>OY728160.1:572326924-577326924 GCA_963277665.1 Viscum album
AGAAATGTTATATATATCAACCATTCATCAAAAAATGGATTTAATGTATCTCTGAGGACAAAATATATCAAAACATATTTGTAGATTCCTTATCTTAGATGGGTTTTGTCATCGATTTGTGATATATTTATCACCATTATCAAACCCTCTAACCAAGGTAACTCTTATGGGAGTCTTATTTTCATGGAATGATGAATGTGAATAGATTTTCATGGATCTTAAGAGAAGTATTATCACATCACCAATTATCACACTACCCACATGAAAATAACGATTAATTATATTCAGTGAATCTTTGAAGGAGGGATTTGGTTGTGTGTTAATGAATAATGAAAATTTCATAGCCTACGATTCATGTTTATTGAATGATCACAGAGAGAACTTATCAACACATGATCTAGATAAGTACAAAGTCATATTCTCTTTAAAAATATGGAACCTCTTCCTATTTTGGGGGATGTTTGAAACATATTCTGATCTAAAAAGCCTCATGTATATATCCACCTAGATAGAGATGAATATGCACCAACAAATATGCTTAGTTAGGATTAATGATTATTACATCTCAATTATATACCATCTAGAGAAAGAGAATAAAGTAGTAGATGATCTGTGTAAAAAGGATCCAAGATTTATACCACTAATGGAGATTTTGATTGATCAGGTCTTTATAAGTTTGAAAATGATAGATATATGAATTATGATGGTTGGATAATCATCAATCATTTCACAACTTATTTATCAGCCCAGAATTGTGGAATGTATTAAAAAATCTCAATGAAATTGTGTTATAATTAGGAATAAATTTGAAATAATAATATAAATAAAATCATTTGATTTACTATTAATGGAGAAGGATTAGCTGGATTTTTTCTAGACAATGTGTACAATCAAATCCTATATTACATAATCTTTTGATTGATAATTCAAATATATCAACCATCTATATCCATCTTTTAAGCTCAAAGATGTATCAAGATCTTTGAAAAAACTACAGTTGGGACAATATGATGAAGGATATCACATAATATATATAAGGATGACTTTTATTCCTACAAGTGAAGAAAGAAAGAAAAAAATATAATTTGATGATACAACCATTACCCATACCATAAAAAATGGGATAACATCACCATTGGATTTACCAATGATATCAAAAGAGATCAGGAGTATATAATTATATCAAGGATGTGGAGATTTTATTAGAAATTGATCTCACTTATATTAAAATTGAGAGGTCTTATCACTTGATGAATTTTAAGATGCATGGCACAACACTAAAAATTGTATTTGACTGAGATATATGATTTACCTGTACATTCTAGAAGAATCTTCGACCAGATATAAAAATAGAGTTGATATTTACCAAGGACTGAAACCTAGAAATTGATGGCCAATATTAGTTGACTATCCAGACAATTGTGGACATGTTGAGAGAGTGTTCAATTTACATCAAGGGAGAATAATAAAAAAAATTATACTTCCCTATTTATCTTTCAATAATAGTTTCCACTCAAGAATCTAAATGGATCCCTATGAAGACCTTTATGGTAAGTGTTGCACAAAACCTGTACATTGTGATGATTTCATTGAATGAAAACATATAGGTCATGAAAGGGTATAGGAAATAGTATAAAAGTTATATACCCTTCACTAACACATAATGGATGATAATATTTTATTGAAGATCTATAATAAATATCCTAAATGGATCATAGAGGTTTATTTTTTAGATATTGTATTCTCCCACACATCTATATGAGAGAAATTTATGAGATTTTGGACCAAGTGATTGATTGTTCCATGATACAGTGGCCCTATTGAGATCATGTAATACATAAAAGTAGTGTCCTATTTATTAGAATATTCACATAATCTATTTAAAGTACATTATGAATTAATATAACTATATTGAGGATGTTAAAACAAAACCACTCAACTATACTCAATCCAATGGTTTTACCATTGGATAATGATCCTTCCTGTGAAGAGAATATTATGAAAATCATAGATAATAGAAGCAAGGTCCTATGAAATAAAGAAATAGAACTTATCAAAGTTCAGTAAAGAAACCACATGTTTGATGAAGTGATTTGGTAACAAAATGAAGTGATGATATATAGCTAATATCATTTTTTTGTGTGAGAAATGAATATTTTGAGGCCAAATTTAATGAAAGGGGGATAAAAGTAATGACCCAAATTTTTATAAATAAAATTCCCCTTGTGATTAAATTAAATTTATTAATATTTAATATAGTTATATAATACACATTAACATAATTAGTTTTATCCAAATAGATTTAAATGATATGTAAGCATCATTACCATTGAAAATTTTCTCATTTAAATGTGATCATATTATTTGTATAAATATATATTTTTATTAAATTTAATGGACATAGACTAAGGAAGTGATAACCTCATCGAGTATGATTGTACCTTCTAAGTCCCATTTATTAGAGCTTATAATGGGGATATCATCACTGGGATTTTACCATTACCAATACCATGATTAGATACAATAACTTATGGATGATAGAACTATTTATAGAAGAAGTTCTGTCTCATCGAGATCACGTCCCAAACAATGTTCACTAAACCATCACATGAATGTATCACCATCACTCACATTAATAATTGAGAAATTTATAGTGTATTAAAGGGAAATGTATCGATACTCTAGAGGTATGACTATGTAAATTATGATTTATATAAAAATGAATATATTTTCATTCAATTTTGTTATTTTATAAATAATTTTTATTTTTATACAATATTACAATTATATTATTTTCATTCATCATTCCAAATCAATTAATAAATTTATATCAATAAATTAATTCTGTTTTGAAATAAATTATATTTCTATAAATTATTATTATATTATTAATATTATTCGATATAGTTGATCATACATTTTTAATGCATTAATATATTATAATTATAGTGTTTCGCTAAGTGTTGTTTCCCAACATCCTAGATTTTCTAAATAAATGAATGTTATTATTTAAAAATAGAAAATTCACACATTTAAAATATCAAATAAAAAAGAGTTTTATTTTTTAAAAAATAACATTAAAATTATCTAATGGTTAATTTTCCAAAATATTATTATCCAATAATATTTTCTGTTAAAAATTAAATATGATTAAAATACACAGTTTTTATTATTTCATCATAACAACCAAAAAAGAGATTTAATATATTATTTAAATGGTAAACATTCCCAAATATTAGTTTTAACATTAAATCCAATATTCTATTTTTATCTGATAAATTTTATTATGTCTTTTCTAGTCATCCATTTCTGGTAAAAAGTTTTATGTTTTATATATCATTTGTTATGATTATCACTCACCTAAAAATTATAATGGGTATTATATTTTTAAATTTCAGGGCATTACCATATAAAATAATTTTTACAATGACAATTTATAAGAATCCAATGGATACCCATGGTATGGTTTCATGGTTTTTATAATTTATTATATTGAGTCCAAAAACAATTTTAGAATAATTATAATGAAATCTATAATGTTTTCTTATATTATCCAACACATGATCCAATTTCACTTCACTAAAAATCCCTCTGGAATGTCCTAAATCATTCTTCCCCCTTATAGAGTCCAAAAAAGTACCCCTAAGATCTCAATAGGCTCCTCACGATCATTTGGAGTCATACACTCATGTAAGGGATCATTACATTCCCTTCTTTATTCATGTTTTTTATGTTATTCATGTTATTTCCAATTTTTAATGTGGGAATATCTATTCCCATGTCCATATTAGATATCATTTGATGTTAAAATGAGGATATAACCCTTTGACATTATTATAATATTTTTTAATTTTTATGTGACATGTTTATTCCTTCAAAATGTCCTGATGATATTCCATGATGAATGAAATGTGCAGTGAATACCATACCCATTGACTATCATGTTTGTTCCTCATTATAAACAGATCTCCCTTTTATATTGAATATACATGTTTTTATTCCACATTCCATGCTCATGTAATATAATTTTATAATGAATGAATACTTGTTGTATGATATATATTTCCAACATCTTTATGATAATGAATTGAATTTGAATGGCGTGCTCAGAATAATATACTACTGCAATGCTTTAGGAAATGTTTAACATAAGTAGAAATAATGTTGTTACAACAAGTGAACCTGATTGCTTTTTGGTAATTATTCCATCAAGATTTCTTGATTGTTATCCATAATAGATTTTTATAATCCATTTATATGTTATTTCCACATTTCACAGGATTCGCTTATGAATAACATGTGATATCACAATTCATTGTTCATGTAAATGATTCATGATGCTTTCTATTTTGATTATTGTCTAAAATGTATTTATATATTCAATTTATAACGTAATTAATCCCTTATTTTTTTATATCACCGCTTTTTATTTATGTCACTATTTTATCGCATGAATTGTTTAGTATAAAAGAATATTATAGTCATGTTAAGGAATTTTTCATTAATGATATTGTTTTCCATATTTAACGTAGTTATGTATATTATGAATCTCTTAATTATACTATAATATACAATCTTATGTGTTTTATTATGTGTAATATTATGTAATAAATAAACTATCAATATGAAATAAATATAAGGGTTGTTATAAGATCAAAAATTATTAAAATTATATTTTGATAAATTTAATGAAATAGTTGATTGGTTAGAGTGGGGATGTGTGGTGGGAAGAATACCATTACCATTGGTTAAAAAATATTGAGTTAAATTGAATTCAATGCTAACATGAGTTATATATTTTATCATGAATGGAAACCACCTTGGTGTGTTCTCTATATATATATAATGATTTATGGGGATCCCCTATTAGGATTCTGAAGAGTAAATTTGGAAAAATAATATATTTCAAATTGTAAAAATTAAATGAATCTTATAATAAACAATATGAGGTCAATAAAAACTTGATTTTAAATATAATATTCCACATGATGTTTAATCATAAATCTATTGTAATTGATCTAAACACCCAAACAAAAACAACTACCACACCATAGTTCAAATAATCCACTAAAAAAATGAAAAATAAAAACTAAAAACATGAACCTATTGTGAATCAATGAACCAAATGAAAATACCCTGAAAATTGCATCAAAATAAAATTTAAAAACAAATCCTAAATGAAAATTTTCCTCTATTCTAAAATGAAAATTTTCATCTAATATCACTGTCTTAGTGGATAAATCTATATAACCTAATCCAAATTCCCCATATCAGTCATATTTCGCAATGTTAGTCATTATATATCCCACCATTGATCCATGTATCCCATTAAAACACAGTTTTAAATACCCCAAATCCTTGGAAACATTTTATAACAATTAGTAATTCACAATCGTCCCCTTGACATCGAATTAAAAATTAATGAATGAAATGATATAAAGGAAAAAAGATCAAGGGGTCTTGAAATGGTGATGTTTGGGGGAATAACCTGTCACAATATAGTGATATCTAAGTAAAAAAGCTCAATACATTGAGAAATACATGAACACTTAAAAGTAACCATTTATGAAAAAATTACGCCTAGTCCCCTTCACACATTTAATGAAGATTGGTATTGGAATCATTAATAAGGGACATGCATCATAAAATATGAAAAATCATAGACATGGACACCATAATCCAACCATGAATTCTATGAAAGTTGATATCTGAAATAGTTTCCATAAATAATAAATTGATATTTTTTTACAACGCATATCCATCCAATTTTACATAGCATAAGACTATACATGGATGCCTTTACATTATGTTAGGTGATTCCTCTCAGGATACACCATTCCTCCAACATTAAATTCATATTTATTCTATAAGATATTTTTTCATGAGATTAAAAAATTTATGATAATAATGATAACAAAAAATCATTCAATATATATCGATTTCTAATTGGAGAGTTATTCAAATGAAGGTGAAACCAATACAAGAATTCAAGGCATGGAATGATGTAAACCAAAATTAGAATGGAACAAATTTTGTCTTATCTAATGGGGATATTAAAAAAAATTATTACCCATAGGAAGGAGTTGAAAAATAAATAGAATACCATTTACATTAAAAATACCATTGTAAAATATTATATTTCTCTTGTGGATGAAGACGAATAGAAAAAATAACAAGCTTGGATTTCCATAAATATGAATAATCATGATGCTCCACTTACTAGTACTGTGGGAGATAATTTAACTTTAAGAAGTGTTTATAATACATTTATCATCATATTTTTAATTACATTAGGTTACTACTTGAATATATACATAGTGAGAACTTTAATAGGGAATCTTACATGAATGATGGTGTTTTAATTTCTTTACCAAAAATAATATAAAATCATTTATCTATATATAATTCTATTGAATATATTTAAGGAATATGAAAATACAATGTAGGGTTGGGTGATTCCAATATTCATGGGCAAACTCTTCATAAGGATTGCTAATTGAATAATGGAATGATAAAAAACTCACCCTCATCCTGAAAAATCTTATATATCTTCACTAACCCATACAGAAAGTATTTTAGTTGAAATTACAAACATGTCCTTTATGAATATTAGTAGAGACACAAGTAATTTCAATTATAAATATCATTGGAAAATAATAAATATTTCATTCAGAAGTATTATTCACATTTCTCAAAATTATTCATAGAATGAAAAATCACCGAGAAGATGACAACTCATACTTAAAATTATACCACTAGTATTGAAAATATATTGTTGGATGAATTCATAATCTATAAAAGTGTAAAAAATGATACCATGGATGACTCTACCTCTATGTTCAAATAGAATGATAATGTAATGGATCTTACAAAAACCATGATGTCTTGAAATATTAGGGAAGACTAATACTAGATGTCAAATTCATTCCTTCTAAATATTCATTAAACCAAAACAATGATGTGTGATTCTAAAATAAAAATACTTAATAAATTGAAAAAAATGATAACATTAGGAAGAATGTGATGATAAAAATTATCATCAAAATATAAACCAAGAATAATATTTAAATTTTAATTAAAAAGGTAGATATATCTCTATACCAATGTTTATTTATGGATTATTTTACGAAATTATCATGGACGACTAAACCTATAAAAAACTAGTATATTTATATTTTTATCTATAAGTCCAAAACATTTCATCTATGAGTTCCTAAATCAAATATAATATTTTTTTAGAGTATTTTTTCTCTAGAGAAGGTGGTATACCAACTTGTTAAAAAATTTGTCTATAAAATAAATCAAAATAGTTTGGGGTTTATCTTACTCGTGGATGGATTATATCTCATCTATATACTCTATATAATAGATGTTAACTGAAAAAAATATATATGAGAATAAAAAACATTTCTCATTCACTTATACATACAATGGATTGCTTCAATGTAGTGAACTTTGAAATTACATATATTTCTTGAGATGATTAATAAATTCTTAAAGGACTATTATTTTAGAATTCAATTACATCATAATCAAAGATGATATTCTTATGATCGTTGACTCATAAACATCAATTAATGATTATATTACTTTTACCATGAATTACATTCATCATGAATTTATTATTGTGAGTTAAAATGTAATTTCTTTAGAAGGAACATATATAAAATGAATTCCAATTAATTGAACTGCATTATTACAATGATATGGCCCTTGATTTTTGGTTCTATATTTCCATCACAACTCTTAAAAATTTAATTAATATCATTAGTCTATTTTGATAAATATTTTCAGTAAATAGGATAACCACCATTTTTCCAAATTCAATATTTCTGTGATATTTGATCCTAATAATAAAAGTTCTGGTTCAATATTCCATGAATTATTTAATTTTTTTTATTTCTTGGATTTTTTTTTGTTCATTAAATTTATTAAATCAAATATAAATGTTTTTATAAGTGATGTTTCAGTCATGTTGATGAAATAATTCTCAACATGAATATTTTCATCAAACCTCTTAATAGAATGAAACATGTTTTGACATTTCTATATGACTTCAGTAGGAATATGTGATAATTAATTTTCTCTATAACATTATAAACCATGAATAAGGGATGGAAATAGTTTCATTAATTGATAAATTTCATAAACAAGGTGACATGAATACAAAAATATATAATTATATTAAAATATATAGGAAATAAAATCAAAAAAATTTCTATTTTAGCGATATAGTGTTTTTTTATAACATAGATGATTTTAATAATAATTTATTTTTATAAGAACATTTTAATGCCTGAAACACTATTGATGACCTAATCGATGACATCATTACCAAACATGTTAATAATGAGTATAATTAAAATCGTAGTAAATCACTCCTTCAGTCATAAATGAAAGAATTTTTTTTGTTATTTACACAAGTAGATCACATCAACCAGATTTGTTCACTACATTTTATTTATGAGTTTTCTAATCATTATTCATCATGATGTCTAAACACATGGTGTACATTTTTTATAAGGTAGTAATATTATATTAGTAATCAATGTAAAATTTCATTCTATTATACCAAAATGTGGTTAATTAAAATATGGTTCATCTTTTTAGGCCTATGGCCAATTCTACACGATATAGAAAATTATTGGGATAGTTCATAAAAGGATGAACTCTAACAATTCCCACATGATTATGATCTAGGAATATATGGTTTAATAAATGGTAGAAATATTCTTGTTTTCATTTTCATTTCCTCTTAATGTGTTATACATAACAGGAAATCCACAATAAGAGGATATATTTATCTTAATTTTATTGACAAAATGGAATATTATATATTAGATTAGGGATTTATTTGAATGGTTTTAACTTGTTTTATTTTTGAAGTGACCATCATTAAATGGTACAAAAATAATTCACAGTGTATCCTATAATTATAGGCTCATCAATGGATCTACTCAAGGCTATTTGATACACTCAGGAGGTTTAATACATCCTTATCCTCTTTCAACCACTATTTTGATTATTTTTGAATGAAATTATTGCATGGTTCTCCTCAATATGGATATTACCGAAAAAATAAAATCCATCAGACCATCAATATTTCATTACAAACCCACACTTTTACACTATGTTTATGATATAATCATTTTAAAAAATGACTATAAATTAAAAAATAAGATCATAAATAATTATCTCTCCCATTATGAAAAATTTTCTGGGTAAGATTCTTATGGAAAGAAATCAGTTCTTATACTTCAAATAAATCTATTCATCTAACTATAAAAGAAGAAAACATCAATTGGTATAAATTCATAGTAGGTGTGTTTCTGTTCACATAACATGGTCCTCCTATATATTGGTGAAATCCATATGTCTATAATTTTTTATCAAATTATGAGAAATGTTAGAAATTTGTAGTCTTATTGAAATGAAAAATAGTATTTATGGAAAATAATGTCAACAAAGATAGATATTTTTTTGTTTCATAATGATTTCAATTGACCCTCATTATTAATATCATCTATTTTATAATGGATTTTGTCTAAACAAGGATAATCCATTATATAATACATTCTACTATCCCATTTAATAATTAATTCTATCTTATTGAATATAGAGGGAGTGCTATAGATAATTTATAGAAAATTCAATCAATCTTTACATGATATGTTTTTGTGAAGTCTCAACAATGAGAAATCATAATAAATTTATTTTCATAAATATTTATTTTAAAATAGAAAAAACGATGGAAAACTAAACTATGTGGACTCATCTATATGTAATAATATATAGGTTTCCTTGTCAATAATATCAGGGATTTTTTAATGGATGGTAGAAAAATATTATTCGGTTCCATTTTTCTAGGCAAATAGATAGCTATATCTATTCATAAAACCATAAATTATCCCAACACATCACATGGAAAAAATTTTAGTTAAGGATAAATTAGAGAATTACATTTACATGCATCATGCTAATGATAGTAAAATTGTCTTGAATTATATCATTATTAATTGATATGAAATATTATTTTGGGAACCTGATACAATTCATAGTATCTATCACGAACCAAATTGGGTGCCTTCCAATCGACACCCGACCCGATTTAAGACAAGGCACGAGGGGCTTTCTCAATCCCCATAAGTTGGCACAAGTTCCTGGGTATCAAAATAATTCATTGGTAATGATTTAACTGATTACCAAAAACATGCACAAAACAACAAATAGATATTCCAAACTAAAAACCTCAACCAAATGGGCCCTTTCCACAAACTAGTATTTTAGTTACATGTTCAACACCAAAACCAAACAACTAAAAAAACATGGTGGGAAAAAACCCACTCAAAAACCACCTCTGGCTTAAGGACACCACCCTTTCTCCATCTCCACAACACCACACCATGTTTTCAACTAACAACATTAACCACCACTTTCAAAAGCCTTACCCTTTCCTACATCAGACAAAACCAATTCTACTTACACCCAATGGTGTAGGTAGGGTGTGAGATAACGCTCAATTGTATGTCACCAATAATTCATTCAACATGTAATTATTAACTGCTAAAAAAACACACGTTTAATCCTGGAACAAAAATAATAGCTACAAAAATTTTAAATATAACAATTTTATGAATGAAAACTTCATTTGAAAATGGATTTGAAGGAAAAAATACTTTTATTTTTATTACACCACAATGGTTACACCATAAGCCGTTAACAAGGGAGATATATTATAAGAGAACCAATGTAAGAGAGGCCCTATAGATACTACAACTGAAGGGACATTAGAAAATAGTGTCTCGGTGTTCCAAGGAATAAGAACCACAATACATTACGCTCCCCTTCACAAGACACTAATAGGGAAACACATCCATAACCACGTGGTCCCTAAAATGTCACCCATAGTTTTTTTAGTGTTGTAATCATACACCTAGATGATTGAAACTGTGCCATAGTCACCACTATATCACTAGAGCACAAGTCCTAGTCCACTCACCTAATACCCATGATTTCCATTTTGTAATCAATTAATCCAACATGCCACATTGATTGACAAAGATACATGTGCAAAGCACATAGTGTGTTATCTACGTGTTTCGCCACATATCCCATACAAAATGAATTCTTAAAACATTAAGAACACCATTAATTTTGTTCAAAATCAACATACATAATCCACACAGTCAAATAACCAGGTGCACAATTTTTTTAAAGGTCATAGATAAAACAATCTGCTCTAGAAAAAACATATTTACCAGATTATATATATATATAAATAAGATGAATGACTCAAGGAGTCCAACAACAACAAAACAAGACCTATTTACAACACAACACACACTGACAAAGTTTAAAAACCACAGCTACAACTCCTGCACATTTTAACAAAATAACTAAACCAATTTTCCCAACACTCATATTTCGCATATATATACTACGAAAACAGAAGTGCAGAAAAATTCAAATAAAACTGACTATGTCAATTGGAAACTAATAAAAACATATTTTAAATTAATTAAACAAGAAACTCAAAAAATCAATCACTCATTAAACATGGAATCACCTACTGGTGTATCGTAGCTTCACAAAAATTGGTGTGTAAAACCACCACACACCATCACACTCCAAACAAACCTCACTACACCCTAAAACAAGAAATAAAATAATCACATCAAGAATGAACCACCTGGAACACAAAATCCATCTGTAATCATGCACCAAAAAAGATTACGTTCACAATAAAAAAAGATACTAAAGGAGGAGGCTACGGGAGAAGGGGTTGCAGTCGAGAGGAGGTGTGGGGTGGTCGGCGCAGCTGGGCAGAAATGGAGGGGCATACCGCCGGAGCAAGATCTGGCCTAGGAGGAGGTGGCCGGTTCGGCGAGGAGGTTGTGTGGGAGGTATTTGCCGCAAGGTTGGGTAGCGAAGGAGGAGGGCACATCACGGTGTCAGGCTGGTCGGGGAAAGGTAGGCGGGTGCGGGGATGGCCAGAGTGAGGCTGGATGGCAGCAACATGGGAGTCCGTTTGAGCAGGAGGAGAGTGGCGGAACATAGGGTTTGTGCAGGACACAAGGGGAACCGTGACGAGAGAGGGGAGAGTATTGAGTGAACAATACCCATTGGAAAAGGAAATAAGGAAGGAAAAAATACAAAGAAATAACGATAATTTTAAATAAGGAAAAATGATGGTGAGTAAAAAGACAGAGAATAAAGGATAAAAATAATAAATAAATAAATAAATAAAAATAATAGTAAAACAATAGATATAGTAAATAAAAATAAAATAAAACCTAAAAATAAGTTCTACCCTAAAAAAATAATAATAATAATAATTATAATAATAACAACTAAAATAATATATATATATATATATAATTATAATAGTTTTATTTTTTTTATGTTAATTAACTAATTGTGCATCGGGCATGCCACTTGTTACACCGGCCAAGAAACACGGTTTCGCTTGTGCCTTGCCCATGCATCGAACATTGCCAAACCAATGCTGAATTATTTGTGCAAAAGCACAGGACTCATATTGGGCTTTACCCACATTCCAACAACAATAATTTAAAAATAAAAAAAATTATGGGATAAAAATAAAAATTAAAAACATACCTTGATACGATGTCACGGTTCGATAATTCTCCCCACCATGAAAACATTCTGCCCTCAGAAAGTCAACTCAAATTCTGATTAGAGAATAGAAATGGGTACTCCTAGTCAACCAAAGACTTTTTCTCCCATGTCTCATGCTTGTCATTCTGATGCTGCCAAAGAATACAAAAAAAGGAATGGGCATTCCACGAACCACCTTATCCTAGGAATCCACTATCCCCACTGGCTTCTAAAACACAAATAAGTTGGGATCTATCTCCAACTCCTACTAATTCAACACATTTGATGGATCAATATTATACTTTTTCAGTTGGGAGACATGGAATATGTTGTGAATCGATGTCAACTGTGAAGGAAAAGCTAACCTATATGCCACATTTCCAATCCTCTTAGTAATCTCCAAAGGCCCCTCATAACATGGTTTCTAATTTCACTAATTTTATAAGAGGTGGTGACTTAAGCATGTCGCATCAATCAAGAACAATCTTTCCCCCACGGAAATATCAATATCTTCATTCCTCAGAAATTCATAAGACTTTTGATGACTCTGATCTGCCAACAACTATTGTATAATCTACTTGACTGTCTCAGGCTTCTCATGAACAAGGGTTGATCCCAAGAGTGAGGTCTTACCTACTGCATCCCAACACAACGGAGACAAAGAAGGCTGACCATAGAACACCTAAAATGGTTCCATTCTAATAGAGGATCGGTAAATGTTACTATAAGAAAACTCAATGAATCCCAATTGTATATCCCATGAACCTATGAAATCCAACACACATGCACGAAGAATGTACTCCAGAATTTGATTCGCTCACTCTGTTTGGCCATCCATCTACGGATGGTTTGTCATGCTCATCTTAATCTGTGACCCCAAAGCCTTCTAAAGGCCTCCCCAAAACCATGATGTAAGGTAGGTACCCTGTCAGAAAAAACTGCTGACGACACACCATGAAGAATGACCACTTCCTGAACATACAAACAGCCCAGATCCTCCACCTTCACTATATCTCTAATCGGGATAATGTGAGATAACTTTCTCAAATGATCAATCACTAACCAAATATCATTCCTTATTCGAGGTGTACGAGTAAATCCATCAATGATGTCCATGGCCACCTCGTCCCAATTCCAGATAGGAATGGGTAACAGCTGAAGTAGGATAGATTGAATCTGATGCTCATCTATCACCTGGTGACAAGTGTAGCATCTTGATACAAAGTCAAATATGTATCGTCTCATATATGGAAACCAGAACTGGTGAAGAACGTCATAATACCTCTTGGTAGTACCAAGATGGTCGACCCACTAAGACTGTGGGATATCCTGCATCACCACTTTCTGCAAGGACAATAGAACCACTGCACGACCCATGAAGCACAACATCCACTCAAGAGTTAATGAACAATCCTAAGGAGTCTCTACACCATAAAAAAACTTCCTAGATTGCTGGCACATCTCATCACCGGGATGCTACTGCTAAATCAACTCCAGAAAAGCGGTAGTGAACTGAATACTAACCAAGAAAGTACCTCTGCTATTATCCCTACTCTCTATGTGCATCTGGGCAATGATCCCCCTCAAATACTACTCATTGTTGGGATTCCTCAATTCCTATACTGATACCTTCCTTCCCAATGTGTCAGCCACCAAATTTCCCTTTCCCAGATTATAGAAAATTTCAAAGTCAAATCCATGTAGATACTTGATCCAGTGGTGCTGCCTCAGATTGAGATCCTTATGGGAGAAAATATAGGCAAGACATTTATAGTCAGAATAGACCACAAATTTATCCCCAAAGAGGTAGTGATGACAAGTATTCTAGGGGTGCATCACTGCTTCCAACTTTATGTTGTGAGTCTGATAATTCTTCTCAAGCGGCTGAAGCTAGCGGGAACCATAAGCCACCACATTATTATCCTGCATGAGTACACACCCAAGGCCTATACATGAAGCATCACAATAGACAACGTAGCCCTTCCCAAAGCCTGGTAAAATCGGCATAGGTGTGGTGGTCAACCACCTCTTCAACTCCTCAAAGGATGCCTAGCACTGTAGGCTCTATTCAAACATCAACCTATTCTAGGTGAGTGAGGTCATGGAGGAGGCATGTCGTGAAATGTTCCAAACAAAACACCTAGGACAACCTTCCAGTCCAAGAAATCTCCTGATCTCAATCACATTCCTTGGTTGTTTCCATGAAATAACTGCACTAATCGTCTCGGGATCCACTGAAACCCCTTGTTCTAAGATGAAATTCCCTAGAAACATCACTTCTATTAATTAGATAGTTCACTTCGAGATTTTGGCATACAGGAAGTGGTACCGCAAAGTCCCAAAAATAATCCACAGGTGATTCTCGTGCTCCTCTTCAGATCCGGAATAAACCCGGATGTCATCCACAATTACCATGACAAGGGAGTCGAGATATTGGTGGAACACCCTATTCATGAGTGCCATGATAACCACTGAAGAATTTGTCGATCTGAAAGGCATGACTAGATACTCGAAGTGACCATACCATCTTTAAAAATCCATCTTCGGATTGTCTTCTTATCTCACCCTGAGTAGGTGGAAACCTGACTTCAAGTCAATTTTTTAGAACCACATTTCCCACTTGAACTGGTCGAACAAATCCTCAATCCAAGGAAAAGGTTACTTATTCATGACTGTTACCTTATTCCATTTCTAGTATTCAATGAAAAACTGGATGGTTCTGTTGGCCTTCATCATGAATAACACTAGGTTGGCCCAAGGGGAGATGCTTAGGAGAATGAATCCTTTGGATTCCAAAACGTCCAGTTTTATCTTTAATTACCTCAATTCGGGGGGGCTATGTGATATAAGGGAATGGATATAGACTGTGTTCCTGACGCCATATCAATCGAGAATGCCACGCTCCTCTCTAGGGGTAACCCTGAATAATCATATAAGATGTCCTTTGGGAACTCATACAATACACGATGTATCCCTCCATGAGAAACACCACCATCATTCTACATTGTGAGTGACAAAAACTGATAAGAAATATTCCTCAACACAGGGAGTGGTGGTCCCACGCAACCAGAACGAGGATACCATTCTCCATGAGATAACTAGGGACTCTCTTCAGGTTCCATAAAGATGACTCAACACTAATAGTATTCAATATGTGATTGAATGCTCAACAATTAGTCCATGCCAAGGATGAAATCAAACAGGTCCATATCAAGGACCAAGAAATCCCACTCCATCTCGACTCTTGACACCGAGACTGTGCACGACGAGCACCAAAGACCATGCTCTTTTTTTCTTACACATTGGTATTACTAAATACATCGAAAGAGATAAAATATCGGTAGGATGGCTCAATAATTTCACAAGAAGGTCATATATAAAAGAAACTAATGCACCAGTATCAAATAAAACTGTAACTATATAAGATGCAATAAGAATCGTACCAAAAACAGTCAAAGGTCATGCATCAGATCCCTTTGGTGCCTCACCCACCACATGAAGATGTCTGGTCCCAACCTGAGAGTGAACGCTCACCCTTGGATCTATCCTGACCATTCACTTCCTAGAAGATGATCTAGTCCTGCAACCATGAACACAAAACCATGATCCCATAGTTCAGGTCAGCTCTGACTAAACTGGAACTCCCTCGTAATCCATACACCCTACCTCACATTGATAAGGGTGTTCCCCTCTACAAAATCGCTGCACATTTCCCACAATTCCGAAATGAAACCAAGGCCTAGGTGGAGTGGGACACATAGGTCGGACGTGCCCTTCCTTCTCACACTGATGGAACACAACTGACCTCATATCAAAAGCGATGCATGAGGTCTGCCTAAAAGGATGGCCTGAGCTACCACTCTCTTTCTTCCCATGCTCATCTATACCTCTACTTCTTGGATGAACTGCCACTGGCAAACCCTACCACTGATCCAGAAAACCCTAACATTCCTCTCGGGAAACCTCGGCCATGCATGCATGATCGACCACCTCTACATAAGATCCCAAATTAAACAAGAAAATATGAGAGTGGATTTCTGGTCTTACTCCCTACTCAAACATCCGAGCATTCAAATATTCACATGAATAAATATCATGTGCATACCAAACTAGCTCAGTAAAGTGGTTTTTATACTCTGTCACTGTCTGATCCCCTTGTAAGAGATACATGAACTCCCAAGATCTGGCGTAGGACAAGAACTCGGGATAGTACTTCTCGTTGAAGATATCTTTGAAATCCATCCAACTCATCTTCTCATGCTTCCCAGCCTAAATCACTGATTCCCACCACTTGAGACTAGACCCCTCTAGCTGGAATGAGGCACACTTTACCCTGAAATCTTACGTCATGCCATGGAATTCGAACAAATGATCTATCTTTTCAAGCCATTCCTCTACCTCTTGAGGTTCTGAACTACCTCAGAATGATAGAGTTTTATTATTCATGAAATCCTGAGATTTATCCCTCTTGGAGCCAGAATCATCTCCTCTAGCTAGAATAGTGGTAGGGGAAGGAGTCACCCCTTTTCTTAAAGCCTGAATAGCTTGGACCACGAGTTCTACCAATATTTGATAAAGCGGCGAGAGATAACTCTCTCTGGTTTCATCTTGGGGGGTTTGTGTAAGCTATATGGGAGGCATCAGGTTGCAAAGAGAAATAATTATAAAATAACATCATCAATATATCATATCTAAAGAAAAATCAAATTTCTAGAAAATTAAGTAATCATAAGTAAACAAAACATGCCAAAGTAACATCATGTCCAAAATCTTTTTCCCTGCCCGATGTCCATGCACAGTCTGTAGCATGCACATCCCACCTGGAAGAGAAGTTAATCAGGAATCATGACACCCCATGGAGACTCAGGGACTGTCACAAATTGTGCTGGCCAAGCACCATACTCGAAACAAGAATTCTGAGCCCTGAAAATCCAAGCTCCTATCTAAACAGACTCATCCCAAATAAAATAACTAAATAGCATAAACAAAACCTCCCTCTGATACCATTTTTTCATGAACCAAATAAGTTATCCATCAAATCGACGCCTGGCCCGGTCCGTGACAAGGCCCGAGGGGCATTCCCAATCCCCACGGGATGGTACAGGTGCCCAACTATCAAAATAATGCTTTGGAAAAAATTTACCTGATTAAGAAAAACATGCACAAAAAAATAAGAAACGCTAGATTATAAATCTTAACCAAATAGACCCTTACCAGAAACCATGATTTTAGTTACAACTTCAAAACCAATCCCAAAAAACATCAAAATATGGTGGCCAACAACCAACTCAAAAACCACCCCTGGCTGGAGGACACCACCCTCTCTCCATCTTAAAAACGCCACGTCAAGGTTTAAGATAACAACCTGAACCACAACTTCCAAAAGCCTTACCCTTACCTGCATCAGACAAAACCAAATCTACTAACACCAAAGGGTGTATGTAGGGTGTTAGCTAACGATAAATAAGATGTTACCAATATGAGATTCCACATGTAAAGATTATCATACAAAATAGTTGCATGATTATTCTAGGAACAAAATAAAAGAATAAACAATTTTAAATAAAATAATTTGAAGAATGAAAACAGTAATGGAAAACAGTTTAGAATGAAAAACAACTAGTTTATTTTTATTAAACCACAAAGTTACAACTTATGTCATTGTAAAGTGAGATTTAATCCAAGAGCACCAATGTGGGAGAGTCCTTATAGGTACTAGCATTGAAGTTACCCTGGATCATCTTGTCTCAGTGAACCATCGAATAAGAACCACAATAACATACACTCTCATGCTTAATCCACTAATAGGAAAACGCATCCAAAACCTAGTGGTCCCCAAACATCACCCACATGTTTTTTAGTGATTTAATTGTACAACAAGCTGAGTGAAACCAGGGCGAGGGCACTTCTGTACCACCAGCGCACTAGTCCTAGTCCATCCACCAAATACCCAGGCTTCCAATTTTGTGCTCAATTATGTAAACACATCATATTTATTGACAAAGTTCCATGCGCAAAACACATAGTGCGTTTTCTACATGTTGTGCCACACATCCAATAAAAAATGAGTACTAAAAACATTACGAACACCATTGCATTTTTTCAAAAAACAACCTACATCATCCACAGAGTGAAATAACCTGTTGCACAATTTTTTTAAAGGTCACAGATTAAATAATCAACACTAAGAAAAATCCATTTAGAAGTTTAAATCAATAAATATATATAGATATATATAAGATGCATGTCTCAATGAGTCCAATAACACCAAAAAAAGAACATATTTACAACATAATGCACACTGACACGGATAAATAACACAATTTTAACTCCTGAGTATTTTAACAAAATTACTACACCAATATTATAGAAACTAATATTTCATAAATATGTACTACACAAACAAAAGTGAAAAAATTCCCAATAAACCCGACAACACCAATTGATAACTAATAGATAAATATGTTAAATTAATTAAACAAGAAACTCATTAAATCAATCAATAATTAAACATGGAATCACCTACCAGTGTATCGCAGTATCACAAAAATTTGTGTGAAAAGACCACCGCATGTCAATGAAGTCCAAAGATACCCAATGTACACCTTAATAACAAGGAAATAAAATAATCACATCAATAATGAACCACATGGAGCACAAAATCGAACTGTAATCTTTCACCTAAAGAGAATAAGTTCACTACAAAAAAATAAGAATGTAGGTGTCTATAGGATAAGGGGGTGTGGGTGAGAGGAGGTGTGGGGTGGTCGGCATGGGTGGGCAGAAACGGAGGGGCGGATCGCTGGTGCATGATCTGGTTGAGGAGGAGTCTACTGGTTTGTCATGGAAGTTATGAGGAAAGGCTTTGGTGAATGGCTGGGTAGTGAAGGAGGAGGGCGTAGGGCGGTGTGAGGCTGGTCAGGCTGAGGTAGGTGGGTGCGGGGATGGCGGGAGTGAGCTTGGTGGAAGTAGGAGGGCAGTCTGGTTGAGCAAGAGGGGAGAGGTTGCGCTTAGGGTTTGAGCAGGACACAAGGGGAGCCACGATGGGAGAGGGGAGAGGATTGAGTGAATGGTACCCACGGGGAAAGGAAAGAAGGAAGAGAAAAAAGAAACTAAAATAAAGAATAATGAAAAATAAGGAAAAATAATAAATAGTAACAATAATGAGAAAAAAGATAAAAATAAAAATAAATAAATAAATAAATAAAAATAATAATAAAACTACAAAGATGGAAAATAAAAATAAAATAAAACCTAAAAAAATTTAAAACTAAACTGATAATAATAAAAATAACAACAATAAATATATTTATATATATATATATATATTACTATAATAGTTTTATTTTTGTTAGGTTGATTAACAAACTATGCACCGAACATGCCATTCGTTAGACTGGCAAAGCCAGACGGTTTCTCCTATGCCCTGACCACACGTCGATCATTTCCAAACCGATGCTCAATTATTTGTGAAAAAGAACACAACTCATGTCGAGATCAGACAACATTTAATCAAGAAATTTTTAAAAATGAAAATAAAATTATGGGATAAAAAAATTGAAAACATACGTTGATACGAAGTCCGTGTGTGATAATATCTCCTTAAAATTATTGTAACATGATGTTGTGTAAGTGAATATGAACTATTAGTCTGAGTGTCTTTTCATAAAACAGATTCTCTGACTTAGATTTTCAATTTTGTGGTGGGTAATGTATTCCAAGCTTTATAGTGATTTTTTTAAATAGTTTTTTACATCAATTTCTGAATGAAATTTCTCTTCTATAATCAACATATGGAGGAAATTGACCATTATTTCTTTGTTATGCTACCAAATAAATTATATGTATCTTCATTGATGTTTTTTCCGATGTGATGGACTTATACACATCTAGAATCCAAGAATGCATAATTTCATGCCTTAATATATTTGTATCCCAGAAGCATATGAATATATTACATATGGATATAATGAATTAATTCACATGTTATTTCATTGAAGGAATAGATTTATCCATTATTATATATCATTATATATGCATTTGAATTCAACTCAAGTTGATATTTTTATGAAAAAGAAATATTCTCTTCAAAATCGATAATGTGATAATTTTTCACATTATCTTAACACAGATAATTTTTTTACATTATATGTAATTATCATCAGTCTTTTAAAACCATTTATTTCATTTATATCACATTATTGAAAATATTTATCGAATGTGACACAAATGGAGTATCGAGAACAAATCCATGACCTTCTAATTGTGGTAATATTTATGAAATTCATAATGGGGATGCAGTAGGATGCCTCTATGGTACATGGGTAATCATTACATCTATTGATAGTGGAATTATTATTATAATCATTACAAAATAAAATGAAAAAAATAAACAACGCAGGTAAATGTTATTGCATGAATGTTATTCCACCAATATTTTGAAATCTAGTAGAACTCTCACTATTCATCTATCATTTAATTTAACTACTAGATAGATCAAATGAGTTAAATAAATTTTATCTTCTTAATTCATCATCTTTTATAGATATCATGAAAAAATTCTTTTGTGTATTAACTTTAAAATAATTGATTAATATCTCGTTTGATGACTTGTCTCAATGGTATTCTTGATAATATTATCTTACTCATAAAATAGTATTTTTTGTAAAAAAACAATACTTTTTAATTCTATAAATATGGTTCTATTCAATAAAAAGGCTAATTTTGTTATAAATGAACTCATTCTTTAAAAAATATGACATTTAAAATAAATTTAATATTAAATATTACTATTTTTAAAAAAAATATATAAGGGAATCCAATAATTATAAATACTCATGTTTGATCGGGATTGGTGATAATAATAGTCTTTTAGGTTGGATTTCATTTTAAAAAATACCTATGAAATTAGACAATAATTTGTTTATTTTATTTGTGTTAATAGTGAAATTTCCTATTTATAATATTAGTATGAATAATATATAATATGACCATTTTATTTAATAGTAGTTTGAATCATGATGATCATATCGCACATTCAAATCATCTCTACTATGTTTCCACAATGAAAAATCACTTATAATAGAGTGTGATACTATTTATAGAATCATCATAATATAATAACTAGAGGGAAAAAAATATAGAAATTGTATAGGAGCAACAACATATTTGGAAAAATATTTTCCATGAGTCATAACCCAAATTCATTCCTTTGGATTTGTAGAATAACCAATATGAAAAAAAAAATTGATTAAAAATGAATAATTTAATTCTTATAGTTACAAATAAATTAAATAAAATTAAAAAAATAAAACCATGAATAAATGAATACTGAGAGAGAGAATATGGTCTTGAAGTTGATGAGCCTATTGAATAATGATTCATATAAATATCTGTAGACATACATTTATTTTTCATCCTAATGGTATCGAGGGAACAGTTGTCCCAGAATGTCAACATCATGTATAATGAAATCATTCTATCATCATCGTATAAAAAAATATTTTAACTATTTACCAGTGTCATTATATTCTGAATAATTTCCAATGGTCACTAGAATTTGTCTTTTCATTGGAGTTTCCTAAACATATAAACATCATTAAACGATATGAAATATTTAAATAATTAAAACACATTGTTACATGTATAAATATCACTCTTATTTAATTAATATTTTTTAATCAAATTCAATCCTTCATTAAAAAAAGATCAAATATTTTGCTTAGGATAATTGAGAGAAATAAATATATATATAAATTAATTTACCATACTAATGTGTATTAATTCAATAACTCAAAAACAATAATAAATGATTTTAAAAAAATTATATGAAAAATATTTAATTCTATATTATTTCGATAATAATTTTTTACAACAATAGATTGCAACATAGTAATAGTAAATAATTATTATTTTAAAAAGATGTAGAAAAATAATAATCATTTAAAAAACATGAATTTATAAAAAATATGAAATCCCACATAAAAGAAAATTTACTATAAAATTATAGAAACATTAGAATGTTTAGAAATTTTGGAGAGTCAATGGGGTTCATCTATTACTAACATCTTATTTTTGTGTTCGGTCACTATTAAAATATATCAAACCATTGGTATATCATTTTGATACCTAAATATTGTAATTATGGAATTTTATTCATCTATATTACTATGATATTGATCAAACTATTATCTTCAAAAGAAGATTTATTTATTAAAAATGAATGTGTATGATTAATAAAAATTATACATGTACTGTGTAATGGAATATAGTTTTTATTAATCAATGTGAAATTATAAAAATTATCTTCTAAAAAAATAAAAAATGGTAACAAAATTTATATTTGCAACATATGATTATCATATTACGCTATATAAATGTAGCATTCAGCAAATGTTATGGAAGTATATGTGTAATGTTGTGATTATAAATTTCTAATTAGAGGTTTGAAATGACTAAATATTTGTAATCATGATTAATCAAATTGTATATAATAAAAAAGTATGTTGCATAAACATAGTTTTTATGTTTTCTAAATGTAAAATGTATTAAATAATTCTCATATAAGAAAAATTGATATAATTGTAAATATATCTCGTTACTAGCATAATGGTAACTTGTCATTTACATAATGTGGGTAAATGTAATCTAAATCACATATAATGGCCAACTATATTATGTAATGCTCATGTAAGGGTAAAATTAAACATATGAATGGGTGAGGAAAATTATTTCAGTGTTTTGTCTGAATAATGGATTGTCATATTTGGGTAAGATATTATGTAGATGAGGTATATAATTGTATAAAGAATAATCATTTAATGTTAGAATATAATTTTTTATCCTATTATATGTATACATAAGGAGACTTGTATTTTTATGGATTTTTTTATTCAAATTTCATATGTTTATAGTGTATGTAAAATATTAATAATATAATAATTATTTATAAATGAACAAAAAAAAGAAGTTTTATAAATCATAATTTCCATATATTAGTGAAATAAAATAATAATATAACATATGGGGAGGAAGTTACAATATTCAACAAAAAACAATCTCATCTATCCTCTATAATATATACTCCAAAATTAGTCTCCCATCATTAAAAATCTCTTATTTTAACAATTTATTCCAATTTGAAAATCACAAAAACCAAAAAATATTTTTTCAAATTGAAATATATTTTTAAAAAAATCACACATTTTTAAATTTATTAAGATGTAATATAGAAAATTCAATAGACCCCCCCCCCAAATATATTAAAATTAATGTGCACTTTCAAAATAATATCCCATCAATCTATGATAAAATGTTATTTTCTAAAATATACTAAAATTATATAGTTTAATAAAAAATTTAGAATGATGGTTTTTATTTGGAATATACAATGACCTAATATCTCCCTTATTAAAATATTCCCTCACAAATAAAATATGATATATATATTTTTCTAATATTGAAAAGGTATTTTGAATTTATAAATTTAAGTATATTTTTTATAAAATTTTATAATTTTATAGAAATATATTTTTAAAAGTATATAATGTATATTTAATGTAAATAAGTTTATAAAAACAACTAATAGAAAAAATAGAATGAGCATGAACTATAGAAAATTCTAATATTTTTGCATTAATATAACTCCATGATATTTTATTTACACTAATAAACAGAAACACTCGTATTTTTATTCGAGTGTATTCAAAAATTTCCAAAACTACATTAAAAATATAATAATAAATCCATATAAATAGTGTTTTAATTAAATAAAAATATATAAATAGGTACATTGATATTACTAATAACTCTCTTAAACCCATTTATATGGATTCAAATTTGATTCGACTAAAATATACCACACATAAATACATTAATCATTAATTTCAGTAATATTTTATAATGTACAATAAGATACTTAGCATGCCCATATACATTTTATCATCAACAAAGATTTTTGATTTATCAAAATATAATTTTCATTTTTTTCACTTTTTTATCCTGGAAAATCTATTTAGAAACATTATTATCATATTTTAATAGATATAATAAAATATGGGGATTTTATTTATTAATTATTTGGGAAAAAAATAATTTCAATTCTATAATTATGTTAATTTCAAACTAAATATTAATTAAATTATCAAATTTAGTACAATATAAATCATATGAAGAGAAAAATATTATAAGTAATGACCTGGTTATTCCCAAATGTATAGGCCATTCCTATTTGTTTATTCTTTTCAACATACCTTATGATGATGTCATATGGAGTCATAGAGGTTATGGGGGTGTGTGAGGCTTGTATGGAGCTCAGAACCCTATAAATTTAGAACATACACTACGCTGCATGGTTAGAAGAATTATTGCTTACCGACACACATAGACTCTACAAACCATGACTGGTGAGTCAAAGGATAATATGGGGTACACAGTATTACTACAATTTTGCATCCCTTAACCCATGTCTAAGAATAAAACTACATAAGTTAGAGGTTTGTTATTTAATCATTATGTGGATGGTTTAAGAAATTGTGCACCATAAACATGATGATTCCCTCCTCTTGAAGGTAATTAAGCACAGTCGTCAAACGGTTTTTTCATATATCATGGCCAAATTTGTGAGAAATTGTTTTTCAAGTGAAATTACAAAATTTACCATAATTAACCTAATACTAATCCCACCTATCTTCTCCTATAATTCAATATTTTAAGTTGTTGTTTCACCTCTAATAATACACCTTATCCTCCTATGTTCAGATTCACCATTTATTATAGATTAGTACTATGATCTGACCATCTTCTTAAGTTTCCTTTAGCTTAAGATAAGATCTCCATTATGCTTCCATCAGTTTTATGTTTACCTTAATATTTGATTAACTATTTTTGGGTAATATATTTTGCCTTATTTTCATGTTTTTAGATCATTTCTTTAATTTCAACCAAAATCATTCGAATGTGACATGTAAATTCGATGATGAGTCTCTATCATCTTTGTGTCAGGTGGTCTAATTGTTTTCCCCTAAATATTATGTGGTTTTTCAAATCTGTGTTGTTGTGTCACTCACTATCCATTTTCATGTGTTTGAATAAAATTGATTTATTCATTTTAAATTGATATACTCACCTTGTTACAATCATAATGATCATTTTATAGTAATTATAATATTCCATCCTTGACCATGGACGCACCGTGTGGGCACAAGCTTGAGTTTCCCATTCATATTTAACATATTAGATGACCAAAAAGCGTACTAAACATTCATTTTTGAATGTAAATGAAATTTAACTTTTTATATAAATTTTCATTGTATCATATCGACTTATATGATATTGTATTGTATTATATATGAAATATCCCTATATAGTTAATTGACCAACTGATAATGAAACCATTTAATTGCTTCATTGATATGTATAAGATGAATACATAGATTATTTTAATTAAATGAATTGATTTAATATAACATGATGATACATTATGGTTTTGTATGCTAAAGAACGAAATTAATTTTTTGAATTTATTAATAATGGGTGGAAAGGAAATGAATCTATTTAATATTTTATTAGAATTGAATTGAACATCCCTTGGTTTTATTATGGATTCATTAATATGATGCATGAGATTTAATTAATCATTTATATTATTATAAATATGAACTCTATAACAATATTGTCCATGTAATGATTGTTAAAAGAATTATTGAGTATGAAGATTCAATATCCCTTATAATGGGTGTTGAGCAAAACGTCTCACACCACTAACAATATTTGGATAGTGTGAAAGACATTCCATGTCCTGGGTTTTGGGTCTTTACATGATATATCAACCACCATATGTTGTGATGATTATAGTGACTATCATTCATTATGATACGCAGTGCATGTTACATTTATTTGATCTTATATGTAGGCCTAGACTTGTTATGGGTTATTATGTCACGACCCATTCCAAATTGAACATAGTACTCCAAGTACGTGTCTACATACATTCTTATATACATAGTCCATATAGGTGGAGTAATTATATAACTATAATATATATATATAATTACTATGTATAGAGTAACTAATCAGATACTTTTTCTTGTAATGAT
Source organism: Viscum album (assembly GCA_963277665.1). NCBI lineage: Eukaryota > Viridiplantae > Streptophyta > Magnoliopsida > Santalales > Viscaceae > Viscum > Viscum album. The sequence goes on from OY728160.1 coordinate 572,353,639, forward strand.
CCAAATAAGGAAGAACATCTAGGTGTCATTGAACAACCTAATAAGGATGGTGTTTATTTTTTGAGAATTGATATTATATTTTTTATACATGTACACTAATGTTTCAATATTCATTACATGGATTACTTATAGGCACAGTTGTTTGAAGACTACTAGGATTTTATCCCTCACCCAACTCAGGCTTCATTTGGTACTTGAGCATATAATTTTTCTAGAAAATGGATTATGGAATGAACCATGCTATATGGTCATGATTATATTTAAATATTATTCCAGAATATAAGGAAATGATAGAGCATATGATTTAGATTCTAGTAGGGAATACATATATTTTTTAGTTTTTTAATAAAATGTTCTATATGATATTCTTTTATTCCCCTTCAGTATATCATCTTTCCAGGTGTTGGTGTATATGAATATTTTTTATGTATTTCGATATTATTTTAACACTATTCCATTATTAATGCTTCTATAGTATATTATTATTATATATATTTTATGAGATTAAACAATGGTGGGTTGCTGATTCTATATTTAGTGTATGTTTATATCATGTTTACACTATCACATGTTTTATTATTATTTCTATTAAGGAACTCTGATATAAAGGTATAGTATCCCCATTGCATCACATTTACATCATATCTTATATCAAGGAGCTTATAGAGTACAATGAGACACACTTGAGATCACGTGACCCACCAGCTCAGGCCTGATTTAGTAGACGTCATGTTCATATGATACAAAGTCTTATAAAATCTTATTTTTCATATGTTATGTTGTTTGTGTGTTAGAAAATAGACTATGAGTTAATGTGATTTATTAATGAACCTATTCATAAGAATATCAAATCTATGTATAGGGGAATCCCAAATTGCATGGGATTGCATATTTTTTATTTCATTGTGCTTGTTATAGTTGATACAACTTTAACATTGGGTTAAGAACCTATTTTATTGTGTTATTTTTATTGGTATCATTTAAATTATATTTATTTTTTATTTTCCATGATGATATGTCAGAGTTTCATTATATCCTACATGAAGGGAACAATATGAATAATATTCTTTGAATTTGTCTATGCATTCTCTAATTGTAATGTTAATCTACATGTTACATGTCATTTTGACATTGAATATGTATTTAACATTTTTAAATTTTCTTTAATGGGGTGAAAAAACTTGACTGGCACATAACATTACAGTAAGGTCCAAATAACGATTTCTTAATTAGGGAAAATTTGATAGCTTAAGTGTTTAGTAATAGATTTTTAGCCACAAACTATTTTTCACATGTGATATAATTTTATAAGGCACAGATTAAGTGGATTCCATATTTCAATTCTTGATTATTATGGTATCTTTTGGATTAAAAATGCTAATCCATTACATTCAACAATTTAATGATATGTAAATAAATAGATGAGTTCAAATATAAATATGAATACTGTTTCTAGAATGGCATTATTCTATTTCATATGAATCGATGACATAGACCCAATCCTAGCCATAATAGTCAATAATTTGTCTGACTCATAGGTTCTTATAGACAACTATGATCATTCTCTATTATCCAGTATTATAAATGGGAGAATGTAGAGGGGTATGAACTCTCTATAGGATGGCTATGCACCTTTCATAGTTTTTGATCTTTAATATTATTAATTATTAATATATCTTATGATGATAGTAATTTAAATTTTCTCATCATTCCACCATTATTTTCTTTTTTATTATGCCCGCAAGGTGAGGATGACCTTGCACTAGAGGTGGTGTGCCTTGAACACAAATTTATTCCTCCTACTATGCCAAATAAGACGGATTTTACTATTCCTGATATGGGATGTTACACCCAATTCCAAGGGTAATTTTACTATGTGATGAAATCAATTTAATGTTTCACTTGTCCTTCCTTGAATATAGTATATTCAAATCAGGTTTTCACGTAAAATCAACCTTCGTATTTCTCGATGGAGGGAGGTTATCATTATTTAGATTCAGTGATCGAGGCCATACATACTATATTGGACCATATGGATTGACACTAGAGATAAGGGTTGGGATTTTCCATTATATGCTACGTGATTATTCCATTAAATGGATGGATATTATTTCAAAAGTAAATTTTCATAGCAATATACTATGAGATGATTTTCAGATAATATTTTATGAGTACATCATTCCCTTGATTTTGTGGGATGGCTATGATAGAGGGTTTATGAACCTACATCATTGAACTATAGCTGTTATTGAATATTCTTTTTTCTTTTCAATGAAAAACTTTTTTCCATAAACTGATGTGGAAGACAATCTTATAACTTCTCGGAAATTCAACATTAGGATGGTATACACAGTATGATCAAATATTAGTGTATTGATATTTACTATTACTTCTAAATACTTCAACCATAACCTTATTAGAGTGATAAATTTAAGGGACATGGATGGTGAAATCATTTTGGATAGGAACATTAGTCATTCACTTATTATTCTATTCGATGCATGTGTCTATTTGAGGATTCTCAAAGAGGTATCCAAAACAAGGATCCTGATGAAAGAAATTTCATGATATATCACAACTGTGGAATGAAAAAAATTAATCCTTCGATTCTATCACATCCAATGAAATGTAGGGGCTACAACATAATGTGTTATATTCAACACTTTTGAAGGATATTTACATTATTGCCTAGCGAGAATGGATCTACTCGTACCCCACGATCTGGATTAGGGCCTATAGGATCATGCAATGAAGGAATCCATAAAAATATTTCCTTTTCCTTCAAATTTGAGGTCGGAGAAGTGGTATTCAGAATCGTTACTCTCAGCCCCAATAGAGGACGCATACATTGGGTATTTAGGAAGTGAAATTGGTCCATGTAATAATCTAGTAACATGGAGTCTAGCCTATGTGGGAGGAGAAGAGTTCCAACCGTTCTTCATTTCAGTGTAATATTCTTGTGGGATCCACTTTTGAGTCTTCATTATTTGATATAGGATCATATCAGTCTTCTATATATGTTGAAATCATGGAGACTATGGTATTGTATATTTTACACCTCTATGTATTTGTGATGCTCATTACCCCATTAGGTATTTGATCCAAGGGTGTTCCCCACTATAATAATTTTACCCGTGGAATAGGCATATACCTCTTCATATGGAATATTTTCATCCCTTATATGAAGGTCATTGGTGTAGTCATCAAGATGGAATGACTAGTTCCATATGAAGCCCAAATAGATTGAAATCATAAATGAATAACATTTACATCAATAAAGGGTGATAGGAAAATGATTATGGGATAATGGGATGTTCTTTCATCTCTAGCAAATACTTAAGATGAAGTGGGAGGGTAGTGTGACAAATCATTTACACGGACTCTTAATTAATGTTAAAGGGTTAGGAACTATTTTTTTCACTCATGATGTCGTATATTATATGGATGTCTTCCCTAAATACTTTTATAGGATACCTCATATTTAATTGGTAGAATTTACTATTGAGTTAATTCCATGAGCAGAATAAGTGACCAGTAGTCCTTAAAGGGCCGCACCCAAGACCACCTAGAGATCTATATGTGGTCTTATGATTTGGAGTCTAATGGAATTTTATGACCAAACAGTTATCCATGGGTTTATCTTATCATTTTTTCCAATAATTAAGGTGAGAAAAATTGTAGTTTCCTTGATTATAGTCGATTAACATTGATCACTATAAAAAATTGGCATCAACTACCATGAGTTAATGACCTATTTGATAATTTTTTCGGATAAAGAGTGATTTGAAAGATATATTTTAGTTTGCGTTACAATCTGTTGCATTTAAATTCTTTAGAAAATTAATTCTAATCATTATGGATCATGTATGATCTATAAATGTACTTTTTCATGTTTTTTAGTCACACAAAGGAATATTATGTTTTAGTGATCTAATGAATCAATTTCGACAGCAGTATCTATATTCATTTATTTACGTATTTTTAGATTACATACTTGTTTATTTACCCTCCTAACATTGACATTCCATCCATCTTGAGATCATGATGGATACACTAATAGTTCTCCATGAATATGTTAACTTTATTAAATTCCACATTTGGATCGACAAAGTCAGCTGACTTGTTTATGTCATCTTGAATTCATGGGTCTCAGTAGATATAGAAATTGAAGGAACTAGATTTTTAATATCATCCAACCAAATTATTTTATATATGATGTTTCATAAGGATATATAGATATTATTGATGATTAATCATGGATTTCATAGGTCTTGGGTCACAGCTTATGGGAATGAAATAAAACGTTCTTCAAATAAAATGGTTTGAACCGCATGTATTAGCATTTCCTGAAATAAAGGTAATATTAACATAGGAATTAATAATAATTCTATGAGGGCTAGGAAGTATCAATATTTTATACTTTGATACATCATTTATCGGGATGTGAGTTGTTTTAATGCAGGATAGTTGACTTATCTCATAAGTGTCTCATCATTTGAGGTCTCATGAGCAGAATTAAACATCACATAACCTAGATAAAGTTTATGTAGTTCATTCTATATAATTTTAGTGACACAAACAGGTGGAGAATGGTTCTTTTTATTTAAATATAAAAAATATTGCATGTCCATTTTTACATACTGAGTTCTAAATCTGAGGCTTTTTAAATAGGAAAGGTACCTTCCGTAATATGATTTTAATATTTCATTGATGCCTTTTAAAGGCAATGGGCTAGTAAACTCACTGATAATGAAGAATCATATATATGTAGTTCTAGAGGAAATTTGTGAATAGAATGTCATGGGTATATTTATGAAATGCACATTGAGGTCTAGGATGATCACAGTTAAATAATCCCCACAGTGTTATCAGTAACCTCTACTCTTTAGGAATTAGTTAGAATGAGGAATCTCTTTAATCTCAAAGGGTCTTAGACAAATGTAAGGTGTCCCATTTTATGAAACATGTTCAAGATGGAATGATTATTTAGATGATACTCTAATATTCCATGGATGCGTAGGAGACCTATATGATATTAGAGAGGTACTAATGATGGAAATTTAGGGATATTTATGGGAATATAATCAGGATTTCACCATGATTTATCAAGACTAAAAACACCATATTGGTGCACTATTATGATCCATTTGATTGTCAGAGTCATTACACAGATTATCACCTGTAATAATGTGAATTTCAAATGATATACCTTTGGCATGTCACAAGTCTTCATGTAGTTTCTTATTATATTGTATTTCAAGGAAAATCTCTCTTTATATCTTGGATTTGGGTGGGGGTGGAATAAGGAATTGTGTACAACATTTCTTCTAATAATTGCATGTCACTCATTGAGAAATGGAAAAAATTAGTTCACAATTTATGTGTTAGAGGACATGATTTATTCATGTATTCATTAAATTGTGGTTTCTTAAGGGAAACAATTTCACCTTTTTGTTTTCCCTTATAGTATCATCTTCTAAGAAACCATGAAGATGGATCCCTGTGAAGCCTTATATGTTAGGCCTTCTATTCATCTATGTGCTAGATAATTCTATGTGAGGTAGCTTCTCATGGACCATATCTCATTCTTCAATCTACATAGAATGTTTAGTTGACTTGAGACCACTTTATGGCAGCTTTGTATAGATAAAAATTTTATGATGAACGATGATGATAATCTCTTGAGTTTGCGGTTAGTTATAGGAATTTCTTATGAGACACAAGAATGATAGAATATAGATATATTCAGAAAAAGGGTAACCTCTCCTCAAGCATTTTTTGGAGGTATTGGTTTTTTAAAGGGAATTAGACTAGTGGATAATTATACAGAACCTTATATTAGATATCAGTAAATGAAAATTATTTTTCACCAATACAAACTTAGAAGATTTTATAAAGACTCATCCCAATTCATCCATCAGGATATGTTTTAGTTTTATATGGACTCTTCCTTCAGGGATTATCCAGTTCATACTATGGATCTAAGCCCAATACACTCTGATGAAGGTAATTAACATTTGTACATATGTTATGGAAGAACTACCAAGTACACGATGAGACATTTGGATTTGGAAACTGATATGTGAGATAAAATATCAGGACAAATTAATGATGATTCCTCATTACCCTCAGAAGGCCAACATGGGGATAAGGTTTTTTATAGAAGGAATGATGTAACAACCTATCTTTTTTCTATGGAATATCACATTCATTTTTTGTTTAAATTATATTATGTGAGAACTATAATGTATCCAAATGGATAAACATAGTTAATTTGGGTTTCCAATGATTATTTTGAGCCTTTTACCCCAAAAATGTGAAAATATATATATCCACATGGTTAGAAGTAACCATTTCACCAAACCCACATAGTATCTACTAATTGTGTGTGGTGTGAGAGTGGATAACTGTGGACATAATTTTTTTTTCAACATCACAACTGTAGGGGAATTGATGTATGAAAAGTACTATAGGTTGTAAATAGTATTTTTTCACATTTTGTGAACATTTAGAGAAACTGTGAACATTAACCATTATTGGCCTCTCCATGGGTAGGGTCTTAATCAATGTTTGTAGATGATTGGGAAAAAACATGTTTCCAAAATATGCATCATTGTTTTTTTGATGAAATTAAAAAATTTGTTTAATGCAACTAAAACTAAACACCACAAATTATCTTGTTATTCAAATAATTAATGCTTTGATTATACTATATTACAATATCTTGTCAAACCATTATTAGAATAAAAATTTCCCATAGATCATGTCTTTTATTTGACCATTATTGGAAGCATTTGATGGCATGATGTCAAATCTCCATTCCCCTTCCTTCAGATCAATGTTTATTCTTGAATATATTGAGATATTTAGGTCTACGATCTTGTTCCTATTTTTTGGGAATTGGACCATTTTTTACATACTTCCAAACCAAATCAATTTTGAGGCAACCACAGTTTGATGATTTAACAATGGACTTAAAATTGGTGGTCTCTTAATTTTCCCCAAATGTTAATGAAATTTTATTTTCATCTTTTTTGCGATGCAAAACAACTTTTTATACACATTTACTTATTATTGATTTTGTCAATATGAATTAATATAAAATCATTTTTTACACTCCCAATGTCCATTGAATAGTAATTAGTGGGTGTGAAACTCAACCATGGACACTATTAATGTTGGCAGGTTTGAATATAAATTTTATAATTAATTGATTAAATTCCTAGAACACCGTATAATCATAACTCATAGATTAGAAAAATAACATGACTCTGTTTTATAAATGTTTGTTCAATAAAATCACAACCAAATTGATCGACTCTACATATACACTAAATTTCCCCTTTTTTGTAATTTCCCAGTAATCAATAAAACCTTTTATGTGATACATTGACACTTGTAAAATTATATTCCATGTTATGAATTATTAAATGGAATTGATTTCTCCATGAAGGTTTTTTTTCATAAATTAATTATTTTTAAAAGTAAAATTTTTAATAATTCATGGGATGGTGAATCCTTTTATTATGTTTTAATTACCTTTAAATTGAATTGGCATTGGTTATAATTCGTCATTATGAATATAATGAATGAGTTTTAATTCCTTATGGTTATTATTATGAAACTGAATATATAATTCATACTAGTCGTGGAATGATTTGTGGGGGAATAATTAAGAACAATGATTCACTCTCCCTCAAATTGGTTGTTAAGCATAAAGTCTCACACCATTGGCCTTATTTTTATAGTGGGCGTGATGCAGCATATAACATGTTTCAGTTGTTGACATGATAACTCACTGAAAATATTTTTTAATGATCTTGATGTCTCTAAATAATTATAATATGTATAGAATACATCATTTTTCGTGAACATGTAGGACAATTTCGACATGTTACGGAATTCCTAAATCATGACCCAGTAAAGCCAATACATCATATTTTAGGAATATCCCTATATATTTCCAAAATTACTAATTCCATATAAATTGATGAAATATATAACTATATGTAATATAATACTATTTATGTATATATATATAATGATCATACACTTATTGTTATTATGAGTGGAATTAGGTAGATCCACTAGGTGTTACTTATAAACCTATGCAGAATGGTTTATATTTATTCATTAGTGTTATTATACTATTACACATGCACACTACTATTTGGGTTTTTAGTACATGGATTTATTTTAGACACAATTGGTGGTGGCCTTATGGTATTTTATCTAAAACCGTACAGAGGTCACCTTTTGTACCAAAATAGATTATTTTTAAAAGGAATGGATTTGGGAAATCACCCTACTATAAGTTATATATATTCTTTTTCAATAGTTTTTTATAAGAGAATACGGTAGAGAATATGATCAAGATTATGGGAGATTATCATTATGTATTATTTTAGTTTTTATAAAAATTTTGTATATCCATGTCTCTTATTCCACTTTTTTATCTTATCATTTCATGGATTTATGTATATAAAACTAATTTTTGGATTTTGAAATAATTATACATTTTATAATTTATTTGTTGTATTATAGTTTATTATTATTCAATCTGTTATATGTGTTTCTACTGTAGTTGGTAACTCATCATGTCTAGTGTTCATTATATCATACATCTGGTGTCATATTTTTTATTATTATTTCCATTTTTCTACTATGATATGAGGGAATCTTCACCCTAGTGTAACATCTTTACGCCAACACTGTTAGTTAACACACTCCTATATATGGGAGGCAAGCTTGGGTAAATGTGAACCACCTTCTTGAGGCCTAGTTTTGTAGAGTTCTGTTTGGTATGATACAATATACAATAAACATATATCTATAAAATAAACACACCATTTCAATCATTTATTATAAACAAGTAATATTAACAATTCATTTAGAAAATTTATATTGTAATTTAAATGGAGTAAGTATTTGGTAACAATCATAAACCAATTTTATTAAGAATAAATTTAGGATTATTAAATTCTCAAATATAATATGAAAATCAATTAATTTAAGATATGATGACGTTTTTAATAAATAATTATTCCGAAATTATTCCATTTAAAAATCCTCTCTATTCATCCTTTTGAAAAAAATTTATATTTTGATAATGGTAGAATGCTAATAAAACCCCAAAAGATTCATTATAAGAAATAGGAAAATAAGAAAATTCAAATTAAATGTCATCTTCCTTAAAATAATCATGAGAAACATTATTTTCATTAACCACAACTTTTTATTCATCTTAATCAAATTTGTTTTGAAAAATACACAAATATAATTTCATCTGATTACCAAATAGAAATTGACCCAAATTACATAGTTTATTTCATTAAAATGTGTTTAATAAATATAAATAACATTAATAAAAATTGAATCATTTAAATTATTAAAAATAATGATAGTGAATATTCATTACCAAATTTAGAATTATCAGATTAATTTAGAATATATGTACTTTTTTCATTCTAGAGTCCTCATTTGGAATTAATTTTTATATAAAATGATATTTAAATGATGGGGACTCATTTTGAACAGTTTTTCATAATAATTTTTTTCAAAAAAATTGTATTTAACATTTTATTAATAATTTTATAAACCAAAATTAAATTCCATGAATTATTCATCATCCCCATTTAAACGCAAATTCAGAATATTAGAATTATTTCTGTCAAATTTAACTTGAAACAATATTTCATAGATAAATTTAGCTTATTTATAAATATATATTAATTAATTGTATAATAATAACCATATAATATACCATCATTAAAATTAGAATATATATTTTCATTGTTATGATTTTTAATTAAAATAGAAACATCATTACCATCATCCTAGATATATGATAATGTAATGTTTAACCCCTATAAACAAGTAATATATGGTGTTTTTATAAAATTGGCCAAACGAAAAACTTATATAAAAAATGAAATTTTTTTTAAAACCATCAACATAATAATAAATAAAAATTATATAGTCAAGATGAATTGATCTAGTCAATTTGTGAATTGAAATATATTTTCAACCAGACCATATTGTTGTGGTGTTTTAAAGGAACAAAAAATAATATTTATATATGATTCATCAAATAGTTTAAGATATTATAGATTATATACTTCCACACATCTATCAATACTGATAGATTTTATTGAAATAATATTTTTTTGAATAAAATTAGAAATTGCACAAAAATTGGTGGAACATAAATTTTTGTTAGACATAAAATAAACTGGCCTAAATATTCTGTAATAATGAATAATTAAAAATGAAATATAAATTCATTCTATACTAGTAGGTTCTATAGAATACAAAATGTAAATATATAAAAACTCTGTAAAGCCAGTAAAACTACGGTTAATGAAACATTGATATCTTTCATTATTTTTTAACATTAAAAAATTAATCATGGGAAAAATAATTACTCTTATTTGACTTTGGAATTATAGAATATGGTTATTCAAAGGAAACATGTGTAATAATCTAGATATTGTTTTTTCATATATCCTATTAAAAAATATTCATTTTATTATAAAATATTCAAACACAAAATTTTATAATTTTCAGATTAGAAAAATCAATATTATAAATTGTTTATTTTATATCTGTAGAAAAAAAATCATTATTTTTCATAACTATATATTTATCATTTTCAAATATTACATTAAATCCAACATCATAGATTTTTTATATACTGTTATGATTTTTATACCATTAATATAAAATAATTTTAAAACAATAATAATTTTAAAATGTCAATACTCTATAATACCATCAATATATATTTTATAGTTTCCTCTATATCTATCTATGCTTCCACCACATGAAATCGAATATAGAAATTTTGAAATGAAACTTTTCAATTTATAGAACACCCATTTTCCTATTAAAATTAATCATTGAGACTTATAATTAATATATCCTTATATATATCAATTATGTAGAATGGTTGGGTATCCAACAAAACATGGTTCAAAAGAGATTATTTGAAACCCCATTGGAATACTAATTATTTTATAGCATATTTTTTGGTCTATATAGAAAATAAATTACCACTAAAAACATGTGTATTAACAATGGATTGTGTAAATATAATATAACATATATTAGAATAATTCAAATACAGATAAAAATTTCTTAAATATGAATTTTAGAATCATCATTTTAAGATTATAAAAATGGTTTACCTATTTACCAATAATGTAATAATTTTATATCTGAAACCATTACTGTTGAATTTTGGTTTCATTTTTGAAATATTATTTTCATATTTATTTTCGGATGAAAAATTGTAAACAATGATTATTTTAGATAATAAAAAACATTATTTAATACGTATTCTATATCATTGTAAAATGATAATTAGTATAAGTATTTTCAATATAAATAGATGAACTATGTATTAATTTTTTATTCTCTAACTTTCAATTTTAACACTCATTCTAAAAATTACTAATTTCTTTAGAGTATGAATTAATAATTCCATCCTAATAATTATTATTTACTACCCAAAAATTAATAATTATATCATTTGAATATATTATTTTCACATTCTCAAAATATAAATCCCCTTTCATATTTATCGTTCTATAATAAGAATTATTAATAATTTTAAATATAACACATAGTTTAACATATTCAATAAAAACTTATTATTTTTTATTAATTTTTTTAAATATTACACCAATCGTTTTAGCACAATTTCATATTTTAAAATTAATTATATATATATATGTTTTACATTATAATTATTATAAATGGATTAAAGAAGAATAGTTATAATCTATGACATTTTGATATTTTGTGATTGCACTATTATTAGAATTGATATGTGTAAATAATTGAGAAAAAATGAACCAGAGACCTCATAATGTGTTTGTATAAAATTTTGGATTCAGTCCTCCATTTCAATTCATATGTCCTTGATCGATTATTAACTATATATGAAATAACATAATATAAAAATAGATTTCATTTATGTTCAAAAGTTGTTTTTTTGTATATTTGTTTTTGGGACATTTTTTTGTGTTTTTTCCTTTCATCTATCACTCATATAATCCAATTTTAGAAACATCATTAATATTTATTGTATTATTCTTCTTATACTCCTTTGAAATAATTTTTTCAATAGTCATCTCTCTATATTGGTTATCATAAATTTTAAAAACATTTTCAAAAATGTTCCATCTATATATAACATTTTCAGATCTCATATACAGAATTGTTATAATATTCATTCCCTTAATGTTTAAAAATAAATACTATTTCTCAATATAGTCTCATCATTTGTAATATTTTTTAATTTGTGTTCATTGTCAAACAATGATATTTCTAGTTCCTAAAATGTATACATCCTAAATTTTTTGTTCGTATAATTCAATGCTCTATTTTATTTTTTTTATAATATTGATAATTCACATTTTACCCTTCATATGTTATTTATTATATTTTATTGCATGTTTTGAGCTTGTAATTTATTTAGTACATTTCAATTTTTGGAACATTTGGTTTACTTAGACATATCTTCCCATCATGAAATTTTTATATTTAATAGATATTAGATTCAGTGTGATCTTATAACTCATGTCTAACCAATAATTACTATGTTACAAAATTATCCAAATTTCATTGTATATCATAGAAATATTAAACACATATATGTACACATATACATATAACATTATATTATTTCTATCATTATATTTTATCGTATACATTATCATATTATACTTAACAATATATTTAGATCGTATTTTGATATATCATATGACTTCTCTTTGATTATACAATGATGCATACATAAATTCTTTAGTTAATATTCCATTAGATATTAGTCATACCCATAATCACTTCCATTATAATGATGGAACTTTTTTATTATCTATCCACTATTCACATTAATTAATTTTATCTTATAGATTATATGACTATTATATATATTTTTATGATTGTCATATTTAGTTGACAATATACAAATAATAAACCAATCATATATCTAAATGGAAGAAATCATTTAAAACCAATTTCCTGGTCTCCAAATTACAATCATAAAATATCCATATGATTACCCAGCTATACTAAAGGTTTTTGGATCAAGATAGAAGTAAATAATAGTCTATAATGCATGAAATTCATTTTCTAAATTAAAAAAAATCACTAGTAGTCTATTACTATATGAAACAATAACGAAGTGATGTGTTCATAATATAGTTCTATTGAGATTAATATATAAATATAGTATTTTTAAAATTATTATGATCATCAAGATCCTAGTAAACTATTAAATATTCTATACATGGTGAGATGATTTGAACCCACTATGAAAAGTCATTTTTAATGGTGTTATATCCTATTTACATACGCAAACCTATTAAAATAACTAGAGGAACAACCAAAATTTGGATCTGTACCAGCATCACCAAAAAATATTCAAACTATTTTCAAGGAGTCATATAACATGAATAGTCCTTATGATTCATAAAAAAACCAAAATGAATTTTTTTTGTTTTAGAAAATAATAAATTAGACATTTATAAATAGATGAGTAGAAATATAAAACAATTAAAATAGAAAAAGAAGTTTACTTGTAGAGAGATGACGATTTGGATTTTTATGGAGCACTCAACACATTGATCAAATCAAAAGAAGTTATATGGAAATTGAAATTAATTTGTGATCATATCTATTGAACTATAGTCACATAATATCACATTCATTTTTGTCACAATCTAGCCATAGTTCCATCAATCTCGACACCAAAACTAGAAAGTTGAAATGCCTGAAGGGTGTTCGCAATACCCACAAGTTGAAAACTAGTGTTTGGGAACGACAATATGATTTTGGAATGGTTTAACAAATTATCACAATAAAAAATAACCATTATAAATAAGTGTCACAATATTTCATAACCTAATCCAATGAGGGAATAAAAATTTTCTAATTCATAATTTTACAACCTTAATCAAACTCATAAAGGTTCAAATACAAAAGGAATGAAAATATATTCCAATACCACCATGTGTGTCAGGAACTAGGCCGGTTCATCATCCGAACAGGCGCCCGACCCGGCTCGCGACATGCCCGATGGGCGTTCCCGATCCCCACGGGCTCGCAACTAGTGTCGGGCATCAAAACAAACCATTTGGGAACAGTTTGGACCATGACAAAGGTTAATAAACATAAACTGAACAAGTAGATAAATAAAGGAAAATAAACTGAACAACATGGCAGCAGAAAAAAGAATAAACAAAGAAACATGACATACCTCACGTGACCCCATGGATCAGCACGGTACGACAGCCACACTCACTCCCAAGAGCGATCCATGACTGAAACCTACAACTGAAAAGTAAAGTAGGCGTGAGCACTGAGATGCTCAGTAGGAAAGCCAATATATAACCACGTCCTATGCCTCACCTTTATTAAGAAATCCAACTATGCCGGTTTTAAAATAAGATATAATAAAATAATGTTTTCCTTTATTTTCAAATTCATGTAATGAGTTTTCATTTTCAAATAAAGCATTTCACTCTTACTATATTTTCAAAATAGGTTCCAAGCATGCATTAACATTTCAAAATGAAAAGAAACCATTTTGGAATAGAATGTGATTTTTTTACAAACAAGACACCATTTATGAAACAACTGAGAATAAAGTTACATCATAAGAAGTTTTTCACAAATGAGTACTATGGGTAATCCATATAGGTATCTAGACCAAGGGGGAACCTAGAGACCTCGTACCTCGGTGAAACGTGGCTTAGAAGACCACGACCCTCAGAAAACGCGGATTAGAAGGCCATGAACCTCAGAAAATGTGGCATAGAAGACCACGACCCTCAGAAATTCATATGTTTAGTTACTGTTGTTGTGTCAATAATTCTAGACAAACAGGGACGTACCCCTGCCATGTGATCTAGTGTACTAGTCTTGGTCAACCACCTTGATTCTCGGGTTTCCCATTGTGCTCTATTTCATGTGGTGGTGAGTTTTCATTATCAAGCAAACATATATGTACATTACACACTCTTTTTCTATAACTCATTCATCATCTCACAACCTCTCTCCCTCCTTGAGCACATTCCCCCTCTTTCACGTTACACAATGCATAAGCATCAAATTAGGCACATGATAACACATTCAACTTAAAAAAACATTTTTCTAAAACCAAGGGGGTGTGCCTCAAGAGAGGTTTTTCTTTTTCATAAAACATTGATAAGATGACAAATAGGCATAATTTACAAGAAACCGGCCAAAAGGTCAAACACATTTAGAAATACACTTTACCAATTCAAAACCACTTATGAAATCAATTTTTCAAGAAAAGTCACTTAAGACCAACGGCGTTTAAAATACATTTCAATTTCCAAAACAATGGCATAATAGTTTCTAGCAACCGCAATCAGATTCCATAGTGTGTGTGTATTTCATTGTGTAAAATATATTTTTAAAACAAGCAAAAAAATGATGAATCCCAAATTAAAGGCATAGGTATAGAGGACCTACCTCAAACTTGTCGCTATCTTTCGATGGCCACTAGAACTGACACTTGGCGCACACACGCACATGCATTTATACATATATTTATACCCACCCCTAGCTCCATTTCACATATTCCTCGTGCCATGAAGGAATATGTACAAAGAAGGAACATATATATATATATGTCTTACCCTATTCATGTACATGTAGGATGTCTCGACATGCACGGCCCAAAACCAATGAAGCAAGGACCAACGCACTACACATATAATTTAATAAATCAATAAAAAAACTTATGAAACACTTAAAAATTAGCACCAGAGAGTTTACAACAAAAAAAACACTTGATCTCACATAAAAATGACACTTTAAAACCAAACACACAACACAACCATACCAAAACATTTTTTTCCGTTACTCTAAACTATTTCAAAAATTTAAATTCAAAAGCACGCAAATTCAACAAGTCAAAATAACACATTTTTATTTCAAACCACATTTTTAATACAACTGCAGATTAATTTCTTTAGAAAAAATTTCACACTCTCCAAAACAAGTCTTGATAATCTTTTCAAGAAACACTACAACATGATACGCATGACACGAATCAATTTATTTGAAGGAAAAAAATTCATTTCTAACACAACCACATATTAAATTATTACCGAAACATACTTTTACCATGTAAAATAATTAATTGAGTGTTTCCAAGAATTCCCAAAACATAACCCATATGAAAACATAAACAATTCTAAAAGAAAACTCAATTCCATTACACATGCATGTCAAAATATTCATATAACATATTTCGCACCACCCAAAATAATTAAAGAAAAATCTAAATAAATTAATCCAGACAAAACCTTCATCAAACAACATTTATATATGAATTCACCTATCATTGGTGTCGAAACCCCCGAATTTCGAAGCGAAACTCCAATCATGCACCAAACAAATTGCAAAAAACATCAAATAACCCTAAATCATGAAACCAAACACAAAAAAATCAATGAAATCAAAATCCAAATGAAAATGTACTAAAACCCTAGTTAAGAGGAAAAAGGGGGATACCAAAGGGAAGGAGAGGGTTTGGCCGGAAAAGTATGCTCGCTAGATGGAGCGCTACTCGCCGGAGGGAGAGGGGGAGGAGGTGCCGGCCAAAGGGCTTGCTGGAAGGGTGGTGCGGCCACGGGACAGCCGATGAAAGGGGGAGGAATGCTAGGGGTTCAATATAGGGCAGCCGATGGTGCGAGGAGGCTCGAGGAGGGGAGTGGGGCATCGGTCCGATGTGTCTCCGGAAGGAAGGGAGCAGGGTGGGAGAGCGCCGACTGCAAGGGGTGAGGCGCGACGAATCTAGGGGAAGGAGGAGGGTCGGCGCTGTGCGCGACGCACAGTGAGGAAGAACAAAGGGGGGGAGAAAAGAAATGTTAAATGATAAAAAAATAAAACCTAAAAAACATAAATGTTAATTTAATAATAACACTTATCAACTATAAAAAACAATATCGTTAATAATTTTATAAGAATTTCAAAGGATAAATAAAATAAAATAACCTAATTAAAATATTAACAAAACATAATAATAATAATAATAATAATCATCATCATTTTTTGTCATTATTAACATAGTTCTAAATAAATTTTATTCTTCTTTTGCATTAGCTTTATTATTCATTCGGGTGATTAACTAACTGCACATCAGGTAGGCCGCATGGTGGTCTAGCGAAGCCACATGTATTCGTATGTGCCCTGATCGTGCATCGGACATTGCGAAGCCAAAAAATGACCGCTTATCAGAAAAAGCGCACAAATTTCAACTCGGGCTCAGATCTCAATAAAAACAAGGATTTAAATAGTTAAAATAATTTGAATACTTAAATTCTGGAAATCGGGGTGTGATAATTCTCCCCACCACAAAAACATGCTGCCACCAGAACGTCACCCAGTCAAACGAGGAATCAAACTTGAGTTTGAAACTGTACAAGACCCACAAAAGCATGAACTCGGTATGACTTTCCACTCTATCAGTCACACCCGAC
Organism: Viscum album; assembly: GCA_963277665.1. NCBI lineage: Eukaryota > Viridiplantae > Streptophyta > Magnoliopsida > Santalales > Viscaceae > Viscum > Viscum album. The sequence continues at coordinate 572,371,158 of OY728160.1, forward strand.
CAACTCTGAGGGAAACTGAAAAAATTAGAACCATTAGGAAACGAGGAGGTTTCTCCCCACCACAAGAACCCTACAAGAACAACCGACATTGAGACTCTTAGAATCTGCTAACTCTGGAACTGCTAACATGATCCAAGAGGGAACCACCACACTGACAAAACCTCGAAGAAGGCACAAAAAGATTCATAGGGGGTCCCCTCACAATTTAAGAACTTACCAGCTTAACCCAATTAGCACATACCAATACGAGAAACCCAGAACAAACCGACCCATGAACTTTTCTCATAATCTAGACCCCCACCACATGGGGTCATCAATGAAAGACCCCAAACTGAGTAGCGGAACAACCCCAATTCATTATTTCCCAAGACACAAGTGTCTCCAAAATGAGCACATCCTAAAACAAGAACGGGTGACCAATGGATCTAGCCACACAAGAGAGATAATCATCTTGAGACTCACAACTATAAATAGACAAATCCAAAGCTCATATTTGAGGAGGCGTGACTACTAAAATTACAAGAAAACGATACCACCACACCTACTTACTTCCAAAGTGGGGTATTCAAGGAACAAGGACCAAAATGAGTCAACGAGGCCTCTATACCACTTATTGCAGGAAAAAACCTTTAAAGATGAGAGAGAAACAAAAAGGTAATTCAGACCGTCCCCATTTCAGGATTAGAGACAAAAATTAGACAAAGGCTCCCCACACCCAACTATTCCTAACTGCGTGAAGAGCTTTGACTCCGAGACCTATGGCTGGAGCTCTGGTTTCTTGAAGCATCTTCATCCCCGCAGTCAGGAGCTGACATCCTTCGGTTGACACTCCTGGTGAAAATTCCACAAGAGAAACCTCTTCAATTGTCCCAAATGGCCACACTAATGGCAAGCCTTTGGAGGATGATAACAAGGTGACTTAAGGTACCCAAACCGAGCACACTAGAAGCCAACAAGGTGGTGGCCCAACTAATAGAAGATGGAATTGACAAGAAGACTTGTCTGAGACAGGTTCCTCCAGTTTGCTCTTGTCACAAGAAGGGGAACCTTCTCGAACACCAAAAAGAAATGGTCAGGGAACCCTGGATGAATACCCCACATAAGAGAAACATTAACTGATTTCAGGATGCTGCCTCTAGAGAGAAGGAAATCAACCCCTTGAAATGCCTGACGTAAGCCTTCATTGTCCGTTGGCCTTGTTGGACACTCACGAGCTCTACCACATCCTCGCTTTCACCTCATTAGGTATAAAACATTGGATAGAAGTGGTCTTAAACACCTTTCATGACATCCCATCATGCAACAACACTAGGATTTTCTCTCACACCAATCCAAAGTTGAACGATCAAATGAACTTGAACCAGCATGAACCCTCATAGCTCTGGGAGTATCCAATAATCTGAAAACACCAATGATTTCTACAAGCTAGTCTGATACCATCAATAGATCATGATCACCACAAGAAGATGGGCAACGACTTAAAAGAATTCAATTCCACTGGTCTGCTAAGAGTCTGGGTAGAACCAACAACTAGAAGTGACTCACTAGAAACCTTTGGGACTTTTCTGGCCATCATACTCAAAATAAGAGGCAAAAATCCGAATCAAAACTCAACATAAATCAACATTTGACATCTCAATCACAAACTAAAGCTCAAATTCAAATCACTATTATAACCACGATTCAGCATGTCAAAACCAAGAACCAACGAGAAAGGATACTAAACAAGAAAATACAACACTAAACATTTTCTTAACTTTCAAAACATTTAAATTACCTTTTTGAAGACCATTTTTTTCAGCAAACAAAACAACTTAAATATCCACCATTGGTATGCCCTGAAGTCTCACACATACATATCCATGTGCTAACTCAGGCACCCATCCACTCGCATCACCAATTTCTACACTTCCCACATGCGCACCTCAATGTATGTGATCACTCATGTGAATACCAAGGGTCAATCCAAGACAATTATCATTTTCAAAATATATCATTCAACACATATCAAAAATTCCCAACCAATTTGTGAAATTCAAAAATCATTAAAGTAGTACATTTTCAAATTCAAAAAAATTTTCCAATTCACATTAAAAAAAGTATTACTCGGTCCCCAAAACAACTTCCAAAGAACCTCTACTATTTCCCTTTGAAACCACACATTCCATTAAAATAAAACAATTTTCAAATTTTGAAACATTTTTCATTTCAAAAACCATTTTTTCCACTTTATTAACCATATCACCTTTGAAAACCCTCTTTCACTAAAATCCATTTTTTTAGACCCAGTCAAGTCAGTCAACACTAATCCCAAACATAAGTCACATCAAAACATCCAAAAATAAGGGACTGGTGGTTATACCAACCTGGTAACCTAGATTAGCAGGCCATGCTCCAAGCGAGCATCAACCACAGGAAGCATCATAAACTATGCGCTCAGGCTATACATGGGTATCTACTCTATGAAAGTCCACTACGTAACACTGGCTCACTTCCATGGTCATCCCTCATCCACACATACCAATCCAAAGAAGAAAATTCAAATCCAGGACTACCCCTGGCAACTCGAGTCTCGGGACAGGCAAGGGTCCATGACGTCCTTCCCGCATTTACCTCTCATGTCCCAACACACCTAATCACTAAGCTACCTGACACCCCAAATAACAAGGGCACCCCAGATACCATTTTGTCACGAACCAGGCCGGGTCGTCATCCGAATCGACAACTGACCCGGATCGCGACATGCCCGAAGGGCGTTCACGATCCCCACGGGCTGTCAACTAGTGCCGGGCATCAAAAAAACTAGTTGGGAACGGTTTGGCCCATGTAAAAGAAAAATAAACATAAACTGAACAAGCAGATAAATAAAGTAAAATAAACTGAAAAACGTGGAAGCTGAAAAAGGAATAAACAAATAAACGTGACATATGTCAAGTGACCCCATGTATCACTGTGGTACGAAAACCACACTCACTCCCAAAAGCGATCCAAGACTGAAACCTACAACTGAAAAGTAAAGTAGGCATGGGCACCGATATGCTCAGTAGGAAAGCCAAAATATAACCACATCCTATGCCTCGCCTTTATTAAGAAATCCAACTATGCGAGTTTGAAAATAATATATAATAAAATAATGTTTTTCCTTATTTTAAAATTCAAATAATGAGTTTGAATTTTCAAATAAAGAATTTCACTCTTACTAAATTATCAAAATAGGTTCCAAACATGCATTAACATTTCAAAATTAAAAGAAACTAGTTTAGAAGAGAATGTGATTTTTTTACAAACAAGACACTAGGTATGAATCAAATGAAAAGAATGTTACATCAAAAGAAGCATGTCACAAATGACCACTATGGGTAATCCCTATAGGTACATAGAACATGTGGGAACCTAGAGACCTCGTACCTCGGTGAAACGTTGCTTAGAAAAAACACAACCCTCAGAAAACGTGGTTTATAAGGCCACGACCCTTAGAAAACGTGGCGTAGAAGACCACGACCGTCAGAAAATCATATGTTTAGTTAGTGTTGTTGCGTCAATCCTACTAGACAAAGCGGGACGAACCCCTGCCTTGTCATCTAGTGTACAGGTCCTGGTCAACCACCAAGATACCTGGGTTTCCCATTGTGCTATATTTCATGTGGTGGTGAGTTTTCATTATCAAGAAAACATATATGTACAGAACACTCTCTTTTTCTATAACTCATTCAACATCTCACCACCGCTCTCCCTCCTTGAGCACATTACCCCTCTTTCACGTCACACAATGCATAAGCATCAAATATGGCACATGATAACACAATCAACTTAAGAAAACATTTTCTAAAACCAAGGGGGCGTGCCTCAAGAGAGGTTTTTATTTTTCAAAAAACATTCTTAAAATGCCAAATAGGCATAATTACATAAAGGGAACACTTTTTACAAGCAACAGGCCAAAACGAAAAACACCTTTAGAAATACACTTTACCAATTTAAAACCACTTAAGAAATTAATTTTTCAAGAAAATTCACTTAAGACCAACTGCGTTTGAAATACATTTCACTTTCCAAAACAAAGGTGTAATAGTTTATAGCAACCGCAATCAGATTCCATAGTGTCTGTATATAGAATAGTGTAAAATATATTTTTATGACAAGCAGAAAATTATGAATCTCAAATTAAAGGCATAAGCATAGAGGACCTACCTCAAACTTATCGCTATCTATCGATGGCCACTCAAACCGACACTTTCCACACACACGCACATGCATTTATATATATATATAAATATATATACAAACCCCATGCTGCATTTCAAATATTCCTCACACCATGAGGGAGTATGTACAAAGAGGGCATATATATATATATATGTCTTACCCTATGCATGTACATGTAGGATTTCTCGACATGCGCAGCCCAAAACCCACAAAGCAAGGCCCAATGCACTACACATATAATTTAATAAATCAATAAAACAACTTATGAAACACTTAAAAATTAGCCCCAAAAAGTTTATACCAAGAACACACTTGATCTCACATAAAAATTCCACTTTAAAACCGAACACACAACACAATCATACCAAAACATGTTTTTCCGTTACTCTAAACTATTTAAAAATTTAAATTCAAAAGCGCACAAATTCAACAAGCCAAAATAACACATTTTTCTTTCAAACCACATTTTTAATACACCGGCACCTTAATTTCTTTAGAAAAAATTTCGAACTCTCCAAAACATGGCCTAATACTCTTTTCAAGAAACACTACAATGTGATACTCATGACACAGATAAATTTATTTGAAGAAAAAAAAATCATTTCTAACACAACCACATATTAAATAATTACTGAAGCATACTTTTCCCACGTAAAATAATTAATTGATCATTTCCAAGAATTCCCACAACATAACCCATATTAAAATATAAACAATTCTAAAAGAAAACTCAATTCCATCACACATGCATGTCAAAATATTCATAGAACACATTTCTCACCACCGAAAATAATTAAAGAACAAGCTAAATAAATTAATCCATACAAAACTATCATCAAACTACATTTATAGATGAATTCACCTATCATTGGTGTCGAAATCCATGAATTTCCAAGAGAAACTCCAATCGCGCACCAAACACATCGCAAACACCATCAAATAACCCTAAATCAAGAAACCGAACACAAAAAAACAAAGAAATCAAACTCCAAATGAAAATGGACTAAACCCCTAGCTAAGAGGAAAATGGGGGACACCTAAGGGAAAGAGAGGGTTTGGACAGAAGAAGTCTGCTCAACGGATAGAGCATTGCTTGCTGGAGGGAGAGGGGGAGGAGGCGCCGACCAAAGGGCTTGATGAAAGGGGGTGCGGCCAAGGGGCAGCCGACAGAAGAGGGAGGCACGCTGGGGGTTCAATGTAGGGTGGCCGATGGTGCGGGAAGGCACGAGGAGGGGAGTTGGGAATCAGTCTGATGTATCGTCGGAAGGAAGGGAGCAGGGTGGGAGAGCGCATGTTGCAAGGGGTGAGGCGTGACGAAACCAAGGGAGGAGGAGGGTCGGTGCTGTGCGTGTCGCACAGTGTGGAAGAACAAGGGGGAGAAAAGAAAAAGTAAATGATAATAATATAAAACCTAAAAAAATAAACATAATGATAATAATAACACTTATCAACTATAAAAAAAACAATATCATTAATAATTTTATAAGAATTTCAAAGGCTTAATAAATTAAAATAAACTAATTAAAATATTAACAAAACATAATAATAATAATAATAGTCATTTTTAGTCATTATTAACATAGTTCTAAATAAATTTTATTTTTATTTTGCGTTAACTTTATTATTCTTTCGGGTGATTTACTAACTGTGCATCAGGCATGCCGCACGGTGGTCTGGCGAAGCCACATGGATTCGTCTGTGCCCCGCCCGTGCGTCGGACATTACGAAGCCAAAAATGATCAATTATTTGAAAAAGCCCACAAATTTAAACTTGGGCTCAAGTCGAAAGCAAAATGAGGATTGAAATAGTTAAAAAAATTAGAATACTTAAATTCATGAAATCAAGGTGTGACAATGTGGCAAGATAGACACCCCCTAAATACACCACCACGACAAACAATTACATGAAAAAGACAAATAGAAACCCCAACCACCATATCCATGATATATATTTCATTTATCTTATTCAATCATAACAAAGTCTACATACACACAATGTTGTATGTAGAGTTTGAGTAAAATCCCACTGGGATGACAACCAATAAAATCAGTTCCATTGAAAAACATTATAATAAAAATATCATTCATGTTATATAAAATAAAATCTGAACAAATTTTTATAGAAATTGTTTTAATGGAATACATGTTACTCTTTTGAAATAAACATCAAAGTGCATCGAATACTGACTATATGTATGATATCACAAATGATCACTAATTTTATATGAAATAACTATAGTAACTAGCTAAAATGGGACACTAAAAAATCATTTACTATTAAAATGTGGTATTCAATTTATAACCAACAATGTTATCATGCACAAGACACTAGGATGGAACATCGCAAGGGAAAAGTGGTATCTTATTAACATCGTAATTTTGTTAGTGTTGTGTTAATCAATTCTGTTAATTGAAAATTATATTTTCCACTTGCTATTCAACTAGAATCAACCTAATAAAACAATTGTGGCATTACACAACTGAATCACTAGATCACTAGTTCTAGTCCTCCATCCTTGATACATTGGATAGGTATTCGCATTTTGTTCCCATTTCTCATGTCAGATTAGTATCTCCATATTCACATTTTCTCACAATAAATGACAACCAAGAATTGAAAAACAATATATCATAAGAAAACATCTTTCAAATTCAAACATAGACAAATTCCACATTAATGAATGTTTTGAACCACTTTTCCATTTTATTAGGCCACATTCTCAATTTATAAAACAACATAAAAAATAACAACAATGGAACTCATTTGAAAACAACAAATTTTCCAAAATAAAAAAATTTCAAACCATATGCATATCAAAACATTTTGTAAATAAATTACAAACCTCACACATACTGTATAAAACACAATGAAGATTCTATTACATTATATTAAATAAAAAAATAATAATGTTTAAGTAGTGAACCACATATCTCATGTTTGGAATATAATAGAATTTGGTTCTAGACCACTACTAAACAACCAAGTGAACCAACAAATGAATTTTTAAACAAATAAATAATTATTGGACCATAAGGAACAAGATAAAAGATATAATGTTCAACCAATCTGCTCTTGAAGTGGAACACCACTAAATAATAAGATAAAACCTTTAATTGGAGAAGAACCCAAGAGATAAATGACTAAATAATAGTTTCATGCAGATTCCCCCATTAATACACAACAAACATGGTTTTCTATCAGAGAAATAAGAATGTTGAGAGGCACCAATGTCTAATAATTCTATGTTAGGAAAAAAGTGGGGGGATTTGGGGTCAAATCTATAGAGGACCAAAAAATCATTTTAATTTTTTTTATTTACTACACATTTCAAATTGTTTTTCAAACCATGCACCCCTAACAATTTTATAGGTAAATGCCGCTTTGTTTTCCTGAACTTCCTATAAATCGTGCGCCAACTATGAAACTAGGTAATTTATAAAAATAATAAGTTGCCACATTGTTTATTGGGAAAGGGTATACAGTTTTAGAAACAATGATAAAACTCTTTTCAAACTTCTGTAAAAATAATAATATATATTTAAAAAACAATTTAAATACATGTGTAAAATGAGAGAAAAAAATTTAATAGAATAATAACTCAAAATAATTTAATAAATGTGACAATTCTCCCCACCATGAAGAATTTTATCCCCTGGAAATTCAACCATAAGCATGGTCACTGAGTAAAAATAAGTACTTCTCCTCAACACAATATTTTATGCTACCATGTCTCATACACATCATCACAATTATGTTCATGGACTCTGATTAGCAGAATATAATTCTAATATAGAATGCTCTCGTAGATATCTAAAATCCCAATTGGTAGTTCAATGTATAAAAAATGTTTCTCCATCTCAAATGATTCACAACTCATTACATGAGTTGGACCTAGGTTATTCATTTTCAGTTAGGATATGTGGAATAAATAATGAATTTACATCAATTATGAAGGAAAATATTACATGTATGCCACATTACATACCCATTCAGTAATATCAAATTTTATAACAAAACTCATGGTTAGATTCAATTGCTTAAAAATTGACGATGACCCATACGAGGTGTCATGTTTAGAATGACCCTTCCACTCTTCAATGAATCTAATGATTGGATTCTATAATATACATAGGACTTATAATGATAATGAGATGTTAGTAACTACTCTACGATCTACATGACTTTCTCAGATGTCTCATGCACAAGGGTAATTCTAATAAAAAAAGGTATCACCTACCACATCCCAACGAAAATGTATACAGACACATAAGATCATAAAAGCATCAATGTGAGACATTTGAATTAATTATTGGTAACTATTTTTATATGAAAATTAATCCAACCCAAATGGTTATCCCATGATTATCCAAAATCCAAAACACATACCTAAAGAATGTATTCCAAAATAAGATTTTCCATCTCCATGTAACCATTTTTTTGGATGGAATGTCATACATAGATTGAAATCCATCCCCTTCACATTATAAATTACTTCCCAAGAACAGTGAATTGAAATTGGGGTTCCCTTTTAGAAACATTTTTAGACGACACATAATAAATCCTAAAAAAATATTCAATATATATTATTCACCTCTAATCAACCATGTCAAATTCTATTATCAGGATGAAATTAAAAGGATTAGTGAGATAGTAAATAATTTATCAAATGGAATTTTCCCCCTTTATGTTCAATGTAAAACATAAATTATATTCTTGGATATGTCATTTCAATTAATTTTAGAAATAGTAATCATGTAATGTCAATCAGAAGGACGTTGCTAAAATGATTTTACCAACTACCAACTATAACACATTGACATGATGTTTTATATATCCTGCATCGTGCATATAGACAAGACCTGTTTAGAAATATAATAATATATTTGGGAGCACTAGTATAAACAACCCACTAATTAATATGGGTATCATATATCACAAAATTGTTAAATAAAAATGACCCCAAAAATTGGACTTTGAAGAGCCAAACTCTCTTGACTAACGATGACCACTCATAAGGCATCTCCCTACCAATTATAAATTGTGTAGAACACCAGAACAACTCATCACATTAATACTCTTGGTAGATCAATTATAAATGAAAAAGGTGTCAGTTGTACACTATCCATGAATGCACCACCACTATGATCTCTGGTCTCTATGTGAATATGAAAAAAATGGTCTCATCAATTTACACTCATAGCCAGACATTCTCAATGCATGAACTATAACTTTTCTTCCTAAATAATCTTCCACAACTTTCCCTTTTCTAGGGGTGTATACTATGTAAAAATCATCCCCCTAAAGGTACTCAACCTAATGATGATGCCTTTGATTTAAATATATTTGGGATAAAATTTAAGCTATGCTCTTATGATCACAATAAACCACAATTTTTTCTCTGAAAATATAATAGTTCTATATCTTCAATTCCTGAATTAATACTTCTAACTGATGTCATGGGTTAGGTAGTTCTTTTCTTGTCATTGATTCTGGAGAGAATCCAAATCCCCCACATGATCATCATGCATCCGTATAATTACAAGGACCATACATTAGGCTTTATAATAAACTATATAACCATTTATATATTTCATAATGATCTTAATTGGGTTGGTGATCACATAACTATTATTATCCTTAAGGAAATTTGGAATTCTGGGATCTATTTAATATTCTCACCATTCTCAGTGAGTGCCATCATAGATGAATAAAATTGATAAAATCTTGAATGAATCCCATTAAATTCCATTTCAATACATGAAAAAATTTAATTAGAAACACATTCATTATATTCTCCCATGAAATTATTGTGTTGATACTATCATATCCCATTAAAACCATCATTTTGAGATCACATTCCATAGATACTTGACATACCTACTTTATAAGTAACCTTTAGTAAATCTGGAATATAGGTGTATATCCTGAAGAGAACCCAAAATATTCTTCAAATGCATCTCATGCTCCACCACAAGTTCAGAATAGTGTTGGATTTCATCAAGGAATACCATGAGAAAGGAATCATGATACGAGTGGAATGCCCTTTTCATAATCACCATGAAGACCATTGGATTAAATTTCAACCATAAAGGCATTATAAAATATTAAAAATGGGCATACCTACATCACAATGTAATTTTTGGAACATATTCCTCTCTCACACAGATTTGGTGATACACAAGTACATTTTTTAAAACCCCCATTCTAGTTATACTGATCAAAAAGATTATTAATTTGGGGAAATATACTTTTTCATTACGGTCACTGTATTAATCTTTCAGTAATCAATTCATAACCTAAGAGATTCATCAGCCTTTTTCCAGAACAAAATTGTAGAAGACCAAGGAGAAATTCTTTTAAAAATGAGTCCTTTGGATTTCAAATCATCACACTATATAAGTAATTTCGTCAACTATACGGGGCCTATAGGATATGATGGAATAGTTATCATCTCTATTCATGATTCCAAATCAAAAGGGAGATCAATATTCTTCAACATACATTAAGCCAAGAAATACTCTAGAGAACCTTTGGGAACTCATCCACTATAGGAGGTAATCCAATCTCAATAGCACCACCACCATCATCCAGTGTGAATGACGAATACTATGAAACGTGATTTCCCAATTCCAGATGTAGAGGATCAACATGACCTGACCGAGAATCCCACTCACCGTGAACAAACATGACACTACCATATGGTTCAATGATACTAACTCACCTCTTATAACAATAGATGTAAGCCTAAAAATAAACCATTTTATAAATTCAATGGATTATGCTAAATAGGTCCATCTTCGATATTATTAAATCACATTCTAGCTTGAACATTAACACGATGAGGGAACAAGACATACACATAAACCCCTACTATCCAATATTACCACGAATCATTACTATCTTCATCGCATAAAACATTTACATATTTGGTAACCTTATCAGTATAAAAATATGTGATGAAACAAAGGAAATATTAGAACCAATATCAAATAGATTTATATATGAGGTTGATGAAATAAGAAGAATACCTCAAATAATCAAATACCTAAATCTAATTCTTCTAGTGCCTGGCACAATGTATGAAGTTGTCTCGTCTAAACATGAGTAGGAGGAGGTCCAGTAGAATATATATATATTCACTGAATTGACTCATCTTGAATGATGAACTATCTATGTCACGATGACTTTGATTCTGAGAACTCACTATAATGGACGATTTTGGCCAATCTAATATCCCCTTGGAAGCAATATATCCTACAACAATATGATATGGTCACATCTCCTCGAAAAAACTCTTGAAATTTACCACACACACACATTGAAGACATATTCTAGGTGTATATTTTTATGAAGGTCATATATGCCATTCCTTCCCACATTGATGGAACACAACTATCAGTACATCAGATGTCATAGATTAAGTTATATGGGGAGGATCACATGAAATACCACTTATTTTCATCACATGATCATCATGATTCATCTTCTTATCTAATGAACATTGACTAACAAAGTCTAAAACTAATCAATGGAAACTCAGTTGTTGTTTTTAAAATGATCTCTAAAATAATAACATGATCAACCACTTCATCATAAGTCTTATGTTTGAATAGAAAACCATGAGATCAGATCTCTAGATTCAGCCCATTTTGATGCCCCCAAGCCTTCATTTTCATATAGTAAATAAGATTGGGTCCATATTAAACTATCTTAGTAACACGATCAGAATATTATATCATATATCAGTCTCTCTATGTAAGATCCATAAACTCATGTGATTTTTCATAGGCCAATACTTCATGAAAATACATGTCATTTAAAATGAATTTAATGTATTTCAAACCCATATTGTTGTGTTTTACTTATTTCAACACTTAGCTTGGCCACTTCTAATTGGGAATGTCAAATATGAATGATTCACATTTCACTCTGACCACTGTAGTAGTATCAAATATTTTTAACATCCCCTCTTTATTCTCAATACTCTCCTCTATATTATGAGGTTCTATGATAACTCAGAATGAATAAATCCTTTTCTTAAAAAAATTATGAGCCTTGTCCTTTCCGTGAACTGGTTAGGATTAACTAATATGAGTATGATTGGAGACTAATCATTGTCCCAAATGTTGGATTAACCTAATAATTAATTCTATGAATCTTGGATCAATTTCCAAGGTATTACATTATACATCTCATTCATGTGCCTACACATGACATCTCTGAGGTGGGATCATTCTAAAATAATAATTAACAATAAGTAAACCCATTAATACAACCATCATCACACATTCTCAAAGCATTATTAAACTTTTTTTTGAACGTTTCCATAAATTAAAACATTACCAAACCCTTTCCCATCAAAATTAAAAACATAAACAACACTCTAATCCCAAAAAATGTCCTCATATAGTTTGTATCATGTGTGTCTCACCTAGAGTAAAAATTTAAAAAATACTATTATCCCATTATGCGTCATGATTTTTTACAAGGTTTGAGGGCCAAGAAACCTATTCACAACTAGAACCTCATGCCCTAATGTTCAAAGATCCAGTCTATCCATACTCATCAAAAATATCCTAATTCAAAAGGGTGAAAAATAATCTAATAACATTTTGTCAAAAACCAATCAATATATCAATCCAACCTAGACCCATCTGGTACATGGCATAGCAAAAAAGGGATTCACAATCCCCTTAGGTTGTAAATTAGTTCTTGGGTATCATAATATTTTTTGCGAATGGTTCAAACCATTTCCACAAGCATAGATAATTGAATAGATTAAATAATACAACAATAAGTAAATAAATTCAAACCATGTATTATAATTTCTATATTATTTGTTATATAACATTAAACAATTTTCACCAGAGGGGAATAATCCTCAATCCAACACCATTGCCAACACATTCACGAACAAGACCACTAAAAATAAAAACAACCACCTCTAAGAAACATTATTAATTTACATGAATAAAAAATATCAATTTAATGATACTAAAAAATGTGTAAGTAGGGTGTGAGTAGATACCCAATAGGATTCCACCAAATAGATTAGATTCAAGTTAAAAAAATTAAATGATAAATTAGTATGCATGCTTCTTAAAAAGAAAATCTATTGAATTTTTTATAAAATAATATTAATGGAAAACATTTTTTAATGTAACAAATAATTTTCTCATTATTCCACTGATAAGTATGATATCAAACAAGATAACTAATGTTAATGTAATCTCATAAAAGAACTACTGATAATGGTACCCTATGAAAGTAGAATAATGGTGAACCTTGGTAGAGAAACGAAAACCAAAAAAAATTCTCATTTCTGGTCCACTATGAGGTATCATCACAATGGTCTAGTGTTATATGACAATCATCATTTTGTAGATAAATTTTTTAGAGTAAATATTTCTAAATGAATATAGGATTTTATACTTCAGATTCATCTAGCAAAAATACACAAGATAAATTTTGGATTTCCACTACCAAATCACTAGTGTACTTGTTCTAGTCTTCCCATCAAAATATATTGAAATCTCATTTATAATTAGTTTTTTATTATTGATATAATATATGTATAAAAAAATTTACATGCACACAAAATATATATGAACAGAATAAAAACACCATTTATCAATATAAACCCTCTTTTAAATTATACCACACACCAATTCTATATTAAAACATGTTTCTCACTACTTTCACAATTTATTAATCCACATTCAATATTTATTAAACTCTTTATTGTATAAAAAAAATTGAACACAATTAAAATATCCCCTTAAAAAAACATGTTCAAACCATATGCATCTCAAATCATTTTTAAAAATTTTTATACCTCATAAAAATTTGTTTAAACACACAAAAAAAAAGAAAATAAATCCATTAAAATTTAAAAAAATGTTTATGAATGGAACAAACAACCCAAATTGTGAGAACTTCCAGAAATTGAATTAAACGATAAATGCATGATATATATAAACTATATGGAAAATATTGAACCGAAAAGACTTTATTGAACACTAATAAAAATATCCAACCCAGAATTGATCACCCAATATGCTAGAGAAGGGACACTCTAATAGGGAAGAAGAGAAACCATTAGAAAGAGGAAAAACATTAGGTTATGGGAATAAAGTTTCATAGATATTTTCAACCAAATCCACAACAAAAAAGGAGGACTAATGGAGAAAGACGGTTGGATGGAGGATCCTAAGGATGAAAATACACTACGAGGAAGAAAAGGGTAAATAAGGGGTTAAATCCTAAGAGTAAACAGCTATCATTTTAAACATTTTAATGAAATTGACATGGTGCACTATTAGACTGTATTGTTTTCCAAACCATACAACAATTTTTTACCCTTCAATGCCCAATAGGTACAATCCCCATTATTTTTGCTCACATCCTACAAAATGTCTTCAAACCATGTAGTTCGCCTCTGTCTAAAATTTCACATGGCTATATGTTTTACCTGGGCATGGGCGAGTGGTTTTCAAAAAAATGTTCCAACCCTGAAACACCCTATATTTAACCATAATCTCCAATTATCAATAAAAACATATATGAAATCCAAGGGTAAAAATATATAAAAAAATAAATAGAAATATAACTCCATATAAAATCTTGGGTGTGAAAAAGTTTCAATAATTGTATTTTCTCCTGAAATATTTTCTAATAAAAATGTTGTTAAACTAATTTTATTCCTTTACTAATTCACTAGTCACTAAAGTTCATCTTAAATTAACATTTAACTTGATGTTTTTAAAATTATCACCTCTAGTAAGTGGATTGGTATATATAAAATTTGATAACAAAAAATTACATGTTTAAACATCCCAAATATTATGTAATATTATTGAGTTATTTTAAACTATTAAACTCATTTAAAAAAATTGAATACATTAATGATAATAAATGATAGGTTTTATTAAAAATTATAACATTTATAATAATAGGATATAATTATACAGGTAAGAAAAAATAAAAAATGAGTTAGAGAAATTATATACTACTAAATATTTTCATAAGTACTTACATTAAATTTATTTACACATTTTTTACAAAATAGATATTAAAAACACTATCAATTTTAAAATGAAATGAAACTATTAATATTTATTAACTGATTTTGTTTTAAATAAAAATATTAAAATAGAAATAAAATATAGTGTACAATAAAATTCGAGAAATGGTAGAATGTTTCCAAAGTATTAGAGTGACCATGGGATTCATGGTCAATCAACTTTTTTCATGCAGTTGACCACTATGATATGTTTTAAAACTTTATTTTTATTATTTTCATACTCACGATAGATCCATATAAAATATTTTCGATTCATATAAGATAGTGGTCGATATGATAGTTAAATAACAACTATATTTATATACAAAAGGTATATATATAAGGCTATGAAACAAAATAGTTTTCTTGTATTATTGTGGATAGTTTTTATAAAATATATTAGAAAAGTATAATTGAAATTATAGATAGAACATAATGGTAAGTCTAATTATATTGGTTCCCCAAGGGTATCCTAGTTCACTAGGTAATAGTAGAATTCAACTTGTGTAAAGATAGTACAAGGATAAAGGAAATGTTTTTTAATAGTAATTTGAGATTATCAAACAACGTATAAAGTTTTTTTTTAGCTTTTATAAGGACATGATTTATTTTTCATAAGGGTAAATTTTATTTTATGCAACTCAAATACGTCTAATTTATACTTTTCTATGTATAACTGACAAATATTTTATGGATTAAGTTTTTTTTTTGATATCATGTTTTAGGGTAGTTTAACTATCATATTTGGGAAAAAAATAATTTATATTGTTCAGATATGATTAAAAATTTTTTTACATGAGTTAGTAGAGAAATATTTCATCCATGAGTAATAATAAATGATAGTTAAATAAGTGTATGAAAAAATGTAAAAATTCTACACAAGGGTATAATAGAAACTAATGAAATGGTATAATAAATTTTTTGAAACATATATAATGTCATAAAAATATCATTTATTACTCCAAAACAATTTTTTGGAACCTATGTAAGTGCAAAAAAACATTGAAAAAAAATATTATAATAAAAATATATTCGAATAAAAAAATTATGTTCTATGAAATATAGTTTAAGAAAATTGTGAAAAATAAAATATTAATTATAATAAAAATTCATTAAAAATATTAATATTCAGAATGTGTCTAGGGTATTTTTTTGAAAATATATACCCAAACTATTCTTCCCAATATAATAGTCCCCATATCCTCATCCCTAAATATCCTTCTAATCATGTACCTATCTATGATAATTTTTACATTTATATTAACCGACAATTTCACTTTCGAAAAAAAATTAACATCAAATATAATATATTATTTTTTGATTGTATTTAAAAAATAAAAGGTATTCCATCGATGATAAGTAAATTATATTCTTTAAATTTATATATATGTTTTTTAATATTATTGATTTTAAAATATATCTTGTATAACATTAGTTTCCAAAATCTGCTATGAATTATTTTTTGAGTTAACTATTTCTAACTATGTAAAATGAGTAAATTAAAGTGCTATGTATTTATATGTATTATTTTTTTAGCGTGGTTAATTTTTCAATATATATTTTCAAAAAATAATGTCATTACTGAAATTATTGGTAAAACACAATGAATATAGTTATAAGAGGAAAAGTTATTTTTAAAAATATATATAATGTATCTCATTAAATGATAAATAGTTTTTTTAAATAAAAATTCAAATAATATTAAATGAACATTAAAATTATGATTAATATTATATCACTCACTAGAATAATAACATTTTCTATTGAACAATGTCGATAATGTCATATTTAATTTGTTATTTGTTGTTGATTTTTTATCAACAACTATTGAAAATAAATATTTAAAATTAATAATTTATAAAATATATCGATAAACTAATAATTAATATATCATTACCCAGAATGATACACTAAATTTAATAATAAACTATAGAAGGTAGTATATTTTCACACATCATTAATATATTTTTTTGGGATTTAAACTCTTAAATAAATATTTTTTTTTTGTAAGGAGAGAACTCAAATTAAAATGTTCCATACCGTATAATTTTATTAATTTCTTTTGCATGATGTTTAGAATTTACATGAATTGAACCCACCAAAATTATTTTACTTATAAATATTTTCATTGGAATCTATATATAATATGTAAAAAGGATTTTATTTTGTGGAAAAATATATATTTTATTATAAATATTAAAATATTACGTTATTATACAATATAATATTGATATTAATAAATTACTATATCAATTTTCTATGGATGAATAGATTTTTAATCATTATTTTTGATATAATTGAAAATATGTTTTGAAATGAGTTAAATTTAATTTAATATTATTCATTTAATATATTAAATAATACTTGAATATTTTGATACTTTTATTATAATTTTATTATAACTCATAGTTATGAGGTGATAAATTATGTTAGGGTAAAATTAAATATCATTTACAATAAAAATATTATATGATGAATTTTAATTGTGAATAAAATAAAAAGTATGATGTTGATTGTATAAATTAATGTGATGGAATTTGTAATTTAATTAATTAATTTTCTTTTAAAATAATTTACATCAATGGATGGATAATAATGACAAGGGAAATTTTGTAAAATGTAGGTTAGATATATTACATAAAAAATTATGATTTTTAGGGTGCTATAATGTTAATTGGTGATGCAAGGAGTTCAATATATTATGTCTTTTCATAAATGACAATATAAAACATCTAATGTCAATATATTGTTGATAAATCATGAGTGAATTTCTAAATATTTAGACGAAATGAAAAAAATAAAATTTAACGACCAAATTAATAATGATAAATAATATACAGAAAATGAACATAAGTGATTAAATTTAATTGGTTATATTTTTTTAAAAGAGAAGACTATTTATTTCATAATTATTTTAGTGATTTATGTGGTGATTTTTATAAATGGTTAAAATATATATTTTATTTTTCGATAAATGATTAATATATATTTGAAACTAACTCCAGTAGAATAAAAAGTATTGTATAGCATTCCATTTTTAATAATATTTTAATTAATACTCTATATTTGAAATTGGAAGTAAATATTCAATAACATTTCGATGAGATAAATAAATATAATAATAAATTATTTTATAAAAATATTTTTTATAGATGGTATATATTTTTGAAAACACATGTTTTTTTTCTGTAAAAGAATATAAAAATGTTATCATCTATCATAATATTTTTTAAAATTATTTGATATAAAAATTAAAAATTAAAACAATTTTTTATTTTCTTTTATTGTCTTTATCTATTAATATAATAAAAAAACCACTGGATTATTGAATATAACCAAATATAGTACCTCTAATATGGATTATGAAAAATAAATTTACATATATTGTTTACTAAAATATAAAAATGGGGTTTAGATTGTGTGGGAGTCAATAAGAATGTAATTTAGATTTCACTACATATTTTTGAGGGAAATTAAATTAGTTTTTTCGTTAGAAAATAATTTTTTATTTGACTAATAATGGGAAAATATATTTTATAATTTTATTTAAAAATATCTGATAAGTAATTATAATTTTTATCAGATTATTATCTTTTAATAAAAATTATTTCTACTAAAAACCCTTCCAAAAAAGAAAATCAAGGAATTTTTTTTAATTTTCGCAATTTTGAAATCAACCTAATAATGTTTTATAAATAATATTCTTATACATTTGATATATATCAAATTAGTCTTTGGATAAATATTAATTTTATCTACAAGAAGAATAAATATTCACAATGAATCCTAAAATTAATTTCTAAAAATATTATAATGTTTTATTTCAGTTATCCATTAACAAATTCATTTTATCCATTTATAGGTGTAATTTATATTTAGTAATGTATATGTCAAATGACACCAAAATTATAATGTGTATATTTTGGGAAAATGGTTTTTTGTAAACTAATTGTGACATGATATATTTAGATAATATTCATATGCATAATCCATAGTTTATCCAGTTATATAATTATGAATATAAACAACTAATTTGTAAAGATAACTGTATAAATATTAATTCTTTTAACTAATAAGGAAATTGATTATTCAATAAAATTATTTAATTAAAACATAAAACTATTTTAATAAAAAATAATTGAAACCAAATATTTTAAATATCTTGATAATCATCGCCGATTATATGAGTGAATTCCTATAGAGATTTCAAATTTGATTTCAAGCAATTTTAGGTTCATGGTGAATTTATTTTTCCAAATTTATTTTTAAACCATCATCAATGAAACCTATTAATAGATTAGAAAATAGAATATGAGTGACATACATTTAACATATTAAACACAATATGTGTATATTTGAACCATGGTGATATTTATATAAATTAATTTAAGTCATTACACTGATGAATATATAAAAAAATAATGCAAAAAATATAATAATTCTGGACATCATTAGATGTGATGATAATTTGTGAAATAAAAATACAAATTTGTTAAATTTAATAAGTGTGAAATAAAAAAACTAACAAAATCATATAAAAAAATTATATATATATATAACATTAAGATGAAATATTCCCTTAATGTAGAAATCATTGATTAAAAATTATATATGAAAATAACACTGATAATAGAAACATTCCATTTATACCCTCCACGATTATTTCATTCCAAAAAACACTTATATAATACTATTGATGATTTTTTCTCTATTATTATTATGATATCATCACAAGGGAATAATATTACCGTAAAATCATACAATAAAAACAATCAATAAGTAATAATATATTATAAAATCATGATTCCATTATTTTTTACATATATTCGTGATATAAATCACAAATGATCATGGTTTGACAACACAACTGGATTTTATTAAAAAATTTATTATTTTATAAAAACACAAAAACAATACCTTTATTTGTCATACTCACTATTAAATAATATTTACATTATAAACGATAGTATCACAATATAAATGTTCCACCAAATACCAATACCATCTGGATTGTGCATCTATCTCTAAAATGTAACATTACACAAATAAATAATTATCATAATAACACCACATTGATATCCTCGTATAAAAATAAGACTATATATATATCATTCTATTTATGTCTAAACCAACATGAATGTTGATACAGGTTATGTTATTATAATCATATTGTTAGTATAATCACCATCACAATATTAGTTCACATTAATGAAAATCAATCCCAACAACTGTTTTCATATATAATTTACCATTATCATGGAAATAAAATCCAAAATATTAATTTTAATGGTATACTATACTGATGATATTTTACATGATATATATTAAAAAAAATTATTGACAACAATATTGTCAGGACCCGTCCTCGGGGCCCGTGTCGTGACTTCCCCAAGCCCGCCTTCCACAGGCCAGGGGCTGGCGACTAGCATCAAAGGCGTAAAATCCCGATAACTGGGAAGGCATTGCGTTTATAAAAGAAAACAAGCACCACAGAATACAAGAGGAAACAAAACACTAATTACAAAAGAAAAGCTGAAAAGTAAATGGGCCAGAATACAAACCCAAAAGAATGTACAACTACAACTGAACAAAAATACAAACAGCTGGAAGAGGGAGGCAGCTCCTGGGTCATCCTCCTCGGGTCCTACCTGAAGGGTAGGTATAGATAGCCTCCTCCATGCTCTCATCCATCAACCTCCTCTGTGAGTCGTCTCGTCGCGTAGTCCACCTCCGGGTACCGACTCGTCGTGTAGTCCACCTCCGGGTACTGTCTAGTCCTCGAACACTCATCCTCCGTCAGCACTGCCCGTCGTCTGCAACCAACACAATGAGGTTCTGGCATAGCCCGTGCAGGGGAGAGTATAACGATACTCAGTAGGGACCCCGAGACCCTCAAGGTCTCACTAAACCAACAAAGATAACCACAAGAAGATCTCAACAGATAACCTCTACTTAGATATATGCCCATACATATACCTAAGTTATCAAGTAACCAATCTCAATCATGAGGAAAACACAAGGATTGTGAAATCAACGGATAACCACTACCCAGGTATATGCCCATACATATACCTATGTTATCAAGTGACCCATCTCAATCATGAGGTAAACACAAGGTCAAAAGTCTCAGCTCCAACCAGGATTTTCATTTATCGAAACCGTAACTGCTGAAGAGCTCCATCTCTGGAGTGTACAGTGGTCCTTTCACGACTCTGAGGTACTTCTCACTAACCTAAGACTGCTGAGGTACTTCTCCTGTCAAGTACCGCGGGCCTGCCACCTCACACAGTAGTGCTTCCCGCCAGGGTCTGCCACTCAAACACAGTAGTGCTCCCCCCTCATAGCCTACAGAGGTACTCTTCCTGTCAAGTACCACGGGTCTGCCACCTCACATAGTAGTGCTCCTCCGCTGTGGGTCTGCCACCTCACAAAGTAGAGCTCCCCACTGGGCTGCGTAAGTCACTCCGAATCGAATCGGACAAGCATTCTTCAGGTCTCTGCTGGCTACACGGTCTCCGTACTCCGTACGCTCGTCTCCGAGTGGGTCCGCTCCACGAGCTACAAGTTGATACCCCAAGTATCTCAAAGTCCCAAGAAGAAGTGTCTCAATGGACCGCCTCATCATAGGGGTCTCAACGCAACAGACGGCGCGTCAATCGGACACCCGGTCTGTGAGTTATTAGCCTTTTCGTCCCAGGGGCCCAGTTGGTTTCGTGAGTGAACCAACCCGGCCGTATCTCAACTGTACCCCGAACTCCCATAGGGTATACTCATAGGGACCTATACTCAACGTGATCACCAACGCCACTGACGGTTCGTCAAATGGACGTCTGGTCTGAAAGATATCAGCTTTTCCGCTCTAGGGGCCCGGTTGGATTTCAGTGCGATCCAACCCGGCCACTATCCTTCTGCATCCAATTCTCGGGCGGAGGAGGCCAAAAGTTCAGTATCATCAACAGGAACTCAACACAATAGATGGCGCATCAATCGGACGCCCGGTCTGAGAGTTATTAGATTTTTCCGTCTCACACCCACCCTGGGAAACTTCCCCGGAGGTCACCCATCCTGATCACTACTCTAGGCCAAGCACGCTTAACTATGGAGTTTTAACCACGTATGCTCCCGAAAAGGAAGGTGCACCTTGAGTATAGTATTCCGAAACGATTTTCTCGATCCAAGGATCGCGTTGCCGTGGACGACGAGTCGTTTGGAGGCTCGTAGCCCAAGATACGGGGATTTGAATGAAAATTTTTCCAAACTGGGGGGTCTGGGCTCGTGACCACCCGGCCCGACCCCCCCCCCCCATCCTGGGTCGGCCGAACCGGGCGACCTGCCCCGGGCAGCAACCCATCCCGATGACCCGACCCGGCTCGGAAAACCCGGCCCAGCCGGCGGCGCGGTGGCGCGGGCCGGTGCGGCTGCGCGGTCTGGCGCGACGGCGCTGTCCGGCGCGGCGGCGCGGACCGACACGGCGGCGCGGCCTAGGCGTTGTTCGGGCGCCGCCCACGGGGGGTAAAGCCCCCCATTGAGAACTGCGGCCCCTTAATTAGGGCCGCTTTTGAGACCCGGCCGGGGGAAATTAATTCCCCCGGTCACCACTGTCCGGTCGGCCCGCACTGGCCGGCCGGTTTTGCCAGCAAGGACTGGCGACAGCCGATCCTTCCTTCACCGACACCGGCGGCCCGGTGCCGGTCGCCGGTCTTCTTGCTCCGCCGCGGCCCAGAACCGGCCGCGGCCTATGCCATCCGGCACGATGCGACGACATCTCTTACCTCCGCCGCGGCCCCGCTCCGGCCGCGGCACCTTTGACTTTCTTTGACGCGACGCGACGGCGTCAGGTTCATGGATTTCTTTCCACGGCGCGGCGTGACGGCGCCGCGCAATAATTGTCGTGCGATTCCAGCATGGTGCGACGGCACCACGCCATCCCGTTCCATCCGCAAGGAAACAATTATGAACATATTAGGGGGTTTCGGCCAGGTTGATGCGGTCCGGCCCCCCCGCTCGTTAGAAAATAACATTTAATACTTTATCCTCGAAATTCGACATTCTAGAATCAAGAATGGAAAATAAATAAATAAAATATCAACAATCCCCTACCTCGGATTCAAGTGCAGAGCACGCCAATCAAGCCGTGGAAGACTAGCGTCGCGGAGGTCGGGCGTCGCGGAAATCGAACGTCGTTTCTGTTGACGTCGAGGTGTGTCCAAAGAGGTACATCGCTGGAGAACCATCGTAAGCTGACGGAGATAGTCTGAGGAGGAAATGGCATCTCCTTTCGTCGACACGGGAAGAAGATCGAAGAAGCGGCGTCATCAATCTTC
The DNA here is from genome assembly GCA_963277665.1 of Viscum album. Lineage (NCBI taxonomy): Eukaryota > Viridiplantae > Streptophyta > Magnoliopsida > Santalales > Viscaceae > Viscum > Viscum album. The sequence goes on from OY728160.1 coordinate 572,394,748, forward strand.
GGAAACACACCGGCTATGAAAAAGAGAAGCGGCGTTCTTCGTCAGAGCTTAAGTGTTCTCCATGTTCTTCGTCAAGGTTGAAGAAGATGGAGAGAGCCTCTCAAAATCTCTCAAGGTGGCAAAGGAGACCAACCCAAAATAAAATAAGCTTAAGCCTAATTGTATTTACACAACTAAACATTTGAATTTCAAAAGATAAGAAAAGAACCATTAATTCGTAGAATTAATTCAATGAAAGAAACATCTCATTTAATTTACGAAATAAACCGCCCAATTAAATGGTCTGTTAAGAATTTAAGAAAATGCGTCAGTTGACTTTCATAATGACGGGTTTTTGCGGGTGCGTTACTTAGTGGAATGAAACGGCGGGGCTCGTGCGGGCCCCACCTCACAAATATCCTACCAAGAGGGTAGGATATTTCTGGATAGTACCCTATCCGGTTCAACTCAGTTTAAGACGCTTTTAAGTGGCTTCAAGAGGCTTTCAAGTGGCTTAAGTGAAATAAAATAAAGTTGTCATAAAATTATTTTATTTCTTAACTTTAAGCCCAAAAATTAAAAATCACGCCCAAGAAAATGCAACTTTGGAAGAGGAGTATCTAAGCGAATACCGGTGCTGCGATTTCATCAGTGCCATCAGAATTCGATTCTGGGAAACAGTTCAAAAGTTAGAAAAACCCGCTCGTCCGTTCACTGAACGTACCCGAGCCAAACTTCGGAAAATGATTCTGGGCACACCAGGCCTCGGAATCAGGTGCCATCAGAAACTGCATTCTTGTAAAATTCCATAGAAAAATAAGAAAAAAATTTCTTTGGAATTTACGGGTCTTTACATTAATTCCACCATAGGGCTTTACGTCCCCGTAAAGCTTCACCACAAACTTAGGGATACAAAGGCGTTACTGAGCACGCATCTGAGCCTTCCACTCCCATGTGCTCATCTGGAGGTTCCGTACTTCCAAAGAAAGCGCACTCGAGGAATCGATCATCCTCGTAGGATCTGCTCATGTCGATCCTCGATCCCCACTGGAACCTCCGCGAAAAACACCTCATCGCCATCGTCCAGCTCCTCATGGTCGATGATATGCGAAGGGTCGAGCACGTATCTCCTCAGTTGAGATACGTGGAAGTCGTCGTGCACCTGGTGCAACTGAGGTGGATGGATCAAGTGGTAATCCACCCTTCCTACCAATCTGAGGACCTAGAAAGGTCCGTTGAACCTCGGAGATAACTTGCCGCATTGGCCACATCTCCGTAAACCTCGTCGAGGTGAGACCCGTATGAGGATGTGATCGTCATCCTCAAACTCCAGGGGTCTCCATTTCCTGTTACAACTGGAACTCAAAATGACTGCTACCACAAGGGTAAGGTTGACCGACTCAATAGTGATTGGTCACACCCTCCTATGCAAGAGTTACCCTGCGCTGCCTGGGGTTTCCTTTTCCACCGACCAAGAAAAACCCATCCCGACGTTTGCCTAAAACCGTCAATTTGAGTATGAAAAGTTATTGCCCATTCAATACTCAAACTAATGTCGTAAGGCCTCGAAGCTTCCACCAAGAGATTCCAACCAGAAATCTCACCCCGATGGTCTGACCACACCTTCGGCGTAAGTGTGATTATCGAGTCTCCTCCCAAGGTATCTCCAGACGTGAGGGTCAAGTCCACGGCTTACCGGAAACTCTAGGTCTGGGACATGATTGTGAAAGGGAGGAATGATTCATATCGACGTCTGTTACTACAGCAGCTAGTATTGGACACATACTGTCCCTTGAATCATTTTTAGAGCCATTGGGTCACACTCCTTGACTGCATGCAGCCGCACTCCTCCTCCGCCCTCCAGCTCCCTGAGCCTGGCGAGGATAACAAAGGCGGGTGGTTGTAGCATGTTAAGATGTAAACCACCTCATACTTCTCTCCTAGCTCTGCCTCCACGTCTTTCACTTCGCAGAATCAACTCTATTCAAAGCTTCCTCTTCTTGAATCATTTAACATGCCCAAGTCTCTAATACTGGCAGCGGTCTTTTGTTTCTTACTGCACTGTGCAGTCTTCATCCGCTCATGGGTGAACTGCACCTCCTTTGCATACGATCTGGAAGAGCTGCTAAAATTTCTCCTTTTCTGAAAAGAGAAACCTGGTCTCATCCCCTTGATGAACCACATTTTTTTCCTAATATAGTCAATCCCAACATGAAGGATGCATTCATGCCATGGATGACATCGTAAGGCCTCGACGTAACTACTAAGAGATCCAACTTTCACTCTTGCCTCCAAGGGTTGAGTCACGCTGTCAGTATGAGTGTGAGGTCAATGGGTCTCCTCCAGTAGGAATCTCAAAAGTGAGGGTCAAGTCAACAGTCATAACCAGGACCACTCAGTATCAACCAAACAAAACGGACAGTAAAGCAAACATCAAGATAAGTGTCTTTTTATTAGTGCAGCTCATAATACAAAGACACAAATACGACATCAACATGGAACTAGAAGTACAAAGGACGTATCCACTAGTTCCTCTCCTGTCCACCTACTCTGGGAGCTCTACTGCATTGTCCACTGCTCGGCTGTTGCTCAAGCACTCGTCGCTGACTCTACCTCGGTGGCTCCTCCCAAGCCTGTGGATCAACTGCACGATGAGTCGGACAGTAACGTGCCAGGTTCCACTTTCCACCGCACAAGTAACAGAGTCTCCTTCTGGAACGCCTGGCTCTGACCCCACCCCGGGTTCCCCGCACCACCGGCCCTAAAACACGAGATCGCCCAACTGCTGGTCTGGTCTTCCTGGACCTCTGCATCATCTGTCTACTACCCACTGATGACTCGGCTACTGATCGAAAAAAACGTGGCAAAGGCAGCAGCTCCTGAACACGCTCGGGGAGTAGAGCTACTGGCACAAACTCCACCCTGAAAAAGGTCTCAAAGTCTTCCCATGAGAAAGTCATCCTATCGCAAAACTAGAACAAGTGGCTCCATCGCCTGCCTGCTGCTGCCTGAAGAAGGCTGGAAGCAAAGATCACCATGAAGTCTGCTGGCGGCCCCACTAGCCTAAAGACTCCCACCACATCCTCTAGCCAATCCTCAGCCGCCTGCAGGTCCGTCTCTCCCCAGAACCTGGGTGGCCTCTGGCGCTGGAACTCGTGCAGCGCACTCAAGTGGCGTGCATCGCCTACTGCTGGGGCTAGTGGCATCAATGGCCCAATGTATGGTAGTACCGCTGGTGCGTCCGCTGGTGCCTCAACTACAAGAGGGCCCTTTTCTGAAGCATCGTTGCTCGGTAGGCTGTCAGTACGCACATCCCTCTAGGCTCTAGCTGGTCATTCGTGAAAAGGAATCCTGAAAGAAACAACGTGACACGTTCAAACGATTATACCTGGTGAGCTGACTTGGTTTGAGCTGAAATTTAGAAACTTCTGGAAACACACACGCAATCAGTGTTTTCGTGCACAAAGTCAGAAATCAGTTGTCAGGGTCTTGGTGTATGGATACGTCGGCCGCCCCCACCAACACTGGACTCCCTAAACTGAAAACCACGCTTGGTACTCTTAACACTATTTCTTCACAGAAAGAAACATCAGAGTTATAATTTCAGCGGTAGAACCGAACTTCTCTGATACCAATTTGTCATGACCCCTCCTCGGGGCCCATGCCGGGACTACCCCAAGCCCGCCTTCCATAGGCCAGGGGAGGGTGACTAGCACCAAAGGCATAAAATCCCAATAACTGGGAAGGAATTTCCTTTATAAAAGAAAACAAACACCACAGAGTACAAGCGGAAACAAAACACTAAGTAGAAAAGAAAAGATGAAAAGTAAATGGGCCAGAATACAAACCCAAAAAAAAGTACAACTACAACTGAACAAAAAGACAAACACGTGGAAGAGGGAAGCAGCTCCTGGGTCTTCCTCCTCAGGTCTTACCTGAAGGGTAGGTACAAATAGCCTCCTCCACGCTCTCATCCGTCAACCTCCTCTGTGAGTCGTCTCGTCGCATAGTCCACCTCCGGGTACTGGCTCATTGTGTAGTCCACCTCCGGGTACTGCCTCGTCGTGTAGTCCACCTCCGGGTACCGTCCAGTCCTTGAACACTCGGCCTCCATCAGCACTGCCTCTCGTCTGCAACCAACACAACGAGGTGCGGGCATAGCCTGTGTAGGGGTGATTATAACGATACTCAGTAGGGACCCCGAGACCCTCATGGTCTCACTAAACCAACAAGGATAACCACAAGAAGATCTCAACATATAACCTCTACATAGATATATGCCCATACATATACCTATGTTATCAAGTAACCCATCTCAATCATGAGGAAAACACAAGGATTGTGAAATCAGTGGATAACCACTACCCAGGTATATTCCCATACATATACCTAAGTTATCAAGTGACTCATCTCAATCATGAGGTAAACACTAGGTCAAAAGTCTCAGCTCAAACCAGGATTTTCATTTATCGAAACTGTAACTGGTGAAGAGCTCCGTCTCTGGAGTGTACATTCGTCCTGTCACGACTCCGAGGTACTGCTCACTAACATAAGACTGCTGAGGTACTCCTCTTGTCGAGTACTGCGGGCCTGCCACCTCACACAGTAGTGCTTCCCGCCTGGGTCTTCCACTCAAACACAGTAGTGCTCCCCCCTCATAGCCTACAAAGGTACATCTCCTGTCAAGTACTGCGGGTCTGCCACCCCACATAGTAGTGCTCCTTCGCTGTGGGTCTGCCACCTCACAAAGTAGTGCTCCCCACTGGTCTGCGTAAGTCACTCCGAATCGAATCGGACAAGCAGTCTTCATGTCTCTGCCGGCTACATGGTCTCCGTACTCTGTACGCTCGTCTCCGGGAGGGTCCGCTCCACGAGCTACAAGTCGATACCCCAAGTATCTCAAAGTCCCACTATGAAGTGTCTCAATGGACCGCCTCGTCATAGGGGTCTCAACGCAACAGACGGCGCGTCAATCAGACGCCCGGTCTGTGAGTTATTAGCCTTTTCGTCCCAGGGGCCCGGTTGGTTTCGTGAGTGATCCAACCCGGCCGTATCTCAACTATATCTCGAACTCCTATAGGGTATACTCATAGGGACCGATACTCAACGTGATCACCAACGCCGCTGACGGTTCGTCAAACGGACGTCTGGTCTGAAAGATATCAGCTTTTCCGCTCGAGGGGCCCGGTTTGATTTCGGTGCGATCCAACCCGGCCACTATCCATCTGCATCCAATTCTCAGATGGAGGATGTAAAAAGTTCCGTATCTTCAACATGAACTCAACGCAACAGACGGCGCGTCAATCGGACGCCCGGTCCGAGAGTTATTGGCTTTTTCTATCTCACACCCACCCAGGGAAACTTCCCAGGAGGTCACCCTTCTTGATCACTACTCTAGGCCACGCACGCTTAACTATGGAGTTTTAACCACGTAGGATCCTGAAAAGGAAGGTGCACCTTGAGTATAGTATACCGAAACGACTGTCTCGATCCAAAGATCGTGTTGCCGCTGACGGCGAGTCGTTTGGAGGCCAGTAGCCCAATATACGGGCATTTGACCGAAAGTGGTCCGAAACTAGGGGGTATGGGCTCGGGCCGACCCGGCCCGACACCCCCTGGGTCGGCCGAACCGAACGGACGACCCGCCCCGGGCGGCGACCCGGCCCGACGACCCGGCCCGGCTCGGAAAACCCGGCCCGGCCGCGGCGCGGGCTGGTGCGGCGGCGCGGCCCGGTGCGGCGGTGCGGACCGGCACAGCGGCGCGGCCTGGGCGCCATTCGGGTGCCGCGCGCGGGGGGAAAAGCCCCCCATTGAGAACCGCGACACCTTAATTGGGGCCGCTTTTGAGACCCGGCCGGGGGAAATTAATTCCCCCGGTCACCACTGTCTGGCCGGCCCGCACTGGCCGGCCGGTTTCGCTAGCAAGGACCGGTGACGGCCGGTCCTTTATTCGCCGACACCGGCGGCCCGGTGCCGACCGCTGGTCATCTTGCTCCGCCGAGGCCCGGAACCGGTCGCGCCCTATGTCGTCCGGCGCGATGCGACGACATCACTTCCCTCCGCCGCGGCCCCGTTCCGGCCGCGGCGCCTTTGACTTTCTTCGACGCGACGCGACGGCGTCACGTTCTTGGATTTCACTCTATGGCGCGGCGTGACGGCACCGCGCAATAATTGTCGTGCGATTCCCGCGTGGTGCGATGGCACCACTCCATCCCGTTCCATCCGCATGGAAACAATTATAAACATAGGAGGGGGTTTCAGCCGTGTTGGTGCGGTCCGAGCCCCCCTCTCGTTAGACAATAACAATTAATCCTTTATCCTCGAAGTTCGACATTCTAGAATCAAGAATGGAAAATAAATAAATAAAATATCAACAATCCCCTACCTCGGATTCAAGTGCGGAGCATGCCAATCATGCCGCGGAAGAGTAGCGTCGCGAAATTCGGGCGTCGCGGAAATCGAACATCGTTTCCGTTGACGTTGAGGTGTGTCCGAAGAGGTACGTCGCTGGAGAAGCTTCGTAAGCTGACGGAGATAGTCCGAGGAGGAAATGGCGTCTCCTTTCATTGACATGGGAAGAAGATCGAAGAAGCGGCGTCATCAATCTTCGGAAACACACCGACTACGAAGAAGAGAAGCGGTGTTCTTCGTCGGAGCTTAAGTGTTCTTCGTGTTCTTCGTCAAGGTTGAAGAAGATGGAGAGAGCTTCTCAAAATCTCTCAAGGTGGCAAAGGAGACCAACCCAAAATAAAATAAGCTTAAGACTTATTTCATTTACACAACTAAACATTTTAATTTCAAAAGATAAGAAACGAACCATTAATTCGTAGAATTAATTCAACGAAAGAAACAGCTCATTTAATTTACGAAATAAACCGCCCAATTAAATGGTCTGTTAAGAATTTTTGAGAACGCGTCACTTGACTTTCATAATGACGGGTTTTCACGGGTGCGTTACATAGCGGAAAGAAACGGTGGGGCTCGTGCGGGACCCACCTCACAAATATCCTACCAAGAGGGTAGGATATTTCTGGATAGTACCCTATCCGGTTCAACTCGGTTTAAGCCGCTTTTAGGTGGCTTCAAGTGGCTTAAGTGAAATAAAATAATGTTGTCGTAAAATTATTTTATTTCTTAACTTTATGCCCAAAAATTTAAAACCACACCCGAGCAAACACAACTCTGGAAAAGGCGTTTCTAAGCGAATATCGGCGTTGCGATTTCATCGGTGCCCTCAGAATTCGATTCCGGACACTGGTTCAAAAGTTAGAAAATCCCGCTCGTCCGTTCACTAAACGTACCCGAGCCAAACATCGGAAAATGATTCCGGGCACAACGGGCCTCGGAATCAGGTGCCGTCAGAAACTACGTTCTTGTAAAATTCCAAAGAAAATTAAGAAATAAATTTCCTTGGAATTTACGGGTCTTTACAAATATCATTATAATATACAGTATTTTTTGTATAATACTTCAATATCTTCCACATGAAATGAAATTCTTAATATGGTTTAGAGAATACATGAGGCCATTTGGTAAGAAAAAATTTCATGATATCCATCCATAAAACAAGAATTGATATGTTAATGAAATTTTATAAGGAAACCGTATAAATAATATATATGAAGTAATGGAAATACGAGTTAATATAATTAGATAAATATTAAATTGCAAAAAAATCTATAAATTCTAATAGAACTAGTCAAGAAGAAACAAGGTCATTCCCATATCTAGGCACACATACCTATATAAAAAATATATTAAAGGGTTTCCCATTCCCCATTGGTTATAAAATAGTGTTGGTAAATCAGTAAATACACATAACTAATTTTTATACCATGTAATACTCTTAAGAATGGGTCTCATTAAAGAACCCAACATTACCTATCAATAAATTTATAAGTCATTTACTAAAGAACAGACATTAAATAATAGTAAAAATCATATAGAATAATGAATGTAAAAAATGAAATAATGAGGCATAAAAATAAGTATAACCCCGATGGTGAAATATACAATGTATTTAATATCTAAAATAAAATGAATGGGCAAGAGGTGATGATGTAGAGTAAAAAATTACAAAATACTGATGAAAAAAATCATCATACTAAACAACAATCCATCACAATGTGACATGAGCGAATAATTATACTATGTCACCTCAACAACTAGAAATTAGTTGAAAATAAATTTTACCCTTTATAATGTTGTACACATTCCATACATATGTTTGTGGATACAATTTGAACACACATCCCTTTATCATTACTGCAAGTGATAATAAGATGCTTAGTATGATCCCATAAATCATTGGGTATACTTTTTTTAAGAAACACTTCCGCATAATAGTTTGAAAATAATTATGGGTATGTATATTATTAAATTGTCTTATGTTTGAAAATATCTAATATTAATCATTTAATTATTTAGACAAAATAAATGAATAAAAATAAAAATATATCATTAATTTTTAAATATCACCACATTATAAAATCACCCATCTTTATTAAAAACAATAACATCAACTAATATAAATTTATATTCCTCTATTATAATAATTAAAATAAATTAAGTTGTTGTGGAGATGTATCTAACATAACATCCTTTATTTCGATGACATTAAAAACTATATTATTGGGACCATCACCTTCTTTAATATTACCTCCCAATATTTTATGGGGTTAACATAAATGATGAACACATAATTTTTTATTCATAAAATAAATATCTATTAATATTTCACATTCATTTAAAATTAATCATTAAAATAATTATTTATTGAAATTTATATAACTCGCATCATAGGGATTCAACAAAATTTCATACTTAATATAAACAACACACAAACATCCTTTAAAAATTAATGGGAACAATTTCAAACCCATAATAAGAACCTAATTGATAAAATATATTCTCAAATAATTTTTATTATATATTGCATGGACCCATAATTGAACATTCCATATTCTGTTTTTTTTAACTAGAATACACCATTCGAAGATCTGTCTAGTTTAGATTTTTGAGAGAATCAAGAAAACCTTTTAGGAATTATACCCATACATTTCATGTGGACAAATTTACTAATAATTTATGTTTTCACAAATAGACACAATTAAAATAAATAGTTTTTTTTTCAATATGAAATAGATTCAAAAGTATCTATTTGGTATAATCATTATCTTTATTCTCCCGTAAATATCATTTTAAAAATTTAAAAAATAAGATAGGAAAAAATTATTCTTATTGGTCATAAAATAATATAAAATACTAGTCAATTAAATAAACATAAAACTAGTTTATTTAAAATATTCATTAATTACCTCAAAGAATGAATCATCTTTTCAAAAAAATCAGAATGCCATTTAAAAATCAATCAACTTTCATAAAAATTCATAATAAATAATATAACATATAAGTGTGTAAATTTAGAAATAATTTTGCATATCAATATTACATATACTATATATCAAATTGATACATAGGTAATAAAATTTATTGTTTCAATTAGAATAAACACCATAGTATATTATATTAATCATTTAGTGGAAGCCATACAAAAAAATGCCAAATCATTACCTAATGCATTGGAGGGATATAATGGGCTCACCCATAGTCACATTATCAATGAAACAACCCATGCTCAATGATACATTCATAATCATTGTCATCAAATATTTCTAGAAATAATCATTATTGTGGAAACATAATTTTCCATTTTGAAATCACATTTCATTTTTTACACAGCTGCACACTCATAAATCAATAAATATTATATGATATTAAAATTTTGAACATTTAAATGATACATTAAAACAATAAATCATTATGCAATTTCTTAAATTAAATTCATTACATATATATTATAAAAACATTCATTTCGGATTTCGTAAAATTAGTTTAATGAGTCACATAAAAATAATGTTATAATAGTATATTCCTTACCTTGTGTTTTATTCAAAACATACAATAATTATATATTGATTAATAAACATATTTAATTTATCTACCTTATGAAGATAATTTTTTGGGATTATATTACTTTTAAATTACTTATTATCATTCTATAAATATTACATAATTATTTAAGTTATGTATGATGTTTTTATGTTATTCAGTGCTTAATATCAAAATGAATTTGATATGATGTAAATAGTAAAATTTTACAATATTAAATAATCTTTAAATAATATAATGGAAATTTTATCATTTTTACACATTAATTAATCCATTAAATAAAATCAATAATTATGGTTATGAAAATGATGTATGATATAATAGTCAAGACAATAGGTTGTGCTTATACATCAAAAACATTTACATTATTCAATGATCATTATGGAAAGAGGATATATATTATTTTATCTTTCCATAATAATATTAAAATAATAAAAATAAAATTTATAATTAAAATATTATTATATATATCATTAATTTGATGTGGTATGGAAAAATGAATCGCATCACCATGTGCTGGTGAAAGATCAGACTAACACATAAATAATGTTGTCACTTTTATCTGCATGGAATGGTAGGAAGATAAATGAAAAAAATGTTTTAATATTAATTTTTTATTAATATCATGTATAAACATTAATTACATCATTAAAACTATTCTATTGGGACAATGAAGAAAAAATTATAATTTAGTTTCACTGTGTGGTGGTTTGTCAAATACACAAATGATTAATTATTTTTCCTACTTGATGAATGTGGAGATTGATTTAGCTGATGATATACACATAATTAAAAAAATTAATATTATGAGTATCATATTTTTTATTACATCATTTTTTTAACATATATTATGTATGTTGAAGAAGAAATAAAATACAAATACTTTATTGAAAAAGAATAACACTCTTCTCACAATCTCGGTTTCATAACTCTTTATGAAAACTTTAGAAGATGTGATACCATAAATAAGATGTTGTAATGAGAGGTTAGATTCTAGTAAGGTATTTGGGTTGATAATGGATAATCAGAAAAGGACATTATGTGTGAAGATAATCAACGAAGTGGTTTTTTCTATTATACGAGAATAGAGGGGAACTCTTTTAAAATATTAAAATATTAAATTAATATAAATTAGATAATGCTTTCAAATGGATAAAAATATATTTATATATAGTTTTGATTTATTATTGGTAGAGTTAAATTCATCCAGTAATATTTATGTTGGTACCATGGTCATTATTTTCATGAACTCGAGTATGGTTTATGTTTCTCGTCAATCCTTAGTTGATGTTCAGAATGTGTGCCAACAAAATGATCATACAGAAGAAATAGATAACACTATTGAAGGTGGAACTGTTTCCCAGTGTTTTCCAAATATTTTTGGGCCTGAAAATTGAAAAATTGAGAAAATTAGTTTTTGGAAAAGATTCTTGTGTTCCGTTGACTTGAAGGAGAGGAAACTTGCACGCCTTTTGTTTTTAAAGGTCAGAACATTAAAATATGGCAAAGGGAGAAGGTAGCCCAAGTTTTATGTTTAGTCGCGCATGTGACTTGCGCGGCAGAGACATGCACGCCAAAACTTGCTCGCCAAGGGAAGACTTGTGCGATGTCACTAAGGGTATCCAAATTATTATAAATAGAATTCGACCCCTCCTCATTCAGTTTTATGTTTAGACATATAGAAAATCAGAGCTCCAGTCATGCATGTATTGTGGTCGCGCAAGTGGCGGTGGGTCACGCTAGGTGAATTTGGGAAACAATTGTTTTTTGGGTGTCCAAGGTGTTTTGGACGAGAAAGTGTATGAGTCGCCCATGTTTGGAGTAGTTGAAAGAGGTGTCGCTCAGGTGGTTTAGTGACACTTGTGCACCAGGATTTGAAGAAGCACGACAGTTTATAGTTGCCTGCCAAAATCGGTTTGGGTGTAAAAGGGTGTGATTCGTGCAAGTTTGAAGTTGCGGAAGTGAGTGTCGTGCAAGTTGTAGAGGTGAACTTGCACATCATCCTTAAAAATTGTGCACCGTCCTGAGAATCACGCCAGGGGTGGATTGAAGCACATAAGTCTTTTTAGGGGATGCACGAAAGCTGAATGTTTTCCCGATTCCTTTGGTACAAAGTGAGTTTAGTCTATGGGGGGATGTTGGACTTCAACATATCATCTACATAAATAGAGGATATATACATTATTGATGTTGAAGAAACCTTCTTGTCTATAATCTTAGTGGGACTTCACCAATGGAAGTCAGCCAGGGGGAGTCAACCAGAGTGACCTGACAGACATAGTAGGCATTTCCTAAACATTTGTAAAGGTAGTGAGCCTGGGATATAGTGATTGTTCAAAAAACATTGTAATCCACAACAAGTGGAGAATAATGGAATTTGGTACGACCGACAACCTGTCAGCGTATGATCCTAGGACGTAGGCCTTAGTGGTGAACAATGTATAAAGTGTTGTGTCATATCTTTGCATGTGAATTATTTATATATTCTCATATCCCTCATTCAGGTTAAACTAGTTTCAACCAACATGGGAACAAGATATGAATGATTAAAAAGAAAATGTTGACACACTGATTCAACCCTTCCCTCTCAAGGTGTCGCAAGGTCCTTCAAGTGGTATCATAGGTAGGTTACTGGTGTTTGATCTGTTTCATACCGCCATGGAAAATTCTTCCAGTGATAGGGGATTTCCCCTCTTTGATATAAGTATTTTTAGGATTTGGAATAACAGAATGATATCTCATCTAATATCCCTTTGAATGGATGTTCTATTTTCCACTATGAATGGTATACATGTTACTGATTCAACAGGGCTGGCTATGACTGATGCTGATAGGAAAATTCTTGATGCAGATGCTAAAGCACAAAATGCTCTCACCGTAGCAATTTGTGATCAGATCTATCAAAAAGTGATGAGTTTCACCTCAACAAGGACCATGTGAGATAAAATAGAAAATATTTATGAAGGAGAATGAATATTAAATGAGGAAATACTACAAGTCCCACACAATATGTTTGATGATCTGAAGATGCAGCCTAATGAGAATGTAGATTCCTTCTTCAATCAAATTACTAAAGTTATTGGTGCAATTTAGGGTCTATGTGAAGAAATAAAATACATGGGAATTTTGAAGAAAATATTAAGAATACTTCAACCCAATTACAATGAAAAGGTTTAAACCCTTTAGGAAATAGGTCTTTCCAACTTTCTCTGGATGATCTACTGAGCACCCCAGTGGCATATGAAATGAGGCTCAATCCGGAAGATGCTACAACTCGACTGAGAAAGGAAATGGAATTTAAATCCATTGAGATACTGAAAATCTCAAAAGATATTAATGGTGGATATGAAGAGTAAAAACAAATTATTTCTCTCATTTTAATGAAGTTCCAGAAGAGAAAAGGTAAATTCAAAGGGAAGATACCTTTAGCTTGCTTTTGTTATGGCAAAGTTGGTCACATTGCCTCTCAGTGAATAAGAAAGAACGATGATGAGAATAGCGATTGTGAAAACATTGAGAAGCCTATGAAAAGATTTTTATACAAGGGAGACTTCAAATAATAAATAAATTACCAATGAAGGGTTCTGTCTATGAAGAGGAAGAAGATGATAATGAATTCTATGATGAAGAAGAACCAGAATTTAAAACTGGGAACCACGCTTCCATGATAGCCACTGTTGAAAAATAAGAAGATACTGGTGGAGGAAATCCCTTGAAAACTAGTTCATATATTGAGATGCAACTCTAGGATGTTGTTAGTATGCTTAAGATTAAATGTAAGAGTTTCAATAAGTGGAAATAAATTATAAAAGAGTCATCTGAATATGTTGATTAACTTAAAGCTGACAATGAATGAGTGGAAGAATTTCTGAAAGTATATACTAAAATATATAAAATCAATGATGATGTAGTGGATCTGAAGCAGGGAATTGAATAGAAGGAAAAGGTCATCAATGCCCTCACCTCCATACTAGAGTAAATGTCCAAGACTGTTGAGTGTCTTGAAGAGGAAGTTGTTACTATTATGAATGACCTTGAAAAAGATTCAATTTCAAAAGAATCATGGGAGAAAATACAGTTTGGAAGGTTCTCAGGTGCTGAGCTATTGGCGAGATAAAAACATGGCTCTAGTGGAGTTGAAAAGAGTTTAAATGATCAAAGACCAACCTACATGGGAAATAGTGGAATTGATTGTGAGGGAGAGCCGTCATATGCTACTAATAAATGTATCCAACATTAAGCCATGCTGAAAGTGGGTGATATAGAAAATTCATCTGAAGTGCTGAAACAGAAACCCCCAATTCAATCTGAAAGAAGAAAGTAAGATTATCCTCTTATCTCCTTGCAAAAGGTTCCCTCAAACTAGTATCCCACTGAAGAAGGAATGAGGATAAAAATAAGTGTGAAGAAATTTCCTCTCATGAAGTGTCAGTTATGAGGATATTTAGTCCATACCATGTCTTATTTTGAGGAGACAAGAAGCTATCTGAATGATGTTGATATGGGAGTTCAACGATGGAGAACAAATTCATATCCTAAATCTTTTAGAAGAATAAATTTCTATGGATATATTTTTCATTCTTCTAACTTTTTTCTTAAGGCTGTTAGTTTTAGGTACAGAAGGGACATGGAAACCACATACCATAGTTCAAGACAAGTCAAATCATGTCAACAAAATAGTGTTGCTCTTACAAGCAATTTTTCTCCTCTCGAAGAAGAGATTGACTATGAAGAACCAATGTACACTGAAAAGATAGTTGAAAGGCCATCAGTTCTCAATAAACAATCCAATGTGTCATTAAAATATAGGATTAAAATTGTGAAATCCATCCTTGCAGAGGTGGCCCTCAAAGATACAAAAAACAATAGTACCTGGAATCTAGATAGCTGTTTTTCATCTCGTATAAAACATAATGCTTGCCTGTTAACAGATATCAAAAGAAAGGTTGATGGTACTATACAATTTGGTAATGATGGATCTCTAAATATCAAATCCACTAGAAGTATTTAATTAGATAAATTGAAGATAATGAATATTGAAGTCCGTAACGTAGATGTCCAACATCATAATCTACTCTGTGTGAGTCAACTATGTTACTCTGGACGAATAGTTACTTTTAATTAAAAATGCATCACTATCAAGGGAAAGACAGACAATTCACTTATGAAGGGATGCAGAATAGAAGGCATCTTGTATCATATTGATAGTAAATAATATGTTTGATACATGACTTTTGAAGAAGAAAATAATTTGTGGCACCAGATCCTAGGACACATAATTCAACGAGACGTGGAGAAAATATCAAAACGGAGGATTGTCATATAAATTCCCAACCTCAAGCGTGAGCGTGAAATGTCTTGTGATGCTTGAATTCGTGGAATGACGGTCCGTAGTTCATGTCTGCCAAAGAAGAAAATGGCATCTCATCATCTTGATCTAATTCATACAGATGTATGAGGGCTGATAAATGTTGTTGGAACTCATGGAGAAAGGTACTTTGGCCTTTTCATAGATGATTACAGTAGAATGGCATGTGTTATGGTCATTCATAGGAAATGCCAAGTGCTTCACTTCATGAGAACATATCGGAAAATCACCAAGAATGAGACTGGACGAACAATCAAAGTGTTGCGATCTAATAATGGAGGGGAATATACGTCCATTGAATTTGAAAATTACCTGGAGAAGCATGGGATAAAACATGAGATAGTTGCTGTGAGAACTCCACAAAAAAATGGAGTTGTTCGATGTAGGAATCAACATGTGAACAACATGGCACGAACGATGCTGATTGAGAGTCATATTCCATGACATTAATAGAAAGATGATGTTCAAGATGTAGTGTATATTCAAAATTGAACAGGAATTTATATGGGTGATACGAAGACACCATATGAATTGTGTCATGGAAGGAATCCCTCTTCAAAATTATTTCGTGTTTTTGGAAGTAAATGATTCATAAGAAACAAACAAGAAAATTAAGGGATGTATGGTGACAACGCAGACGAAGGAATTTTCCTTGGATAATCAATTAATACTAAAGCCTACAAGTGTTTCAACAAAAGATTATAAATTACTGTGAAAAAAATGATGTCATGATAATTTATGAGAAAACAATAAATTCTTCAAGGACTTCATTTTCTAATGTGATATAAAGTGAGGATGAATGTGAACGTGGAGAAAATACAAATAATGAAATAGAGGATGTTGTACAAAACACTCAGCAGTCGCATCATGATGTTGACTCAAAAGAAGAACTTGAAGAGGAAACTATGGATGGAGAGAATGCAACTGAACCTCACAAGAGAAATCGAGGAGCTGATATTAATCCATCTATCATCATTGTGGGCAGGAGTTCACCCATACAAACATGTAGGATGAGGAATAACACAAAATATACATTTCTGTCAGTTGTGGAGCCATCTTCATTTGAAGAAGCTGCACATGACGAATCTTGGGTGAAATCTATGAATGAAGAGTTAGATCATAAAGTCAAGAATCAGACATGGGATCTTGTCTAGTGACCTGAAGATCACAATGTGATTGGTACAAAATGGATCTTCATGAACAAGTTTGAAGATCATGGAAGTGTTATTAGAAATAAGGCATGACTGCTATGTAAAGGATACTCCCAGATTGAAGGCATTGATGTTGAAAAAACCTTTTCACTAGTGGCTATACTGGAGTCAATCATCTTTTTATTTCCATAGAACTCCAAATATGATATAAAGTATATCAAATGGATGTCAAGAAAAAAATTATTCAATGGTGTACTTGAAGAAGAAGTATACATTGAACAACCAATGGGTTTTGTTCTTGGTACTGATGAAACAATGGTCTGGAAAATGAAGAAATCTCTCTAAGGTTTGAAGAAAGTACCACGAGCATGGTATTCCCAGCTGGACTCGTATCTCAAGAAGATGCAATTAATAATAGGATGAGTAGACCACAATCTATATGTGAAGAATTCTCCAAAATACTACTTCATTGTTCTAGTCTACGTTGATGAAATTATATTTAGTGGTAGCAGGGAGGAATCAGTGGATGAATTTTTCAATCACATGAAATCAGAATTTGAAATGTCTACGATGGGGGAGCCCACATATTTCTTGGTGCTGCAGGTGATTCAAAGGTAGGATTACACATTCATTTTTCAAGAAAAGTATAAAATAGAGATGCTGACGAAGTTTAATATGAAAGACACCATAACAATATCAACTCTGATAGAAGTAGGAACCAATCATGGAATGCATGAGAATGGGGCATATGTATACCCCAATATGTACAGGAGGATAATTGAGAGCCTACTATACCTAACAGTGAAACGACCAGATATTGTCTTTGAAACCTGTCAAGAGGCCCGATTTCAGAGTAATATAAATGGGGAACATATGAAAACAAAAAAATCATGAGATATATTCAACTTACTAACAATTGTGTCTTATACATTGCTACAGGATGAGATAGGGAATTATCATCATTTTCTGAGGCTGACTAGGCTGGAAATTTAGTGGAAAAGAAGTCCACTAGTGGTGGAGCATTCTATATTGGGAATAAATGTGTTGTCTGGTTGGGAACGAAACAAGAAATTACTTCTCTTAGTACTGTTGAAGCTACTTATATATCTGCCTCAAATCCATGCACTCAACTGCCATGGATGAAGCAACAACTAATAGATAATTGTGATGAGGAGAAGCAACCAATGTTAATTGAATTTGGTTACTATAGTGAAATTGATCTTACGAATAATCCTATTTAGAATTCTTGTACAAAACATATTGAAATCACATATCACATTATCAATGAAATAGTTCCACAAGGAGTTACTATAATAGATTATGTGGGAACTGATGAGAAAGTGGCTGATGTCCTAACCGATCTACTATCAGCGGTTGTGTTTGAGAAGCATCAGTTGAACCTCGGTGTTCTGCCACATCTGAGAGCATATGAAGGTTACTCAATACCCCTCTCCCCAGTTATGTGAATTTTTTTCAATCCTTTTATGGATGTGATGTAGGTTTGTTGGGGATATACTATCAAGGGGGAATGTGGTTTGTTCTGAACAATGAACAATTACCGGTCTTTGGGTTTATTGTTAATGGGGGAGAAAGGAATAAATTCAGGAATGTAATGATTTTGTGACACATTGAGAATTCAGTGTCAGTGATAGGATGGGAAGGAATATATTGTATGGGAACCCAATTCAAGATTCCTCTCTTGTTTTCTACCCTGAGCATTGCTCACATAGACTTAGAGTGTTGGATGAGTTAATTCTTGCATCTGTGGTATTCCTATGGCTGGTTCTCTCTTGAATTTATTTACTGATTTCCAACAAACCCAAATGGGGATATTGTTGGAACTATGGTCATTCTTATCATGAATTGGATTATGGTTTGTGTTTTTGTTCAATCCTCAGTGGATGTTCAGAATGTGTGCCAGCAATGTGATCATACAGAACAAGCAGATAACAGTATTGAAGGTGGCACTATTTTCCGGTGTTTGAAAAAAAAAATTGGGCCTGAAAATTGACAAATGGAGAAAAGATGTGTTTGGTAAAGAGACTTTCGCGCAGTTGACATGAAGGATAGGAAACTTGTGAACCTTTTTTTCAAGTTCAGAACATGAATATATATCAGAGGGAGAAGGGTTCCCATGTTTTATGTTTGGCGTGCAAGTGACTTGCGCGGCAGAGACTTGCATGCCAAAACTTGCGCACCGAGGGAAATGTTGTTAACCTTCGCCCAAGGTATCCAAATGCTTATAAATAGAGGTCGACCCCTCCTCATTTGGTACAAAGTTTAGACATATAGAAAATCATAGCTCCTATCGCACATGTGGTGTGGTCGTGCAAGTGGTGGTGGGTCGCACATGTTGATGTTGCGCGACAGTTGTTTGCTGCACGTCCAAGGTGTTTTGGGGGAGAAACGGTGTGAGTCGACCATGTTTTGAGTTGGTGATGGAGGTATCACGCAGGTGGTTTAGTGACACATTCACGCCGATATTTGAAGATGCACGGTAGTTCATAGTTGCGCCCCAAAATCAGTTTGGGTGTAAAATGGTGTGAGTTGCGCATGTTTGAAGTTGAGGAAGTGAGTTTCTTGTAAGTAGTAGAGTTGAACATTCGCAACATCCTTAAAACATGAGTCCCAGATTGGAGAAGCATACCAGGTGTGGATTTAGGCTCGCCAGTCTTATTGGGGTCTGCGTGAAAGCTGGATGTTTTCTCGATACCTTTGGTGCAAAGCAACTTTTTTTTACAGGTGGAAGTTGGACTTCAACAGAGCGTCTAGATACAACAGAGGATGTATACATTAGCGATGATGAAGAGACCTTCTCGTCTATAAGCTGAGTGTGACTACACCAAAGGCAGTGAGCCAGGGGGAGTCAATAGGAGTGACCTGATGGACGCAAGAGGCTTTCTCTGAACAGTTGTAAAGGCTATGAGTTTGGGATAGAATGACTATTCCCAAACCATTGTAATACACAATGAGCGAAAAATAGTGGAATTTGGTACGACTGACAACCTTTCGGCGTATGCTACATTGACATAGCCCTTCGTGGTGAACCAAGTAAAAAGTGATGTGCCATCACTTTTCATGTGAATGTTTTATTTATTTTCATATCCATCATATAGGTTAAACTATTTTCTACCAATGTGGGAACAAGATCCGTTAGTATAAAAGAAAAATTTTACACATAGATTCACCCCTCCCCTCTCAGGGTGTCCCAGGGTCCTTCAATTTATATATGTAATCATTTATTTTGAAACCTTATCTTTTGGTTATGACCCTTTATAACCCCTCTAACACTTATCATACGAACATGGATATTTAGACATTATTGATTGATATAGTTATTATATAACTCCAAAAAACATTAATTGTGAATTTATGAAATTTTCAAAATCATCTGAATAATTTTGAATAATTTAATTTTTTTATTAATTTTATATCATTTTTTAAAATATTATCTATTTAAAAATATCAATAATCTCAGTTTTACAATATTGATTATAGGATTATTTAAAAATATCACAATAATAACATAAATTCTAAAAAATATCTAAAACATTAGAAAAATAACAAATTCAGCAATAAAATTCGTGTATGGACTTATTTTTCTATATTTATAATTATTTTTATATATTTAATTAAAATTACTCGATATTTAAATTATTTAGGCAACTAGTGCATAATAATTATGTAATTAATTATGTTAAATAGTTCATTTCATTAAATAAAAAATAAATTACGAGGTTGAACATAAAACCTGATTATTTTAAAATTCTATTAACAGTTGATTATCTCTCATTAATAAACATATATTTAAAATTATATAGTTCTTAATACATAACTACTGCATCTTTGAATTTTCATTAATATGAAACACTATAAACGACATAAATTAATCCTTTAAAAGTTAATAAAATCTTGTGAATAATTATTTAGGTTGACAATAACCCATCCTATAAAATTGGTTCAAACTGTAATAATTATTTTATAATATATTGGTATATTATTTTCACCTTAAATTTATAAATTTAACCATATCCATGGTTAAATAATTACTAAATGAATAATTAATTTTATAAAAAAATATAAGGTATAATTATAAAAAAAATCAACTTATGAATACCAATATGGAATCTATCATTACAAGTTCAAAAAACAATTTGTTAAATATAATTTAACAGTAATTCTGTTGAAGGAATGAGAAAATATGTTTTTAAAGGGAAAAATTTCAAAATACTGAAATGATGTTATATCTAAATTCACTGTAAAGTTGATTATATTGACCCATAATTTACTAAATAATATATAATATCTCTAATTATTTGTTAATAAAAATAAAAAATATTTTTTAACACTCTAAATTATATTAAAACAAAACTATTTTGAATTAAATTTCAATATTTTTCACTATCAATAAATACATGAAAATTTTCTAAAAATTACCAATAATTATCCAAAAATAAATTTTTATTTTTTTATTTAAATAAATAAATATTTTTTTAAAATATAAATTTTAAATGATTCTACATAATTCCTAAATAAATCTCTATCAACCAAATGCAAAATTATTTTTTATAGCGATTCAATTTCTAATTGTAAAATAGGATTTATATTTACGTCATGTTTGGAAAATACATAGGTTAATTTTTAGATATTATATTGAATATATATACATATATCATTAATATAATTCAAAATGTTTGATTTGTTTATTTTATTTGTATAATACAACCTTGACATATTTAAATAAATTTTTATATAGTATTTTCAATTAATTTTAATGAGGGTCCTCTTTTCATTTATCATTAATTATTCCCTAATTAATTACTTATATATACATGTTAAACAATATTTTCAGAATTTAGTCAATTCTATTAATAGCAACCATTATTACATCTATTTTATATAGGTAACATTTAAAAAAATTAGTTGTTTATTTAGAAGGATTTTTTATATAATGTTCAGCATGAAAATACTTTTCGATTTAGAAAATCAGGATGTTTCATTATAAAACAACACATTAATAAATAACATCCTCTATATTTTAAATCTTACTTGGTAAGAAGGGTCTGACTGTTAAAATCAATTTTATTGAAATCTTCAATCAGAAATATGATTAAAAAATTATTCCACGTTAAATTAAGGAAAGGGAATTATGAAGGTCACTTTAGATAACACAAACTAGGGTTATATTTAGTAAAACATGAAAATGTTACTGAAAAATATATCACATTCTGATAGAGATTGATTGAGAACATGGTCACTAAAATTTTACCCAACACAAAACCGTAAATCTATAATGATTTTAAAAATTAATTATTTTAATAAATAAAATAAAATTGTTAATGTTTTTCTAATAAAAATTTTACATAATTGATTAATTATATTACCACTTTGACTGATAACAAATGAAAATATACACACTTTAAAAGTAGAGTTTAATCCTTTAAAACTTCCATTAACAAACAACTCTTTTCCTCTAAATGATAAGTACTCAGTATGAATAATTCCCACCAAAATCACTAAAATTAAATTTTATAGAATCAATAAACCCATACAATACTATATTTCTATTTCAATTTTCATAAAAATTTAATAAAAACAAAAATTGATAGGATGAGATAATATAATTCATTGAAAATAATAAACCACTATATGATGATCAAATATTTAAATATGTAAAATTTAATAGTAATAAAAAAAATTATATAAAATATTTAATATATAACATTTCACAACATTAATAAAAAAATTCTAGAGTAATATTTAAATAAAAAATATAGATAACCACATTGTCTTCCAAGATAAAATTTTACATGTGTCCCAAAATATCACAAATGACTCTTACGTTACAATTATATAAAATTAAATTTCTATATCCCATAATCACCATGATATGATAACCCTTTCGATAAATAAACTGAATTATAATTAATCTATAAAAAATTAATATGTAATACTAAACTACAATTCAACCTTTAATCATTAACAAATATCCAAACATATTTTTTTACATTTATCATATATAGTTCCCAAAATATTGAACATCTTTGAAAATAACAGTATTCACATAATCACCAAATCATTTTCCATTCCCGATTTTATATATTTGATATAAAATATATTCCCAAAATGAAGACATTATTCATCCGTCCAATATTTTTTCAAAAACAAATCAAGCACACCAGAACTTTACGTAGTCTAAATGTAGTTGATTCTTAATATTATCCATTCAGTTGTGGGTTCGATCCAAACGATCATTCCAGACACAATGTGTTTTCACCCTTCCTTTTGGTGGTCTCATTTTATAAATCACTATACAACATATATAATTCTTTGAAAAATAAATCGAACTTTAGGGTTAAGTTTTTAACCTCAAATGTTATTTAATACTGTTTCGGTGCGGATGTGCGTCGGGTTACGCTGTTCCGCCAGGACGCGTTCGCGCGTGCACCCGTCGACCCGAGGGGATAGGCGCGCGGCTTGTGGTCCCGCAGTCCCGCTTTCCAAAGGCGGGCGGCATCCGTCCCTTATTCAGGGGCGTCTGCTCCTTGATCGAAACCGGGATGATGGGATGTCGGCTCCTCCTTCCTTGGACGTCTCCTCGGAACTCGTCGCCTAATCCGGGTCTCCCTCATAGACTTACGAATGTTCGTGAATCTCGTTCCCGGCGCCATATCTTCATGGACACCGGTTAATTACGCTGCTTCCGCCCGGACGTTCCAAGGAGTCCGGTCGGGGCAGCAACCTGCGGTGAGGAGGCCGGGTGGCTCTGGGTGCTGGGGGCGTGTCGTAACACTGCGGCTCTGTACGTCTGTCTTCCGTCCCTTATAGGGCTTCTCGAAGGCGTGATGGCCTGAGGAATCCCGCACTGGGTGCGGGGAACTGTGTCCCCTGAGGTTTTCCTCAGCTTCCCATGTTTAACACGGGGTATGCCGTGAGTTTAACGTCCAGCGGGGACGACATCGGACTGATCAACACGAAGAGTGGATCAGATGACAGAACCCCTTGCGGGGAACCTCCGACGCTGGGGCCAGCACATGGGCGGCTTCCCGAGTGATATGGAGTGGAGTGAAGTGGCATGACCCCACCGGGATGTGGCGGCCCGGGTAAGGATCAGGATGGATGATGGAGTGAAGAGCTTGGACCCCGTAGGGGCTTCCTACGTACCGCGCGTTAGCACGGATCAAAGTCTCCGTAGTTCGGATATACAGTTTAACGTCATGCTGGATGTCGGCAAGCCGACTCACAGAGAGATCGAGGCCGCCGGGTGGAGGATTGAACCGAACCACCTCGCACAGGGGGGATGGAACGGCCGGGTGGATCACAGTTTAACGTCATGATGGACGTTGGCAAGCCGACTCACAGAGAGATCGAGGCCGCCGGATGGAGGATTAAACCGAACCACCTCGCACAGAGGGGGATGGAACGGCCAGGTGGATCACAGTTTCACGTCATGCTGGACGATAAAAGGAGAAATGGAAAAAGGGGCTGTGGGGAGGCACAGTGGAGATACACACGGGCAGTCTCCCACAGGGGCGGATTCATAGGTGAATCGACGCAAGCGTGAACCCTGGAGGGGTCCACTGATGGACGAACTGACGTGAATACGACCGGGACGACCAGGTGGTGGGCTTGAACCTCAGGGAGGCTTCCTACGTACCCTGTGTAGAAGACAGGGATCAAAGTCCACGTAGTTCATTCTGTCAGGACTTACGCACTTGAGGCAGCCCGGATGCGGCAAAACTCAGTTGGAAGGGACTTGGATCGAAAGTAGGAGACACCTCGATCCCAGTCACACCCTCTACTGGCTTCGGCAGTGGGGGGGCGCAATGGAGATACACATGTGCAGCCCCCCACAAGAAACTAGGGGTTTGTAATACCCTACCCCCGTAGGGAAAAGCCGCTCCCATTAAATTGTCCCTAAAGAGGGGCAATCCCGACATCCCTGCAGAGACGAGCGGGTGGGGGCCACATCCAAACCGGGGGGAGACCCTGCGTGCGAGGCACGAGATCGGGTGAGGCGGACGGTTTAACGTCTTTCCGGACGAAGTACAGTTTAACGTCGTGTGTTGAGGACGAAGCGAATGGTTTAACGTCTTGCCGGACGAAGTACAGTTTAACGTCGTGTGCTGAGGACGAAGCTGCTTGGCAGTTTAACGTCTTGCAGCACAGATGATAGGGGCTAGGCAGTTTAGCGTCGTGCAGCTTGGACGTAGTACAGTTTAACGTCATGTTGGATGAAATGCAGTTTAACGTCGTGCGGGACGTAGTGCAGTTTAGCGTCATGTAGGACGAATGTGCAGTTTAACGTCATGCTGGACGTTGTGCAGTTTAGCGTCATGCAGGACGAATATGCAGTTTAACGTCATGCTGGACGAATGTGCAGTTTAACGTCATGCTGGACGAATGATTGCCGCCGATGGGTCCGTGTCACTTCGCGCGAGCATGGAGGGCCGCACGGAAAGACAACGCACGGTGCGGGCACCCAGGATGAAGATCATCGGGCGCCACGCAGGCGGGTACCCAAAGGGGGCCAAAGGGGGCGACCCTGGCGGTTTGCGCGCAAAAGAGGAGCTTTGCGCGCAATACCGCGGGTCGGCGCGCAAATGGACGGGCTGGCGCGCAATTGGGCCAGCGCTTTGCACGCAGATGATTGAGATTGCGCGCACCGGGCTTCGGGTAGCACGCGGGGGCAACGGCTCATTCTCTAACGAATGGCCACTTTGAAAAGGGGGGTGCGCGCAATCGGGCTGGATTGCGCGCACCCGGGGGCAATTGCGCGCAAGAGGCTTCTTTTGCGCGCAAAGGCCTTCGGGTTAAGGATTATTCAAAGGAAAGGAGCCAAGGGGATTGCGCGCGAAGGCGAACCCCAAGGCTCTTTTGCGCGAAAGAAAGGAGGTTACCTGAAGATCGGCATTGCGCGTGGAAGGGGTTGGATTGCGCGAACAAGCACCGCTTCGGATTCTGGCAACCTTCAAAACGTCGGGGGTCGCCTTATATTTATAGGCAACCCAGGGCGCGGAATCCGGTCTCGGGCGTGGAATTCCCTTCGCGGGCGCGGAATCAGGACCCGGCGCGCAAGGGAGCCGCACAGGCAACGGGCGCACAAAATAGCGCGCCGGCCCACCGCTTTGCGCGCATCCCGGGAGGATTGCGCGCCGCGGCTCGACTTTGCGCGCGGTTCTCTGAAATTTCGCGCAAGTCCTCCGGACCCTCCGGAACGTGCCTCTGACTCCAAATATCACTTCGCTTTCCGCATCCGGAGCTTCGTTTGGGAACAACGGACTTTTCCGGCGTCTACAAAAGCCCCCCCTTGGAATCTGATCGGCGAGAGGTCGCAACGATCGGGTTCCGAGGGAGACGCCGGAATGCCGAAGTCCTGGGCTGCGCGGGACTTAGGCGCGCAAAAAGGGGCGCCGGGCGCGAAATTCGCCGCTGCGGTCGCGCAAAGCGCTTTCGGCGCAGCGCGGACCCTGGCCTCGCCTATAAATAGGGGCCCTGGGTCCCGCGTTCCATACTCAGGCCTTCCGCGCGATAAGCTCTAACGATCTCGTGCGCGAAATTGCCTTTCCCGGTCGCGAAATTCGCCCGATCGGCGCGCAAAACCGTCCGGAATTCGCCTGTCTTTGCGCGAAAACCCGGAACTTTGCGCGACATTCTTCCCAATTGCGCGCCGTCCGCTTGGATTGCGCGCCAACCTTCAAACTTATCTACCAGCCTCGTCCGATCCCGCACGCTTCATCCCTTTACCCGCACGACTCCCGGAGCTTCTGAGATGGCCGCGCATCAAGGAACTGAGGGGGATGCCGCCATTCGCAGAGCAGAGATGGCGGCGAACGAGGAGGTTTACGGAGCCAAGGAGATTGTTTCCAACAATCAATCCTTGTTCGACTTGCTGACGCCGGCCCAGAAGACATATCCGCTGTCGGACAACCTGCCGCTCTGGAACTTCGGCATCCTAGATGAGGTTCCGGTGCCAGGGTTCGAGATTGATGCGACGCGGACCTGGGTGACCCGGGAGGACGAGCTTCTCCTCTATAACATCACCAACAGCGGGCATCCTGCCAGGGAGACCAGACACTTGAATGTCTATGTCCTGAACCCGAGGACGCAAACCATTGACGGGGGTGAGCCTACTGCGGAGAATTCTCCAGCCCTCTACTCGAGCATATATCGCCAGAGCGTCACAGACGACACCAAGGGCTGGCTGAAGGACTGGGACTTGCGGTCTGGGGGCAATTTCACCAGCGAGTGGGCCTGGGCGTTCTGCGTACGCCACACTTGCGATCACTTCGCAGAGGAGCTGCGGTACATCGGCCTATTTGAGGCGGTGTGGACGTCGCAGTTCCATTTCTACCAGCAGTCCGAGCTCGGGCCGGAGCTGTTCACCCGATGGTCCCTGGATACCAACACCTTCCATCTTCACCATGGGGAGGTCGGCATCGGTCTCTGGGACATCCACTGCATCGGAGGTATCCCGCTGGAGGGTTACCAGTACGATGAGTTCCTGCCACCGAAGAACACCTGGGAAGACAGGTCACATACTCCCATTCTGACCTGGCATCTGCTTGACCTGGCTACGCAGCGGCTCGGGATCAAAGACTTCCAGAAGGACATAGCCTACAAGGAATGGTTCGGCCAGTTCTTGGAGCATGACCCGGCGGTCAAGATGCCAGGCAGGGGGAAGCGGTGCCCGACCGCGGCTCAGAGGAGCCGGAACGGGACGTACTGGCGGGTCCTGGAGACGGGCGACTACCGCTCATGGGGGTACCGCGTCATCGAGGCCCGGGACCCAAATGTCTGGTACGCGGCGTTCCTGGCCGCCTTCCTGAGTGGGTGGCTCCTGCCGGTGCGGGATGCGAGAATGGGTGTTCGCCCGGCGACACTGGCGATGGCGGGCGCTATGGCCGCCAACAAGAGATACAACCTCGGGGTCCCAGTGTTGGCGAAGCTGTATTCCATCCTGGGACGCATCTCACGAGGGGGGTCGCCACGAAGGATCTGTGGGCCCTTCCAATTCTTCCACGGCTGGGTGGCTGCTCACCTTGGTGGGTATACGTTTCCGAACGCCATCATTCCTCCGGGCAACGGCCTGCGACCCTCCCTGCTGAATATTGAGGGGGTCGCTCCGATGACCCTAAGTGAGGAGGGCGTGAGGATTCGGATTGGCAATCATGCCAATTTCAACTTCAGCCCGTTCCCCACTCCCGTCGGCCAGATGATCGACAATGGGCAGGGTCCGCTGGAGCAGCATGATTACTTCCTGAACATGCGGGGCGGGGTGCTCGTGGCTCGGATCGACGGGAAGGTGATCTGCGAGCCTTACGTGCCAACCCGGTTCGCCAGGCAGTTCGGGTGCCTTCAACGGATGCCGAAGAGGGTATTCACTGCTGTCCGGGAGGAGACGAACACTGGCGTCCTTCGTCAGATGTGGCTGATGTTTGCCGATTTCGGCTCTGGCGACGTCATCACACTCCCTCCTACCGGAGTTGACGCAGGCTTGGAAACCGAGTACGCCGAACATTGTGCCATCGCGTACCCCGAGGGGCTTCTACGGAAGCCAGTGCGGCGGCTCGAGGTCACCCGTGCGGAGGCCGGGCGTCAAGGAAGGAGGCGAGGCGCCGCCACACGGGGGAGAACGGAGGCGCGCCAAGCAGCGGAGCCGGCGCGAGCAGGGACTTCGGCGGCGGGTACATCGCAGGCTGCCGCTACGACCTCGGCGCCCAGAGAGGGGGCGCGCGCGGTGGTCGAAGAGCGGCCCGGGAAGCAGGTAAGGCGTCTGCTCGAACCCTCCCACGATGCAGTCTTCCCGGCGCTGTGGTCGGCCTGGATGACCCTGCGGCAGTCACTGGGGACCGACGTCATCTGGCGAAAGATACTCAGAGAAGGAATCTATCTGCCAGAGGTCGGGCGCCTCCAGATCGCCGACAGGGTGGACTTCAACCAGCAGTATGCATATCTGACGGCCATGGATGAGTACGCGCGCCAACGTGGTCAGCGTGCGGAGCCATCCCTTCTGGTGAAGGTGATGCTTGGTCTCGAGCCCGCTCCAGAACAGATGCCGCCGGGAGAAGATGACAGTAACGACTCCGAGGAGGAGGAGGAGACGGGGGAGGATGAAGGCTCCGAGGGAAGGTCCCATCGGGGGAGCCCACGGGAGAGCGGCGAGGTGGCCGGCTCTGACAATGTTGATGTCACTAGGCTCCTCGAGGTCCGCTACTATCCCTACTCAACATGCTTCATCCATTCTCTTATGCAGCTTCTAACCCATTTCTCCACCTTTCTCAGGAGCACACGGACGTTGGTCAGGCGTCCTCAGCGGGAGTAGGAGAGGCGCCAGCAGGACAAGGCGGGGGCCAGACGCCCATCATTGAACTGACAAGTGCTGAGGGGTCCCCTGCTGCAACTGTTCCTGCAGCGGCCGGGGCAGCGGAAGATGACGCTTTGAACCCCTGTAAGTCTCCTTGCTTTACTACCGGTGCTTGCCATTGACGATCCGTGACTAACCATGGCATGCCCCGCGCAGTGATCTCAACACTGGAGGCTCGTCGGGTTGCCGAACCCGGGCCATCTACGAGTGGACTAGTGGTGGACATGCCGCCTGCTCCGGAACAGACTTCCCAAACCGAGCCGGCCCCACCAACTGCTGATCAGGGGGCTACGGACGTCGGTGGTGCTGCCGTCGGAGAGAAGTCGGGGGCTGACGAGGGTGCCAATGCCGCTGGGGCGGGAGAAGAAGGTCGCCCAGATGTTGGGGAACCTATCCCCCGTGAGGACATCCCAGGGGCGGACCCTGCATCAGACCTGCTGGCTGCCTTCCCTGCCTACCGGCCTGCCGACCCCAAGGAGATGGATGACTCGGACGCGGAGGCGGTCGAGGAGAGCCGGATAGCGCGCCGAAGGGGGTGGAAGTGCATCCAGCGCTTCCTCAAGCGAGACCCATCGGAGTGGCTGGGGCGCATGGGGTCACTCCAAACCTGGCTGCGCTTCCTGTGTGCCGGGGGAGCTGATGCTCAACGCCTCCATCTGACGGTCCGTGATTTCATGGCCGAGAAGATGCGCGAGAGCCGCCAGCGTGCTGACGTCGCACAAAGTCGTGACATGTCGGAGAGCACGCGGGCGCTCCTCGCGGCGGAGCAGGAAGTCCGACGTCTCGAAGGGCAGGCGGCAGAGAAGGAGGCCTTCGTCGCAACATGCACCGAGCTTGTGGAGCAACTAGCAGCCCAGCTGGTTGACGCCCAGGTACAGCTGACGGAGGCGGGCCAACAAATGGTCACAATTCAAGTCGAGCAGGAGCGTGCACAGGCCATAATCGACGAACTGCGTGCTGCGACCGCCGACGAGGAGAGGGCACGCAGAGAGCGAGAAGCAGCTCTGGAGGCCGCCAGCCAAAGGGTAGCGGCGTTAGAAAGGCTTATCCAGCACGCTAATCCTTAGGGGCTTTGTTTTTGCCATTCCCAAAACATTTGCTTCCGCTACTTAATATTTTGATCCACTTGTATGAATCGCTATATTTATCTGCGTCTTTTGGTTTAACATGCTCAACCACAAATTTTTGTCTTGCGGGAGTGTTAACCAAGCATCAGGCATCCATAATTGGGCCCGGATTTCTGGAGAAAAGAGGGAGGTCATTCCTAAGAAAGGAGACCTCAAGCCTAATCAATGTATCATCCCCCCAACTTGTTCCAACACACGAGCGGGACAATGCCAGGGGCGTTGAGATTTTATCCGAACATAGGGAAATGAGAAAGGGTGAATCTCGTGTCTCGAATCCAGACATCCACAACGGTCGGCCTTCCAGGAAATGCCCAAGACGGTAGGCGGACAGTGGATCGACCATAACAACTGCAATAGACGGACCGCAGGTCATCATTCATATTGCAGGAGGCGGACCACATGTCATCATGAATACCGCTTTGGGGGTTCCTTCAGACACAAGGGTGGAAATCCAGATCAACAGGGCACGCGAAGCGTGGGGCGAAGTGACGATTTGTTCGGACAGAACCCAACGCTCTCAAAATTGCGCCACCGTGGGGAAAGCGTATAAGGCGGATGCACTAATCTGGCCGTGAATCACCTCAATCCTCAGACAGAACCTCTTTGACGAGGAAACTGTCGCTTCCCGTCATTGCAACGGGGCATCCCGAGCTGAATCGGGGAGAATATCACAACTGCACCACTCTACCCGAAGTCAGGCCGGACGGCCGGCGACGAGGAGGGGCGGGACTTAGCCATCCCTGAGGCTGGACCCGAGTTGAAATGCCCGGGCGTTCCTACGTACCCCATCAGGCTGGAGATCAAGCCACACGTAGTTCTGAGAGTGCAGTTTAACGTCATGCAGGACGTAGAACCCCGTTTGGGGAGATCATAGTTTAAGGTCGTAGAGCTTGGACCATGGGGGTAGATCTTAGTTTAAGGTCTTAGAGCTCGGACCATAGGTGTAGATCTTAGTTTAAGGTCTTAGAGCTCGGACCATAAGGAGAGATCTTAGTTTAAGGTCTTAGAGCTCAGACCATAAGGGGAGATCTTAGTTTAAGGTCTTAGAGCTCGGACCATAAGGGGAGATCTTAGTTTAAGGTCGTAGAGCTCGGACCATAAGGGTAGATCTTAGTTTAAGGTCTTAGAGCTCGGACCATAAGGACCTAAAAGTACGCCACATCGTGGTCCTATCCCCTGGACATGCGAAGACGCACTGAGGGATAGCGTCAAGAGTGTCGAGGTTTCGCCTGGTCAGAATGGGAGGTGGAAAATGTGAATCATGCGGCCATTCACTCAAGGACTGGGGGCACCGGAGTAACGATATGGGAGTACTGCCGACCGTGGCAGAAAAGCAGCATCAATATCGCACTAACTGTTGGTGGAATGAGGCAGAAAACGAGCATCGACCGCTCAATCGTAGGATTCATATCGATTTGCTTCCCGAGTCCATTGGGGGTACCGGCCTGAGTCGGTGGGAGAGCACTGAGGCATTGTGTCCGAACCGTTCACGGGGGCTCCACCCATGGCGTAGGCGATGGGTCCGAATGAAAGGGAGCACGAAGCCTGAAAATGGAGGAAACCTGACCAAGCGGATCCTGACCCTCCTGGAAATAAACCAGAGTACTCTTGGCACCGGTGGACCACTGCAAGGGGTCGGGGAACACGCCTTGAGGGTGACCTGAAGGCGGCGGATTCCCCAGAGAAGGGGGAATCTCTAAGAGGTGGGGGGCTGGACCCGAAGTTTCAAACATCCGGGCGTTCCTACGTATCCCATAAGGATGGGAATCAAGACACACGTAGTTCTTGAAGCGTGGCGCAACACAATTGGGCACCAGCGCGGGGAAGAGTGCGGGTCTGACCCTCGCACACAGAAGGAGCGGCATTTGATATTTCTTGTTTGTCCTTAAAGATGAATGGGTTTTCTTCGTGCGGCGACATGCCTGTGATTGAGAAATATCTGGCGTCGCCACAATAATCAAGCCGTGAAAGGCATTGATGAATGGCGTGGTTATTAACCAGCGCCCAACGCGAGTGTCCCCTGAGGAGGACATCACGATGCAGTGCCGTTTCTCGTCGGGCGGCCAAGACGATCACAGTTTACGGTCGTGTGGTAGGACCAGACAACACAGTTTAAGGTCGTGTGGTTCGGACCATGGAGGAATCCGCTTATTGCAGTACAGCGGACACGGCGGAGGTGGGAACATACCCAGCCCTGCGGTCACGCACGATTCCAGGAGAAGAGTCCTGGGATAGGGGTCTGCGTATGTCCATCACCCGAGGGGCAGAGATGCTAGCCTCCAGATAAACTGGGCCAAGAACGCGATTGTTCGGGCGACTCCTTCCTCCTTATGGGGACGAGGGTCCAGCTACGCATGGACCTTAGGGAGGACATCCGCATATATCCTTGGTGCTCAGATCATGGGAGCCTCGAACGACATCATTACCCTGGTTGTTCTGCCTAACGTGTAGAGGTGTACTGAAGGTCAGTATGAAGAGAGTGTCGAGATTCCACTACAACGCACAAAGGCGGAGTGTGATGAGGACTGCGCAACCAATGTTCAGAGCCTGAAAGAGCCGACATGGCGATCAAGGATGTTGCTGACGCATTCGCAACACAACATCTGATCGCGTCAGCCTAAGACGGGGCAAGCAAACGAGCATCGACCGCTCAATCGCAGGATTCATATCGATTTGCGGCCCAAGACCCGCCGGTAAATCGACCCGGAGCGGTGGGAGAGCACTGAGGCATCGTACCCAAACCGCTAACGAGGATCCCTTTGAGTGAAGGCTCGAACAAGAGGAAGCGCGAGGCCTGACAAGAAACACAGGACTTGTCGGGATTGAATCTGACACTACGAGTCATAGACCGAAGTACCCAAAACATGTTAACAGATCACCGGAAAGGGTCGGAGGACTCACCCTGAGAGCAACCAAAAGAGGGTAGATCCCCGTGATCAACCAAGAGACGGGGCTGGACCTGAAACACAAGCGTCCAGGCGGTCCTACGTATCCCATAAGGATGGGAATCAAGCCATACGTAGTTCTTGAGAGGCAGTTTAACGTCATGCAGGACGATGAGGGGTGCGAGGTAGTCTCACACACGGGGGGAGGCGTACGGCGCGGCCAGTAGACCGATGAGAATGAGGACATAATCCCCCGCTCACGCGATACACCTCGCACAAAAAGGAGGGGAACTGGGGCCAGAGGCCCAACGCGGGATAGAGATTCCCGAGAAATGGGGCTGGGCCTGAAACATGAATGTCCAGGCGGTCCTACGTATCCCATAAGGATGGGAATCAAGCCGCACGTAGTTCTTGAAGTGCAGTTTAACGTCATGCAGGACGAAAAGAGAGGAAAAGGGGGGAGCAGAAGGCATCCCCAAACGTGGGGGGCGTATAGCGTGGTGAGCAAACCGACGTGAATGAGGGCATAGCCCCACGTCCACACCATACGCCACATACCCAGAGGCAACTGGGCCAAGGGCCCGAGATGGGATGGAAATTCCCAAAGGATGGGGCTGGGCCTGAAACATGAATGTCCAGGCGGTCCTACGTATCCCATAAGGATGGGAATCAAGCCGCACGTAGTTCTTGAGGGGCAGTTTAACGTCATGCAGGACGATACGCTGGGTAGTTTAACGTCGTGCAGCTTGGACGTGGTGCAGTTTAGCGTCATGCAGGATGAGGCACTTGGCAGTTTAACGTCTTGCAGCGCGGACGAATGCTGAACAGTTTAACGTCTTGTAGCCTGGACGAATGCAGTTTAACGTCGTGCAGGACGTATGCTGAACAGTTTAATGTCTTGCAGCTTGGACGAATGATGCTTGGCAGTTTAACGTCTTGCCGCGCGGACGTAGTGTACTCAGGCAAAGTACTGCTTGAGGAACCTAGCGTTGGTGGGAGGAGTGACACGCTCACCATCCATAGTCGCTAGGGAGTACGCGCCATTGGGATAGACCTTGTGGATGACAAAAGGTCCCTCCCACTTGGGTTCCAACTTGGGCGGCTTCCTGCCGGGGATCATCGGCGCTCTCAGGGCTAGCACTAGATCACCCTGCAGGAAGGAGCGGAGGCGAACCTTCTTATTGAAAGCTCGAGCCATCCTTCTTTGATGCCTCTCCAAGTTGTGCAAAGCGCAAAGTCTATTCTCATCCAGTGCTTCCAACTCGACTAGACGGGCTTCAGCAACTCTGTCCGGCGCTTGCTGGTCGTAGACCGCAGTGCGCAAGGACGGTAACTGGATCTCGATGGGCAGGACGGCCTCAGCTCCATACACCAGGGAATAAGGGGTCATCTGGGTGGAATTGCGAGTCGTCGTCCGATAGGCCCAGAGGGCGTTGGGGAGCTTGTCCGGCCAACTCTTCTTGTTCTGACCAACCATCTTTTGCAGAATGTTAGAGAGGGTTTTGTTAAACGCCTCGATCTGTCCATTCGCCTGCGCATGATAGCGAGATGTATGGTTCGAGCGAATGTTATACTTGGCGTACAACTTCTTCAACTCGGCTGCTCGGAAATTGGTTCCGTTATCCGTGAGGATAGCGCGAGGCACTCCAAATCGATAGATGATGTTGGAGGTCACGAAGTCAGCGATCGAACAGGATTTGACCTCTCTGAGCGGAATCGCCTATGCCCATTTGGAGAAGAAGTCCGTGGCAGTCAGAATGAACCGGCACTGGCGAGCTGTCGCCGGTGGGTACGGTCCCACAACGTCCAGACCCGAGACTGCAAAGGGCCAGGAATACCTAGTGGTATGGAGAGGCTCCGGCGGCCGATGCACAAAGTTCGCATGAACCTGGCACGCATGGCACCTCCTGGCATACTCGATGCAGTCATGGATCATGGAGGGCTAGAAGTATCCCAACCTCCGAATCTGGTGGGACAGCTTCGGCCCGGTCTGATGGGCACCGCATGAACCAGCATGAA
Organism: Viscum album; assembly: GCA_963277665.1. NCBI lineage: Eukaryota > Viridiplantae > Streptophyta > Magnoliopsida > Santalales > Viscaceae > Viscum > Viscum album. Next base: position 572,429,595 of record OY728160.1, read on the forward strand.
CCTCTTGCATGACTCGCGGGATCTCAACTCCCTGAAGGCAACGGAGGAGAACACCATCAAATCCACGTCTATAGAGGATCTGCTCCAGGCCGGGACTGCTCTGGAGGACAAACTTCGATGCGCGGCGTCGAACTCGCTCGCGCTCGGCCCGATCCGATGGAAGAATGCCATGTTGGAGGTACTCAACCAAAGGCGTCCTCCAATCAGGGGCTGATCCGACTGTCATATCTGGGGTACTCGGGGCTCCGGGCATGGGGTCAACCGCGGTGAGATTACTTACCGACGGGCCGCGATCTCCCTCCGGGATAATAGGAGCGATGAGCCTGCGGTGCGTCACGCGGACGATCAGGTTGTCCTGTTCAGGCTCCACAAGTGACGCAGCAAGGCTGGCCAAAGCATCTGCTCGACCGTTCTGCGACCGGGGAATATGGACAATTTCTGGCCGAGAAGGGAACCGGGCCATCAGAAGGAGGGTGCACTCCAGCAACGGCACAAGTTCCGGCTTCCTGACAACATAGTCTCCATTGATCTGCTTAACAACCAGCTCGGAGTCCCCTTTCACGCACAGATGGGGCACGTCGATCTCGAGAGCTAACTCGAGGCCAGTGATGAGGGCATGGTATTCCACCTCATTGTTGGTACAGCCCTCTGACAACAGGAAAGAGTATGGCAGCACGGCTTGCTCCGGGGTAATGAAGACGATTCCCAAGCCCACTCTGTTGAGCTTAGGATTATCGAGTCTTCTACCGGTGGGGCTCCGGGAGGCACCGTCAATGTGCATCTGCCAGCATGGATCGGCTCGATCAACCGAGAGAATGGTCTCATCAGGAAAGCCTAGATCCAGCAGCTGATCCGCGGAGGTTGGGTGAGCAGCCAGAAAGTCTGCCAACGCTTGCCCTTTGATGGCCTTCTGAGACACATACCTGATGTCGAACTGCTGGAGAATCACAGCCCACCGCGCTAGACGGCCAGTCAACATAGGTCGGCTCAGGATATATTTCAACGGGTCTACCCGAGAAACCAACTGTACCTCATGGTGCTGCAAGTAGTGCCGTAATTTCTGTACGGCAAATACGAGCGCCAGACAGCTCTTCTCAATGGGGGAATATCTGACTTCCGCATCGAGGAGCATGCGACTGAGGTAATAGAGGCTATTCTCTGTTCCCTCGTTGTTCTTCTGGGCGAGAAGGGCGCCAAGGGACCGTTCCATGACGGTCACATAGAGGACCAGCGGCTTTCCGGATACAGGCGGCATCAGAACCGGAGGTTGCAGCAGGTACTGCTTGATTTCCTCGAAAGCAGTCTGACACTCTTTATCCCATACATAGGTGGCACCTTTCTTCATGAGCCGAGAAAAGGGCTTACACTTGCCGGCCAGATTCGCAATGAATCGGCGTATATAGGCTAAGTGGCCTTGGAACCCTTGCAGTTCCCGGATGGTACCTGGGGGAGGCATTTGGCTAATCTCCCTGATTTTCTCTAGGTTGATCTCAATACCCCGGTATCTTACCACAAATCCAAGGAACTTTCCGGAGGTGACCCCAAAGGCACACTTCAACGGGTTCATCTTCAGGCAACGAGACCGGAGGAAGCCGAACACTTTCTCAAGATCTTTGAGATGGTCCTGACGTTGGCGCGATTTGACAACCAAGTCGTCGACGTAGCATTCCACCAGTGTGCCGAGGATTGGCTTGAATATGCGGTGCATCGCCCGTTGATAGGTGGCACCTGCATTCTTCAGGCCGAAGGGCATGACCCGGTAGCAAAAGGTACCTTGGGGGGCCCTGAAGGCAGTGAACTCCTCATCCTCAGGGACCATCCGAAATTGGTTATATCCGGAGTATCCATCCATGAAGGAGAGGGCTTGGAACCCTGCCGTGGCGTCAATCAACAGCTCTGTCACTGGAAGGGGAAAATCATCCTTCGGACAGTGGCGGTTGAGATCGCGGAAGTCGATGCAGACTCTGATCTGCCCGTTCTTCTTCCTGACCGGCACAATGTTGGCCAGCCATTTGGGGTACTGAACTTCCCTTACGAAGTTGGCTTTGATAAGCTTGTCAACTTCGGCCTCAACCATGGCACAGTGGGATGGGTGCATCTTCCTGGGAGGCTTCTTGAACCCGCGATGGTTCGCCGGGAGACCAAGGCGGTGGACGGCTATCTGAGGATCTAGCCCCGGCATCTCGTCATAACCCCAAGCGAACACATCACGGTGCTGCCTGAGAAAGTCCACGTACTGCTGCCGCTCCTCAGAGGGCATGGCGGCACTGACCAATGTGGGTCTTGGATCGGCCTCGGTTCCAAGGTTCACCTGTATTAACTCATCGACCGTGGCGGGGACGCCCTCCTCAAAGGCTAGGGGTGCATCTTCCACGTCCTCTCCACTCGGGGAGGGATCGTCCACGGGAGAGACTGCGTTGGCAACTGCATTGGGGCTACCAGATCCTGCTGGGCCACTGGTGCTGGCGCGGCCGGTCGCGGTCATCTCATTAGGAGACTCGCGGGCCGTCGAGACCATGGCCACATCCAACCGTTGAACAGGGAGGACGTAAGCGTCATCCAGACTTGCCCAGGGATCACTTGCAACAGCGACAGGCTCAACCTCACCTGCCAGGATCTGCTTATCCTTGCTCTTGTAATAGTCCGCGTCCAGATAGCGGGCTTCACATGAGGCAAAAGGAGAGGCATCTCCTTGAAGCACGCCTACTCGACCATTAAGGGAGTATTTGAGGCATTGGTGGTATTACGAGGGAACCGCCGCGTGAAGGTGGAGCCATGGCCTTCCGATCAATGCGTTATACGCAGTGTCCTGAGAGACTACCATGAATTCGGTGTTGGCAACCAAGTCACTGAACCGGGTCTTCAAACGTATCTTGCCGATCGGGGTTTGCTCGGTGCGGTCGTACCCCTGGATCCTGAGGTCGGAGGGAATCAAGTCATCCTCAGACAACCCCAATCTCCGGAGCGTCCGAGTTGGACTTAGGTTAATCCCAGACCCCGTGTCGACAAGACAGCGCCGGACTTCAAGGCCATTGAACTGGCCAGTGACATACAGCGGACGAATATGTCCCTGTATAGGAGGGTCTTCATCCTTACCAGAGAACGAGATAACTGCCTGACATTCGGCGTCCTCGATCGTTTCGGCGTGAAAGGCCTCTGCAGCCGCAACCTCTGTCTCAAACTGGAGGGGGCTTTTCAGGGCTTCAGCGAGTGCCTCGCGCATCTCAGATGACATGCGCAGAGCCTCAAGGATGGAGAGCCTTGCTGGGATGTCATCCAAGTGCTTCAAGACATCATACATTTTGGCCAAGCGCGAGCCCCTGGTTGCAGGAGGTTGCTCTGCGGTTGGAAGCATGACGGGCCTTGCCAGTTGGATCGGCGGCCGACTGGTACCTGGCGCATCTCGCTTTTCACTGGCTGCAGTCCGGGAAATGGTCACCGTACTGGGGTCAGGAGGCCGCGATGGACTCGTGGCAGGGCGGAGCTGATCGCGACGCGGCTGAGGCGGTTCTGCCTGGTCCCACACCACAAACATTGGCGGAGGCGAATCCGTCATCCCCGGATGGGGGGCCTGCGCACGCTGAGCTCAATCTTGAGCCTGCTGCCTAGTCTCAGTGGCGTGCACGGCCTGGCTGGAGGTACCAACTGCTGTGCCCCGGCGACTCCTGTTGCTGCGGTTCTTCCGACGGTGGCGACGACCGGGGACACTAGGGAGGTCCACCTGGTGTTCTTCAACGTCGGGAACCGAAAAGGGATTTACCAGCTCGACGGTGTTAACCGAAGCGTACCCAACACTGTCATCGGACGAATCATCCATCACCGGGCGGGTCCGAGGGGGGACCCCCATCTCCGGGGGCATGAAATCGCCGAGAGTGCGGGATAGTGGCGGAACCGGCGGGGCGCGCTCTTCCTTCTTGCGCTGCCGCCGTTTGCTCCTCTTGGAAGAGGCAGTCTGGGACGACGATGCCGAAGCAGCACCCGCAGCTTCTGGGGGCTCAGGCTGATTCAAGCGCGCACGGATGATTCCATGGGCGCGAATGATCGTCTTGCGGGCCATCCAGTTTTTATACTTCTGGGACCCGCGGTCGGAGACCAGCTGCCATTCGTCCTCGTTGCCACTATCGTCATCTGATCCCACGAACACGCCCGCCACCTGTGCTGGAGCTGGGCCCAACCTGATTACATTGTTGTTAATCTGGTCTTGGAGCCAGTCCTTAAACACATAGCACCGTTGGATGGTGTGCCCCAGGGCCCGATGGTAAGGGCAGTAGCGGGGGTTATTCGTAAGATGTGCCTCCTCTGGCTTCCAACACTCAGGCAGTCGCACAATCCTATGCTCCAGGGCACTCCGGAAATAACCGGGGACCTGATCCTCATGGAATGAGTAAGTCAGGTGTCGCAGGCCCCTGGGAGCGTGGTCTTGACGAGGGGCTGGAGGGGCCTGCCAAGGAGGTGGACCCTGATTATCTCACCTGGGTTGCGGCGGTACATTACGCGGAGGGGCCGGCCGGTTCTGAGGCTGCCGCTGCTGGGCCGGGAACTGAGCCCGTGGAGGCGGATTCCTGTGAGGCTGTGGAGCTGGTCTCGCCGGCAGCAGCTCCAACGGCCTGGGAGCCTCTATCTGGGCCACAGCAGTGGGCTCAGCCCTGCTGGCTCTCCTTGCAGGAATCATAGGAGGCAGCGGGTGTGCCTGGCTGGCCTGTTGCAGGGCTTCCTCAAGACGTTGAGCTTTGTCTGAGAAGTCCCTGAACCCTCTGGGGTAATTTTGAGTTATCAGGGAAGGGACCAGCTCGGTCTTGACGTTCCCGACGCACATTGTCAGCAACTGCTCCTGAGTCAATGGCATGTCAAGGGAATACGTGAGACCCTTCCATCGGGCGACGAAGTCCGCGACTCGCTCATCAGGCCTCTGCTTGCACTTGAAGAGTTCTGCGATACTTGTCTTCCAGGTCGTGGAATTGAACTGGTAGAGGAACTGTCTACGGAGGTCCTCCCATCTAGTTATCGACCCGACGGGGAGCTGGCTGTACCAGACAAATGCTGGCCCTTCCAGTGTCTGAACAAAGCAGCGAAGCTTAGCAGCCTCTTGCTGCGCCGGAGTCCCCAACATAGGCCCGCACCTCGAGTTGAAGTGGGCTAAATGATGTGGCGGATCTCCAGTCCCGTTGAAGGGGGAAAAAGTGGGATTCCCGAATCCCGGAGGCGCCGGCATGTCATCCACCCATGCGGGGTATGGCTTGCCGTCCGGTAGGATTGCCACTTGCCGAGTCTCCAAGGCTTCCAAGCGGGCAATGAGCGCCGCCATCGGATCGTCCGGACATGGGTTCCAGTCCTGGCGAGGATCTCTAACCACGAGCGCATTGCATGGCCCTTCAATCGGGTCATCGACCGGGTGGTCGAACTCGGCAGCTCGTGGGATGGCGGGCGGAGCGGCCCTTGGGGCAGCGGGAGGAATCCGAGCGGGGTCTCTCAGGTAGTCACGCCGCTCGGGAGGGTGTGGCGAAACATACCGCGCCCTCTTGCCGTAGGCAATGGCCTCTCTCCTGTCGGCGAACACGGCGTAATCACGGTTGCCCGGGAGAGTCTCGTCGAGGAGCGGTTGTTCCGGTCCCTGCTGTCCTGGACTAGGATCACCGTAGTCAGGCCGCCGTTCTGCAGCGCGCTCGGCGAGGAGCTGGTCAACCAGCTTCTTCTGTTCGGCGAGCTGTTGACGTAGTGTAGCCTTCTCGGGATCCTCCTCTGCCCTCTGCATGGAGGCAGATGGGTCGGCGGGCTTTATAGCCTCGCTGTGCTCCTTTCCTTTGCTGACGTTTCGGCTCAACGTCAGTGCTTCAGTGGGTGAGGGGAGCCCCAGGAGGTCACAACCTTCCCCCATTTGGGAATTGCATCCTCAGAATTTTAAAATTGGGCTCTGAAACATCATTGAATGTCCCACATTGTAAAAAGAGTCAATTAATATATCACTTTAACATAACATAAGAGAAGTAAACAGGTCACCCAAGACAAAATATGTAGAGACCCGAAGCTTGACGTATATTGACATTACATTACATTTTCGGAATACTTAGTACATACCAAAAACACACAAACAAGGATCGTAATAGTTTATTGTCGTTGGAAACTCGGAATATAATCTTCTAATTGTGGTGAAAGATCTTCAAAATATCCCATAAAGATATTCCTTTTTTTACCTAAAACCTTTCTTTATATCCTAGGGAAAAGAAAACATAAAAGGGTGAGCTGAAATGCTCAGTAAGGGTAAACAAAAAAAATATCAATCACATCATATACATAAGAACATAACTTTTGGAAATCATAACCTGCAAAAGAGATCATAATTTCATAACATGGGGTAAATCATGGCAGTGAAATGTAATCACAATAATCATAACTTAAAACATGAAACTTTTTTTAATTCACACATAATCATAGAGAATCATTTCTTGTTAGTCAAGACTCATTGCCAAGACTATCTTAGTGGACAAAGTCCCTTTCTGAACAGAGTCACCCTCGTTTCAGTCCTGTTTCACTGAACCGGTATAACCTACCATTCCAGCCATGTCTATCTCATGAGATATAAAATCTTTACCCAATGAATTGGAGGGAGATATAGGTCCCACCCATCTCATAATGACACCATTCTTATGTGTTCCACAAAATCATAAATCATACATCATTTCATAACCCATGTAATAAAAATGGGATTCTTAAATAACATGACATCATAAAACAATTCATATAAGATAAATGAATTCATAAAAATACTTCCATCACAACATAATCAAATTAATGTAATAATAGGGATAAAAACAGAACCCTATATTATCTTAAATGGAAAATAAATTTGATAAAACACTTGAAATGAATTCTTGAGGAAAATATCCTTTCTTCTTCAAAAACACTTTTCCTTTCTTAATATGTCATACAATTATAAACTAAAAGAAGTTGATTAAAAATAAACAATAAACTTTTAAAGGAATATTCTTGGAAATATGGTTTTAAAAATCCATTCTTTCCGTATAAGTTAAAAAAAACATTCTTCGCGTACTTATGTCGGAAAAGTCAAAAAGTACCTCGTACGAAAAACGACAAAAGATTTCATTCAAATCATTTACTGAAAACTATCCAAAGGGTAAAATTGGATTTAAACAATTGTAGTTGGATGGAAATATTATTACATATTGAGGAAACATGGATGTGGATGATAAAATACACCCCAGTAAATACCAAAGTATAAACAATCTCGAATAAAAATGAGATTGTGATATTTCCCTTACCTTAGGTCCGATTTGCTTCGTAAGTGTCTGAACCTCCAGTATAATGATTTAAATCATGTTATTTACTTATTCCAGAATCATCTTCATTGTTATTATATCATATATGGTCCACTTATGACTTTATATTACCCGTTCTTTTGTAAATTCATATTAAAGTAGCGTTTTGGGTAAAATCGTCTCATTTGTCATTCGTGTTTTTAACTTGTAATTATTAATATGATTACTTGGATCATGATTACTTATATCCAGAATGTAAAACATGATTTATATAAAATATATATTCAGAATATATATATAATATATCGATAAATGGAATGAAATACACCGTTCATGGAGACGGTAGTCCGTACGTACGCATGAATGCTGTTTTCGTTTCCTTATTGAATTGAATGGAATTAAGTAGATTACATACATATAAATATACATAAATCCAGTATCATTATTATGTCATATATTTCATTATTACTTATTATAAATACTTTATAATCATTCATGAATGGTTAATCATTGAGAATGAATCTCATCGCGTCGTGGAGACGGTAGTCCGTACGTACGCACGAGCGATGATATCATTCTCATGATCGTGGGACTATATTGGAGTGTATGTATACTATTTAAAAATCAATATAACTTTAAAATAATAATATATAGTTATTATTTACACCATTATACCCATCCAAGAATGGTGGTGGTGGAAAATAGATTTCACCACGGCGTGGAGACGGTATTCCGTACGTACACACGCGCGGTGATTTCGTTTTCCGTAGGATGGATAGATGGTGAAATAGGATTGTTTCATACTTATAATAACATATCAGTCAATGAGTGATACTGATGTTATTACTTCATAATGAAACAACCTAAGAAGAAGAAGTGGAAGAAGAAATAAAGGTGAAAGAATCGGTAACGAAAATTACCTCTTCTTTGAAGCGCCTCTTTGAGACCTCCTCTTAGGGAACTAAAATTGGTCTTAGAGGAAGACCAGAACCGCTAGGATATTACTACGGAAGTGGAGAAGAGAATTTGGCAGGGGTTGGCCGACCTTGAAGTCTCAATGTTGTGTGAGGAAGAGAGAGAGGAGGTGCCCTTTTATAAGGGAGGAGAGGGGCACCTTTGGAATAACAAAAAATATTATTTCATTATAAAGTCAAGTTCGGTTTTAAATAGCTCCAAACTGATTTATTTCAAGACTAAGGTGGGGATGGGTCGAAATAATCTCATAAAATATAATTTATACAAGTTTAGGTTCCTATTTTAACCTTATCATTTAGATTTAACATTAAGTTAAATAATTTTACTTTTACCGTGTCTTCTTGTGTTCTTATACTATATGGTTAATAAACTTACTATAACAAGCCAAACTAATCCCAAGTTGTTTATTATTAATATATATAACCTTATCTAAGTAATTTGGCCGAACCTAAGATTTTTAGGAATAAAATAACAATTAATAATATAATATTTGTTTTAAAAACTATTTTATTTCAATTTTGATACTATTTGATATATGATTTTTATGAAATTCATAACAGAATGATAAGTTCTAAAAAAGTTACTTAAATCAACAATAACATTTCATATGAACCTATAAAATTAGTATAAGTCATAAAAAGTCTCAAATTACCTTTATTTGGGCATTTATAACATCAATTATGTCAATATTTCATTAATAAGACAATTACTGCATCATCTATGTGTCATAATAAATGATAATTATTTAATCCCTAAAAATTATAAATCAATTCCTATGATGTAGCTAATTGTATTATCTTTCTGGATACTATTCATGTTCGAAGTTTCATGAAGTTTATCACTAGATTAAAAAGATTATACTTATAAGATTTAAGAAAGTGACATGTTGTCACATTCTTTGGTTTTAATAATAATTAAATTATTTTCATTGACAAAATTTAATTAAATGAATCTAATCCGACCCTTAGGTGATATGGGTCGACTTTTAGTCATCCAATAGGATTTTTACATTTTTAGGGTAATTTTGAAATATTATATTTACCCTTAATTATCCGATTTACCTTTAACTATGGTAAATAAAATTTACCGTAGTTACTATTCATAAAATACCAAAAATAAAAAGTAGCCTATTAACATAATTTGGACCCACTGATTCCAAATATGGAATCAATTTTTTAAAATTCAATACACATAAGTTTCAGAAATTAAATTGAAATTAATCCCGTTGTTGAATAAAAACGGGTTTTTGTTTAAAACATTGCAAAAGATTGAATTGATTTAAACTACGAATTCAAGGTAAAATCAATTCTAATGACATACATTATATTAAATGGTAAAAATATATTCTATTTATACTTTAAAACCATTAAATATTATAATTTAACAACTTAAGATATTACGATGAAAAAAGTTGTTTTTCATTAAAATATAGCGTGTTTTTACTATTCATTAAAATGTGAAAGTTACCAGAATAATATGAAAAATTTATCCAAAGTAAATTTTTATTTCTTGATTCCAAAGAAGAATTTTATTTTGTCAAATTGAAATTATAAACATTTAAGAAACTAGATTTAATGTGGGTGTGCCATCAAAAGGCGGCAAAACTGCATTTTTTGAAATATATTATTTTACCCGAAAAATTTATTTTGTTTTTATACCATGTTCTAGAAATGTGTAAGATGAATAATAATGTTATAAAATTCAAAATTTAGTTAATAATATTCATAACAGCTAGTTCATGATAATATTATAATAATATAACATTGTTTATTAAAACCCGGTATTGCGTAGAACACATGCTATCGAGGAAAGTCGCGATTACATGTAATGCAAGCCAAGTCAGGGTTGCGTGTCATGAAAGAATCCTTCATTGTTTCGTATAACAGAATCCAACCATATTTCATTTATACATTGAATATATATATATATATACTCAATGTTTCATAGAATAACTATTATCAAAATTGTGCGTAACGCGATCCAAGAATGGTGTTGCGTATACTGCAAGCTAATACGGTGTTGCGTATAGTGCGAGGTAATCTTGGTGTAGAATACAACACAATACATTAATGAAATTAAAAGAATATTTTTCATAAAATCTCAGGGTGTTACATTCTACCCCCCTTAAAATTAATTTCGCCCTCGAAATTCTTCGGGGTTATAAATGGTATACTATTCGAAAGTTTCTTTAACAGAAACCCACATCGTAAAAAAAATACCAAAAACAATCTTTAAAAACGAAAGTATGAAACGTAACGGTTACCCAAATAATCTAATCACTGGGTTTCCACATAGGTGAAAATATGGATATGGAAGAAAAATCTAACCATCATGTTCTGATGGAGAGTGGTAGAGAACATGGCTATGGAAAAGCCGACAATCACAAATCCATAAATTTGTGACAATCTAAGGTACCATCTGATTAATCAGATATAAGAGTACTAGGACAACATTTTTGGTTTTCATGATCATTTCCCTAAAGTTGAAGAATTTGAATTAGAATAAATACTTACTTTATTTTGGTACAATATCATTGTTGTTCGTGCCTTAATCAATTTCCACTTCATCTCTTAAATAAATGAAGTTGAATTTGTTATTCGTGAAGTGTTAGCAGATCATGTGATAGAATGACGGGTCATTCCATCTCTTTCAAACAAAAGGTTAGCAAAAGTTATAAGTTCATCTTATGGTTAATCGTATATGGTTCAAAAAATGAACTTATACTTCATATATCATACCGCTTAAAAAAATAAAACTAGTTTCCCCTAACCAGGGACTTCCTGTAGGCCAGTGGAAGGTGATAAAGGCCAGTCGCACTTCGGTTGTGGGTTCGATTCCTACGACCTTGTCCGACGCGTTGGGCAGTCGCCCGTCCTTGTCACGACCCGCCCTCGAGGTCCGTGCCGTGACTACCCCAAGCCCGCCTTCCATAGGCCAGGGGCTGGCGACTAGCACCAAGGCGTAAATCCCGGTAAAAAGGGAAGGCATTGCCTTTGTAAAGTAAACAAACACCACAGAGTAAGCAAGCGGAAAGTAAACACTAATTAAAAGCAGAGTACAACTGAAAGTGCAGAAAAGTAAATGGGCCAGTATACAAACCCAAACTGAAAGTAAAGTACAACTCGAAAGGGAAAACAACAACTGAAAAGTAAAAGCCGCTACACCGAGCTGTCCACTAGAAATTCCACCTGAAGGGTGGGTACAGATAGCTCCTCTGCTCCACGGGTCCCGCCGTCCGCTCCGTGCACGTCCCGCCCAGTGGTCCAACTCCGGGTACCATCCCGCTCTGCAAGCCTCAGCTAAGGTCAACGCTGTCCGTCGTCTGCAACCAACACAACGTAGTGCGGGAAAGGCCCGTGCAGGGGTGAGTATAAGCTACTCAGTAGGGACCCCGAGACCCCTGAAGGTCTCTCAAATCCACAAATGATAAACCACAAAGAAAGGTACAATCACGAAGTATCAACAGACACTACTTAGGTATATGCCCATACATATACCTAAGTCATCAATTTCAAATACATACCAACCTCCGAGCCCAAGTACAACTCAGTCCACACAGGAAAGTAAACGTATTCCACACAGGAAAGCAAAACATAATCCACACAGGATTGCACAACACAATCCACACAGGAAAGCAATAGGATTCAGCTCACACAGGTATACTTCTTCAAAGGACGATAAAGATGATCTCTGATCCATCTAAGTCATCGGACCCACGAAGGATCGATAGGTAACTAACCCCCGCAAAAGACCCACACAAGATCGGGCCCACGTAGGACCTGTAGGCGCTGGTTCACACAGGACCGCTGAGCGCAAAGACCCACACAGGATCGGGCCCACACAGAACCTGTAGCACTAATCCACGTAGGATCGCTGAGTGCTGTAGTCATCGTCGTTGAATCCACACAGGATCTCTGTACTGTCGTCGTCGCAGTCACAGTAGCAGTAGTAGCAGTAGTAGTCACAGTAATAGTCGCAGCCAGCACTAGGGTTCCCGCACACAGCAAGCTCGTTCGGAGGGTCCGCTCCACGAACCGAGAGGCTGATACATCAACTATCACAAAGTCCAGAGTTGATGTATCCAAAAGTTCCGTATCGACAACAGGAACTCAACGCAACAGACGGCGCGTCGATCGGATGCCCGGTCTGAGAGTTATTGGCATTTTCGTCCCCCGGGCCCGGTTGGGTTTTAAGGCAAAACCAACCCGACCGTACTCCACCTGCGTCCAAACCTCGGGCGGAGTATGCCAAAAGATCCATCTCACTAAGAGGAACACAACACGGCTGACGGCACGTCAATCGGACGTCCGTAGCTCAAGATATGAGCGTTTCCGCTTCGTAGGCCCGGTTGGTTTCGTGAACGAACCAACCCGACCGAACTCAAAGTAATCCGAAACCATGAGTGCGATATACTGAAACGACTGTCTCGATCCAAGGATCGCGTTGCAGCAGACGGTTCGTCGATCAGAGGTCCTCGGCTCAAGTTATGGCCAAAAGACCGAAACCGATTCGAAACGCGGGGGTCCGGGTCCGGGCCGACCCGGCCCGGCGGCGCGGCGGCCCGGCGCCGCACGGAGGCAGCGCGCGAGGGGTAATCAAGCCCCCCGCTTGATTGAAGGGCCGGTGCTGCTATATGCCGCGCCCTTTGTAAAAAACGGCCCCCACGTGGGGGCCGGCTTGAAGGAAAACCGGGGGGGGGGCTCCTGCCCCCCCCCCCCTTCAAGCAAACCGCCCCCCTCTTAATGAGGGGGGTTTTTAGAGCTGGCCGGGGGAATTTATTTCCCCCGGCCTTTGACCTTCCGGCCGGCCAACTGCCGGCCGGTTTTCTCCAACGGGACCGGAAAATCCTGCCCCCTCTTCGGCTTCCGACGCCGGCGGCCCGGCCGCCGGTCTTCTCGTTCCGCCGCGGCCCGGAACCGGCCGCGGTGTTCGTCGTCCGACGCGGTGCGACGGCACCGTGTCCCTCCGCCGTGCCTCTGATTTCTTTCAACGTGGTGCGACGGCATCGCGTTCTTGATGATTCTTCCATGGCGCGCGTGCGACAACGTCGCGTAAAATAATCTCACAATTAACCGCGTGGTGCGACGGCACCACGCCACCTTGTTTCCACCCTTAAGGTAAATCAACAAGAACGATGGAGGGGGTTCGGCTGTGTTCATGAGGTCCGGCCCCCCTCACGTTAAATAGTAACACAAATTAAAATCCTTACGTTAATCATGCATGAACCACGAACAAGGATAAATAAATAAACAAAATACAACAACCCCTACCTTGGGTATAGGTTCGAAGATTTGTCAACGTCCCGCGGAATACAACGTCGCGGAGGTCGGGCGTCGCGGTAGTCGTTCGTCAAATCCGATGACAAAGAGGTGCGTCCGATGAGATACGTCGTTGGCGAATCTTCGTATGCTGACGAAGGGAGTCCGAGGAGGAAGCGGTGTTCCCTCTCGTTGACACGGAAGACGAAGAAGAGAGGAGCGGCGTTCTTCATCGGAACTTGAGCGTTCTTCGTCAAGTTGAGCGTTCATCGTCAAGTTGAGCGTTCTTCGTCAAGTTGAAGGAGGAGGAGGAGCTCTCAAAAATCCTCTTAAGTTGGCTAAACAAAACTAACCAAATAAAATAAGGTTCCTCCTTATTTTATTTACCAAGCCAAGGAATTCAAAACTTCAAATTCAAAAACATAACACTTTATTAATTATACATGTCATGTGTAATTAATTAGATGTTAAGTTAACAAACATTTAAGAGGGAGAGAGGGGAGTTTAAGGGGGAAGATGAGAGGTTTAGGTTCGTGTGGGTCCCACCACACTTAATCCTCTCAAGGGAGGTTAAGTGGGTGTGGGTCCCACCCCTAACTCCCTTTGAGAGGAGTTAACCTACAAAAGTAAAATAAAAAGAATTCCACATTTTTTTATTCAACTATTTATAATTCTCCCAAAAACTAACTTTCGTCCCGCAACAAACGCAATTTCCGAAAAGGTCTCTTTAAGCGAATATCGGCGCTGCGAGTTCATCGGTGCCCTCGGATTTCAATTCCAAGCACCGGATCAAAAGTTAGAAATTCCAGCTCGTTCGTTCACTGAACGTACCCGAGCCAAACTTCAGAAATTTATTCCAGGCACTCCGGGCCTCAGAATCAGGTGCCGTCTGAAACCGCTCTCTTGTAAAATTCTAAAAAAAATTAAGAAAAAATTTCCCTTGAATTTTACGGGTCTTTACATTACTCCCACCTCAGGGCTTTACGTCCCCGTAAAGATATATCAAAAACTAGGGAAACAAATGAGGGTACTGAGCACGCATCTGTGCCTCTCGCTCCCATGTGCTCTCCTGGAGATTCCCGTGCTGCCATCTGATGTGCACAATAGGAATCGATCGCCCACGCAGGAACCGCTCCTGTCGATCCTCTATCTCCACCGGGACCTCCGTAAAATTCGCCCCATTGTCAACGTCAAGCTCCCCATGATCAATGATGTGCGTCGGGTCGTGCACGTATCTCCTCAGCTGAGACACGTGGAAGACGTCGTGCACCTGTTGCAACTGAGGTGGTAGAGCCAGGCGATAAGCGACCTCGCCAACCCTGCTGAGGACCTGGAAGGGTCTGATGAAGCGCGGAGAAAACTTGCCGCCTCGGCCAAATCTCCAAATACCACGTCGAGGTGAGACCCGCAAGAAGACGTGGTCACCATCCTCGAACTCTAGTTGCCTCCGCCTCCTGTCAGCATATGACTTCTGCCAGCTCTGAGCTGTCCTCATCCGCTCCTGGATGACCTGGACCTTCTCTGTCGTGGCCTGGACCATCTCCGGTCCCACAAGTGCAGACTCCCCAGGGTCTGTCCAGCACAAAGGAGATCTACATGGTCGGCCGTACAACGCCTCGTATGGTGCCATCCCGATGGTGGAGTGGTGGCTGTTGTTGTATGCAAACTCCACCAATGGTAGGTGGTCCTCCCAGCTACGACCAAAGTCGAGAACACATGCACGGAGAATGTCCTCAAGAGTCTGAATGGTCCTCTCCGTCTGACCATCCGTCTGAGGGTGAAAGGCTGTGCTCAGATGTAGCTGCGTCCCGAACGCCTCCTGTAACCCCTTCCAAAGCCGGGAAGTAAAGCGAGCATCTCGATCGGAGACGATAGATGATGGCACACCGTGGAGCCGCACAATCTCCTGAACGTAGAGACGTCCCAAGCTCTTCACTGAGCCCTGCTCTCTGATGGGTAAGAAGTGTGCCGACATGGTGAGTCGGTCAACAATCACCCAGATGGAGTCGTGACCTCTGGAAGTGTGTGGAAGTCCAGTCACGAAGTCCATAGAAATGCCGTCCCACATCCACTCCGGAACCTCCAAGGGCTGTACCAAGCCTGCTGGTACCTGATGCTCTGCCTTCACCTGCTGGCAGGTGAGGCATCGAGAAACGAACTCTGCTACTGCCTTCTTCATGCCCGGCCACCAGTGCTGTCGTCTGAGGTCCTGGTACATCTTCTCCACTCCAGGATGTACCGCCAAAGGAGAAGTGTGAAACTCTCTCAGCACTTCCTCTCGCAAAGCGACTGGTACCATGGTACGTCCTCTGAAAAGGATGTCGTGCTCTGCTCCAAGGGAGAAACCATCAGGTGCCTGTCCCGAGGATATCTGTGCACGCCGTGTCTCATAGTCAGCGTCCTCACGCTGTGCCTCTCTGACCCGCTGCAGTAGTGGAGGAGTGACTGTGAGAGACTGAAGGAAGGTTGCTCCATCTCTATCCACGAAGGATATCTGCAAAGAGTCTAGCTGCTCCGTCGCATCCTCAAGTAGCTGAATGCCTGTCCTCCTGCTAAGGGCATCGGCTACTACGTTCCCCTTCCCAGGAGTATAGACTATCACAAAGTCATAGTCCTGGAGGAACTCGAGCCATCGCTGCAGTCTCAGGTTCAGGTCCTTCTGAGAGAAGATATACCTGAGACTCTAATGATCAGAAAAGACTATAAAGCGCTCGCCCATCGGATAGTGTCGCCATGTAATCAGAGCGAAGACCACTGCTGCTAACTCCAGGTCATGGGTAGCGTAGTTCTGCTCATGTGGCCTCAACTGACGTGATCCATAGGCGATCACTGCCCGCTCCTGCATCAGGACACATCCGAGTCCGGTCCCTGATGCATCGCAATAGACTACGTACCCTACTCCCTCCTCGGGCAACCTCAAGATAGGTGCGCTAGTCAATCTCTGTCTCAGCTCCTGGAAGCACTGCTGACATTTGTCAGACCACATGATGGGTTTCCCCTTCTTCGTCAAAGCTGTGAGTGATGCCGCAAATCTAGAGAAGTCTGGCACGAATCTCCGATAGTATCCAGCTAGTCCCAAGAAACTCCGAACCTCAGTCACGCTCCTGGGTGGCTCCCAAGCTAACACAGCCTCAATCTTCGCGGGATCCACTGCAACTCCCGCCTCATAGATAACGTGTCCCAAGAAGTGGACCTCACGTATCCAGAACTGGCACTTCGAGAGCTTACTATAAAGCTGATGCTCTCGGAGTGTGTCTAGTACAACTCGCAAATGATAGGCGTGCTCCTCCTCTGTCGAAGAGTAAATCAGAATGTCGTCGATGAAGACCACGAAAAACCGATCGAGGTATGGCTGAAAGGTCCTGTTCATGAGAGCCATGAACACTGCTGGAGCATTGGTTACACCGAAAGGCATAACCAAGAACTCATAGTGGCCATACCGACATCTGAGAGCCGTCTTCTGCACATCCTCGTCTCTGACTCTGAGCTGATGATAGCCTGACCTGAGGTCTATCTTCGAGAACCACCGTGCTCCCTTGAGCTGATCAAAGAGGTCATCAATCCTCGGTAGCGGATACTTGTTCCTCACTGTCACCTGGTTCTGGTGACGATAGTCAACACAAAGTCGCAAGCTCCCGTCTGCCTTCTTGGCGAACAAAATCGTGGAAGCCCAGGGTGAAACACTGGGTCAGATGAACCCCTTGCCCTGCAAGTCCTCCAACTGTACCTGTAGCTCTCGAAACTTGTCGGGGGCCATCCGATATGCTGGAGTGGATATCGGGGCTGTCCCGGGGTACAAGTCAATATAAAATTCTACCTCTCTGCGAGGAGGTAGCCCTGGAACATCGTCGGGAAAAACGTCTGCAAACTGATCCACCACTGCAGGAAAACCAGGACTCCGCACATCAACTGCTCCAAGGATAAGGCTAGCCAACTGATGAGTGATGGTCTGTCCTCTCTTCCGCGGAAGTCCATCCTGTGCTGCTAAGGCTCCCTTCTCGCCGGTGAAGGTGAACTTGCTCCCGTCGGTGCGTACACATCGCACCTTGTGCCTAAAACAGTCAATCTGTGCATGGACCGTAGATAGCCAATCCATGCCCAAGATGACGTCGTAAGGCCTCGACGCTGCTACAAGAAGATCCCAGCCGAAGCTCTCGCCTCCTAGAGTAAGCTCACACTACCGGCACCAGTGCGTAATCGTCAAGTCTGCTCCCGTAGGAGTCTCTAGCCGTAAGGATCGAGCCAACGGCTCTGTCGGAATATCCGAGCTCCGAACAAGGTCAGGGGCTATGAAAGAGTGACTCGCTCCTGTGTCTATAAGAACTACATCAAGGGTAGAATAGACACAGATAGTACCTCAAATCATCTCGGGTGCGCCGTGGTCATAGGCCTCTGCTTCTTAGAGCTGTGCCTGTCTCTGCCTGCCAGCTCCCTGTGGTCGGGGTGGACCTCCTGGTGGTGGTGGTGGCAGAGCCTCAAAGCGTCGCCCACCACCGGCTGCTCGTCCAGCTCCTCTGCCTCGTCCGCCTGCTCCATGCGGACCGCCCCGGTCGACCCTCTGCCTCTGCCTCGGTGGTCCCTCAACCGTCTTCTGCTCCTCGGCACGGCGGGTCGGGCAGTCATGGGCCATGTGGCCCTGCCCGCCGCACGAGTAGCACTGTCTGCCTCTCGAAAGACTGGCTCCGCACTGTGTGCCCCGCACTGCTGAGCCAGTGTCCTGAGGTCGTCTGCCCGAAGGTCTGGTCTGTCTGGACCCCTGAGTCATCTAGTCGACTGCCTGCTGCAGATGACTCTGCCACGTGCCGCCCTGCGGTGGGTCGTTGTGCTGGTGTAGACTCAGCAAGGAAGCTCTCGATCAGAAGGGCCCGCTCCAGTACTCCTGTCTGAGTCGGTATGCTGAGGGAGATCAGCAATGCCTGATCTCATGTCTCAAACCCTGCTCGAAGGTCCGGGCCCGGAAGAATGGGTTCCATACCATGTCGGTCGAGTAGCGCGAGAGATCAGTAAATCTCACCGAGTACTGAGCGACCGTCATGCTGCCCTGCCGCAGCTGTAGAAGCTCCTGGATACGCACCGCACGAAGGGTGGCTAGGACGAACTCCGAGCGGAAGAGGCTCTCAATGTCCGTCCAAAGTAGAGATGCCTCATCGTGCACCTGGAGCATCAGGCTCCACCATCGTCCTGCTGCTGCGTGAAGTAGGCTTGCAGCGAGGATCACCATGAGGTCTGCTGGTGTCCTCACTAGCCTAAACACTCGTACCACTGCCTCCAGCCAGTCCTCTGCTGCATGGGGATCCGTCTCCCCGCGAAACCTGGGCGGTCGCTGGCGCTGAAACTCATGCAGTGCGCTGAGGCGACGTGCATCGTCAGCGGCTACTTCTGGAAGCATCAGGGCCTCGGTGAGTAGAGCTACCGTAGGTTCCACTGATGACAAAGGGCCCTGCACCGAGGCCTCGTCGCTCGGTGGCCTGTCGTCACGCTCGACTCTCGGAACCCTAGCTGGCTGCCATCGTGGGGCCATCCTGAAAAGGAAACAGGTGCGCCACGGTCAGAACAATCTACCTGGTGAGCTGATATAAGTAATCACAAAGAAAACTTTGAAACACACACGCAATCAATGTTTTCGTGCATTAAGTCGGAAATCAGAAGTCAAGGTCCCGGTGTACGGATACGTCGGTCGCCGCACCAACACTGGACTCCCTGGACTGATAACCACACTCAATACGCTAAACATTATTGCTTCACATAAAAAAGATCACAGTTCGCGGTAGAACCGAATTCCTTTGATACCAATTTGTCACGACCCGCCCTTGGGGTCCGTGCCGTGACTACCCCAAGCCTGCCTTCCATAGGCCAGGGGCTGGCGACTAGCACCAAGGCGTAAATCCCTGTAAAAAGGGAAGGAATTGCCTTTGTAAAGTAAACAAACACAATAGAGTAAGCAAGCAGAAAGTAAACACTATGTAAAAGCAGAGTACAACTGAAAGTGCGGAAAAGTAAATGGGCCAGTATACAAACCCAAACTGAAAGTAAAGTACAACTCGAAAGGGAAAACAACAACTGAAAAGTAAAAGCCGCTACACCGAGCTGTCCACTGGAAATCCCACCTGAAGGGTGGGTACAGATAGCTCCTCTGCTCCACGGGTCCCGCCGTCCGCTCCGTGCACGTCCCGCCCAGTGGTCCACCTCCGGGTACTGTCCCGCTCTGCAAGTCTCAGCTAAAGTCAACGTTGTCCGTCGTCTGCAACCAACACAACGTAGTGCGGGCAAGGCCCGTGCAGGGGTGAGTATAAGCTACTCAGTAGGGACCCCGAGACCCCTGAAGGTCTCTCAAATCCACAAAGGATAAACCACAAAGAACGGTACAATCACGAAGTATCAACCGACACTGCTTAGGTATATGCCCATACATATACCTAAGTCATCAATTTCAAATACGTACCAACCTCCGAGCCCAAGTACAACTCAGTACACACAGGAAAGTAAACGTATTCCACACAGGAAAGCGAAACGTAATCCACACAGGATTGCACAACACAATCCACACAGGAAAGCAATAGGATTCAGCTCACACAGGTATACTTCTTCAAAGGACGATAAAGATGATCTCTGATCCATCTAAGTCGTCGGACCCACGAAGGATCGATAGGTAACTAACCCCCGCAAAAGACCCACATAGGATCGGGCCCACGTAGGACCTGTAGGCGCTGGTTCGCACAGGACCGCTGAGCGCAAAGACCCACACAGGATCGGACCCACACAGGATCGGGCCCACACAGGACCTGTAGCACTGATCCACGTAGGATCGCTGAGTGCTGTAGTCGTCGTCATCGAATCCACACAGGATCTCTGTACTGTCGTCGTCGTAGTCACAGTAGCAGTAGTAGAAGTAGTAGTCACAGTAACAGTCGCAGCCAGCACTAGGGTTCCCGTACACAGCAAGCTCGTTCGGAGGGTCCGCTCCACGAGCCGAGCGGCTGATACATCAACTGTCATAAAGTCCAGAGTTGATGTATCCAAAAGTTCCGTATCGACAACAGGAACTCAACGCAACAGACGGCGCGTCGATCGGACGCCCGGTCTGAGAGTTATTGGCATTTTCGTCCCCGGGGCCCGGTTGGTTTTTAAGGCAAAACCAACCCGACCGTACTCCACCTGCATCCAAACCACGGGCGGAGTATGCCAAAAGATCCGTCTCACTAAGAGAAACACAACACGGCTGACGGCACGTCAATCGGACGTTCGTAGCTCATGATATGAGCGTTTCCGCTTCGTAGGCCCGGTTGGTTTCGTGAACGAACCAACCCGGCCGAACTCAAATTAATCCGAAACCTTGAGTTCGATATACCGAAACGACCGTCTCGATCCACGGATCGCGTTTCTGCAGAAGGATCGTCGATCAGAGGTCTGTGGCTTATGTTATGACCAAAAGACCGAAACCGATTCGAAACGGGGGGGTCCGGGTCCGGGCCGACCCGGCCCGACCCCCCCCTGGGTCGGCCCGGACCGGGTCGACCCGACCCAGGTCCGACCCGGCCCGGCCGGTGGCGCGGCGGACCGGCGCCGCACAGAGGCAGCGCGCGGGGGGGAATCAAGCCCCCTGCATGATTGAAGGAGCGGCGCGGCTATATGCCGCGCCCTTTGTAAAAAAATGGCCCCCACGTGGGGGCTGGCTTGAAGAAAACCGGGGGGGCCTCCTGCCCCCCCCCCCTTCAAGGAAACTGCCCCCCTCTTAATGAGGGGGGTTTTTAGAGCTGGTCGGGGGAATTTATTTCCCCCGGCCTTTGAACTTCCGGCCGGCCAACTGCCGGCCGGTTTTCTCCAACGGGACCGGAAAATCCTGTCCCCTCTTCGACTTCCGACGCCGGCGGCCCGGCCGCCGGTCTTCTCATTCCGCCGCGGCCCGAAACCGGCCGCGGTGTTCGTCATCCGGTGCGGTGCGACGACACCGCGTCCCTCTGTTGTGCCTCTGATTTCTTTCAACGCGGCGCGACGGCGTTGCGTTCTTGATGATTCTTCCATGGCGCGCACGCGACGGCGTCGCGTAAAATAATCTCATGATTAACCGTGTGGTGCGACGGCACCACGCCACCTTGTTTCCACCCGCAAGTTATATCAACAAGAACGATGGAGGGGGTTCGGCCGTGTTCATGCGGTCCGACCCCCCTCACGTTAAATAATAACACAACTTAAAATCCTTATATTAATCATGCATGAACCACGAACAAGGATAAATAAATAAACAAAATACAACAACCCCTACCTTGGGTATAGGTTCGAAGATTTTTCAACGTCCCGCGGAAGACAACGTCGCGGAGGTCGGGCGTCGCGGTAGTCGTTCGTCAAATCCGATGACGAAGAGGTGCGTCCGATGAGATACGTCGTTGGCGAATCTTCGTATGCCGACGAAGGGAGTCCGAGGAGGAAGCGGCGTTCCCTCTCGTTGACACGGAAGACGAAGAAGAGAGGAGCGGCGTTCTTCGTCGGAACTTGAGCATTCTTCGTCAAGTTGAGCGTTCTTCGTCAAGTTGAGCGTTCTTCATCAAGTTGAAGAAGAAGGAGGAGGAGCTCTCAAAAATCCTCTTAAGTTGGCTAAACAATACTAACCAAATAAAATATGGTTCCTCCTTATTTTATTTACCAATCCAAGGAATTCAAAACTTCAAATTCAAAAACATATAACTTAATTAATTATACATGTCATGTGTAATTAATTAGATGTTAAGTAAACAAACATTTAAGAGGGAGAGAGGGGAGTTTAAGGGGGAAGATGAGAGGTTTTGGTTCGTGTGGGTCCCACCACACTTAATCCTCTCAAGGGAGGTTATGTGGGTGTGGGTCCCACCCCTAACTCCCTTTGAGAGGAGTTAACCTACAAAAGTAAAATAAAAAGAATTCCACATTTTTTTATTCAAATTTTTATAATTCTCCCAAAAACTAACTTTCATCCCGCAACAAACGCAACTTCCGAAAAGGTCTCTTTAAGCGAATATCAGCGCTGCGAGTTCATCGGTGCCCTCAGATTTCAATTCCGAGCACCGGATCAAAAGTTAGAAATTCCAGCTCGTTCGTTCACTGAACGTACCCGAGCCAAACTTCGGAAATTGATTCCGGGCACTCCGGGCCTCGGAATCAGGTGCCATCTGAAACCGCGCTCTTATAAAATTCTAAAGAAAATTAAGAAAAAATTTCCCTTTAATTTTACGGGTCTTTACAGTCTTGCAGGTTGTCCTTTTTCTAAAACTATATTACTATAACATCCCATCAATAATATTGAAATAAAACTTCTATCCTTAAACAATACTAACTTATGTCCAACATAATCCATTCTAGTATTTATGCTTATCCATAATACTGCAGTCCATTCTCATAATATAGTGAAAACGATTACCAAAGATTTAATACCATCGTTGATCCCCATATATCATAAGATATGTCTTTTTGGTCACATTCCAAATATTCAAAGGCCTTAATCATGTATTCTCTTGAATACCCATTGAACCATAGTGAAAACATGAATGCAGTTAAAAGTTAAGACTTCTCACATACCAAAATCCTCAAAATTCTATATACTCAATCCATGATATCACTTGGTCCTTATATCAATCATGAACTCATGAATACTGTTAAACATTTCGTTTTCTCATTTTCCCTTCATCATGCGCATATCATCTTATTTCCAAAAATATCTCAATCACTTTGAATACCACATTAGACCAATACATAAATATTCCACTACATTATGATACAACATTATTTTGGAATCCCATTACATAAACACTTAATCATTCCACCACATTGTTGTCATATTCAACATCGCCAATAGTGATCGCATGTGACTTCCCTTTGTCCTTTGCCTTAAGCGGTTGCTCATGTCGATCAACACTAACCCTTGGATTAGGGCATTTATTAGAATAATTCCCCATTTCCTTGCACTTGAAGCATTGATGTGTTGGTGGTGCGTTCTTTGTAGTGTTTTCTTTATTCACGTCATTAGAAACCCTTTTTCCATTACTTCGACACTCAGCTGCTCGATGAGCTTCTTTTCCACACTTAAAACATTTTCTAGTCCCTTTAATACAAAATCCAACAGGATTATTTCCACACTTTGTGCATAAGGAAACATTCATCTTCTTTTCACCATTATTTTGAGATTTCTCCTTGAACTCCATCTTTCGTTTCTTTTCAAAACCATGAGATGGATATGTAACACCAACTTCCATTTCTACCTTCATAGCACAACGCACAATTTCTTCATAGCTACTGAAGTCTCTTATATCTAATGCCCTTCGAAGACATGGTTTTAAGCCACTGAAAAATCGATCAACTTTACATTCAGGTTGGATGATAATGCCATATGCATACATTGCAAGTCTTGTAAAATTTTTTTCGTATATACCAACAGATTCATCATCCTTCTACTTCAGCTCAAGAAACTCCTTTTCCATCTTTGTTCGAAGAATATGAGGGATGTACTTATTGAAAAATAAGTTCTTGAACTCGCCCCATTCCGTGGACTCAATTTCATCCCTTTGCCTCGTATTCTTAATAAGATTCCACCATTTATCAGCATCACCATCCAAATGATACACTGCTAAGATGACTTTATCATGTTCAGAACATTGAAGAACTGAAAATATCTTTTCAGTGGTACTGATCCATTGTTTAGAAAAAATTGGATCAGAAGACCCACTGAAATAAGGTGGACGTTGCCTCATGAAGGACTCAATAGAAAATTGTTCCCTTCTCTACTCATTTGGAAGACCAGAATGATTCATAGATTGTGTAAGTATAGCAATAATATTTTTCACTCCATCTCCCATAACATTAGTTTGTTCAGGAGGACAATCGTTGCATTGTCCATTGCATTGATCAACACGGTTCCTTCGGGTTCCAGCAATCGTCTAAAACCCAAAATAAATAGTGTGAGAGGAAAAAATCATGCTAGTGAATACAACATAATAAAAGGAGAGTACCTTCAATATCTAACATCTTAGGTTTAATTCTATGATCGTTAGTGTAATTCTAGTACTATAACATATATGTATACTTAACATTAGAGACATCCCTAGACATACCTTAGAAATATCTCTAGGGATCTCACTAACGTTTTCGCATCCTAGTTTCCAAAGTTTGACTAAACCTTTGCTCTGATACCAACTGTAGAGACCCTAAGCTTGAAGTACATTGACATTACATTACATTTGCGGAATACTTAGTACATAAAAAAAACACACACACAAGGACCATAATAGTTTAGTGTCTTTGGAAACTCGGAAAATAATCTTCTAATTCTGGTGAAAGATCTTCAAAATCTCCCATAATGATCTTCCTTTTTTTACCTAAAACCCTTTTTTATATCCTGGGGAGAAGAAAACATAAAAGAGGGAGCTCAAATGATCAGTAAGGGTAAACAAAAGAAATATCAATCACATCATATAAATAAGCACATAACTTTTGGAAATCTTAACCTGCAAAAGAGATCATTATTTCATAACATGGGGTAAATCATGGTAGTGAAATTTAATCACAATAAACAAAACATAAAACATGAAACTTTTTTTAATTCACACATAATCATAGAGAATCATTTCTTGTTAGTCAAGACTCATTGCCAGGACTATCTTAGTGGACAAAGTCCCTTTCTGAACCGAGTCACCCTCGTTTCAGTCCTGTTTCACTGAACCAGTATAACCTACCATTCCAGCCATGTCTATCTCATGAGATATAAAATCATTACCCAATGCATTGGATGGAGATATAGGTCCCACCCATCTCATAATGATACCATTCTTATGTGTTCCACAAAATCATAAATCATACATCATTTCATAACCCATGTAATAAAAATGGGATTCTTAAATAACATGACATCATAAAAAAATTCATATAAGATAAAGGAATTCATAAAAATACTTCCATCACAACATAATCAAATAAATATAATAATAGGGATAAAAACAGAACCCTATATTATCTTAAATGGAAAATAATTTTGATAAAACACTTGAAATGAATTCTTGAGGAAAATATCCTTTCTTCTTCAAGAACACTTTTCCTTTCTTAATATGTCATACAATTATAAACTAAAAGAAGTTGATTAATAATAAAAATTAAAACATGTAAAGGAAGATTCTTGGAAATATTGTTTTAAAAATCCATTCTTTCCGTATAAGTTAAAAAAAACATTCTTCGCGTACTTTTGTCGGAAAAGTCAAAAAGTACCTCGTACGAAAAACGAAAAAAGATTTCTTTCAAATCATTTACTGAAAACTCACCAAAGGGTAAAATTGGATTTAAAAAATTGTAGGTGGATGGAAATATTATTACATATTGAGGAAACATGGATGTGGATGATAAAATACACCCCAGTAAATACCAAAGTATAAACAATCTCGAATAAAAATGAGATTGTGATATTTCCCTTACCTTAGGTCTGATTTGCTTCGTAAGTGTCTGAACCTCCAGTATAATGATTTAAATCATGTTATTGACTTATTCCAGAATCATATTCATTTTTATTATATCATATATGGTCCACTTATTACTTTATATTACCCGTTCTTTTGTAATTTGATGTTAAAGTAGTGTTTTGGGTAAAATCGTCTCATTTATCGTTCGTGTTTTTAACTTGTAATTATTAATATGATTACTTGGATCATGATTACTTATATCCAGAATGTAAAACATGATTTATATATAATATATATTCAGAATATATATATAATATATCGATAAATGGAATGAAATACACCGTTCATGGAGATGGTAGTCTGTACGTACACATGAACGCTGTTTTCATTTCCTTATTGAATTGAATGGAATTAAGTAGATGACATACATATAAATATACATAAATCCAGTATCATTATTATGTCATATATTTCATTAGTACTTATTATATATACTTTATAATCATTCATGAATGGTTAATCATTGAGAATGAATCTCATCGCGTCGTGGAGACGGTAGTCCGTACGTACGCACGAGCGATGATATCGTTCTCATGATCGTGGAACTGTATTAGAGTGTATGTATACTATTTCAGAATCAATATCACTTTAAAATAATAATATATAGTAATTATTTACACCATTATACCCATCCAATTAAGGTGGTGGTGGAAAATAGATTTCACCACGGCGTGGAGACGGTATTCCGTACGTACGCACGCGCGGTGATTTCGTTTTCCGTAGGATGGATAGATGGTGAAATAGGATTGTTTCATACTTATAATAACATATCAGTATATGAGTGATACTGATGTTATTACTTCATAATGAAACCTCCTAAGAAGAATAAGTGGAAGAAGAAATAAAGGTTAAATAATCGGTAACAGAAATTACCTCTTCTTTGAAGCGCCTCTTTGAGACCTCCTCTTAGGGCACTAAAATTTGTCTTATAGGAAGAAAAGAACCTCTAGGATGTTACTAGGGAAGTGGAGAAGATAATTTTTCAGGGGTTGACCGATCATGAAGGCTCAATGTTGTGTGAGGAAGAGAGGGAGGAGGTTCCCTTTTATAAGGGAGGAGAGGGGCACCTTCGGAATAACTAAAAATATTATTTTATTATAAAGTAAAGTTCGGTTTTAAATAGCTCCAAATTGATTTATTTAGAGGCTAAGGTGGGGATGGGTCGAAATAATCTCATACAATATAATTTAGACAATTTTAGGTTCCTATTTTAACCTTATCATTTATATTTAAAATTAAGTTAAATAATTTTACTTTTACCATGTCTTCTTGTGTTCTTATACTATAAGGTTAATAAAATTACTATATCAAGGCAAACTAACCCCAAGTTGTTTATTATTAATATATATATCTTTATCTAAGTCATTTGGCCCAAACTTTTATTTTTAGGAATAAAATAACAATTAATAATATAATATTTGTTTTAAAAACTATTTTATGTCAATTTTGACACTATTTGGTATATGATTTTTATGAAATTTATAACAGAATGATAAGTTCGAACCAAGTTACTTAAATCAACAATAACATCTCATATTAACCAATAAAATTACTGTAAGTCATAAAAAGTTTCAAATTACATTTATTTGGGCATTTATAACATCAATTTTGTCAATATTTCATTAATAAGACAGTTACTGAATCATCTATGTGTCATAATAAATGATAATTATTTAATACCTAAAAATTCTAAATAAATTCCTATGATGTAGATAATTGTATTATATTTCTGGAGACTATTCATTTTCGAAGTTTCATGAAGTTTATCACTAGATTAAATTTATTATACTTATAATATTTAAGAAAGTGACATGTTGTCACATTCTTTGGTTTTAATAATAATTAAATTATTTTCATTGACAAAATTTAATTAAATGAATCTAATCCGACCCTTAGGTGATATGGGTCGACTTTTAGTCATCCAATACTATTTGGACATTTGTTAGGGTAATTTTAAAATATTATATTTAACCTTAATTACCAGATTTAACTTTAACTATGGTAAATAAAATTTACCGTAGTTACTATTCATAATTCCCAAAAAGAAAAAGTAGCCTATTAACATAATTTGGACCCACTGATTCAAAATATGGAATAATTTTTTTAAAATTCAATACACATAAGTTTCAGAAATTAAATTAAAATTAATCCCGTTGTCGAATAAAAACGGGTTTTTGTTTAAAACATTGCAAAAAATTGAATTGCTTTAACCTACGAATTCAAGGTAAAATCAATGCTAATGACATAAATTATATTAAATGGTAAAAATATATTCTATTTATACATTAAAAACATTAAATATTATAATTTTACCACATAAGATATTATGATGAAAAAAGTTGTTTTTAATTAAAATATAGCATGTTTTTACTATTCATTAAAATGTGAAAGTTACCAGAATAATATGAAAAATTTATCCAAAGTAAATTTTTATTTCTTTATTCCAAAGAAGAATTTTATTTTGTCAAATTGAACTTATAAACATGTCAAAAACTAGATTTAAAGTGGGTGCGCCATCAAAAAGCGGCAAAATTGCATTTTTTGAAAAATACTTATTTTACCTGAAAAATTTATTTTGTTCTTATACCATGTTCTAGAAATGTGTAAGATGAATAATAATGTTATAAAATTCAAAATTTAGTTAATAATATTCATAACGGCTAGTTCATGACAATATTATAATAATATAACATTGTTTAATAAAACCCGGTATTGCGTACAACACACGCAATCGAGGAAGGTCACGATTACGTGTAATGCAAGCCAAGTCAGGGTTGTGTGTTGTGAAAGAATCCTTCGTTGTTTCGTATAATAGAATCCAACCATATTTCATTTATACATTGAATATATATATATATATATACTCAATGTTGCGTAGAATAACTATTATCAAAATTGTGTGTAACACGATCCAAGAATGGTGTTGCGTATACTGCAAGCTAATACGGTGTTGGGTATAGCGCAAGGTAATCATGGTGTAGAATACAACACAAGAAATTAATGAAATAAAAATAATATTTTTCATTAAATCTCGGGGTGTTACAAAATATACGAGGATTAAATGAAAAATTGTATATATAAGGGATAAAAAACTGTCATGTTCGGTTGAAGAGTGATAGAAAAGATGATTAGGCGATTGTTATCCACTAGAAAATCACAAATTTGTGATGGGTTAAACAGTCTTTCATTTACCTATATGAAAAGTTAACATCCAATGTTTTTGTTTTAATTTACTTTTCAAAATGTTGAGATATTTTTTTATGTGATTAATTAAAAATATAAGGAAACATACTTACTTGTCATGTAGACTTTCATCCTTTACTGAATTCCATCCACGAACTCATTTTTTCTTCAATCGATGAGTATTCAAGATGAATTGTTAACATTGAAAGCTCTATAATCAACCTATAGAGAATCAAATAATCCAAAAAATATGAACTATATTTTTCCCATTTCTTTAGACATTATCTAAAACCAAAATGATTAGTAGAATATCATACAATCCCCAAAAAGGATAATGTTTTACAAATAGAAAAACTACCCTTAATCTCCATGATTTATCAAATAATACCCAAAGCTCAAAAATGATCATTCAATAATCAACTATACATAAAATTCATAAATGTAATCAAAAATAATATTGGAACCCAAATATCATAAGCATTTAATCACATAGTCTTCAAGATAAATCATAAAATTTATCCTTATATAACATCAGTTACTCATAAAGTATCATATTTAAAAATAATTAATCTAATTGCATATTCACCAAGATAGGTTAATCATTTATATAGATATCCTAAAATAAAATTATTCATGATTCAATAAATCATCTAACAATAAATAATTAGTCATACTAACTAGGGACTTCATATAGTCTAATTGTAGGTGATAAATTCCAATCGCACTTTGGTTGTGGGTTCGATACTTGCAGCTTTGTCCAACGTGATGGGTTGTCACACAGTCTGCATGATTTCCTTTTTCAAAAACTATATAATTTTATAACATTAAAAAAATAGATAAATTAATAAAAAATAACCATAAAATATTTTAACTACAAATTATATCAAATATCATTCATTTTTCATCCCAGAATATATTAACCTGTAATTGCCAAAAATTCAAGGATCATATATACCAAAATTGATTTTTATCAAAATATCCACAAAAGGAAAGATAAAAAATTCCTTTTATAAAGTTTTCATATATCAAAATTAAGTGTTACCCAGACTATAAAATTTCTTCCAATGTAATCCCATCATCAAAATAGCCTTAATACTTTTATGCATTTAACCATCCTAAAAACTACCATAACACTTGAATCCCTTATATGTCTACTTCTTACTCATTCAGTGATTTTCATGATCCATTAACCATTCCATTCCAAATTATTATGAAATAATTCTTTCCATCAAAAAATATCATGAATCATATCCTAAGATTCAATAGATTCTAATCATTCGTTAAAAAATAATACATACATTTCATTGGTCATTGTCAGTTTCCTTATCCTCAATTAGAATGAAAGTAAGTATTGGAAAACATATATTTGTATGATCCTAGTGATCCCATTACCAAACCTTATATTCATGAAATATGTTTATATAATGTACATGAACACCACATTTAAAACATTCAATTGATCCCTTAAAAGGAACTTCATTCCCTTTCCTAGAGTCAACTGTATGATTCATTTTTCCATGGCAGGTTCTTGATTTATGACCTTCTCTTCAAAATCTATAGCTTCTTACCATCCCATTGAAACATTTTATAATGTGTTTCTTTCCATATATTTGACACACATGTTTCTGAATATACTTACCATTACGATTATTACATGAACATCAATGGGGATTTGTTTCTCGCAAATATGATGCCTTATAAAAATCACCAAGGTCCAAGTGGTCAATCATGACTCTATATAGTTGGTTGAGAATAACCACAAGAGTTCCCATTGTACCTCATACATCATTTAGTTTCTCATTCAAGAAACCATCATAGTTTTCTTCAAATCAACGGATCATTTGGTGCTTTCTAGATCCATCCATTTTATACAAACAAAAAGGAAAGTGTCAGTATATCGGTAAAATCGTCATATAATATCTTATGATGAGGTTAAATAAAAGATATACTTATTCATGTTATCTTAAACTCATTTACATTATCTAATATAACTATGACACTTTCTAAAATCCTATCCATTATGGTAATGTGAGTTATGCTTAAAGAACACCCTAACCTTTCATGTTATCAAAACCGACCTCTGATACCAACTATATAGAAATGGCCATAAACATTACAAAATCATGAATTATGTCATGAATTCACATAGAGGATCTTTTCAGGTTTAGAGTATTAGAGAATTTGTACATAACTATTACATATCAACGTGAATATTACGTGTAGACACTGCTAATCTGTATCCATTTAAAAAAAATAAAAACTCTTAAGATGAAACATGTCTTGTTCCATGTTATAGACAACAATACTTTTCCTTGATCCTATCCATGACCCATGTTCATCGTTAAGTCCTGTGGAAAAAATTTCAAAAACATGGGATGAGCATAAAATTCTCATTAATGTTTATAAAATAAAGAAGAAAAACATAATCCAATCAACAAATACAAATCGATGAAACCATTATTTTATATCATAACATACCTTAAAAAATCATAACATTTATAAGTGACACAAAGAAATAATAAATTATAAAGGTAACTAATGGAATTCATAGCATAATTACATTGTAGATATTACAGCTAGATAGGGAGTCACATATAGGATACCCATCATATTATATTCCATAAATCTATTAGGATGAACATTAACATTTATCACTATAACGTTACTCATTGCATTGGAGAACTATCTCGGGCTCACATTCCCTAGGTTTATCACGGAAGCACCCGTATACATATATAATTTTTAATAACCATAAATAATTTATAACAAATCACACAAGAATAAAGTAAAGATAAAATATCCACATTCCAATCAAAATATATCAAATCAATATATTTAAATGAACAATGATTTATCAAATAATTTTCAAAACTATTTAAGACATTTAATAAAGATACTTTTGAATCAAATAGTCACATACCACTTTGAATATCTTAAATGAACAATAATTTGAAAACATTAATTTCAATATAAATAAATCCTAAAAACCATTTTGAAACCATGGTCATTAATGATAAATATTTTGAAGAATAAATATATAAAACATTTAAATTAATATTTTAGTAAAATATTATTTAACAAAAAGAGAGACACATGGATAAAAATAATTGAGGAATAACATTTAATTAGAACATTATAATGTCATAAGAACGAATAGTTTCAACATATAATTTTCCAAAATTCATTTTATACACCACATAAGAGTTAATTTGTGCATAACAACAGTGATGTCTCAATGGAATTTTAATTGATATTAAATCCCTTATAGAAACCGTATCCTTATATTAAGGATAAATAAAATAAATAATAATGTCTGAAAAATTTCAATACACTAATTATAAGTGGATATTAATTATAAAACAATAAGAGTTTATTCACACATATTTATAGCATGACATAATAAAGAAGTAGAAGTTTAACCTAATGAACTAAAATTGGGTGAATAAGTTCCCTTTCAAAAATTTGACAGCTTAACGTTGTCACATTCAAATTAAGAAATTGAATTTATGAGAATGTAAAGAGTATTTCATCACATGGGAAAGAATTTTACAACAATAACGAAATATAATAACATATCCCTACAAAATATGATGTAAATTAAATGACAGAACAAAAAAGGTATTTTAAAAAGAAGACGGTGAAAGGTTCCCTTACCGATTTGGTAACTTATGAAACATACACTAAATGAAAGAGGGATCATATAATGAAGATGTAAATACCAATAAACATAATTATATTAAACAATGAATACAATAATGGGAATTACATATACCATAGAAAAGGAAATAAATACAATATAGCCGGAATCTCACGGGAATAAAAAGTGAGATGAAAACCCATTATAACGTTGTAATCAATCGAGTCATTTGAAAATAAAATAAAAACCTCAAAATGAATCAAAGAATACCATGAATATAAAGAGAATCATAATAATATATATTGAATGGAAGAACCTAATACACCAGTGTAATAAATAAGTGGCGAACAATGGAAATCTCACAGATCTAAAAGTGAGATAAGAAAGCTCTTACCTCGTGTCCGACATGACCTGTTTGTTCCTTGTTATTATTGAATAATAATATTAAGTTAATTTATACATGATTAAAAACCATTTTAAAATTTATTATTCATTTTATATCACTTATTACCATGTTATATACATTGTGTATTCATTTATGTTAATAATGGTCATTTTGTCGATATTTTGTACTTCAGTTAAAAATGAACACCTTAAAATTAAAAGTTATCAAGGTGGTCAATAGTCCATTATCTCAAGAATTATATTCTTGATTTAGATATCATATATATCATATATATATCTGGTATGTAAATGTATTAATAACAGTACATAACATTTGGAGATAATAAATGAAATGTTCCATTCATGGAGACTGTAAGTCGTTCGTACACATGAACGCTACTTTCATTTCTATTATATTTTTTAAATTGAATGAAAAAATAATGATACATATTTATATTATAATTTTATTATAATATCATATATTATTTCAAAAACTTCATCCTTTATACATCCCATTTATGATATGAATGAGTCATATCACTTTGAGGGGGCGGTAGTCCACATTTTCTCAAATACAATTATCATGTTTCCTCATAATGGAAAACATAAAGGTATGATATAAACCAAATATAAATAATCATAAATAAAAATAAACATAATATTTATAAATATTTTTCCATCCTAATTTCCACCGTGAGTGACT
This sequence comes from Viscum album, assembly GCA_963277665.1. NCBI lineage: Eukaryota > Viridiplantae > Streptophyta > Magnoliopsida > Santalales > Viscaceae > Viscum > Viscum album. The sequence continues at coordinate 572,463,482 of OY728160.1, forward strand.
GTAGGAGATAATTGAACAATCATCGTTTCGTGAGGCGTTAGTTTACCATCCAAAGAAACAATATGTTCATCACCCATTAGATAGAGGTGTGTGAAAATTTAGTTCCATTAATTCTAAAAAAACATCATATTATATTGATTATACTAGTTTTCTTATAAAATAAAATAATAAACTGATTTTAGGGGTTGGAGAAGTAAAATAAATGAAAATAATTTAAGAGAAATAGTTACCTTTAATTCGGGTAACTCCATTTGGTTTGAACCAAAAGGGTTTGTTGATGTGCCTTATTCATATATTAAGGCTCCTATGTAAAATATAGGAATCATGAGAGATATTTTTCTCCAGTTTATGGATGTTCCATGTGCCTTGAGAAATGTGAGTAATCTGTTATATGTGAGGGCTTTTTATAAGGGGGAGGAGGGGCTCTTTACGAAAGTGTGAAACTATTATTTTATTATATAATGATTTTGTGTTTTGAAAGGTCCAAAACATATTATTGTAGAAGATAATATTACTCATGGTCTAAATAAAATCATCCAATAAGAATTGGTCAGGTATTGGAGATTATTTTAATCATTATAATCTTATTTATTTGAATAACATATTAATGAGGGAAACACTGCATCATTATTGTGTCATAAATAATTTAATTTTTTTGATCTCCCAAAATTATAAAAAAATTACCATGATGTACTAAACAGTTTTTTCCTTCCAAAAATTATTTATAGTTTAAAATATAACTTTTATAATCCTATGTAAAAATTAATTTACTAAAATATATTTTTTGTCATTTTTTTCTTTACATTACGTTAATTAAAAAAATATGTCATTATCACTCCCATGACTTTCCTTGGGATTCAAAATCTACCTAGAGATTCCCATGGTCAGATATGTGTCATAAAATATGCTCTAGACACATGTTAGTGTAATTTTATATTATTATAACAATATTTTTTATGCTTATTCACCGGATTTTTCCTTTAACTATGGTAAAAATAAATTTACTGAAGTAAATATTCATAATGTATAAATATAAAAGTTACATAATTACACAATTTTTACTCCTTATTCTAAATATGATATCCATTTTTTCAAATTAAAAACAAAAAAGTGGCTGAAATTAATTTAAAATTAACTCCCGCTGTCAAAATGAAAAGAAAGTTTTTTAGAAATATTCACTATCAAAAGATTAACACCTATTTAGGACCAATTTCAAAGTGAAATTAATTTCAAATGACAATAATTGGATTAAATGCTTAAAATATAATCTATTTACAAATTAAAACCAATTGAAAAGATAATATAACAATATAAAAAAATTATAATAAAAGGAAACATTGTATTAAAATACAATATCTTTCATTAATCATCAAAAAATGATTTTTATCAGAAAAATACCAAAATTTTACCCAATGTGAATTTTGATGTCCCGATACTAAAGAATAATTTTATATTTATCAAAAATAACATATAAATGTGAAAAAATTACATTTATGGACATTTCATCATTAAAAGATGGTAAATCATTCTTTTAATAAATATTAGAGTATTTATGGTTAGAATCAGAATTTTTTTTATTTATAGCCTCAAAAATCTATAGGGTAAATGAAAAAACATTTATTGAACATTTATATTTATATAATTGTTAGTTCTGTTCATTCCCACGAATAAAACGACTAGGAGTTAAATACCATTTAAAATAATAATATATTATTATTTTTTAGTATTACTCAATGTTGTGTGCAATGTATGATTTCAAATAAACACGTTGTTGGGTATCAAGTATGAAATAGAATAAAGCATCCCCTTTAAAGTAAAATTAATAATTAATTTACAAATATTAATAAATTTGTGATTTTCATATTCTTTATTTTCTTGGGATGTTACAGTTAGCACATGGGTAGTCTACAACATCTATGAAGATCCGATTTTGGATATTGAGATAATGTAGACAATATTTTATCATAAGAATTATGGCCCCATCCCTGGAGATGATATCCATCATAAATAATTGATAAATTCCTTTCTAGATCCATTGGGTAATGCTCCCACCTGTATATATTCTAGAGGATGTCAAAAGAAGAATAAGAGGATTTTTTTAGTATATTATTGAAAAAATTATTATAGGGAATGGAAAACAAATGGGGATTCAGAAACATAACTGATGTACCATCAAACACATATCACAAAGAACTCATAGACATGAGAATAGTTTTTTACATGTTGAATATCTTTGATTCTCCTTGTGAAGTGAGGAAAATGACATTATTTTTTGTGACCAAGATTTAAATGAGAAATCACCTAGGTTTAGGAGCCCATATCTAGAAAAAATTTAATTTATCCATGATTCATAATATTGTATGCATAACACCTTTTATAAATTAAGCAACATTATATGTACTTTAGGGATGGTTTTCAGCCACCATTACCTCATATTTTATTCTAAGTGGATTTGTTATTCATGGTGTCTAGTTTCAAGCCTTTTTTCATTCCATTTTTGGTATTCATCAATAAACCATAAATCCTAATTAGACCATGTTGAGTATAAAACTATTCAGGGAGTTAAATTTAATTTAATTTGTTGATATACATACAAGGAAATTTACCAATGATGTTAGGGATGGAAATGAATGTATATCATTAATGATTTATATTAGTTATGGTGTTCAAGAAAATTGAAATAATGGAATCATTATTTGTGATGTATATTCTCTGTAAATATTTTCAAGCAAATTCTTTTTTTTGAAAAATTTTTTTTTTATCTCCACTATTGAATGAAAGGTTGGAGCAACACCCAATGACTTCCTGAATGTTATCGGTGATCTCATTTGAGGAAATGGCTCGAGTAGTTATAAATATTACTCTAGTGGACTCGTCTACTCAGTCAAAATATATATATGATGAGGCTTGTATTTCATCATACCCTTAAGGATTGTTGAAATAACTCCTCCCTAGAATTACATAAATAATAACCATTGGGAGTGGCAAGCATGGTTGGAAGCCATCTCCCCCTTGAGAAAGTGCTTCATCTCTTCCAGAAGAAATAGATAAAGTGTTCATGATTCAATCCAATAGAAAATATCGATGTTATAGTATTATATTAAGGATAAAAATGTATATTATAATTGAGGTTGTAACAAAACATACATGTTGTCATAATCAAAAAAATACATGAGATTCATATTCTTATCCTTAAAATGTGACAAACTATGTACGAAATCATATAAAACAAAATAATTCCATTTATAAATCACAAATATGATTGGAAAATCATAAAATAAGTGATAACACAAGAAGTAAAATTTTGGTAGAGCATTATTTCTAATTTTAAGGGCATGTGGTCACTCTGTCATCATGGGCTGCAGATTCCTAAAATTGGAGATGGTCAAGCACCAAAAAATAACTAATTTTAGAAAGATCATACTATAGTGGTAATATATACATGATAACTAAATATTCACATTTATGTAACTAAAAAATAGATTCCTTACAAGATGATGGCCGAATAAATGATATTACATGGTTGATGCTGATTAGTTTTATAACATATCCTTAGAATAATATAATGATTATACTGATCCAAAACATGTAAATACAAATTCTTTTATTTTATTCATTTTTTATTTTTTTTATATGATTTTATACAAATTGTTGTTTATATGGGTAACGTAATAATAATATAGAGAAAGAAATAGTGAAATATATCCTGATTCCATCTCTAAAATAAGGCCTTAATGGTACCCCACACAGAATCAATGAATTATCTCCGAAATTAGGTTCCATATCCTTGATCTAGATATTTTTGAAGAATGAGGTAGAGGTATAATCTATATTGTCACATAGGATACATGTTTTTATGAGGCTGATGCAAGAAACTCTCTATCAAATATGAATAAATGGTGGAGAATAATGTATTTTTCTAAACACTTTATCACTAATGGTATGCCTCCGAAGATTTAATTATATTATCTTCATATATAAATAATATTTAATCATTAATGTGGTTGTAGTATCTTCTTATCCATACGAACATAATGGGATTGGAGAAGACACTTCCATAACTAAATTATAGGGTATATACATGACAGATGATCCCTGTATTGATTCATATCAAATTGTATAATAAGTGAAAAGGTCCAAGCCCACACTATCTTCTCCCATAATCACTAATTCCACTATAGGGAGGGAAGAGAATTATTTTAATGTCATGCCTACATAATATTCATCATCGGTAGAATACTAAATATTTATGAAACTCATGTGATAGCACATAGAACATCACAATTCTCAATAACGTGCTTAATCCAAGGTGTAAACAACTATTCTGACATCATTGGAGGAACCCATTTGGGATATAAAACTCCTTTGAGATATGGAAACCAAGTAAATTTAGTTGATTGAGCATTGGTAGGCTACGGATGGGGCATCAAATTCCCTTCCATGAATGAAGAGTCAGGTTGATGGTGTTTTGTAATGTGTAATAAATAGTCTCCTAATGGATTCTCCATTGGTTTTTTTCATCGTAAATTAATTTAGTTTTTTACTATTTATCTAGGTATTCTTATCAGAATTCATTTTATTATTATTAAATATCATTTATAATTATTTCTATTGAATGAAATATCCATAATAAATATTGATAACCATAGTTAGAGTTTATGGAAAAACCCTAGTTTTTTATTAATCCATGGGAAATATGGAGCATAAAATGAATCATTCTCGAGTAATTGGAAATAACCAAACACATTAAAAATTCTTTTCATCACTATATTATTATCATATTTTCAATTAAGAAGACTTAGAGGGTGAAAATTTGATTTTTCATAGATTACAGGTCATTGTTTTTCATATTAAAATTTTGTTTGCCTTTTATCTTTTCATTTATCAATTCACTCCTAAACAATGAATATTAAATGTATAACATGTTTTGACATGAAATTTTTCACATGTTTCATCTATGTAATTTCAACCTAGTAAGTATAGAGTCAATATTTATGGGAATTTTATTGTCTGGTGAGCAACACTATAAAGACTAGTGTTTTATGTTCAACATCATTGGCCATAACTTATAGAATGATGAAACATTCTAGTTTTTTTACAAATACTGTTCTAATATTCATAATATATCCAATTGGTAGTTTCTTATCATGAAATTATGATAACATGATCTAAAACAAGATAAGATACATTTATGTGGGAATGTCTGCAAAACATGAATGAAATGTATGGTCTAAATAATATTTTTTATCTATATGGGAATATATGAGGTCTCTTTTTGAGTATGAATATTCCATTAGCTAAATATCCCATTTTGTGGAATTAATTAATCACATCCAAAAAGTGGGTGTTATATAATACTCAAATAATGGCATGCTCAAGATGATAGGCCATGAAACATTGCAAGAGATATAAATAAAGTTGACAAGGACTTATCACTTCATATTAAAACAATGATTTCCACATTAATCTAGGTATTCAGTTTACATTGGTTATGATATTACTGATGATTACATTTTCTCAGGAATTTGAAGGTTGGTTAAATAAGTGAATGTGTCTATGAAAGATCATAATATCTACATTTTCCATTTCGATGAATGGGAGATCACTTATAGAAAAACATTTTTGGTGTGAATGAGGGAATATTTTTTTAAATCTATTATGTTATGGGAGAAATAACTCTCAATAAAATGAATTTAAGTACTAAGAATTTTAATTTCATTAAAATTGGACATGGATTGTATTGATTAACTTCTTATGGTCTGGAAATTGTTGTACAATATTATTCATTGTAACATAAAAATTATTGTTTTTAGTTTAATATCATAAAACAAGGACATCAAGGGATAATAATTTAAGGTTATCATAGATCTATCCAAAATATCAAAAATATTTATTCTATGGTAATATGTCCTAGAATTCAATATTTTTTTCATGTATGAATTGGAAATGTATTATGTTTAATATATATGGTTTTCAAATCTATTTAGTAATATGTGGGGAAGGTTTTATTGTAATATATGTGTTCTCTCTTAAGTATAAAGGTACTACAAGTTGAAAAACATGTTATTTGGAGACTTTAATTGATTCCAACATAGTTGTGTATTTGAATAGTCAAATAATTGAATCCCTTGGATTATAGGACTTTTGTGTGGGTGGAATATGAAAATAAAACTGGGGTGTGCTAATAAATAGCCTAGAATGGTAATTATTTGGAATTTTAGAATTCTATTTTTGATGGATGAATATTTTATATGGATATAATGATTTTCTCAGAAATGAGGATTTGTTTGTAGAGGAAATGAACCTAATTATGTGAATATAAAATCAATTCAAAATTACCCAAGAATGGGGAATGTTTTTATTATTTAGTTATTATGAAACCATTGGAAAATAATGTGGTATTTCATTGATGTAGGGCCCAAAACACTTGTATCGGGAAACACCATGTAGTTCAATTTAATTAGAATCTTGTAACTTGTTTTCTAAAAAATAGAAAAATGAAATGTCTTATTGTTAGGATATATTTTGGATTTAAATTTAATGAAATAAGGATAACATGGTTCATATAAGTTTACATCACATTAATATGACCTTGGTATTTTGGAAATCAATAGTACAATGAGGCCAACAATATTAGAGTAATTATGGAATATTTCAGACCTGTGGAAATTGAAATCATGAATATTGTGTTCCTTTTATGGTCATGCAACCACGAATATGATTAACCCATTTTTAATTGATATTACATACTGAAGTTGGTAACATCATTACAAATCCTCATAATCCCATGTGATTTATCCTTTGTTTTAGAAATAAATGTGGAAATGATTTCCTCCACCATAAGATGGAAATATAAATAAATAATAGTTGAATTTAGATTTTTTGTGATCCTAGATGTAAAATCTATGTGTCCAAATATACCTCATTAGAGTGATAATCTAAAATTTTGTGGTTATTAAAATGATCCATTTATTTTTATAGGCCATACATGGGGATACAAAATTTTTTTGCAATATATTCGATGAACCCATGATTAGATATCTATGAAAAATTATAAATCAAATTGAATTTAGAATCATGAGACACGTATTTTGTTAAAAGGTTATGATGTTTATTTTAATTCGATGAGGATGTTGGCCATGAAGTTTAACATCATACAAAAATGTTTTTTTCCACCCTACCTAGTAGGTAAATAGTATTGCAGATGGCCCCACGATTATAGGTACGAGAATCACTACATATCCATTAATGGGTAGAATCAACACACATGATGTCATTGAAAATAGTTAACCACATAAACCATGTTTTGAAATAGGGAAAGTGTCCATTGATGTTTTCTAGAATGATGATTGGGCCCATTACATAAGGTTAATGAGTCATTATGTTTCACAGTGAAATGAGTATTGATCCCTATGTCGTTCTAGAAATGGGTATTCATTTTGTTGTCATGTGATGAGGATTTTAGTTGTGTAGTTTAACATATTGCAGTAAGGATCTAAACAATGTAATTTTACATCATGCATTACTTATTTTTTCATGACATTTAATTTCTCATGACTAATAAATATTTTTCATTAAAATTATTTTCTTACGGCATGGTTGATATGTCAGGTTTTTTGTGTTTATGCAATAAAGACCAACTATGCTATTAAATATCAAATTGCTGGGGTGTATTCAATGCAATTTATTGTTGTTTTGTTACTATTTCAAGCAATATAGTTTGATTTCTGAAATCTCGGACTATATAGTGTTGTGAATCTTAATTTCATACTTCTATGCTGATTATCACAATATTTCATGATATAGTTATTTAGGGATGTCACAGTTATTGGAGTCGATTATAAGATGATGTGAAATCATCTAAGATTGTCTGCTATTCAAATGGGGGATCGCATGGGATCCTCTTTAATTCAAATCTATCAAACCGATGAAGATCAAATCATGGCCTGATTTGGATGTTACAAGGCTACATTCAAATCACATTGGGAAATATCATTTCCCCCTTGTCACAATGAATCATCAAATGAATCTTCCTCTAATATTCCTTCTTGCAAACTGATTTCCTTTGCTGAAGAGCTTGCAAAAATGACTACCACACTAGTGAATATAAATATTCCACCTATTATAAAACTCTTTGGTGATGGGGTCATTACTATTGTCGCTTACCAGGATGTGATTAATCTATATTTGGATATATTCAAATACTCGGTACTCGGTCACATCTGTTTAAAAATTGGTTCCAAGCCACGTTCATCGATAGATTTGATTAAAAAAATCGTGATCTTCATGAATATCTTCAATTGGATAAAAATTACTCTTTAAAAATTTAACATTCATATAATTTTTTACAAATGAGAAGATATGAATTTGACTTGGATACTTGGAACACTTAATCTAAAGATAGGGATCGTTCGCCTCTCAGAATGGGATGCAAACTTAAATGTCTTCACACAAAAGTAATCCATCGCTTTGGTCTGGGTAGGAATCAATGGGCTCCATTGTTATAAAAGCACCCTAAATTCCTCAACAACCTAGATGCTATCATTGGAACACCTTTGATGATAGACCAACATACAATTAGTGGTGTCCTTGGCCTCTATGCACAATTTATCATCGATATTGACCTAGAAACATCCCATCCAGAACATGTGTCACTGGATGTAAATGATCATATCATTAAGGCTATATTTGAATTTGAAAATTTCTCAACATATTATAAAATTTGAAGAATGATTTGGCCTATAATTGATACGTGTGTCATTTTTTAGAAATGATTTATTGCTACTCCATGTAACACCTCATGGAAATAGGTCCCGAATAGAAAAGTTGTATCCAAAAATTTGTATGTTAAAATTAATGATTAAGAAGGCTTCAATTGAACAACATGTGATAACTCGGTAGGAACTATCAAGGATTGGGCTTACCAAGTAGAGGAAGAAGAGAAAAATATTTGAATAGATAACAACACAGTAGACCGCATCCAACCAGAAGTGGTGACTGATAGCCAGAAAGATATAACTGCCAAACTTCAAGAAATATAGAAATAGATATTTTCAAGGGATCTAATCATACAATATGAGTTCTTAAACATATATATGATCATATCATAGTCAAATGAGATTATTAACATTGATACAATGACATGTATGGGAAACACCATGAAGATTTCTGATATCACAATGACCCAACACATGGGTAGACAACTAATCAAAGGTACCTCTTCATGGATAGAAACTACTAATAATGTCTGAAATGCTTCCCAAAGCATCATGGAAGATACACCACTTCATGAAAATCCTAATGATTATGTCAATAAAGCAGACCTAAGAAGATATGAAAGAAATATGACATGTGTGATGATAAAAGGGGATCATACCCCCAAAAAGAAATCCTAATGAGATTTTAATTCTGCAACTACTATAGACTTTCCATCCCTGGCACATCAGGTTCTATAAGGATTCTTATGAAAAAATACAAACCAGAACATCTTGGAATTTCTGATATCAATGCCTATAGAAACAACAAAAGCTCTTACCTTGAGAGAATTGGTTAATCTCTCCTCACCAATTTTAAGGAATCCTCTGGTCATGATATATTATGGATACTATTTCACTAAATTGTATACATACCAACCAATATATCTAGGGATGAGATACTCATCACCGGAAGGATTTTTAAATCTAGATAGAACACCCTCTACTCAATCGTATATTGCTCCAATAGTTCTATTAAAAGAATATTTCTATGGACTCACATTACATACTTTTCCAATTCTATCTTAGATCCATGGCTCGTCATAACATTCGTCAGTGATATCCTTCATGATGAGGATAGCATTAGACATTCCTCTAGTCCCATTTCTATGATGGAATTCAGATATTGTGTTAAAGAGACTAACCTAACTGTCCTCAATATGATGGCTTCCCATTACACATGGTATAAAAGAATCTAACAAACATGGGAACAAGAAAATTTAACTATTATTTTTTCATTGATCACATGTTGGATTGTTGGAAAACCATATCATGTTTTACCTTTACGATACCCAACTCATATCACTATCCAATTATGGAAGATTTCATGACTAATTGTAAAAATAAACATATTCCTTTCAGGTTTAATAATACATTTCCTATAGTCCTAGAATGCTCCCTAATTGTCCAAGAAATCTGGACCATTGATGACAACAATGATAATCCTTTGTCTTGTTTCCACAAGAAAAAAATCCTAAAGATAAAAATGAATTAATGGATTAATAATTAGTCACACTGTCTTTGGAAAGAAATTAATTCCCTTAAAATACCATACATTGGATTTAGGAATCCCTGATAACAAGAAATTTATAAGGTGATCTTTAGAATAAGACAAAATTCTCCTCTAATTTAACGAATCTCGTCATGCTTTGGGCTAAAAAAAGAGATGTTCAATGTTATGTGGCTTACTGATAGAGATAGAATCACCAATTTTATTAATGGCCTTTAATATGATAAAAAAGATAATAGTTCATTCTCTTTATTAAAGTATTGAGAGGTTGTTCTGGAAGATAGACATGGCCTCTCAAATTACATTGTCTCCTTGTACACATGTCTATTTAGTACCACCCCCCCCCCCACCTGAAGAAAGGAAGATACCATGAAAGGAATTATTCCAAATCATGTAAATAATCATAATAATATTCTTCTTACCTCAGTTCCTCTGGATATTGAAATAAATGATTTTATTTTTTGATGTAAAAATAGATTTTCTCTAAGACCAGATATCTTCACTAACCTTTTTTCAATCTTATTGGAAAGTCATTCACAATGATGGTTGTGATATTTTTAGGAATTTCATGATAGATAGATCTCATACTCATGGATTGAATTCTCAGTTTATTTACTTAATTCATTATGTGGATAATGAGTGTGATATTGGCCAATTATGGATGGTGTCACTTAACTAAACTATACATGAGATCTTCAGCAAAATCTTTGTCAACATACTTTCCCATGTTTCTCTGATGATCATATTATGGAATTAGTTTAGATATGTTAATGGATGAAGGATTCAAGATTTCTTTATCAAAACCTTTGAAATTATTAATATTCTCTAATAAATTACCAGAGGTTTAATTATTTCCCTTCAACTGGATATCAGGAAGGCCATTGTAACCATTCACTGAGGATTTATTGGTTGGATTCTGCATGAGTTTGGATTTAGTATGATATTCATCCAATGAATCATCATCATAATTAGTACTGACATATTTCCATTTTTTAATGGATCTCCATAAGCATAATTCATGTGCATAAGAGGAGTGATAAAAGGGGATCAACTCTCTGCAATCATCTTGATAATTGGTAAAGATTATTTTAGCAAATTGATTCTTCACATTTTAAACAAGGGAGAGATCAAAAAAATCAAAGCTTCTCGAGGTATCTCTTCACCTTCTCACATCCTTTACAATAACTATATTGTGTTATTTACATAGGGTGATAAGATAAATATACAATATATTCATATAACCATTCTTTATGATGAATGAGTCTTCGGATAATATGTTAACTAGAGAAAATAATTGATCTATATTGGGAAAAATATCTCAAACACTAGGAAATCTAGTATGAAAAATGACCTAGGAATAAAGGATAGTTTTATAAACTTTTTCATATCTTGGTGTTCCCATTTTCTGGGGAAACCCTCAAGCATATCACTTTTTTAGGTAGTGTGTCATGTTAGAAGGACTCAATGCACATTGAAAGGTATGTTTATTTCAATGGTTGGAATCCTTTCCATAGTGATTCATGTGATCATTTCAAAAATGGTATACCCATTTATGGTGGACTCATGCCTTCCTCTATCACTAAAACCATCAAATCTCTTATAAGAAAATTGTTTGGAGTGGAATAATCTTGGAATAAAAATTATCATCGTTCCCTGGAGAAATTGTTGCAAGCCGACAATCATGGGGGTCTTGTAATTAAAAATATTGGGCACTTAAATCTGTCTCTTAAAGCAAAATTTATTTTGAGAATCATCAACAAAAGGAAACCACCCTTGTATTTCTCAGATCAAAATTTCTTAATACACTAATTGAAGTGAAGATGAACTACGTGCGATCATTGATTTGGTCAGGCCTGAAATTGATTTTCCAGAAGATCAAACTGCACTCCCACTGGTTGTCTTGTGCTCACTCATCTTTAAATATCTATAAAGACAACTATACTTCTACCCCAGAAAGATAGTGTTCACATATCAGACCTATAAAAAGACTATAATGCCACCATCGTTGAATATATTTATCGACATCATCTACTGCCTTCTAAAATTTCTACCATGGTCACCTCATTTGATTTTATAGACCTGAATGATTTGTTCAAATGGGAACTGAGTTAAAAAAGAATTATTTATTTCAGGAGCATATAATATCACCTCATACAAGGAAGTCACCCACAATTTGAGAACATCAATAATAAATGGTTGCCACTATATTGTTTCACAGTTCTTTGGTGTCTTCATCCCAACAATCGTCCGATTGAAAGAAATTTTCAATGCATGGGAATTTGAATGTTCTCAAAGTTTTCATTATTCCATAAGCATTGGGATGATTTGAATCACATATTCTTGTCCAAAAACATTAATTATTCTCTTTGGAACTCGGCCTTTGATTTATTCGGTCTCCATCTCCTGCAAGTGTCATTCATCTCAAACATTCTGTTTGATATTCTAAAGATAAATCTATCAAAGCAGGAATGCATATTTTTTATTGTGGCTTGTGAAGATGTCATCTATATAACATGGAGATGCATAAGAAAGTATCTACCTGAGAATGGGGGTAAGAACCCTATAATCCACCATGAAAATGGGGGTCAAACGACATTGGGGGATGGAACTGTAGCAGTACTGTTGCAGAATGTAATAGTGGTGACACTATAGAAATGGAAGGCACTGTAGGGGTGGCAGGACACTATACGGGCGTCAAGTCACTATAGCAGTGGTGGGTATTGTATGGTATTGTAAAAGTTGGGTATTGTATCATTACTATTCATAGAATGTTCCTCGTGCTAAATATTTGGGCCTACATGCCATGTAATTTGACAAATTCCCTCTCTCCTTAGGGGCTATGTAACTGGTCATCCTCTATAAATTTTAAAGTGGACGTTGCATTTATTTAATAATAAATGAGGCTTCGACAAAAAACTTTTAAAAGAGGATGTGATAACTTGATTTGAGACTGCACCATTCTGAGAAATCTGATTATACATGGTAACTATCCCAAACCACTTGGCACCATTTATTTCTTTTTTTCTTCAACATTTCTTGGATTGATTAAATATTACTCGGATGGTGCCTCAAGAGGGAACCCAGGTCCTGGTAGTTACATATTTTCTTTTAGGGATCATAAGGGAGATTTCATAGAAGGATTTCATGGGTTATGTGGTCATGCCACTCCACTGGAGGTAGAAATGATGGCGTATATCAAAGTTGTTTATATCACTTTTCAATAAAATTGGATAAATATCAGTTTTGAAAGTGATGCAACCACTAATGTTTAGGCAATTTGAATTGTTCAGATTACCCATTCATGGATATTCACCTAAAAGAGTAGAAACTTCCTTGATACACGTGCCTCAATGAATTACACCATCACATGTTTCTATTCTAATTCCAATCACCTTACTGATTGTTTCACAAAGAATTGGTCAATGAATGACAGTAACACTTATTACTCTAGTTTAGAATTTGAGTTGCTTCCTTTTATTCATAGACACAAATGTGTATTTACTTCATTTTGACTCTTATAACAGTACATTTATTATATAAATCATTCTTGCTTGCTATTAATTTTTTTATTAGGGTTGTGTTTTGAAGTCCATCTGTTGAGATCTAGGAATAATCTCCTATAGTGTGGAAAAGATGTATCGAATATGGTCTTTCCCACAATGAGTCCTGTTTGAGAGGCTTTATCTTCAATATCATTTAATTCTTGAAGACCGATAAAAGTTCTCCATGGAGTAAATTAAGGAGGAAGACACTTTTTTTAAACACTCATGCTATCTAATTTTTATGGACATAGAAGTGATAAGAAGTGTGAAATATTTTCTCAATGATTTTCTCAAGTTCATCTTGTTATTTATTAGATTTCTCAAAAATTTATTTTTTGTTACATATAGAAATATAGAGTAATATCTATTATAGATAAATGGGTAAGAATACTTTTGTTCCATATAACAGTGATTTTGGGGTTTCTCATGTGTCATTATGGGTTCTGGTTTGGTAGGACCACATCAAATTTATGAAATTATCCTTCTAATACTTATTATATTTATACAAAATTATCATTATAATTTTTGGTAAGGTATTTTTTAATGCTAATATCATATCATTTGTTAGTATCTCATATAGGTATGAGTGGTGTATTTGAGGTTATAAACCTTGTATATCATTTCTTTTTTAGTAGAATATGAACTAGTTAAATTTCCAATCATTATTCCTCAAGGGTTAGAAAATATGTTAAAGACATTGGCCATAAAAATAGTGAAAATTCCACTTTCCCCAAACATCATTGGTTGGTATTTGATCATCCCATTTAGAGAAGTAATTGGTAGTACATGTGATGTATTTGAACTAATTGGTGATAGCTCAAGGGTATGCAACCAAAATATTCATTACCCATATAGAAAATTTCAAGGATTACTTTTTAGTATGTACCAACTCTAAAGGTTGATTGATGAATTTGGTGTCACACATATGGAATGAAATATATTACTGAAATCAGTGAAATCATGTATCATTGAAGACAATATGTTTCCAATCCATTGAATATGGTTGTAATTCCCATACCCTATCTTGTGGAAACAATAGGATCTTATATGTAAATCTTTCATGATATCTACAGTCTCTTCTCCATTGATACATCTAGGAATGAATCTTTCAGAGACCCATGTACATGATAATTATTTTATTTGGTCCATCATAAATAATTCATTCATTTGGTCATCATAATATAATCTCATTACCGACACGTTCATATAGGAGTAATCCATTATGAAGTTATTCAATGATCAGTATCATCTGTATAGTGGATGGACCATATAATTCACTAATACAACAAACTGCATTGATCTCCCCTACGGTGAAATGAGGAAAGGGAAATATCATTCAGTAGTTCACTGTATTGTTGAATGTTTTGTTCTAATATGGATTGGGCAATGTATTATACACATTTACAAATGCATTTCTTGACCATTAGGTGATCATCGAATGTGACACAACATTTGATCAATAATGAAATTCTACCATTGACAATAGGATATGTTAATGAAAGGTATTTACACTCCATTTATGAGAGTGTAATCCCCATTTATTTTTATAAAAATACCTCACTTAGTCACCATTATCCTGTAGGTGGTTCATTCAGTTCCAGATAAATACTTACATTGAGGTCATAATATTATTCCTCACTATTATTAAAGAACTCTGATAGATCGATTGAATAATGAATGATTTCCTTCTTTGGACAGATGATGAAGACCCCTAACCCAAATTTATTGAGCATGGGGTATACTATCCTCTTAAATGATGGACTCCTCAATGTGTCATCAAAAAACATTTCCCTTGTCTATGTGTCTTCTTTAATTGAAATGATCTCATCTACATGAAATTCAGTATTTAATGATGAAGATCGTACATAAGGCTAACATGAATGAAAATCATTAAAATCTTGGAAATTTTTGCATTCTGATGAATTTAATGTATTTAAAATGGATGCAAGTTAACCTCGCAACATTCCAAACATCTCGTCAACATATAAAATATGTGGATATATTTGAGTGAGTTATTATAGTCTATGTATACCATATGTTGATATATGTAATGTCCAAGTTTTTGAACCAAGAATACTTACATCAGGATAATCTTAATCACATCATGGGAGTAACACTCATCATCTATCCAAGATCCACTGAGATAAAAAATTGTTTATCCTTTACAGTATAACTCATTTGTGTGAAGAATTATCCTAGTGATTATTATAGTGTAATCCCATATAAAATGAGCAACACTCCATTGTCATGTGAAATATTCAATGATGGTATCAAGAGATGTCTCTTTTGGTTTTAAAATGATTCTTGATTGTCACTAATTTATTGATATGTGATCCACTTCTTCATTATCATGGTGATTGTAAAAACATGCCCCAAATTTTGGCTTTAAATCAATTGAGGTAGGAAAATTTTCCTTGATGTCATCTAAAATAATAGATATTTTGAAGAGGATAAATGGTAGAAATATCTCTTTTCTTCTTCGAGTAAAATTTAATGTCGTAAGGTCATTCAATAAAGCTGGTAACCATTCAGGATTCTACCCAAAAATAAAATATCGTCGGTTTCAAAATCAGGACAATATACTGTAATTTGTTGAATAATATCTCATGATTTGTTCAGTGGTTAGAAATATATTATGATTTTACCAAAATTTCATCATTATATCACTGAACACACCTTTCGTGGAAGGTTTTCATATTTTGATACCTGGAATGTTGATATGTGGTGCTAGAAATCATAAATTATATGGGAATTACCAAATAAAATAAAACTCCATGAGTGGAACAATAAGAAGTCAATTATTAATATTTGGGGTAAATTCATATTTCATTATAACATGAATATGTATCCATGATTCATAGGTATTGATATTCATCATTGGAGTTAAATAGTAATTATGTGAGTGGATTCAGGAAGTCACCTATTGGATAGTGATGGTTGAGATATTTGAAGTTGATCTAGACAAAAATTTTCTCATTCTTCTTCCTCACATAAATACTATTGTATAAACATTTAGTATTTTAAAATTTACATATATAATAGAAATTTATAATATTATCAATATTTACATCACCGTTTCATTCACAAGTTAATTGAAGTTTTATGCCTACCTATTTCTATCCCTGGTTGGCTTCTTGAAAGCCCAACTATTGAGAGGATACCATGAGATTGAGGATTATCTTTTCAGTGTAATTATATGTGAACATGTCTCATTGTTACATCATGAAGAAGTTGTATATATATTTTTCTTCAATATCCATGGAGGTGATGATCAAATTTGGTTTTGGATTATCTTTTTTAAAAAAAAATTAATACCATAAATGATAATAGATAAACATTATTGAAATACAGGAGGGGGATCAATGAGGTCATCATCCTCTTACTCCAGATACTAGTTTAATTTTTCATAATCGAACCTTAATGTCGGTAATGGAATAATATTTTTAGTGTTTGGTTATTATTCACTATTTTTATGTCATTTATATGAAGAATAAGTTACTCATGACCTAATTTATGAAATGAGACCTCTTATAAGTTTTTAGGATGTAATGTGTAATTATTAAAATGGAATTATATTATCATCAGAAGAGATAGTGATCTCTCAATTTCATCTAGGATTAGTTGTCATGAATGATATGATTGAGGTCACTGAATGTATCCTAGAATTTACTCCCATAGTATCAAAAATATTAAAGTAAAACACATACTCATAATTGGGAGTCCTGAAATGATTAGCATGGATCATCTCCAGAACATTTGGGGAATTAATTTGAGTAACATCATCATACATGGGTTTCTCCCGTGATTCTTGTATTATATGTAAGTAATTTATTGTTTTTAAAAAGATATAAATGGGTAATTTTCACCATGAAATGTCTCAATTTTACCATTGATGGAATATTTGAGGAACCCATGGAATGATAAAAGAAAAGTACCCTATAGATGTAGCCATGGAAATTCCAACAAAACGTCGAAGTCTGTATATTCATGAATTTCGTCGAATTATTATTCACAAAAAATATATCTATATGATTCCTGAGTTTGATTTGTCCAAGGATATTTTTTCATTCTAATAGTAACCTTGTATTATTAGAATCAGGGGAAAATGAGAATCATTGAAGCCCCATTGACATAGTGTTTGGACTATAATGATGTTTAATCCCGACCCTTTGTCAATGATAGATCCTTAGACATCAGTACCATTTATCTTCCGACATACATATAATTGTATGATGTGAAACTATATAGTGTAATATTTATATTTCTCTAGGAAAGATATTATCATGTAGAATTATGCAGGATCAAACTCATCATGATATAATTCGATTGCATCAACTTCGAAAATTTTTTTTTAAGGGTGTTCTATAAGCGTATACAAATGATTATTAATGTTAAATTGATAGAATTAGAGATTAAATAATTGAAAACATGCCCCACACCATGGATAAATGCACTAATATGTCATACAGACAATCTAAAGGAATGAAAATTCAAATATGAAGAAATTAATTCATACTACCTTTAGAATCTAATGTATTCGATATTTTCATGTCAACCATATGTGTAGTATTTATGGTTACTTTACTCATTAGTGGGTTAGTTTGGGTAGGGATTCCAATTTACAGAAGTTAATTAGGATATGGATTCTTCTTTAATTGACATTCTAAAATGATTATTTCATGGAAACCTATGGCTTGTGAAGCATCACATTCATTCTATTTTTGAGCACGTTGGAGGGAAATCTCATTAGTTTGAACTTCATAGATGGTACAAGAAAGGACATGGAAAGTCTAGTGTCTCCTGAAATGAACATATAATCCACCATATCCTATACCTTGGTGACCTCTACCCCTAAATGACCAATCATGTGTTTTATAAAACATGTTATATTAACCGTCATCATTAGATAAGGGGACCATTAAGTTGATGACATATATAGATATGAAGATCAACTCCTCATCTTTTTATGACCCTATATGGTGGGTTGACTCTTGGTGTAATGATTAGTCGGGTGATATCTATTATCCCATGACAATCGAAATAATGTATAATGAAAGAAATGGAAACCTAATTCTTTGTATAATATCATACTCAATTTCTTTCTTCCTTGTATTCTGGCCAGGTTGTATTTTGGATGACATTATATTTAAAGATTGAGCCACCAATGGAGTCGTATGTGTCGCATCAGAAGAGTTTAGGGTGATAGATGGCTATTGATACAATACAAGGTTGATAACATGAGTCTAGTTGATCATTTTTTTATCATAAATTCACGGAAATTCTATGTACACATAATGTTAAAATCATATCATTCTATATATTCATATAGATTATGATTGAAACACTTTCATCTTGAAAATGAGTATTTTATTAAAACACATTTTAGGATTCATTAGTCTTCTAATTGGTTTATAAAAAAATTCATTGATGTTGATCCCTAATGCTCAAGAGAAGGTGAAATATATATTTTTAGATCTTCATCACCATCCATGTGGGGCGTCATGAAGATTAATATGCTGATCGATATTCTCTCCAATGATGAGAGGATGTAGCTAAGTACATTATATTTTTGGGATGAATAATAATTTTTGTAAATCTCCTCTAATTTTTTTCATATCTTCGCCATTTGAAAATACTGAGGATGTTGTAAATTATAAATATTCTCATTTGGTGGGAAAAAACATTATATTATGGAATTTGAATGTGTGTAAGGACCTGCTTATTTATAACTTTGAAATCTTATTCATTCAACGTTCTATTTCATAAATCTGAAATAATTACATATGAACAATCCATGGTTTGTGCAATGAATTTTTCCACTCCAATGGAAATATCTTAAAGGTCCTAATTCCATCTGGTCTATTTCACAGGTATGAGTGGTATACACAATCTATTGTGAATATTCCCTATAGATGGTTAAAAATCCTATAAGGGAATCTATTGTTTTTTGGAGTATTTCAACCCTTTCCATCGAGCAATGTAATATTATACGGGCTTATTATACCAATTTTTGTAGTTTGATAGGTCAAGAACAATCATATTCTATTTTATAGAGGTAAATTTAATGCTAAATATTTTATGGATGTCTTCCCTCCATGTAATTTCCCAATATTTAATAATAATGTTCTATACAATTGTTATACATTGTAATGATTTCACCATGAACCAATGTTTCACTACATACTTTTGTTGATGGGTCTCCATCATGGGAATACATTAGGATATGAAATATTTCAACTACTTCTCATGGCCCCTCGATCCATTGATAATTGGAATGGTATTGTTCCTAATGTTTTGGCGGGAAATAGTCGGGTCATCCCATTCGATGTATGGTTCGTATCCTTTTTTATATGTTCATGCTTCTCCCCCAAAGATCATAATATATATTAGAAAATATAGGGTACATATTATCACATAATGAATAATCATCTATGAATGATATTGAATGGGGGAAAACATATAAATCCAACATTGGATGGGCTATTGATATTTATTATGGGTAAATAATAGGGGCAGTTTAGTGGACCAGTTCTTATTGTTATCCTAATGAAAGAAACTCTCAAAATACTATCATGGGATCCAGGTATATTTTTTATTGGTACCCCTAGTTGAGCATATGTTTTGGATAATTTCTAGTTACACTCTAAACACTCATTGTTGGGGTGTGGTAATAGCTAGTGTGAGAAAAGGCTCCACTTATTGAACATATTTAGTAGCAAGGCTACCAATGTGTAGTTCTTCATTAAGTCATGTCAATTCAATTGTCTCATCCTCTTGCTGAGATAATATATCATCATGTGTAAGGGTCATCCTGTTTATGATGTAGGTGTCGCGATGCCCAAAAATTACCCTTTTCCATATTGGATTTTCATTTATGAGGAAATGTTTGAGAATTAATACAAATGCATAAATTCATGAAACCCTTTGTTTTTGGTAATGCAATAATCCTTTCATTTCTTCATTGTGTAGAATTTTATGAACAAAAACATCATATTCTATGTCCTCTATATTGGTCTCATATTTTACATGGTCAATATGGGTACTATTAATGAAAATCATTGAAATGTAATTCATTTCAAAAATGTCATTAGTTCCATTGTGTGACTTTATTTTAGGCCCTCCATGATGCATTTTCCGCTACATCGCTTATTCTCAAGATCATCATGGTGGATGATAATCCATAGATAATATCTAGATATTTCATTCAGGATCATCCATAATTATAATACAAAATCAAATGATTGGATGAGCTGAGAGGATTTGTTATGTGGTGTTCTCCGTAATTGGAAGATATTTGACTTCTTTTGAGGATGAGGTTGTTGAGTAAAAAAATCCCCTTATCCATAAGTGATGAGACTCTTATCATTCAACACGCACAACACATCAGTTCTAGTTTTCTGATATAAACGAATGCATTAAAAATATGTTAGACCAATGGGTTGGGGTTGTTCCTGTATTTCCTTGGATGCTACAATGGTCGATTCCTTCTAGATATTACACAGTATAGTTCTCCCATGGATTGGGTGAACCATTTGTTTTTAACATGGTTAGCCTACATCAGATGACCTTTTAACTATATATTAAATTTTAATTATCTAATGATTAGATTCACTTATGTGGGGGTCCTTCATGGTATTTCTAGATTCCTAATGAAAGATTCAATCAAAAGATTTATCTCTCATGGAACCATGTTTGAGAGAGTCATTTGGTCACTATTTTTTTTGATATTACTATAAGTTGTGAAAAATGTATGTTTTTTATGATGTACTGAACCAATTAAATTTCATGATTCCATTCATGTAGGTAATCATTGGTTCTGTTTCATAGTGAAATACAACTCTCAATGTTCAACCCATCCTATGATATGATCATTTTATGGTGTATCTACGACTAGCTGACACAATTCATTTAATTTGATGATGCATGCGTACTAAAGGGATCATTTTTGTTTCCCCTATTTTGGGAGGCATTATTCCATGAGATATTCCAAGTTAATTTGGAATTTCATCAATCGTATTAATAGTAACATATTAAGATACCCTCCAAAGGGTTATAATTTTTCTCTTCTGTGATGAAATTTTTTCTATTTGTTGAGTTCAATTCAATGCACATAGTCTTTCGAAAATGACTCTTGAATGGTGAACCAAGGAGTAGACAAAATTTAGAATATAACAGGTACATCATAAATATCTAATTGTTTTCTCCTATTCAATATTTCTTCATATTATTTTTCTAGAAATTCATCAAACTAATATAAACAAAGAGGTTTATTACATGATAGCTTATCATAATCTATACGATCGGTGTGGGATTCGACATTAATGATAGATGATATGCGATGCAATGATTGGTCATAGAGTAACTATTTTCATGGGCTACCATTTAGATAAGAGAGTTTTTCATGTGTCAATGAATGTTCCGTAGACATGACTACACTCATTGTCCTAATTTCATCATAGTAGGAGAGATTACGAATCATTAACTTTCAATAGGTAGTTTATTCATGATGAATTGAAACACTATAGTAGAGAGAACGTTCATAGCGAATTCCATAATTGGGAGGAAGACTATTGTGTCTTAACATCTAAACGCAAGTTGGACCACTTCAATATATTCCATGGGGAGGACCTTCATGGTCGATAATAGGATTGGGAAGTTATTCATGATATTTTAAATTCTAGCCACAAAATTGGTTGATATAGATATTATTAGTATATGTGTTCCTAAGATCGATCAGATTATAAACATGAATCAATCATTCATAATGAATTGACTTGGGAGGACCTTCTGATTTAATTCTATTTCTCCTAATTTTTTTTTTACAAAAGAGTATAATCTTGAGCTACCATAGATATGTTTTTGTGCACTTCATTAATGTGAGTATTTATTTGGATTATATCATAGATCATAACATCATTTCTTTGTTTTTTCAATTGGGGATCGTTTTTGGATGCGTTTTTTAGAGAGTTTTCCCCATGAACCTCTTGTATTGTAGTAGATGTATGTGTACTATCTAGAGAAACATATGGATGGTTATATCCATTTTTGGGGATGGATTTTTGTCACGTCCCCTCTTTCACTACCTTTTCCATTACTATTATTTCTTGGTAGTCCAATCTAATTGTTAAACGAAATTTACTTTTCACCCTCACCATTTTCATGATATACTTATTGACAGTAGATATTAGAATGGGGATGTGTTCCCATTATTTATCTGGAGTAGAGGCATAAACATTCAAATGTCCTCTATTCACATCCAGTGCATCATGATAATAAATAGGTGTGGGGGCAGTGATTTTTGTTCCCCCCCTTTTTCCATAGTACATTCCTACTAAATTTAATGAATTTTTCTTTATGAGATAACTAGAATAATTCATTGATGTGTGTTGTTTTTTTAATCTTCTAGTTTTCCACTGTGTTATGTTGGAAGTATTATTTTAGTTATTCCAGACGATTCTTTGTCATGCTTGATTTCCTTGGGAAGTTATATGTTATGTCATGTTGTTTTATACCATGTGTGATTGGATGAATTATCTAAATACTTCCAAATGATACTTCTGGATGTATTGGATAGTGAAAGAATGTGTGTGTTCATTCTATTTATTCTCAACCAAATATTATAGGAGGAATTTTCTAGAGGGGGAATAGGGGTTTCCATAATCCATGTAGATAGGTTTCTTCCCCATGTTAGAGATAAAGAATTCATGGGTTTAGATGAGATGTGATAGACTGATGAGAATGTAACCCTCATTTTTCTTATGTTTTACTACTACTTGGTTCTATAAGAAATTATTTCTATAAGTATCCATTCATTAGAACCCATGTTTCTTCTAGATTATTCTTTATATGGACCCATGAACTACCTAAATAAGATATGTAATGGATGGGTTGTTGTGTAATAGGAAAAATAGACCAAAATTCATAGAGATGGTGATCAATTTCATCCTCTTGTAGATTAATTTTTATTGTTGAGTGGGAGTCTAGAATGGTTTCATAGTCTAGAGGGATAGTTGGGTATCATCCATGGACAACATGGAACTATTCTCATGGTACTCCCAAACAGGTGAATTTGGGACAATTCATTGATTTTTTTTTATGTGAGGGAATGCACTTCATGGATGAGGAATAAAAAGAAATAGTATATGGATAACACATATTTGATAATTGATTTGACACCACATGTATTGAGAGGAGTTCATGGTGAATGTTCTTGATATAACGGTAGAAAAAAAAGGAAAATCCCATTAACATAGAATGTCATTAAAAAACACTTGTATAATTTATTTTATTTTATGTCTCTCTTCCATTTTGAGACTTAAATGAGACTGTTAGGTGGGTGACATGACCATTTTGGTTATTAATTAATTTCAGATTTACTATTTCACGGTTCTGGTAAAATTCGTGGCTCCTGATGATTGATTTCTTGGGGTTGATTTATGTAAATCCATTCACATTTGGGAACATAATTTTTGAATGTATTCCAACATGTATAATTTGAGGAGAAGTAGAAATTTAATGGTATCCATATTGATAAATACATTATTATGGAAGGATGTTGTTGGTAAATGATCCAAAAATTCTTGGGGACACCCATTAGTCGATAGTATGGAAGGCTAGGATAATAATAGTCATTTGGTGGAAATTTTTTTCTATATCAGACCTCTCTTATATATTTTTGTCATTTTCAAAAATCCTTCACTTATTACCATGTATAACATATGACACCCATGAATTTATAGTAATTTATTTTCATGTATGGAAGATACCATTATCTATATGTATCTGAGATTATTCTTCTAAGTAAATGTCTATATTTATCAAAGTTTCTCCATTAGTGGTACACTATTGTGAATGGGTCATATATTATATTGTTTATTATTTTTATGACACTAGTATATAGATATTAATGTGGGGAGATCTGAAATGTATCATCATCTAGGGAGACAATAGTTGTTATGATGTCTGGATAAAACCCATGACATGGTCTTTAATAAAATACTCATGAAATGAATAAAATCCCACACAGTAAAATTCAAATTAATAGGGAACATAATGCATTTTATGGTCATATAATAAGGACCAGACCATGCTATTTTACGTCTAGAAGAATGGATTCCTAGGTGAGCTGTTCTGAGAAAATGTTTGGTATGAGACTAATTTATAGTTGGCCCTTAGAACATAAAACTAATATAGTCTCGTGGGATAGATAACACTCTAATGGGAATATGGCCCCAAATGTGTTGTGATTGAATTTGGTTGTTATGGTGGAACATCATGAAGGATTCCAACGTATCACATTAAAATGGGAATCATAGACCACATAGTTTGGTTGTGAGAACACATACCAATGGGAGCCCATTAATGGTTTTACTCAAGGTGGAATATATCCATGTTGATAGGATTTAGATTGTTATTACTCTTAAAGTGGATTCCATAGTGAATTATTAGGTTTAGATATGGCTTTTCCATAAGGAGGAATCCCTTTTTGGTTGGGGAAAACTCATGGAATGATTCCCACATGGTCTTTGATAATGCATATATCCCAATCACCCAAACATAAAGGACATATTATGTTCTGATAGGTGTGAGAAAAAAAATGAGAAATAGCTATATCCAAGGGACCACACAATCTGATTTTCTCACTAGATGATGAATGTTGTATCTATTGTTAGTGGTAAAGGGATTTGAATGTTAATTACACCTATTACATTTTTTCACCATGACAATGAAATTTTCTTATGTGTATGACACATGATTGTTAACCAATATAGATAGTCTGCCTCTTATATTCAATACTAGGATATTAATTCAATAAATTTATTCCCTATGGATGGATACATGGTTTTGAGGACGCATTACTATAGAGGCCCTCTAATGGAAGGTCATTGGAAGACCAAAATGATGATGGATATTATTAATTTATAATATCATCAAACAATATTATCTAACATAAAATGATTTCATATTGGATGAAAAATGAATTTTAAGTAATACATAGTGAATTTATGAAAGAAAATAAACATTCAACATTGAAAATAACTATATAAAAATGAATGACGAAAGAAAATTAAAAAATACCATATAATTTAAAATGATATTTTTATATGATCATACGATGTTAAAAATAATGAGTGGTTTTGATAGCAGATAATTCGGTTAATGTCAAATATGTCAATAATTGTTTAATTTAATTTTTTATTTTAACGAAATTGGCCATGATTGGCTATAGAAAAAATGAAAAATTTTACAAAAGTTTCCATATAATTACTTATATTTAAATATAAATTTATAAAATCATATAGTAATATAAAATAATTTTTAAATTAATTATAGAAAGCATTTATATATAATAGATATAGTTTTTGACTGATAAGGAAAATAAAATCGGTTTTAATTAAATGATTTTTTTATGATTACTAAATTAATATGTGAAAGTTAAGGGAAAAAATTAATATTCAATAAATGAATATATAAGAATAAATTTTAAGAGTTCCCGGATAGTTATGTTATAATATGTCATCATTTAATTAATATTATTAACGATCTTGATAAAAATGAGATTGTTACATAAAACCATTACCACATGGGAAAATCACGAATCATAATCCCCATTGAATCATTAACATAAAATAAATATTTAAATATATTGAATATATGAATATTCATGCTAAAAAATTCATATATACACCACATACAATAAAATAGGTGCATAACAAAACATGTGTCATTGAAGGAAAATTATGAAGACATTCATTAAATTTAATGTCATCATCATTAATACACATTTGACCCTCCATTATAATAAATATTTTTAAGTTATAAAATTATTATAGGGTCATAATAATATATATTATACAATATAATTTCTAATAAAACCCTTTTCTACTCATTTCATAACAACTTCCATGTTAAAATCACATTTTGGGTAATAACAACTTCATATTCCATGTATTTCATTATTTTCCATTTTGGGTCATTTTAATTTTATTATGGTTACATGGAAAAAAACATCAACATGATATACCAATATTATGTTTTAATTATATATGTATTTATGGTAACCTAAAACAATTATAAATTGAATATGATTTACACCATTCATGAAGATTTTAGGTCGTATGTATGCATGAACGATGATTCGATGTTATCGATAGATATATTAAATGATATTAATTTTTATAATAAAAAAATAGAGATTATATTATATATATAACATTTTTCATTAAATATATCATTATAAAATTACATACAAAAATGTATTTATAAATGAATCTGTTTGCTTCGGCTTGTGGTACTCTACCATACCCCAAAAGATGTCGATGTATCCCTCACGTAATTGAAATTACCAAGAAATATTAGATATCCTATTTTTTGAATTATTATTATGTTTCAAATATAATATATTTTAATTAAAAATATCCTTATTGTAATCCATGTAAAATTGGAATAAAAACCACTTCATATTAGTTCGTTAGGTATAATTCTTCTATACATAAGAGAGAAGTTATTTCATTCCAATGAGATTGGAGGTAAGATGGTAGATGAGGTATTATAATTATATAGGTATAATAATATCATCAATTAAATATAAATATTTAATCTTTAGTTATATGTGGTTGTGATAGTTGGAGATTGAAAACCAATAACATCATTTCATGAACGGAAGTCCGTTGTACACATAATTGATTATTTTGATTCCCATTTGATGAAAATGCATATGGATAAATACAAGGAATTATACAAAATAAATAATAAATAAATGGGGTATGTATATTTTACTATTAAGAAAAAAGTTAATAATATTTTATTGATTTGTAGGTATGAATAAAACCAAACACGTAGCTATGAATTTTAACTCTTATTTGGATTATATCATTACTTTTCTGACTCATTAATTGGTAAGAAGTTTTTATAATAATACAAAATTGATTGTAGATGATGGATATAAAAACATGGGTGATTTTTGAGATGTTATTGGTTGAAAAATATTTTTTTGTATGTCTGAAGTAGAGTAGTGATGGGTGGTATTTTATAATCAGGGAAGAGGATAGATAATGAATTATTTATGAGATTAAAGTGTAAATACATTTTTCATATTACAATAGACTCCAATGTTTGTCATTATGAATTATTATTTGTTATTTGATATAAATTATTCTATTATATATGATTTGGACTATTTTGTTGCACATTTTAAGACATATATTTTTATTTTTATCTCTGGGTAATCCATTTTTGACCTTAACCACAATAGTTAGTTTGTAATGTTTTTACTATTAATTTTTAAGAATTTATTATATTGTTAATTATTAAAATTTTAAATATGTAATCAATTATTCCATGTCCCATTCATGTAATTTGTGTGATTATTTTTAAATTAATTTAACATAAAGGCTCAAAATTTAGTTTTCCAATTGAAAAATTTGAAATGTTCGAAATGTTTTAATAATGATATTCAATATGAATATTATTCGAGGGACACCCATTGGATAATTTATTAGTTAATTTATCTATTTTTTCTTATTAAACCATTTTAAAAGAATAATAAACCTACCAAATCCTTCAAGTTAAAATACTGGTAAACATAATAACAAATATTTTTGGATTTTCACTAAAAATTTAATCATATAAACAATTACCACAAAATAAATCTAATGTAATTATTATATTTTCATTAAATAAATTAATTTAAATAGTATGAGTACATTTTCAAAATGACTCATGAAATTTTTCACTATAAAAATCAAATAATTTCAATTATAAGCGAATCATATTTTCAAGAAAAAATTGGCATTCTAAACAATATTTAAATTTTTATCAATAAATTTTATTTATAAAAAAATATAATTTTGAAATAAAATATAATTTTTATTCATTTAATTATTTTTAATTTTCTTAATACTGTAAAATTTTAATTAAAATACTAAAAGTTTGTTATTGGTCTTTATATTGTGCTGTTGTTTATGCCTCCTAACATTGATAAAATTGTAATTATACAAAAAAAACAATTTCATAAAATCTCAACGTCATACACTACTAGCAATAATACTAGGAAAATATTACATTGATAATAGACACTAGAGAATATCTATATATGAATATATAATTTCTTTCTACTATTTTTGTTTTCATATTGATCATCAATGTATTTCAAGGTCGAACTATTACATTCCTAGCATGTGTTCTTCCCTCCTAAATTAAAAATCGGAAGACTTAATTAAGGTAAATTGAAAATCTATGGTTTTATAATACAGTTCAATCAATACCAATCAATATAAATAGTCATTAAATAATTAATTTAAATCCATCCTCTAGAATTTGATTCAAAAGAAGTATTTGTTTTTATGACCATCACTAAATCATATTTTTTATAAAAAGTTACCTTTATTTTAAATTCATACAAATTAAATTCATAAAAAAATTATTACATTTATTTCATATTGATCATCCTTGAAACTATTATTTCAATTCAATTATTATTTAATGGAATCAATTATAAATTTTCAAAATTCACTCTCAATATATTCAATTAAACTTCATTCAATTTATTTTTTATCAAAGTATCAAATATAAATTTTTTAATAATCCATTATTACATTTTAGATTATGTAATAGGAATGGGATTGAAGATATAATAATTTCCATAGTAAATCACATAATTTTATACCATTATTTAAAATATAAAGAATAATCTATATAAAAAGAAACATTGAAATTTTCTAAATCTATCAACTAGTTGAATACAACAAAAACACTATTTTATAGTTCACCCTACATCTAGACACCATTTACTCCACTCTGGCTAATCACAGAAGTCAAAAATCATATTTTCAAGTATTTGTAACAATAATTTAGTAATTATAGTTCAAATAAGAAAACACTAAATTAAAAAAATATTTATTTTCCTATTTTTTATAAAATATGTCATGATAAATGTTTAAAATTATTTAAAATAATAGTTGAAAAACTTAAATGGTAAAAAAACTAGGATTTTATTATATTGAAATCATTTAAAAGAAGTTATAAGTCTTTATTTTGGAGGAATAATAACACTATTGTATTAAACATATTTTTCTATAAACATATTATAATATAAGTGTAACATGGTTTACCCATATAAAGATCATAACATATATAAAAGGGTAAGGGTTTTACCATTACACATGTCTATCACATTGACATACCTTTATGAAACATCTGATTACACATACTTACCATATGAAAACTCGTGTATACCCTTATACATCATATAATACCCTAACGTAGAAACTAATATACCATTATACATCCTTTGAAAAATTACTATATTTCTTACACAATGGGTTACACTTGAACGAATACAATATTCAAAACATACACAATGACTATATTCTTATATTTGATTATCCTGATTTATTTTTCTATTTTCCTTGGTTATTAATTTTTACTTTTTTTTAAAAATGAGGTAATTAAATCCGTATGTAATTTCATTGATAGAGTCATGAAAAAAATTACCCGGTTAGATATCATTATACATGTAACATCATATTGTATCACACCCTCTTGAATATATATCTTAGCATGATACCCCATGATCATTCATCATCTGATCATAAGGAAATTTTTATAAATTTTAAATTTTAAATTACTATGAAAAAATAATTCCACCACCAAGGGTTATTATTATATCCATTACTGATATACATTAACAAATGTCTCATATATTAGTGGTAATATGGATGGGTTAGGTAAAACAATATTGCAATTTTCTGTTATAATTTAATCTATTTGTAAGAATATCACTATGACCCAAATTCTATTTGGTCTCAATTCATCCCCATGAACCTATATTTTTATTTTATATAATAATAAATCAATGATAAATTAGGATGAAATACCCACTACTACATATGGTCATTTTCTATTATTAAATTCAATATTGATAACAGCAATAAAAAATAAATCCTTTAAAATAAATACAAACTATTGCATAAATAGAACCATCACTAATGGTCTCCCCACCATACATAGAACCTATGAGAGACTTGAAAAAACATCATTTATCTATTCATTGTAGATTATATAATTGAAGGAAGGAAGAAACAACATAATGACATGATATATAGAATACTTCTCATCATTAATCTCTACGTGCATCTATATGGTTAGACTAATGGGATTAAACAACTCTATTGATTATATATAGAATAATGTAGGGAATTATATTCATAAATTGTTAAAAATAATATTTACCGTTACCTAATAGTTATGATAGTTTAAAATGGAGATTCGGAAGTTATTCTACCAACCATTTATTCCGATATATCATTATTTTCTGATATGAAATATAAATCATGATTATGTTACTAGTGGAAAAAATATTCTTATCTATAAAATGGATGTCCCACTAACATTTGAAAGAATTCATGATAGTTTATATAATCAATACATTTTTAGTTTTGACTCTTTTATGTGGTTAGAGATGAAAAGATCCATAGAAAAGTAAATGATCACCGTTTATTATGAAACAAATTAATCACATACATATAGAAAGAAAAAATTCCACATATATGAATATATCTTAAAATATGATCATTATATGTTCCCATGATTGCTTTTTCATCAACTTGATGAATGATCCTTGACTTTAATGGGACAAAAAATAATCACCACTTTATGATAAATTTTGATTAATTGTGACACCTTCTTCTATAAATTTTTAATGAAATGATGATATTATCCTAAAAATCCTAAGAATAATTTTATCCCAATGATATTTTTTGGATCTCCCTATTATATAATATCTTTCACAAACATGGGATCGGTGAAAATACAATGATCCAAAACAATATGCTGAAAAAATATAATAATATGAATAGAGAAGCTAAATATTTATAGCTTGGTAAATAATATGTGATCTATAATAGTACCAAAAAATTCACAAAATTGTTTTGTGCTCCTCCACTATGTTATTATTTGATATATTATCCCATATAAAAACAATGGAAACCCCAAGATGTTGGTAATTAAATTTTGAGATCATTATTTCTATAAAGATTGTATGCACTTTATTAGACACATATTTAATTACAAGATATTTGAACTAATTATACATAATATAGAAGGCAATTTGTTGAATTTATAACTTCCCATCATTATAATGGTTATGGGAAAACTTTTCCATTGTCTTCTATATCTCTCACAGTACCATTAAGAGATCATTCAACAATTATATATCGTCCAAGGGGTATTTATATATTATATTATCAATGTATAGGTTCATATAATCAATACATAACCAAACACATCCATATTCATTCATTCTAAACTATAATTGAGTCATCAAATGGAGGTACATAAGAAAAAATAGTCCCCTTTTCATATAAATCATCACTTGAAAAGTTTATATTCCTTTTATTATTATTTAGACAGAAATATTAAGAAGTTAAGGAGATAGATTTAATCTCTAAATCCTTATTGTAAGAGAATTAAACCTCACATTATTTTGGAAAACCTATTAAATCATCTGAAAATTTGTCAAGGACAACTAAGATAATAGAAATAGCTGACATCTTGGAATCCCCTCATCAACCATTAGTTATAATTTTCAAATATTAAACATAATACTAGTTACATCAAGGAATGGTTTTTTTACCCAACTATATTTAGGATTCAGTTTCGATTGAAATTTATGGATTCTTTCATATGGGTTACTGAATGTCCCCATTTGATGATAGAAATATATATGATCTTGGTAGGTATTCATCCAATATATATCACAATTTCATTAAAAAACATCCTCAATTAATGTGATAAAATATCAATAAAATTATACTTTCATGATTATTAATACAAAATATGTAAAATGAATAAAAAAAGTCTTCTTCTATATTAATAATATTATATCCATGATATAAAAAATATGATAAATAGAATACAAATTTTTCCATGTAATGATATGTTGTAATATATATTGTTGATAATTTATAAAATAAATAAACTACATTATAATATGAAGAAATATTTAACATCTCACAATAATTGATGTATCCTATAAATCTATGATTGATTTATATATATCATGAATTAATATTTTCGCATCATTGATCAAGGTACTATAGTATACCAATGGATTATTCATCTGTTTTATGAACCCAAATGATGATATTCCTCTACCTTGTGTCAATAGAATTGATACCAATCAATTTATAATAATGTAAAATGCCCTCATGATCCCTTTAGAGAATTGAATATGACACCAAATATTGATATTACAAATCCCTAAAGAATATCAACTTTTTCCCCATATGAAAACATGGATGAAATATCATTAACGAAAATGTTAAATTTGTCTTCATGTAAAATATCGTACCGTAATGGTGGTTGTGGGGTTACATCCCAACAAAGATATTTTTTTTGGAAAAAATGGCATAGGATTCCTATTACCATCCATTCATATATCATCTAGAATTTTCTTACATTCATAAAATACCTTGAAATATTTTTTATAGAAATGACTAAAATTGCTTATAATTTGGAATTTTAAATTTTTTTGAATTTTACATATTTATTACTTATTTAGAATATAATTATGAGATTTATATAGAATTATTTTGGATTAGGAATTAGTTTTATTTGTTTATTATGAGTAATGGTGGTGAATTGTTGGAAAACTGAGGTGGTTGGGTTGTTGGGTGCCTATAATCAGAATCCATTGGCATGGCAGGGACAAACCACTCACTAGAATGTGTACTAGATTTGAAACCATCATATTGTTAATTCATACATTCTTTCCAATGGCCATATCCTATTAAGCTGGTGATAATTTATGGGGAATTATAATTATAACCCATTAGGTTTTTATGGAGAAACTATACCGACCCCATTTTTTCTTACATTACCATTTCATCATTTTAATGATAAATAACATAATAGTATTACACATAGAGTTTCCAACGGTTTAGTGTCTTGGGAAAACTAGGACCATACATAGTGATTACAACATTGAGCATAAATATATATTCAATTTATTCTTCTCAAGCTTCTTACTGGAACATGACATCTCCTTAGTATATGTAATCATATAAGGATATACATCCAAAGGGGTGGGACTGAATCCTAGTAATGGGACAGATAATAACAATATAGCATGGGGTGATCATAATCATAACATAGGCAACAGATCATGAATATAAGAGGAAGCATAAATATAAAACTTGAAATATGGCAATGCATAAAAATGAAACATCATGTCTTAGTGGTTAACATCCACACATACTCGTAAACATAGCAAGAATCTTGTTCACATAATTTCACATTTACTAATGAGATTCATCCCATTACCCAATTCATTGGTGTGCTGTATAATTTTGGGTGCACTAGTCACATTCAAACATTCATATTGCACTATATAATTTCAGGCTCACCCATCACATCATAACATAATCATTATCATTTGTTCCATATAGAACATATATTAATAATGAACATAAATAACACAGGGAAATGAATGGGTTTTATCTCATAATAACACATTAATAAAATGGGGTTCCCAAACGAAATAGGGAACAACATACATGATATAGGAACCATCTACATTGAATGAGAGGTAAATGGTGAGTTATTAAAAGAAGAGTTCTTTTGAAAAACATTTTTATGAACATAAACTTTGTATAAGACATTTATTTCCTAGAAAAGGTAATATAATGATGAGAAAATTATTTTTAAAGAGTTAAATTACCAAATTTGGAGTGAAAGAGGAAGAACCTGAAGAAAGAAAAATTCGTTTGATATTCTACCCTTAACTTATATCTAAACACATCCTTTACATAAATGTCATGTATAATGTCATTATATTCATTATTTAGAAACTAAATAAACTTTTATATATGAAAAGAGTCCTTTTTTATTTCATTATGTTATTTTATTGGCCTTTGTAAGAGTTATAGGGTTTAAAAACATTGTTCGGGAATGTCAGTTTTTACGATTTTCTTGAGCGGTTCACTTGTTTTCATAAATTGATGTTCAGGTAGAACATGGGTAAACATACAAAACTGATATTACATTTTATTAATTATATTAGAGTATTTTTACTGATTTTATAATGAATTATTTTATATACCATGTGGATGAATCATTATATAAGAATTTATTAATGATCGTTTGGGTTAATTTGGGTGGTTTTTCGACCACAACGAACTAGTTTTGTTTACTCATTTAGTTATATGTACATAAGTTAGTTAAAAAACATTAATTAGGATAGGATAAATATAACATATTTTGGTTCAACCATAAAAATGATTTCATGACCAGATATAATGGTAGAAATGGAAAAGTGAAAAAATTTCGTTCTTGAAGGTGATAGATTAACTCCTCACGAACAACGTTTTCTTTTATAAAATAAAAAGAAGTGGAAAAGGGGGGTTTGATGATATAATATACCATCAGTATCATTTAATTATAGTATATTTATGATACAAGAGATACGATACCATTTGGGAAAAGATAGTTTGGGAGAGAATATGAAAAGAACTAGAAATTAAAAGGTATTTAATGAAAAATAAGGAGATAAATTGCCTCTTGAATCATCCTCTTGAGATCCTCCTTAAAGGGCCTCAGCTTGGTCTTTTAAAGAGACCAAAAACTCTTGAACGTGGGGGGTGGCTATAAATTATTCTTGGGTAGTTTTTAGAAAAGGCTTGAATCTTGAGAGGTGTGAGGGAATGAGGGAGTGAAGGGTGGTATTTATAGTGGAGGGGAGACATGTTTTCTTAATTTAAGATTCATTAATTAATTATATATCCACATGAAAATTAATAGATATTCTTTCATGATAATGAATAGTAATTTTATAATTTAATCTTGAGCCATGTGGTCTTACATCAATAGAACATCACACATGACTCTATAATTAGCTTATTTAGCATATTTTTGTAAATTACGGTATTTCACAATTCATTATAAAATCAAGTATTTCAGATAAATCCTAAAATTTCACCCCAACCATTTTTCGACCTGTTGAATCCAAAAATGATTTCAATTTCCCAATTTTTTTTAAATATTAATAATTTAATATTTATTTAAAATCATAATTTTCAGGAAAAATATAGTTTCTAAAATCATAACTGATTTTATAATGCTTTCAAAAATTAAATAAAGTCTTATAAAATTATCCTTAATATAAAAGAAATAGATTTATTAATTTTTGAAATTTTTTTATGCAAATTCATTTTATTTTAGATTAAATAATAAATATTAATTATTTATTTATGAATCACAAAAAACCAAAACGTTTTTAATGGTCAAATTATCACCTTATATGATTCTTAAATATTATTTAATTATTCATGGGTAAGGTTACTCTTATTTTAGATTATTTAATACTCATAATAGTTGTACTACTATCTATATGGGTAGGTTACTATTCATAAGGGTATATTACTATTTACCAAAAATTATGATGCTTTTATTAGACTCGACAACTCATATTGAACCAAACTGTGTATGTCAGATTTTCAAAATTTCCAAACAAAGAAGTGACTGACTAATGTTTAAAAGTCACTTAGCACATAGTAGATCATTATGTTGTGTTTCCATGTGACTTTATGACATTTTTAGAAGATTATTATTCCTATTAAAAAACATTGGGTCGTTATATTCTTCCCCCCTTATGAAATTTCTCCCTCAAAATTACACTTTACACAAACAGGTGAGGGTAATTCTCCTTCAATGCCTCCTCTGGTTCCCATCTATCTTCTTAAAACATATGGTTCCTCCACAAAACTTTTACAAGGTGGGTTGTCTTGTTGCGTAGAACCATATCTCTCCGATCCAGAATCTCTATTGGCTACTCCTCAAAAGAGAGATCATATTTCAGTTGTACCATCTATGAGTTTAGTACATGTGAGGGATTGGGTATATAATTTTTCAAGAATGATACAAAACAAACATCATGAACCTGAGACATATTTAGTTGATGTGAAAGGAAATAGGCCATGAATCTTATACGGTAAAAGATTTCATATTGGACATTATACCTTGGGATTATCTTCCCTTTCTTCCCACATCGCATGAGTCTCTTCCAAGGTGATATTCGATGAAGACATTATCTCCAACATTGAACTCCAAGTCCCTTAGATGATTGTCAGCATGGATCTTTTGCAGACTCTGAGTATGTTTGATGTTTTTGTAGATGTCTTGAACCTTATCTGTCATCTACTTCACTTGATCGGGTCCATGTAGCGTTCTTTCTCCAACTTCATCCCAACAGGCTGCAGTTCTACATCAAATTCCATACAGAGCTTCATATGGAGCCATATAAATACTCGATTGGAAGCTATTGTTGTATGAGAACTCAACTAATGGGAGATGCTGATCCCATCCACCTTTGAATTAAATAGAGCATTATTTTTTCATATTTTCAATCATCTGAATATTCCTTTCAGATTCACCATGTGTTTGGGGGTTATTGGTGATGCGTAATTTTGATTTACTAATCAATGCATGTTGAAGTCTCCTCCAGAATTTGGATGTGAACCATGGATCACTATCAAAGTTAATTGAGGGTGGAACACCATACTGTCTCACCACTTCCTTCACATATATCATTGCATGTTCTTCAAGAGAGATATCACCCCGAATAGTGATAAAATGGGTAGTCTTTGTGAGCGGATCAACTACAACCCCTATCACATTATTTCCCTTCGACGTATTTTGGAGACTCATGACATATTCCATAGTATCATTTTCCCAATTCCACATGGGTATATGAAATGGATGCATAATCTTTTTGGACTTCTGTCACTCTACTTTAACATGATGAGATACCATGAACCTTGAGATATATTCTACAATCTCTTTTTTCTTGTTATCCCACCAGAAGTGTTCTCAGAGATCACGATACATCATGGTGCTACTAGGATGGATAAATAATGTTGAGCTACATGCATTTTCCAGTATCTCCTAATTTATCCCGGTTGATGATGGAACAAAAAGCCACATTCCAAACAGAATCACACCATCATCGTGGATATAGAACTCATGTAGCTTTCTTTCTTTTACTGTATTCACTCTATTTCGTATCTCCACATTATACCTTTGTGCTTCCTTAATCTTCTCTTGTTTAGATGGTTGAACAATAATTTGGGAAATTTAGGATGTATCCCATGCCATTATAATTTCAAAATCCATTATTTTCATATCAAAGAAGATAGGGTCTTTCACAATTCGTAACATACATAGAGTAGCTGGTTCATTTCTACATAGAGCATCAGATACCTTGTTCACCTTTCTAAGATGGTAGTGAATGGAGAAATTGTAATCCATGAATATCTCAAACCATCTCTATTGACTCATTTTGAGCGCCTATATACATTTGTCCCCTGTGGTTTGTGTATATGTCCCACTTCTCAGCA
This sequence comes from Viscum album, assembly GCA_963277665.1. Classification (NCBI taxonomy): domain Eukaryota; kingdom Viridiplantae; phylum Streptophyta; class Magnoliopsida; order Santalales; family Viscaceae; genus Viscum; species Viscum album. The sequence continues at coordinate 572,501,679 of OY728160.1, forward strand.
TAAAGGTATTTCTTCTAGATTTTCAAGGAAAAAATCACGGCAGCGAGGTCAAGATCATGTGTTGGTTAGTTCTGATAAAGGATCGTCAACTGTCATGAGGCATAGTCTATCACATAGTAATTTTTCATGAGTACACAACCCATTCCATCCTTTTAATCATCATTGTATATGACATAAAATTCTCAACTTTTTGGTAGTTTGAGAACAGGTGTAGTGATCAACCTTCTCATTACCTCCTTGAATATTCCCTCATATTCTTCCATCCATAAATACTTTACCCCTTTCCTTTTTTATTTGTTATCTGACATGACAATCGTAAGATGTTTTCCACAAAACGTCGGTCATACCGAAATAATCCACGAAAACTATGGATTTCAGTGAAACTAGAGGAGGTGGGCTATATTTTAATCACCTTTATTTTTTATGGATACACAGAAATTCCCTCACTTGTGATCACATGTCCCAAAAAATTTGACTTTCTTAATCCAAAAGTCATACTTAATAAACTAGGAATACAATATCTCTTTTCTCAATGCCTCCAACACAAGTTTTAGATGTTCTTCATGTTCCTTATTACTCTTGGAGTAGATGAGAATATAGTCAATAAACATGACCACAAATTTGTCAAGGTAATAAAAAAATACCCTATTAATCAAATCCATGATGATTGTAAGGGAATTTGTAAGTCTAATGGAAATCACCAGAAACTCATAGTGCTCATACCTTGTACGGAAATAAATCTTAAGAATATCTTCCTTCTTCACCATTAACTGATGATATCCAGAATAAAGATCCACCTTCGAGAAGTATTGAGCTCCTCTCAATTGATTGAACATTTCTTCAATCCTTCTAAGATGATAAATGTTATTTATAGTAATATTGTTGAGTTCCTAATAATTGATATACATCCACATTGTTCCATCCTTCTAATTTACAATTAACAGTGGAGCTCCCCATGGTGATGCACTAGGGAGTATGGACCCTTTGTCTAGATGTTTTTGCAGCATCTTTATTAACTCATCTAGTTCGATAGAATCCATCATATAGGGACACATTGATATAGCATTAGATCTAGGTATGATTTATATTTAGCTCTCTACCTCACTATTATGGGGGAATTCCAGGAAACTCTTCGGGAAATAAATATCTATATTCCCTCATGATAGGAATTTTGGAAAGGTTTGTACCTTCCATTGACTCAACCATTTTGAAGATGTATGAATCTTCATATGGTATCAAAAACAACACCATAGACGGACTTTTTAATGAATATTCCGGATCTTACTTGCATTTGTGGAAGAGAATGGGATGATTTGGAGTATGAAGAGATATTTTCTATTCCCGACAGTTGATATGTTCTCTTTATAATGAGAGCCAATACATTCCCATTATAGCTTCTAATTCTACAAAGAAAAGTATAATAAAATTTTCAGGAACTATCTTCCCACATTAATCAACAGAAGAATAGTCAAACACTTGGGTTACGATGATTTCAAAACTCAGTGATTTTACAGATATCTCTACTTCAATGATTCAGGACTTTGATTCTATAATTCTTGAAAACTTTAATGATATAAAGGAATGCATAGAACCCATATAAAATAAGACTTTTTCCATTATTGAGTGAATAGGAAGTGTACCTTCTACGACATCAATATATTTCTCTACTTCTGAAGTAGTAGTGGCATAAGCATTCCCTAATTCCTTTGGCTTTGGTGGCTACTAATGATGATTAACCTCGAGAACTCGAGGTTTAGTGCATTGGCTATCATAGTGCCCTATCTCCCTATAGTTGTAGCATTGATCCATGGGTGGTTCTCTCCTATATTTGGCTACATTCTCCTTCCTTATCATGTTTTTTTGACACTCTTGAGCATTGTGTCCTTCTTTCCAACACATTAAGAGTTTTCTAGTCCCTTTAAGGCAGTTCCAACGGTGCAACATCCCACATTTATGGCTTGTGGGTCGTTGAATTTTACCCCCACCTTGGTCATTATATCCACCATCTTGAAACTCTATCTTTCATTTCTTATCACCTTACCGATGGAGCCATTATCCAAACTACATCTCCACTTTGAGAGAACACCAAAAAATTTCTTCATAACTGCCTATGTCTCAAATTTCAAGAGCCTTTCGAATGTGTGGTTTTAATCAACTAAAGAATCTATCAATTTTTTATCATTGTTGATAACAAATCCCGATGAGTTCCTTGAATGCCTTGTGAAATTCTCTTCATAGGTTTTGATAGATTCTCCTTCTTTTAGAATGATATCTATGAATTCATTCGTCTTATTTAGGTGAAGAGTTCTTGGGAAATACTTGTTAATAAACATTATCTTAAAGTCTTCCCATTCCATATCTTGAATTTCTTCCATTGGTTTGGTGTTATTAAACAAATCCATCCATTTATCAGCCTCTCAATCTAGAAAATAAATCGCTAGTGTCTTCATCTCTGTCTCAGAATTGTTAATAATAGAAAATATCTCCTCTATGGAGTTAACCCAGTGTTTCGCAACTAGTGGATCATTATATCCACTAAATTTTGGTGGTCTTTGTTGCATAAAACATTCGATAGAAAGTTTCTCTTTCTTTGGTGAAGGATGATGTTCCCCATTATTATGGTTATTGTTCATAACCTAGGATAATTGGGTAAGCATCACTATGAATTTTTGAACTCCACCTCCCAAATAATTTGGGATGTTGTTCGACAAATCATTTCATTGGCCCTCACATGACTTGTCATCCTATTTTCTCCTGGTTTTGACAATTTTATAAAATAGAAAATGTTAGAACAAAACATACGTCAACAAGTAATTAATATATAACTTAATAATTTTCACAATTTATATTTAAATCATAACCTATGGGATCCATATGTAATTAATATAGTGTGAATATTTGTACATAGTCTCATACTAGAGGTTTTCTCTAGGGTTCACTAATCCTAATTCCAAAATTAACTAAACGATTCCTCTAATACCAACAATAGTGACCCATATTTTTTTACATTACTATTACATCATTTTAATGATAAATAACATAATAGTATTACACATTGAGGGTCCAATGGTTTAGTTTATTGGGTAAACTAGGACCATGCATAACAATTATAACATTGATCATAAACATTTATTCAACTTCTTTTTCTCATGATTCTAATTGACACTAGACCTATCCATAGTACATGTAGTCACATGAGGATATACAAAAAAATGGGTGAGATATAATCCTAGTAATGGGATAGAAAAAGAATATATCATGGGGTGAGAAAAATCATGACATAGGAAAAGGATCATGAACATAAGAGGAAGCATAAATATTAGACATGAAATGTGGAAATGCATAAAAATAAAACATCATGTCTTAGTGGTTAACTACCACACATACATGTGAAAAAATATATAATCATGTTCAAATCATTTCCCATTTACTCATTAGATTTATCATTTTACCCAATGCATTTATCAACTATATAATTCTAGGTGCACACATCACATTAAAACATTCATATAGCACTACATAATTCTGGGCGCACCCTTCACATCATAACATTGTCATTATCATGCATGCCACATAGAAAATATATCAATAATAAACAGAACTATCCCATGTAATGAATTGGGTTTCATCTCATAAGAACACAATCATAAACATTGGGTTCCCAAAATAAATAGGGAACAACATAAATGATACCAGTACCATAAACCATGAATGAGAGGTAAATGGTGAGATCTTAAGGGATGAGTTCTTTTAAAAAACATTTGGTTTGACATAAACATCACTAGAAAACATTTATATCCCATAAATAGTAATGTAATTATGAAAAAATTAATTTTAATAAGTGACTATACCAACTTTGCAGTGAAAGAGGGGGAACCTAAAGAAATAAAATTGGGTTTGGGATTTTCCCGTTACCTTATACTTGCACACTTTCTTCACATTAATGTTTAGTATAATGAAGTTATATTCATTAATTAGAAACTCAAAAACCTTTTATAAATGAAAATGGTTAATATGGTTTTTATTATCTTATTTTATGGGCCTTTTGATTAGTTTTAGTGTTTAAAAACATTGTTTGGGAATGTTTGTTTTTATTCTTTTCTTGAGCGGTTCACTTGAATTCATAAATAGACGTTAGGGTAGATCATGGGTAAAAATCCATGACTGATTTTACATGTTATTTATGATATTACATGAGTATGAATTATCTTATAGTGAATTGTGTTATATAACTTGTGGACGAATAATTAGCCAGGAATTTATTGATGATCGTTTGGGCGGTTTTTCGACCACAACGAACTTGTTTTGTTTACACATTGAGTAATATGTACATAAGTTTGTTCCAGAAGATTATTTAGGAAATAATACATATAAAATATTCAGTATCAACAATAAAAATTTATTCATGAAAATATCTAAAGTTAGAAACTGAAAAAGAAAACATGTCAATATTGAAGGTTATAGATTAACACCTCAAGCACAACGTTTTCATTTATAAAATAAAAAGAAGTGGAGAAAAAGGGATGGACGATATAATATACCATTAGTATCATAACATTCCATAATATTTATGATACTATAGTGTCCATACAATTTGGAAAAATATAGGTGGGTAGAGAATAATAAATGATCTTGAAATTGAACAAAATTTAATGGTAAAGGAGACAAATTACCTCTTGAATACTCCTCTTGAGATCCTCCTTAAGGGGCCTAAGCATGGCTTTTTGATGAGACCATAATCACTTGGACTTGGGGCGGGGCTATGAAATATTTTTGGGAAGATTATATGCAAGTATTGAAGCATTATAGGTGTGATGGAATGAAGGAGTGGATGGTGATATTTATAGTGGAGGAGAGAGGGGTTTTCTTAATATAAAATTCATTAATTTATTATTTCTCCCAAGACAAGGAATAGTGAGTAATCCATGACCATGAATAGTAATTATATTTTTTAATCCCAATCAATGGGGGCTTACATCAGAAAAACATCACACACAACTCAATAATTAGCTTATTTACCTTATTTTTGTAAATTACGCTATTTCACTATTCAGAAAAAAATTTAGTATTTCCGAAAAATCCCAAAATTTCACCCAAACCATTTATCAATAGGTAGAAACCAAAAATGATGTCTATTTTTTAAAAATAATCTTCTAAATATGATTAATTTATTATTTAATTAAAATCATAATTTATATGAAAATACAGTTTTTAAAATTAAAACCTATTTTATAATGCTTTCAATAACTACATAAGGTCATATAAAATTATATTATATCTAGAAGACATATAATTTTTAATTTATAAACAAATTTTATGAAAGCTCATTTTTTATTTCAATTTAATTAATTAATTTAATTTATGAATCAAAAAAATACCAAAACGTTTACTGTGGTCAAATTGTCTCTTTCTAAGATGCCTAAATTTTATTTAATTATTCATGGGAAAGGATTCTATTATTTTAGATAGTTTACTATTCATAAGGGTTGTAATACTATTTATATGTGTAGGTTACTATTAATAAGGGTATGATACTATTAACCATAACATAGGATGGTTTTATTAGAATCCAGAAATCATCTTGAACACAACTGTGTATTTTGGATTTTTGAAATTCCTAACACAAAAGTGAAAAACTTATGATTAAAGGTCACATAGTACATATTAATTCATTATGTATTAAAATAATTGGCTCTAGTATCTGATTATTTAGAAACATTCATGTAGAATTTTTTAAAGGAAACATATTAATATCTTATAGGATCGAAGTGTAACACCATGTTCTATTATTGATCCTTCAACCTTGTGATATGGTTAATGGTTGGCCTTCCCCTAAAAGTACATGATGAAATAGGTGAAAGGAAGTTGAAAATATGAATAAATTTTGACGTTTATTGGACCGATTGATATTACTACTGAAATTGTATGTTTTGGAAGTCGTCAACATTATATGGGTTGCTGACAATGGGGGAAATTGTTTTATTTTTTGATTCTTATGTTGTGTGAGTTAAAATAAAAATTAGGACACCCAATTATGTAAATCAGAAACTTTTGACCCCTGTGAGAGGATGTTCTTATGCATAGATACTAATTTATGAATTGGGTATAAAACAAACCATTATTATTTCTATTTTTTTTGTTGTTTCAATTATTATAATAATTTATTCAATTTTATTATGAGAACTAATATTCATATATGGCAGTTTCGTTGTATATAAATAGATAATTCTCATAAGGAAAGGAATTTATTATGTATGAAAAATTCCATCAACCAAATCGTGGATACTAAATGAGAAACCTCCCATATATGAATCCTATGATAAAATTTTATAAAAAGTACCCCTATGATCAGTTAATGAATCTGTGGTTTCATTCTATTAGCTTATAAATATCAGTATGTGAATTTTGTGATACATTAGTATAAAATCTAGTGAAGGATTTGTTTTTGTTACACTATGTGGAAAAACAATTGATATAGGGTCATCAATGATTTTATATACAAGGATGTATCTTTCTAGGTGAAATACCATAGGTTGTGATAATTGATATGTATATATTGGAGACATTGGTTTTATAAATTTATTGGGATAATCATCACAATGTTATAAATGTTTCACAACACTATCTAATGTTGGAATATTCAATTGTGATCACACAACAAAAAATAAAAAATATAATTTCCCATGGTAAATGATTCATCAAGGTCTACATGTAAATGTTAAATTAATTAAAACAATTCACAAATAAGGTATTATTGGTTTTTTTTTCAATAGTAGTTTTCATGTTTATTTTATGAAAACAACAAACATATTGATTGAACACACAATTATGATCCAAACAAATTTTCAATGCTAATTTCAGGAAAATTGAATCTATTAAAAAAAATACTAATATACTTGACATAAGCGAATCAAATGTAGTACCCTTAAAAATACGGGTTTTTATTATCATTAAAAGTAAATATAGTTCTTAATAATTATATAATTATTTTACATATTATATTATTCAATTTATTTTTTCAATTTTTATAATTATATATGAATTCCCCCAGCCAAAAAATTATGCATCTAAGACAACAGGTCTACCAACATATCCATGTGGCCCATATAAAAACCGGGACTAAACCCTATATCTAGAGAAAAAATCCATTCAGCTAAGAGGTGTGGATGTGGGTGAGATTAGGTCTCATATAAGCATTCTAGGGAACGAGAATGGTTTCCATTGGGGGATACACATTGTGATATTATTAATGGTCAGTATGTGGTACCTATGTTGCGGTTAAAGACCCTGATGTCAACACGACCGAATGCTTATGTGGTATTATTTATCAATAACCATGTATTATCTTTTGAAATTTATGTGGGATAATGATAGTGAAATGATAATTATTTCAATTGTGGTTTTCCTTATTGGTATGCACCTCGTAATCCTATATGAAAATGGGGGTGCGAAACACATTGGGCCCAGATTACTGTAGCGTAATGTAGTAGTAGTGGCACTGTAGCAACAGTGGGAACTATAGAGGTGGTAGGTCACTGTAGTGGGGAAAGCGCACTATAGCGGCAACGAGCACTGTTTGGTACTACATTAGGCGAGTACTGTAGTATTATTATTCACAGAATGGTCCGTGGGCCAAAAAATTGGTCATACGGGCCATGTAATGGGCTAAATGCTCACTGGGTATTCGGACTATGTAATGGGTCTCCCTTTACATAGTTTATGAGGTTTTTTATTTTATTAAATAATAAATGAGGCTTTGGCCCCACCCATTTTAAATAAATTATAACTATTCTTATAAAAAAATAACGATATAAGAAAACCCATCAGAAAAATGTGCTCGTCCTCATTTGATCACCTCACACAATATTATTCATTATCCCACTAAACTATTAAACTCTGGATGTAACTAGTACAACCCATCAGAGAACACCAGATTTCTTCAGGATTCAAATAATTTATGAAAGCCATTAAATACATCTGAAATGATCAATCCTCAGACAACTGAACCATCCTTTATGTATCAAATTCATGTATGCTGATTTTGTTCTTGTGAAGTAGACCGAGATATCACATGATCCGATTGAATGAATCATAGTGGATCACATGATAAAATAAAGAAAGCAAAAATCCATCATTGGATGTATAAACATAAAAATAAGGGATGATATTGGTCATTGTAATGTACAGTAATTAATAAACTATTCACACCAATGTTCACCAGGGATGACGAGAATATTTAGGGGTCATGTAATCTAATAATGATAAATGAAAAAATCCATTGGGATATCATAGTGGAATCCAGTGAGGATCTATGTGAATCCCTGTCATTTGAGCCTAGAAGTTGTAGATCATTTCGTGTTCTCCCACTTTAAGGCAGTTCCAATGGTGCAACTTCCCACATTTATTTCATGTGGGTCATTGAATTTCCCCCCCACCATGGTCATTATATCCACCATCTTTAAACTCCATCTTTCGTTTCGTATCACCATACCGATGGGGCCATTATCCAAACTCCATCTCTACCATGAGAGCACACTGAACAACTTCTTCATAACTCCATATGTCTCAAATTTCAAGAGCCTTTCGAATGTGTGGTTGTAATCAACTAAAAAATATATCAATTTTTTTATCATTGTTGATAACAAAACCTGATGTGTACCTTGAAAGCCTTGTGAAATTATCTTCATAGGTTGAGATAGATTCTACTTCTTTTTCATGATATCTATGAATTCTCTATTCATATTTAGGTGAATAGTTCTTGGGAAATACTTGTTAATAAACATTATATTAAAGTCTTCCCATTCCATATCTTGAATTTCTTCCCTTGGATTGGTGTTCTTGAACAAATCCAACCATTTATCAGCTTCTCAATCTAGAAAATAAATCTCTAGTGTCTTCATCTCAGTCTCAAAATTGTTTATAATAGAAAATATCACCTCTATGGAGTTAACCCAGTGTTCAGCAACTAGTGGATCATTACATCCACTAAATGTCGGTGGTCGTCGCTACATAAAACATTCGATCGTTAGTTTCTCTCTCTTTGGTGAAGGAGGATGTTCCCCATTATTATGGTTATGGTTCATAGCCTAGGATAATTGGGTAAGCATCACTATGAATTTTTTAACTCCACCTCTCAAATCATTGGGGATGTTGTTTGGGAAATGGTTGCATTGGCACTCACATGACTTGTCATCCTAGTTTCACATGTTTCCGACAATTTTCTAAAATAGAAAATGTTAGAACAAAACATATGTCAACACGTAATTAATATATAACATATTCATTTTCACAGTTTATATTTAAATCATGACCTATGGGATCCATATGTAATTAATCTAGTGTGCATATTTGTACGTAATCTCATACTAGAGGTTTTCTCTAAGGTTCACTAATCCTATTTCCAAAATTAACTAAACCATTCCTCTAATACCAACTATAGTGACCCATATTTTGTTTACATTACTATTAAATCATTTTAATGATAAATAACATAATAGTATTACACATTGAGTGTCCAATGGTTTAGTGTCTTGGGTATACTAGGACCATAGATAACAATTACAACATTGAGCATAAACATTTATTCTACTTCTTTTTCTCAAGCTTCTAACTGACACTTGACCTATACATAGTACATGTAGTCACATGAGGATATACATAAAAATGGTTAAGATAGAATCCTATTATTGGGATAGAAAAAAAAATATATCATGGGGTGAGCAAAATCATAACATAGGAAAAGGATCATGAACATAAGAGGAAGCATAAATATTAGACATGAAATGTGGAAATGCATAAAAATGAAACATCATGTCTTAGTGGTTAAATACCACACATACATGTGAAGACATATATAATAATGTTCAAATCATATCCCATTTACTCATTATATTTATCTCTTTACCCTATGCATTTATGAACTATATAATTCCAGGAGCACCCATCACATTCAAACATTCATATAGCACTATATAATTCTGGGCCCACCCTTCACATCATAACATTTTAATTATCATGCATGCCACATAGAACATATATCAATAATAAACATAACTATCCCATGTAATGAAATTTTATTCATCTCATAAGAAAACATTCATAAACATTGGGTTCCCAAAATAAATAGGTAACAACATACATGATATAAGAAACATAAACCACGAATGAGAGGTAAATAGTGAGATCTAAAAAGAAGAGTTCTTTTAAAAAACATTTTGTTTGAAATAAACATCACTAGAAAACATGTATATCCCATAAATAGTAATATATTTATGAAAAAAATTAATTTTAATAAGTGACCATACCAACTTTGTAGTGAAACAGGGGGATCCCGAAGAAATAATATTTGGTTCGGGATTTTCCCATTACAACATATCTGCATGCTTCCTTCACATTAATGTTTAGTATAATGAAGTTATATTCATTAATTAGAAACTAAAAAACCTTTTATAAATGAAAATGGTTAATATTGTTTTCATTATGTTATTTTATGGGTCTTTTGATTAGTTTTAGGGTTTAAAAACATTGTTTGGGAATGTTTGTTTTTTTTCTTTTCTTGAGCGGTTCACTTGAATTCATAAATAGAAGTTAGGGTAGAACATGGGTAAAAATACATAACTTATTTTACATTTTTTTTATGATATTACAATATTATGAATGATCTTATAGTGAATTGTATTATATACCATGTGGATGAATAATTAGCCTGGAATTTATTGATAATCGTTTGGGCGGTTTTTCGACCACAACGAACTTGTTTTGTTTACACATTGAGTAATATGTACATAAGTTTGTCCTAGAAGATTATTTGGGACACAATACATATAAAATATTCAGGATCAACCATAAAAATTTATTCATGAAATATCTAATGTTAGAAACTGAAAAAGCAAACATGCCATTATTGAATGTTATAGATTAACACCTCAAGTACAACGTTTTCTTTTATAAAATAAAAAGAAGTGGAGAAAAAGGGTTGGATGATATAATATCCCTTTAGTATCATAACATTACGGAATAGTTATGATACTATAGTGTCCATACAATTTGTAAAAATATAGGTGGTGAGAGAATAATAAAAGAACTTAAAATTGAACGAAATTTAATGGTAAAGGAGAGAAATTACCTCTTCAATCCTCCTCTTGTGATCCTCATTAAGGGGCCTAAGCATGGATTTTTTATGAGACCATAATCACTTGGACATGGAGGTGGGGCTAGGAAATATTCTTGGGATGAGTATATGCAAGTATTGAATCATTAGAGGTTTGATGGAATGAGGGAGCGAATGGTGATATTTATAGTGGAGGAGAGAGGGGTTTTCTTAATATAGAATTCATTAATTTACTATTTCTCACAAGACAAGGAATAGAGAGTCATCAATGACCATGAATAGTAATTATATAATGTAATCCCAACCCATGGGGGCTTACATTAGAAAAACATCACACACAACTCGATAATTAGCTTATTTACCTTATTTTTGTAAATTACGCTATTTCACTATTCATAAAAATTTAAGTATTTCCGAAAAATCCCAAAATTTCACCCAAACCATTTATCATCAGTTAGATTCCAAAAATGATGTCTATTTTTTTTAAAAAAATCTTCTAAATATGAATAATTTAATATTTAATTTAAATCAGAATTTATATGAAAATACAATTTTTAAATTAAAACCAATTTTATAATGCTTTCAATAACTACATCAGGTCTTATAAAATTATATTAAATCTAGAAGACATAGAATTTTTAATTTATAAATTTTTTTATGAAAGTTCATTTTTTTATTTAAATTAATTAATTAATTTTAATTAATTATTTATGACTCTTAAAAATACCAAAATGTTTACTGTGGTCAAATTGTCTCTTTCTAAGATGACTAAAATTTATTTAATTAATCATGGGAAAGGATTATATTATTATGGATAATTTACTATTCATAAGGGTTGTAATACTATTTATAAGGTTAGGTTACTATTAATAATTGTAGTATACTATTAACCAAAAATTAGGTTGGTTTTATTAGAATCCACAAATCATCTTGAACACAACTGTGTATGTCGGATTTTTGAAATTCCTAACACAAAAGTGAAAAACATATGATTAAAGGTCACATAGTACATATTAATTCATTATGTATTAATATTATTTTCTCTGGTATCTGATTATTTAGAAACATTCATGTAGAATTTTTTAATGGAAACATATTAATATCCTATAGGATAGAAGTGTAGCACCGTGTTCTATTATTGATCCTTCAACCTTGTGATATGGTTAATGGTTGGCCTTCCCCTAAAAGTACATGATGAAATATGCGAAAGGAAGTTGAAAATATGAATAAATTATGGCATTTATTGGACCAATTGATATTATTACAGAAATTTTATGTTTTGGAAGTCATCAACATTATATGGGTTGCTGACAATGGGGGTAATTGTTTTCTTTTTTGATTCTTAATTTGTGTGAGTTAAAATAAAAATTAGGACAACTAATTTTGTAATTCAGAAACTTTTGACCCCTGTGAGAGGTTGTTCTTATGCATAGATACTAATTTATGTTTTGGGTATACAACAAACCATTATTATTTCTTTTTTTTATTGTTTCAATTATTATAATAATTTATTCCATTTTATTATGAGAACTAATATCCATATATGGCTGTTTCGTTGTATATAAATAGATAATTCTAATAAGGAATGGAATTTATTATGTATGAAAAATTCCATCGACCAAATCGTGGATACTGAATGAGAAACCTCCCATATATGAATCCTATGATAAAATTTTCTAAAAATTACCCCTATGATTGGTTAATGAATTTTTGGTTTCATTCTATTAGCTTATAAATATAGGGTCATCAATGATTTTATATAAATGGATGTATCTTTCTATGTGAAATACCATAGGTTGTGATAATTGATATGTATATATTGGAGACTTTGGTTTTATAAATTTATTGGGATAATCATCACAATGTTATTAATGATAGAAAACACTATTTAATGTTGGAATATTCAATTGTGATCACACAAAAAAATAAAAAATATAATGTCCCATGGTTAATGATTCATCAAGGTCTACATGTAAAAGTTAAATTAATTAAAGCAATTCACAAATAAGGTATTATTGGTTTTATTTTTATTTATTTTTCAATAGTATTTTACTTGTTTATTTTATGAAAACAACAAACATATTGATTGAACACATAATTATGATCCAAAAAAAATTTCAATCTAATTTCAGAAATATGGATTCTATGAAAAAAACTAATATACATGACACCAAGGAATCAAATGTAGTACCCTTAAAAAAATGTGTTTTTATTATCATTAAAAGGAAATATAGTTCTTAATAATTCTATATTTATTTTACATATTATATTATTCAATTTATTTTTTCAATTGTTATAATTATATATGAATTCCCCCAGCCAAAAAATTATGCAACTAAGACAACAGGTCTACCAACATATCCATAGTGCCCATATAAAAACCGGGACTAAAACATATATCTAGAGAAAAAAATACATCTATCTAAGAGGTGTGGAGGTGGGTGAGATTAGGTCTCATATAAGCATTCTAGGGAACAAGAAAGGTTTCCATTGGGTGATACACATTGTGATATTACTAATGGTCAGTATGTGGTACCTATGTTGCGGTTAAAGACCCTGATGTCAACACGACCGAATTCTTATGTGGTATTATTAATCAATAACCATGTATTATATTTTGACATTTATGTGGGATAATGATAGTGAAATGATAAATATTTTATTTGAGGATTTCCTTATTGGTATGAACCTCGTAATCCTATATGATAAATGGGGGTGAGAAACTCATTGGGCGCAGATTACTGTAGTGAAATATAGCTGCAGTGGAACTGTAGAAACAGTGGGAACTATATAGGTGGCATGTCATTGTAGTGGCGACAGTGCACTATAGCTATGATGGGTACTGTTTGGTACTACATTAGGTGAGTACTGTAGTAGTATTATTCACTGAATGGTCCTTGGGCCAAAAAAATTTGTCATACGGGCCATGTAATGGTCTAAATGCTCACTGGATATTTGGGCTATATAATGGGTCTCCCTTTACACAGTTTGTGAGGATTTTTCTTTTATTTAATAATAAATGAGGCTTTGGACCCACACTTTTTATATAAATTATAACTATTCCTATATAAAAATAAATATATATAGAAACCCATCAGAACAATGTGCTCATCCTCTTTTAATCACCTCACACAATATTATTCATTATCCCACTAAACTATTAAACTCTGGATGTAAGTAGTACAACCCATCAGAGAATAGCAGATGTCTTCAAGATTCAAATAATTTATGAAAGACATTAAATACATCTGAAATGATCAATCCTCAGATTGCTAAACCATACTTTTTGTATCAAATTAATGTATACTGCTTCGGTTCATGTGATGTAGACTGAGATATCACATGATCCGATTGAATGATTCCTAGTGGATCACATGATCAAATAAAGAAAAAAACAATACATAATTGGATGTATAAACATAACAATAAGGGATGATATTGGTCATTGTAATGTACCGTAATTAATAAACTATTCACACAAATGTTCACCAGGGATGACGAGAAGATTTAGGGGTCATGTAATCGAATAATGATAAATGCAAAAATCCATTGGGATATCAGAGTGGAATCCAATGAGGATCTATGTGAAATCGTGTCATTAGAGCCTAGAAGTTGTAGATCATTACGTGTTCTCCCACTTTAAGGTAGTTCCAATGGTGCAACTTCCCACATTTAGGGCATGCAGGTCATTGAATTTTCCCCCCACCTTGGTCATTATATCCACCATATTGAAACTCCATCTTTCGTTTCTTATCACCGTACCAATGGGGCCATTATCCAAACTCCATCTCTACTTTGATATCACACCAAAAAACTTCTTCATAACTCCTTATGTCTCAAATTTCAAGAGCCTTTCGAATGTGTGGTTGTAATCAACTAAATAATCTATCAATTTTTTTTATCATTGTTGATAACAAAAACAGATGCTTACCTTGAAAGCCTAGTGAAATTCTCTTCATAGGTTCTGATAGATTCTACTTCTTTTTCATGATATCTATGAATAATCTCTTCAAATTTTGGTGAAGAGTTCTTGGGAAGTACTTGTTAATAAACATTATCTTAAAGTCTTCCCATTCCATATCTTGAATTTCTTCCCTTGGATTGGTGTTCTTAAACAAATCCAACCATTTATCAGCCTCTCAATCTAGAAAATAAATCACTAGTGTCTTCATATCAGTCTCCTAATTGTTAATAATAGAAAATATCTCCTCTATGGAGTTAACCCAGTGTTCTGAAACTAGTGGATCATTACATCCACTAAATGTCGGTGGACTTTGCTGCATAAAACATTTGATAGAAAGTTTCTCTCTCTTTGGTGAAGGAGGATGTTCCCAATTATTATGGTTATTGTTCATAACCTAGGATAATTTTGTAAGAATAACTATGAATTTTTGAACTCCACCTCCCAAATCAATGGGGATGTTGTTCGGGAAATCGTTGGATTGGCCCTCACATGACTTGTCATCCTAGTTTCTCCTTGTTCCGACAATTTTCTAAAATAGAAAACATTAGAACAAAAAATAAGTCAACAAGTAATTAATATATAACTTATTCATTTTCACAATTTATATTTAAATCATAACCTATGGGATCTATATGTAATTAATCTAGTGTTCATATTTGTACATAATCTCATACTAGATGTTTTCTCTAGGGTTCACTAATCCTGTTTCCAAAATTAAGTAAACCTTTCCTCTAATACTAACTATAGTGACCCATATTTTTTTATATTACTATTACATAATTTTAATGATAAATAACATAATATTATTACACATTGAGGGTCCAATGGTTTAGTGTCTTTGGTATACTAGGACATTACATAACAATTAAAACATTGAGCATAAACATTTATTCAACTTCTTTTTCTCATGATTCTAACTGACACTTGACCTATCCATAGTACATGTAGTCACATGAGGATAGACATAAAAAGGGGTGAGATATAATCCTATTATTGGGATAGAAAAATTATTATATCTTGGGGTGAGCAAAATCATAACATTGGAAAAGGATCATGAACATAAGAGGAAGCATAAATATTATACCTGAAATGTGGAAATGCATAAAAATGAAACATCATGTCTTAGTGGTTAACTACCAAACATACATGTGAACAAATATATACTCATGTTCAAATAATTTCCAATTTACTCATTAGATTTATCACTTTTCCCAATAAATTTTTGAACAATATAATTCCAGGTGCAGCCGTCACATTCAAACATTCATACAACGCTATATAATTCTGGGTGCACCCTTCACATCATAACATTGTCATTATCATGCATGAAAAATAGAACATATATCAATAATAAACATAACTATCTCATGTAATTAATTGGGTTTCATCTCCTAAGAACACATTCGTAAACATTGGGTTCCCAAAATAAATAGGGAACAACATACATGATACAAGAACCATAAACCATGAATGAGAGGTAAATGGTGATATCTTAAAAGAAGAGTTCTTTTAAAAAACATATTGTTTGACATAAACATCACTAGAAAACATTTATATCCCATAAATAGTAATATAATTATGAAGAAAGATTATTTTAATAAGTGACCATACCAACATTGTAGTGAAATAGGGGGAACCCGAAGAAATAAAATTGGGTTCGGGATTTTCCCATTACCTTATATCTGCACGCATCCTTCACATTAATGTTTAGTATAATGAAGTTATATTAATTAATTAGAAACTCAAAAACCTTTTATAAATGGAAATGGTTAATATTGTTTTCGTTATGTTATTTTATGGGCCTTTCGATTAGTTGTAGGGTTTAAAAACATTGATTGGGAATGTTTTTTTTTCTTTTCTTGAGCAGTTCACTTGTATTCATAAATAGACGTTAGGGTAGAACATGGGTAAAAATCCATTACTGATTTTACTATTTATTTATGATATTATAGGAGTTTGAATGATCTTATAGTGAATTGTGTTATATACCTTGTGGATGAATAATTATCCAGGAATTTATTGATGATTGCTTGGGCGGTTTTTCGACCACAACGAACTTGTTTTGTTTTCACAATGAGTAATATATACATAAGTTTGTTCTAGAATATTATTTAGGACATAATACATATAGAATATTCATGATCATCCATAAAAATTTATTTATGACACTATCTAAAGTTAGAAACTGAAAATGAAAACATGTCATTATTGAAGGTTATAGATTAACAACTCAAGTACAACGTTTTCATTTATAAAATAAAAAGACTTGGAGAAAAATGGTTGGACGATATAATATCCCTTTAGTATCATAACATTCCAGATTCTTTATGATACTAGAGTGTCCATACAATTTGGAAAAATATAGGTGGGGAGAGAATAATAAAAGAACTTCAAATTGAACGAAATTTAATGGTAAAGGAGAGAAATTACCTCTTGAATCCTCCTCTTGAGATCCTCCTTATGTGGCCTAAGAATGGATTTTTTATGAGACCAGAATCACTTGGACATGGTGTTGGGGCTAGTAAATATTACTGGGAAGAGTATATGCAAGTATTGAATCATTAGAGGTGTGATGGAATGAGGGAGTGAATGGTGATATTTATAGTGGAGGAGAGAGGCGTTTTCTTAATATAAAATTCATTAATTTATTATTTCTCCAAAGACAAGGAATAGTGAGTCAACAATAACCATGAATAGAAATTATATAATGTAATCCCAACCCATGGGAGCTTACATCAGAAAAAAAATCACACACAACTCGATAATTAGCTTATTTACCTTATTTTTGTAAATTACGCTATTTCACTATTCATAAAAAATTTGTGTATTTTCAAAAAATCCCAAAATTTCACCCAAAAACATTTATCAACAGGTAGAATCCTAAAATGATGTCTATTTTTTAAAAATAATCTTCTAAATATGATTAATTTAATATTTAATTAAAATCATAATTTATATGAAAATATAGTTTTTAGAATTAAAACCTATTTTATAGTGCTTTCAATAACTACATCAGGTCTTATAAAATTATATTAAATCTAGAAGTCATAGAATTTGTAATTTATAATTTTTTTTATGAAAGTTCATTTTTTCTTTTAAATTAATTAATTAATTTTAATTAATTATTTATGACTAATAAATACCAAAATGTTTATTGTGGTCAAATTGTCGCTTTCTAAGATGCCTAAATTTTATTTAATTATTCATGGGAAAGGATTCTATTATTTTGGATAGATTACTATTCATCAGGGTTGTAGTACTATTTATTAGGGTAGGTTACTATTAATAAGGGTAGGATACAATTAACGAAAAATTAGGTTGGTTTTATTAGAATCCACAAATCATCTTGAACACAACTGTGTATGTCGGATTTTTAAAATTCTTAACACAAAAGTGATAAACTTATGATTAAAGGTCACATAGTAAATATTAATTCATTATGTATTAATATTATTGTCTCTAGTATCCGATTAATTAGAAACATTCATGTAGAACTTTTTAATGGAAACATATTAATAGCCTATAAGATAGAAGTGTAGCACCATGTTCTATTGTTGATCCTTCAACCTTGTGATATGGTTAATGGTTGGCCTTCCCCTAAAAGTACATGATGAAATATATTAAAGGAAGTTGAAAATATGAATAAATTATGACGTTTATTGGACCAATTTATATTATAACTGAAATTGTATGTTTTGGAAGTCATCAACATGATATGGGTTGCTGACAATGGGGGAATCTGTTTTATTTTTTGATTCTTAAGTTGTGTGAGTTAAAATAAAAATTAAGACACCCAATTTTGTAATTCAAAAACTTTTGACACCTGTGAGAGGATGTTATTATGCTTAGATACTAATTTATGTATTGGGTATACAACAAACCATTATTATTTCTTTTTTTGTTGTTTCAATTATTATAATAATTTATTCCATTTTATTATGAGAACTAATATTCATATATGGCAGTTTCGTTGTATATAAATAAATAATTCTCATAAGGAAAGGAATTTATTATGTATGAAACATTCCATCGACCAAATCGTGGATACTGAATGAGAAACCTCTCATATATGAATCCTATGATAAAATTTTCTAAAAATTACCCCTATGGTCGATTAATGAATTTTTCATTTCATTCTATTAGCTTATAAATATCAGTATGTGAATTTTGTGATACATTAGTATAATATCTACTGAAGGATTTTTTTTTGTTACACTATGTGGAAAAACAATTGATATTGGGTCATCAATGATTTTATATACATGGATGTATCTTTCTTGGTGAAATACCATAGGTTGTGATAATTGATAAGTATATATTGGAGACTTTGGTTTTATAAATTTATTTGGATAATCCTCACAATGTTATTAATGATACACAATACTATCCGATGTTGGAATATTCAATTGTCATCACACAACAAAAAATAAAAAATATAATGTCTCATGGTAAATGATTCATCAATGTCTACATGTAAAAGTTAAATTAATTAAAGCAATTCACAAATAAGATATTATTGGTTTTTTTATTTATTTTTCAATAGTAGCTTACTTGTTTATTTTATGAAATCAACAGACAAATTTATTGAACACATAATTATGATCCAAACAAATTTTTAATGATAATTTCAGGAATATGGATTCTATGATACAAAAATACTAATATACTTGAAAAAAAGGAATCAAATGTAGTACCCTTTAAATATATGGGTTTTTATTATCATTAGAAGGAAATATAGTTCTTTATAATTCTAAATTTATTTTAAATATTATATTATTCAATTTATTTTTTCAGTTGTTATAATTAAATATGAATTCCCTAGCCAAAAAATTATGCAACAAAGACAACATGTCTACCAACATATCCATGGTGCCGATATAAAAACCAGGACTAAACACTATATCTAGAGAAAAAAATATATCCATCTAAGAGGTGTGGATGTGGGTGAGATTAGGTCTCATATAAGCATTCTAGGGAACAAGAAAGGTTTCCATTGGGGGATACACATTTTGATATTATTAATGGTCAGTATGTGGTACCTATGTTGCTGTTAAAGACCCTGATGTCAACATGACTGAATGCTTTTGTGGTATTATTTATCAATAACCATGTATTCTCTTTTGAAATTTATGTGGGATAATGATAGTGAAATGATAAATATTGTAATTGAGGTTTTCCTTATTGGTATACACCTCGTAATCATATATGAAAAATGGGGGTGCGAAACACATTCGGCGCAGATTTCTGTAGCGTACTGCAGCAGCAGTGGCACTGTAGCAACAGTGGGCACTATAGAGGTGGCAGGTCACTATAGTGGCGACAGCGCACTATAGCGGCGACGTGTATTGTTTGGTACTACATTTGGCGATTACTGTAGTAGTATTATTCACGGAATGGTCCTTGGGCCAAAAAATTAGGCATACAAGCCATGTAATGGGCTAAATGCTCACTGGGTCTTCGGGATATGTAATGGGTCTCCCTTTACAAAATATATGAGGTTTTTTATTTTATTTAATAATAAATGAGGTTTTGGCCCCACCCTTTTTTAGAAATGATAACTATACCTATATAAAAATAAAGATATATGGAGACCCATCAGAACAATGTGCTCGTCCTCATTTGATCACCTCATGAAATATTATTCATTATCCCACTAAAATATTGAACTCTGGATGTAACTATTACAACCCATCAGGGACCACCAGATGTGTTCATGATTCAAATAATTTGTGAAAGCCATGAAATACATCTGAATTGATCAATCCTCAGATAGCTGAACCATCCTTTATGCATCAAATTCATGTATGCTGCTTCGATTCTTGTGAAGCAGACTGAGATATCACACGATCCGATTGAATGATTCCTAGTGGATCACATGATCAAATAAAGAAAACAACAATCCATCATTGCATGTATAAACATAAAAATAAGGGATGATGTTGGTCGTTGTAATGTACCGTAATTAATAAACTATTCACACCAATGTTCACCAGGGATGACGAGAAGATTTAGGGGTCATGAAAACGAATAATGATAATTGAAAAAATCCATTGGGACATCATAGTGGAATCCAGTGAGGATCTATGTGAAACCCTATCATTAGAGCCTAGAAGTTGTAGATCATTACGTGTTCGCCCACTTTAGCTCTCAGCTTGCGAGATCATGATCATACAATGCTGATCAAGCTATAACTTCCTGGACTATGATTCAACAAAACAGTTCCCATTTTTCCATATAGCCTAAAGAACATCTCCTCAAACACTAGATGATTGAATATTGATGTTTGGGACTATATTATGTATGTGGGTTCACTATTAAATTTTACCCAACTATAACATAGCAACCAGAATCATAAAATTAAATAGAAAAAGGGATATAATAGTCAGAAAAAAGATAAAAGGGGTAGATAACAATTCCCAAAGGGAACTCATATTCAAATTATGATGATATAGGTAATGTCTCAATGAAGAAGGAAAAAATTTAAACATAAAATATTTACAATACAGAAATCATGTAATTTCTCCAAATATAATCCTCATAACTTGTTCCTCAAGGCGGTGGCTCGCTGATTTTCATTTTCACCTACCCCTATACCAATGTTTATAGACTAGCAGTGAGGGTGTAAATGTGGTACAATGTACATAATAAAACATCATTTAAGAATATCACATTTGATGAAATGTATCACATTCAACAAAAGATACATAATATAAATATACATAATAATTAAAATGTGGAAACTTAAATAGAGAATAAAATAACCAAATAAATATATCAAAAGCCGTTATGCATCGCTTGAAACAGGGGTGCATTGCAACCTAATACTAAAAAGGGAAACATGGGTTAGATATATAATTGAAATCTTTTATAAAAAATTAACAAAAATATCTCAATAACATCTTGGAATAATGTATTTTCCTCTTATGATATTATCGATAAAAAAATATATGTTAGAGACCTATGGAAAGAACCTTACCCATTCAATTCACAAATAAATAAAATATTCTCTGTTACTAAAGGCATTCTGATTAGGGTGTAATATCATAATTTTGTTGCCCACCATCAATGTTTACTATGAATAATAATAGTATTTATCTCAAATAATTTTTTTGATGGAATATGTAATTAATTATAAATTAATGCACAATAAATATCCATTCCTCTATGGTTCTTATAGGAGAGCAGGAAACTCTAGCTACTTCAGTTTATTATAGGGGAGAGTGTCTAAATAGTCACTATATATATAATAGTAATCTATATATATACATAAATAATATATATATTTAATCTATATATATGAAATATACACATGGGAACCTGTGTGTCCATGTACCTATAACACTAGTGCGGACTGGACCAGTCATAAATCAGACAATCATGAAGAGTCAGAAGAGACAAAATTTCAAGCCAATGTGAATATTCCCTATATCCCAAAAAAGGGTGAGGCATCTTGAAACAATGATCATCATGGTGGTGACACATCATTTCAACACTCAAATTATGGAATGTGGAACATAAATCCCAATGCACATAGAGTGTCACTGGTGCATGATGATATACACAACACTTGATGTCGAGAGTGTGATTATCTATCATGCTCAACACCCATTTACTATCATGTCATATCATATATAAAATCAGGTCATATATAATATAATTGTTTTTGAGAACCATTCAGGGAATCATGTTCCTCAAGGATATTGATATAAGGAATAATCATCTTCAAAAAATTACAAATGAGGCAAATACATATCAAATGTACCTTTAATAAATTTTAACTATAAATAGAGCATTAAAATTTAAAAATTCCTTTAATTTAACTTAAATATATTGTGTGGCCATACCATACCACACTGTCATCACGTTCAATCAAATTAACTCATTTATGGTAAGATACTCATAATGAACTACCCATTCTATATAAACATTTTTATTTTCTAGAAGAAAGATATTCCATCTTGTATTGATCTACTAATTCAAGTCCCATAACTTACAAAACAATGGAAAAACTATTCTCATGGTTTAAAAATAATTTATAATTGGTAAATACTCATTCATTGAATTTACTACATGGATATTTCAATGTTTTTCTGGTAAAAACACAAGGGATGAAACCTTTGTTCAATTATACATTCATTGTTTGAGGGATATTCAATTTCAAAGATAAACAGAATACTTAAGAGGCGAATCTAGCATATAAAAATTTATAAGTATTCGAAAACTATAATTTTCACACAGATGGGGTTCCCAAATATTATTTAATTCTACTCTAATATAATAAATAATATTCAATTGGAATAATTTAAGTTTCAAGGTTCAATTAGACCTGAATAACTCAATAAAAATGGCCTGATCAGTGATCACTGACATGAAACAGAATGGCTAATTAAAAATCATCAAAAATCAATGTGAATACATGATGATTCTTGATGATGCCTCTCTAGATATCATGTATAGATACAGATTAGGTTGGTGAAATTTTAGAGAACTTCCAATCCACAAAAAATTAAAATGATCAATCTCGTAAATAAAATGATGGATTTGAAGGAAAGATAAAATTTGGTGTAAGAGACTAGTGTATTTATCCCAGGAAAATTCATTGATTCTTAATGATAAATGAACATTGATAGTAAGGATGTATTAGCTCAAATACTAAGATGTAAAAATTATGGATCTCAATGGTAGAGGAGAGTGGTGTTGGACTGTTATAGGATGTATCAGGGAGAAATAAAATTCTATAAAATATGTTGGTGTAAGATGGTCATTTCACCACCAAATATCATAGAACATGAAATGTCCTCGCTGTGTGGACAAAACGTGCATAGATAACTACTAATAAGGTGTTCCTAGAATGAGTATGAGCAATGTTGTACTAATCATGCACAAATCATGCAAAATGGATTTATCCGGAATATCTGCATCATCAAATGTACATGTAACATGGTATTATAGGATTTATAAAAAATGGATGTCCAATCTGATTTTTCTCATTTTAAAACTACGAGTTCCAAATGATCCCCGGACACAACCATGAAGTCATTTAATTGATGAGTATTCAAAATTACTGTCATTTAAGGAATTAATATAAAGAAACTACATTCATGAAAAAGGGGCCATTACAACATCCCCTCCAAAATATAACTCTTCCTTAAGTTGGTCATTTATGGTTAATGTGGTATTGTCATCAATGAGCTATAGCCACTGAGATCATATATGGGCATCCCATTCCCATGTCTCATCTTGTACCCAAACTTTCTTCAATATCACGTGGTCCAATTTCACATTATAACCTAAGAGTGTTTTCATGATCTAGTTAACAATAAATATTGTATACTCTTATAATTATTATTCAACATCCAATTGAACATCATCATGTTCAATGACATGTGACCGTTCTATATAGTATCGATGAAGATAAGATACATGAATGCCATCCAACCTAGACTGGTGTCTCTGAATAAGCTACAATTGGTATTCCACTAGTTATATCCATTTTACAACAAAAAATGGTCTAATGGAAATCAATTAGTGCTTAACCTATATTTTATTATGTATATGGAATGACCTAGTCAATACTTGAATAAATAACTGGCCTTTGACCTCGAAATTAGTGGGGTTAGCAGCATCTGTTGGCATATTTCATCTATCTAGACTACGCTGTAATAATTATATTTATGATTGGATATAAATAATATATAGTCTTTTTAATGATATAATGTCTAATCATAGATACCACCTCTTCTTATTTCATGAATAGGGCTAAGAAGAAATTTATACCATATATTTACCAAAAGGATCCATCTAAAGGTTTATCTAAAAGAAGTCATTATAATAGAAATCCAAAAGAGGATTTTATTTCTCCAAAAATCCACCAATGTTATGGAAATATGAATGAGTAATTTCATCTATCACATGAATCATATGATCCATCTGTCATTTAGTCTATACGATATAGACCATTTTCAGATAAACCTACATACCCATGGAATTCTACAACACATGCTATAAATGTGCTGTTAAATAAGTGTTTTGGAAAAAAATGTGGTGATCCATGAATACTTACAACCCCTATATCATATATCCGTCCAAGATTGCATATTTATAAAGGTTATAAGACATTCTAGAAGTGTTATATATTCATCAAATGATCAATGAAAACCCATATTGTATCATTTTAATGAGGTGACCTAGGTAGAAAATTCATGATGTCCATCAAAACAACATCTTATTTCTTCTATGGAATAGATAAAAACTGTAAAATCCATACCGAATGATGTTGTTCAATCATAACATGATGACAAGTAGAACACCATGAGACGAAATAGGTAATATTATTTTCTATACAATTCCACAAATACATGCATTTTAGATCATGATATATGTTTGTGACACTAGGGTGAATAGGCCATGCAGAGGTGTGGAATTCATTCATTATCTCCAATATGAATTCTATTAGGACTCATACACACTTAATGAACAATATGATTCCTTACTCATTCAATGTCAATCCATTAGATATATCTTCCTCTGGAATACATTCATTAGGGTGGGGGCTTAAATCTCATTAATCGTCATCATTTATACCCATTCTAGAAGAGTATATGTCACCGCTTTCATTATGTGGATATATTGACCATGTTCCTCCAAAACCACAAAGTGAATCTTAGAATGTTATTATAGAAACAACATTTTACTAATGGATTACTAATATTATTATTCTTGTGTATTCTTACTTATAGAATCAGCCACTAAATTCTACATTTAAAGATTGTGGAAAAGCTCAAAATATAAAGAAAAATATAGGTAATGAACCCACATATCTTTATTGAGATTTAGATATCACTGTCTAACTATGTATTTGGTTCGTTTTTATCATTTATTACCCCAAATTTATGTAAATATAGATAATTTCTCCAATAGCATAATTAATTCACAATAGTCCTAACCTCAAGACAATTTTTTGGGTAATCCATCTTGCGAGTCCTCATCTAATGAAACATGTATATGACAACGCTCTTTTCCAACATAAAAAACCCATATTCCTTATCCCTAATTAATAAATGTATATAGAATTGATCCAGCCTAGATCTGGAAGAATTTGTATTAGTGATGATTTCAAATGAACCATCAACTCTTGAAGGATTGATTCACATGAGTATGATAATTTAAATTCATCATCATTATTTTTCATTCACTTATTTGGAAATAAAAGGCATGAAAAATCATATATGATGAATCAGTAATATCCAGAAATCCCTTTGAAACATGATATTCGAATTTTGTTCTTGGGATTCCATTATGAAACTACATCTCTCACATCCCATAGGTCATGGAAATCTACTGACTATAACATAATAATACCGAGGATGTGGACATTTTGAATCCAATATATGCATATACTGATCATATCATAGAGCTTGTTCTCTCTAATTGTATTAAACAAGATATAAAGATGGGTTTTTTACTCATATCTATATTGTGAATACACCAACATATTTTCATCATAGACAATGAAAATGAATCCATATATGGGTGTAATACATGATTCATAAGATCAATAAAAACATCATATTATTTCGTTATACTAAATAGAACAGCCATAAATCATAAGGGTATCATCCTCCTTGTTAAAAATGTATGGGGAACCCTAAGAATATGTGATGGGGAGCATGAAGCCCTTATCCTCTAGATACATCAATTTCTTCATGACATACAGTAACTCCTTAGATTCTATCTAAAAAGGTGAAATGGTCACTAGTGTTGGTCCTAGAACATACTCAATATTAAAATTTACCACTGTCATCATATTTAGTCATGAGAAGTCAACCTGAAATAATTATTTGAAATTCTAAAAATATTGGAGTTATATCATTGGGTACTATCCTCTGGCTATCTTGGAAAAGACAGGATATATTATATGTAACACTTCCAAACATCTACTACTCAATTCATACTCTTATCACTCTCACATTACATTCTTCCAACTACACATGACTAACTACCTCTGGTGATATAAATGTATCCATCATGTGATATCATTCATTATAGGGATTGATAGGGAACTAACCAATTCATCTCGATGATTATTTCTTTTCATGTCTTTTTAAGGACCAACAGATTCTTCATGGTAAATTCAATTTAAAAGATAATGTGATTGTTACGGAGGCTAATAGTGCATAAAAATTTATAAAAATATGAACATTTCTACATGGCACTGGCAATGGTTTATGAGAAATGAGTTAAATATCATATAAACTACTAAAAATGAATAAATACGAAAGAGTTTTGATCCAATAGTCAATTATAAATAATGAAATCAATACTACTGTAATTCTCAGAAAATTACGACATACAAAATAAC
Source organism: Viscum album (assembly GCA_963277665.1). Taxonomy (NCBI): domain Eukaryota; kingdom Viridiplantae; phylum Streptophyta; class Magnoliopsida; order Santalales; family Viscaceae; genus Viscum; species Viscum album. Next base: position 572,529,114 of record OY728160.1, read on the forward strand.
ATCATAACTACTAAACATAAAAACTCAAATAGAAAACAAATAGAACCTCAAAAGGGCATATATGATACCTTTCTCATTATCAACATCAGATTCAGAGTTGTTTGTACGAGATGTATAAAACTGTCAAATTCCCTAAAAATAGTGAAAAATATATTTCACCTAAATAGCATGATAGATTCAATGGAAAATTGGAATATGTGCTAGAGACAAGGGTATCATATCGAGAGGGATCAAATGCATCTAATGGATCGATAAATGGAATCAACGGCTTTCATGGGGTCATTTTGGAGATCAATGGTTATGTATAGGGGTGTTCCCCCCTCCCAAGAGGAATAAATCGAAAGAAAGGAAAAGTCATAACATAGGTGGGGGTGGTTATTTCACCTCAAAATATCAAGGTTCATGGTTTGGCTGCATGGGTTTACTTAAAATTGTACAAAACATGATTAGTTTACTCTTGATATAGGGATCCTCACATGGTTACGTTCAAAATTTGACTAAACATGCACAATACATGAAAAAAAGATCTATCCGGAATCGATTTGGGTTATCAAGGTCATGGGCCCAAGGTCTCACGGTTTCCAAAACACCGTTCATCCTAGTTCATTATTCCCATTTTAGTGGTATAGGACATGAATGAGACTATAAGACAACCATTACATCCTTTAAATTAATTGGATTAAAAATTAGTTCCCTTTAAAGAAATAAAATAGGGAAATCAATGATCCATACCATCATGAAAACAAAATACATTCTATTTAAAAATAACTATATGAAAGAATAAATTTATCTATGAGTAGAATAATAAACATTGGCTTGGAATGATGATATCCAAATCCTAAACATGGAAAGTGGTACACTAATGAACTATGAGATCTTTCCATCAACCCTACATTCATCTATAATGTCATTGTGGGATCACAATGGATACCCAAATTGGTTGTGAGATACAATATTTGAAGGCAACCACCAAAAGGTATAAGATAACTAATTGATGTAAAAAATAACAAGATAAATCATATTAAAATACACATCACATATATGAAGGAGTAAAAATTATTTTTTCACATGGATTATATACTACCGGGAAATGATTTTGTATATATCAGCAGGAATCCATAAAGAACCGTTGAAATTCATCTATAATATGGAAACGACAAACAACCTTGAAAACATACAGGATCTCATCGTTCATCAACACATATCATCACCCATGACCTGGCTATAAAATCATTATATAAATATCATTGGTCACAAATGTATACCATGAATTGTCAGATCATCCATGGTTGAGATTTATAATAAAGCACAAAATTTTTACCATGTTCATTAAATATAATGATAGACTGATACCTCTCATGGCTGGATCAAAGGTATAGAGAACCAAAAAATAATCATCAAGCCTCAAGAGAATTTAGATGGAAATGAAATTTGGCTTGAATTTGGGTCCAAGGAGCATGTAATTGACCATGACCACTTCGATTCAAATCACATTATATCCCAGTGGTATTAAGGCACAATAAATTCAATAGAATCAATACCCAATGAAAAATATCTATCTAAGTCATCCGATATTTAGTTCGTGACATGTATGAGAAACATCTATGGTGTGTAATGGTATCATGATCCACGGTATTCCAACCATGGATTCCACTATGATTAAAACCACATCAAATTACACTCATCAATTTATAAGAATCCTTATTAATAATTAGATATTATTATTCATAAAATCAAAATTTAACAATTTGAAAATTCCACATCAAGTATCACAATGTAAAATAAGTATGTACATATCCAAATAATGAAATTAAATAAAATTCATTTAATTAGGGGTATTATCAATGTACAGAATAACAAATAACACACCTTAGGTGGTATAAAAATAAATAATGGGCATAGGAACAACCCATTGGTGTCCATGGATGGGGAAAAAACATACCAATGAACTCAATGGACTAAAAAACATACCTAACACATTCCATTGCATTTTATTCATTTAAAAAATTCTCTTTTGGAATTGTTAATGAATTTATTGTGAAATAAAAAATATAAACTAACTTAATAATGACCCAAAAAATAAAATGTATATTCAACATAACATTGATCTGTAGTTGAGTAATCATATTTTATCACATTCTGATTCAATATATATTAGATAAAAAAATAATAGATGAAGAACCATAAAATAGGAAAAAATAGAATTAACCTAAATAAATTCTTCAATAACATGATTAATTAATAACAGAAAAAATGGAATTGATCACTCACTGACATGGATCAAACGGGATAAATGATCATCAATTCTGAGATAATATGGAGATTAAGTGGAAAAGACTATTATTTGGATGTTGAAGAGTTATCAACATGTATATTCAATCCATGACAAGGGAAAATAAATATATAATTATATTTTAAAATTATGTAATGGAAAATTTCCAATTTCACAAAAAAAATTCCTAGGTCACATGTTCTGAATGCATGATTACCCAAACAGTGCACCAACCACACACTAACTACATTAAAGTGAGGAATAAATCACTTTTTTCATGCACAATATTCATAATAATGTACAAATATTGACTCTTCATACTATAAAAAATTTTAAGGCTCCTAAATACAAATTTTCCTCTAAACACATTGTTTCTCAACCCGTGCAGACTCCTCATGACCAATATCTAACTCATCATATTTTTTATAAAATCATGTGGCATGTATCACATTGTTACTACTAATTGTATCACCCAACTATATTCTTCTAGGATTTGTGTGTCGAGCTCTGATCAATCACTATACACCCTGGATATTTAAATTTCTCCAATGTGTATTCAAATAAGGATATAAATTAAAATTTAAACAAAAATATTATTTTCAAATCATATATAATATTTAATTATTACTATATCTCACCTTAAAACAAGTTTTCCATTAATTTCTCTATCATGGATGGTCAATATTAATCTTCCAAAACCCCTATATAATGAGAATGTACATCGGCCTCCCACTCCCATGTCTATTCATATATATATGGTAGTTCTTTCATAGCACCTATACTAGAGTCACTAACCTTCCACTGAGAAGAATTAGGCTCCTATCAATGATTATAATATTATTCTCATCATAAGACACATATAAATGTAACTAAAACTCCTAAAGTTAAAATGATTTAGATGGTTCTGAATGATAATTGATAAAATGAGATAAATAGAAGATTTCATGAATGGCACAGTACATCTTATGAAATGTCAACATATACGCAAACTAACCGTATCTCTATAAATTCTAAAATTATGCTGCATATCAAATTGATTTCATACTATGCCTCCTTATACTCATGTTTCCTAGCCTTAGTGAGTCATCTGAAAACATATTATCCATAACCTCAATCTCTAGAGGCCTTCTCTGGTGATATCCATAAGATATCCAGTTAGACCATAAATTAAACATCCACTTATAAATCATCTTAATTTACTCTGAGGTGTCCTGAACGAGATGAGGTCAAAGACTCAAAACCTATGCTACCTCTAAATACCATAGAGTTGAATGTCATGGTCTAAAATACAATTCCTCATATGGTTCGATCCATATTTTCACCTAATAGCTATTATTGTATGGAAAATCAACAAAGGGAATATATCACTCCCATGTGCCCCTAGAATCCTAGAAGAATTCCAAAAACCTAACATCAATATCATATATCATACAGTCCAACTATCCATTTGAATGAGGGTTATATGATATTCTCATAAGATCATTTGAAATCATCTCCCTCCAAAAATACTAAAATAAATGGTTTATAACTCTGATGTCCCTATCTAATATGATAGTTCACAGAACCCTATAAAATTTTGGATACAAATAAGTTTTTTACTAAAATGGAGTATGGTTTTTGTTTGGATTCAATCCTTATATAAAATATAACTGTGTTTTTAATGAAATGGGTCTCACTAATTATAATGTTGGCAGTGATTTACAAGACAGCGATGATCATCACAAATGATAAAGAATTTTTGGATCATGAATATGGAGGTTGATCTCTGAATTTTTGAGAAATGTATAATCACATCATGCGATAGTTTGACGGAATGCACTGATATTATAATGAGGATCGAAAATGGTGAATTTTAATGTAACATCACGACATAAAGATAATTGTGATTATTTTTTTTGAAACATCTATGAAATCTTATAAAAGGTATTAGAGCATCACTGACTACTAAACCTATAATTATAAGGCTACCCATATCCATTTCCAATACATGTTTATCAAAGAAACATCAAAAAATCTGTGATTTTGTGATGCTAAATGAGCTTTGTAAATAGGAAATTCTATTAGAGTTTGGGAATTGTAAAATAATATATGTATTGAGTGATGCCAATTAGTTTTTATTAAAGGGAGCTTCTTGGATATGTGGTATTCCATGTTGACTCAGTGACAATAATGAAGGAATTTTCTCCTCAAAGGATGGGTGCTCCATGAAGGAGTAATATTCTTGAAGGAGCTTCAAAAAAACCACTTTGAAAGATCGGGTTCTTAGTGAAAAATGATTTCAAAGTGCATTGATTACATAATATGGTTAAGAAGAGTTTTAGGATGGTTAGTTATAATGATATCAATGCAAATATATTGAAAAAGACTTCATGTCGAATAACTATGTAAGACTACTCTAAAAGTTGTGAGCTAGGGGAGTGAATATAATGGTTCTATGGGAAACAATAATATATCCCTAAAATATTGTAATGGCAATCTTCCTAGAACAGAGTGAATATTTCCTAATTTCGGTATTACACAAAAAGTGAATATTATTATATTTAGGTAAGAAAGTATATTTTTTGGTTCCTGCTCTTTGGATTACCATTAATGGTGAAACCTATAAAATTGTTGTTATATCTATTTTTATGTAATTTTTCTATCACTACATTCCAATAAAACATGATTAATATGTTCCTACCAACGTGGGAACAAGATCTATCACTTTTAGGGAAATATTTGACACCATAATTGACCCCTTAAATATCATGGTGTTTTAGGATCCTTCATAAAAATTTACTAGCTCCGAGATATACACACTGTATGATTCATTAACACATACCTTCTCCTTGATTGGTTCATAATGAGAATCATTCATGATTCTGTCAGAAAAGGTCACATAGAATCACTACCTCAAAGATTCCTCGGACAACTAGTGATGAAATCCATTGCAACTTCATCTCATTTCCACACAACTATAGGTATATTTTGTGATGGTCTGGATAGTCATTTATGGTCAAACTTTTCATGCCGAAAAGTGAAACACCTTGTAAGAAAATAAAAAACATCACATTTCATACCCAAACACATGTATCAATGGTTCCAGTCAATTTAGATCATTGAAATGTTGCAGTGCACCATCCAAACTAATGAATGAAACTCATACATTATCTATTTTATATATTCATTTTATCACAAACAAAGATATATATATATATATATATATAGGTTCTCATCCTTTCCTATGGTCTAATAAAGAGGTGGGCCCTCTCCTGTAACACTCTCCCATATGACTAGGCCTTATAAATGTAATAGGTGTATCACTATCAATCTATCCAATAGGGTATATTTTATGGCTATAGATAAAATAAAATATTACAAATTATATCATCCACCACCATGTAAATTTCAGAGAACAAATACATAAGCATACACATCGTACTATCCTACAGAACTGCCTATCAATAAGTCATACAAATCCTTGTATCTGGCACATTATTTCTCTTTACATGCATCTAAGAAAGCTCAAAGTCAAAATATTGTAGGTATTCATTCAACATTAATAACCTCAGATTCATATCACATTTTGTAAGTATACATTTTATTCTTTTTTATTAATTATACATAACTAAAAGTTTTCCAAGTGAATTCGGTATGCAGAAATGAAAAGAACAATCATTTATTTCTAATTTGAGATCATTCATCAAGTAGTTCATATCATGTGGCCTTAGCTGGTGATACCCATATGAAATAAATCAGTCTACAAGCATCAATTCTGATCTAATATAGATACCTGATGTATCAAAATACATAGTATGGTATCTACCATTCCCTTGTAGAATCATGGTGGGAGCTGAAGTCAATCTCTCTATTAGTTACAGAAAGGTTGTCTCATAGATATCACTCCATACAAACATCATTCCCTTCATAGTAGAGTCCATCAATGCATATTTTAATGATGATAATACTATAATTAATTCCATAAATATCAATCTACAACCATGAAACTCCATATGTCAAATATATTCTTTGGTGTGTCCCAAGAAACTACAACATCTAATCTTTTCTAGGTCAATTGATACTATTATTTTTAAGATAATATGACCTATGAAGTGAATAATATCCATCAAAAAGATTTAAACTGTCATCATACCAACTAAATTATTCTCTCCCCAATTATTATAAAATATATCATGATTCTTGTAATGGTCTTATAAATTATGTGAATACCTGAAGATATCATCCATGAATAATAGAACAAAAAAATAATGTTTTGTGTTGAAAACTAAGTTCATCAGTACAATGAAAACAAGAATCATGTTCGTTAGACTAAATAGAATAGTAATATTCTAAAATAAATCATATTTATTATGAGTGGTTGTATGAGATATGTATTCTCGAATAACATTCCCTGATGATATACATATCTAAAATAAAATTTTGAGAACACGCTAGATACCTAAAACTGATCAAACAAATCATCTATCCATCATAAAGAATATTTGTTCTTATCCATCATCCAGTTCAATTTATAATAATACATGCATAGAATAATTGTACATTCCAACACATTCACAATATGTAAAAAAAATATCCCAATGGAGATGTATTGTGTCGAGTAACCCAATTTCCCTTTAAATCTTGTAGCTTTCTATTTACAAATGTTGCCCCATTATAACAATATTATATGTAGAAAGAAATACTGATATATCACTTATAATTATCTTGATGTGGAGCCCATCCTCTCATTCTTTATTTAAATCATATATTTTATTCAGGAAGACATCCATGGAACAATCCACCTCCAGGGGAAATCCCCCATGATGAACTCCCAAATCATCTGGATACTAAAAAGTAATATGGGCTATTAATACACCCATACAATAATGTTATGGTTCAGATCATGTATCCAATACACCCCATTCATCATTTTGAGAATAATCACTATCCTATAGTGATGTGAATATCATGTTATGGTGATATAATTCCACATATTCTTAATAATCCACTAGGTAGTCCATCATGATAATGACATCAATCGTAATAATCTCGGGGAAAAAGGATTCAAGATGTAGTGACACCTACCAACATGAAGGGGGATATCCCTATACTGATTTATAAATATTTTTCTGATTACTAAGAGTGATTAAAGTTTAATAACTCTTTCAAAAAACTGAATCATGAGCCTAAGGATCTACAAAACATGAAATAATATAACATGATGTCATGTAAAATTTTCAAACAGTTTAGATAAAATAGTTGAGGCAGTTATGATTGTACCTATCACTATAGACTATATGGATACCTGATCCTCAAATATCATCTGTAGAAAATATATGATTCATGATACATGGACTTGTGACAAATCCTCACTAAATAGATTAGGCCCTATCTTTTGTATTGGTAAAACTAGTGTCTGACTTCCTCATACATGACCACCACCACTACCTTGTTTAGATCGATCATTAATGTTGTATCTTCCTACCATACATCGAGTTGTGAAACATACTCCTGAACCTAGTGTAGAGGCGGACTTCCCACCACTCAGTAGATGAGGGAATAACTTACTAAAAGGATACATGTTTCCCATCCATCCAAAATCTCAATACTCGATTGGGTAGAGATCACATTGATTTCTCATGTTTCCCCATATTTCACAATAATGATAGAAAACAACACTCCCAACACTATTGGCATGGTTGGTGCACAACTCAACTTAATCCTCAAAATGGATATTCCTGCTGAAATATGTTGAACCATTGGGTCGAAGAAATTAATTTAATTCCTTTGTTCCCAAATCATTCCTCGTGTATTGTTCTATAAAGATCATCTAATTCAGAATCTTAGTGATATTTTTAAACAACAACATCTTGACTTAAGAACTAACAACATCTTATATACCTCCCCCAAAGAATCTATCACTCAATAAGATATCATTTGGGTATATTTGACCAAAACACTATTTCTCCTTAATGCATTCCATGTACTCTGTAACCCTCATTGTGGAATGCTTCAAACACATGAACTCACTATCCTTATCTACCATCAATTTCCGAGTGTAGAAGTATTCATATAGCATGGTCATTAAATTATCCCAATCCATGTCTTGCATCTGAACAACATATTTTAGAATATCTATCCAATACATTTAAATTCCATGAAGAATGTATATAGAGAGCATCACTCTACTCTGGAGAGTGTTCTAAAAATGATATAAGTTATGAAAATTAGTCACCTTCCACAACATAGATTTTTGTTGAATGCCATCCCTAAAAAGTAAGAGGTTGATGTGTGTATAACCCTCACATGAACACAATGACCCAAAAGGGAATATGTGGTTCTCCTAGAAATGCCTATAGGAAGTGAGAAAACCCCCCATAGAACTGTGCATCAGTACTAGTTTCAATAAAAAATATCATATCAAATCGAGCAATAAAAGAAGATCCAATGCTTGTCCGTGGACAACCACCTCAATAGTGTGGTTGTCTCCACCATATTGTTGTATAATTAGATCTCATCATGGTGTACTACCTCTATAATTCCAAACTCATATCTCAAAAAAGAATTATATCAATGATCATAGGTATAATCCTAGGAAATGACCAAACCATCCTATAACCTGGTCATACCATGAATCATTCTTCAAAATAAAGGACTCTATAAAAAGAATCGTACCAAACATCAATAGAGAGATGAACTCTTTCCCACTAAAAATAATATTATATTTTGAGGTCTATATATTTTATTTGAATACCCAATTTGAATCAAATTTATATCATATTTATTTGGGAATTTTTGAATCAAATAGTTCATTACTTTCTAATACATAAGGGAACATACTCTTAATGAGATGTGATGTGGAGTATAGCCAATATACACCATAAAAATTCAAGTCCTTGAGGCTCATTTTCCATGAACAAATGCACCACAATTCACTAAATAGGGTGTCAGGTATACACTAATATGGAAAAAATACAATGGTATTGTATGGAATGATATGTACCAACCATGTTGTCCATTTCCCTACCAAAAATCTATCACAATAGCTCGTATATCTATCACATCACGTATCAAAAGGTATCAAAACAATCAATGCATATTACATGGAATGTGAATCTTGTAATGTGACTAAAATGATACATCAGATGGAATAAACTTATCACATCAGGTTAATAAAATATCCCACAATCATATTAATAATAACACCACAATGCAAGTGCATCACCCAATAGTGGAATAAATTAAACATTAATAGACAATATCCAAGAAATACTAATATCCGTGGGAGGTAATATGGAATTTTCTTGTCTGTGCGTTAGTTACACCAAGACACAACATGTTATCAAATTCCAATTATTCATATCCCATTGCTATAGTAACCAAATAGTAAATAAAATCAGAAAATAAATCATGTAATACCACATTGTAATTTCCTGGACCCACATGCCACTGAACGGTGCCCCGATCTCGGTCGGTCACATGGATTGATTTCTATCTACCCAAATGACAGAGGCTTCAAACATGTTGATATGGACAAGGGTGTTTCTATAAGGATATTGTGTCATCATTCCACATTGGAACATAGTATTATAAAATAGAAAATCAGATGGTGGAATTAGTATTAACATTAGACATAAGATTAATAGAAGGAATTGATAAAAATGTCCAATGAAAAATCATATACCAAATATTAACATACATGTGAAGTCGTTATGATTATTCTAAACAATGTATATATAAATTGTGTATGATAAATATTTCAAAATTCTAAAATTAAAAAAAATTGGTCACCCTAAATGGAATCACGATCCTCGTCTCGGTCACGTTCTCTCCTTCTGCAAAGCCTAGAACATGGTCATTCATTGAAATATGAGTGCTTTCTCTCATGTGTACCTGCATCCATTTAATTTCCCTTTGAACCCAACTGCATTCTAAACATGTTGTGAGTTATAATACCAGTAGGTAACCACCAAATAACTAATTAAAAATCCTATATATTCAAAATATAATGCTAAAACATATGAAATAAAAATCATATTATGGAATTAAAAAAAGTAATGTTCCCATGGCATATGTACTAAAATTAAAACTAATGGTATATATCCCAACATGGCTCCCATAGAAACATGGGTTAGGATAATAAAAATTGCAAATAGAAAAAAAACTATCCTAGCCCCATTGTACATCAAAACTTATCCTCAACCATGGACCTTCCATAACATCTATATATAAAGAAACACATTAATATCGTATACCCAGAAGTCTGATAACATAAATGATCGGGAACTATAATAATGAATATTACATTTTCCATTGTCGTTCCATCTAGTCATAGTGATAAACACCTCCGAGAGGATCCATGGTTTAGTGGACCAAGGAATCCATGTCGATTCCCTAGAGTATCTTGATGGAATCTCAGAATGGCATGAATTATGGATAAAGGTGCATGTCTATGGACCATGTCCACTATGAGGCCATAAATCAAAAATCCAAGAGATAGAATGTCCCAAGGCATACCATATAAACATGACCCATGGTGAAACCTCTATCCATGTTTCCCATAATAAAATTTAAGAATCATAAGAGAATCATATATGGTGTATAAAGGAATCATGATTCATGGTTTTCTAACAAAGGAATCCACTACCATTCAAGCCACATATAATCCCATTTTTCAATTCATGTTCATAAAAATCCATTGATATACCCACTCATAAGATTAAAAAAAATTAAATAATTAAATAATTAAAAATCATGTATCATAATAAAAATGAAGGATTTCATATAATAAAAAAACAAAAAAATTCAATCCATTTCATTTTAGGCTTCCTATAACTATGTATGATAGAATATCACCCATTTGTTGGTTCAACAATTGGAAACGAAAAAGGGAAGAACCCATGCGAGACCATGGTTAGAGAAACAACATATAACAAAACTCAAGGGACTGATTAGAATCCCTAACAAGTTCTATTTTAATTAATCCAATTAATCAATTCAACTTTTGAACTACACTAGAATGTATGATTGGATGAATAATAACAACTTGCTTAAAAATGAACCAATCCTAATGAAAAATTTATCAATCACCTACCATAGGTCCATAGTTCAGTACTCATCTAGTATCAATTTTTTTTTCAACTCATATCAAAATAAAAAAAACATACCAAGAACAAGAAATTTGGAGAAATTATCTTGCTTATATATTACATAGGTGATAAAAATTATAATGAAGAATGTCCCAAAAGTATTGTTTTTACAAATCATTGTAGATCCAACCATATAAACCACTATTTATACTAAGTGTCAATAATGATTAGGTGAAAAACATATAATCATGGTTTTAAGGGGATATCCTCAAGTTGTTTACTTCCAACATGAGTCAATAGATAAATATAATTTAATTTAACAACAAGTAAGGGAAAATTTGTAATTTCACCAAACAAATCATGGGTCACATGGTTCAACTATATATTTTATCATACCTTGTGCCAAACTTGTTCTTAGTAATGTAAAGTGGCTAACCTCACATGGATTTCATTCATGGTTTTCCTTACCATAATGAAACCATGTCTCAACCAACATTAAAAAAAATGAAGAGGACCTTACATAGTTGTGCACAAATAGAATTCATGGAATATCAAACCATGTGGGTTCCTCAATCACACTATCTACATCAACCTAGATTCATTAAACTACATGTCATTTGTATATGGTTACTAATAACCATGATGACCTGCATTTTTCTTCCAGGATATAGGTTCTTGGCTCTGAAAAATACATGTTCACCCCTGCTAATACCATGCCCTCAAAGGTTATTCACATTAATATATAAAATAAATATTTAAACTCATACCATATGATAGATACAACATATGACATCCTAGATTCATACACCTATGAATCACACTACAAAACCATCACCTAAATGCATGATAATGTAAATAGGGGTGAGGATAGTTGACATGTTCGATGTAGATTTCACATGATTCCTTCTTTTTAGTACTTGAAAATTCTATGAAACTCATGCACAAATCTCCACGACCTCAATCCAGCACAAACAGAATGAAAATATTAAAATAGGCACCACAATTTGGATAAATCCTTCTATATAAAGAGTTATCACCCTAGAGAAATAAACATACACGAGAGATAAGGGAGAATGATAGAGAAGAATGTATGAGGATATAAGAGGAACGTCCAATGTATTAGGATAGATTAACCATTTTATGGAATCCTACATCCTGGGATACCGATAACACAAATTTTAATAATTTAATATTATTGGGACAATATAATATATAGAAACAGGAATGCATGACATTATTTAATGGTTCTATTATGAAACGATTTCTAGAAAACCCAAAATCATGATGTATTCCACCCCTATTTATAGTTCCGTAGATATAAATCCCTTTGATGCTTGTCATCTATATCTATGACACCTCGTTGGGTCTTGAATATGATATTATGATATCCTGAATTTCACTTTATGTTCTCATAAAACCCTAGAAGTGGCTTATATGAATTTCAACACCCCCACAAATCCTTGAACATTAATCATAATAATCATGAATATGAACCCCTTGTATGGATGTTAGTTGATAATCATTGGATGTTATCCATTTTCAATTCCACCAACCAAATGTATACTCATTAAAATTATCAAAGAACCTATCAGATGACCCACTTAGAGGTCATGTGAATCACATGATAAATTTTTCTTCATGTGATTCCATCATGTGGCAAGGACTCATCATGTTAAAGGAATTATTGTGGATTTTAACAGTTAGTTATGAACTAAAAGCACCATTAAAATAACATTATGTGTGCTATTTATATAAACCATTATCCATTCACCCATACTCCCTTGAAAATATTTTACATGTATCCTTAATGCATGACCTCATAAGGAATGATACTTTAACACTTTGATGTGTGATAAATCCTATTAATGTTTCTAAAACCATGCCACATGATTCTAATAAGGTCACATGATATATATTCTCCTAAAATGTGACATGATACCCTCATGTAGCACTATAGATGTCATTATTGGCATATAATTGTCTATTGACATGACGATTTTGTCATTAGAATGCCTATATATATGTTTTTTCGATCATGAAAAAACATCTTGGATAATGTATGATGGTTATAACTAAGAATTTAGAAATTACTTCCATGATCATGTGAATACATATCATACATTATATTTGATCGTGTGAAAGATCTTGGACATGTACACTTTAATTAAGTGAAGACATCCTAGACAAGTAACATTTTTTATGATAATATATCATGGTCCAGTCATATTATAATGTGAATTATCATGGACATTGCAATTAATATCATGCGAAGCATAATTGAAATTTTAGGTAGACACCAATTGTTGTGATTTTTGTATTATGCAGACACCCTATTTAGTTTGAATGATATTATAGATATTTTGTGCAGACAATCTAAACATGGTTGGATGTCAATAATGCCAGTTGTATATGATAATGAATATATGTCAGGAGGATAGTCAGGGAATCTCTGAAATATAGTCATGATATTTCGGGCATAAATTCAAGACATGTTCTGAAGACTTCCTAGACATTTAAAACATATCTGGTATACACACATGGATATATAATGTAGAAATTCATGGACATGTACCATCATGAGAGTCCCCCCTCATTTATAATGGGAGTATTATTAATGGGGCAGGGTTACACCCTCATGAAACCTTGTTTATGTTGTGCTCTAATAAATGGTCTTTATATTGTCAAAACCTTATTTAACAAACCATGAAAGGCTTCCATCTCAAATTATAGGAAAATGATAATTAATGAATACCAAACATGAGAATTCATCCTAATATAATCCTCTAGAATTTCCATAATCATATATTTAAAATATTTCATTAGAGTCTAACCACCTACTCTAATGTATTGGCAGGTTAGAGTCAAATGAACTATGTAGATTTTGATTCTTATTACGCTAGCTACATAAGGTGGATTCTTTGGTCTAGAGGTCTATTCCATATCCTCCTTGAGAATATAGTAACAACTCTCAAGGTTAAAATTTAATGCGTAATCTCCACACAAATATTCTCACATATACAATTTCTAATTTTTCATTGCATCTTGTTCATGAAATCAAGCATGACTCTCCTAGTCTATAAACATATAAATATTATTACAATGGAATGGTAAGGAATCCCCCAGTGTGGAACCTTCATTGGGGTATATGTCTGATTACATCTCATATTTATTCAAAAGGACATATTTTTTATGAGGAAATTATTGGAAGACTTGTTTTCAAATATCTCATTCATGGCCTCTTTTATCACATCTTTTACGATGTTGATTCTCATAACCTGATCTATGTGGTAGAGACCCGGAGCCTGACTTACATGGACTTTACATTACTTTTGCGGAATACTTAGTACATAACAAAAACACACACACAAGGATCGTAATAGTTTAGTGTCTTTGGAAACTCGGAATAAAATCTTCTAATCGTGGTGAAAGATCTTCAACATCTCCCATAAAGATATTCCTTTTTTTTACCTAAAATATTTCTTTATATCTTGGGGAGAAGAAAACATAAAAGGGTGAGCTCAAATGATCAGTAAGGGTAAACAAAAGAAATATCAATCACATCGTATTCATAAGAACATAACATTTTGGAAATAATAACCTGCAAAAGAGAGCATAATTTCATAACATGGGATAAATCATGGTAGTGAAATGTAATCACAATAATAATAACATAAAACATGAAACTTTGTGGCATTCACACATAATCATAGAGAATCATTTCTTGTTAGTCAAGACTCATTGCCAAGACTATCTTAGTGGACAAAGTCCCTTTCTGAATCGAGTAACCCTCATTTTAGTCCTGTTTCACTGAACCGGTATAACCTACCATTCCAGCCATGTCTGTCTCATGAGATATAAAATCTTTACCCAATGCATTGGAGGGAGATATAGGTCCCACCCATCTCATAATGATACCATTCTTATGTGTGCCACAAAATCATAAATCATACATCATCGCATAACACATGTAACAAAAATGGGATCCTTGAAACATCATGACATCATAAAACAAATCATATAAGGTAAATGACTTCATAAAAATAATTCCCTCACAGCATAATCAAATCAATGTAATAATAGGGATAAAAACAGAACCCTTTATTATCTTAGATGGAAAATAATTTTGATAACACACTTGAACTCCATTTTTGAGGAAAATATCCTTTCTACTTCAAAATTATTTTTACTTTATTAACATGTCATACGACCTTAAAATAAAAGAAGTTGATTAAAAATAAACTTTAAAACTTTTAAAGGAAGCTTCTTGGAAATAATTTTTTAAAAATCCATTCATGCCGTATAAGTTAAAAAAACATTCTTCGTACTTTTGTCGGAAAAGTCAAAAAGTACCTCGTACGAAAAAAAACGACAAAAGATTCCTTTCATATTCTTTACTAAAAACTCACCGAAGGGTAAAATTGGATTTAAACTATTGTAAGTGGATGGAAACAATATTACATATTGAGGTAACATGGATGTGGATGATAAAATACAACCCAGTAAATACCAAAGTATAAACAATCTATGATAAAAATGAGATTGTGATATTTCCCCTTACCTTAGGTCCGATTTGCTTTTTACGTGTCCGAAGCTCCTGTATAATGGTTTAAATAATGTTATTGACTTATTCCAGAATCATACATATTGATATGATATCATATATGGTCATATTCTTAGCTTCTTGTTAGTAATATTTCATTGTTACTTGTTACTCGGGTCTTTATTGCCCTTTTGTTCTTATGCGTGTTTTGCCGAATAAATTCTTATTCTTCTTGTAAGGTTATAGATACCTTATATCCAGAATGGTATTAGTGTAACATATATCATATTTATTCATTAAATTCATTTATATAATTATTATGTAATGATGATCATTTAGAACGAGCCGCTTCACATCGTGGAGACGGTATTCCGTACGTACGCACGAGTGATGATATCGTTCCTATGATCGTGGAATTGTATTGGAGTATATATATATATTATTTCAGTATCAATATTACTTTATAATAATCATAAATAGTTACTCATTACACCATTATACCCATCCTTGTAAGGTGTTGGTGGACAATAGATTACACCACGGCGTGGAGACGGTATTACGTACATACGCACGCGCGGTGATTTCATTTTTCCGTAGGATGGATAGAAGGTGAATTAGGGTTGTTTAATATTTATAATAACATATCAGTATGTAAGTAATACTGATGTTATTACTTTATCATGAAACAACTAATGAAGAAGAAGTTGAGGAAGAAAGAAATTGAAAAGATCGGTAATGGATATTACCTCTTCTTTGGAACGCTTCTTTGAATCCTCCACATAGGGAAATAAGATTGGTCTTTGAAGAATACCAGGACCACTAGGATTATTCTAGGGAAGTGGAGAGGATAAAATGTCAGGGGTTGGCCGAGCTTGAGTGCTCAAATTGGTGTGAGGAGGAGGGGGAGGAGGTGCCCTTTTATAAGGGAGGAGAGGGGCACCTTAGGAATATCTCAAAATATTAATTTATATTAAAGTCAAAATCGGTTGATAATGGTTCCAAAGGGTCTTATTTCGAAGATAAAGTGGGGAAGTGTCTAAAGCCTATAAACCAATAGGATTTAGACAAGTTTAGGATATTATTTCAACCTTATCAATTAGATTTAACTCTAAGTTAAATAATTTAACTTTTACTGTGTATTTTTGTTTTCTTTCACTATATGGTTAATACACTTACTATAACATGCCAAAAGAACCCTAAATCGTTTATTATTAATATATATATATCCTTATCTAAGTAATTTGGCCGAACCATAGATTTTTAGGAATAAAATAACAATTAATAATATAATATTTTATTTAAAAACTATTTTGTGTCAATTTTGACACTATTTGATATATGATTTTTTTGAAAGTCATAACAGAATTATATGTTCGAACAATGTTTATTAAACCAACACTAATATATAATAGTAACCTATAAAATTAATTTAATTCATAAAAAGTCTCAAATTACATTTATTTTGGTGTTTATAACATCAATTATGTCAATATTTCATTAATAAGATAATTACTGCATCATCTTTGTGTCATAAATAAATTAAATTATTTGATGTCTAAAAATTACAAATAAAATACCATCATGTAGGAAATCTTTTTATCTTTCTAATTAATATTTACAATCGAATTTATCTTATGTAAAACCCTATATTAAAAAATATTTAGTAAATATACTTTGATTTTAACTCTTTTAACTCTTCTTTGAATTAAATAATAATAAATGTCCTAATCTAATCCAAGTGGGCCTAAATGATAATATTTTACACTTAATGTTGTTTTTGGTCGAGATACAGTTGTCCAATAGAATTAGGACATGTGTTAGGGTAATATTAATATCATTCTTACCCTTAATTACCCTATTTAATTTTAACCGTGGTAAATAAAAGTAAAAAGTTACTATTCACCAAAAATTATTTTCATCTCATTGAACAACATTTTACTTACTGACCTCAACCGTGTCTCTCGGATTTTTGAAATTCCATTCACAGAAGTGGTAAAATTAAGTTTTATGAAAAATTCAGTTTTTTAACTATCACTTAGTAGTTTCACTATTCATCAAAAATTGATGTTTTTCAGAACAATGCCAAAATTTCATCCTAAGCTATATTTCAAATTCCGAATTCAAAAATGAAATCTATTTTACCAAATTCATAACATAGAAGTTGCATTAATTAATTTTATAATTAAATCCCACTGTTAAAACAAATAGCGTGTTTTTAAGAAACAATATCTATCAAAAGATTGACACTTGATTATGACTGGTTTAAATGTGAAATTACATTCAATGACCAACATTGTATTAAATTGTAAAAATATATTCTAAATATTCTTTAAAACCACTCAAATTAATAAATTATCACTATTAATTATTTCGATAAAAAAATATGTTTTTAATTATAATTTAGTAATTTTCACTATTCATCAGAATATGATAGTTATCCAAAAAGTACCAAAATTTCACCTTAGGCTAAATTCGATACTCCGAATCTAAAAAAGAATTCCATTTTGAAAAATGAAATTTACAAAATTTCAAAAAGTGGTTATTACTATTCATAACGGCTAGTTTTAATAATATTTTAATAGCATATCGTTGTTTCGTGAAAATCAGTATTGCGTACTACACACGCTATCGAGGAAGGTTGCGATTGCGTGTAATGCAAGGCAAGTCAAGGATGCGTGTTGTGCAAGCTCCTTTTGGTGTAGCGTACAACACAAGACATTAGTGAAATTAAAAAGAATATTTTTCATAAAATTTCGGGGTGTTACATTCTACCCCCCTTAAAATGAATTTCTCCCTCGAAATTCGTCGGGGTTATAAATGGTTTACTATTCGAAAGTTTCTTTAATATAAACCCACATCGTAAAAAGGAATACCAAAACCAATATTTGAAAACAAAAGTATGAAACTTAACGGTTACCCAAATAAACTAATCACTGGGTTTCCACATAGGTGAAAATATGGACATGGAAGAGAAATCTAACCATCATGTTCTGATGGGGAGTGGTAGAGAACATGGCTATGGAAAAGCCAACAATCATAAAGCCATATATTTGTGACGATCTAAGGTACCATCTGATTCGTTAGATATAAGATCACTAGGAAAACATTTTTGGTTTTCAAGATCGTTTCCCTAAAGTTAAAGAATTTGAATTAGAATAAATAATTACTTTATTTTGGTACAATCTCACTGTTGTTCGTGACTTTAACAATTTCCACTTAATATCTTAAATAAATGATGTTGAATTTGTTATTCCTGAAGTGTTGGCAGATCATGTGATAGAATGACGGGTCATTCCATCTGTCTCAAACAAAAGGTTAGCAAAAATTATATACATAAGTCGATCTATAGTGAGATTAATCATATATGGTTCCTAAAATGGACTTTATACTTCATATATCATACTGCTTAATATAATAAAACTAGTTTCTAATAAACATGGACTTTCTGTAGGCCAGTGGTAGGCGATAAAGGCCAGTCGCACTTCGGTTGTGGGTTCGATTCCCACAGCCTTGTTCGACGCGATGAGATGTCGCCCGTCCTACAGGTTGTCCTTTTTCTAAAGATATATTACTATAACATCCCATCAATAATATCGGAAATAAAAACTTCTATCCTTAAACAATACTAACTTATGTCCAACATAATCCATTCCAATCTTTAGGCTTATCCATAATACTGCAGTCCACTCTCATAACATAGTGAAAACGATTACCAGAGATTTAACACCATCGTCGATCCCCATATATCATAAGATATGTTTTGTAGGTCGCATTCCAAACATTCAAAGTCCTTAATCGTGTATTCTCTTGAATACCTTAGTGAAAACATGAATTCAGTTAAAAGTTAACACTTTCCACTTACCAAAATCCTCAAAATTCTATATACTCAAACCATGATATCACTTAGTCCTTATATCAATCATGAGCTCATGAATACTGTTAAACATTTCGTTTTTCACGTTTTCCCTTCATTATGTGCATATCATCTTATTTCCAAAAATATCTCAATTACATTGAATACCACATTAGACCAATACATAAATATTCCAATACTCCATGATACAATATTATTTTGGAATCCCATTACATAAACACTTAATCATTCCACCACATTGTTGTCATATTCAACATCGCCAATAGTGATCGCATGTGACTTCCCTTTGTCCTTTGCCTTTAGTGGTTGCTCATATTGATCATCACTAACCCTTGGATTAGGAAATTTATTAGCATAATGCCCCATTTCCTTGCACTTGAAGAATTGAAGTGTTGGTGGTGCGTTCTCTGCAGTTTTTGCTTTATTCACATCATTAGAAACCCTATTTCCATTACTTCTACACTCAGCTACTCGATGACCTTCTTTTCCACACTTAAAACATTTTCTAGTCCCTTTAAGGAAATCTCCACCATTCTTCTTTCCACACTTTGTGCATAAGGAAACATTCATCTTCTTTTCACCATTATTCTAAGATTTCTCCTTGAACTTCAACTTTCGTTTCTTGTCAAAACCATGAGATGGATATGTAACACCAACTTCCATTTCTACCTTGATAGCACAACACACAATTTCTTCATAGCTACTAAAGTCTCTTATAGCTAATTCCCTTCGAAGACTTGGTTTTAAGCCACTGAAAAATCGATCAACTTTACTTTCAGGTTGGATGATAATGCCAGATGCATACATTGCAAGTCTTGTAAAATTTTCTTCGTATATACCAACAGATTCATCATCCTTCTACTTCAACTCAAGAAACTCCTTTTCCATCTTTGTTCGAAGAATATGAGGGAAGTACTTACTGAAAAAAAAAGTTCTTGAACTCGTCCCATTCCATGGACTCAATTTCATCTCTTAGCCTCGTATTCTTGATAAGATTCCACCATTGATCAGCTTCACCTTCCAAACGATATACTGCTAAGATGACTTTATCATGTTCATAACATTGAAGAACTGAAAATATCTTTTCAGTGGTACTGATCCATTGTTCAGCAACAAGTGTATCGGAAGTCCCACTGAAAGAAGGTGGACGTTGCCTCATGAAGGACTCAATAGAATACTGTTCCTTTATCTGGTCATTTGGAAGTCCAGAATGATTCATAGCTTGTGTAAGGATAGCAATAAGATTTTGCACTCCATCTCCTATAACATTTTTTTGTTCAGGAGAAAAATCATTGCATTGTCCATTGCATTGATCAACACGTTTCCTTCGGGTTCGAGCCATCGTCTAAAACCCAAAAAGAATAGTGTGAGAGGCAAAAATCATGCTAGGGAAAACAACATAGTAAAGGGGAAGTACCCTCAATATCTAACATCTTAGGTTAAATTCTAAGATTGTTAGCATAATTCTCGGACTATAACCTATACGTATACTTAACCTTAGGGACATCCCTAGAAATATCGTAGAAATATCTCTAGGGTTCTCACTAACGCTTTTGCATCCTAGTTTTCAAAGGTTGACTAAACCTTTCCTCTGATACCAACTGTAGAGACCCGGAGCCTGACTTACATGGACTTTACATTACTTTTGCGGAATACTTAGTACATAACAAAAACACACACACAAGGATCGTAATAGTTTAGTGTCTTTGGAAACTCGGAATAAAATCTTCTAATCGTGGTGAATGATCTTCAACACCTCCCATAAAGATCTTCCTTTTTTTACTTAAAAACTTTCTTTATTTCCTGGGGAAAAGAAAACATAAAAGGGTGATCTCAAATGCTCAGTAAGGGTAAACAAAAGAAATATCAATCACATCGTATTCATAAGAACATAACATTTTGGAAATCATAACCTTCAAAAGAGAGCATAATTTCATAACATGGGATAAATCATGGTAGTGAAATGTAATCACAATAATCCTAACTTAAAACATGAAACTTTGTGGCATTCACACATAATCATAGAGAATCATTTCTTGTTAGTCAAGACTCATTGCCAAGACTATCTTAGTGGACAAAGTCCCTTTCTGAATCGAGTAACCCTCGTTTCAGTCCTGTTTCACTGAACCGGTATAACCTACCATTCCAGCCATGTCTATCTCATGTGATATAAAATCATTACCCAATGCATTGGAGGGAGATATAGGTCCCACCCATCTCATAATGATACCATTCTTATGTGTGCCACAAAATCATAAATCATACATCATCGCATAACACATGTAACAAAAATGGGATCCTTGAAACATCATGACATCATAAAACAAATCATATAAGGTAAATGACTTCATAAAAATAATTCCCTCACAACATAATCAAATCAATGTAATAATAGGGATAAAAACAGAACCCTTTATTATCTTAGATGGAAAATAATTTTGATAAAACACTTGAACTCCATTCTTGAGGAAAATATCTTTTCTACTTCAAAAACATTTTTCCTTTCTTAACATGTCATAAGACTTTAAAATAAAAGAAGTTGATTAAAAATAAACTTTAAAACTTTTAAAGGAAGCTTCTAGGAAATAATGTTTTAAAAATCCATTCATGCCGTATAAGTTAAAAAAACATTCTTCGTACTTTTGTCGGAAAAGTCAAAAAGTACCTCGTACGAAAAAAAACGACAAAAGATTCCTTTCATATTCTTTACTAAAAACTCACCTAAGGGTAAAATTGGATTTAAACTATTGTAAGTGGATGGAAACAATATTACATATTGAGGTAACATGGATGTGGATGATAAAATACACCCCAGTAAATACCAAAGTATAAACAATCTCGGATAAAAAAGAGATTGTGATATTTCCCCTTACCTTAGGTCCGATTTGCTTTGTACATGTCCGAAGCTCCTGTATAATGGTTTAAATAATGTTATTGACTTATTACAGAATCATACATATTGATATGATATCATATATGGTCATATTCTTAGCTTCTTGTTAGTAATATTTCATTGTTACTTGTTACTCGGGTCTTTATTGCCCTTTTGTTCTTATGCGTGTTTTGCCGAATAAATTCATATTCTTATTTTAAGGTTATAGATACCTTATATCCAGAATGGTATTAGTGTAACATATATCAAATTTATTCATTCAATTCATTTATATAATTATTATGTAATGATGATCATGTAGAACGAGTCGCTTCACATCGTGGAGACTGTATTCCGTACGTACGCACGAGTGATGATATCGTTCCTATGATCGTGGAATTGTATTGGAGTATATATATATATATATATTATTTCGGTATCAATATTACTTTATAATAATCATAAATAGTTACTCATTACACCATTATACCCATCCTTGTAAGGTGGTGGTGGAAAATAGATTACACCACGGCGTGGAGACGGTATTCCGTACGTACGCATGCGTGGTGATTTCATTTTTCCGTAGGATGGATAGAAGGTGAATTAGGGTTGTTTAATATTTATAATAACATATCAGTATGTATGTAATACTGATGTTATTACTTTATCATGAAACAACTAAAGAAGAAGAAGTTGAGGAAGAATGAAATTGAAATGATCGGTAATGGATATTACCTCTTCTTTGGAACGCTTCTTTGAATCTTCCACATAGGGAACTAAGATTGGTCTTTGAAGAATACCAGGACCTCTAGGATTATTCTAGGGAAGTGGAGAGGATAAAATGGATGGGGTTGTCTGAGCTTGAGTGCTCAAATTGGTGTGAGGAGGAGGGGGAGGAGGTGCCCTTTTATAAGGGAGGAGAGGGGCACCTTAGGAATATCTCAAAATATTATTTTATATTAAAGTCAAAATCGGTTTATAATGGTTCCAATGGGTCTTATTTCGAAGCTAAAGTGGGGAAGGGTCGAAATAATATCAACCAATAGGATTTAGACAAGTTTAGGATATTATTTTAACCTTATCAATTAGATTTAACTCTAAGTTAAATAATTTAACTTTTACTGTGTCTTTTTGTTTTCTTTCACTATATGGTTAATACACTTACTATAACATGCCAAACGAACCCTAAATTGTTTATTATTAATATATATATCCTTATCTAAGTCATTTGGACGAACCTTATATTTTTAGGAATAAAATAACAATTAATAATATAATATTTTATTTAAAAACTATTTTGTGTCAATTTTGACACTATTTGATATATTATTTTTGTGAAAGTCATAACAGAATTATATGTTCGAACCATGTTTATTAAATCAACACTAATATATCTAAGTAACCTAGAAAATTAATGGAATTCATAAAAAGTCTCAAATTACATTTATTTTGGTGTTTATAACATCAATTATGTCAATATTTCATTAATAAGATAATTACTGCATCATCTTTGTGTCATAAATAAATTAAATTATTTGATGTCTAAAAATTACAAATAAAATACCATCATGTCGGAAATCTATTTAGCTTTCTAATTAATATTTTCAATCGAATTTATCTTATGTACAACCCAATATTAAAAAAGTTTTAGTAAATATACTTTGATTTTAACTCTTTTAACTCTTCTTTGAATTAAATAATAATAAATGTCCTAATCTAATCCAAGTGGGCCTAAATGATAATATTTTACACTTAATGTTGTTTTTGGTCGAGATACACTTGTCCAATAGAATTAGGACATGTGTTAGGGTAATATTAATATCATTATTACCCTTAATTACCCAATTTACTTTTAACTGTGGTAAATAAAAGTAAAAAGTTACTATTCACCAAAAATTATTTTCATCTCATTGAGCCACATTTTACTTACTGACATCAACCGTGTATCTCGGATTTTTGAAATTCCATTCACAGAAGCGGTAAAATTAAATTTTATGAAAAATTCAGTTTTTTAACTATCACTTAGTAGTTTCACTATTCATAAAAAATTGATGTTTTTCAGAACAATGCCAAAATTTCATCCTAATCTATATTTCATATTCCGAATTCAAAAATGAAATCTATTTTACCAAATTCATAACATAGAAGTTGCATTAATTAATTTTATAATTAAATCCCGCTGTTAAAACAAATAGCGTGTTTTTAAGAAACAATATCTATCAAAAGATTGACACTTGATTATGTTTGGTTTAAAAGTGAAATTACATTCAATGACCAACATTGTATTAAATTGTAAAAATATATTCTAAATATACTTTAAAACCACTCAAATTAATAATTTATCACTATTAATTATTTCGATTAAAAAAGTTGTTTTTAATTATAATTTAGTAATTTTCACTATTCATCAGAATATGAAAGTTATCCGAAAAGTACCAAAATTTCACCATAGGCTAAATTCGATACTCCGAATCTAAAAATGAATTCCATTTTGAAAAATAAAATTTACAAAATTTCAAAAAGTGGTTATTACTATTCATAACGGCTAGTTTTAATAATATTTTAATAGCATATCGTTGTTTCATGAAACTCAGTATTGCGTACTACACACGCTATCGAGGAAGGTTGTGATTGCATGTAATGCAAGGCAAGTCAAGGATGCATGTTGTGCAAGCTCCTTTTGGTGTAGCGTACAACACAAGACATTAGTGAAATTAAAAAGAATATTTTTCATAATATCTCGGGGTGTTACATATGTAGACCCTAGTTTATATATTAATAGGATGCAAAGGATGGATCCATGTGTTCTAGGAAAAATGATTTCAACTATACCGCATGACGTTAACCCACATGATGTTGTCCGTTCATATGGATTTAATGTATTGAAAACTATTTGGGTTTTTATTATTGTTCCCACAATATACATATGATGCATCACAAAGGTTCAATATCATCATCAAGGCAATAACATACTCCTTAGGTGGAAATATACACCCTATATCCAAAATTTAGTTATAACCTAATGCATCATAAATTAATAACAGAATGATAGAGAACCTGTAAAACATGTTTTATAGTTCTAAACAATTCATGGTATTAATTGTGTTATTGATATATGGGTATGAAATCTTGTATCGGGGCTTGGGAACAATATCATAGACAAATCACAAATACATAAGGGATTTATGAAATATAAAGTAATTCCCAGCAAAAGGGCTTTGATGATCCTGACATCCCATCCTTTCACGAAAAGTGAGTTCATAAAAATCATTTTGTGGGAAATCGTATTTTACCACCTACCTTTGAAAAAAATTTATACATTCACATAGATGTGGGAACCAATGGATTATTTCATTAGAGGATAATTGAGTAAACCTAAAACAAATTTTTTAGACAACATTCAGTCAACCAAAATCATCAGTGTTTATGATGAATCCATTCCTGATTTTCATTGAAAAATAATGTGAACCTGATATAATATATTTTAAAATTTTCTTCCATTTTACAGAAAAAAATTGAATTCTGGTTACTATCATCCCATTTTCCATCATTTTTCTTGACAAAATACTAAATAATAACTTTCTTTTTTATCTTCACAAAACAATTCATAAAATAAGGTTTCCCCTCATTATCCAATATAAAAAATGAAATTTCTCAATTATATATGATTATGTACAAATAATGTGTAATGTATTGTCACTAATATTTATAGGATTCGTTAAATACAAATGGAATCATTTAATTTAAAATATATTTTTAGATCACTAACGAAGTCGTAAATGGCTTTGTTACACCTAAAACTATTTTGAACGACAAATTAATAAACAAATCAACTTCATTTTCTACTATAGACGCTCTAGCCTAGAGGCCCCAACATAAGAAGCCACCTATATAAGACAAAATGTTCTAATTGGTGGACTATCTAGTTTAAGAGTTCCACATAAATAGATATATAAATGAAATTTAATATGTTTATTAACATTTTTATAGGATTAACCATCGCATGTTGTGTTCCCAATTATATGTCCTTAGAGTGGAAGTATCCATGGTTTCTACATTCGATTAGATTGGGTGGTTGTTCCTTAATCCTAGAAATTGATATCATCCCAACTATTTGGGTGGATTTGGATAGTAACCATGTAAAATAAAAAATCCAGGAGCTTCCGATGAGTCCTCTAATTCATTATGGACATGTTATCCAACATTTTGCTATGATTCCACAGTGGGTTGTAGGGGATGTTGTTGGAACCCCAACAATATAAATTGGGGAATCAAGTTGGTGGTCCATCATATTTTATCCAAATAACTCATCTATGAAGAATTATTATATAATTATTACTTCCCATCGTTCTGACGTACACTAATGTATCGTAGATGTGGCCTATAACTCACCCAAGATCATTATTATCCTTAATATTCTAACATCATCATAACGATCTCCATTGTCATGGGTTATTAATGAGTGCCCCATTTCATAGTTCTTAGGTCATATGGTAATATAATACCATGTGGTGATCATCAATAGAAACAATGACCCCTAAAATAGTGCTAATAGAACCTCCCCTACAATGAGCATACTAGGAATCATCACACGAAATGATAAATTGAGTTCTAACCCATCAAATGAGGCACTCCTTTTGATATGATAACAATCTCTCTTATGTCATCATCAATATAATATCAAATTAATATTAAGTAATATAATAATATATAGATGGGAAAAATCCAAGAATGTTCAATCAATTCCTCCTATAGTCATTTGAGTCAATGTCGTTTGGCCTACCTTCTACCTCGAGAAACAGAAAAGAAGTTCTCTATGGTATCACTCAAGAATCTATAGAACATATTACAATATATTTTTCCATTTTGGTATTCAGTGTCGATGAGGTATAGATTCAGTAGGATTATGGGATGTTTATCTGTGATACGTGTTAGTAATTCTGTAATAACTCACCCACCCTATGATTGTTATTGGAAAGGGTGTTTTCAAGGTTCCCTATAGCCATTCACATAATTATGACGAAGAAATTCATGGAGACAAATAGAATAAATAACTCCAATAATAGAATAAAAAAATTAATGAAATAATTATGGGAATACTCATGGTTTCTCTTCCACATGATGATATACATACACCTTCAGGCATAAGGTCACATTATAGTGATGTTTCACATCCCACATCACATTGAAAATTTATTTTGATTATATAGTCATCATGTAACATTAAAATATTATCCCACCTCACATCATCACATAGGATTGTGGGGATTTTTATATATTCAAGATTTCTATTTTAATGTGATTGGGTATTTTCCATATTTCCCACCAACTCATTAGAAGAACTCTAAAAAAATCATATCTCTACTTCTTACACAAATCCAATAAGAGATTCAACATCGATTATTTAATGGAATGTTATTTCTATTATCCAAGGAACCTAATACCTCTAAAACTAGAACCAAAACAATAAGGGAAATTTATATCCACCACTAAATCCAAACTCATCCTTATAGAAATGGAAATAGTGGTATGTGTTTTTTGTGGGATAATAATATTATTCACAAACCCCATGAAGATAGATTGTGAAGGGTGTATTCCTTCCAAAAAAATTATCCGAAGAAAAATTGATTGGATGATGGAGAATGGGGTTGAGGGACATCTAAAATTGAATAATCCATGTGTTGAATGGTTGATGATCCCATAAAATTAATAACCCAACAATTATTGTATTAGAAATATGAAAATGATGGATATTAAATACAGATATTTGTGTCTATTGTAGATGGATAGGGGATGTTGGAAAAAATTAATCATGAATTTCTAACCCAGCCTTTGAAGCCCACAAAAAAACACATGTTTTGCAGTAGATAATGGGAAACATACCTCCCATTGAAGGGAGAAAATATTTCATCAAAATATTTAAACTACGCATTTATTTATCTTTGAAACATATCCTTATATAATTAATGTATTCCATGTATAATAATGTGACCGAATTCTTATTGATAAGATATCTGAGTGGTGTATAATTTATTGGTCATGATATTCACTTCGACAACCATTGATTCCTTAAGAAAACAACAGGGAATTACATTGTCTTTAATGAATTGTGTGAGATGTTGGTAAATTATGTATTTATAGAGTTAATGGATATCGACACCGATGAAATATGTGTATGTGTCTTCTATGATCAATCGGAAAATACATCTTCTTGAAGGGTTACAGTAGAAAATTTCCTAGTCATAGAATGCTAAAAAATATAGAAATGTCCTAGTCACAAGGTGTTAATATACAAAATACATAATGCTCAAATGATGTAAAGATACATGATACATCCATGTATCATAATTTTAAACAATATTATAATTCCTAGTAAGATTACACTAAATTTTTCAACACATTTCGAGTTTCATAATGTGAAACAAAACAATATATCCAAGTCGTATGACATTAAACTGCATGACAATGTCCTTACCACAAGATATGAATCAGCATATAACACATCCTAATTAAATTATGATAAAATATACGACAACATCCCTAACCTTTTATTTGAAGTTTCAAGGAGCACGTCCTGATCAGATAAATGTAAACTATGTGATATATAATCATTTTGGAGATGTTGTCAACATTATTCGGAAATTTCAGTTACTAGAAGTACCACAAATATATTATGATATGGATTCAAAAAATATCACATATTAGAAAATACCCCTCATTTTCCTGCTGTGGGATTTAACCAACAATTCTCTTCTCTAGGAACAAAAATGTCGGCATCAAGGACACCATCATAAATGGGGAAATATGGGTACTATATAGAGAATTATAATATCCCTACTACCTAAATATATTCCTTTATATCATACTAGAGAAACTAGAATGAGGCATGCATAATTCCAGACCCTTCAATATGAATACCATAGACAAATTCCAATGGCCCAAGTAGAAAAACTATGAGAGTTTATGTACCATATCCAAAAAAGTACATTTATGATCATATCCTTGTAGAAAAGAGAATGAACAAATAAATACATATATATACTGTATTGATTTCCCAGTTCTTTATGATATCTATATAGAAGCTCCACTAGTATATTCTTCATAACAATGAAATGACATTTGCGGATTATTATCCAAATAGAGAGAGAACCACAATAACATGGTCAATAATAATCAGTAGCTAATTGAATGAAATCACAAATTCATTGATAGATCCAAGAGGATTATAATCAATTATATTAATAGTCATGGCACATAATTATTTTCCCCTCCTAATTTAAAAGGAGAAAACTACTTTAGAGTGTCATATGCCTATGGACAACCTGAAAGGCAAGAATAACATTACTGGATAAATATAATAAAGGAATATCCTTGTGGAAAACCCCCCATTGTAGTTAGGTCTCACAATATCATAGTGAAAAATTTGTTTGGGTGTGTTAATATTTTTCCAAAAAGAGACTGGGGATATAATCAAAAGGAACATAGTTAGCCCATATTCTAAATCTGATAAGGTATCCGCATTGGATAGAAGTAAATGACTGGATATAGGCTCATATTTCTATTAGTAAAAATACTCACTATACTTTATCAGCTTATAGATTCCATGATCATATCCATACATCATCTAATGAACAATTGCACCAAAATCGTTCAGAGGCCTTATAGGAGGAGGTCTATATCCCCTATCATATTCCAAAGGTCTCTTAGTACATTCTGATAGGATATTAATTTTTGAACTGGGATCACATCCCCACATTAAAAATGCATGACTTTCATATTCTAACATCCCCAAGTAGATAGGTTCATAATCCTACTAAGAATATAGAATATCATGAGAAAAATATTGTGGATTCTTTTTTACAAGATCATATCATTAATGATCTATAATGACATGATCAATTCCCTTAGTCAATATTTATTTAGTAATATATCATTGTCAACCAACAAAAATGTAGTTCGACATATTCCAGTCATGATAAAATATGAGGACCATATCTGTGATATAAAAAATATCAAATTCCTTGGGATTTTTTAGTTCTTATTCACATTTCCTCAATGGCTTGCTGATTCATTAACAATATGATAATGTGATCATTTCCATGATAGTCCACATCATGGGATTTGATTTATCAGTCTCATGGACTTTACTCATGAAATCTTCCATGTTAAACCTCCATGCTATTATATCTCAATCGTAGACATGGATATCCTCGCCATTCCAAGACACCTCTATATAGAGTATAACACCACAAACATTTTATGTTATGCATATTTTAAATACATTCTATAAATACCCTTTATTTCATAATGAATTGTGTTCCTTTGAAGAAGTACTTGGTAATTTAAGAGATAGTCAAAACCTATCCATTAAACAAAATCATTCCACCTCTATGTTTTGTATTTTGAAAAAACGGCCATATAGAGTTGTGACTATTAAGTTATCTAGAGTCTGATAGAACCATCATGATTTTTTATTAATAGTAACATACACCAATGAATAGTAATGTGAATAGTAAAGTGACCCTTATAAATAGTAAATACTGATATTTTTTTATTGTTTTTAAGGTTAAATGATAATGAGATATTAATTAATTATTCACTGTGATAACGAACTAATTATATCTTTCAAATGGTTATTTTTCAAATTAACTGTGATTTTATTTAAAATTTAAATTAAAAATATATTGAAATTTATTTTCAAAAATGGAGCTCATTTTTTAGTTCTATATGTCGAAAAATGGTTTGGGTGAAGTTTTGGGATTTTTTTACAATACCTGAATTTTTTGTGAATTGTAAAAAATACAGTTTTGAGTTCTTGGTAGTTTATGACATAATAATGATGTAATAGTCAAATATAAGTGGCATGTATACTTTTGTACATTAACTTATGACATGAGATTTACCATGTTGCAAAAACCTTGGGAAAATACCATGGGAATGACCATGGTTTTGCAAAAAACACTAATTATGTGTTCCTTTTAATTAATAAAAAACTCCCTCTTAATTAATATAAATAACCATGAAACCATTCATTTTATGTCCTTCCAGACTCATTATCCCCGAATATATGGGGTTATTACCTCCCTATAAGTCCTCCCATGGTGTCCTCAAACTCCTAAGTTCCCAACCATCATGTTTTCGGAGTTACTCTACAAGGTAAGAGAATCAACAACCCCTCTCTTTTCCTAAAGATTTTAATTTATGTTTTGTATTTTTCCTTCAATTAGATTCTGTGGTGATATTTCATATAATAATACCCTTACTTCTAATATATTGTAATATTTATGAGATACCACATTTCTCTCATCAAGCTATTCTATTAAATTTAATGTGATGATGTTAGGCTGCCGAATTTTCGTAAGAGATTTCTCGATTTTTCTCCTATTTTGAGTTTATTTATTTTATACTTCATTCCTCATCTCTCCTCATACATATGATATGATAATTATAGTACCTTATATGATATGTAATTATATTATGCTAATGTATTATTTCATCATCATCCCTCATTACCTCTCATCATATACTAAAAATAAAAACAACGTCCAAGATGTCTTAATTTATCACATTCAAGGAT
This sequence comes from Viscum album, assembly GCA_963277665.1. Taxonomy (NCBI): domain Eukaryota; kingdom Viridiplantae; phylum Streptophyta; class Magnoliopsida; order Santalales; family Viscaceae; genus Viscum; species Viscum album. The sequence continues at coordinate 572,561,317 of OY728160.1, forward strand.
AACGATTTCTCTATTTTCATTACCAACATTAATTATGATAATTTAACCATTTATATGATTAAACCATAAAATTATATATGTATTTAATCTCATAAATGTTATATAATCCCTACACACCAATAATATGTAATAACAATACAACACATATTCATTGTACCCAAAACTGCCATGAAAAATCCAAGCATTTATCAATAAATTTTCACTAATAATTCATACTCTTGTAATAACTAAGAATACTTATAAAATAATTTATATCTCTTCAATGTTACTAATAAAATATGTTATCAATTCGGGATTTTTGACCACATTTGAAATGAACTTCCATTCATGAATGCAAGAAAACGAATCATGAAAACCGTGGAAGAAAATGCTTCCAAAACAATAAAATTGAACTTCTTAAACCCATAAAAAGGCCATGAATTAACCTAATAAGTGTATAATAATCCAATTACAAGTATAGGATTTTAAGTAATTGTTTTTTAATGAAGATAAATTTTACTATTCATGTCATTAAATCAAACGAAGAACAATCTCGAGCATAAGGTAAGTGGATTCTCATATAACTTTTATTTCTGTAAGATTTCCATTGTTCACCACTAATTTAGGAATGTGGTATATATGTACTTCAATTTGATTTATAATATCATGGTTATCTATATTTTCAAGGATTTAAATTATTAATTTTATAATGATTAATTCTTGGTCACACAAAAAGATTGATTACAGTGTGGTAATGGGCTTTGTGTTAATTTCCATTTTGTTGTGACTAGCTTTGTTTTCTACACCAAATAATCCATATGTGGCGTACCTACTTTCAATTTCAGATAAATTTTCATATAAAATTATATTTCTATTAAATATACATAATCTCATATCATGGATATGTTTATTTTCTAAATTGTATACCATTTTACATACTGTTTATATTTGGAATGTTATTTTAACTATGGAAGTATTGATGAAACTTTATTCTCAAATATACACAGACTATGAAAAAGAATATTTCTCTTTTATTAAAAAAATTTATAAGGAATACATTAAAATTTTAGTGGTGTGTGGGCCCACTATGGCCCCTCGGTGTATTGACTGGTCTCATGAGACAAATTAGTTGGTGAAAAACCGTTTGAGATTGTTTCCAAAAGTTCGACAACTTATTAAACACATAACAAATCTGTTTTAACGGTATTATGGTATCAGGTTCTAGATACATGAAATCAAATTAGTAATCATTTTCATCATTCATTATTTGTTATTATGATCCATGATATAATCACTATGACGAAATATATAGATGTAGTTTCATTACCATTTTATTAATGGTGTGAGTTTTTATTTATTCACCATGCCATATTGATATGGAAAATTATTTATTATTGATTCATGCTTATGCTATTTTTAACCCTTACTACGTTTTTTATCTCACCAATTTCAATGGATCACCTTCAACTATTGATGAAGAGGTGATAATTTAATGAGTTTTTGTGGATTTCATTTTTTTTGATATGTTTTGTATTTCGTAACCCTAACTAATGTAATTTGAGTTACATCTATGTATCTTTTTTCTACAAGAAAAAAAAACTGATTTTCCTCCGTATTTTTTATTCATTTTAACCCTACTAATATAACACGTAATGCACTGAATCTAGTCTAGAGGGATCTGGGTTTTTATAGATTCTATCAAAAGAAGTTTCGTATAAAAATTGGAAACTATATTGGGAAATATATAGTAGAGAACAAATACCTAAGGTGTAATTTTTGGATAAACATACCTGAATGTCCTGGTATTTTGGTTAGAATTAGATTATGGGAATCCTTTTATCAAATACATCAATTTCTGGATACGAGCAGGTAGAGGTGGCTCTGACACAATTGTACCTAGGAGTGAAATCTCTGACAAGGAGTTTCAGCCTTGACCTAGGGTATTCGGGTACACAACAATGGGCCTTTCTGCACATTTGTTTACGACACTCCTGGGAGATATGTTTAGGAAAATTCATATTTTCATTACAAGCAATTATAAAGGATTAAAATGTAAATTATTTCTCAAATAATTCTTTTTTCATGATTATGGGATTATCCATGTGTAGGATCTCAATTTATGCTATGTTTTTTGTTATGATAATATTATAAATTATGATTCATAACCTAATCTACTATGTTCTATTATTAATAAATGGAATCTAATGGAAGAAGGGGAATCAATACTCATTGGCAATGTATGGATCTCCCTAATGAGAAAGTCAACACAGTCAATGTTACAGCAGATCAGATCAAGACCATATTGGGACAACATACTCATGTTGTAACAAATAACAATACACACCTATGTTTATAATTTCTTCTTGCAGAAGCTCCCATATTTCATTGGGACTACTAATCTAGTTGTTAAGGAGAAACATATAAATTCCCTAGAATATATATTCATGGTATTAAGATGAAATGAAAATGAAAAGGTAGTTTGGAAGTTATTGTCTCGAGGGATACACTAATTAATAGTGATCCTTTATTCAGAATACCATAGAGGAAGAAGAAATAGAATATATGGAATAGAGTACTTTTAAATATATATATTCATTAAAAACTATTTTCCTCCTAAACAATGAAATGAAATGAAGAGGAAATTATTTGGAATAAAGAAAATAGAAGAATAAAATGTTGCAGAGTTTGAGGCTACCTTCACATGGAAAGCCAGGTATGTCATAGAATATGTACATGAATCGACAGACAAGATTGATCATTTCTTTGAAGGTCTTCGGCCAGGTTTTCAAAGGGAACTAGATTCTCAAACATTTTCCTCATATGATGAATTTTTCTCAAGTGACATCAAAATATATATTAAATATTCAAGATTAAATTTTTTCATGGGAAACCATGATAAATAGTGGTAGTAAAATAACCAAGGGAAATGTAAAGAACCAAAGAAGAAAACAGGAACAATGAAATTCCCATTATGCATGAACTGTGGATGGAATCATCTCGGGAAAATATTGAATGGCCTGGGAGTCTGCTATATGTTTAGAGAATAGGTCATTAATCTCATGAATGCAAGGGTAAAAAATTCGAGGTTGTTCAATGCTAAAATTTTAGAGAAATGGGACACTATGAAAATGAGTATCCTAAGCACAAAGGAAACATTCTACAGAAAAATCCAAGAGTTCAACGGAGAGCTTATGTGATTCAACCATGGAAGTTGATTTTACTAATGATGTGCTGGCAGGTAATTTAATTGTTTCATTAAACATAGCCAACACTTATTTCATTCTGGATCATATCATACATTTATATATTCACAGTTTACTAAGAAAATTAGACATGTCTAATTTTATTTAATAAAGGATTTATCATTAAAAACTATTTTGGGATGAATCATTGCAATAAAGGAATGTAAACTAGTACCCCTCATGACACATAAATGTGCTTTAGTTGCTAACCTTATAATCATACCAATTAATGAACATGATATAATTCTCAGAATAAATTGGTTATCAAACTAACATATGAAGATTTATTTCAATAAAAAGGATGTTAAAATTTTTTAAAATGGTTTTCAATCTGTTATTATTAGAGCAGAGACCCTGCCATATGATTCTTTTCTAGACACACCCCTAGTAGATCTATTGAATTCAATTATTGGAGTGGAAGGGAACCCAATATATATGGTTTATGAATGAAATTTTCAAATTGAATATGTGCTTATAGTTAAATAATATATTGATTTCTTTCTATAGGATTTATCTTGGCATCCTCCAGAGCGAGAAATTGAATTTCATATTCACTTAATTCCTGGTGCATGACCTATATCTAAGCCCACCTATATTATGGCCACTGTGAAGTCAGTGTAGCTAAAGAAAAAACTAGAGGTGTTGAGTGACAAAGGATTTATTCAACCTATTGTTTCTTCATGGGGAGCCCCAATCATGGTTTTCTAAAATAAAGATGGATCCATGAGGTTATGCATTGATTACAGGTAAATCCATGCTATTTCCATAAATAAAAAGTATCATATTTCTCGGATTGATGAAATATTTCATAAATTTCATGGATATGAATAATTTTCAATGATTGAACTTTAATCTAGAAATCATAAGCTACGTGTGAGAAAAGAATATATTCTGAAGACAACATTTTGAACTAGATATGGCCATTACGAGTTTACCGTGATGCCTATTGGACTGACTAATGCACAATTTGATTTTATTGATTCAATGTATATAGTTTTTATGTAATATCATGATAAAATTTTTGTTGTATTCATAAATTATATCCTGTTATATTAAAAGAGATATTAATATTATGAGGCTCAGTTGTGGATTACTCTAAAAACTATTAGAAGATATGAATTATACGGGATGTTCAACATGTGTGAATTCTGGCTTCAATCAGTTTCTTTTATAGGCCATATTATCTCTAAGGATGGAATCCTAGTTGATCTTATGAAGAAAAATGAAATATGTGATCCACCTGTTCCGGAAAACTTAACCTATGTGTGTCTTTTTATTGTCTTAGTAGGTTAATATTGGCATTTTGTTTAGAATTTCACCTGACTGGCTAACCCTCTATCCAAGATCACACATAAAGGATTTAAGTTTGAGTGGAAAAAAGAAATTAAAAAATTTCTTCAATGAATTGGAATGAAGATTGGTAAATGCTCCATTTTGGAATCATCCATCTAAAAGTCCGAGATTTGTAATATATAGTGATGCATCAAAGACTGGGCTGGGAAGCATCCTTAAGAAAAACGGTAAAGTTGTAGATATTTCATCAAAGAAGTTGAAGACTCATGAGAAAAATTATCAAACACATGATCTTGAGTTAGCGGCTGTGATATTTGCTCTGAAGATATGGAGACATTATCTTTACGGTAAAAAATATGATATATACACCGATCACAATATTTTTCAATACATTTTCACACAAAAAGAAGATGACATAAGGAAAAGTAGATGGATTGAGTTAGACAAAGATTATGATTGATCAAACACTACCACACATGAAAATAAAATAAGGTGGAATATGTCTTGAGTAAGAAAGATCATGGTATTCAGACACAAATGAGGATTTAGAGAGATACTATATTCATGGATCAACTAAAAATGGTTATGTGAATTGTTAAAGAAGGGGAAACATCTTTCCTCTTTTTAATGATTGCTAAAACATATTTACGAGAGAAGATAAAAATCTCTCAATATGATGATAAATATATACACAATAAAACTATTTCTAATAAGGATGGGAGACTATAAGACTTTGTGTTTTTGGAAGGAGTTATTATGATTGGGAAGAGGTTATGTGTATTTGTACTAGAGATAAATAGAAACTATTATATGATGCTCGTAGATCAAATTTCCCTATACACCTAGGTAGAAAAATCAAGTATAGTGATCTAAAGGAATATTTCTGGTGGGATAATATGAAGTGGGAAATAATTTCCTATGTGTCAAGGTGTCCAGTTTCTCAACAAGTGTTGGTAGTGAGACAACATCTTATAAGATTGATGCAATATCTACCTATTTCTATGTGGATGTGGGATAACATAAGGATGTATTTTGTCATCTAACAACCGAGGAAACCTATAAATAATGATGAAATATGAGTAATTGTATATCATCTCTCAAAATCAGCACATTTCCTTCTTATAAGAGAGGATATACCACTGGAGTTCCTAGAACAACTTTATATTAATTAATTTGTAATAATTCATGGTGCATTTCTATTTATTGAGTCTGGTCGAGTTCCTGAGTTAACATCAAAATTCTAGTAAAGTTTCTAGAAGGCTTTGAATACTGAACTTCATATGATTACTGCTTATCTCCCCCAAATGGACAGACATTCTAAAAGGTCTACTCAAACTGTAGAAGGCATATAGAGGTCATGCTCACTTGACATCCATAGTATGTGGGATCAAAACATGCCTACATACAACAATAGTTTCTATTCTAGTATTCAAATTTCTACATATAAAGAATTATATGGAAAGAGATGTCGAACTCCAACTTGTTGTAACAAAGTTGGTGAGAGGAAACATATAAGCCTGGAACTTATTAAAGAGACCACGCCAAAGGTGAAGACAATCCAAGCCCATATTAAACCATCCTAAAGTAGTCCAAAGAGTTATGCTAACAATCGGAGAAATGATTTGGAATTAAAAGTGGGAGATCATGACTTTATAAATGTACCTCCCAAGAATGGTGTCTTATGGTATTGTAAGAAAGGAAAACTAAGCCCCAAGTATGTCAGACCATTTAAAATTCTAAAAAAATCGAAGTTGTATCTTACAGTTTAGCAACACAATCAAGTGTCTCAAAAATCAATGATGTATTATATATTTCATTGTGGAAGAAATATATGCTAGACACAATGCATGTACTCGCCTTTTATGAAATATAATTGAACCAAATTTTTGATACTTTGAAGAGCCTATCGGGATGCTTGATTTAAGGGAGAAGGTATTGAGAAACCAGACGAATCATCTAGTAAATGTTTTTTTAGGAGAAACCAAAATCTAGAAAAAGAAACATGGGAACCAGAGGATGTAATGAAGAAGAACCACCCACATCCTTTTGTGGGATTTATATATAAATCATGAGGTCTAAATTTCTAGAGGATGGAATAATATAAAACCCCAATTATTTTATGGTATGCATATCTTAAAAACAATCTATTAATAGCCTCTATTTCATAAAGCATTGGGATCAATTGAAACAACACTTGGTTATTTTAGATATATTCAAAAAATATCCATTCAACATAAATTTTCCACTTCTATGATTTTAATTTCGAAAAACAGTCATCTAGAGTTGTGACCAGTATGTCATTTGGAGTTTCATAGAACCAACATGATTTTTTATGGATAGTATCATAACCTGATAGATAGTAAAATAAATAGTAATATAAACCTTATAAATAGTAAATAAGGGTAATATTTTATTTAAATAAGGTAATAAGAGAATGGGATCATAATTAATTTTTCCACGTGATATAAGACTAATTAAATCATTAAAATGGTTATTTTTAAAATTAACTATGATTTTATTTAAAAATTAAATTTAATATACAAAGAAAATTATTTTCAAAAATTGAGTTCATTTTTGAATTCTACACATTAAAAATTGGATAGGGTGAATTTTAGGGATTTATCCAACATACATAAATTTTTTATAAATAGTAAAAATACTATTTTGAGTGTTCGGTAGTTTAATGATATCATAATGATGTAATAATTTAATATAAAATGATGTTATACTTTTGTATAGTATATTATGACATTATTTTTCCAATGTGGCAATATCCATGGGAATATACAAAGGGAAAGCCCATGGTTGTGTAAAAACCACTAATAAGGTGTCCCTTTTAATTAATAATGAACTCTCGCTTAATTATCATAAATACCCACTCACCCCATTAATTTTCATTCATTCTGAACACATTATCCTCAAATATATGTTATTAATACATCTTTAGGATTCTTCCCAAGTTGTCGTCAAACCCTCATGGTCTCAAACATCAGGTATTGGGAGTTACACTTCAAGGTAAGTGAATCAACCACCCTTCTATTTTCTTAAAGATTTTATTTTATGTTTTCTATTTTATTTTCATTTGGAACATGGGGGGATATTTCATTCCATATTACCCTTAAATCCCATAATATTTATCAGTTATGGGATACCTCCTTTCTATCATCCGACAATTTTATTAAATTTTTTGTGATGTCATAAGACTGCCTAATTTTCGTTAGAGATTTCTTGATTTTTCACTTATTTTGAGTTGCTTTCATATATACTAGTTTCATAATCTCCCCTCATTCAAATTATATGATAATTATAGTACCTTATGTGAAATTTACTTTAATTATTCTATTGTATTATTTCATCATCATATCACTTTCCCCCTCTTCATATATTAAAAATAAAAACACTGTCCGAGATGTGTTAATTTATCGCCTTGATAGACGACGAGTTCTAAATTTTCATTGCCATATTTATCTGTAGTCATGAAATTGATTTAATGGTTGAACAAAATAATTATATATGTATTTAATTTCATTAATGTTCTAGAACCCCTACAAACTCATAATATTGAATAATAATACCAAATAAGTTCATTGTACACAAAAATGCAAAGCTAAATCCAAGCGTTTATCAATAACTTTTAACTATTGATTCATACTCATGTATATAAACCAGAATCATTATAAGATCCTTTATATCTATCTAGATTAACTAATAATATATATTAAAAAATCTGTATGTTTAACCACATTTCAAATGAACTTCCATGTTTGAATTCAATTAAACAAATCACGAAAACCAAGGAAGAAAATGCTTCCAAATCAATAAAATTGAACCTCTTAAAGCCATAAAAAGGGCCGTGAATGAACCTAATAAGGTTATTCTAAACTAATTACATGTATTTTAGGTTCATGAAGTATGAATTAAATATGATAAATTTTATTTTTCTGATTATTAAAACAAAAGTATAACACACTCGAGTATAAGGTTATGGGTTTCTCCTCTCACCTTTAATTATTTGAAATTTCCATTATTCACCACATATTTCCTGAATGCGGTATATGTGTTCTACCATTTGAAATATAATATCATGTTTCATTATATTTTCATTTCATTCAAATATTAATTTGATAATTATTTATTCTTGGTCAAACGAAAATATTGATTACAATGTGGTAATGGGATTTGTGTCAATTTTACAATTTGTTATTGTATACATTGTTTTGTGCACCTAATAATTCTTATGTGGTGTACCTACTGGCCATTGGATATATATTGTAATTTAAAACTATATTTCTATTAAATATAGAGAATCTCATATCTTGGATATTTTTATTTTCTAAAACATATATCATTTTACGTATGGTGTTTTTTGGTAGGTTATTTTAACTATGGAAATATTGATGAATCTATATTCTCTACTCTATAAAGATATTGAAAGGCATATTTTTGTTGTATTAAATCAATTTTAAAAAAATATTTGGAATTGCTTTGGTGGGGGGTGCTATAGCCTCTCGGTGCATCAACAGTTCTCAATCGACAAATCAGTTGGTGACAAACCCTTGGAGTTTGTTTCCAAAAATAAGACAGGTTTCTACCCACATAACAAATTTTTTTAACCATATTATGGTATCATGTTCCAGATACATGACATCCAATTAGAAATAATTTTTTTATTCATTATAATTTATTACTATCAATGATATATTCAATATGAATAAAATCTATTTATGCAATTTCATTCTCTAATTATTAATAGTGTGATTTTTCATTTATTCACAATGCCATGTTGATATGTCAAATGTTTTATGATTTAGTTATTATTTTTTCATGCTTTGACTATTTGTATCCCTTACTAAGAATTTGAGCTCACCCATTTCAATTTTTTACTGTCAACATGTGATGAAGAGTATATCATTTATTTAGTTTTTGTGGATAAAATTTTTAGTTTTTGTTGTGTTTTGTATTTGGTAACCTTTTCCAATGTAATTTGAGTTACATATATGTATCTAGTTTCTTCCAGACTAATAAACTGATCATTCCTTCAGGATTTTCAGTCCATCTTACCATGACAAAATAATAAGTAATGCACTGAATCTGGTCTAGATGGATCATGGTGTTACATAGATTGAGGATGAAAAAAATCACCAAAAAAAAGAGAGGTAATCTAAACACATTGTTGAACAATATGTTGATCCCCATCGACCATCAAAAGAAATTTTCAACAATTTATAGGTGACCTAAAGGGGAATCCTCTATTTCTAACATGGTTGGGTACATATATACCTATTAAAGTATATTATTGGATCGATATATAAATAGTGTTAGTCAGAAAAACCACCTTAACTAGTTCATTCCTTTTTACACTTCCAATTATTAGATACAAAATTGGTAATAAGGGTACTTTGAGCATTACATTCACCTGAATGTGTGTGTGGATTATCATATATCAAAAGATAGATACATATCCTTTGAAAGATATAATTATAATATTTTGATCTTAAATACACTCTATTTTTATTAGCATATTAATGCATTCTTATTGTGTAGTGATCCCTGATTAGGAGAGTGTAAAATATTCCTACGACATATTGCCTCTTCATCAGGAAAAATTATTTATTGGTGGGAAATATTTAATCACAAGATTGTATCTAGTGATGGAGATAGTATAAAAATAATAATAATATTACCTTTTCTATATGTTATAATAATCTACCTATATAAGGTACCCTGAAATCTTATAACTACAGAATAAATCATGGAATTAGAAGTGGGAGAGGACTCTTTTGTGGGGATAACCTCTGTGAATTATAATGAAGTATTTCCCATGTAAATTATTTTATACACATAATCTACATTTAGGTGATATATTTAATTCTATATTATAATTATTGCCCCACATTGTGGAAATAATAAGAGAAAAAATCAGCTCTAGAAACTCTATACGATGACTGTGGATGTTCCAGATTATAATGTCTTTTCAAATAGCCCCATCTAACCAAATAGTTGTAAGGGTTTCCCTAGATTATCCACAATGACATAAAATGACCCCAAATACTCTGAGATTTAAGATCAATTGGTTGAACCGTAGAAAAAAACTCTTATATGTAGAGAAGGATTCACCGAAATGATTGATGTTATCATAGAGGTGAATTTGGGATCAAAAAATTATTCGCTTCCTACATATATTAGTTCTTCCATTAATATCATTTAGTAGGTGTTTTAAATTTCATTTAAAAAATTCATCAATATGTGATCATTTGAATTATATATATATTAGTTGGATGCACTGTGATGATAATACACATCAATTAGGCTTAGTCGATGAAAATCATTGCATCATGAAAACTACTAGGGGGAGTCATCCCTCTTATACTATAAAGTCTTGGAATTAGTAATCCAAAGTTCACATTATGTAAATGGTCAATTAGCATGAATATAATACTCCACATTTGACCTATTTTAGTTATTTTAGTCAATTGAATCTATCATAGTAAAAAAATTAATACATCAATGAAGAAATACTTATTGCCCGATGATAAAATGGGCATACGTTGTCTTTCACATGTGATGTTAAAATGTAGAGAAATAATTCTTTTCTTATGACATTAATCATTAATAGAGGTCTTATTCATATGAAATAAAGATAAAATACTCTAACCATATTGAAAATAAAATATAAAAAATCATGGAAAACATCATATCATGATTCAATATAGATGAAATATATATATGTGAAGGACAAATGATGTTCCCATGCCCCTCTGTATGAGCTAGATATAAATATAGAATCTAAACGTCTAATAACTAAATGTGGATTTAAACCTACTATCATGGGATATGTAGTGTTTTTCAAATCATAAATAATTTCATCTATCATAGTATATTCATCTTGGAAACAATAGAATAGATTTTGTGACAACATCATTAGCTCGTGAAATTAAAATATAGTATTTAAAATTTTTCATAGAATATGATATGTTAGGGAATAAGATATGTACGAATCAAATAGAAAATTAGGATCCATATCATGTGATGAATTCCTGAATACCAAAAAAAATTAGTGATTCGTGGATGTTGTCATATCATGGATCCTTCATTCCGAAAGTGTTACGGTAAAATTCATGATATACATCTTTTCTACATGAAATAAAACTACATGGTATTTAGAACAATATATTAATGTATTCTAAATAAAATGATACGTGTATTTATATATATATTCCATGATCATTAAAATTTGGATAACATCCAGATTATTCAAAAATCACGTGTACTTTATTTTAATCGCTTTCCTATAGTGAAGGTATCCTTTTTTCATTCCTTCTTTACAACACCATACATAGCTCACATAGAATTAATAATTTCCAAAAGAAATTCCTTGCATTATTGAGGACCAATTGCTAATAAACAGGTCGAAATGATCAATGTTTAGAGACCATAAAGGCATAGAATAAGTAATTTCTATATGATGATAAACTACATGTCTCATGTATAATGCATGAAATTAAACAATGCATAACTATATACATCTCTAGAGAGGGTAAATGTCTTTTGGGTTAGACTCCTGGTATATCTTCATTAAATAACTATTTTGGCTTGATTCCTACCCTCACATGATACATAGTGAACCACAGTCCCCAATCTTGCGTCTAACCACAATAATAAATTGGGAAATTTCCCCATCTATGAATGGGTAAGATCTACATAGAGATATTCTCATTATATAACAACTTGTGGATTTTTTTTCATATCATCACAGAATATATAGTGATTCTAGGATATCCAATACTAAGTCTAGTAGAATTAATAAATGGAAACAATGCCCCACTATATTAATGAGTTATTCTTATATGGATTTTTTCCCATTCATGAAATTCATGTTACATGGTTCATGATATTAAAATGAAAATATTGACAGATGGATAACCAATAATGGTTCTAATTGAAGTATTTAATGATAAAAATTCTTCTCTATGTATATGAAATTCATGAATAGAAATCATTCCTTTCATGAACATATTGTGGATTGAATCATGTTATCACAAGATATTTAATGATGACTAGATCTCAATTCCTAGGTCCAGCCACAAGAATAAATAGGAACAATTAATCCTTCAATGTATAGTGAATACCTTCATGGAGTGTTTCCTGTTCACAAAATACATTTTTCTAGATTCATATAATTACATGATACATAGGGCCACTATAATATCCAATATTGGGTTTAGTTGAAACACCAAATTTTGCACCACCAAATATTCATGTCAAACCCATAAAGGTGGATTTCATGGGAAAACAAAATTTGGATTCCATCGTTCAATAAATGAAAATGTAAATATGAATAACTCACCAATCCTAGGTCTATTCCCCACATTAATAAGAAAAAACCAACACATAGTATATATGTGATGGACCAATGTGAAAAAATATATGTTAACTACATGGGGATTATCTTCTTCTATCAAAGTATACATAGTGGCTCTTGGATTCTCTATTTTATTCCCATCCACTATTTTCATCCACACCAATCATGCCACTTCATATGGATCATATCAATGTAGAGGAGTCTCATTAATGTGGATGATTATTAAATAATTGGTACAATTAAAAGATTCATTGGTAAAAAAGGGAAAATCAACCTCAAAGCTAATATATACCTTTGGTTATAAAATATTGACTCATAACAAATCAGTCTATATATTCACAATTTATATCTAAAAAAATCTTGATTTCACATGAGATAAATCTTTAGACAAAGGGATCCATAATATGGAAACCCATTAATAATAATGTGCACTGATGAAATATTTACCAATATCAAAATCCCATCACTAGTTTTAATTATCCCTAGGGGGATATTTCACATTTTCACATCAATTCTCACGTAAAATCCTCATGATGTCAAAATATTATGAAAACATCTATTTTATTTAAAATTAAATATCCTTATATATCCATTAATAGTAGTATATTATCTTATAAAAAACTTATTGGGTGTTATATATTAGAATATTCCATTTATAGTAGTGTATTTTCTTGTAAAAAATAATGGTTGGTTGATAAATTGGATGAACACCCTTATGTTGTCCAATAAATGGTGGATGTGATTCATATAAATTTGTTAAAAAAATTAATCCATTACTAGTTATTAGATAATATATGTTCCTTGATTTCAATTTTTCATTATCAAATATTTTGATCATATAGTGTTGTAACAAGTCCATTGAGTAAAAATTGATGACCAAGGTATGTTTGGATATCCAATTATATCCCCCTAGTACTTTATTGGAATGGATTGATTTAGAGAAGAGTGTTTTTTATTTCCAGAATATATGGATGGGTGAAATTTTCAACATTATATTTTAATTTTCAGTTAATGGATATGGTTTTTATAATCCAGATAGTATTCTGAAATATGAATGTTTGAGTTCCATAAAATGATGTATTTTCCACTACTATTATGCTAATAGAGGCAATGAGAAGTAATAAGGAAATATTAGAGGTAACCTATGTAAGTAGGGAAGTAATATGAAACCACTGACATGCTGCCTTCTAGCCACTGACTAATCAGAGGGTTATCTGATACCCCATAATTAAATGTGGTCTCACAATATAACTAATGAATATTTGTAGAGGAATTAAATTATATTATCCCACATGGGATTTTTGTGGTCCCACCCCACATGAATTTTTTTTTGGTCATATAAAAAGGGTTATTCATCTGAACATCCCCCTTTGGTTCCAATATAATTAGAGGTTTCTTGGAAAAAAATTTATAGAATTTTTATGTGATCATTCATTTATAGTGATTTAACCAAAATTCATCATCCTATCATTATAAATTAATTTCCCTATTATTTATTTGTTAATTTTTATTCCACCAGATCCTGGTGGAATTAGATGACCATGATAGGGCTTATATTATTCCAAAGAAGGCGATATGTTGTAATTCCATCTGGATGTGGTGGATATTCATTCTAGTGATGGTAAAATTACACAATAATTTTTACATGGGATTCATTAATACTATATAGATATAATTATGTGTGTGGTTATGATATTTTTATATTTCTCATAGTGTGGTGATGTGGGTGTGAATATCCATAGGTGGAGACTCTCATGTAAAATTTGATGAAGAAATATAGTAATTTTTCTGAAAATATATCTGATTTTAATTGTATTTTTTTAGTTATAAATGTTATAAATTATTTCCCCGTGTTTTATGGTCTGAGTTAAGGGACTGCATCATTAACATGATTTTGTTTCAACCCAAGAAGGCAAGATCAACATGAGAAATAGGTGTTGTCCTTTTGAAATGTATATGAGAAAACATCATATGTGATATGTGGTTATTATAATAGCCCTATGTAATTATTAATATCCTTGTATGAATAATTTTTTTTCAAAAAAACCAAATAGAGATAACCAATATAATTGAGATTATTTTTATTATAATACAATCTTTTTTTATTTTACATAAAATTTCATTGAATTAAGTAAATGATTAGGGAATATTATACCATGTGAAGTAGTATGATTTCATGACCACTTATGGATGAGTCTATAGCCAGTAGTCTCCCAAGAGATACATGGACCCCATTTGTAGGGATCGGTCTAATCAAGTGATTTATAGAAATATTTTGGACCATATATAAGAGATCATAATCACCTCAGGGAGGAGGTTAATGATGATATTAGATGAAAGGGATATGTTTTTACTATGTTAAAACTAGAATAAACACCCTTACCATAGTAGCATGAAGTCTATTATTATATAATTACATTAGAAATAGAAACAATGAATCACATCCAAAATTATCAAATAGTTTACCAGTCATAGTAATAGAAATAAATACATGAATATCAAATTATAATTTAAAACAAAAAAAAATAAAATATATTACTTCCATTGAGTACCCAAATATTAAATTAATCATATCCCGAAATTTAAATCATAATACTCACATCGTCATCCATGGGAGTGATAAAATAAGAAACGTGTGCGATTATATTATTATTACGGTTTTGAGTATAGAGAAAACTATCCTAAACACATTTTGAAAAATAAATATAGAATGCTAAAAATGAATCTCATTCAACAGAATCAATTACTTGAGAACAATTAAGAATTTATATGGAATAACTGAGGATGAAATTATTCCATATTAACTATCAGATGATATTAAATCATATCCATGGATGCATAAATTAAATAAATAATCATATGGACCTCAATAACATATCTTATAATGGGGGAATTTGTTGTCCTAGAAGAAAAAAATGTAACATCATGCCCTCATGCCCTGGAATCTTTTATAAATGGTTATGTTGGGAACTATTTACCCATTATAGTTAGTACTATTAGACCAGATAATGTAATAAGGGGATATATCCTTATCATTCCTTAACATACTATGTCTAATGAGTTTCTATTGTTAAATGGGTGAATGATATTAAAGATAAAAAGATTTATGAAAATCAATCAAAAAAATGTAAATGTTTTCACAATCAGTAAGTATAATCATACATTTTCCAAATTAATATGGCCAATGGTTTCAATATAGTTAATCACCTTAATAATAATCATAATTTTTTTTGGGGAAAAAATAACGATAATAAAATTAATACATATACCTTTTAAAAATAATTATAAAGTATCTATATAAACATTGAGGATACAATCATTAATAAATATTCCTATAATAAAATAATTAACATAATGGGTTTTTTCATTGATGAATTGAAATTTCATAAAAGAATATTATAAATATTCCATGAGTAATATAACAATATCACATTTAAGTTAACATTTATATACAAAAAATGTTTAATATTAGGAATAAAAATCTTAAAAAGTTCATTGGAAACTGTAGAGGCGAGATTAGAGTAACTTATCTTTTAGGATGACAAGAAATTTCTTCCAAACAATTAAGTTAATAAAACATTTCTTTTAAAAAAATTTATGAAAAGTGAAAATTTTCAAAATTTATAATATTTATATGAATATTCCTTCCCAAAAGATTTTAAAAAATAATTTATTCATTTAAAAATTAATTATTAATTTCTTATAGAATATAATAAATATTTTTGAGAACATTATATTTAAAATAAAGTAATGCAAGAAAAATCATTTCCAAATAAAATGAGAAATAAATTGTAGATTTATAAATATATTATTATCTATCCTGATAACTACCAAATTGATTAATATGTTAAAATTATTTGAAAAATAAATGAATATCTATATAAAAATAGTATATATTGGTATTATTGCATAAATATCAAATAAGACCCCAAATGGAGACTCAAACATAGCCTATAAAATTTAATGATGATATAGTAAATCAACCCCTTAACAATTGGAAACCTTTTGAATCATAATATCAATTAAACAAATATCCATTCATTGATATTTATATCATATAATTTTTATGAGGATATGAATTTTATAAATTCAATTTTTTAGATACACCTCATTAAATTAATATGTAGTGAATATGGAATATGTTTTTTGAAGTAGAAGTAGGATAATAAACTGTTACATTAGCTATGAAATCCATTGTAATTGTTGGAACCTATTATATAATAAATATAAAAAATATATACATCCTATATGGTGGAATAATTTTATAAAATATACATCATATGTTTATCATATAACTATTTATCTCTTGTTACCAGAAATTAATTGTTAATGACAATCTTACTAGAAATAACATCATTATTTTTGATGTATGTTTTCGATTGGTAGTTTTATTACTTGTACATTGATTATGGTTTCATCACCTATATAATTTATACTTGATAATAATTTAGTTTATATGAAATATATTTTTATTTATAATAGTAGATAAATGTTAGATATAAATAAATGAGTTACATTATTTTTTGGTAAATTAGGTAATGTATATGCCTGAACATGTTTCTCAAGTTTGTTATCGGTGGAAAAAAATAAACATATGATAATTCACATTTATAGAATTGTTATTATATCATATAAATAATATTTTTTCATAAAATCCATCATAGTTATCTTATATTCCCAAATAAATCATAAAAGGAATTATATCGTTTTTTGGTGATGGTATCCTACATATATAATCAACTGACATTTTTATTTTTCCAAATATTTTAATGTAATAATATAGATTTGATAAAATAATTTCAGATTTATAGTAATTTTTAAACATCATTTAAATATATATTTTTGTTCTTTTTGTTTTTGTGTGTGTGTTTTTCAAATCCATTATTATATATATCTTTTAGAGGTGGTGATAGAAAATGAATTACATCATTTAGTGAGGTGGTTGTCTGCTGCACCACAATTGATATTTTCATTTCCCTTTTTATAGAAAATGGGATCAATATAAGCTATAAAAACAACAGAAAAATACCGTTTTATGTTATAGATATTTGTGTATATATTTTTCTATATTTTTTGATGATATGGCATAGTTAGAAGAAGAAAAAATATTAAAATTATTGGTTAATAAAATTAATAATTCGTTGGATAACCTGTATAGGTTTATTCCTATTTCTATATTAAAATGGTTTTACGAACACAAGAGGGATTGTAGGTAATGTAAAGGTAATAATATAATTTATTTTGGCACTAATTTCTAGAATATAGTACTATAGAAGTGTTATGAGAACAGAATATATGTTTTACATATATAACTAAGGGGACGGATGAAGATGAATTTTTTGAAAATAATAAATAATATTCATGTCTTACATATTTAAATGGTCCAAAAATTGATAATTATAAAAAATTATGACATACAATTGAAATATCTCTAAAAAATATGAATTATATATTTTTTAGGACATTTCGCACACATGATTTTATAAACCTTTATGGGATTTTATGACCTTTAATTTACTCATCTAAAAAATAATATAATTCTTCACAAATAATCCAATACATTAAAAATATTGTTATTTCTTTAACAACCTAATAAAACATCTGATGAAATATAATTTTTCACCTGAAAATAAAAATTATGTGATCCAAAAACATGTTATCCAAAATCATTATATTATTTATTTTCAAAAATAGTACTTTAAAAAATCATAATAATAAGTAAACCAAGTAGTTAAATTTTATTCCCTTCATGCCTACCCCCAATATTTTTTGTTTTCAAATCCCTATGTTCTTTTTGAATGGGAGGAGTTATTTCCTTGGGTATGAATTATCCATTTTAATAATATATTAATATAATTCCACTAATGTTTCCAAAAAAATGGGTGTATCCTAAAAATTAATAGTTCTCATACGGACACAATTTAGTTCCATGGTCATCGTTATGAAAGAAATATATATTCTCATGTTTTAATATTACATTATTAACACATCAGAAAAATAAAAATTATCTTTAATGTATATCAATACATTTAAACATATTTCCACAAACAAACTCATTCTTACTAAAATATTGTTTCTCTTAAATCCCATAGTAATCCCCAAGGTTATATTACCATAAATTTCTCCAAAATTTTATTCAACATACCAGAAATTATAAAAACTGTGTATAAGACATTAACCTCATGATGAAGTATAAAATACTAAACACGTGATGTTATTGATAGAATATAGGTTAATATTATGAAATGAAATATAGGGTTTACAAAATTAACATAGTCTTTATCTGATTCATGATTCATTTAATAATTATTTGATAAATAAAAATAATTATATCACATAATTTATGAAAAAAATGCAATAATGAATTATCCATATCACTTGAATTATTATTATACCATTGGTATGTACTTATTCTATAGATTAGTCTTCAAAATGATCATTTACTAGGATAATTTCCTAGTTCATCATATTTTAGAGAATAAACTCTAAATATGTCATTTGTGTGAAATTTATTTCCCTCCATATAAATATTCATTTATTTTTCCCCAATTCATTTCTATATGAACTAACTATAAAAACAATCAACATTTTGAAATTCTGTTGAGACATGATGCTAATTTTCCATATCCATATTTTTTTAATGATGGAAAACGATATTTTCTCCTCTATAGACTCAACCACCTGAGTTGTTAGATGACATCATCATTATCTTATTTGGTGATTCATTGAAATTGTTAATTTGAATGTTGTTAATCATATAAATTATAATTAATTATGCATATGTATGATATCTTTTATCCAATTAAAATCCAATTTGGATTATCTTATACACTGAAATGTACATAAAAATCTATTTTAGCATGATTTATTTTGGTTACACCCATTGACTGAAACCCGAGAGAATTGTATGATAAATAATATGAATATTTCGAAACTAAAAAAATAATTTATACGATATATATATAATGAAATATTATTTATTATTATAAGACAACATTTATTTTTTCATAGTTAATACATTTCAATCATTCCAAACCTTCATAATGGATCATACGAAAAATTTGAATTAACCTATGAAAATCACCTGGAACTATAAAACGAAGTGGGAAACAAGGCATATTGTCATGCACCATGTGACGTTTAAGTAAAATCCCAATGACTCCTTTTCAAAATTATAATTCCTTGGTAAATATTTTCATTATCCAAATAAACTATTAGAATATTAATAGAAATTTATTCCTAGTAATAACACAAAATATCTACTATATAAAAAGAATAGGATGTTATCCTATACTAATAATTATCTTCAATTAGAATTAAATAGTTTTGTTCATGAATTTTTAATTTACTAATTCATGTTTCTATTACTTGTAGAAAACATAATGTTATAAAAATTATAATGACAGTGATCTTTGTATCCCATAGTCTATTTTCACTAAATTACATGGTCACTAGATACAGAAAATGTAATGTCGATGGAATGATAAGTTCAGTTGTCTCATATAATAGGATACATACTTTAATATAACATTAATATTACAAATATAAAATACAACATATAATATTATTTGAGACCATTATTCCCATTACTATATCCCTGCATATAAAACATAATATATTTCATGGGATCATGGATAGAGTATCAAAAAAAATTATTGGGATCAGATGACCAGTAAGGGTATGCATACAATAAAAGATATCATGAATACCTATGGAAAAAATTAAATTCCAAGGTGAAAAAACCAAATGTATGAAATTTTATCTATAAAATCAGAACAATTGATAATATGGAATAAATACATAATAAAAATAATAATGTGTCATTAATAGTCAACTATGATGGAAAATTATCATTTTATAGTAATAATATAATCTCATAGGCATAATTAATTATTCTTATATTGAATGAATGCATAATCCATTACATCATAAACATTTTGTAACATCCTGATTCTGAAAAATAATACATAAAAGGGTAGTTCATTACCAAATACTAATGAAATATTTTCTCGTGATAGATATTTATGAATGAAGAGGTTATAGAGGTCACTTCCCATAACATAATAAGACCGGTTAACTCTTTCTATAAATGAGGTGAAATATAATAATATGAAAATTAATATTGAAAATATAGAACACAAAATATTAATATGTTACCAGTAAATAAACATAATAATAAACCCTCTAGAGTAATATGTAAAAATGTTATTAAAATAGTATATACCTAATCAAACTTATCAAAAACCATACAGATAAATAATAGGGATGGATTACATAGAATATTTAACCTGTGAAAAAATTCAAAAACCATTAAATAAAAGAATCATTATTATTTAATTATAACATATACATAATATTGAATATGTAAATTATTGTATTATTGTCCATCGAAAAAAATAAATTTTATAAAAAGTGATAAAATTCATTCTTTAGGAGAAAATACAATTCATTTTAAAATAAACCATTTAAATAATGAAATTAATAAATTATTGGGAAAATAATTTCATTAAAATGGTCATATAAACATTTTTGAAGGATTCTTAATATTATTCCGCTATCATGATATATGGATGTTAATTATTTGTACTGTTAGTTAAAAACTCATTCCTTTCACAATTTTTTTTGAATATTCAAAATATTCCTTGATATAAAAATGACCAAAAGAATAAAATAAATTTATAAAAAAACCTATATTAGATAAAATATTACTGTAATAAATAATTTAATAATATTATAATTATTCATTTTAATGTTAATGTAAAATATCAATTTTAATGAAAACCCACTTTTTAACAAAAATTCAAATGATTTGGATTTTCATAAAATCCATTTATCAATAATTTTAATTACCAAAGAGAATAAAGTTGTAGTACTACATGAGATTTAAATAAATTGTTTGTGTAGATGGAAATATATTTTGTTATGTCATATTTATAAAGTTATTCAACTAACCTAGACAAAAACATAAACCATTCTGAATAATGATGAGATTGCGAATTAAAAACATAAAAAGTGGAAAAAATAGTTGTAATCCAAATGAAATAAATTTCTACTGATGTATATATATATCCCTTACTTTTCATTATAAAAATAGTAAAATTAATTCCTGGATACTACATAAAAATACACAAATTAAATTATTAGTAAATAAGGCATATGACTCACTAGAGTATTAGTATGACAAGAGACACACACCATAGGTCCCAAAATCATTCATAAATGACTGAATGTCATATATAATAAATATAGTATGATTATTAATCCATCAAAAAACATCAATAAAATTTATTAAAAAATATATGATTTACATATAACCTTTTTTCACAATTTCATTTAAGATTCATTATTAAAATCACTATTATGGATAATAACTACACTATTTATCATGTTTGGGTTTGTTATATGGTATTAGTCAATTAAATTGGACACGGTTATGTCACACGGATAATGTTAACAAAGAAATTAAAATATAAATTTTATCAATGTATTTATATTTCTAATACACGATTAAATTTATCGATATAAAAATGATTTACCACATTCATAAAGATTATAGGACGTACATATGAATGAATAGTGCTTTAATTTTTTTGATAGACTGATAAAAATCAAAAAGAAATTCACATTCATGAATAATTATTATAGTACATACATTATATATTTTCATTATACATAACCTTATTATCATCTAAATCAATATAATAAAACTAAACAGATCTTTTTAAATAAGAAGTAGTCCACATGTAAACACTAGATAAATTATCGTTTTCCAAATTAATTGAAGGTAATATTATATATATAGTATTATATTTCCAATCATTTCATAAATATAATATATATATATATATATATTAAATCAATCATTATATTAATCGATGAGATGTGGTGATGGAAAACAAATTACAAATGTTCACGAGGAAAAAGTATATCATATAAACTACAAAAGGATTTTATCCCCATTTGATAGAATCTGAAGTGGGTTTAGGATATTACATTAAAAAAATAGAATTTCATGTTATTGTAGATGAATTTTTTAATATTGTATTTTACTTTAAGCCATTTAATTTATAATTAATTATAAATAAAATGTAAATACAAGGTTAATAAATATAAAACATATTCAGAAAGCATCATTTAGTTTATACCAAAAAAATAACTAAAATAGTTTAATGAAGTAATAATGATTATATTTATTGTTTATGGATTTAAAGAAGGGGTTTTTATTTATTTTCTAATATAAATGGTTTTGGATGTTTTCTATGGATAATAGAGTGGGTCCCTATTTATAATTTTGGGAAAGGACATGCAAGAAATTTTCGAAAATATAAATTTATATCTATGTTTATATATGCCTTAATTAATAAAAATGTGTCAAGAATTGATAATTGGATAATATATGCTCGATATATGAACATAAAATATTAATTTTTCTTATTTTTCGGTGATTTTTTCTTTATGTATTTTATTAAACCACTTGTAAACTTATTTTAACCTCAACTATGGGAATTAATTTTTTTATATTTATAATTTTATTTATGAAAAAATTATGTTAAATGTATTACCTTATATTATCATCTGTAATTAAACCATATATTTATGAGGAAATATATGTTTTCTAATGAAATGTTTTCTACGATTTAAAATTTTAATATCATAATTTATAATTATATATATTTATATAGACTAAATACAGATAATTATATAATTATGTATCAAACATTACAAATAATATACATTAAATCTAAATTATACATTTAAAATTTATTAAATGAAAATGTAGTTTTCATATAAATAATTATTTTTTTGTAGTGATAAAAAACCAAATAATTTTATAAAAATATCCAAATATATATATATAAAATTTATAATTTGAATATTTAAATATTTTATCTAATTTTTTAATTTAAAAAAATGTAAAATTAGAAAAAAAAATTAAAATTTTCCAGGCATTCATGATGAAACCACATTTAAAAGTAATTTTTGTTCTTAATTATAAAAATTTGATTATTGTTTACTCATGAATAAAAACATATTATATGAATCATAAAAAATTATATAAAATATATAATTTATATTTTTCATTAATATAATTCATCAATGGATATTAATTTCTCCTATTAACATAAAAACACTTGGATAAAAACAATTTAGTAAAACTGTATTTTATATTCAATTTATCATAATATTTATTCTAAAAAACCTGAATAAAATTAATTTAGATATTAATATACAAAACATATATATTTTATATATTATTTACTACAATTAATAACTTTAAATTTAATGTCCATGTTTTAATTTTCTTATTCAAATAATATTTCTCACGGGACCTTCAATCTTAGTGTTGCATATCATATCAACAATCGAAATAAATGTTCTTTATATATTATTAGAGGATAATATACCTAGTAATAATAATTATCATTCAATATAGTGATATATAAATGGGGACTCATTCCCCTAGAAATATATGGGGACCTGGGTGAGAGTATCTATGTTAGTTGAAAAAATGGGCTTTCGACTTTCCGCAACATATATTAAATTACTATGTTGTCAGTCTTGAGTCTATCACCATTGTAACGAGTGATGGTCGAAAGGTAAATGTTGGGGTTATGAGACCATTAAGAGTATCATTGTTAAAAATAATTCTCATGAAGCCCATATAAGACCCTAATTACAAGATTACCCTGAGGAGAACTTCTTCATCAGTATAAATGAAATTAATTATTTTGGGAATTCTCCTAATAGATTTTAATGTTGTAGTAATAATGTCACATGGTATAGAAATTAGATATGTTTTATTATGATATTTAAAATAACCATATGGGAGTGCATTTATTTGTTATTGGAGACTACACATAGCGGTATTATCTTATTATGATAATAATTTTACCAAAAAATAGTTCTGGATAATGGAAAGGAAAGAACTCATGGGGTATATTTTACAATTGTCTAGGTAATATCATGTTTTGAAGGGCCTTGATAAATGTATAATTATTACTTTTTTAAAACTACCATAGAGGATGTATTCATTTCCAATCTATGAGAAATACCATAGGGGATGTCTATGATACTCTCAATAGTAATGGAATTGATATAAAGCTGGTTTTTAACCTTTATAATTTGATGGAAATTTTTTAGTAAACATCCACACGTATTATAAATGGTACATGCATACCAAAAGGCTTGAGTTGGTCATATTGCGTGTAAATTTCATCATTATATGGTCAAAAACCCTCAACACTGAAAAAATCATATATACTCTATTTGGGTAATTGACCTAAGAAACTATAATATATTTTCTTATGACATATGATTTATAATGGATTATACAGTGTCATTAATGGAATTTTGAAACTAGTAAATGCTTTTATATTATTTTTTCCTTAATAAATTTATCAATAAATAATAATTTATTTATTCAATTAATATATCATAAAATAGAAATACTATTTTTAAATAATATGATAATATTTTTGAGGTTGCCTATATTGTTTTTAAATCCCTCAATTCTAAAGATACAACATTACATGGGTACCTATGTAGCCTTCAAAAACTAATGTTTTATGTTAGAATGACACATTTTACTTTAAACATCACGTGTGATATCTTGTATGAGACAATGGTTGTAGGGTGTGGTATGGATTGGAGTAGATTTTTATCCTCAAATTCTATTACTTTTTAAAATATATATTTTTATATGTGATCATCCCAGTAAGTGGTCCGCCTTATATATTTTATATCTATTTCATGTTTTCATATCTCAACTCATTAATTTTGTCATGTCATATTTTTTTTATTTTTCATTCACTATTATTCTATTTTTTATGGATTCTAATTATTTCATATTTATGATACACATTAAAATGGACATATAGTCTTTACATTGAACAAACATAGACCCACATTTCTAATTGGAATGATGTAATGTATGAGGATCGATGATTTAATTATAGTGGAGAAACAATATTGTAGTAATTCATAGTTTACTAGTATGGGATGTCAGAAGAACCTACCATTTCACCAGGTAGGGTAGATTTTCCACCCATTAAATAAATCATAGCTTTAAAGAATCTTCATCATCCACTATAAGAAAACTGCCATTTAGCAGTGGTTATTTTTGCATGTAGTGGTTGTTTAATCCGCTGCAACATTGTTTGGCGGCAGTTTATAGAAACTGCTGCTAAATTTGGTGTCAAAAAATTATTAGCAGTAGTTATTTCCTTTAATCGGAAGATTAAGGGAAGCGTCGTTGCTGCCTTATTTCGCAGTGGTTTAAATGAGTTTAGCGGCATTTATAATTGCTGGAAATAAAATAAAATACAGCTGGTGTAAAACTGCCACTAAAGTCATGAGAACTGACACGGAATGTACGCAGGTGATGGAACTCTGTTGCGGCAATTAAAAGTTCCACTAGACGTAAAAACTAATTACATTTAGTAGTGGTTAAATCCACAAATAATGTTTACCTGTATACGTTTTTCCGCAGTAAAAACCGCTGCAAAAAGATTTCCAGAAAAAAATAACATTTCTGCTTCCACTGCACCACTTCCCTGAAAAAAAATCAAACAAGATATAAAAATAGCCTAACAGATTAATGCAATGAAAATTTAAAAAACAATGGAGACAACAATTAAATAATTTATGTTCATGATTCTGGATAATATAGTGGCCCATCATAAATGGATATTTGTAGTGAGAAGATCGCATATTTTCTATTAGTAAAACTGATGAATCTAGTTGAGAAGATCTCTTGACGCTACCAACACATCCCTAGGTAAAATAATGAAGTTCCCTATTTTAATAATTCAATTCACATTAAAAACAAACATTTAACCCACATTTCATCATTCAAATCTTGTATTCATTTCCACATTCATACCCATTTGATTTAGAATAATTTCATTCACAAGTCAATCACCTGAATCATTTGGATGTCTTGCTTATCCTATGTGCCTAACATGATGTATGAAATCACACACCCTCTCTTTCTACACCCAGACAAGAGATAAAGCCCAATAAATCAATAAAATCACATCTAGGTGCACCACTTGAGGTGGAAATAACAATGAACCATATAATCACAAAACTAAACTCTAATTCCCACCCTTGGAAACCTGGATTCCTCCATCGTATGTGGGACTGCAGGAACCAAAAAAAATTGCATTACCAGGACCCAAAAAGATCATAGTATCATTTCTACCATTCCCCTAATAGAAAAACAAAATACCGACTCTAATGTCCATAAACTGAAATCCACTATAACTGATGTCCCGAGTGCCTCCCTGTATGCCAGAGGCTACTAAATAGCAGCACGGGTCTAGAGACAACTATGAGGGGACAATACCAACTTATCAACATGAATCCACAATAGAAGTAAAAATAATTGAGATAATAAGAAACATAAATAATAATGGAAAACATGAAACTAAGTCCAATAAGTGACCATGTACATATTCTATAACAAAATCTAAAAAACACACTACATGTGTAATTTTCATACAATATAAACCAATACCAAAACAAACAAAAGAATCTAAAACTAGATCTGATACCCAAATCATTCTGGACCTCTATGATCTAACATGTCCTCCCAATAACAAAGAACACCAGGTTCATGTCCTGAATCTATACCTGAAACAAACATTATCTTCTCAGGTCCCCAAGTTCCATGGAAGCCTATGAAGTGTGTGATTACAACTTAGTAGGTCACCACCAATAATGTCTAAAGAAATATCTAGTCTGTAAGAGGTGTATGCAAGTAAAAATTGAAATGAATAAACAAGTAACAAGGAAAACATTTATGTAATTATCATATATCCGTTTACCCATTAAATTCCATATAATTGGCTAAAAAACTAAACTAACATAGGTACAACTGGAAGTCTAATCCAAGACAAAAAGGGTGACACACATCTAACTATAATTTATTTAATTAACCTTATCAAAAACCATACCCATTGGACTCAATATTCATTTAATCAATTTTCATTATTATTTCCATTCCATAACTTATGATATATTCATTAATATTATCATCATCATCTTATATTCAATGGGTTATGAATTTTCATCATTTACACTATGGACTAATCCGATTAATTACCATGAATAAGGGGTAAGTCGAGTCCACATATCACTTGAGATAACCACATCACAAAAACACATTACCCTAACCTTGAAGCCTCATTCTTGGTGGAATGTAACCGTTCGGGGAATATGTCTTCATCCCTTTCCCTAACCCATGGATTTTGGTGAGGAGTTTAGATCCTTAGTCTAACTAAAACCATGGGCATAAATGCTGAGTCAACACACCACACTAAAAATCAATGTGCACATGCATATCCATATAGGGGTAGGTTAGAGCATCAGTCCCACCCAACCCATGGGAGCAGCCATAGTCCTTTATCCCACACCAACATACCAAAACGATATATAACAAATACACAAAATCAACCACAATTCAAAACAATTAATAATGGAATGTATATAATTACATAACCCACTAACAAAATTACCATTTTCCATACATGTCCCATTAAGCCCATTTCCTTTCTTATGCCTAACCCATTAAGCATAATCAAAAATTCCCTTACATTAACCCATTTGACATATTAAACCATTAAAGATGATAAATCACTTATACATTTCAATTAAAAGACATATTCTATTGGGAACATTCACCCTAGTCCCATTTATCCCATTTTCACATCATTCCAAACACCTCTTTATAAAATATCTTCAACTAATCTCATTCATTAGTTTGTTAATTTCATTATCATGTTAACATACAAATGTAATTTTTATGGGTTCTATATCACTAACCCCTATGACCCTTCAATTCGACCCAGTACCATTAAAAATTTATATACTATGTCATGGACATAACAAAAATTCTATACACTCATTTAATTCATATTGAAACTTCCCATTAAATCATAGGGATTCCCTTTATAAAAACTAAAACATTCCCAATGTCTTTTATTTTATAACTACCATCCAAAACAAACATCACACTATTTCTAAAAAAAGAGAACCATGACCTAAATTCAAAAATCATTTGAAATATCATTAGAATATTCCATTTTTAAAAATCACCATGATTTCACAACCTTCATTGAAAACAATAACTTCTATAAACATAATCATAAGACGATGTATCCTAACAATGCATCACGATGTTTCTGAATATTTTCATTTTAAAAATGAATGATTCATAGAATTATTTGTTGAAATTTAGAATATAAAATAAAATAATATTGATATAAATAAAATATATCTCAAATAATTGATAAATATATCATTAAAACAAAAATAACCATGTATAACATTCTTTTGATAACTCAAGGATATTTTGGAATAGTGTTGTTCATGAACATCATAATCTGTAAGATACAAACAATCATTCGAGGTAAGATTAATTTAAATTTTTATTTGAATGCATTTTTTGTATAATAAAATTATCCTTGGGAAAATGGGGGGATTGGAGGTGCTCTAGGAATTTGGGATTTGAATAATGAATAAAAGAGGCCATCAAGTTCAAAGTGCTTGGTTGGTTCATGGTTAGAGATAACCCTACACCTTGGACTGAGGGATATATGGCCTAAACCCCTTAGATAGAGGTAGTTAATGGCCACCACATGGGTTTTTCAATTCATTAGGATGGACTAGCCAATCCATATGACCTAGACACCTCTTGGACAAAGGCCAAATTGTGCGTCTATTTTAATTTGGAGAAATTCCCATTCCCCCCATGAGCATTAATATTTCATACCCAATTTTTCATGCATTTTATCCTCCAGTACAAAGCATTATGAACTATGAGTTGTGCCCTATTCCAAAGACCATTATCCTTTTATCATTAGTGATTGAATGTTCTATTAGCTATGAATCGATGATCTATGTGGGTAGGCCCTTCAAGCCATGATGAAATCCTGAATATGATTGAACATAGGTTTTATATAGGGTTTAATACCATCTCCCATTAAGAGGAACCTAGGTTTTATATAGGGTATGAACATATTTTATCATTTTGAACAGAATATGATAACCATTAACAACGCATGAAGATTCACTATCTACACATTCTGCCTCATCACGGTGTCCACAACACTATCCCCTTGATCAGTATTAAATGTCCAATTTGTTCGACACATCAAAAATGTGTTGAAATCCTAGTAATCCAAAATCTCGACTACCAATTCAAACATAGGTCTAACTGGAATGATGTATAACACACTCGTGAAATCAAGACATAAAAGGAAACATCAAATATTAATAAAATGTATAAAATAAAACATGAGAAATCATGAAAATTTTTGGACAAGAAAATGTATGGTGGAATCTATGTGCCACACATGTTACATATACACACCAAATATTCCCATATTTTTTAAACACATCAACAATACAACTACTCACAGTCCAGTGATGCATCGTCACCCTCTCCACCTCCATCTCCACTTTCTGCTGTCAACTGTAAGAATAATATAATAAAAGTAAAATATTAGTGCATATTAATATTAAAACATAAAACCATTGAACGTTTTAAATGTAAATTATTTTAATTTTTTATGATTTACCTGCTGACCACCAGTCGATGCACTACCACCGGGGGAATATCTACTCATATGCTGATGTATATCATTCATCACATTCTACAAATTGGATATCCGAGGCTTCATAAGGGGGAGTCGACGACTCCAGATCTATTGGGAAACCCACAGATGCTTTGAGAGATAGTGCAGGGGGAGAATTTTCAGGGGTGTATGCAGCTGGTTCCTTAGATACTGTGGGGAGGGAGCCAGATGGATCGTCATCTGTCGTAGAACAAGATGAAATAGTGTACTACTTCCTCATAGGAAATCCTGCCATTTAATCAAATAAAATTTAGTTCAGAAAATATATTTCAAAAAAATATGCTGAAAATAATTAAAATTGATAATAGATTCGCAGTATTAACAGAAAAAATACATATAAAAATGATAATGAATCACTACAGAAATGAATCAAGTGGTTGCTGAATGAAAAAATAATTATATATACAATCATTTTCCCCTTAAATCATGTCGGTTTCCTACTCCATTGCTTCACCCACTTAATTTGTCCTTGCTAGTCTAATATTTCAATATCATGATGGACAAATAATTGTGCTTCCTATTGTTGATGAAATTCAATTTCAGAGGTCAAATCTTCCACTTCGTCACCCATATCATAAAAATCTCTTTTTATTACATGAACAAATAGAATCAGCCCTTCATCCACAACATCATTCATTTAATAAACCATTTTTTTTCTGATGCTAAGATATATGGATCATGAAGTTCACGATCACCAACATCCATCATGTGACATAAGTTCATAGAAGTAAATTTCAAGATATCTATTTTAACACCTCTGATAATATCAACCCATTTTCATTTGAATAAAACAATAGAAAAATTTATGTGGTGGTTTTATTCAAAAATATCATGAATATTTCAATAGTATCCCACTTCATAAAATTTAAATATACCATTATTTTGTGTTTTCAAACACACTTCTCATTCGACTGTACGAAATCTAAATCCATTGACATTATAAGCGTCGAAATTCTAACTTGTTTTATAGGACCTCTAGCAAGAAACTTCAAATCTTATGAACATTCTGCTCGAGTATCAATATTCATGATCTGAAAAAATAAATATAATTTAACATATTTAAAAAATTTATATGTCAAACTAATATCCGTATTTATAGTAATATTTATGAACTTACACGTCGTTCAAACCATTCTACAAGCTCTTTATTCTCAATTTTCATTATTTCATGCACATTTCATGTTTCGCCTCTCATTAATCTCTTTGTTTGTATCCTAAACTCTTCAATAAATGGATCTGCAATTTCAATATTTAGAAGTACATATCTATGTGCCTGTAATAATTCTAATTATGACAGTGTCACATTTGAGGTCCTCCCAATTGATCAACCAATAGCAGGAAATATTGATGACTTATGATGCATTTGAGATTGAGTTGATGTGTCGTTAACACGTCCAAATTGATTTAATCTTGTCTCAATATCATCCAATGATCTGGAAGAAAAGGTAAGTCACTCCTTAGGAAAATAACCTTCAGAAATAGAGCCTTCTAGTTGAGTTTTATTTCTCATGCATGCTTTCAAATGCCCAAGATATCTATGAAATAATATAATCATATTATGCATTTATTTAAATACAAAAAATTGTTTAATTAAATAAGTAACATATAAATAAAATGCCTCTCAATTGGATATATCCCTTGATAATGAATGAGGACTCCTAATTTATCTTCCTCATCCAAATATACAGTTAAATGCATCATGACAGTAAAAATGATGGAGGAAAGATCATCTCCACAACACAAATGGTCAATAAAAACCCCTCCTGGAGGCTGTCAAGCTTAAATGGATGTAGAGATTTATCACATAATTTCTTGAAAAATGTGCAGAATTGGAGTACAACAACAATAGATTTTTCACATAAAAATGTACACAATTTCAATGGTATTAACTGTTGTAACAAAATATGTGAATTGTGACTTTTCAATCCATGTAAATTATGTTTCTTCAAGTCAACACACTTCGATATGTTACTGGAATACCCATCAGATACCTTCAGTTTCTTTAAAATTCGAATGAATTTATCTGTATCCCTATTTTTCATTGCAAAAATGGTCAGAGAATACTTTTCATTCTCATCTGGCCAGAGATCACGTTTTATGTTCATTACTTGTATGTCTTTGTGAGCATTGAGATGATCCTTCTACTTTCCATGCTCATTATGTAATGTAAAAATCAAATTATCACAGAAATTCATCTCAATATGCTTCAAATCAAGATTTATGTGAAAGAAATTAAATTCCCAATACGATAGTTTAAAGAATATACTTTTTTTCTTCTATTGGTGCGTTCTGATTTTAACTGACGATGCACATCAGAGCTTTTTTCTGCTATCATTCAAATGATGAACCTTCCCAAATTCTGTTTCAACATTTTCAAGCTGTGTGATTATTTCAGAACTAGTTAAAAACTTTGGAGGTTGTCTACGATCAATAGAACCATTATATTTTGATCTGTTGAGCAGAAATATATGAGATACATCGGGAAATCATTGATGGCACAAGAAGCAACATTTTCTACTGTAAGGTAGCCATTTGGGATCAAAATCAATGTTACGAATGTGACAAGCCAAACCCATGTAAGTGTTACAACCAGATAAATTCCCAAGCCTAAGAAAGTCACT
Source organism: Viscum album (assembly GCA_963277665.1). Classification (NCBI taxonomy): domain Eukaryota; kingdom Viridiplantae; phylum Streptophyta; class Magnoliopsida; order Santalales; family Viscaceae; genus Viscum; species Viscum album. The sequence goes on from OY728160.1 coordinate 572,594,453, forward strand.
AATGGGCCACATTAAAGCAGAATTCATTTGGAATATTGTTTCAGAAGAAGCATCAAATGTCTCAGCACCATTTCTCCATAACTCATGAAATTTTTCAATCAAAGGTTGCATTTATACATAAATATCATTTCAAGGAATTTTATTTCCGGAATAATCATTGAAATGATAAAATATGTTTGTTTCATACACATACACGGAGGTAAATTATAAGGATCAAAACAACTGGCCTAATGCTATAACTGGTACACACTGTCACAAATAGGTTGGATCCATCGAGAGCCAATACCAATCGAACATTCCTCATATCAGCTGAGAAATATAGATGTAATGAATCAAATGTATTCCATGATTGGTAATCTCATGGATGTCTCATTAACCCATCATTTTTTTATCTACAGAATGCCACTTCAAGTTTTTGGCGGTTTCCGATGACCTGAATAATCATTGCAATCGAGGCTTCAAGGGAATGTAACACAAAACCATTGCAGGTGTGTTCCTTTTATTCATTTCCATGAAATTATGTTTATTCAGACTTCCAACATCACCCTTTTACTACCATCTAGAAGAAGAAAATTACTTGCAATTCGGTCAACATTAATCCTCTCCCCAATAAATCATACAATCATTGGTACCCGCATGTATTTTTGTATAATTCAGCCCAATATTGTTAACAAATTTTTTCATATCATAAACATATTTTGGGATTTTACTTCAGGAAATGTATTATGAATCAATTCCAATATCATGGATATTGCCTTATTTGTAATTCAACAAAGATATTTGATATGGGACAACTTCAGCAGAAATGAATGCTTTAAATATTTCCAACACCCACTATACAACTCATTATTTCCACCATCAATTAAATCATTCAACGCATTTTCCTCAGTGAGGTTTTCTATTAATTTTCCCTCCACAAAATCCAGAGGAGGATCTAATGATATGTTAAAATATTTATTTGGTTTTTTTATTGTCTCAAAAACATCATTTGTAACATTTCAATTTGTAGCACCCTCTTTTGGTTGTTCTAGTATGTTTTGAGACTGATGGTGGTGTCTTGCAGTGCCGAATGCATCATTTATGAGGTTTTTCATTTCATTTTCCTTTCGCGATGAACTTGGGACCCCATTCTGTGGATTAACATTAGTGCTCAATCTTTCCGTAATGTTTGATTATCCATCAAAAACCCAACAAAAATATTCACCAGGGAATTTCTTCAGTATTAAATGTTTATAAACTTTATCTCTCTTTAACCATGTTATAAATTTATATTTAAGACATGGAAATATTATTCTCCCATCAACAGATAGATTAGAAATTTCAAAATCTAAAAACTCATTCAAACCCTTAACATACTGAGGTTTGTTTCTCGGTAATGTGATCTGTCTTTTATACATGTATATCACAATGCGCCTACACAGTAATAATAAAAATTAAAACACATAGTTACTACTAAGTAGAGAAAGTGATTCTTATTTACAATAGTGTATGATTACAAAAAAATAATATAATAAATAGGAGCCCCTAAGTTAGATGAAAAGCCTCTAGTGTTTGGGATATGGGAAGTTTCATTGGTAAATTGAAACAGTGTGCTAACAATGCCATATTACTCAATTACCACATGGTAAATACTAAAAGTTATGCTAAACAGTATTCCTATCATGTTTTTCCAAAATCTCCAAATTTTTAACCCTTGACTTTTGAAATACATTATCACAACAAATTTTAATATTAGATAACAAAAACTAAGTTAAGAATAACTTGGTTGGAATCACAGTTCAGGAGGAAAAAATAATCAATCCAATCTTGATCTAAAAGCATAGAAATAGCAGGATGTAACCCTTAATTGGTCCTGATTGTGTGACTCTAAATCACAATGAAAATGGTATGGGCATCATGACCATATACTAAATGACCCCTCTTCCAAGTTCGTATCTTACTCCTTCAACCCAGGTAGTAAAAGTGGGACATCCTTTATGCCACTACTTCCATTTATGATTAGAGAGTACTTATATTTTTCTCTTGATATCACACAACCAACCACTAATACAAGATCAAAGAGTGAAAACCCCACTATTATCTAAAACAACTGTCAATAGTTTTATTGAGTTATACATAATAATGAGATCATCCATATTCATGATACCATATTTTACCAATTCATATCAGGTTATCTTGAAACATCTCTTCATGTAGGCTACCCCAGCTTATGTCCCACACATCACAAACATAAACAATGTGCACCTGGGTAAATTTTTTCTAAATTTAAACATCATCTATATTTCTACAACCTGTATGACCAAAAACTATATAATTTAATAGACAGACAACTTATCATGGTGAACCATTGTAATGAGAAACCGATGTAAAAATTGAGTCTCCCCTAACCGGATATGATGTTAACCTATTCTAAGTTAATAATTTGGAATTGAAAAATGGAAGAAATAGTATTAGGATTTAAATATATAAAGGGAAACCTAATAATAAGAAAATTACTTGTGAACTAGGCCTCCCCAATATGATGATCAAGAAGAATTTAACGTGAAAAAATAAATGACTTAAAACTTGTGGGGTTCATAATATTAATCTATAAGAAGTCATGTGGTACACGCGATGCCCTTTTGACTATGAAATCATTTTAGCATTCACTTGTTCTCTCATGCCCAGTTTATCATTATAGAGGTATATTTATGAAATGTGTGAAGAAATAATTTTGGGTTTATCAATCCATTTTAAACATTTTAATCCACACTCAAAAACTACCCCTTAGATTTCCATATCATGTTGAGTAAACTATTTTATCCAAATGGACAAAAAAAAGTGTTATAGTGATGGTAGATATGCCCATACCCATTCATGATCCATATAAAGGGGGAACTAATTAATCAAAATGAACTAACTATAGTGTTAATTTGATGGTATCTATGTCTATATCCTTCGATGATCCATGATCCAAATGAAATAATTCATCCAAATAGACTAAATCTAGTGTTACAGTTATTGTACTTATGCCTATACTCATACATGATCAATGAACCTGAGGAAATATTTCTGACTCATTCATTTTTGAGAACCATATTTGACTTTATGCATAACCAATTCAATGTTCAATTGGGTTTATATTATTTTAATGATGATTCCTCCAAAATATTCATAGGTTATTATGAAGTGTTAATCAAGATAAAAAAATCAACTTAATGGATGGCAATTAAGAATAAAAAAAATCTTCATTCATCAATAAAAACAAACGAGAAGAGGATCCATATTCTGGAGCGTGTCTTCGATGTTAAAGGTAAATAAATATGATAAAAACAAATATAATATACTCAAATCATCCAAATCTGTAAAATAATCCAATTTCTAATGATAATTCCTGATGAAATATTGATGGTTCATTTGTCTAATATCATTCAATTTTTCTAATTAATGCATCTTCCTAACATTGTAGGTTAGTTTTAAACTCCTTCATATAATGAGCTCAATCCTTATGTCTTCTGATAGTAGCTACACCTACACACTTTCCACATGAGACTCATATTCTCATGGTATTTCTATCTTCATAGTTATTCAATCATGAGGCCATGCCTCTTCAATAGAAAAAGTATTCAAGTACTTAATTGAATCCCCTATATATTTGACTTGATGGTTAGAAATATCGAATAAGAGGAGGCTATATTTTTGGACTACGTATTCCACTAAAGAAGTGAGAATATGATGGATAAGAGCATATAAGTTCCATTAATTGAATTCAATTGTGACCAATCCATAAAATAGTTGGAGAAGAAACTACACATTATCAATATTATCCTCTATCCTCATAAGGATAGAAAAATATTGGCACCAAACACATTTTATCATCGCTTAGTTTTTTACAGTGATGTTGGGATGAAAATACTATTTACATGATTCTATAAGTAGGAAATCTAATGATATTGTAGAAACCTCCCTGTTTTTCCCCCCATGAAGCCACTATAACCAAAATATATGTAGGAATATAATGATATTGTAGAGGCCTCCATGTTTTCCCCCAATGAAGCCACTATAACCTACCACAACTATGGCTCCCCACAAACCGAGTTGTCCCACCTCCTATTTCATATAGGGAAACACCTAAATCAAAATTCCATCTAATTTGGGTGTTTAAGAGGTTCTTTATATATTTCACTAGATATAGGTGACACCACACCCATGGTGCGTCTAGACCGTAGCATGTTAAAGTTATCCTGACAACACCACTCCTAGAATCCAATCACTAAAAAATTGGTAAACTAAAAAATAGCCATAAAATAAATAAAAAATAAAAAAATTATTTCATGGGGTGTAATAATCAACCCCCTAATGATAAATTACTTCCATATAATTTAATTAGTATAAGTATAAAATTAAAAATGATATAACCCCATGATAACTCATTTCAAGAGGTGGTTGGGTGGGAAAAGAACTCGGGGGTTTTTGAGTGAATTAAATCCAAACCAAAAACTAATCTAAGATGATTAAACTATTCTATAAAATATCCTCATCATCTCCAATCATTTTAAAACAATAAACATGAAACACAAAACTCAAAATAGTTAGAGGCATATCATATATCTCTACACCATTTATGGATAATCTAGAAATGTGAAATTTAGAAAAACCATCGAACTCGTGAAAAAATAAAACCAAAAACCTAAATTCCACTAAATTCCCACTAACACAAGAACTATCCCTAAAATTAACTTCCACTAATGATCCCAAATCTTAATGCTAAAGTGAAAAAAAACCCACATAAAGTTCAAATTAATAACAACCTTTATTTTTTACGTAGGTTTCAATGCTCAACGTAGTCCAACTACAACCTCAACAGTGCGTTCATCATGTCACATAAACCTCCAAAATATCAAAACCCTCATGTTCTAAATAATATTATTTTTTATATTATTTATGTGACCATGATTTCATATTTATTTTCATTCCAAACCCATCTAGAACCAACCTCCTGAAATCTAAATCTTATGAACACACAACCTTCTTGTGGGAAAACCCAAATCAATGAGGAATTCAAAATACCCAAATTCCCCACAATCTACCATATGACATCCCATAAACTAATGAAACCCGAAAATAATATGGAATGAGGGAAACTGGGGAAACCTAGGATCGCAAGGTCATTGGGGTCGCGGTGTCCGAGGTCATCGGGTCCTCGGGGTCGTGGTGTCGCCAGGGTCACTGCGGTCGCGGGGGACCGAGGTCATGGGGGAAGCAGGGGGAGTGGGGATAAGTGAGGTTGGGGTGGGGGGGGAATGGTCAGCAGCAGAAAAAAATGTTTCATGGTGGTTTATTATAAACCTCCATGAAACCATTTTAAAAAATCGTTTAGCAGTGATTCCCAAAAACCGCCGCTAAAAAACCACTGCTAAATAAAATTTCTATTGTAGTGATCAAATATAAATCTAATAAATCATGAATGGATTTGAGTAGGAAGAGGAATATTTGAAATTTTTTATATTTTTAATGACTTATTTCAAACCATTGAGTATTTATTTCATTATGAGAAACCAATTACTAGAAATAATGAATAATATATTTAACTTGGTTTTCATTATGAAATACATATCTATTTTCTAATCTGATTAGTTAAGTACATGTAAGTCTTTTCCAATTCCATGTGGGTTGTGTAAAACATATATATAAGGTCTCATTAAAATAAATATATTCATGGATTTAATTTATCTCATTAGTGTCCACTGGTTAAATTCACATCTGTCTAGGCCCCTATATGATAAATGAAGCATATTTCACATCCACTATATTAAGAGTCTTGATATATATAGAATCTGATATATCTTTTTCATCAATTCAATATCATATTTAATGTCATTACGAACATGAAATGGGGATTAGATATGTTGTTGATACGTGTGATAAAACTAATAATCCAAAATGAGAAAAAGTCATGCCTATTAAGCTAATATGGGCCATTTATTAATCTATAATACATGGATTGTGAAATTTTATCAAGTGATTAAATAAAATAATATTCAGAATAAGTGTCTTCTCATAGTATGTTCTCTATATCTCCCGCTATGGGGTTTATATCGTATCTTAAAATTGATAATGTACTATATAAATTAAATATTCCGAATGTAACATTAAAAAAATTAAAAAAATTATTGATTTAATCCATATGTACGTAGTAATGAACATACATAATCTAAAATATAGACTAAAACATGAAAAAAAATCCATAAAACTTTCTATGTTTTCATTCACCACTTCATACCAAATATGTTCTTAATGAATGGAAATCCCATATTCAAAAAAATACATTCCCAATATGACTTCTAATGACAACATCACATGGCAAAATATATCCCATGATACTCTTATATACCCATCATTTGAGTACCAATAATCATATCTCAAGAATACTGAAAATACCATAAAATATTATAATAAACATAGATGCGATATAATTTCTTAATAAAACAATATTTCATACCCCTCTCCATTTGTATTATACAGGTCTTTAACATGGACATAACATTCCCCCAAGTCCCAAAAAAATTGAAACATTCTCATGGGAAGCTGGATATAAAACATTAGGAAAGGTAATTCATATGTAATAAAAATTACATTGGGAATTGACTACGAAAAAATCATGAACTCTCCATAATTGGGTGATTCTTATATTATTCCACATGTGGTAAAAAATATCAATTAAATAGAAAAGAAAATATAATTGAATTTGAGAGATTTAAAAAGAAATACAACTAATGGAATGAAATTTAAAATGCACCTCAAATATACAAAAAAGGTAATGTGGGATTCTATATTAATCCTAATAGGTGATACATCCTCTTGTATATTTCTATTCCAAAATAAAAAAATTACATTTATTCCCATAGTAATGTCTCACAAATGAATTATTGAACAATGTGCCCCATATCACATTAAGGATGTTGTTATTAAATACATGTTACATCTAAGAGGCATTGATACTATTTTTGAAATAGATAGAACATTGTATGTACACAACCATTTCATCCTGCTTGGTGTGATAATGAAAATTCATTAATGATCCCTCTAATAATCCCATAGAAAATATATTTTATCGAACAAAATTATAGGAAATTATTTTATAAAATTCATATATTTAATGTAGATATTTGGAAAATTAAAAAAATAGAGACAATGAACATCATAAAATTAAATTAAAAGCCTATTTTTTCCTATAAACAATTATTATAAAATAATTTTTTTAAAAAACATGGTAAATACAACAAATTGTGATTAAGGTCAAAATAAAAAAATAGACAACTATAGTAGGGATCTAATAGAATTGATAAAATATCAATGGTAGAAATCATGTATTTATGTTAAATAACATAACTACCTTTGACTTTACTCAATGATATCAGGAGGTACCTTGACATAATTTAATATTTTCTATCCATGATCATTGGATTTGATATGATAAATTACCTTATAATTAATTATTTAGAAAATTAATTTCAAATAGATAGTATGTAAAAAATATAGTTTTCTCATTAAAATAATTATATAATGATATATTCATCTATCACAACAATTATATGGACAAATAAAGCATATTTTGAATAAATAGATAAAAAAAATAAATTAATTCACTTTTCAAGAGATTTAAGCCCCCCATAAACATTTAAAATATAGATTAACATAATTGATTTATAGTATATGATAATTATTCATATAAGTAAAAATATAAATGAATTTATATAGTTTTATAAAAATAATTATAAAATGATACATCATAAATTTTAGTATAAAATGGTGAATATAGAACAACAAAATTTATCAATGTGAAATAGTAACTATAAACCAAGAATACAAATATTATGAGGAAAGTGGTCCGTAAAGGTGGTTAAGAGTCTAAAAAAACCTATATTAAAAAAATGAGTAGCATAATATCTAGATACACTTGGATTCTGGGTAGTTACAGAACCATTGTAGAATTGAGATTAGGGATAATAAATAAGAAATGTTCTAATAAGTTAATTATTTTGATGTATTTTAGAGTGTAAATAATAAAAATGGTAATAAATATGGAAATATGAGGAGGTTCTCATATATAGGGTTATTTTTGTTCTATAACCACATGATTTTAAATTAAAATCTATTTTGATAGCTTATAAATCATTCAACACTAAGACAAACATACAATGAAATATCATTATGTAAATATTAGCATTATAACATAGATGTTAAATTAATCAGAATTAATATGTCCAAGTACATTTTGAAAAATATATAAATAAACTAGCTGATATAAATATATTTTAAAATTATTCTAAAAAAGTAATCACTTTTTAAGAAATTCATTTAATAAATTAAAAACTATGTATTCATAAAAAATAAGATTTATTGGTTATTAAAAAAGTAGTATGTTATTTTGAAACTGAATATATATATATAGAAAACAATTTTATTTATCATTCAATTAACTTTTTTCCTTACTAAATTTTTATGTTTTTTTTGAAATGAATTATTTTTCGGTGAATATTGAAAATATAAAACTATTCAATTAATGTCATCTCTTTTTAGGAAAAAAATTATTCTGAAGTCGAATTGTATTTTATAGTTGGTATAAATGTGAAATAAAAAAATCAATTTTTAGAACATCATTAATATCATTTGAATAAAACATTATTATAATTCTTGTATATGTTTTTCAATTTGTATTATCATTGTTATCTACACACTATTTTCATGTGCAAAATTTATATCCATTTTATATGATTAAAATAACCAATTGGGTTGATTAGAAAACTCAACAAATAAGTCAATTGGTGAAATTTTAAAGATGTTGAACGAAGAAGATGTATTATTCTTAAGGAGTAATTTTTTATTTACAGCTTCTGACAACATAAAATTTTATTCAACCAATAGGATATAATAACATAAACGTATCCTCTATAAATATATTTTATTTTTTATACTATTTACAATTCCATCAAATTAGATATGCAAACATATATTATAAGTATGGATTATTATATCCTCATGAACATAGTTATTTTTTTCCATCACATACTTTCATTAATATATATAATGAGGTGTTTAATGTATATTTATTTCATTAATGACACTTTTTTAACTGTATAACTTTATTATATCAAATATTTTCATTTATTTCCATTCACAGAAATATTAGAATGTCATATATATATATATATATGGACTACCTCCTCCATGAACTGATGTTATTTGTTTTTCATCCCTATATAACATCTTTATATTATATAAGCTCATTTAATGAAATAATTTGGTATATTTGATATAATTATATTCTTTGAAAGATAAACTAATACATAATTATTTTAATGATGATCATTGATAAATGGAAACATTATATCTACATAAATATGAATTACTATCTTGAAGATGGAAACATTGATCATATCCATACTACCATACATTGTTTGATTTTATATTTTTATGTATTTATAAAATATTAATATATTTAACAATTTTAATCATATAGATGCTTTATTAATAAATTATTATACCATATCCAACCTAATTAAGTCTTTTTGGACAAATGAACTGGAAATTATCCAAAAACATTACATGAAGAAAATATATTATTAAAAATAAATATGAAATTGTAATATATAATATAAAAGAGTAATCATAATTACAAAAAATTTTATTGAAGATAGTAGTTTAAATAGATTTAAAATTCATTAAGAGAATGTGCAATTTTTTTTAAATATGGGGTCAGGTATTTAATCTCAACATTAGATTCATTGAGGAATATTTTTAATGTTATGCACATTGTCTATTTTATGTGTGGTATATACATCAATTATAAATACTATATCTTGAGTAATTTATAATTTATGGTATTATTTGTTTTAGTTCAAATAATTTCATCAAATTTTATTGAATTGAAATTTAAAAATTTGTATGTGGTTTCAGAACAAATTTTTTTTCCAATGGTTCATATTTCTTATTTTTGAAATCTCATATTCCAAGATTATGTCTCTGACAAATTATGATTAATTTATGATATATATCAACTAATTTAATATTGAATAACATATTACACATCTAAAGATTTTTTTGATACATACCCATATCAATATCTTGACTATTATATGAAAATTCATCTAAATTTCCACTCCATGTAGTTATATTATGTGTAATGTACTATTTTAATTTTTTGAGGTGTATATACTACCTCGTGGATATTTCATGTCATAAATATATATACATTAAATTTATTTTTTCAATCATTTTAAAGTAATTAATTAATGGGGTATATGATTAATAATTTTCCAATGAGGAAAGTATTTATCCTTTAATCAGAAATTAATAGGTATTATGATTGAATTTACATTAAAGGATATTATTAAATTATTTTCTAGAAAAAACCCATCAATTTTAATCTAATCTATTTATTAATGATATTTTAATGTATTGGTTCCATTTTCCAATATTTATTACTTATATTTATTGTGAATATGTTGTTTGTAATCTTTTTTTTATTTCACTTTTTAGTTACTGTAGTTTTTTCCAATATCTAGATTAGTTGATTATTTTATTCAATAATATTCTAATTAATATTCCATGATTTTTTAAATTAATTTTTAACCATTAATTACATTCTTGAAATTATTGAAAAGTATTCTTCTAATTTAATGTATAATATTCCTTTACACTATTTATTGAAATTTGGAATGGAATATTTGTTTTAAAATATATGACAGAAACAAAATTTTCCCACTTTCATCTCCACTCAATGTGTTAAAACATTCCATTTAGGCTTTTCTAATTCACTATAATGAACATATTTTTCTAATAATATGAATATTTTTTGGCATTTAAAATTTTATATCATATTGGGATGGTTATTTTAGGTAAGAGGCTTTTAAATGGTGTTTTAATGGTGTTTTTCACATGTCAGAGACAACAATCAATTATTTTATCTATGATTCACAATTGATTTATTGCAATTATACCATCTTAATTATTTCTATAAATGTTTAATGATTATTTTTATTATTTAATATGTTAATATTTCATATAGTTTAATTTCAATATGATAGTTTATGTTTATCAGGTATTTTCTTTTTATCCAGTAAATTTATCTAATGAATGATATATACATATAAAATCAAGAGAAACACCCACTATAGACCCCAATGAGTCAATAACTCTAATGAGATGTAATGGATTGTGTAAATTCCCAAGGCCTTACTCATTTATGTAGGATTTCTTCTCAAAAATCCATGATGTTAAGTTAATGATGTCTAACAACATGTTTTAAATCATTATTAAATTATTTATTAATATCCATGTGGCTGTATAAATAGTAATTTAATCCATTTATAGGATTTAATTTAATTTAATTATTTATAGGTTATTATTTCTTCTTCAGTAATTATTTTCATATTATTATTCTTGGTTATGTTATTGATTAGATTTTATGTTTTATATGTTATTTACTATTCCTTATTGTTTATTATTACTTCATAGTGAAATCGTCCTCAGTTCATTACCCTTACTAATAATTTTCACATAAGAAATAGTTTATTTTATTTATAGATGTTATGTAGAAGAAATAATTGAACAAGGTCAATGATATATAACATATTCATTCACTATGTTGAATTTTTTATGTTTAAAATGTAATTTTATATTCATGTATGATTCTAGATTAAAAATATTACTAAAAAAATTAGTCCGTTGGGCTGATAATTATTTTATAATATGCTAATGAAATAAAGTAACTGATGGATTTGATCCACTAGGATTGAGTTTTTAGAGTTGGTTCCATTGATATTTATTAGAAACCATATATTTATTATTTTCGAAAACATATATGTGGGAACAAAATATTACAATAGACATTGTGGATGTTCCCATAATGCACTATATTTTTTATTCATATAATAAAGCATTGTGTTTTTAGAGACCATAATTATTTAATATGTTGATGGACAATTATAGGTTTAACAAAATGGTTTCTTATTCTACATTTTTATTTTATCGATGTCCCTTTGATACATTTATTGAGTTTTGAAATATGTTTGACTGGTTTTCAACATTTTTTAGTGACTTTTTTTAGTGGGAATGTTATTTAGGTAATAATTAATTTACTTTTTATGGGAAAAAATTATATTTATTAAAAGAATATATTTTAATAAATTTATTTATATCAAGGTCCGAATAGAAAATTATCATTTATTCAGTTTTGAATAAAATAAGTCATATAAAAACATATTTGGTTAAATATATATTTTAATAGTATATTTATTTTAACGGGTGTTCATAATGTTTTTAGAAATGTTATAAAAATTTTATTAATTTTGTTTAAAAAATGGACAACCAAATGTTTGAGAGACAACATATCATATCATGAAAGGATGCAGGTATTGAACCCAAAACCCATGGGAAACAGGGTTTAAACGCCTACAAATGGCCTAAAATATGACATGTTTATTATAACATTGTTATTATATAAATTATTTGAAATAAAAATATAATTATTATTTTGGGAGAAAAATTTTATAATATTTTTTTTTATTTTTTTATTTTTTTTCACTAATGAAAATTTAAGTGGCATATTATTTTTAATTATAATTAATCATTATGTATAATAAAAATTATTATTTATGGAGAATGTATTTAAATAATGGTGATATATGTTAAATGTTTTGATATCACTTTTGATATTAAAAAATTATTTAGTGTTTTGAATATTTTATTTAATTATGTAGTGGGGTTATATATATATATATATAATAATCAATGTAGAATAATTGGTTGAAGTTATATTGTAAAATATATTATTTTATTATATGAATTTTTAAATATTTTTAATATTTATACCATATAAGAACTATTTTTATTTTTTAAAAATTATTAAATTGTGAAATATAGTATTCTTATTTTATTGATTTTATGATTTGTTATATTTTAAATATATCTTTTCATGAATAAATTATTCAAATTTGTTATTCATTTCACACAAAAGGATATAATGTTGAATTTCATTGAAGTAGAACAAAATGATTTAATTATGTTTCTGTAATAGAAATATATCATTTATTTATATTTCATTATGTATTTACTATAAATTAAATAATATAAATAAAATATATGAAATGGTTTCAGAATGATTTTTTTTATTATATTACAATGAATTCCAATAATTTGATGATTTTTCAAGCCCATGAGATTTATAGTTTTGTGGATATTAAATTTCCCATTAACATATTATCTGTCACTGTATAATAGTCCATTAGATTTCTATTTCTCATCTGTGTCCTCACTTAAAATTACTAAAATTGTTCTCCTATTTAGAAATTTTGTTTTGTGTTATTTTATATTATCATCATGTTTTCCAATTACACTTTCCATAATGAAATTTTATTAACCATTTTTATTAATTTTATATTCATGAAGATAATTTTCAATCATCAATCCCCTATTTATCATGAACATGATAAAAATATCTCTGATGTAATTTATTTAGGGATGAATGTATGAAGACAAGATCATTTATAAATAAAAGGACTATTGTTATTTAATTTAATTAACTACTATATATTTTGGATATTGAATGAAATTATTTGGGTTTTTTAAGATCTTGTTTTTTTGAAATGGTTATTAATAATATTTAGTGTTCATAATATAGTTGTTGAAGAGTAATTTTTATTATTTTTATAAATAGACGGTTAAAAAAAATAAATTTATTATAGAAAAAGAATGTTAGGGCCTCTACAAAAAGGATCATACCATTATAATCCCATTTATCAAATTTTATGAGTGAGATATAATAACATGAAATTGACCTTGACCACGCCCAGAATGAGATCTATCATGTAAAGGATGGGAGAAACCATTTACGGGATAAGTACACACTCATCGAGATCATACACCAAACCACGAATGCATAACCACATCATGAAAGGCTCATTGTCGCACACCTTACACTAAAAGAATATTTTGTATTAATAAAAAAGTATTTATCAAAAACATAATAATATGAATATATACACTTCAAATAATAATGAATATATTTTTATATTATTTTTTATTTACAAAAGATTTTTATTTTGATACAATAAAACCAAAATTTTATTTTTTGTTAATAATTAAAATTTTTATGGAATTTAATTTTTTATATTAGTGTATTTATAAATAAATAATATCCTATTGAAATATAATTCTTAAATAATTTATTTTAAATATATATTATCATATTTTTTTTATGATGTCAAATAAAATTATAATATGATTTTGAAAACTGCTATTGTAAAAAACCACATCATTTCTCAAGAAATGATGATTATTATCTTAAATGTATACATTAAATTATTTATAAAATTATTTATATAAATTATTATTTTATGTGAAATTAAAACTTCTAAATTATTACATGATTATTTATTAATAATTTTTAGAGATAGTCAATTTTACTAATAAATTTTAAAGATGGTAGAAATATATGTTGTCTATTATGAATCTGAAATAATTAAAAAATGTCTTAATAAATACTATAAAAATTTTCAAGGAATGAATTTTTATTTACCATATAAAATAATGAAAATTTGGGTTTATTTTAATATTTTTATAAAACCTTTATGAATCTTATAATACGTATAATATATTTTATTTTTTAAAATCATTTTTATATGGACATTACTCACTTTTACATAAGCAAGGGTAATATTATAATAAAATCGTCCCATTGACTTATGAAATTATTGAAACCATTACACTTTGGAATAATTCTTTGGAAAACCCCATGGGATGGGTTTTTGGTCATCATAATAAATAGATCCCAGAACATGATTTTGAGAAATTTTAAATAACACCCATCAATTTCCCAATATAATAAATCTCAATATCTCAATTATCTTCACTCAAAAAACATGTACCAAAACCATACACTTCGATATCATCCTTTGAGTCCTCCCATTGTTCACCCAATATCATAAGAATCCCATACCAAGACTTTTGAATCACACTTTCAAGGTAAAGTATCATCTTATAACCCTCTTTATTAAAGTATCCTATTTATCTTATGTATTTTATCTTTATTTCCCCATGTTGGGATATGTTCGTCCATATACCTCTTACTGTATATTTAATGTATAAATTATTTGTTCGGCATTGGAATCTCACTAGTTTCTCAAATTAATATTAATAGGCCCATTTTAGGAAGATAAAAATAATCTATGATTTTATTGGGCTCATCATTATACAGTGAATACACGTAACCATTTCTTGTTATGGGTATTTAGTATTAGGCATAAACAATTATTTTATTTTCTAGTCACATGTATGTATTCTATACTCTATGGAATTATTATAAAATATTATTATACATGAATCCATTACATATGATCTATTTGAAACACTTATGCATGAAAAGGATATAAATGTGTTGGGTGAACATAGATTCATATACGGCTCCAATGAATCAGATATTATTTTAGTCTCAGGAGACGTTATGCGAGTGATTATGGAGAGAACTTATTCCCCCTTGTGAAATTGTCTTATATAATGGCTTTCTAGTTTTCCTCAACCATATTTTATGATGAAATGTTTTATTTTGTTTCCACTTATCCCTTTTTTTAGTATGTTATCATTTTATAACATGTCATTTTATTCATGTCTATGATTCTCACTCCTTCTATACCGCATTTCAATACAATTGTTTTACAAATATTACTCCCCTCATAATATTATAGGTTTATTCCCTTTAATGGGATTTATAAATCACCACTTTATTATGCATATCCCCAGGTCATCCCGTGATGCTTAATGTATGATGAAATAATATGATAATTTCCTATATTTTTTTAATAATGTTTTCATAACCCATGTTTTAAGATGTTACATATTGTATGTAATTTCCAATGAAACTGGATTATCGAAATTTTGGTTTGTATAATATGCAATATAAGGTAATAAATCATGAATAAATGTGTTATAAAGAGTAGTGTTCTTATTTAAAGAATATAACACATCATTTTTATAAAAAAATACCATTTCGCAATAGAGCCTTCGACACATAACATTGAGCTTAAAAAACCATTGAATGTTATTATTTAATATTAGAATTATGACCTAACTATTATAATTATATGTACAAAAAATATTAAAATATTCATGAAATTTATATTAAATCCCAACTAAATGTTAGTGTATTGATACATTCATTAACAATGTGAACATAAATATTAATTAAAACATTTCAATCTTTAAATAATTTTTTCCATTAAAAATAATTTTCAATAAACATTTTGAAAAAAATAAATTCAACATGTAGAACATTTTAAAATTAATTTTTATAACAAATATATAAATTATGAAATCATACAATTAAATTTATCATTGGGTAATATTTTGGGATAATTCACAAATGATTTATTTTTCATATTATAATGACAAATTAAAATTATTAGAATAAAATAAATTAATTTCATTAAATCTAATAATTAAAATAAGATTCATTAAATTATAGTGTTTATAAGAAATTTATATATGAAATATTAATTTAATGAAATTTTGATTAATTATAATTCAATAAGAAAAATTCATTTTTATTATATTTTTCATTTTATTCTTAAAAATACTTTTATTGATAACTATTTCTATGGGAATAAAAATTTACCATTTTAATTAATTACAATTATTACCATAACGAATAAATTAAATTAATAATGTAGTTTGCATATAATTTGTTAATAATTTTAATTCAAATAATGATGAGTTTAATTCATGGCGTTCATATAATATCATATATATCTTAAAAAATTAAGGATTATGATGAATAAATGTTCATCATGTTTTGTTGATTAAATATTATATTAAATAATAAATCATTATTTAATTTAATTTTATAAATGTTTTTCATAAATTATTTTCATAATAATTAATATTATATATAGGTTCAACATAATTATTATACATAATTAATAGTAAAAATACTAATAATTAACTACTAGGGTTATGGTTAAGACATGGGTTTTCACATTACATGTTCTTTTAGTAAAATTAATTTCCCACAAACATTTAATTTTTATCACATAAGATTAATTTAATATTTAAAATATGTGGGTCAAAAATTACTTAATAATACTCAATTTATTTTTTTCACTTAATGTATAAATTTCCTTTTTAAATACATGTTACCATTGGGAAAAACAAAAATAGTAAAAGTAAAAAACCATGAATTTAAAGGGAATAAATTTTTTCAAATAAGAATAATTTTATATGGTTTAGGTTTTTATAGATATATATTCTGATTAATAAATATGTTATAAATTTTGTAGGAACAAGACTTTAGAGTGACTTCTATTTATTAAATTGTTTTTGTTATTTAAAAATATATATCTCCATATCAACAATAATCACTAGTAAAAATTATTCTATGTCCGCAGCCCCAATATATCACTATATGGGCCAAAATTGTGTCTATAATATATATCCACAGTTTTAGTGGGTCATTGATCCTATTGTAATGTCTATATCAAAAACTTATAGCCTTGGTTTTAAAGAACATTTATAATGATTGTAACTGCAAAAATAGAACCAATACCCAAAGTTTTTATGACATTGGAAATAGCCCACCCAATATTACACCATGCATATAGGGTTATATCCAATGACTAATCCATGAAAATAGTGTATATTTCCATGGTGTAAAAACGTGGTTATGGAACCTATAAGACATCAATATAGGTATAAATTAAATTTCTTCTAGTGGAATTCGATATCCATATCTATGCTTTGAGTTTCAAAAATATTTACCAATATAACACAATTAACATGTTATATATATATATATATTATGTCATTAATATATTTTAAAACTATGAAAATAAGATAAATACATATGGTAATTGGTCTTCCCTCTAAATTCCCATGTGAATTTTTTTTCTCTCACATATGCATGGATCCTATATCCATTTCATATGAAAAACATGTCCATAGGTGAAGTATATATGCATAATTATATGAAAAAATAGATATAGAATTAAAAAAAACTTATATCCATGGTATAAAAAACATTGGCTATAGCTAAAGGTTACAGTCATGGTTCAAAGGAACTTGTGGTTATATCTATAGAAAAATACAGTAACCCAATTCTATGAAAGTTAAGGATATTGAATTCGGAAAACTACCTATATCATATTTTTCATGAGAATTATTGATATTGGATTTGAGTAATCAACTTATACTAGTGGTTTCATGAAATCTATGGGTATTGGTAAATTTTATAGCCATGGTTTCTGAGAATTGTGGTTATGGACATCCAAAATAAATAAACCCTTCATATAAAAAAATCTTGTATATGGGTTCAAGATATAGCCTTCGTCTGATAAAACTTTTGGCTATTTACTTGATTTAAATACCAATATCCATGATTTTGTGAAATTGTATCTGTTAGTGGGGGATATAATTTGGATTTCTTGATGTGAATAGGGATCCTCCAAATATTTTTTCATCCCAAATTACCATTATTTTGTTCCTTCTAAAAAATATTAAAATACATTATATAAAGAAATTACAAAATTATAGAGGCATTGAATTTATGAGAAATCACTCTTATAATGGATTTTGATGAATAAATAAATAAGTTATTAGATTAAAATTTATCATTCTGTCGAAAGTGTGTTTTTATTACATTTTCCACATCCTTAAAATCATATTCAATAATAATGATATAATAACATTAGTAACTCACATGTTATTATATTATATTATAATTATTTCATAATATATTTCTAACTCATATTCCATTAATTGGAATAAAAACAATGATCCATGTGTATAGCTAACTACCGCCTCTTAAACTAATGTAATTATTTTGATATCATTTATAATAAGAAATTTCATATATGATAGGTTTAATGAATATATATTATATTAATTTTATATATTTAATTCAATAAAATTCATATATCCTATATTTTATTTCATTTACATTCTGTAAAAATTGGTAATAATGTTCTTTTATACACATAGACAATAAAATCCAGGAACCTAAGTGATTTTCATATTAACCACCTCACATAGATGATATATATATTTGTATATAAATAAATAATATGGTATCTATTAATTTTTTATCATTATGTAATGATAAATTAATATTTAACACATTTAAATTATGATTTATGAAAAAAGGAACCACTACTCATGTGTATATATGACCAACCATCTCTATGATTGTAACACAGTTTATTTTTCATAACTATCATTCATGTTTGGTTTTAATAATATATTTTAATAAATTTAGGATTATTTTTTCATTAATATTACTTTATATATAATGAAATAAAAAATTCTTTTATCATATCCGTCCTACTGACGTCCTTCTGGAAATTTGAACTGAATATACTCAGGATGTCGAATGGGAAATTAATTGATTTATATAATAAATATAAGATGTTAAAAAAATAAATAAATAGTAATTTTTTAAAATAATAAAAAATTATTAGATTATTATTATTCATGATGATAAATTATTTACATGATGATTCAATCTCAGTATAGTGGATTTCAATTCAAATTTTAATGTATTGAGGCATAATTCAATGGTACAGACATAATTTCTATTTTATGGTGTATATAATAGAATTATACACATTATAACAAGAATCCATAATAAATCATGTACTTTTATGTATTAATTAAAATAATATCACCATAGTTGATTTTACATAAATGTTACCATGTTATATTGGGATTCATAACTCAATTTCTTTTCATTGGTTTATATTTGTTCTTTGTTTTCATTAATTTTATAAGATTATTTGTGAAATTAAATTTTATTTTGTTGTTATTCATATCCGAATTTTTATGGGGATCTAAATTTCATTCATATAATATATTAATTTAATAATTATTGCATCTATTGTATAATCATTGAAAAATATTTCTCTCATTTTCCACAATTTTAAGACTTAATTGTGATTTTCACCTATTATTTATATAAGGATTATGTAATTTATTGTTGATAAATTTTTTAATGAATCTAAATTTATTATTTTTTTAATGTTTCATTTCATGTTATTTATTTTATAGGGATTACTATTCTATTGGTATCCAAGTGGTATCATTTGATGGATCCATTATATTTTAAATAAGATTTTTATGGTTGGATTTCAATTAAAATAATTTACATGATAACGTTATAGTAAAAAAAATTATTGTATTCTAATAGATTTATTTATGAAATAATTTTTTTATAAAACACATTTTATCTCTTTGGTAAATAAAATAATTGAGAAAATGTTTCTAAGAAAAAACAACAATAAATATCATTTACTTAGAAGATTCATTTTCATTTATATCAATATTTTTTAAAGACAAATTTAGGAATGTATTTTATATTATCATATTACTATTTAAATTAATTTATATCTATGATTCAATTTTACACTCTTTTTAAAAAACAATGTTCTTTCACTTTATGAAAAATTGACATTTTTTGTTTAAAAATGTGAATGAAGTAATTGTTTTGACATACTCTTCCTAGAATGAATTTTCCTAATAGAATTAACGAATAATTATTTGATGCATCGTTTTGATTATTATATTTTGATAGAAATATTTTTCCAAAAAATATCAAAATTTTATTTTTTGAAAACATAATTTTTATGTTAATTGTGTATTTTACACATAAATATTAAATTATATATTTATTTAATTTTCATTCATAAATGAAAATATCCCTTAATTTGACATAACATCCATATGTGATATTTTGAAATGATAAAATCCTAACAATTTTTGTAAATGATATATTATGACATTTTCATTTTGATTGTATTATTGATTCACATGGTAATTTTTCAATATCAATGTTTATGTGGATAACATATTGAATATTTATTCACCTCTTTCATATGATGAATTCATTGGATGTATTATTTGATGAATGTGGACGTTTATATACCCTTGATGTTTTGATATGCCTTATGAGATAATATTATATTGTTTTTTGATGAGTCCTTACCCATTTATGTATGATATATTACAACAAGGAGTTGACGGTATGTTTACGATTCTCACCAATATACATTTAATCATTATGAAATTATTTATTGAAGTCCATGTGATTATTTGAAATGTTTTGATATATATATATATAGATTATTTAATCATTCATATAACATATTTTTATTATCATTTATTCCATCCATATTTTTTGTTCATCCTAACATTATTGTTTACATTGAAAATTTTAAGTTATTTTACTTTCAATATTGATTATTGATTTTTTATACATAATTGCTTCTCATATGTGTTACCATTAGTAAAGGTTTGATATCACAACTTATTCTATTACCTCTACCCATTTTATTAAAAATGAATCATTGAATGATTTCATAGATGCATTGTATTTTTTAATCAATTTTTTTAATTTATTTATATTTTCCACTATATTGTGATATTTTAGTATGTTTCTATTTTTTCAACATTATAAAACTATTATGTCTTATAGTATTGGATTTATGTTAATTTATCCTAATAAAATAATTTTTCTACTAGAACTAGGCTAGTTTGTTCTAGATAATTTCACAGTTACACTAAATATGATAAGAAAATGGGGGTCTAGTCTCAAAAATAGTAATGTAAAAATGTTAATTAATTTTAACTATAATAATTGGTAGAGGCACACCATGAAATTTATATAACAGAAATAGGGTCGTATCCCTCAGTGGAAATCCAATTCCATATGGGCTCATATGTTTCATTGTTGGGAAACCGTAGGTATCAGTTTTGGTAAACCCATATAGTGAAAGTATCTAGGGAAAGGTTCACCTATTCCATGACACAACCTCCTAGAAATGTGACACACCTCATTAGAGCCTTTTATAGTTTTTCCTTACATCCTCCAAAAAATCATTACAATCTAAACAAAAAAAAGAAAAATATTTAATAAATCCAAATTAAGGAGATGTTTCAAACCTAAAATAAAACAATTTTCCCACATGTGTACACCCTATATGGTTTAATTACATCATTGAATAAATGTTTAGGATTAAATTAGTTTTATATTAACATTATGATACCCAATTTGACAAATATAAAGTCAAATAAAATATCATTTCTTAGATTAGAAACATTTCAATTGTGACTATATTATACAAGAAAAGCATCATGAGTATACCATCATTTATATATTTCATTATCTTAATATAATTAAATAATTATTGATAGGGAATTTTAATAATCTAATAAATAAATTGAAAAAAAGGAAACCCTTCACCATTCCCCATGTTAGGGATCTGTAATGTTTGATATTGAAATATTTATAATTTCATACTCATCCACTAAAAAAACAAGGAAACACCTAAAAATATAACCATGTTGATGTATTATGAAATTATTAAGTGAAGAGACTATATTTATTCGGTGCATCTCTATGTCATTTCATAGTGAATCAATCATTTCTTTTAATAAATATTTATTATTTTAAGAGATTTTCCCTACTAGTCCCAACAACATCATCAATCTAATTCATTTTCAAATAACTGAGTTCATTAAATGTTCATAATTCACCCAAATCATGGACCAATGATACTAGTCCACTTTTACAGACACAATTACATCATATAGAGATTAAATATCCCTCTTAAAACTCACCATCTAATGCAACCAAAAAATCCCCAAAATTATTTCATCCTTTTCTAACCACGTAATTATCCGTATAAACAACACATAAAAATCCTTTTATTAATTCTAATAGAACACTCCACTTCTTTGACATCACGTCATTCTCACCACAGCCTCTATTTTATTGATTTATCCATCGAATAAAAAATATCATTCCCATAGTATATCTTTTAGAATAATTCACATTATTAAAAACCATATTATATATCTCATATCGATAATGAAATTTTTAATTTTCACCATGTTGTATGATTGAAATGTATTCACAGACTATTAGGATTTTCTTCAATAATTAAACCATTCACCAATGTTCATTATTCAATAAAATTACATCCTATACTGTTGACGTGTTATGGGTGGTTAACATCCATTGGAAATGGTGATATTATTTATCAATAAAAAACAATTATTAAATTTAAAAATAATATATTAATAATTTATATATATAATGAAAATATCATTAATATACTAATAAAATCTACAAATATATTTTAATTAAAAGGGATATAAAATTTTCAAACACAGAGGGTGAATAAATTTTTACTAGATTATTATGATGTTTGTATAAATACTTTAACCACTATACAATGGAAAATAATTAATAATTAAAATAATTAATTAATCTCATAAGAAAATAGAACTCAATAATGATATTAAAATTTTTTTATTCGATGGTAAAAAATGTACAATATTTTCTATACTGATATTTTATTCATTTGATCATTATTACAATTTTATTAATAAAATATTTAATTTTATTAAATAATTAAATTTAAAAAACATTTATATAGTTATAAAATAAAATAAAAGTTAAATATCACATACCAAGCTCAACAAAATAAACAATAATTTTATCAGGGGCCTTTTATTTTGTAAAAAACATCAAATTTTCTAATGGTGTGAAAAAATAAAAATTCTATTGAGATTTCATGAACTCCAAACATTGAATTTTGATGCCTTCATAAATGATACCAAGAAAATTATTTTATTAAATTAAAAACCAAGGATCATTATTAAAATATCATGAATTATGTTTTAGGTCACTTATTATATCAAAATTATAACCCATGTTTTGTATATAGAAAAAATTAAATTAATAAATTAATTTCATATGATATTGAACCAATTATAAATGAGAAACAAAATTATTCATTTCATACAACTATTTGAAAATACCATATCAATTTTAATGTATATCACGATAAAAAAATAACAGAAAAATACAATTGATCTTTGTATTATACATATTTCGGTGACTCCTTGTAACATCCAATGTAAATGAAGAACAAGACATATTTCATATTTATTAATATTTTTGAATTAAATATTAATTTTTATTTAAAAGGGTTGTTGTGTTCGATAGCGTACCTGATATGCAACAATGGGTTTCTTTGAAATCTTATGTTACACACTAATAATATATTATTATTATTTTAAATGGTAGTTAACTCCTAGCCATTTTAGTGGCAGTAATGAATGAAACTAACTACAATTTTTTATACATGTTTTTTAGATGTATTTACATTTATCCAATAAATGCTAGAGGCTTAAAATGTGAATGAATCTAATTTTAAGCATAATTTACATTAAAATGCCGATTTACCACCTTTTAATGGAGAACCCTAATTTATTCATGTTTTGGTCATCTTTATATGTTCTAATTGACCAAATATAATCCTTATTTATACTGGGGACATTAAATTTTACTTTATGTAAATTTTTTTTGTATTTTTCTGATAAAGTTCATTTTTTTATTGAATTGTGAAAAATATTGTATTTTAATTAAAAAGTGCCTTTTAATCTAATTTATTAATATGGTTAGATAATATTTTAAATTGGTTTTAATGTGAAATTAAAATATATTTTTACCATTTGATCCATTTTTGGTCATTGGAAGAAATTTCACTTTGAAATTGGACATAAATAAGTATCAATCATCCGATAGTTATTGTATCTAAAAAACACGCTAATTTTTTTAACAACGAGAATTACTTTTTAAATTAATTAATTCCACTTCTATGTTTTGAATTTGGAAAAATAGGCATCAGTTTTGAACTCAGAATATCAAATAATTCTTATGCTGATTTTTTGTTAATTTTCTGAAAAACGTCAATTTTTGATGAATAGTGACACCACTTAGTGGTAGTTAAAAAACTAACTTTTTCATTTAAATGAAATTTTACCACTTTTGTGAATTGAATATCAAAAATCCGAAATACATGGTTGTTATCAAGAAGTAAATTTTGCTTCATTAAGATAAAAATAATTTTGGGTGAATAGTAACTTTTGACTTCTATTTACCGCGGTTAAAGGTAAATATAGTAATTCAAGCGTAAAATAATATTATAATAATTTAAAATTACCTTAAAACTTATCCTAACATTATTGGTTGAGTCATTCAAGACCATGGTCATCTTTGGGTCAATTTTGGGACCCCTTTTATCCACTTGGAAGTGATAATGACAATTTATATTAATTAATTTAAAGTAAAACCCAAAATGACATAAAATATTATTTTAGTAATTAATTTTTATATGGTGTTACAAAAGTCCTATTTTTGACTATAAATATTCTTTTTAAATATAAAAATATTTCCTATATCATTGTATTTTTTTAATAATTTTTATACATCAAATAAAATAAATTATTTATGACACAATAATGATGCCGTATTTACCTCATTAATAAATGATTTATTTAAATTTGATTATAATGAATAAAATATTATCCAAAACATGTCAAATTCAGATTGGATGATTTAATTTCTACCATTACTCATCTTATCTTCGAATATAATTATTTTTATACCATTAGAAACTGAATATCATTATATACTAAAATATTAGTTTCACACTTTCCTAAAGAGCCCCTCCTCCCCCTTATAAAAATAGACCACTTCTAACCAAATACTCACCCCTCTAATGAAATATTTCTCATCTAAAATCTGCCCAATTAATCTCTCAACATCCCTCTCCTAATATTAGAAGCCTTACCTTTGGCATAAGGTACTTCAAGAAGACCTTTGGTTCAAACCAAAGGGAGTTACCCAAATTAAAGGTAACATTTTCTCTTAAATTGTTTTCTTTTATTTTACTTCTCCAACCCCAAAACTATTTTTATGTCATTCTTATGTAATAACAACAATATCCTAAATATACTATGATTTTTTATATGAAGGATTCTAACTACCTTTACACACACCTCCATATAATGGATGGAGAAAATAATGTTTCTATGGATTGAAAACTAACGCCTAATGAAATGATGATTGTTCAGTTACATC
Organism: Viscum album; assembly: GCA_963277665.1. Taxonomy (NCBI): domain Eukaryota; kingdom Viridiplantae; phylum Streptophyta; class Magnoliopsida; order Santalales; family Viscaceae; genus Viscum; species Viscum album. Next base: position 572,620,404 of record OY728160.1, read on the forward strand.
TAACCACCTCTCATGGTGGCCATTATGATATCACTATATTTATATATGATATATATTATGTTTATTATTCCCTTATTTTTCTTTTCTTTCCATTTATATCATTCCTCTATGGTTTTCATAGTGGGTAAATACGATAATCTCATTTGAGGAAGTGCAGACTACCGCCCCCTCAACGTGATTTGATTCGTTAATTTCTTATGTGGGATGTATAAAGGATGGCGTTAAAGATATTATAAATAATATTATACATGAATTATAATATACCTATGTATCATTATTTTTTATTTTCATTAAAATAAGAAATAGAAATGAAAGTAGAATTCATGCTTACGTACGACATACCGTCTCCATGAACGATGCATTTCATTTCATACCTCTAAATGTTATGTACAATTATCAAAACATGTATATACTGGATATATATGATATATATTATATCCAAATCATGAATATAATTTTGGATATAATGAATCTTTGAACACATGGACAACTTGGAGATATAATTTGTTCATTTTTACTCAAGTACAAAATATCGACAAAATGAACGTTATTAACTTAAATGATTGCATAAGGTTTATAACCTAGTAATAAGTGGTATAAAAGGAATAATAAACATGAAAACTTTTCTTAATAAAGTATAAATTAAATTTAGTTTATTATTAAAGATATTAAAGAATGATCAAGTCATGTTGGATGCAAGGTAAGGGAATTCTTCTCAATCTCCATTCATTGAGGAATTTTTAGTTTTATACAAGACTTTATTTTATATGGTGTATAAACCCCATTGAAGTTTAATTTTATTCAAAGGGAATCTTTTTATACGAAGATTTTTACTAAATGACAAGAAGGAATGTTATTTTAACATAAGCGGTGACAACGACCTTTCCGCAGCTGTGAGTATTATTTGATCTTTTGCTTCCTTAATAGGTCGGAATGTTTTTTTAAAGAAAAAATAAATACCTTATACACTTTTTACGTATTTTCATATTGAAAATGATTTTGAGAATGGATTTATATTTCAACATTTTCAAATGATATTTTATTATTGCAATGTGGAAATGTTATCTTTCCTTTATGCTTATATTATGTGTTCTGATCATGTTATGGTTCTTGGTCATTGTTTACGTATACGGGTGGTTTTGTGATAAACCTAGGGCGGGTGAGCCCGAGATAGCTCTCCAATTAATTGGAAAATGTGATGGAGGTAATGCTGAATATTTCTCCTAAGAGATTTAAGGAATATAATGTGATGGGTATTCCAATGTAACTCCCTATGTAGCTGTGATCATTATAATGTAAGTATGATATGGATTCCACAAGTTACCATTATGATTAATCATTTCTACGTGTCATTCATAAATCTTATGATTTCATGATGAAATTAAAAGAGTTCATGTTTTGTATTTATTTATGAACAAATGTTTTGATACATTGTTTTATAACCCTATATGAGCTTTTTATGCTCATTCCATGATTTGAAATGTTTTCACTGCACATAAATATGCATAAGGTAAGGGATAGGATCAAGGATAAGTGATTCTATCTAAAACATTGACCTAGAAATGGCTCTTTTTAAAGAGTTTTTATTTTATGAAAAAAATGGAAACTATGTAGATATGTCTACCTAGTAATCTTTTGAGATGTAATAGTTATGTCATAATTCTCTAAAACTCTGAACCTAAAAAGATCCCCATTGTGAATTTTTCATTTAATTCAGTATTATGTAATGTTTAAGGCTGAGTCCTTATACTCTTGACGCATGTGTTCTCTGGAATTCCTACCAGCCTCTCAAGTACATAGGTAATGGGAATTACATAAACGTTTCACTCATAATCTCGGTGTACCAAAATACCAACAAGAATATCTATGATCATCAATCATCATTTAGATCCATATTATCTTAATCAATCACGTATGTCAAATATGGGTGTATTTCATGAACCATGACACATGGAAGAAATCTTATACCCTCAATAGCTATGGATGTTGTCTCATGTAAGGAGAGAACTCATTTTCCCTATATATGAAATGATTATTTCTAATGGATATTGGGGTGATGAAATTTTCTCTACAAAACAACTTCTACCCATGATTTTAGGAAAATAAAAGTAAAACATGATATACATCCATAAAATATAGAGGTCTCATACGTGAATAGACATTTTTATTTTTCATACTCCATGATATTCGCATAATATTCAAAATTATATTAAATTTAAATTTATTAATCTACAAAATGTTTTTTCAATAATGAATAAATCTACAAAATCAGCCAATCATAATATAAAAATGACTGATCTTATTTACAATACCACATATAGTTCACTTTTTATAGGGTTTTGGTAGTTTTTATACATTTTATATCGAATTTTATAACCTATAACATGTTTTGAGGATTTTTGAATTGTATTATCACTATAACAGTCTATAATCTTGTAAAATTTGTTTCTACGGAATATAAATGTTGTAAAATGACATTATAATCCTTTATACATCCATGATGTAAAAAAATTTAACTTATCAAATTGAATTTTATATGTGATTAATTGATAAGTTACCAAATTTTAGATATAGTTTATTATTTTGTACTCAATTAAACTCTATCCCAAAATTGGAATGGAATGATACACTAGTTTAATTCATACAAAAAACTACCTAAATAGCATCATAACAATTGGGATCATGAGTAACACATTAATTTTGTATATATATATAGTCCAACTCAAATCATGTGCCACTAATGGTTTTAATGAAATTAATGGTTCCTTCTGATTATTCTCTACGTACTGAATTATTATTTATATTGTTATATGAATAATAACATTCCACTTTAGATGAGAAAACAGAAATATTTATGTAATTTAATAATAAATATTTCATACCCTAGGATTCATAAGAATAATTGAATTTTGAATATTAAAATGATATCTGTTCAGATAATCTGTGAAAAAATATTTTTTATTTTAAATCTAACTCAATAATCCTCATTATAATACACACAATATAATCCATTTCACTCCCTCTATGATATAGTTAAATTCATACATCCTTAAATATTTATTTTATTGTAAGTGAGATAAAACAATTTTATTTTACAAAATGAACATATGATAATCGTTAAATGTCATAAAATTTATCAAATTCTCCGGAATATAATGATTTTTTACACTAACCATTAAATTGGAATCATATTATACCAAAATTATGAATAATTTATATATAATCTAATCAGACAAGTTATAATCAACTGTAAAACTGAGGGGATAACAAAAAAATGTAGTGAAATTAGATGAATATTGTTGTAAAATAATTAATAAAAAAATATCATATGTGAACATGTGATGATAACATGGGAATAATATTGACAAATGATAAAATCATTCCCACCCTTAATTACATAATAAAATCATACAAAAAGTAAACATACTTCATATATACTGAATAATTGAATAATGGAATGAAAAACATAAGATATAGATGAATATAATGTGGATAAATTATCCAATATGATATTCCAATTGGAGCACAAAACTTCTATATGTATTATCATATATGTGTGAACTATTCTAACTACTGAATAAAAAGTAGTATTAAAACGTTAGGTTATGGCTACAAAAAATTATGTTCATAAGGTAGTGGTATTTGTATAATCATATATGTACCTTTTTTCAGGGTGGAATAATCCTATTACATATCCTATGGTAGGGGATGAATCATCTGAGGTATCCATTGTAATGGTATTAATCCTCTTGTTTACCCAATAGCTTTAGCTAAATACTTGTTTTTTCCATTTTCAATGGTTAAATCCTCTTATGTACCATTTGTATTATATAAATAATTATTTTTCAGATTTTGATTTTTTATGTATTCATATGTAAGACTTTTACATTCCTTAAATCATCCAATCTACTTGTGTTATTTTTATGAATAATCACTTGTACAATTTGACATAGGAAAACCCCTCTCGACAACTATTTACTTTGGGATAAATACTTCCATATACTCATTTTATCCCATTATATAATACAATTATGAACTAATTGGATGTTAATATTTTACCTCACTCATAAATCATCTTTGCATATCGAAAAACATTATATCTTATCATACTTTATATCATGAATATCCCATGAGATGAAATTTTTTTAAAAAATAAAAAATGGCGTTGAAAAAAAAGAACCTTTCAAATCAAAAAAATAATCCCCAAAAAGGAATATTGAAAACTAAAAAATGTACATTAATATATTAATAATTACACCATTTTATAATAAAAAATTTATAAGGTAGTATAATTCAATACAAATTTTTTATTAAAATTATTTTTATTATATCATCTTAAAATACATGATTTTCAGGTCCCATTAAAAAATATAATTTTTTAGAAGATAATGAGATAAAATAGTAAAAAAATAAATAAAATAATATTATAGTATGTTATTCATGATATTAAAAAAATAACATGTCATTATATGATGTATAAAAGATTATTATAAGATCTTGATAAGAAAATCCATTTAAATATTTCAAATTGACTTTATAATTACAACACATTATGAAAATTTTATAATAAATTGGTACCTTAAAATATATAAATGAGATTAAACCAAACATTGTAAAGAATTTTTTTATTTCAACATTGTTAAATTGAAAAATGTTAGGAATTCAAAACATTTATATAGAAGAAAAAAAATCCACTAAAAGATATTTCAAATATAGAGAAAGAATGAAATATTAAGATTATAATAGAATCATCAATGGTGTATGGAATGATGTGAAATATAATTTTAAAAAATGACTATATATATACTTATATCATAATTAGGTATAATATATCAATATTTAATGTTAATAGTATATAGTTAGTTATAATTACCCAATATAATGATTTTTGCCCTCAAAACATCATTCAACATGAATAAAATATTAATCAAAAAAATTATTAATGAAATGAAATTTAATTAACTTTCAATAATTATGTTGAGAAAGTAATTCATGCTATGGTATATCATATTTACATCAAAATAAAATTAAATATATAATTAGTCACATAATATGAAACATGCCTCAAATGAATGATTTTGAGACGAAAACCCCTTACATTTTATCGATGAGTAAAAAATTATTCTAACATATTATTTAATAAACAGAAATTTCATAATAACATATCTTTAAGCCTTTATTCATATATAATACCATATATTAAAAAACATATATCAATATAATTCAAATTATTCATCAGATAAATGTATATTTTTATTATCAGTTTGAACTTCAAGTTGTCTCCATCATACAAAAATCATGAAGAAAAGATAGATTCTCACTAAGTGGTTTTAATTTCATCATTAATTGATCAATAATTAAATTAAAATAATTTTATTTAAATTATTAATTAATTCTGACATTGTTTAGTTGATTCAAATGAATACCACATGTGAATAGAGTGATCGTTAATACCAGGTTTTTGATGTGTATTGCAATTGAAAGTGGACATATTAATAAATATATTAAATTATAAGAAAAAAACTACAAAATTATTATAATATATAATCTATATAATTATTACATGAAAATAAAATTATATTAATTAAGAAATTAAATTTTGATGTAATATTTCTAACATCATTTATATAATCAATTAAATAGATTCAAATGGAAATGTGAAATTATGGTTTAATTAATAACTATATGTATATAGATAATGAGAATGTTACATATGAATTATATGAATAATTTTATAAATATCATATATCCTCAATTAAAAATTTCATTTAACCACAATTGATAGGTAGTGATGACATATAATATTCATCGTTCGTTGATGTGTTAGTCCACATGCACACAAGATTGAAAATAAAATTTCTAAATGAATTTATGGAAATATGTTATATTAAAAAGAATCATTTTATATATTTTGTCTTTTACATGAATATTATTTTTTTTGCAATTACATCAATTATTTTATATATGTGTGGCCATGATGAAGAACTATACACATCATGTTGTGGAGGCGGTAGTTTGGACATACAAGTGATGGATGCTGTTTTCCCCCAAAGTGAATCATATTTTTTAATATTTTATTTCAATTAGTTTAATAACATATAATAATAATATTTATATATATTTCATTATGAAATAAATAAAAGAGATTATTTATAAAGTATTTAATTAAATAAAATAATAGGTGAAGTAATACCATTTTTCTAGATCATAATTTCTTTGGAAATAAACCTAAAAAATGAATGCCTTGTTAAAAATAATGGTGTACATATAATAATGTACATGGTATAATGCTTTAATATAATTCATGTGGTAGAGTTTCAATTATAAATTCAAACGATATGCGAGTCATGATGTTGTGTGACTGTTATCATAAAAATTAATTTTTTAGTTAATTTCTTTAGAGTGAAAAATAGTCATATGTTTTATTAAATTGTGTAAAAATTTTATTTTAACCATCAAACCATAAATTATAAAATATAATTATTGTGTTTTTTATTTTAGAAATTATTTTTTATTAAAAAATATGACATATTTTTACTAAAATTAATTAATATTTTTAAATTATATTTTTATTCATTAAATATATATTTTATTAGATAATATGTATTTAATAATCTATAATTTTCATATTTAACATTAAAATCATAAAAATAATAATGATAGAAAAATAATATTATTTTGAATAAAAAATAACATTTTTAGAAAAAACTATGAAATAAATAATTTGTAATTGGTGATATATATTACAGAATATTTTTCTCAATTTGAATATCTATAACTTTTTAATTATGTTTTTTAATTAAAATTCATAATATAATAAAAATTTATATTATTGGGAATGATGATTTTAAATAGTAACTCATATCAATTACCTAAATTCTTATGTTAAAAACATTTAATTATTTTACATTTTATTATTAATTATATGTTTATTAATATTTTTGAACTAATATTTGATGGTTTTTTTATATTGGGCGTAGTGTGTAATGTATGTTATCAAATATAATATCATTTTAACAAGGCCATAATTTTGAGAGGTTAATGTATAGCCCCTTAAAAAAATATTACCATTAAATTTTTAATTATCACAAAAAAATGGTATAATAATCTATATTATATATATATGGAACAAGATGTATATTTTAGAGAGATATCAGCCATATAAACTTAAAACCATTTCTCTTTAAATAGAATAGCAATATACAAAATATTTTTAGATTCACCATTTATTTGGGCCTTGATTCTACAACTATTCATAGTTAAGACCCACATTTGATAATTGGTTTTTATAGGGTTATTATTTTAATGATATAATCAGAAAAATATTACAATTCACATGAAATGTGTTTTCCTTAGTAAATTTATTGTTCTATATAAGTGGAGAGTAACAATCCATCAATAAAATCGATTTAAATTTATCTAATACAAGGTTTTTAATTTTTCAATATGCAAAATTATTATAACCATTAAACTGAAACAAAATGAGAAAATATTTTTTTCAATAATGAAATCCTTGGCATGTTGATTTTATATTCTAAATAAATTCATAGTTATACTACGGTGGCTAAAACAATATAATAATTTCATATCGAAGAATATTTATTTTTGGGTAATTTAGTGTTTTAATTATGTTTTCATTATATAATTTCAAAAAAATAGATAGCATATTATTTCTCTTGTTTCATTGGTTTTGGAATTATCAACTAAATTTTTTAGATGTTGTGTTAGGGAATATTTTTTTCATAATTTCTAAAAAAAATTAACTATTGATCAATTAAAAATTATTGAACAAAATAAAACTAATCATCAATTTTCCTAAGGATTGACAATATTGACCATATGATGAATTTCATCCACACCTGAACACATTATTAGTTCTCTAAGACAATCCTTACGGAGACATTTCCTACATATTTTTACATAAACATTTTCTAATTTTATTTCAACTATAATATTCCTCAAATAATTTTATATAAAAATACATGATTATATAAATTGGGGATTAAAATTATTTGTAAGGACTCATATTATTAACCTCAATATGAGGTATATTGGTTATTGTAACCACAATGTTTTTATTAACCCCATCTACCCAACACGATTAATCATTTTTGTAGTTAAAATATTTTCCAAAACATACATTATTAGAATGGTATATCATCACATGAGATATATCTAAAAAATATTCTCAATCATGAATGATAAATATTATCATCATAAAGAAATTATTATAAGATCAACCTCAAAACATGAAACTATTTGAATTCATAACATTCTATTTTATTTTTACAAATACAATAATAGGTTCATTATTGGATTCTTAAGGACGTGTTCTCACATTCCTCATATACTAATTCAATGACTTATTAAATCCTTCAAAATTACATTTAATGAAATTGAAACTAACAAAATCATGTCCTATTGGATTTTCAAACATTTTATAATGTTAAGACACCCTATCATGCAAAAGCGATGATTGATTAAATACCCAACATATCCGTTAATGGTTATTTTTCCAATGTACATATATTATAGATCCTGTATTTACATGAATTATTCATAAATTGATTTAGTTATTTTGAGATCTATATTATTAAAACATCAATAAATCCCAAATATGGTATTCAATTTATATACTAGTTGTGTTTTATATGCAAGATTTTTCACATTTTACGTTTTCTAGTGGTGTTTATTTTTATTTGTGGGTCCTTCTAGATTTGAGTCATTTCCAACATGTTTCCAAATTTTATTTTTGTAGCGGTGTTTCATTTTAGTGGTGTTAAATATCTAATAGTTTTATAAATTTCAAATATTATAGTAACATATTTATTGGTAGTGTGTTATTCTAGTGGTTTCCTATTCCTAGTGGTGTTTCCTTTTGTATGAATATCATTTATAGCAGAATTTATTCCTAGAGATGGCTTATCCTAGAGTTGTCGCATCATAGTGGTGTCTCATCTTGGATAGGTCTTATCCTAGAGACGTCTCATCCGGATATTTTTTCAATTTTCCATAGTTCTCTGGGTTATTATGTTTTTCCCCTTCTTTTTCATTCATATAATATATATCTTTGATAAAAATAAAAAATGATGTTTAAAATATGTGGTTTAAATTGATCCACGTTAATGATTGACTAAAAACTCATAACCCATTTTGTTTTAGACCTATTATTCCTAATTTGTAGGTCCTCTCTTCATTCCTTTCTTCTTACTTCTCTTGATATAGGAGGTCCCAAATCCTTTTGCCATATATTTTTTGAATGAGCTACTATTTTTGGTAATAGTCCCCCACTAAACTGGTTTCCCGCAATACACACACCCAATTTTGGAGCAGCATGTATCCAAAAAAGGATTTGTCCTTTACAGTAGGTTTTTGCTTTGTTTTTTTCATGTGTATGATGCGTGATGGGTTAGTTATTTTTAAAACGTTCAAATATGGTTACATCCATATTAAAAATTCTCATGAATCAACTTCTAATAGATTTTAGAGGAAAGGGAATGATAACAATGATCATATATATTTTTAGAAAATTTATTTTTATTGATTCAATATTATGACTTTATGGGTTTATTTACAAGATAAATATTGTGTCTTTTTGTGGCGTTATTCGGGTATAGTGACTATTCATTTGAAACAACTATATTTATTAATTGTTTGGAATTAGCATAAATAACTGGATAATTACATATATCATGTTAGTGATTTAAATACCCCTAGATGTAATGGTTTTTGTGAAAATATCCTCAATTAATAAAGTGAAATTTAATAATATATCATTTGGTTAATATGAAAATATGTTGTGTTGAAGTGTTATATATAATTTGTGGGTTATATGTTGGACAGATATGTTCGATTTTAGGGTTTTATGATGGTGGGAGTGGATGTGTTTGTTGGTATTTTTCCTAATACTAATTATTGTGTGTTTTGTTTTAGGTTCCATGTTGGTATGTATTGTGATAATAATGATCATATAATTTTAGTCAATACATGTTTTAGTATAATGGGTTTGTAATGGAGATTATTTTAAATAATTTAATATTATATAATCAAATTGAATTAATGGTGTTATGATTTATTCTTTTGTGGGGTTGTCCATTTTAGTCATGGAAGTGGGAGTCCAATAGAGTTAGATTAGTGATCTTCTTTTAAACCCAAAGGTGGGGACATTGAATATTTATAAATATATGTTTTAATAAATTGTAATTTCCTTATGATTTATATTTGTAAAAAAAACATTTTGTAAACTATGTTCAGACAACCATATAGATATGTGGGGGTGTCTATCCCAACATCCTAGTTGAATAAGGGATAGATAACGACTCATTCTTCCTTGGTCCATCTTCCGGGAGATAATAACTCGGGTGCCTTCAGGCAAGTTGTAATGTGTGGTCCTATGTCTCATCAAGATGAGTTGTGATGTGTAGTCCCAAGTGTCAAAAGGATGTGGTGTGATGATTTATCCTCAAAGTATGATGGATCTGATGTGATGTGATGTGATGATATTTCTATCCAAAGTGTGTGTGGGTGACATGTGATCTATGGTTTGTCCCATGTGTGTGTGTGATGGATGTAATGTGGTCAATTTAGAAGAGGTGTGAGATCTAGGAAGTTTTTCATTAGGTAGTAATAGATTTTATTCAGTAGTAATATGGTGTATGACACCCTATCATCAATGTTCATTATATTATAATATCATATTTTGATGGGTATTTCTGTGAGATAGCCTTGGGGAGCTTAGGGTTATGGTTAGTCTACTTGTTAGGTGTTCTTCAGATCTTTTGTTTTGTAATGTTTTCATTAGTATTCTCTTTCAACCTGTGCGTGCGTGTGTTTGGTATTACAAATAAGTATTCATATATGCTCAACCTTGTTTATAAAAGATGTTTTTCTGATTCCAGGAGGAAATTATAAACCATGATGGACTATACTTGTCATACCCTAGGATAGTTGTCTTATTACTGCACTTGTTTTGATTATTGGGTATTTACATTAGTGAATATTATTTGTATCATTTTTATGTATACATACATTGTGTGATGGTTTTTTTGTCTTTATTATATGTATTTCATGTAGTTTATTATGTTTAATACATCCTAAATCCCAAAATTGTTTTCTAATAATTTTTAATACCACACAGGTTGTGAGATTTTTACACCCTTGGTCCTAGACCCAAACATGGAGCTCATTAGAAGAATGTCTTATGTGGTCCTTATCTCCGCCACATTGTAGTATCATTGGATGGTGGGGGTGGTGACATGTGGTATCTGAGCTGATGGCTGAGGGATTGAGTGGATTTTGGAGTTAGGCACATTGAGTAATGTATTACTTGCTATAGAAACAATGTTAGATAATTTTGGTGTGTGACATAAGATATAGTGACTGGATAGGACCAAAGAATTTATGACCCTCATAATCCAGTGCACAGACTTCGAGCTTATTGAATGACCAATTGATATGGTACTATATACAGGGTGAAGACCTAAGAGAGTTACATGTATCATGATTACTTGTGTTTTTTTATGAATTGGGATGTTTAAGGAATAACAATATGGATTAAGTAAATTATATTGATTAATGAAAATTAAAATATAACATAATAATAATCCATAAAATAGGAATAATAAATAATTATTTCTATTACATTATTGGTTTATGGTAATCATCTACAAGTGGATCAGGTATTGAAGGATCATCAGTCTGAACAGGTTGATTGAAGGATGTGTTATCCAGCTAAAGATGATGATCAGTGCTAGAGGATGTTGTGACCGTTTCAAAAGACGGTTTTAGAAATGTATAATGGGGTTATTTATGATATGTAACCAAAGAGTTTGTTAGACGAGTTAGAGATATCTTTAAATTTTATTAAATGCACAAATGAGTACATATTCCCATTTCCAATTTATTATATGTGGGGAGTTGTTCAACTATAGTGGATATTTTTCATGCTGATTAGAGGGAGGCAGATGATTCCTGGTTCGATTTCCAGAAGGATTTTTCATGTAGAGTTCTTCTCATTTACTATCAATGAGCAGAATATGCAGTTGATATTTCCCCTTCAAAATTAGAGAATTTCTGAGTGGGATTTTTGGGTAATATTTATGGATTTCTATACATTTATACTGATAATTTCCATGATTATGAGTCCCACATGAGGCTCACTAAGTAAAAAATTATTTCTTATATCTAGTATTTATTTAAACATTTTATGTTTAAAATGTACAAAAAGGATAAAAATAAGTCATAGGTGATTGGATAGATTCACTCGCGAGGATGTTTTTCATGATTAGGGAACCAATAGGGTTCCATGAGTGGTATAATTTTCAGTAGAAGTCATTATGTTCAATTGAATTTGATGATTCAACTAACCAGTAGAGAAACTCATCAGGTTCCATTTCATACTTCTAGTTTCCATGCCCCTAGTGTTGACAATGCTAATAATATACCTGACCATATTGATGATGTCTATCTGGTATGTAAGCTGATTACGATTAAACAATAGTCATATATTGACTTCAATTTTTTATGATGTGGCCATTCGATGTCATCCTTGGCATCAATTGGCTGTATTTTTTACAATATTGTTTTAATGGTTTTGGTGGGGAATCGTGTTCTAAGAAGTGTAATGCCACACAACATTTATCATTTGTGAGATGAGTTTAAGGTGGGAAAAAACCTAGAAAAACATATTTAATTGGTGAATGAGTTCTCTATAAAATCAATATGCATATGGATAGATTGGGCTCACAATGTTGTTATATAATTCATATAGGTTTTCCTTGAGGATGTTGTTATGTTACCTCCTCGATGCGACGTTAATTTTAGGATAGACTTGCAGGCTAGTGCATCCATGATTTCGATGGATCCCTATAAGATGGCCCCATCAGAGTTATGAGAGATGAGGATTTAGATTGATGATCTGAAGTAGAAGGGTTTTATCTAGCATAGTGTGTCCCCATGGGGTGCTCTTGTTGTATTCCATAAGAAGTAATATGGAATTCTATGGTTGAGAATATACTACCGGTTTTTGAACAAAGTGATGATCGAGAATTTATACATTATTCCAAGGATAGATGATCATTTTAATATATTTAGGGGTGTTAAGGGGTTCTAAAAGATTGATCTTTGTTCTGGAAATCAACCATTAATGGTGAAGGATAGCGATATCTATTAGACTACCTTTAGATGTAGGCATGGAAAATTTGACTTCATAGTCATTCTATTCAATGTTATGAATATCCTAGTCAAGTTTCCAATGCTTCTGAACTATATGTTCCAAGATTTCCATGACCAGTTTGTCATTGACTCCATAGATTACATGCTGATCTACTCATGGTAAAATTAGAAGAATTAGAAACTTATCAGAACTATTTTTAAGGTTCTTCATCTCTAGTAACTATATGGAATGTTTTCCAAGTTTATGTTTCAGAGATGATAGGATAATTCATTAGGGTATGTGGTTTATCAAAAAGTATTGTATGTGGACCCATCAATGGATGAGGATGTTGTTTCTTGGAATGTATCTAATAATGTGGAAGAGGTTTGTAGTTTCCATGGTCTTATAGGCTTTTATACACGTTTTTCATGATTTATAACATGTTATATCCCCATTTATAACATTAAGAAGGAAAGACCATGATTATGTGTTGACAAATAAGTTATATAAAATATTTGATTACAATGACTAGATTTTGGTCAGTGCTCTTATACTCTGATTTCTAATGGAAGGGGTAATGATTGAGGTTTTTTTTTGTGGTTCCAATATTGTTGTAGTTTACCTCCCAATACAATAGATGGTATGGATATATTATTGGTATATAATGTTAAACCGCATATATTTAATGATTCCACCCATGATCTAGAGATATAATATTTTTTAGAATAATGTTTTGATTACATTTCTACATTGGGGAGAATTATGTGGTCTTCAAGGATCACAATAGATTGAGTTATTTCTTTTCTCATCAGGATCTGAATATTTACTAGGAAGATGAATGAAATTTCATTGGGAAAATGAATTTTAGTTTTCCCTAAAGTCATGAAATGGAAATTTCATGTGCAATTAATTGAGCATAAATTAGTAAAATAATGTTGTTCGAGATTATATATATTGTTAGATAAAAATAAAATAATTTTCATCCATGAACATGAATTAATGAGTGGTAAAAGAAGAATTTTTGATGTTCCGGAAAAAGGTGAAGTTTTGTTTGAGGTTGAAAGTGTTAGAGTCTCAATGGGGAGGTTCAGAGGTTGGGGTGATGTGATATCATATTGGACATAGTGATTGTACATAGGGAAGGTCAGAGAATAGTGACAACCAGATGTTGTTACGAGGAAGGCTATTTTTTCTAGTAGAAATTGAATTGGTAGTTCTTTATTAGTTATATTGGTCTCATTTTGAAATATACTTGATAATTTATATGATGTTACATGGCATCAGGATTTGGTTTTGGTGGCCCAATATTTAGCTCTCAACAGACAAGTTTGAGGTAATGTTCTTTGTCTAACAACAGGTAGAGGTAAGTAATTGTGTTCAAAGTGGTTTCTTTCAACCATTATACATACCAATGAGAAACTGTGAATAAATATCTATAGATTTATTCACAGGTTGACCTAGAGATCATGGGTGCCTGATGCCATCTAGGTGATCATGGATCAATTGAATAAACCATCCCACTTTATAGAGATCATGGAGTCAAAAATATTGGATGCCTTGGATAATAGTTACATGGATAAGGTTGTGTAGTTTGACAAATTTCTGAGGTCCATTTTCTCATACTGAGATTCATGTTATTCCTCATGAGTCTGTAGGTGATTGAACCACGTTTTTATAATCTATCTATTCCAAATCATTACTTTTCACCTTCAAAAATAATGACAGACCGAACGGATAATACATACATTTGAGTTTATATTGCGGGCATGTTTTTTTGACTTTGGAAGATTATGGTCACAACCCCTAACCTAGCCTGAGATTTCATCTAATAATAGATATCATTATTCCATTGGTATGGACCCATTACAGGTTTTGCACAAATTGGTGTGTCATTATCCATTATACTGGAATAAGGTGAGAATGGAATTTATTATTGGTCATGAGGTGGCATAGAGCATATATAAAAGGTTTTGTTGGATTGGGAGAGGATGAATGAAAAAAAATAGTATAGGAATTATAATTATTATCATTATAAGAGGCCCCTAGAGTTAGAGTTTAGTGACCATGTGTTCTTGAAATATTCCCCTCAACATGGGCCATGGTGGTTTTAGATATGGAACAAGCACTCACCCTATTTTTTTGAACCATTCATGGATTTGGGGTGAGTTGGTGAGGTGACATATCTATTGGAATTCCCACTATAACTAGGAAAGATCCATGATGTTTCCATGACTCTTATCTAAAAAGATATATACAGGGCGAGTCCCTTGTCATGGACTAGGAAGAGATGGATATTGAAAATGGTGAAAACATCATGGACCATCCATTTATGATTCAGAAATGTCGAAAGAATGATCCAAGAGGTTGGAAAATTCTTTTTTATTTGTGTTATATGATGGCATGGTTTCATATATGAATGTACGTGGGAGTGTGAGATATAGTTATGAGCCCGATGACCATTTGTTTTTCAGTTCTCCATTCCATGTTTTCATTTTTATGTAATATTCATACAATGATGGTTTAGGAGACATGTTGTGTTCCCCATGATTTATAATGAGTTTTGTGATGCGTGATGTTTTTATGGCATGAGGAATATTGATTACCTCACTCCTAATCAATATTCATTTTAATATGATTTGATTAAACCCGTGTGGATGAGTCAGTACCATGTAGAGCAGATAGTATCATGACATGTAGGATATAATTCTCTAATTCCAATGTCCAAGGATGAATTCTTTACATTATCATTTAATGGTGTTTGGGAAAATAGTTTTTGTTGGTGGTTGTGTTTTAGGTGAAACAAGATCCTTGTGTGGTAACTCAAGGGATGGTTCTTCGGAACCTTTCCCTCTTTTCATTAAATTTGGTTCTTAATTCTCAATGGAGATAAAAGTTTGAGAGGTATCAAATTTAATGGATCAGATATTAAATCATAATAAATTTTTTTGAAATATAATAATTGAGTTCTGGGGGGGGGGTGGTAAACGGTGATTTTGGTACCCATGAGATTTTCCAATTCTTTGTTATTCCATTACTATTCCGAATATCTATTTTCTTATCAATGAGTAATTTTGGTGGTGTGTCATTCCAAACAGTTTTCAAAATTTTCAGTTTTCTAATAGTGTTCCAATCTTGATGTGTGTAATTGTAGATGTGTTTCATTTCCAACAATATTCAAAATTTCTATTTTTTGTTTCTATTGGGTTTTTATTCTATCGGAGTGTCATTTCCGATAGTTTTCAAAATTTCATGTTTTCTTTAGTTGTTTCATTATGAATGTGTGTCATTTTAGATATGTGTCATTTCCAAAATATTCTAAATTTATTATTTTACAATATTGTGTAATTAGGGTATTTTCTTATGGTTGTGTTTAACTTCAATGTATTTGTTAAATTTACATTTTTCTGTTGTCTTTTCATTCTAGCGGTGTGTCATCTTAGCAGTTGGTCACTTCTCACAGTGTTTATTTCTAGTGTCTTTTCATTTCATGAGGTATCCTAGCCTATAAGAGTCTTATTATGGATGTATATCACCATATTTGTGTCTTTTTCTAGCATTATCGCAACTTAGATGTGTCTCATACAAGAGGTCTCTCGTCATAATTATTCTCACTTTGTCTAATTTATATATATTATTCCTATTTTTCAATTTTTGCATCACATCAATAATAAATGGGATTAATAAAATTCTTAATTATTTTCAATGATCTTTCATTGTGGATAAATCATATATTATGTTTTCCAAAATATTGGATCCCTTTAGAATATTTAAAATGTGTGTAATTAATAATATCCTCTTTAATGGAAATCTAAAATGTTTTAACCCTGTTTGTTTTGTTTATCATCCATATATGGAGCATTTAATCCCTTGATTTGTTTCGTATTATTTATATTGATATTGGAGGTCCCAAATAAATCAGATTTGAATTCTGGGAACTTGGTTCAACAGTCCGTTCAATTCCACCTAAAGAAATTCCCTCTTGTATTCACCTCTTATTTTGGTGAAATAAGTTTTTGAATGAGTCTACTTCGTTCCAATTAGGTTTTTTAATTATTTTCTTTCTATAGGTATTCGGTTGGATGGGTTTATTATTTTTATTCGTTTTTAATAATGTGGAATCCTTATTATTAATTATAATAAATCAACATTAATTAGATTTAATGGGTTATGTTTGATGTGAAGTGTGATCTTATATCCTTTTTTTTGATTTGGTGATTATTTATTTTTATTTTATTATTTTATGGGTGTAATCTTATGATAATTCTCATGAAATTTGGTCTCTTGATTCTGCTATATTAACTTTTCTTTTGAAACTCTATTTTTAATTGTTTGGTATCATAAAAAATAATAGGATAATAATGTATATCTATTTTTTGGATTAAATTCCTTACGAAATAATTTTTTTAGACAATAACCTTAACTATTAAAGGTAAATAGAATAACATATCATTTTATAAATCTAAAAATATGTTCTTTTGTGATATGAGATACGTTATGTGTGGGGGTAGTGGGAACTTTGTGGTTGTGTAGTGGAGTTCGGAGGAATGATGGTGGTGGATATGGTTATTGGATTATTTCAATAAGTATATTGCAGGGTGTTTTTTATTGGATCCCAGTTGAAATTGATGGATATATAAATGTTCTTGTAATATAAATCTATACATGTTTTTGTGGCACATGTTGGTATTGGATAATCTGAAAAATAATATAATTTTTACTAATGGTTTAAGACAAATTGGGGAATTCTTTCAACTTCAGTGGTGTGGTACATTTTTGTTTTGGTAGTTGACATTTGAGACTGTGTAAGTTCGATTTATTATCTCATTATATAATCATATATAGGGATATTATGGATTTAAATATATGAATGTATACATTTAAATTAAGTCATGATTTATAAACACACCTCACCCATGTTGATCATAAAATTCCAAATCACAAAGATTCATTTATGGGGTGTCCTTTCCAACATCATAATTGGAGGATCAATGGCTGACCCCCCACCCTACATTTCTCCCACTTCATTGTGATATAAGAAAATGTTTCATCTAGGAATATGTGATGTGTGTCACCCAATGTATTTGGGATTATTTATGATATGTTTTCCCATGTGTCTTTGAGATGACTTGTGATGTTTTGTACTAGATATCTCTTAGAAGAGATGTGAATTCATGTGAAACAATGAGTGTACCGAGTGTGTCTGAGTGAGGTGTGTTTTGAGGATTAACCTAGTTGTTTGTGAGAGGGATGTGATGTGGTCTATTTAAAAGTTGATAGATATCTAGGATATTTTATATTAGTGGATGACATCATCCGATAAATGTGAATGTTGTACAGAGTAAACAATAAATTATGTTATTTATATTATAATATTTTACATGGATTCATTATTTTTTGGTAAAACCTTGGTGAGGTTTGGATTATTGTTAGCCTACATGTTAGTTGATCTTGGGTTCTTTATTTTAATGTGAGTCAATTATTATTCTCCTCCCACTAGTCCATGAAATACATTTTTTCCTATTATTAATATGTTTATGGTCACCCTATGTATGTAAAAATGCTTTCATGTTTCCAGTAGGCCATAACAAACTGTGTTAGAACATACTAGTTTTACCCTTGCAATTTTTATGTGTTACTAATCAAGTTTGGTTCTTCAGTATTTACATTGGAGTATTTTATTTTAATCAGTTTTCATTACAAATTAATCCTGATATGGTTTTTGGTTATTCTTATAAATATTTCATAGAGTATATTGTGGTTAATACCTCATATCTATTAATTTTGTTTTCTTTTAATGGGTGTGGTACATGTCTTCCCTTCATTCGTTCCTTCTTCCTTATCTTGATATGGGAGGTCCCAAATCCATAATCCATAGAGTCCTGGAATTTGGTGCTATAGTTGGTTGCAGTCCCCCTCCCTAAACTGATTTCCTTCTATACACACAACCTACTTTGGTGCAACATGTATCTGAAAAATGATTTTCCCTTTACAGAAAGTTATTCCATTGTTTATTTTCAAGTGTTTGATGCAAGATGGGTTTTTTATTTTTATAAGTTTCAAATATGGTTACATCCATATTTCAAAAGATAATGAATAAACCTATATTAGATTTATTTGTGAATAGAGAATGAGATGTATGATCTTATATATTTTCAGAAATTTTATTTTTTTTGGTTCGATATTATGATTTAATGGGTGTAATTTCATGATGATTATTATGTCATTTTGGTAGCTTGATTCGGCTATAATGACTATTCATTTTAAACCTCTATTTTTATGATTTTTATATATCATCATAAATATCTGGATAATTTCATATATCAGGTTAATGATTTAAATACACCTAGATGTAATGGTATTTCTAATAATATCATCAATTAATAATGTGAAATTTAATAATATATCATTTGGTGAATATGAAAATATGTTGTGTTATAGTATGATATATAATGTGTGTTTGAGATTTTGGCCTAATATCATTGGTTAATGGGATTTTCGATGGAGGAAGTAGATGTGTTTGTTTGTAATTTTCCTGATACTGCTTGTTGTGTGTTTTGTTTTAGGTTCCCAGTTGGTATGTATAGTGATAATAATGATCATAGACTTTTAATCTATAACTATTTTAGTGGAATGGGTGTGTAATATAGAGTATGGAAAATACTTTAATATTATATAATGAAATGAAAATAATTGTCGTAGTAGTTCTTCTTATGTGGGGTTGTCCATATTAGTCTTGGAAGTGGATGTGGGAGCCAAATTGAGTTAGATTGGTGATCTTCATATAAACCCAAAGGTGTGGACTGTGTTGATTTATTAATATATATTTGTATAAATTGTAATTTCCTTATGATTTATATATGTAACAAAAAAATGTTGAGAACTATGTTCAGACACCCATATAGACATGTGTGGGTGTCTATCCAAACATCCAGATTGAAGAATGGATGGATGAGAACTCATCCTTCCTTTGTCCCTCCATTGGACGATAATATCTTAGGTTTCTTATTGGGAGTTGTATTATGTGGTCCTATGTCACTTTAGGATGAGTTTTGATTTTTGGTCCTAAGTGTCAAAATGATGTGGGGTTATGTTTTTTCCTCTAATTCCTATAGATGATATTTGATGTGTTGTGATGTTATATGTGTCCTAAGTGTGTGTGGGTGAGATTTTTTCTATGGTTTGTCCCATGTGAGTGTGTGATGGATTTCATGTGGTCTATTAAGAACAGTTGTGGGAGCAAGGATGTTTTCCATTGGGGTGTGATAGTGGCTATTCAGTAGAAACGTGGTGTGGGATATCCTTTAATCGATGTCCATTATATTATAATATCATACTTTTATGAGTTATTTTATTATCAAGCATTGAGGAGCTTAAGGTTATGGTTATTCTACTTGTTAGGTGTTATTTGGTTCTTTTGTTTAATAATGATTTCATTAGTATGCCTCATCCACCTATATCTGCGAGTGTTTGGTATTCCAAATAAGTATACATATAAAATCAACCTACGCATAGAAAAGTTGTTTTCAGGAATCTATGAAGAAATAATAAACTATAATGTACTATACATGTCATACACTAGGATTGTTGTCTTTTTGCTACACTTTTTTTTGGTATTCACATTGTAGAATTTAATTTGTGTCACTTATATTTATATATAAATTTTTTGATGTCTTTTACTTTATTATACATATTTCAAGGAGTTTATAATTTTTTACACTTCCTATATCCCAATATTGTTATTTTAAATTTTTTAATTCCTACCATGTTGTGAGATTTTTACCCCCTTGGTCCTTAGAACCAACTCGGGGCTCATTAGAATAAACACTTATGGGGTCGTTATCTCCCCCACATTGCAGTATAATTGGATGGTTGGGGTCATGACATAGTGGTATCTGAGCTGATGGCAGAGAGATTGATTGGATTTTGGAGTTAGGGACATTGAGTAATTTATGGGTTTGTATGGAAACAATGTTAGTTGGTCTTGGTGTGAGACATAACATATAGTGACTAGATAGGACAAGTGATTTTATATCCCTCATAATCCAATGCACATACTTTGAGCTTATATAATTACCAAGTAATATGGGACTTTATATGGGGTGGTGACCTAAGAGTGTTACTTGTATCATGATGACTGGTGTTTTTAAATGAATTGGAATATTTAGGGAATTTAAAAATGGATTAAGTGAATTATATTTACTAATTAAAATTACAATATAAAATAATTATTATCCCTACAACTAGGATTAATAAATAATTATTTCTTTTACATTATTGTCTTATGGTAATCATATGTACGTGGCTTGGGTATTGATGGATCATTAGGCTGAACCAGTTGATTGATGGATGTTTGATCTAAGTAAGGAAGATGATTAGTGGTAGAGGATGATGTGACCATTTCAAGAGAAGGATTTGGAAATGCATGAGGGGATCATTAATGAAATGTAATCAAAGAGTTGGTCAGAAGATTTGGTGATCTCCTTTAATTTTATTAGATCGAAAATTGAGTACATAGACTCTTTTCCAATTTTCCTGATGTGATGAGTAGTTTGTCTAAAGTGTATTTTCTACATGATGATTATGAGTAGGAAGATGATTCATGGGTCAACTACTAGAAGGAGTTTCAAGTAGAGAACCTCTCATTTACTAACAAGGATCGGAATACCTTGGTTATATTGTCCATTGAAAATTATAGTATATCTGAGTGGGATTTTGGGGTAATGATTATGTATATAATAAATGTTGATAGTGATCATTACCATGATAAGGAGTCCCAGATGATTTTCCTTGAGTAAAATATACTTCCTTCTATCTAGTATGTATTTATATCTTTCAGGTTTACAACATACAAAAAGGATCAGAATAAGTCAAAGGTGATTGAATATATTCACTAATGAGGAGGCTTGTCATGATTGGGGAACCAATAGGAATTTATGAGGAGTATAGTTTATAGTAGAAATAATGATGTTATAAGTCCTTAAATGTTTCAACTAACCAAGATTTAACCTCATCTGGTTCCCTATAATCCTTCTAGTTTGCATGCCGCTGATGTAGACTATGCTAATTATCGGCTAGACCATATTGATTTATGTCTATCAGGGATGTAAGCTTATTGCGAGGATACAATAGTCATATATGGACTTCAATTTTTTAGGGATTGACCTTGTGATTTTAACCTTGAAATCAACTGGATGTATTATATAACTGGTTTTGTTGGATGGTTTGGGTGTGGAATCATGTTTTTATAAGTATAAGGCCAGACAACTTTTTTCATTGGAGAGATCTGATTTCAGGTGGGAAAATTAAACATAGAGAAACATATTTAATTGGTGGATGAGTTATCCATATAATCAAAATACAAATGGATAGAGGAGGCACAAAAATTTGTTATATAATTCATATAGGTCTTTAATGAGGATTTTGTTATGTCACCTCCTTAATGCAGCGTTCATTTTGGGATAGAATTGCAAGATAGTGCATCCCTAATTTCTATGGATCCTTACGAGATGGAACCATCTATGTTATGGAATTTTAGGATTCATTTTGATCATCTTATCGAGAAGTGTTTTTCCAACATAGTGTGTCCCCATTGGGTTCTCTAGTTTATTCATTGAGGCGGTAGATGGAATTATACTATTGAGCATATACAACCGGTGGGTGAACAAAGTGTTGATCGACAATCTCTATCCTCTTCCAAGGATAAATGACTGTTTTAATATATTGAGGGGATTTAAGGGGTTCTAAAAGATTTACCTTTGTTCTAGATATCACCCATTAATGGTGAAGGATTCTGATACCTATAAGACTACCTTCAGATATAGGCATGGACAATTTGACTTCATGGTCATTCCATTCGATGATATGAATGTCCCAGTCGTGTTTGTATGGATTATGAAGTCTTTGTTCCAAGAGTTCCATGTGCAGTTTTTCATTGTCTTCATCGATTTCATATTTATCTACTCATGGTCAGATGAGAATAATGGGAAATATCTCAAAACTATTTTTAAGGTTCATCATTTCTACCAACTCTATGGAATGTTTTCCAAGTTTATGTTTCAGGCATTATTGGTGAATTCATTAGGGTATCTGGTTTACCGAAAAATTGTGTATGTGGACCGATCAATGGATGAGGATGGTGTTTCTGGGAAATCCTAGAAGAATGTGGTAGAGGCTTGTAGCATCCTTGGTCTTGTAGGCTATTATCCATGTTTTTTCGAGATTTATATCAAGTTGTATCCACGTTTATATAATTAAGTAGGAAACACCATGATTGTGTGAGGAAAAATAAGTTACATAAAATATTCAATTTCAATTAATTAATTTTGGTTAGTTCTATTATACTTTGATTTATATAGGAAGGGGTAATGATTGAGGTTTTTTGTTATGGTTCACATCATGTCATAGTCTATATCACAACACAGTACAATGAAACTATATATTATTTGTATATAAATTTAAACCGCATAAATTTATTTATTAAACCAATGATCTAGTGTTATAAATGTTTTTTCTTGACAAATGTTTTGAGGACATTTCCACTTTAGGGAGTTCCTTGTGTTCTTTATGGATCAAAATAGTTTTATTTATGTCTTTTCTCATCATGATATTAATATTCGGTTGGATGATGGATGGTGTTTCTTTAGGAAAATGACATTTAGTTTAAATAAAACTCATGAAAGGGAAATTTCATATTCAATTAATTTTGCATAAAAACATAAAAAGATATTGTTAGAGATTATATAGATTCATAAATAGAAATAAAATCATTTTTATCCATGAAAATGAATGAATGGGTGGTCAAAGGATGAGTTTTGATGTTCCAGATAAAGGTGGAGTATTTGTTGAGGCGGAATGTGGTAGAGTCTCAATGGGGAGGGTAAGTGGTAGATAAGATGTGATATTATATTGGACTTAGAGATTATGAGTATGGATGGTCATAGGATATTCCGAACTAGATGTTGTTACGAGGAAGGCAATTGTTTTTGGTATAAATGGGAGTGGGAGTACTTCATTAGTTCCATATATAATCTTTATAAGTAAACATGAAAATTTATATGATGTACCATGGGTTCGGGATTTTATTTATGTGGCTCATTATTTAGCTCTCAATGGATGAGTTCGTGGTAATGTTCTTTGTCTACCAGCATCTATAGGTAGAGAATCATGTTCTTAGTGGATTGTTCGACCCTTATATAACCCCATGGGGAAATGTGATGACATATCTGTGGATTTATTGACAGTTTTACCTAGAGATCATGGAGGTTTTGATTCCATCTGGGTGATCGTGAATCAATGAATAAATCATCCCACATAATAGAGATCCAGGAGTCGGGATGATTGGATGCTTTGGAAAAGAGTTGCATGGATTAGGTTGTGTAGTATCATGGATTTCTGAGGTCCATTTTCACATAATGAGATTCATGTTTTATCACATGAGTCTTGAAGAGATTGAACCATGTTTTTTGAAACCATCTATTCCAAATCACTACTTTTCACCCTAAAAAATAATGACAAATTCAACAGACAATCCATACAATGGAGAATATGTTGCGGGCGTGAGTCTTGGACATTGGATGATCATGGTCACAAAAACTAATCTAGCTCGATATCTCTTATAATAACAAAAATAACTATTCCACTGGTATCGACATGTGTCATATTTTGTACTAAAGGGTGTTTCATTCTCCATTTTACTAGGCAAAGGTTAGAGAGGAATATAATATTAGTCCTAAGGTGGCATAGAGAATATAAATAAGGTTTGGATAGTTTGAGAGAGGATTAAAGAATCAAAATAATATATGAAATATAATTGTAATCAATGTAAGAGGCCCCTAGAGTTTGAGTTTAGTGACCATGTGTTATTGAAATATTCCCCTCAACAAGAGAAGTAGTTGTTTGAGATATGGCATATGCTATCACCCTGATTTTTTGACCCATTCATGGTGTTGGGGTGAGTTTGTGAGGTGGAATATCAGTTGGAATTTACACCATGTCTAGGAAGGATCAATGAAGACTCCATGTATCTTATCTCAAAATAAATATTCAGAGTGACTCCTTTTTGTGGACTAAAAAGAGCAAAATATTGAGAATGGTTCATCCTTCATGGATCATCCATTTTTTATCCAAAAAATATCTAGATAAGGTTCTGAAAGGAAGGAAAATTATGTTTTATTTTTGTTCTATGATGGAATTGTTTCATATTGTAATTTACATGGGAGAATGATACATATTGATGAGCCGGATGACAATTGTTTTGTAGTTTTCCATTCCATTTTTTCATTTTGATGTGATATTCATACTGTGATGGTTTAGGAGACATGTTGTTTCCCCTGGATTTACAATGTGTTTTATGATGTGTAATGTCGATATGACGTGAGGAAATTTGAATACCTTACTCCTAATCAACATGAATTTTAATATGATTTGATTAATCCCATGTGTATGAGTCAGTTCCACCCAGAGCAGATAATAACATGACACGTTTGATATAATTCCCTTATTCCTATGTTCAGGGATGATTTTTTTTCATTATTATTTAAGGGTATTTGGGAAAATAGTTTTTGTTTGTGATTTTGTTTTATGTGAAACATCATCCATGTGAGGTAACTCGAGGGATTGTTGTTCAGACCCTTCATCATTTTTCATTTATTTTGGTTTCTAATTATCAAGGGAGAGAATGGTTTGAGTGGTATCAAATTTAATGTTTCATACATTAATTCATAATATATAAGATATATAATAATTACGTTTTGGGGGAGGGGGTAAATTGGAGTTCTCGGTACATATGTGATTTTCTAATCATTTTTCGTTCCAATAGTATTCGGAATTTCTAGTTTCCTATCAATGAGTCAATTTGGTAGTGTGTCATTCCAAACAGTTTTTCAAATTTCCAATTTTCTAATTGTGTGTCAATATTGTTGTGTGTAATTATGGATGTATTTTATTTCCATCAATTGTCTAATTTTCTATTTTTATAGTTTCTAATGATATTTCATTCTAGCGGAGTGTCATTTCCAATAGTTTTAAAAATATCATGTTTTCTTGAGGTGTGTCATTATGAAAGTGTGTCATTTTGGATATGTGGCATTTAAAAAAATTTCCAAAATATTTGTTTTGCGATATTTTTCAATTAGGTTAGTTCATCATTATTGTAGTGTTTCATTTAAAAGTGTATGTTAAATTATGTTTTCTGTTGTCATGACAATTTGGCGTTGTGTCATCCTAGCGGTTGGTAATTTCTGTCGATGATTATTTCTAGTGACTTGTCAATTGTTGAGGTATCCCACCATACAAGAGTCTCATTTTGGAAGTACCGTATATTATTTTTGTCTTTTCTTAGCATTTTCGCATCTTAGAAGTGTCTCATACAAGAGGTCACTCATCATAATTATTTTCACTTTGTCCAAATTTCTTTATCTTATTTCATTTTTTATATTTTTTCATCACATCTATAATTAATTGGATTAATGACATACTTAATTATCTTCAAAGATCACTTAATGTGGATAAATCATATATTATGTTTCTAAAAAGACAGGATACCTTTATAATATTTAAAATGTGTGTCTTTAATGATATCCTCTTTAATTGAAATATAAAATGTTTTAACCCCATTTGTTTTGTATCCAATCCTGGTATGGAGGAGATAATGGATAAAAAAATTTCTTATTCCTTATCTTGTTATGGGAGGTCCCTTATAATTCAGATTTGGATTCTGATAATATGGTTCAATGGTTAGTTCAATTCCACCTAAAGAAATTACCTCCTGTACACACCTCCTGTTTTGGTGAAATAAGTATGTGAATGATGCTTCTTCATTCCTGTTAGGATTTTAAATTGCTTTTTCCATTTGCATCATGTTGTATGGGTTTATTATTATTATTCCTTTTGAATATTGTTGAATCCTTATTATGAATTATAATGAATAAAATTATATCTTATTTAATGGGTTATATGGGATGTATAGTGTGATCTTATATCCATTTATTTATTTGATTTTTTTTGATTTGATTTATTATTTTATGTGTGTAATCTTATGATAATTCACATGAAATTTGGTGTCCTAATTCTTATATATTTACTTTTCTTTTGAAATATCTATTTATAATTGATTGGTATCATCATAAATAAATGGATAATAATGTGTATCTATTTAATGTCTCAAATTATCATAGATATAATCATTTATTAGACAATACCCATATCTATTATAGTTATATAGAATAATATACCATTTTATAAATCTAAAAATATGTTTATTTTCGATATGAGATATGTTATGTGTGGTGGTAGTGGGAATGATGTGGTTCTGCAGTGGGGTTCTGATGAAAGTTGGTGGTGGATTTTGTTGTTGGGCTATTTCAATATGTATATTGTGGTGTGTTTTGACTTATGAATACTAGTTTGAATGGATAATGATAAAAATGATCTTCTAATATTAATCTGTACAGGTTTTAGTGGAACATGCCTGTATTAGAGAATATGAAAAATAATATAATATTGACTAAAGGTTGAATACATATAAGCGATTTCTATCATCTTGTGTGGGGAAATATATTTTAGTTTTTGTAGTTGACATTGTAGATTGTGTCAGTTAAAATGATAATTAGATTATAAAACCATATATAGGGATTTTTTGTATTTAATTATATAATTTTATTCATTTTAATGAACTAGGGTTTTATATGCACACCTGAACCACGATGCTCATAAAATGATAACACCCAAAGAGTCATTCATGGGGTGTCCTTCCCAATATCACAATTTAACGATCAATGGGTGGCCACCCACCCTTCACTGCTCCCCCTTCTATGTGATATTGGAAAAAAGTGTCATCGAGAGGGTTGTGATGTGTGTCGCCTGGTGTATTTTTGGTGATTTGTGATATGTGGTCCCTTGTGTCTTTGAGTGAGTTGTAATGTTTTGTAAAAGATATCTTCTGAAAGAGATGCGATGTCATGTTATATAATGTGTGTACTGATTGTGTTTGGGTGAGGTGTGTTTTGAGTTTTAGCCTAGTTGTTTGTAGGAGGGATGTGATGTGGTCTATTTAGAAGTGATTAGAGATCTAGGATGTTTTCCATTAGTGGATTAGAGTAGGTGATAAATTTGAATGTTGTGCAGGGTAACCTATCAACGATGTGATTTATATTATAAACTTTTACATGGATTCATTATTTTGTGGTAAAAGCATGTTGAGGTTTGGTTTATGGTCAGTCTACATGTTAGTTAATGATGGGTTCTTTATTTTTATAATTGGTTAATTTGTATTCTCCTCCCACTTGTAAATGAGATACATTGGTTTTCATATTATGTATACATTTATAGTTAACCTATGTCTATAAAAATGGTTTCATGTATCCTGGAGGACATAACAAACCATGTTGGACCATACTTGTTTTACCCTTGGAATTTTGATGAGTTGCTGATCATGTTTGGTTTTTTGGAATTTGAACTAGAGATTCTTATATTAAAAGTTTTCTTTAAAAATGAATCGTGAGATGGTTTTTGGATTCTCTTATAAATATGTCATGGAGTAGACTATTGTTAATAAGTCATATATCATAATTGTGTTTTATCATAGTGGTTAATGCCTACGACTTTTTGATATATTCTCTCCCTTGGTTCTAGTCACCAACTCGGGACCAACTGTAGGCAGGTCATTAGGGTTGTTATCTCTCTCACTACATTGTGGAATCTTTAGAGGGAGGGGTATTAATAGTAACTAAAAGGGAGATTAAACTATAATTATTTTACGAAATTCCCAATGTGTAAGTATTATAACTGATAATAAATTTCAAAATCTCATTAATAATGGTTTTAGTGTCTCTTTGAAAAGTTTTAGGGGAAGAATATTTGACAGGTATTTTATATTATTTCCCACTAATTATATGAAATTAACACTATTATTGAAATATCAACACATACACTATTTATCATAAAGTGGGTGATAATATCCAAACAAAGGCTGAAGATCATATGCCTAGTAAGGGAATATTATTGAGTTAATATTAAAGAATCATGGTACTTTATAAAATGATCATATGGTTGAATACATCAATCCAAAGACAAGAATTCCCAATAAAGAAATGTTAAAATTACATTAATCAAGAAATTTATCATTGAATTACAAAATTCATGGATAAAATGTATCTATAAAAGTTTTTCAATAAACATGATATGAAAAACAATCAAATTTTTATGAATAATGGAATAAAATTGATACTGTAACAACCTAGACCCGAACAGACACCCGAATAGTGCTAAACGGGTCGGGTGCTACTACTATAGGCGCACCTGTCCAAACGCCAAAGGATGTTTACTAGAATCTAGGGTATAAGAGGAATAGTGGGGAGGCTATACCCTCTTGGAGGATAATAATAATGGTACCGGTCTATGTATAACTATAGAGATGTAGAGGAATAAATGACTCACCAGACCTGAACCAGACCCGCAAAGAGAAAGCACATTCAATCTCAATAAACAGTGGAAACAATAAATATAACAATAGTAGTAGAAATAAAAGAAACAACATTCTGATAACAAGTAACTACTAGTGAACAATAAAACATATATCCAAATCAGGTCATACATATCAAAACATGAAAAGTGTGACAATGGCTAGCCAACTATAACTGCAACAAGTAAGCATGCATATACAGAAAAGAAATAGAATAGACTGTATTCAGCTAGGAATGACCTCAAGGTCCATACCATCTCCATGAAACAAATAATGAAAAATATATCTTGAAGCTGACCTACTTCCTGAACGAAAATCCATAATATCTGCATGCATCTCGAAGGGCCCGTGTAGGGTGTGAGACAAATCTCATTTGGATACCACCCAATGGTGCTTACCTAATATTAGTGTTTATGAAAGAATGCATTTATAAGTAAAGTAGTAAATAGAAAGATCAAAAAATAAATACTGACTCCACTAGTGCTCAGGGGCCACCATGGTGTGTCACTTGCTTTTTCTGATGATTAAATCTATGTCATGTAACCTGGAACCATGTGCACCCTGACACAACGTGTCTCAAGTTCTGACGTCCCGAAAGCATGCCCATGAATAGTAACTCGGCACCTTGTGCCTCCTGACACCTCATGCCTCAAGTATCGATGTCCCTAAGGCATGCCCAAGAAGTAACCCAGATGAATAGCGATGCTTGTCCTCAAACATATAGCCAGAGGGACATCGATACCATTCCTCAAATCAAGTAACCGGAGGGATGAAAATATCCACCATCAAATAAGAAACCGAAGGGATAGTGATTCCAGCCCTCAATTCCGGGAGAGCCTTAGATCCCAACCCGATAGCCTCAAAATTATCTCTTAGATTCTCCTCACCTCCCATGTGGCTTTCTATGTCATGTAACCCCACCCAAAGTACCCAAACCACATCTATGAGGGCCTCTACCCACACGAGTGGTCAAAACCACCTCATAACGGAGTATCTCTGTGTGCACACTACTCAAAAATCCAGGTGAGCAATAATAACCAAATTAGTACACAAGACACCAAACCTCTGACACCTCATGTCCCTTTGATCATGCCGCTCAAGTCTAATGGCCTCGCCATCCGAGTAACCCATGCCATGCCCTACCTGACAGTTGTACTACCTCAAACCGATGTCCATGACGCCCATTCCCACTGTCAAAAACACCCATAGTAACCCGGGACAAGCCCAACATGTGATCCAAATCACTTAAGAATATTCGGGCCATGCCCAAAACCACCCAAAGGGTACAACATAGGTAATTTAGAAATTTCATATATAACATAATTAATCAGAAAACATAAATAGGAATAACATGTTAAATAGTTTAATTACCCTAACCCAACGGTTATCAATCAATAACACTGAGGTCTAGAATGCCTCTAACTAACTGAATGGTTAACAATCAGAAGCACTAAGGTCTTGAATGCCTCTAACAATTTATTTCAGGCTTAATAAATTAAAATCAACAGTTTTAAACTTTAATATATCAATTTAAACAATTTTGGCATCCCCCAGCCAAAATGTCCCGATGAGCAACGACCCCTCACCCAGCCCCGCTCAAGAAAAACTAGTAATAGGGAATACCCAAAGGCATCCCATTGGTCCATAAACAATGTAATAAGAAATATCAGATAAAACAAAGACCCGCCCAAAATACCCAAAAATGCGTTAAAGGCTGCGTCACCCAAATGACCACGAAAACACAAAAAGAGGTATACACCACCTACCTCATTATAGTATGATGATACTCCTTGGATATCAGCCTCCAATTTTCTCTAAAATGTGGAATATCTAAAAAATAAACAAAACCTCTCAAACCACAATAGCTTGTTCTAAGATTGAAATCAAGAAGAACAACTCAAGTGGAATCAAGTCATTACTAAGGGGGTTCTAACGGATCAAACGGTTCTCGAAACGGAGTGAGGACGAATAACTGAGAGGGATTTCAAAGTCCGGCTGAATCTCCCCTCGTAATCCCCAAGTGGAAGGAAGAAAGAAGAGGAGAATGGGAATTACCGTGTGGCCCAGAACATAAAAACCCTAATATAAGTGGCCGCACTGTTAACCTGAATGGTTTAAAAAACTGTGTGCCAACCGTGCTGTTGCCACTGACTCACCTAGAAACATCGAATAGCCAACCCACACGGTTTGGAAAACTGTGTGTTGCCCATGCGAAGCCCACTTTCTCACCCAGGAACATCGCACGGCCAACCCGCATGGTTGGGAAAACCGTGAGCCACCCTTGCAGAGCCCACTGTCTCACCCATAGACTTCGCACGGTTTTTTCGCATGGTTTTTTCAGACCATGCACTAATCGTGTGCACCTCTACGACCTCTCCAACTTCAATGTTTTAACCTAGAATTGTCCAATTTCTCTAGTTTTTCTCAGGTGCGAGTCAAAATTTAAATAGGTTCTGGATTTTAACCCATTCCAAAAACCCAGGTTCTTATAATCTCCCCACATTAACATTTCTCTTCCTCGAGCTATCAAACAAAACCAATAGATGGCACCGAACATACAACCCCGATTAAAGCAACGCAGAATTCCCTGGACACAAGGTTTTGGTTAAATTCCTTAAGGAGCTCCCCACCTTAGGAATCGCCAAACTCGATCTCAACCTGACAAAACTCAGAACATGAAAAGGTTCACAGACCTGTGTTCCAAAATCACAGTCCTCTCGTGATGCATCATCACCGCTACCCATTATTGGTGCTCCTGTGTCATTTCTAACACCCAAACGTATCCCACAATGCATTAGTGTCTTCCACCACGAGGTCCTTCATCCAATGGATTCTCAAAATGAACATGTTTCCTAGCACCTCAAGTAACATTCATCCTCGATTCCCTAATACCCATGACACGTCATGTAACATGGATCCTCAATTCCATGATGCTCGTCGAACCTCATGAAAACCAAATCCTCAATGCCCTGATGCCTATGGAACCTCATACATATACACATATAAAAAAATATCACGCACCTTATATAGTGCCAATCCCACTTACCAACATCTAGTCAGACCACATAGGTCTTGTACATCAAATGCACCCAAAAAAGAAAAACATATACAGTTCATGCCAAAATTGAATAAGGGAATCACGGCCACACCTGTGGTGTACCTCTCACTATTGTCGGCTCACCAGCCTGCTTAGCCTATGACAGCTCCAAGGCACGCAGCTGGACTTCAGTATAACTGCATGATTCCTGACCTCCCTGCGGTGCTGCCCCAGCCACCGGCCCCTGACCGCTCAGCTGGATCCCGATATCTCTGTCACCTCTGGCACGTGCAGTTGAACCTCAGCTTCCCTCTCTTGGTACCAAACATGAACCATCTCTGGATGCCATCATCTATCCTGGCCCCTATCTGCCAGCTATCTGGAAAGGCTGCCTGCAAAACCTCTCTAGATGTCTGACCTGTCCACATTCCCAACACTCCATTGGAGGCCTATCGCACTGAGTTCGATATTTCCCTGGCTGTCCACACTGGAAGAAAACCACTGCAGAACTACTATGAGGTTATCTAGCCGATTCTTTGGCCTGACTGCCCAGCTGTAACTCATCCCATCCATGCTTCCTACTTTCCGAAACGTCACCAGAAGCAGTCACCCAGCTATCCTGGGGCTAATCCCTCTTGTTTCCCTCTGTTATGAGCACCTGATTCAATGCCTCCAAAAGAGAACCTAGCCTGAAAATATTCACCTGGACTATAATGGCGTGTCATAAGCCATACTCGAAGCATCTCACCCTAGCTTCGTCATTGCTTACCATACCAGGTGCAAAGCGGGACAGATCAGTGAAAGTAACTGCATAGTCCATGACATACTTGTCTCCCGGCTGAAGACACAAGAACTCCCGAGCTCTCTCAGCTCTCAGTGTCTCTGGGTAAAAGTTCTCAAAGAACCTATCCTCGAATTCTTTCAATTCCAGTCCCGCGTGCCTGCGAGCATGAACCGGTACATCCCACCAGCGCTTTGCAGGTCCTCACATATTGTACGTCGCCAGCTTGACCCTCCATCCTAGAGGTGTCTTGAGATACTCTAAGATCAACTACATGCTCTCTATCTAGTTTTCAGCCGCCTGTAGACCACCCGCACCCTGAAAAAGAGACAGGTGTTGCGACTGGAACATCCACGTTAGATATTCCATAGATGGATTTGTACCATGTGTTCCTCTGTCGATCCCTTGCAAGAAACATACCTGGCTAGCTCGGAGCTGATCATAGAGCCGTGGACTGAACCCTACCAAACCCCGCTGCTGTCCTGCCTACACTGGATCCTGAACCTAATCTTTTCCCTGAGCCTTTACCTGTAGCTCGTGCTCTTCCTGTACGGAATCATGAACATGATCATGTACCTGTGGTACTATGTCCTCAATTGTCTGACGCTCCATCGAGACGTGTAGGAGGAACCTATTGAATACCATAAATGGGCAAAACACCAATATATATATATATATCAATATATGTTCAACGTAGATAAGAATGAAGTAAAATGCGTTGCATAACATCTACCCTTACTCTCCCCCACTTCAACCCATGCCCCATGGCATCCCGGCCTCATGGCCTCCTTACCCGCCCCTATCAGGGCCTAGTATGAATAGTACCTCGGGCCATGCCCATCCTGACAACTAACGTTTCCTCAAACCAACGACCTAGTCGCCCAATCATGGTGATCAAAATCACCTCAAATTATAGTACATACCTTCTCTCATAAGATCAAAACCCAAAAATCATGTCACATGAAATTTTACAAATATATAAGTCATGGCATAACACCTTGCAATCAAATAGAAATTCTATCAATAATATCACTTATTCACAGTTTAGATCATATAAGCATGGAAATTGATTTTATTCACATTGTATTATAACTCCACACAGCATACATGAAATTATCAAATTGAAATCCCCTAAAATGTGCCTATCAAAAGCCATGAAAACATGCCTTTCCATATCTGGTCAAGGTCCAATTCTCCCTTTCCGCACCGTGTCAAGGGTCACATATCACAATCAATAACATTGCACTCCAAGTGATCCACCGAGGTGGAAATCATATAAACTGTAATTTGAGCAAAATGAAAACAGTAATTCTCACCCAAGGTAACATGGTACGTCCCTCATACCTGGGGCTGCAGGCACCCAAGAACAAGCTAGAAACCCAGTTCCAATAACAACCTATATTCAATCTACCATAACCCAAATTTCCGAACCAGCATAATTAAAAAGTGAAGACTCAAACTCATAGTTGATATCAAGGTACTGCTACAAAATCCCTATCAACCTCCCTCTGATACCACATTGTAATGACATGGACCCAAATAGCCACCCGAAAAGTGCTAAACAGGTTGGGTTATACTACCTTAGGCGCACCTCCCTGAATGCCAAAGGAGGCCGACTAGTAGAGAGGGTATGATTGGTATAGTGGGGAGGCTATAACCTCTAAGAGGATAATAATAATGGTACTGATCCAATTATAAATATAGAGATAAAGCATAATAAACGACTCAGCAGACTCAAACTAGACCCATAGAGCAGAAGCACATTCAATATCAATATACAGCGGAAGAAATTAATATGAAAACAGTTGTGAAAATAAACACAAAATCATGCTGATAACATGTAACTACTACTGAACAATAAAACATGCATCTGAAGTAGTTCATAAATATATGAAAAAAGGGCACCAATGGCTACCCAAATGTAACTTCAACAAGTAATAATTTCTATAGAGAAAAGAAACAAAATAGAGTATCTTCAGCTAGGTAGGACCTCAAGGTCCATACCATCTCAATGTAAGAACTAAAAAAGCCCAGCTACTGAAACTGGCCTCCTTCCTATACGTAAATCCATAATGTCTGCACAAATCCCGAAGGGCCCGTGCAGGGTGTGCGAAAAATCGCAGAAGGATACCACCCAACTATGCCTTCCTAATATAAGTGTTTATGCAGACATGCATTTATAAAGAAATATGTAAACATAATGATGAAAAAATAAACACCAACTCCACTAGTGCCTAGGGGCCACCATGGAGTTTCACCTACTACTGCCAATGCTTGAATCTCTATCATGTAACCCGACACCATGTCCCCCCTGACACCACGTGTCTCAAGTACCGATATCCTAAAGGCACGCCCAAGAATAGTAACATGACACCTTGTGCCTCCAGACACCTCGTGCCTCAAGTATTGACGTCTCAATGGCATGCCAAATAAGTAACCCGGAGGAACAATGATTCATGTCCTCAAATAAATAGCCGGAGGGACAGCGATACCTAATCTCAAATCATGTAAACAGATGTACATCGATATCCTCCCACAAATAAGTAACCAGAGGGACAATGATACCTACCCTCAAATCACGACGAGCCTCATCCCCCAACCCGATAGACTCAAACCTATCCCCTAGAGGCTGCTCACCTGCCACGTGGCTTCATACGGCAGGAAACCCCAACCAAAGTACCTAAAGCAAATCTACAGGGGCCCTTACCCACAAGAGTGGACAAAACCACCTCATCCTTGGGTATTTCTATTTGTACACTACTCAATGTTCCGCGTGAGCAGTAATCACCAACATAGTACACAAGCCTCCACACCTCTGACACCTCGTGTCCCTACGACCATGCCACTCAAGTTTGATGGTCTCGCCATCCATGTAACCCAGGCAATGCCCAACCTGACAGTCGTACTGCCTCAAACCGACGTCCATGTTTCCCAATACTGTGGTCAAAACCACCCAATGTAACCCAGGCCAAGCCCAACCTGTGATCAGCATCACTCAAGAATATTC
Source organism: Viscum album (assembly GCA_963277665.1). Taxonomy (NCBI): domain Eukaryota; kingdom Viridiplantae; phylum Streptophyta; class Magnoliopsida; order Santalales; family Viscaceae; genus Viscum; species Viscum album. The sequence goes on from OY728160.1 coordinate 572,656,841, forward strand.
GGGCCATGCCCAACACCACCTAATGGGTACACCATATGAAATTCAACAATTTCACATATAACATAATTGAAAAGAAAAAATTACCACGAAAAACATTCTAAACAGTTAAATTGCACTAACCCCACAGTTATCAATCAATAACACAAGGTCTTGAATGTCTCTTACTAACCCAACAGTTAACCATCAATAGAACTGAGGTCATGAATTACTCTAACAATTTATATTAGGCATTATAAATTAATCTCAACAGTTCAAAACATAAATATTCAAATTTAAACCATTTGGGCATTCCCTGGCCAAAATATCCCGATTAGCAACGACCCCTCAGCCGGCCCCGCTCAAGAAAAACGGATAATATGGCATACCCAAAGGCATTCCATAGGTCAATAAACAATGTAATAAGAAAATTTAGATAAAACTGAGTCCCTATCAAAATACCTGAAAATGCGCCGAAGGTGGCATCACCCAAATGACCACAAAAACACAAAAAAGGTATGCACCACCTAACTCATACTAGTATGATAAAAATCTTTCGATATCATCCTCCATTTAGGTCCAAAACATGGTAGATCTACAAAAGAAAGAAAACTGCTTAAACCAAACCAACGCATTCTAGGACAGTAATCCAGAAGAACGGCTCAAGAGGAATTATGGCCTTACCGAGGGGGTTCCAATAGATCAAACAGTGCTTGAAACGGAGTTCAGACGAAGATCTGGGAGGGATTTGAAGGTCCGGACAGCTCTCCCCATGTAACCCCCGAGTGGAAGGAAGCAAAAATAAGAGAATAGGAATTCATTGGTGGCTCGAAACTCAAAGACCATAATTTTAATTGGTCACACGGTTAACCCGCACAGTTTGGAAAATTGTGTGCCAATCGTGCGTTTTCCACTGCCTCACCTAGGAACATTGCATGACCAACCCACATGGTTTGGAAAACCTCGCGCCACCTGTACGGAGCCCACTGTCTCACCCAGGAACATCGCATGACCAACCCGCATGGTTTGGTTAACCAAACGCCACTCGTGCGGAGCCCACTGTCTCACCCAGAGACTTCGCATGGTATTTCCGTACGGTTTGTTTAGACAATGCACCAAACGTACACACTTGCGCGACCTCCACAACTTCAAATTTTTTATCGATAATTGTCCATTTGATCTAGTTTTTCCCAGGAGTGAGTCAAAATTCAAACAGGGTCGGGATTTTGACACGTTCCAAAAAACCAGGTTCTTACATATACATCCTTCAAATGTTGCACATACATATGTATAGAGATCATATGTCGAGGACACCCATAAGAAAATCATTCTATAGTAGTATTGGGATAATATGATTTTATCCTTGTCACGAATTAGATAATACTCATGTATACATTATGTATTCAGATAAATAAATTTTTGTGAAAGCAATATTAGTATTAATCCTCTCATCTAAACATAAGAATATAATTAATATTTTTTTTATCATTTTAATTTAGATAAATTTTCCAATATACCGATTTGGATTTTGATAAATACACTAATGTACAATTTATCTTGAGATATACCATCATATGTATCCTTTTTTATCAAATAAACACACTCATGTACACATTGGTTTGGGTAAAATACACTTCTGAAATAAATTTCCTTGTAATAATTCCTCTCGTCAACCTTATTTATTTGTCTAAATTTTATCTCCCTGATATTACAAAAGACTCACATGATAGATAGAGTATACAACACCAAAATATGAGCGTAAATAATCTATAATAATATTAGACTAAACATTTTTAGAAAGACATTGAACTTTAATGTTTGAATAAAAAGAAATCTTATAAGAATTATATATAAAATGGTGATAAAAAACCATAATTTATTGAAAAATTATTACGAAATAAGGTTTAAGTTTTTTGTAAATTCATTTTATTATTCGATATAATTTTATATTTATATGATAATATATTATTATTTATTTATCTATCATTTAATAAAATTATTTTATAAAAATAAAATCATTCTTTAAGTTGAAAAATAAAAATTATAATAGTGTGTACTTTTTGGATATCTCAAAAATTATTTATTTTATTATTATTAGTGATAATTAATTATTTTTAATGAATACTTTGTTTTTTTCATGAATTTTCAAACTATCATTTTCTTAATATGATTTAAAAGTAATATAATTAATATTATACTTTTAATAATACAATTAAAATAATAATAATGATTTTTCTAGTTGTACTATGTATCAAAATCAACCTATAGATAAAAATAAATTTTTTTACGTTAAAAAATATTATTGTAGTTTTAGTTTTTATCATAAATTAAGTTCATTGACATATATAAATTAAATATTAAAAAAAATAATTACCTATTTTGATTCATGATTAATAAATTTGGTAAAATTTTTCCTTTATTTTAATTATGAGTTATAACCATAATAATTTTTTTTCAAGAGTGAAGGTAATTTTTTTTTATTGTCAAAATAATTGTTGTTCTACTTTAAATATATTCAAGCATATAATTTATATTATTGGATAATCCAAGTTATAAAAGGGTAATATATAAATAAAATAATATTAATTCTTTTTTACATTTTACTTTGTTATTTTCCTTTATAATATATATGTTAAAGATAATGTAAAAAAATTATTTTTTGTTTTTAATAATTTTAATAGTTTATGTCTTATAGAAAATCATTTCATATAATGTTATAAATTTTATATTTAAAATTTCAATTATTTTAACATGTTTTTTCATTAATAGTTTTTAGGGATTAAATAATTTCATCATATCCTTAGTGAATTCAAACATTGCTCAAGTGAAAACATTAAATGTGTACGTAATTTATTTTAATAATTCTAAAAGTAAAATTTTAGGATGGTTTATTTTGTTTCAAATATTTTGGTGATAAATAAAACATATTATATAATATTTAATGTCTTATATTATTCTTCCAATTCAATATTTCATTAAAGGTAAAAATAAATCAATAATTTAAAAATAACATTAATGATATTTTATGTAATATAATATGTTCTTATATAACATAAAAATAATTAAAATTGAAAATTAGGGTGATACATAGAAAATAATTTTATATATTATCCACATATTATATTAGTATGGCCTTATATGTATAATTTCCACTCAATAATTTTAAATATTTAATTATTATAGTTAAGGTTAAATTCATTTAACATAGGTTTTCTGAAAAATGATAATTGATAAAATGAAAAAAAACATATCTAAAAAACATTATTTATTTTATTTCAACTATATCCTATATTAATTTTAATTCATGATTAATTTAATGAAATATTACTCAGAATATAATTAATTATATTTCTGTATTTTTCTTAATTCTATGTGTGTCGATTCAGCCTATAAAATGAAACATTTTATCTTATTCATCACAAATCATTTAGCCATATTAAATTCATAGATCCAAACCAATTATATTATTAACATAAAAAACAATCAAATATAGGTTAGGGTATTCATAAAATTATATTAAAAATTTTCTAAAGTTGAGATCTAAAGGAGGGATAATAATAAAGATATGATAATACTACTCAACTTATTACAATTTATTTGGTCATATGAATCTTCGATATGTATGTTTTATTCATATTAAAATTGTAAATTGTGTATAATAAAAATACATAAAGGTTATTTTAATTATGAAACTAAAAATTTCAACCCACATTTCCATCAAATTGGATGTCAATGTTTCACTTCTGCGTACATGTGGACAACATCCTTCATATAGATGTATAATTAATTTTACAACACCATCATTCATCGAGACATCATAATTGGTGTTTTTCAATACATATGACATGTTGTCAATGTTTTGATTTATTTTTCACATATCTTTGATTGCATTAAATTAAAAGTGAAATTGGTGTTTTTCCGTACATATGACCTATTTTCAACCGAAACATCACAATTTATTTCATTAAATACATATTTTAAAGAATAATCGACACACACACACACACAGAAATATATAATTAATACATATAATATATTTATCATATTTTACATTTTTGAGATGTTGAAAACATGTTTAGTGTACAAGAAATGGAACTACTCAACAAAAATTATCAAGAAAAATAGAAGTAGTTGACACCCTAATATAATTATTGTAATATGGTATTAATAATAAATTATATTTTAATTGATATAATTGTATAAAATTTAATATTTTAATTATTTTTTTGAATTTTGAATATATTTAATATAAATTTAATCTTATTATACATGATTTTTTTACCACTTTCAATGAATGTCGTACATACAGTATGTGTTTCTTGGATCACCTTTAATTCTATGAGAATTATTTATATTTACTTTTTTTCCTCTAAGTGTTGTATATATGTCCCCTGAATGAACATTGTTATGTTTTGATGAAAATTATTGGAATTAAAAAAATTATCTATCATTATCTATTTCATACAGATGTAATCTGAATATTACCCATGTAGTAATGATTTTAGGTTATAAAAACATTATTTACAGAGATTGTTTATGATTATGATTACAATAATGATATTTTGGGATATATATATAATAAATGACATGAATTCATCCCTATATGATTATTTCAATAAATTTAATTTTCTAATTTTTTTCCTTTATATAAAAACTCACTAGTCCATAATAATATCTATAGAAAATTTATATTTTTTTCAATCAAAAATATTTTTTCATCTGTATTCATGGTTTCCATTTTTTTCTCTATCGTTTTATTAGTATTTTTTTTAATTTCAAACATTAATTTTAATCACTGATTTAAATTTTCAGAGTATGCTTATTCAAAATTATCTTCTTTCTATTTTCTGATTGATTTACTTTTTTACATGTAATAAAACAATTTAGGATAATCATTGTTTTATATTACAAGGAATGAATTTATGTTACCTCTAACATGACTAATCAATATTTTTATGTTTCCATAAAATGTTTCAATTAATATTTTATAATGAATTTATTCAATTATTTTTTATATATTTGAAAATTTAAAAATATAATTTCAAAATAAAAAATTTATTATCGTTGTTGAATATTACAAGTGATATTTACAAAACACATTTAATTAGAATGGGTTGTTCTATAATAATATTTTGAAATGTTATAAAAAATATTTACAATATATAAGATACGATATCGTGAATTTTTTATGATAATATGGGAAACATAAATACAATTTTAGTTATGTGATATATGTGTCATGATTTATATAACCTTTAATTACATATGTTAGTGGTGACATCTTATTAGATAACAATGACAAAATGAGGAGTGAAACTTGTTCTTTTATTCAATTTTCTCACTACGATAGTCATTATAGTGACCCTTGAATAATGATATTATGGGATGTGGAGTGAACCCAATCCACTATAATAATATTGTTTATTTTTATTAAATAATTAAATTATATTAGATTGTTTTTTGTATTTTATAAATTAATTTCTTTTGGAAATTATTTTCTCTCATAGATCTTATACATTCATTTTATTATGATTACATCCATTTGAAAATCCATGATTTATATGATTACTCATAATTATAATCTATGATATATTGGATATGTAATTTCAAATTAAAATATCATGTCCTCATATCCTCATTAAATTTTAATAATTTTATGATCACTAATATATTTATTGTTTTCAATTACTAGGCATCCGAGAAAACCACTAATTATATTTCCATTACATGTGTTTTGAATAATGGATATATATATCATATTTATAAAAATTTTATTATGAAGGAAGATCATTTGGGTAGTTTTTTGAAGATCATGCATGAAATAATAAAATTATGTATCATGATTCCAAATACATTAAAATTTTATTTTTATGGCATGGATCGAAATGTCCTATATTTAATATTCATAATCAATGATATTATATTTATTCAAGAATGTTAAGGATATATATTTCTAGTATTATATAAATTTTTAGTCAAACATTATAGATTGCGATGAAATATTATCTGTAAAAAACCAAGGGATTATGAACTACATTAGATAACAACATAATGATTGGGTTAATATTGATTAAGTTTTTTTTCTAGAAATGATTCATTATCATGATAATAGAAGATGATTTTATTTTATAATAGATTATATTAAATTGTTTAATCCAAAAATAGTTGGTTATTTATATATCAATGATCATTTAAGACCTAGATGATTGTTTCCTTACTACAAACCATATTTGACTCTCCCAGGGAAACTGTTGGGTTAACTCATAATTTTAAAATGAAAAATTATAACTAATTTCAATAGATTATATACAATGATGGACTATGTTAAACCAAACATGTCATATATTAAAATTAATGTGTCATATTATTAGTGATTTTTCTTGAATATATGATTTCTCACAATGACTATTGATTCTCAAAACAATGCTATTGCAGTTATTCAGTTGCTGGAACTAAGAGTATTCATGTAAATGTTGAATTTTATGGGCAACTGAATAATAATACTAGTGACAAAAATAAAATAAAATTGAAGTTAGAAAAGGTACCTTTTGGATTATGCCTAATTATTTATCTCATTTTATTACTGATAATCTCAACATAAATGAATTTATGGGAACCCCTAATTAAATATAAATTTATATTATAGAAGATCATGGGTAAATGAATATAGATCTTCATAAATTTAATATATGGGGAATAATTTTTTTTTGAAATGTCCTATATCAATGAGTATATTTTTTATTGGTGGAAAAAATACATAGAGTATGTTGTTTTGAAGGAAAAATTAATTGTTCTATAGATGCAGATTCCAACCACAGTAAGCTAGAGCTGGTTTCTATAAAAATTAGATTTGAATGATATACAATTAACTTTCATCCCAAATGAATAAACAATTTCATAGTCTAAATAATCATTATTTATACTTTAGTCACAAAATGGAAATTTTTTAGTATAATTCCTTTATTCCATCTTGCATATCAATTTAAAATTTTCTTAGTAAATATAAGGGAGTCCTAGGGAAACTATAGAAAAAAGGGTCATCTAAAATTCCCATTAACGGTTATGTATATCATAAAAAACTATATCAATGTGTATAATAATTATGGGAAAGAAAATAACCGAACAAACTTTCCATGTATTCAGTAATCTACGATTTAAATGAATAGAATATATTGTAAGGTAAATAAATGAAGACACATTCCATTTAAAATAAATGGATATGTAATAATATATGTGGAATAGATAATAATTGAAAACAACGAAATTTATTCAACAATATCAGAATGAAATTCATACATAACTTTATTTCATAGTGAAAATTTCATGTACCTTAATAATGGAATTAGAATGATAGAAATACTTAATTATTTGATACGATTTTTCTTAGGAAAATTTACCTATACTATAAAGATCATATAAAATATGTTTTATATCGCACTAGTTAAAAACCAACCATGGCATGAATACATAATCATATAATTAAACTATCAATTAATTTAAGATCTATAAATAAGTTCTCCCCACCCATGTTTTACATGTCTAAAAAATTCATCAGGTATCAAATAATCGATCTAATTGATGAATAGTATGTCTTATCAAATATCTATATTACGTAAAAGATATAGATTAATAATTTTTTTCTAGATATAAATATAATTAAATGTAAACTATAGATGTAACAATATTTTAGGTATTTGGTAATATATATATACATAACAAATGATATCGATATTTAGGGGATGAAAAACGTTCAATGATAACATGAAATTGAATATTTCTATAAAAATTTAAAAAATGAATGATATTACTGAATGAAAATAATATAATTGGATAGATAAAAAAACTAATATGATGCATAAAGATGGTATAAAATCCTAATATTCCAATATAATTAAAAATAACTTTTTATTAGTGTTTATGCGTGTAAAACTATATATTTATCGATTAAAAACATTTTTTAAGAAATTTTAATTTTCATTTTGAAAAAACATTTTAAAAATAATTTTAAATTCATATCACAGTTAAAAAAATTATTTAAGGTGTACATTATTATTTCAAAGTTTGTTTTGAATAAATAAAGATAGGCAAATCAATAAAAGTCATAAAAGGTAAAAAGAACATTCTTATAGGAAGTTAAAAAGATTAGAAAAGTGATTTGAAGGTAAATGAATAATAGTATTTCATAGAATTTTTTTGTAAAATAAAAAATGGAAAAATGTATTTGATATTTGTTTTTTGAATTGATTGTAAAATAGATGAAATAATTTTTATTATATTGGTTTTTTAGAATAAAAATGTTCTCTGACTAAATAGATAAATAAATATGGGTTTTCCAAAAAATATTTTCCAAAACATTATGACTATCAAAGAGTGTAAAATTGGTATAATTGTATATAAAGGGTCATGAATTTCAAAGAGAGAAAAAATTGATGGATTTATTAATCAATGTTCCAATAATTTTTTCTAATGTAAATTAAAATGTACCAGTTCCTGAACAAAATAAGACAATTAACTAAACCCTTGAGAATTCCATAATGTTAATAAAATAATCCATAAATGAATTGATTATGTGAGAATATGTATATCCAAAAAAATATTTTGAAATAATAAATATATATTATAATGTTATAACCCCATAATCTTATAATATTAAATACAAAGGTTTTTGTCATATAATCCAATGAGAATGAATCAGGATATGAAATTCATTACCACATAGTAGTGATTAATTGAAATACCATATAAATAAGTAAATAATTTTGAAAAAATTATTAAATATAAAATATTTCTTGATATTATATATCAAAATGGGATGTATATCAACATTACCAAGTAAGTGTGTAATGAATGTGACATTTATCTCACAGACGTAAAATCTGAGACAAAAATCAATTACCTTGAGTTTTTTTTGGTTGAACATCCATTAAATTCATGTATAATTGGATTTAACAAGTCAATAAAGCATCAAATATGCATATTACAATTTATAGTATAAAATATGATCTTAACATAAATAATTATTACCCAATTGTTAATATTTGTTAAATATTTTCACTATTTCTGGTTTTAATTGTCTAGTTTTATGAATATGTTTTGTCTGGTTACATGTTGTTTATATTATATGTATCATGATTTCATAATAAATTTTTTTTACCATTATTAAACTGTTATTTAAATATATTATATTTTTATTTTCTGAAATCCATAATATTTTCAGATAGGAAATGAATTACACCTTACATAATGATGGTGGTTGTACATATTCATGAACACAACCTACATTTCATTATCAAATATTGAAAGAAAGAAATGTAAATAATCAATATGTATATAATTATTACAGTATCTATTTTTTCATATATTTCTCATATGTAATGTAATATAATCCTTTATTAATTCCATGTATATCATGATTGAATTGAATCTCTTTGATTAGGAATTTTTCCACATTTCCAAAAACCATGTTATTATATTACAATTAAATAAAAAGCATTACAGTAAGAGTTATATTATAATAAAATTACATTTAAGAAATTATTGATATCATATATATCATATATAAATATAATTTTTATTAAATATAACAACCATGAGAGGTGGTATAGTGAAAATAAACGACATTAGTTCATGTGGAAGAAGTTCTCCATACAGACAATTGGTAAGTTCATACAGTTTCTAGGGAAGATTTGTGTAAGTACACATCTAATAATTATAATAAAAATCTTGGTATATATTGGATACTAATTATTTTATATAATCATTTAATAATAATAGTGTATGTGGTGGAGAGAGAATTAAAATAATATGATTGGGGAAGAATGTTACCTAGCTTTTGCGGTACTTATTCTAATTTATACCAGACAGATTTGTTTGATGACTTTCTACCCCAATAAAGGATTCTATGATTAAGGGAGGGATGTTGTGATATTATTTTATACTATTTTGTACGATCCAAATATCACATTAGTTGTGAATAAGTTAAAGGAGTGGGATCTATTTTATAGTGGAGGACGATTGGCATTGTTGTAATGTTATTAAAATAGAATTCCACCAACATTTTCTCTATGTAACGTAGCTCAAATAATAGTAAAAATTATATAAAATAGATTATTGGGGACAAAAATTAAAATAATAAGGATTTTAGTCAAATATATATCTCATTTTGTCTCTTATGTTTAAGACTTAATATCTTGTTAAATTAAATTTCATCATATTCGTTGTAATTAATGTTAATTACATTAACTAATATATTTGGTTATAAATTATTTTTAAAATATTTAAAAATTATAAAATATGATTATTGAAAATATTTAATCCATTTTTAGAAATTTCCTATCAAATATTTGGTAGAAATAAATTTAAATATAATGTCACATATTTGACGACAATGATGGTTTTTAATGATAAAATGTTCAATCTTGTTATATGTTTTTATATCAAATTTCCTGGTGAAATTTATTGCAATGATCAAAATTGAATTTATTGATATATTAATTATCCAAAGAAATTGTATGTACTATAAAAAAAAAAATTATTCATACAGATAAATTAAATGAAAAATATAGTTTGAATTAAAAGTTAGTATATATCAATATTTAAAAAATGAATTATTTCATAAAAACACAAAAAATTAACTATAACAGAATTTTTAAATATATATTTCAAAAATATAGCTTATTTATAAATATAAAATTTATTAAATGATCATAATAATAATATACGGTTTTATGTGTCATATTTGGTTTATTCACGTCATATGCCTAAAATATCTGTCGGATGAATACCAATAATATTTTCATGAATATATAAATTATATATTTCATTAATTTCATTAAAAACTAGTATATAAATTTATTAAATATTATAAAACTCTATTTGGAAGATAAAATAAAAACATTTACATTATATTAAAATAATTTATATTTCCGTTTCTAAATAAATATTAACATATTAATTCATATTATATTTTGGTAATCAGTATCATTTAATATGGTAGATAATAATATTTGTAAATTTTAATTTAATGAATTCATTTTGTATTGTTATATTAAATACTTATACATTCAAAATATGTTATTGTTAAGTCAATATAGACCATCTGTATATTGAATATTGTCGAAGAATACATTTCATGCATTTTTTGAGAGGTATATGGTATTTACAGAATTGAAATCTATATCAAATATATAATTTATTTAAAAAATATATTATATGCCAATTATTAACATTATTTTTTTATGTTACATGTTTTGTGTTCCATGTCATACATTCTATGGAATATAATTTTTTACAATAGAATTTTCAGTTATAACATTCCCCCACATTAATTAAATAGAATCGTTGAAAATTAAACTCAAACACGGTAAAAAATAGGTTGATGTTTTTTATTTTGAAATAACAAATAATAATAAGTCATAATAAATCATTTGGAAAATATATAACTAGAAGTACAAAGGTAACAAGGAATAACATATAATAAAGTCAATAAGAGCAAGAACGATAGTGGGTAGGTGGGAGACATACATAAAAAAAGAATAAAAATTTATATATAGTGAATTATTTAATAAATAAAAATTATGTTCATGATTAATGGAATGTTTAGGGCCTCAAATTTGTAAATTATTAATGAGTTTATATACCATGAGTTCATAAAAAATAATGCTATTATGATAACATCATTTTTATAATTTTCAGAATTTCGAATAATTATATTACCACCTAAATATATTTATAAATATATTTACATGATAGTTCACAATTTAATATGAAATAATAATTACATTGGTTGTTATTATGTCGAATTCTATTTCATCCTATACTCCATGAAATTGATATCCTAAAATAAACCCATATTTTTAATCACTAAAACTATGTTTTAATACGGATAAAATAAGTTATTATATTATTCTATATTTATTTTTCGAAACAAATATCGTCAAAAAACTAATATATAATATTGAAAATTATTAATATAGGTTCATAATTAATATTTATTCAAAAATAGTTAACTAAATACAATTAAATTTTATCCAGGATATTTTGTAGTTCAACGGTTGGAAATAATCCATTATCCAAAATTGGTCATGGGTTCATGTCTCATGGACTTTCCAGAAATGAGGAGTTATCGCCCAACAGAAATTTGGTCCATTTCTAAAATGAAATAATTATAATTTCTATAATAAATATGTTGTACATAATTGAAATAATTTTATTCAATAAATATCCATTTAACTATGTTTTTCAATACAACTTTAATTCAAAATTAATTCATTCATTTAATGTCAACATGGGCCCCTCCATAGTTTTTTGTTTCACCAAGGTCATTAATTTTCTTAATCCATCCATATAACTCATAGTTTATTTTAATGAACTTGTGAATAATCTAAATGTATCCCCCAGGAGTGTCAAAATATGTGCACAATAAGACCAATATTCATTTACTTGTTTATGTTCATGTCAAGCCTGACTGCCCTTATTGTAGTTGTTACCACAATGTACATCTATTAAAAAATCATGTCAACTTATAATATCATGAAATTTATATAATTCATGTAAAACTAAATACTCACTATCTAACTAAAATATTGAAATGTTCTTCAATACACATCAACATATTATACTACAGGGTTATGATTTCTAATCAATGTTTTCCTAAATCATGTTCTCATGGTTTCTACTAATCCTTAGTGAATACCAACTATATTGACTCCACCCCCCAAAAAATAGAGCAGGATTCTACTGCTATTAGATTTTTATGAGACACATGTATATCATGTCCCAAAGGACATTACAATTTAGTAGATTTGGTAAAATATATACATACATGAGTAAAAAATTACAACTAATTTTTTTAGGATAAAAAAATTATTTCATCTAGTGCATCCATTCTTATCTTTCTAAGTATTTTTATGGATGTATAAGGTAATATAAAAAAATATTGAGATCCAATTCCCAATTAGGGTTTAATACAACATAATAAATGATGAATAATAAAGTATAATCCTTATGGAATGGAAAAAAACTAAAAAAAGATTCCATGTAATCAATAAACTATTTAAAATTAATAAACACTATGGAAAGGTTAATAACTGAACACACATTCCCTTGAAATTAAATGATTTAGAATAAAATCCACATGGTAAGGTAAATAACTGTGAACTATGAAATTTAATCATCTTTCTGAGAATTAAAATGATAAATTGATTTTTTCATAGATAAATTCTCATAGGACATAATAAATGAATAAAAATTATATAAATTCATAATTATCAAACAACATGTTTCCTATGTAAATGGTACCATTTCCATTAATATCATTCTAAATCTTCTTTTAACATACTGGTTAGAAAAAAATATGTCTATAAAACAAACACACCTTGATAGTACTGATTTATTGAAGGGATATCAATAACTAGTCATAAACTATGTCATATCTATACAAATAATTCCTCAAATATCAAATAATTTATTTAACTCAAGAATGATATGTCATATAAAAAATCCATTGTGAGAGAAATATATATATTTATAAGTTTTTCCTTAGATATAAATGTACTGAAATGTAAACAACATATGTAAAAATGTTATACTGTTTAGGGTATTTTAATATCCATGATAAATGACATTGTCATTTAGAGGAAACATAACATTTAATGTTCACTATACAATATATATTAGAAGAGGACTGTAAAAATGAATCATTTTGTTAAATTTAATACTATACATATTTATATCAATCATAGAAACATCCATTTTATGAATTTATAATGTATCAATATATTATATTCCATTTGGAGTAAAAATAATGTCATGATATCATTGATGGATGTGAATACTAAAAGATGTAATTTAAAACCGATCCTTAGGGAAAATATCATTTTTTTGATATTAAATGATAATTTATTTGTAAAACAATTTTAAAACTACTTCTTTAAATATTAACCATATAAATATTCAATGTATGATCGAAAAAATAATGGTGGGTAAATGTATAAATTACTTATAAGGTAAAAGGAATATTCCATTAAAAAGCTAATAAGGATTAAAAATAGCATTGCCAAGAAAAAAAATATTGTTCCATTGAAAATGATTTTCAAATACCAAAATGGTAAAAATTTATTTTATATTTCATTTTATAATTTTTAAATCCAATTTTGAAATTATTTTTTGAATATATATTTTTTAATAAGTTCACTCACTTTAGAGGAAATGACGTTAGCTATTTTTAAAAACATTTCATGAATCATTATGAGTATAAAGGATTTTGAAATTAGAACTATTACATAAAAATGGAAATTCATTAAAAAAGTAAAAAAATATGTATTTATTAAATAATTAACCCATAAAATCATCAATCAGATATTAATATTTAGACATTATTGAACAAAATGATATTATAATATAAACCCTTTATAAGACCATACCATTGATATGAGATTCAACCAATGAATATATTATGTTAACCAAATGTAAATCCACATAAAATAAGTTTAAATAAATATATATATAGTAAAAAATTCATTACACGCATAATCATAGAATATTATTGACAAAAAATGAAATAATATAACCCATTGAAAAGGAATCTTGTTAAGAAATTCTCTACCCCTTGGTATCTATTAATTTAAATCCTCATAGAAGAAATAATTGAAATTAAAAATAAACATAACATGTATATTAAAAAATTAATGATGTAATATTTCAAAATGCCCAGTATATACTCCCCACCAAAGAAGTAAGTGCTGGATTTGAAAATTATATCATAGATGTAAAAGGTGAGATGAAAATCACTTCAAATTCATTTCCTTTTTGGTCAACATCATTTAATTTACTATATAATTGTATTTAGATTTTCATTAACATATAAAAGAAAAAAATACATAATTATAATTATATATGATCTTATAATAGTACATTATTACCCATTTCTTAATTATCATTAATTATTTTTACTATTTTTGGTGTTAATCATCCAGTTTTTCATGTATGTTTTGACTTGTTACATTTTGTTATTATTTATTTATTGGAAATATATTTATATAAAGAATTAAAAATATTATTCAAATGTTATATATATTCATTTTATTTTCATTTAGAGTAATACTTAATATGTTTAGATAGAAAATGAAATACACTATTTATGGAGATAGTTGGTCATACGTATGTGTGAATGTTACATCCATTTTCTTAATGTATTTTAATAGAATAAAAACTAAATGATATATATATATATATATATATTAATTATAGTATCATTTTTATTTCATATATGTCACTTATGTTTATTTATTTCATCTTTTATACATTTCATTTATAGCATGAACAAATAGCATCGCCTTGAGGAAGCGGTAGTCCATATTTCCACACAAAATGTTTTCGTATTACAAAAAAATGAAAATAATAAAGGTATTATTTATCGATGAATTAAAATAGAATAAATAAATTAAATTCATAATATATTTCATAATTAAATTTTCCTTATATAATAATTACATACCATGAGAGGTGGTAATTGAAAAACAAATGACATCATTTTGTGAGGTGGTAGTTCTCCGTACACACAAACCATTAGTTCGTAACAAATTCGACGGAAGTGTGTGTATGTATAGTTCAAAACACTATAATAAAACCAAATATTTTTTTGGAGGATAAATATGTTATTATAAGATAATATAATAATAATATTTTATTGGGTGTAAATAAAATTAATGTGATCGGTGAATACTATTGTCTCTTTTTTGGTTAACTCTTATTTGTTTATACCAAAAGACATACATGTTTCAATTTCCTCCCATGTTGAGACATTTATATTGAGTTGGGTTATTTTAGGAGATTATTTTTTACTTTTTTGTAATGATGCAAATGGATTTATTGGTGGTAATAATTTAACGGGGTCAGTGAATTTTAATAGAACCATATGAGTGATATTCTTGTATCTTTTTGAAAACAGAATTACAACAATGTTTTTACCATTTCATGTTGCACAAATAATGGAAAAAATTATATAAAAGGTATTATAGACTCTAAATATTAACATATAATGACTTTTGGACTAGTTTTAATGTTATTATAGATTTTAGTTGGTGTTTTAAACTCTTATTAAGTTACATTTCCTATGAATCACTGTAATTAAATTTCATTAAATCAACTAATTATATTTATAATGAAATAATTAAATATTACTAGATATTATAAATTATAATTATTGAAAAAATTTAATCATCTTTCAAATATTAAAATCATGTAAATGGTTGTTAGTTCCATAAGGCTGAATACCCTGAGAGGGAGGGGGTGAATCAGGGTATGACAAATTGAAAATTAACGCCCGTTCTGATCTTGTTTATCTGTTAAGAAAAACACTCTTCTCTCTCTCTCCGGTTTCACAAAGTAAACAGAAAGTAAATCATGCACATGACACATCAATTTTACATGGTTCACCGCAAAAGGGCTACGTCCAAGGACCATACGCCGACAAGATTCTTGTCGTACCAATTCAACTAAACTTCACTAGTTGTGGATTAGAATGTTCGGGATAGATCACTTATATGCACAGGCTCACTGAATTTAAAATTTTTAGGGTCATCTCACTACTTCCCCAAGGGTCACTCCATGTTTCTCTCTCTCTCTGGGTCACTTCCAGTGGAGAGGATCACCTTCTTTCACTTACTTTTCTCACTGATCTTTGAAGGAATCCACTCACATTTTATAGACCTATAGGTCTCTTCATTTGCATGAAGGAATGCATCTTCCTCTTTGTGTAGATGCTCTGTTGAAGCCCAATTTTCACCCGTAGATGAATCTCTCTTTGCACCGAAGGTATTGGGAAAACTTCCAGCTTCAATGGAGCCTGAAAATCATTGCGGGAACAAAACCTAACTTGGCACGCAAGTCAATCTCGATGCACAAGTATCGGCGCGCATGTCACAACGGGCGTGAAAGTCCACCCCCAGACACTTTTTCAACTCAAGCTTCCTCAAATCTAAACCTACACGACTCACTTACTATTACATCCAATCCAATATTGGTGTACAACTCCACACTGGCACGCAGCTTCAAACACTAGCGCGCAACTATCACCCTGGCGCGCAAGTCCCACCTGCGCGACCACACACACCACTTGGGCGACAATCACACCTGCGCGATGGGAGCTCTGATTTCTTGAAGTGTTGAACTACAGTGGAGAATGAAGAGGGGTGGTCTAGTATTTATAGGCAAATTGACCACCATTCGTGACGGCGCGCAAGTCACCTGCGCAACCGAGTCTCGGCACGCAAGTCTTCTGTCCTTTTAGACACTTGCGTGACCAACTCCCAAACTTGCGTGAACCTATTTCCTTAGTCAAATTTTGATCTTCTGATCTTGAAAAACATATGGTGTGAATGTTTCTTATACTCCAATTCCTCGGCGCACAAGTCCCTTTTCCAAAAACACTTTTCATCATTTGTCGATTTTCAGGCCCAAAAAGATGGCAAACACTGGAAAACCGCGCTACCTTGTATCTATTATTTTGTACCACCTCCAGATCGTCCATTCCATTATCGTCATTCTTTAATCAAACATGGATCTTTGACCTCAGCTCTTGAACTCGGCATTCTATCATGAAATCCTCTTTGTCAACAAATTTGTATGTCATTGTTTGCATTGTGAACAATCACAACACAGATGTTCACTTTTTCAACAAACACAATCACCTCAAAAATACTTCAATGATTCCTTGACGGATTTTTTCTCAATAATGGTAACACTTAATATAAATTTAATCTATTAGACGAGATGAAAAAATAGGGTTCTAAAGAAACAATGTTCAAAATTTTGCGATGTTTTTTTTATTATTTCAAATTTAAATTGTATCCAATGACTTTATTTGGATTAATTTATATAATATTTATCTAATAATAAATTTAAATCAACAAAAAAAAAGAAATCCATATAATTAAATTAGATATAAAAGTAGTTTTGAATTGAAATTTTTTATTATTTAAAATTCATAAAAATAAAATATTTCAGAAAAAAAAGATAAAAAAACTTTATATGTATAATATAATTAGGATTGTTTAAAATATATGAATATAAAATCAAATTTATTAATATATAATGAAACATTATATGTATAATATAAAAATTTATTTAATATCATTCAATTATTTTAATTTAATTAATTTATTAGGATAAAACTCAACATGTAGCATAAAATAAAAACATTTTATCATATTAAATTGGTATGTAGTTTAATTTATAATTAATTGGTAACAAATGTATTAATTATATATTTTTTAAACACTATATGATCATATTTTTGTTAATTTTTTAATTAACTACTAATTTAGAAGCTATTTTCTATGTTATTATATTTAATAAAAATATTTTAATAACATAGTGTAGTTTAGTAAAACTCATTATTTCATGTAGTACAACATACTTAATAAGGTATTTATTTTGTGAAATGAATTATAAATCCTTATTTCTTTCATTCAAACCTATATCATGATTTGATTATTTAAAATCATTTTCATTTTAAATTTATAGGGTAATATATTACCTTATGTTCTTGGTGTATCCTTTCATACATGCTAGCAAATTCAATGTTATTACATTAGAATATCATGGTGTAATAATATTGGTATGTTTATATCATCCTACGGTACCGATAATACATCAATATAAAATGTGTTATGAATATTTTAATTACTGAATCCTAATTCCTAATATAAGGATTAACTCTCAGACCATGGATGAATGTATATTATGTCAATTTCTAAAGTCTTTATATACTGGTATGCATGAATTACGATTTTGAGGTGTTATATTAATGATATTTTACCTATGGGTATAATGAAAAAATTAATTATTAATAAAAACTAGTTTTTTTGGATTTGAAAAATTGTAAAAAAGAAATTTTATTTCGTGATATGGAATATTTTTAAGTGACACATGAATGAAGGTATAATATAATTTAACAAAGTGATTAATTTTTAGATAATAAGGTCTGGATGTGGTAATGTTATAATGATGCAAATTTATTTGTATCAGTGCCAATATATTTGATTTTATATTTTTAAATAATGTGAAATATATGATATTTTTTTTGATTTCCAACATATTTGGACTTATGGTATATCATGAATGCTTGTAAGAAACAATAATTTATTTGAGGTATTATGGGAATTTATTTGAATGGGATAAGAGATTATTACATTGTTTTTGGAAGAATTGTCTATTGAGGATTAAATAAATATTTTATTTAATATATGACATTATATTATGTTAGTTATTTTATAATGGATATTGGGATATAGATAATCATGATGGGTGAAAATTGGCTTATTTACATAGTGATATATATATATATGTATTAAGAAAAACAAATCATTTACTATTATGAAAATAATTAAATGTGATTCATGATATTTTGCTATATTTATAAACATTATAATAATATATAGTAATATATTGTGGTTAGTAATAATATTTTAGGTGTTGATTCATTTATTAATGTATATATAATAGTTAGGATAAAATTTATATTTAATTTGAATTATTATATGGGAATAATAAAATTAAAATTTATCTAATATAAACTAAATGATATGAGATATACTTTGATGATAAACCATTATTTTTTTGATTATTTAGTTAATGTTTTATGTGCGATTATGTATTTATGTAATGATATATGTTTTATCCTTTGTTATTGTTTTGGAAATATTGGTGTCAAATTTTTTTTACATCACATGAATGTCTATGCATGTTTTATGTTAACATTCTTTATTCTATAAATTTTTTTTGTTTAATGTTTCCAAAAATTTCGAATATTATTCAAATGTTTTTGGAGTTTTTTAATCCATATTTTGTTTCTTTTTGTTATTTATGAAAAACAAATTTAGAATTAATACTCAATATTATATCCAAAACTTGAGAAGGTTGGGTAAATTTAATAAGTAAATAATTATTCAAATAAATTATGTAAATATCCTTATGTTCATAGTCAAAATTTTTAAATATTTCCATAACTCAATGAAAGTTTCTTGTAACAAAAAACTTATCCTACTACAATCATTTAAACTTAATTTATGAAACATCTCATAGGACATTGGTTTATGGATTTAGGATCATTAACAATCCCATGATCATTTAATTTCTTGTGATCAATGATATCTTTCACTACCAATAATTATTTGGACATAAAATATTTCCTCTATGCCCAAATATTTACTTTCTACAAAGGTTATCTGATTTTTAATAATATTAATTTTTTGTACCAGTTGTCTAATATATTTCTAATTCATTATTTTCCATAATTTTTTTACTAACTATTTTTATTATATGGATTTTAAGAAAATAAATATTCAATTATAAAACTATTAACTAATGAGAAAAATATTTAACTTAATGGATGTAATTTATTATGGGTGGGTTAGAATATGAAACCCCATGATATTTAAGGAAAATTATTTTCTATTTCTTATACAACATGAAAAATCGGGATTAAATGAAGAAGAATAATATTATAATGTCCCTTATAACATATTTTTTTAATTGGTGGGTATAAATATTATAAATATTCATATAATTGTTATATAACAGTCCCATGTCGAGGTATCCCATATAGAATCTGCATGATGGTATATGTAATGGATATATTTCTACTGCTAATGAGACAACAAATGAAATGTTAATAGAAAGAGGTATGACGTAATAGTATGAGGTTTACTTCTAATGGATTATGATGGAATTGAAATAAAATGATTTTAGTTAATTGGATTAAAAATTATGAGATATTAATGGGAAAATATACATGGATTTACTAGTTTATGATTTTCAAAAAGTATTCACAATATTTTTTTGAAATATTTTGATCAACTAGAAGTGTGATTTAATGATAAGTTTATAGTTTGAATAAGGTATGGAATCCATTGTTGGGTTCGTGAAGTAGTAGAAATTGTGTTTTGATTGGATAAATAAATGATTATTTTTGAAAAATAAAACTAGAAGGTATCAATGAATATTGAGAAAATTAATTATTTCTTTAAAATGGGTTCTATGCCATCATGGATATAGTTTTAAACATATTTTATTTATGGAATATAGACTATAATATTTTTTAAACTGAATCATTTATGTTTTTCATAAGGATTAATGGTAATTTAGGTTATTTCCATGTTTTATGCAGATTTACATAGAGGGTATTGACATATCTGAAATGTGAAAACAAAGAGATACTTTTAGATATCAAGAAGATTAATTTTAAGATGAGTTCATGAAATTATTTTTAGATTAATGGATTGTCATCATTTAGATGCATTATAAATTATTCAATACATGAATAATTTTTATAAATATTTTGGATGATGTATTTATGTATTGATGTTGTGTTGAATAACACAGTTAAAAGTCTATTTAATGATTAAACCTATTAAATAGATAAAAATCATATTTTTTTGTTATTATATTAGTTTAGTTTTATAATATGAAATCCTTTATGTTGGGTGAAAACAAATCTTATTTAGTATGTCCATGTCTCTTGAAACCATGACTGATGTATGGTAAGGTTTTCAGGCCTACCAATGAACTAAGTAATGACTTGGTTAATGTATAATAATTTTTTATAAAAAAATATTAATTATTTACAAGAAGATTTATTTTTTTTGTTTAAAAATCAATTTATTAACCATATTTATTATGAATAATATTTAAAGGCAACTGGTTAGTGTTTTTTAGTTTTATTTCCATTAATATGTATTAATTATTTATTTTTGTTCTTCTATAATTAATGAAAATATCATTCCCTTTTCATAATGATGTAATAGATGAATTTTAAATTGATCAATGCACAAAAAAAGTATAATTTTTTATATAAATATATAATGTATGAATATTTCCATATTTTCATGTTCAATAAATGAATTAAAAAAAATTAAGAAAGTGATATAAAAAATTATTTTCTTAATATGATATTTTATTTATTAAAATGATTTCTTTTTTAAAATAAATATATTTATGACTTTTAGGAAATCAAAATTTCATTTATCATTTACAATTTTAAAATTGATATCCACAATTATGCCCAATTAATATCATATCTTTTCTAATAACTCCATGTTTTCCAATTCCTCTTATGTTCTCATATATGGGTAACTATTATTTAAGTTACTTTGGGTAAAACTTATGGTTCTATATTCCCCTTTTTAATGGAATTTTTAGATTTTTTAGAATCCATATTTCTATGAGAAAATCATTTATGAATTAAAACATTGATAACATAGAAAAATTTTAAGTAAAAAAACATTTTTATGGGGGTAGAATGAAACACCATGAGATTTATTGATTAATAATTTTCAAATTATTTTTTTCTTTTTTATATTTGTCATTTCATGAAAAATTGAAAATAGTTTATATTAATGAACTATTTATAGATCACATTATACAAAAAAAAAATTAGATCATTCACTACATAATAATTAATTTTTATATTTATCTACATGAAACACAAAGATTAACTTACATTAAAATAATGACTAACATTCCACGATGGGTTATATAACATGTATGATAGAGTATTGTCTTACTATAATATATTAGTAATTTTTTTCATTTAATAAGATATAGAATTCTCATCAAATTTAGTATTATAATATTAAATATCATCTGAATATATGTTTTTTTATTTCATCAATTACCTACAAATTATAAACTAATATCGAATCCAAATGAATATAAACAGAATGATTATATAAAAGACTACTGTTATTTGAAAAATATCATTTTCTTAATAATTGAAATTTATTACAACTGTTGAATGAAATTTATAGAATTAATATTTTAAATATTAATTTTTTCCCATTCATCCAATATATTTTATAATATTATGTAAAGAAGAAATCAAATATTACACAAAATGACTTATGTTATTATAAAAGTTGATTTACCACCATTTAATGGGGAACCTATATTAAATAAAAATTTTGTAACATTTATAAATTTTATATGGAATTATCAGATTAATATTATAATAATAAGAAAAAATTATCTTATCATTACTTTATTTATATTTAATGAACAATTTTTTTTATGAATAGAGAAAAAATGGAATTTTAATTTTAAACTAATATATCGTATCATTTATTAATAGTGTTAAATTTTATAATAAAAAGGTTTTAAATTTAATTTATATATTTTTTTTATAAATCAGTCTTATTTAGGTCATTGAAACAAATTTCACATTGATAGTTTATATGAAAATGTAAACAAATTTTGAGCATTTTTTCATTAAAACATGCATTATCATCGAGAATATATTATTTAAATTAAATTAATTTAAAAAATTAATTTGATAGATAGTTTTCCAAATTCATTCCATAATTTGAATTCGTATAAATTATTATGATTAATTAGGTCAACCTAGCTTTTCATAAAAAAGTGTACTGATTTAATTTAAAATAAATTACAATGATTAAAAAAATAATTATGCTTCACAACGGAATACTACATAAATATAAGGGAACAAATTTCATATGAAATCATAAAAAAACAATTTTATAACCTTAATAAATCTATTACCTTAAAAATAAATATTTTTATTATTTTTTTAATGTTAAAAACATATGTTCACCAAACAAGTTTTTTGAAAAATGTAGTGAGTCCTTTTTCTCTACTATAAAAGGCGGCCACATCTACCCTTTACTCACACCTCTAAATCCACATATGTTTAGAAAATATCTTCCTAATAAAATTAAAAACACCCCATACTACATCAATGAATCCCTTATATTTTCATAAATCAATTCAAGGAATCCCTCTGTTGAAAACGAAATAGAGTTTCTCAAAGCTGATGCAACATCCCTCCTCAAGTAATTTTATCTTATATTCATTATCCACAACATAAAAAATGTTTATTACATCAGTAAACAACATTATATGTATCCTAAATATAAGAAATTTTTTATTCAATTTTCTTACAACAAAATATACATACATCCATCTAATGTGTTATAACTACAATATTTTTGTGTACGGCGAACTCCTGCCTCCCGAAATGATGATTGTTCATTCTTCCATTACCATCATTCATTATTGTGAATTATAATGGATAGTCTATTTATATAATACCTATATGAGACATATTATTTATTTAATATTATTTAATTAATTTAAATCACATATCATTATACTTTCCTTTTTATTTAAATGTTATAATTTCTTATGAGGATTTTTGTACTATCTCCTCCTCAAAGAGATATGACCCATTCACAATCTACAAGGAAGATACTAAGTATTTATTTATGGAATTTATATGATATATATGATATAATAATGAAAATTCAATTGTGTTATGTATACATATATGTAACACCCCAACCCTAGTCACCCAGAGTCGGTGCATTACTACATAACATTGGCATAATCAGAGGGGATCAAAATTCTGAAAGACTGATCAATTTATTATTCCATAAAGTAATAAATACATTTTTAAGTTTTACATAACATTTTAAAATGAAAAAAATATAATTATCTCCATTGAACATATTCATCCCTTAGACTATCCCTACTGGTTAGTCATAATATAATTTTCCGCATCATAGGAAAAATAAAACATAGAAAGGGGTGAGCTCAGATGCTCAGTAAGGATAAAAATATAACAGAAACTTTCAATAATAAGTATAAACATTTATGGAAATGTATTATACATAAACAAAATCCTCTCAAAATTAATCATCATCATAATATGGAGAAAATAAATAAAATAATTCCATTTAAATATTCACAAGGATATTCTACTAGTCGAATAATCACATGTAATATCAATAACCAATTTCAAAATGTTGGAATATATAATGCCTACCTTCAAAACCATATATTCAAGGCCTTGTTCCAAGACTACATATAATATTTTTTCATGGCCTTGTGCCAAGACACTAGTGTGTCTCATTTGACCTACCAATGCATCAAGGATCCATAGAAGGCTCCACCAATCACTTACTAATTCCAATGAATTCTTCATATGAAATGGTTTAACCATAATATAATCATTTGTAATTAAAATAGCATATGGAATTTCAATACGTTATCCATAACCAATTAATGGTGTAAAAATAACACATCCATAGTCAAACATTTCACAAAACCTTCAACACAATATAGAAGATTTGTATCATAATTAATCAACTTCAAACAGCTTAAAATCCATTAAAGGATGTGGACATTGGTGAAATAATAAAATGTAGAGAAATATATCATTCTATTTTGAAATCATTTAAAAGGAATATAATTATAAAAGAAAAAATATATTTTTTAAATATTCTCATAGGCTTCTATGGGATGCTTTGATGATGTTATAACAGTAGAAAATAGTTGCACCAACCGTATAAGTTAAAAAAAGACATTATTATCTTAATT
Organism: Viscum album; assembly: GCA_963277665.1. Classification (NCBI taxonomy): domain Eukaryota; kingdom Viridiplantae; phylum Streptophyta; class Magnoliopsida; order Santalales; family Viscaceae; genus Viscum; species Viscum album. The sequence continues at coordinate 572,682,209 of OY728160.1, forward strand.
TTGTCAAGTTGGTAATAATGTATGTTGTTTGGGAAATTATGGAATGATTCCTTTCATAACATATGTGGTCAAATAAGGGTATAAGTGACTTTGACCCATATTCTAGTAAATAGTAAAAAAAATTCAATTGAATTTTTATGAAAACACGGATGTCGATGATAAAAGAGGTCCCAGTAGATAATTACATACTAACAACCTCGGATAAGTAAATGGATTTTAGAATTAACCATTACCTTTTAATTTTCCTTAGTATATGGTATGTTAAACTTTTATATAATAGTTAAAATATTTTTATTGAATTATACAAGAACTATATACATAAATATGATATCTTATATGATCCTATAATATTTTATTTGTTTTCCTTTATATGCTTGGTAATATATTCTATGTTTCTTAGGAATTATATGTATTTTATTAATATAAAAAATGATATTATGTTCATAAACATTATTTTTAATCATAAAATTAAAATTATTCTTGAACGATTACAATGGGAAATGAATCTCATCGTGTTCGTGGAAATGGTAATCTGTACATATGCCCGAGTGACAATATCATTATATTGATGGTGAAATATTATGTAATTGGATGGTATATCAACCATAAAGAATAATTAACATGTTATGTTTATTTTTAACATTAATTATACTCTTTATTATACCAATACAAATAATAAAGTGTTTGAATAATAAACTACACCATGATGTGGAGATGGTTAGCTGTACATACACATGTTTGGTGACTTTTCATTTATAGGATGGATAAAAAAAATACTATGGGTGTACCATATTTATAATAACATCACATAATGTAAAAGTTATAGGATTTGTTATTTAATTTTGAAAACAACAATGAAAGTGGAAGTGGAAGAATAAAAGAACCTCAAGAAGGGTGGTGAAATTATTACATCTAATTTGGGTGTTTCCTTTTGTGTTGATCAAGAGGGATCCTTAGGTTGGATTTCAGATAAAGGTAAGGACTCCAGGATGAAGGTATAATAGTTGAGAGTTTATTTGGGTATGTTTGGGCAGGGAAAAATGGCTTTAGAGGTGTCAAATTAAAATTAGGGTAAGTACCCTTTTATAAGAGAGGTGAGGGTGACTTTAGGAAAAGCATGAAATATTATTTTATAATAAAATCATTTTTGGTTTATAATTCCTCAAAAAACATTTATTTCTAGGATAAGGTGGGTGTGGGTCAAAAACATCTCTACCAATAAGTTTTATACAGGTTTAGGTCACCATATTAACCTTATCGTCTAGATTTAACTCTTAGTTAAATAGTTTTACATTTACTATTTCTCTTTGTATTTTTATACTATATGGTGAACATCCATACTATAACAAGACAAGAGAATCCCAAGGGGTTAAGTTTTAATATATATAATTTTATATAAGTCAATTTTCCAAACCATTGATATTTAAGAATATTATTTCAATTAATAATATAGTATTTGTTTTAAAAAATCAATTATGTAAATTTTGACACTAATTAGTATTTTATTTTTTTAAGAACAATAAAAACTTTATCACTTAAAATAAAATTTGTTTAATAAACCTAAAAATGTCATATTTACCTAAAAAATCACTTTATTTCATCTGAAGTCACAATTTACATTTATTTGGATATTTATAATATGAATTATTTTAATATTTAATTATTAAGGTAATTACTGCATCATCATTGTGTCATAAATAAATTAAATTATATAACATCCAAAATTTATAAATAAAATACCATTATGTAGGAAATAATTTTATCATTCTAATGAATATTTATAGTTGAATTTATATTGTGTGTACCCCTATATTAGAAATGGATTAGTTATAAAATTTTGAATTTAACTCCTTTAACTCTTCTTTAAATAATATAATAATACATGTCATAAAATAATCTAAGTGGACCAAAAATAATCATATTTTATAGCTAACATTGTTTTGGGACTAATTACACTTATCCAAAATAATTAGAACATGTGTTAGGATAATTATAATATCATTTTTACCCACAATTACATTATTTACTTTTAAGAGTGGTAAATAAAAGTCAAATGTTACTATTCACCAAAAATTATTTTCATATTATTAAACCACATTTTATATAGTGATGTTAACCATGTCTCTTAGATTTTTGAAATTCAACTCACAGAAGTGGAAAATTATGTTTTATGCAAATTTTCAAATTCTCATAGAATGTGTGTTAAAGATGGTAAAAGGTTCAATAAAATTTTATATATCTAAACTTATTATAAAATGAATCTAATTGATTAAATTGAAAATACATAGGTATTATGTATATATTATGACCAAAATTAAAATAAAATAAAATAAATAATTATATTAATAGAATTTTGGTTTTAAAAAACAAATCATTGTTTTTCACTATTCATGAAAAATTAAAAGATTTCAGAAATATACCAAAAATTCACCAGAATCTATTATCGATATTCCGAATTCAAAAATGAAGTCCATTTTAAAAAAATTATAAAATTTTATAATGTGGGTATTACTATTCACAAGGCCTAGTTTAATTGGTCGTGTTGTTTTAAATGTCCATGTTGTGTACAATGCAAGCTTCTACATTATTAAAAGGTAAACGTACCATGGATGATCATGGTGTTACATTATCCCCTCCTTAAAATTATTACATATTGGAAATTTCTAGAATGTTACAATATAAAAAGACTCGGGTGGTTCTTCATAATATGTTCATCAGGTTCCCACATTTCCTCTTCCATATTATGGTTCTCCATAGAACATTTACCCGATGACTCGTCCGATTACTCAACACTTGTTCTCTGGTATCAAAAATCTTGACAGGCTCTTCACAATAAGACAAATCAGGTTCCAGTTACAATTTTCTCAAAGGTGAGTACATTTGTTTGGTCTGGCATATATTTTCCCAATAGTGATATGTGGAACACGTCATGAACATTGGATTATCTTGGATGTATTTCCAAAATGAAAAGACAAAACTCAAATACGTTCTAGAATTTAAAATGGTTTGATGTACGTGGGACTCAATTTAACCTTCATACTGAATATTATAACACCATTTCATGGAGATACCTTCTGGAAAACATGATCTTCTACTTGAAATTAAAAATCCTTCCTTTGATTATCGACATAGATTTTTTGCCTTTTTTGAGCTAATTTGATGTGGTTTTGGATAATCTTCACATTTGTCTTGGTTTCCTCAACAAGTTCTGGGCCAATAAGTTTTCATTCAACAACATCATCCCAACAAGTTATTGAGCGACATCTCTGTCAATATAACTCTTCATATGATTTCATCTGAATACTTTAATTGAAACTATTGTTATAGGAAAATTCTACCAAAGGTAAATATTGATCCCACTTACCCTGAATGTAATGTGAGAAAGATCTTAGCATGTCTTCTAAGGTTTGAATAGTCTATTCTAATTGTACATCGGTTTGATGGTGGTATGAAGTGCTCAAATAATGTTCAGTATCCAAGGCCTTCTGAAGACTTTTCCGAAATCATGATTTAGAATGGGGATCACGATCACAATCAATCAATAGGCATACACAATGGTGTTTTACAACTTCATCAATATATATTCATGTTAGACGTTCAAGAGGTAAATCTTTTCTCATAGCAAGAAAATGTACTGACTTGGTACGATGATCAACAATGACCCATGTTACATCATTCCATCTAAGGGGTTTTGATATCCCCATGAAAACGTCCATCATAATATTATCCCATTTCCACTTACGTATGGGATGAGGTCACATGACTCCTCTAGGCTGTTTCCTTCTTGCATTAACTTGTTGGAAAACCATACATATTGGAAAAAAATTACCAATCTACCTCTTCATTCTATCCCACCAAAAATGTTATTTCATTTTTATATACATCATGGGGCTCCTAGAGTGTATAGAGATATTTGAGGTATGATAATTATCCAAAAATTCCCTTTTTAGATCAGTTATATCTGGAAAACAAAGTCTCTTCCCAAATTTAAAATTTATATCTTCATATATGATGTCACCCAATCTACCAACATTTACATCATTAATATTTTTGAATCTTGTCATCATTAGTATTAGAACATTTTATCCTTTCTAGTAAAGATGATTTGTAACCAAATTGAAAATGTATTGATGTTTCACCTTCCATTTTTATTACCATATCCATCATTACTAGATCCATGAAAATAGAATCCCTTTTAACTCTCATCTTGTTCAAAACACCATGTTCCTTTCTGATCAAAGCACATGTCGCCTTATTTCCCTTATTCAAGTGCTAGTTTATTGTGAAATCATAATTTAGAATACTTCTATCCATATCCTTTTCTTCATGTTGATTTTTTTTTTTGAGAAAATATACTTCAACCTCTTCTGATCAATATAAATCTCGCATTTTTTAAAATAGTGACAGTGTCTCTAAATCTTCAGAGATGGATTACAGCTGTTAACTTAAGATCATGAGTGGGATAGTTTCACTCATGAATATTTAATTGTTTTTATGCATAGGCAATAAATCTATCATTATGTATAAGGACACAACCAATTCCATTCATTGGAGCTTCACTATAAATAACAACCCAATTATTCACTAATGATAGAGTCAAGATTTTGGCATTGACTAATCGACTCTTTAGTTCTTCAAAAAAATCCTCACACTCTTCTGTCTAATAAAATTTATCCCCTTTACATGTGAGCTTGGTTAATGGGATAGCCAACTGGGAAATACTCGGGACGAGACGTTGATAATAACCTACTAAACCAAAAAAACATTGTACCTCAGTTATACGTGCTAGTGCTGGACATTCTTCGATTGCCATGGTCGTTGAAGGTTCAAAAGTTATTCCATCTTTAGAGAAAATTTTCCCAAGAAAAAAAAATCTATTGAGGCCATAATTCAAACCTGCTAAACACCCTATATAATTTATTTCTTGTGAAGGTTTTCAAAATTGTGCATAAGTGATTTTCATGATCTTTGTAATTTATTGAGTATACCAAGATATCATCAATAAATACCACTACAAATTCATCAAGATATTCCTTGAAAACTCTATTTAATAAATCCATGAAAACATAGGATGAATTAGTCTATCAAATAATCATTACTATAAACTCATAATTCCCGTACCTAGTTTGAAATGTTGTTTTCGGAATATCTTCATTATACACACACTACTGATGATATCCAGATTGAAAAGTAATCATTGAAAAATATTTACCTCAATTAAGTCGGTTGAATAAATCATCCATGCGAGGTATGGGATACTTTTTCTTTTTTATTATAGCATTGATCTTCCTGTGGTCAATGTACAACCTTATAGATATATCTTTCTTCTTATCAAAAAGGATAGGGGCTCCCCATGGAGAAACACTAGGGAGAATAATTCCGTTATTACTCAATTCCTCTAGTTGTTTCTTTAGTTCAACTAATTCTGTATTGGACATTATATATGGGGTATTTGATATACACCTTAAACCAGGAATTAAATCAATGAAAAACTGAATATCTCATTCTGGGTGATGTCCAGGTAAATCCTCTAGAAACACATCAACATATTCTTGCACAATTGGTACATCCTCTATTAGAAAATTATTTTCCTCACCCATAATTATTTCATTATATTCCTCCCCAATAATTGAATTTAGTAGAGCTATTGGTAGTGGATCTAGATAAGAATCAGGTGGTGACATTTTTTATCTGATGATAAGGTACTCTTTATCATCATCGAAAATTGTAACCTACTTCTTCTTACAATAAATATTTTCATCATCGTCCGAAAGAAAATCCATTCCGAGGATTATATCAAATTCAAACTTAGGTATGATGATGAGATCATAAGATAAAGAACATTCATTTTCCCTAATGGGAACTGATTCAAAAAACATTGTTGCAATGATACTTCCCTTACGAGTTTTGACTGACAAATCCCGTGTTAAGTAAAATTACAAATATCAAAATAATTTAGCAAACTGGGAAGATATGAAACACTGTGATGATCTAGAATCAAATAAATCATTTCAAAAACATGAGGAAACCATTAAATCAACTGCCACAATGTCTTTGAGAGATTCAATCTCATTAGTAGTGATTTCATAAAGATTGCCTTGATCCCATGGCCTTTTCTATGGTATGTCCCCATGGCATATTGGATATTAATTTTCATAATTTCCCTTTTCTCTACTATAGTAGCATTCAAATTTTAGAACCTCTTTCATTCCCTTGGAATCACGAGCATTGTGTCTTTATTCAACACCCTTGTAACAGACTCTGATTCTTTTCAGGAAAGTACCAGGGTGTTTCTTCCCACATTTACCATAATATAGATATTCAACTTTTCCATTCTTCCCCTTATTTCCATTTCCTGATTACTCGGCAGATCGCTTCTTCTCTAGGTTTGCTTCTAATTCATAACACTTATAGATTCATGTTCGGTCTTGATAGTACATGAGATAATATCTTCATAAGATGAGAATGATTGTGGGAATAATTCTCAGTGGAGAAATGGTTTTAACCCATCAAATAATCAATCAATCATACTCATTGGGTTACGTATATAATCAGTTGCATTCCTCATAATCCTTATAAATATTACCTCATAATTTGCGACGTTCTCATCCTCCTTTTACCTTAGACTCAGATTTTTTTTTCCATAGCCGCTCGATGGTAACGAGGAAGGTATTTTTATAAGGAAATATCATTACACTCCCTCAATTCCATATATGCTACTTACTAATCTTCCATTGTGTTTTGGATTAATGACCACCATTGATCTTAATCTCCCATGAGGTGACAACCTGCCATCAAAACCTTTTCCCTTTCGCTTCTCCACAAAGCATGGAATATTTTCTCTAAGGAATATATACATTTCTCAACTACTAGTAGATTCTTCCTCCCATTTAATATTGGTGGTTGTTTCCTCATGAAGTGGTATAACATTGGTATTCATGTATTGTGGATCAGGGTGCCTCATACGGGTAAGATTATTATTCATAACTTGAGTGAGTTGTCCCTGTATGTTGATAAGCTGATCAGCCACAGTTGCATCCCCAACTCCACTATAATTAACTTGAGTAAGAGGAAAATCTATACATGGATTACGCACATTTATATTGTTTCAAATTTTTCTACTATTTGCCATTTCTAATCAATGGAATACACTTGATTAGTTCAAGAATCACAATACATAATTTCAAACCTATAAAACAATTAACATATATTCAAAATTTTGTTGATATAATCCATAATCCAAAAAAATTGTATTCTTTGAGGTGTTATATACTCATAAATATTTCCTAATGGTTTGAAAATAATATTTTAATTATCCATAGCATATCCATCGGGAGTGTCGTTACCAAGAGTGAAACATAGCCCGTTGTCGAGTACCAGGATACCCCAGGTCAAGCCCGAAACTCATGGTCAAGGGTTTCACTCTTAGGTATGTCTGTTCTAGAGACACCTCTACCTATATATATCCATATAGGGATATATTTCATGGAAAATACACAAAATCTATATATTATCAAAATTATATGATGTTCGTTTAAACCAATCATAAAAGCCTATATTAGGGTAATGTGATATAATCAGAGTTTATATAAATCTAGTTTCCAGGGATTGTACTAAAATACCTCTAATACCAACCATAATTCCCCAAAATCAGTTACATAGAGTCGGTTCATTATGACATATCATTGCCATGGCCAACGGTATCAAAATCCCAAATGATCGATTAGTTTAGTAGCCTTGTAAGTATAGAAACATTCATAAGTTTTACATTCCATTATTAAATGAAAAACAACAATAACATTGTATCCAATTAATAATGTCATCCCCTATACTATCCATGTAGTTTAGTCATAATATATATCTTCGCATCCTGAAAAATTTAAAACCTAGAAAGATATGTGCTCAGATGCTCTGTAAGGATTACAATATAAAAGAATCTTTCAAGAATAAGAATAAATATTTAAGGCAATGTTTAAGACTAAAACACAGTCCTTTTAATATTAAACATCATCATAGTATGTAAAAGATAAATCAAATAATTTTATTTACATATTCACATGGTTATTCTACTAGTTGAATAATAAAATGTAATATCAATTTCCAATTTCATAATGACGGAATGCATAATTCCATACTTTGTAACCACATGGTAAAGTCCATGTGTCATGACTACAAATAATTTTTTGTCAAGGACTTGTGACAAGACACTATTTTGTATCATGAGAGCTACCAATGTATATAAGAGATATAGTGGGATCCACCTTCCACTTACTAAGACCAATGCATTACTCATATGAAATGGTTTAGACACAACATAAAAATTCGTATTAAAACTAGTATACGAAATGTTAATACATTATCCATAAACCATGAATTATATAAAAATAACACATACTTATTCAATCATATCACAAAACCTTTAATACAATATGGATTATTTGTATCATAATAAATCAACATCAAACAAGCTTATAATCCATCAATAGATGTTGACATAGATGAAATAAAAACATTTTTCTGAGAAATACCACATTAAATTTTGAAATAATTTTAATGTCACATAGTTATAAAAGAAAATATATAATTGAAAATTATTTTTATAAGCTTTTATGGGATACATCGATGATGTTATAACAGAGGAAAATAGCCGCACCCACCATTTATGTTAAAAAAACACATTCTTACCTTAATTTTATTGAAAACTGAATAAAGAACCTTGTTTGGAAAATTACGAAATGATTCCATTAAAAATTTTTTGTCAAATAAGGTTATAAATGACTTTAACCCATAGTCTAGTAATTATTAAAACTATTTTGAATTATATTTTTAAGAAACATAGATGTGGATGATAAAGATGTCTTAGTGTGTGCATATGAATTAAGAACCACATATATGTAAATAGATTGTAGAATTAACCCTAACCTTGTATTTTTCTTTACTCAATGGTATAATAACCTCCTGAATAATATTTTATAAAATTTTATTAAATTATAAAATAACAATATACATAAATATGATATCTTATATGATCCTATAATTCTACTTTGTAATTAATATTTCAGTAGTATTATAGTTTCAAATGTTTACAGAGTTGTTTTCATTTATATTTTAGGTTTTGTAAGCCATGTTTTTCATGGATAAGATGCATTTGATTCATATATAGAAAGATATTATGTTCATAAACATTATTTTTAATCATAAAATTATTATTATTCTTGAATGATTGTGATGGAGAATGAATCTTTTCAGGTTCATGGAGACGGTAATCCATACATAGGCAAGAGTGACAATATCATTATATTGATCATGAAATAGTATGTAATTTGATGGTATATCATAAATATAGAATAATTATCATGTTATATTTATTATATAAATTATTTACACTCATTATTATATACATATAATAATTAAGTGTTTGAATAACAAACTACACCACGATGTGAAGGCGGTAAGCCGTACATACGCATGTATGGTGACTTTGTAATTTATAGGATGGTTTGAATAATGAATATGGTTATAAAATATTTAAAATAACATCTAATTATGTAGAAGGAACTGGATTAATTATTTTGTTACGGAAAAAAAATTAAGTGGAAGTGGAAGAAGAAAAGAGCTTGAAAGAGGGTGGTGAAATTATTACCTCTTTTTCAGGTGTTTCCCTTTGAGTTGACCAAAAGGGCTTTGTAGATTGGATTTATAATCAATTTAAGGCCTCTAGGTTAAATTTAAGATAAATTGGTTAATATTTGGTAGTGTTTTTCTGAGAAAAATATATTTTCTGGTGTGAAATGAAGAGAAGGAGAAGTACCCTTTTATAAGAGAGTTGAGTGTCAATTTAAGAAAAGCATGAAATATAATTTCATAATAAAATAATTTTCAGTTTCTAATCGTACATAAATAATTTAATTCTAGGATATGGTTGGGAGGGGTTGAAAAATTCTCAACCAATAGTTTTTAGACAAGTTTAGGTCACCAAATTAACCATATCTTTAAGATTTAACTCTTAGTTAAATCGTTTGACATTTACCATGGCTCCTAGTATTTTTATATTATATGGGTAATAAACATACTATAATGAACCAAGAGAAACCCAAGTGGTTCATTATTAATATATATAACCTTTTCCAAGTCCTTTGGCCAATCCATATATTTTTATAAATACTAAATCAAGTAATAATATAGTTTTTGTTTTAAAAACTCAATTCTCACAATTTTTATACTATTTTTATTTGGATTTTTTGAAACCCACAAATACTTTATCACTTAAAAAAATTATTAATTGACCCTAACATGTCATATTAACCTATAAAATTAGTAAAATAATCAGGAGTATCAGTTTACATTTATTTGGATATTAATAATATCATTTATTTTAATATTTCATTTTTAAGGTAATTACGGAATCATCATCATTTCATAAATAAATTAAATTATATAATGTCTAAAAATTATAAATAAATAACATTATGTAGTAAATATTTTTATTATATAATGAATATTTATAGTCAAATTTATATTGTGTGTAACCCTATATTAAAATGATTTAGTTATTAATCATTAAATTTAACTCTTTTAAATGTGCTTTATATAAAATAATAATAAATGTCTTAATCTATTCCATGCAGACCAAAATGGATCATATGTTATTACTATGGTTTTTTTGTCTAATTACACTTATTTAATAGAATTATTACATGTGTTAGGGTAATTATAATATCATTTTTACCCTTAATTATCCTATTTACATTTAACCATGGTTAATAAAATTCAAAAGTTAATATTCAACAAAAAATTGTTTACATATTATTAAACCAAATTTTACTTACTTATGTAAACCACATCTCTTGGATATTTTATATTCAAATCACAGAAGTAGTTATATTCTGTTTTATGGTAATTTTCAAATTCTCCTAGAAGGTGGGTAAAATACGTGAAAACGTTTAATATTTATTTATATATAATCTTATTATAAAATGACTCCAATGAATTATATTGATCATATATAGGTATTATGTATCTATTTTGACCTAAAAATAAATTAAAATAAAATAACTAATTAATTAAATAAAAGATGGTTTTAGACAATAACGTAGTGTTTTTCACAATTCTTCAAAAATAGAATGTTTATAGAAAAATACCAAAATATCTCCCTCAGCTAATTTCAATATTCCTAAATAAAAATTGAAGTCCATTTTGAAAAATAAAATTTATAAAATTTCAAAAAGTGTGTATTACTATTCAAAAAAACTAGTTTGATTGGGTGTGGTGTGTTAAAACTTCATGTTGGGTACAATGAATGTTACTAAATTATACAAATGGAAACATACCATGGATTCATGGGGTATTACATTAGATATTTATATATATAATTTAATTTCATTATTTAAATAATAAAATAAAACAAAAACTGTGTTGAAACGTACTTACAACCTACCGTCTCGATGAACGTTGTATTCCATTTCATAATAAAACCTATATGTATTATTATAAAACACACATAATTAATATAAATGTTTTTTACAGAAAAATTTAACTTCATATAATTTTGATTAAATTAAAGGGATAAAATATATAACAAAATAAGACACATGCGAATAACCTAGCAAATATTACCCGAAATACAATATGAACACAAAATCCCAAATAATAATGTAACATAAAGTAATTATAAAATGATATATTATATTTGATAATATAATATGGTCTAATGATATATGAAAAATAAACTTATATATATTGTTCATTATGTTTGTACATGTATGATGACAGTCAATATATAAGGTAAATGAATCTCATCTCATCTTTTTTATATCGATGAGATTCATACCATCTTCACCACCCTTTTAATTTGAGTGTTCTATATAATTATAATGAATGAATTATATATTTATTATTTTTTAATATATGAATAATTTCAGGTCCCTTTTTTGATATTTTTCCATTGGGATTACGTTTCAAATGATACCAAATCAATAATGAAATTTTGACTAAATTTTCCTTTTTTCAGACACAAGCCAGGTTATGGTCATATATTTTTATATGGGGATTATAAAATACCATTCAAATGTTATATTATTAATCTAAATATTTTAAAGATATATTATTGTTAATATAATTTTATTTTATAAAATGGGACGTTTTGATTGATGTTACAAAGTGGTATGTGTTCATTCAAAAAATCTCATCTATTTTCATGTTATTGGAGGAATACACTTACATTAATGAAATATTATTATCCATATCTCATGAAAATAATTTAATTTTATTCTAATAATGTTATTAATTATATATTCATTCATTGGTACCATTTTACACTCTTTATTACAAAATATAGTTAATGTATTGTTATTATTAAATCTAGGTTTTACCCTCTCTTCTTTGGAAATATATATTCCATCGAACCATGTTATCCAAAAAGAGAAGTCTTGAAAAATATGATAATATTACCATATTAAAATTAAAATAATGTAATACACATCTTTCAAAATTTCAAAAAATGATTTTTTTATAAAAAGAATACTCTTTCTATTTTCTGGTCGAGCCACTTTTCGAAACATTTACATTGTAAAAAAACAATGTATATCGTGTAAGGATTTTCCAAATAACATTACTTCAATTATCTTGATTCATCCTTTATATGATTAAAAATACATTTTCATAGTGTAAATATTTACATAATAGTATATAAAATATTTTTTAGTGGTTATTATAAATAATGAATTTAGATGTTTTTAATGTTTAAAATTAATTTTAGATGTTTTAAAAGCCTCTTTTATATTTTTTAAATGTATTTTAAAAAATTCATTATAATAATTATAATATAATTTTTTTTGAAAATATTTTACAATATTCTTATAGATTTTAACATGTTATATTTCTAGAAAATATTGTCAGATGTTTTTTGTTTTAAAAATCATATTCAATAATGAAATGATTTTTTTCTATATATAGGATTTTAAAATACATTTCAAATTTATTTTCCATAAAATATTTCATATTTTTGTGTTAATCATTCCCTTATGGGAAAATTATGCAATGGTTCCGTTAATAATATTTCTATTAATGGTATATGTTATGATGAAAGCATGTTTTTGAAACATGTTTCTCATTCATGGGGGTTATACATTAGAGACACTATTCATTTCACAAATTATTATTTTGAATAAATGACTATAAAACATTTATCATTTTTCATAGGTTATGATTTAATCAAATGTATAAGATTCCCATTTCATTTCATGGGATTTGAGGTGATTTTTTATGATTTAGTAGAACATGTATTTATGAATTCTATATGAGATGGGTGGGATATATATATCCCTCAAATATGTTGGGTAAAGATTTATATTTCATGAAATATTTTAACATGGTATTGTTATTGAAAAATTAATAAAAATATGGTATTTATATTTAACCAAGTATATCATGATGATTGGAAGATTGAAATCATGCTACATAGACAGTCATGGGTGTAAACCATGACTACAAATATAGAATTAGGATTAAAATGATGCAACTAGGATGTATATGGGATTGAACGATGACTAAAAACATTATATAGAAAGTGAAACTGTACTACCATGCTGGCCATGGATGTGATTCTGTGACTAATTTTGAAATATTATTATATTCCCATGTGTTCACCAAAGTTCCATGTTTTATTCATATATTATTATTTAATTCCCTATGTTTGTTATTTCTTTATTATTTGTGTCTTATAAACTACCATTAATTATTCAATGATCCTTTTTATGATCATTTAAAGAAAGGGTTTGATACTTTTTTTCATGAACATATTCTTATAACCTTATGCTCAAGATTATTATTGGATACCTCCATTTGTTTGTGCCTCAATAATATCATGTCTCACAAATTTTATTGATTCATTCACTAGGTTGTAAAGATATATTTCATTTATAATCTGACGATAAATGGTTGTATTGTGGGAGAACCTAGTGAGATAAAATATAGTTTGGTTATATACTAGTGTTTCTATTTCTATGTTTCCAGAAGCTACAATCTAATATGGTGTTGAGGAGTATATTTGTATAATTATTTATTTAATCGGAAAATGTTGTGTAATTTCTATATATATAAAGGGATGGTTTCTATATAGTAGAAATATAACATCATGAGAAATAGAAAAGCATTGGATGAGGATACTCTTACATATATCATGGAATCAATCATCAAAATCAATCATACATATTAAAAACAGACCCATATACTACCACATGCTAATCATGGATAACAATTAGAATATGGATATATCATAGCATCGACATATGTGTGTATCTATGGACAGTGAAGGAATTTAAATTATTACCTCAATAGTCATTGATGTCAATGGTAAGGATAAACCACCATATTTTATTTGAATATCAGTGAGGAATCCATAAATAATATGAACTCCCCTTCCTGGAATTACTATTGTGAACATAGTTTTTTCAAACCCTAAGTTACATTATGGGTTTCTATAGTAGGAAATGACAATTTTATATCAAGTATGAGTAATATATATAATGAGATAATATTATATCACACCTATATATTTTTTAAATTTTCATTATTTCATTGCATAGGATGATGTTTTATCATTTCTATATAAATGTATGTTATCAAATAACAATTTATAACAGTTTCTGATATTTATATTTCTTGAATAATTTCAAATCATCATTTTAATATATCACATGTGATGATATTTATCGTTATTATATAGTGTCAAATTATCATTTAATAATATCACATGTGATGATATCTAACATTATGTGATAATACCAAATTATCATTTAAAAATATCACATGAAATTATATATCAATTGTTCCTAAATAATTAAATAATAATAATTTAAATTTAACCCATGTATTTTCATTTATCCTTCCATATATGTCTAATAGAAGTTTTTAAATTTTTTTCATTTTATAATTATATTATAGATTACAAAAACTAATTCAATTTTTAATACCAATATTTTTTTAAAAAAAATTATCCTTCAATATGGCATTTTAATAATCACATAAATATAATTTTAATTATTAACCATAAAAAAAATTTATAAAATGTTTTGATAATTTGTTTAACAAATATTTTTGGAAAATCCAATAAGTGTGTAAATTTTCATTCTATATTTTTCTCATTCATTTTATTTATTATACACTTCTTCTTTTTAATTTTTTTTTCTTAGAACCACACTAAATGTCATAAATAATTGGATAAAAATTAATAAAATAGGAACTTTTAACACACATGGTGAACAATGAACTAGGAGTATGGGGTCTACATTATTTAATATCTAACTGGATAACAAATTAAATAATCCAGATCATAGGCACGAGAATCCAATGCCTTTGAATTTGGTGGGATTTAAAACTATAATACCCATATCATTTTTTTATTTTAATCTTCCATATCTTCATAAATAGGAATTATTAAATTAATTTTTATCCATTAATCAACAATAAAATCAAATTGGATTCATTTATTTCAACTTAATTGGTCATTTCTAATTTATATTTAGTCAAACATGTTAGAAATAAATATTTTATGAATATTTGGTTATTTGAAAATGTTTTTCTATTGTGAGGATAGGGAAATGAGTAGTCAAAAAATTATTTTGAAATCAAAATTATTACATCACATAAATTAATGATTGAATAATCAAACCCCTGAGGCCCATTAAATTTAAACCCACATATGTTAATCTCATCACCTTAAACTAATTTTTTACTCATATTTACCATATAAATAATTGTCTGTGAGATTTATCCGCATGTGATATATGACCAAACATACAATTCTCACAATGGTTATACCCCACAAGGGAAAATCTAGTGTCTCTAAAGTAATGGAATTATCATATTACTCATACATCACTCTGTTTGGGAGATATTAATATATATTTGATGATTCAAACACACATAATCTAATATATTAAATATTTTAATTTCATATATTTTTATTCTCTATGGGCCTTTATATCATTTATTGACATCGTGGCTAACTATGAAATTATTCTATAGAAAATCCCAAGATGATATATTTGTTTTTTTCCTTATAAAATGTCTTTAAATTTATTTATCAATTTTAATGAAAATTTTATTTTCAAATAATAATATTATAAATAATTAAATAAATAGTTTTATATTTACTTTATGTTTTATTTATATTAAATAATTTATATATTTTGTTCATGTAAATCAATAGAATATTTTAAATAACTTATTTTCATAAATGAATGGAATCAGCATGGGACACTAAGGCCTATAGAAGATAAATATATATATAATAAAAATATTAAATGTTTTATATCATGTGAAACTTTTTACCAAGAAATAATGGAATAAATCACTAATGGATTCCAAGATTAATTTTTTTTACCTTTACTAACTCTACAAAAAGGATTTTATAGTAGGTGTAACATAATCCATTTTTGGGTCGGATGAATTGTTAAATTATAGTAACTACATAAATTTAGATGTAGGATCCCATGGAATAATAGAATAATAAATTTTCATATCTATTAAAATTTTGTAATTATCTATTAATATTACATTAATGAGGATACTATGCTTAATAACGTACTCAAGACAGAACAATAATTTTCTAACAATTATTATATTGCACAAAAAACTAAATTATACTGAAAATAAGAAATTGTTAATATTGTTATTTTATATGGTATATAAATCCAAACCATTTTATTGAAGGGTATAAACATAACTAACTTTATAATGTTTACACATTTATTTATTGTTTTTACTATTTTCCAATAAATTTTAGGGACCTAAAATATGAATAAATTCAATATTAGTCATAAAAGATCTAATATTTTTAAAAGGTAGTTTTACTACCTTCTAATGGAGAACCAATTTTTAATATAGTTTTTTAAACATTTAAATTTAATATTTGAAAAAAAATATTCTTTTTATTTGGAATTTGGAAATAAAAAAATTATTTAGATAAAATTATTTATTTTTATGATAACTTTTATATTTTCGTGAATAGTGAAAAATAAACCATTTTAATCCAACCATGTTATTTAATATAAACTATTTATATCATCAGATTATACATTTAATTTATTATAACGTATATATATACTATGATTTTATTATTTATTACAATTTTTCCATTGTAATCAATTTCAAATTAAAATTTTATATAAAAACACTTAAATCATTTGAAAGATTCACATTTAAAACTCTCTTTTTAATTTTTTTTTGTGGAATTAAATTTAAGAATAATTTTAACAAATTTTTTAATTGAATTACAAAAAATGTATTCCATATTTGGAATAAGAAGGTAAAAATAATATTTTATGTTCAATTTCATTTGTAGGTATAAAAATAATACCAGTGTAAAGTAATTATTTACCGTACTAAAATTAAAACATTGAGAAGGGTTAAATTTATGAGTTAAAATACTTACATACTAGAAAACTACAATAATTAATTGATATTTTAGATGTGGATCAAACCATACATGTCTATATAAAATTAATTATGAGAAAAGTCGTGAAATTTTATACAACCACTATATGGTTGGTTTTTAATGTAAAATAATAAATCAAATAATAACATGAACCTGCCTCTCCTATAGTAAGAACACCACCTATCCAAAAATAAATTTCAATCCAAAAATAAACATAGATCCTAAAATTTATTAAAAAAATATCTCCTAGTCACTATCCCAA
Source organism: Viscum album (assembly GCA_963277665.1). NCBI lineage: Eukaryota > Viridiplantae > Streptophyta > Magnoliopsida > Santalales > Viscaceae > Viscum > Viscum album. The sequence goes on from OY728160.1 coordinate 572,699,908, forward strand.
TGTCTAAGTGCATCCATCCCCAACAAAAGAATAAATCCAAGTTCATCAAGGTTTCTTCAAGGAGGGGATATTAAAGAGATAATTTTTCTTTAAGTACATATCCTAATTTTTATATTTATCTAATTTATCCCAACTTAATTTATCTATAAATTAATTATTAATCCAAAATTAGTCATATACAATACAGTTATTTTTACAATGGAATATCTCATACCCATTTCAAGCATCACCTCCTCTAATTAAATGAAATTTAAATTGTTTTATGTGTTATTAAGGTTAATTGCCTCACTGAATAATGTTATTTTTCATTTTTTTATCCACATTCACTGATGGTATTATAACCATTCATCTGGTAATATAATAATTTTTTATGTAAATTAAAACCTATTTAGTATTTTTAGTATATATTATTAAAAAAAACTATCGTGATTTCTATATTGTTGTTATATAATAACATCATTTGATGATGTGTGGTCTACCGCCACCTAAATATGATGTGATTCATTCACATATCACGTGGAATGCATTTCAAATTTTATTAATTAACATATATTATATAAAACTATTTTTATTCTACATTAATGATATTATATATTTATACATATTTATATAAGTTTCATTTAATTTCACACATTTAATACGGTACGAAAAAAATAGTGTGTATGCGTACATACAGACATCCATTTCCATGAATGGTATTATTAGTTTCTCTAATAATATTATTATAACTATATATATTGAATATATAATAAATTTATATTACATTTTATATGTTTTTGATAATCAAAATATGACTTCAAGCACTATTTTCACCATACCATGTTCATTTTCAAATCATGTACAAAATTATATCAAAACATCTGATGTTAATATATATAATTATTTAGTGTTTATAACATGGTAATAAGTGATAGAAAATAAATAATAAAAATATAAAAAAACATGAATGTATATATTAAGGTACGTTTACTATTAAGAATGATAAATAATTCATGAGACATGTTATACTCGAGATAAGGTAATTTCTTATCGGGATTTCCATTCACTTTGTTAATATTGTACTTATGGATTATGTTGTTCAACTATTATGTGTGAAATTAATTTTGAATTTTTTATCTCTATTTTATATCATTAATTTAATTCAATGTTTTTAATGTAAACATTTTAAATGGAGTGTTTGACATTAAATTAAAAAATGAATGAATTTAAAATTTATAAGGCCACAACGACTTATTTTTTTCTATAACCATTATTTTATATTTATATTCCTTTATAAGACATTGTGTTTTTTGAAGGAAAATACATTTAATAATTTTTTTTTTGTATTATGGTATTGAAAATGGGTTTTAGATGGGATTTATTATGTCAATATCGTGGAATGATATCCTCAGATTTCATTTTGAAAATGTTATTTTTTATTTATGCATAATTTATGTGATGGTATTACATTTTGGTTTGGGGGAATTGCATATTTATACAGGTAGTTCTATGATAAACTGATTGTGGGTGTTCTCATTATATCTCTCAAATGAATTGGATAAGGAGACAGAATTAGATGACAAGGTGTCTCATAAAAGATTTATGAAATATCATATGATGGGTAATCCAAATGTATCCATGATGGTTACTCCCTATATAGCTATGAAAGTGAAAATTTAGGTATAGTATAGATTTAAAAAGTTAAATTTCTGAATTATGGTTGTTAAAAATTATTTTTTGGAATCTTTTGATTTCATGAGGTATGTTAAAGAGCTTATTATTTTTATGAGAGAAAATAATGATATTGTGAAAATGATTTATTTAGTTTAAAATATTCATGGACTAACTTTTTCAAAATTTATTTAAAATCCCATACTGAGATATTTGTGAACATAATATGTTCTTTACTGATTTCCACAGAATATATGGATGGGTATGATAATGTATGAAGTCAAGAATATTTTTATCAATAAAAAAGTAAAGTTTTTTTAACGATATTCCATTAATGTAAGAACTATATACTATTTTGTTAGTATATTCTTGTATGATTATGGTATGTCACTTGTTAATGATGGAATAATTATCTAAACCAATATCCTTAAAATATCCTCATTGCAATAGAATTTAATTTGATGACTAAACTCAGGATTATGCATTTTTTATGGATGGGGCCTTAAAGTGGGTATCAGAGGTCGTTTTTTATAACTCTATGTGTTAAGATATTATTAATAAAATAAAAATATTTTAGTTTTACATTATTATCAAATATTATTGATATATAATTTCAATATTTCCTTGTTTTGTCATGTATTATATGTCTATTCAAAAAAATTTCCATATAAGAAACATGTAAGCTGTGCTAGGATGACATATAGAGGAAAATAACATTCCTAATCAGAAACCTGAGAATGTCAGAATCGGAACTGAACTATTTGTTACAGTGATGGAAGATATGACACGTGCTATAAATGGTGGTGGTATCCATTGATTAGATAATCCATGTTAAATATAAATGAACATATCAGTAGTTGAGCATTTCATGGGGAAACATCTTCTATCATTCAAAGGATCATCTGACCCTTTTCTAGATGAGTGATTGATTAAATAACTAGAAAATATTTTTGATGTCATGCATTGTTTATAAAATCAAATGTTTGGTCTTGTTGTTTACTGTTTTGATGGTGAATTTGATAAGTGTTGTTTTATGGTTAATAATACCAGGTATAGTTAATACATTGACACTCTTTAGTGGTGAAAATTTAGAAGAATGTTTCTAGAGAATTGTTTTCCTAAGGTGGTTTGACATAGGATGAAAAATCATTTCATGGAATAGGGGGAGGAAGACTTTGTTGCAACAAATGAATAATAATTACCTATATCAAAAATTTATGATCCAAAATTCATTTGGTATGTTTTTTTTAAATAATTCATCTTTTACTCTGGATTATATAAAATGTATCGAAGGGTGTTGACCTCTCGTGAGTTTAAAATTTATGAAAAATAAGTCTGATGTTTATAGATGGAGGAAATTGATTTTTCCTATGATCATGTCTTCTTTTAAAAATAGTATAATAAAAGGCGTATGCAGAAGATGATATGGAAGAATTTTTCCCAAAAGTATGATGGTATGACAATAAAGTTCATAGTTTGTGAATATTGTGGTAAAATGCACTCGGGGAATACATTTTGAATTATGGTAATGGATTCTGATGTTGTGAACTGGGGCATAAGGATAGTAATTACACATAAAAATATAATGATAGTGGTTGTAGAAAATCTAATTTACATTCAGTAAAATGTTAACTGTGAAATGAGATGGGTCATTTTTCAAATAACTATTTGTTGAAGAACTCGAATGAAGAAATGAATTCTGAATACAAGTACAAATGTGTGGGTAAGTGATTTGTAAGTACTTTAGAAAATATTGGGCCATCAAATGATGTTGTATCAGGTACACTATTTGTTTACTTAGATTATTCCAGTGTGTTGTTTGATTTGGGGTCTATAAAATCATCAATTTATGATATAATTTCATGTGAATTTAAAATTAGACCTCGAGAGATATATCCAAATCTTATGGTAAAAATGACAAGGGAAATTTTAAGGAAAAAATAAATTATAATAATATTCATGCCTTTGTCTCTAGAATTAATTTACGTTGAATACTTTTTTTCCTCTACTATATTTTTATGTTATTTTGGGTTTGAATTTTCATTCGATTTAAAATACTATGATTAATTGTTGAGATAAACAAATTTCTTTTCCTAAATAAATTCATGTTGTTTAAAATAATTAAACCATACCATTGATAACAAATCATGAAGTTGAAAAACTATTGAAATATGGAAATGAACAATATAATTCACATACTGTTGAAAACAATGTAACTATTTAGATTAATGATGTGGTAGTGGTAAATGAGTATGTCAATGTTTTTATTGAGGAGTAGTTTAGTATTATACCTAACTGGAAATTTGAATTTACTATTGAATTACTTCCCAACGCTAACAAAATTTCATAACGACATTACAGAATGAATGAGATTGATATTTTATAGTTTAACAAGTAACTGCAATATTTACTGGATAAAGGTTTCATTCAACCTCGAACATAATCATGTTGTGATTTTATCTTTTACGTGAAAATATTATTTTTCTAATGAGTATTTTCACTGAATATAGATCCTTGAAAAATTTCACTGTTATGAAAAATTATGCATTTCTACATATCAAGGATTTGTTGGAGCAGCTCCATAGAGAGCAGTAATTTTTGAAGTATAACATTTGGTCCCTTTACCATTACATAAATGTTAAAGAGGTTAAAAATTACAATGAACACTTTTCATACTAGATATAGCCATTATGAATTTTTAGTAATGTAATTTGTGTAAAGTAGATCACCTTATATATTGAAGGATCCTATGTAATTCCCCGACCCCAGATACCCAGAGTCGGTGCATTACTTTGTAACATTGGCATGATCACAAATGATCATGTCTCGAAAGACCGATTAGTTTAGTAGCCTTGGAAACACTAGATACATTCCTAAATGTTACATTACATCATAGAGTGAAAAACTACAATAACAAAGTCTCCATAGTCCACACTCATATCCTCTTATGACTATCCCTACATGTCATTCCTAAAATACTTCTCCACATTCTGGAAAATATTAAAACATTTAAAGGGGTGAGCTCAGATGCTCAGTAAGGATAACAATATTGCGGAAGCATTCATAATTAAACATTAACATTTAAGGCAATGTATAACTAATACAAAAGCCTTATAAACTTGAACATCAACATAATATGGAAAAGGTAAAATTAGATAATGCCATTTACTTCTTCACAATGATATTCTACTGGTCGAATAATCATATGCAATATCAATAACCACTTTCATAATGATGGAATGTATAATTCCAGACTATCATAACCACATAGCCAAGGCCTCGTGCCAAGAACACAAATATGATTTTGTCAAGGCCTTGTGCCAAGACACTAGTTTGTCTCATGAGACCTACCGATTCATTGAGGAGCTATAGCGGGCTCCACCCGTCACTTATTAAGTCCAATGCATTCCTCATATGAACAGGTTTAAACATATCATAAACCATAACATAATCATATCACATAAAATATGCATAAAGGAAACATAACATTTCCACATTTAAATCACAAGATATTAATACAACACATTGATATAATAAAAACACTTTCAAAACCATTTTCAATACCAAAATAAAAGAAAATTAAAACTTGATATTTATTTTTCATTTACAAAAAAGTTATGGATTGTAGAGGAAGCCGGAACTCAAATAATGGTTACGGCGGCAGAGAAGTCGTTGTCGCCGCATACGTACGAAAAGAAAAACATTCCTTATTTTCATTTAGTAAAACGATTCGTATAAAAAGTTTCCTTTTTGAATAAAAGTCAAAGCCAAAGTTGTTTATACACCGTATAAAAAAATTTGTGTATAAAACAAAATATGCGTCAACGAAAGAAGATTGAGACGAAGACCCTTACAAAGATAATTTTTTAAAATAAATTAGATCTATTATGTGTATTCACTATAAGTACACATAAAAAAGTACAAATACAAGATAGGACATAATAATATGATGACATAATTTGAATGTGGGAGATTAACCCAAAGAATAGAAATTGGGTTAAGAAGTTCCCTTACCTTGTGTCCGACATGACTCGATCCTTCTTTAACCTCCTGGATAATAAACTAGAGTTAATTTATATTTAATTAAGAACCTTTTTCATGTCCATTATTCCTTTTATATCACTTATTACCATGTTATGAACATTATGTAATTATTTAAGTTAATAACGGTCATTTTGTCGATCTTTGGTACTTGAGTCAAAAATAAACTTCTTATAATTACAAGTTGTTCATGTGGTGAAATATCCATTATATCCAGAATTATATTCATGATGTAGATATCATATATATCTTATATATCCAGTATATACATTCATTTATAATATTACATAACATTTAGAGGTAAGAAATGAAATGCACCGTTCATGGAAACGGTAAGCCGTACATATGCATGGACGCTACTTTCATTTCTCTTTAATATTTAATGGAATGAAATTATAATTATATAAAGGTATACAATAATTACAGTATAATATAATGTATAATACCTTTAATCCATTATTTATACATCCCACATATGGCATTAACGATTCAAATCACATTGAGGGGGCGGTAGTCCACACTTCCTAAAATGAAAATATCGTGTTTACCCATAATGGAAACCATAAAGGTATGCCATAAATGAAAAATAAAGAAGCTTAAGTAAAAAATAAACATATTTTATATCATATATAAATATATTGACATCTTAATGGCCTCATTTTAAGGTGTTATATGAGTGTTGAACAATCATCATTTCGTGAGGCAGAAATTCGCCATCTACAGAAACAGTATGTTCATTAACCATTAGATGTAGGTGTTTGTAAGTGTATCTTGAATAATTATTATCACAACATCCTAATATATTGAGGATACTGGTTTTTTTACAAAATAAATGGATAAAAAAGAGTTTAAGGGGTTGGAGAAGCAAAATAAAACAAAAGACCACAAGAGAAAACACTACCTTTAAAACGGGTAACTTTTTTGATTTGATCCAAAGGCTTCCTTGGGAAGTATTCTGCCCAAAGTGAGTCTTATAGGAGTAAGAGAGGGAAGTTGGGAGAGTATATGAGCAGAGTTTGTCCAAGCCAAATGTCTTGATGGTGTGAATAAGGTGGGAGTGGTGGGGGACTTTTATAAGAGGAGAGAAGGGGCACTCTTGAAAAGATTGAAATGTTACTTTATTATGAAATGATTTTTTGGATTCTAAAGGTCCCACACTTATATATTTCAAGGATAAGGTGATAAGGGTTCTAAATATACTCATATAATCGGGTTTTGACTAGTGTAAGCCTTATATTTTACATTATCATTTCATTTTATTTAAATCGTTAATTAATGAGGTAATCGCTGCATCATCATGGTGTCATAAATAATTTAATTTATTTAATGTATAAAAATAATAAAACAAATATCATGATGTATAAATAGTTTTAGCTTTCTAATTAATATTTAGAGTCAAACAAATGACATGTATGACCCCATTTAAAAATTGTATTAGTAAAACAACTCTTGTTTGTGACATTTTTATTTTAACATTAAATAACAAGTTATTTATGTCATTTTCCGACCAATGTTGCTCCATGGGGTGCCCATGTTGACCCAGGGATTGTATTGGTCGGCCATGACACATCAAATAGGGGTAGGACAAGTTTAAAGATATTTTCATATTTTTATAATATCATTTTTACCTTAAATTTCACTAATTACCTTTAATCGCGATTAATTAAACATAAAAGTTACTATTCACCAAAAAATTATTTTAATCCCATTGAACCACATTTTACATCCTAATGACAACCATGTATGTCGGATTTTTGAAAATAAATTCACAGAAGTGGTAAGGTTTCATTTAAACGAAAAATCACTTTTTTAACTACCACTTAGTGGTTTCACTATTCATCAAAAATTGAAGTTTTTCAGAACAATGCCATAATTTCACCCTAACCTATAATTGATATTAAGAATTTAAAAATTATGTCTATTTTACCAAATACCAAACATATAAGTTGCATTAATTAATTTCATAATTAATTCCCGTTGTCACAACAAATAGCGTGTTTTTAAAAAACAATATATATCAAAAGATTGACAATTGTTTATGTCCAATTTCAAAGTGAAATTAAATCTAATGACCACCATTGGATAAAATGGTAAAAATATATTCTAATTATACTTTAAAACCACTAAATAGTATAATTTATCACTATAAAATATTGTTATTAAAAAAGTTGTTTTTATATATTTTTTACTATTCATAGAAAATCGGATGTTCTCAGAAAATTACAAAAAATTCAGATTAGGATAATTTTGATATTCCGAATACAATAATGAAGTCCATTTTGAAATCTAAAATTTCTATAATTTTAAAAAGTGTGTATTACTATTCATAATGGCTACTTTGATGAGTCGCGGTGTGTTAGAACTCGAACTTGCGTACAATGCAAGCTATTGCATTATTGAAAAAGAGGAGTATCATGAAAGATTCGGGTGTTAAATTCTCCCCTCCTCAAATAAATTGCATCCTCGCAATTTGAAAATGTTCTTCGAAAATAAAAGGTTGAAAATTGAAAATACCATTGTGGAAAACCCACATCGGAAATAAGGTTAATAAAATTAATCCTTAATAAGAGGTAAAGGGAAATGAAAAAGTCACCACCAAATTATGATCTCGATAAGGAGAACATTGGTGGAAATTAGAGACATATAATTGGAGGAAAAACGTAAATATTTGCAGGGAGTGATTGAGGTCATCAATCACAAACAAGTGTAAAATTGAGGGCCTCAAAGCCTTCAATCTATATTGATTTAAAATATTATCAGTTCAACAAGACATAAGGTATTAGGATAACACATTTTTTGGTTTAATATGCCTTTATTAAAGTTTAAGAATTAAATTATTCATAGAATAATATATAGGTATATATATATATTTATTCTTGATAAGTAGAGTTTCAACCATCCACTAATTTCTACCACAAACACATCTTTTACTAAAAAAGATAATAGAACTCAAAAATATTATATTTATCCTAATTATACAAGGTATAAAATATTAACATGTACCATTTAGATTAGGAAAACTATTTTGTAATAACCAGGTACTTCTTGTAGGCTAGTGGTAGGTAATAAAGGCATGTCGCACTGTGGTTGTGGGTTCGATTCCTACAGCTTTGTCGGATGCGACGGGTTATCCCCCAACCTGTAGGTTTTCCTTTTTCTAAAACTATAGTATTATAATATTCCAAAAATAATCTTCATAAGTGTTTTAACCTTAAACAATACTATCCAGGGTTCAACTTAATCCATTCCAACCATTATATTTATCCAAAATAATTTTGTCCAACTCAGAGTCCAAATTTTATAAGGAAGGTAAACATAATGAAGATCCTTTTTTCCCTATAATAACATGTGAATACCTTCATCATGTATTCTTTTAAAACACTGAAACATCCGGAATTACCATAAATATTTATTGATTACATTCATCATCCCTTATTCCTTATAGAATACTAGATATACTCCTTCTATCCAAAAATGTATACAAATCATTAATATGTTTTATGAATATCCAATATAATTTATCCAAATCAATCATGTATTATTCCAAAATTATTATCTCAGTATCAGAACCATATTATGGTTTATCTGTCTCTCAACCATATATTTTCTAAAAATTTAACCTGCTATGGAGTCACTTTTCTTGGTTCCACACAATCTCAAGTCCTTGATTAAATAGTACTGCAGTACATTCCTTATATACTCCAAAATTATTATAACCAGTACATCATTGATACAACACTCAAATGACAAAATTCTTTAATGACAACATAATAACTCTAATAATTCCTCCTCATCCGTGGTAGTATCATAACTTTATTATTATCCAATAACTTCATTTGGGGCATACTCTGATGATTTGGACATCGGTTTGCGTAGTGTCCCCACCCCTTGCAGATGAAGCATTGTACATTTGAAACCTTTTTCTTACCCTTGCAGTCACGCACTTGGTGTCCTTTTTCTCCACACTTATAATAAACTCCCATTCTCTTCAGGAAAGTTCCAAGGTGTTTCTTCCCATAGTTATCACATATTGGAAAATTCTTCTTTTCTCTCGTCCCTTTATACATCATTATCTATTCCATCCTTTTCTTCTCTTTCTTCGCTTCAAAGACATAAGACTCAGAGAATTCTTTACTTATCTTATTAACACATGATACTATTTCTTCATATGTTGAGAACACATGGGAGACTATTTATCTTCTAAATGTTGGCCTAATACCATGAAGGATATGATCCTTCTTACTATTCGGATCATACGTATTGATGGAGTTCACATTACTTCTACTGGGCGCCATTTCTATACAATGGAATAAACTAGGTTACTTTATGAATTGCAATGAATAATTCCAAACTTGTAAAATACATAATGCAAATTGAACGGTTTATGGATATAATCAATAATGATAAAAAAGAAATGTTTTTTTGAGTTAGTATATACTCATAAACCCTTCATAATGGTTTGTAATGAAAATGAAAATTATCCTAAGCATATCCCCCGGGAGTGTCGTAACCTAGAGTGAAACAAGGCCCATTGTAGTGCACCAGTTCCCGTTCGAGTCTAGCTCAAAGCTGTGTTTTCGGTTTTTACCCCTAGGTACATCTGTGCCAAAGTCTCCTCTACCTGCTCGTAGCCAGATAGGGATGTATTGCTCGGAAATCTCACAAAATATCTACAACAACAAAATTCTCGGAAGTTCTTCTCTACTAATCCTCAATGTCTATCTTTGGGTATGTTCTCTAATAAGAGTTTATATAAATCTAGCTTCCATGTTTAGTACTAAACTGCCTCTGATACCAACTGTAACGCCCCGACCCCAGCTACCCAGAGTTGGTGGATTACTTCGTAACATTGGCATGATCACAAAAGATCATGTCTCGAAAGACCTATTAGTTTAGTAGCCTTGGAAACACTAGATAAATTCATAAATGTTACATTATATCATAATGTGAAAATCTACAATAAAAAGGTATCCATTGTCCACACTCATATCCTCTTCTGACTATCCCTACCGGTCATTCATAAAATACTTCTTCACATCCTGGAATATATTAAAAAATTGAAAGGGGTGAGATCAGATTCTCAATAAGGATAACAATATTGCGGAAACATTCATAAATAAACATTAACATTTAAGGCAATGTATAACTAAAACAAAAGCCTTATAAACTTGAACTTCATCATAATATGGAAAAAGTAAAATGAGATAATGCCATTTACTTCTTCACATGGATATTCTACTGGTCGAATAATCACATGCAATATAAATAACCACTTTCATAACGATGGAATGCATTATTCCAAACTATCATAACCACGTAGCCAAGGCCGCGTGCCAAGACCACAAATAAGATTTTGTAAAGGACTCGTGCCTAGACACTAGTTTGTCTCATGAGACCTACCGCTGCATCGCGGAGCTATAGCAGGCTCCACCCGTCACTTATTAAGTCCAATGCATTCCTCATATGAACAGGTTCAAACATATCATAAACCATAACATAATCATATCACATAAAATATGCATAAAGGAAACATAACATTTCCACATTTCAATCACAAGATATCAATAAAACACATTGATATAATAAAAACACTTTCAAAACAATTTTCAATACCAAAATAAAAGAAAATTAAAAATTGATATTTATTTTTCATTTAAAAAAATGTTATGGCTTGTAGAGGAAGCTGAAACTCAAATAATGGTTACGGTGGCGCAGAAGTCATTGTCGCCGCATACGTACAACAAGGAAAACATTCCTTTTTTCGTTTAGTAAAACGATTCGTATAAAAAGATTCCTTTTTGAATAAAAGTCAATGTCAAAGTGGTTTATACACCGTATAAATGAAATTTGTGTATAAAACAAAATATGGCTCAATGAAGGGAGATTGAGATGAAGACCCTTAAAAATATCATTTTTTTAAATAAAGTAGATCTATTATGTGTATTCACTATAAGTACACATAAATAAAGTACAAATACAAGATAGTACATAATAATATCATTACATAATTTGAAAGTAGGAGATTAACACAAAGAAAAGAAATTGGGTTAAGAAGTTCCCTTAACTCATGTCCGAATTGACTCGATCGTTCTTTAAACTCCTGAATAATAAACTAGAGTTAATTTCTATTTACATAAGAACCTTTTTCCTGTTCATTATTCCTTTTATATCACTTATTACCACGTTATGAACATTATGTAATTATTTAAGTTAATAACGGTCATTTTGTCGATCTTTGGTACTTGAGTCAAAAATAAACTTCTTATAATTACAAGTTGTTAATGTGGTGAAATATCCATTATATCCAGAATTATATTCATGATGTAGATATCATATATATATTATATATCCAGTATATACATTCATTTATAATATTACATAACATTTAGAGGTAATAAATGAAATGCACCGTTCATGGAGACGGTAAGCCGTACGTACGCATGAACGCTACTTTCATTTCTATTTCATATTTAATGGAATGAAATTATAATAACATACAGTTATACTATAATTAAAGTATACTTTAATGTGTAATACCTTTAATCCATCCATTATACATCCCACATATGTCATTAACGATTCAAATCACTTTGAGGGGGTCGTAGTCCGCACTTTCTAAAATGAAAATATCGTGTTTACCCATAATGGAAACCATAATGGTATGCCATAAATGAAAAATAAATAAGATTAAGTAAAACATAAATATATTATATATCATTTATAAATATATTTAAATCATAATGGCCACCTTTTAAGGTGTTATATGAGTGTTGAACAATCGTCGTTTTGTGAGGTAGAAATTCTCCATCCACAGAAACATTATGTTCTTTAACCATTAGATGTTGGTATGTGTAAGTGTAGCTTGAATAATTCTTATAACAAAATCCTAATATATTTAGGATACTGGTTTTGTTACAAAAGAAATGGATAAAAATAGTTTAAGGGGTTGGAGAGGCAAAATAAAACAAAAGAACACAAGAGAAAACACTACCTTTAAAACGGGTAACTCTTTTTTGATTTGAACCAAAGGCTTCCTTGGGAAGAATTCTGCCCAAAGTGAGTCTTCTAGGAGTAAGAGAGGGAAGTTGGGAGACTATTTGGGCAGATTTTGGCCGAGCCAAATGGCTTGATGGTGTGAATAAGGTGGGAGTGGTGGGGTCCTTTTATAAGAGGAGAGAAGGGGCACTCTTGGAATGATAGAAATGTTTCTTTATTATGAAATGCGTTTTCGGATTCTAATGGTCCCACACTTATATATTTATAAGATAAGGTGATAAGGGTTCGAAATAGACTCATACAATATGTTTTTGAAAAGTGTATGTTTTAGATTTTACATTATCTTTTCATTTAATTTAAATCATTAATTAATAAGGTAATCGTTGCATCTTCATGGAGTCATAAATAATTTAATTTATTTGATGTCTAAAAATTATAAAACAAATATCATGATGTAGGAAATCTTTTTAGATTTCTAATGAATATTTATAGTCAAACATATGTCTTTTATAACCCCATTTAAAAATTGTTTTAGTAAAATAACTCTTGTTTTTGACATTTTTATTTTAACATTAAATAAAAAGTTATTTATGTCATTTTCCTACCAAAGTTGCTCAATGGGGTCCCCACGTTGACCCATTGATTGTCTTGGTCTGCCATGACACATCCAATAGGGGTAGGACAAGTGTAAAGGTATTTTAATATTTTTATAATATCATTTTTACCATAAACTTCACTAATTACCTTTAATCGCGATTAATTAAACTTAAAAATTACGATTCACCAAAAAATTATTTTAATACCATTAAACAAAATTTTACATACTAATGACAACCATGTATGTTAGACTTTTGAAAATCAAATCGCAGAAGTGGTAATGTTTTATTTAAATGAAAAATCAGTTTTTTAACTACCACTTAGTGGTTTCACTATTCATCAAAAATTGATGTTTTTCAAACCAATGCCAAAATTCCACCATAAGATATAATTGATATTCCGAATTCAAAAATGATGTATATTTTACAAAATTCCCAACATATCAGTTGCATTAATTAATTTCATAATTAATTCCCGCTCTCATAATAAATAGCACGTTTTTAAGAAACAATATATATCAAAAGATTAACAATTGTTTATGTCCAATTTCAAAGTGAAATTAATTCAAATGACCACCATTGGATAAAATGGTAAAAATAAATTCTAATTATACTTTAAAACCACTAAATAGTATAATTTATCACTATAAATTATTTTTATTAAAAAAATTGTTTTTATGTATTTTTAACTATTCATAGAAAACTGGAAGTTCTCAGAAAATGACAAAAAATTCAACATAGGATAATTTCCATATTCTGAATACAAAAATGAAATCCATTTTGAAATATAAAATTTCTATAATTTAAAAAAGTGGGTATTACTATTCATAACCGCTACTTTGATTAGTCGTAGTGTGTTAGAACTCGAACTTTTGTACAATGCAAGCTATTGCATTATTGAAAGAGAGGCATATCGTGAAAGCTTGGGGTGTTACATCCTATGAATTCAATATTTCATGAGTTCATAGATATTTCTATGGTTGTTTTTATTAATGAAATTTTAGTATATTATAAAAGTAAAGAGGTTAATGGTAGTTATATAAGGGATATTTTTAAATACACAAAAGAATAGAAAATATATATGTGAGTTTTAGAACGTGTGAGTGTCAAAAACTGGCCCATGTAGACCATGAACTGGTCAGAAGTGCCAACCCATGACAAGACCCATGAGGTGTTCTTAGTCCTCCTAGGATGGAGTCAAGAACCAAGGGAATCCATAGGGAACACAGGGAAATGTTTTCTCACATATATAAACAATAAAATAAACAGTGGAATGAAATAGGAAACCCAAAATACATATATATAAAAATTGATAAGAACATTATTTATACAAGAAAATGAAAGTACAACAAAACCAAAAAATCAATTGGGAAAACCCAATTACAAAATAACTATATGTGACCATATTTTTCAGTCTCCAAAATAATTTTCACACCTCGCCCAAGGTGAGTGAACTCATTTTGAAACCTACACAAGTGATAAAAGAGGAGAATACTATTGGGGTGAGTATTAAAATTCATTACGTTAGCCAGGCATTCTATTCCCGATACACATCATTTAAAATAAAAGAAACATCAATTTCATATTTTCAATAAAATATATAATGATAAGATTTCCAAATGAGGACACATGCTATATAAAAAAAGTACTATTAAAAAACATTCTTATTTTATAACAAGAATCCTAGTAACCATTTTCAAAGAGGTGGAACTTCAAAATGAAAATAGTATTCAAAGTAGATTCTTTAAAGAATTACATTTCTAAATAAGTCACACTCAATACTGAATTTACCAACCAAACACACTGTATTCTAATGGTGACTATAAAATATCCAAAGATCACAAGTCACAGGAACACCCATAGGAAACAGTTAGTTGTGATCCCCATATACCACGTATCTCGGCGAATTTAACCATAATAAATATTTATTCTTATTCACATGATCCACTAGCAAAGATAATACCTATAAACTAGTGGTCCCTTAATATCATCATCATCTTCATCATTGTTTAGTTAGTGTTGTCATCGTCAAACTAGCTACGTGAAATAGTGGCCAAACCCCACATGATCACTAGTATACTAGTACACGACTTCCCACCTAGATACCTGAGAATCCCTATAGAGATCAATGAATATGCACATATTATAAAATATATTTTTTCACATAAAAATTCTATTACCAAATAAGAAATAGAAAAACCGCCTGATAACATGCTTCGAATTTCATTCACTAATCAATATAACATACAAATGTTCCGTAAAATGATTTTAAGGAGTATAACAATGCCTAAGACATAAAATCCATTTAAATGATCATTTATGTCCTAAAACCCATCAATGACATAAAAACCAGATTTTTAATCCACAAAACCAATTAATAAATCATTTTCATGGACTATAAAATCACGTCAAAGGATAGAAACATGAAATGTAGATGGAAACAATTTTTACAAAAAAATTGTCAAATGATCCTTTAATCCTTTCTCAAAACAATCATTTGAGAAAGTTTTCATTTAAATTTTATTAAGTAGGTTCATAAAAACCATTTAAATTATCAAACAACATTCATATATCCCTTGAAACATTAATGTTACATATTCAAAACTCAACCATTTTTTTAAGGATGTGAAACATGCAATTTTCCAACTACTCGGGCCAAAACATGTTGTCAACCCAAACACATTTGTTTTTAAAACAAAATCCAAAATTGAAAGAAATAAAAGGTCCCAAAAATACTATTTATCATTCTTAAAATTAATTTATTTATCTAAAAAAATAATTTTTAAATCACAAATCATGCATAAATGACAACCAGAAAATTTACATAACACATGACATACCCTTTTTAAACAAAACAATTTATTTTAAAATATGAAAAGGAATAAAAACCCAATTTTATGCCATATATTATTATATATACCGTTACATGTTCCAAATACCATAATAAATTTTTTAAACATCACAAAATAGTTTAAAAAGTTAAAGGAACATTTAAATAAACACATGGTGTGCACTATTATGAAAAAACAACTCGACCTTTCACAAATCAATGCATAAACAACCATTTTTCTCACCAATAAAATTATTCAAAAAATGAAAACAACAACAACAATATATATCAGAAGTTATCAAAACAAAAATGAAGAATCATAAATGATAATGGCATGTTCAAGGGATACGATACCTCAAATCCTTAGCGTAATCGAAACACACACCCAATATCACCATACTAGGGTTTATAAACCATAAACCTATAAAAATATTCCTCAAAAAAAATACCATAAAAAATTATAGTATATTAGATCCCTAGGACTATAAAAAATTATGGATATTATAAAACCATGAAATATTTAAACGAAGAAGAAGAGGGAGGAGAATGTAGAAGGAATCTCACATTTTCAACTAGAAAACACTCCATTATCCCTTAGATTTCACCCTTAGAGAAACAGGAACAACATGAATCTTATTGTAGAGTCTCCTATGTTCTGTAAAAACCTAGGAATAATGATATGTGGGAAAAATATTTTGAATGGAATTATTTATGCATGAAATAATTTACCTTACCAATTCTGGACAATTTGAGGAAATATGGGAACTTTCAACGTAATATTCGATTCCAATGCACTCCAAAGAGATAAAATAGATAATGGAAGATAGTATATGTATTTTATGATTCCATTTGGTGGTGGATTCACATGAAAAATATTATATATATATATATATATATATTATTTTTTTTATAACTAGAAATGGGACCATGGGCTGGCCCATTACCAAAATAAGTAACCTTAAGTCACCATTATTATGAATTCATAAAGGAACCAAAAGTATATGGTGGTTTGAATATGTCAGTGTATGAAATGTATGAAGTTGAATAGGTGCAGAATTTTGTATGAAAAATGTGTTATAAAAGAAACAATGTTGTTTTTTTAAACTAGAAATAGGCTCCCGGTTGGCCCAATACATGAAGTAACCACACTTTCTCCAAAAACTCCTAAATAATAAATGGGGATACAAAATTCAGGTATAAGAAATATATGGCCGTTCAAAACTGAAAATTATTCTCACCTAACACCCATTAAATGTATCAGGATTTTCAGTGAAATGAAGGAAAACCATGACATGAAAGGAAATGAAACGAGTGTGAAAATTATCCGCACCATTAAATATTTCCACCCCCAGAAATACAGAGCACATTCTAAATGATTGGTCAACATCTAAGGATTATATATCAATCTGGTGGAGCCTCCTAACCCAATGACACACCATCATCCATTAATGGATCTTAATCTTCTTACCTCAACAAAAACAACAACTCTCAACCAACTCATGAGAGTTATCTGAATGATCGATTCACTACCTCCACAACCCAACCAAGAACCTCATTGTTGGCCCTTCTACCAATGAAACCGACAATCACCCAATCAGAAGAGAACATACAAAATCCAAAAAATCTAGTGGTGTCATGACCTGACCCTACCCGGGCTCGAGCCACAACTACCCCAAGCCTGCCTCCATAGGCCAGGGGCTGGCGACCAGTGACGAAGGCACAATAACTCGGGGAGGCCTTTGCCTAAGAACCTGTACAAACGCACGCTGCACACTCAATGCAATAGTGCAGAGTAAAAAGGAAAACAAAGGGAAACTGCTATAAATATACCACAATGTGCATCGACCTCTACAAGTACATAGAAAGATGAAGGTACACTGAAAAGTAAAGGGGAAAAACACGCGCCCAACCAAAAAGTGCCACAACCCGACAATAGGTAAAAAAACAAACAGCTGGAAGGGTTCCCCACCTGGAACCCAACTACGACCACTGCATGCGGTCCAAGCTCCCGAACTCCTATGCTCCACTAATGTTATGATAAACCTGTATGTTGTCTGCAATGGCACACCATGTTCAGGGAAAGCCCAAGCAGGGGTGAGTATAAAAATACTCAGTAGGGTACCCAGAAGGATTGAGGGAGCAACAAAGGAGGTACCGAAGGGTGAGAAGTAGAGCGAAGAGGGAAAAGTAAAGGAGTAGAACCGAGAGTGCAGTAAGGGGTACAGTAAAGAGTCCAGTGAAACCCAACATGAGGAAATAAGGTAGACTCGTACAGGCACAAGAAGCAGGAAACCGTGATAAGACGAACATCCCATAGAGTCTTTGATACCTATAGCAGGATAGTAGACTCATCCAACCACGAGAAGCAAGACACGGAAACCACGTGGCATACCCCACGCGTCTTCGCCTCTCTTGGAGGGATAGTAACCAAACCAAAGAAGTGGGTACTGGAACAAGGTATATACAGATCTTTATGCTCAGCATGAAGCCCAAACAACGTCGTAAGGGGATCTCCGTCCCGTAGCTCAGCCCAAGAAAACGAGTAGCCAACAGTCCGAGAAGTAACACCATCGATGCCCATCATCCCACACTTCTTCACCGTAATACATGTTAAGGGGCTCAAACCACCAAACCTTGAAACTATCAGCTTTGGGCGGCACTGACTCGTCTTCATGGTTTTAGGCCGCATCACAAGGACGCTTCTCAGTGGGGGAAAGTGCTCCTAGTACTTGAGAGTTATGGGGGAACATCAAATCACACCATGTCACGGCCCCGCAGTCGAGAGGTCTGCTCAATGTCGACAGGAAACCCCCTGACCAACCTGTTGAAGGGTCCCTGGAAGTCAAAAGGTTCCCACTACAGAGAGACCCGAAATGTTGATGGGTGCCACACTGCCCAGTCTCGTAACAGTGTAATCCACTGGAGGGATACCTGGATAAAGTTGGTGAAGGGACCACTGCCCGACCTAGCAAGTTGTAACCCGGCATAGGGGACCACTGGCCAGCCAAGCAGGAGGTAAGCCCGGCATCGGGATTCATTGTCCAGCCCAGCTGGAGGTAAGCCCAGCATCGGGGACCACTGCCCAGCCCAGCTGGAGGTAAGCCCGACATTGGGGACCACTGCCCATCCCTGCTAGAGGTAAGCCCAAAACTACTCTGGCCATCCCTGTAGGATGGTACTGCTCAGTTAACACCGCTGTAATGGCCATCCCTGCTGGTTGGTAACTCACTAGCAATCCCTGCTCGAAACAACCTTAGCCCTGTTGGAAACAACCTCAACCATGATGGAAACAACCTCAGACCTGCTGGTAACAACCTTATCCCTACTGGAAACCACCTCATCCTTGCTGGTAACAACCTCAGCCCTGCTGGAAACCACCTCAGCCCTGCTGGAAACACCTCAGCCCTGCTGGAAACAACCTCCTGGGTAGTGGATCAGTGACTGCGTAATGTGTTGGTCACACAGAATCCACAAGAACTCTACCAGGGAACACGAGGTGACAGGAGAAACTCTCCAGGCCTCACAAGGGGATCCCGCTCCAATCCGTTGAGTCACTATCGAAGCGGACTGAGACATCTCATCCAAGAAAGTGGGGAAAACACCCACACAGTACAAACACCCGTAGTCGCAAATGGTTTCACAGTCCGATGAAAGGGGCACAGTACTGAAAACTCTCACAGCTAAAGAATCAGAGGAACCAAACCATCTCTGTCGGCCAAACCATCGAGAACAAGACCAGGGGGAGACCACTCAACCCTGCTGGTCAGAAAAAAGGGCACCAGACTAGGGGAAACTCCACCCTGCTGGTCAACCAAACGAGCACAGAGGGACCCTCTACGTCGCGAGAGGTCAAGTACGTAAAGCAGATCACGACACCCATGTGGGGACCACACGACATGTGTCCCCAAGTCAACCCCCAACCAAGCCACAAACATTCTCAGGTACCAACATCCACATGTACCTCCCATCGCTCCCGTATACTCCTAGAGTACACCACATCTCCATCCCAAAAGCTAACGTGCACACGACACCCAACGTCATCGCGAAGTCATGAACGTAAAAACTCCACCTCAATGGCCTAGGCACGACCAACCACATCCTATGAACCATTTAAATCACTCCCAAAAGTGTGCAAGATCACACGCCAAGGGTCCGCTATAATCATGGTAGGGAAAACCACCACCGGAGCACCTTTCATGCTTCCATATTTAATAAGATCGTGCAAGAGGCTCTTCACACCCAAACAGATCGCATTGTTGTAATCCTCATGAAAAAACACGTGAGTTAGACTACTTACTCACCTCAAACGGATATTGGACGGAAAAGTCACCAACACTGCCTCACGCACGAACGACAACCTGTAATCTCGAGCCTTTGGCCCGAAAATAGTCGGATGCATTGCACCATTGCGATCACCTCGGGAAAACACATCAAAAGCACTACTCACTTGAGTGCAACGAATATCCGGAGAAAAAGATGCATATCGGCGCGCCTTATATGAGCAGTGCTACGCGGGACCCGCATCCCGGTCCCAAAACACAAAGAACCGATCGCACCGTTGTAATCCTCTCGAGAAAGCACACAGGATGGACTATTCACTTGTCCAAAATGGACACCCGGTGATAAACATGGAAAATCAGCGTTAATGCTCAAACAGCCCTCGCGGGGCCTGCACCATCATGTGGAATTATAGTGGGAAGACAGCACCAACATGATGCCCTCGAAAAAACACCCAACATCGACTGCTCGCATGCCCCGAATGGACGTCCGATGAAAATGTTACAAAACGCTGTATGCAGCTCAAAAGACGGGCTATGGGGCCCATGCCTCAACTCCAGCTTCAGCGCCCGAAACCATACTGGAAAACTTCGCCCTGATTCCAGGGTTTCAACGCCACTGACGGCGCTCAAAACGGACGTCGTACGTGTCCGTGCCGTGCAAAACAAATTCCCCCAGAAAACGCCAATCTTCTTAACACACGTGACGCACCTCCGAGGTCCCTCGTTTTAGGAATTAAAAATTCCTGAAACCATCTCAAATCATACATCTCATTCTGAGGCACGCGCCTCCGCAGACGGCTTGTGAAACCGACCCTCGGTTTATGATTTATAAACATTAAATCATTTCCCCTAAAAATAATAATAATAATAATAATATTACTATTATAATTATTATTTTAAATTTAAATTATATTTTTATTTGTTTTTTAATAAACTAGGCCGCCTAGGAGGGCCGCCCTTCTTCCTCATGACGCCAGTAGGACCCGCGCTTTGTGGGTCCTTTCTCCTCCAACCAGCGACCTGGTCGCCTCCCACACGCCTCGTCGGTGCCTCGCCCCCCGGCCATTGGCCTGCCGCCATCCTCCAGCCGAAGCCTTCACCGACCGCCTACGGCCTGGACACTCGCTTGTAGCCCCAGCGGACTGCTACAGCAGCCCCGCTCCCCGCGGCCCCTCCATGCTGCTCGCTCGCCGACGCCCGCAGCCGAGCGCCATTCACCGACACTGCTGCCTTCCACTGAAGCCAGCCGCATGGCCTCCGCTGCCGAGGAAGATCCCCACCGCCGAGCCGCCCTGCTCATCCGTGGTGCTCACATTGCCAAACCGGCCTCCGCCGCCTGGGAAAAACGTCCGGACCACCCCAAAACCGCCGGACAACCACCAAAATCCCGCAAACTTCAGCGGACTTCTGCGGGGTCCTCGGAAATCAGATTTACAAACCGACACAAGCTATGGAAATAGAAAAAACTCTACTACGCATTCAGGTGGTTCGTTCAAAAATCCATCCATAATTCGATCATATAATTTCAGTTCAAAGGAGGTGTGGGAAAGAAAAACGCAACAAGACCCTACCTCGATGGGCTTCACCCAAAGCTTCGCCGCGATCCGTCGGAGCCGTGCCTTGCCAGAGAAGAGGAGGTGATGGAAGGGAGCTTCCTCCTTCATTTTGGGGAGCTACTGGCACCAGGGGAGAAGAGGGGTGGAAGGGAAAGGGGTGTTTAAATAAATTAATTAACAATTTAATTAATTTTAAACCCCCGAAAAGACCCTCATTTGAAACTCCCGAGGGGGTCGAGGTTTAGCCTCCCCTAGGGTAAACACGACATCCAGAGCACAATGGCAGTCTCGGAATTTTAATCCGATACCCCGTTCAAATGTTATTAAATTTAGCGTCTAAAGCTGCCAAATTACGAAAACGCCCCTGGGGCCATTTCTCACAGACGAACAACGCCTGCAAAACTTACACCCCTCCTAGGGTAAAGGGCATGCTCCAAACTCAACCGAGCCCTCAGTTTTCCAATACAAGACATAGTTTTAGAGATACCTACGTTTCAACATTAAAAGAATAAATTATTTAATTAATTTATCAATTTAATGTTTTGAAAGCGAGCGAGGGGTCCAAACGTCCTGTGCCGACATGTTTTATGTCGTTCCTAGGGTAAAAACCCCATTACGGACCCATCAGTACAGTCCGATCTATGATCCAGATCACTGTTTGGGAGATATCACATTTATTTGGCATTTCTAGTGTGAACGCACTGAAAATTTAATTCTGGTCACTCTGGGGCTCGGAATCGCACGCCGTTTGAAGGTGCTGCTCTGGAATATAATCAAGAATATTCCAATGTATTTTGTAGCAAAAACCAGGTTCTTACATCATTCCATCCTTCAATATTTTCGTCCCGGAAAAGCAAAACAAGGGAGAAAATCATGGTACTAAGCCCACACCTGGCTTTCCCATACCTAAAAGAACCCACGCACAGATCTGCGTCACCGCACACAGACCAAAGGATTGATCTGTTCACATGAGGTCAACCCTTGCTGATGTCGTCCACCCACTCCAGACTTTGGGGTTAGGTCAAGGCAGTAGAGAATCTTTCCATCCCTTTGCACGGTCTCAAATGGCCCGAAGGCTCTCGGGGGTAGCTCACCTCCCCGACCTGTAAAGTCCCATAAAATTCAATGAAATTTTTTTCTTAATTTTCCTTGAAATTTGGCATGAACACAGTTTCTGACGGCACCTGATTCCGAGGCCCGGTGTTCCCGGAATCATTTTCCGAAGTTTGGCTCGGGTACGTTCAGGGAATAGACGAGCGGGTTTTTCTAACTTTTGAACCGGTGCCCAGAATCGAATTATGAGGGCACCGATGAAATCACAGCGCCGATATTTGCTTAGAAACTCCTCTTCCGGAGTTGCGTTTTCTTGGGTGTGGTTTTTTATTTTCGGGCTTAAAGTTAAGAAATAAAATAATTGTTCGACAAACTTTATTTTATTTCACTTAAGCCACTTGATGCCACTTGAAAGCCACTTAAACTAAGTTGAAACAGATAGAGTGCTATCTATAAATATCCTACCCTCTTGGAAGGATATTTGTGAGGTGGGGCCCGCACGAGCCCCACCGTTTCTTTCTGCTATGTAACGCACCCGCGAAAACCCGTCTTTATGAAAGTCAACTGACGTGTTTTCTTATTTTCTTAATGCATCATTTAATTGGCCAGTTTTGTTCGTAAATTAAATGAGCAGTTTCTTTCGTTAATTTAATTCTATGAATTAAATGGGTCGTTACTCACCTCTTTTCATTTGTTGGTGTAATAATAAAATAAGACCAATACCAACATTTGGAGGATTACTCGTTGAAAGGTTTTGTCGGAGTTCTTGAGCCTTCATCCTCCTCGAAAAACGCGAAGAACGCGAAGAACGCGAAGAACGCCAGCCTCCGACGAAGAACGCCGAACCCGCGGAAATTGACGACGCGACGCCGGATACCGCGACGCCGACGTTTCCTCTCCCGCGATGTTCTTCGGCGATGTTCCTTCCTCCACGCCAAGATCCTTCGATCTTCCATTGAGGTGAGTGTTTGTGATTCTTTAAATCTCCTTTGTGGTTTTTTTAACAAAACATGGATTTAATTATTTATAATTAAATCTGTTGTTTCTTGGTCCGTCAAGTTCGTCGACGTAACACCGGATTCCGCGATGACGCGACGCCTTTCCGCGACGACGCGACGATCCCCTCCTTCCGCGACGAGCAAACCCGCGAAGAACATGCGTACGACGACGACTACAAGGTAGGGTTTTTTGTTTTGGAAATTCCCTTTTTCCCGTGAATGTTTCTTTAAAATTAAAGAACCGGATGCAAATAAACAATTTTGATTTATTAAAATTGTTGTATCATGTGTTGATTTATTTTCTCCCTTTGTTTTTATCTAACGCGGAGGGTGCGGGCCAAACGAACACGGCCTGAAAACCCTCTGTCGTTCTTCGTGGTTGTGCGGATTTGGCGGACAACGGAAAATCGTGACGCAAGGGCAGTTTGTTGATTCCGTAGTGAAGAACGGAACCCGGGAGGAGCAATAGCTAAGACGGGAAGGAAAATGGACCACCGGAGCGACTTCGGCGGCCCGCGGAAGCCGGTGGCGGCGCGGGGCGCCGGATACTGGAGGCGGCGCCACCGGCGGACCCGCAGCCACGCGGGTCGGCGCGTGCGGGATGCGGCTGAAGCCGCGTCCGGCTGTCTAGGGTAACACCCCGCGGGTGCCGCAGAGGTGTCATGCGGGGGCGGCAGCTCCCCCCCCCCCCCCACCGCGTCGCTCGGGTCGTCCAGGGCGACACCCTTCGGGTGCCGCGGTGGTTTCACGCGGGGGCGGCGGCTCCCCCCCGCGTCGCTCGGCCGCGCCGGGCCAGGCCGGCCGAGCCAGGCCAGTCCGACCGGCCGGGCCACGCCCTAGCCGGGCCGGACCCCCCGTCTTTGGAATGTTTTCAATAAAATACCCTTGACTTGAGCTACGGGCCTCCGAACAACGTGCCGCCAGCGGCAACACGATCTTTGGATCGAGACGGTCGATTCGGTATATCGCACTCAATGTTTCATATTACATTGGGTTCGGCCGGGTTGGTTCGTACACGAAACCAACCGGGCCCTCAGAGCAGAAACACTCATATCTTGAGCCACGGACGTCCGACTGACGTTTTGTCAGCTTTGGTGAATTCCTCTATGTGAGACGGATCTTTTGGAATACTCTGCCTGAGGTTTGGACACAGGTGGAGTACGGTCGGGTTTGTTTTGCTTTAAAAACCAACAGGGCCCCTGCGACGAAAAAACCGATGACTCTCAGACCGGTCATCCGATTGACGCGCCCTCGGTGAAGTTGAGTTCTTGTTGGCGATACGGAGCTTTTGGATACATCAACCTCAGACTTTGTGTCAGTTGATGTATCAGCCTCCCGGCTCGTGGAGCGGACCCTCCCGAACGAGCTTGCTGTGTGCGGGAACCCTAGTGCTGGCTGTGACTTGGACGACGACGACTGTGCAGAGATCCTCGGTGGAATGTGACGATGAAGAGTGGTGGTCTTGTATCCTATGTGGGTCCCAGCTTAGACGATTCAATACTGGCCTTGTATCCTATGTGGGTCCCAGTGTAGATGAATCAATGAAGAGTGCTGCTCTTGTATCCTATGTGGGTCCCAGCCGTGCTGGTCTTGTATCCTATGTGGGTCCCAGCTTAGATGATTCAATACTGGTCCTGTATCCTATGTGGGTCCCAGTATAGATGAATCAATGAAGAGTGCTGGTCTTGTATCCTATGTGGGTCCCAGCCGTGCTGGTCTTGTATCCTATGTGGGTCCCAGCTTATAAAATTCAATACTGGTCTTGTATCCTATGTGGGTCCTAGTATAGATGAATCAATGTAGAGTGATGGTCTTGTATCCTATGTGGGTCCCAGCTGTGCTGGTCTTGTATCCTATTTGGGTCCCAGCTTAGATGATTCAGTGCTGGTCTTGTATCCTATGTGGGTCCCAGCATAGATGAATCAAGGAAGATAGTTGGTCTTGTATCCTATGTGGGTCCTAGCTTAGATGATTCAGTTTGTATATCTGATCATCCCTTTCACCCTTTTCGACGAAGTATACCTCTGTGAGCTATCCGTTGTGGATTTACTGTTTACTCTCCTTTGTGGATTTCGTTGAGCTATCCTATGTGGACTTACTGTTTCCTCTCCTTTATGGATTGTGCTGAACTATCCTGTGTGGATTTACTGTTTACTCTCCTTTGTGAATTGTGTTGAGCTATCCTATGTGGATTACTTTTCTATCCTTCGTGGATTGTGTTGTGCTATCCTTGGTGGGTATAGGTTTTGCTTTCCTGTGTGGACTGGGTTGTGCATGGGCTCGGATATTGGTGCCGAACGGGAATTGATGACTTAGGTATATGTATGGGCATATACCTAAGCAGTGTTGGATGTCACTTCGTGATTGTCTCTTTCCTTGTGGTTTATCCTTTGTGGATTTCGGGAGACCTTAGGGGTCTCGGGGTCCCTACTGAGTAGCTTGTACACACCCCTGCACGGGCTATCCCTGCTCTACGTTGTGTTGGTTGCAGACGATGGACAGCGCTGATCGTGGTGGTGGTGTGCGGAGCAGGACGATACCTGGAGGATGACCACTGGGCGGACGTCCTTGGAGCGGACGGCGGGATCCGAGGAGCAGTGGAGCTATCTGTACCCACCCCTCAGGTGGGATTCACAGTGGACAACTCGGTGTAGCGGATTTTAATTTTTAGTTGTTGTTTTTCCCTTCAGTTGTACTTTACAGTTGGGCTTGTATTTCCGGCCCCTTTTACTTTTAGCACAGCTTGTTACAATTTTTACGTAGTGTTTACTTTTCCGCTTGCTTACTTTGTGGTGGTTGTTTACTTTTCAAAGGCAATGCCTTCCCTTTTGTTGGGATTTACGCCTTGGTGCTAGTTGCCAGCCCCTGGCCTATGGAAGGCGGGCTTGGGGTAGTCATGGCACGGGCCCCGAGGATGGGTCGTGACACGAACGAACCTCTATGTCGCATGCCGCGACTGGAATCACTGCCTACACCTAGAACAAGGCTAGGTGATTACCTCATTCAGAGTATCCATATGGTGAAATACCCAAGGATACCAGGTCACAAAAGATTCCACAACTGAGGCTCTCTTACACGCTCTAATGGCGAAGGAGTAGACACCATCTACTAGAGAGAAAGGTCCCACGCCTTTTACCTTACCAACACAGGGTTACACCCGACACCCTATGTCACCCTGGTAACACATCATACAAGTAGCAGGGAGGAAATCAGTTCACACATAGAGTCTAACAATTCTACTGAGAAAAGGTAGAAGAGCTGTAGAGAGTCCCTCTTATCACCTCATGCTCGGCAAGATAGTAGACATCCAAAGCTCGCGGTTGTCCTCGGTCCCAACTGTCGGCTCCCAGAGCCTATCGTGGACCACCTAGTGGTGACGGGAAGACCTTGTAATGTTTTTACCCACTACCAGCTCCTCCCAATCCCTTACTATTAGAACCTATCTGGGTACTACTCCGATCACAGTGCTACCTATGTCGTGGTGGTGCGCCTGCTACCTGCCCGAAGCTCTCAGCAACTCGGGTTGTGCAGTCTTGTGCCAAGCGACCTCGCCCGTCACAAGCATAGCACCGACTCTCACTGGGCTGCACTGGTGACCTCTGGCGCCACTATGGTGTACGACCACGCCCCTGAGTCCAGTTGTCCGAAATCCACCTGTGTCGAGGTTCTGCTTGCCGACGTCCACTAGTTGCGGTAGACGTCTCGGCTCCGAAATGCCTGCCGCCACCACCAAATCCAGAACATGACAGGAATCCCCTGTCACCAGCGCCTTCTCTAGAACCCCGACATATGTGGCAATTCACTAGGGTACTATGACAGCATGAATCTCTCGGCAGAGACCTTGCACAAACTTCCGCGCTCGGATGTTGTCGTCACGGACCAACTCTGGGTAAAAGCGTGCACGGTCTGAAAAACCAGCCACGTACTCGTCCTCCATCATCCCTCCCGGCTGAAACTGAAGGAGCTCGGGAAGCCGAACGGAGCGCAAGAATTATGGGCAAAACTCCTCACGAAACAACAACTTAATGTCGTCCAATGAAAGCGACGACTCGTCAAGAAACTGAGTCACCATACTCCACCAATGCCGAGATTCTCCACGAAAAAGGTTGGATGCCAAAGCCACTCTCTGATCTGTCGGCATCTGCACAAGCCTTAAAAGGATAAACACTATCTCGAGCCAAACCTCTACTTCCTAAGAGGCTATCTCACCATTGATCCTCAGTGGTCTCTGCCACTGGAACTCCCAGAGCGCGCTCAACCTGCACTCAAGCTCAGCATGCTCTACTGAAACTAACTGCTGCTCAATAGGTGGGGGTGCTACTACCGGCCCACCTGGATAAAGGGGCCCTCATGATGGGTCATGGACTGATGCCTCGTAGATCATAGGGTCATCGTCATGCACCAAAGATGATATCCTGGCTGACTTTCATCGTGGAGACATCCTGAAAATTATCAAGGAGTGTCGTTGTTAGATGATCATATATGTTTATACCAATAACAATGATGGGGAGATTACTCAAGAAGGAATGTCAAAGACTCGATCCTATGTGATGAACAAACCAATATTTACCTGCAACAAGTTTCTCTACATGCTTAGTCGACAAGCGGGTCATCAAGGTCCCGGTGAATGGATACGTAGGTCATCGCACCATCACTGGACTCCCTGGCCTGAGAGCCTCTCTCGATACACGTTAACACGGTTGCACTAAATCCCAGCCAATTCCTTTTTAGGGATGTCCTCACAACGCCCCAAGGAACGAACCACCTTTGATACCACTTTTTCACGACCTGACCCTACCCGGACTCGAGCTGCAACTACCCCAAGCCCACCTCCATAGGCCAGGGGATGGTGACCTGTGCCGAAGGAACAATAACTTGGGGAGGCCTTTGCCTATGAACCTGTGCACACGCACGGAGCACACTCAATGAAATAGTGCAGAGTAAAAATGAAAACAAAGGGAAACTGCTATAAATATATCTCAAAGTGCATCGACCTCTACATGTACAAATAAATCTTAAGGTACATTGAAAAGTAAAGGGGAAAAATACACGCCCAACCAAAAAGTGCCACAACCCGGCAATAGGTAAACAGAACTAACAGCTAGAAGGGTTCCCTACGTGGAACTTGACTATGACCACCGTACGTGGTCCAAGATATCGAAATCCTATGCTCCACTGAAGTCACGGCCAACCTATCCATCGTCTGCAAAGGCACACCACGTATTAAAAAATACCATGTAGGGGTGAGTATAAAAATACTCAGTAGGGTACCCCGAAGGCTCGAGGGAGAAACAAAGGTGGTACCGAAGGGTGAGAAGTATAGAGAACACAGAAAAGTAAAGGATTACAACCAAGAGTGCAGTAAGGAGTGCAATAAAGAGAGTAGCTCAACCCAACAAATGGAAAGGCGGTAGACTCGTCCATGCACAAGGAGCTAGAAATGGTGCGAAGATGAACATCTCGTCTTGTCTTAGCTACCTATAGCAGGAGAGTATACTCATCCAACCATGAGAATTTAGACACCGAAAGCACGTGGCATACCCTGCGCGTCTTCGCCTCTCCAAGAGGGAGAGTAACCAAACCCAAGATGAGGGTACTAGAACAAGGTACATACATAACTTTATGCTCAGAAAGAAGCCCGAACAACATCGTAAGGGGATCTCCATCTCGTACCTCAACCCAAAAAATTGAGTTCCCAACAGTCCTAGAAGTAACACCATCGATGCCCAGCATCTCGCACGTCTTCCCCGAACTACAAGTCAAGAGGCCCAAATCACCACACCTCGACACTATCTGCTTTGGGAGACACTGAATCGTCCACACTGTTTTAGGTCGCGTCACAAGGACGCGTCTCGGTGGGGGAACGTGCTCCATGTACTTGATTTTTCTGGGGGAACGTCAAACCACACCAGGTCACTGCCCCAAAGTCGAGAGGTCTGCTCAAAGTCGACAGGTGACCCCCTGTGCAGCCCCGCTGGAGGGTCCCTAGAAGTCAACAGGTTCCCACTATAGAGAGACCCGAAAAGTCGATGGGTGACACACTGCCCAGCCCCGTAACAGGGTAATCCACTAGAGGGAGACCCGGCTATAGTCGGTGATAGGACCACTGCCCAACCCAGCTGGAGGTAACCCGGCATCGGGGACCACTGTCCAGCCTATCTGGAGGTATGCCCGTCATCTGGGACCACTGCCCTGCCCATCTGGAGGTAAGAACGGCATCGGAGACCACTGCCCAACCCAGCTGGAGGTAAGCCCGACATCAGGGACTACTACCCAGCCCCGCTAGAGGTATGTCCAGAACTACTCTGGCCATACCTGCTGGATGGTACTGCTCGGTGAACACCCCTGTAATGGCCATCCCTGCGGGATGGTAACTCACTGCTGAGCCCTGCTCGAAACAAGCTCAGCCCTACTGGAAACAACCTCATCCCTACTGGAAACATCCCCAGCCCTACTGGTAACAACCTCAGCCCTGCTGGAAACCACCTCATCCCTGCTGGTAACAACCTTAGCCCTGCTGAAACCACCTCAGCCTTGCTGGAAACACCTCAGCCCTGCAGGAAAAACCCTCCTGGGTAGAGGATCAGTGCCCGCATAAAGTGTTGGTCACATAGAATCCACAAGAACTCTATCAGGGAACACAGGGTGACGGGAGAAACTCTCCAAGCCTTACAAGGTTATCCCGCTCCAATCTGATGAGACACTGTCAATGCGGTCCGAGAAATTTCATCCCATAAAGTGGGGAAAACACCCACACTGTACGAACACCCGTAGTCTCAAATGGTGTCGCAGTCTGGTGAAATGGGTACGGTACTGAAAGCCCTCACAACTGAAGAAGCATAGGAACCCAACCATCTGTACTGGCCAAACCATCAAGAACAAGACTAGGGGGAGACCACTCAGACTTGCTGGTCAGATAAAAGAGCACCAGGATAGGGGAAACTCCACCCTACTGGTCAAACAAACGAGCGTAGAGGGGCCCTCTACATCGTGAGAGGTCAAGTACATAAAGCAAATCAAGGCACACACATAGGGCCGACACAACATGTGGCCCGAATTCAACCCCAACCAAGCACACAAACATTCTCAGGTACCAACATCCACATGTACCTCCCAGTGCTCCCGTATACTCCTAGTGTATGCCACATCTCCAGCCCAAAGGCTAACGTGCACACGACACCCAACTTCAACGTGAAGGAGTGAACGTAAAAACTCCACCTCAAAGGCCCAGTCACGGCCAACCACATCTTATGAACCATTTACATCACTCTCCCAAGAGTGTGCGATCACACACCAAGGGTCCGCTACAAACATGGTTGGGCGGACCACCACCGAAGCACCTTTCATGCTTCAAAATTTAATAAGATTGTGAAAGAGGCTTTGCATAGCCAAACAGATCTCACCGTTGTAATCCTCGTGAGAAAACACGTGAGTTAGACTATTTACTCTCCTCTAACGGATATCCGATGAAAAAGTCGCTAACACCGCCTCACGCCCAAACAGTGTCCCGTGATCCCGAGCCTCAGACCCGAAAATAGTCGGGTGCATCACACCATTGCGATCCCCTCGGGAAAACACATCAAAATCACTACTCACTTGAGTGCAAGGATATCCAGAGAAAAATATGCACTTCTGCACACCGTACATGAGCGGTGCAATGCGGGACCCGCATCCTGGTCCCGAAACACAACGAACAGATCGCACCATTGCGATCCTCTCGAGAAAGCACACAGGATGGACTATTCACATGTCCAAAACGGTCACCCGGTGATAAAGATGGATAATCACCATCCACGCTCAAACGGCCCTCACGGGGCCCACACAATCATGCGGAATTACATCGGGCAGACTGCGCGAACGCGATGCCCTCAGAAAAACACCCAACATCAACTACTCGCTCACACAGAATGGACGTCTGATGAATTAGTTACAAAACGCTGAACGCAGCTCAAAAGACGGGTCGTGGGGCCCACACCTCAACTCGAGCTACAGCGGCCGAATCCATCTCAAATCATACCTCTCATTTCGAGGCATGCGCCGCTGTAGACGGCTCGCGAAACAGACCCCTGGTTTATGATTTATAAAAAATAAATCATTTCCCAAAATAATAATAATAATAATATTATTACTATTTTAAATATAATTTATATTTTTATTTGTTTTCTTATGTATAATAAACTAGGCCGGCCAGGAGGGCCGGCCTTCTTCCACATGGCGCTAGTAGGACCCGCGCTTCGCGGGTCCTTGCACCTCCAACCAGCGACCAGGTCGCCGCCCGCACGCCTCGCCGACGCCTCGCCCCCCGTCCACCGCCCTGCCGCCGCCCTCCAGCCGAAGCCGTCGCCGACGGCCTGCGTCCTTGCCGCTCTCCTGCCGCCTCAGTGGACTGCCACCACAAACCCACTCCCTACGGCTCCTCCCTACTGCTCGCTCGCCGATGCCCGTAGTCGATTGTCATTCGCCGACACGGCCGCCTTCCACTGAAGCCAGTAGCACGGCCTCCGTTACCGAGGAAGACCCCCACCGCCGAGCCACCCTACTCCGCCGCAGTGCTCACCTTGCCGAACCGGCCTCCGCCTCCTGGGAAAAAAGGCCAGACCACCCCAAAACTGCAAGACAACCACCAAAATTTTGCAAACATCGGTGGACATTTGCAGTGTCCTCGGATCTCGGTTTTACGAACAGAAACCAGCAATAGAAATAGAAAAAACTCTACTACGCATTCACGTGGTTCGTTCAAAAATCCAACAACAATTAGAGCATATAATTTTGGTTCAAAGGAGGTGTGGGAAAGAAAAATGCAACAAGACCCTAACTCAATGGGCTTTTCCTGAAGCTTCGTCGCGATCCGTTGGAGCCGCGCATCACCGGAGAGGAAGAGGTGATGGAGGGGATCTTACTCCTTCATTGTGGGGAGCTTCTGGCGATAGGGGAGAAAAGGGGAGGAAGGGGAAGGGGTGTTTAACTAAATTAATCAACAATTTAATTAATTTAAATCCCACAAAAAGACCCGTATCTGAAACTCCCAACGGGGTCGAGGTTAAGCCTTCCCTAGGGTAAACACCACCTCCCAAGCACAATGACGGTCTTTGAATTTTAATCCGAGACCCCGTTCAAAAGTTATTAAACTTAGTGTCTGAAGCCGCCAAATTACGAAAATGCCCCTGTGGACATTTTTAACAGACGGGCCGCACCTGCAAAACTTACACCTCACCTAGGGTAAACGGCCTGCTCCGAACTCAACAATGCCCCCAGTTTTCCAATATGACCCACCATTTAAGAGATACCTGTGTTTCAACATTAAACGAATAAATTAATTAATTAATTTATCCGTTTAACGTTCCGAAAGCGAGCGATGGGTCCAAAAGTCCCGCGCCGACACGTTTTATGCCATTCCTAGGTTAAACAACCCATTCTAGACCCATACGTACATTGAGATCCTTGATCCAGAACACTGTTTAGGAGTTATCACATTTAGTTGGAGATTCTAGTGTGAACGCACTGAAAATTTATTTCCAGCAACTCCGGGGCTCAGAATTGAATGCCATCTGAAGGCGCTGCTCTGGAATATCATCAAGAATATTCCAAAGTATTTCGTAGCAAAAAACGGGTTCTTACAACTGGATTATTGGAAGGACTCCCCACCATTAAGGAACAACTAGCACTAGATATGTTCTTAGGAGGAAAAATCAATGAGGCCTATGGCAGATATCCCCACTATTAAAACCCAACATGAAACACAAAAACAAGAATTAAACATTAATTAGAGTTGGGAATCACTTTTGATCGTCCACTAAAAATAACCCATAACAATATACTAACCGTTTTATGAGGGTTATAACATGAAAATTTCAACCACCAACTCCCGAACGGAGGGTACAAGAACTGGAAAACACATTCAGTATGGTTCAAAACCCCCACCACTCGGGGTAAGGAGGGAAGGGGACCCAATCATTGGGCCACTAAAACCAAAAAAATAGATTGATCTCACAACACCCTCACCTATGAATAGATAACAAAAATACCACACTTTATTTTCATAGGTAGTCCACACAAGGACATTGATCCAAAACCCACATCCCTGAAGGCATAACCATGGACACTTTGTGATTGGTATATCCACCATGATTGTTGCGAAAAAGGAAAATTCATAGTATTGTGGAACCAAAAAATATACAATAAAACTATCATACTAAAATGGTGGAGGCATGAGCTTGGTCAAGCTCCCCACACCTCTATAGATTTACTGACTGTGTGAAAAGCATCACTCCAAGGCCTATGGCTGGACCCCAGATTTGTGAAGCATCTGTTGCACTGCAGTCAGGTTCTAAGGATCACACCACTCAAAAAAACACACATGACCAAAAAACACAATCATCTAAATCGGAACTCATATATACATATCAAAAAAATTTCTCACCCTAAAAAGGAATATGACGAAACACATCAAAATCACCGAACACAACTGCTGTGATGAAAAGGATTATCACGACCTGGAAGCTCTTTATATCGATCCTAAATAGCTCTCGATTCCATCAAATGGGTTGAGGCATCATCCTATGCAGTGGATTTAACATTTTATATGAATCCTTATGTTGATAAATAGAAAAAATTTCCAAATAGGAACTATCCATGGCCAAATCACAACATCCAATACATTATTAGAAAGCCAATGAACATTACTCCAAAACTAAGCCAACAACAATATCTCATCTCCTGATACAGAAAGAGTATGTATTCTAGATCACAAGGAATATTGCTGAATAAAAAATTGTTATATGACATTGGAAAAAAAATCCACATAACCATTGGTTTGTAATCCAAGGCTACAATTTTTCAGCTCCAAACACTTTTGAAAAACAATCTAACATGGTGGGTTCCCACATTCTCCAATGGTTCTTCATCAAGTCTCAACCACAATCACATTTCCATGACAGCTAGGCACCCAACCACAATGTTATATAGGCCATCCATCCACATATCGATAAAACCATGCATGTGAGTTCCCATGAAAACACCAAAGGCTAAAACGAAACAACATATTTCCAAAAATCATATACCTTCAAAAGGAACAGTGACCACTAAGTCAAAAACCTTTTTCATATTTCACAAAGAAAACCACACATCACCCTGAACCATTGGAATAAAAACCTACCCCTTTTCATTTCTAACAAATTTTAAAACAACAAAACTACTCCAAACAACCCATTCCAATTTTCTAAAATTCAGAAACGTATCCTTTCATATTCTGATGTTCATTGAGACCAATACCATTTCTAGAAAAACACCTACCACTCAAAACTAATTTTCAAAACCAATTAATAAGATTCAAACACTTTTCAACATCCCAAAACAACCCATTTAAAAAAAAATTATTAATCACCTTAAAATGATTCACACTTTCCAAACATTTTATTTCCACAAACCACAAGTTTAGTTTAGGTAATATCCACTCCCTTTAAATTATTTCTACTTCCTCCACAAAATATGATTAAAAAACAACATTCCAAAAACCATTATTATATTTATTTTTTATAAACACATTTTCAACTATTAAGAATCTAAATCTTCATATAAAAAAATTTCCATAATTCCCACATTAGTATTTTTCAAACTAAACATCATATTTCAAGAATGGTCCAAGAAACCCACAAAAGGAAAGTATTGTTTGTGGGTGAAATGATCATATGGTTGGTGATCTTATGTCCAACAAAAAACCAACATAAAGATAATTATTAAGACCATGCTCCAGCTCTACATGGATTTCTAGACCCTACAATCTCATATAGGGAATTAGTTAGACTCCCCTTTATATATCCCAACACCAAACAATCACAAAAAACAACAGAAACTAATAAAAGCAGACATTCAATGGAAACTCGAGGATCAGAATGACCAGTCCTATACATACCTCTCATGTCCCAAAAATCCTCTGCGATATACCTTTACTTCCCCAAAATAATAATGGTGCTCTAAAAAATGGTATGCTAAGAGCGAACCTCCCTTTGATAAAATTTTGTCATGAACTATCCAGAGTCGACACTAGACCGGTCAGAAGGGCCATCCCATGACAAGTCCCATGATTTGTTCCTGATCCTCCCATGATGGTGACAAAAACCAAGGGAATCAATATAGTACACATTGGAATGATTTCTCCCATATATTAATAATCAAACAAACAATCGAAAGAAATGGATAGCCAAAAATTTATTTATATAAAAACTGAACTAAACATTATTTGTACAAGAAACTGAAAGTACAACTAATGTAACACATAATTTGACCAAAACTGATAACCAAAATACTCCATTTGACCCTTTTGGTCACTCTCAAACATAATAACCACATTTCACCCATGGTAATCAAACTCAAGCTGAAACCTGTACAAGGGATAAAAACAAAAGAAGACTATTTGGGTGAGTATTAACACTCAATAGGTTTTCCTGATTCTCTATTCCAAATTCACATCCTTTAAAATAAAAGAAACATCAATTTCATGTTTTAAATACAAGATATAATGATTTTTTTTCCGAATGAGCTCCTATTCTATATAAAAATTTTACCAGGAAAAAACTTTCATGTTTTATAAACAAGAATGCTAGTAATAATTTTCAAAGTGGAGAGACTTCAAAATAAAAATATCTTTCAAGAGGGTAGCTTTAAATAATTACAATTTTAAATAAATCACACACACTACTGAATTTTCCAACGGAACACACCGTTTGCAGATAGTGAGTACAAAATATCCAATGAGCACAATTCAAGGGGACACCCCTAAGCACTAGTTAGTAGTGAGCCTCAGGTACCTCATATCTCAGTGAAAGTAACCATAATAAATATCTATTCTCATTCACACTAGACTCTACTTGAGAAAATACCCATAACCTAGTGGTCCCCTAAAATCATCATCTTTATAGTTTATTTAGTTTTTTCATCATCAAACTTGCTACGTGAAACAGGGGTCAAACCCCAAGGATCACTGGAATACTATTATTAATCCACCCACATAGATACTTGGGATTCCCTTTAGTGCTCAATCAAGTTACACATATTATCAAATACACATTTAACATCAAAATTCCTTTACTAAATCATAAAAAATAAAATTCCCAAAACATTATTCACATTTATTTCACGAAATAATAAACCACTAAAATGTTTCTTAAAACAATTTCAAGGATTATTACAAGGAATTACACCTAAAATTATTCAAAAATGATTTTTAAGGCAATAAACCCATCAATAACATATAAAAACATATTTGGAATCCCCAAAACAAATCAATAAATCACATTCATATACCATAAAATTTCAACATAAGATAGGACATGAAATATATATGGAAACCATTTTTACAAAAAAAAGTCATTTGGGCCTTTAAAATATTCTCTAAACTAAATATTTTCTTTAAACTAGAAATGGGCCAATGGACCGGCCCATTACCTAAATGAGTAACCAAAATTCACCATGATTTTAAATTCATAAGGGTTCCAAAAGGATATTTGGTTTGAATAAACCAGTGGAATAAATGTATAATGTTTAATGGGTGAAAAATGTTGACAAAAAAGGAGTAGTAAAAGAAATAAATTTGGTTTTTGAAACTAGAAATGGGATCATTGTTGGACCAAATAATGATTTAACCACCCATTCTCCAAAAAATCCTAAACAAGCAACATGGAAATCAAATTAAGGTGATTAGACATATAGAGTAGTTCAAAACTCCAAATTAATCTCACCCAACACCCAATTAAAGGATCTAGATTTATAAAGAACCTGATCAACACCATGATATGAAAAGAAAAAATTGGTGTGATAGTTTGTTTTGGATACTATAGTGTTCTTTCCTTGGCCACATTGTTTTTACTAATGGAATAACTATTAATAAAGAAAAAATGACTGTTTTTTAAGAATTCCCAAGCCCCTCAAATAAAACCATGGTTCATAGTTTTCTTGGTTTAATAGGATATTAATTGAAATATTTAGGAAATTTTTCACAGTTGAGTAGACCATTGACTATGTTAACCCTAAAGGGTGTTATTTTAATCATGAAAAAGAATCTGATAATTGTTTTCTAGAATTAGAAATAAGATTACTTAATGCCCCAGTTCTCGAATTTTCGTATCGAAATAGTGAACATATTATGAATAGTGATGCATCATTGAATGTATTTGGTTGTGTCCTAATTTAGAATGATTACTAATTTTTTATTCTTCATGTTTGTTGTAAACTCATGAGTTAAATTACTCTACTCATTATTTGGAACCAATTGATTTTTTTTTATTTAAAAGTTTTTATACATCATCTATATAGGATAAAATGTGAAATATATACTAACCAAAAAACTATAAAGTATATATTCACATTAAATTAATTTTACATGAGAAAGAGAAGATGGTTTGAAATAATTAAATATTATGATTTCAAGATTACTTTCAAGTATGTAAAATTAGACAGATTAGTTGATGCTTTGAGTCAAAAAGTAATTCTACAATAATGTCTTTACATTTAGATTTTGATCTTTTGATTAATGATTTTATGAAATTTGGAATGGAAGTTGTTGGTGAAGGAACTTATACTTTTTTGTTTCTATTGTTAATAAAATAATCTTTATTATAAAAAATTAATCAAGTTCCAAAGGATGATAGTGAGTTGAAGAAAAAAGTAGAATTTGTTCATAAGGATATGTTACCTAAATTTAACGTTGATAAATATTGTGTGTTGATATTTTTAATGTGGATATGTGTTCTTTATGATTTACAATTGAAGAAATAGTGGATAAGCTAAGCTCCTACATCTCATTTTTTAGTTCATCCTGGTATTACAATGATGTACAGAGACATTTGAGGGTATTATTGGGGGTAATCAATGAAAAGAGATATTTTAGACTATACTATGAAGTGTTTAACTTGTAAATAGGTGACAAAAGATTGATAGTTTACAAATTGGATGCTTCATCCGTTATCTATTCCATAGTGTAAATTATAGAATATATCGATGGTTTTACTTTTGGGATTAAAAAATACATCTCAAGGTAACAATTAAATCTGGGTTATTATTGATTGATCGACTAAATCTACTCATTTCATTCCAATACGTGATAATTTATCCATAGATCAACATTCTAGGTCATATCATAAAGAGAAAGTTATGATACATGGAGTTCCCCTATAAAATGTATTTTATCATGTTCCCATGTTCACTTTTAACTTTTTGAAAGTCCTTCAGAATTGGTTGGGTAATTACTTAAATTTTAGTACAACTTTTTATCATCAATAAGATGAGAATCCAGAATGATAAATTAAAATATTGGAAGATATTCTATAAAAATGGTCAATGGAGATATATGGAATCTAGGATCAACATATTTATATGGTTTAGATTTATAATAATAACAATTTTCATTCTATAATATAGATTGAACTATTTGAGTGATTATATGGATAGTGGTGTCGAACTCCATAGTTTGGGAGGAAGTAATGGAATGGTAGTTGATGGGAGCAGAATTTGTAGAAGAGATGTTGAAAATGATATGTTGATTCAAAAGAATATAAGGATGACTTAGAGTATACAGAAATGTTATGCAGATAACTATAGGGATGATCATTCTTTTGATTTATGTCATCTTGCATTTCTTAGTTTTACTCATTCAAAAAGCATGATGTGGTTTGGTAAGAAGGGAAAATTGACTCAATATTATATTAGACCTTATAAGATCATAAAGAAAGTTGCATCAGTTGATTACGGAGTATATTTACTTCTTATTTTATCCCATGAACACAATTTTTTTATATATCAATTTTAATAAATTATATATCAGATTTAACTTATGTTTGGAGATTAGATTTAGTTTAGTTAGAAGAGAATCATTCTAATTAAGAAAAACCATTATAGATTTTTTATCATAGAGAGAAAGTATTTCCAAATTTGGAGATTCATCAAGTTATCATTTTTTTGAAAAAAACATATGGTTCAACATAAAACATGGAAATATGAAAACTCTATAATGGTGTAATTCCACCACTTATATGATATATGACTAAAAATATCGAGGACACAATTTTGAAAAGGGGAAGGAGATAAAATCCAAGGAAATAATATAATAACACATTCTAATATCAGTAAAAAGTTATGAAATAGAAATTAATTTTAAATTAACATGGACGCTACGCTCCATACCGTACACAAAATTCAACAAAAATTTTCTCAGAAATAATATGTTGCACACAAAACTAATTTAAACTCAAAAAAGAAATTATTATTATTATTATTTTATATGGTATTTAATGCCTAAAAATTATATTGTAAAGGATGAACATAACTAATTATTCTATGATAACACATATTATTAAATGCTTTTACAATCTTCTAATATATTTTATAGACCAAAAATAATAATAAATCCAATTTTAGGCATAAAAGCACTAATATTTTTAAAAGGTGGAATGCATAAATTTGATTTTGACCCCATTTTTAATATTTTATTATACTTTTATATGTTATATTTGAAGAAAAAATTATTCATTGGTTGTAGTACATCAAAATTTATTTTGATTAAATTTTCTGAATTTTTAAGATAACATTTATATTCTAGTGAATAATAAAAAATATTGCATTTTAATTCAAACCTATTATTTTGCATAAATTGTTTATATTATTATATTATAATTTTATTTAATGTTATATTATATATATACTATTATTATATAATTTATTACTATTTTTTAATTGTAATTAATTTCAAATTGAAATTAGTGGTAAAAACATTTGATACTATTAAACCTATCACTTTATAAACTATCATATTAGTTTTTTTGCCAAATTACATATTATTTAATATATTAAAATTAAAAAAAAATCATTGGGTTATGTTAAGAGTTAAAAGATTAACATACCAGAAAAATAAAATAATTAATGGTTAGCTGAGGTGTATATCGACCATAAAATGCATGTTAAATATTAATTATTTGAAAATGATTAATAATTTAATTCCAATTATATATGGTTGGCTTTTAATATAAAATAATCAATAAATTAATCACATGATCCCAACTATCCTTAAGTATAAATACCACCTATCCATCACCATATTTCTACACCAAAATACATGTAGATCCTAAAATATCAGCCTAACCCTCACCTCCCCACTCTCCCAATGTCAATTTTATTATTTTCTCACCAAATTACCAAATCCACAAGCTTCAAGTGTCATTCCAATAGGGAATTTTCAAGAGTTAATATTTTGAAAGAACCTCTCTTAATTTATTTCTTTTTCTACTTTCTCCTCACATACTACATCCATTAATTCATTATTACCAAATAGTTGTGTAAATACATTATTTTTATGTTTGTAATTTAATATCTAATGTTCATTTCATTTCTCAATCTCTCTTATTTGATGAAACAAAACTATTTTCCATGTTATGCTGGTTAATCGCCTAGGTGAGTACTGTTTTTGAACATTTTCCATTGCTACCTTCATGGCTAGTATTAAAACCCTTATTCTTGTAAAATGAAATTATAATTATATTATTATAATATATTTTGTATTGCTATTATTTTATCTAAAACATACCTTCGTTAATTCCATATTGTTCTCATATGATATCATCGTTTGGGGACATGTTGACTACCACCATATCAATATGTTGTGACTCGTTCACACATCTCATTAAATTTATTAACAATTTTTTTAATTAATATATATGATATAAATTACATATTAATTCTTATATAATGATATTGAATATGTATAAATATGTATATACATTTTATTTAATTTCAGTATTTATATACCATAGGAAAACCAAAAATAACATTCATGTATATGTACGACCTACCATCTCCATGAATGGTTTTTTTAGTTTGTCTTAAATTATTATTATAAATACTTATATAATTAAAATATAAGTTATATATATCATGTATTATATTCTGATGATAATATACTTATGACCTCATGGACTATTGAAATCAGACCAAGTTTATTTTCGACACAAGTACCAAATATCAAAAAAAACATCTAATATTACCATTAATAGTTATGTAATTTCAATAACATTGTAATAATTTAAATAAAATAAATGAACCAAATTTTATTATTATCGAATATAAATAATGTATGAGACAATTTATACCTGATGGAAGGGAAATTCTGAAACCAAATTACATTCATTGGGTTAAACCTCTACTTCAGAATTATGCCACTAAATTATTAAGAGTGAATTTGATTTTAAATAATATATCATTTATTAATACTTAAAATATAATTCAATGTTTTTAAGGAAGTAAATTTGAATATAGTGTTTGACATTCCAAACAAAGTGAAAAAATGAATTTTTTAACATACACTACAATAACCACTTCTTTCTTGACGTAACTGCTATATGATAGTTGGATTCCATTATAATACATAATTTTGATAAAAGAAAAATAAATATCACATTACATATTTAATTATTTTGGTATATAAAATGGTTTTGATATGGGATTAATTATGTCAATATCCTGAAATGATATCCTACGATTGAAATTTGGTAATGATATATTTCTTTCAAGCAAGATTTCTGTGTTTTGATTATGTTCAGATTATTGGGCATTGAATATTAATATTGGTGGTTCCATGATAAAATATGGTTGGGTGAGCCCATGATATCTCTCAAATGCATGGGGTAATGTTATAATGATAAAATATAGGATATCTCTTAAGTGATTTAGGGAATATACTATGATGGGTTTTCCATATGTAACCTTGAAGGTTACTCCCTATATAAAAGTGAATGCTAGAATGTATGTATAATATGGATTTCAAAAGTAACCTTTACGATTTCCAAGAATTATTTTCCTGGATCTTAATATTTCATGTGGTATGTTAAAGAGCTTATGATTCGTATCTGTGAAAAGTATGATATTGTTAAATTTTTTTCATGAGTTTTAAATATTTTTTGGCTAACAGTTTCATTCAATATTTTATATCAATTTATAAGATATTTGTTCCCATCCCATGTACATAAACTTTTTCCCATAGTTTATAAGGATTTAATCGAGAAATGAAGAATCCAAAAATATTTTTATCAATAAAATAAATTAGGTGTTAATTTTTAAAAGGGGTTTTTTTAGATGAAAAAATGGATACTATTTTGGTAGAATCATCTTGTATGATTATGGGATGTTATGATATAATATTTTCTTAAATATATAATATTATAATCTTGAAAAGATCCTCCATGTGGAAGCAAAAAAATTATTGATTAAACTCATGATTCTACTATATTTAAGGCTGTAATATTATAATAATCAAATAAATATATTTATTTCAATAATTTTAAATATTTATAATAACAAATTGTACTCATATGGTTGAAATATTTTATAAATAAATATGATTATCTTGCTAAAAATTGATGCATTTTCGTTAGTCCCAAAATACTACTCCAATTACTTATTATAGATGTTTATTATGTGAGGGTAGATGATACCTAATAGTCCATGGG
The DNA here is from genome assembly GCA_963277665.1 of Viscum album. Classification (NCBI taxonomy): domain Eukaryota; kingdom Viridiplantae; phylum Streptophyta; class Magnoliopsida; order Santalales; family Viscaceae; genus Viscum; species Viscum album. The sequence goes on from OY728160.1 coordinate 572,743,398, forward strand.
TGAGATACCTTAAGAATGGGTTTATATATTCAGTGTTTAAGAATTAACGTTTTCCTTGATAATCTCATGAGAATAGTTTCTATTATTAGTTTTATCTACCTTTTTGGGCTCATTCAATGAGTTCTCCTATAAAAATATCACCTTGAAGAATCTATTAGTATGCTATGGTTTTGGTACAATTGAGACCTTTCATCAAGATATTGTTTTGTTTGTGTGTATATCTATATTGTTACTGGTATGACACAATTCTATTTTTTCATTACATGGTGATGATGATATTACTACTCCATTAATGTTTTTATATGGTGATCTTGGGATGTAAATGAGAATACATAATTTCATTGGTTTTGGTATGTGATATTTATCACTCTTTCAAAACTAGGAATTACATGATATATCTTAAGTGGGTTGTGAAGCTGATTTTCATTTTGCGTAGGATGAAATTGTTTTAGTTAGTGATTCATGATTTTTTTAATTCATGATTAATATTAGGGTATCGAGAAATATTTTCCTTGTATATCCAATAATCAAAAAAAATTATTGAAAACATAAATCCATCATTCGTTTCTCAATACCTAATTATCATTTCTATAAAAGATAAATTGACATTACATTTTCCCAAATTTATAACAGATCAATAATTCATTATCTATAATTTCATTGATACAATAATTGATGATGAAAAATCCCATGGAGTGTTTTTCATGGGAAAATATTGATGGGGAAATAGTTGGGTTGTTTCCTTTTATCATCCCATCATTCCAAATATATTAAAAAGTAACTCTACATGTATAATATGAAGAGAGGTAGGAAATTTTACATCCTTGACGGGGCATAACATATTAATTGTATCATTTTAGGGATATTTCATATATACATGATTCGATCTCTGGTTATCACTCTTAATAGGATAATATTTTGATTAGGGTTTATTCTATAGGTTATTAATGAATACAATCAATTTAGGGACTAATTAGTATATTTTATATGTTCTCTATACTGCTCTAATAATAGAGGTATTACTAGGTATTAATCATAATATATCATAATGTTGAAAATCATGGAATCCTCTATGTGTAGTTCATTATTAATGAAATCATCAAATCCATTATCATATTTCAAAGATATCATAATATAGAAAAAGATATCTAAGTTGATATACATTCAAAACACCGATATTTTATCCATCATGGTGTAAATACTAAGAGAGTACGTTATTCCTTCCCAATATGTGATAAATTTATTTATTCATATATTAACTAATTTTATTCAAAAATGTTTTTTTCCAACACAAATCATTTGTAATGTGGAGGATGAAATGAATTTCGACTATAAAGAAATATCCTCCAAATTGGTGAGGAACATTGTTGCTAAATATATTTACTTCAAAAAGGCATTTCCATTCAATTTTTATGAAACAAACAAAAAACATGCATTCCTTCTATTACTATAGGGATTCCATCATTGAATATATTTTATAGGAAAATATCATTAGTTAATATATGGGTAACATATTACATTGATGTATTTAATGATCATTAAAGAATCCTAAAAAAATACAAAATAATTATATGAAATAAAGAAAATAATTCATTACCATACATACCCATTGTCTTTTAGGTTTACAGATTTAGAATATTTTGAAAAAACCAAAACTAAAAAACCAATGTCTTTATGAACTACTATATATTGTTTCCACTACAAAAGAATGTTATTAAATCATAAAAATATATCATCATGTCCTTAAACAAAATTATAATCAGATATTCTCATAGACATACCAGATGAAGAAAATTACTTCATTAAATGTGGAAAAGTAAACACAAAATTGTTTGAAATAAAAATCTACATGTTGAATTGAATATTGATTATAACTAAATATCATAAATGCCTCTAACAAAAAAAAATGTTTGTGAGAATTTTATCAATGAACATAAAAATAAAATATCAAATTTGTATCCAATATAAAAATGAGGAAAATTGTATTCGTTGAATCATACCAGCAAAAAATTTGTCAAAGGATAATAGAATTTTGGAATATGATGTGATAATATAAGGTAAGGCATAAATTATTTTTGTCGAGGACCACTCCCAAGAAAATCAAAGTAACTAGACTAACATTGTTGATCAGTTTACTCACCATTATCATTAATAGAGTGAATAATTTTCAATAGTAGATTATATTCGTTCCCCAATACCATATATAAAATTTCATGACATATAATTATCCACAAATTACTTTATTGGGCAATATAATTTATGGTGATCCTATAAAATAATAGGGAGTTCTAAGGAAAACTGATTGTGAAACAAATATGATATCACATGTCATGAATACATTACATAACTAATTAAGGGAAAATTAAAATTTTGTCAAATACATAACAAAATTAATATCACACATATCTTCTCCACTTGTGTGAATGAAACAATACCTAATTTTTTTATAGTGAACCCCATGAGATGGTAGTGGTTTGATAAAATCAGATTCAATGAATAATCAAAGGATAAATAACAATGATTCAAAAAAGAAGAACCAATTAAATAATTTAGAACATCATAATTGAATATTGTATATGGATATTCATTATTGATTTCAAATGTATAAGAATCATGATTATTATTTAGGTGAAAAAAGAATTAAAATAAACAAAAAGGACGATTCATTAAAAAAATTGAATTATTCTTAAAATTGAAGGATTTTATTAATTTATATACAAAAAAATAATCTAAGAGGATACCATATAAAATAACTAAGATTTTATAATATTCTCCTAGATTATAAATATAGAATGGTGGAAATTATTTTCATGAGAAAATATCTCACTCCTTGGCCCTAGACTGACCTAGAACTGCTTCAGTTTTTCATTAAACATGGTCTGTATTTTTTTATAAAAAGAAATCATGAAAACAAGCATATTTTCCACTAGAGAGGATATTTTTGGATTTGTACCTAAAGAATTAGGTAAAATTAACACAGTTCTTCAAAAAATGAAAGAGAAATATTCTCCAAAATGCTGCAACCAATTAGTGTAACTCAAATATAGTAAACAAGTAAAATTTATGTGAAAACATAGGCCGAGCTTACAAATTCCATGTAAGGGGGTATGAAAATAATGCTGAAATTGAATACTTTTGAAAACATTACATTAAAATTATTTATAGTAAATATTCATAAAGAAATCAAAACATAACGTTCGATCACAAAATACAAGTGAAAATTTAATGGACTATTAATAATGTTATAACTCATCATGTTCTAATAATAAGCATGTTCATAATAAATATAGGGTGTGAAAATAAATAAGAAAGAGTTATTACAATTTTAATAAGTGTGAAATGTGAAATAACATGTTACAGAATTATAACTGGAAGAAATACATGATCAGAGTTACGAATAAAATAATAACTTAAATTTATTTCATTACTAATTGTAAGCCATAAACTGGATGATAAATTCTCTAAGTGATGAAAAAACATCATGCCATAAAAAATTTCTTCTATAATACTCATAAGTACACACTTTTAACCATGAATATTCTACTAGTTAAATATTCACATGGTAAATTAAACTTCGAAGTCAAAATAAGGAAAGTGCATATGACGTACATTTTGAATCATTTGTCGAGGCCTCGACCAAATTCCATATATCATTATTGAGAATGGCGTTTGCCAATTTTACATCTATTTATTTCATGAGATCTGCTGATGAATCGGGGGATAAAACGGGCCCCACCTGTCACATAAAAAGTCCAATGCATTCCACATTTATTAAAATCAATGTTACTTATAACACATTGATTTATTAAATTTTATTCTTTTTTCAATGTGTCACATACCTCTTTGAATAATTAAATTTTTTCTCTTATTCAAACTGTCCCATAACACTTTGAATAATTAATTTTTTTCTCTTATTCAAAGTGTCCCATACCACTATGAATAATTATAGTCTTATTTCATAAATTATCATAAGTGCAAATATAAATAATTAATTTTTTAATTTATCACATAAAATAATAACATTACGAACCCGTCCATTGAATAAATATTGAAGGAATTATAATACATGTTTATGAATTCAGAATGTATATTATTCATGCTCAATTCATGCACTGAAAAATGTAAATGGAAATGGACTAAATCAGAATATTTCAGTTGTTATTTACAGAAATATTTTATTGACGACATGCATACACTATTATACATTTATTACACATGTGATATTGATTTAAAACACACAATTAATTAATGGATATATTTATTACATTAAATGATAATTTCTTAATTTTAAAAATCAATTATTCATAAAAATAAATACATAATTGAAATACATTACTTTTAATACACTTGGTGAACATTCAAAAAGATTAAATCAAAGATTTAATTTACTAACAGTCCATTATTGTAGTAGGATTATTATGAAATAAAACATTAAGTATGAATAATCTAATATCATTATTATACACATCCTTTTATCCTATAATATATATTTCTATATATTATTTCATATATATATACACTAATATTCATTAGAAAAATCAATATTAATGCCCACTAAAATCATACAAGTATTAATTGAATAAAGACATTAATTTAATACTGTTATCATACCTGAAAATTATGGTTATAAAATTCATATAAATATATATAATTTTACTTGGAATAGTTGTCAAGAATTAAATATATAATCTTAACTGATAATTTTTGAGTAAAACATCATATTCCAAAAATAAAATTAAAAGATAATAGATCAAAAATAATAACAATTATTTCTTTATTATTATAAATGTGGTGTGATATCAAGATAATTTACCCGTTCATCTCATAATATATAATGATGGACATCATATATATATATACATTAAATTTTATGTATTAATATGTGATAATCATACACTTGAAATAATTTCCGGTAATGTAACATGACATGATATATGTAAAAATTATTGAACGTTTATCATTAACAACCATAATCATTCATTCTTAGGGATCCAAGGAAATTTATAAATAAGGTTTGGAAAATTCTAAATAAGATCGATTATCATAGTTTATATGTATACGTGTATACTCACTTAACCACATATAAATAATGTATTAAAGGGTTTACACCAAAAATAAAATGACACCTATAATGACTTTGATATATTATGAACCTTAATTAACAAGGGTCCCTAAATTTTAAATCATGATATAAAATTTAGACGTTTTATTAAAAAATCATAGACATATTTATTTAGAATTGATATACATAAATAGTTTATGTGTATAACCGATTATACAGAGTACATATAAGGGACTTACACAATGATAAAATGACACTTACATGTTATAAACATATTAGGGGAAACTTGTTAAAACATGTGTTTATTAATTTCAAATTGTGGCATAAGATATACACGGTTCAGTTATGAAACACATACATATTTTTATGCTTATCAATAATCAATATATATATATATTAATAAACTCATTAAAACATAAACCCTCATTAGATAAAGCATTAAGAACATATTTTAGTTAATGAATTCACCATTTTATGAGGAACCAAAATGTCATATACTCAGCCATATATATATATAAATGTATATATATATATATAATAAATTTAACTAATAAAATACAAGTTATCACACTAAAATGTTTTTATGGAAGAGTAGAGGTCCAGGGAAGCTCGATGGAGGTGCTTGGAGAAGACAGACACCCATAGGGTTCGGGTGCAAAGAAAGTTGTATATAATATATATATATATATTATATATTTAATGAAATTGGAATGGATAATCGAGACCCATTAGGTTAAAATAAGACTGAGGGTGTCAGTCTTTATTGAAAATTAATAGATTAGGGGTCATCCGATGTCATGGGTGGAGAAACATTGAGAATGTGGAAGCTGAGTGCCACTGGAATTGTGCACATAGGAGGAAGAAGAAAGCACAAGGGAAGAAAAACCAGAAATAAAATGGATGGTTGAGATATGATCAAGACTAAAGAAAATGACTATAGTGTGATGAGAAAATTTAAAAATAAGGAACTATCTAGATTATATAGTATTTGATCTGGCAGTCGTGAGTGACACAGTGTTTTTCAAAAATAAAAAAACAGCCACGATTAGATCGCGAGTGATCATATGGATACTAAAAATGTGGAGAATAATCCAGGGCTGCTACGGATTATGGACTGAAATAAAATGAACATATACGATATCTTGTGGAAAGATGTGACAGTTCAGATCGTGTTTGGCATAAAAATCTTTGTCCCACCTCAAAACGGAGCAATTTTTGCAGCTTCTTTATAAGCTCTAGGAACCAATCCTTAGATCATATTACTCCCTCCCACTCATGGTACTATGTATCATCCTAGGTAAATAATGAATAATAAATTTTAATATTTATTAATATATGTGAAATAAATATTAATTATACTTTAATTAGGTTGCTATGTTCGATGGCATACCTGATAAGCAACAACAGATTTCGTTAAAATCTTACGTTGCACACTAATAATATAATAATATTATTTTAAATGGTCGTTAACACGTATCCATTGTATTGGAGAGAATGAATATAAATAACTAAAATATGATTATACATGTTTTATAAATGTTTTACTTTTATCCAATAAAAGATAATGGCTTAAAATAAAAAAATAATTCAATTTTACGCATAAATACTCTATTATTCACTAAATGGCCAATTTATGAACTTTTGATGGAGAAACCACATTAAATATAGTTTTTTTCACACTTATATGTTCTATATCAACAAATAAAATTCTTCTTTTGAATCGGGACATCAAAATTTACTTTGTGTAATTTTTTGGTATTATTTTGTTAAAGATCATTTTTATTGAATAGTGAAAAAAGTTGTATTTTAATTCAAAACATCCTTTTAATATAATATATTTATATTTATATATTATCTCTTTAATTGGTTTTTAAGTGTAATTATAATATATTTTTACCATTTAATCCAACGGTGGTCATTGGAATTAATTTCACCTTGAAACTGGACATAAATAAGTGTCAATCTTTTGATAGATATTGATTCTTAAAAACAAGCTATTTGTTTTGACAAAGGGAATTAATTATTAAATTCATTATGCAACTTATTTGTTTTTAATTTTTTAAAATACACCTATTTTTTGAATTATGAATATCAAATATATCTTAGGGATGATTTCTGTTATTTTTCAGAAAAACATCATTATTTGATGAATAGTAAAACCACTAAGTGGTAGTTAAAAAATGATTTTGCATTAAAATAATATTTTACTGATTTTTTAAATTGAATTTCAAAAATACAACATACATGGTTTTCATTATTAAGTAAAATGCGGATCAATGGGATGAAAATAATTTTTGTTGAATAGTAACTTTTGACTGTTATTAAAGGCGATTAAAGGTAATTAGTGTAATTTACTGTAAAAATTATGTTATAATAATATGAAATTACCATTAGACTTGTCCTACCCTTATTGGATGATTCATGACGAACCATGACAATCCATCAGTTAGTTTTGGGACCCCATGGAGCCAATTGGGTATAATAATGACATTAATAACTTTTAATTTAAATTAAAAATAAAAATGTCAGAAACATGTATTGTTTTACTAAATGAATTTTCACAATGCATTATGTAAGTTATCTTTTCGACTATAAATATTAGTTAGAAATATAAAATTATTTTCTACAACTAGGTAATTTATTTATAATTTTCTGACATCAAATAAATAAAATTATTTATGACACAATGAAGATGTTGTGTTTACGTCATTAATGAATAATTTAAATAAATAAGAAGATAGAGTTTAAAACAATATCCAACACTTGTCCAATTATTATTGGATTATTTTATTTCAATCATAGGACACCTTATCTTTGAATGTAATTATTTTTTGACCTTTATAACCAAAAATCATTATATAATAAATTAATATTTTCAAGCCTTCCAAAAGTGCCCCTCCACTCCCTATAAAAATCCCTCACTTCCTACCCATTTCACACACTTCTCAACACATTTGGATGGTCAAAACTCTACTCAAATAAGCTCACAAGATCCCTCTTTTCATTCTATAAGCCTTAACTTAGACAGAAATAACTTCTAGAAACCCTTTTTTAAAAACCAAGGGGAGTTACCAGATTTAAAGGTAATGTCTTCTCTTATGTTATGTTGTTTTATTTTTCCTCTCGAACCCTCTAAACTATTTTTATTTCATTCATTTATAATAAAAATAGTATATTAATTATACATGGATTTTTTTATGTGATTTATTCGATCTACACTTACACACACTTCCATCTAATGGGGGAAGAACATACTGTTTCTATTGATGGCTAACTACTACCTCACAAACCGATGATTGTTCAATTATCTCCTACCGCCTCTCAGGGTGGCCATTAAGATGTCACAATATTTATATATGATATATATTATGTTTATGTTTTCTTTATTATTCAGTATTTTTTCACTTATGGAAAACATTTATGGTTTCCATTATTGGTAAACGCGATACTGTCATTTGAGGTAGTGCGGACTACCACCCCTCAAAGTGATTTGAATCGTTAATGCCATATGTGGTATGTATAAAGGATGGAGATAATGATTTTATATATGATATTATATTCTAATTATAATATACCTTTATATCATTATGATTTCTTTCTATTAAATAGGAAATATAAATGAAAGTAGTGTTCATGCGTATGTACGGCTTACCGTCTCGATGAACGGTGCATTTCATTTCTCTCCTCTAAATGTTATATAATATTATAAATACATGTATATACTGGAAATATATGATCTATATGATATCTATATCATTAATATAATTCTGGAGATAATGTATATTTTACCACATGACCAACTTGTAAATATAAGAAGTTCATTTCGACTCCAGTACCAAATATCGACAAAATAACAGTTGTTAACATAAATGATCACAAAATGTTTATAAAATGTTAATAATTGATATAAACGAAATAATTAACTTGAAAAAACTTCTTAACCAAGTATAAATTAACTTTATTTTATTATTTAGGGCATTAAAGAATGATCGTGTCAATTCAGACACGAGGTAAGGGACATCGTCTCAATCTCCATTCATTGAGGCATTCTTTGATTTCTACACGGCTTTCTTTTATATAGTTTATAAAAAACTTTTGAATTTTCATTTCATTCAATGGGAATATTTTTCTCTACGAATCGTTTTACTAAATGAAAAAAAAGGAATGTTTCTATTAACTTGCTCGGTGACAACAACATTTCCAGCGCCGCGAGTATTACATGATCATTATCTTCCTTAAAAAGCTATAATGTTTTTAAAAGGAAAATAATTACCATATACTCTATTATGTATTTTGGTATTAAAAGATGTTTTGATAATGGAATTTTTATGTCACTATATTTTAGTGATATATTATGATTGAAATGTGGAAATGTTTTCTTTCCATTATATTTGTTGTATGTCTTATGATTTTATGATGGTACTTGGTCATTTGACGGGTCGTTACATGATAAACCATATAACGAGTGGTTCCCTGATAAACTAGCATGGGTGGTTATGTTAGATCGTCCAATACATTGGGTATGGAAGTCGGTTGTATGACTATTCAATTTAGTGACATGTGTGGAAGTAGATAATATGGTTATTACATTTAAGTAATTTATGTCCAATGTTATATTTATATGTTATGTGTACTGTATATAGGTTTTATGGTGATATTTTGGTTACAAAAGGGTAAGAAATTCTATTTTATTCTGTGAAGATTATTTAGTACTTCATAAAGGTGTAAATTATTACTTATGATTAAGTATTCATGATTAAATTGTTATTTTGAAAAACTAACAGTTTCCTTCTTTGTGTATCCCTTACTGAGCTTTTTATGATCATCCCAAGTTTTTGAAATGTTTTTCATAGGTCATAAAGTGGAATAGGGTCAAGGACGGGATCAAAGAAAGTCATTCTATCTAAAAAATGGAAATATACATGACTATTTTTTTCAAAAGGTTTTATTATTTTAAGAAAAAAATGGAAACTGAGTAGAAGTGTCTACTTTGTCACTTTTGAGATGTAATAGTTATGTCCTAATTTTATAAAACTATAAATTTGAAAAGATCCTCAATGTGAATTATTCATTTAATTCAAGATTATGTAATGTTATAAGTCCAGGTCCTTATAGATGGTATCAAAGGTTGGTTTAGATAAATTTAAGAGTTTGACTATTGTTAATTTCAAGTCCATAAATTAATTTATGGTATGATTGAAATAATATAGCATTTAATGATTACCATTTTTCTTCACCTATGATATTTATGTGTTCAGAATGGTTTTCCATAGAGGAAATAGGGCAGCTATGTTGGGACAACATCATGAGGAAAACAACCTTCCAAATCAGCAACCTGAGATGGTCAGAATCATAACTGAATTCTTGGTTGCATTGAAGGAAAAGTTGACTCGGGATATAAATGGGGGTGGTATCCATACACAAGATCGGCCAGATCAACAATAGAGGAACATGTTATTAGTGGAGCATTTTATAAGGCAACATCCCCCTTCATTCATAGGATCATCTGACCCTATGCTAGAAGAAGGGTGGATTAAAGAACTGGAGAAGATTTTTGATGTCATGGGGTGTTCAGAACATCAAAAGGTCAGTCTTGCTATTTACCGTTTTGACGGTGAGGTTGATCAGTGGTGTTCGATGGTGAAATATATCAAGAAGTGTGAGTAGATTGATGATATTGACTGGGAGGAATTCAAATGTATGTTTCTTGAGAAATATTTTACTAAGGTGGTTCATCACAGGATGGAAAAACAATTCCCAAAATTGAGGTAGGAGGATGACTCAGTGGCTGCTTATGAAGCAATGTTCACTCGACTGGAAAGGTATGCTCCAAATTTCATATGATATCATGATAGTAAAATCAACCCTTTTTTACTTAGGGTTAAATCCAAATTATCGAAGGGCTTTAACTTCTCATGAGTTCAAAATTTATGAAAAACTTGTTCGATGTGCATAGAACGTGGAAATGGGGTATTCCGATGATCAAGTGTTCTTTGAAAAACAACATAATTATAGGACCAGTTGGCATGAAATGGGAATGAATTAATCATTCAATCCTATAGGTAAGAAAACCAAATATCCAACCTATGAGAAGTGTGATAAAATGCATATTGGAGAATGTTTATCCAAGTCTAGAAAATGCTTTTGGTGTGGATAGTCGGGTCATATTGCTCGAAATTGTAAGGAAGATGATCAAGAAGGCAATGGAAAGCCAGTGGTAAAAAGTTTAAAATGTAACTAAATGGGTCATTATGAAAATGAGTGCCCAACAAAGAACTCAACTGAGAGAAAACAACCAGACTAAAAACATAAAGGGGTGGTGAAATCAGTTGCATCAACATTATTAGATTTTGGGCCATCAAATGAAGTAGTATTAGGTAAACTTTTTGTTTGTTCAGATTATTCAAAAGTGTTGTTTGATTCAGGGTATACACATTATTTCATTTTTGAGAAGTTTTCTAGTAAATTGGGAATTCCATCTCAAGATATGAATCCTATACATCTGGTAAAAACACCCTAAGGAAATGTTGAGACAAAATTAAATCATAAGAACCTTCTTGTCCTTGTGTGTAGAATGAATCTACCTTCAAACCTTATTGTTTTTCCTTTAGTATAGTTTGATGATATTTTGGGCATTTATTGGATTTCTTTTTATAATGTGAAGATTGACTACATAGCTAAATCATTTTCTTTTCAGAAATATTATCAGTTTTTATACAATAATGAACCCTTAATTTTGATAACATATAAGGAATATTAGAAACTAGTAAAAGATGTAAATTAATGTAACCTTGCAAATATTCTAGAAAACAAAGGAATTGTTCAGATTAATTAAGTTTCAATGGTTAATGAGCATATTGATGTTCTTCCTGATGAGTTTCCTTGTATTATACTTGATCACACTGTTGAATTTACTGTTGAATTAGTTACTGATTCTAAGACAATTTCAAAACCCCCTTATCGAATGGCTCAAGTTGAACTATTTAGTTAATGAAAGAATTCCATGATTTAATAGATAAATGCTTCATTAAACCTAGAAAATCACCACGGGGTTCCCGTGTCTTGTTTGTTAAAAAGTAATATGGTTCAATGCGACATTTCATTGATTATATAGTGTTAAATAACATCAATGTTAAGAGAAATTATCCTTTGCCTCTAATCAATGTTTTTTTATCAGCTCCAAGAAGCTCGGTAGTTTTTAAATATTGACATGAGTTCGGGGTACCATCAGGTGAAAGTAAATGAAGCAGACATTTAGAAAACCACATCTCTTACTAGATATGGCCATTGTTGTTTTCTAGTTATGCCTTTTTGGTTAACCAATGGACATGATATATTCATGGATCTAATGAATATAATTTTTCAGGGGTTCTTGGATATGTTTTTGGTTGTGCTCATTGATGATATTTTTTTTACAAATGTAAAAAGGATTAGGAATGACATTTAAGGGTGGTCTTGCAAACATTAAAATAAAATAAACTATTTGGAAAATTCAGCAAGTGTAAGTTTGGGTTACAAAAAATTTCTTTCCTAGGTCACGTTATTTAAAAAAATTTCAAATTTGTTGATCCTGCTAAAAAAAAGTTGTTAAAGAATGGCCAAGACCCACAAATATACTCGAGATACGTATTTTTCATGGTTTGTAAGGTTATTACCTGAGGTTTGTTAAACATTTTTCACAGTTATCTACTCCAATGACTTAGTTAACTCAAAATTAGTTAAGTGCATTTGCACAAAATAATGCGATGATGGTTTTCAGGAACTGAAAAAAAGAATTGTGAATGATCTAGTTTTGGAACTCCCTTCTAGAAATGGTGAGTTTGTTATCTATAGTGATTCTTCATTGACATGACTTGGTTGTGTCCTAATAAAGAATGATCAGGTAATTGCGTATGATTCAATTTATTTAAAACCTCATGAGTTAAATTACCCTACACATGATTTGGAATTAGCTGCTGTTGTTTTTGCTTTAAAAATTTGGAAGCATCATTGGTGTGGATTAAGATGTGAAATATATACCAATCACAAAAGTTTAAAGTATATATTCACTCAGAAATAATTGAACATGAGTCAGAAAAGATGGCTTGAATTAATCAAGGATTATGATTGTACAATTCATTACCATCCGGGAAAAGAAAATAAAGTGGCTGATGCTTTGAGTCAAAAAAGTAATGCTTCATTAACCATGCTACGTTTGGAACAAGAATTTTTGGTTTTTTGATATGATGAACGTTGGTATAGAAGTTTTTTGGTATAGGATGGACTTCTGTATTGTTTTAATGTGTTAGTGAGATAATCTCTATCAGACAGAATTAAGAAAGTACATAGGAATGATAGTGAGTTGCATAAAAAGATAGAGATGGTTCAGAGGGGTATGTTTCCTGAATTTTACATTGATAATAATTGTGTTTTGAGGATTGGGAAGAGAATATGTGTGCCTTGTGATTCACAGTTGAATAATTAGTTGATATTTAAAGCTTATTGTTCTCCGTTTTCAGTTCATCCTGGAAGTAAAAAGATGTATAGAGATCTTCTAGAGTATTACTCGTGGGATTGAATGAAAATAGATATTGCTAATTTTACTGTGAAGTGTTTGACTTGTCTGTAGGTTAAAACAGAGCAAGATTTACTGAAATGGATGCTTAAATATTTACAAGTTCCAGAGTGGAAATAGGAAAATATATCCATGGACTTTGTTGTGGGATTACCAAATACATCTCAAGGTAATAAGGTAATATAGGTTATTGTTGATCTATTGACTAAATCTGCTAATTTCCTTCCTATTCGATATACTTTCTCTCTATATCAACTATCTCGGTTGTTTGTTAAAGAGATAGACATGTTACGTGGAGTTCCCCTCTCCATTTTATCTTATCGCGATCCTAGGTTTACTTCTAACTTTTGGAATGCACTTCATAAGTTATTGGGTACTGAATTAAATGTTAGTACAACTTCTCATCTGCAATCAGATGGGCAGTCATAACAAACAATTCAGAAACTTTAGAATATGTTACGTTGTTGCATGATGGATTACCAGTGATCTAGGGATCTATATCATTCATTGGTTGAATTATATTATAATAACAATTTTCATTCTAGTATACAGATGGCTTCGTTTGAGGCATTATATGGAAAATGGTGTCAAAATATAGCTATTTGGGATGATGTAGGGGAATGGAATCAGATGGGACAAGAATTGGTATAAGAGATGGCAGAAAAAGTTCAGTTGATTTAGAAGTACATGAGAACAGCTCAGATCAGTTAGAAAATTTATGAGGATAACCGTAGAAAGGATATATCTTTCGAGAAAGGTGATCATGTTTTTCTCATAGTTTCACCATGGAAAAGTATGATGCGTTTTGGTATGAATAGAAAGATGAGTCCGAGGTTAATTGGACCATATGAAATACTGTAGAATGTTGGATTAGTTGCATACAGAGTGGATTTACCTCCATGTTTGTCTCAGGTACACAATGTTTTCCATGTATCAATGTTGAGAATTGATATTCCAGATCCATCTCATGGTTTGAGATGAGACGTAGTTCCGTTGGAAGAGAATCCATTTTATAAGGAACAACCGGTCCAAATTCTTTACCATAGAGAGCAAGTGTTGCAGAATAATGTAATTCATCAGTTGAAGTTTTTGGGGGAAAACCAAAATGATCGAAGAGGCAACGTGGGAATCTGAAAATGATATGAGGGATAAATACCCAATTTATTTGATAAGTGAATAAAATTTTAAGGATGCAATTCCCAAAAGGGGGGAAGGAAGTAACATCCCAGGTAAATAAAGAATACTACATTTTCATATTTATTAATATTTTTGAAATAATTATTAATTTTACCTTAATGGAGTTTCTATGTTTGATGGCGTACCTGATACACAACAATGGGTTTTCCTAGAAATCTTATGTTGCACACTAGTCTTATAATAATATTATTTTAAATGGTAGATAACATGTAGCTGTTGTATTGATGAGAATGAATAGAAATAAATAAAATATGATTATCTATATTTGTTAAATATTTTTACATTTATCCAATAAAAGATAAATCCTTAAAATATAAAACGAATTCAATTTTAGGCATTAATACTCAAATATTCACTAAAAGGACGATTTATCACCTTTTGATGGAAAACCCTCATTAAATATAGTTTTGGTCACTCTTATACATTCTATTGGACCAAAATAAATTTGTCATTATAATTGGGGAATTAGAATTTACCTTGTGTAAATTTTTGGCATTTTTTCGATAAAGTTCATTTTTCAATGAATTGGGAAAAATGATGTATTTTAATTAAAAACCTCCTTTTAATATAATTTATTTATATGGTTATATTATCATTTTATTTGCTTTTACAGTGTAAATATAATATATTTGTACCATTTAATCCAATGGTGGTCGTTTTAATTAATTTAACAATGAAATTGGACATAAACAAGTGTCAATCTTTTGAGAGATATTGTTCCTTAAAAACACGCTATTTGTTTTGAAAATGGGAATTAATTATAAAATTCATTAATTAAACTTATATGTTTTCAATTTTGTAAAATATAAATCATTTTTGAATTCAAAATATCAAATATAGATTAGCGTGATTTTTTTTTATTTTTCAGAAAAACATCAATATTTGATGAATAGTGAAACCACTATGTGGTAGATAAAAAACCGATTTTTCATTTAAATGAAATTTTACCGATTCTGTGAATTGAATTTAAAAAATAAAACATAACTAGATTTCATTAGTAATTAAAACATGGTTTAATGGGATGAAAATAATTTTTTTATGAATAGTAACTTTTGACTTTTATTACAAGTTATTAAAGGTAATTAAAGTAATTGAAGGTAAAAAAAGTTTTAATAATAGGAAATTACCTTTACACTTGTCGTACCCATATTTAATGAGTTTTATCCAACCAATACAATCCATGTGTCTATTTTGTTCCCCCATGGAGTCACTTGGGTATAATAATGACATTTATAACAATTTATTTAAAGTAAAAATAAAAATGCCACAAACATGTATTGTTTTACCAAAACAATATTTACAAGAGGTTATGTAAGATATAACTTGGACTATATATATCCATTTTAAATATAAAAACATTTCCTAAAACATGGTAATTTTTTTAAATTTTCTATACATCTTATAAATAAAATTATATATGACACAACAGTGATGCAGTGATTACGTCATTAATGAATAATTTAAATAAATAAGAAGATAAAATGTAAAACAATATCCATCACTTGTCAAAATCTTATTGAAATATTTTATTTCAAACACAGGACACCTTATATTTTATTTTAATGATTTTTTGATCTTTAGAAACCGAAAGTCATTATATAATAAAATAATATTTTCAAGCTTTCCAAAAGAGCCCATCATCTTCCTTATAAAAAGACTTCACTTCCAACCCATTTCTCACACATCTAAATCCATTTGGATGAACCAAAATCTACTCAAATAATATCCCATTATCCCTATATTCATCCTATAATCCTTACCCTATGCATAAAGCACTTCAAGAAACCTTTTTTTCAATCTAAGGAGAGTTACCCGATTAAAAGGTAATGTCTTCTCTTATATTCTTTTGTTTTATTTTGATTCTACAACTCACTAAAATCTTTTTATTACATTATTTTGTAAAAAAAACTAGTATCATCATTATAATAGGATGTTTTTATGAGATGTATTCAAGCGACACTTACACACACCTCCATCAAATGGTTGAAGAAGACATTATTATTGTGGACGGTGAACTACTGCCTCACGAAACGATGATTGTTCAATTATCATCTACTGCCTCTCATGGTGGCCATTAAGATGTCTCTGTATTTATATATGATATCTATTATGTTTATTTTTTCCTTATTCCTCTTTATTCTTAATTTATGTTGTACCTTTATGGTTTCCATTATGGGAAAATGCGATAATGTCATTTGAGATCGTGCGGAATACCACCCCCTCAAAGTTATATGAATCGTTAATGACATATGTGGGGCATATAAAGGATGTAGATAATGATATTATATATGATATTATACTAGAATTATAAAATAACTTTATATCATTATAAATTCATTTCATTAAATTGGAATGATAAATGAATGTGGCATTCATGCGTACGTACGGCTCACTGTCTCCATGAACGGTGCATTTCATTTCTCACCTCAAAATGTTTTGTAATATTATATATTCATGTGTATACAAGATATATATTATATCTATGATATCTACATCATTAATATCATTTTGGAGATAATTTCTATTTTACTATATGAATAACTTGTAAGTATAAGGAGTTCACTTTTGACTCAAGTACCAAATATCGACAAAATGACCGTTATTAACATAAATGATCAGAAAATTTTTATAATAAGTTAATAAGTGGTATAAATGAAATAATAAACTTGAATGAGGTTTTTTATCAAGTATAAATTATATTTCGTTTATTATTCAAGAGATTAAATAATGATCATGTCAAGTCAGACATGAGGTAAGGGTATTCGTCTCAATCTCCATTCATTGATGTATTCTTTGATTTCTACATAGCTTTCTTTTATAAAGTGTATACAACAATTTTTACCATTAATTAAATAAAAGGCAATCTTTTTCTAAATTAAGCATTTTACTAAATGAAAAAAACAGATGTTTTATTTAACACACACGGTGACAAGGACCTTTTCGCCTCCGTGAGTGTTACTTGATGTTTGGATTCCTTATAAGATGTAATGTTTTTAAATGGAAAATAAATAACACATAATCTATTATGTATTTTGGTATGGAAAGTTGTTTTGATAATGAATTTTTATGTCAATATATTTATGTGATATATTGTTATTCAAATGAGGAAATGATTTCATTCCTTTATATTTGTTGTATGTGTCCTGATTTTTTGATAGTACTTAGACATTTGATGGGTGGTTACATGATGAACCACCTGACAGGTGGTACCGTGATAAAATAGGATGGGTGGTTATGTTATAACCTCTAATAAATTGTGTATGGAAGTCAGCCGTATGGCTATTTCATTTAGTGACATTTTTGAAGTCGACCAAATGGTTATTCAATTTAAGTATGTTTATGTCCCAAGTTACCCTTATATGTTATTAATTCATTATATGAGTTTTGTGGTGATATTTTGGTTACAAAAGGGTAAGCGATGATTTTTTATCTAGTGAAGAGTAGTTACAACATCATAAAGGTGCAAAGTATTACTTATGATTAAGTATTCATGATTTACTTGTTATTTTGAAAAAGTAACAGTTTCCTTCATTGTGTATCCCTTAATGAGCATTTTATGCTCATCCCCTGTTTTTGAAATTTTCTTTACCTAACATAAAGTGGAAAATGGTCAAGGATGGGATCATGGAAAGTCATGATGTCTAAAAAAGGGAACTGGACATGACTATTTTTTAAAAAGTTTTTTTTTATGAAAAAAATGAAACTGAGTAGAAGTATCTACTTTTTAACTTTTGAGATGTAATAGTTATGGCCTAATTTTATAAAACTATAATCCTGAAATGATACTCAATGTGAATGATTCATTTAATTCAATATTATATAATGTTATAAGGTAGGGTCCTTATATACTGCCACATACCTAGTTCTATGGGTGCACTCTGCGCACACCCTTGATGTCATGCTACCCCACATGGTAACATGATTTGATTCCCTTGTGTGTGCTTCAGGTTCAAGCACACATGGCCACTAGCCAGCCTATGATGAGGAAAATGTCTTAGGTTCCGCTGCCTTCTCCTGTAGTAGCGTATACATCATCTTCATCCCAACTAGAGGGATGTCTAGTATGATATAAATTTATTATGAATTAACATTTAAAATAATCTATAAAACCATATAAAATAAATAAAATAAACTCATATTTTAAACAACATAATTTCTATTTTAACATGCGAATATTAAAATATACATATACAGAAAACATTCAAGATGCTTCATACTAAAAATACTAGTATGAACATTAATTTCAAATGTTTAGAAAGGGATGTTTAATATAACCCTGGAAGATGGAATTATTAAATCTGATACTAGTAATTTATAATATCATTAAAGTATCATCATACAATATTTTTAAACATTTGAAACATTTGAAAATTATTTGAAATACATATATATGTTTGAAATCATACTATGATTTATAATATAAGCTGTTAATTTAAAAACCATGATGTCAAAGATGAGAAATATGAAATTTTAACCATATACAAAAAATTAAAATACTTAAGGTACTTATATAGGTATTATGAAAATTAAAACAATATATCTTTAATTTTTTACATAAATTAATTTTCATTTAACAAAATACTAACAGTCAAAATATTTTAAATTCCAACATCCCTAAATGGATAACAATGCTCGCATTCATCTTCAGCGATCACCTAATGAAGAAAATAGTCATATTTATTTAGGGTCTTATAAAACCATGAAATAGGGTATTCCATATACAAAACGTCTTTGCAAATTTGCTTCACATCATTAAACTGATTCTTAGTGTGATTGTAGTGGCTCTGGCCATACTGATGATCATTGTGATGGATCCAAAGGAACCCTACTACTATTGGGGATTTGTTTTGTAATGAGTGGTATCCCTATTATTTTAATAATATATTTAATAGTTTTTTTAGGGTGGTATGGTTTTTATTTGATCTTATTGTAATGTAAACACATTGGCGTTTAATTAAATAAAATTCCTTTTATCTAGTTTGTAAGTATCATTTTGAAATAATTAAATGATGTAAAAACCATGAAATAGTGTTATTACATAAGAAAAAAGTTTGGGGCATCACATTATTCCCCCCAAAAAAACTCATCCTCGCAATTCAAAAATACTCGAACACAGCCACCACCAGCACTAAGAACACATTACCTCCAACATCCCGTCACAATGTCGGATAAAGTGGACAATCTACTAAATAACCCCCATTGGATCACTATATTGGTTCCCACCCCCTTGACGTCTGTGACCCAAACACATTGAGAGCACCGAGTGCAGCTAAGATCAACCCCATGCATAAGGCATTTGAGTTTCCAGAGGAAGGCTTTTGCGGTATAGTGATTAGAGATCTAAGAGTAGGCCAGATCACTGTAAATCCCTAGAACTATATCATGCTTGAAAATTTTTAGGTCATGGTGTGTTCCATAAATAGAAAAACATAGTATTTTTTCCATATCGTTGTCATGGTGGTCACCCTCTAATACAACATCTAGAAATTTCAATAATTCTTGATAGTTCTTCGATAAGGTGAGACATAATAAACGTCTGTCATAGTATTTACCCCTTTGTCTAAACTCTGCAGATTGATTATTTACAATACATTGATAAATTCAACACAATATTTTGTACGAATGGAGGATATTTGATAATAGGGAAACTTTATAAAGACATTTGCAGGTTATTCGTAGTTTCATTAATGTCTGGTATGTCTCTGAACATGACTCGACAAATTAGTGTTCCAGCAATTCGGTGGGGAGAGATAAGAGGTTTATTGGTGAACTCATGTCTTCCATCTGAATATTTTCAAGAAACATGTTTTACTCAATATTACATAATCATATAAAAACAAATATGTTATTTTTAAAATCATATTAATGTACTAATACATACAATATAGCATTGTCCAAGTATACATGGGTTTTAAAACCCAAGGTGTTACATAACAACTCACTCCCTCTCACATAACAATGGTATAGATTTACTAATGTCCACTAAGATGACACTTCATTGATTTCACCGGTGTTGGTGATTTACCAAATTATATGTCAGACGGATTCCTAAGGGGGTTCAAAACTCCTCAATCTCTTTGGTCCAGAGGTAGCATGGGTAGCTCGAATTAATCAAATGTGGACATCTAAAGATCCAATAATGTAAAGCGTGATGTGTATGGAGTTAGGCGACGTCTGCTAGAACATGTTTTCTATAATGCAATTGAGATGACTCATCCTCGATAATTACGATGTCAATGACCTGTCCTCGAAGAACGAATGACGTTATTTGAAAACGGTATGCTTCCTAGAGGTCACCCTCTTGTGTAGCCTCCGGGTTGTTCATTAGTGAAAAAACAATTCGTGGGCAAGGTGAAGAATTGGAACAGACCATCATAATAACATCCCTTATGTGCATAAATGGAAATTTGGTCATGCATTATCAGAAAGTAACCAAATCCAGATCCTCGGTGAATTTTGAGTACATGAGTAGAATTGGATACATGATATAGGTGTTGATTTGATAGATGATGGTTCAAAAAAGTTTTATATCCTATTAAACATTCCCTAACCACTAATGTTTCTAATATTTCAGTCGAAAGGTACATATGACTTGATTCGTCTTCCATTTTAATTTGTTATGAAACAAATAAACATTATATTACAAAATCATGTGTTTATTATTGTTCTAATTTTCCATGATCATCTAAACTAATCTTCTGATACAAACAATCGAGCCCTGGCTTCAGACTGCACCAGTGATGGTGTGGTTTTACATAAAACATGGTGTGTATTTTTTTTTGAATATGAAACGAAGAAAACACACACCTATTCCACTATAGTGGATATTTTTTTCTTTAGGTCCTAGATATTTTGATACAATTATAACAATTCTTTAAAAAATGAAAGAGCAAGAGTCACCACCATTCTCTAACAAATCAATGTAACTCAAATATAGTAAACCTGTAAAATTTATTTTTAAATATAAGTTGAGCATATAGATTCCCATTAAGGGGGATTTAAAATTATGATTAAATTGGAAATTTTTGATGAAATTTCTTTAAAATTATTTTAAAATAATTTTCATATGTAAATAATAAAATAACATTCGATAAAAAAATACAAGTGTACATTTCCAAGATTATTAATAGGGTTATAATGAAGCATGTTCCAATCATAAGAATGCTCATACTTAATATAGGCTGTGAAGATAAATAAGTAAGAGTTATTATAATTTTAACAAGTGTGACATGTGAAATTACAAGTTCCAAATTTAAAACTAGAAGCAATGCATGATTAGAGTTCTGCATAAAATTATAAGTTCAATTTTTTACATTAATAACTGTAATCCATAAATTGGCTGATAAACTATCTGAGTGATGAAAACACATCATGCCTTATGCAATTACTTCTCTACTACTCAAATGTACAATCTCTTAAGGATGAATTTTTTACTAGACAAATATCCACTTGTTTAATCAAATTTCATAGTCATAATGAGTACTGTTCATATACAGAACCATCTAAAACCTTTTTCTAGGTCTCAACCAAGATGTATAATATGATTATGGCCTCATCCAAAATCCATAAATTATAATTGGGAAATGCATCATCCAATTAAAAGATTATTTGTCTCATTAGACCTACCGATGCATCGAGTTTCTATTGAGGGTCCCAGATTTCACATAATATGTCAAATAAAGTCATCATTTCATCAAATCAATGTGTCTCATAACATTTTGATTTATTAAATTATGTCCCTTATTCAATGTGTCCCATACAACTTTGAATAATTAAAATATTCACTTATTATAAGTGTAGCATAAAACATTCAATAAATAAATAATGTCAATTATTCAATGTTTCCCATTCAACTTTTAATAATAAAATTTGTATTTCATAAATTATCATAACTGATAATATATATAATAAATAGTTTTATTTATCACATAAAACAATAAATTTACAAATACTTTCATGTAGTAAATATTAATTCATTAATATACATGTTTATGAATTAATAATATATAATATTCATTCTCAATTCATGAAATTATAAATAGAAACTGAAATGGAAAAAATCATAATATGTTAGTTTATGTTTAGAGTATAGTTTTCTCAATGACATTCATATGCTAGAATTCATTCATTGTGCATGTGATATTCCTTTCAAAAAAACACAAGTAATGAATAAATGTGGTTATCAAATAAAATGATAATTAATAATTTTTAAAAAACCTTGATTAAAGTAATAGGATACATAATAGAAATCCCTTCTTTTTAATACACTGGGTGAACATTAAATTAGATTAAATAATAACTTTTATTAACTAAAATTCATATATTGCAGAAGATAAATAATGAAATAATATACTAAGTGAAAATAACATGATAACATGGTTCTATACATCCTTTTATCCTCTAATATATTTTTTATGTATTATTTCATAATAATAAACTCATATAGTTTATAAAACTCATGATTAATACATACTAAAATATTACAAGTGTTAATTGTATAAAGACATTAATTAATTAATGTTACCCTACAAGAAAATTTGGGTTTGTAAAATCAAATAAATATATATAAATTTACTTGGAAAATTTTACATGAATTGAGAATATTAACATTATTGATAATTTGTAATGCAATTTCATATTCCACACATCAAATTATAATAGAATAGTTCAAAACGAATAACAATTCTTCCATACTTAATATAAATTTGGGTGATATCATGAAAATTTTCCCATTCTTTTCAAATTATAAAATAATGAAAACATATTAAAATATATATATATTGGCTTGAAATTTGATGTATTAAAATGTGATAAACATAGGCCTAAAATAATTTCAGGTATAGTAATATGATGTGATATATGTAAAAATACTTGAATTTTTAACATTACCTTACATAAAAATTCATTCTTATGAATCCTTGGAAAATTCTAAATAATTATTGGAAAATTTAAAATAATATTGAGGATCAAATTTTATATCTATACACATATACTCAATTAACTGATTATTCATAAAGTATTAAAGGGTTTACACAAAACATCTAATGACACCAATAATAACGTAGATGTATTAGGAAAAATAATTAACAAGGGTCCATAAATTTTAAATTGTCAAAAAAAATTATATAGTTTATTTAAATATATTATTTTATGTTAATGTAATCATTGATATGAATATAGAGTTTTTTTTGTATAATTGATTATACATAGTAAATAAAAGGTTCTTACACCATGATTAAATGAAACATAAATGTTTCCAGAATATCAGGGACATTAGTTAAAATGGGGATTTCTTAATATCAAATCATTCCATTAGATATAATGTGTTCAGTTATGAAACATATACATATATGTATGATTATTTATAATCGACATATATATCTTAATAAAACACATAAAAACTCAAACCCTTGTTCGATTAATGATAAGAACATATTTAAGAAAAACAATTCACCATCATATGATTAACACATATGTAATATACTCAATGTTATATATTTATATATAAGAAACCGAATAAAAGTAATACAGCTTAGGACCATAACTTGTTTTGAAGGAAGAGGAAAGGTCCTAGGAAGCTTGAAAGAGGCGCTTAGAAAAGATGAACACCCGTAAGTTTTAGGTGAGAAGAGAGTTTTATATATAAAATATAAAATATATTTTTTTTAAATTCCACTGGAATGGAAAAATTATTCCCTTTGGTTAAAATAAGGTAGAGGGTGTCGGTCTTTGTGAAAGACGAACAGAACAGGGGCCACACGGTGTCACAGGTGGAGAAAAATGGAGTTAGTGGGAGACGAGAACAATTGGAATAATGCACGCAAGAAGAAAAATATTGAACAAGGTAAAAATAGAAAATAAAATGGATGGTTGAGATCTGATCTAGACTCGATCAGATGACTATTGCATGACATGATGATTTAAAAAGAAGGAATAGTCTAAATGAGACCGTATTTTATCTTATGACAATGAGTGAAACCGTGTTTTTAAAAAAGAAAAGATTGGCTACGATTACATCATGATTGATCGGATGGATTCTAGAAACAAAAGTGGTAATCTCCAGTTGCACTCACTGTTCTGCACTGTAGCAGTTACTATTCGGTTCGGTAGCAGCCAAAACTATTCACCTGATTTGGGCCTTCGGGCCACCGGTTTGGGCCTATGGGTCTTCAAGTCTTTCGAGTCATCAAAGGCCTTCGGACCACAGGTCCCTTCGGTCACGTAGGCAATAGAGTAGCCCAGTTCACACAGAACCGGCCCCTGAAGAGGATCAGAGGAACAAAAGTAGCAGCCACTAGATGCAGAGCTAACAGAATTGGAAGAATGATAGGTTATGTCAGCCTCTATCGAGACCAGGCACCGTTAAGCTTTGTATGGGGAAATGCTAGCTGATCATCAATGAATGGTGGGGAGCTTAGGAGATCAATGATTCAAGACGTTGGGGAGGGGCAATTCTAGTGGGATGGGCCTACGAGTCATGTAATGGGCATGATATGCCTCTGGGCCTTCGGGTCTTGTATTACAGGGCATGTCAGGCCTTGTGCCTTGGGCGTACGGGTCATGTACGGGTTCCCATTAAACCCTTAAAAGGGGATTATCTATAATAAAATAAAAACAGAGATCTGACAGTTCAGATCACATTTCAACTAAAAATATCAGTCCCACATAGAAACAAATCATGTTATGTGGCTTTTTTATATGCCCGAGGCTCTATGACGTAGCCCAAATTACTCCCTCCCCTCTTGGGAATGCCCCATACTAGGTTCTGTGGGCGCAGTCTATGGCCACCCTTGACATTGTTTTGCACTGCATGGGGGAGCACTCTGGTTCCCTTCTGCATGCTTCAGGTGCATACACACATGCCCACTGGCCGACATGTGCCATGACTGAAGGCTTAGGCTCATCCTCCTACCCTTTTAGTAGTGTTCTCATCCTAATTATCCTGGAAAGAGGTTTGGCAAGTAGGGTATAAATATTTTATGAATAAAAATTCAAAATAACCAATAACCCATACAAAAGAAATATAATTATTTCATATTTAAGAAAACTTAATTTCTAATTTTACTTTGGATGATTCAAGTACACATATACATAAATCCTTTAATATTAATTCATACTATAAATACAAGTAAGAACATTATTTTTAATGTTTAAAAAGTGAATTTTAATGTAACAATAATTTTGATTTATAAAATTTTAACCCATAAATTTACAATATCATTATAGTATAATCACACAACATTTAAAACATTTGAAAAGTATTTGATATTCATACCAATGTTAAAAATCATACTACATTTTATAATGTACAATTTTAAATTAAAAAACATGATGTCAAATATATAACTTAAGATATGTGAAGCATTTCAAAAAAAATTAAACTAAATAAGGTAGTTATATAGGTTTTATGAAAAATAAAATCGTATATCTAAAATTTTCACTTAAATTTATTTTGTTTTAACAAAATACTAATGGTCACATTATTTTAAATTCTAACCCCCTAAAATAAAAACAACGGTCGTATGGATCTCCAATGTTAACATAAAAGAGGAAACAGTCAGACTACTTTAGGGTATTATATAAGCAAGAATTAGTGTGTTCAATATACAAAACATCTTATAGAATATGGTGCACATCATTCCACTGATTCTCAGAACAATTTCAATGGATATGGCCATACTGATGTCCATTGGGACGGATCCAAATGACCCCTACTAATATCTTGGGCATTTTATTAGATTGGGTGGTCTCTCTGTGATTTTAATAAGTCTTTTAATAATTATTTTTGGGTAGTATGGTATTCCATTGATCTTTTTTTCATGTAAACAATTTTGTGTTTAATTAAATAAATTGCATTGTGTTTTGTCTGTATGTTTCATTTCGATAGTAATAAATGAAGTAAAAACTATGCAATAGTGTTATTACATAATAAATAAGTCTGGGGTGTCACACAATAGATCAGAACATTCATATAAATTAGCAATACAAGAAAATGGGAATATAAAAATGAATCTAAAACATGAATGTAAATTTAGATAGAGATGTATTACAAAAAAATATATGATAAAATATAATATTATTATGTGATTAAAATTCAGTTGGAGCGAGATAATGGATTAAATAAATAAATGAATAAGTAACGATGGTAATATTATAGATCCCATGACGTTATGATCAAAGTTTCTCTGAACATGAACATAAAATCACGAATATTAAAATACAATTATTAAATATATAATCCAAAACGTTTTTCTATATATTTAATACTCTATTCAATATTTTCAAATCTTTGTTAATTATTTTTAATTCATTGTTGATTATTTCATGTTGATTAGGTATATTATATTATTATTTTTGTATCAATTTTGTTATTTTAATATAGTCAAGGGTGTTTTAAAAATTCATCATGATATCCAAAATATTATATCATTACATCATTGGTAATTAAATTTTGAAAATACTTATAGGAATTAAATTTCCATCCCAAAATATACCCAAATTTAGAAAATTGGATTTATAAGTCAATTAATGTTTGAAAAGAATATAAAATGTTAATTTTTTAACAAAATAAACATTGAATTATATTATTATCTCATAATATTATGTGAATAAAAAATATCAATTTATCATACTAAATTATATTTTAATTTTACTAATATTAGTATTCATATAAAACAGAACACAATATGCATGTAGGTGATTTTTCTGAAACATGTGATTGTATTTTATTTATACATAATTATTTTGGTGTAATGTATAAAATGTAAAATATAATTTTTTTGATATTATTTATAAATAGAAAAAATTGTTGTTATTTCATACATTCTTGTATTGAGGGAACATGATAGGTCTACAAGTGAGAAATAGCTTATAAAATAATATTGACACTATTACATTTCCATTTGAAGTTATCACATGTAAATGATTTTAGTGATCCTTAGCAAGAAATTTTTGTGAGAACAAGGAATAATGATTTGGGTGTTATTTGTAAAGATATACTATGGTATATTTTTTAATTGGAAAATTATTTTTAATTGGTTTTATAATGGAGAAGATTTGGTGACCTATTATAGTATAATTGTTTTTCACTATTTTAAAAATCATTATTTCTATATAATATTACAAAAATTTAATAGAAATTGATCCAAAAATATAAATTAAGGATGGGCGAATGAGAAAAGATAATTTGTTTGTATAACATTTAATTTAATACAATTTGTTCACAAGTTCTATATATTTACACTATGTTTAACCATTTTTACACTCATTTCCCCTATCCATTTTGACACCACATTCACACATCAAAAATAACATTAATTTAAAAATTAAAAATTAAAAAATAAAAAAATATATTTTTAATTTTTAATATTTTCATAAAATAAAATTTCAATGAGGTGTAGAAATTATATTTTTTATTAGCATGTAAAATTGTTTCTAAGAGAATGTTAATTTAAAATGAAATTGCAGTGTGCGAAAAGATAATCATTTCTTAATATTTTCATGACATGTGTTAGTTTATTTAAATATATATATATATATATATATGAATTTCTTGAAACTAAAAAAGAAATTTAAATTAATATAAAAAATATATTTTATTTAGGATTAAAATTCTAATTTTTTTATAATGTTAATAATATATTTCATAATTTTTTTCAAATTAAAAACATCATTAAAATGAAAAAAAGTAATTTAAAAAATATAAATATTTATGTAATTCAAAATAATTTTTATATATTGTTGATTTATGAAAATTCAATGATTTGTATAGTAATTATATTCTTCAACTATTCATGATAAATAAAATATATGAAAAACCCCAATAATATATTAATAAACCTAAAATAAAAATATTAATAAAAATATTGATGTAAAACTATTTTATTAAACATATTTATGTGTTACAATTAATTTTAAGATACTTAATATTTAATGTATTAAAAAATATCTAAAAATTTAAAATTTATTTCATAAAATGTAAAATATGGGTTTGTAAATTATAACAAAAATTTTTAAAACCATATATGACCTTATATTATAAATATTGTCTCTATTAGAAATTATTGATTTATTTCCAATTTATTCTTATTCTATAAAAATATCATAAATTTAATGTTATTTATAAAATAACATTATGTATTATTTTCCTAAAAATCATTATTTATTTAAAATATTTAGAAACATCATCGTAAATATATATTTAAAATATAATTCGAATATTTTCTTTAATATTCACAAATTAATTTAAATAATTTTATATTTTATATTTTTATTATAATAATGAAATAGAATGACAATCTATATTTAGGAAAAAAATGTTTGAAATAATTTTTTTTATTCATAGTTTCTATAAATCACTTATAATAATATCATTATTCAATGAATATGATAATTTATTAAAATTATCATTTAAAAATAATAGACTATTTTGTTAATAAAATGTACAACATATAAAGTGATATATTCTTAATTAGAAAATCAATTTAGGAAATTTTTATAATATAATCCATATAGATGAATATATATATTAATAAGTTTCATAATTTAGTAACTTATAATAAAAATATAATAATGAAAAAAATTATAAATGATATAGGTTTTTAGATGATGAAATTATTCATTAGATAATTTATCTATTAAAAACATGTTCACTATAATTTATTTTTCTATTTTTTGACCACTATAAAACAAGGACCTAATTTTTCTATTAGAATTTAAATAAGGTTAAGCATTGTAACCATTGAAAAGTCATTCATTTTAATGTTATAATTATTATTACTATATATATATATAAGAAAATTTCTGATATATAAATATTACATTTCAACCGATGAATGTTCATTACAAAACATAATGATACCCCCCAAATTCATTTATATTAGTGCCTATGGAAACATGTATTAATAATCCAATTTCCCCTAAGTGATCTATGTAATCGTCTATTACTTTCTTAATAACTAGATTCCCTATTATAGATATCATATATAATAAATTTATTCATATCCTATGTAATTGAACGATTATAAAAGGTGATCGAAAATGTTCAGTATGGGTTAACCAGGGAGATATGATAATAACATGTTCCTAAGGGTATGAAAATACAAGAATACATTTATTAAACAATTGAAATCATATTAGAGATCATAAAAAAGGGTCATTGAATAAATAATTTTGGTTAATAAGACATGAATCAAAATGTAATTAATTATCAAGAACTATTATATCAAAACATTGAATGAAGATAAATATTTTTGGCATACACATAATCACACAATGTATTATTTCCTTTATTTCCATCATGTCTATCAAAAATTTTTAATTTTGGTATGACAACCCATGTGCATGCATCATGGTTTGGAAAACCCCCCATGTTCCCAATTTTGGTCTTAGGATGTCTACTGGTGTAACCTCTTTTAGGAATGTTTTTAACTCTCACACACCATTTTAACTCCAAAAATGTAAATCATTACCCAATTAATTTGAGGAACATATATGTTCAAGACATCGCATATGGAATACAACATTGTTCTAAAAGATCACAACACATTTATTATATCACAACACAAACATTTGAAATTGATTTTACAATAATTTCATCATATAGTGGTAACATCCTAGGTAAATAAAAAATAGAAAATTCTCATATTTACTAATATTATTAAATTAATTATTAGTTTTACTTTAACATGGATGTTATGTTTTATGGCATACCTGATACACAACAACGTGTTTCTTTGAAATCTTATGTTGCACACAATGTTGAGTTATAATGAAAATTAATATATTAATATGATTATTTTGAATGGTAGTTAACACATAGCTATTGTTATTTTTATAATAAATAGAACTAACTAATAAATTATTGTACATGTTTCTTAACTTTTTTACATATATCAAATATATGTTAGAGGCTTAAATGTGAATGAATCAAATTTACTTTAAAAGGATGATTTACTACCTTTTAATGGAGAACCCACATTAAATAATTTTTTTTTTCATATTTATAGGTTTCTCCTGAAAAAATAATATTCTTTTTTATAATCGGGAAATCAAAATAAAAATTGTGTTAAATTTTGGTATTTTTCTTATAAAATTCATTTTTTGATGAATAGTTAAAAATACTGTATTTTAATTCAAAACTATTTTTAATATAATTTTTTTATATGGTTATATTATGTTTTTAATAGGTTTTAATGTGTAATTATATTATGTTTTTACCATTTAATATAATTTTTTTCATTCGAATTAATTTCACATAGAAATTGGACAGAAACATGTGTTAATATTTTAATTGTTAATATTTCTTAAAAAACACTTTTCATTTTGACAGTGTGAATAAATTTTAAATTAATTTCTTCCACTTTCGAGTTTTGAATTTGGAAAATGGATTTAATATTTATAATTTCAATGTCTAAATTGTTTTAATTGGAACCTTTTATTTTCAGAAATTATAAATATTAACTTCATTACAAAAAATTATTTACCATGGTTAATGGGTAAATCTTGTAAATAAGTGTAATGAAATACTATTATAATAATATTAAATGATCTTAGCTTGCGTATAATCCTATTGTTTGATACATATCTGACCATTTTAATCTTTTGGTTGATCTGGGGACCCCATGGGGCCACATGGGTGTGATAATGACACTATTCTAATTAACATCAAGTAAAGAAAAAAATGACATAAACAAATATATTTTAATAAATTAAATTTTACATGAGATTATATAATTTATCATTTTGACTATAAATGCTATTTGGAAATGAAAATATATTTTTAAAATCATGTTAATTTCTTTATAATCTTTAAACCTCAAATAAATTAAATTATTTATGACACAATAATGAAGTAGTGTTTACCTCATTAATAAAAGATTTAAATAAATATGATTATAATGATTAAAATAATCTCCAAAAACTTCCCAATTATTATTAGATTGTTTTATTTCGACCATAAGTCATATTATCATATACTTAAATAATTTTTGGTCCTTTATAAACTGAAAATAATTATATAATAAAATAATAGTTTCACACTTTCCTAAAGAGCCCCTCCTCTCCCTTATAAAAAGCCGTCAACTCTAACCCATTAGGCACACAACTAAAACCCCTTGTCTCATCTAAACCCTACCCAAATAAGATAAAATTTCCCTATATTCCACCTAGAGTCCTTAAATTAGGAAAAAGGCACATAAAAAATCTTGTTTGGATCAACCAAAAGGAAATTAAACCATTTAAAGGTAACGTCTTCTCTTAAGTTATTTTGTTTTATTTTATTTATCAAACCCATAAACACTTTTTTTTATTTTCATTGATATTAAAACCATTATTTATAATATAATATTATGTATTTATGAGATGAATTAATACTATAGTTTAACAAACCTCAATATTATGGGTAAAAAACGTACAATTTCTATAGATGGAAAACTAATTCCTCATGAAGTGATGATTATTCAATTATCTCATACCGCCTCTCATGGTGGACATTTTGATGGAACTGTATTTATATATGACATATATTATGTTTGTGTTTTATTTATTATTATCTATTTTACATTTATATAATACATTTATGGTTTCCATTATGGGTAAATGTGATAATTTCATTTTAGGATGTACGGACTACCCCTCCCACAAAGTGATATGACTCATTAATGCCATATGTGGGATGAATAATCGATGGAGTTAATGATATTATATATGATATTATACTTTTATTATTATATACCAATGTATCATTATTTTTAATTCCATTTAAAATGAAATTGAAATGAAAGTAGCGTTCATTCTTACGTATGGCTTACCGTCTCCATGAATGATACATTTCTTTTCTTACCCCCAAATGTTATGTACTATTTTAAATAAATATATATAACAGATATAAAAGATAAATATTTTATCTAAATCTTTAATATAATTCTGTATACAAGAAAATTGTTACCACATTGACAACATTAAATATATTATGTTCATTTTTTACTCAAGTACCAAATATCGACAAAATGACTGTTATTAAAATAAATAATTACAAAACATGAATTACATGGTAATATGTGATATTAAAGGAAAAATAAACTTTAGAAAGGTTATTATGAAATTATAAATTAACTTATGTTTATTATTCAGGAAGAACAATTAACAAACGAGTCAAGTCGGACATGAGGTAAGGGGTTTCATACCTCACTTTTAATTCCGCGATATTTCCATTGTTCGCCACTAATTTATTGCATATGGTTTATTGTGTAATTCCATTTGATGTATTTTTTAATGATTATCTATATATTTATGTTATTCAATGAAACATTTTATGGTTATTAACTATTCATTATACTACTCGATTGATTACAACGTGGTAATGAATTTTCATCTCACTTTTTATTCTCCTGAGATTCATGCTATATTTCCCACTATTTCCTTTTGTGTGGTGTATATACTACCCAAGATTGTATTCATTATATAAGATATTTAGATTTATGGGTATTTTAGTCTTCATTTTATTCACATTATTTCATGGGATTTATGTTTCGTAAGTTATCAATTTAGTAAGGGATCATTTTAACACAATTTTTATTCCTTGGGTTAATATTCTAATTCTTATTTATGTCATGCTATGATTATGTGTGGAATAAATATATATACATATATTTATTTATTTACATTCCCCATGGTGTGTATATATTTTTGATGCACATAATCACTCCATTGATAAATTCTTGAGTCTTCGATATGAACTTGAAAAGGGTAATTTTAACTTAATTTCCATTCATTGAGTTTAACATCCATGCCATTTGTTCTGTCTTAAAAAGAACATGTGCGAATGTCCTATGATTTATTTACACTAAATTTCTAATAATATTTATTTTATTTATATTTTTCACACATTATATGTAATTTATTTATCCTTAATTTTAGGATACCATTTTTTATAATGGATTTGTCACAATTTACATTCTATTGAGACTTCATTGACGTTATGAACCAATTCACTCATATATGGTGTACATAATGCCTATTGACATATTGGAACATGAAAATCTTTATTCTCATTATATTATAATTTTATGATTCAATGTTATTCATCAGTTATTTCTATATAAGGGTCTCTTATTTGGTTATAAACTCTTTAAATAAAATTCTTTTTTAAATGTTTTAAATATTTATTCTTCTAAATCATTATCATTATTTCACATGATTAAAAAAATGTTTTTAAGTATTTTTATATATAAAAATTAGTGTTTTCAAATGATACTATATTTAATGGTTTCAATTTGGTATCAGGCACATTGATTAAAAATTATCTTCATTAAATGTTTTAAATGGTTTTCAAAATGTTTTGATAAAGGGTTGTTTATTTCAATATCATGATATTATATATTGTGATTGGAATGTGGAAATGTTATCTCTACTTTATGCTTATGTTAGGTGTTATCATTATGTTATGGTTATTGGTCATTGTTTACATATACAGGTGGTTCCGTGATAACCCTAGGGTGCGTGAGCCTGAGAGAGCTCTCTAATGCATTGGGTAACATGACAGAGGTAAACATTAATGTTTTTTCTAAGAGATTTAGTGAATGTACTGTGATGGGTATTCCAAACATAACTCCCTACATAGCTATGAATTCTACAATCTAAGTATATTATAGATTCCACAAGTTACCTTTATGATTTATGAAATTATTTTGTTATTCATAAATATTATGATTTCATGAGGTATGTTATGATTGAAAAGTATGGTTTCATTGATTTGTATTTATTGATGGGATAATGTTTTCTATCATTATCTTATAACCCTTACTAATATTTTTATGCTCATCCCGTGTTTTTGAAATGTTTTCCATGGGACTTAATGATGAATAAGGGTCATGGATGGGATAGAGGAAAAGTCATGTTGTCTAAATAATGGATGTAGACATGTATCTTTTTAAGATATTTTATATTATTAAAAAATGGATATTGAGTAGTAGTCCATACATGTAATATTTAAGTAGATATGAAATAATTATGAACCAATTATTTAAAACTCAAAACCTTAAATGATCCTCAATGTGAATTATTCATTTAATTAATGTTTATGTAATTTTTAATGTCAGGTTCTTATAGTTGTATCGAAGGTATGTTTAGATAACTTTAGAGGTCACAGTATTCTTTAAGAATAAGTTACATTACCATAATGTTTATGATTTTAGAAAGAGTCATAATTATTTTAGATAAATTGAATGGGATTAAGATAACATGAATAAGTATATCTTTGTATTTTACCACCCCATATGATATTATATGATGATTTTACTGATATTATCACACTTACCTTTAGGGTTTTAGTAAATTTCCAGATCTAGCAAGAACCAAAGTAACGGTGGATGTAAAGAAAACTATGATGTTTTTCAGAATGATCAACTGAATGAAATGGGAGCTACATTGAAAACTCTTGTGGTTATTATCAACCAACTATCTGGAGTAATTATTGAACACATGAACCTTGGTGATTTTTATAAAGCATCATATATGTGTGAAACAAATCCCCAGAGATGTTCAGGTATTAATCTTTAAGGTAAGTGTATTCAAAAAATTATTTATCAAGGACGTGGAAAGAAGAACATAAGAAAATGTTTCAAGGGGACGGGGTGATGCTATTGATATAGAAGTGAAGGTCATAAATCAAGAACCTACTATGGAAAAATGAATAATCTAGTTTAACTTATGAAAGGGAATGATATTATATTTGAATGATCAATTGATAGTTTTAAATGTTGTGTGTATGGTCATTATAAAAACATATTTCTAAAGAAGAAGGTTTGGTAATGGGATCACCAGGATCATAAAAATATATGTTTACCAATACAAAATTCTATTCTAATTGAGGATTCTGAAACTGACAATGACCAATGAAATGTATCGATTATTTCTTAACAGATTTTTAGACATTATTGAATCTTATGATATGATTCCTTATTTTGTTTTTAGGAAAGAATTATTATTTATTTTGTTTAAAAGAAAAGGTTAATGGATCCTAAAGAATGTTGAATTAGTAAGAAGTAAAAATATAAGTAACTCAAATGTTATGGTAGATTTTTGAATGGTGAAATGCTTAAATGTATTAAGGATTTTGTGATGATCAGATTACATTAGAAGACTTTTATACTATGTGAAACCCTGAATTTTGATATATGAAAATTTTATTCAAGGAAAAATTATCATTTCATTTGTTTATGTTGTTATAAATAACCATTTTGGATTATATGATCCTTGAATTTAGAGAAATAACTGGTTAATACATTTTGGGATGAAAAGTTAATGTTATTCAATAACCATTCTGGTTAAAATATGTCACAGTTATTATTGATGAATTATTTTATTTTTGGGAATATTATAAAATTATATAGTTTTTTAAAAATTACAACACACAGACTACATGACGACCTATTGCATTGGTCAATGGTATGAGAATTGATCCCAAAACCAAAGTGATTTTAGGATTTATCACCTACCACTAGACTACGTGATGTCCCAGATTAGTAAGACTAATATTTTTAGTAATATGATTTTTTAAATCAATAATAAGTTTAATATGGGTAATATATGTAAATGATTAACCTAACATGGAGAATATGTGATTAGGTTATTTACATATCAATATGAGACTTTAAGAGTAGCTGATGTTATTTAGAGATAAATGTTATGATTTATCTTGAAGACCATGTGATTTAATCTTTCTGAGATTTGGGTTGCAATATAATTTAGATTAATTTTATAAATATTATGGACAATTTTTTATTTAATGGAATTTGATGATCTTTGGGTATTGTTTGACATGTTTTTGAGATTAAGAGTAGTTTTTATTTTTGTAAAAGATCTTCATTTTGAGGATTGTCTGATCTTCTATTAACCATAATAGTTTTGGATAATGTCTAAAGACATTAAAAATATATAGGTTATCTTTTGTATATTATTTGATTCTGTAGATGTTGATTATAGTTCTTTCTATGTGAACATGTCATCTTGAATACACAACATTTGAAGAAAAAGTGACTTTCTGGTAGAAATTAATTAAAGGATGAATGTCTAAATGAGAAGTATTTTTCCTTATAGTATTAGTTAAGATCATAAATAAATTCCTCAAATTTATGAAATTTAACTAAAAACAAAGACGTTTTCTGTTAAGTTTTCCTATTGGGGATTCTCATACCATTTAACCCATCACATGTTTGTGATTTTCTAGTGGTTAACATTATCTTAATCATGTTTTCTATAACACACCATCAAAACATGATGGTTTTTTTCACCTCCATATCCATGATTTCATGGAATAAAAATATATTTTGTCTTGGGTGAAATTTTTAATTATATTCTTTTATTTTAATGTTATATATATTTTAACTCTATTTTCGATGTGGGGCATTCAGTGAAGTTTTTTTCCCAATTTTAAAATTGCCTGGAAGAAATTCCCAAAAGGGGTGAAGGATATAACATCCCAAGTAAATAAATAACATTATATTTTTATTTAGATTAATAATTTAAATTAATTTTAAATTTTAATTTAAAGTGAATGCTATGTTTGATGGAATACCCGATACACAACAACATTTTAATTTGAAATCTTACGATGCACACAATATTGAGTTGTACTAAAAAATAATAAAATATTATTATTATTTTAATTGGTAGTCTATGCATAGCCGTTTTAATGGCTAAAATAAATACAAATAACTACAAAATGATTAGACATGTTTGTTAACTATTTTTACATTTATCCATTAAAAGTTATAGGCTTAAAATGTGAATGAATCTAATTTACATTAAAAGGTTTTTTACCACATTTTAATGAAAACCCATCATTAAATATAGTTTTTGACACTTTTAGATGTTTTTTTGGAAAAATAAAATTCTTATTTATAATCAGGACATCCAAATTCACATTTGGTTAAATTATAGTATTTTTCTGATAAAATTTATTTTTTGATGAATAGTGGAAAATAATGTATTTTAATTCAAAACTACATTTTAATATAATTTTTATATATATATATAGATATTATTTTTATAATTGGTTTTAAAGGTTAATTAGATTATATTTTTACCATTTAATTCAATTTTGTTCAGTGGATATAATTTCACATTGATATCGTACATAAAATAAGTGTCAATCATTGGGTAATTAATATTTCTGAAAAACACGCCATTCGTCTTGACAAAAAGAATTAATTTTAATATAACTTTGGCCACATATTTGTTTTGAATTTAGAAAAATTTATTTCATATTTGGAATCACGGGATCCAAATTCTATAAGTAGGTAAATTTTTTTAGGCATTGTGAATATTTACTTCAGCAAAAATTTTATGTTATATTATACCTTTATGCTTTCTGTTATGCGTAAATGGGATAAATTCATTTTTGGAAGTGCGCACTACCGCCCACTAAAAGTGATATGAAATGTTAATGGAATATGTGGTACATATAAAATATGGATTTAATGATATTATATATGATATTATACTAGAATTATAATATAAATATGTATCATTATTTTTTAATTCTATTAAATATGAAATTGAAATGAAAGTAGCATTCATTCGTACGTACTACTTACCGTCTCAGTGAGCAGTGCATTTCATTTCTTACCTAGAAATGTTATGTACTATTATAAATACATATATATATGGGATATATAATATATATATGATATCTAAATAGTTAATAGCATTCTATAGACAATTTTATTTTTACCACATAAACAACTTGTAAATATAATAAGTTCATTTTTGACTCAAGTACCAAATATCGACAAAATGATCGTTGTTAACATAAATGATTAAATAATATTTATAATGTGGTAATATGTGATATAAAAGGAACAATAAACATGAAAAAGGTTTTTTTGAAACTATAAATTAACATATTACTATTATTTAGGAATAACAAGGAACAAACGAGTCACGTCGGAAACGAGGTAATGGGTTTCTTGCCTCACTTTTAAATCCGTGAGATTTCCATTGTTTGACACTAATTTATTGTATACTGTGTATTTTGTACAAAAATTTCATATATATTATCGTGATTCTCTTTATATACATGTTATCATGTTAATCATTTTGTGTTTATTACCTTTTGTCATACGAATTTATTGATTACAACATGGTAAAATATTTTCATCTCAATTTTTTCCCGAGATATTCATGCTATATTTTCCAATATTTCTTTTAGTGTGGTGTATGTACTACCCAAAATTGAATTCATTATGTAATATAATTCAGATTATTGGTATTTAAATCATAATTATATAATTCTCCTTTCATGGGTTGTATGTTTCGTATATTACCAAATCGGTAATGGAACCTTTTAACCCAATTTTCATTCCATGGGTTAATCTTCTAATTCTTAATTAAGTCATGCTATGATTATGTGTGAAATAACTATTTATTTATTTATTTTTTAATTTTCACTCAAAATTTTTTGGATATACTTTTGATACACATAATCACTCCATTGATAAATTCTCAAGTCATCGATATGAACTTGATAAGAGTAATTTTAACTCAATTTCAATTCATTGAGTTAACAATTCAAGTAATTGGTTTTGTATTTAAAATAACATGTGTGAATGTCCTATGATTTATTTAAAAATAATATCTTATAATATTCAGTCTATTTATATTTTTGACAAATTGTTATGTAATTTATTTATCCTCAATCTAAGGATACACTTTTTTATAATGGATTTCGTCTCAATTTACATTCCCTTGAGACTTCATTGTGGTAATTCACGAATTCACTCTTATATGGTGTATATATTTCCATTTTACATATTAAATCATGAAACTACTTATTCTCATGATATTATAATGTTCTTTTTCAATTTTATTCCTCATTTATTTATATTAAAAAATCTCTCATTTTGTTAAAAAATTTTTAACTAAAATATTTTTTAAAATCTAATAAAGATGTATTCTTATAAATATTTATCCTTAATGTACATGTTTAAAAAGAATTATTTTAATTATTTATTTTTATGGAAATTAATGCTTTCAGATGATAATTTATTTAAAAGTTTCAAAGTGGTATTGGACACATTGAGTCAAAAATATCTTTATAAAATGATTAAAATGATTTTGAATAAGGTTTGATAAATCAATGTTTATTTCTATATCTTGATATGATATATTGTGATTGAAATGTGGAAATTTTATCTTTCCTTTATGATTGTGTAATGTCTTCTTATTTTTTTATGTTTATGGGACCATTTTTATGTATATGATTTGTTCGGTGATAAACCTAGGGCGGGTGAGCCAGAGATAACTCTCAAATGCATTGGGTAACATGATAGAGGTAAATGTTGATGTTTCTATTAAAATATTTCGAGAATATTTTGAGATTTTTATTCCAAAAGTAACTCCCTACGTAACTGTGAAATCTACAATGTAAGTATTTTATTGATGCAACATGTTACCTTTATCATTTATGACTTCTATGTGTTACTCATAAATCTTATGATTTAATGAGAAATGTAATGATTGAATAGTATGGTTTCATTGATTGGTATTTATTGTTTGGATAATGTTTTCATTTATTATTTTATAACCCTTACAGATATTTTTAGGCTCATCCCATATTTATAAATGTTTTCCATGTGACTTAAAAAAGAATAAGGGTCATGGATGGGATAGAGGAAAAGCCAGGCTATCTTAAACATGGAAGTAGACATTTTTATTTTTAAGAGTTTTTATTTTATTAAAAAATGGATACTGAGTAGTAGTGTCTACATGTAAATTCATGTTGATAAGAAATATTTATGGCCTATTTCTCTAAAACTATAAACCATAAAAGATGTTCAATGTGAATTATTCATTTATTTCGGGATTATGTAATATTTTAGGATGGGTACTTATAATAATAACTAATTTAATGGAAACTACACAAATATTAATTTTTCATAGCATTCACAATAGATAGAAAATGGGCTTCATGTTGATATCACCATTTCCCAAAATAGGGATAATTAATAGATTCCATAAACATCTCTTCATCATAACCATAATTAATTAGGTTATAGATTTAGTTTAGTAGAACTTTTTGATATCACTTGTAATGAAATTATAATTTCAATAGAAATAATATTAGATGGAAAATGAATTTGAAAGTGCAATGTAACTTTTGTAAGAAAAGTGACAATTCATTGAAAATAAAATTTCTAAAAATATACATTTATTAAAAGTATTATAATTACATTAAAATAAAAATAACAATAAATACATATTAAGGATTATTTAATGTATAGACTGGTCATGATGTCAGGAAATTATATCTATTTAATAAACAATAAAAACATTTCTTTCACAATTTCAATAAAAGACAAATTGGAATTGTATGGAAAAATACCAAATGAATATTTTATATTTTAATTTTTTCATAATGAAAAAATTTCATAAAAAGTACATATTGTAATAATATAAAAATTTAATTTATATTACCAACACATTAATATGGATGAAATAGTTTTTCACTCCAAATAGAGAAAAAAAGTAAATTTTCTATATATATATTTTTGGTTTCATTAGTTTTAATGGGCTAAAAATGAGTGGAAGCATTTATGATAATCATAAAAATATATGAGAGGATAATATATGGGTTTCATTAGAGTTAATTATTAATATTTTATTATTCGGAGTATAATCATAAGCATTCTTGAAAAATGATGAGATTTTATCATATATATTTAGTAGTAAGGTATATTTTTAATCTTAATACCCATTAAGTATATAGAACTATTTGACTAAATATAAATATTAAATAATTATATATATTAGGATCAAAAATTAAAATCATGGATAATATACACACAAAAAATGAATGAACTGGTGTAAAATACACATTTCCAAAATTAATGAAGGTGAGAGAAGAATACAGTATAGTTTTGTATCTTTTCAATCATAAGACAAATAAAAATGTAAAATAAAATGAAATATTAAATATAACTATCATAAAAAATAAAATCATATCATATATCCTATTTTTTGTTTATTCAACTCACAAATTAATGTCGTTGTATAACAAAAAAATATGAACCAAAGAAGACAAATTGTTACCAAAAACCCCTACTGTGAGTCTTGGCATATTTCGCAAACCAGGAAAACTTATTTATATTAAATATATTATTATTATATATCATTTATAGAACCATAAAATTATGAATCATACCATATATGATTTAATAATTTAAATTTATTTCATGTTAATTATCTATTCCTTTTTAAAATAATTTTTTCTGTTAAATAAGTTTATTTTTTC
This sequence comes from Viscum album, assembly GCA_963277665.1. NCBI lineage: Eukaryota > Viridiplantae > Streptophyta > Magnoliopsida > Santalales > Viscaceae > Viscum > Viscum album. The sequence goes on from OY728160.1 coordinate 572,785,503, forward strand.
TTGTATGTTTTGGTTTGATATCGTCGGTACATAAATAGCTATATTGAAGAAATAATATATAGAATTTTATAAAATATATAAAGAAAATATATATTAATTATGTAAATATTTAGAGTGAACTATTAAATATTTGTAGAGACATTAAATTTCACCATACATGGAGATGGCAGGTCATTTGTCTGAATGAATGTTGTTTTAATTTTCTATAGTGATGAAAATAATGAAAGATAATTTTAATGATATCAATCCATGATAGTTATTATTTACAATATATCAAATATATTACATATATTTTTTCATATAATCATATTTTCATTGTTGTAGTGAAAAATGAAATACATCACTTCATGAGGTGGTAGTCCCCCCAATGACATAAATGATGTTATTGTATCCCACATGGAATGTAATGTAACAAATAATATGTTATATAATAATTTTAAAAATATAATTATGTAAACAATTCCACATATATTTTTATATATTAATTTAGTATATCCATTTTAGCATCCATGTAATTCAAATATGAAAAAATAACATCGGTTCATGAAGTAGTTATCCACTATACAAAGGAAAAAAATTTATTATTACCCTAATGTTTGATAGGTAGTATTACACATGTTATATTATAATTAATATACTGTAATAATATCATAAATATATTATATTAGTATTTAATAAAATTATATATCCATTTTGAAAGGTGGTTATGGAAAATAAATAACTTCAGTTCGTGAGGAGGTTGCCTCACTTAAACATGATTGATGGTGTTGTTTCCCATTTGATGAAAGAGGAGATATATATAGGTTATATAATTAAAATAAAAACCTATAATTTTATAGATTATTTTTTTTTGTTTTATCCAAATATTATTAAATATTTTAATGTTTTATTAGATGAAATAAACAACAGCCATAGTTAATAATATTACCACTTCATTACAGACCCACTTTTATTTAATACATAAACCATTTATTGTGGGTCTAAAAATGAAACCAAAAAATATACTATATTGATACTGAAGAATTGAAAATATTATCAATGTTCTAGGATGAACCAAATGGCCTTTCATGTTTGATGATGTTTTGAGAGGGGGTGGCCATTTATTTCTGGTGGAGAGGGAACACATGAAATTTATGAGATGAAAAATGTAGACACACATTGATCACATAAAAAATAAACCAAAATTAGGTAATAATAAAACAACATAGGTTATATTATTTACAGACATTTAGATAATAAGGTTTGTACAAGTTTCTTGGTCTTTATACGACTTATATATTTTCTTTAAAACTGGTAAACCCCTTTCAAACATAATTGTGATAATTAATCATTTCTCTAATTATAATTCATTTTGACCAAAAATATCATTGTCCAAAATATATAATAATAATAATTGTTATTCCAAAATAGGAATCAAATTACAAAAATTATATACAAAAAATCAGAAATATTTAACATAAAAAAGTGAACCTCATTGCTAGGCTGAGAAGATGTTTTCCAAATTGAATATTTGAAAATGTATTAAAATAATTTATATTAGATGTCAATAAAAAAATTAAATTGACTATGAATTGAATATATATAACATAATATATCTTATATTATAATTGAATATATTTTAAAATAATATCACACCTTATAAATTTTTTAAATAGAATGTTATTTTCAATAAAAATAGTTATATTTTACTATTACATGGAAAATTAATCTTATTTAGTAAAATAAAAAATAACCATAATTAAATTAGAAAATTATAAATAAAAATATATATATGTATGTAAATTTTATTTTAATCTTGTTTAGAACTTAAATCTATTATATTTTTACTAAAATTATTACACAATATTTTAAAAAAATTTATTTTCAAAGCATATATATATATTAATACAAAAAGTAATTTTTATCACTATAAATTTATTATATAAAACAAATATACATAATATTCACTATTTATTTATTCCTATTAATTGTAATATGTAAAATGACTTGATAATAATTATTTTTTTTAAATAATTGTAGTTATATTTTTCCATGGTTCATTATATCTCTATATTGAATTTAAAATAGTGTATTGAAGAAAACGTATCTCATGAAATATCATAGTGTACCAATATATGACTATTAAAATGAATTTAAATACCAAAATAACCTCAATTTTTTTAAAAAAATGGGGATTCTTCTTCCCCAATACATTCTTATTTTCCCCCAATTTTTCATCAAGCTACTGGTTTCTCCAGAAAAAATTAACCTGGTTATTGGTTTTATTTTATAGTTATTTCTATATATATTCTTTAATATCCTAAGGTTGTTCCCCATAATAATGATAATTATATAGAGGTCTATACTCTATGTTTTTACATGTAATGGATCATGTACTTACTTCTTCTGGAGAGATACACGTTATATATTGTGAACTAGATATAGGTTTTTTGGAATCATTAAGAAATAAGATATGGTACCAATGTGATAAAAAATATCAATGGTGTTACTATAAATAGGAATTAGATTTAACTTTTATCCAAATTTAATTACCATAATTCATGCTGATATTCTAAGAAATACATTTTCACCAATATAAAATTCCAGATCTTGTCGGTGATTGTTAGTATAACATTTCTTGTGACATGGTGAATCCTTTATGTGCTATTGAATTTATATAACCTTATCAACAATAACAAATTACACCAAATGTCATAATTTAATTATTTCTCATCATGATACCATTATGTTGGATTTCTACACTTTTTTTCATTACTGGAATCATATAGAGATTTATGAAATACCTATAAAAAATAATTGTTGAAGGAAAAATAAACTAGAGGATAGAAATTGTCCCAACCACATATTAATTATAATGATAATTTAAATTTTCTATGTTTTTAATTATTTCCTCAAATAAAACATCAAAATGAGGATTTAATATCATTCTAAAACATAGTGTCTTATCCAAGGCCCATTGATTATTTTCATATATTTATTTAGTATAACTCATCTCTCTATCAGATATAATATAATGTTTTATTCCATTATTAATTTATAATTCATTAGTTTATATCCTAGAAATATTATACAAATATGAATCTTCTCATATTGGAATTAATTGAACTTACTAGTTAAGGAGATTTAATTCCACCCATGAAACATTATTCACATTATATTTATTTGGTATTTTATTGAGAAAATACAGAGTGATGGTTTCCTAATTATATTATGATATGTACAATACACATAGAATCCCCTTAAAAATATTCAATACAACATACCGTTTTGAATTACCAATCCTCAAGATACATATTTAGTAGTTTCAGTCGTTATGTTTTCCCTCTGTAAATATTCTTTCTCATAGGATATTGGTTTCTTATATAAAGTTTTCTCCATTCATTTTTGGGCTCCAAAACCATAGAGTTTTTTTAATACAACATGTATTCAATTATCATGAAGGTTATCATTTATCAAAAATCATATCATTATAGTTCATAAAACATTATAAAATTGAAATAACCTAAAACTGACTTATAATCAAAGAATTTATAAACCATGAATGTAATCAATAACATAGACCATATTCCCACAAATAATAAATTCATTATTCTGAAATAAATCCACTAAACAATTTAAAAATAAATAGTATTTAATTTTTTGAAATGTCTACCCATATAACAATAAACATGATATAAACAATCACATAAATCCTTAAATTGGGGGTCTATGACCCTGAACAAATATTAACCATTAAATTCATAAACCCATAATGGTGTCCAAACATCTTGTTTTATTTTTAAAATGACACATTATAGAGAACTGGTTTTTTACGACATTGAAATATTTTATTATATATTTCTATAGTTGGAATATGAGATAGATTTATATTCTGAGGCCGATTTTGGCCATTATTTATTATTAATAAAAATTTAAATATAATTTTAAATTAAATGTGAATATTCATAAATTAAATGGGTAAAAACATAAATGGAATCTCATATCAGAAATATAATATCATCGTTGAGAACTAAAGGAGGTTTTTTATAGGTGTGAATAAAAATTGATTGGATAAGGGAATTTTGACTACTCACTCATTGTATTTATATTTTATAAAATAGTGATTTATTAATTTCATTTACTCATTCATTATGTCTTAAATGATATGGTAATAAATATATCTTCATTGAAAAATTTATTGGTTTGGCCACATAATCCATGAATCACAAAAGATTCTTTCATTCCTCGTCAGATGGTGAATCTCATTGGACGATGACGGAATGAATGATTGGAGAAGAATAAGACATTGAAAAATTCACAAAATATATTGATCATTGGAAAGTGAATTCGCCATCAAAGGATGGTAAAAAAATATAATAAGGACGTGTCAATTCTTGTTTTACACATATGTGATTAAATCGGATTAGAATATCAATCCTTGTTCTCAGATCTGCACCAGTTATGGACAATTTTATGAACCCAATAACTATAAAATATGTTCATTTCAATTTTTATTTATCCAAGGATGTCCATTCTTGATCATTTTCTTTGGAATATTGACAAAAAATATTTAGACATTCATTTTTATTCTTTTCTCACTTTTTTTCTTTATGTTCATCAATTGTTAATCCTCACTGTCCCAGTTCAACATTTTTGGGTGGTATTGAGCCTTATTAGACCCCCGTAACAAGTAATAATGTGTAGGGAGAGGATCGATGATCTAAGGCAATATATTTATTGGTTTTGAAGAATGGATAATTGTTTTGGTGTTTTGAGATCATAGAATTTATGGTTTAGGATTCAGAATGTTAGGAAGAAGTGATCTTTTAAAGAACTGAATTAAGGATTATTTTCATTTGTCGATGAGGATAAAACATGAATCATGTAAAGTTAAACTCAAATTGGGTGGATTCGAGGTGGGATTATAGGAATTATAAATTCATTGAGTGTATCCCCTCTTCTGTGATTACTATGATTTTGGAAAGAACTAATGATAACATGGAATTTACTCCACCTACATAACCTATACACCTTCACCAGTGGGAAAAATCTATTGTGTGGAAAATAGATAAGGAACAGTGTAGATGTTCAAAGATAGGTACACAACTACGTACCAGAGTACAAAGACATGTGGTTTAGTACATGGACTTGGATAACATAATAATCCCTGGTCCTATTTATCATGGACATTCTGTATAGTCCACCTTATTTGTGTGTTGTACTAAATTGGATGAATAATTGATCCTGCAAGATATAGGGCCATGCGGTGGAGTGATAACACATGCTATTTGGGTCCCCTCAAAGGTCATTACCCAATGATCCCTTTCTTCAAAAAATTAACCATCTATATCTATTTCATTTGAACTTAAATTTTTGCATGTGAGTAGACTATCCTGCGTGTTTTTTCAAGTATAAATAATTGGCTCCACATGTTTTGTATTTGGAGAATCAATTTGAAATGATTTGTGACTGTTACTTATCGATGGTATGGAAATGATAATAGGGATACATAAGGATCACTAGAGACATCATTTGAGTGGAACCCCCTCTTATATAAGGAGATAATGTTTGATAATCTGAGTTGGCAAAAACCACGATGGGATTCCATTTAAACTAATACCCAACCAAGACATAGCTATGGTCTGAAGGGCATTCAAGATCCCCATGGGCTGCAAAAAAGTGGAAAACATCAAATAGTCAATTGATAATTATTTATCCTAATGTAAACTAGTATCAATTAAAAAAATAGAAATCACAACAATAATACAATAATTTTGATCACAAATTATTTTAAAAATGACATATATTACATATTTTAGATAATTAGAAATATAATATGAAACATTGATAGAACCACACGACCATAATATTTGCATGACCTTGTAGTCACCACTATCCACAAGACCAAACTCCTCCAATGGAAAAATCAAAAATAAAACCTAATCGTACATAATAGCATTGGTCTACCAATGCTGATTGAAATAAGTATGTTGTTAAATTAATTTTCCAAAAGGTACTCCCCATAGATTCCATTTAATTCATTTCTAGAAGCAGTCTCAAATCACTGATTATAAAATTCAATTAATGAATATATTTTTTAAAAAATTACATTGTAATCCTAGAATTCCACTAATTCTCATTGCAAACCAACACAGAAAACATTCCTTGTATAAAAATATTTCACTTCACATCATAGTGCTAAAAACCATCCCGTGTGAAATCCGTACCAAATAATCAAAAAGGGTTGTGCAGAAAGTAGTGTAATCAAATCCAACATGGATTCCAAACTAGAAAACAAACACAAACAAACATAATATACATTATATAATTATGTAAAATTCATTAAAATATCTAGAGAAAATCCATTGAAATAATCAGTGTGAACTAACCCACTAATGTATTTTGCAGCTCCATTGTTAATAACCAACTGAACTCTCTGAAAAAGGAAATCTGGTAGCACGTCTGACCTTGCCACATCATATGCAAGGGTTTCCAAACCTTCTAATTAGTGTAGAAAATCATTCATCCCTCTAACATATAGGAAACACCATGGAATCCAACTATTTTTATAATAATACCTAAAAACAAGGTTCACAAACCATAACCCACTATGTTCTCAGGTACAATCCACTATAGGGGAACCCAACCCATGGTCCATTGGAACCAATACCAACCTCATACCTCTACATGATCCATTTGGGGGTGTCATATCTAATGAGCTTGTTGTCCTGAATCATATACCATGTAATTAAAAACATATATGAAATTCTATTTATTCCAAATAATTATCACCCATCAAACATAGATTTTAGGGAAACAATAATATTTAATATCAATCTACTTTAAAAGTAATATTAAAATAAAAAAAGCTTCATCCACCTACCATGTTTTTAAATATGTCTTCCAACACATTACACGATTCCCACATAGACCATACTTCACATATGTTCCAAAATTTAGAAAACAACACATGTTTTCAATTGGTCATTCCCTTTTTATCATATAATAACAACAATTCAAAGGCCAAAAAACTTCTAATCATGCCTAGACATCTACAAAAATAAAAATCACCATATTCCAAACATGTAAAATAACTGACTATGAACTAAAAATTTTCAATCCATAAAAATTTACAAATCCCATTCCAAACTATTTATAAATTAAATATGAAATGATACATTCACATGAACAATTAATATGAGGCATTAACATTTTATGTACAAAAAACATCCCAAGGCAAATTAAAAACATGAAACAAAAAAAAATACCCAACTGAGAATTTTAACATTTTAAAAACAAAACCACATCATAAATTTTCAAACATGCACTAATATAAATTTTCTCTCTAAGTGCGTCTAAGTTTGATAATTTTATTTTTGGTAGTCAATAATCAAGCTATATGAAAATTATTCCAAATGGGTTGAATATTAAAAAAAACATTTGAAACCATGTTTAAAGTCACATTAAGTTCCAAAACAACATACCAAAATCAATGAATCAATTTTGACTTCAACAAAAAAGGGAAGGATATTCCATTGGAAAATAATAAATTCAGAAAGACCATATTTCAATCAAATTTTAAAAAGGTCATCAAGTAAACATTAAAAAAACAACTTTCCAAAAGTAGTCCAACACATAATTTAAAACACAAAAATCAATCTTAATGTGATTTATGGAAACAAAAACATCATTCCATGAAAATATTTTAGTGTCTATAAATCACCAAAATCCATTTTTAAATAAATATGTGATGTATTTTTTATCAACAAAACAAGCCACGCATAAGTGGCCCATCCTTAAAGTCGCCATATTCATTCAGTAATTCTCAAGTGATAATCATAGGACATTACAAAAACATTATCAGGGGAAAGAGACTATGTAGATCATTTTTTCGTGAAGTACATAGAAATATATACATATATATATTTTCAAAGGAAGGCACTAATACGAAATATGATTCCGATGATAGAAGTTATGGAAATTAATTTATAAAATTGTTGAATAAATTTTATATTTCAAGTGTGATTAACAAAAGGCAATCGAATAACTCTTAAAATTTAGATCAGATTAAAATCTAAGAATGTGATTTGGTATACAATTCATTATTGATCAAAGGAGGGACATAATATATATCAGTGGGTGATTTTTGGTCCCCTCAATCATTGGTGGTATGTTTAAGTTGATTAATTAATTAATTATACATTTAACTATAATGATGTCTATTAATGTTAATTTAAGTGGACTTCATCATGTTTTTCTCTTTTTTCTGACATCGGTAGAAAAGCTCTCCTCCCATCCTCCTTTTGGGAATCCTGTTGGAAACAATGAAAACCCTCTAGATCATAGAGAATCTAATAACGATGAAAGCATCAACATCATTTTATCATTATGTAAAGATGGTATTCACAAATTATTAATCCAAACTGATGTTGGACTTTCCACTGGTGGTTTCCACACCTTTTGATTAAATGACTGATCATGATCAATTATCACTCTTTGATCTATGTTAATTTGAGGATTTTCCAAATCCCATGTATCAGAATAAATTATCCAGTCAATTTATTTATTATTATTCCAAAATTTTCTTCTTGATTTCCCTAATATTAAATATAAGTCCAAGAACTATTGGGAAAAAATTATTATCACCATTTTTATAGGTGTTTCCACTATATTTCTTCACATTCTTCATCATTGGCCCGCATGGTCCTGATTCTACTTTTTTGGGTGGGTATGAATATGGTAGAACCATTTGATTCATTCTAGTGGAATAAATGTCATGAATAACAACTGTTTAGTGACAATTTGATAAATAAGTGGAATAGTGTTAGGTCAATAAATGGGATCAATCCAATGTGTGTCTTATTGTGGAAGTAGGTTGTACAAGATAAGGTCAATTACCCATGATTTCCTAGTTGGCATTCAATAATGACATAGAGTGTGAAAATATCTGTTCAATGTGGAGGGAATGCATGGGGTCCCATGGTGGATGTTGATTTGGGTTTTTTTTATTGTGGCTGGACACTAATCTCTAATGGAGTGGTTAATATGATGGACATAATTTGTTTTATTAATGATAATAATAATGGTGATGATATGTGATAATTTAAATAATTATTTGTAATTTTTATTGTTTTAAATTATAATAATAATGGTTTACATGAGATACTTAAGCATATTATTATTATTATACGATAATAATTTTAATGATATAAAATTGAAAAATAATGTTAAATTATACGGGACATTTAATATGGGGGGATCACAACATGTGAAGAAAAAAACACATTGCATATTATTATTATTGATATTAATGATTGTGATGTGATTTATGATATTTAGGAAAAATAAGAAAATATTATTTATTATGGATGTATTGAGGCACCTAAAGAGAATGTGAGTGTACTTAGGAGTAATGTGGAGATGGGGGCATGTAAAACGGTGAGTGTGTGACTCCAAATTTGAAGCTAGATAGAAAATTAAATAAAATATAATAATAATAATTTTTTTTAATCAATCAATTATTCATTTGTAATGTTTTCGTATGAAATTATAACCATTGACTATCAGCGAAAATGTGATCCTGGAATTGATATTGTCATATGAAAACTAATGTTTGACACCATTCTCAAAATCATGTCTGATGTCAACAAAACACCCCATAATAAGAAAATTATTATTATTATGGGATATTATTTCCGACATATATACCTCGTATTATATTGGAATGAAACAAAAAAAATTGGACCATACAACCCAAATATTAATACAGTCATTTGAAGACTAATTTTATGTATTTTATTCAGACTCATACATGTAGACCACAAGAGTCCATTCATGTGTCGTGGTGTGAAAAGAAACTTTTTTACCATGTGTAATATTGAGGCAACTGAATAATCTATATTGTTTTTTTTCATTTAAGATCACAATGTTGTTATCTGTTTGGACATCCTTGTACATTTAAAGATGCATATTAGTAAAATTATTATTTCCACCATTGGTTGGGGAAAATTCTTGTGCATTTATTAGGATTATGGATGAGACACACCATTATTTAAACATACACACTATGTAGTTAATAATTTCCTTAAAGGTGTGTTTTGATTGGGACACAATCATACAAATGAGTGAGACCACAGTTCATGTGGGTCCATAACATTTAGCATACATCTTTTTGATGAAACAAATATGTTATGAATCTTTAATATTTTAAGATGGTTTTGGACCATTAGTATCCAATATATAGTGTTTTTCTATATAGAATGAAATGGTCCCCTTAGTAGTGTCTTTCAAGATATGATGTAAATTGTTCTATGGTTGTAACACTCTGAGGATACTCAAAATGACACAAAGGTCATATAAAATCATCAAAGAATTAGGTTTAACCCTCTTGATGAGATTGATAGTATAATTCTATGATAATTGAAGTAGTATTATCCTATACTACGAATGGGTAATGGAATTCCTAGATGATATTTATTTGTTTCCCTATAGTGGGTATGGCTAGTAGAGTTCCTCTATGTTCTGGGGTTACCCTCCATCATGGTTGGGTGATGGAATTCCCCATTGACATCTTTCACATGATAATATCCAACAAGAATAGAAAGTTGAATTCCATAGTGACTCAGCCACCTTCCCTATAGTAGGAATGAACATGAAGAAATTATTTATTGATTAACATATCCTTAAATTTTCTTCATTGATTCTCACTCAAATTTACCCAAGAGAAGAAGGTAGGACGGTCCTTGTAATCTAGCTTGGGATGTCGAATCCACAGAGACCAAAGAAGTAACCTATAGACATGCACATTAAAAGGACTGTTTTGGATATTAAGTGGCCATCTTGGGTTGATTTTAGATGGGTTTAAAGTATCACTAAAAGATTTAAGTAAATTCAATTAAAAATAATGAGTTTATCCTAGGTTATCGCTCGGGGTGGATTCGACGTATTTCCTTTTTAATGATTTCAATTTCTTATATTTGAGAAGGGTTCATTTAAGGAGATAAAAAACATCACCACTTACTTGTTTAATGCCTACACCTTTTAATTCTAATCACCTATAAACTTGAAGGATAAAAGTTTTGAGCACTTCAAGGTAAAGGTTCGTATTAGCACTTGATGTGTGCAGCCTTAAATTCAACAAGGACGATGGAGTTTAAAAATAATCAAATTAAAATCCCAATTAAAGAAGTGATTATACATTAATGAGGTGATAAATAACATACAATACATCCCCTTGATACTCACATGGATCAACCCATAATTGGTTTATCCCTCCAATGATCTCATGGTTTCAATGGAAGCGGAAAGTAGACTCATGAGGGATGACAGGGAGAAGTAAAGAAAACAAAAACAATAAAATGATCACTCCACCTTTGTGTGAATAATTAAACCATGTTTGGTGTGAATAAAATCACACCTTGATCCAATGGCATCAAATTGATATGAATAACAACATAATAAGAGTAGAATAAGAACTTTTATTAAGAAACCAAAGTGAATTGAATAGCTTACATGTGAATGAAATATTTGAGACAGCAAAATTGCAGCATAAAATTACAATTGAAAAATGCATACAAGATTCTCAAATACTCCACCACCACTACCTTAAATAGAAATTTTGGAATCCTTGGGTCGATCCTCCAACAGTACAAAGCATCCCACTTTATTATGGTAGGCCAAGGGTGGTGGAAAGCTTGTGGAACTTAGACTTTTCCACATTTGACCTGAGGTGGCAGCCAGCTTTTATCCACCATACAGACATTCTATGAAGACATTCTAGATGGATGAATCAGAGTGGAAAAGAGACTAATAAAAAGGATCCCTAGATGGCTCCTAACAGATTGTAAAATTTTGTCCCATTTGGAGTTGTATATTCAGAGATATTATCATATTAGTGGGCTGTTTTTCTGGGCCGAAGAATCTGGCCTAGAATATTATTTCTAATTTGGGCCGCCTAAATGGACACCATGGAAGATGAATTAGCATTGGATCCTGAAGGGAGATTTGTTACTCTATATGGATTCTAGAATCAGAAGAAATTTGGGATTAATTGGGCATGTATGTTGAGCCCCACAGTCTCATCAGTGGGCTGGTGTCCAATCTTACTTCTCCAGAATTGCTTCCTTTCATCACAAAATATACCCATCTTCTTCTAAGAAATCTCCATTGATCCCTAAATGAAACATGTTCATATTTAAGTGTAGATAAATTTACCAAAATATAAAATTATTAAAATGGATAATTACATTCCTTAAAATCAGATGAATCATTGGGTACTCTAAATGATTTTAAAAAAAATGTACCACATAATAGTGCATTTCAAGAAGTAATTACAATCATAATGTGAAATGATGTTCAAAGTGTAAAGTGCACAAAAATGGTGTTTTTGAATAAAAAATAACATAAATATTATGTATATTAAAAATGAATATTTCCTTCATTTAGTGACTAATCACAGCCCCCAAGTTGAGTTTTGCTAGTCCTGAGAAAAATATATCTCAACAATATGAATTTTTAATTCCCTTTTCCAAAAACATTTTAATAGACAATGATCACCAGAAACCCATATACCAAACAATCATGAAACCCATAAAAATATTTTAATACAAGATATTTTCATAAGCAGATCCCAATCTGAAGCCCATTCCTTTGTTCAAATTTATTTCTATATTTCATCCAATATCAATTAAGTAAGAGGATGTGTTGTGCATCACAATAGACAATGGGTTCAACTTTATTCAAGGGGAAAATTACAGAAGCTCTAGGTGGAATAACATATCAATATTAAGATGAGTATTCAATTTTTTTGTATTATTATTATTATTTTGTTTTTTGCAATTTTTCTATGGTAATTGAAATTGCACTCAAAAGAGCCAACCCCTGTAGCGAGACTTTGCCGATGACTCCCAGGCTCAAAGACATTAGGTCAGCAAGTGAAGCCCACATACTCGGGCATCATCTCGATTTAACTCAGTCAAAAAAAAATTCAAATTACAATAAATAGTGATAAAATTATATACTCTAGGCCAGAAAACTATGGAGTCACGATCCCCATGTTCCGAAAGCCACGGATTAGGTCATTTCATTGTTCTACATGCAAAATTTTTTTAAATTTTTTTTGAATACTCATATTAAACAAAAATTATCAACAAACATATGATATTTATATAGGGGACCCCATGAACCAAAACTGATACCCCAATATCCAAAGGATGTGCATTGTGATATTTTTTTTATTTGGATGAAAATATAAAAGATGAAATATCACATTGGACAACCACACTTTCCAAAATCAATGCTCATGAAATTATACAAGGATTAATATCAGAATCAGGGTATGCTAAATTATTTGATATTTAGTTTCAAAGTGTTCAATATGTATTACCATGTTTAAAGTTAAAGGAATTTTTCCTTCCATTTTCATTTTTTTTTCAAATCATTTATCATGTTTTTTGACACACAAGCATTTTTTATTTTATCTCCCCCACAGCTTAAAATAACAATGTACGCAGTGTTTAAAGAAAAGAAAATTTACAAGGGGGTCGAGGTAGAGAATGAAAGTCCAATATGGAAATTGAAAATGAGGGTCATGTAATGAAGTCACCTGGTGGTTGAAGTTTGAAGTTCTTTCTGCTCCAATTTATTCCTTTGATATCCATGTCGCTTGCAAAGTTCCCTAGTGGAAAAAGGAAAACAAACAAAAAAGAGATAGTATATATATATATAATTAAAATATAAGTATATATATATAAAATAAAATAAACTGATGATACATTGTCTTCTTATTAAATTTCTGGGTATGGTATTACTCAAAGATCACACCACGTGACACGGATGAATATGGTGCTCCCCTTTCATACCCATCCATACTCATAATAGAAGAACATGTCAACAATTTTTTTTTTAAATATAAAAATTATTATTTAAAATAAAAATTTTATTAAAACAAAAAATGATAGGTATCTTTAAAACCATGGGTTTCCTCCAATGCAGCACTTTTATTAACATTGTTAGCTCAACTTGAACCCTAAATATATCAATTTTTTCATTGTTTATAGGTTGGCTCAGTTAACTCAACCTCTATTTCCTGTTTATTGAATGATTCAATGAACAGTTCTAACCATTGACCATTGACCATGATAATGTAACCACTTGTGGGATCTTGAATCTCTACTGCCCCATGAGAGAATACATGATGCACTAAAAAAGGTCCTGACCATCTAGACCTTAACATTCCCAGGTGTAAATGAAGATTTGAACTATACAAGAGCACAAGTTTTCCCGGTTCAAACTGTTTGACCTTGATATTTATAGATTGGTATGCTTGAACTCTAGCTTTATTGATCCTGGAATTTTCATAAGCCTCCATCCTTAGTTCCTCCAGTTCATTGAGATCTAATTTCCTTTTTGTTTCGGCCATTGAGATGTCATAATCCATTTTATTAATTTCCAAAAAGGCTTTATGCTCAATTTCCATAGGTAAATGGAATGCTTTTCCATAAACCAACATATATGGGGACATTCCTAAAATGGTTTTATATGTGGTTCGATTGTTCCAAAGAGCATCTAAGAGTTTCTCAGACCAATATTTCCTAGAGGGGTTGATAGTTTTATCAAGAATTTACTTAATCTCCCTATTCGCTAACTCAACATGACCATTAGTTTGAGGATGGTATGCAGTGGACACTTATTGAGAAATACCATACTTAGACATGAATGAAGAGAATGGGTGGTTGCAGAAATGGGTTCCTTGATCACTGATTATAGCCATAGGAATTCGAAATCGAGAAAATATGTGATCTTTTAGAAATCTAATCACAACTTGATGATCATTGGACTTAGTGGGAATGGCCTCAACCCATTTGGAGACATAATCACCAGCTAAGAGTATGTAGAGGTATCCCCTAGATTTTGGGAAGGGACCCATGATATCAATTCCCCAGCATTCAAATATTTCAACCACTAAGATGGGAGTGAGTGTCATTTTATTCCTTTATGTGATGGACCCTACTTGATGACACCTAGGAAAGCTTTGACAAAAGGTGTAGGAGTCCCTTGAGATGGTGGGTTAGAAGAGACCACATTGAAGAATCTTAGAAGATGTTTTCTTAGAGGAAAAGTGACCTCCACATGCCTCACTATGACAGAAATTAAGGATGGACTCTTGTTCAGGTTCTGTGACACACCTCTTAATGACTTGGTCAGGGAAAAACTTATAGAGGTATGGATCATCAAACACATAGTGTCTAACATCAAAAAGTAATTTCCTTCGAGCATGAGTCCCTAAGAATTTTGGAATGACCCCTGTAACTAAGAAATTGGCTATGTCGGCATACCAAGGGTAGTCACTCACAGAGTATAGGTGTTCATCACAAAACGAATCAGACATAGAAAGGTGATTTGAGTTTTCATTGAATTCCATCCTAGAAAAGTGATCAGCTACAACATTTTAACCTCCCTTTTTATCCTTGATTTTGTGGTCAAATTCTTGTAATATAAGGACCCACCTAATCAGTCTAGACTTAGCATCTGGTTTTTGGAAGAGGTATTTTAGTGCAGAATGGTTAGTGAATACAGTGATGGGGGATCCTACAAGGTAGGACCTTAAATTATATGAGGAAAACAAAATATAAAGTAACTCCTTTTCAATGGTGGTGTAGTTGATTTGGGCATCATTTAAGGATTTTCTTGCATAAGCAATGACATAAGTATTTTTATCACAATGTTGTCCTAACACAGATCCTACAGAAAAGTCACTGGAATCACACATAAGTTCGAAAGGAAGGTTCCAATTTGGAGATTTCATGATGGGGGGAGAGGTGAGAGATGATTTGAGGGTTGAGAATAAACCCTCACAGTTTTCTGTCTAAACAAATAGAGCATCCTTTACTAGGAGAGCACAAAGGGGATGAGAGATTGAACTAAAGTCCTTGATGAATCTTCTATAGAAACCAGAATTTCCTATGAAAGACCTCACTTCCTTGATAGTTTTGGTTGATGAAAGGTGCCGAATGATGTCAACCTTGTCTTTATCAACTTCAATCCCCCTACCTGAGACCAGATGGCCTAAAACTAGTCCCTCTTTAACTATAAAATGGAATTTTCCCAGTTTAGGACTAGATTCATTTCTTCACATCTTGACAAGACTCTCTCAACATTCCTCAAACATCCCTCAAAAGTATCCCCAAACACAGAGAATTCAAACATGAAGACCTCTAGAATATCCAGTACCATGTCTGAGAATATTCCCATCATACACCTTTGGAAGGTTCCAGGGGAATTGCATAACCCGAAGAGCATGTGTTTGAAATCAAAGCTTCCAAATGGACATGTAAATGCAGTCTTCCCTTGACCCTCTAGGGAGACCTCAATTTGATTATACCCTGAGTACCCATCTATGAAACAGTAGAACGTATGAACTGCCACTCTCTCAAGTACTTGGTCAATGAATGGTAAGGGGAAATGATCCTTCTTAGTGAATGATTTTAGCTTTATATAGTCAATGCAGACCCTCCATCCACAACTCACGCTTGTTGGAAGAATCTCTCCATCCTCATTGGTTATCACTGTGATTCAAACCTTTTTTGGAACCACTTGGATTGGGCTGACCCATTCACTCTCAGCTATGGGATATATGATACAAGATTTTAGCAATTTAAGGAGTTCTTTTCTTACTACCTCCATGATATTATGATTGAGTCACCGTTGAGGTTGACGACATGGATTTTAATCATATTCTAGAACAATCCTATGAGTCCCGATAAGTGGGCTAATCCTAGGAATATCAGAAAGGGTCCAATAAATGGATTTCTTATGCTTCCTAAGGACATCTAAAAGCATCCTTTAATTATTTGCTTCAAGAGATGAAGAAATGAAAATAGGATGTGTTTGAGTGTCCCCTAGGAAAGCATACCTGAGTGTAGCGGGAAGTTCCTTCAAATCAAGATCTGGTTGGTTCAGAATTTTGGCAGACGATTGGGACATCAGATCATGTTCAATTTATTTTTTTAGAGTTTCAGAAAGGATTGATTCCCCACATGTAGAAGTTTCAGCTACTATATTGGCATGATCAGATTTAGGGAAGGAATATGGAGTGGTCTCCATGAAAATGGTTTCTTGAAAGGTTTCACTGATTTTTGGACCTAAGACTTCATCATAAGAGCAATTTAAAAATGATTCAAGCCAAGGAGATACACTTCCTTCATATGAACAAAGGAAATCAATCTCGTCCAGACTTAAAGCTTCATCAAATATTCCTTGATATTTTATGGATCAATATCAATGCTTCCTATCTTGTTTACTTCATGAATGTACTCGCCATCCCCTATTTTTGAGATTTCATAATAGATGTTCAAGTCAAGACTCATGTTAAAAAAAGGAGATGGTCATGTTCCCATTTCGAACTCAGACAACAGAGTTGATTGTTACAAGGAAAGGGCGACCAAGGATGATTGGGGTTTGTTACTTATTTCCTAAGATTGGATGATTGTCAAGGACAATGAAATCAGTAGAGTAGATGAAGTTTTCAACCATTACCAGAACGTCCTTAAAAATCCCCTTTGGAATCCTAATGCGATGATCAACAAGATGGAATGTGACAGATGTTGGTTGGAGTTCATCAAGGCCTAACTGGCAGTACACAACATATGGGATGAGATGGACACTAGCACCTAGGTCACACAAGGCCTTGACAACTTTTCTCTCTCCTAGATCAACATTGATGTAAGGGAATCCCGGGTCTTTCAACTTAGGAAGAATGGTCCCTTGAATGGTGGTACTTACATTAACAGCCAAAAGGAAATGGTTTTTATGTGATTTTTTTTAAAAGTGCACAAGTCCTTAAGGTACTTTGAGTAGGCAGTTATGGTTTGGATTGCATCGAGAAGGGGTATTTTCAACTTGAATTGTGAAAATATTTCTCTCAACATTTCACTCAGTTCAGGCTTGGATTTCCCCCACATGCATTGAGGAAATGGTGTAGGTTGTGGGGTTGATTGTTGAAGAGTTGTTTCCTTGAAAATGTTATCAGTTTCCTCAGTTTGATCTTGTTGTTCAATTGAATTTTCATCCATGTTTGAATCTTTATGTGGGTTCTAAATTAGTTGTTCAGGTTTCTCAATTGATTTCCCACTTCTTAAAACAGTCACTACCTTTAGTTGTTCATGAGTTGTTTGAGTACAACTTGACTCTCCCCTTGAAGTTGAGGATGGCACCGCTAGAGTAGGCATGGGTACCTTTCCAGTTTTGATGGTTTGAAGTTCATGTTTTAGGGAAGATACCTCCGAGTTCATCCTCCCCATTTTTTTATATAGTTGTTCTAGTAGGCTTTGTGGAACAGTTTGGGTTGGTGCTTGATAAGATTGGTTTATCCCGGGGGATATTTTGGAAGTGGGATGGTTTGTTGAACATGGACCAGTGGATTTTGGTATTGGATAGGTTAGATTTGGAACTGGTTATGGGATTGGTAGTTCTAATTGGGGAATGGATTTTTTCCCTGTGGTTGGTTAGGTTGTTGGTTATCATTCCAAATGAAGCCTGGGTGGTCGTTATACCCTAGGTTGAAGGTGTTTTGGTATTGAGGCTTTTGAAAGTTCAAAGCATTTACTTCCGTTGGGGGTCCTCCTAAGATAACATCCTTGATGGATGGAATGGTTAGGCAGTTTTCTGTCTTATGGTCATGATTATCACAAATTGTGCAAACATGGTCAACAGTTTGGATTTCATTGACTTTCCTAAGGTCTATCTCTTCATCCTTCCTAGAGAGTGTTGCGAGTTTATCCCTAAGGATTTCCTCTTCTCTATGAGTATGAATTCCAGTAGTTCTTTATGGCTTTTCAGAATAAGGTGAAGTTCCCCATGTTTGGTTTTTTAAAAAAAGGATTTCTAGATACTCGTAAGCATCATTTGGGGCTTTGTTTTTAAATGTTCCATTACACATCAAGTCAATGAATTGTTTGTTCCCCAGACCCAATCCTTCATAGAAAATTCTCACTTGTTCGGGAATAGAAAAAACATGGTGTGGAACCATGTTTACAGTTTCTTTGAACCTTTCCCATGTTTCATAGAATGACTCTCCCTCTTTTTCAAAAAGGTTTTGGATACTCTTTTTAAGTGCAATTGTTTTGTGGTGAGGAATGTATTTCTTATAGAATTCTCTTTTTAGTTGGTCCCAAGAGTATATGGATGATGGTCTCAAATTTTTTAGCCAATTTTTAGCTCGATCCATAAAAGAAAAAAGAATTAGCCGCATCTTAGTTGATTCTAGTTGATGTGGGGGACACATGGTTTCTACAATGTCATTGAACTCCTTAATGTGAATGTAGGGCATCTCGGACACCATTCCATGGAATGTGGGAAGGCGGATTTGGACATGGGCTTTAAATATGTAGTAGGAATATCTAAGGGAATTTTGTCTAATTCATGATGGGGAATTTGTCCAAGAAGGTGTTAGATAGTCATTCATGGTTTGATCAATTACATTCCCCAAGTTTGGTGCTGCCTCATTTGGGTTTCCATTTTGGTTCCCACCCGGGTTTATGAGTTGGTTTATTTAAAGACCTTCCATTGAAATGGTCTCAATTTTTGACTCGGGGGTGTTAGGATTATTAAGATCTAATGGAAAGTGTTCCCTTGGTGTACTTGACTCCCCAACCCTAGGACTATCCACCCTAACTAGACGGTTTGATTGATCGCGGGTTTAGGAGGACATGCGCCAAAAGAAAAAAAACGAGAAAGGGACAAGATAAGAGAATTTGTATGAGAAAAGAGGAAATGGGGGAGAATAGAATGTGTGTTTAGATTAAATATTGGGGTCCCTAGAAATAGCGCTAAATTTTTACTCTCGCCCAAATTTATCCAAGAGATGAAGGTAGGACGGTCATTGTAGTCTAGCTTGGGTTATAAAATCCACAGAGACCTAAGAAGAAACCTATAGACACGCACATTCTAAGGACTGTTTTTGGCTATGAAGTGGCCAACTTGAGTTTATTTTAGATGGGTTTAATGGATCAACAAAATATTTATGTAAATTCAATTTAAAAGAATGTGTTGATCCTAGGTTATCGCTCGGGGTGGATTGGACATATTTCCTTTTTAATGATTTCAATTTATTGTATTTGAGATGGGTTCATTTAAGGAGATACAACAACATCATCAAATTCTGGTTTAATGTCTACACCCTTTAATACTAATCACCTATACACTTGAAGGATCAAATTTTTGATCACTTCAAGGTAATAGTTCATATTAGCACTTGAAGTGTGTGCCCTTAAATTCAACAAGGACGATGTAGTTTAAAAATTATCATATAAAAATCTCAATTACAGAATTGATTATACATTAATGATGTGATAAATAACATCCAATCCAGACCCTTTATACTCCCCTGGATCAACCCATAAGTGGGTTATCCCTCCATTGATCCCATGGTTTCAATGGAAGCGGAAAGTAGACTCATGAGGGAGGACATGGAGAAGTAAATAAAACAAAAAAAATAAAATGATCACTCCACCATTGTGTGAATAATTTCACAAGGTTTTGTTTGAATACATTCACACCTAGATCCAAAGGTATCAAAAGTGATATTATGAACAAAATAAGAAGAGTAGAAGAATAACTTTTATTAAAAAACCAATGTGAATTGAACAACTTACATGTGAAAGACAAATTTGAGACAACAAAATTGTAGCATAACATTACAATTGAACAAATCATCCAAGATTCTCAACTCCTCCACAAAAACTGCCTTAAAAAGGAATTTTGTAAGACTTGGGTCTAGACTCAAATATTACAAAGCATCACACTTGATTATGGTAGGCCTAGGATGGTGGAAAGCTTGAGAAACTTAGGCTTTTCCACATTTGACTCGAGGTGGCAGCCAACTTTCATCCACTGATCAGACGCGCTTTGATGACCTTCTATATGTCCGAATCATAGTGGTCCATACAAAAGGAAAATTGATCCCCTAATGTATACTAACCGTCCGTAAAATATGGGCCCATTTGGAGTTGTATATTCGGAAATATGATCATATTAGTGGGATTTTTTTCTCAGCCGCAGAATCTGGACCAGAATTTTATTTCTCAATTGAGCCGCTTAAATGGACACCATGGAGGCCGAATTAGAATTGGATACTGAAGAGTTATTTGTTACTATACATATCATATAGAATACCACGAAATTTGGGATTCATTGGGTCTGTATGTATTGCCCCAAAGTCTAATCAGTGGGCTGGTGTCCAATCTGACTTCTCCAGAATTGCTTCCTTTCATCACAAAATATCTCCATCTTCGTCCATGAATTCTCTATTGATTCATAAATGAAACATGTTAATATTTAAGTGTAGATAAATTTCAGAAAATTTTAAATTAAAAAAATGGATAATTATATTCCTTAAAATCAGATAAATCATTGGGTACTTTAAATGAAGTTAAAAAATGTACCACATAATAGTGCATTTTAAGAAGTAATTACAATCATAATGTGAAATGATGTTCAAAGTGTAAAGTGAACTAAAATTGTGATTGTGAATAAACAATAACATGAATATTATGTATATTAACAATTAATATTATCCTCATTTAGTGACTAATCATTCATTCAATGAGTCTTATTTCTTTTTTCCTCTTTAACGTTCTAGATAATAGACAACCACTAGTCACCATCACCTTGGGGTAAATAGAACACTAGTGAAAAATTTCCCAACATTACAATGATTTAAATATCTTCTATAGACACATAATTAATTTCTCCACCACAATTGGATTTTTTAGTTCCATTAAACTATGGTGTATTTTACACAAAACGAG
The DNA here is from genome assembly GCA_963277665.1 of Viscum album. Taxonomy (NCBI): domain Eukaryota; kingdom Viridiplantae; phylum Streptophyta; class Magnoliopsida; order Santalales; family Viscaceae; genus Viscum; species Viscum album. The sequence continues at coordinate 572,807,288 of OY728160.1, forward strand.
ATCTATCATAAGAGATTCTCTCTATATAATAGGTTTATCCATTTGAGAAAGGGTATTTTTCAGAACCTTCTTACATTTCCCTAATATATCGTTATGATTCATAGTTAAAATACCATAAATATTAAATTACTTATCCTGTAATCCTATTCAATGTCCATAAGTTTTTAAATAATTCTTCATCATATATTCCATTTAAAAAAATTATATGTTAGATTACCTTATCAAATTAAAAAATATTTAATACTCAAAATATGGTCTAGAACGGAACCAAAATTTATGCATTGAAAATATTTTAATCATAATCAATGAATACTTTAGGGACATCATTAATTATAAATCTTATATAATGGTATGTACCGAAAAAGTGAATTATCATAAGAATATCAACAAATATTCCCAAACCATGATATCAATAAGAACATTTTTCATGTTTTAGGTTAACCTAAGTAAACCTTTGAACACCATGTTGGTGTTATAACTCATAGTTACATATTTTATAGAAAATCGTTCACATGTTGTATCTAGACATGGGTGTTTTTATCAGAATTAACACATAATCCCTACCATATGAAACTTATAGTATTTTCTTGTATTCTTATACATAATTTATATATTAGGTGGTTTGAATCTAATATTTGTTTTCTAAATCTATTTTCCAAGGTTACTACTAAATATTCAAGGATATAAACTATAATTCCATGATTTTAGAAGCTCAAATTCAGGGCATTATTTTATTACATATTCTTGATTTGAAGAAATATGATATCAAAGGACTGCCCATTTTAGTATTCTTGGAAATCCATATTACATACATGATACCCATAATAGATTGTGAAATAGAAAATAAAAACATGATATGTATTAAATTTAATTACACATAATCCTTGAATAGTTATTCAAGGATTTCATATTCATAACCTGGTAGAATTTAATCATTAAAATGTGAGATAAAATTATAATTAAGGGTATGTAAAGAAAACGTAATATTATATCAATTGAAATAAATTATCTTTTCAATTTAAATAACCTATCACATATTTCATTAAAATAATTTGTTAAGGTAATATCACTATAGAAAATCAAGAAACTGAAAATCATTCCATCTAAATTATTAAAATGAGAATTAAATTTATCCATAGATATTTCATCATAAAATACCATGGATGATAATAATATATTTCACATTATAATAATTCATAATTATTTTATTCCACCATTACATGTAAATTTATTCAGAACCATGATAACCTTTCAAAATATGATTTAACTATCAGATAAAAACGCATCCATTTTGGCTAACTATTTTATCTAATAAGAATACTAATCCATAATGTAGATATCTATAAATGGGTCCCACCCTTATCATACGTGAAAACATAATTAATCATATATAATGGTTAATTGAAATAATAAAAAATATTCCTTTTCAAATACAATTACTGTACGAAGGATACAATTTATAAATTATTCCATAGTTAATTAAATATCTATAAAAGTATTCACCATATGTAAAATGAGAAATGTTTTGTGAAATAATAATATTCATCAATGACAATTAAGATATTAAAAAAATTATATGGAAAAATTATTACCATACAATGATTGTTTCCTCATAATGATGCCAATCATAAAAGGTAGTGAATTTTCAAGGATAATCATTAATATATACTTGAGGAAAATAATAATTAAACATTAAAATTTATTCATTACAATTTGTATCATTTAAATAATAATCACCATAATGTAAAAAATAAAATAAAACATATAGTGTAATTTGATTAAATATATTCATTATATAAAACATAAATTGGATGAATAAACACCATATAAATGTAATTTTGTTCATAACAACAAATATGTCTCAATAGAATATAAATTGAGATGAAATATATTTTCAAATACATCATTTTAATGTGTAGTATTTATCATAAAATATATTGGATTAAAATATGTTACTAAGTTATAATTGAACCATAATAATGTTCATAATATCATATAAATAATTAACACAATATTTCATTACCTATTTTTTAAAACTAATTCATTATTTTCACTATGTCAGTTGTTAATTTCCGAGTTTTCTAAAAATTGTTTTTAATTTTAACATATTGTACTCGTTATATTGATGATTAATTAAGAATATAAATAATATAAACCCTTACTTAATTATATTATAAAAAAAGTAAATATGTATTTAAAATAGTGAATAATGTTGAGATAAAAGAAATGAATTTCACCATTCGTGGATATGATAGGTCGTATGTATGCATGCACTCACTTACATGTATTTTTCTTATTAAACTAATGAAAAATAAATAAGACACTTGTAAATTAAAAATGCACTATCATATATGCATTATATTTTTTATATTTGTTTATTAAAATAATCTTTAGTATGATACATATATCTAATGAATGAGTAACAGTTCTTTGGAGAAATTTTAGTCCAAAAATTTACAAATGATGTCTTTGATTTTATTTAAAATTGAATGTATACGGGAATATGATATAAAAGTATATTAAAAGAAAATGTTCATAACATATAATATATATAATATACATAAAATAATTTAAATTATAATGGACACCATGTCATGTGGTAAAATAAAAATTAAAAATCATTGATTCGTGATGCTGTAGTTTTCTATACACAGAAACAGAATGTTCATTACCCATTATACGGAAGCTCATGTAGGTTTATGTTGAAACTATAGAATAATAACATCCAATTATATTAAGTATTATTTTTCTATATAATAATTATATAACAATATTTTAGGGATTGGAGAATATAAATAATTGTAAAAGGCATAAGGTAGTTTGTTACCTCATAACAGTGAAACTTATTTTCGTTTATTAAAAAATGAATCATTAGATGGATTTATGACCTAGTGTAGGATTCAGGGATGATCGGAGGAATTATTGGGAGTTATTTGGTAATATTTTGTCAAACCAATGTGGCATCAGAGGTGTTTGTATGTGGTAGAGTGCTTAAATTTTTATAGAACAGGTGGAGTGGCACTCTAGTAAATACAAATGGGTATTCATTAATGGGAGGTATACATTACCTGTAGTGCCTTAAGAAAGAGAGAAATGGATTAAAAGGGAATAATGGTCGATTAAAACATTCACTATATATTTTATTTTCTTTATTCCAATATATTGGGTTTTTAGATTCTATGATTCCACATTTTTATTATTTTGGTTCTTATTAAAGCATATCATTTTTCAACAGGATAAATTCAATAATTTAAACTAAAATAATGTGATATGTGTTATAAAATCAAGATACAATGAATTATTATAAAAAGAAATAACTTAAAAATTATTAAATCCCTTGGTTTTGGGATATTAATTTTAAAGTAAACACATTTGAGGCAGTAAACACAACCTATGCCAGGACCGTGAACATAATGTTTCTAAAAAATTGGGTCAACAAACTAATTATAAAATATTAGTTTTTTAATTAACAGTCCATATTTAATATTAATCAACACCAAAAATCACATGGAAGAATATAGGATTTTTATAAATTTTATTTTTATTAAAAAATTACATTTATTGTAAAATAAAAATAATGCCAATTTTGAGATTAATTATTTATTTATAAAGATAAAATATCAAAAAAAATTATAATAAATATATATTAATTTTACATCTTTTAGAAATAAATATTTATCTAAAAAATAAATAATGACAATAATTTAGTCTATTAAAATCCCTTTTAATGTTTATAGTATCATTTATTTTATTTTATTATTAACTAAATAATAACAATTTGGGAATTTCGTAAGTATTTTAGGTAACTAAACCAACATTAAGAATTATTGAGAAATTATTATGATAAAAATAGACCATATAATTTATAAAAGGAAATGTATACCCAAAAATATGATTTTCTTTTACATTTTAAAATGTTTCATAAATGTTAAGGGTAAGGAAAGATCTATTTTTTACCTTTTTCCATACAATACCTTTTATATATGGATGTCTATTTAATAATATCACAATAACCCAAAAAAAATTAAAAAGTGGACATATGGGGGAATTATTTATAGCCAATGGCTTTTGAACATGTTTCTTAGTCATTTGGGTCTTTATGATTTAGGTGCAGTCCCTTATTAAACGTAATCATAACATAATCACTATAATTAATTTTACTCACAGTTGGTAATAATTATCATGAAAATTTTATTTTGTCTTAATAGAATAAAAATATTGTACTAACTACAACCATACATGTATGCTTCCCAAAATTAAAATCACAAAACTGGGAAAATTAAGATTAATGGTAATCTTTCACACATGACAAGAAAGAAGGTTGTTGAAGTAGAAACTTTCAAAAGGTAAATATGTTTTTATATATAACATCTATAAACATGATTCCAATTACCTCTATTGTATGAATATATTAATAGTTGTACAATTTTTACTTTGAAACCAATTTAAAATATAATTAAACATTTAAAAATTTGGAAATGAAAAGCTAGTTTTTTACTAATATGGGACTCTTCACTGTTAGTCAGAAATAGAAGACACTTCTGAAAAATAAAAATAATCAACCAAATTTAATTTTGGATTTTTAATTCGAAAAGTTCATTTTTTTTAAAAATAAAATTTTCATAATTTCATAATTTTATTTGTTAAATATGTTGGTCATTAATAGTCAGTAAAACCTTATCGTGCGTGTAATGTAAGATAAATTATTATGGTTTGAAGAATTATATTAACATAGTTATTAGTATAAATATAGAAAAAATAATGTTTATTATAACATGAATATATTGTAATGTATTGGGGTTTTAAAGGTTATCTCATAATGATCCAGATCTAGATTCATGAAGCTTATGTCCAAAAGAATTTCATTTCGGAACTTAGTTTAGCAGTAGAACCAAGGTAGATCAATTAAATTATTAATTTGGAGTGAACTAGGAATGTGTATGTGGTTGAAATATTTACTAATTTTGTGGTGAAATATATGAGGATTATGGAATACTTCTTCGACATTGCATTCCCTTTTACTTCCCTAATAACAAACGGGTATCATAATACATAGTATAATCAATGAAATAAGGAATTTGAGAAGTTGAAACAGATGATAATGTGTACTCTAGTGTTAAGAAAACCATATGTTGGAATGGATATTATAGTTTGTTATGATTTTTTCAGAGCTGGTCTCGGGTGTGTATTGATGTAGTAGTATGTAGTTATCACATACAGGTAGTGAATATTATGACCCCTTGACCCTAAATACCAAAATTTTGACCTAGATATAGAATTGGTAGTATTTCCATTGAGGATATAGAGGAACTACCTTATGAGAGAGTCATTTTTGGTTTAGATAGACCAAGAGAGTCTCATGTACATCTTCATATTGACAATGATGACCATCTTTCAGCAGAGCTATTTGGAATTCCTACAAGACTATGAATTTTTGATCATCTATATTTTTCTAAAGGGAATGGTTGTGGAAAATTACAAAATAAGGAATTATAATTCTTATATAGTGCATGAGGCTTCATATTAGTTGTATTCTTTACAATTGACCCTGGTATAACAAAAGGTTACAACCGTTCAGTAGTCAATGGTGTTTACTACTCTACTTATCAAGGGTATGTCATTGACCTAGCTAGGAGACATCGACTATAAGTCCTCACAATATTAGATATCCACATTGGATCCACCAAATGGATATTATAAGGGAGTACATAACCTTATCATATTGTATGGGGAATGGTGGATCTAGTAACATCATGATAGGAGTTGATGTGTGAATTACACACTTCTCACCTATCTATAAATCATATTATGGGGGAAGATGTAAAAAAACCATCAGAATTTTTTTTTGCTTTGGGATGAGATAAAGCATAAATGAGTGTTTCTCATTAGTCCTCACATTTTAGTAGGTAAAGTCACAATGTCCTAGTATGTTTTTATTCATCCCCTTGAGATAATGTAGTGAAAATGTGATGGAATATAAAAGGACATTATTGTAGGGATTATGTACACAATGAAGATCCATGAATCTATTTGGGTGATAGTTGACAGAATAATAATGTTGGAACACCACATTTTTATAATATAGTGGAGATCATTTGATATTTTGAAGAACTATTCTTTATTGTAGATAATTCAAAATCAAGGTGTTCCATCGATGATTTTATCAGATCATGATTATTAATTTATGTTATCATTGTGTAGAGACATATTGGAGGCATTCAAGAATTATAAAAGAATGTGTACAACCATTCACCCCCAGACTGATAGTTAGTCTGAGCACACTATCCATGTATTGTAGGATATGGTATCAGTGTTCATGTTAGATATCATCCGAATATAATAGGATCAAAATCCCTTGGTATAGTTTGTGTACAACAATAACTTCCACTCTACTAGTGGTGTTTCACCATATGAGGCCATGTATGAAACACCCTATAGGTCACACTTTTTAAAGAAAGATATCAGTTATACATATATTATTGTACTAGAGATATTTCAGAACACGATGAAGATAATCATCTTCATCCTTCAATGGATGATGATGGCCTACGGATGACAAAAATCTTATGTAGATCTCCATCATAAGCCCTTGTAATTTTAGTTGGGGGACAATGTTTTAAAGATAGTATCTCCATGATGAGGATTGTAGAGGTTCTTATAGGTATTAATGTTATCCCTAACGTTCATAGGCCATTCTAGAATGTGAACAGGGTTGGTGAGTTTTCTTATTTCCTCTCTATACATCCACAACCAGATCATGTGCACAATGTCTTCAACATGTCACAGATGAATAGATTCATGCATAACCCAACACATGTCGTCAAATTGGAAGAGATGTATATCAAGGATATAGTCAATTTTTTGGATCAGTTGGTGGTGATCAACTATTGATAGGAGAGGACATGTTGTGGAAGAACCATCCCCTTGGTATGCGTGTTGTGGCAGCATAGGAACACACAAGAGAGTTTATAGGAGTATGACATCCAATTGTTGGATCAGTATCTCAAGTTTTTTTGTTTATGTTTTCTTTTTAGGATGATAATCCTAAAGGAGGTACTGATGTAGATTTTTTATTTTTTCCTTTTAATACATTGAAATAGTTTTATATATATTACACAATAAAAAAATTGACACATAGTGCAATTATGAGGAAATGTGTGCCCAAAATTAATTTTATAAAAAAATATCATACATTTGATATTCGTCCCTTGAAAATTAATAAATAAAATGTGATAACAATTAAACATAATCACATATCATAAATATGAGACCATAGTTGAGTTTAGAACATGGTTTTTTCTTGACTCGTGACTTTAAATTGGTTTGCACGAGGAATTCAAACTCTATGCTTATTGGATTTAAATTTACATTCATAATTAATTGTTAATTTAATTAGTTAAATCAGTTTTCCCTAAGCTTTATTGTCATAAATATATCATAAATACAAAATATCAAATATTATCCTCATAATAATAGAATCACCAATGATTCTCTCATTCCTCCCCCATTAAAAATTATCAATATACAATGATGGAATGCCACATTGGAGCCAATCATGATTCCATTGATGAAAAAAAATCCCTTACCCATTACAACGAACACTCTTCAAAAAATAAAAATCCAAAATCCAGGTAGTTTAATTCAATTGGTAATTAACTGCCATTAATTAAATGGATTGATTAGGTCCATCCTTATTCATGTATCTTTTCCAATTGGTTCAAATTCATATCCTGGGTATATAAATATAATAATATTTCAATTGTTTTTGACCATTGATTATTATTATTGATTTTTTCCAATACTTCTTGGATAATTTTTTTGTAACATTTAGTTTTGTTTTCCCTCTAATTTTCTTTGCGTTCTTCAGTAGTGGGACCACAAGTCTCAGTTCTACATTGTTTTGTGGTTCCATGAATCATAAAACCCGAAGAAACATGAATGAAAAATGTTTGATGAGTGGATAAATGATCTATTACAAGGTCAGGATTTCTGGAGTGACATGGATGATCATTTCTATGGTTTTAGATCATGTAATCGAAATAAGATTCTTCAAGACATGTTGGGGTGATTGGGTCACTGAACTAAATTGGAGACGAGTTTTTATTTATCAATGGACAGAAATTCTGATTATTGAGTATATCCACTCAACCCATGATTATTTGAGATAAGATATATGGTTCAATTAAAAGATCTGATGTTTGGGAAGTGGATATCTAGATCATGTATTTTTTGGATAAAACTCAAATACATTCCATATAGAATGTTGAAGACATGGGGTGTAGCCCCTCATTGGCATCATCTTGAGTTTTTGGGAAACATAATGATTCCACCATGTGTATTCCTCCTACATTACACATACACATTCCCCATCTGATAAACACATATGGATGATCACATAGATGGGAACCTATGTGGAATTGTGCAGCTATGTACAAGATCATATACCCATGTTTAGGAAAAAAAGGCCCAAAACACATACATGACTATATCAACATGGCCTAGTCCATGTTAGCCTTGAAACAAATTATATTCAACCTAGATATTATTAACTACTACATGGGATATATTTGTGTGTTGTCCAGGTACATGGCTAGATGGTGAATTAGGACCACACAATTTGTGGGTTCCATTATATGTCCTTTTCCTGTTTATATTTTTTGAAAAATCTAATTTAATTCAATTATCCTTCATTTGAAGGCATATTTTGGATTTCTAATATCATATCTTGATTGTTTTTTTATATAGAAATTAATTGTGCCATTTTTTTGGACATTGAAATATGATGTAAAATATTAATGGTATAATTCTTGCTGAGGTGATGGATGATGAGAATAGTGATAAGGAAGAATCATCAAAGGATTTTTCTATGTGGAATCCCCATATTGGATCAAATGTGGGTCTAGGATTATTATTCCCCCCCCCCATCACACAAGGGTTTTAGTGCATGAACACATGAGTGGACTCCTTTAAGAATTGGTGTGAGTCCTCTACAACTATAATTTCAGTGGACCACTAGCATATTATGGCTGCTGCCCTCGATTAATATAGTGGGACCCTCATATTTTGCAGGATAATAATTCCACCACCTATAGAATAGATCCCACAATCATCTTGGGTGGGGGTCCTTTACCTTCAGATTGGACCCCCCCTAATTAGATATGGTCTGGTTCTAAATCAAACTAGAGTGGAATCCCATGTTTTCATCGGTGTGGGTACACTATGTATATATATTGTGTGGAATCCCACCACCATCGACATGATTGTGTCTCCTCTATATATATATACTCATTTGAGCCCCCCTCCCAACACACTAGTTTATAAGTTTTATACAAAGAGGTTGTGGCTTCCTGATTGCGTGACACACTAATGAGGCTTAGGATACCATGAATTGTTTCTTCGTGGTAGATAGATGACATATCATGAATCATTGATAGAAATTTGGAAATATTTTATGATTTATTGGGCTTAAATGTGAGATAGATTTCCCCTTACTCTATCTTTCAGTATTATTTTGAGTAACACTATATATCAACATCTGTATCCAAAACAAGCATATCATTAATATCTTTCTAGGAGAGGTGATATTGCGTGGGTTCCTGCACATGCTTTCCATTTTTAATATCTCAGGGTTAGATGACTCTACCCTCATACAACATGTGATGAATACTCAATGATTTGTTTAAATAATCACTATGTTTATCCCCTTGTGCTTGGAAGTGTTTACAATCACTATTGGATTGGGTTGATCTTTTCAATTGGATTATATCTTACATGTACTGTGTTTCTATTAATGTTGTATCTCATTATTATCCCAATTAATATTTTGGGGTTTCTTAATGGTTGTGTATATAATCACCCTAACATGGTATTTTCCTTCCATGTCGTGTCTTATGAAAACTATGGATATGTGAACCATGGAATCCAATGAGCTAAAGAAAACTCTATGATTTGGATAGATTATAGTGATAACATCTCGGGATTCTTGTGATAGGCTATCTCAATAGTTTAATTTTACTTTTTATTATGTATGGGATATAATTTATGTTGGGTTTTTATTTTTTCCTTTTACCTTATATTTTGAATAATCATTCTCTTGAACTACTTAGATTTCAGAAATTATTGGTTTATTTAATAGTTGGTTTGCATCTTTTAATACATACCTATGTAGTTTTCCCTAGATATGGATATGTGTGAGTATATTTAAATATGAAAAAGACTCCTGAGTTAGTTATGAATTTAGATTTAGTCTCTACCAATGTATTTTTCATGTGGATTTGCGGTAGTTTCGGCATGATCCCTATATTGTGACAAGTCATGACAATCATATACTCTTCAAAATGATATTTAAAGCTCTATTAATAAAAAATATTTCCCAGGATTTAATGGTTCATCCATTTTATAGAACCAAGATTTAATTATATGAACATTAAATTAATTTTTCATAATACTTAATACATAATAAATACAGACACCCAAAGTCCGTAATAGTTTAGTGTTTTTGGAAACTCGTAACCAAATCTTCTAATCATGGTGAATGATCTTCAACATCTCCCATAAAGTCCTTACCCTTTTGTTTCTTACCTAAAAAAATTATTTATATCCTATGAAAAAGAAAACATAAAAAGGGTGTTCTCAAATTCCCTGTAAGGGTAAAATGGATAACATCAAACAATCACTAAACATTTGAACGTAAAAACATGAACATAAAACATGAGTAATGACATAAATCTTTGCTGTACATATATAAATAGACCAGAAAGAAACATTAATCATGATAAAATAGCATGGGAATAAAACATGTAATTGTGGAAAACCATTAAGCATATGATATGAATTACATAGTATCCACATCATTGCTTCCAGGACTATCATAGTGGACAAAGTCCATTACTCAACCAGGATTACATGTCATTCCTGCCCTGTATTGCAGAACCAAATTTACTTATTCTTCTATCCATGTCTATATCATTAGATATAAATCTTTACCCAATGAATTCGATGGAGATATAAGTCCCACCATCTCATATTTAAATCATTATTACATGTGCCACAAAACAATCTTAAATCCTTAATCAAAAACCAAAGAATAAAATGAATTTCATAATCATCATCACATCTTAACATAATCAATATAAAACAAATGTATATAATTTAATCATAAGAAAAATATAAACATATAAATAATAGAGACATTATACTTGAAACATAACCATAATAAATAATGGCATCTTATATGGGAAATAGTTTTGACAAAACACTTGTAATGAATTCTTGAGGAAAATATCATTTCTTCTTCAAAATAATTTATTTTTCTCAAAATGTCAGGAAATATTAAATGACAAATTTTTTGTTGAAAATAATGATGATATATTGTAGAATAATATTTCTGTAAATAAGGAATTATGAAATCGTAAAATCGATTCATGCCGTATAAGTTAATAAAACATCATCCTCATATGTTTGCTGAAAAGTCAAAACATACCTTGTATGTTAAACAAAAGAAATAATCCTTCCATGCAATGTGGTAAAAGACAAAAAAATATAAAAATAAATTCAGACAAACATGTAATAATTTTAAAAACATTATGAAACCATTTTTATAGAAAATGGACAGGGATGATAAATATAACACCAGTAAATACATACGAATAATCAAACTCAGATAAGAATGAGATTGGAATATATATCCCATAACTTATGTCTAATTTCTTCCATAGATGACTAAATCTCTAGTATATTGGTTTTAAAAATAATATTAACTTATGACAGAACCATAATAATATTAATGATATCATATATGATTCACTTATGAATTTATATTACATTTCTTTTGTCCATTCCATGTTAAAGCAGCGTTTTGGGTAAAATCATTTCATTTATCGTACGTGTTTGGACTTGTTGTTCATTATATTATGACTTATATCAGGATTTAATTAATTCCACAATTTAAACATGATTTATATATAATATATATTCATCATATAAATATTTATGATAGATCGATAAATGAAATGAAATAGACCGTTCATGGAGACGGTAGGTCGTACGTGTGCATGGACATTGTTTTTGTATCCTTATTGAATTGAATGGAATTAAGTAAATGAAACATATATGTAAATACATGTAGTATCATTATTATGTAATATATTTCATTATCATTTATTATATATACTTTATAATCATTATTGAATGGTTAACATGGAGAATGAATCTCAACGCGTCATGGAGATGGTAATCTGTACGTAAACACGACTGACGATATCATTCCCATAATTGTTGAATGGTATTGGAGTGGATTATATAATATCTAATAATGAGTATCAAGTTATAATTATCTTATATAGTTATTGTTCCCACCATTATACCCAACTATGTAAGGTGGTGGTGGAAAATCATATTACACCACAGCGTGGAGAGGGTATTTCGTACGTATGCACGCGTGGTGATTTCATTTTTTATAGGATGGAAAAAAGGTGAAATAGGGTTGTTTAATATTTATAAAGACATATCATTATATGAGTAATACTGATGTTATTACATTATTATAAAAAAAAAAATACGAGTATGTATAAGTAGAAATTAATTTGAATGAATCGGTAAAGGATATTACCTCTTATTCAACGCACCTATTCTAAACTACCTCTTACGGAACTAAAGATGACATTTGAAGAAAACCCATACCTCTAATATATTTATAGAGAAGTGGAGAAGTGAAATGGATTGGTTATTTCTGTTATTGAAGGCTCAAAATGTTGTAAAGATGAGATGGAAGAGGTTCCCTTTTATAAGAGAGGAGAGATGTACTTTTGGAATCCTCTAAAATATTAATTTATAATAAATTCAAACCCAAACTAAAAACCATAAAAATGACTGAAATCCAAATTTGATATGATATAGGTTTTTAATATCATAATTCAATAAAATTTATACATGTTTGGAATTTATTTTAAACCTTATCAACTTGATTTATACTTATTTAATCTATTTAATTTTATTTGTGGTAATAATATTCTAAATTTTAAATTGTTATAAATAATTACTTATGTGGTGTTAATTGTCAATAATTGGATACTTTATTATATTTTTGACCTTGTAAGTTTCAATTTATAATTTTTACATAAATTTGTTATTTTTAAACAATTTAATATTATGTTATTTTTATAAAATAAGAATATCTTCCATTTTGATACTATTCATTTATTTTAATTTAAATAACATCCACCTAGAGGATATATTAGAGAAAAAATATTTTACAGATTCATAACATGCAATATTTATCTTTAAAAGTCTTCTAGAACATTAAATACATCATATAATATTTATTTTAATATTTTTAAAACCATTTATTTGATATTTCAATCAATAAAATAATTTATACATCACTATTGTGTCATCATTAATGATAACTATATAATCCCTAAAAACTTTAAGTAAATACACATGATGTAGATAATTATATTTTCATTCTATAGTCTATCTAGTTTCTATGTTTTATGATGTTTATCACTAAATTAAAATTATTACACTTATAAGATATAAGAGTGTGACATGTTGTCACTTTCTTTGGTTTTAAAACTGATTACATCTTTTTCATGGTCAAAAGTCCATAAAATGAATATACTCTGACCCTTAGGTGATATGGGTCGTCTTCTATTCAAATAATTAAATTTTTTCAGGTCTTAGGGTAAATTTATAATCTTATTTTTACCCTTAATTACCTGATTTACCTTTATCATTAGTAAATATAATTTACCATAGTTACTATTTATGATGTCTAAAAATAAAAAGTAGCCTATTAAAATAATTTTGAACTAGTGATTACAAATATAGAATCCATTTTTCCAAATTAAAAACACAAAATTTTCTATATTTAATTTAAAATTAATCTTGCTGTTGAGAAAACGAGTTTTAAAAGATAAAACATTGCAAAAGATTGAAATGTTTTTACCTATGAATTCAATGTAAAATTATTGTTAATGACTTTAATTATATTAAAGGGTAAAAATATATTCTATTTATACTTTTAAATCATTATATTTTATAATTTAACCACATAAAGTATCTTAATAAAAAAAGTTGTTTTTAAGAAATATTTTGCATATTTTAACTATTCTTAAAAATATGAATGATAACAGAAAAATATAAAAAAATTATCCAAAGTAAATATTTATATTCATTTTACAATTAATAAGTTTATTTTTTCTAATTGAACTTATAAATGTGTGAAAAACTATTTTGAAAGTGGGTTCTCCATCAAAAGGCGGCAAAACTGTATTTATGGAAAAAAATATTTCCTTTATACGAAAAATTGATTTTGTTCTCATTACTTGTTCGACAAAATGATTTAGATAAATTCTAATGTTATAAAATAAAAAATTTTATTAATAATATTCATAATGGCTAGTTCATAAAAATATTATAACAATATATTATTGTTTAGTAAATCTTATTATTGCGTAAAACACAAGCTATTGAGGAAGGTCGCTCTTGCATGAAACCCAAGACAAGAATAGTGTTTGCATATGTTAAAATCTAATACGGTGTTGAATATAAAGTAAACTAGTTTTTGTGTAGTGTACAACACAAGATATCAAATAAATTAAAAATAATATTTCACATAAAATCTCATGGTATTACATTCGACAACCCATAAAATGAATTTCGACCTCAAAATTTGTCCGGGTTATAAATGGTTTACTACTTGAATATTTATTTCATAGAAACCCACATAATAAAATGGAATACAACAACTTAATTTTAAAATCCAATTTATGAAACATAATTGTTACCCAAATTAACTCATCACTGAGTCTCCACATAAGAGAACATAGTTGAAAATATGGCTATGAAAGAGAAATATAACCATTAAGTTCTTAGAGAGAGTGGCAGAGAACATGGCTATGAAAAATCCAAAAATCACAAATCCAAAAAATATTGAAGATCTAAGGTACCATGTGATTCATAAGATATGAGGGTACTTGGGCAATGTGTTTTGTTTTCAAGATCATTTTCCTAAAGTTGAAAATTTTGAATTAGAAGAAATGCTTCCTTGATTTTGGTACAATCTCGTTGTTGGTCATTCCATGAACAATTTCAACTTTATATCATAATGAAAATTATGTTGAATTTTTCATTCGTAAAGTGTTAGAAAATCATGTGATAGAATAATGGGTCATTCAATCTATCTTTATCACAAAAAGGATAACAAAAGTTATTAAATATACATATGTTTATATATGGTGATGTTAATCAAATATGGGTCCAAAATGGATTTATACATCATCTATCAAACTAATTAATAAAATAAAACTTATTTCTACTAACCATGGACTTCTGGTAGTCCACTGTTAGGAAATAAAGGATTGTCACACTTTGGTTTTGGGTTTGATTCCCATATCCTTTTCCAATTTGACGGGTTTTCCCCCATCCTATAAGTTGTCATTTTTCTAAATCTACACCATTATAACATTCCAAAAAATAATATCAAAAAAAAGATTGATCCTTAAACAATACTATCTGATGTCCAACATAAGACATTCTAACATTTAGGCTTATCCAAAATACTTCTTTCTAAACTCACATTATAAAGAAAATGATTATTAGAAAGGTCATATAACAAGCAAGTGAATACCATCATTGATCCCCAATATATCATAACATATATCATGTTGGACACATTCAATACATTTGAATACCTTAATCATATATTCTTAGAACATGAATTACTATAAAACCATAGTGAAAAAACAAATGCTGTCAAAAGTTAACTCTTTCCACATACCAAAATCCCAAAAATTCTATATACTCAAATATTGACATAACTTTTTCCTTATAACATTCATGAGCTCATTAATACTATCAAACATTTTATTTCTCCTTATACTTCATTATGATCATATCATCTACTTCCTAAAAATATTTCAATCTCTTTTCATGGTTACATGTGCCATATAATTATTGAAAACAACAGTAAACCAATACATAGATATTCCAAAATTCCACGATACTATAAATGAGATTCCACAACACTATTTTTGAATGTCGTTACATATACACTTAATCATTCCACCACTTCTTTTTCATATTCAAAATACTCAATAGTGATTTCATGTGACTTACCATTATCCTTTTCCTTAAGTGGTTGTTGATGTTGATCATCATTAACCCTTGAATTAGGGAATTGGTTAGCATAATGCCCCATTTCCTGGAACATGTAGTATTGAAGTGTTGGTGATGTGTTCTCTGTAGTCTTTTCTCTATTCACTTAATTAGCTAGCTTTTTCCCTTTACTTCGACACTCACATGCTTGATGACCTTTTTGTACACACTTAAAACATTTTCTAGTCCCTTTCAGACAATATGCACCAAGCATCTTTCCACAAATTGAGCATAAAGAAACATTCTCCTTATTTTCACCATTTTTTGAGATTTTTCCATGAATTCCATCTTTTGTTTCTTGTCAAAACCATGAGATAGATATGTAACACCAACTTCCATTGCTACCATGATATCGCAACACACAATTTCTTCATAGATACTATAGTCTCTTATAGCTAATGCCCTTCGAAGAGTTGGTTTTAAGCCACTGAAGAATCGAACAAATATACTTTTAGGTTACATGATAAATCCAGATGCATACCTTGCAAACCATGTAAAATTTTCCTCATATATACAAACTGATTCATCATCCTTTTTATTGTAATCAAGGTACTACTTTTCCATATTTTTTCGAAGAATTTAATGGAAGTACTTATTGAAAAATTTGATCTAGAACTCATCTCATTCCATGAATTCAATTTCATCTTGGGGCATTGTATTCTTAATTAGAGTCCACCATTGGTATGCTTCACCTTCTAAACGGTAAATAGCCAAAATGAATTTCTCTTGTTCTGAACAGAAATGTATAGAAAATATATTTTCAATGGAACCAATCCACTAGTTAGCAACAAGTGGATCAGAAGACCCAATGAAAGAAGGTGGATGTTACCTCATGAAGTACTTAATAGAATATTGTTCCTTCCTCTGCTCATTTGGGTTTTCAAGAATGATTCATAGCTTGTGTAAGAATGGGAAATAAGATTTTTCACTCTATTTCCCATAACATTTGGTTGTTCACAAGGACAATAATTTAATTTCCCAGTGTATTTATCATTAACATTGTTCCATTGGGTTCTATCCATTATCTAAAACCCAAAAAGAATAGTGTGAGAGGAAAAAAATCAAACTAGGGAAAAAACAATATCAAGGGGAGTAAATTCAATCTCTAATATGTCATGTTTAATCATAGGATATTCCTGATCATTATAATAATTTTAGGACTATAACCTATACTTATACATAACAATAAGGACAACCCTAGACATACCTTAGAAATATATCTAGGTATCTCACAAAAGATTTCACATCCCAGTTTTCAAAGGCTAACTAAACCATTCCTCTAATACCAAATGTAGAGATCCAAGCATGACGTACATATACATTACATTACTTTTACGAAATACTTAATACATTATAAAAACATACACCCAAGGAATGTAATTTTTTAGTGTCTTTGGAATCTCGGAACAAAATCTTCTAATCATAGTGAAAGATCTTCAACAACTCCCATAATGTTCACCCCCTTTATTTATACCTAAAACCTTTATTTATATGCGGGGGAAAAGAAAGCATAAAAAGGGTGAGCTCAAATCCTTAGTAAGGGTAAACATGGATAACACTAAACAATACATAAACATTTTAACGTAAAAGCATGAATATAAAATATGAGTAATTACGTAAATCATTGTAGTACAAAAGGCATAGATAAGAAAGAAACATTAATCTTGATAAAATATCATGGGAATAAAACATATAATTTGGGAAAACCATTAATCATATAATATGATTTCCATAGTATCCAAGTCATTGCTTCCAAGACAATCATAGTTGACAAATTCTATTACTAAACCCGGTTTACTTGTCATTTCAGCCCTATATTACCGAACCGGATTTACTTTCCATTCCTGCCATGTCTATCTCATGATATATGAATATTTAATTAATGAATTTGAGGTCAATATAGGTCCCACCCATCTCATATTGAAATAATTCTAATGTCTTCCACAAAACAATCATAAATCATTCATCATAACCTAGTGAATAAAAAGCGTTTCATAAATATCATCCCATCTTAACATAATCCATAAAAATGAAATAGATATTATTTCGTCATAAGAAAAATAAATCCATGTAAATTGTAGAGATATTATACTTGAAACATAATCATACTAAATAATGACATATTATAAAGGAAATAGTTTTAATTAAACACTTGAAATGAATTCTTGAGAAAAATATTCTTTCTTCTTCAAATTCATTTTTTTTCTCCAAATGCCGGGAAATTTTAAAAGAAATGATTTTTGTTGAAAATAATCATGAAATCGTGTTGAATAATCATTATTTAAATAAGGTTTTATGAAATCATAAAATCCATTCATGCCGTATAAGTTAAAAAACATTCTCCTCGTACTTTTGCGGAAAAGTCAAAAAGTACCTTGTATGGAAAACAGAAGAATGATTCCTTCCATACAATGTGTTAAAAGTCAAAAAAGGGTAAAAATGAATTCAAACAAAAATGGAAGAATAATAAACACATTATGAAATTTTTTTTATAAAACATCTACATGGATGATAAATATAAACCCAGTAAATACTTAAGAATAAACAGTAAGAGATAACAACGAGATTGGAATAATTATCCTTTAAATTCGGTCCAATTTCTTCTGTAGGTGTTTGAAACTCATGTATAGTGGGTTTAAACATATTATTAACTTGAAAAAATATGAAATAATATTTATGATATGATATGATTCACTTTAGACATTATATTTCCCGTTATTTTGTCAATTCCATGTTAAAGAAGCGTTTGAGGTAAAATTGATTCATTTATCGTACGTGTTTGGACTTTTTCTTCATGATATTATGAATTATATCATGATTTAAAGAATTACAGAATTTAATCCATGATTTATATATAATATATATTCAGTATATAAATATATATGATAGATCAATAAATGGAATGAAAGACACTGTTCCTGGAGACGGTCGGTCGTACGTACGCATGAACGCTGTTTTAATTTACTTATTATATTGAATGGAATAAAGTAAATGATGAATATATGTACATAAATACAGTATCATTATTATGGAATATCATTCATGATTATTTATTATATATACTTTATAATCATTATTTAATGGTTAACATGGTGAATAAATCTCATCGCATCGTGGAGACGGTAATCCGTACGTACGGACGAGCGACGATATCATTCCCATAATTTATGAACGGTATTGTAGTAGATTATATTATATCTCATATTTAGTATCATGTTATATAAATCATATATAGTTATTATTTCCACCATTATATCCATCCTAGTAAGATGGTGGTGGAAAAAAATATTACACCATAGCGTGGAGATGGTATTCCGTACGTACGGACGCGCAATGATTTCAATTTTTATAGGATTGATAGAAAGTGAAATATAGTTGTTTCATATTTATAATAAAATGTCAGTTTATTATTGATACTTATGTTATTAATTTATTATGTAAAAACAAAATAAGAGGATGTAGAGGAAGAAAATAATTTTAATGAATCGGTAAAGGATATTACCTATTCTTCGGCATGCCTCTTCTAAACCTCCTCTAAGGGATCTAAATACAGTCATTGAGAAACCCATGACCTCTAGAATGTTTCTATGAATGTGGAGAAGAGAAATATATAGGTTTGGTCAGAGATTTAAGTCTCAGAATATTGTAATGAGGAGATGGAGGAGGTACCCTTTTATAAGAGAAGAGAGGGGCACTTTTGGAAACCGCTAAAATATTAATTCATAATAAACTAAAAACCCACATAAAATACTTAAAATGACTCAAATTCTAATATGATATTCCATAAGTCTGTAATCGCATTATAAAATAAAATTTAGTCATGTTGGATATTTATTTCAAACCTTATCAACTTGATTTATCCTTATTTAATCAATTTAATTTTATTTGTTGTAGTAATATTCTAAATATTAAATTGTTATAAATAATGACTTATGTGGTGTGAATTGTTTAAATTTGGATACATTATGACATTTTGGAACATATAAATTTAAATTTATAATTTTTAAATATTTTTGTGATTTTTAATAAATTTAATAGTAAGGTATTTTTATAAAATAAAAATAGTGTCAATTCTGACAATATTAATTTATTTGAATTTAAATAAAATCCACACAAAGGATATATTAAATAATAGATATTTAATAGATTAATAACATTCCATATTTATGGTGAAAATTCTTATAGCAAATTAATTAGCTAATATACTATTTATTTTAATATTTTTAAAACCATTTAATTGATATTTCAATCAATAAAATAATTTATACATCACTATAGTGTCATCATTAATGATAATTATTTAAACCCTAAAAATTCTAAATAAATTCTCATGATCTAGATAACTTTATTAACTTTTTGGAGATTCTGTATTTTCGATATGTTAGGAAACTTATCAGTAATTATAATTATTACACGTATATGAAATAAGAGAGTGATATGTTGTGACTTTCTTTAGTTTTAATAATAATTACATACTTTTCAAGGTCAAAAGATTATTAAATGAATCTATTATAACTCTTAGGTTTTATGAGTCTACTATTATTCATCTATTAGTATTTTGGATGGTGTTATGGTAATTTTATAATCTTGTTGTTACCCTTAATTTCCCGATTTACCTTTAACTGTAGTAAATATAATTTACCGTAGTTACTATTCATAACGTATAAAAATAAAAAGTAGATTATTAACATAATTTGGACCTAATAATTCCAAAATATGAAATCCATTTTTCCAAATTCAAAACACAAAATTTGTAGTATTTAATTAAAAATTAATCCCACTATTCGGAAAACGGGTTTTAAAAGTTAAAACATTGCAAAAGATCGAAATGTTTTTAACAATGAATTCAATTTAAAAGTAATTAAAATCACATTAATTACATTAAAAGGGTAAAAATATATTATATTAATACTTTGAAACAATAAAATTTTATAATTTAACCAAATAAATTATCTTTATTAAAAAATAAATTTAATAAATATTTAGCATTCTTTTACTATTAATCAAAATATGAAAGTTTACAGAAAAATATATACAATTTATCCAAAGTAAATTTTTATATTCTTATTGCAATGAATATTTTTATTTTGTCCAATTTAAATTATAAAAATGTCAAAAACTATATTTAAAGTGAGTGCGCCATCAAAAGGCGGAAAAATGTATTTTTGGAAAAAAAATATATTTCCTTTATACAAATAATTGATTTAGTTCTCATTACTTTTTCTAGAAAATGATTAAGATGAATTATAATGTTATGAAATTCAAAATGTAGTGTATACTATTCAGAACAGCTACTTCATACAATTATTATAATAATATATCATTGTTTAGTGAAACATGGTATTGCGTACAACACAAGCTATTGAGGAAGGTCTCTCTTGCGTGAACACAAGGAATTAATATTTTTTGCATATAATACAAGATAATATGGTGTTGGGTATAGCACAAGATAATTTTGGGGTAGCATACAAAACCAGACATCAATGAAATTAAAAATAATATTTCTCATAAAATCTCGGGGTCTTACACCCATACACCTATAAAATATGAAATGTGACTCAATATTCTTAGATCTATGTATAGGGAAAAAAAAAATTCTAAAAATGAAATAAAACTTCATTTGTGTTTTTATATGTCTCATGGATACAAAATCAAAAAATAAACTAGAAACTAAGTATGGTGTATATGTGTTACCAAATTATCCTAATTCACTTAAATTATTGAGATTTCATTGTCCACCCATTTTCAATTGTCTTCATAGGTTATAGAGTATTAAAATCCTCATTATCCCATTGATTGGTGAATTGATTCAGATAATTCACATACTCCTTTCATTTGGAACACCAGTTTTTGGGTGGTGCATGCATTAACTCTATTCATATTTTTTTATAACTTCATATAGTCAATTTATAAATAGGATTCATAATGATCATCAATATAATTCATAAATTATATTACAATACCTTTGAGAATATCGCCTCCATAATACCTTCAACACCTCAATAATCATTGAAATATCATCTTATTCTCTCCATAAGTTTTAGAGTTTCCATTTAATTTATTCATTCATTTTTTATGAAACTCATGATATTGATTCCAAATTACAATAACTATTTTGATAGATATAGAATAATGAATGATGTATACATTGATGATAAGTTCCGTTATGGATCTCAAACTTTGATAAATTGGTTTTAAGAAACAAAATAATTGATCATCCATTTGTTTTGTTTGGATGATAATACTACTTGTGTACAGTTAAAGACTTCTAAAATGTTTTAGATATATAAAAAATGAATGATTATCCATCTACAGTAACATTAAAAATAAATCCTCTATTTTAATGAAGAATATAATGAAGGTAATTATTTAAAAATTATCAATTAATGTTATGATACATAAATGATATATCATATTGTTTCCTATTTTGATTTATATGTCGAAACTATTAATGTAAACATCCTTATGATAAATAGACATAATAAATGTTCCTTTCATATTCTGGACAATGGGGAATGGAAAACATCATTTTAGTGGCGTTGATCCAATTATCATCAAATAGAATTTTTGGGGAACCACTAATATTGGGTGGATATTTCCACAAGATGGACTCAACATAATGTTGTTCCCTCCCTATTTTTTTATGATAAACATGAGTAATTGGATGAAAATTCTATGTGAGGATATTAATGATATTATCCATCAATCTCACATAAATTTTTTTTCCTCGTGTGGACTTGAATTTCATTTCCTATTTAATTCTTCATTGAAATAGTTTCTTTAATATACAAATATGAACTAAAATGAAAAATAAATACATTAGAAACACTAATCAATATCACGGAAATTAATTTATAGAATTTCAAAAATATAACACCATATTTTAAATAGATGACACTATATTATTAACGTGATATAATAAATATATTTATATTTTAAAATCTGTCATGATTGATCGTAATGTGTTTCTAAATTTCAAAATTTCATCCCATGGGAGTGTCAAACAAGCGGAAGATTAATTCCAATTTTCATTTACTATGAAACACTAAAGTTAAAAATTAAGATACATTTTCAGATTTATTACTCCTCAGTTCATCTTTCCAAGAACCACTCACATATATAGTATCCCAATATGAATTTACATTCTTGGAAACCAATGACTCTATAAAACAAGATTATTCATGGATATTTTTCTATACATATAATTGATCATATACTTAACCATAGTCACATCGCTTAGGGTCTCACATATGATTTCTAATTATTGTTTTTAAACGATTAATTAATCACAAATTGTTTTCAACTTTAAATAGCCAAAAATATAATATATAAATATTATATCTCAACAGTTGAATGTTAATTACCATATAAAATGACACATGCCTGATTTATTTATGAATAGTTACATTGAAAATTGGAAACATAAAAAACCTTTCCATTGGTATGTTATTCCATCTCCCAATAAGATATTTATAACTATGACCCATATTAAAAATATCATGCAAAATACATATTTAGTATTGAAATATGTTTCATAAAAAATTATTCATTGAATAATCCATTAAATTATATAATGTATTTCATGAAAATTTTATCATTAAATACCATGTATAACAGAATTTTGTTTCATAATCATCTCATAAATTTTTCATAGAATAACATGTGGGGAATGAAACAGATTAATAAATAGAAATGCAACATAAATATCAAATATATAGAGAAATAATAATGATGATATAGTGGAATCATTTCACCAATAATTCTCATTTTAAGTAAAATTATTTACTCTTATATAAGAAACAATTTCGAATGATCACAAGGTATATTTCATAAGGAAAATTACCTATCATTGAAAAAAATAAATTCTAAAAAAAAATTAATAAAATTAAATTATTTCCATGTGTTTTTTTTATAATGGAAAAACTTTTCGTCGAATCCATACATGAAAACCTAAATATTTTTGTACATTTTTAGCAAAATTAAATAACTATTTTTAAGAAAATAACATGAAGATTACATTCAATAAAATTTAAAAAAATTAATTGATAAAAATTAAATTAAATAATAAAATGGTGACATTAAAACATGGATGAATAATTTTTTAGAATACATGGATATAGAAGAAAATGTTTTTTCACGCATAGAGAGAAATGCAGTCAATTAAAATAAAAAATATTATTTTGGTTACAATAGTTCACAGTGAGAAGTAATTGATGTGAAAGATTTATAATCAATAAATAATATAAGGACAATAAATATTTTTTTGGGAGATATATTAAAATATTATTATCATTTTATGTATAATCATAACCAATCCTAATAAAAGACGAGACAATAAAAAACATTTACAAATTCTGTATATTTTGATTGAAAGCCCATGAAAGAACTATGATTTTATCTGTATATATTTTGATAATTAAAATTATAATGGTTGTAAAATATATTCATGGGGATTATATACACCATGTAAAGGAAATATATATTATATAAGGCATGTTTCCCATATAAATTAATGGGAGACAAAAATCCCTTACAAAATTGTAAAATTTGAATCATAATCCCGCTAATAGAATTACATTAAATGAAAAATGAAATAATATTATAATAAAAAATTTCAATATATAAAATTTAAATGGGACTCTTTATGTTCATCATAAAATAATATAGTTTGATAACATAACATATGTTATAAGAAGGTCAAATTTTGAGGAAAATCACATATATTATGCCTTATCTTATTTTTCCCACATTAAGTCCTCTAGTATAATACATATACTATATTAATAAATATATTAGATAACTATAATAATATTTATCATTCACTAAATTATTTAATTATGACAATTTATTTATAAATTTTTAATAATTCACTTTTAGAATAATGTTTTGGGTAACAACTATTTCATTTGTCAGGATTGTCTTGATTTGGATTCTTCATTCATTAAATATTGATAACAGTTCCATAATATCTAGAATTTTACCCCTAAAATAAATATCACATATACTCATAATATATATATTTATTGTAATCAATTAATGTTACGAAATTAAAATGAATTACATCATTCGAGGTGATGATAGGTTGTACTTAAAAATGAACATTATTGTTCCTTTACTTAGTGAATATGTAAAAATACGGGTAAAAAATTATATTTAGAAACATTTTTATTTACTATATAGCATATATATTAATTATTTTTACCCTTTTTTCAATCAAATAATTTCATTAGTGGAGAGTGACAAGGATCACTTCGCGATATTGCCACCCATCATTCACACACATAAACTTATTGTATCCCTCGCAAAATGGATAATAAGAGTGAATAAATTATTTCACGATTCCATAGGAATTAATATTATATATATATATAAATATATATTCTTTTAATATATCATTATTACCTTCAATGTAAAATGGAATTGAAAAACACATCACATCAATTTGTAAGGTGATATTTTGATATGCACCCGAGCAACGTTCATTATTTCCAATGGGTTGGTATGCATGAAGGTAAACTTCCTATCATAATTAAAGAGGAATAATAATATCAGTAATATCATATAAAATAATTAAATTCAGAATTATATCTAGTAGTGCGAGGTGGGGATGGAAATCGAATAACATCAATTCGCGAGGAAGTATTCTTCAAACACATAATCAACATTTTCATTTCCCATTTGATGAAATAACATATGGATTTAGGTTATTACATTAACATAATATAATATAATTATAAGTTATGTACATTAAATATTATAATAAAATAATATTCTCTAAAATTATTGAGATATAGAAACAAATAATAAAAAATTAAAGGTTATGAATTTTACCTCTTCTGGGAGAACCTCTTTTGATTCATACATAAAGGTATTATATTAGATATTTTTAATCAATAAATTCCATCATGGAGATTTAGTGGTAATTAAGGAATATATTTTTTAGGTATTAGTCTAATTTTTTCTTTTTGATTTATGAATTGCAGAGGATAAGGGCTGCATATTGATTAGTGAAAGATATGACACACAAGGAATTATTGAAAATATTAACGTATACCCAAGTTTTTCATCCACAAAATTCTAAATAAGTCACTTCATTATCTTTTATTAAATATTATGAGGTATATTAATATATAATAAATCAGTTTTGAATAAGTATATTTGTAATTTAATCACTTTTCTTTTTATTTCAACTCCTAGGAAATTTTTATGATTTAAATAGAGAAAATAATTATTAAAATTATTCATATTAATTTTTCAAATAACTTATGTTCACTATATTATATAATATTGATAGTCCTGATTCAAAATATGGAATCCATTTTTTCACATTCAATTCACATTAGTGAAAATTTAAATTATAAATTAATCACGTAGAAGCAATGAAAAATTGAGTTTTTAAAAAAATGATTCAAATATTAAAAATGAATATATAAAAATAAAAGAAGAATTGGATTCCTATTAACTAAAATGGATTTTTTTAATATAATTTAACTAGTTTTTGTAATCCATTTTAATATAAAATATATCTTTATTAATTATTTAAACGTAATTTAATTTATATATATACAAAATAATTTTCAAAAGTCATGAAATTTTATTTAAATCCCATAAAATTATAGTAATTTAATTTGGAAAAAATTATTTATTTAATTATTTAATTTAACACATTCAATAATATATCAAAATATTGTTAATAGTTTATTTTATAATTTTTCTCAAAAAAATTAATTTTTTTGAGGAAAAAGTATTTTTCAGATATTATAATGACTTTACTAAACACAATGTTAGTTATTATCAAAATAAGGTCATTATATAAAACCATTATAAATAATTCCTAAAATATGGATTTTACTATTAATTTATTCATTCTGACAAACATTGTAATAAAAGTATTGGTTAACTAATAATAATAATTTGTAATCAAAATTCATTGAAATTTGGTGCTTCATGTAATGAAAGATATAGAACAAATAATATTTTTTAAAAAAGAGACAAAATATATAAACTATTATAATGATATCTAATTTGAAAACCTTAATATGTGATTTTCTCTACCTATATGGAAAAACCATATGATTTCCACTTATTGGAGCTTCTATGTGTGATATAAAAACTGGTCTTTTGTCTTTTCCTTGCCCAATTCAGGATTTATAAATTAATTATAAAGGGAATACTATTAGGGAGAAAATATAAAGAATATATAGAACATTTCTAAAATCATGTTATTAATACAACCATAATAACAGAACACCATTAGCTAATATTCCATCACTTTATACATTAGTTCAACAATGTGTTACATATCATGACCATAGAAGTATGATTAAGTATATTTTCATTGTTGTAAACAAAATCAGTATATTTAATTTTCATAAATTTAGTGTTATTATATATTGAATAATATATTTATATTGATTTAAAAAAAGGTTGATATAATGAAATCAAAATATTACTTTTAGGAAATATATTGTTAAAATTTCATCACAATTTTCTGTATATTCAGTATTTTATGAATGAAATTATATGTTCTTCTAGTATTTTTAATAAAAAATAATTATTTTAAAATAATTGATAATCTAAATCAACTAATCAAAATGCAATTTTAGAAGTTACGTAATGTAGAAGTGGTTTTAAAGATCAATATTATTTAGAGATTAGGATTTTAATTAAAATATTACATTCTCATATTTATAATATGATATTGGTTAAAAAAATATTACTTAAAAAACCACTCATTGAAATTAGTCAATTTTTTATTTTTAAAAATTTCTAAGCCATTCAAATGTTTCGGTAATATTAAATACATAATAAAAATATTGTATTTATTATGAAAAGTAAATTGAAAAAATATATGTAATAAATACTATATTTTTAATACATGGATAAAAATGTATATACCATTTAATTTAATGTTTTTTATACTATTTTATTTATTTTACCAACCAATAATGAATCCAAAATAAAATATTTTATGTTTTATGTTTTTAAAAACAACTATAAATTAGAACAACCCACTTACACATCATGAATACTATTATTTTAATTGTTATGGTTCATATACAAATAATGTAAAAAAATCCTTATTTATTGGAACAATGAAGTAAAAAAAGAATGATTATTGTGTTTTGATTATTTTTTCACATAGATTCCAAAACATATGTTCATAAATTAATAATGAATTCTCCTCCCTTTTGAAATAAATACTCCACCATCCTCCCATTTTTATTTCCTAAAAAGCCATTAATCATTTTTTCCATATCATAATAAATCATTAAATCAATAATAATGTATTCTAGAGCACCTAATATTCTCCACCTATTATTTTTTATTTATTCCATCATGGTAATGCACTATATCCTCTTCCTTTTTTATCATGTACATTATTTTTATTGTGATGTTTAATTTCCAACATTTATGTGTATATTATTTTTTTCAAATACATTAATTGAGCTATTGATTAATAATTAATGAGACATGACCTTTAATTTTCATAAATACCCTGAATTTTAATTTATATACACCCATTATGTTCTTCAGTTTTAGGATCTATGTGGAAGACAAATTATGGTAAATGACATGAATGTGAATGGTGGGATCAGAATTATATAGCACTTTAAATCAATGGGAAATTTTTTTAACTTATGAGATACCATTTAGGGTGAATTGGAGGTTATCCCAAAAAATCGATACTATGATATCTAAATTTTTATCATGGATCTATTATTATGGAGTCATTTTTAATTTTGTTTCCACATTCATATATCGCATGGATTTTATTAGTATATATCATGAATTTTAGTCCATATTTATGATTCTAAAACATTTATTACACCTTTGAATTCCCTTTTACAGACAAGTATTTTAGTCATCAATTTATATTTGGATTATTGCCTTACTGGATATCATATATCATCAATTTTTTTTGTTTTTCCCCTTGATAAATGGTGCAATATTGTAATTTATATTGAATTTAGGCGAATGTTGTGTTATTTTAAAATATTTTTATCTTAACCCTATTTCATGTTATTATGATATTTATATAATAATTCATAGAATATGGTCCCTTACATCATTTCAGATGGACTTATGTATTTAATAAGTAATAAATCATTAAATAATATATATAATAGATATTGTTTTTCATAGTTGGTATCAGTGAAAGGATCAGATATTCATCGGTTCAATGGTTATAAAATAAATGTGAACAATATACAAATAAGAATAATCATATGAAAACATCCCAATTTTTTAACGTTTTAAATATGTTTCATCAATAAAATGATATCTATGTATTTATACAACAATTTGATGTTACCCTATTACAGTTTTACCATGGTGAGTTAACACTAAAAAGTGAGAATGGGGTATCAACTCAAAAATACCATGTTTAATGATAATTAGGATTTTATACATATTAATTTTAACACACCTAAGTGATATGTTATGGTAAATTGAAAGCCTCATTTAGATATTTTTGGAGAAAAAATTTTAACATATGAAATTTTTTGTAATTAAATAGGACATGAATAACCCATATTAAAATATTGAAATTAAAATATTATTGAATATGTTACATATAAAATCTATCCCTATGTTTTTAATAATTTCCATTTATATTTTTAATTGATAGTACATTACTATAGATTATTTCACAACATTTTTAGTCAACTCATTATGATATGAGGAACTGAGCCAAAACCTTTTTGATTGGAAATGCGACGAAATTTCAAATGAGATGGCCATCAGGATGGGTTGATGTGTTGAGTATTGGATTAAAATACATACCTAATTAACTAATGATTTGAATATGAACATGATGCATTGGAAAACCAACACCACTTTATGAAATATCATGTTTAAATTGAGACCCATTTGTGACAATATCCACTTACATTTAGTTGTTTATATGATCCCAAAATCATTAAAAATGGATAAAATCCATTGAAAATATGTTATATATCTATCAATTATATAAGGATTTAATAATTTTCAATTTTTCACATGGATGGAGAATCTAATTAGTGGGGGGATTGATCAAGTATATGAAAACTCTGGTTGATTTAAAATTGATGGAGTGGAATGAATTAAGGAGATTGATTTTTAATAAATATATTCCATGCCAACGTCAATATAAAATATTGAGGTATTTCATTATTATTATAAAAATAATCATGATAAATCCATCTATTCATATGATAAATAATATAAAATACATATTTCATACACACCTAAAATTTTAATTAACATTGAATTTATAATTAACCTCATATTTTTTGGGATAAATATTAATCATATTAAATGGTTTTTATTTATGACATTGAATCCATAGGGAAATTTTAAACAATATCCCAATGAAAAAAAATATTGGTTGATCTAAAGAGTATTACTATTTTAAAGATAATAATTTGAGTATGGAGATAAATTCCGGAAGATAAGTAGAGAAATATAATGATTGTAATAATTCTCAACATCAATAATTTCATGTGTTTATGAAGAAAATTATATAATATTTCTTGTAATGGATAAGGAATTTTTTTTATTAGTTATGGTGACATATAAATACAATGTTATGGTAGAATCACACCATTATGTCAAAACAAATAATTTATCTAATTTATCCATACCCAAATACGGAATATTATAATTCATAATCATAAATGAAAAAATTAAATAAAATGAATTAATATAATGGTGAATGATGATAATCATCTTTAAAAACCACTATCGACTATAATGATTGGAAGAGAATTTACTATTACATTTATATAGTTGTATCCCAAAAAATATATTGTGATAATTTTGTTAGTTCTTCATTCATGGATTGAACCCATACTTTTATATTTTGGATCTACACATTCTTTGATATAATGAATGATTAGAATAAATCTTCCAACACCACTTCAAATCATAGATTATGTTAAATATGTAAAATTATTTAGACAATTATTTCATTCCACATATATAACATCTAATCGATCAAAATTTATTGGATTAATTTCTCATAAATTGTTGTGATGTCGATTGTTTCCGGACTCGATGTTATTCTATGTAGGGATTGAATTTACTAGTATATGAAAAATATTAGTCACTAAGAGAATGAAATAAATCTCTATGTCCAGACTCACCCTCTAATTCAATACTTGTGAATGGTGGATTATAGATCTACTTTTAATATTTATATAAATTATTGATTTTATATCCTTTTGGGAGAGAATATATGGATCACAAGATTAAAACTAATGAAATGATCCACATTGATGAAATGAAAATTTAAGGGAAAATTTTTATATGTTTCAGGATTAATTCCATATTCATAATCATACCCAATATGTTTATATTTCAATAAATCTTAATAATTTTAACACAAAGAACTATGAAATGGATAAATTAAGGATTGATATGACCCATGTCAATAAGGTGCTACATTAATTTTTGGATCATATCAGGTTTGAACTCAAAATTTAAACAAAAATTCCCTGGAGTAATGCTTTGGGTGGTCGATTATATAGGATATTTCCTTAGGTGTGTGAAAGGGAGGAAAAATAACAGAGCACACAAAGAAAAATCATTTGTCTAATGCCCCATTTGGGTACATTGTGGGGCCCTCAGAATGGGTCTATGTGACTATGGGGTAACTAGAATTGTATTGAAGGATTGGTAATGATGAATATGTTGTGGTGGGGTGTTTGTGATGTCAGTGATTCTAAATTGTTACATTGGTATCATAGTATTAACAGAACCGTAATTATGGTGGTAATTATTGTTTTGAGATGCATTTTCCACAATGAGGACATTGTTCAATATATGGGGAGTGGTGAATGTAAATCCCCATAATGATAAATGATTAATTGAACATATAGTTTTTTTCTCTCAGCATTTATTAGTGAGTAAAGAGCATAGTTTAATAAATATGTGTTAGCCTATCGTGACATTCATTTGTTTGATAATTTTTCGGGCTTGTGGGTCGGCCCTAAGGGGGGACCATATGTTTATGTAGAAAATTATGGTACTTAGTCAGGGAAAACCCAATGATGATGATATGGAATTTATATTAACTAGTATTATTAGTATTTATAATGGTTTTTGATTTTTAGAAATGACAGATTCCTTTTTAATACCTGATTAAAAATTATAAAGTAAAATGGAAATCTAAATTGATAAATTTTTGATAAAAATGTGTTTTTGAAAAATGGTTTTATTATTAATGTTTGATTAGTAATAATGGATTCTGATATTATAGTAATTAGTTAAATATTTTTTATTGTGAAAAGGTTAATTTAACAAGTAAGAAAAAATTTGTGCTTATAATTTATGGTTTTTTAGAAATGAAATATTTTTGTGTATGGATTATCAAAATATTATTCGATGTGGTGATTAGTTAAAATAATTGAATTTTGTTTTGTGGAAACATGTATAGTTGTGTTTTTTTATCATAACAATTTTGTTATGTTAGTTCTTTTATGATGAGTTTTTTATTTAGTTTTTTCTATATTATTTAGTATGTATCAACAAAATATTTGATGGACATTCAAGGTAATTATATTGGTGGTTCAATGTCAGTAGACCATCCATTGGATCGTCCTATGTAATTCCATAGAGAGTTTTTTAAATAGAACCATACTCCATTTTATTTTCAAATAGATCCCCTTGATGAAAAATAGGGGATGACAAAAATTGAAATGATCGTGGATTTTCTTGATTTTCATTGTCTCATTTAAGTTAATTTTTTAATTCACGGTCAGTGTTTCAGAATTAATACAGATTTATATTCAAACTATGTTGTGTGTAGGTTTAAACATATAGGTCAGGAGGGTTCTCTAGATGAGAGGGAATGACTTGAGCATGGTTAGTCCAAAAATTGAGAGAAACATTCACATGGGTATTTAATTTTATACCAAATGAAACCGAAGTTTAGAACATGGTTTCCCCAAAAATGTGACCAATATGTATGGGAAACATGTGAGTCTAGTAAGAGGAGAAATGTTGGAGAATTATTTTTCAAACAATTTTTTCTATTCGTGTGTCACAACTAGATGAATTAAATTTCTGATATTACCTTTTTACCCCTCTTACATTCTAAAATCAAAACGCCACATTCATTATATCTTATCTTGTTTGGCCCAAAGAGGGTCCTCCTTATTTCTTAAAACCACCTATCCTTTTCTGAGGTAGAAATCAATGGATTCCTTCATGTTTCAGGAGTTATTTTCAATATATTCATTACATTCTTCTATATTTTTCATTATTATTTATTTTATCCTTTTCCCCAATAAATATAGGTCCAATATTCCATTATTGTTTTATAATTTCTTCATTATTTTTTATGATCAATCATAGATGTTGTTTCTTCATTATGACCCTGTGGATTGTTTTGGGTTGGCATAGAAAATGATCTTACATTTTTAAGTAGTTTCCCTAAATAAATACCATTTTAATCTAATGAATAATTTATTCCTTTCCTTTGATGCATTTTTTTCTAATAATTAGTTATTTATAACATTTAGAATAGTAATTTATTTATAAGTATTTTTATTTTTTTTGTATTGGTTGTATGAAATTGTTAAACAAAACTATTCATACCATGTGTTAAAAAATATGAAGTTTATCATTATAAGTGATTTATAATTTCTAATGTATTTTTTAGTATTTATAATTGTGTTGTAGGTTACTTAAATGATATATCATGTTTCAAAAATTCATTTTAAATTTTATTATTGTTTTATATGATAGGTTTATTGTAATTTAGGAAACGAGTGGTCATTCAATGAATACATGAGGCCTATTAGGAACATTTTAAAATGGTTCCCCTTGGGAGTGTATTTTCAGGATGCATCTCTTTTATTGACATTAACAAAAGGGAACAAGGTTCTTAAACATAGGACTTCTCTTATTATAGGATTGTTGAATGGAAAGTGGATCATACATTTGGTTGATTTGGAGGTGATTCTTTTTTCGGTGGATTCTATGATGTTCTGTGATTAATAAATCAATATATGGTAAATTTTTTATATTTCCATTGATCAGTCATATTTTAGATATAACTTGTGATCAAATAATATCATGAAATGTATTCAAGAACAATTTTTTCAATTTTTTGTGATTACCCAATGACCATTGGCACGTAGTCTATACTTTATTATGATTTGAGGTGATACCACTTAGTTAGGCTAGGTAGGTTATGATAGAGTGTGAGGGATTTTTGATTACACCTGGTGCACCAAATGTATGTATCATGTCATATTATATTATTAACATCCCCTAAGATCATATATATTCACATGCACACTAGTACTTGTTTTTCTATATCAAATAATTAGTGTTCCTTAACTGATTGTGTATAATCAATAATGTTATACATTTCCCTCAAAATTGTGTGGTTTATGATTCTTTTCTAGGGTACTATTTATCCACATCTAAACTATTTTATTTATTTATTAGATGTTTTTTTAAAATTAGTTTTGAAATATAATCCCACTCCAAAATCCACAACTACATCTACATATAATTTAATTTAAATAATACACATGCACTCGCTTTTCTAGAAAACCCTATTTTAAATAATGAGGAATGTGGAAAAAATGTTTTCTGAAATTGAAATGTATATATAAAAAATTCATTATACTATACAACAAATTATTTTTAAATTAATATTTTAATTAAAATAATTTCATTGGAAACATCTTATTAATGAATTCCAAAAGTGTTCAAAGATAAATTCGTATAGGATTATTTTTATAGTATTAGGTGAATGATAAATACTAGATTCGATCATCATTGAGAGATGATAGGATTTGGGGTGGTAAATTAACCAATGGTGTGATATGGAGATCTAGAATTCATTAAGTTTTGTTTTGGATTATTTTTATGAATTCTATAGTTATTATTGTCACGACTCGTCCCAGTGGGGCCAGAACCACAACTCCCCAAGCCCGCCTCCAATTGGCCAGGGGCTGGTGACTAGCACTGAGTAGGCATGTTACTAACATGGGAGGCATTTCCTATAAACCTGTACACATGCACACACATCTCTAAGCCCACTAAGATGAAAAGTAAAAACTACTAAAAATGGAAATGCATGCATACACTAAAAATCCCAACCAACGGTGTACGACAAAAATTTAATGTACAGTAAGTGTAAAAACCTGGGCCCAAAGTCCAAGACCACCAAAAGAGAGTCTTCAATAGAGTGAAACCTATAAAAAAAGGTACTAGGACTGCAATCCATAGATGTAGGAACACACCTGGGCCTGCCTGATCTCACTAAGCACCATCCAGTCCTGGTCCATCTAGAATCGTGTCAAAAGCTCGCTCTTCTGCTTAGGACACAACACGTGCGGGAAAATCCTGTGTAGGGGTGAGTATAAAAATACCCAGTAGGACCCCACAAAACCACAAAGGAATGCAATAAAGGAAATACCACAAAGGAATGAAACAGTTATCTCCACATAGTATATTCCTACTAACATTTAACAAGAATATAAAGATACACTCATACATGATCAACTATCGTGAAACCACCACTAAGATCATGCTATTCAACTAAGCATGTACCAAGGAGAACAAACTCCTAGGGCTGAAGAGAGATATATGGAGTACTCGTTTGGGGAAAACACAATCCGCAAGTACTTGAGAATATGATGTTCAGATGAGGATCACACCCAATAGATATGGGGTGATTCAATCAACTCATTCTGAACTAATCCACTAAGTAGAGGATCAACACCTGGGTAATGTTGGTCATGTCGATATCAAGAACTCTAACTAGGGTTCCAGGAAGGAATAGAGGATCTAGATCAATGTATCATAGAGGGGATTCCAACAACACTATTCAGGAGGTCCTCCTGAAGGGATCATACTCAAGTAGATAAGAAATGATACTAGAAACCATTAGGATAAAGGCCAAGGGGACGAACCCTAAGGAAACTAGTCCAAGACACAGAAGCATTGGCTAAATCCATGTAAAACAGGTTACACGACATGTAGTATGGTTATAGGCCAACTTCCATGACTCTGGGTACAGACCATGCAAACGGCCTGTGTCATTCATCCAAGCTGTGCAAAACTCCACTACAAGGCATGTTGAAGGATCACACACCATGATCCCTAACTCCGGGTACTGCTCGTGTAAACAACCCATGTCAGGAATCGAAGTCATGTTGGAAGGAATACACACAGCGTGTAAGTCGAAGCACACACTGTGTCCTGTCAACTAGGAAACACCTATGTACCTTGGCTGTATGCCTGTACATAGTGTCCATCAGTGTCTCCTTCCCATGTACATGTACACGGGGTGTCCCAGGTATCTGGCCGTGTGTGGCCGGGGAAGGGTATACAAGCCATGTCTTTGGTCGTATACCCAACCCATGTTCGTTTACTCCCAGAGTACACACCAAGTGATCCTCGATGAACACACGCCATGTAGCCCATACAACACGCCGTGTAGTCAGGAAATTTCTAGAAGCATCATCTTCTTCCTCGCGCCTCAGCCGATTTCCATATCTGTGATCTCTCATCCGTTCTTCCAGATACATTAGGTCTTGGTTCTTCCTATAATATGAACACTGAATCGGGTATTTTCGATCCTTCGATCGGGTTATAAACCTCAAACAATACATCTGAAGAAAAAATCCCAAAAAATAATATCTCTCGATCCGCTCTTAATCGTCCACCGAAAGCATCATCCCAACTCCAGACCATCCTCCTGAGATTGTATATACAATCTCGAATTATTGCGCCAACAAAAGAATGTGTAACGCCTGATTTCATCGAAGAACATCAGGGGCGGGGCAGAATGAGGAGTATCTATGTAGAACGGGGAATTAAATCGTAAAACGTACAAGTGGAAAGAACCTCGATCATTGTTCGTGACAATCAGGGATCGTCACCATTAGATCAAAACCAAAATTATCAACAGATTAAATTGCAAGAAAGAAGTACTTCCCAAAATCCCTGCAAAAACCCATCCCACAAATACAATAGATCCATAGGCTAATCTGTTCGTGCATTAGTCCACGTTCGTCGTAGGAATAAAAAACAGGAATGAAATCACAAAGAGATCAAGCACCCTACAAGGATTCACGACATTCGTTGGTGATGATCCGGTCTTCGAGTCGTCGTCGCCAGCTTAATTCATCAAGAACATCGTCGCCGCATTGGGGAGTTTCCTCCAAAGATTTCTAGAGCCTCCAGGGAAATTCAGGGTTATGAGAAATGTAAACCTGGACCCCTAAGCAAATCACTATTTAAAAATATAAGAGATTTTTGACGAAAAATGATTTAATAAATTTTTTTATTAAATATTTTATTACGGTTACATCCAAAAACATGATTTCTCTACCAACATGCACAACCTGATGTTAGGTCTCTCCTAGGGTAAAATTGTTGTTCTAAACCTAATGGTTCCCTCAGATTTCTTATCTGAGCACCCGTTTAGGTGTTATTACACTTTTTTAGGAAAACCCCAGGCACATGTAATTTAATTATTTAATTATATTCAATCATTGTTTCTGGGCAAACTGGGCCTCAGAATTGCACGCCGTCTCAAAGCCTAGTCTCAAAAGAATTCCCATATATTATTAAAAATAATACATTGAAAAAAAATCTGGGCAATTACATCACACCCACCTAAGGGTTTTATGTACATAAAAATCCAAAACAAGGGCTGCTTAAATAGATGTGGGTACTGCACACGAATCTGAGCCTCTCGCTCCCATGTGCTCTACTGGAGATTCTAATGCTTCCACCAGACACACACCAATTGAACAGCTCACCCATAATGTGTCTTATCCTACCGATCCCCGATCTCTACTGGGTACTCAGCAGAGGTCACTCCATCATTGATGTCCAGCTCGGCCTAGTCGATAATGTTCGATGGATAATGCACGTATCTTCAAAGCTGTGACAAATAGAAGATGTTGTGTACCCGATCCTTCTGAGGAGGTAAAGACAAGTGGTGTGCCGCCATGCCAAATATACTCTGAGTCTGAAAAGGTCCAATGAACCATGGATATAGATTACTGCCTCGGCCAAATCTCTGAAATCCCCGTCAAGGTGATACTTGAAGGAACACATGGTATCCCTCCTTGAACTTCAAGGGACACCATCTCTTGTCAGCATAAGACTTTTGTTGACTATGTGTAGTCTTCATCCTCCCCTGGATGACATGCACCTTATCTGTAGTAGCTTGCACCATCTCTGGGACCATGAGTGTTTACTCTCCTGGGTCAGTCTAGCAAAGTGGTGACCTGCAAGGTCGCCCATGCAAAGCCTCTAATGGAACCATACCAATAGTGGAATGGCAAATACTGTTATAATCAAATTCCACAAGTGGTAGTTGATCCTCACAGCTATGACTGAAGTCATGTATGCATGCTCTTAGCATATCCTCTAGGGCCTGGATGGTCTGCTCTATCTGACCATTAGTCTGAGGATGAAATGTTGTGCCCAAGCATAACTATGTCCCAAAATCATCCTACAATCCCTTAAAAAACCGGGATGCGAAACGAACATCACAATTTGAGACGATCGTGGATGGAACTCCATGAAGTTGAAATCTATCAAGCACGTATAGGCATCCCATGCTCTCTACTGAACTCTGTTCTCATGTGGCTAGGATGTGGGCCGACTTGGTGAGTCGGTCAATGATCACGCAGATGGCATCATGTCCCCTGTACATACATGCTAAAACCATCACGAAGTCCATGGATATCCCACCCCACTTCCACTCTGGCAACTCAAGGGGCTGATTCAAACCTGCTGTAACCTAGAGATTAGCCGTTACTTGATGACAATTATGGCACCGAGAAACAAACTCTACCACAATAATTTTAATTCATGGCCACTAGAAATGGCTTTGGAGGTCCTGGTACATCTTTGCCACGCCTGGATACACTTCCAATGGAGATGTATGGAACCCCCATAGAACCTCCTCCCGCAACATCATGGGTTCAACCATATGCCCTCTGAAATGAACAACATGCTCCCCACCTCTTGAATATATGTCAGCAGCATCACCTTCGGATATCGGTGAACATAGAGTCTCACAGCTAGAATCCCCGAGCTGTGCTTCCCTGACTTGTTGTAAGAGTGGAGGGGTAACAACCATCGACTAAATGTATTCTCCCTCATTTGTATTCATGAAGGATAACTGTAAAGAGTCCAACTACCTCATCGCCTCATCCAGTCACTACAAACTGGATATCATGCTGAGAGGATCTGTCACAACGTTCCCCTTCCAAGGAGTATAAACGATCTCTAAGTAGTAATCCTTGCTGAACTCAATCCATCGACTCTGTCTTAAATTCAGATCCTTTTGAGAAAAGATATATATGAGGCTCTGCTGATCATATTAGATGATAAACCACTCGACCATCAGGTAGTGCCGCCACATCTTCAACATGAAGACTACCGCTGCCAACTCAAGATCGTGGGTCATGTAGTTCTACTAATGTGGCTGCAACTGACATGAGACATAGGCAATAACCATTTTCCTCTACATCAGGACACAACCAAGACTAGTTTCTGATGTTTCACAGAACACTGCATACTCGACTCCCTCTTCTGGTAGTCTAATGATCAGTGCGCTCGTTAAACTCTGTCTCAACTACTGAAAAGCCTGCTGGAATCTCTCGATCCCTACGAAAGGCAGCCACTTTCGAGTCAAAGATGTCTTGGGTGCTGAAATAATGGAAAAATCATGGATGAATCTATGATAGTTGCCTACTAACCCATGGACACTCTGCACCTCCGTCACACTCTGGGGTGGCTCCCATGCCATCACTGACTCTACCTTGGCTTGGTCCACTACTACACCATCTTCTATGATATTGTCTCCCAGAAGGTGGACCTCCTTTATCTAGAATTGACACCTCGAGATTTTCCCGTACAACTGGAGCTCTCAGAGTGTGTCCAGAACTATCCTTAGGTTCCTCGTGTGCTCCTCCTAGGATGCAGAGTACACAAGGATATCATCAATGAAGACCACCACGAACCGGTCTAGATAGGGCTGAATGATCCGGTTCATAAGTCCCATAAACAATGTCGGGGAGTTTGTCATGACGAAGGGAATCACCATGTATTCATAGTGATAGCAGCGACATCTAAAATCTGTCTTCGTTATATCCTCATCCTTTACTCACAACTGGTGATAGCCTGATCGTATATCAACCTTTGAGAACCATCGTGCCCTTCTTAACTTGTCGAAGAGGTCATTGATCCTCAGTAGTCGATATGGGTTCTCCAAGGTCACTGGATTAAAGCGCTGGTAATCAACACATAGACTCAAGCTCTCATCTGCCTTGTTGGAAAACAAAACTGGGGCCACTTATGGTGAAACACTGTGTCTCACAAAGCCCTTCCCTTTGCAATCTTCCAGTTGCACCCTCAACTCACGAAGCTCTGAAGGATCCATCCGATAAGCTAATGCTGATATCGGTGTCATCCTGGTATGCATCTCATTACAGAAATATATCTCTCGACGTGGAGGTAGTCTAGGAACATCCTCTGAAAAGAAGTCCTCATACTCAACCACTACTACTGGAAACTGGAAACTCATAAAATATGTTGTGCCATGGGCTAGGAAATCCAACTGATGTGAAATCAGTTGTTCCTGCTTATGCACGGGTCCATCCTATGCTGCTTGGGTCTCCTTTTCACCGATGAAGGAGAAAATATTTCCATAACTGCAAAAACACCGCACCCTTCACCTAAAATAGTCAAGCTAGTAATAAACTATGGATAGCCAATCCATACCAATAATGACACCGTAAGGCCTCGACGCTACCACCAAGAGGTTACAACCAAAACTCTTGCCTCCAATGTCAGGTCACACTGTCTGCAAAGGTGTGTGATCACTGATTCTTCTCTAGTCGGTGTTTCTAAGCGTAAGGGCCAAGTCAACAACTCAACTGGAATCTCAAGGTCACGAACAACATAAGCAGTCAGAAAAGAATGACTAGAACATGTGTTTATTATTACAACAACCAAAGTAAAAAAAGATAAGGATTTTACCTCTAATCATTCCAGGAGAACCTAATTCATAAGCCTCCGACGCCAGCAGTTGTCCCTTCCTCTTTCAACCAGCTCCTTGATCCTGGGGTGTACCTCATGGGGGTGGTGGTGGTAAATAGTCACAACGCCGACCACCTCTAGCTGCTCTCCCAGCTCCTCTACTACATCTACCACCCTACGGATCTGTCTACTCCACATGTTGCCTCTGCCTTGGTGGTACATCCACTTCTCCCATGTCGGTATTACGGCGGGTCAGACAATCATGAGTGAGATGTCCTCAACCATCAAAAGAATAGCATCGCTTCTCTCGAGGATATCTTGTTGTTCCATGCGAACCCTGTACAGTAGATCCCCTATCCTAGGATCTCCTCTTAAAACATCTCCCACGACTGGGTCCCTGACGTCGGATCCCTATGGTTGAGGTGTCTG
Organism: Viscum album; assembly: GCA_963277665.1. Taxonomy (NCBI): domain Eukaryota; kingdom Viridiplantae; phylum Streptophyta; class Magnoliopsida; order Santalales; family Viscaceae; genus Viscum; species Viscum album. The sequence goes on from OY728160.1 coordinate 572,848,883, forward strand.
CTCCAGCATGCTCACTACTGACTACTACTGGCTGTCTCTGCTCTGCCAAGAATCTATCGACCACCAAACCCCCCTCGAGCATCCCAAAATAACTAGGAATTCACATAGAGACGATGTTAGCTCAGATTTATTTGCACAAGTCCCGCTCAAAAGTCTGAACTATGAAGTTGTGATACCTGACCATATCCCTCGAGTACCATGGGAGGTTGGTAAACCTTGATGAATAGTCAGGCACCATCATGGTTCCCTGCTGGTGCTGAAGAAGCTCTTGTATATGTACTGATCTCCGGGTAACCGGTGAAAACTCGTCTCAAAATAGATGATGAAACTTGGACCATGCAAGAGTCGCTTCATCGTGAGTCTGGATAACCAAACTCCACCATAGTGCTGTTGAACCCTGCAGAAAGCTCGCTGCCAGGATCACAATCTGATCTGTTGGTGTCTTGACCAAATGGATGACTATGGTCACAGCCTCAAGCCAATATGCTGCTGCCAGAGTGTCATGCTCTCCATGAATCCTGAGCGGTCTCTGTCTTTGAAACTCATGGAGTGCGCTCAGCCCGTGCTCCTCCTCTACTGGTTCAGTAGGCACTAAACACTACTCCACAGCTGGTGGAATAACTGGCTCACCACACGATTGAAAAACTGGGGGATCTGGTCCATGTACCAAAGCTTCATCACTGAGGGGGTCATCCTCGTGATCGAGCTGTTGGATCCTAGTTGGTGCACGTCGTGGAGGCATCCCATAACGAAACAAGTTGTATCTCAGTCATTGATTATATCTAGAGAGTTGACTCAAGAATGACATGGAGAACACAACCCATTCTTATATGATACATGTTCCATTATTTTCCTTTGCAACTCGTGATCTCATGTTCCGAGTCGAAATGCAAGTTATCCGAGTCCTGGTGTATGGATACGTCGAACACCCACACTAACACCGGGGTCCCTAGCCAAAAATCCGAACTCGAAACACTTAACACTATTTACCCAAACAAACTCACTGAGTCTCGGTCCTAAGGTAGAACTGGCCACCTCTGATACCACACTGTCATGAGCCGTCCCAGTGGGGCCCGAGCCGCAACTCCCCAATCCCGCCTCCAATAGGCCAGGGGCTGGTGACTAGCACCGAGTAGGCATGTTACTAACATGGGAGGAATTGCCTATAAACCTTTACACACGCAAACACATCTCCAAACCCACATAGATGAAAAGTAATAACTACTAAAAATGGAAATTCAAGCATACACTAAAAATACCAATCAACGGAGTACAACAGCAAATTAATGTACAATAATTGTAAAACCCTTGTCCAAAAGTACAATCCCACCAAAAGAGAGTTTGAAAAAAAATACAACATGTAAATAAAGGTACTTTTACTACAATACATAGCCATAGGAAAACACCTCGACCTTCTTAATCTCACTAAGCAACGTCCAGTCTTGGTCCACCTAGAATCCTGTCAAAAGCTTTCTCGTCTGCACAAGACACGACACGTCCGAGCAAACACTGTGGAGGTGTGAGTATAACAATACCCATTAGGGCACCCCGAAACCTAAAAGGAATGAAACAAAGGAAATACCAAAATGTAATGATATAGTCAGCTCCACATAGAATATGTCAACAGAAAATATAACAAGAATATTTAGATATTCTCATACATGATCGACTATCACAAAACAACTACAAAGATCCCACTCGAAGATTCCACTAAGCACATACCAAGGAGAACACACTCCTAAGGCTGAAGAGAGAGATATATGATGTACTCGTTCTGAGAGAACACACTCCACAAGTACTTGAGAATACAATGTTCAGATGAGGATCACACCCAAAAGCTATGGGGTGATTCCAAAAACTCCGTCTGAACTAATCCGCTAAGTAGAGGACCGGCGCCTGGGTAATGTTGGTCACGTCGATACCTAGAACTATACCCAGGGTTCTAGGAATGAATAAAGGATTTGGATCTAAGTCTCATAAGGGGGATTCCAACAACTCTATTCAGGAGGTCCTACTGAAGTGATCATAAACCTGTAGATAGGAAATGATAACAGAAACCTTCATGAGAAATGCCAAGGGGACGAACGCTAAGGGAACTAGTCCAAGTCACAGAAGACCATTGGCTCATTCCATGTAAAACAAGTTACACAGAATGTAGTATGGTTACACGCCGTGTTCCTTGACTCTGAGTACTGCTCGTGTAAATGGCCCATGTCATCCGTCCAAGCTATTCAAAACTCCACTACACGGCGTGTTGAAGGATCACATGCCGTGTTCCCTGACTCTGAGTACTGCCCGTGTAAACAGACGGTGTCATGAATCAATGTCATTTAGGAAGGAATATACATGGAATATATGTCTAAGCACACTTCGTGTCCTGTCAACTAAGAAACACCCATGTATCCTGGTCGTATGCCCGTACACGGTGCCCGTCTGTGTCGCCTGACTGTTTACCAGTTCACGGGGTGTCCCACGTATCTGGTCGTGTCTGGATAGGGATGGTTAAACACTTTGTCTACCCAACCCTTGATCATGTACTCCCAGAGTACACACCATGTGATCCCTGGCGAACACACGCCGTGTAGCCCATACTGCATGCTGTGTAGTCGGTAAATTTCTAGAAGCGTCATCTTCTTCCTCGCGCCTCGACCGATTTTCGGATTCGAGATCTGTCATCTATTTGTCCCGATACTTCAGGTCTGGGAACATCCTATCATTAAAACACTGAATCGTGTGTTTTTTATCCTTTGATCAGGTTATAATCCTCAAATGATCCATCTGATGAAAAATGTGCAAAAACTCATATCTCTCGATCTACCCCGAATCGTCCGTCAAAGTCATCGTCACAGCAACAGACCATCCACCCGAGGTTGGATCTACAATCTCAGATCATAGCACCAACAAAAGAATGTTCAACACTAGATTTCCTCCAAAAACGTCAAGCGCGGGGAAGAACGAGGAATGTCCATGAAGAATGGGGAATTCAATTGCAAAAAGAATTAGAGGGACGAACCTTGATCGTTGTTCGTGATGATCCGGGTTCGTCTCTATTTGATCAACACCAAAATGATCAACATATTAAATCACAAGAAATATGTTCTTCCCAAAATCCCTGCAAAATCCCATCTCTCAAATACAATCTATCCGTGGTAAAATCTATTCGTGGGTTAGTCCACATTTGTCGAAGGAATCATGAATGGGAAAGAAATCACAAAGAGATCAAACTCCCTACCTGGATTCATGTCGTTCAATGGTGAAGATCCAGTTACCACATCGTATTCACTAGAAAAATTCGTCACGAACATCATCGACTCGTTGGGTGGTTTCCTTCAGAGCTTTCTGGAGCCTCCAGAGGAAATTCAGGGTTATGAGGTATGTAACCCTGGACCCCTATGAAAATATCTATTTAAAAAGATAAGATATTTTTTATGTGACAAGATTTAATAAAATATTTTTTAAAAATATTTTATTATGGTTACGTCCAAAAACCAGATTTCACAACCGACCTACAACGTCTGATGTTAGGTCTCTCCTAGGGTAATATCATTGTTCTGAATGCAACGATTCCCTCAGATGTCTGATCTGAGCACCTGTTTAGGTGTTATTCCACATTTTAAGGAAAACCACACACTCGCGTAATTTAATTATTTAATTAAATCCAATCATTTTTTTCGGGCTCACCAGGCCTCGGAACTGCACACTATATCAAAGCCTGGTCTCAAAAGAATTCCAATATAATATTTTAATTTTACCTGGAAAACAATCTGGTACATTACAATTATGTTTGTTCATTTTTTTACATAGGGCAGATAAATTATTTTTAAAATTTCTTTGTATTATATTGGATGAAATTCATCCCATTATTAAACTATTATTTTGTGGATCTTGTCTCTAACCAGATGTAATTGGGAATGAACCCAGGGGATGTTGGGGGGAAACATGAGAGAACAATTCACGTGTTGAACAAGGTTAGTCAATGAGATACATAGATTTTATCCAATTAAATTATTTCCCTATAGAATGGAAACTATCAAATAATGAATAGTTGATGAAGAAACTTTAGAAGAATATAAATAATAGTTTTATATTCCCAGGTGCTTCAATAAAGGGTCTTCTCATTCTCTTCATCTTGAATACAGATTGGAAAATGATATTATTAATTGATTATCATGAACATAAATAGAACATAATAACGAATTAGTTTCCACTTCCATGGGTGGATTGATTTTTCAATCAGCAAAATGGAGACTAGTAGTTATCTAAGGTGGAACCTTGGTTGAGATGTAATCATGACATGGTGAATAATATGAGTATCCCAAAGACAAATTTTTATTAAATGTATGAGAAAAAAGATTTCACAATGATCAAATTTATTGATAAAATATTTTCAAAATATAATCATTAATAGAATGAATATCATCTTTAATAAATACCCAAAATAATTTAATGTAGACTTTATATACAATTATACTATCTTTTCATTATTCAAGGACGAATACGATGTGAATTAGAATGATATAAACTATACCATGATAATGAAATGTTTTTAATGATATACAATAAATTTGATTTTGGGATAGAGCAACTAGTATTCATGGCTGTTGTTATCAAAATAAGTTATACATATGGATATTATAATGATAGAGGCAATTAATTGATGATTCAAAAAAATATATTAAATAGATTCCGTTGAATATATTGGTACATATTTTTGAATTTTAAATAATTTCTCAAATTTTTTATGCCCAATAAAAAATATATATTCCAAGGGAGTGAAGTATATATTTACTAATGAATGTGAGGATATATATCTAAGAGGATAACCAATAAAACATTCCACTTATTACTTTTTATTGAGGAAGTATTTGAGCTTAATACTATTGAAACTAAAATACATTTTCTTATTCACTCTAGAAAATTTTAAATCTATATTCATATTCCCCAACCTAATTAATGATCAATGTGTAATATTATCAACCATATGATCATGGATTGGCCACTAGGATCATTATAACGATGATTTGGAAAAACTTTATTTATATAATCAGGTTTTTCAAATATTGTTATGTCCTGAACCCATATTCCACTCCAAGGTTCCCTAAGCCTGGTGGGTCCCAAATAATCATGTGGATATCCTAAAATTCAAATGGAAACTAACTAGTAGTGAGACCTTAGGTGGTTTTTTGGTGATTATGTCCACATCACTAGGGTGTAGTACAACAAAAATATAATTGCATTCAAGTAGAATAACTAGATACCAATAATACAACAAATACATTACTAAGAAAAGAATATCGAAACATCTAGAAGATATTTAAAAAAACGATAGTTTATGTGAAAATTCTAGCAATTTAGGAAAAACATGCCAAAATCAGTATAGTATAAAAAAAGTTTCCACAATACCAAAACATCATAAAATTTTTATGTCAAAAGAGCATCAGGATCCTATGCTTCGTCTTATGACCAAATGATTATAATCATGGATAAAAAAACCATTAAACATAGTATTTTACCTTTTCCAGTCATTTGTACGAATAGTCTATTTTACTTACCCATCGGCAGACTTAAAATTGTGTGAAAATCATTCCCAATTGTAATCCACCCAAAAATCTATAATATAATAGTTTTTTAAATATAACAAGATATTAAGTGTTCATGTAAAATAGGCATTTAGTATATGAATTTAAATTTACCGATTTAGTGTTACTACAATCATTGATACCACTCAACAATAAGAGGATCCCTAAAATTTTAGTTTCATCTCCTATAGCAATGCATATGAATGTAAATGAATTAAACACCCTGACCATGTCATACGACCATGAAACCATATTATAAATGACCATTCTACATAACATGAATTGTCATAACATCCAATACCATGATCTTAATCCAAGTATTTCATATTTCACATGGTTGTATTGTATAATCAAATTGTTAGTCAATTATTTTACAGATCAATTGTGTAGAAGAAAATTTAATCTTCATTAAGACCCCACGGAATATTGATGGAATCATATTTAAGCAATAATGATAATCCTTGGAGCATTTATAAAAATAATTTGAATGTTTAATATAGAAGTATCCAATGGGGTATCAAGGCCGAAGGTCTCCCATAGAATCAAGTCCCAATGAGCGTACAATACCCAAGGCATTCATTACCATGTCAATATCCTATGATTAGCATCTAAGGTATATATTGAATAATTGATCATTTAATAACACTAATAATTTCATATATTTTTTATTTCATAAAAAATTATAATTCCAAATCATATATCCATTTACATCGAAATAAAAACAATGAGTATACCCACAAATTTACCACAATTAACATTTAATGGGAACTAACAAGTATACCCACTATTACGAATGATTACAAATAAACCATTAAATAATTATAATTCTACATAATCACTCAATTTAAGGGAAAAATATTAATGAGAGGTAATATATATTATAACTAGAAAAGTCAATATTATTTAAATATAACGAAAATCTCTTTAACATTGAAACAATAAATCACAATCCAATGGTGGTTCATAAAATCGAATTATAAAAGGGAACACCCCATGGATGACCTTGTTTTGAGAAACAACCGATAATACATATCAGGGGTACAAAATGAATTACATAATGTTCCCAATTTAACTTAATTTGATTCTTAATTTAAATTTTGGGGCTACACCAGAATGTCTGATAAGAGGTATATTGATATATTTCCTTATAAAGCTCCAAAAATAATAGATAATGGATAGATCAACTAATTCAGATTTATAGTTTTGTGATGAACCATTATCGTCTAATGATTGAACATATATTGGGAGAGAACTGTGAATTTATGTTGATCCTAAAATTAGGTTATTTTAGTATCACCTAAATTGCACAACCAATATCTTGAAGAATGTATAATTAATAAAATGGATTTGGGAGCTCGCTGATGTTAATATAATGAGATTAGAAGTGCGTAAACCGGATATTGGGTGGAATATTGGTATTAAAACAAATAATATTAAAAAAGGTGAACTCTCAAAACATATGTTAGCTATGAGGGAGAGTGAAAATTTATTTCAGGATAAAGTAGAATTAAAATAAATACTTAATTACAAAAGTAACCCAAAATAATGGGGGTCTCTTGGTCTCAGCACAATTTTTGGACAAAATTGTCACAAACTATGAATTTGATGATGTATAAAAAAGGGAGACATATAATTTCATATCATCATTTGATTAACCATGTGGAATCAATGACAAACACCACTATGAAAATTAATGTTGTTGTCACGTAGCCATGACGCCCAAATCAAATGGTTTACCCTAACGATGTGTCCTTCCCCTTCTCATTTTCAACAACATGAATAGTTTTCTTAACCATGAGCCCTAGCCCAAATTGATTTATCTAACCATGTACCGTAATTATTGAACCACAACTATTGGGTTGTGGGCTATGAACAAGCCTCGAACACAACCAATAAACCAGTGACCTAAAAAGGCTTTCGTATTGGTCATTATAAATCATTAATATTGAAAAATAATGGATTCATATAACATATGAAAACCTAGGCTCTTATATTCCCCACCCCACAAATATAATTATCCATGAATTTCACTTTTAATGGTTTTCAAGATTCATCAATTGAAAAAAACATCCACTAAGCATGTACATTGTCCTTGCACTCCCAATAATCATCCTATATACCGCCAAAATACCATAGTATATGAACAAGTGGAACTGAAAATCCTCTAAGAAACATCATGATCCTATAAAAAATACGAATAGTAATCTCTTAAAAGGAAGCATGAACTTTAAGTAGAACCTCCTCCAGCCTAAAATCAATAGATAGTTCAGAGGTTATAAAAACATAGTTATGATACGTGGAATATGTCTTGGATGACACTATACCTTTCAAGTAAATGTAAATGATAGGATACTAGAAAGTCTCTACCAGGAATTTCAAATGGAATTACAAATCATGGTGAAATATTACACTGTATCCTGATTCATCTATGACCTAAACACATCAAGACACATAAAAAACATGATCCCCAATCTCAAACTCTAGATATTATATTCATCGACCAACATTTTAAATCATCAAAGACTGTGTGGAACCATCCATTTCTGAATCATCTAGACCTTCTCAGAAGTTTCCTACATAAGTCATTGTCCCAATGTTGCTACCATACCTACTTCTAAATAGCAGATGGTCCATCAACATATAATAGTGTTAAAAGAGTCATAATGTTCCATCTTTTTTATAACATGATGACTAGTATTGTATGAGTAATCCACTAGGGGTATTTTCTTATCCCAATAACCCCCAAAATCTAGCATGCATGTGTGCATCATATTGTCGAGAACATGTGTCATATAAATTAATTGGAAATAATTTTAAGGGTGGTATACAGTTCTTAGATGGACCTGTATTCCTATATTCATGTGAACAATATCCTCAAAATTGAAATAAATAGTATGTCTCTCTCTAAAGTGATAGTTCACAGGACCCCATGAAGACATTCTACCTCACAGATAAATGACCTCCCTGGCTCATAGACACATAAGGACTCAATGATGTGGAAGAAATGGGAAACATTGATCAGCCTATCCATAAAACCCACAAAAAATTATTTCCACACAGAGACATTAGTAAACCCATAAAAAAAATACATCCGGGCATAATCCCATTTCCACTTGAGGATAGGTAAGTGCTATAAATTTTTAGCTTTTCACTGATGTTCCACCTTGACATGCTAATTGGGGTATCTATATGTAAAAAACTAGCTACCACACATTTCATTCCTAACCACTAATACATAAGGATTAAGTCAGAATATATCATGGGGACTCCTATATCCACATCACAATATTCAACATGCAACTAATGGATCAGATACGCATGAATTTCCACTATAAATCAATCACAACCATGGATATGAATGATATCTTCCTCACATATGGTCCGAACATGATGTGGAGCCTCATCAGCTACACTATCTCATAGGAATAGTCCCCATGAATATAAAAGATACCATATCGTATCCATATCAATTATGGTAGAGGTTATAGATAAGGATTGGACAAAAGTATTCTCAAGATTTTATTTCACCTTCATAAGCATCTCATAGAAATAATCCATAAGAATTAACTCACATTTGGACTATTTAACACTATGTATATATGTCCTCTTTTCATTTCCTTGACCACTAAATTTTTATTTTTAGGATTGTATGGAAGCAATATATCTATAAACTATAGGTTATCAACCCAAAATATATTTCACATATTTAAATCAGTAGTTTTAAATATGTACATTAGAATTATGTGTTCCTTATACACCACAAAATAATCTCTTAGTAATTAATGTATCCATTGTAACAATGCATGAACTACTATCGCTAACTCATGATCGTGTGCTAGGTAGTTACTATTGTGTAGCCTCAACAACAAAGGAATGTATGCCACAACACTAACCCCTACATAAGTACTAAAAAAACAGTGATAGTTGATGCCTCAAGTAAAAAGGGTTACACATACCCTACATTGGCAGTATTAGGGCTGATTCTAAACTCAATATTCCTTTCAACTCATGCATGTATATCTCAAAGGATTATCACATTACAAAATTCATTCCATTAATAATCAAGCATCTTAATGAATCTACTAAGCACATGAAGGTTTATATTTAATGCATGTAATATCCAGCTATCCCTATGAAACTGCATATGTCAAATATGTTCATTGGATACTACTATAAAACTATTTCTCTCATCATATTCATGATTACATATACTATTTTTTATGTACTGGTTTGTCCGTGGGAAGTGAATATGATCCATTAATAAGTGGAACTATGTGAGAGTATCATATAACTGAATCTCGCTCAGTGTGTCCAAGATGATCTCATGATGTTTGGAATGGTCTTGTCAATTATGACAATTAACCGACATATCGTCATCCAAAACCACCAAAACAAATACAGATAAGGAATTATGACTCAATTTATTATCACCGTAAAATGATACAACACGTTCATGAGACTGAATCGAATAACCAGATCTTCCTTTATAATAGAAATTCTATGAAATGGTTGTACAAGGTATATCTTCTGGTATTAAACATACCCATATATTTTTTTAAATGAATTAAATTTTTTAGAACACCCAATATTGTTGAAGAAAATAAAACATATCATATATATGTGTAAAGGGAAATTAGCTCATAACAACTATCTTGTTCAACTAATAATAACCTAAGAATATCATATTACTTATTTTACTTTTTTTAACCAAACAAAATCATTGAACCCTTAGAAAAATTTTGGTTCGAAATACCCCATTTGCCTCTAAGTCCTCTAGATGCCTATTGAGCTCTTCTAACATCCTAGTAGACATTCTGTATAGAGGAATGTATTTCAGTGCATCTCCTAGAAGATTCTTGATATAGAACTAATCCTCTATTATATGAGCTAATCCATAAAAGACATATAGGAAACATCTGGGAAATGATCAAAAAATAATGGAATGTATGATTGATATAATCCCTATTCAAATAGATACAAAGTAGTGACCTGTAATACCATCCCATGATGTTCTAGTCAAGATCAGCTAACATGGACACTCCATTAACTGTTATTAGTCTGATCTACACCCTGTAGTAATGTGATAGTCACCCTCAACTGATAGTAGTAAACATTTGTTTGATAATATTATATCCAATATAGAATGAGTATGATGTCAAACCAATTATTCTCAAGAAAATAATGATCTTAGAAGAAGATACACCCAACAAACTCAAGGGTGGACGCTCTTCTCTAGTGTGCATCCTCCGTTCTTATCCCCAATGGAGGGTCGAATATCAAATTTACCTCATTAAACTATATAATAACTCCATGTCTTTAGATCATAGTTAAAAATATAATCATATGTGATGATGCTGAATGAAATAGAGAAGATGAAATTTTATAGGGTATAATGATTATTACATTAAAAATAGATAGACCAGAACCCTTCTCTTTAATTATATGATGTACTTTAAATAATGGGATTATTTACTAGAACTATGACAAAACATAATCACCTAGAGTATGCCCACTATGATGTATCATTGTATTAGGTACATAGATCCCTCATCCACAATTGCTACTCCATCATCCTGATTGACAAACACTATTATAACTTCATGTCCAACATTGAGATGAGAAAACTTTTCCTGAACAATGTTTTGGAGGTGATGCCTACCACTCATAGCTATAGGGAATATCCATAAAAAAATTTGCTCATGTACCGTCCATCCACATGCTCGAAACATGACTAGTCCATGTTTGCATTGATCATTCATGTGGAAAACCAGCTAAATAGAAGATATTACAACATTCTACCAGTTCTCAATTCCTTACAATCACATATCTCATGGGATGCCTCAAAATTTGTTCATACTACCATGGGATGTTGAACTATTAGGTTGACAGATAGGATATCCCGACTCCTCAATCCAAGCCTCTTGTGGGTTCAATTATGTAATTAGTTCTTCATTCACAATATATATGATATAGGAAATTAAAACACATTAACATGAGATCTGATAGAATGAGAGATACCTTTTATGAAGTGGATTAGCATTGATACCTCATCAGAAAAAATTACAGTTCAAAATAATGAAACACTATAAATAGTTTTTAGTATTCCATAACTGTCATAGTGCCATGTCCAAGATGCAGTATCACACATTCCCGATCTGCTAGAAAATTCTCTAGCTGGATATAGATGTCAAAAGTCATTTTAAATTTATCCCAAACTATATCTCATAGCCAATTATCCTAGTTCATTACATCCCACTGGGGCATTGTTTGTCAATATAACACATTTGTTGGTTGATTTTCCATCCACTAAGTAAGCATAAAAAATATGATCTATTATCACCGGTGTTGTCTCAAAAAAATCAAAATAGCCAATAGACCACCATCACTAAAAAAAACATGGGAGGTTTCTTCTGTAGGAACACATGTGTCATCTCATACATTGATTATTCCAATTTTGATTCTCAATAAAAATTATACATTATGTGATAAAATATATAAAAAATTTACTCCAACACCTATGTTTTCAAAAATTAATGGTTTCATCACTAGAACTATAATATGATCCACTGATTTGCAATGGACCACTACCAATAGAGCATGGTTATTACCACCCTCTTGGAATACAAATCGAGGACATCATCATGGAATGCTTATATTTATTGAAACACACACCTCAGAGAAAAACAATCTAAATTATTTTAGCTCAAAATAATAAAAGAGGTCTATACCCTCTTCAAATGAGGTCATTCCACATAGTCATCTAAAAATTCTAGGAATGAAAGCAGAACAGACCCCAAAACCCACTAGAGATATGTCCTTTAGCCCACTAAAAATATGGTTCTATTTCAAGTATTTATTTTCATGTTCAATTTTCTATTTCAATTTAATATTCATATCAAATTAAATTTCAATAAATACTCATTTCATTATATAAATCACAATTATTTTTAATGTTTTCATTTAATGGTTCGTCGTGTTACAATACATAAGTTCCCATAAAACATATAAATAAAAATGTGGATCCAATATAATTCACACAATATCACATTCACATGAAATGATCCAATAAAATGGTGTTTCACTTTCTGGCATATGATGAAACATACTAATTATTGATTAAAATATGGGATCAATTATTTAACCACTATAATAAAATTTATCACAACATCATGTCATTTTATCACAACACCTGTAACACCATCTTTCAAAAAGTAATGCATCCTTAATAGAAAATCATAATTTTTGTATTCTAATATCTAGAATGTTATTAAAATGATGTATATGATGGAATAAAACATTTATTCTAGTTGAACAAAATAATAACCACAACCATATCAATAACTACATCAGAAATCTCATTCATCAAACATCAGTTGAATCAAATCAACTATCAGAAAATATTTTATGAAGACATAAATTTTATTTTATGATGTTTGGATTTTTCTTATGTGTAGCATGTATTCACTTGAGAGCATCTCATAAAAATAATTTTTTTTTCATAATATCTATTTATATAATCACCAAATACTATGAAAACCCTAAATTAATTCTTTTGTTTCACTTTGTAATGTACCATACCAAGATGACACTCCATATAACCCTGAGGCCTATTGTTCTAAAGTACCCAAATGCGTATCCCCAAACGTCATAGGGTGAAAAATAGTAGTTATAAACCAATTTTTCAGTGAGGTGACTATTCCATCATCACTATAGTGTAGTGTAATGGAAATATTATTTCATGAATGTAGCAAAAGTTGTAAACATCCGGAAAATAGATACATAAATATGACATGAATATGTTTCAATTCTAGATGTCATTTCATATATAAAACAATTATACATGTGACCTGTCTATGAAAGAATAAAAAATAATCCCCTCTTAGTATAATTCAACACAATTATCCAAAATAACAAAATTTACAAAAGGTTTTATATTTGAATAGAATCATGTTCCACAACTTGATCTCATCCTCCCATGATACTATTAATGGAAAAAACCATCCATAAAACTATCGGTTCATTCCCAAATCACTCCTTGTATCCAAATTTGATTTTGGTTCCCCAATTCCATCCTTAATAGGGTGTTAGAAAAATTCCAAATAGCTAACCACCCAATGATCTATAAAAATATCAGGAAGTGTAATGTAAGAATAAATGTACTGTTAATGATAAAAATGTAATAAATAAATGAATATAAAGATAGCCATGACATGTAAGTACTAAAAGTTAAACAAATAATCCTCAAGAGGTTTCCTATAAAACATTAATAATATCATATAATAACGAAGGTACATGTAAAATAAATAAACACCATAACGTCATGGTAAAACCACAAAAACATATCAACCATGACCTTTCTGCACAATTCGAAGTATAAGAACATCCCATAATATGTGGTTCAACATTGAATTTCAAATTTATCACCATTATACTATGTAAACAATGTTTTAGACCCTGAAGTTATAGATCCAATTTCCATAAGACCAATTCATTCTAATTGAGTTCATGTAGAATCATGAGAGACACTCAGTTAGGCGTTTGTTAGAGTCCTAGGATCTAGTCATGCTGAAAATTACCTATGTGAGTCAAACCAAGACCCAAGGCACCCAAAGGAATCAAGATAAAAATATAATACTATATCCCAAGAATGCACAAACACTCTATGATCCGAGTATCATCATCTAATAAATTTATCTAATCATTCATCAATTCATACAATTTTTTATTACATATCATTTTCTATTTAAATCCATATTTTTTGAACCACTCAATTAACATAATTCACATTTAATAAAAATTAATGTGTATACCCACCCATAAAATAATTATCAAATCAAATATTGTTCAATTAATGTCCCAATTAACCACTAAAACTCCAGAATAACACCATGTATGGGAGGAAATACACCTCTAAACTAATAAATGAAATATAAATTAAATAGAAATAATATTATTTTAAATAGGAATGCTAATTCACAACCAATTGGTGGTTTAACATAAAGATTTATAAAATGAAACTTTTTATATGTGGACATGGTTGGGGAAACAGACACCAACATATCTCAAGGTTACCATATGACATCCCGAATAAGACTTATTTCATTTAATTCAGTTGTTCTATTTAATTTCAGGGTCGCATCATAATGATCGAAGAGTGGAAAATTAGTATCTAGACATATAAAGCACAAAATCTCTTGAAAAATGTATATATTAACTATCATAACTCAATCATAGAGTTATCGTTCAATATCAACTCCATATTCATCAAAAGTAGGACAAAATGACGAACATATTGAGAAACTAAAATTGGTGCATATTATCTAGAACTTATTGAGCAAAGATGTTATCCAAAAGTATGAAGAATTACTAAAAATAAATTGGAATCTCACCAATGTGGATCTAACTAGATGAGTTGTTCTTCAATCGGATATCAAATGGATGATCAAGATCAAAAACATGAAATATCCCCATAATGATCTATCAAAATGCGAGGTTACTGTGTTGGATATTGATAAATGATTATAGGATAAAATATAATTCAATTAAACATAAAATTCTAAAAAATACTCAAAAAAATACGGATAACACTGTTTGAGCACATGGTTGGTCAAACTGTGTGAAAATCATGCATGAATAGTGGTAGAATAAGGGCACCAAACTAGTTAGCATGAATGGATTGACTTATTGGGAGGATATCAAGTGAAAAAAAATATCAAAATTTATGAGTTTTCCACATTGTTGTTTGGTCCAAATTTCCTGATTTGTCCTACCCATTCAGACCTCCCCTCCTCTATACCCACGACATGCATCATTTATTGATCGTTGTGGCCTTCATCGCATGGTTTAAACTAACCATACTGAAGTATTATAATACTTTTAATGCATTGGTTTCAGGCTTCAAACTAGCCCATGAAACATCTAATACTCTCATGATATAAAAGAGAAGTCACATTGGGTCATAATTAACAATTAAAAAAATAAAATGACGGTATTAATATTTTATATGAAAACACATGTTCATACACATACAATAATTGTAAAAAATCAAGAAAATATTTACCAAAAAAATAGTTCATTATTAAAAGATAAGGTGCTATAAGATAGTAATGGATTATTATTTCTCAATCAATTCCAATCACGGTAAGGTGATTGAATTGGAAGATTCTCTTGGAATAAATGATACTACTACCCTAGATTTTATGATGATGTAAATGGATTCAAATATCAATGAAATGGAATGATGCACAAGGGAAGTATAAAAAGAATTTCATATGACCATAATAAAGTAATTAAAAAGAAATATATTCATTATAGGATCGAGGTTTCCCACAATGATAATGAGAGTATATAGAGACGGGTATGAAATATTTGATTGATTATAGTTTTTAAATATGGGTTTATGATAAATGAATGAAGTATATTTGTACAACTAATATCTGAACTGAAAAGGATCATCTAGATGATGGATACAGATCAACATTATTTATTCGTCTTGGAAGATCATATATTTGAAGATCTCCCATGAAAAAAATTCATGTGGGTTAGACTAAAGAGGGATGTTATATAATGTGTCTCTCAATGTGTCGTATAAAGTCATTTCATGGATGTTGTGAAAATACTATGTGTATGGTGAAACTATTTCCAATAATAGTATGGAAATTGTAAAATATAAGTATTTTTTCAAGGACTCCACATGATATCTAAAGTTTACAACACCGTTATTATTATATTTGTCCTCAATAAAAAGTATTTGATTTAAATTCAAATTAAGGACTATTTTCTATTGAAAAAAAAATTTATATAATGAAGAATATCGGTAAGAATACCTGAAGTACACATCCAATTGTATCTAACAAAGACCAAGGGATTAGTGAATTTTATAGAGAATACATTAGGAACTATTTGATAGATATTTTATTATCAATACTCTATATCACCATGAAATGGATGGTCAGTTGAGAGGACTATTAAAACTCTATAGGATATGAAGATATCATTGTAAATTTATTTAAAAATATGTTGGGATAATTACATCATCAATGTGGAACTAATATCTAAAATCAATTTACATTCTAGAATTCATTTCGAACCAAATAATTCTTAGAATGTGAAGATTTCTCTATATCCAAATTTCTATGATGAAGTTGGTATGTAATAGATGATGTGAAATGATCTCATCACAGAAAATTATGAGAGGGATAAAGAAATTCTGAATAATATGAAATCCACTAATATTTTATATAATCAATATATAAACAGTTTAATATTCAAAAAATGTTATTTTCTCTCTACATTTGAATATTTTATCTCATCTATAGCTTATGTTGTAAGTTACACCAATCATAAATTAACAACGAAATATTATTATGTGATCATTACAATATAAATATTTAAATTTTTTGGATTGAATTCTAATAACAAAATTTTGAATATTATATATCATATATTCAACAAAATATTTTTAAATTCATTAAAATTATTTTATTTGAAGTAGATAAAAAATCTAATTTTGTGACTAAAATGCTATATTTTTCTATGGGCAGTGTTACCACCTTTTAATGGTGCATTTTTTTTAAATTTAATTATTGAAAGTTTTATAATATTTAAGGAAAAAATAAGAAATATTAGAAATCTGAATTTTGAATTTAGCATTGTTTTAATTATTGATATTTTTTAAAATATTTATTTTATATGGAATAGTAAAAAATAATGACGTTTATAAAACAACAAATTTAATTATATAAAAAGATTATTTATATTTTGAATTTGATATTAATGTAACCTAAAAAAATATAGTTATAAAAAATTTTCATTTCATTTTATTCAACATAATACATTGTTGTGGCATATGTATATTTTTTTAATTTAGAATGACTAACCTTGAAAGCTGTTTTTAGTTTCATTTTATTAGTTTAATATGAAATTAAATTCACCCACTTAAATTTTTTGATTTATGAAAAATATACTCCATATTTACAATGAAAAATCACCAAATTGAGTATATAATTTAATTTTAGTTTTGGTAAATATGAATCGAATTATTGTTATTTGTTATTACCATGGTTATGGGTAAATACAGTAATTTAGTGTCCAAATAATATGATAAGGATTATAAAATTAATCTAAAAAATTTCCAAATAATATTAGATGATTTATATTCGACCCTTAACACATAAGTATCAAATTGGAGTTATATAATGTAAATGGTCTAGGAAAATGACTTTGATTGTATTTAAATTAATTAATATTAAAAAATTTCATTTTATTTGTCCTAAACATGACTTATGTGACAATGTGGGGAAAAAGGAAAGTTTTGAATAAATATTTGGTTTGATTTTGAATATAATAATATTTTATATTATATATGTTTATGTATGACTAATGGGTCCATTTGGACAAGGTTATGAAATTTATCATATTTATTTAAAAAAGATAAATATGTCACATTTATATTTTCAATTACTATATTATTGTTAATATTATGTTATTAAGATGATATCTAAAAAAATATGTGTTAATTTAAAATATAAAATATTTATCCACATAAATTTATTTTATTTCTATATTTTATTGACAAAACCATTACCTGAAACAATTATACAACAATGATGTTTTAAATATTTTATTAAAGAAACAATTAAAATTGATATTAAAAATGTTAAAGTATATTTTTATTTAATTAATATTCACATAGAATTTTTTAGTTGATTATGAAATATGAGGGCTGTATCAAAAATTATGTTATATTTTTTTTTTTATTTCTTTAAGTTGAATGTAAAGAATAGTTCTAGAATGACGATAATAATATTTATAAAAATAATATATTAATTATTTATTTGTAATTATTAAATAAATATTTAAAAATAAAAAGTGATGATGATTTGGTCATAAATTTCATTAATGATCCATTTATGGTCTAATTGACATTTTATTTGTAAACATATAGTACCATTTAATATAAAAAAATTGATAACTTTATTAATATAAAAATAATTTACTTATAGTCTATCTAAATGATAAATATTAATATAAAAAAACTCACATTTCTATAAGATTATGAGAATAAGACCATATCTAAAATTATTAAATAATTCCTGTCCAGTTTTGTTTTATTCGTATAGGATTAAAATTAATAATAATTTAATATTTTGAGATTTTACTAGGGTTCCCCCACCTAAATTATAAATTGGCACTACTTACTTCATTCCATTTCACCAAAATGTGCCTTCTAGATTGAATAAAACTATTATATTTATATTCTGATCATTGTTAGACATGTTTTGGAGATTTCAGTCATTTATGAAGTCCATATATTCATCCCATAAGATGTTATTGAAGAAATTATACCTAAGAAGAGTAGAATAAATCATGTTCCTCTAAAAGGATGCACACGTTAATGGTTGTTCTCATCTCACATTTACATATGTGATACACATTCCATACTGAAAACTTATCTCATGTTCTTTGTATATTTATTTTATATATTGTATAATCAATCTCATTATATTCATGGTATTCAATGTCTTATTTGATAATAACTATTTTTATGTGTCATAAAATTCGATTAATTAAAAGAGTAAGGGGACTTCATATCAATTTTAATTTTTTGAGTCATATTATTATATTATGAACTTATATTCCAATATGAATAGTATGTAACTCTACATTGTCATGTTATATTGTAAATTTATTTATTCTCATGATATTTAATGACTTGTTAAATTTTATTCATTCATTGCATAATTAAGTTTCCCATATCTGATGTGTTCCTGGCGAGAGACATAAATTGGAAATAGGAATGATATTTAATGTAACAATATAGATGATATATCCTAATAGTTAATATAATCAATATTATTTTCTGAGAATTAAAGAGTCTCAACACTAATATTCATTCTGATTCTGTTTTAGAACCAATGATTAATCCTCATAGGTAATTAGAGTTTTCTTATTAGATGTGAGTTTTGTGTTCATTAAATGGTGATTCGTCAAATCATCACATCTAGATTTTTTGGAAGGTTTATATTTTAATGAATTGGGTTGTGGAATTAGATAATTTTCATACCATGATGTCCAAGTCTTGTTAATTGTATATATTATTGTATTTTTTCTATTCCAAATGCAATGACTCCAAAAGGGAGAGTACCTGGAGTGAAATAATCTCCGTTGACGGAGGTTGTGATCCAATGTTAAAAAATGGAGACTTAAATACCATTTTTGTTTAAAAAACATGGGGATGATAATTTCCAGAGGAACAACAAAAGGTTGTTTTCGATTTTTGTGTCTTGTATTGGGATGGCATAAATGGGATATATGGGAGATGAGTTTTTTTGTGTAATAGTCAATGGGGAAGTGTTCTTATGATTTGTCAAAGGGACTGGTGCTTCGAAAATATTCATACTATATCCTAGTATCATAATGATTTGGTTCATCATATAATTTGATACCTTTATTTACACTTGTTATTTCTCATCAACATGAATTCCTAGTGGTATTGGTGAATGTTATTTTTTCTTTCAATCTAATGGGCTATTTATTTATGCATTCTTATGGAGGTTTCAACTTTATAAGAGAAATTCAAGGAGGGCATTCCATGGGTCTAACTGCACAATAGTATTCATCTTCTGAATGTTGCACTACCCACATGAAATAATATGATACCCTCTTGATGGCATGGTAGGAATAATATATTGAGGAACAATTCTCACTTCGAGTCTCGACTTGATCTATAAAGGGATAATGTAAAAACCTGATCATTAATGAATAAAAATCTATTTCTATGACTATCTTCTAGATATAGAAATTACCTATGCTCATATTATTATTATTATTGAGTTAAAATTAGAATAAATTATCATTACTATAGATTATATTATCATTTAATAGTGATCATATGAGTGATATAAAAATATAATTTTTAAGAAAACTCATTTCGACCCAGAAAATGTAGAGAATTGCCTCAACCAGTAGGCTCGGGATGTACAAATATCATTTTTGTGATATAGAAAAATAGGAAAATCATTGTGCTCCTCATTTGACTAAGTTTAATCCAATCTTCAACAAGTTATTCTTGAACAAAATATCCTACAGGATAAGTTCATGTTAATAGAGTTTACCACCCGAGCGATGTTATCCGAGCTGCCCCAAGAGTCTATCACCATTGGAAAACGTACAATTTGGATGTACTCATGAGTTATAAGTTGTTATGTAACTATGTATTAGTAACATAATGTGTAATCCCTTTTATAAATAAAAGTATAAATCAATCAATTTTTTTAGAATGTTGTTTCTTAAATCAAAAAAGATGAATTTGATAAAATGATTCTTTCAGTAAAAAATGGTTCTTTTGAGAAATATATACAAGATTATATTACACTAAGTGTTTTTATTAATAATGATATAAAAAAAATTCTTAAATAGGATTATTATATCAATTATTTATTTATAAATGATTAAGAAATTATCTTGATAAGAGTTATATAGTTATCTGACAAAATAGAAAGTGTATATTTAGATAATTTTTTTATGAAACTAATGAATATTTGAAATAATTAATATTTTAATAAAATGTTATTATCTATTTAATTTTATATATAATAAATTATTATATAATTTTCATGAAGTCCAATGAAATTTTTTTATTGTTTGATGACTATTTTTTTCAAGACCAATGAATTTAAAATAAAAGATTGTTTTCATTTTAATGTTTAAAATTAGAATATTTTAAAAATTAATTAGATTAAATGAATATTATTTTTTGAATCAGGATATATAATTTGTCAATAGTTACTTTTTCAAAATTTTCTGAGAGAGTAGAATTTTTGGTTAAAAATAAATACTGTATAAATAAAATATGTGTTTTATGATATTATAATGACAATAAAATATTGTAATTGATAACATGATGAGAACTAACGTCAAAATATATAATTTCCCATTAAAAATTTTATTTATATTTATTTGACTAATTTTCTAATGCCTTAATGAATCATCCAAAGTGTAGAATATATTTTATGATTTTAAATTCATTTCCATGAGGGTGTGACTGACCTCCACATACGAAAGGATAATATTTTTATAAAATTGTCCATTTGACTTATAAACAAATTTATTCAACTACTATTTGTAAATAATAGTGGTGAAAACCCCCTGAATGTTATGTGGTTTTGAATATTTATTTATATTGATTCCAAAACCAAAGATTGTGAAATATTAAATAAATCCTCTATAATTTTCAATATAAACCCTCCATTGTCCCCACTTCTATATACTCAATTTACATGGATCACTTCACTAGTATTTCATCGCCTCTCTATAATCTTCTTAAGGTTCCCCATTCTCTCAGTAATCTCCTCATCAAGATGTTGAAGTCCCGCACTTATGTAAGTGTTTATTTATTTTCTCATTTATATCCAAGATTCCATATAATATCCCTGTAGGTCAATCATAATATAATTATTCACTTCTTAGTAAAAATATAACATATAATTTGGTGAGCTCAGATGGTCTGTAAAGATAAACATATTGGGGAAACATTCATAAATAATCATAAACAGTTAAGGCAATGTCAGACTAAAAAACCCTTTTAATCATGAACTTAATCATAATATGGAAAAGATAAAATCAAATAATGAGATTTACTTGTTTACATGGATATTCTATTAGTCTAATAATCAAGTGAAATATCAATATCCACTTTCATAATGATGGAATGCATAATGCTAGACATCAAAACCACATAGTCATGGCCTTGGGCCTAGACTAAAAATAATATTTTGTCAAAGGCTTGTGACTAGACACTTGTTTGTCTCATGTGACCTACAGATGTATCGAGGAGCTATATAGGACACCACACATCACTTACTAAGTCCAATTCATTCCTTATTTGAAAAGGTATAAACATAACAAAAACATTCGTATTAAAACTAGCATATGAAATGTCAATACATTATCTAGAAATCAAAAATTGTGTAAACATGACACATACATAGTTAAACATATCACAAAACCTTAAATATAATATGGAAGTTCTGTATCCTGATAAATTAACCTCTAATTTGATTAAAATCCATCAAAGGATATTGATATAGATTAAATCAAAACATTTTTGGAGAAATATCTCTTTTAATTTTGATATCATTTAAAAGTCATATAATTTTAAAAGGAGACATTTATTTTGAAAATATTATTGTAATCTTGTAATGGAAGCTTCAAGGACGTTATAACGGTAGAAAATAACTACACCCATTGTAGGTTAAAAAACATTTTTTCAATAATATGGTCGAAAAGCTCATAAAGTACCTTGTTTGGAAATTGACGGAAAGATTTATTTAAAACATATATGGTAAAAAAAGGATATAAATGACTTTAAACCATTGTATAGTAAATATTAAAAATGTTTTGGCATTAGTTTTTTAAGAAAATATGGTTGTGGATGATAAAGAGGTCCCAGTAGATACTTATGTAAAAACAACCTCTGATAATAATGATATTGTGAAATTAACACATACCTTGTACATTTACGTGGGTGAGGGTATGTTAAAATCATGTATAATGGTGAAATTATAGTTATTAAATTATAAAATAACCATATACAATAATGTGATATCATATATGATCATATAATATTGCGTTGTTAATGATATTTCAGTAGTATCATTGGTTCAGGTGTTAACTGATTCGTTCTCCATTATATGATTTCTTAGGTAAGTAATGTTTGTTATCGATAGGATTTATTTTATTCATATTCAAAATGATATTAACTCTTTAAACATTATTTTTAATCATCAAATGAAAATTAGTCTTGAGTGGATACAATGGGGAATGGATTTCATCGCGTTTGTGGAGACGGTAATCCATACGTACGCACATGTGAATATATCATTCTTTTGATATTGAAATATTATAAAATTGGATGGTATATAATATATACATAAAAATTATCATGTTATATTTATTATTTACATTATTTATACTCATTATTATACCCATCCAAATGAAGAAGTGTTTGAATAACAAACTACACCATGATGTGGAGAATGTATTCTATACGTACGCACGTATGGTGACTTTTTCATTCATAGGATGGATAGAATAATGAATTTAGTTGTAAAATTTTTATAATAACATCGTTGTATATAAAATTTACTGGATTTATTATTTTAGAAAGGAAAAAACCATGAATGATGATGTTGAAGAAGAAAAGAACATGAATGAGGTGATGAAATATTTCTCTTTTCTTCATGTTCTTCATTTTGACTCGGTTAAAAGGGATCCATAAGTTATCTTTCGTACTAAATTAAGGCCTCAAATATTATGGTATGATAATTTAAAAGATATTTGGTTAGGGTTTGTCCGACACCAATGGCTTTGAAGGTGTGAATTTGAGAGAAGGGGAAGTTCCCTTTTATAAGAGGGGTGAGAGGCACCTTTAGAAAAGATTGAAATATTATTTTATAATAAAATAATTTTCGGTTTCTAATGGCTTTGAAATGATTTACAAAAAGTATAAGGTGGGTATGGGTATAAAAATACTCCAAAAATAGGTTTTATATTGGTTTGGGTCACTATATTAACCTTATCTTTTAGATTTATCTCTTAATTTAATAGTTTGACATTTAATATGTCCCTTTGTATTTTTATATTATACGGTTAATAAAATTACTATTAACTTCAAATTGAACCTCAAGTGGTTCATAAATGACATATTTATTATTATTTAATCCCTTTGGCTGAACTTTAGATTTTTAGAAATAGATTATCAATAATTAATATAATATTTATTTTAAGAACAATTTTATGACAATTTTTACACTATTTAGTATTTTGTTTTGTTTAATTTATAACAATATTATTAATTAGAAAAAAATTATTTCAATAAACCCTAACATGTAATATTAACGTCCAAAATCATTTTAATTCCTTTAGAGTCTAAAATTAGATTTATTTTGATATTTATAATATCAATTATTTTAATTTTCATTAATAAGGTAATTATTGAATCATCATTGTATCATAAATAAATTGAATTATTTATTTATAAAAATTTTAAATAAAATAAAATTATGTCGGAAATATTTTAATATTTCTAATTAATATTTCCAGTCAAATTTATCTTATGTATAACCTTATATTAAAAATGTTTTAGTTATTAAACATTGATTTTAACTCTTTTAACTCTTCGTTAAATAAAATAAAAATAAATGTTCTAATCAAATCCAAGTGAACAAAAGAGGTTAATATTTTATTACTGAAGTTGTTTTTTGTTCTAATTATACTTATGCAATATAATTAATACTTTTGTGATATTAAATATGATATCATTATTACCCTTAATTACCCTATTTACTTTTTACCATGGTAAATTAAAGTAAAAATTTACTTTTAATGAAAAATTATTTTCATCTTGTTGAACCACATTTTACATATAGTTGTCAACCAAGTCTCTCAATGTTTTTTCAATTCAACTCAATAAAGTAGTGAAATTACGTTTTATACAAATTTTCAAATTCTCTAATGAGGTGGGTAAAAGACGGTAACAAGTTCAATAAATATTTTATATATGTAAAATCATTATAAAATGACACCAATGAATTACCTAGAACATATATGGGTATTATGTATCAATTTTGACCAAAAAAAATTTAAATAAAATAAATAATTATTTAAATAAAAGGTCAGTTTTAAACAATAAATTAGCGTTTTTCACTTTTTATGAAAAATTGATTATTTTCATAAAAATAAAAAACATTCTCCCTAAGCTAATTTTGATATTCTGAATCCAAAAATAAATACAATATTGAAGAATAACATCTATATAATATCAATAGGTCAGAATTACTATTCTTAGCGGCTAGTTTGATTGGTTGTGGTGTGTAACAATGTCGAAGTTGCATACAATCCAAGCTATTATATTATTCAAAGGGAAACGTACCAGGGAAGCTTAGGGTGTTACATTCTCCCGTCCTGAAAATAATTTCTTCCAAGAAATATCTAGAATATTACTGAATAAAAATATTTGGGTTGTTCTTCATCATAAGTTCCTCGGGTTCCAACGTTGCCTCTTCCATCTTTTGGTTTCTCAAAATAACTTTTACCAGATGAGTCATCCGGTTTCTCAACAATTTTTCTCTTGTATCATGAATTTAGAACGGCTCTTCACAATAAGATGGATCATTTTCTAGTTCAATTTCAACATAGCATAGTCATGCATTGGGTCAGGAATGTATTTTCTCAATAGTGATGCATAGAAGACATCGTGAACTTTGGAGAGACATGACGGAATTACCAAACGGTAAGCAACAACCCCAATTTTTTATAGCATTTAAAAAGATTTAATATACGTGGGACTCAATTTAACTTTCTTACCAAATCATATAACTCCCTTGCATAGAGATACCTTCAAGCAAACATGATCTTCTACCTGAATTTTAAAACCTTCCTTCGATTATCGGCATATCTCTTTCACCTACTTTGTGCTGGTTTGTTGTGGGTTTGGATAACCTTCACATTTTCCATGATTTCCTCAACAGGTTCTGGTCCAACGAGTTTTCTTTCCCCAAAATCATCCCAAAAAGTTGGTGTACTACATCTCTTTCCATATAACTCTTGATATGGTGGCATCTGAATACTTGAATGCAAGAAATTGTGATCAGAAAATTATACCAAAGGTAAATAATGATCTCACATACCATGAAAAGTCTTGTGGGAAAGATCTCAACATGTCTTCTATGGTTTGGATAGTCTGTTCTGATTTTACATCGGTTTGAGGTTGGTAGGCAGTGCTCAAACGATGTTTAGTATCCAAGGAATTCTGATGACTTTTCTAAAATCATTATGTTAAAAGGCGATCATAGTTAGAAAAAATCGATAAGGGTACTCTATGAAGTCTTATAACTTTATTAATATATACTATTTATAGACGTTCAAGGGGTACATCTTCTCTTATAGATGGAAATGTGCTAACCTGGTATGACAATCAACAATGACCTATATGGAATCATTCAATCTAGGAGTCTTTGGTAGGCCCATGACAAAGTTCATCATAATATTATCCCATTTCCACTCATGCATGGGAAGTGGTTTCATGACTCCTCTAAGATGTTACCTTCATGATTACACTTGTTGACAATCTATACATATTGACATAAAATTAGAAATCTCCCCCTTCATGTTGTCCCACAAAAAGTGTTCCTTAAAATCAATATACATCATAGTTCTACTAGAGTGTATAGAGAAATTATGGCTATGAGCCTCATCAAACAATTACATTTTTAGATCAGGTAAATTGGGAACACAAAGTCTCTTCCCAAATTTCAAAATCCAATATTTATATATGAAGTCACTCAATCTCCCGTCATTCACAAATTTAGTTTTCTATTGAATCTCCTCATCATCAGTCTGATAACTTCTTATACTTTACAATAATTATTGTTTGGAAACCATTTGAAAATTAATTGATGTGCGAAGTTCAATGGTTATTCCCATATCCACCTTTACTAGATCCATGAAAATAGGATCCCTTTCAATTATCATCTTGTTCAAAACTCCATGATACATTCTACTCAAAGCATCTTCAAACTTATTTTCCTTACCTGGGAGGTAGTGTATAGTGAAATCATAGTCCTTGAGTAGTTCATGCCATCACTTTTGCCTCATGTTTTGTCATTTCAATGAGAAAATATACATCATACTCTTGAGATCGGTATATATCTCAAAATTTTCACCATAGTGATAATGTCTCCATATCTTCAAAGGAATGATTATTGCTGATAACTCAAGATCATGAGTCGGATTTTTTTGCATATGAATTTTTAGCTTCTATGATGCATTGGAAATAACTATATCATTATGCATAAGGAAAAAACCAAGTTCTTTTATTGTAGAATCACTATAAATAACAAACCCCTAAATTAACAATGATAGTGTCGAAATAGGATAATTTACTAATATTATATTTAATTCATGAAAAAATTATTCACACTCTGTTTAAAAAAATTTAACCCCTTCACATGAGAGCATTATTAATGTGTTACCCAACCGGGTAAAATTCTAGACAAAACGTCGATAATAACCTGCTAAACCATTGAAACTGTGTACCTCAGTTATACTCGTCGGTGCTGGCCATTCTTGGATTAACTTGGTATTTTCAAGATCAACATAGATTTCATCCATAGACACAATATGGCTACAAAAAGAAATATTCTGATTCTAGGATTCACATTCTCAAAAGTTTCCATATAATTCATTTCTTATAAGAGTATTTAGAATAATTCACAAATGATTTTTATGATCCTTATTTCTTTTGTAGAATACCAAGATATCATCAATAAATACCACTACAAAGTATTCACGAGATTCCTTGAAAACACTATTAATTAGATCCACCAAGATAGAGGGAGAATTAGTCAACCCAAAAGGCATTACAGTGAATTCATAATCCCCATACCTAGTTCGAAATTTTGTTTTCAAAATGTCTTCTTCTTCACACACAATTGATGATATCTATATAGTAGGTCAATATTTGGAAAATATTGAACTCCATGAAGTTGTTCGAATAAATCATTAATTCTAGGAAGGGGATACATGTTATTTAATGTTATAGCATTGATCATTCTATAGTTAATAAAAAACCTCAGAGATCCATCATTCTTCTTAACTAAAAGAACATCGGCTTCCCATGGATAAATGCTAAGGTGAATAAATCACTTTTTACTCAATTCCTCTAGTTGGTTATTTAGTTCAACTAATTCCACAGTGACCATTCTATATGGTGTCTTAAATATGGGCTATGAACGAAGAATTAAATGAATGGAAAACTCAATTTATCTTTCTGGAGGATGTCAAGGTAAATCATATGGAAACACATCAAAATATTCTTACACAATAGGTATGTTCTCTATTTTAACATTCCATTCCTCACTGAAAATTATTTCATTCTATTCCTCCCTAATAATTGAATTTAGTTGAGCTACTCAGGGTGGATCTAGATAAGAATTGTGTGGTGATGTTTGTTCTCTAAAGATAAGGTACTTCTTATCATCATCAAGAATTGTAAACTCCTTTTCATATAATAAATTATTGCATCATGGTCTAAAAGACAATCCATACCAATTATTATATCAAATTCAATCATGGGTATGACGATGTGATCAACAAATGAAAAATACTGATATGACCTAATGGAAACTTATTAACAATACATTGTTTCAATGACACTTCCCTTATGTGTTTTGACAGAAAATTCCCATGTTATGTCAAATTGAAAATATTTAATTTTCTTAGAAAGCTGGGAATATATGAAAAAATGTTATGATCCAAAATCAATTAAATCATTTTCTAAACTTGAGGAAATGATTAAATTACCTTCCACCACATCTTTTGGAGCTTCAACCACAGTAGTAGTGATAACATAAGCATTTCCATGACCCCTTGGCCTTTTATGAGGTAAGATTCCTTGGATAATAGGACATCCATTTGAATAATTACCCCTCTCTCTAAAATTGTATAATTCAACATTTACAACCTCTTTCTTCCCTTAGCAATCATGAGCTTGGTGTAATTTTTTCAGCACACTTATAACAAACTCCCATTCCCTTCAGGAATGTACTAGGTCTTTCTTCCAACATTTACCACACGATGGGTATTCAACTATTCCCTTATTCCCCTTCTTCCTATTTACAGAGTGTTAAGTATATCCCTTATCCTCTTTATTTTCTTTAAAGTCAAAAGACATAGAGAATTATTTTTCTGCCTTGATAGGACATGTGAAAATATCTTCATACGATTAGAAGCATAGTGAGACTAATGCTCGACGGAAAAATTATTTTAACCCATAAATGAAATGATCAATCTTACATCATGGGTTAAAAATATAATCTGAGGCATCACTTGCTAACCATGCAATGTTAGCCTCATATTTTGGGACATTCTCATCCTCTTTTTGACTCAGACGAAAAAATTTCCGTTCCATATCCCCTTGATGGTCATGAGGAAAATATTTTTCTAATAAAATATCATAAACTATATCCATTCGATATTTAATACTTTATAATTTTCTATTGTGTTCTAAATCAATTATCAGCATTGATCTGCATCTCCCGTGAGGTGATAAACTACCATGACAACATCTTCTCTTGGGATACTACCCAATGCATGGAATATTTTATCTATGGAACTATCCATTTATCTACTACAAATGGATTTGTGGTCCCATTGAATGTTGGTGGTTGTTGCCTCTTGAATCAGTCAATAATTGATCCTCTGTGTTGTATATCAAGGTTCTCCATACGGTTAAGGTTATTATTCATAACTGTAGTGAGTTTTCCCAGTATGGTGATAAGCGGATCAGCTCCAGTTGTATCACCGGATCTACTATAATTATCATTAATAAGAGGGAAATCCATAAATGGATTAAGTTCATTGATACAATTTCTATTCCTTCCACTAGACGCCATTTCTAAACAATGGAATACTCTAGATTAGTTTATGAATCACAACAAATAATTCCAAACTTGTAATACACTTAAAATAAATTGAACAGTATATGGATATAATCTATAATACAAATAAATTTCATTAAAGAATCATATACTCATAAAACCATCATAATTGTTTTTAAATAATTTGAGAATAATCCTAAGAATATCCCCAGAGAGTGTCGTAACAAAGTGTGCAGCAAAGCCCATTCTCGTGCACCAGTTCCAGTTCGAGTCTAGCTCAATCGGTGTTTTCAGGATTTACCCCTAGGTAAATATGTTCCAGATCCACCTCTACCTGATCATTTCCAGACCGGGATTTATTTTTGGAAAACTCAAAATATTTCTACAGTACCAAAATTCTAGGAAGTTATTTTATAATAATCCGCAATGTCTATCTTAGGTTAATGTTCTCTAATAAACATTTTTATAAATCTAGAGACCAATGTTTGTAAAATACTTCTTCTTATACCAGTTGTAATTCCCTGACCTTAGTTACCTAGTGTCAGTGAATTATTACACAACATTGGAAGGAAATCAAAATATTATGTCCCAAAGAATGATTAGTTTAGTAGCCTTTGAAATACTAGATATAATCATAAGATCAAAATTATATTAGAAAATGAAAAACTAAAACAAAAAGTCTCCATAGGACACACTCATATCCCATAGACTATCCCTGCAAGTGAGTCATAATATACTTTTTTACATCTTGGGAAAAATAAAATATTGAAAGGGGTGAGCTCAAATTCTTAGTAAGGATAAAAATATAGCGGAATGATCCATAAATAAGCATAAACATATAAGGAAATGTAAGACATAATCAAAATACTTTTAAACATGAACATCAAAATAATGTGTAGAATATAAAATCAAATAATAAAACTTATTTATTCACATGTATATTCTACTTGTCAAATAATCACATGCAACATCAATAGCCACATTCAAAATTATGGAATCCATAATTCCAGACTTCATAACCACATAGTCAAAGCCTTGTGCCAAGAATACAATAAAATTTTTGTCAAGTTCTTGTCCTAAGAAACTAGTTTATCTCTTGAGACCTACTGATGCATCGAGGAGATATAGTGTGCTCCACCCATCACTTACTAAGTCCAATGCATTCCTCAAATGAAATGGTTTAAATGTCACAAAAACATTCATATTAAAAATAACATAAAAAATGTCAATACATTATCCATAAACCATGAATGGTGTAAAAATAACACATCCACAATTAAACATATCAAAAAAAAATTCAATACAATATATATGTTTTGTATCATAATAAACCAACATCAAACAAAATTAAAATCCATCAATGGATGTTGAAAAAGATAAAATCAAATTTTTTTGAGAAATATATATTTCTATTTTGAAATCATTTCAATGTAATATATTTATTAAAAAACTTTTGAAAATATTTATATAATATTTTAAGGGAATCTTCGATGATTTTATATCAGCGGAAAATTTCCGCACCCACCATATAAGTTAAAAAACATTTTTACCTTAATTTTTTCTAAAAGGGAATAAAGTACATTGTTTGGAAAATGATGGAAAGATTCCATTAAAAACATATAATGTCAAATAATGGTATAAATAACATTAAACCATTTTATATTAAATAGTAAAATTGTTTTGAAATATATTTTTTAATAAAACATGGATGTGGATGATAAAGAGGTCCCAGTAGATACTTTCGTAAAAACAACCTCGGATAATAAAGCGTTTTTGAAATTAACCCTTATCTTGTACTTTTCCTGGGTCATGGTTAGTTTAACATCATTTATAATGGTGAAATAATTGTTATTAAATTATAAAAGAACCATATACTTTAATATAATATCATATATGATCTTTTAATATTGCTTTGTTAATTATATTTCAGTACTATAATCATTTCAGGTGTTAACTGATTCGTTTTCCATTATATTCATTGTTACGTAAGTAATGTTTGATATAGATAGGATGTATATTTTTCATATTAAGAATTATATTAAGTCTTTTAATTTTTTTAATTAAAAAATGAAAATTAGTCTTGAATGTATACGATGGGGAATGAATCTAATCGCATTCGTGGAGAAGATAATCCGTACTTACACACGAGATAAAATATCATTCTTTTTATATTAAAATAATATATAATGGGATTTTATATCGTATATAAATAATATCGGTCATGTAATATTTATTATTTACATAATTTATTCTCATTATTATACCCATCCAAATGATGAAGTGTTTGAATAACAAACTACAACATGATGTGGAGACGGTAATCTGTACGTATGCACGTATGTTGACTTTGTCATTTATAGGATCAATAAAATAATGAATATAGTTGTAACATTTTTATAATAACATAAAAATAAATATAATATTCTCTATTTATTATCATTGAATGAAAAAAAAATATGAAGAGGAAGAAGAAAAAAACATGAAAGAGGTGATGAAATATTTATCTCTTCTTCGAGTTATTCTTTGGAAATGATCAAAAGGGCAGTTTAGGTTTTCTTTCTGACTATAGTTAGGCCTCTATTATATAGGGAGAATAGTTGAGTTGATATTATTGCAGGGTTTTGGCTGAGAAAAATTGATTTGAAGGTGTGAATTTGAGAGAATGGAAAATTCCCTTTTATTAGAGGGGCGAAGGGAACCATAGGAATAGATTGAAATATTATTTTATATTAAAATAATTATTGGTTTCTAATGGAACAAAAATGATTTATTTCAGACATAATCTATATATGTGTAAAAAACACTCGACCAATTATTTTTATACAGGTTTGGGTCAAAAAAAATAACCTTATCATTTTGATTTAACTCTTAGTTAAATATTTCGACATTTACAATGTCTCTTTGTATTTTTATACTATATAGTTAATAAAATTACTATAAACAACCATGAAAACCTCATGAGGTTCAGTAATGACATATATAATATTATTTAATCCCTTTTTCCGAAACATAGATTTTTAGGAATATAATATCAATTAAAAATATAGTATTTTTAAAAAAATTCTTTTATATCTATTTTGAAACTATTTGGTATTTTGTTTTTATTAAATTTATAACAGCATTATTACATTGAAAAAAATTTACTAAATAAAAAATAACATGTCATATTAACCAATAAAATTATTTTAAGTCATTATAAGTTTCAAATTAGATTTATTTGGATTTTTGTAATATCAATTATTTTAACCTTTCACTAATAAGGTAATTACTGCATCATCATTGTGTCATAAATAGATTTAATAATTTAATATCTAAAATATATAATTAAAATAACAATATTATAAAATATTTTTAGAATTTTAATGAATATTTATATTCTAATATATCTTATATATTACTCTATATTAAAAATGGTTTATTTATTAAACATTGATATTAACTCTTTTAAGTCTTCTTTAAATATAATAATAATAAATGTCATAATATAATCCAACATGAAAAAAGAGGTTCATATTTAATTACTGAGGCTGTTTTTGGTCTAATTATTCTTATCCAATATAATTAGGGCATGTGTTACAGAAATTATGATATTATTTTTACCCTTAATTACCGTATTTACTTTTAACCATGTTAAATAAAAGTAAAAAGATACTATTCACAAAAAATTATTTCTATAATATTGAACTGCATTTTACATGTTAATGTCAATTTTGTCTCTCAAATTATAGAATTTCCACCAACAGAAGTGGTAAAATTAAGTTTTATTCAAATTTTCAAATGCTCATAAGAGATTGGTAAAAGACGGTAAAAAGTTCAATAAAAATTTTACATATCTAGAATCATTATAAAATGACTCCAATGAATTACATTGAACATATATAACATATATATATATATTTTGACCTAAAATAAATTTCAATAAAATAAATAAATATTTAAATTAAAATTTGGATTTAAACAGTAACTCAGTGGTTTTCACTATTGATAATAAATTGAAATTTTTCAGAAAAATACAAAAAATTCACACTATTCTAATTTTGATATTCTGATTCTAATAAATGATGTCTATTTTGAATGATAAAATTTATGAAATATGAAAATGTGGGTATTACTATTCATAACGGCTAGTTTGATTGGTCGTGGTATGTCAGAATCTCGATGTTGCATACAATGAAATCTATTACATTATTCAAAGTGAAACATACCATGGAAGCTTGGGGTGTTACATGTAAATAGTAATTTTCTTTAAAAAATAAATAGGTTGGTAAATAAATGATATACATTGGACAAATATGTGTCAAAAATGGATTATATTAATTGTCTACTTTATTTTTTGGTTATGTAAATTTGAATTTCATGGCTTGGTAAATATATGTAGGATGTTTTATCTTGTGTTTTTGAACCGTTGAATATAGTGGTGAAATTATTGTTGTTGGTTAACATGTGATGAAGTGGATTTTTGGTGGTGAAAATTAGTTCAGTTATTGTGAAATGTGGTTTGAGTATTATGTTATCGATATTTAATATATATTTTGTTATTTATATATGTGTCATACTGAAGGTGGATAATCATAATAATTCTTAATGAATTTGTTATCTTGGGTTTTCTCCTTATATTTATGTTGGTGGTGACATAGATGGATAAATAACCCTACATCCCATCACAATCTTATACAATCATATATTAGATTTCTTTGAGAAATTTGGGATACGTTGACCTATGTTTTTTTAATGGAGATAATATGCAATAAGGAATTGATGTGATTTGATTTTGGATAGGGTTTATGCCTGGTATGTTGAGGGAATGATGTTGATTTTCTTCATTTTCATGGCAGAATATTGATATGGTTATCAGATGATATAGGATGTGATGAAACCTAATGATACCAATTGATGTTAGATCATGATACTGTGGGGTAGGTTGGAATGAATCTTGACCCACATCAGAGATGATTGGTCATGATATGATGTTATGTGATAAGTATAGAAGGTATTAGAGAACATGGGGATCAATTTTTGTTTGTGATATCCGAAAATATGTTGCGAAATGATAACATGTTTCGCTGATTTATTATTATAAAATTTCTATATAACTCTTGAGGATGCATGATTTGGTAACAGATCTATGGTGGTTGTGGGATTGGTTTATTAACCTATTTAGGTTCTTTATGGGTGGTAAATATTTTTAGTAGTGAATTAGAAATCTATTTATACATGTGCTCAAGATATCATTTTAATTTCCTTAGTTTGTATACTTTTTATGATCACCCAATGTATATAATATATTTTCATGGTCTCTAGGATGACATTTTAGATCAATGATGACATTTAACCTTTCAGTTTGTAGATGTTGTAGACTCTCTTAATCATCTCATTTCATTTATTATATATTGTGGATTTTGATTATATTAGTTTTTCATATTTTATGAATTTTTTGGTGGTTGGGGGTTACATTCTATTAGATGTTGGAGTTGTTTGAGGGTTTTTATCCTATCACCCTATTAATATTTGTTTAAGTGGTTAATGTCTCCCATTTATAAGCTTAGAGATAGTCACCAACATGGGTCCTACTATATGACGGACTTTTGGGGTCATTATCTCTCTTACTTTCTAATGACATATATATAGGGAGGTAATAATGGTAAAATGGTATTAGTGATGATAGTTAAGAGATATGATTGAGTTCAGATATCTGACATTTGAGGATTACATGAATTTATTTAGAATTTATTTTAGTCGACCTTAGTGCATGTAATGGTTTGAGGAAACTATTTAGAACATGTTACAATACAACCCATGATGTGATTAAAAATTGAGAGTATCAAATGATTAAGTAAGGTAATCTCATTTACATGGATGAGAACTATGAAATATATATGTATTATTATTGAATGTTATAATTTTTTAATTTTGTTACTATTGGAAACTAAAATGAATTAATTAAATAATAATGGTATGAAATTCTATGCTACCAATCCTAGGATGCTCTCTTAACATTTTACGAATTTCTCAAAGTCATCATTTGTGAGTAGTTATGGAATATAAGGATCATCAATATAATCATGTTGATCACTATAGTGTATAAATGCATATCATGAAGTGGGTTAATTAAATTATATACATCAATTGTAATGATAGGGTTTGGAAAATTATGATTGGACTGTCTTAAATCTAAAAAAAAGTGTGTTTTGGAATATATTATAAAAGATTTAAATTCTCTATATGCATGAAAATACATCTGGGTAATATTAGAAGTCAATAAATTTATCTAATATGTGTGTTAGTGTTGTATTTTGTACATTGGTGTCTAAAATGTTAAATAAGTGTTATGAATAGACATTCAAAGAGATTTCTATTTAGATTTTCATTAACTGATTAAAATATAAGTTATTCACAAATATGTTATCCCTTTATATCATGAAATTATAATTCTTTTGAAATATGGATAAAATTGAAATACGAATTTCGATTTATAGTTAATTTGTTTAATATTTGGGAGTCTAAATAAGATATCAAGGTGGTGAATTAAACCATTGAATAAATTATAAAGTCACAATGTCAATTAACCCTGTAAATTTTTATGTGAATAATAAATAATATTTTATTTAGTGGAATATTTTATTGGTGGATTTCCCTAAATATAGTTGTAGGTAGGGTGCCTCGAAGAGTATAACTTGTAGTGGGAAGCAAGTGTTCTAGAAGGTGGGGTTTTGACCGGTGGGGTGTCGAATGTGGAAAATATACTATTGTGCTTCCAGGATAGATATCATATGGGAACCTTCTATGGGTTTTATGTTTTCATGATATGTATATAAAGGACACCATCACTAGTATGTTGTCTTCTTAATATTCAGAGATTCCAGTTTTAAATTGAAGCTATGTCGTATTTTAGGAAATAATAAATAAGATCACAGAGGGAGTTTCAACATAGGAACAATTTATGATTTTTTAATAGAAAAGGGATGATGATGTGGGATGATTATAGAATCCTGATAGTTTCCATCCATTGGAAAATAATATTTACAATATCAATGGATTCATAAAATATAGAGGATCATGATCAGATAATGGATATATGTTTGTAATAAAGGTAAAAGCATCAAAATATTGGCTATTTATTTAAGAATGGTCTATTTTTTAACTACTACTATGTGTTATTATTTTTTATAATACTCATAATCTTTTTTTTCTTATTGAGTACACTAAATTGGACAAGATTCTGTGATGCATCCAGTGTACCTTGAGTTATCTTCACTAGTATTAGGATGTGATCTATTGTTTGCTGAGTGCATGATTGGTGGACTAGAAATTAAGAAACACCAGTCATTAGTGGATTTCCACCTATTGCAGACACAGCCATGAAATTTTATACTTTTAATGGATTTTATTTACTACATTAATAAATCCATTGAATTATTATGGAGGAGAGTATATTATTCCAATGCATTGGGTTAGAGATTGGATTTTATTGTAATGTTTGGTTATTAGATGACTAGAAGTCCTATAGAGCCTATTTTGTCTCCATATGTTAAAATGAAAATGGATTCATATGTGGAGGGTGTAATAGGATAGATGTGAGGTTTTTTTATATTTTCTTGAATGAGGTTGTGGCCCTACACATGTGATGTAATATTGAGTTTTGGATAGAGTTTCAACTGGACGTGTCTGTAATTTTAGTGGGTCCTTGTCAAATAAAACCAATGAGGTTTCATGAGTCATGTTTTTAGGTATATTATTTGATTTATTTATCATTAATATCCTTAGTGTGTCCCTATTAGGTGTTCTAGTGTTATTTTTTTCAAAGGATGATGGTTGTGTGAGGTTGTCAGCATAATACTATTGGCTAAATTGGCTAATTGTAAAAACAATTCACCATCTTCTAAGGATCAATGATCTATTCAATCATTTTGGAGGGTATATATGGATTTTAAATATTAATTTTTGGTATGGATATCACTATATAAGGGTGAAAGATGGGGATGGCATGTAGACTCCCTATAAGTGATTGTAAGAGAACATTGATATTTTCATCATGAAATATTATTTTACAAATCGATAATCTATGTTCAAGGGGATCATGAACTGCATATATTGAATGTACATATGGTCCTTTTTAATGTTGATCGATGATATATTGTTTTACTAAATCTTATTTAAGGAGCATATGAATCGTCATCATGCTATTTGTATGTCCATTTTCTCTAAAAGATCATTGGGATAATTAAAAAATATACCTTCTCGAAGTGATTTGTTCACTTTATTAGGTATGTGGCATCTCATCACATTGTGGAAGTAGAATTTTTGAATGTCACGATAGTTAAATCTGGGGTAGAATCCAATGATGTATGTGTGTTTTATTTTTTCCTCAGTCTTGACATATATTATTAGAGGTTTGTGCCCGATAATTATTTAGATAAAATCAAAAAAGTAAATTTATATAAAAATGACGAATATTTTGTTTGTACAAGTTAGTTCTATGTAAAAATACATTACCGAAAGGATTTCTTAGTCAGTGCTTCAGAGCATCAGTTTCTAGTGGATGGTATGTTCAATAATGATTTCTCAGACATGTCTCACAAAGGCTTGTTATTTTGGTTGATTTTGTTTAAGGTCATTTTCTTTTATAGTAATAAGATGTTATTTCCCCATGAAACAAACTATTCCACCCATGCTCTAGGGCTCGTGGATGCTTCATTCTTGGAATTACATTATTGGAAAGAGAATTTTGGTTTTCATGTACTATGATAGATTTAAATATTAATTTTTTTGTGTGGGATCTGAAACAATATTTACTAATATATAATTAATATTTTTAGGATAATAAATTTTTTATATATTGTTACATAAAAAATGTAATATTTATCTAATTGATGGATTACTATGTCATAAAGGGAACAATCTATGAATCTATTTGTTTATGGAAAGGGGAATATCATATAATAGTGATAAATCATGAAATTAGAGTGATAAGTGGTCATGGTTTGATAGATTTTATTTCTTTTGAATAATTGTTAATATGAAAGGTGGTGAATTCATAATTGGTATATTCAATGGAAAATATGATTTGTTATTGGGATGGCTATGGTGATTCTCCAAACTCATTGTTGGTAGATGGTTAAAATCTGTTATCTTATCTAGGGATGCTATTTATTTAGTAGGATTTTAAAGAGTATGATATTCTTGAGAATTATATCTCAACAGTAGTGGTAAATAAAAGTGTTAAATTTATTTATTATAGAATTAGGTAAAATTTTTAATTTCTATGTATGAAAATGTGAACAGATGATTTTGGGGATTTTTATAGTTTTTTAGTATGTGATTGTGGAGTACTATGTTAATTGAAGTATTATAAAGTCCATGTATGTTCCCATGTCAAAATATATGTAAATTTCATTGGATATTATTACTATATATCCCTAAGATTAGGGATGTTTCAATTTATTTTTGTTGGTATGTGAATGGCTGATGATGTCAGCCAATTTTATATTGATTCCAGATTCACCTAACATGGATGTTTTTTGGTGTTACATGGATGACATGGTTCAGATTATTTGTGTTCCATGGACCATCATATATGATTCAGTTCCTCCTTTTACTTCATGTGTCATAAAGGGATTATAACACTGTTTTTGTTCCCATTTTCTCTTTTGAACTCCTTTCCTACATCATATTGACCAAAATATAGAGCTAACTATCCAAATGATATATAATTTTTGAAAACATTCATCTTATCCATTAGCTAATTTGGGTATAAAACGTACCTATGGTAAAAAATTCAGAAAAAAATATCACTCATTCATTAGTATGGATCCATTTGAGATATGTTTTGGGCCTCTAGGTCATTCTCAGTTATTATTGATGGAGGTTGGTGAGTGAGAGTTTCGTGGTCCTGATTTGGTACAATGAATGGCCAAGAAGATTTAATTTTTATAAGAGTTATGCATGGTGAAGCACGGTCATCATAAGTTATATTCTAATCGTATGTAGAAAACCATAGAGTTTGGGATTTTAAACCATGTGTTTATAAGAATCATTCCTCAATGTGGAACATATATGTTTTTTGGGGGAGTAATTATTCCATAAGGTCCTTTGGGACCCTCTTGGTTTTGGAGTTTGTTGGTGAGGTGGGGTACCTATTGTAATTTACAATGTGGCTAGATTGGATCTGCGAGGTCTTCCATATGTCCCAACATTATCAGTAACATCATAATATCTCCCAATTCAATTACGGGGGAGAGTTGTATATAAAGGATGATGTGATAATGATGGTGTGTCTAGTATAGTTCTATCACCATCATGAAAACCTATTGAATTTATGAAAAAACCATTTAGATCACATTTTAAGGAGGCGTGGTGACCTATAGTATATTACAAGGGGGAGAGATAGACATATTTGTGTGCAATGTACCCAGAGTTATTTTTAGTACTTCGTTTCATTATTATATTTTTTTATAAATGATGTGCTGTTTTGATATTTCAGATCTATGGGATTTTCATTTCCTTTATGTCATGATGGGTTTTTGAATATACATTACATGAATATTGTATTAATTTATTACTAATATAATAATTATATGTTTTTAGACTATTAGAAACATGTGGATGATTCACTACAGATAAAAGAAGATAATATCATGACATTGAAGTTGGAATTACACTATTTACATGATCATTAAATTTGATTGTATTCATTTTAAATTGTTTTGGTTGGTAATTATGGGGGGTTAATAACAGTATTTCAAAATTTTGTGTCTTGTAGTTGGTAGGATATGGTTTGGCCTTTTACCCAGTGTAAGGTGGTTATGTTGACGAATTTAGTGTCTTTTCGGAATTTTGGATGAAAATGTTTAGGTGGTGATAATAGTTAAGGTATAATGATATCCATTAGATGTATCTCATTGGATGGTATTTAAACACATTTCACTTATTATGGAATGGTTTTGATTCTCATGGGATATAATCCTTTGATAGGTATCTAATATAATGGTATATTCCTTTTCGTTCATTTACTTTTCTATTTTCATGGGTTGGGGTGCTTCATAAAGGATCTTGAGAAGTTATTTATAGTATGAAGATAGAGAAGAATGAAAACATAATTATAACACCATAAAATATGGGATAACATGATAAGAATATGCTTTAGGTTTTGTTTGGATGGTGGTTTTATGCCTTCTATGCAATGAGTTGTTTGGATTGAAATTTTTCATTCCATAAGAATAGAAATAATCGAGAAAGTTATTTCTATACCAGAGTTCTATGTTTTTTTTTCTGAAAAAGTGGTGTATATACTAAATGCTAGTTCTATATTCTATTTTGTGTGGGATTGTAGAATATTTTGAAAAAACTAGTAATTGACACGATGACATTGGATATCTATATGTTATTTATAATCCCAGGTCAGTTGATTCTTCAATAATTTCATTTTTCATTATCGTTGATTTTATTGAACCTTATGTGACATTGAAATGAAATTATCTTTCCCTTCTTATATTTTTAATCCATGGGTTTTGGTGGTCAGGATTGGGTGATCTATTGTATACCCCACTTTCATTATCATTTATTCCATTGTGTTTATATGTGATTTTTTTACTATGATATTTTTGTTTATTTTTTGTTTTGTATTAAGTGGTTTTTTTATACAATTTTGTGTTGTTTATGTTAATCACATGTTTCCATGTGTTTTTAGAAACACATTATGTTTCTTCTTCACATTTTATTTTACTATGAGATTGGAAATCATTCTCTGAGATAAGGGATTCTTATAATATAACATTATATGATCTATATGTGCGGACATTATGGTTCCAATTTTCATTGGGTGGATTGTGGGGGTTAACCTAATATGATAATTAGTTTTTTAAAAATAATTTTGATTGGTTATGATGACATATAAATATCCATAATTATTTTATATTCATTTTTAATGATTTTAAGGATTGTTTTTTCATTAACAATAATAACTATTTGGGAATATATCCTTATACTACAGTTGATATGCGATGTCAACTTATTGAGTTGTTGTGTGATCACATCCTCAATAAATATAATATTATTTCATATTTTTAAGAGTATTTATTGCCATTTAGGATGGTTTAGTTAATTATACACATCATTAATAAATTTTTAATTATGTGGATTCCAATGAATATACCATGGAATTTTGGTTTCTTTTATATTTAGTTTGGATTGCTTTCTTTGTTATCATAAATGTTGTGTGGGTTTTCTAAGGTGATAGTGGGGGTTGGTTGGGCAGTGTGATATTTGGTGTTTTAATCTGATGGTTTGTTGGTATGGTTGTTATGTGAAATGTTTCTTAGTGGTTATTATAGGATAGTAGTGATTATCTGATGTATTTTCATATAAAGAGGATTTCTGTAATTTAATTATTCTATGATATATGGTGAGATTGATGTGGTTGTGTCGTAGCGGTGATATGTGGATACTCTTATGTGTGATGTGTTCTTGTGTTGAGATGGATTAGTTTAAGTGTAGTTCTGATGATAGTGTATGTTTTGGGTTTTGGAGATGGTTGTGTGAGACATGTGAGTTGTTGAGAGGAATAATTGTGGTTGTTTCATTCTTTTCCATGGTTTATATTGTTATTTTATAATGAAATGATATTGGTTGGTAAATGAATGATATGAGATAGACGTGGATGAGTTATAAATATATTATATTAATAGATTTTTTAATGGATGAGAAGTGGAAATGTGAATGAGTTGGTATAGTAAATGAATTTTGAAATGTGTCTTGTGTGGTGGTTCTATGGTACACTTCTTTTACTAGTGGAATCATTAGTGATATATTTCATTTGTTCTATTGTCATTGTAGTTTCATATGTTACTACTGTTTTTCTGGAACCATAGGATGGGTGTTTTGTGAAATTTATGTATTAAGATATTTATGTTATATCAACAATCAACCCATATTAGATGGATATATATTCCATTGTTATGAGTATCTATGATATTGGTGCTTTTACAAACATTCATGACAGTAGAGACACATATGGATTGTAATCCTCAATTCACACACATCATTCAGAAGTTATGTCTCATGTGTCTTTTGGGAATTATGTGATGTGATGGCC
Source organism: Viscum album (assembly GCA_963277665.1). Taxonomy (NCBI): domain Eukaryota; kingdom Viridiplantae; phylum Streptophyta; class Magnoliopsida; order Santalales; family Viscaceae; genus Viscum; species Viscum album. The sequence continues at coordinate 572,891,992 of OY728160.1, forward strand.
CCCATATCTTTTAGAGAGTTGATATGTGATGAGGTTGAGATATGATGTGATGTGTTGTGCGGTTCATGTGTGGAGGTAGGAGGGAACCTGGAATTTGTCATTAAAATTCATGATACTTTATATTATATTTTTTTATTATATTTGAGGTGATGATACGTAATTATTTTATAAAATGATAGACCCTGTATGGTTGGGATGGTATGGATATGTAATGACCCAAAAAATAGAGTGCTGGTTTTGATGTGACATGATGTGATATGTCCGTAATGGATGTGAGAACTGGACATTTATTTTTGGCGTGTGAGAGCATAAAATTAGTGGGGGAATTGGAAGGAGGGATCCTTTCATCCTTATGATATCGATTCTATGTTACTATATTAGATGTGTTATTTGGTTATTATGTTATGATGGGGTTTATATTTTTTAATTGAAAATTATATGTTCTTATTAGTTCTATTTTTTCATTGAATATTATCATGACCATTCCACATGTCCCATTAAGCTATTGGTTATGTCCCTACTAGGTTTACATTTTATGTTCACCCTATATATATAAATTCTTATGGGGGTAAAAGGATGACTGTGTGGACTGAGGCACACATTTATAGCATGGATTTTAGATATTTCAGTGTGTCATTTCCACATGACATGTCTTTGGTGAATATTATAGATATTTATTATAATCAATTTTTTCTTTTTGTGTGCTGAGGGATTGTAATTCATTTACTTTTTTCTAATTTTATATATTTTTATAACTTTTTTATTCAATCTCATTATTCTATTTTATTAGTGATGTTAATTCCACAGATATATGAATTCATTATTCACATAGTGCTAGTTGCAACATGGGTCCTACTTGTGGTGGGGTCCTTGGGGTCATTGGCACATATCCATTATTTCAAAAAATTTGAGGTAGGGGATTGTGATTAGAATTTCAATATTCAATAATTTAATAGAAAAATATGATGTGATATATTACTAACATGGATCATTCATCAGTGGTATCACATTACTGTATAGGTATATGAAATCATCATCCTAATGTAGTTGTTCGTTTACTAGGAACTCAAATTGATGATGCCCTTCATCAAATATACAAATCCAGTTCAATATTTTGTTCCCCACAAATGTGTAGTGGTAAAATGAACAAATTAAAATGGTAGTAAAGATGTAATCATGATAATTCCTTTAATGTATAACAATACAAAAACTGTGTATAGTTATATTTGGATGGTTTTTAGTAATACATTCAGCCCAACCACGGGAATATACCTTCTCATTCAGTAAGAACCTTCATCATGGAATTTTATTGTAGATAAATAAAAAATACAGTAGGATCATATTTGATTTTATTTATTCATTGTTTATGTAAATATTTCATTGGTTTTAGAAGGTTAAATGCCATAACATCCTCTTTTCATGTCACCGTTGGAATGACCTTAATAGTGGTATTAAACCTCATCATGGAGAGGCATTTAATAATGTTTAGTAGTGGTTCTAATGGATGAAAGCATATACACAACATTTCTAGTGTTTTTAGGGTTCTAAATAACATTATGTTATAGAATGTATCTCAAATTTATTGTACCAGAAGTTGATATGTGTTATGGTACATGGGTAATGAAAATTGTAGGAATGAATACAGAAACAAGAAAATTCTATTTTTCATTAAGGATGATACTTTTCGACCAACATTGATTCATTGAATCCAAGTACATGGAAGGCAACGTGAGTATAATATTAACTTACTAAATTTTCATATATAGGGTAATTATTAAATGATACCATCAATTTATATATGTCATATATGGTGAATCCAAGGTAGAGTATTAATAAGTTAACCATTATTTTACTATACATACATATAGTTGGGAGTTGATGTTTTTTAAATCCATGTCTATATAAAAAAATATGGTTTTATAGTCATAGAAGGTGAATGCGCCCTTTGGGATATATAAAATTAGGACGGAAGGTGCGGCTTCATGTACCAATGATCATCATAGACATATGTTATAATGGGATGATGGCATGTTCTTTTTATTATTGAATGATAGAATTACTTATCCTCAATTATAGAATCCTCCATTTGGGGAAATTAAATGGGTTAGTGTAACATAATGATAGTATAACATTTATTTCACAGAAATATGTATATGTGATCACTGTATATTTGTGTTTATTGGAATTGTAATAGTTATAAAATATTTTCTACCTCATAAAAAATAAAATTTATAAGGGAACATATCCTGATATTCATTATCATCCTGATTCTATAAGTATATTAATACAACCAGAAATATATTTCTGCTCATAGTATTTCCCTTTTTTACTCATATGATCACTACCAAAGGATATGAAGTAAACAATTGTGTTACTCATTTACTGTTCTAATTTATTATTCTAGAAAACTAATTTATTTTTTTCCATATCTTGGTATTATAATAACTACGACTAAAGGTGGGATGCTTTTTATCATTATTATTATATTGATCGATCACCAACATGGAAGGGGATGACGGTGTGCGTCCCATCCCACTATGGTTTTTATTTCCATATCACGGTTTCAATAATAGATTTAGGGATAGTTTAGTAACAATTCTAGACCCATTCCTTGTGGATATGTATTAATTACATCATTAAATTAAATATTAGATAAAATGTGATATGATTATAGTGATTATAATCTTGGGTATACTATAGCCCTATTTTTTATTGACCACGCAAGAATTGAGGGAATCTATTTTGCATCACATAAGGAAGGATTAATATATAAATCTAGAAATATACTTGTATTACTTTATTATTATCATATAACGAAGAGATAAACTTCTAGATAAAATATAGATTATTTATGGAGACATAGTATTTAACACAATTGAATAAGGTTTTCATGGTTGAAATTTTAATTTGTACAGACATAGTTTATAGCAGAGTATAGATTATCACAACATAGATTACTATGGGGATTATATTTTTCAATAGTATAATTGAAATACTCAAAAATAAGAATCTTTTTTAGTTGCATGTAGACAATATTTTAATAGTAAGACTCATTTTTTGGTTCATGTGGTGGAATAAAAATTTACTGTGATTAGGGAATGTTCATTGTTCATAGTCCAAAATAAACACTCATGGTTTAGAGAATATTGGGGATTATAATTTATTAGTTTCAAGTGGAAATGTTCATAGGTAAAATTATTTTTGGAAAATAAATGGTTTAGAGTACGAAGGGGATTCTATATGTGATATTATCATATGGATTTAAACTATGGGTGTCATTATTTTCCCAAGGATGTTGATATTATTGTAGGGATACATCATCCCAATGGCGGAAGGAATGATAGTAATTTATGAATCAAATGTCAACGAGTCAACATACATATCATATAAGTATGAATTATATACCAGAAAGATAAATTTTTTGAGTATAATATTTTTTGACAAAGTCACATGTTAAATTTTCTTAGAGTGGTCTCTTAAATCATATATAATTAAAGGATCCTTATAAGGGTGTTGAGTTAGGATTATAAATTTAGATACCAAAATCAATATTAGATATAAAAAGTAATCTTTTTTCAGTAATTAATGGTCTTGAAAACCAACATCAAATTCATATTTTTCAAATATTGAGGTTTATAATTTTGGTCATGTTTTTGGTCACTTCATGGAATATACATATCAGATGACTGGATGTCCCCATTTCCATAAATGTTGTGAGGGTTTTCACTAAAAATTGTGAAAAAATAACTATACAAAATAGAGGTCTTATGAATGATATAGATTTTTTGAATCCATTTCATAAAAATATAGTAATCCTTCAAATAAACATTATTCATTCTCCATGATTAGTGTGAAATGTGGTCTCAATTTTTTTCCAACACATTAAAGGAATTACATAAGGTAATTTTTGAATCCTAAACTCACTCTCTCGGTTCAAGTTCCATAAAAACATTATATTTTTACATGTTTAAATACCAATTGAAAATTAATTGAAATTTTTTTCAATAATTACATAATATAAATCAAAATTTTCATGATTTATATTTCTAAGAAATTATATGATTATAAATATTAATAATATTGAGATTACTTAAATAATAATTCCCATGTATATATCAAATAAAATAATTTTTCTTAATAATATGAAAAAATATAATTAAATAATGAAACATAATTATTATATCCATAAAATAAATCCACATGTTTTATACATATAAATAATTCATGTTTATTATTTTTAATCATAACCTAAAAAATTTTACTATATGAAGAGGGAGACCGTAAACTCTAAGTAAGAAAAACAAATAAAAAATTGTGAAAAACATAAACATGTAACAAATTGAATGTATGAAATAAATATTCTAATTATTTACATAGTAAAATTAAATTTTCATCATTGTATAATTGTGAAACTGAATGAAATCATGGATAGAAATCATTATAGATCATGTAATGATAAAATTCATAATATTGAAAATAAAAACATGGTTTCAAGGCCTTGTTCCAATACATAGTACATTTATAATAATATGAATAAACTAAAGTCCCATCTTGTATTATCTGATGTAAATTTCATATTAATATAGGTCATATATAATTCCCAGCATCACCAATAACTTTTTCATATCATGTGCATTCAATATTACATCCCTTCTAATATTTTAAAATTTTTAATAAGGATCATCAATCTAAATAAAAAAATATTTATTTATATAATATAATATATTATATTCCAATATATACTCAACCACTTTTAAAAGTAAATAAATTATAAAATGAAAAATTTTAACCAAAAAATATAAATTAACATTTTTTATAGAGGAACATACTACTGTTTAAATTTTTAATATAGTATTCAATAGCTACATAGGCTGATACTTATATATTTATGTAAACTCATGAATAATATTGTGATAATTTATAATCAAAATCTACATGTATGATTTCAAAAAGAATATATCCCTACTAAAACTATGGTAGCATAGAAGTATGTTGAAATATATTAGATATATGAATGAGAAAATAATGATATGAACTATATAACAACATAAGGGATAAATAATGGAATTTTTTAATACCATGAGTCAAATCCTAGAATGAGATATGAATGCACATATATATATATATATATTCTAAAAATAATGGAAGAAATAACATTATCATGGAATAAATTTCTGATAATGATAGTGGATTTTTAAATAAAAGCGTGATGGTGAATCTAGAAATCATTTAGACATATATGTAAAGTAATAAAATATATATTTCATCCAAAGGTAATTATTAAAAAGGATATGTAAAATATTATTCCAAATATTACTTTAAAAAATAATATATAATAACAGAGAATTTAAATGAAATAAATTTTATCTTTAGAATTGGTGACAGGTAGAGAAAACACATAAATATGAATATATGAGAACCCTTTTTATTATTTTTATAACAAAACTGTTAAATATAACATTCAATGTAAAATTCAATAAATTGATTTCCATTAAAAATTAATTTTAAAAAATTGGAATATATAATATGATATAATAAATATTAGAGTGAGTGAAAATAAGCATAGAAAACAACTGTCTGAAATGAAACATTATAGCGTAATGAATATTGTATTTTTTTTATAAATGTCCCAAATTGGAAACATTCTATGTAAAAAATGAAAATTTTAAATAGATTTATGTGAAAAAATATAAATAGTATATTGATAATATAAACTACTAAAACTATGCATAATTTAATAACCATATATGAAATAAGATCATGTCTACTATAATATCTGAACAATTGAATACTGAGTTATAAATAATCATAGGTCATGGGTAAAACTTTTTTTATTTGAATTATGAAAAAATAATGGATTGGGAAAACATAATCATTGAAATGTAATGAAATAATTTAAAGAACAAATAAATAATATTAATTACAAATAATACTATATGATGAAATATGATTAATAATATTTAACATGTCTTATTAAATTATAATATATTCTTCAAAAAATATTCTAGACTGAGTGATAACTTAATCAATACCACTTGAAATAGTTAGATTTTATTTTAATATCAAATTATAGTATTTATTGATTATTAATTATTTGAATTCTCATATATGAAGTATATAAAACACATAAATTATATTATAATCATAATGGAAACATGTATCAAAGAGTGAAATTTGAGATGCAAACCCTTAACTCAGTCAGGATTAATTTTTTATATTTATGAACTGTTCTTAATAGTTAAATTTTTGTTATTAATTTTTTTTTCAAGAATTATACTCATATTAATTACCAATTATATTAACAATATATAACAATTATATATATATATAAAAGTTATTCATTACATATTTTGAAGAGAATATTTAATTATTCTTAGTAATTTTGAAATAGTTTCATGGGGAATGATTTTGTATCTATACATTGTATAAAATTTCATTATTATAATAAATATTTGTCTATTATAATTGAAGTTCTACTATATTTTACAAGTGTAAAATTTAATTTTATTGTAGTTTTTGTTTTGATTGATGAGGTTAAAATTAAAGATGATCTTATTTTCATCATAATGAATGAATGGTGAATTCTTAATAAATGAGTTAAATATTTATGTAAAATAAAAATTAACTATGGTAAATATTTTAATATAAATATATTAGTATACAAGTTTATAATAATTAATCACCTTAATGAAAGTAAATAACTATAATTTATCCATTTGGTGGTTAATCTGACCTAATCCTGATCCATCCATGATTAATCTCGGATTATATGCTTTATTCGATTTGATATAAATATAAAAAAAACATTGTGATATCATTTTTTATCATTTATATGATATATCAAAATAATAATGAATTATAAATATAGGATAATTTATATTATGGTTTTTCTGAGAAAAAGGGACCATATTCCACATTGTTATATAGTTTTAATATATTTAAGTAATGATAAAAGTTTGTAAATACAATCAAAAATAGGTTCTAAATTTTTTAATATTATAAATTCAATGATATCATAATTATAACATTTATCCATTACTTTAATCCTCAAGACCAAAAATTTAAGGTGGTTATGAAATGATAGACAACAATAAATCATTTTATAGAGGAGGTAGTCTACATCTATGAATGGATGATGATATTAATTTTCATACAAAATAAGAATTGATTAACAGCTTTATTATTTCATAACAATAAAATTATATAAATGGAATTTTAATTTATAAAATTCAACTTTATAAAATTATTTTTAGATTTTGAAGACAAATGAGACACAATGCATTATGGTGGTTGTTGTATAGAAAACATAGAAGCAACTATGTTTTTATAGAAAATTAATAAGGATATATGTTATTATAAAAACAATAAAATAACATTTTCTATATAAACAATAAATATTCTATTAAATTATATTTTATTCTTATAGTTGGATAAAAGGTATCAAAGTAAAAATTATGTAAAAATGGCTACACATGTTAAACAGTTATATATTCCCAATAAAGATATATTTGAAATGGATGTAATAGGATAATATTTGGTAACCTGAAGATAATTTGAGTGAAATAGTATTATATAGGATGTATATGGTTTGATTTTTTGGATATGAAATAATTATTAGGATTTCTTAGAAGGAATGGTGATAGACTAATATTATATGTTGTGATATTTGAATTTTTGTAAAACTATCAAATTAATGTAAATACATTTCATGTCAAACATGTCATGATGGTCATATATTGAGAATAAATGGATCACATAAGATATATTATATAGAAACACCTCATCAAACTAATTCATGAAGTTTTTTTTAATATGTTCCTTGTCCTTTAGACCATGAATTATAACATTCCAAAAAATTACATTTATCATGATAATTAGTTTTTAATTTTGGTTTATAAATTTTACTTTTTAAATATAACGATGTAAAATTATAATATATTTTTATCAATTATTAAAACAATGAATTCTATTTTATTTGGTTCATTCTGTAAATTTAATTTTTAATAACTTTTATTTAATATTTAATAATATATTCAAAACAGCTTATTAAAAATTATTACATTTCTTTAAATTATCAAATATTGGAAGGAAATACAAGAATAATCTTAAAGAAAATCACATTTCTTTTAAATTATATATTTTATCACAAAGAATATATTTACATATTTTATGATATGATAATATGAATGTGATATCATAAAAGTAATGATATTTTAATAAATATTGTTTCACTATAGAAGTAAATTAAATTATATTAGAAAAATGATAAATATTCTACTTAATATTATATTATTATTCAAAAAATAGTCAATTTATTAAAATATAATTTAATAAATTTTAAAATAATATAATATAATATTGTGTATAATTTTAAATATTGGAATATAATTTTTTGAAATTTTAAATTTCATTATTCTTAATTTATATCCACTACATGTTAATTTATTTGAAATATATATGCAATGTTGTTAATATATTATATTTATATCTAGCTATAATATACCTAGTTTCATAATGTAAGATAATTTTTTTGTAAAATATAATTTTAATAATCAAATGTTTTTTGCAGTATTTTTAGACAGATTAATTCAATTATATTCATATTATGAATATCTTTTATTTTATTTTTATAAATAATTAAATTTATAAACAAATTATAAATTATTTCTATTTTAATATTTTTATTTAAAAGTTAATCAAATTAGTTATATTTTTATAAAAAAAATATTATTTTCCATTTAGTTTCATTTTTTACAGAGAATGCTTTCTATAAAATTTGACTATTTAATATCATTCATATATTATAATTTTAATTTTTTACATTACCCATTATTAATAAAATTTTCCATAAAATAGTTACTCATATGATTAATGTAATATCAAAAGAGAACTCATCGTAAAATATACACCACTATATGATGATGTGTTTATTTAGATTATAGAATAGTATTTATTTGTATTAAAATAATTATTAGATATTTATAAATTAATCTATAACATTAATAATTTTACATATATATATATATATATTATTGGATAAATATCTTGGTCTATAAAGAATATCCACCTAGGAGCATTGAGAATGATATATAAAATTTTTATACAGTGATAGGTTTTTAATTATATTTTGTTATTATTTCATTGCAGAAAACTATGATAACACTAGATACTAGAAAAAATAGGATAAAAACTCAATATCAATTACATTAGTGGTTGATCCATCACCATTCCCTTGTTTTCATAGTTTTCGATGATTATTTATCTAGTCGGAGGATATAGATATTGAGAAGCACAATTTCTAATTCTCATTCAATTGAATAAACTTATATTTAAATCTTCTCATCTTACCTAATAGTAATTTGTCTGATGACCTTCAGCACCACATTAATATTAGTTACATATCTTCATGAATAATTTTCAATCATGTTTATTCCAAAATTTTATATGTATGAAAAATTGGGTTTTATTTCCTTCATCATTATCATTTTTGTAGTAATGAAACATATTCACCATAAATCTTAAATTTGGTTAGTTTTGGATTTTTTATATGTTTAAATTAATAAAAATATTTAATGATACATTGTTTTATATGGTCACATGGTTTATCACTCCATATATTATTCTCTTGGGTTGTATTTGGGTAATTTTATATACTTTCCCAAACAATCAAGGTTCGTTATATATTAAGAAACTTCAAAAATGATACAACTTAACATGAATGGTGATCATTATAGGACAAACAAAATAAATAACCATACAAAAATTTAACATCCAAATGTCTCAATTTGAAACATTATCATGTTATATAATGGTTTATAAATGTAAAATTTTCCATACTTGATTGATCCTAGGATATTATTATTTTTTTTCTCTCGTTAATCAAAAAAATACAATTACTTATTACAAATTACCATGAATATTCAGCAAACATTTTATTATAATATTTATTTTAATATTATTCTCAAAAAATAAAAATTATCTCGTATTAAGGAAATCACATATAAATTAATATATAAAATAACATATGAATTTATATTTTAAAATCCATGTTTTCCAAGGTGACATTATTACTATGTTATCTAAGCCAATCATATTCAAATATAGCAATATTTTTCCTTAATAGAATGTAAGTATTTCCTATTATATCACCTAATATTGTCAAAAAGGTGTGTAGTTATGTTTTTTTTCAAGAACTATGTGATGATTGAGTAAATAAACAATTAAAACTTTTTTCAGTTACCCATTTAGGAATCGGATCGAGTGCCTCCATCAATATGTAGAATATAAAAAAGGGTTTAATATATAGGGATATCATATAACCTATACTTCACCTAAAGATAATGATGTTATCATATAAATATAAATCTCACTGATATATATCCCTACAGTCATTCCTATATAAAATGGGTATTATTAACATACTGATAAATCATATAATTCCCAATTTATTGTTTATAACTTTAATATTATTTGCAACCACAACTTACATACAATTTAATTATCATAAAAACAATCCCAATCACCAATGTTATCTAAACTCTAAATATATAGAATAGTGATTCCCCGAATATGAACACAAAAACATAGGTCAATATACAAATACATTAGAAACTATCTAATATTTCATCTACAGTTTCATGGAGATATCATTCCCACAATATCATGAATTAATGGAACTCTTTCAGATCATACATTTGACTTTACTGTTAGGTTAATAAATTATTCGATTTGGGAAGAAATATATACAATATAAATTCTTGCATTTATCAAATAATGGAAATTAAATTCCACTATATTGTAAAATAAAAAATTAAAAAAAACATCAATATCAGCAAAAGATTTATATATAGTGTATATCATTCTAAAAATCGGGCGTATACTACTATTCATCACAACATGGAGAATTGATTCAAAATCACCGGTTCCGACCAAAAGATCAATAAATGAAAAATAAGACTAAATTTATCAAATACATAATTGTTGAATAAATAGTTTGGTAGAATAATAAATTCGATTAATTAAATAATATACTAAAACATAGAGCAAGATGTATTCAATTAAATATTAGGGAAACAAAGATAATAACAAATTTTGTATCTCATACTGAGAGAATATGTAATTTCATATATCAAAATACAATTTCAATGCCATATTACAAGAAAATATCATGTTACTAAAGTGGTCAAAACCAAAATCAAAAAATCATTATCGCATTTAACATGATGATTCATTTTGGGGATATATAATTCTAGTTTTTACTCATCACTTTTTTACATCCAATTCATTCAATATAAGAGTCAACATGTCATTTAGTTAAATAAACTATGTTATGTCAAAACGAATAAAATCATGTCTATATATTTAATTAAATTTATGTAATATTATTAAATAATCAATATATATCATAAATTAATAATCATAATTAATTTTAAAACATACATATCCTATAAATAATCAATCATTCATGGAGAATATCCTCATATCGTAATTTTGTAATATCAGATGTTCACACCATATATTGTGACTATTATAATGTTTTGTAAATATTGGAATAAAATAAAATATATACTATAATATATGGTGTATGGTAGAAAAATAGAAAATATTCATTTCAAAAAAAGTAATATATAGTAGCATCTTTAAATAAATGAAATTCACTCTCATAACGTCTTTTATTCAAACTCTATAACAAATGAATAGATCGATAATAGAATTGTTTGATATTAAATGTTAAATATACAAAATAAATCATATATATTTTGAAAGACATATCATGAATCAAAAAAAAAAGTATAGAATATAATTTCAATATTATATGATACATCGATTTAATTAAATAAAATAGATATTAGAAGACATCATTATTATTGAAATAATTTTTTTATTTACATTTTAAACATGAATGTCACATTTGGATAGTTTACATAATTATATAAGAAGTTTTTAGTTTTAAAAATAATATGAAAAAATGGAGTCATTAATATAATATAAGGTCTTATTATAAAAATGGGGGGAGGAATATAAAATATTTAGACGTTAAAAGAAAATAACCGTTATATTATATTAAATGCAAATTTTTTTCAAAAATCACATTTTAAGATGACATGGAAATAAAAATGATTTTAATTAAAACATTTTTTCCCAATATGGTATAAATATTAATATATAATATGATATTTGTTTTGGAGAACCAATATATGTAGTATGAAAATTAATAATGGAGCAATATAAATCAAATGAAGGCTATTTGAGTTATTAACATCACTTATAGGAAACATTCAACATGGGGACTGAAAATTTTCAGTACGGTTTTATACCATAAAAAATAAAAATTTGTTCCTTACTGAATAATAAAAAAGGTTATAATATTCCCATATATATGGAATATGTTCATGTGAAATGAAATAACCCTGTTAATTAATATTAAGTTACCAAAAATTCATAAACTATGGATAACACTTACATCAAATGGAAATTGATGAAATGAACATGATTTATATTAATTTATCCCATGAATTAAAATGATTTAAATTTCATAAACTTCATTGTATAGTAAATAATACATGACACCATATAATAACCATGGTTTATAACGTGTATTATGTACAAAAGAATCAAAATTCTGAACAACATAACCATTAGAACATTATAAAAACCTTAATTGGAACCCCATGGTCTATAGGTCTTGTAATTTCATATAAAATATGATAATTTAATGACAAATGAATAATATATACAACAATATTTTAAAAAAAATCACATAAATGAAATTTGATTCATAATAACTTCATGTCTCGATGAGAAGAATATGACAAGAATACACTTAAATCAATTTTGATTCAATCTCCACATTCCCTAAATTGCATAATAATAACATGTATATTAATAATTACATATTGATGATAATAAAATATAACTATAATTTTCTAGAAAATTAATATGCAATAATTATATATAAATTCAAGTTACTCATTACATATTTTGAACACTAAGTGTATGTGATTTTTTATCACTTTGAGCTAGTTCTATAAACTACATGTGGATATATATTCAAAATAAAAAGACTGATCATTGTATGATAATAGGTCAAAAAATTGGATATTTCATTATGGTTTATTATTTTATAATTTTATTTCACTCTAATATTGTTTGTTTTCAATGATGTTGATATATGCGAAGACCATGTTTCAGTGTATCGTAATGAATGATGAGAAATTTATTGATTAACGAGTTAGATATTCATATGAAAAAAAGAAACATGAAAAAAATTATCATATTTATAAAATATTATACTAATAAATATCTCATAATAGTAACCCATGATAGAAATATGTTCTATTTTTCATTTAGGTCATTAGACCATCCCAAACATGAAGTTTCAATGAACATTAGGTGTTTTTTTTGTGTTTTAGTGATACTATCCATATATTAGAAGAATAATTTTATTATATATTTTATATTCTGATATATATTAAAATAAAAATGATTATGATATAGTTTTCAATTTATATTATTTCATTACAAATAATGAAGATATCATTATACTATTAAGTTAGTCTTTTTGAAATAGTGAAAAAACGATAAGTAATTTTTTATCATATAGAGAATATGTTATACAAATTTTTATTATAAATCGTTAATTATTTCATAAACTTCATATTTATAATTTAATCACATAATCGTGAATAGCCATTCATGGTGGTTAGGAAAATAAAAATAAAAATTAGTTTTTCCTATGATGTAGTTGTGGACAAGTAAGCGTGATTGATAATTTAATTTTCCATTTAAATAGAGAAATGAGAAATCTAGTTTTTGATTAAACAAACATAAATATTATATAAAATCGTTATTATTTAATTAATTCTACAGATAATTTTTTTTATTAATGGTGAATAAAAATGATAAATGATGTGTGGTGGAAGTGATTTTCTACACAACACATGAATTATAGTTTCAATTTTGTAACTATTTAATAGATAATTTGATGAGATATTAATACTATATCCTAATAAAATTTATTATAAAATAAATAATTAATTACATAATTATTTAATTGATTTTTATAAATGAAAATTAAACACAAAAATGAATTAATATATATAAAAATGATGACTCATGTTGCACACATTAAGATTTCCATAGATGATATTATTTGACCAGAATATCAATATTGTTAAATATAAATATATGGTAATGAAAATGTAATGTTTTTAAAGTAATTTTAATTTGTAGTTGTTAATTTTCTTTATAGATGATGGAAAAAATTTATAGGTGGTGAAATGTGTATTTTTATAATTTTAAAAATTACTATCAAAGGAGAATATGTAAAAAATATAAATTTGAACCAAAATTGAGATGTAAAATATTGGAGAATATATAATGTTCAGAATAATATATTCAAATAACATATAGTGATGTTTTATCATGTTTTATGACCATTACAATTTAATATATTACTTTAAACATTATTGATTTTTCGGTGGAAACTACATTTTACCTATGGTAAATTAATATTTATGCCTCAAAATGTGGTACAAATTAGATTATTTTTTAGCAATGAATTTAAATTTCAAATCTAATTAATTTTATTTTATTTATTAGAGTGATAAAATAATTATAAAAAATTCATTACATGTGATAATATATTACTAAAAAATTAATTATGTTAAAACATCTATAATTTTGGTTCTTAATTAAAATATAATATTTAAAAATATAAATTAATGGATATAAATATTATATTTTGTAATTAAAAGTGGTTTATAAGGTTAATGTTATTTGTATATCCTTTTTATATCATAAAATCCACTATATTTTCAAAATCATTAATTTTCAATATTAAGTTTGAAATCATTTTTTTAGAAATATAACGAAAATTAATCTTCACCTTACATTTTTATTCTTATTCATTTTTTTTTTCAATTTTCCATATTAAATTTCAAAAATATAATAAAAAAATTAAATAGTAATGTGGAATTTATATTTTTAAAAGTATATCCATTCTCAATTATTCTATATTATAAATTGATAATAAATTTATTTGTAATATATTAATAATGCTATCAAATATTTCTTATTATTATATGACAATAATATACATAGTTTCTAAAATAAAAAATATAAAATATAAAATTATATTATTAATAATAAATCAATGTTATAATATTTTTTACCTGTAATAATTTTTTTCATTAAAATTATATATACCCTGTTCATCATTATATTTATATTTATTTTTTTTCACCCTAATTGGTTATCCCTAATAAAAGATCATATTTTTAATAATCAAACGTAATATTTCATTATTTTAAAAAAAAATTAGTGTTTCATTTTAGTTTGGAGTTACGATTATTGTATTATTTCGAACACATTTTCTTATATATGGATAATCGTATAATTAAATATATGTTTGTTACATTATTTTAAAAAAATTGAAATCATGAAAATTTCTGTATATATTTTTCATTATATCAGGTTTTCTAAAATTTTGAAATTTATTATTATGTGAAATAAGGATTTTTAGCATATAACTTTTCTAAAATCACTTATTTATGTAACATTAAGATTATTTATAGCTCTCATTACCAATTTATTTGTAAGCTCTCACATTTTTTACATTTTCATTTCCACATAATAATGAATTTCTAATTCTGATACATTATAATTTTTGTTTATAGATTAATAAAACTACGTACATAAATTAAAAAATGCATTATTCCATACATGCTTCATTGTTATGCCATCTTGAACATGATTTTGAGCATCAAGAGTAACATATAAAAAAATAATTATAATTAAAATACCATGATACCATGTTTCTATTACAAGGTCAATATATATTTGGATAATATAGTCCTAACCATGATAATATTATTATTTATTTTTTATTAGAAAAAAGCGAATCCCATCCCAGTAACATTATCTCAAGAAGGAATAAAATCACTTCACATTGGTAAATATTATTAAACAAAGAGAAAATATGGAGTATAGAAACCCCATTTATATATCAGCCACTTAACATGCATTTTTTAAAATATATTTGTTTAGAAGTGAATCCACGAGAGTGGCCTTTTCTAACCCTCCACACTCGAGAACCCCCCTTCCCATGAAGAGATCATCAAGAGATGCCCTAGCCGGGAAGGAGCCATTGCAAGATGAGATGACAATGCGTCCCATGGGGTTACACCTTGATCAGCGATGTTTTGAATCAGTAATCCATTAGCTGGGTGAAGTGCGCCCATTCTGCCTACCCGGTGAGACACCGGGTGACCCGACAAGACGACTGGTACATGGGAGGTAGAAATTTCCCCAAGAGCAGGCTCCCAATAATTGAACCCCATACCTCACCGAACATCATGTCTATGGCCTTAGACCTTGCACCACTATACCACCAACGATGTAGAAAATGTGTGGATGGGTAATAAGGTATTGGGTTGGCCTGCCCACCTGCACGCCACATGTCCCTAGCAAGGCACACGGTGGGATTCCCATGGGCTTCGGCTAGTTCCCAAAGGGGTAGAGGGGCGCACAAGTGGTTTTCTAGCATATAGTGTATGTTGTATTGCAAGGACTCAATCTCGGAACATTGGGGATAGGATTCCACCACCTTTAACCAACTCACATGTGCCCCATGAGCAAACATGTTGTTGGGTAATGTGGTATTGAGGTTGCCTCCCCACCTACGCGCTGCACGTCCCCAGTGAGGCCTAAGGTGGCCAACCCCTAGTTTTTGGCAAGTTCCCAATAGGTTAGATGGTCCCACAACTGGTTTTTTATCATAGAGTGCTAATTTCTTTGTGAGGACTCAAACTCGGATCTTCGGGGTCAGGCCGCCACCACCTTCAACCAACTCACTTATGTCCTGTGGAAAAAACGTGTTTTTGGGTAATGAGGTTTTGGGGTGGGCTCCCAACCTGCGCACCACACGTCCCCAGTGAGGCCAAAGGTGGCCAACCCTTAGGATTAGGCCATTTCCCAATGGGGTGGAGGGGCCCATGAGAGGTTTTTTTAGCATATATTGGGTGTTTCCTTGTGGTGACTCGAACCCGGAATCTCAGGGTAAGAAAGCCACCTCCTTTAACAAACTCACATGTGCCCTGCAGGAAAATGTATTGTTGGGTAATGAGGTGTTGGGGTGGCCTCACCACCAATATGCCGCACGTCCCCAGTGAGGCCCGATGTGGCCAACCCTTGGGAATAGGCCAGTTCATAACGGGGTAGAGGGCCCCACAAGAGGATTGTTAGCATATAGTGTGTGTTGCCTTGCGAGGACTCAAACCCGGAACCTCAGGGTCAGGACGCTAACACCTTTATCCAACTCACTCAAGGCCCGTGGGAAAACATGTTGTTGGGTAACGAGGTATTGGTGTGCCCTCCCCACATGTGCGCCGCACATCCCCAGCGAGGCCCAAGGTGGTCAACCCATGGGCTTCAGCTAGTTTCCAACATGGTAGAGGGGCCACCGAGAGGTTTGTTAGCATATAGTGTGTGTTTCCATGCAATGACATGAGCCCAGAACCTCGAGGTCATGACTCCACCACCTTTAACCAACTTACCCATGCCCCGTAATCAAACATGTGGATGGGTAACGTGGTATTGGGTTGAAATTCCAACCTGCTTGGCACACATCCCCAGCGAGGCCCAAGGTGGCCAACCCTTGGGATTAGGCCAGTTACTAATGGGTAAGTGGGGACCAAGACTGGTTTTCTAACATATAGTGTGCATTTCATTGTGAGGACTCAATCTTGGAACCTCGGAGTTAGGACGCCGCCGCCTTTAACCAACCCCCTCGTGCCCCATGGACATTTTTTCATATATCACTTAAATAAAATAAAAATCCATGTATAAAAATAAAAAATAATTTGGGAACTATAATAGCATATATATTCCAACTCTAATATTATTTTTCACTTCATCACCAAAAAAATCATCAAACACGAACCAATATTATATATAACACTTTAATGAAATTTTTAGTGATATTTGGATCTATATTGTTGTTGTGAGCTCAAATTCTAGTTTAGCTATTAAAATATTCATTGTAGAATATATTTCTATCTATTTAGACACTGAAGAAATAGATAAATTTAATAATTAATGTAATAAGATTATGAAATAAAAACCATTGATAATGAGGCATGAAGGCATAACATTATATAATTATACAAAATTTGAGATATAAATCATGAGATTCATTTATGATAACGTAGATTCTTTAATTTTACCATGCTAAAAGATACATGATTTCAATCTATCAATTATATCTTTAAAAATATAGGATTGTTGACAATACATATGTCTTTTCATTATTAAAAGAGTCTATGACTCAGTAATATGTGATATTGAAATTATGAGTGATGATACATAAACATGTCCCATGTTTATAATTATGGAAATTATTGAAACAATGATATCCACTTTGATTAGAAAATAAAAAATTATGGGTTATGTACATATAATTCCTTACTATCTCCCAACATTTTATTTATTCCATACATATCTAGTTTATAGTCAATCCATTTGATTGTTAAAAATTTCATCCATCAATGTATAACATTACCACCTAGCTCAATAAAAGAATTAAATCCAATTAATTATTTTATATATAGCTGCATTATAATGGTTTAATCTTATTTATCCATTAGATTAATTACAATATAGTCGATAGTTTTCTATATTACCACTTGAATTCCTCCATTAATGAAACTAATATTCCATACATAATATAGAATACTATTTTTTGGCCTTACTCCACTCAATATCAGTATTCCTCTCCATGATTATCATCACCCATAATGTATATCTACACCAAAAAATGTATAATATTTTCAATTCATTCTTCCATATAAATTTTTTTACATTCATATCCTATATATTTCATAGTAATTTGGTACACTATTATAGTAAGTCTTATTTTTCCTTCTTCTTAATAAATGTTTTTGTTGATTTTCTTAATATATAATAGAGATATCATAATTTAGGGCTAACATCTACCTCCACAATATTCATTTATATAATTATCAATTACCAGTCGATGAAAATAATTTTTATAGTAATAGTATATAACCAACCCATTTCCACACCCTTTATTATCTTTCTCTTTAACACATAATATGATTATAAAATATACAATACTAGTACCCCCACCCACACTCCATAACAATACATATTATTCATCAATACCATATCCACATAAATAATTGAATATAATATAAATATTTTCGAAATAAAAATTGTATAATATTCTATATTTTAATCTCTATAATGTCATTACAAAATTTCTCAACAAATTTTTGGGATACTACTACAATAATTTAATAATGTTACTTACCTTTTAATAACCTATATCAAATTACATTCCAATGATAACCTTATTTTCATTCAAATATCTTTTTGGAATGTCTTTAACTATTAACATCATGATTCATCTATGATTATTAACAATAATGAATCGTATTACATTATCTTATCCCAAACTATTCATCTATAATTATAATATCATTTCAAATAAATATTAATATATATTACCCTACAGAATCTAACATATATATTTGTAATTTTATATAGATATAATATATCACATTGATAATATAATGTGGGGGTTCCTAATTTCATGGTGAATCTTAGTTATGAATGATCAATTTTAAACATCCCATATATATACTATCCATATTAATGAATAAAATATTATATAGATTACTTTTAAAATATAAATTTTTTACTTCATATTTTCTTTTAAATATTCCATTTCACACATTCTTTATCATCCACTAAAATGTATATATATCATATGGGTATGAAACATTTGTAAATTTTTCTATATAATTTCAAACAATCCCCTGTTAAAATGTTACATCCCAGATAAAAATTATTACACCTAATGGTGTCTCTAGTAATAATAACTCATTTCAGAATATGAATTTTCTATACTTTATCTTCTTGATGTACATATTCTATTAATTAATGTTTTTTATTCACTTTATCTCCATATTATTTACTCATATATAATAATATATTGTTAGTTGTACATTATATTCAATGTCTTTGTGTGTCTTATATAATTGTGACTTCTTTATTCATATTTAAAATAATGTTTCCTTTAATATCTACATGAAAATATAAGTAATTAAAAATACAAAATACAATTAGAAAATTTCAATAACCCAATAAAATTTCACCTATATAATAACCATATTTTTATGATCCTTACAATATATAATGTTTTAACTCAATCTTCATTTCCCATAAAATTATGTGAAACAATGAAAACTACTTATTCAATATTCATTTCCACCATATGAATATATCTTACTCAATATATCAAATTTCATCTATAACATTAAACAATATTTATAACTCTATGTTGCATCTCATATATCTTCAAAGATATCATAAAATAGATATTTAACATTGTACACGTCATCAAACAAACTGTTCATTGAACATTTTACTCAATGAATCATCGTCATATTTAGACACATATATATTTACTCCCCATTTACTTATTTATTAAATGACACAAACACAGAAATATTCAAAAAAAAATATTTTTGGTCACTTATATCACTTACTTTAGATCTATTATAGATACTGAATTCA
This sequence comes from Viscum album, assembly GCA_963277665.1. Lineage (NCBI taxonomy): Eukaryota > Viridiplantae > Streptophyta > Magnoliopsida > Santalales > Viscaceae > Viscum > Viscum album. Next base: position 572,912,590 of record OY728160.1, read on the forward strand.
ATTTAAAATATTTCTATTCGGTATTCATTATCATTATCATCATTTTCATTAATTATAAAAATGATTAAAATATTAGGATAATTATAATTCAATATATTTATCTTAAATTATTCAATGATTATATAGATATAGAAAATTCATTATCTACTTTGGAGAAGGGTGATATCAAAAATTTCTTATTCAATTAGACATAACATAATCATATCTATGTCAATAGTATCCATATTAGTTTAGAAAAAATTACACATTAAATTTAATGTCATTTTTGATATAAAAATATTTATAATGTGAAACTAGAATAGATTTATCTATCCAATGGTCGTTCACATATATTTTATAAATTAAGTAGATGTAAATTAGTGATATATCATTCATCAATTGGAAAATAATTTTTAATTGTAGAGTCGATTAAGAAGTTGGATGGTTTACGTTATACATGAGGTAGGTGTGGACCATAACCTAAATCTTATAATGTATATGTTGGTCAATTGGCTAGAGAGTAGCATCCATCAGAAATCTTGTAGGATTGATGGTTGGTACTATATTTCTACAATAGTCATCTTCTTGGAAGGGGATTGCCCTGTCCATCCAGTGGTGTCACCAAAATCCACTAATGAAATTTTTTGAACGGTAATTTATTCTTTAAACGTTAATTATATTATTATATCTTATTCGTAAATCCAATATTTATTGATACAAACCATAGTTGTAATATTTTACATCTTGGGCAATATCGACCATATATCATGGATAATCAATGTGTTGACTGATGTTGTGTTCCACTTATGATATGTATTTTCCATTTTTATGTTGATCAAACTTATAATCAGGATCCTATATTCATATATGAAATGATTGGTTGTCAACTTTTTGGCTTGAGAATTATGTCAATTGAATAATGATTTGAGGGTTATTCCTTGCCTCTCTTGAGATCTATCTTCTATGATTTGGCGATCACTATTCAAGGTGAAATTTTTAAGCTTCATTACATTTTGATTCTAGATATTACTAGTTTTTATTTCTATTTAGTTTAATTATTTTATGATTCATGTGTATCATGAAATTTTTTAATTCTAAATCACAATATTTTATGCATGGATTGATTATTTTTTTTAAAAAAATACACTTATGGTGATAATTGTAATTTAAATATAATGTATCATATGAATAATTATTATTATTTTTGTAAGTGAATATTTTTTATTGATAATAATGTATGGGGTAAATATAATATAAACCCATTATTTAATGAAAACATAATTTTTTATGATATTTTGAAATGGAATAAAATGTGTATTTTTTATTTGGAAATTTTTTCAATTGTTTTAATGAATAAAATGTGATGATTGTTTTTAAAAAGGATATTTTAAAGTATTTATAATAATATTTAGTAGATTGGTTGTATTTTTCATGTTCCTTTTTAGTGGGATTTTTTAACAATAAAATTAATTTGAATGGATGTTCGTATAAATAAAAATTCTAATTAAATAGTTCAATGTGAGGTATTTTATAATATATAATGTATAGTTTTATCAATTAATAATTCCATTGGGGTCTATTTGATTTTTTTTCAAATCTCTTTTTGTGTATGTTAATGAAAAAACCTTTTGTATTATATAACATGATAAATTGTTTTTGGTGAAAAAGATAGAGGATGTTGAAATAGGGGTTGTAAAATTTAAGGTAACTTGTAGATGGGGGTTAGATGAGAATTTTTTGATGGATTGTTATTAATTAATTGTGATAATTTTTTGGGTCCACATTGTTATTCCGGGTGCTAAATATATCACTATCAACTTTGAATGGTTATAGGAATACAAGGTAGCTAAATAAGATGTACTATATTTGTTATATTCATTTCGGTACTCACATTGAATGTAGAACCTCTATAAAGAATGTGAATGATAGAAAATTAAGTTCACTAAAGAGGTGCAGTATTTTCTATGTCTGTTAGCATGTTAACATTAAGATTTTCTAAATGAATTTTTTATCATAGATTTTATATATGCCTTTTGTGGACTAACTGACTTATCTATGACATTACAATGTAATATTTCCTAGACACATAAATTTTTATAAATGATAAAAAACATTCACAATAATATAATTACTCTTATAAAATAGAATTGATAATTTTTATTGAATTTAAAACATAAAGGGGCCCATGTCATGGATCAGGGATGGAGAACATTGTACATAATCAAGTAATTACCATTAATAGAGAATATAAAATCAATATGTATGTTATAATGACCTATATATTAAATATATTGTTATTAATTAAAAATTTATTGACATTCATTACAACATATAATAGATCCAAGAAAAGACCATATATGTATAGTGTCTTTGAAAACATGAAAACATAAACAACTAGTTCAAAAAACGTCTATGTTTTCAACTACATATTTCATAATAAATAAACTCCTTTTTTGTATATCTTAATTTATACCCTTATTCATGAACTAGGGAAAACAATCATATAAAATGGTGATCTCAAATGATCACTAATTGTGAATAAGGGAAATATCAATCATATCAAAATCGTAAGACATAAGAACAAAAATTTTTGAAGTCTTATCATGTTGTTAAAATCTTTTGATATCATTTCATGAGACGAAATATCACGATAATTAATTAAAATAATCCCAAAAGTCATTATAAATGGCATGATCTTTTTTGGAATACATAAATGAATAGGAAGTCATTTTATATTTTTCAAGGCTCAATACTAGGACGATCAAAGAGAAAAAAATTATATGATGGAAACGGGTTTACAAGTCGTTCCATCGATATATTACTAATCAAGATTTAGATTTCATTGTAGTCATAAATATCTGATGATATATACATATATAACCAATGTATTTAATGTAGATATAGTTCCTAACCATTTCAAAATGAAATTATTCTTAGGTTTTCAAATAAAATCTAAATAATTAATATTGTAATAAACAAACAAATAAAATGGTATTCATAAACGTTATAACATAATTAAAAAATCCATATAAAATATAAATCCATAATTAACATAATAAAATTATAGAAATAATATTAATAGAAATATATCCATATTTAAATATCCTTTTATTAGATGGAAAATATTTATGAATAAAAACAAGAAATTAATTTTTGAGAAAAATATCATATCTTCTTCAATAACATTTTTATTTCACAAAATGCCACAAAATTCTTTTTAAATTACAATATAATTCAATATACACATAAAATATTTTAAATTTTTATTCATTGAATTAAATCATAAAATTCCATCCATAAAATATAAGTTAAAAACATCAACCTCATAATTTTGCCGAGAAAGTAAATAAGTACCTCGTATTGAATACTAAAAAAGATTCCTTTAATATCATTTAATTAAAATTTACCATCGGGTATAATTAACAATAAAAAATATTATAACAATATAAATAATATTAAATATTTAGGAAACATGGACATGAATGATAAATATAATCCTATAAATACTTATGTATAAATAGTCTCGGATAATAATGACATTGCCAAATTAACCCCTACCTTAGGTTTTATATCCTTAATATCTATTTAAAACTCTTGTATAATGATTTAAATAATGATATTAACTTATTAATTATCAAAATAATTTTAAGAATACGATATATGATCATATTTTCATCACATTGTTAGTTACATGTCATTGTCACTCATTTTTCTGATATTAACTACATTTTGTCCAAATGCATGTTTTATATGATTAGTTTATGTTTCACATATTATATTAAAGTTAAATAATTTAATGAATTATATTACTATAATATATATCATATCTATTCATTCTATTAATTTATACAATCATGGTTAAATGAAGATCAAGTAGAATTAATCCCATTACATGGTAGACATGTTAGGTCGTATGTATGCATGAGCGAAAATATCATTCCCCTAATTGTTTAATGGAATCGAATAGTATGGTGTATAATATTTTATAATTAGTATAATATTATAATTATCATATATAGTTATTATTTCCATCATTATAAAAATCAATGTATGGTGGCGGTGAATAACAGATTACACCACAGTGTGGAGATGGTATGCTTTAGGTACACACGTGTGGTCATTTCATTTTTCATGGGATGGATAGAATGTGGAATATGGTTGTTTCATATTTATAATAAAATATTATAATATTATTGATACCAATTATTTTAATTTATAATAAAATAATTAATTAATATGGTGTACATGAAGAACAATGATTGAATGAATCAATAGAAGAGATTACCACTTCTTCAATGCATTTTTCTAAATCTCTTTATAGATCACTAGAGTTGTTATTTGAAGATGACAAGAACCACTAGAATATAAATTGAATTTTTAAAAGGAAAGAGGGTATGAGATTGGAAATCTATTAGGAATAAATATTATTAAAGATGCGAGGTAGGGGGTTCCCTTTTATAATTTAGGTGAGGGACACTTTTCGAATATCCATAAATAATACTTTATAATAAAATAAAACCCTAACTAAAAACCTCCAAAAGGTACCAATTTTGAAGAAGAGATATTTTAGGGTTGTAATATCACCATCCAATAAATTTTGGGAAACTATTATGGTCAATTTATACATTATTTTTTAGTATACACTTCTTTATTATATTTTATTTTTAACTAGGGTGTCAAATAATTTTATATTAAAAGGGATCAAAATTTTCTTATTTGCTGTAAAAAAGACCATAAATAAATAGTATCAATTTTTACACTACTAAATTCATTAATATTTATAAATATTAATATAACAAGATAACTTCTAACAAACCATTTGTTTATATTCTTAGGCTGTAAAGGTCATCTATAATGTTCATTAGACATGTTAATTATCCCTATTTATATTTACTATAATATTGTTAATAACTTTTATTTGATATTTCTCTTTATATTATAATCAATAAAACAATATTGTTTAATTATTTAATTTGCTTATTTTTTGAATAAAAAACTCAAAATAAAATAATTTGATAATGACAAATATACATGATTTCAGTCGAATTCATTTAGTTGAATTATGATTTTAGAAAATTAAATATTAAAAATGATATGAATATTAAAATATAAAGGTGAAAACATTATAATAACTATATATAATGTAGTATAAGTGTCATAATCCCTTCTATAAGGAAAAAATTATCCATAACATGAAACTTGAATGATTATGGTTGAGATATACTCCTCTAGTAATATTTGGTCATCTATTTTTTTCTTTTAATTGGTAATATAATTTAAATAAAAACTATATTATTGAATTTTCATCAAATAAATTATTTCTTCATCATTAATATATATGAAATTAAGGTAATTATATATTTCCTAAAAATAAAAATTAAATTAAAATTATACTGTAAAAAAATTAAAAATTAAAAATATTATTTATTATTGAAATTTTTTAGTATATCATTATATTAAAAATTATTTAGTTTTTAAAATTTGAGTGATATATATTTTACATTTCATTAAAGAATTTAAATTAAAAGTCCTAATATCATCCAAGTGTATTTATATGTATATCATTTCCACCAAATTATATTTTAGTTAATAATACTCTCATAAAATGATATTAGGAAAATTTTTATGGTAATTTCATTATTTCATTCTTAGCCTTAATTAGCTGGTTTAAACTATTACTATATTAATAAAAATAATAGAACATACTATTCATAATTCAAAATATAAAATAAATCTATTTACATAATTTGTATATAAAAATTAAAAAGACAGATCCCAATTTTCAAATTTAAAATCACATAATTTTTATTAATCAATTTACAATTATTCATGTTGTCATTAATATAGAAGTGGTTTTAATAGATAAAACACTACAGAAGATTGAAATGTTTTTATATATGAATTCAATATAAAATTAATGATAATTAAATAAATTTCATTTAATTATTTAAATATATTATATTTATACATTAACACTATTAAATATTATAATTTATCCAAAAAAATTATTTCGATGAAAAAAATTTGTTTTGTGTATTTTTACAATTCATAAAAACTTGAATGTTGTGAGAAAAATATCCAAAATTCATCCAATGAGAATTTTATACCCCATTTCAAAATGAAAATTTTATGTTTTAATATAAAAATTATTAATGTGTAAAAATATTAATTAAAAAGGGTATCTCCATTCAAATGCGTAAAATTACAATTTAAAAAATATTGGTTTTTATACATCAAATAGGGTTTATTCATACCATATGACTAAAACATACATTGGATGAATATAAAAAAATATTTTATCAAGTATATAAAACATATTTCTCCATAATTTCAGTACCAATAGTAATTCACTAAAAAATAAAAATATCTAATTGATTTATATTTTTCATAAATAATTATTCGCTAATGAATTCAAAATTCATTTTAAGAAGGTAGTTATACTTATTCCCACTAACCTAACGACTAATATATAATGGTAATTTTATACTAGGGGTGCATCATTGTTCGTTTAAACTCATGATTTTGTGAAATTTATGATACTGAAGAATGAATATTATTTAATTAAAATATTTCATAAAATCATCTGAGTGTTACATAAGTACCACAAACAAGTAAACACAAAAATTATTTCCACTAACCTTCCATGTCTGGATAAGGCATTAGATGTATAATTCCCTTCATTACATGTATGGATTATATAAATATTTTCTTTGATATAGACCTTAGAATTCTTAATTTTATACACAAGGCCCCATGGAACATTGATTTTACATTTAATTAGCCCAACTACCACAGCTGAGTCTAATTCAACTTCTTTAATATGATGATTATGGAATTTAAAAATAATGAGTCATGTATCAATAGATCTCAGATTTTCTCTAATAGAATTACATGGACAATAATAGGTATTGGAGAATAGAATAATATATCCAATTCTATCTCAAAAATTTACACTTACTATTATTATGATACTGATACATGAACAATCCATTTCACTAGAGTTTCCATATTCGATATCATATTTTATTTCCATTTATTCATATGAGGTACTTTCATTGTACATTTATTTTTCCTTGTAAATTTTGATTATTATATGATACATGGTAATAGATCATATATATTTTTTTATCTTTTTAAACATTTCATGTGAATTAGATTAAAAATATTTCATTTAAAATCATTAATTTACTGAAATTGGTTTTTTATTTTTATTAATTTTTATGTTTCATAAAAGGCATTTAGAATTTGAAATGATATTCAATTAGACACGATTTTACCAAAATGAGACATTGTTCGTGTGTTCTCCAATTTTAAAATTTGTAATATTTTATCATCATTATTTATAGTGGGAAAATATTCATTCAATTGTATTCATACGTGAATAACTATTTTTCATTGTACAGACATTTAATAAAATACATTGTGGTGTCCAATCAGAGTCTTTGTAAACAATCCAACATCTACAATGAGGCATTCACAATATTTAAGTTTATATTGTTAGTAGTCTGGTTCTATCATCTAAATATAAATATCTATGAATATTTTTCAACATGTAGGTGACTTGGGATACATTGGGAAGTCTAGCACCCCAAGAAATGTGTAATCGTTGTTTTTTCTTATTTTAGGACTTTGGGTTGATTGAATCTTTTCTATTAAATTTTCTACGTGAAATTTTTGTTATGTTTTTGATTTAATTTTTCATATATAATTTCATGTTTTGAAAGAAATAATTACAAAAAAAAATTCTATGACACCCAGGTGCTTTTTTTAAAACCCATGGGATCAGGAACACCATTCAGGATAGTAGTGATTAATTCAGGTGACAGATCAGACAGAATTTTGGAATATATCATAATAATTGGTATCAAATGATAATTTTCCAAAAATATTCATTCATTATGGTCACTTATGTAATTTTTTTGGGGTGAGGCATAGTTTAAATAAGATTAATGAAATAACATGACTGATGAGGTAGTTCGATGAATAGGTTCACAAATACCAACACATTCGATGAAACTTATTTTATATGGGAATGTAGGGACATGAGTCATTATATTGAGTAATTTTTTTCTATTGTTGATAATATTTAGAATTTGGATGATTATATCATTGATTTGAGGTATCTAAAATGAGTAATAGATGGACCAAAAATATGAACATTGATGTATAGTGTCATAATATTATATGAAAATTTACGAAAATAATTTGTTTGATCCATAAGTCAATTCCTGAACTATTTAATTGTCTTCATGTGGTATAATGCCCCACGGAAGAAAACTAAACATAGTTTCATATAATAACCTAAAATGGGTCCATATAACGTTTCTCCCCTCATGGAATCATTTATATGAGACTAGTTTGGTGGGTTTTTGTTATTAATTTGACAACAATGAGTTTGGCTTGTATCACTATCATGTTTGGGTTTTATATGAATATATTTTTTAATGATTATACATAATCTATAGAAAATATTAATTTTATAAATAATTCATTTGATTTATCTAAAAAAATTTTAGTCTCCAAATATTACATTTCATAAGAGGAACAGTTTATAATAATGAATTTAAAATATCATAATTTATATTTTATGGATAATTTTATGTGTAATTTTTATTATTTAAATGAATTAAAATAGAATTTGTTTTCAAAAGAAAATCTGGGAATATTGTTTTGAGACCATTGGACACGATCACTAAGAGAGTAGGTAATTATAATATTATGATAATACTATATAAATATTTAATATTTAATAATGAAAAAATAATATTTTTTAAATAGGTGAATTATTTATATTAATTGAATGATGATTTCTCTATATATTTCTTATCGTGAATTATTTTATTGAGTTATGTTTGTGTGTTTTTTTACCAATTACATTAAGATCAGTTAAGGGAAATATGTTTCTTGAGGATTAGAAATAACTCCCAATATATTCTAAATGAAATATACAAAGTATATTCATTGGTATAGACTTATATGTATCCATTGGAGTCTAATGGAGTGGGGTATCATGTAGATGACAATGATCATACATCTGTCTGGGTTTTGTGGAAGGAGTTTATCCATCATATGGATCCCATCATGGATTTATTTAATCATTAAAGACCATATACCATAAGATAATGGGACTCTGAAAAATCATTTCTGTTTCATGATAGTGATGAATGTGTAATTGATTTTCATAAAACTCTTATTACACTTAATTTCAAATATATAAAATCCAAATTGGATGGACCTAACCGAATGTGGAAAAAATTATTATTTTCTCCCTACCTACATGAATGACTATCAATGAAGTTTACCTATTCAACCATTATTATATGTAAATCTATGCATGGTGTGGATGAGGATAAATTTTTAAACTCAAGTATCTCCTTCACATTGAGAATTACGTTGTTTATTATTCTACTAATTTATTGATCATTGTATGTTTCTGAAATAAATTTTTATTTGTGTCTCCATCAAGGCTATTTATTTTAATGGAGGTCTTCACACAGACCAAGGATATATCATACCATTAGTATTCCTTACCTATTTCTAAATATTATTAAATAATTATTTAATAATTTAAAAAGATATAGGTAGAAGACCTGCTTTTTAAAATTATTCAATAATTAGTGTCATAATTGAATATGATTTATTAAGTTGATCTTGAATGTTGGATTATTAGAAACTATCTTATCATTGAATGAATAGCCTTATCAAATTCTTTTATTGTGTGCGACCTGATTATTCTATGATTTCTTGTTTTATATAACTAATAAAATTCTATCAGTGTTTCCATTTTGGTCATATTAATAGGGTTTATATTTTTATTGTACATAAAAGATTGTTTTTTGTAATCCTATATTGGTGACCATCTCATTTAGGTGAACATTTAAGACCAATTTTGGTTACAATATTATTTCTGAATTGTGGATATTTGATTGTAATTTCTCTAAGTTGATATCATACTGTAGGATTTTTTTCATTGACATCTAATTAATTATTGTATTAGAATTTCTCTATCAAATGATGTTGGACATCATATACAATGGTACTAATCTATTATAACTATAATGGATTATCATCTCTAACAGTCAAAGTGAATCATTAAAATAAATAACACCATATCGATCTATCCATATTATATTGAGTGATAATTTACACCCAATGTAGTAGCTTATTGTAGAAGATGACATTGTTCATTATTAAAAATAGGTTAAACCTATTTATTTATGTTTGTATCTTGATAATGGAATAAAATATAGTCTAAGGAACCTCAATATATTTAAGGAAATTATAAACTTATCTCTATATATTATTTATACATGGGTATATTTCTATTGTGGTTGTTTAATACACTTTGGATTTACTGTTTCTAAAATGAAATATTGTCAATCATATCTTTTTTAGATCAATGTACCTGTTTTTCCGAGATATCCCATTTTGATTATTTTTATGCTATGTTTGGGAATTAGAAATTTTTTCTAATATAGTATATATTAGTCTTGGAATCAAATTGTATATATACACATGTAACATTTATTTTGAGAATTCTAGTCAGATTGGGAACTTAGGGGAGAAAATTAAAATTATGGTGCTTCAATGAGGATTGAGGATCTAAAATGGAAATAATTGTTTACAATAAAGTACAAAACTGAGGTAGATATATTAATTAGTTTTTTTTCTTTTCTAAATGGATAAATTTTAGATTTGTCTTTTCGACATAGTTTCCTTTGGTATCATTAAATTGTTTCTTGTAACATTTAAATGGCATTTCAGTTTCTTGTATTGATACTTCATCAAGTTCAGGACTGACCACTATTATTTTTGTTGAAGATATATTTGTTTTTTTGATGTCCTTATCATTTTTAACAAATTTTTTTAATTCATCTAATTGTGGGGATACCTATACAGGGACCTTTTCCATGATCTTTCTTATCAAATGATTATTTTTGATTTTATTGGATATTTATAATTATCCTTGAATAATTAAATTTAAGAGTATATAAAAATTATTTACCTATATGGTTATGTTTTTACCTAATCATGTTCTTACATTGAATGACTTCTGATATTGTCAGATTTTTTCCCAAAAAATTGAATGGTGTGGATGTATATATATTCTATTAGATTAAATCTTGTATAATTGAATATTTTTGGGGATCTATATAAATATTGTTGGAATAATTTTATAAGTCCTGTATTTTATTCACTAAGGAAACAATCCATGTATAAATGTATTAGTTGATTACAGTGATACATGATGACCAAGACACACATAGTTGGTTTGTACCTTGAAATGTAGTTTATAAGGATGTTATTTATCCACCATCTCACTTGTGAGGGAAACCTACTTGATAGTGGTGCCACTTGATGTGAATAATAGTTGGAATTATTTCATAATTACTCCATAGAAACTGAATTAAATGTATTATTAATTCACCATCAACCATATCTTCTACAACATGGTTTCTTAGAGTCATCTTTTACATCGTTGTAAATCCCAATCACAACATGTAGATGATTAAATCTCAGATCACAGTGGTGGTCCTATCCCTTTATAGATTAATCATTATAGCCTTCAATTTATATTAATCACATCATTTATTCTTCCAAGGGTCTATGGTAATGTTGAGATATGTTTTATTTTAAAAAAAATTGATTATTCCTATTTATATTCTCAAATATCTCATGATCTGTCATCATTGATTTAATAATCTCAATCAGAGGAGACACATCTGGATTTAAATGGTTTTTTTACTATTGATATTCAATGTAATTGATTCTATGAAGTTAATTTTTCACCTTATTATTTGATGTCTTTATTTTAATTTTATTCCAAATTAAATTTCTTTGGAATGGATTGATATTTTTGATCTATAAAATTTAATTTTTCCATGAAATTTGATTTTTGAATTTTGGAAAATTACATGTTTTGTTATTTTAAAATTATTTTTGTATGGATATCTCATGGCATTGAATGGATTGGTTGGTTTTCTATTTTAATTTTACATATGGACCACCAAAAACATTAAAATGGTTTTGTATAGTTAATGGGTATGAATTATCTTTTTTAAATAATTAGTTCAATGTGAGTATTGGATAACTTATAATGTTATTTTTTATCAATTTATTTTAATTCAATGGGTTATTTATAAAATTTTGAGGAAAAATATATATTTTTATAATATTTTATTAACAAGTTATCTATAATATAGATTTAAAATTGCATCATGAAGCACATAAATAATGTTATTGAAATCATGGTTTCATGCTATGATGATTTTTCATGTGTTGGTGAGATGAGAACATTTATATGATTGAAACTAGTGCAAAAAAATATTAACACGTCTGCATTTTTCACATCGATAAGATATAATCAATGTGAAAACCAGAAAAAATTGGTTTATATCACCAATTATAAAATAACTGATGTGATAATTCAATGAGAAATGATTTTTTATGTCGGTTACAAAATAACAAACATAAATTTTCCAATATTAGATTTATAATGTTAGTTCTTTTATAACAGATGTAAAAAATAGATTATGGGTGGTTTATAATGTTGGTTATTTTATAACAGATGTTATAAATCAAATCTTAGCTATTTACCACATTATTTATTTCATAATTAATTTTATAAAAATAAAAATCATTTTTATCTTTTCATTTTATAAATATCTGATGTTATAATGATTTTAAATGATTTATCATTGCCCGTATTTTGTAAATATGTTTTCCTTGATCGGGATACCTATGAATCATCTCTATCATAAGTAAAACCAAGAAATGAATCTTCAAGGTTGTGTCCCCCAATCTCATTTTCCAATATCATTCATCATCATTATAATTACCAGATCTATCATGTCGACTCACAACACAAAATTAATCCTCACATGCCTCTGTTTCATTTTTTTCGTGATTCCCTAATCATATGTTTTCTGATGTTATTTACCTATATTTGTTCAGGAAAGCATGGTAAGTGTCATAGTATTTTTTATAACATGATAAATTCTATTATGGTAAATTTAACCGTTGAAGTGATAACTTGCATGTTTACAATTTTTGTGTGTTCCATCATGTGTGTGCATGTACATTCCTATTTCTAGGGGGTGAAGGGTTGTCCATTGGGATTGGGGGTGTCTTTGAATGTCCAAAGGGGTGGGGGTGGTGTACATGGGTTAGGGGGCCTTCCATAGGGGTGGGTTTTCCAGGGATTGGGGGTTGTGTTTGGGGGTGTGAGGGCCATGTCCAATGGGGTAGGGGTATTGAGGGGGTGGGGTGGTGTCCAGGGGGGCTGAGGGGGTTGTCCATGGGGAACGAGGGTGTCCAAGGTTATGGGTTGTCTAGGGGGTGAGGGGAGTGTTCACAAGGGTGGGGGCTATATAGGGGTTGGGGTGTCTAGGGTGGTGGGTGTGGTGTACCGGGTGTGATGGGGATTTCCAAAGGGGTAGTGGTGTACAGGGGAGCGGGGGTGTCCAGGGGTGACTTTCTAGGTGGTGGGAACTGTCCAAGGGGGTGGTGGTGTCCGAGGGGGCGGGGTGGTATCAAGGTTTGAGGGGGATATTCAACAATGGTATGAAGTTTTCAATGGGGTGGGGGTGTCCATGGGGGTGAGGGGGATATCTAAGGGTGTAGGGGGTGTCCAAAGGGGGGAGGGGGTGTCTGGGAGAGGGTTTCTAGGGGTTGTGGGTTGTCAAGGGAGATAGAGGGATTTCTATGGGGGGTGGGTTGTACAAGTGTGTTAAATTGGGGTGGGGGTGGTGTCAAGGTGGTGAGGGGGATGTCCAAGGGGTAGGGGTGTCTTGGGGGTAGGGGGTGGTGTCCAGAGGGTGGGCTATCCCGGGGGGTCGGAGGGAGGTCCAGGTAGTGGGGGTGTCCCATGGGGGATGAGGGGATGACAAGGGGTTGGAGGGATTATCTGTGGGTGAACAGAAGGTGGGAGGGTGTCTAGGGGTTGGTGTGTGTCTAGGGGGTGGACAGCTCTCCAGGGGGGTGGAGGGGCTGTCTGGGGGTGTCCAGGGGGTGGGGCTTTTTAGTGGGGATGGGTAGTGTCTTGGGGGGAGGGCTTCCTATGGGGTGGGAAGGAGGTCCAGGGGTTGGGGTGGGTAGGGATGTCGTTCATGTGGTGTCTAGGGGATGGGAATCTCTAGTGGGGTGGGGTGGTGTCTAGGGGGTGGGGGCTATACTGGGGGTGGGAGGAAGGTCCCAGTGGGGTGGGGGGTGGGGGCTATCTGAGGTAGTCCAGGGGGTGGAGCTATCCACAGAGGTGGGGGAGATTCCAGGGGGTGGGAGGGTGTCTAGGGGGGGTGAGGGATTGTATTAGGGTTTCGACATGGTGGGGATGTTTAGTGTGGTGAGGTGGTGTCTAGGGTTTGGGGGTGTCTAGGGTGTGAGAGGCTGCCTAGGGGGTGGAGGGGTTGTCCGGGGGTGTCTTGAGGGTGGGGTTTATCAATAATGGTGGGGTGATGTCTAGAGGGTGGGGTTTTTAGTGGGTGAGAGGGGGGTCCATGGGGTGGGGGTGTCCCGGGGTGTCCAGGGGGTGGGGCTATCCATGGGGTTGGAATGTTGTCTAGGGGTGCGGGGGTGGTGTCTATGGTGTGGGAGGGAGGTATAGGGGTGAGGGTTTTCCAGGGGTGGGAGGATGTCCGAGGAGTGGAGGGGTTGTCCGGGGGTGTCCATGGTGTGGGGATTCCCTCTAGGATGGGTTGGTGTCCAGTGGAGTGAGGGTTGTCCAGGGGAGAGGGAGGTCTAGGTGGGGGGTGTCCTGGGGGTGGGAAGCTATCCATGGGGCGGAGGGGTGTCTGGGGGTGTCCATGGGGGTGGGGTAGTCCAGTAGGGTGGGTGGTGTCATGGGGGGGTTGTCCAGGGGGGTAGGGTGGTCTAGGGGGTGCGCAGGGGGGTGGATGGTATGTCTAGGCATATTTAGGTCGTGGGGTGTTTAGTGGGGTGGGGGTGTCTACGTGGTGGGGTGGCTTTCCAAGGGGGCGGAAGGGATGTCCAGGGGGTGGGGGTGTGTCCAAGGGGTGGGAGGCTATGTAGGGGGTGGGGTGTTTCTCTGGGGGGCTATCTATTTTTGGTATATTTTATTCATGTTTCATGTCTTCATTAGTAGATCATTAAAAAGGTTAAATATTTTTATTTATTAAAAAAATTGTATTTTACGTCGGTTATTTTATAAGTGATGAAATAAATTTATGAAAATGGTTTTTATGTGAATTATTAAATAACTGACATTTTATATATGTATACATGTTGTATTTTTTTTAACTGGCATGAATGAATGCTTCATAGGCGTGTTAATATCGTCAGTTATACCAATAACTGACGTTATAAACATGTGTTCCCCATCAATTCCTAAAACCGACCAGAAAAATGATTCAGATTCATGATTGATTTCATTGATAATTTAATAACTGACGTAATAAAAACTATATTATGTCTGTTATTTAAAAGTGGACATAATATATCATGACTCCAAAGCATTTTCCAGGCCGGGTTTTTATGAACTGACATGGAGAACACTTTAGTTTTATGTTTTTTACGTCTGTTTTGAAATAACCGACACAAAAAAATATTTATAACATCTTCTGTAATAACGTCGTCTATTAACCGACGTAATAAATAGATAATTACAGATGTAGAAACCGTATTTTGAACTTGGGTGAATGTTTTTTTATATGTTAATGTTGTTGGGGATCATCATTATGATCATTATTGGTTTATATCACACTAACAATAGTCACTAGTCATTAGAAACGTGAGTAGAAGGGAAATAGGTACATGATTTCTTATTTTCCAATTTCCAATCACACATAGTCTATAGACTCCCAAGGTAATTTTGATTATTTAATGGGATGTACATCACATAGGATATTGTGGGATTTATCGATAAGCTCATCTACTTATTTTATTCATCACTTTCAATCTGTTAATCACTGATTTGTTTTCTTATATTTTTTAGAATCATTATCTTTTCTAGGTCTTTATCCTTACACATGACTTCAATAATAAAAATTATCACTTGATATGGGACTTCGATAGCATAAGTATGATTTGGAACTAGTGTTAGCTTTTTATTCGTATAGTTTATTTTAATCATTGATTATTATGTGATACATTTTCTATCATTGTATTATCCATTGGTATTTTATATTTCTCTAAGAAACATGGTACTGGCTTATATCTTCTTTTATATTGTTAATGTGTTGAAGTGTTTTTTAATCAAATATTTCATATAAATGATTAAATTTTATAAAAAGTGATTTCGTCTTGATCAACTATTGATATTTAAGTAGTGTTTCATGGAATGGTTAAGATATAGGTTTTTAATTATTTTAATTATAATGAGACAATTTGAATGATTATTATCCTTTTTGAAATATGGATTGTTATATAATATTTTATAATAATATAAATCCATTAATTTATTAATTCATTTTGGATCAAAAATACAGAAATTCTTGGATATAGAATTTTTAAAGACTCAATATTGGTATCAAACATAGATATATTTTCCGGCGTCTTTTATCTATGATTTTTTATGCCTTTAGTTTTATTTTGTAGATACTCAAGATATTTTCATCATAAATTTCATGTTGATACATACAAAGAAAAGGGTGAGAGTCGCATACTACTATTCCTCTAGGTTAGCCTCATGTCCCACGTCTGTGAGATTGCTTCTCAGATAAGAGGTGGAGTGACGTCCACTGCGATTAACAACCTGCTTAATCGCACCTGTTTTCAGAAAAAGGGGGCTGGTCAGTGGGTAAAATGGCATCCACCGGTTGAGGGACTCAATCTTAATGTTTATGGTTCTTGCATGAGAGGGATAATGATGGGGGAGGTGTCCTACGGGATTCCTCTAGATCGGTTCTCAGCGCCTTCCGTGCATTTTATGGGCCTGGCAATTCCCTGTGTGCGGAAGTTCAGGCTTTGGTTTCGGGCCTATTGATGTGCAGAAGACAAGAACTGGTCGTGTCCGAAATAGAAAGAGACTCAGATATACTCGTGAAGATAATGAAAGGGCGGTGTTGGGTTCCGTGGGATCTCATGTACAGTATCAGAAAGTGTAGAATGGAAGCCTTACTTGGGGATCGTTTGTCTCACTGTTGGAGGGAGGATAATTTCTCAGCGGATTCCCTTGACCGCTTGGGTAGACAAGAAGACCCTCTCATTCTCTATAACTCTCCCCTCTCTCTCCCTTAAGAATGCGCCTCCTTTGTGTTGGGGGATGCGCTCGGTCTGCACCATTTCTGTCCCCCTTGAGGGGTCTTGCTTCCTTTCATTATTTCTCCTTGAATAAAAAATGAACTACTACTACATACATAGACAAGGGTATGTGTCTTGAGAAATATTAGTTTTTAAATGACCAAAATAGGATGTGATATTGTGATTATGTTTATTATGTATTAGGGTAGTTTGTGTCTTTTCACTTGGTTATATTTGGTTGAAATGGTTGTTATTATTTGATAACAATTTCTACAGTATTCATTAACAATTTCATATTATATTGTAGATGAAATTATTCTACAATTAATTATAATGATTAATTTAATGTTAGTCCCATCCGATTGAGAATAAAAATTCTATTTGAACCAGTGGTGATCATTTTATATTCCAGTTCATTTAGAATTCTTGGATTATTCATTACAATATAATATAAAAATAAAACCATATGGTATAATGTGAAATATCATTTCATACATGTCAATATAACGACGATCATAACACCTTCTCAACAATAACAAATAGATTCGATATAATCTAATCCAATAATGAAAATCTGATCATCATTCTTCAATTTCAGGTTTACTATGAAATTAAGGAATAATATGTAATATTAAATGTTCAATAACTTTTTAAACAAAACAATCTGTAATTTTATATGGTCTATATTTAATTAATATATGTTATACAAATTGAAATATTAAACGGGAATAATAGATTTCTTTTCTATGTCAATTCATGTCTGTGAACAAATCAAAATGAAGAACATTTACATCATTAAATATAAACCTAATATATATATAATCACCAATTTCATGTAGAATGTTATATTAATAAATAAAATATTAGAATAATGTGGATTCTATTATAAAACAATATTTAATGAGAATGGGATAATATTTTCTTCTCACCCAAAATAACACATTAATCAAAACTCTAGATTCTTGAGACCACTTCATACTTACTCCTTTTATGATTTTCAATACATTCTCATTATTAGGTTTCATATTATTTTTTTAAATATAGTTGTATATTTTAATTTAATGGAACTATTAATATCATATATAAATAAAAAATCAGTCATTTTTGTGTTCATTTCCATATCTGTTTTTAGTTTAATATTAGTTATGATCATGCATTTTTTAAACCTGATAATCATTATTCTTTCGTTGAAACTAAAATTTCAAGTTAAAAATATTAGGGCATCAAGTCTGTGATTATTTTATTTTATTATAATATTCATTTTTTCCAGGTTATTATGTTATGAATCTATTAATAGTTTTTATAATATGTTTTTATCTTCCATAAAATCTTCTATTATCTTTGAATCAACACTATATTGAAAATGTTTCACGTATTTTGAATCATTTATCATATATGTCATCCTCATAATATTTTTCTATATTTCTTGTATAAAATCTCATTTAAGATCCAAATCATTTCTAAAAACAATAATATACATCAAATTTGATTATTGTTCCATGTATTGGTATTTTCATCTATGTTCGAAGCATGTCCTATTTGGTGTAAAAACTATTATAATTATCTTATTATGTGTACTATGTTAAATATATTTTTGTGAAACCCAATTAAACTTTATTGTAACATTTTCCTTCATTATATGCCATTTTTTATTCTATTCTAATCAATATTTGTATTATTTATTATTTTTATATCAATATAAATTTCACATCATTGGCTCATTTTTCAATTCACATGAAATGTTTACGTAAAATAAATATGTTATCTATAAATGATTTACTTATTTAATTTTTTTTATATTTATACTAAATCCCAATTTATCTGGTAATTCTACAATATACGAGAATTTAAATTTTTCTTGATAATCAATTGTCCTATGTAAAAACCATTCATGATTGTAATTTTTCAAAACAAACCTTGATATTGAAAAATAACATGGAAAACATTTGTATCCTACTGTGTTTAAGTAAAATTAATATCACTTATTTTCTTATAGTTAATTATATATTTATTCACAATATCACATTCACCATAGATTTAGTTTTTTAATCCATAAATTTATTTTTCTCTCACATAATACAAATTTTTTAGTTCTCAATTGTAATTTTTACAGAGAACCATTTGTGAACAAATATTTTTATTTAAAAATGGTTAACATAATGTATGATATTATATAATATATATCATTAGGTGATATTAATACATTATTAAATAATATTTTACACATTTTAGATTCAATCTTCTAAAAGCATTCTTCCATGGTGCCACATATCGTAAAAATATCATTAATGGAATCATGTTTTATCATTTCTTGACTTAATAATTTAAATTAAAATTCAAATTACTTCATAAATATATTTTTATAATCCCTACCTCAATTAAAAAAATAATTTTTACCTATTTAATTTTCATGTTATGAATATAATCAAAGTACAATTTTTATAAATTTTTACATAGATATTACATGCTCTTTTATAATTTTTTATTTTACATAAAATTAAAAAACATAGAAGCAATATTTAATTTTTTAGTTTTTACTTATAATTAATCATTCATTAACATTTATAATGTAATTTAATTTTTTTATTACTATTTTTAAAAAAAAATTATTAGTCAATGTTAATATATTTTTAGTGTTCATACCACATTATTATATTTTTTACATTATTGATGGGAGGGTCACATTTTCGAATAATTAATTTTAATTGTTCTTATAATGAAATATTGTAATACATTAACTATGATTTCCCACCATAGATCCCATTGATAAATAGATGAATACATTTGACAAAATTATCATGGGAAATTTTTAAAATGTAAATTATTTATTTTCAAAATTCATTCAGTGATGATTATGGAATACTCTACAAAGCATATAATAGATTCAAATTTATAAAAATTGTGAATAATTATATTATAGAGGATATAATATTTATTATAGTGTAATGTGTTGTACATAATATATACATTGATCTATTTTTCAACATTATTTTTTATTATATTTATATTTTCATTTTTATTTTGGTTGCATCATTTCTATTGGGATTAAAAATTATTTTAACTACTCTTTAAAACTAAGGGAGCATTGAACAATATTCGAATATAAATTTAAAATATATCATTAAAAAAATTAATAAATAGTAAAAATGTGAAATGATAATATGTGGAGTGAATCTTAAACCACATTAAATACCCTAATAGTATCATGTATCCACTCTAGGGGGATGTGAATCTGTGTGACCATGTCTTGTCCAATTATTTTTTATTTTACATTCCATAAAATTAGTGACTAATAGTTCCCCATTTAACTTGTATGGAACAACTAATAATATCACAACAAATAATATAACTTGTAATGTAGAAAACAAAAATAAAAATTATATTGAATGCTTATAAGGATCAAAACTATATTGGTAGACCATAACCTTACTAAGAATCATTTGAGTCTATGAAATAAATATATTCTATAATAATTAAGGTATTATAATTCAACAACCACCCAATATACCATTAATATATCTTGAGAGATACTTTTTTTCAACTAGTTTTAGTTATTGGATCAAACTAATTTACACTGATTCTCCCCAACATATTATTTTAAAATGTCTTATTCCGTATACAGATTTCACTCTATCATAGATATATATAAATTAATCCCAAAAACATTTTATATGATCTAATTGATAGAAAACCACTATAGAATACATTTTATTCTATTATTTTATAATAATATAAAATAAATTTTTTTATTATTTTTTACAATAATCAATTCAATATCAATCTTCATTATCATAATTATAAACATACAATATTTATATCTATGTAAAATTAGGTTTTGTAATATTCAATTTTTTTATTATTCCTCCTCATAGAGGACCCTTATACTTTTATGTCAAAAATTATAGTTAGTTATGTAATAGTTGTACCAAAATTGGCCCCCATCATCTCTTTTTCAACATATTCTTGTATATATAATATTTAATTGAGATAGTGAATGATTGGACTAATTTATACATGTTTTTATCTAGGTCCTATAATGATCAATGGTAATTAATTTTTTCCCTTGACTATATGGTTTATAGAACATTATGATTTAAATTATATTTACTATCATCGATATATCTATGATTTAATTTATTAATATTTATTGAGGTTCAACTGATTTCTAGAGTACTCAATAAATGATCAGTATCTTTCAGTTGACGTTTAAATTCATAGAATCTGCATTTCCTAAATCCAATGTTACCATACTGTTAGGATAATATATGTATAAATACAAAACAGAAAAAAGAAGCATGCTTTTTAATTGGTGTGTGGATTAATGTATTAAAATTGGTTTAAAATAATATATCAGTAAAAATGATTCCATGATATAATATAATATATTTTATAACTAATTATATAATTGGTTTAGTTTTTGATAAATCATAATATGAAAATATGTATGTGTTTTTCATGGGATAGTGTAAACATTATGTATATTTAAATGTTTGTAAAAAATATATAAAAACCTTTAAATTCCATATATTATTAAATTTGGAAAATTTATTCTTTTTCTAACCTTTAATATTTTAAACCCTCTATGTTTTGTATTCTATATCGATAGTATCGAAAATGTATTCTTAAAAAACCCATTAAAATATCAATGAAACAAAATTATGTGTTTCATGTGGATGAATTTAAAGCGTGATAGCGGTACTTTATCTATATACATCTAAGGTTATTCTTGTCTCAATCCATTAACTATAATTTTTACAAATCAATGAAATTTATTTATAATCCTTTTAACTATTTTATGAATGAATATACAAGGGAGGATGATGCATTTTTGAAGTACTCATAAAGAACATATTATATAGAAATCATATGTCTTTTGTCTGTATTTTGTTATAGTTATGTAACAAAATAAATTATCATATGGTTTTGTTTTAAATTAGAAAAAATATATTGATGGATGATATATAGGTATCTTTCATGTGGTGGTGTTAAGAGTATATAATATATCATTCCTGAGTTTTTTTTGATAGTTTCTGGGTGATGAGGTAGATGGAAAATACGTATGAAATTATTATTTTATAAAAAAACTTTAATAATTAGATATATATCGTTACAACTAATTTTTGTCAAATATATTGTTTGACATTTGATATCAACATATAACACATTCTTAGACAAGGATTCAACAAGTAAGATATATGGTGGTCAATCATGATCAAATAGAACTTCTATGTATCTTTTGGGTGGTAAATGAACATCCCTCAAAATCATAAATTTTTTTTCGTGTATCAGGATTAATGTTTTAATTACACATCTTAGTGACTAAATGTTAATTTACTGAAAAAAACTATAATTACATTGTGTATAATAAATGTGCCTAGGGACAAGATGGACACTTCAATAGAAGTTTATGCCTAAATAATCTGTACTTAAATCATTATTCATAATTGGTAACCTTTTATTATAAAACACTAGATTTATAATGATGGTATAATATTTATGAATCATACTGCATCCTTTGATTGTTTCCAGTAGTCATCTCTATATTTGGTTATGTTGTGGAATATGAAGGGTTAGAAAATGTGATGGTCTTATATAGACTCTTCTGATAAATTAATATCTTCAATCAATTTGAGTAGATAGTGGAGAAATCGTAGCTCAGCAATGGTTATTTTAGGATATGTGTGGGTATTCCATAGGTGGATATATCAAAACATTGGGTTAAGAATGACAAACCTAGTAAGGAATATAAATATTTCATGTCATTCATTCATCCTAGTAGTGTTTCATTGATGTGGTATCTTATTAGGCTGATGAATCACTGATATGATAATGATTATTCATTTTCATAATAACCCATCTAGGTTATAGGATTTGGATCCGGTGTTTGAATAGATCTAGTTGACCCATATAGGGCCTTAGGGTTGTGATGTAACCTAGGTGACATTTTTTGGTAACCCATTTTCATGTTCACTATAGGGAGGGTCTATATGGGTGTGTTTGTATTTTAGATTCCAATTGTAAAATTAGAATCTTTATATTGATTATGTGATCCTAGAAAGGCTTTAATGACATCCATTGGTTTTTTCTATTACAGAAAAGTTATGATAGACCTGCATGGTTCAATTGAGTGGTGAACCTGAATAATATGACAAGACGTTTCAGGGAGGATTTTTCCCACTAATTATAGGTTATATATATCTATAACTATATATATTTTTATTAATGTTTGTATGTATGTATGATTATGTGTGTGTGTGTGCGTGTGTTTTTGTCTATTTCTATGATATCTGAATGGTTATTTATGTGTTGGGGGGGATATAATGATGGGTGATGATGGCCCAATTCATATTTTTTGAAGGAATAATACACTTGATTTTATGTGATATAGTTTCAGGGTGACATGAGTTTCCACCACTTGTGTGATACAATATATTCATTAATGATATGATTTTCACCAATCATTATAGTTGTTATATGTTTTGGGTGTGAGCTATGTTTCCCAAAAGTGTATGGTACTTATATTTTTTAGTGTGATATGAGTAGTGCCCATGAATACATTTCTTCATATTCTTCAGGGTGAATAGAGAATCCATATGTATTATGATTCATATAAATATTGAGTTTGATCTCCCATGGGTGTATGTTCTTATTTTATCATATTTTTATAAATCTTATACCTACATTCATGTGATATATGGAAGGGGATTAGTGAACCAATGCTGGGAAATCACCTCTAGGTAATATATTCACGGTACCACATCAATGGGGAATTGAGACCTGATTATTGATTGTTGCATATATTGATTTAGGTAGATCTGATATTTCCATGGGTTTATGAAAATGTTTATTTATTTGAGGAATTATGTGAATATATCTAGTTGAAATATCATACACACACGGACACCCCAACACCTACATATGTTTGTATTGAAAACTGTAAATATCACATTATGGTGTAATAGTTTATGGTTCTTCATTTATATTGATAAAATAAATGAAATATTTACTCTGAGCATACAAGATCATAAAAACAATGTTGTACTATTTATATTAGGGACACTAATGGTGGTAGTATAATGTTTTTTAATAATGCTGATGTTTTTCAGCCCGATAATTTTTTACCTAAGAAAACTATATTGTTTATAGACATAGGTAAGGTAATGGATTATTATTTTTATCTGGATAGATATAGACGTTTAGGGATCAATGAGTTGTATTCAATAAGTAATAAGGATAATATTATATCTTCTTTAATTATATATATATATATATATTATTGTATATGTAACCATCATATGGGGTTTTTATTATTTTTGGTTAATTAAATTATGTGTTTACTCTGATATTATGGAATAGACTCACCATTGAATAACCTTTGACAATCACTACTAGTCAATTTCCTCTAAATTATAGATAGTTGAATTTATGGTAATCTTACGCTGCATATCATTAAAATAATAGGATCTCATTGAATGGTGAAGTGTTTGAGTGATATATGAAATAATATTTTTCCTGAAATTGTAATTAAGCTATGGTATATATAAAATATGTACATATTGGAGGCTCAAATTAATATAATGATGGATTTATTATCAACATTATTTTTAAATGGATTTTCATAATTCACGGGTATATACTATTTTTATACATTTTTCAATGGAATTAATGAGATATTCATAAATGATGTTTTAATTTTTTTAGTTCATGTTACAGTGGTGTTTTCTCTTGGGTTGATAGAAAGAGGCCAATAGATTTTAACCATTTTCAACATGATATATTCACTTGAAATATTCAGGTTTTTGTGTGATTCATATCAATAATGAAATGGGGGTTGTTGTATAAATTTTCATTAAGTATTTATATATTATTTTAATAAATAACATCTGAGTGTCATTATACATATCTAAAACAAAATACATTTCCCTAAGGTTATTTAATCTGGATCCTTTAATGATATGATCCTTGAATAGATATACAATTTCTTTCCTTAAATAGGGTGTGTTGTGATCCTTAAATGTATGGTATACGCATTGGATTATATAGTGATAAACCCCCTATAAGTGAGTTTGATGTTTGTTCGATTACATTATTATTCGACAGTAACCACTATATTATTTCTTATATAGAATACTTCTATAATTTTTCATAACATTTATATATATTATTTTTTAAATTGAAATGAGTAATCTTTTGATGTTGTCATTGTACACACATGGTTGTGACATGGACCATGAGGGAACGTATTCATTATGGATGTATTTAGAGGATTAGTTTTCGAGGATGTGTGTCTTTATAGAAATATTTGTGTTCATAAACATATTTTAATTCACTTTGAAAATATCTATAGAAAATGATTTAGTTGGGAAAAAAATCCCATTTTTTGGTAAGAGGTTTAGAATTTTAATAAATAATTTCATTCATTAAAATATTGGAATCATAGAGGTGGACAATCCATTACCTTTGTCTTCCTTCTGTGACTTCAATTTCGAACAACGATCAAAGGTAGGGGGAATTATTTGAGTTTTCATATTTTGTGTGTTGATGTGGAGTGATTTGTTCAATATTTATCCCCTTTCTTATTCATGACTAATTATTTGAAATCTCAAGAAAGATTGAACCGCTAGAAACCACCCTAAATGCGGAGGGTTCGGGCCAAAACAACATGGCCCGACCCCTCCGATGTTCTTTTTTGTGACGATATTCAACATGGCGACGTAACAACGAATCAGTGTTGTAGGCTATGAAGGAAACAGGAACTGGTCGCGCTTGTCGCACCCTCCGCAAACTGCGCAGCTTCCATGGTGTTCAGGTTCCCCGTTCGAACCCCACAGGCCTGTTTCGGACCGAGTCACGCTGAAACGCACTGGCCCCAGCTGTGTCGAACTGCGCCGGCCTACGCCGCACCGAACCCGGCCACCGCCCGGTTTCTCGTCGGCCCACCTGGCACCCTGCGCGGCCACCCACCGGCCCCCCTACCACCCTGCCAGGCCACCTACCGTCCTGCCCGCTCCCTGCCCAGCCACCCCCCGGACCACCAGTCGGCCTCCCTGGAAACCTCCATGTGTACCCGGCTTCCTCCTGTGTGCCCCGCCGAACCGGGCCAACCCGTGCACCCCACAGGCCCCATGTGCCCCGTGCTGCCTGATCCACACCCTCATGGCACTCTGGGCCGAACCGGCTCGGAGCCCGGGTCATTCCACACACAAAACCTACTTGGCTGGGCCCAGATGGCTAGGATGAAGCTAACCAGCTATCCCCCCTCAATGGGTCGGGACAGACCCAACAGGTCGGACCAGGTCGGTCTAGTCCCGGGTACACTACTGACCCTTTACATTCTGTGGCCATATCATTGACACTAGGTGTTCTTTTGACGAACCATCAGTAGCCCAGGTAATCTTGAAGCGTGACGGTACCTTGAGTATACCCCACTGAAGTTCACAATATAGTTGAGATACGGTCAGGTTGGATCATACACGAATCCAACTAGGGCCCCGGGACTAAAAGGATAATAACTCACAGACCGGGCGTCTGACTGACGTGTCGTCTACTGCGTTGAGACCCATATGACTTGAAAGACCTTTTAAATAATTATATGTGGGACTTTGGGACAGTTGGAGTATCGAACTGTGGCTCGTGGAGCGGATCTTCTTGGAGACGAGTAAGCATACTACGGAGACCCAGTAGTTGGATGAGACCTGACGTCTGATGACCGTTTCAACATTGAGATATTACACTAGCCCAGTGGGGAGCGCCTCGGTGTCACGAAAAACCCACAGTGGGGTTTGCCTTGGTGTCACGGCAGTCCCACGTTAATCGACATGAGAAGAACCACAGTAGGATACGAGGGGGAGCGCCTATGTGTGACGCGGTAGAACCATGATACCCAACAAGAGGAGTACCTCAGCATTACAAGGATAGTGGGAAGCACCTCTCTCTGATGCGGCATGCCCACTGCCCTCGATAGAGGAAGGGTTCTCCAGCAGCCGAGGTGTTCGAAGTTGTGCTTGGAAATGTTATTTGGTACTACACCTAGAATAAATCCCCGTGTGAGTGGTTCAGTAACATTTGATTTTTTCTCATTATTGAGATGGTTTACATGATAACATAGGTATATGTATGGGAAGATACCTATGTGGGGTTAACTATTGATTTCATACCTTGTGGATTAGCCTTATTCGTTTTGAGAGACCTTGAGGGTATCGAGGTCCCAACTGAGTATCATTATACTCACCCATGCACGGGCTATGTCCGCACCTCATTGTGTTGTATGCAGACGATGGACAATGTTGACCGAGGCTGAGATCACTTTTACTGGATGGTACCTAGAGGTGGACCACACGTCATGACGGTTCACGGAGGATACGGACGGACGTGGAGTGTTGTGGGGGCTATCTATACCTACCCTTCATGTAAGATTTCCTGGTGGATGATCCCGGAGGTGGTTTCACTTTTTCTAGGGCATGTACATTCAGTTTCCTTGTACTTTACAGTTGGACTTGTATTTACGGGACCCATTACTTTTCAACACTACTTTTGTATACAGTTTTATTTAGTGTTTTGTTTCTAGCTCGTACTCTATTGTGTGCATTTTATAGTTATAAAGGAAATACCTTCCCAGTTTTAAGGATTTACACCTTCGGTGCTAGTCACCAGACCCTATCCTATGGTAGGCTAGATTGGGGTTGTCACAGGATGGGCCCCGAGGTACAGGTCGTGAGAAATTGGTATCATATGTGTTGGTTCTACCGCAAAACATAAGACTCTGATCTTTTGTGTGAAGCAATATTCTAAAGGGTTCAGAGTGTGGTATTTAGTTCTTGGAGTCCATTGTTGGAGCGAAGGCCGAGATATCCATACACCAGGACCCTGACTACTGATTTCCAACTCAGTTAGTGAAAACACTAATTGCGTGTGTTTTTTCAAAAGTTTTCTTTATGTCAGCTCAACTAGGTCAGCTCACCAGGTATAATCTTTTGACTGAGTCGCATCTAATTCTTTTAGGATGCCTCCCCACAGATGACTGACTAGATCCCCAAGAGTTATAAGCACAGATAGCCCACCGAGTGATGAGGCCTTGGTGTTGGGAACGTTTCCTGTAGAGTCAGCTGCTGTACCAATTCTCATTGGGCCACTGATGCCACCAACCCCAACAAAAGACGATGAACGCCACTTGAGTGCACTTCATAAGTTCCAACACCCGAGGCCACCTAGGTTCATGGGTGAGACGGACCCAGAGGTAGCTGAGGATTGGTTGGAGGATGTGTTGTGAGTATTCCAACTAGTAGGGACACCCGTTGACTTTATGGTGATCCTTTCCTCAAGTTTCATTCAGGCAGCAGCTGGCAGATGGTGGAGCATGATCCTCCAGGTGCATGATGAGGCGACACTTCTCTAGGCAGACATCGAGAGCCTGTTTCGTGCGGAGTTTGTCCTAGCCACCCATCGTATAGTGTGGATACATGAGTTACTTCACATGCAACAGGGAAGTATGATGGTGGCACCGTACTCAATGAGGTTCACTGATGTATCATGCTACTTCATAGATATGGTGGGGGACCCATTCATCAGGGCTTGGACCTTCAAGTAGGGGATCAAGCAAGAGATCATGGCTTCAATGATCTCCCTCGGCATCCTGATGCTGGAAGGGGTGTTGGAGTGAGCCCTCTTAGTAGAGAGTGTCCTTGACGAGCAGTCACCAACAACGAGACCCACCACCGGGCATCACATAGAGGAGTCTTCTAGAGGTGGCAGCAGACATATGTCGTAGAGCTCCATGAGGACCAGACCCACTGGTGGACGACCGAATGATAAAGGATCAGTTGTGTGGGTCACCCGGGGAAGAGACATACATGCTAGGAGCAGGCAGTGTTACTCTTGCAGTGGGTAGGGTCACATGGCTAGTGACTATCCAACCTTCCATTCGTATGATCGGTAGATTGTCGAAGGACCACCTAGGTAGGACAGAGAATCGATCGAGGAAACCATAGGGAGAAGGCATCCGTGGTAGATGAGCTGGTCGTATAAGAGGTGGTGGGCGATGTTTCATGGTGTTTTTTCCACCTCCACTAGGAGGTCCACCTCAACCACAGGGATATGGTGTACATGGGAGAGCTCATCTCCTGGAAGTTGAGGCCTACGATCATGAAACTCCAGAGATGATTCGAGTTACAATATGTGTCTACTCCACTATAGCTGTTGTTCTATTAGACACATGTTCCAATCAATGTTTCATTGCCACTTCACTCATTTAGAGCTCAAAGATTCTGATGGAGTTGTAGGCTCGATCCTTATGGCTAGAGACTCCTACAGGAGAATACTCGATGATTACGCACTTGTGTCGGAAATGTTAGCTTACTCTAAGTGGCAAGATCCTCGGCTGGGATCTCCTCATAGCAGTGTCGAGGACTTACGGCGTCATCTTGGGTATGGACTGGTTATCTACTGTCGATGTGAAGATCGACTGTATTAGGTGCAAAATTCGGTGTGTCCGCACGGATGGGACCAGGTTCACCTACATATGTTAGAAGGGAACCTTTTCAGTGTAGGATGGACGTTCCTGGTGGAGTGTATAGCTGGACACTAATCATTTGGCTTGCCTTACCCTCAGAGTAGTTGATGTTGAGAGTCGGGCATATCCTATAGTGGTGGACCAGTACGCGGATGTTTTCTCTGATGATGTCTAGGGTCTACCTCCTTGCATAGAGGTTGAATTCTACATTGACCTGTACCCCGGGACGACATTGATATTTACAACATCATATTGGATGGATCCCGCATAGCTTCATGCAATGCGGGTACACCTGAAGGACATGTAGTGGATGGGATTCATCCAGTCCAGTGTTTCTCCCTGGGCAGCACCAATTTTATTTTCCACGAAGGCAGATGGGAGCTTGAGGCTTTGTTTCGACTACGGTCACCTGAACCAGGTGAACGGGAAGAAGATGTACCCACTCCCATGGATTCACGAACTCTTTGATCTGCTAATGGGAGCACGGTGGTTCTGAAAGATAGACCTCAAATCAAGCTTTCATCAGCTCAGATTTCGAGATGAGGATCTACAGAAGATTGCCTTCAGATTACTGTATGATCACTATGGGTTCTTGGATAGTCCCTTCGGCGTAACCATCACTCCAGCAGTGTTCATGGGACTCATGAATAGGATCTTCCAGCCATACCTCGATCGGTTTGTCAAAGTCTTCATTGATGACATTCTGATTTAGTTGACTATTGAGGAGGACTAGGCCTACCATTTCAAGGTAGTAATGGAGACACTCGTAGAAAAACATCTTTATGGTAATCCCTCGAAGTATTATTTTTTGGATCTAAGAGGTTCAATTTTTGGGAAATTTCATCTTGGAGGTTGGATTTTCAGTAGATCCTGTGAAGATTGAGGTGGTACTTGCTTAGAAGGCACCTCGGACTATGACAGAGGTACGAAGTTTTCTATGATTGGATGGTTACTACCAGAGGTTCGTTCTTGACTTTTCTAGAGTTTCATCACCACTCTCATCCTTGAAGAAGAAGTGGAAACCCTTCGTGTGGTGGGAGAGATTAGAGTAGATCTTTCATGAGTTGAGGTAGAGGCTGAATAGTGCCTCCATCTAGAGGCTTCTAGAGGAAGGAATAGGGTACGTAGTCTACTACGACGCATCATGAACAGAACTTAGGTATGTCCTGATGTAGGAGCGAGCAGTGATCACATTTGGATCTCGACAGCTGAGAAAACATGAGTTGAACTACATTACCCATGACCTAGAGTTAGCAGCAGTGGCCGTCACCTTGGAGATGTGGCGACAATATCTGATGGGTGAACGTTTTACCGTGTACTCTGATCAGAATATTATCAGGTATATCTTCTCTCAAAAGGTCCATAACCTGAGATAGAGGTGATGGCTTGAGTTCCTCCAGGACTACGACTTCGAGATAGTCTATACTCCTGTAAAGGGGAACGTTGTTGCAGATGCACTTAGCAAGAGATCTTGTATACATTCATTAGGCGAAGAAATGGAGCAGCTGGCCCCTTTGCAGATGTACATTGTAAATAGTGATATAGAAGCTTTACGTTAATACCTTACAGTCACTCCTCCACTTCTTCAGTGAGTCAGGTTGGCACAACATGGAAATGCTGACTGCGAGACACATTGTGCTCAGATATCCAGAGGCCAGGCACCTGATGGATTTTCTGATGGTGAGGAGAATTTCGTTCTCTTAAAAGGATGTACTATGGTGCAAGTGTCACTTCTGGAGGATGTCCTAAGAGAGTTCCACAAATCCCCTCTAGCGGGACATCATGGATTTGAAAAGATGTACAAGAATCTATGGAGACATCGCTGGTGGCAGGGGATGAAGAAGGCAGTAGCATAGTTTGTCTCTCGGTGTCTCACTTTTCAGCATGTGAAGGCGGATCACCAGGTACCAGCAGTCTTGTTTCAGCTTTTAGAGGTCCTAGAGTGGATGTGGGATGGGATATCCATGGACTTCATGAAAGGAATTCCCATTACATCCAGGGGTCACGAATCGATTTGGTTGATCATTGATCAACTCACCAAGTCAGCCCACTTCCTATCGATCTGAGATCAGGGTTTAGTAGAGAGCTTGGGATGCCTCTATGTGCTGTAGATTGTGTGGCTACATAGAGTACCTTCTTATATTGTCTCTGGTCATGATGCACTGTTAACTTCTCGGCTATAGCAGGGGATGTAGGAGGCTTTCGGGACGTAGCTTTGTATGGGAACTTCCTTCCATCCTCAGATGAATGGTCAAACTAAGAAGATCATTCAGACCCTCGAGGACATGATCTGTTCTTGATTCCTCCACTTCGATCATAGATGGGAGGATCACTTTCCTTTGGTGGAGTTTGTGTACAACAACAGCTATCACTTCACCATAGGGAGGGATCCATTTGAGGCATTATGTGGGCGACCTTGCAATTCACCCTTCTACTAGAATAACCCTACGGAGTCAGCACTAGTGGGACCAGATACGGTATGAGCTACCATGAAGAAGGTACAGATCATCCAGGAGTAGATGAAGACTGCACATAGTAGACAAAAGTCATATGCTGATAAGAGATGGAGACCTCTAGAGTTAGAGGATGGAAACCATGTCATTCTATGGGTCTCACCTCGATGAGGTATATAGAGATTTGGACGAGGGGGAAAGTTATATCCGAGGTTCATCGGACCTTCCCAAGTCCACTACATAGTAGGCGAGATGGCCTACCACCTGGTTCTTCCACCTTAGTTGCACCGGGTGCCCGACGTCTTCCACGTATCTCAGCTACGTAGATACATGAATGACCATTCTCACATAATCGACCATGGCGAGCTAGATGTTGACAATGGGCCATATTTTAAGGAGGTTCCAGTGGAGATTGATAGTCGACAGTAGTGGGTCCTATGTGGATGGTCGGTACCTCTAGTGCACGTTCGCTGGAAGCATGTGAACCTCCAGGGGAGCACATGGGAATTAGCGGCTCAGATGCGTGCTTAGTACCCCCATTTGTTCTCTTAGTTAGAGTTGTAGCTTACATGGACGTAAAGCCCTGAGATGGGGAGAATATAAAGACCAAGATATTCTGTTGAATTTTTTTACAATACATGGGATTTTTACTAGTCTGAGAAAATTGATGGAGCATGATTCTAAGGCCCAGTATGCCTAGAATCAAATTCTGTTGTTTTGTTCATGTACGTGCAGTAAACGTACGAGCGGGTTTTTCAAACATTTTAAGTGGTGATCAAAATTGAAATCCTAGGACACCATTGAACTCACAGTGCTGGTATTCACATATAGGGACTATCACTTCATAGGAAGTTGGTCGAGAATAACAGTTATTTTTTTAGTTTCATGGAAAATAATAAAATAAAGTGAGCTTCACATTATTTTTATTTGAGACACCATGTTGGTGTTTGAATGTGGGCCCCACTTGATCTGTAACGTCCTTGTGGAGTCTGGAATTTGGATATGGGACCACCACATCTTAACCATTCATGAGTGGTTATAGTTGTGGGGTCCACCCAAACCTAACATCCCACGAATGGTTATGACGTGGGGACTACACGAGACTAAACCCCCTATTAAGGGTGGGATTGGAAACCTCTCAACTCCACTCATTAATGAGGGAGATTCTCTCCACACCCCCTCCTTTATTAGTGCCAACTCCACTAATTTAATGGTGAAAAATCCTCCATATTAATTGAGGGGGAGCCAAGTTAATTAATTCACCATTCTGAAATATATGACAACATATTAAATAGCAGATAAAATCAATCTATTATTATTTTGGTTGGCATCGTTAATTTTGGTGGCATATTTGGGGAAAGGAGAGTTTGGGTGTAAAATAGTTCTCCCAATGAAGAACGAAGAACCTCATCTCCCAATGAAGAATGAAGAAATCCAACAACGATATCCTTTAATTCCTTTCCCCGGACTCCTACCGATGTGGAGAATCATCCATAACTAACATGCAAGCTTTGAATTGGATGTGTGTCGAAGATGCGACAAATGACAATCTCCTTCGTCTTCCTTCCACAACATAATCATAGAACAATGATCAAAGGTAGGGGGAATTATTAGAGTTGTCTTTTTTGCTGGTTCATGTGAGGTGATTTGTTCGATAATTTTCTATTTTTCTATTCTTGAGTAATTTTTTTAAAACTCAAGAATGATTGAATGGCTTGGAACCACCCTAAACGCAGAGGTTGTGGGCCAAACCATCATTGACCGACCCCTCCGTCATTCTTGTTTGTGACGATTTTTGGCATGGAGATGTAACAATGAAGCGGCGTTGAAGGAGACAAAGGAAACATGCAATGGCCACATTACCCATGGCCTCCGAAAACTGCGCCACTCCCATGAAGTTCGGGTGCCCCATCCGAAAATCGTCACCCCGCGTTGGCCCTAGTCGTGCCAACCCATGTTGGCCTAAATCGCGCTGAACCCGGCCTCAAGGCCTCCCAGCCCGCCCGTCTGCCCACCAGCCCACATTCCGGCCTGCCCGGCCGCCCGCCGGCCCACCTGGAGCCCTACCCTACCGCCCGCCGGCCCACCTGTGCCCTGTCCAGCCGCCCGCCGACCCACCATACGACCTGCCCTCCTGCTCGACCGCCTCCCGTCTGCCTGGACGAACGGCGCCATCCCACGTGCCCCGCTTGTCCCATGCCACCCGAGCCGCAAACTCGCGGCGCTCTTGGCGGAACCGGCCCAGAGGTAAGGTTGTACGCCCATGCGGCCTGCTCGGTGGGGCGGGCCCAGTGGGCCGCGCTGAACCTAACAGGTTGGCCCACCCAATGGGCCACTCTAGACCCCACAACTCTAACCGGGTCGACCCAAACTGGGTCGGCCTAGACGGGGTCAGACCAGATCCGGGTCCACTACCAACCCTTTACATTCATTGTCCATATCATCGGCACCAGGCATCTATTTGACGAACCATTACCAGCCCTAGTAATGTTCAAGATATATTATCCTTTGAGTATACCCCACTAGAGTTTGAGGTATAGTTAAGATACTGTCAGGTTGGATCATACACGAATCCAACCTTCCCCCTCGGGACTAAAAGAATAATAATTCACAGACATGGCATCTGATTGACTTTCCATCTTTTGCGTTGAGACCCCTATCGAGTGACGGTCCTTTGAGATACTTCTACATGAGACTTAGTGATAGTTGGAGTATCGACCAATAGCTCATGGAGTGGATCCTCTCATAGATGAGATAGAATAGTACAATGACCTAGTAATTGGCTACGACCTGATGACTGGAAACTGTTTCAACTCGGAGTGATTCGACAAGTTCAGTGGGGATCACCTTGGTGTCGCGGAAGACCCACAGTGGGGAGAACATATGGGACATGGCATACCCATGGTACTCGAAAGGAGGAGTACCTCAGTAGGCTACGAGGGGGCGCACCTCTGTGTGACGCGGCAGGCCCCCGGAGGGGAGTGCCTATGTGTGATGTAGCAGACCCATGGTACTTGACAGGAGGAGTACCTTAGTCATCCAATAATAGTAGGAAGCACCTCTGCGTGACACGGTAGGCCCACTACACTCAATAGAGAAGGATTTCATCAGCACCCAAGGTGTTCAACATTGTTCTTAGAAATGTTACTTGATACTATTCATATAATAAATCCTTCTGTGAGTTGAGTCAGTATCTTTTGTGTATTCCTCTTGATTGAGACAGATTACTTGATAATTTAGGTATATTTATTGGCATATACCTATGTGGGGTTATCTATTTATTTCATACCTTGTGTTTTATATTTGTTGGTTTTGTGAGACCATGAGGGTCTCAGGGTACCTACTCATTATCGTTATACTCACTCCGACACGGGCTATACCCACACCTCGTTGTGTTGGATGCAGACGACAGACAACGTTGACTGAGGATGAGAGCACAAGGACTGGACGGTACCCGAAGGTGGACCACACAACGTGACAGTGCACTGAGGAGATGGGTGGACATGGAGTGTTGTGGAGGCTATCTATACCTACCCTTCAGGTAGGATTTTAGGGTGGAAAATCCAAAAGATTTTTTCCCTTTTTCCTGATCTTGTACTTTTAGTTTCATTTACTCTATAGTTGGGATTGTATTTCCTTCCCCCATTTACTTGTCATCACTCATTTTGTATAAAGTTTTACTTAGTGTTTTGTTTCCATCTCAAACTCTGTAGTGTGCATTTAGAAGTTATAAATGAATTTCCTTCCCTGTTTTAGGGAGTTACTCCTTTGGTGCTAGTCGCTAGCCCCTGGGCTATGGAAGCCGGGCTTGGGGTAGTCACAGCAAGTTCCTCGGGGGTCGGGTCGTGCCATTTTTATGTACTATAAATTTATATGGAGCATATTTTATAAAAATTCTAGGATGATTATTGGAAGAGAATGGGTAATGGCAGTCAAGATTTATTAATGGGAATAGATCATTAGGTAGTAGATGGTTCCAAGATATCCCCCTAAAATCAATGAATGTTTTCATGTAGCATGTGATATTTTGAATCTCTATCAGTAAGATATTTAAATTCAATAAACCATATATGTTTTAAATTCTAAATATATAATATATGTTTCAAGAGAAACGATATTAACATTAACAGTAGTGGATGCTTATACTGTAGGTAGATGTGCTATGGATTATAAATTTTATCCTTCAATAGCATAGACCAGATAAGTGTGCATACAAAATTATATTATTGAAATATAGTTTTCATTTAGATAGTCATAACATTTTTTATCACAGAAGGATTGATTTCACTATTATATAAAATATACTCTTCAATTATCTATTGATGGAATTTTCAAAAACCAATGCTTGTAAATGAACCTAAGTATCCTAAAAATTTATCACACATTATTAATTGGAATTAACTACCAAAATTATCTAAATAATTATAAGTTTATATTAATATAAAAATCAACAATTATGTATTTCATAGTAGAGATTATATGAAAAATAGAGTTATTAAAATATTATTATCATAAAGAGCCCTCAT
Organism: Viscum album; assembly: GCA_963277665.1. Classification (NCBI taxonomy): domain Eukaryota; kingdom Viridiplantae; phylum Streptophyta; class Magnoliopsida; order Santalales; family Viscaceae; genus Viscum; species Viscum album. Next base: position 572,949,252 of record OY728160.1, read on the forward strand.
ATCCGCCTCTTAACTCTCTTTAGAAATTTACTATAGTCACCTCCCCTCTCTGGAAGACATATATGTCATCCAATAATCTAACTACATTCCTCCTATGAACCTCTTGATAAAATTTCCATTATATGTCCAATCCCCACTTCTATTCATGAATCACCCCTTATCTTTTTTCATTGAAAATTATCAATCATCACTATATGTTCACCTTCTCCGTAATATATCACATGATTATTATATATCTATTACTTACACGTATATGGTTATTCATCTAGATATCTAATCCAATATATTATTAATTATTTAATAATTTCAACAAAATATTTGATATTTACAGTTGGATATCAAAATTTTTATTTTGGATGTTTTCATGGTGCAAATTAATGATTTATTTAATTATAAAGTATATATTTATATTATTTTCATGGCATGATGTATTTTTATTTTTTTATTATTTAATTGGATATATAACATGATATTAACATTTATGAAATTTTTACTATAAATTTATGTTCTTAATTTTAAATTGTTCTGTTTAGTTGTAGTCAAGATTTATCTTTTCATTTTCATTTTCAATGTTATATTGATAATATTTATATGTTTAATCATAATTTAATAATATCAAATGAATTTTTTTATATGAAATAATATATTATATAAAATTATATATAAAGACAAAATAATATATTATTCTAATTATATTGTATTTTCTGACTTTTTCTAGGTAAATTTTCATAAATTAATTAATATTATATACTGTAATGTTTTAAATTAAAAGTAAATTTATTTAATTATTGTACAAAATTGGTTTGAAATTAAATTAATGGAAAGGTATAAGTGGATAAATGTTGGATTACATTACATTTAAATAATTGTCAATATGTTATGGATTTTCAAATTTTTTTCATATATTTTATCTATAAATTTACCTATAGATGGACGAATAATATCCTCATGTTTAAAAATTAATTTAATATGAAATTGGAAATAAAAAAATTTTAAGGGATAATTATATTGAAATTTTATAATAGAAAATATTATAATATAACAATAATTTGACCCCCAACAATCATTGTTGAAGTTGTTTCAAAACCACAACCATATGAATATTCATAATAGTTCATCAAAATAGTTGATAAAAATTATTTGATCATTAATATACGGATAAGTAAACATCGAATGTTTTATATAATATATTGAATCAATTATATGTTATTAAAACAAATTTGTAGTGCCTAAAATTACACCACTATAATCAAATTTTCTAATAGTAGTGATGAATATGGAATTATTTACCATGGGATGGACTATATATGGATTCAGGAGATAACAAATAGACTTTTATCTTGTTAAAAAGGGTTTCGGGATAAAGTCCCTCACTATGGGTGATGTGAGAACCTAGGTTTGTATGAATTGGCTATGACTATGTCAATTATGTGTGAGAAAAAATAATATTGTTTGTTATGGGAAACAATATCAGATTAAAACTATACATTTCGTAAATTGTTGGTATACATGTCTAAAAAACAATGATGCCATTACATAATCATGTATATGTTGAAGGTTGTTGATTCATACATGTGATGATTTTAGGACCGGATATTGACAAAGACATGGAAGAGCACAGGTAGGCTTCTTAGGAAAACGTATGACCCTAGGTATGTCAATAGGTACCCCAATTTCTTATTTACGATAGAGATGTTTATTATAGGGCATGCGTTTTTATTGATTACTTTTGTCAACATAAAACCTAATGATTAAATATCTATGATTTGCATGGTATGTATTTCAAACATTGTGAATATTTTTTTGAGGCATCCCTAAAAGACATGTGGTTGGTTAATGAGAGTGTCTAACTAGTATATGATGACATGATGTTCAGGGTGGAATATAATCTTATGTATGTGTATTATATATATATATATATTCATTTACATGTGTATATAATATATAAATAGGGGTTAATGTATTTATGTGGGATGTAACTTGTGGATATTATGGCCATAACAAATTATATGGTGGGGTGTAACCCCTTAGTGTATATTATATAGTTCCATGGTTAGATGAGTTATCATTAGGGGTGTGATTATTATTTGTTTTCAGCATAATATAGGGTTTACCAAGGTGTATATTTTCAATATATTTATTGGGTAAAATGAGATCCACCTAATTGAATCTTTTTAATATTCTTTTAAGAGTGCATAATGTACATATGGTGTATAATTATTTTATGGTTCTATAATGATTGTATGTTCAAAAAGGCGTACATTTCTAAAAAATTCATTATGATAACAGTTTCATTTTTTATGTGATATGTGCATACATGTAAGACTATGAGGGTCGGGATACAACTATTTGTTAATGAAGGTTGAAACCTTTTATAGGGCATGACCTGACTCTTGTGGCATATATAACATATATTGTTTAGTGGTGAAATAAAATTTCCTCATGTGTATAAAATTTATTTGGATCATAGGGTGGTCATGGTTCCCTCTAAGGGTATTCTATTTTCTCAAATACTTTACTGTAATATCTTAAATAGTTATGTTCAAACATATATTATTCCAAAGAACCAAATTATTAATGGTGTATATTTTATTTTATTTATTAATATTTTTTAATTATTCAAATTCTAAAAAAATTATATAAATTTTTATATTATGTTAAATACATTATTTGTAGTGGAATACTAATTTTAATACACATCTAATGTTGGTGGCCCTAAAACATTGTAATTGTATCATACATCAATGTTCTCATGCTCCAAATGGAGAGAGATATAGTGTTCCATGATCAAGATTGATGATTTTGGTATGAGGATGATTACTCAAATTATATATATCATGACAATTTTTTATGTGAATCCTTTTATTTTTTTCATTGGTTTATAAATATATATATGTTATCATCCCAATTATAATTTTTTTGGAAGTATCATTTCATTATTGTTCATTTCTGAATTAATAATTGTTGTTCATAATATTTTTCATAATCAAACTATATAGTTAAGTATAATATTCAGTTATTTAAACAATAGTTTTTCTCTAATATTAATAAATTTTCTTGTCAAATTATCACCATAGGGAATCAGAACATTTTAGTATCCTCTAGATTATTGTTAGGATTCAATGATTCTATATAAAAATATTGTATCTGGCACTTGTGGGTCACCCATGAATATTGTGGAAAAAACATGAAATTTTATTATCCTTCTTATTATTTTAGTTTTTTCTACCTTTGATGATAATATATTATACAATAACAATAAATCATTAGAACCCATCATATCTTCTTCTTCTTCATCCTTGATACACATGATTCTTACATGAAATACATTATCGTTTTTAACATACTTTTATTTTACAAAATATTTCACTTAATGAGAATTCAATGTTCTAATGGCTGGTTTACTAGGAATTTAATTTTAATAAAATTATTATTATGCTTTAAAAAACATTTCCACATAAAATGGTTTGTGTGTATTTTCGGTAATGATATTAAAATAAATTTATAAAACATATATGAATTTGAAATTTTAAAATGGAATAAAAATTTAGGATCTTAATTATTTATTTTTTCTAGTTATGTAAACATATTTTTTATAAAAAAATTAGCAGTTAAATTCTTAAAATTCATTTTACATTTTTAAATGGTAAAACTATTAAAAGAGGGGTTAACCTATACTACAAGGATTAAAATATCACAAGAAAATTTCGTCATTATTATTAGTTTATTATAATATTATAATATAATATTTATCTATGGTATAAAAATATTTTATCCCCTATTTACTGGAATAAAATGTATACTTTTTTATCATGGTAAAATTTTGATTATTTTTTCCACCACTCTAACATATAATTGGTAACATCCTTTTACCACTTAACTATAAAAAATTATCTCATTATATCAACAATTATATATAAATATCATCACCAAATATCCTTATATATTAAATTCACGTTATTACATATAAAAATAACTGATACATAAATCATTAAGGTTAATCTCAGTGGAAGATATCTGACTAATAGATATATGTAGTTACATATCATTTTCTAGTAACATAACTCTTTATCATAATGAAAATTTAGTATATGAATAGTAGAAATATTTAATTGGTATAACCTATATTCGTAACTATTTGAATGTTAATGTTAAATCCAATGTTTATATCCTTACTGTCATTTTGAAAATGATTTCATCAACCATGTGTTTGTGTAGACTACCACCTCCAATAAGTGACATGATTTTATCAATTCCATTTTACATGGAATGTATCAAGGATAAACATATTTAATTTTTGTGATATTTATAATATAATTATGATACATTACATGTTAATTAATACATACCTCTATTTTTCAACACATATAAAATTTGAAACATCGTCATATATATGTACAAAATGACATCTATATAATGAGATATAAGCCATTTATCATCCCCACATTTTACTGAATGGTATAAAAGTATATATAATGATTAATTATATAATTATGAATTTATCATTTATCTATTTATGATAAATTTCTGACTAATGTTAAAATAATGAATCTTTCAAAAATTCATATTTAGAAAACATATTTGTTACTTAATAAATGAGCTTATTACTAGGGAACAACTAATAAATGTTTATTTGAAAGATAAATTTAATTAAATTTTTTATGAATATGATTTTATAATTCATTGATAATTAATAAATATTTATTACATTAATGATTTAATTTTTTTCAGTGAAAAATAAGACTATAGATTATGATTTTTCGACATAATATTGTTTCATTGATACATTAATTATAAAATACTAATATTTTTTAACAATTATTTTATATACTAAACATATAATATTTTAATTAATTATTATTTTTATATTAAAAATTTTAGGTATCAAATTCTGGTATTTCAATCAGTGTATTTATAAATTAAAATTAACCAATTCATTAAACCTTTATGTTACAATCTCATGGAGTTTTGAAATTTTTTATGATGAGTTCATATCGAGTTTAATTTTCTAAACCATATCCTTTAAAAACCATATATTTTTAAAAAATGAGGTTCTTTTTTCAATTTTCAGTTTTAGTTTATTTTATATATATATTGTACTAAAATTACATAAAAATAATTTTTAAAAAAAGGTGACAATATCGTTCATTTCATGGTGAGGGATCATTCTTCACCATATATATGATTATTAATTTTTATCCTATATATATATATATATTCTATTGAAATTATTATTAATAAAATTTAATTTATTTATTAATGAGAAATAAGTCTTCTAAATTTTATTACATATGAATTATTTTCTACTTCTATAAAAACATTAAAATGATTTCTCACATGTAAATTTAATAGGAAAATTAATTTTAAAATCATAATAACTATTTGTTTCATAGAATACACCCAAACAAAATTGAATCAATAATTAAAAAATAAATATATAATATTTGATTTTTTAGTTTCAACACATACTGAATTAATGTGTTATTTTCCCTACTCTTAATTAAATAATAAAAAATATTTTAAAATCATTTTTTAAATTTTTTCATCCTTTAATGACGTTATACTTAACTGAGGATAAGTTATAATTATTGAAATTTTATTTTCTATATGTAATGTTATGAGGATGGATTTTTTTTATTGATATCTATTTTGATCCATAGTTCAATTTGGATTTGATGAATTATTGAATTTTTTAGGATACCTTCCACATTTGTTCTCTATATGGCTTATGAATATGTGTTGGTAATATCATTTTCAACCCTAATAAATTTTTTGAGTTATGATTGGATGGAATGATGATGGTTTTTATTATCAAATGGAACAATTATGTATGGTTTCTATTATGCGGAATTTTATCATTAAGTTATAAATATATATAATAAATTCGGATAGGATTGAATTCTCGAAAGATAGTACAGAAAATAATTTGGAATAAGCATTTTTTATGTTAGAGAAATCAAAAAATTATTATAGTATTTTCGCGAATCATAGTTTATGATATGATGAAATGGGTATATAACCCTATCATCTATGGGACTTTGTCCACTATGATAACATTTGAAGTGAATATTGAGTATCGAATGATGAAATAAAGAGTGGAACCAATCCACTATGGGACTAGATCCAATATGATAGTCTTTCTAGTGATAAATACTAATAGAAATGACTTTCTATGCATATGAATATAGAAAAAACATATGTATTATATTAATTATTTTTTACAATGGTTCATCTATTATTAATTATCATTATACATTCTTATGACATTTCTAATTTTTTATGATTAAAGGCACATTGTTTGAAGATTGATGAATGATATTTTATTAATTTGGTATGTTGTTCATATGTAATGACCACATTCTCATAATATTTTTCTTATCATATTATCACTAAATATTATTATTTGTTTTCTCATACTTTTCCCTTGTCATGAATTTTAAATCTCTAATATTATGCTTCAATTTCCATATGATACTGATGTTTGGTTGTAAATGGGATATATATAAGATATATAATATTCTATGAGATCATTGTTAGAGATAAAAATGATATTTCATTACAAAATTTAAATAAATATATAATCTTCCAAGCAAAAATCTATTATGAATATGGCATATGTATTATTGTAGGTTTTATTTAAAATTCATATAAATTATTCATATATAAATATTTAAAATGTATGGGGAAACTAAATTGTTATTTAATAATGGATTCGTTAATTTTGGATGTTTTTTAGAAATAATTTTTTAAAAACATGGTGCTGATTTATATATAGGATAAAATCATTAATTTTTTATAAAATTAGTGATTTTATAGATTCAATGTAATTAAATCCCTATATATATAGACAATTGTCTAGGGGAGAAAGAACATATAAACCTTGTAGTAATAACCATGAAAGGATGGGTTATGTGGTAACTCAATCATCACCTAGTTAAAGATAATGAGGCTTAACTATACACCTACTTTGACACTCTCTAAGTATATTCATTGGATAATTAATATTTCAAATAATATCCATTATTAAAAATGAAAGAATATAATACATGAAAACATAAAATGTATAGATATAGATGTTTCATGAAGCTAATATTTCATTTGATGATAAGATGGTTTCTTAATTCCTGACCTCTTATTATTATTTTCATTAACATATGATTTATCATATTTTTTTTCTAACTCTCTGATTGATAATTTTGGTTATTTTAAATTCCTAATATAAGGTGAAATTTTTAAAAAATGGGTGTTAAACTAAATGTGGTTTCTATATGAATCAATATGAATTTTTTAAAATAACTATGTGTAAATAATATGGTTATTCTTAACTATCTATCAATGTTGATTAATTTGTTCCATAACCTAAATTAGTTTTCTATCACACATAATTAGATTAAATTAAATAATTATGTTATTTTGTTTATTTCATAGGGGGAAGAAGTGTAAATTCATAAATTTCATAATGGTGAGAAGAAACACAAAGTGAAATGTGTAAAAATATCAGTAAAATTATTTTTATGTATAAAATAAATTATATTTGTATCTTTTTAGCTTGTAAAAATTAATATTTCGAAGGTGATAAATAATTTTAAACACAATAAACCACAAAAAGATCAATGTATTAAATGAGTGTAATATATTAACTATAAATTTATATTCCCTAATAACAGTAATATCTTATACACTATGAAGAATATAGTTTATTTTTAAATTTAATTTTTTGAATTATTTATACACTATCCACCACTACAGTTTTGGGGATGTGGTGTAATATTATTTATAATATATTATAAAAAATTATTATTATTATTTATTTAGTGGATTTTTATTAATTTTTGGAAATTTATTAGATATATTTATATAGACTCCACATAAGTTCCCAATAAATAAAATTACCATGTGATATTTTAGATCAACATATGATCACATTTGGTGAAATGAAGAATATGAACATAAAGTGGATACTACATAATCATTATGAAACATACAAAATTATATTTAGAGGATATTAATGAAGATATCAAAGAATGAGAATATAATGAAAAGTTTATAAATAATGAGTTATAGCTAAAAAATTGTTACCTTATTCTATCATAAATTCTCATGTTAGGGTATATTACTGTATCCTTTAATGAAAGAGAATATGGGAAATTAAAACGACCATGCATAGTAAATGAGAATAATAATTTTTTATTTTATGGATACTACTAATTCATTTTTTGACAAATATCTCATCATTGTTAAATTCAATAAGCATGTAGAATTTTAATATATTCATGTTTCACTGGAAATATGAATATTATTGTATTTCAAGGAGCCATATATATGTTTGGTTAGTGAACAGGAAAAAAGAATACCATGTAATTGAGATGTCATTTTGACTTAAATTGATGAATCTATGATTAAATTTAGAGGTTTTGTACATCATTGTGTCATGATAGTATAATATTACTCATGATAACTAACAATTCATGATCAATTTACCGAAATCATGATTTATATGGTTTATTAGTAAATTAATCATTGAAAATATAAATGAATTATGTATATTGATGAATTTTATGATATATATAATATCATAATATAATGATGCATATATTCACATAAAAAAGGTTGAATGTGAAACAATATAGATAGTTATAGTTGATTTAAGAATCTATGTACTCAATATATTATCTATATGGTAAGGATAATATGGATTTTGATGCTTTTATTCAGGAGAACCATGATTGTTTATATGTGATTATTTTTAGAATGAGAATAAATACATATGGATTTTTAAAATTTTCGATCATCAAAGAGTGATAATGGTAGGTATATAAATCCATTCACATATAATTTTTCTATAGCCAGTACATGATTTTTGTAAAGAGACACATTAGTTATATGTGGATATCTATAACAAGGTACATTATTTTCATAAGTTCCACCATGATTTTGAAAAAATTATAGTGTTCATGAATCAGGAATGATTCATGAATGTTTAATATATTGAGGATTTTTTTTATATAATATTAATGCATTCAATATTCCTCCTGTGATTAAGAGTATGCGTATAGATACAGAAGAGTTTTTCTTCTGCAATAATATGAAATTGTATAATTTTTATAATATATCTCATCTAATATTATAATGTCTTATTAAGGTTGTGATATATAATACAAAAAGGATTTCACAACCACAAATATTTCTATATGTTTAATGGAATACATCACTATGTATTTCCTCATCACAGTCCATAAAAATTATAATCATTGTAATTAAATATGTGTTATAGTTTAATTAGTATGATGTTATGTCATTTCATTTATATAAGAATGACTTAAACACTATCATATGTAAAGTATATAATTTAATAATGATGTATTTTTTATATGGTAAATCATTGTATTTTATCTAATAATGATATGATATTTTCATTCATGTTCTATAAGTTCCTACATCTATCATTGAACATAGTGTCGAACATTGGTAATTAATCTTTTCCGTCAGATTGATTTGTGAGTCCCATTGTACAATTCAAATACTTATGTATATTAGGATATATTTTTTGATGATATAAAATGTGTATGGGATAAAAAAATTTCTCAGTTATATTTTTAATCCAAAAGATTCAATCACATGATAATAATAATGGCCCAATTTGAAGCCTAGTGTTGTGGAAGTGTGAAAATATAATGTTTTTTTATAGAATTTAAGAAAAATAAAACATGAAATTCATATAAATATGAAAAAATTAAAATTATATTCATTATGCAGAACATGAGTTTATTATATATTAAATAAAATATATATGAGTTAAATCATCGATATGATATCAAATTTAAGGATTATAAAAAATTATTTACACAAATATATCAATAGTTTGATGTATTGATATTGGGAAATAAGGGATATATTATCCCATGATATATCCATCCAATTTAGATTTTTTATAATATTATTTGGTATATTATAAAATTAAACTCTAACCGAACCTAACACAAGATGATGATGTTCTCCATGTGTCTATTTGAGGTTATAAAAATGTAATCCTTGGAATGGAAAGAAAAACACTATTTCACTACTTATAATGACAATTATTATATGGAAAACATATTATAAATGTTTTATTTATGATATAATGTGTTTTTGTAAAATATCATTCACATTGTCCAACAATTTTTGTGAAAACAAAAATATGTTGTAGCTACATGGGACAATAAAGATATAATGAGGCTAAGGCTTTGTCAATTTTTTAATCTAGAAAATATAATTTTTAATGTTAAATTTTTATAATGGAGGTATAATGTAGATCCCATTAATTTAATTTTATATTTATATTTTAATTAACTATAATTATTTGATAACATTATTTACACACAACTCTCTATATAACTAAACTAAAAAATAGTATTTATTAATGTTATTGTCATCACATATTCATTGAACTAACAGGTATAACAAGGCCAAAATATATTTTTAGAACATGATTTAATATATTTTCATAATGAAAATGTATTCAATGTCCCTAGTGGAATTGGTACAAATTTTCAAATGGTAAATATAAATAAATTTTAAGTAAAAAATATTTTTATTGTACTATATATTTCTATATATTATGTAAATTTATATCTAATGAATAATGATTTTGATGTATTATATTAGGATTTAAATTGAATATATATATATATATAGAAATGATAACATTTTAACAACACATACATTGTAACCTAAATTTGATGTTTTTATTATAACATAGGAATAATCTACAAGTTATCCCACCGTCAGGGGTCCAAATGTTTTTTATTTTTAAATTACTAGATAAAATAAATATTAATTATTTTTATTGTAATATAATATTAAAAATAGTATTAATAAATTAGATACATCCAATAAACAAATTCAAGGATTTCACTCACAAATCCAAGGGAATAGAATTCAAAATATGAGAGATCTAGAATTCTCAGTAAGGTTTGTGTATGATCAAAGCAATCCAAGTAAATAAATCAAAATAAATATATAAAAATAAATAATAATTAATAAATTAAATTTATTCCATAAAATTATCATGAAATGTATTAATGGATTATAACAATGTATAAATTTTATGGACAATAAAAATAAAATTCTAATTAGAGGAACAGAATAATATCATACAACTTGATAATGAACATGTTCTATGATATTTTTAAATATTTGTAGGTATACATGAAAAAAACCATTTCATAATCCACTCCATATAAATTTTCTCTCATTACATATCAACAATTCAGCATTCAATGTAATTTTGGTCACCAAACATAAACACATATAAAAAACCACTCATATTGAATAATATTATTTAATTCCTAAATAATATTAATTGCCAATAAATATCATTATTGAGTAATGAATAATGGTTATCATGATTTCCCTAGTAAATCAAATAAAATTCCCAGTAAATAATTTTATAACTAAATGGTGAATAATTGTTTATATATGAAATCCCATGATATAGAGGATATGGATATAGAAGTGAAATATATTTTCAGAGTGAATATTATGTCGTCAAATTTAACAAATTAATATAATGATAATAACCACAAAATTAATAAAATATAATATATGACTATCATTTCAACTGAATTATTATTTTTTTAATTAAATAAAATTTTTAGATTATAGAATACAATGGAAAAAAACATTTGATACAAATATAAAATAAATATTTTTATTTGGAAAGTTATGAGAAAATTTTATAGGAAGATAATAGAATAATGTGGTTTGGAAAACAAAATATTGGTTAATTTTTTATACATTAAAAATAATCAATCATTTTGTTCAATAGAAAAGTATATAAAAAATTTTAAATTTATATAATATTATAAATATTTATTTGAAACCATACAAATGATATTGTATGACATTAAATATTCTTGAAAAATAATTTCTGTTAATGAAAAGAATTTTTGGAAAAAAAATTTGGTAAGTATAGTCATTTAAGAAGAACATATCTTACTAAAAAATAAATAAGATTGATTTTCATTTAAAAATTATGTTTCATCACTCGAATACTAAACAGACAAATTATTGAAGAAAAAATGTAAAATTCCATATACATGGATTCTTTTGAGGCATTTTTCGTTTTATTTCAATATTTAGGTGGGGAATTGTCATATAGTTTTGGAGGAATGAGTTTGTTTTCATGATTTGGGAAAAACCATTAGCCCACTTCATGTATTAAAAAACGTAATTTATTTTTTAATAACATCTTTATTTTTCAAAATTTTATAGCAACTAAATTTACCAATTGGAATCTCTTGGTATATTAATATTACCGTACCCATTTGGTCATCATAATAATTCATAATCATGATGGAATTGGGGTTTTTATTTATGTATTAGGGCAGACCGTAAGACCATTTCCTTTAAAAAAAAATTATTCTTTAATATATCATACAATTTTTATGTTTTTTTGGTGATTCGAAGTCACACCTGAGGCCATTTACTCAATTAGTTTCCAAAAGGTTTATTCACCAACATTTGATCTCATATTCAATGCAAATATGTGTTAAACATCTCTGAATTTCTCAAAACAACCATATTTGACGATTTAACTACTTTCTTTCATAACTCCTTCAATTTTTTCTCTTATCCCTCCATTTATGTTCTTGCATGATCTAATCATCCTTATTAAAACCTCACATTCAGTTTTTGGTTGTTTGGAAATTCAGATGCTAGTGTATTTGGTGTCTTTTATTCAAAATATCTCAAGTAAATTAGTATCTTTCATTCCATCTCCCATTTTCATAGGTTTTCATTAATTTTTTTGGGTTTTATCAATATTTTATTGATGTTAATTGTTTTTTCAAATATAGGTTTCTTACCTAGTGTTAAATGATGTGATTGTTTTGTAAAATCATAGGGGTTTAGGTTTGTTTTCACTTCATTGTGGTGTGATAGTGGTGCGATTGATATTTTGTGCAACAGTTTGGGGTTTTTTGCAAAAATAATAGGTGATTCTATGTGTAAACATTATTTGATGAGTTATGTTTACTTGAATTATATTTTTAGGATGATTCAATTATATTGTGTGTTGTGAGAAAATTATTTTTGGTAATATTTGTTATAGAGTAGGTTTTTAATTTGTATCTTAGTGAAAAAATATTTTTTTTCATATGTATTTCATATAGTATCGAGTGGGGTTCTTCTATGATTCTTGAAATGGTTAATGTAATAGGTTTTAGAGCATGAAATTCATTTTTTGGTTATATTGGCATGTGTTTTTACTCAAAAGAAGGTTTTGGGATGCTTTTTATGTGAAAAACATGGTTACACACTGAATAATTATTTTTTAAAGTCATTATATGGTTTCTGGAATTATGTAAGAGGTAAAAGTATGCGGCCAAACTATTTTGGAAGGTTTGTAATTTTGAAGTATTCTATGTTAATGTTAAGTATATTTTATTTTATGAATACTATCTTTTATTGGTTTTAGAAATTTTTTAATGGGTCTTTTGAAGTGTGAAAGAGAGGTGAAACATGTTTTGGGCTATTTTGGTGTCAGTCTACTTTTAAAAATGAATATGAATGGGAAATAAGATAATGTTTCATGTGTGTTGTCTGTTTGGGGTGTGTGTGTCTTGGAATTGGTATTTTCATGTGAAAATTGTATATCATGTTTTGTGTCACTTTTTTTAGCACAAGAGTGAAAACTTGTTTATTTAGGTGGGTGGACATGAATTATTATGTTAGTGATCCCATGGGGTCTTTCACCTTTTTAACAGAATATGTTTGACGATGAAAAAACTAACTAATCTATGATGATTATGATGATGTTCTGAGAACTATAGTCAATCAGTATAATCTGTACTAGTTTCTCGTGTGGATGAGAATATATATTGTGATGGTAACATTAACCGAGATATGAGGTACACCGGACACAAATCAAGCTAGTGCCTTGGGGTTATTTACCATTTTTAGTGCTCTTTGAATATTTTAAACATACCATCAGCAAAAAGTATGTTTATATAAATAAATTCAATATCATTGGAATTATATTTAATTATTTTGATTAATTAATGTATTCCACTTGAATGATGTTTTTTATTTAATGTTTTATTATTTAGATATTATTTTTTAAGAATGGTTGGGGTCGAATCCTCAATTTATTATTCAAAGAAATTCCCTCTTTAGACTGGGTAGAGGGTGAACCATTACATAAACGAAAGGATCAAGGCCAAGTGGCCTGAATACATGGCTTGAAAACCAATTTTTTGGCACAATGGACCCCTTGGTGAATAGTAATGCTACAGTACTCGTGCTGCTACAGTTCCTGCTACATTACTATCGTCGCTACAGTACCTCAACAGTCTCTCTGCCACTACTGTGTCACCACTGCTATAGTCTTCCACTGCTACAGTACCCTAAAATTCTCGCCTGTCGAGATTGGATCTTGGGTCTTTTGGATGCTAAGTAGGAGCCTATACTAGTAGGGTACATGCTCGTTGGATCATTATTTATAAATTGTTACTAGCTTTCCTTGTTTACAAAACATTCATGATTTTTGTGTTATAATGATTATCTCATGGAATCTTCTAGTGTTGGAATCTTACTATGATTTGTCTCACACCCTAATTACACCTTTAGGTGTAATAATACTTGGTTATTTTGTCGTGGGTTTGGGTAATGATTTTAGTTCTAATGGTACATGTTTTTAGCATCCTTCATAGTGGAGTGTCCTGGAAATGTCTTGATGGAAGTTCCTCTTTCCATGAGAAGGAACATGGTATGTAATTATTGACATTTTACCTTAGTTATATTGTATGTGTTTTGTTATAAATTATATAATTCATTTATAAATTTTTGTAAAATATGGTTTGGATTGAAAAATCCAAATTTGGTTTATTGGATTTGTTTATTGTTTTATGTTTATAAAATAGGGTAAATCCTTCCCAAATTTCAATTTTTGATACCCTATAACTTTTTGTAACTGGTGGAGATTGGGAATGACCTTAGGATATTATCACATGGTGGGTTTGGATTGATTTTTTTTATGGATACAATATTCAGTTCGTGACAATATGGTATCAGATAAGGGTCTCTATCTTGAGTCATGCATTTTGGGGAAGAGATAGGATAGTTTGGGACTATGATTTTTGGGAAATGACATTCAAATTACTAGTAGGGTTCCATGCTATCACACCTCGTGATGAGATTCAAGTCACTATGGTATGTATGGTTTTATCCGAGTATTTATTTCTCATTGTTTCTTAATGATTGGGAGAAATTAAAAAAGAATTGGGTTGATCATCCCGGGGAGCTTGCAGGGCCTTGAAAGCCATGTGGAGCCCGGTATATTTCCCTAGAACACTCTACATGATGTTTATGTTATTAAAATATATCTTCCAACCATATGTCATAGTTAGACATCGAGACTAGTTTCTTATGGTATTGTACTTTGTCTTTTTCTTTGGGAATAATGGAAATTTGGTTTTAATGTAAAAATTGTCTGCTTTTAAGAGACATGAATATTTTTTGGAGTATTTTTCCCTGAATGTGGATGTTGAATCATTTTAGAAAGGGTGTAAATAAATTTTTATAATTG
Source organism: Viscum album (assembly GCA_963277665.1). Classification (NCBI taxonomy): domain Eukaryota; kingdom Viridiplantae; phylum Streptophyta; class Magnoliopsida; order Santalales; family Viscaceae; genus Viscum; species Viscum album. The sequence goes on from OY728160.1 coordinate 572,964,817, forward strand.
TTTTGAAATAGAAAATTGTGTCTTTTCCCCACCTTATAATAAATAACGTATGTTAAAGGGGGTTATGAAAATTTGTTTCAATCAAATTTATTAGAACTATTTCAAATTTTATTGAATGAAATTATTATTTTTTAATATATGTGTGGGTTTGGAGATAGAATTTTATTTTATATCTACTGGGAATTGAAATTTTTTTATTAAATTTTACAATCTTTTTTTGAAATGAGTGGAGTTGAGTTAATAATCAAATTTAGATTTATGAAATGTAGTTTTTTATGCAATTAAAAGTGTATTGAAATGGGGTTAAATGTTTTGAAATGGTTATTCAAGGCATGAATGATAGTTCATATTTGAAATATTGGGACACTGATAAAAAATACAGATGTAAATTGGGATTTGGATTTCATGGTTTGTGGTCTTCAGAAAAAGGTAATTATTGGTTGAATATTTTGGTTTTGAAAAGTGGAATAAATTTTTGTACCCTTTGTAATATCATTGAGAGACCACGTGCATGGCATATTATGGGATGATATATGTTTAATGGAATTACTGGATGAGTTTTGAGATGGATATGCAGTTTCTGGTCATTGTGTCAGGTAAACATTCAGGTTTCATGCTCGTGATATTTCATTGGTAAATTTGCAACCCACCAATGCTTTTTTTTATGAATGCATTTGATGTAAAGTGTTGTGTTTGAATAATGTGTGGATAGAAGGTGTGACTTTTGTATTTTCATAATTTTTTTTATGGGATTTGTTTTGTTCAAGAACCCCTCCAGTTTAAACGTTGTTTTGGGTTTCTGTTTCATCAATGAGTTGGAATAAAGCATTGGTAAGTGGTCTCTTTTGAGAAAAGGTTTGAGGGGCCAATGTGGTGGATCCCATCATTTGTATATAACTTGTTTGTTGTATTTCATGTCCAATGGACTAGCATGGTAGGGTCCTTGGGTTCTCATATCAGATATGGAACACCCCCATTAAGGGTTCGTGAAAAACTGAAGTGAAACCTAGATTATTTTGCAATGGAAGGATCCTCCAGTTGATCATTATAAGGATTCTTTCCGAAATCATTGGAGATTATGTCTACACTATTTTCTTCTATTAGTTTATTGGATCCTATTTTAGAGGGTGAGTTATCGCATGAGGTTGAAATAGACCTTATTATCATAAGTTACACACGTCTTCAAAGGTGACATTAGTTTAGGTATGTCAATACTGGGTGTTCTCTAAGAGGCCCTTGGTGTCCATCACCCAAATAGTTGATGAGAGGGATAATGCAAAGCGATCCAAGTGGAAATTGTGGTCAAGATAAGCTATTGTGGATGTTTTCTGGAATTGTGTGTTTTTTGGAGACTTGGCATAAATTCCCTTTCCATGTATTGTTTCTAAAGTCGCAACGGTCATATTTGGTGACTCCTTGTGATTCCATGTTCTCATTTGACTATAAAGGTGAAGTTGTATAATCCTCTATGACACTTTGTTTTGTCAAAAGTGTGTCTTCATTTAGAAAAATGTGGCATTATTTATTTAGAGGATGGTGTTTCCATATATCCTTCCCCCTTTCTGTTTCTCATCTGATGAAACAAAGGGTGATTTTTTTTAATCATACGAGACATTTTTTGGTAAACTTTTGGCTTAGGGTAAAGTGAGTTTAAAGTGTGGTATGTCTCATTGAGTCCACATGTGATCACAATTTAATTAGTTTTGGCACTAGAAGAAGAAGTTCCATTATGAGGATTCTATAACCTGACTATGAAGCAAAAAATGTTTCAATCACATGATCTCCAACCGTAGGTGTAACACCCCAAGATACCATAGTATGTTTCCATTTAACTAATGTAGTAGCATGCGTTGTATACAAATTCGAGTTTTAACACACCACAACAAATAAAACTAGCCATTATAAATAATAAGACACACTTTTTGAAATTTTATTAATTTTATTTCTAAAAATTGTTTTCATTTATGAATTTTGAATATCAAAATTATCCTAGGGTGTTTTTTTGTATTTTTTCTGAAAACATTTAATTTTTAATGAATTTTGAAAAACATTGTGTTATTATTTAAACCTGAATTTTTATGTAAGTAATTAGTTATTATATTTTAATTTATTTTAGGTCAAACTAGATATATAATACCCACATATGTTCAATTTAATTCATTGGAGTCATTTTATAATATCTTTAGATATATAAAATTTTATCGATCTTTTTACCTTCTATTTTCCCCCTTCTAGAGGCATTTGAAAATTTGCATAAAACATAATGTTTCCTCTTTTGTGAGTTTAATTTTAAAAATAAGAGAGAAACTCTTGAAATTAGTAAGTAAACTGTGGTTCAATAAGGTGAAAATATTTGTTGGTGAATAATAAATTTGGACTTAAATTTATCAAGGTTAAAAGAAAATAGGTTAATTGAGGGTAAAAATGATATTATAATAACCCTAACACATGTCATAATTCTATTAGATAATTTTAGTTCGACCAAAAAATAACGTAGGTAAAAAAATTGATCCCCTTTAGTCCACATGGATTAGATTAAGAAATTTATTATTATTTTATTTAAAGAAGATTTAAAAGAGTTAAATTCAATGTTTAATAACTAAACCATTTTTAATATAGGGTTACAAACAATATAAATTTGACAATAAATAATCATTATAAATATAAAAATATTTCCTACATAATTGTATTTTATTTATAATTTTTAGACATTAAATAATTTAATTTATTTATGACACGATGATGTTTTATCAATTATCGGTAGGTCTCATGAGTCAAACTACTGTCTTGGTACATGTCCTTGTAAAAATATTATCTGTAGTCTTGGCACTAGGGCTTGAGTAATTGGTTATAAAGTATGGCATTATGAAATCCAACATTATGAAATTGGATATTAATATTACATGTGATTATTCAACTATTATAATATCCATGTGAGTAAGTCAATGTCATTATAGGATTTATCTTTTCTATATTATGATGAATTTTACGTTTAAATGTTTTGTGCTTTAGTTTTATAAATTGCCTTAAATGTTTTTGCTTATTATTTAAAGACTCCACTATATCTTTATCCTTATTGAGAATCTTAGCTAACCCCTTTGTATGATTTCTTTTCCCAGGACGTGAAGAATTATGTTATGCATGACCTGTAGGGATAGATTAAGGGATGAATGTAGTCAATGGAGACAATGTTGTTGTTGTGTTTCATATTCTAATGTAATGTAAATCTAATTAATTTATCTAGTACTTCCAAAGCTAATAAACAGATCGGCCTTTCATTATTTGGATCCCTTGTGGTCATGCCAATGTTATGTAAAAATGCACCGAATCTGGGAAACTGTGGTCGGGGAAATACAATTCGTGTCAGAGGATGTTTAGTACAAACATTGGAAACAAGATTTAGATAAACCCTGATTAGAGGGCATTACCATAAGACAGAATTTGAGGATTGATATTGATGAAATTCATTGATTTTTTGTAATGTAGAGATTTTTTGTATTTTCCATGAAATACATCCCTTCATGAATACGAGTAGGTAGAGGCAGTATTGGCATAGATGTTCCTAGATGTTAAAACTCTGACAAGGAGTTTTGGGTTTGACACGGGGTGTCCTAGTACACGACAACAGGCCTTTCTACACTCTTGTTTATGAATCTCTTGGGGGATATGCGTAGGATAATTCGAATTTTCTATACAAACCATTATGAAGGATTTATGAGTATATACATCTTCAATGATACCATTTTTGTATTATATATTCTAACCATAAATTGTTCAATTTATTTTATATGTTTTACAGGTTTGGAATTATGTATTGTGATTCGTAAACTAATCTATTGTATGCCATTGTCTAGAAATGGTGACTAGTGAATGGAATGGAAACTGTATCAACATACGTAATCAATTTAAGGATTTACATTAATATCATGATAATTATAGTAGAGTTGTTGATGCAACTTGTTCCGATTAGTACATCACCATACAGGGACAACTCACTGAGGTTTTGAATAACAACCTTAATAATATAGAGCACCCTGATCCACAATATAGAGGATCAATGTTAGAATGACTTATAAGTAAACAACCACCAACATTCAATGGGAGTAAAAATTTATTAGTAGATAATAAATGGATAAGTTTCATAGACAAAATATTTCATTCATTGTGGAGTAGCGAAATCGAAAAAGTTGTCATGGGAGTTTATCGCCTCACAGGAGATGCATAATAATGGTGGTCCATAATCCAAAACACAAATGAAGATGATTAAGAATAGAATATAGAATGTAGGGATTTTAAAGATATTTTATTAGAAAAATAATTTAATCGTGACCATAGAGTTGATATGGAAATACAATTTCTGAGTTTGTGGAAAAATGAGGATTAGAATGTCTCGATGTATGAGGCTAAAATTACATGGTTAGCAAGGCATTCAACAGATTATATACATAAACCGAGGATTAATATTGATCGATTATTTTAAGTGTTAAAACCATTTCTCCAATGGTAATTAGTCTCATAATCCTTCTCATCATAGGAAGATATTTTCCAATGCTCTACCAATATAGAAAATGAATTCTCTTTGTCTTGGGACTTCAATGTAATTAAATAGATAAATAGATCTATTGATCACTCTGGAAATGGAAATAAGTGGATGAAGTGAAAATTTGAATATCCATCCTATCGTAAATGTGGGAAGAAACACCATGTTACTTTCTTGAAGGGAATGGGAGTCTGTTAGATGTTTGGTGAAGAAAGACACCAGTATCTTGATTACAAGGGAATGAAAGACGATGAAAATATTGAAGGATAAAATTTTAGTGAAAAGAGGCATTATTCAAATTAATATCTTATGCACCAAGAGAACTTTCCATAGAAAAGGCCATGAGAGAAAGGCCATGATTAGACGATAACTACTACTGTGGTTGAAGCCCCAAAAGATGTGGTGCCAGTTAATTTTATAGGTTCCTCAAGTTTATCTAATTCTTATCGATTATGGATCATCAAATTGTTTAATATCATCCATGTTTTCTATTAAAATTATATATTTTAAATTTTACATAAAAATGGAGTTATCAGTCAAAACACCTGAGGGAAGTATCATCACGACAATGTTTTGTGAATCAGTTTCCACAAGGGAATATAAATGTTCTTTATCTACCAATCTCCTCATCATACACATGATCCAATATGATATATTCCTAGGAATGGATTTGCTTTCGTATCATGATGTAATTTTATTTAAGAAGAAGGAGGTTACAGTTTTTATGATGATAAGGAGTACCTTATCTTTAGAGCAGAAAATTCACCACCACATTATTATCTATATCCTCCCACAGTAGCTCTACTAAATTCAATTATATTGGAGGAATATAATGAAATAATTATGGGTGAGGAAATTAATGTTAAAATATAGGAAAAACCTATTGTGAAATAATATGTTGATGTGTTTCCAGAGAATTAACCTAGAGATCCTCCAGACAGAGAAATTGAGTTTTCCATTGATTTAATTCCTTGTACGAGGCCCATATCGAAGACCCCTTATAGAATGGCCATTGTGAACATAGTGGAACTAAATAAACAACTAGTGGAATTCATTAATAAGATATTTATTCTACCTAGTGTTTACCCATGTGGAGCCCCTGTCGTTTTTGTTCTGATGAAAGATAGATCTATGAGAGTGTGCATTGACTACGGGGAGATCAATTCTATAACAATAACTAACAAGTATCCCCTGCATCACATCAATGATTTATTCAACCAACTTCATGGAGCTCAATATTTTTCAAATATTTAACTTTGATCTAGATATCATCAGTTTCGTGTGAAGAAGGAAGACATTCGAAAAACAGTATTTCGAACCAGACATGGGCATTTTGAGTTTACAGTAATGCCTTTTGGATTGACTAATGAACCCTTTGTCATAATGTATTTAATTAATATTGTTTTCGAGGAATATATTGATGACTTTTTAGTGGTATTTGTTGATTATATAATGGTGTACTCAAAAAGATACAAAGATGATGAATATCAATTGTGCACTATTCTGAAAACCCTCAGAAAAAATGAATTATATGAGAAGAATAGCAATTGTGAATTTTGGATTTAATAGATTTATTCTCTTGTACATATTTTCTCTATGTATGGAATATATATTGATCCTTCAAATACCAAGTCAATCAAATAATGGCCATAAATGATGAGTATAACTAAGGTACACAATTTTATTGAATTAGTATGATATTATTGATGTTTCGTCCAGAATTTTGCCCAGCTAGCTAACCCATTAACCAAGATCTCACTTAAATGTGTAAAATTTGTTTGTAAAAAAGAGAGTAAAAAAAGTTTTGACGAACTGAATAGAAGATTCTTCAATGATTCAATCTTGACACAACCATCAATTAATGATGGGTTCATTATTTATATTGATGCTTCAAATAAAGGACATGGTTGTGACCTTATAAAAAAATTATTGAGTCATTTAATATGCATAACAAAAACTAAAAATTCATAATAAGAACAATACCACTCGTGATCTATATTTACCAGCTGTAATCTTTTCTCTAAAGAAATAATGACCCTATCTCTATGGTGAAAAATTTGAGATTTATAATGATCACAAGAGTTTCAAGTATATTTTCTCGAAAAAAATAAATAAATCAACATTTGAAAAAGGAGATGTCTTGATCTAGTCAAGGATTATGATTTCACAATACACTACAACCTGAGGAAAGAAAATAAGGTGGAAAATGCTTTCAGAAAAAAGTATCATAGTGTTTTGAACAAGATGGGCATTTAATGGGGTCCTATTTTTATGGATCTATTAAAGAGGGATATGGGAATAACCATGGAAGGTGAAACATCAATACTTTTTCAAATGGTTGCCAAACCATATTTACAATAAAGGATAAAATGTTCATAGACTAATGATGAGGAGTTTCAAAAGAATATTGATGCTATAAATGATGGGATATTTAGTGACTTCGTATACAATGATGGAATTTTGAAATTTGGGATATTACATTGTGATCCTGATATACCTATTCTAAAAAGGGAATTGTTGGATGATGCTCATTGCTCCAATTTCTCAACACAATTCGGGAGCACCAAAATGTGTAGAGATTTGAAGGATCATTTTTGGTAGGACAACATGAAGTGAGAGATTTATGAAATTTTTTAATGATATGTGGTTTGCCAATATGTCATAGCTAGAAGTCAACAACCAGGAGGATTCATGCATCCTTTTCCCATGCATCAGTGGAAATGGGATAATATAACGATGGACTTTTTCATGGAGGTATCAAAGACTCCTAGAATAAATGATGCAATATGGGTCATTGTTGATTGTCTTATCATTTCATAACATTTTTATTTTACAAGAGATGATTTACCACTTGAACCTCTAGCAGGACTATATATTAGTGACGTTGTAAGACTCCATGGGGTATCACTATCGATTGTTTCAGATCGTGATCCTCATTTTACATCATGATTTTTGAAAAGTCATCAGAAGGCCTTAGATACTGATCTTCGTCTGAGTAATTCCTACCACCCATAAACCAATGTACAATTAGAATAGACTATTCATACCTTAGAGAACATGTTGAGTTCTTTTGCACATGACTTTCAAGGTATGTGGGATCAAAATTTACCTATGATAGAATTTCTCAAAAACAATATCTTTCATTCAAGTATTCATATGGCACCATATAATGTTTTATATGTAAAGAGATGTCACACACCAACTTCATGGGATGATTTTGGTGAATGAAAACTTGTAGGCCCAGAACATGTTGAGGAAACAATGAAAAAGGAGAAGAGTACCCAAACCCACATCGAATCTGCTCAATGTAGGTAAAAGAGCTATGTTGATAATAGGAGGAAGGATTTGATATTTTAAGTAGGAGATCATGTATTCATGAAGGTATCTACATAGAAGGGTGTTACAGGATTCAGTAATAAGGGTAAATTGAGTCCCAGGTACAGCGGACCTTTCTAAATTCTAGAACAGGTTGGAGTTATGGCTTATCATTTGGCGATGCCTCTACGTCTCTCCAAAGTTCACAATGTGTTCCACATATCACTATTTTGAAAATATATGCCTGACCCAATGCGTATACTCACTTATGATAAAATTTAACTGGAACGTGATATGTCTTATTGTGAAGACCCTACCAAGATTCTTGATACCAGAGAAAATGTGCCGAGAAACCGGATGACACATCGGGTAGAAGTTCTATGGAGAAAACATAAGATGGAAGAGGCAACATGGGAACCCGAGGAACATATGATGAAGAACCACCCATATATTTTTATGCAGTACTATTCTATAAATTTTGAGGATGAAATTATTTTATGTAGAGGAGAATGTAACACCCCAAGCTTCCACGATACTTTCCCTTTGAATAATGACGTAGCATGTGTTGTACGCAACAAGGAGTTTTAACAAACCACAGCCAATCAAAATATCCATTATGAATAGTAATACCCACTTTTAAAACGTTTATAAATATTTTTTTTCAAAATGGACTTCAATTTTGAATTCTTAATATAGAAATTATCTTAGGGTGATTTTTTGCTATTTCATTTAAAAACTGTCAATTTTGGATTAATAGTTAAAAACACTGCGTAATTGTTTAAAACTGAATTTTTATTTAAGTAATTAGTTATTTAATTTTCATTTGTTATAGGTAAAAATTGATACATAATACCTCTATATGTTCAATTTAATTCATTGGAGTCATTTAATAATAAATTTAGATATATATATTTTTATTTAACTTTTTACTGTCTTTTACACACCTTCTTGGAGCATTTAAAAATTTGCATATTACATAATTTTACCACATATATTACTTGAGTATCAAAGCCCCAGGAGTCAAGGTTGACATCATTTAGTAATTTGTTTTTCAATATGATGAATGTAATTTTCGGTGAATAGTAAAGTTTGACTTTTATTTACCATGATTAAAAGTAAATAGGGTAATTACGGGTAAAAATAATATTATAATTACCTTAACACATGTCCTAATTATATTTCATAAATGTAATTCGAACAGAAAAACTTATGGAATAAAATATGATCTTTTTGGGATCAGTTGAATTAAATTAGGACATTTATTATTATTATATTTAAAGAAAAGTTAAAAGAGTTAAATTTAATGTTTAATAACTAATTTTTTTATATCGGGATACACATAATAGAGATTACACTATAAATATTCATTATAAATTTAAAAATATTTTATACATAATCGTATATTATTTATAATTTTTAGACCTTAAATAGTTTTTTTATTTATGACATAATGATATGGAAGTAATAAACAAAATAATGAAATATTAAAATAATTGATATTTCAAATATCCAAATAAATATAAATTGAGACTTTTGATAAATTAAAATAATTATATAGGTTAATATGACACATTATAGTTGATTAAATAAATTCTATTTGAAGTGATAATTTGTTATGGCTTTCAAAAAAAATCTTATGCTAAATAGCACTAAAATTGAAATAATTGAGTTTTTAATACATATATCATAGTATTAATTGATATAATATTCCTAAAAATACAAGGTTTGAAAAAAGTACATAGATAAAAGTATATATTTTAATAATTAACCACATGGGGTTCTCTTGGATTGTTATAGTAAGTTTATTAACTATATAATTTAAAATTTCAAAGAGAAAGTATAAATGTAAAACTATTTAACTAAGAGTTAAATATAAAATATAAGGTTAATACGGTGAATGAAACCAGCCTAAATCCTATTGTTAGAGATATTTTTGACACATACTCTCCTTAGACTCTAAATAAATCATTTCGGTTCCATTAGAAATTGAAAATTATTTTATTATTAAATATAATTTCAAGATTTTCCTAAAGTGACCCTCACCTCTCTTAAAAAAGGGTACATCCCTTCATTTAATTTCATACCTCCAAAGCAATTTGGATCAACCAAAATTGGGCTAGATATTCTCTCAACTATCATACAATAAACCTAGATTCCATACTCTGATTATAAAGACAACCTACAGAGCCATTTTGATTAACTTAAAAGAAATCACCTAAAAAGAGGAAACAATTTCACCACCCTCTTTCACATTGTTTTCATCTTCCACATCTTCTCCCTTTGTTGTATCCATAACAAAATTATAACTCCAGTACCTTCTACAAACTGTGATGTTATTATAAATATGGTACAATCATATTCATTATTCTATCTATCCTATAAATGACAAATTAATCAAACATGCGTATGTATAGCTTACCATCTCCACGGCGTGGTGTAGTTAGAAATTCAAACACATCATTATTTGGATGGGAATAATAATGAATATAACTAATGTAAATAATAAATATATCATGTCAATGATTCTGGATATATTATATAACATCCAATTATATACGATTTCAACATCAATATAATGATATTGTTGATCGTGTGTACATACGGATTACCGTCTCCATGAACGTGATAGGATTTATTTCCCACCGTAATCCTTCAAGTATAATGTTAATTTCATCATTAAAAATAATGTTTATGAACATAATATCATTCTATATGTGAATAAAATACATCCAATTAATAAAAAACATGTCTTATGTAACCAAGCATATAACATTAAAATGAATCAATTAAAACCCGAAACGATGATACTACTGAAATATTATTACCAAAGAAATATCAGAAGATCATATATGATATCATATTTAGGTATATAGATCTTGTTTAATTTAATAAGAATGTTTTAACTATTATTCTAGAGTTTATCATACCATTGACTAAGAAAAGTACAATGTAAGGTTTAATTCTACAATCTCTTTACTTATCTGAAGATTTTAATATGTATGTATCTTTTAAGAACACTTTCTAATCCACATCTATGTTTTCTTAAAAATATATTTCATTTTTTCTTACTATTAACTAGGTTATGGGGTGAAGTAATTTATATCATTATTTAAAGACATATGTTTTTAAATTAATCTTTATGTCATTTTCCAAAAAAGTTACTTTATGACCTTCTCGAAAAAATTTAGTTTAGAAAGTTGTTTTTAACTTATACTACGTCTGTGGATTTTTACAACCGTTTTGACATTGTTAATGCTTCCCATTTAATCTTATAAAAAACTAACAATAAAATTTTTCTTTTTGAATAATATTACTTTTTAAATTATTACAAAATAGAAAGAGATATTTATCTAAAAAAAAGTTTTGATTTCATCTTTGTTAACATCCTTTGATAGATTTTAAGCTTATTTGAAGATGATTTATTATATTATAAATATTCTATATTACATTAATGGTTTTGTGATATGTTTGACTGTGGAAGTGTTATTATTACACAATTAATTGTTTATAGATAAAGTATTGGAATTTCATATTCGTGTTTTAATACAAATGATTATGTTATGTTTAGACCTTTTCATACGGGTAATGCATTGGACATAGTAAGTGACGGGTGGAGCCTTTTATAGCTCCTCGATGCATTGGATGGTCTAATGAGATAAACTAGTGTCTTGGAATGGGGAGTTGAAGAAATATTATTTGTAGTCTTGGCACAAGGCCATGACATTGTGGTTATGATGTATGGCATTATGCATTCCACCATTTTGAAATTGGCTATTGATTTTACATGTGATTATTCGACTAGTAGAATGACCATGTGAATAATTAAATGGAATTTTTTGATTTATATTTCCTTCTTATAATGAAGTTTTTGTTTAAATGTATTAGGTTTTTGTATTATACATTTCCTTAAATGTTTATGCTTATTTTTGAATGTTTCCACTATATTGGTATCCTTGCTGATCATATGAGCTCACCTCTTTCTATATTTATTTTTTCTAGGATGCGAAAAAGTACATTATGACTGAACTGCATAAAAAGTATAAGGGACTAATGTGGTTAGTGGAGATAATTTTTTTTGTTGTTTTTTATTTTATAATGTAATGTAAAACTTATGAATGTATCTAGTACTTCCAAGGCTACAAACATGATCGGTCTTTCAGGATATTGAACCCTTGTGATCATGCCAATGTTATGTAATAATGAACGACTCTAGGTAACTGGGTTTAGGGTTTTACACTAGGTCCTGGAGTGAATTTGGATCATAGTTGGGGGAATTCCGGGGGACGTTCAATCTATTGGTCAATGTCATATCCTATGAATGAAAGATGGGAATAGTTTAATCCAACTATTTCGTCCTATAGTCCTAGTTGTTCTCGTTCGATTGTAGTGTTAAGGGTACCTTGTTTTAATTTTATAGACATAAATCAGGGGTTTTTAACTCGGGTTTCCATTGAATAAATAGAGAAGGGGATAAAATTTGTGCCAGAAAGATTGAAGAGCATGGTATGCACACATTTAGTAGTAATTGTGCCCCAACATAGGAGACCATGCAATAAAAGACATAAACATCTAAATGGTATTTTCATGACAGGTATACTTTGCTCATGTAACTGTGTGAAGTGTACCCAATCGACTTAATTCTCCACATTGTTAACTCCCTATTTCTCATACCATGGGATCTAACCATGTGTTCATGCCAACTCTTTAATTTTATTGGGGTCTTTTCCTACTAGCATATGCCGAACAGTTGAGATGGTTGGTTCAAATGAAGGTGAGACCCACTAGGAGTATCTTGTATGTTATTTCGAAAAATTATAATGAAATTATACCCAATATTGTAAGAGTATATTCAATCCTCTCATTGTTAGTGTCTTGCTTCTATATGGGGAAAACATTTGAGTTGTCCCTTTTGGTGTTGATTTTGTTTGTACCCCATTATATTTGTAACTTGGTTTTGTCCCTAGTACTAGTCTGGAAATAGATACAATAATTAAATGGTTTTTACTAAACAAAATCCTCCTTGAGAATACATTCGGATAACACTCCACCCATCAGTTTTGTTGAAGTAAGAGTGTGGTGACCTCATTTGTTTTCATTTTTCATTCCCGGTATGTTTATTGAATCTTGATCAGATAGCGTTTGATGTGTTTATTTTGGTATTTAGTTTTAATATTCATAATAGTTTTAGGAATTAGTGTATTATTGTAGAGTATTCCTTCCTTGATTGTTCATTTGGAGTTATTTTGGCCTTTTGGGGGTTGGAGTAACATTGAAATGGAGTCCATGTTGGCCCTTCAGTTGGGTTTACTTTTTGGTTTTAGCAACGTTATCACATTATGAGGGATGAATTTTTTAGGATGGGGAGAATTTTAACATGCATGGTTTCTTTTGAAGGTATTTGTTTTCATTTAATTACTATACATTATAATATTGTGGGGGTTTATGAAGTTGTTTTGGAAGAAAGGGTGGGTTTTCATGATTTGGGCCAAACTCGGACCCCATTTCTTATTTTAAAAAGAAATTTTGTTATTTATAACTTATTCATTTTAAACATTCTACACACATTATACTTCTTAATTTCCATCTCCTGGTATATTAAAACCACCATATACATTTGGACCTCATAAGAATCCATAATAATGAGGGATTTTGTTTTTTAAAGTTATTGGGCCATCATATAAGCTCATTTCCTTATTTTTTAAAAATTAAATCTTTACTATAAATAAAATTTTATGGTTTTTCATTGATTACAACTCTCACTTGAGCCCAATTACCCAATGTGTTCCCCCATTCTCTTTTTCCACACATTGTTTCTCATATTCATCTTGAATTAGGGACAAACTTATTTTGATTTCTGAAAGCATATGTATTTTATAAGGTAACTTGTTTCTTACCTAACTCCATCAATTTTTACTCTCTTACCTAAATTTTAGTTTCACGTGACCTATTAAGCCTTGGATAACTTCTATTTTTTTCTATTTATAAATTTAGATACATTTGTATTTTGGTCATTTTATTAATAATATCTCTAGTAAGTTGGTTTCCTTATTTCATTCTCCTATTTTATCAGGGTTTCATTCTTTTTCTTATAGTTTCATCCAAATTTTATTGATATTATAAAATTTAAAGATTCTAGGGTGCGTACCATGAGTTTAAACATCTATCACTGTGGTTAAATATTTGATGGGTTTATGTTGGTTTTCGATGCCTTGTGGTGTGGAAGTCTGGTGATTGAAGTTTCACAAAACAGTTATGGGTGTTTGGTACAAATGGAAGGTTATTCCATGTGTAAAAATTATTTTATGAGTTATATTTTGTTTATTTATATTTTTATAATGATTCTATTCCATTGTCTATGGTGAGAAAATTATATTCGGTATCATTTGTCAAGCGGTTATTTACGTGGAAACTTTATGAAAAAATAATTTTTTCCCATATGCATTTCATATTTCATCATGTGGGGTTGTTCTATGATACATAAAATTGTTAAATTAAATTGTTCAGGGTTTCCAATTATGGTTTTCTAATATATTGGAATTACATTTTTCTCAAAATTGGGTTTTTGTATGGGTTTTATGTGAAAACATGGTTACAATCCTTAGAATTGTTTTGTGATGGTTTTAAATGGTTTCATGATTTACGTAAGACTTGAAACTATGATTTCAAACTATTTTGGAAGGTGTGTACTTTTAAAATGATTTATTTTAATGTTAAAAAGTTTTTCTATGATTTTTTCTATCATTTAATGATTTTATAAAAAAATTAAATGATTTATTGAACTATGAAAGAGAGGTGAAACATGTTGTCGGTTTTTTTCGGGTGATTATGATTTATATACTGAATATGAATGGAAAACGGGATCATGTGACATGTGTGTGGGATGGTTGGTGTGTGTGTACCATGGAAGTGGTATTTTCAAGTGAAATATTTATATCATGGATTGTAAAACGTTTTTGAGAACATGATAGAAAACTCTGGTATCTAGGTTGGTGGATGTGTACTAAAATTCTTGTGATCATGTGGGGTTTGGCCCTTATTTCACATAGAATGATTTATGATGAAAATAGTAATTAACTATGATGATGATGATGATGATGATGAAGATGGAAAAATAGGTTATGGGTATAATCCCAACTAGTAGATTCTTTCAATGAGATCATATATTATGATGGTTAATTTCAACGATATATGAAGTATCGGGACCCACTGCGAGCAAGCCCCTTTGGGTTATTTCCCACTGTTAGTTCTCTTTGGATCTCTTAGACTCACTACTGGCATAAATTATGTCTGAATGCGAAAAATTCAGGATATATTTCACTATATTTAAAAGAGTTGATTATTTATATTACAACACGTGAATGATATTCCTATTTAATGTTTCATATTTTAGAAAATGATTCATCCATTTCTTGTATACAATACATGAATGATTTTTATTTTATAATGATTATCTCATTGATTTTTTTAGTAGTGGAATCCTACTATATGGGGTCATGGATATGGATTGACGGTGGTGCCTATTTCTATTAGGCAGTTCCTGGGTTCTCCTTATTGACTTTGTTACTTTCTTGTAGTCTTGGAGTTTTGTTCTTCATTATTTAATTCAATTATATAATTTTTTAAAATATGTTTTAGTTCAAAATATCCAAATATATTTTATTGGATTCACTAGTTGTTTTAGTTTTATAAATCATTTAATTCATTCCTAAATTTTTATTTTCAATACTCGGTCACATGTGGCAGCCCGTGGGGATCAGAATTCACATCGGGTCCTTAAACAGGTCGGGTTTGGTGCTAGTTTTGACGGTGACCAGATTCAGTTTGTTCTAGAAAAACCATTAATATCTACTGAATTTTATTTTAGACATTGAAAATAATATTAATTATATGTTTTATTTTATTAAAATATAAACAATCAATAATAAGTAAATTTCTAAATAAATTACTACAAATTTTTTCACATTAAAATTACATCACATTGAAATATTATTAATGAACTGGATCCTTAATTACCATTAATAAATATATATATATATCCATGTTAAATAAACCATATAAACTTTTATACAACATAAAAAAATAAAATATGTCCATAATACAAAATATGTCCAAATAGAGTTGAAATATGGATAAAATAATGTCACCAAACTAAAGTGAGTAATAATCAATGAAGTTATTATGAAGATTTATAATAAATCCTTATATAAATTCTGAATACATCCTTAAAAATTGGAAGTAAATGAATAAATATTCATGGAAAAAATATATAATAATTAAGAAATATTACCCAATAGAAATAAATGTCGGTTAGAAGTCCCTTACATAGTGTCCAATCAATATATATATATATATATATATTAAAATCCTATATTAGAAAATAATGTTATTTATTTATATTTTAATTCAACATTTATTGGTTCATTGATTTTTCGTAAAACCATTTTCATCATTTATTTTAATTTCAATTTGTAAATTTACTAACATATATTCTGAGGATTTTTGGTTCATGATTTTAAAATATCTATGGTAGGATAACTGGGGGTATTTTTTAAAATATTTATATTTATGTAGAATAATAATAATTAAAAAATATCATTTTATGCATCAGTTATTTATCAACAGTAATGTTTTCTATAGAAATTTCTCATCTAAACAGATATGCGCGTTAGAAATGTTAGTATAGATGAAAATAACTAACATCTCCTTTTTTTTAATTAGTATCATAAGGTGTTTATAAAATTAAATTCCATTAATATTATAAAATTTTCGATAATAATAATATAGATAAAAGAAATTATCAATAAAATATTATTTTATTTTTATATTCAAAATTTTATCACTTCTATTAGAAGAATATAATAATATTACATTCACATTATGGATCAATATTTGAAAACAATATTAGGAAATTGATTTATATTTTTGTGAAAATTTATTTTTTTTAAATGAAAAATGTAAAATTTTGAAAATAATATAAATTTAATTATTTCTCTAAGGTAAATGAGTTGAAAAAACAATTTTTATATAAAAAATTATTTTGATGGTATGTTTTTTAAATTTAAAATATTATTTTTAACATATAAGGTATATATTTAATATTTTTTAATTTAAGAAATAATTTGTAACAGATTATTAGTTGATTTTTTTATTTCATTTAATATGACTTTTTATGTGTGAAATTTAGTTCTGGGTTTGTTATATTGTATCGATAAATATATTTGATTTTTCATTAATCAATTGATATCCTGATTTTTTATTATAAAATCAGAACAAATGTTTCGGTGTATAAAAAACTATTTGGTTTAAAAATGTATATAATGAGTCATGTGTACATAAAATAAAAAATTACTATATTTATAAATTGAATTCGGTTAATTGTTTCACAAAATCAAAATTATAATATTCCAATTCTTAATAACTTTCTACCTATATTTTATTCATAAAATAATTTAAAATATTGATATTTATTTTAAAATATTAATATTTTAAATGAATAATATAGTTTAGGTTGAATATTACAAAACTAACATAAACTTTAATTTTTTTTGTAATCATTCATTATTATTTATTGTGTAACCTAACTTCCATACCACCCATGCCTTGCTTAATTTTTCTAAATTTCATGAATTAATTTTTTACCCCATTCATAAAATTTTTCTGAGTGAAAAACTCTCATATCTTCAATATTAAAAGGATTATAACGTTCACTATTTTAATAATCAAATTTATTTTGAATTTTTCCAATAAGTATGTCCAAATTTCATCTCCTTCATGAAAGTTATAAAAAACAATGCTAACAGTCATGTAAAATTATCCTAATTCCTTAAATTTAATGTCTTTTTTTAAGTGGTAGTCATGGTATCAATATATGTAATACATATTTCGTTGTAGTTCATTCATACTACATCGAACCTAACCAAACCAAAATCATTGTATAGTTATAACACTAATATAATCTTAGAGATGATATATTTCTATAATCTTGGGATAATAATCATTATTCTCTCCCATCGTCAAATAAAAACATTAATCATTATTAGTGAGTCCCTTTGGATTTCCTCCTTCAAAAAGAAACAAATTCATATTTATCAACACATTATATGGATGACTTAAAAATATTATGTAATATGATAATGTATTATTATTTTATATTTAATTATCCAATTATTATAAGATATTTTATTTTCAAATTTCCTCCCATTCATAAAATTATATATAGTCCATCATGTATACTAGTAGACTAGTGCAAACATAAGCTGAATTTTCCAAATAATTTCACACATATACCAACATAATAGAAATAAACATGATTTTAATAAGTGAAACGGATTATATAATGAAAAATCAACATAATATAGTGATAAAATTATACATTTAATATGTAATATTATAAATTAATAGTTATTATAAATTTTTCCGCTAAAATGAAAAATTAATATACCAAATATAAACTCAGTCTATTTAGGGAGATACTATATATATATATACAATATTATAATGTAATATTAATGTAAATAATTATGTTTAAATTATTATATTATCAATCATTTTCCCAAAAAATACATATATCATTTGACCAAAATTATAAGAAAAAAATTTATAGAACAACCCCAAGTGGCCGACATAGAAGAAAACATGTGAAATTATAAGTACCATATGAAAATTAATGAAAACAAAGAAAATTAAATATATACATATGCTGATTCTCCGTTCCATCATAGAGTCTATGGAATGACAAAGGGGGTGTACCTCAAGAAAAGAAAAAAAATAAAAAGAGAGAGGGAAGAAGCATCAAATGATTCAAAGGCATTAAGGCACACAAGTCACTTGTGTACAAGCCTTGGTCGTGCAGGTCACTTGTGTGCCAGTTGTGAGGCGCGAAAGTCACTTCCTCACCAACAGTGAAATTTCTCCCTAATCTTAGGAGGCCTCTAAATACCCCCTGTGGGCCCCCCATTTCAAGGACTAATTTTCCAAAACACAGGTTCAAGTTCTGTTCTCCCAAGTCTTTGTCTGACGTATTCCGAACACTTCTATGGTAATTTTTACCTAGAATGGAAGCTCTAAAGAAGAATAATAAGACCTATGTTTTAGAACTCATCAATACTTGTATGCCTAAGTGTCCATCCCTTAAGGGAAATGAAGACACTTGTGATCCACCTTTCCCTCTCAAGGGAACATGCACACCACCCCTATAGAAGCCTCTAGGGATGATACTAAGGGCTTGAGTTCAAAGTCGCCCAAGTCTTACCCTATGGATTCATCTTCGCCCAAGGTGACTCATGTCACGCAAGTCTACTTGCGCAACTAGAACATGTGCGCCAGAACAATACTTTTGTTCCTCCTTCCATGTCACCTTCTTTCCAAAAATCCACCTATCCTATTCAATACATAGCCTTCAAAACCCTCCTCCAAACCATTTATGGCATGGTTACATTCTTGGATTCCTTATCTGAAATTAATTCCGTGAGAACCTCTCCCAAAACGTCGTGACTTACAAGATTTATGTCACCACGATTAGGGGTTTTCTATATAACCACATACTTTGAGATGATAATATCTTTTTATTTGCGCCCCTTTCTCAGGAGTAAGACCCAATCATAAGCTCCATTTAACAAGGGAATCCTTCTCAGGAGTAGTCCCCAGTCCAATGATCCTTTCAACCAGGTCCTCCTTCTTAGGAGTAAGCCCCAGTCACAAGTCCTTTTAACCTGGGTCTCCTTCTCAAGAGTAAGCCCCAGTCACAAGTCCTTTTAACCTGGTCCTCCTTCTTAGCAGTAAGCCCTAGTGACATGTCCTTTTAACATGGGACTCCTTCTCTGTAGTAAGCCCCAGTCACAAGTCCTTTTTTCCTGGGCCTCCTTCTTAGGAGTAAGCCCCAGTCATAAGATCCTCTTAACCTGGGCCTCCATCTCAGGAGTAAGTCCCAATCATAATTTGTTTTGATTTGTGATTCCTTTTCAGGAATAAAACCCAATAATAAGTCACACTTAAATTGGGTGTCCTTTTCAGGATTAAGTCCCAGGTTAAAATTCCAAATCTCCATAAATTACAAATACCTTTATGGAACCTGCTCTTGGGATTATTACCTAAGTCCTGATATTTATTTACTTCGGCTATCATACATACGTAAGCCCCACATCATTTCTCATGACTATGTCTTTCATGGAACCATCATCAAGATTACTGATACATCTTTTTTCTCACCCTGAGCCTGACTCACGTGATCTTAGAGTGTGAAAGTAATCACGACATCTCTTTTTGCGCCATTAACCATGCATAAACCCCATATTTCTTTGTCTAAACTATGTGTACTTTAATCCCCACATTAAAATTAGAGAAAGTAGGAAGCATTTATAAGGTTCAAGTCCATCTTTCATTAATTTGTTTCCCTCTCATATGACGTTAAACAATATCCTTCTTATCAAAATAAATGGGTTCTGATTCATTTTTAACAAGGACACGTAGGTAGCCCTTCTGTGAGTACGATCCCAACACTAAAATAATCCATGTCTTTCTGAAGGACAATAAACATAAATTTCCCCACTGAGTGGATTTAAAACCACTATGGTCATCATTATGACCAAGGATTTCTATATAATTTATTGAAGGTTATCATTGAATAAGAATCTCTAATACATACAGATGATTCTCTATCGATGAAGATCCTCAAATACATATGAAAGAGTCTATAAATCCCATACATATTAATAGATGATTTCTAAATCGAAAGAGAAACTCATTTTCATACTTCCTGAATTAATAATGATTCATGAACATAACTTAAATCTATAAGAGGGTCCTGGAGTAGGTAATAATTCCCCCCAAAAAGGTGTGATGAGACTGACCTCC
Organism: Viscum album; assembly: GCA_963277665.1. NCBI lineage: Eukaryota > Viridiplantae > Streptophyta > Magnoliopsida > Santalales > Viscaceae > Viscum > Viscum album. Next base: position 572,985,524 of record OY728160.1, read on the forward strand.
CATCCTCTTGACCAATGCAAACTCTTAAGCCTCATTGGTCCATGAATAATGAGCACCAACCATTAGAATGTGTGTCTCAATGGAAATAGAATCATGGAAAGTTTCTTGTTCTATGAATAAACCCGTTAGAAACTGATTGGAATGTTTGAACCTTAAACAAAAAAGGTCATCCCCATTTCTAGAAGAAACAAAAAATGGTGAACCCGACGTTAGTCCTTATCCAAGTTAAATGATGTTTTAATTATTTTTTAGGCCGCTAATAAATTCAATATGAAGGCCAATAAAGAAATAAATATCATATGTCCTAATACAAATGATGTACTCTTGCTAGACTTATCTTGATTATGTCTACTATATCAAACATGCACTCATTTTAAAGATCTTTCTACAACATAAAATGGCTTCTTTAAAATTCACAACTTTGAATACCTCAGCCCCCACTCCTGTTGGGTCCTCATCCACTCTGAGGATGACATCACCTACTCAGTGTCTTCAATGCTAGGAATCAAATGCATTGGTGAGGGAATACTGTCAACACAGTACCATCACAACTTTTGAGGCCGCTCAACAAGCCCTCAAAGTTAATAACTCACCCTGCTTGTCCAGACAATGATGACCAGTGGTCAAGAAGCAGATGATTCCAACCACTGTCTTCAACAGTTTAGGGTCATTATCCCTGGAATGCAACAACCAGTACATCTGATATTACAGGGAGGTGAATGAAGAGGTTAATCACGACCTCAGTTCAAGAATACAAGATCCCTTCCTAAGGACTCCCACCAAAAATAGCCACCAAATTTGTGCATTAGTGCACCCTCAACATGATGAGGGTATCACCTTTAGGTGTTCGGCGTAGGTTCCTCCAACCCAAGCACACAAGACAAACCTTCAGAGGTGAAATTTAGGCAACATGGAAAAAGTTATACCTCTTCTCCCTCCAGAGAAGTCCATCATCCTATCTTGATGCCAATAAACGAGTAGGTATATACACCTGTCTGTCAAAAATTTACAGCCCAACAAACTTGTCTAATAGTAACACACCAATCCCGCCATGAAATTCCAGTGGATTACTATAGGTAGTAACATTCACTTGTTTATAATTCATCAGCCAGTCAGCAGGCTCGTTTTAGGGAAACCAAAGAATTTCGCCAATCAAATGTGGTGACCAGTTGTAAACAGGCTCATACACATGCTTATAGTCAACAATTCAGTTAGCAGTCTCGACTTCCAGTACTGAAGGATGTATATTAATCATATTTGGGGGATAAAAATCAGCATACACATTCAACTGAAATTTCTGAAGCTATCCAACAGTCTCGTTTGGTATCACATAAATATGTCAATTGGAAAGAATCAATGAAAAACAGGAGGCAGCCACACCTTTCTACCCCCACACATGAATACTGTTAGAATTCATAGACAGGAAAAGGAGGACAGGAGCAGAAACACACACATAATCCAAACACAGAATAGAATTATATTCCTATTTTGGTAGCTGAAGTCACCAAGAGCATTATTAAAATGGTGAATGAGCACAAGAAAATCCCTGACCATATTCTGGATACCTGTCAGAATATTATAACATCATTAGTTACATCACAGGGAAAAAAACATAAATCTATCTGTATCAGTGGAGTGACTCATAAACATGCCACTCCAGAAAAGATACCAACCTCTGTTCCAGTCCAGGAGGGTCATTGGGAATACTCACCCATGTCATACGGACAATCATGTCGGGGACATACACCCAATTTAAATGGACATAATCTGCATAACCTTAACATTTCTCCTGATCAGGCACATAAACCTACCTATAATAACCACTTTTGTCAATAAGTGGTTTTCAGTGTGAGTAAGAAGGCATCCAAGAAAAATACCCATCCAGCATAATTGAAAAATCAAGAGCCTCTTTGCAATAAGGCTTCACTCAATATTGCAGTTATTGAAGCCCTCTGACAATTTTCTGTTGCATCTCAAGATTCTACTCTCTTATTTCCTGATTCTAGAAGTAACTATAATAATTCTGAAGGTCTTCATCAGACACTTCCTCATGAAGGCATTCTTCATGACAATTCGGTCAATCAAAATTTATTGTAATTAAATGGGATCCACGATAACCCTCTATGGGGCTAGAATACCAAGGAGGAAAAGGTTTCATCTTTTTTTTGTAACCTACATTGGTGGTCCTCCCAATGATGATGAATTTAGCTGCGAATGTCCTATTCATTGTAGTAATTCACATTGCCTAGAAAATTATTTAATGGAAAATGCAGTATTGAGAAATCCCTCTTATCTTGAGGCACTTGAAAATGAGAATCCCATCATGTCTGATTCATTACTTCTAGCAAGTGAAATACATTCTCAATCAGAAGATATCTCGGGGTGTACGTCATTCTATGAACCTTAAATGAGTCATTCATATTCTAATTTTCCAAATGAATTCTCTACCAGTCTTGTTGAATCTAATAAAGCAACAAATAAGCACCATCTTTGGACCAATCTGGTAGAAGAATATTCATCAAATGTCAAAGTGGAAGTGCTGAATATGAGAAAACAACTGGATAAAGGAGAAATACTCGTGATGTTTTGGACTTTGGCTAACTCTTAGTATGATATTCTAGAAATGTTGATAGAAAAATGAATTCAAGATATTCGTCTCAACATATGGAAACCACCTTGTTACTTAAAATAAAAAATATTTTCTTATGATGAATATCCAAATCATGTCACGATAATTGAAGGGTTGCAATGCCAAATCGACATGGAATATCTCTTAGTTTCCCGATATCCAAAGGTTGAAAAGTAGCGAAGATCCCTTCAACATTCATTACATGGAACATTAAAAAGTTTGCGCCAATTAATTACCAATGCCACATCTGATATTCATATCAGGGGATGGGGTTTTCATGGAGCATTGTATTTCACTTTCTCAACAGTCAACAATGCCCTCAAAAAGTTGTCTCATTCTATGTTTTTACCCATGGCTAGACACATCTTACTGGTTTTTGGTGTATTCAAAGACTTGCTCAAGAACAGGCCTCAACTAGTTCTTCCCAATGTCAGGCATGTAATGAACAAGTTGTCGAATTACTCTTGCATCATGCAAATGTCAATAACGAACAAGCTTCTTGTTTAGAGAAGGCACATCATCAGGTGACCGAAGTGTCAGAAATAATCCAATGGTCATCAGAGCCAAGTTATTTGAGTGGATGTAGGATGATGTATCCGGCCAATTCATGACTAAATTTCAGAAAATTAGGATACATTTTAAGAGTTTTTTAGATGTAGCAGCTCAAGAGCCACCTCGTCTTTCCAGGCTGGGGACACTTTTAATCCAACACTCGGGATCAATAGACTAGATTCGAGGAGTTGAGATGGAAAATAGGAACAGCCCCAGTCCACCAGACTAGGGACTTTATCAAATTCTCAATCTCTTCCTTAGTAAAAGTCAGTCTTCTCTCGATTATGGAAGAATCCACAAAAAGAACGTAGAGCCAAATTATCAGAAAATTCCCTCAAAATTACAGATCATTAAGAAGTTCCTAATTGATCAACCAAACGAAAGGAAATGTCTCATAAAGGACATGGATGAAGATAGTATCATAAAAATGATGACAGAAGGGCCGTAATGCATTATGCATTGATAAATGTCATCAATACCATTGTCGTTGTTCCCCCAGAACATGAGGCTCACTTGAGGGAATTAGAAGATGAATTTCATGTTCAAGAGGTTGTATACGTGGAAATAAATGAAGGATGTGTGCATACAAGAAGATAGAGGGTTTCCCAGGGGCAAGAAATTACTTTGGGTAATTCCATTCCATACTCCAAAAAGTCACATGCCACGAAAAAGGGTAATAGTCAGGTTACATTCCCCCTACCAGTGGAGAAGGCCAGTCACTCTAATTATAGGAATGGTTTGTGCATCAAGAAGAAGAAATGAAGGAATTGAGGAGGATAAATGAAGAACTACTTCAAGGTTGTCTTCCTCCCAATCATGCTGGATTTAATCATTATAGAGAATTTTTTTCATCTACTAGGATGGATCAAGAATATACCCCTTTACAAGGAAACCCTCAGAGGTCCAATCTTATGGGTCATATGCGACAACAACTAGAAATACTACCATCAGTGGCAGTATTGGTCACCACACTCATCCAAACTCCAGTTGTTGCACATGATCATGTCCATGTTCAACCATATGTTTGTCAAAAATTAATGACAACCAATGAATCATTAACAGCTCAATTGAAAGCTATGGGAGGGAAGTGTGCACAAGTTCAACCAGAAAAGAGAGCTTACCCCGAATGGGTGGATGAAATTCCTCCCCCATCAAATTTTGTTAGTAATATATTCCCAAATTTTAATTGTTCGGGTGATCAAAAACAATACTTGATATATTTTTTTTCTCGTTGGGATCCTATGATGGGAACTCCTCATCAACAAGAAGCAGTTCAGCTCAGGTGTTTTGTTCAGTCATTATAGGGACCTTCTTTTGTCTGGTAAAAAAGTTTACAATCTTGGTCAATTACTGTGTCAGCAGATCTTTGTCAAAAATTCCTTCTTCAATTTAGCTCAACATTATCAAAGATTATAGTTTTTTATCTTACCAATTATATGCAAAGGGAAAATGAACGATTTTTTGATTTCATTGCTCACTAGAAGGGATTAAAATATTTTTAAGTTTAGCACTCCCTCAAGAAAAACTGTCTCCAATCTGTGTCGCTAATCTTCATGATGAATTATGAAGACCGTTGATCCCTATGAAATACACATGAGGGTTTTGAGACCTCACTTCCATCGCTCAGCAGATAGAATATTCTCTTACAAATACTGAGGCTAAAACTCAGGTAATTCCATCAATTCCAGGAAGGAGTACAGGAAAGGTAGAGACTTCTACAGTTACTCTTAAACAAGTACCTATATCTGCTTCAACATCAAAACATTCATCATATTGAAGGGCTCCACCTCCTGAGCGTCCACAAAAATGGCCGCCTTGTCAAGATGATCAATGATATCAAAAGAGGAAACTGTTTGAAAATTTGAAGTAAAATTTTATTCTATCCAGAATGAACAGGTTCCTGGATACTTAATCTCGGATCTGTAAAACAATCTAGTTCAGTTGCCAAGGACCAAATGGCCGAACAAGGAAGGAGATGAAGACCTCAAAAACTATTTCTCATTTCATCAGCTCTTGGGGAAGCCCATTCATGAGTTTTTTTCTCCAAAGGCCTTCTGAAAATGATGGTGGACTCTTGACAATTAATATTCAATGGTTCTTCAGCACAGGTAGCATGTGTTACTCCTAGTGATCCAGAGGAATAAGGCGAGTGGAATGAAATCAAAAGTAAAAATATGCAGAAATATGATGATTGTATGGTCAGGAAAACAATCATCTAAAATCATTACATTTTACTAACACAATTGAATCAACTAATCGTGTCTTCTATTATGAATACCACAAGAAAACCCCCTTCATCAGAAGGAAAATCCTCAAAGAAGATGCGTAATTTGATGAAAGAAGAGAAGTTAGAAGAAGATGAGATCGTGTCAAAGCCAAATGTGTCTTTGACTCTAGCAGATTAAATTCCATCTGCTTCAAAAGCATGGGCACTGCCCCACCAAACAGTACATCCTGAACTATTTTATGAGGAAGAATCTTCATCAGATGAAGAATTGATGTTTGGTTCTGTTAATATGATTCATTTAACATATCCTTATTCCAATGACCATTTTGATCATGATGATCCTAAGTTACATGTATCTAACAGAGTAATTAGTGGAAGATACAAAGGTCTAGGATACAGAGGAAGACGTGGATATTCCAAAAGCCACTATTTCAATCCTACCCATATTAGAACTGTACGTGCAGATGAAACTAGTGGAAAATCCCTTCCACGGGCTCAATAAAAACAAGAACGTTCATCCAGACATGGTTGAATCGGTCCAGAAATTGTTATTTTGGAAGACCAGTTAGAGGTCACCCCTTCTTTCTCTTAGAAAATAGAATGACTTAGTCGGTCTAATCTAACAAATCCAGGTGTATTTCCAACTCCTACACCGATACTGGATGCATCTAATACCAAAACATCAACTTCCAAGTCACTTGAAAAACCACATTTTAATGATGGGAAATGCAGACCATTGGACCAAAAGTATGATTTCATGAAACATTTGGACCACGTACCGTCCATGTTATCAATTCTGGATGCCTTGAATCTCTCACAAGTTTTTGGAAATGTGCTTATTGATTCTTTGTCAGGTCCTCAAGGATTAGAAACTAAAATTTATGCGGATGAGGTCTACCATATAAATAATGATCGTTTAGAATGCCATGCAGTGATATCTTTTACAGATGAAGATGAAGATGATGTTGTACATGGACATGTCATAACATTGTATCTATTTGGAAAATTCAATGATATAGCCATCCAATGAGCTTTCATTGATAATGTCTCAGGAGTCAGTCTCATTCCTATTCGTACACTTCGTCGATTGGTCCTCACCAATATAATTTATCTCCTTCTACTTTGATGTTGCAAGTATACTATGAGAATGAACCAGATCCTCTAGGAATAATTACAATCAAGAATTTTGTTTGGAGACCTTGAATCTAATTTTGATTTCATGGTTGTTCATCAGGACACAAATTTCAACATTTTTCATAGAAGACTTTAGTTACATAAACATGCGGTTATACCTTCTTCATACCATCAGTGTCTCAAATATTGTTTCAGTGGTCATGTTGGGACATTGTATATTGAAAAAGCCCCATTCAAGACTTGTGAATCTCAATACATTGGGGCATAATTTTATTACTTGGAGGGAAATGAAAAATCCACGACAAAGAAGGATACCAAAATTAATACTCCCGATGGTTTGGAAAAGATTCCAGTAAACTCATTCATACATGTGGGTACAAATTATGTGTTACCTAATAATCAAATTGAGAGGATAGACCTAAATCCAAACACTCCTATGGAAACTTCCATAATGTCATTTACTGCAATCGAGCCAGATAGAATGGGAGAAATTGTTGATTCACCAAGAAATGATGAAATCTTAGATGGATATGTCTTCAATTCATCCATTGAAATCTAGCAATTCTATACATCATCAACCAGGATAGAGGAAGGTATAAAAATACCATAGGAAAACAATGATGTCGATTCTCAATCAATCATTCCATCTTTTCCACCCCAGGAAAACCATTTATCATTAATAGGGTCAGAAATGGCAGCCTCTTCTCCAGGATGTTAAAATTTTAACTTCTCCGCTAACCATGGAAATTCTACTATGTCATATATTATGCATGTATAAATTGTAGGAGTAATACATATTGAAGAAAAATAGAAAGATATCAAGGATTATCCTCTAGAGTTTGAAGAGGTTATCTCTACCACTATGGATGAACTCAGAGAAATATATCTGGGTACAAAATAAGATCCACTACCCACTTTAATTAGTGCATCCATGACTTATGAAGATGTAGAAATGTATACATCATTCATAAATAAAAATTGATATGTATTTTCTTGTAATTATCCAGAAATTCCAGGTCTTGATCTTGATGTTTCCACTCATCATTTGGGTTTTCCAGAAGAACATCGAGGATTCAAGCAAGTAGAAAGAAGAACACACCCAACTTATACCTCCAAAATTGAAGCTGAAGTTGATAAGAAATCAAGGCTAACATCATCAGAGAAGTTCAATATCCCAAATGTATGGATAATACTATCCCTGTGAAAAATAAAAATGGACAAATTAGAGTTTTCATTGATTTTAATGTTCTTAATCGACATTGTCCCAAGGATGATTTTCCAGTTCCGATCATAGAACTCTTAATTGATGAAACAGATTGATATGAGGCTCTTTCCATCATGGATGGATATTCTAGGTATAATCCAATACGAATGTCCCTAGATGATGAATATTCGATAGCCTTTAGAGCTCGGTAATGTAGGTTTTTCGATCCGGTAATTCCATTTGTCCTAAAGAATGTAGGTGAAACATAACAACATGCCATGAAACATATTATCAAAACTTTTTAATGAAATTTTTTGAATGTTATGTGGATGATTTGGTGGTTAAATCCAAAAAAAATTCTGATCACTTGGCCGGTCTAGATATCATATTAAAAAGTCTTCGACAACACAATTTAAAGATGAACCCCTTGAAATGTGCTTTCGGTGTAACCTTAAGAAAAAATTATCTACTTTTTTATATTCCATCATGGTATAGAAGTTGATTATGAGATGAAAAAATAAATCCTTGAAATGTAACCTCGTATAAATTTGAAGTAATTAAGAGGAAATCAAGGACACTAGGACTATATTCGGCGTTTCATTGCCAATTTAGAAGGCAAGTGTTTACCCTTTACTAGATTAATGAAAAAGATAGTTACCAACCAGTGGACTGAAGAATTTCAAGAAGCATTCGATATCCTCAAGAAATATCTCTTGAGTCCTCCAATATTAATTCCACCTGTTGAAGGAAGACCACTTATTCCCTATGTGACAGATTTATAGTGATCATTGGGTGCCTTCCATTCCAAAAACAATGATGCTGTGAATGAAAACAGCCTTTAATATCTCATTCGGACTATGCTTGAGGCAGAAAATAAATATTCAAGTATTGAAAAGTGGTTCCTAGATTTAATCTTTTCAGTTCAGAAATTCAGACACTACCTGCAACATCATGAAGTCCAATTGGTATCTTGCAATAACCTTCTCAAATTTATCCTTAGTCATCCAATGATTACAGGATGTCTCTTATTGTGGAAAGTTATATTGCAGAAGTTTGATATCCAATACATGTCTCCAAAGGAAATAAAGGGCCATTCTCTGAATGATTTCCTTACAGAACACCGATCAGTTGAAGTTACATCTTTGAATTAGAACTTCCTAATGATGAAGTCTTCTATATTCAAGATAAATCTCAAACATGGGGAATTTATTTTGATGGTTCCTCCAGAATTCCAATAGGGAAGAGAATGGGTGATCCTAAATTCAATAATTTTGGGTCAGGCGATTTCCTTGTTTCCCCAGAAAAGGCAGTGTTGTGTTCTTTTTTCTTATTGTTGGAAGGTGGTACAAATAGTGTAGTAGAATATCAAGCTCTCATTACAGGCTTGGAATTGGCACTTCAAGCACAGGTGAATCGCTTGAAGGGAAAATGTGATTCAAATTTGGTAATCATACAAATCAATGGGGATTATGCCATCAAAAATGAAGATTTAATCCCTTGGTGTGATTATGTCAGAGAGTTAATGATGGAATTTCCCTCGGAACCAAAATTTTCTTATGTCCCATGATCACAAAATGCCCATGATGATGCACTGGCTAATGTAGCCACAACCCTATCAAATCCATATCTGGATGAAACAATCATCATTATTGCCCACCTTTTTATAGTTTCACCTTCTGTTTAAATCAAAACAGACTAAATCAGTGAAACTAGTCACATTTCTGAACCATACGGTCATACTAAATGATGGATGCAACCTATTACGGAATACCTCCAAAATGGAACCCTACCACATGATAGAGCTGGGAAAAAACAAGTCCAACGATGTGTGGTCAATTTTACTCTTTATGATATCCCATATCACCATAAAATTCTCAGAAAGTGAGTTTTTCATGTAATTCTCATCAGATGTATTGATGGGGAAGAGACAATGGATTTCATTAATGATGTACATGCAGAAGTTTTTGGTGCTCACCAGTATGCACATAGACATTCTATTCCAATTCAATGTCTTAGATACTTCTGGCCTTCAATGATGCAAGATTATGTTGATTTCACTAAAAAGTTTCATTATTTCCATGTATGTGCCACCATCATTCATCAACCCCCAGAGTTGATTCATAGAGAAAAATACTCATGGTCATTTTCCACATTGGGAATGGATGTAGTAGGACCTCATCTATCCGATACATCCCAAAAGATTAAGTATATTCTTACTGCTACTAAATAATTTTCTGAATGGCAAGAGGCAATACCTCTCAAAGAAGTTAGTTCCAATGGTATTGTTAGCTTCGTCATGTCTTACATTATATCTAGATTTGGTGTCCCTCAAACCATATTGATGGAAAATGGCACCAATTGTTGTTCATATGAGGTGAGAAAGTTGTATCAAGAATGCAACATCAAATCCTACCATTCATCTCGGTATCATGCAGTGGCCAATGGAAAAATAAGGGTTTTAAATAAGACTATTTCAAACATACTGCAAAATATGGTAGATAAAGATAAGTAATCATGGCCTAATAAACTTTTTAAGGCTTTATGGGATTATCAGACCACCACCCACACTGCTATGCGGTCAACTCCATATTCATTAGTATATGGAACAGAAGTAGTCTTTACCATTGAGATTCAATTACCTTCACTCAGAGTAGCCATTTATGATCATTCATCCACAGATGAACATTCTCAGAAGTGATTTGATGAATTGGAACGATTAGATGAAAAAAGATTATGCACCATGCACCACTTAGAAGTCTATCAAAATCTAATAGCATTGGTTTTTAATAATAAATTTCATCTTCACTCATTAATTCAAGGAGAATTGGTATTGGTATTCCGAACTCCAATGATACCAATAAAAAAACATCCAAATATTGAGCCAATGTGGGAAGGACCTCATTCAATACATATGGTGTACTATATTGGAGTTTATTCTTTAATCTTAATGGATGGAGAACTCATTAAAACTCCAACCAATGAAATATTTTTGAAGAAGTATTTTTTTAAACACAAATACACCCATTTTCTTTTCTTCAAGACATTAAAATTTATAGTACTAGTCCATGAATATGACTTTAAACTATTTTTTCTCCTTACTGAAGGGAATTAACCTGCATAGCCACCTTCATCGTCCAACATGACGTTAAACTGTGCCCCTCCACCCCCATACATGACGTTAAATAGTAAACAATACCTTATACATCCTAAATGACGTTAAAATAATCATGTTCATCCTACATGACTTTTAAAATGTGAAAAAATCCCTTATTATGTCCTACATGAAGTTAAACTGTGTAGATATCCTGAAACAAGTTAAACTGCACAACCAAACGTCCTAGATACATAACGCTAAATTGTATATCACCCTTTGTCCCACATGACATTAAACAGTGCATCGTTAATGTTGTTGCTACCTCTTGTTTCTCACACTGATAATGACTCTCGTGATCTTAGAGTAAGATTCAACAATAACACCCTCTCTGGGCCGTTAACCACGCGTAGGTCCCAAAACCATCTTCGGGTCATTGTCCTTGTGTTCAAATCAATCAGCAATTCATTCTCAAGTGAACTATGTAGACTTTTATCCTTTCCTTTTATGTTGGGTATGTTGGCAACCTCCAAAGGATAAATCCCAAAACTGATATCTTCACATTGGTTCTCCTCCATCTCATACGATGTTTATCCGTGAAGCCTCCCCACCCCCAAAACTAATATCATCACATTGGTTCACCGTCGTCTTTCCTATATAACGTTAAACTAAACAGTCCCCCATTGTCCTCGCTACAAGACATTAAAATGTATAGTAATACGTCCTATATTCATGATGCTAAACTGTGCAGCACTGGTCCATACATATGACCTTAAACTATTCGCAGTTTTGTCCTGTATGAAAAATAACTACAACAATATCTGAAATCTTCACCTAAGATGGGATAATTATTGACATCGATCTCCAATAATGTCATATTCCAAGGACTACGTGTATACATCGAAATGATCGAACCGTTAATCTTGTGTCCCACCATCATTGCAATAAATTCCCATTTCACTTATCACATGTACGAATCAAATATGTAAAATGGATATTTCATGAACTGCGTATGTCTTTAATCCCATCCCTATGGGATACGTAGGAACGTTCAAGAATCCCGTGAATCCAGCCACATGACTTTGGGCCTAACCGCAAACTCTACTTTCAGTCCCTTGGCTGAAAAGTCCCCATTCGAGCACATGAATGTGGTATGAAAACCATGGTCTTTATTCACATCAGGTTTTTAACAATCATACCATGTGTCTCCCTTATTATGGTTTGAGCTCTACGAACCTAAGCTAAGAGCTCTTATGCTCTAATCCCAGATGACATTAAACTGTAGTTCAAGAACAATGTATGGCTTGAATCCCATCCTAATTAAATACGTAGTGAATTACATCATCTCAATTCAGGACCCAGCAACAACATGACTATGGTAAGCATTGGTCTACCTATATCCTTCATGTATTGGACAATAACCATTTTCATGTTTCATAATCTTAAGCTTAAATACTTCTAGATATTCATAACCCTTTTCATGACTTCTGGTCACATAATGTTTGATTCCCGAGAATTATTTTTCCAGACAATGTTGCATGTGTCCTAAGGAAGCATTGCATAAACAGTCTATATAACAGACCTGTCAGCCAAAAGATTCTATTATTTGACTATTCAACCAATTTCTTTAGGTGGACTGACATAATTCAACCCCCCCTAATGCGTTTGTAAAATAGTTGTAACTTCATTCATAGGGGGAAAAACTATTTTGTACATATTGGTATAAATGATGATCTGTAGGGATCATAAAAAAAATTCTATCCTTAACATATTTTCATATACTCTTTTTCATGATATGAAATTATTCAAGTATATTGTTTATATTTTGTTTCCCAACGTTTAGGTCAGACCTTCAGATGGGTGACATTAATCCAATTCATTGAAAATATTTATTGGGAATATCCTCTCTATATTGATGTACCTCTCTCCATATAGTGGACTCTATGATTTGGGAAATTTGAATCTCCCTAAACATTTACTAGCTTTTTGAAATACAAAAGTAATATTTATGAGAGTTCTTTTTCTTTTACTATGAATCGTGTGTCCCTAGATGGCCTTGCAGAAATTGTCTAAATAACGGACTTGTTAGCCAAAAGATGCTATTATTTGACTAAGCATCCAATGCACATAAGTGGCTCGGTGTAATTCAACCCCTTAATGGGTTTGAGAAATATTGGTAAATTCACTCTTAGGAAATAATTACTCTAATTCCTTTTAGCACTTTTTTCATATCATCCCTCAGATTCAAAATTTCATAAGTCATAGTTTACATGTTTTACCCCATACATGAATTTGATAATATATTTCCAATCAAATTATAAAAGAATTGTGTTAGTTTTAATCCATTCTTTCAAATCTATTTGACCTTAAACATTATCCTTTTTATGTTCGACATGCATGACTTTAAACTGCCAACAAGAGACAGGGTACTCATTAAATTGGGAACCTATAAAAGGAAATCTGAACAAAAGTCAAGTCACAACTCTCTAAACATACATTTTGTAAGATTTAGGCAATATTTAGCAACAAAAAGATGCAATGTTTGTGGGGTTGTTTGTATAATATTAGAAAAAATCAAACTATGCTTACTAGGCCCATTGGCTTAGTAAAAAAAATTAAATTAGATAGTAAGAGAATGAATGTACAAATGATTGATGATGAAATGTCTTTTTCCTTGATGTACAAGATTAGAAGAACATGCATAGATTGTAGTATCTTCTCTTTTTCAAGAATTACATGAAGCTTTCAACATAACTTTTCATTTGATTTACAACACCCTGAGCTTCATCAGCAGCCACTTGAATTTCATTCACTCGACCCACTTCACCCTTTTAATCCTGATGGAGTGCTTTCATGGCATCTGTGTTGGTGTTCATACCATCTGTTTGGACTCCTTCTAATGAATTGTTTAGCTTGTCAAGTTCCCCAACAACGACATCTAGCTGTTGTTGAAGGTTCATCTACTGGACAAAATTCTATGTGATCTTCTAATTCAGCCACATCATCACTGCTGCATGATGAGCCTCATCTCAAGACACCACAACCTTGAACTTGCCGATATTGGTCAGCAACCTCCCACTGATAAAATCTTGAAGTCTTTTTTTCTCTTGCTCCCTCGTGAAGATGACTTGTTTCAACGTGGTATGAATCTCTTGATATCCAAAACCACCAAGTGCCAGCATAACAAACAAGGATAGCAGTAATAGGATCTTCGATGACATATCTTCAAGAGGAAATTGAGATATGATCTTCCATATACTCTACCATGCCTTGCGATGTGAGAATTGGAGCATCTTTTGAACCTCTGAGTCTGATTTAGAATCACTATCAAAGGGGTGAATATAGTTCGGGATTAATGCACTTATGTTAGTTCCATGTAGTGCTCCTCCCCCCCCCTGACCCTTGGTACATCTTTTTCTACTCTCGTTAGGGATGAGGCTAAGGCTTCACCTCCGGATCTAGCCACTAATGTTAAAAGCCATGCATAGTCAATTGAAGTATTTGGTTAGTTTCAATGGATAACAAAAGTTGATTAGCTGTCTAGAAAATTAGGTACAACCACAAATATTATCATCTTTTACCCAATGGATCAGAATCATGAGAAGGATCATCCCCATATTTTCTAGCTTCAAAAGGATTTTCATGATGGGATTCAAGAATCTCTGTCGGGTTAAGCTCCACATGAGCTAGCATCTCTGCAATGATAGAGTTGTCTATACCCCCTTCAGGCATCGGTAGATCTGCAACATGCTCAGACGGAACATCACATTTCAACCAATCATGGTCAGATATGTAATAAAAATATTAAACAGGACTAACGAAAACACTCAAGTCCAAAATGTTCTAAATCGCATTGTAATTTAACATGATCTAAATTGTTTTCAAAACAAGATTCAGGATTCATCATTTAATCCAGTGATATCCCAGATTCCTGGTTAGTCTCACCAATCGGAGAATTTTACATGTCTTCTTGGAAACCCTCCTCCGGCAAACATTGACCCCGAATAGCTTCCTCATAGAATATTGTGGAGTCAGTTGCAGTGGTCTCCAAATGCTCTAGTGCAGGTTTTGAACCTAAAGCATCACATAATGGAAGTCAGTTGATGTTTTCATTCAACGTTCTATGAAGTAATATTAATTTACTAAAGTCAGGATCTTCTCTCCTTGCAGTAGAAACAAGACTAGTACTGAGAACAGATGCTGGCTCTTCTTCTCTCATGGTCTCTTTAGGAGTAGCCATGTCAACATAAATTCATGACTGTTCAGCAGCACCCTCCGTCATCCTCAGAGGAGGGTCAGTCCTCTTCCTCAAAGGAGAAATTGAAGAAGCCCTTGTAATACCAACACGTATGATAAAACTTTTTAGGTGTTATAATTCATTACTATCTCAAGGACATAACACTACTAATGAAGTGTTTAGATATAGAATTATTCCCTCGACGATTTTGCATCTTTGACATTTTGGGTGTGTGGACATTGTCACCTCTGAAAATAGGTATCAAAGTCATTAACAACATTTCTAACTCCTCGTCCATGGCTTGCTATCCTGGAGATACTTCTCCCGGCTCCTGAGGAGATTCAGTGGCTCCAAGAGAGGTTCCAGCAGGGCTATACTGCGTTGAAGGGACCTCAGTAGTTCCTTCCCTAACAAGTAATAGGATGAAGAAAGTAATTTCATTGAGTAACAAATCTTTGACTGAAATCAAGTTTCACTGTAAATAAGGAATGAAATTTACATCTACAGGATCCACGTAATCATGCCACTCCTCTTCTACTAAATCACCAATCCCTCATTGGTGCTAGGATTTATCATTTCCTTTGCCCACTTGGAGATAGGAATGGAATAATCAGTTGCATATATGAGCATTTCTAGCTCTCTATTGTAAGCCCACAATTCATTGGGGTTATCCTTGAAGGGGATATCAGTAAAAGCATATAGATCCCCTACACCCGAGATATGCAGCCCTTCGCCTAATTCCACCCAGGTGGTTTCAGCATCACAATATAAACTTACCCATGTCTAGACAGTCTCTAGTCGTAAATATTCAGAATGTGCACCAGAAGGCCGCGAGGAGGGTCCTACAATTTGGGACATCAACTTCTTCCGAGCTTATACAATCATAGATAATGGATATGAAAATTAATGTTTTCCTCTTTAAAATAATGTCAACTAAATAGCCTTAATGATATAACTCACCAATAGCTGATGAAGTAGGAATCTTAACTCTGTAAAGAGGATTATATCTCGAATGAATCTGATTTGATCCATGTCGTGCCTCATCATCCCCATCCTGGAAATCTGGTGAATCAGCCCTGAGTAAAGATCCCAGTGAATTAGATCCAGCTGAGGAATATTCACCTTCCAGATGAATGGATTCATTCCTTACACTTCTCTTTTTACTCCCCACCCTAGAGAGAGGAAGATTCAATAACCCTATTGGGTATGATTCTACCCAGTTCTTGGCATACCATGTAGTCAATTGACTCGCCGTTCCAGCAACTGGTAGATCAAATATGTCCCCAGTCATCTCCATAGCTGTCAGCAACCATAGTTGTTGGTAAACCATTGGATGCGGCTTTGACCTGACCTGCATATGAGGGGATACAAAAATTGACCACATACACTTGAATTGGTATGAAAATATATATGGAGCATAGGCCTCACATATAATCTCTCCATAAATTTTGGTGTCCAATACACCATCTCTGCAAACCATCATATATGACCACAATTCCAGGTCAGTTGTTCCATTGTCAATAAGCCGCCTGGTTGGCATGTTTCCATTAGAAATGAAATTAAATTCCTTGAACATGCTCAACCTCACCTTCAGATAATAGTAATTGAGTTACAATTGAGAAATTCAGGAAAATGCCTTCACTGATGGCCTAAAAGAACTTCTAGGAACCTGTAATCTACTCTATATAGCGTATGTCCAAATGATAGTGGCGATCCATCCCCACAAAACATGGAATGGTCCCACTATTCTTAAAGGATAGTTACCCATATAGACATGGAGTAAGCTCCTGTGAATCGTCTCCAAAACCGGGGTGTCCAACCCAATAGTTTTTATCTCATCCAACTTGGCTACAACAACGAAGGTCCCGAGACTGACGCATGTCTTCAAATCCCAAACTGGAAAAAAATAAAAACTGATCCACAATGATAAGAAGCCCACCAGATGGGTCTTCTCATTGATTCATTGATGCAATTCATACCCCTACTTTTCAAACACTCCTACTTCCAGAGTTGGATAGAATGTGCCAAGATCCCCCCTCTTCTCTGCACTGGTGCAACTGGTATGATGAGTACAGGTGGGACCCTTCTCCTTCTTCTTAATAAGAAACATGTCCATCCACTCCTCTGGATGGATATCATTTCTAGAGTGGGTTTTTTTAGGTTTTGGTATTCTTATGCTTTTGGAAAATTTTCAATAACTCTCGATCCATAGCCGGAGTATTATCCGTATAATTATAGGTCACCTTAAGAGGGATGAACATGTCATACATGTCTCTTAGAATTGGATCCCCCAAGAACATGTAGATATCCCACAAGCTGATGCCTAATTCTCTGTGATTCCGATGGAAATAATTGGTTTCTGGGCTCCAACGGCTGATTAACTCCATCACAAAATTGTCATTTCTATAGGCATATGTCTTCCAAGCCTAGATGAATTCATATATTTCATCTCCCATTAAATCCTCGACAAACCCTGCACAAGTTTTTCTCACCCAATATGCCCAAATTCGTGTCTGCTTCACACCTCCATTAGGATGGAAATCAAAACTCTTTTTCCATCCCTTGGATTAGTGCATCAGAGAATTTCAGAAAAAAGAGAGATAGCAATGCGGCTACATCTCAGGCTTGTGGGGCTTCAGATCTAGAGAACATGGGATATGATGCAATATGTATGCCTTCTCCACTATTCCATCATTGGAAAATGATCCTGCAACTGCGACATTTTCCGAAGGGAAATTGGTGTAAGTATGAAACCAGGAATGAGGAATATAATTCTTTGCGTCTAGAACATTGACTCCTTGAAGATGAACATGGCCATATAAAGGGAATTAAATGATTTGTGGGAAATTGGCATGATATTTAATCAAGTACTTGGCCAAATCCCAGAGTGTTTTGTCGCAAATAACATAATAATCATGGCTGAGAACGTTCATCATGTCATTTATTCTCTTGCTGGCCAGCTCATCATCTGATCCAATCTTCCTCGGAGCCATTGAATTTACAAAAAGATCAAACATTTATCTTTTATGTATGTTTGATACTATGAAATATTTGTGAAGACAAAAAATGGCTATGTCATTAAGGAGCACATGCCATATCATGCATGTTTTTTCATTCAAGTATTTTCATACAAGTCATGGCGTGTAAGTCAAAATCTATTCTGGAGAAGCGCAACACACAGAAGAGTGGTCGAACGAGAAAATAAAAACACTTGCGTGACGAGAGATCAAAATATTTGGTGGAAGGATGGTTTTCATGAAGTGACACTCATATATATAGGAAATCCCACAACGATGCACGTCGTAACCTGCACGCCGCAACCTACGTGCTGAAACCTGCGCACTGTTGAACCATGGTTTCTCTTTTTCCTCATAGTCAAATCCTCTTTCCTTTTTCAGATCAAACTCTAAGGGGGAACATTTTTTTACACTATGATCCATCAAAAAGTCTAATTAATGACAATGGGGTAGTACCTCAAGCAAATAAAAATAGAAAATAAGTGGAAGGAGGGAAGAAGCATCAAATGTTGCAAAGGCATTATGCTGCGCAAGTCACTTTCGTGCCAGCCTTGGGCATGCAGGTTACTTGCGCACCTGATGTGAGTCATGCATGTCACTTCATAACCCACATTTAAATTTCTCCCTAATCACAAGAGTCTGATAAATACCCCGTACGGGCCCCCCATTTGAACGACGAATTTTCAAAAACTCAGATTAATGCTCTGGTCTCCCATGTCTTTTTCTGACGACTTAAAACACATATAAGTAATTAATTACCTAAAATGGAAGCTCTAATGTCATAGAATAAGACCTAAGTTTTAGAACTCAACAATATTGGCACACCTAAGTGTCCATCCATTAAGGATAATGAAGACACATGTGTGAGGGCTTTCCCTCTTAAGGGAACTTACGCGCCACCCTTCTGGACGCCTCTAGGGATGATTAAAAGGGATTAAGTTCAAAGTCTCCCAAGTATTAACCTATGAATTCTTCATCACCCAATGTGACTCATGTCGCTCAACTCCACTTGGGAAACTAGGACATGTGTGTCAGAACAATAATGTTGTACCTCTTTCCTAGTCACCTCCATTCCTCAAATCCACCTCTCCTCTTCAATACATAGCCTTCAAAACCATCTTCAACGCCATTTATGGAATGGTTCCTTTGTTTGATTACTTACGTGAATGGAATCTGTGAAGAACCTCTCCAAAAACCTCATGACTTAAAAACTTAATTTCACCACGATTAGAGGTATCCTATAGAACCTCATCCTTTGGGATGAGAATATCTTATGATTTGTGCCTCCTTCTCAGGAGTAAGCCGCAGTCATAAGGTCCTTCTAACTTGGGCATCATTGTTAGAAGTTATCCCTAGTAATAATCTCTTTTTAACCTGGTCATCCTTATCAATAGTAAGCCCTAGTAACATGTCATTTTATTCTAGGCCTCCTACTCAAGAGTAACATTAGTCACATGTCCTTTTAACCTGGGACTCCTTCTCAGAAGTAAGCCCTAGTCACAAGTCCTTTTAACCTAAACCTTTTTCTCAAGAGTAAGCCCCAGTCACATGTACTTTTAACCTGTGCCTCCTTCTTAGAAGTAGTCCCTAGTCATAAGTTTCTATAAACCTAGGACTCCTTATCACGATTATGTTCTAGTCTTAATTTATTTTGATTTGGCCTTCCTTCTCAGGAATAAAACCAATCATAAGTCCCCGTTCATTTGGGCTTCCTTTTCAGGAGTAAGTCCTGGGTTAAAATTCAAAATCTCTATGAAGTACAATACCATTTTGGATCATACTATTGGGAGTCTTTCCGAAGTCATGATCTTCATTTACTTGGGCTGTCATACATACGTAAGCCCCACATCATTTCTCCTGACTACATCATTCATGGAACCATTGTCAAGTTTACTGATACCTCTTGTTTCTCACACCGAGCATGACTCACATGAGCTTAGAGTGTGAAAGTAATCACAACATCTATTTTTTGTCCATTAACCATGCCTAAACCCCATATTTCATTGCCCAAACTATGTGGACTTTGATCTTTTCTTTAATTGTAGAGTATGTAAGAAGCCTTTATAAGGTTCAAGCCCATTTTTCATTAATTATTTTCCATCCAATATGACGCTAATCTATTTCCTTATTATCAAACTACATGGGTTTTTATTACTTTTTAACAAGGATACGCAGGTAGCCCGTTTGTAGGTACAATGTCAACTCTGAAATATTCCATGTCTTTATGAAGGACAACAAACTTCAAGTGCCCCACTGAGTGGCTTTAAAATGAGTATGGTCATCATAATGTCCAAGAGATTTCTATATAATGTATTTAAGGATGCCATTGGCTAAGAATATCTAATACAAATAGATGAATCTTCATCGATGAAGAACATCAAATACATATGAATGATTCTCAAAATATCATACATATCAATTGTTGATTTCTAAATCTAATGGAAAACTCATCTTTATACTTGGTCAATTAATAAGGTTTCGTGAACAAAACATAAATCTATACGAGAGTAATGTTGTATTTAATAATTCCCTCCAAAATGTGTGATTATCATGACCTCCCATCCTCTCTACCATTTAAAATATTTAAGCCTCATCGTTCCACGACTAATGAGTACCTACCTTTGGAAAGTAGGTCCAAATGGTTATAGAATTGTTGGATGTTTCCAATTCTATGAATAAACCTGTTAGAAACCAATTGGAATATTTGAACCATAAAAAAACAATGTCATCTCCATTTTCAGAAGAAACAATTTATAACAATAATTGACATATTTTTGATGAAATTAATTCAGTTATAAAGTTAAGAGAAATTAGAGTATGTTTTTGGATACAATGATAAGGTAAATTCAGAACCACCCCTATAACCTTTTGGATTCTTGTTCAATTTTTTTCTCCAAATTATAAATATTACTATTATGGTGAATATAAAATAATTTATATTTTAATGTACTATTTACATATATGTGTAGTATTAAATTTATTACATTTTGATAAAACATATTTTTTACATTCCATTTAATGTTTTCTCTTTTATGAATACATGATTTCGTGAAGAAAATATCTTCATCATCAATACTGTAATGTTCCAAACCCATTAATATTTATATTGATAAAATTATTTTTGAAACATATTGTTTTTAAAAAAATAATAATTATTTCAATTGGAGTTTTAAAAAGAAATCCATTTTAATGTTTTTCATTAATATTCCATTCCTTTATTTTATAACACTTGACCTAAGAGGGTATTTTATTCACACTTTTTAAAATAAATGAGAATTAAATTATAAAATTAATAAACATATTCATGAAGAATATTAAAATTTAATATTATGAATGTTCAAGACTATTTATTTTATTATTCTCTTGTAAGTCCATATTAGATTTTATTTAGTTGTTTATTAGTACAAGGATGTGTATTCCCCTTTTTTATAATTTTTTCCATTGTTATAAATTATATATGGTTTCTATATAATTTTTTAGAAAAAACCCATTTATTAATTATGGTGGTGGTTAGCTAGTGTTACCATGTGTGGGTATGATATTTCCATCTAATAAATTAGGTAATGTAAAAATATAACGTGAATCTATATATGGTATCAGGGATTAAACATAATATTTTTTTGGTGGGCTAGAGTGTAATCATTGTAATTTGATGATTTTCTAGATTGAAATCCTTGTAATTGGATGATGGAATTGGGTGCAATTTTGTTCAAGTGATGACGATATCCAATTGTGTAATCCTTCCTATTAGATTATGTAATCTTATTCATGATATTGACAGATTTTTATTATTTTATTTTTATAGAATATTATTTACTTATGCTATGTTTTCATGCTTGTGATCATTTTATTTATGATATAACATTTTTAATTATTATTATAATTTAATTATTCATTACCATGCTTTTTCGGATGATGGAATTTGTTTCTCACATATTCCTATATTCAATTTTTCTAAGATATCTCTTATAGTTTTATAGGACTTGTTAGATTAGGGGAACTATTTAGAGACTAAAATAAGGACTTTGTATTTATGATGAAAATGAATAATTTAATTTTTTATGGAAAAATTCACATTAAATATAGATCAACTACATCTATTTGTGGGATTAATACATTAAAAATCATGTACACATGTATTATTAAGGCCTAGGTTGATATATATTTTATCAAAATAATGAACATATAATTTTATAGATTAGGATTATATATAATTTATGTAAATAATAATGGTTATCCTAGGTATAGTATGAGATCTATATGTTTTTAATAATTTTTTTTAAGATTTTACAAGATATAAATTTCATGAACCAACCCACGTCAACAATAAACTAGTCCCGCGAGCCAGAAAACTGCATGGGGTGAGGTGCATTCTCGATACCCATGGGTTGGAAGCTAGTGTTAGGATTAATATATAGACCAAATGGAGAATATTTTTAGCCAAAAAAAAACCTAAAAAAATAAACTATTCTGAACATATGGATAATCTACAACTTATGATTTAAAAATTCACAACTGGTATAGATAAAAATACTTTTGAAGAGAAAAAAACTAAAATTAAAATAAAATCAAACAAAACTAAACTGCTACAGAACCAATCTTCACGTGACCCCAATCTCACATTCAAAAATCGGGATAGAATACTCCAACCATGGGAATACAAACCACAAACCTAATTGAATCCAAACCTACAACTAAAATGATAATGTATGGTGTGAGCTAATAGCTTAGTAAGAAATAACCTTATAATCCATGTGTTTCCATTCCAACGTAAATTCATTAAAACTTCTTTGAAATATAGTTATCAAAATAAGGGTTTTCCCATTTTAATAAAAAAAATACCCTTTTCCCATTTTTTTCCAAAAACAATACATGTTGCTGCATTGTTTTCAAAACAATACGACCTTTTCCACATCATATCGAAAACCAAAAATTAAAGAGTCAAACACAGTTCATGCTATAAATTAATAAATAGTGCATGATAAGAACTAAATATAAAAAAATTTCATGAAAAAAATTGATTAACCATGGGATTTCCTAAACATTCATAGAAGACTTCTGGATATACTCAGTTTGGAACACATTGTGGATATACGGTGAAGACCATATGTCAACAAACACTGACTCCATAAATAGTAAAATCAATTGGCATGTTCCACAAGGCCGTTCTGAGATCTTGAGGGTACCAAAGCATCTTATCAGGGTTGTCCAGAAACTATCACATGATCCCATATAATATTACCAAGAACACGTAGTGTATGTAAAACTGTATAAGATGGAGGCCCTGGAATTCATGACTTTTCTTTCCTATCGTCACTACATATGACTACCCTAATCATGGACACCACCAATACGACAACCTGAAGCAGGAAATCCTAGAATGGAGTTCCCACTAAATATATATATATATATATACTTCACATTGTAAAAAGTTCAAATCGGGGCTTCAAAACATATAATCATTGATACCATTCTATAAATCATTTTATTTTTCCACTGAAACACATTTTCAAAACCTAGTTCTTTTCTAAATTTAACAAAAAATATCTCTTTTAAATGCACAATAATAAATGGTACCTTATTTATTACACACCCCAAATAAGATATGTGAAAATAATTTCCATGTCATTTCTATAGTCATGTAGAACACCACTTTTACATGAATATAACTACCATTCCAAACAACATTTTAGAAAAAATATGATACTTTAAAAATGATCGAAATGAGATCTCAATCTAAACACTCAAAACAACACACCCTAAGAGACCAATGGGAATACCCCTTGATATTTAATTTTAAAAAAACATTCTTTGAAATCACACAAAGGAACCAAATTTTTTTTCAAAACCAACAGATCATTCAAGAAACCATGTCAATCATTATTTCAAATCTAAAATAAATGGAAAAATCCCTAAAATTAAAAAAGTATAATAAATTCTATTTACATTTCTAGAATCATTCCTAAATCACTGAACTAACCATAAATTCAATCTTGAAATTTAATAACTAACCTCGATCAGTTTATGAAAATGTGACATTTGGGTTAGAAAGATAATGAAATAACGGAGGGGTGAAGATTGTGATGACTGGGATTTTAAGATAGGTGTAACCATTTTCATTCATGTGTGTACTTAAGTGTAATTCCCAATAACACATGGGTGTTCTCACATCCTACGGAACACAAAAATTATCTATGTAAATTCCGAAACCCAATTTTTAAAGAAACACATCATACATTCAAACTAAAACTATACACCCTAATTATTACCAATTCACACATAAAATACTATAAAACCCAATCATTTTGATGAAATATTTCAATTAACAAACATCACCAATAATCCCCCAATACTACCCTTAATGGATCATTAAACTTTTCAATAAAACATTTGTTGGGCGTACTCATAGACATACTTAATAAAATCACTCAAAAATCATTTTCAACAATGCTTACAAATGTCAAAACACTAAAATAACATAATCCAAGGTTCAATAAGTTTGAAAAACATATTCACTAATTTTTTATATATTACCACATAATCATTTAGAGATAAAATAAATTAGAGTAAACAAATTATTTCATCAAAACATTTTTAGAAATTTCAACTAAAATAGACACACCATAAAAAGCTAGTGATATGTATAACCAAATATATAATTATATATAAAATGGATTTTAATCACCAAGAAATCAATTATTTTTCATTAGAAAGAAAAACCATGAAATACCTACAACGATGGGGGTGCAGATGTAGTGAATGAACGATGAGAGAGAGAAAAACAACCAATGAATGATCTACAAAACATAAAACCAAATGAAAATTGTGTCTCACATCAATCCTAAAATCTAGGTTAATCCAAATTAGAATGATATCTTGGGAAAACCATAGAAATGAAGGAGTATTTTCCGATGGGGGAGTCTTGTATTTGGAAGGAGGTCAGCAGAACGAGGGCCATGTGTTGGAGAGGTCAGCCAAAGGGAGACTCTTCAGAGATAGTGATGGCTAGAGGGATGTCGATTGGTGGGAGAACATTCTATAGTGATGTCAGTAGGAGAACAGATGATGTCGAGAGGATTGTACTAGGGAGAGGTGGTGATAGAGGAGGTCTGGATGGAGCAGGGGGTGCACAGGAGTTGGGTCACATAGGAGGCTAGGTTTGGGGACATGCACTGTGCGTGGATAGGAGAGTGGGGGAGACTCACGACCCCTCTAGGGATTCTCTCAAAAACATAATAATAAATTTAAATTTAATTGATAATAATAATAATATTTTTATTAATAAGGATATTATTATTATTATTATTAGTCATTATATTAATAATATTCATTTTATTTTGAAATAATATTAATTTAAATTTTAATAAAATTATATTGATAATAATAATAATAATGAAAATAAAATTAATAATAAATATAATAATAATAATATTTTTATATAAAATTTTATTAATATTTTTATTCAATAAAATTTTATTTTTTTTATTTTTTATAAAAAAAATTTAATTATAAATATTGACTAACTATATGGTCACCAGAGCCAACCGCACAATTACCACAAACCATGTGGTGCCTATGCACCGGCCAAAAAACAAAAAATATTACTAAACATTAAAAAAATTTAACCATATTTCCACCTGATCGTCGATAAGAAAATTTGAATCCACAAAATATTAATAAAAAATGATTTTCATTGTTAGTGTGTGACAATTCCCCCCAATAAAAAAACTTTCTTTCCCTATAATTTTACCATGAATAATGTGAATAAAAATTCGAGTACATGCCAGACCAAAACCAGAAGGAAAATTGAATTTCAGAGTGACTATTTATTTCCCATTTCAATCACAACTAATCTAGATGAAAACAGAAATTGAGATAAGTATTGAAAATTGGAGGTTTCTCCCCACCGCAATGATTTTACTACAATGGAATTTAAAATCCAACATTCCACCCATGGGAGGGGACCAACGTGGGATTTCCCAACCAATTCAAACCAATATCTATAACAAGATAAAATATAATCCTCCACAGGAACTAGAATATTTTCACATGCCAATGAAGCCCCCGATGTTATGGGAAAACTCACAATGAGAAATTACAAATAAAAAATAGAACAAAAACACAATTAAAATATCTCACAAAAACTCAATGATCTGCAAATGCAAACCACTAAACTGATATCATCCCACATAAGGGACAATCACACAATAAGAACAATTAATGATTATGAAAACAATAATTAGAACTGATAAAACATCTTGGGTTGTAAAAAAGATAGTTCCTCTCACTATTTCAACAATATATTAACATAAAAAATAGGGAGGAATAGAATAAGGAAATTGTAATGTATCTACACCAAAAATAATGATAAAGAATAGAACTGAGGTCTCAAATACCCCTAGAAACTATTATTTTGAACATGAATCCCTTTGAGAAATGTGTTTGGTGATCTAGTTACTGAAGTATCACCTAACACACTAGAATTAATTATAATCCTCTAGTCACAACGTCATATTTAAATGAAAATTCTTGAAAACCACTATAGGTAACCCAGGGAGCGAAAACCATGACATGTCTTTAAAGGTATACGACATGATGGCTACGAATTGTTGAACTGGTCCCATTGTGGGACCCAATATAATAGTCTGATGAATGATAAATCATAACAGATAATGGAATTTTTTCATAAATAGGTCCCTTTGGCACACCCCACTTGCTAGATGTGGGGCCTTCTGATGACCAACTATCGCTAAATGTACCCCACTGATCATTTCCACTAAAAATAAATCTTCCACCATATTCTCAATGACTACTTAAACAGATGAGATATACTTTTCTAATGTTTTTAGATGAAGACCCCAAAACAAAATAGGATATTTCTGTCTGATCCTCTGACACAACCTCCCATAAAAAGGGAACTAGCTCTTTAATGTTTTCAATGTAATATTTTAATAAACTATGGGTTTTCCAAACATCTCGCAACTCTAATAACTTTTTAAACATCAACTCATCAGGTCTGAAAATCTATATGAAGGTTTTCTTAAACATATACCGCATCGTCCCATTATACATCAATGATGGGGAAACCAACATTTATTGGTCAAATGCTAGGCATTCAAGCTACCCTAGGATCGATCAAACTCTAATAGCATCAAGAGTTCCCACCATTCTGATGATGTGATTCACTTCCACAAGAACTCCAATACTTCTAAAAAACCTAGATTACAATGATATGTAGGCAACACCAGAGAAGAAAAATAAACAACGAATGACTCATTGGAATCATTGGGGACCTTTATAGGAGGCATATAATGATTAAATGTAAAAATAAATATAAACATAAAACACTATCATGAATAACATCTCAATGAAAACATAAGGATCACAAGCCAAACATATACAAAAAACCCCAAAATTGATTTTTCAAAAATCACATTTTCATTTAAATTTCAAATCACGCATGTTTTCTGGACACATTACAAAAAGAAAAAACCACGTTTTATTCCAAATTCAATTCTCGAATTCATTTTCTCATTAAAATACATTAAAGTAAAAATAATTTCTACCTTTAATTTAAATTACCCACCATTGAAATCCTATATAATATTAAAATGTCTATGTTTTATATCACTTACATCACCCACACACAAGGGCCAAAATTAACTTTCCATCCATATACTCACATTTTGTAACTATCATAAGAATGACCAATGGACACACATTTATTTTAGACATAAAACTATAAGTATTTACTTAATCCTCAATTCAGAAATCCTTAATTTAAAACCCATTAATTTAATTTTAAATACCAACTAAATGATATCATATCACTTTTATAAAAATTTCATGCTTAAAAGCCAACTCATGACAACCCGAACAAAAAAATTTACACCGAACATCCAAAACGAGGGACTATTGGCCAGGCCAAACATGAAAACATTGAATTAGGAGATTACCTATGTATGAAATAAAATCTAGAGGACATATATCCCTGCACTTGGAATCCAAAAGGCACATTAATCCAAGTGACGTCAAATGATATCACCAAATTACATCCATTTTCATCCCAAAATCCATAAAACCAGAACATTACACGAACAAAAATCTCAAACTATCCCTTGGAAACTCATGTATGATCATGAGTAATGTGGATTAGGAACCAAACCATGACCTACCACATGATCCATAATACATATAGTATCTATTCTACATATCAGCTCAAATAAAAATTATCCCAATATGATAGCATTTTGTCTCAAAACAACCTGGGTCGACCCTGAACCGGCTAGTCGATCTAGACCGCATCATGTACATAGAAACATTACTAATCCCCAAAGTCTAGAAAATAGTGTCGAGCATCAAATAGAAACCAAAATGGTAAATTTTCAGTACAAAAAAAATAATCATATTCAATTAACTAAGAATGCATATTAAGAGACATTAATGATATATATATACCCATTTGTCTAGATAAAAAATATCTGAATAGAAGAAAACTAAAACTGAAATTAAAATAAACTGAAAAAAAAACTACCTAACCAACCATCACATTACCTCAACATCACCTCCAACCATTGTGTCCATACTGCTCTAACTGTGATCATCTAATCCAAAAATCTGTAAAAAATAGAACCTATATCTAAAATGATAATGTGGTGTGAGAGCTAATAGCTTAGTAAGAAATAATCACTGAATCCATGTGTTTTATTTAACAAGGGAATCAATTAAAAAATGTAAGAAATATAGTTATTAAAATAAGCATTTTGACATTTTATATAAAAATAAACACTTCCAATTTCTTATAAAAACAATACATTCCACACATTTATTTTCAAAACAACCCTTCCATTTCAAAATCAACTCCCAACACGCAACTTAATGAGTCAAATATTGTTTGTGCTGTAAATAAATAAACATTAATGGATATGAAATAAATTAAAAATAATGTAAATACACATATACAAAATAGTAACAATGGTTATTCATAAACATCCATGAAAAAGCATTGAATGAATTGAGTTTGTAACAACCTTCTGGTGTATGGTGAATCCCAGATGTGAATAACCACCAGTCTCCCTAAACTAACCAATCTATTGGAACATACCACCTGGAATATCATACATACAAGGGTAACAACTTGTTTAATCAGGGATGGTCAGTAATGGTCTCTTGATCCACTAAATGATTATGAAGATACCATGTTGGTAGTCATATAGTGTGAAAAATGATTCCCCTGCACCTATGATTCATCGTACCTACCTTCACCGCACATTCCTACCCCAAAAAAATACACCACCTATACAATAACCCATATAAGGATATCATATATAAGGGGTACCACTATATATATATAAATTACATTATATGAGGTTCCAACAAGTCCTTCACAATATAAGAACAATGAAACCATTCCACAAAACCCCTTAATTTTCCAATAGACAAACACAATTTCAAAAAAACATTCATTTCAAAATTCAACAAAAAGCATTTCATTTAAATTCGAAAAACCAAATGGGATATGAAGCATTAAAAATCCTAGACAAACATTAGAAAAATAATTTATTAATCTCATATAAAATAATGTGGAACACCACTTTGCCAAAAATATACCATTGATGCCTTTCCAAATTTTAGAGAAACCATCATTTTTGAAATATGTGCCAAACGAGCCCTCAAGCCAAACACTCACAAAAAAAACACACAAATAGGAAAATTAAAGATCCATTTAGGTTTAATTTTAAACCCACTTATTTTTAATCACACAATTAATCTAAATTTATTTTAGAATCTAATGGACCATTCAAGAAACAAAGTCCATCATTATTTCAAAATTAATACAAAAACACACAACAAACTCAAAATACCAAACAGGCTATCATAGAATTAACATTCAACCTTAATCTCTAAATCACCAAACTAGCCATAAATAATATCATTAAATATAAAAAACATCCTTGATATATTTAATATAAAGAGTTTTTTTGGGTTGAAATAGAGAGAAACGGGGAATGGGTAAATATTGTGAAATTTATGATTTAAACTATGACCCAACCATTTTCATTTAATTGTACACCCATGTGTAATTCCCAAGAACATATGGGTGTGTACATATCCAATGGAACACTGCAAAGGTTCATGTAAATTCAAAAAACTATTTTTTTTGGGAACACAACATACATTCAAACTAAAAAATAATTTATAAATATTACCAATTCACACAACAAATCCCATTAAAACACATGATGTCGAATAAATATTTCCAAGAACACAAATCACCCAAAATCCCCTAATTATACCATTAATGTCTCAATAAATAATATCACAAAAAACCTTTTTTGGGCATACACATATTCATAATCAATGAAATCAATAAAAAAACTAATTTCAATAATTTTTATCTTTTTCAAAACATTACAATAACATATACCAAGGATACATAAGGGTGAAAATCATATTTAAATTTTTAATAAAAATTTATACGGAAACAATTAGTGAGAAAACATATAGTCATATATAAAGGATTGTTTCATAACCTATTTTATGGAAATTCAACTAACATAAAAACACCATAACATGGTAACAATATGTATTGGTAAGGATCTAATCATATATTAAAAATTATAGAATCACCCAAGAATGAAATATATTTCTTCAGAAAAGAAACCCATAAAATAACCTACCTTGGAAGGGTTAAGAATCAAAAAATCCTCGATAGTAGAGATAACCACACCCTGTAATAGATTCAAAATCCCTAAAACCATAAGAAAACTATGTCGCACATCCACCTTTATATCTAGATTCGACAAAAAAAGAAACCCTCACTAAAAAAACATAAAAATTAAGTAGTCTTTATTAGAGGGGGAGTCCTATGATTGGAATGAGATTGGTCGAAGGAGGGATGCATGCCAAAGAGGTCAAACAGAAGGTGATGCGCCAGAGATGTGGGCAGACAAAGTGATTTTGGAGGGAGAAAGGGTGTCATATGATCGATTTCGTCAGGAGGGAGGGGATATCGTGGAGTAAAGTGCATTAGGGAAAAGAAATGGTAGAGTAGGTATGGTCTGAGCAAGTATAATATGAAGGTGGTGGGTCATGTATGAGGCTGTGTTGGGGGTGGTACATCCAATGTGGATAAGAGGAGGGAGAGGGAGACTCATGAACTCTATAGTGTTTCCCTCAAAATAAAAATAATACTATTAAAAACTTATATTGAAAATAATAAATATTATAATAAATATTATAATATAAATAGTAACATCATTAATTATATCCATTTATTTTTTTATTTTATAATAATAATGAAAATAATTAAATCATAATAATATTATTTTTAATTTTATTAATAATAATATTAATAACAATTTTAATTATATTATTATTCATAAATAATTTTAATAATAATAATATTATTATCTAAAAAATTAATAATAATATTATTATGGTATAAAAATTTTATTTATATTAAATATTGTGATGTTGTAGTGTCACCTATTTCGACTGCACGAATACCACTAACCGTACGATACCCATGCACTGGGCCAAAATCCAAAAAAAATATTAAACATGAAAAATTTTAAACCATAACTCATCATAAACCTCAACGAGAATGTAATATTCCATCAAATAGTAACATAAAATAATTTTAAAGGACAATTTGTGATAGTAAATATATTTATTCATAGTTCAACTGGACATTTATTTTATTATAGGCGCATTATGATGTAATAACCATCAAAATATTGGGTCCAATATATCTCAATAATCATTCAATTATATAGTGAATGTACTCTTTCTATTAACATATGATGACACTATTGGGGTATATGATTTTGAAAAATTACATTTTATTTACATACTTTATGATGTATTTAAACATATTAATATTGAAATTGATTGTGATATTCTAATGGTATTCTTTCTATGCAATTCATTGAATAAATCATAGAATAGCCTATTTTTATGTATTCCTAATAATTATTAATGATATCTTCAATTCCCATAGAATAAATTTAACTTTTTTTAAATTAATTATTCTAACACTTAGTATCTATTTATAATAGAAAATCTCGAGAAATTAAATTAACACTTTAAAAAATGACTAATATGGGAAGTGTGTGGATTTCAAAAATTAATTTTATCCCATATTGGGTGCTAGAGTCTAGAATATCATGGTAATACTAGAAAAACATATACATGACATGGGTATTAATTTAAATAATCTTAAGAAATATCCTACTATGAGGTGAAAAAATGATTACACATCAATATCATCAAACATTTATTGGAACATCCAATTCCTTTTTTATGGGGGATTTTTTTAATCAATTGATAATAAATTATTTATCCTCCAATACACCGAGAGGAAAAATGTCACATTGGTTTCATATAATCATAAGGGAGAAGAAAAATAGCAGTTTACACTGATCTTGATTTGGAATAACATTAAGTAAATTGAATCTATATAATCCAAAAAGATCTATATGACATTTTCAAAAAAAATCTTCACACATTTTATTGAAAATTGTAATGGGAATTCCTTGAAAACTATTTAAATGGGGAATAATATATAGTGTATTATGAGGATTTAATTCTAATGGTTGGTTTGTAGAACCGAAGATTAATAATCAGCAACAAAATTAAATTTGTTCTCATTTAAAATTTATTAATTTTGAATTATCATAAAAAATTGGTAGTTCAATAATTTTATAGTTGTGATGATTTTATCATAAGGCTATTAAAATTTATATGGGAATCATAATAAGAATAATAAAATGGATATGAAACAAATTTTTTTATTAGATCATTATCATGATTTCCTAAAAAAAATATTTCCATCTTTCTTAAATTTGGGAAGATAAATTCTAGAAACTACCTCATGTGAATATTAAATTTCATCATGTGTGTAATAGAAAGATGTGAACCTAACATTTGTTGATGATAGATTAAAATTCTCACTTATATTATGGATGTAAATAAATATCTCATTATCTAGAGTCAATATCTAAATGTTTTTATTACAATAACACGGACACTATATGGCCCACTAATATAGTAAAAGGAATATTAAAGGTAACATGTAAAGACTAGATACATGGTTGAATGTAAAAGGGGTCGTTATTCTATATCTATAGAATCTGTGAATTTTTACAGAGGTGTGGTTATATTTATGATTGTTATTTTTTTAATAATAATTAATACAAAAATATATAAAACATCTATGAATTCATTAATATCTGGTAATATTAAAAGAAATATTCATTCCCTTCAGAAAAATAAGGATTTTAAGATATCAGTTAAAATTATTAACAGATTTATTATTTCATCCCATTTATAATAAACAACCGTAATTAATATTTTTGGATGAATCTTTTAATAAACCTTATCATGCATCTTATAGTGGAATTTTATGACCTGTTATGTATGGACCACTTTTCATTATTTATAGCTTATTTCAATAACAAGTAGAAGGATATAACATTCCATGTTATAAAGTATCCTAATTTTTTATACATGTTTCGGTGAGATAATGATGAAACCATTGGTATTTTCCATAATAAGAACAAATATTTATTCACTACGATTGAGGATAAATGTATCATATGATTTCAAGAAATGAGAAGACGAATTCAAATGAAATTTGTATTTCAGGGGGAAATGCTGATTCATTTACCAAAAATATTTATATCCTTCCACTTAATTGAGGGGTTAATATCTCAATTGAACAATTACAAGGGAAATATCTGATTTTCAAGGATTTATAAGAAATGTCATTAGCTAAACAAGAACAATTGACGATTAATATGTAATAGAATCACATAAGGTGCTTCTTATTCCCATGAAAATAACCATGTGGTACATTGGTTATCATTATAAAAAAGATGCGAGGGTCAATGTGTCTTCGAATATATTATCATTAAAACATCCAAATAAAAATAAATAATATGTATCTATTTCTAATGATTGATAACTTGATTGATCAGTGAAATAAAGTTCTATACTCCAATAGATTTTATATTTGATCATTTTATCACCATGTATAGGATAGAAATTAGGATTTTAATATGAACACATTTTATACATGGTAGAAAGAGAATGATTTTATAGTCATTCAATTCATACTCAAAAATGATAATGAAATATTCATTCACATAATTAGAAGAATATTTTTTTTCATTGATAAATTATTTTATTGTATTTAAAATAATATGTGTATATAAAATAATAATATGTAAGAACATGATTTGAATTTTTATACTATAATAAGTATATAATGTATGGATAAGTTTTACTCAATGTAAACTAAATGTGATCATCATCTTGAGGATGTATTATTCTTGAAAAAATTAATGAGAAGTGAGGGAATATTTGTAAATATATCAATGATAAATGTTTCCAATGAATGGCCATGAGAATTATATATTTCATAAATACATGGAATCATTATATTAATTATGTATTATTTGATATTAATTTAGGAATTTCATATTATTAAAAATATAATTCCATGTTTACTCGGAAGGGAATAAACTGTAATCAGAATTATAAATGTAAGTAATTCGTCAATAGGTTTATGAAGAGGAAAATAAAAGAACCATATTCATACGACCATCAATTGGTGAAGGAATATTTATTTCTAGCAATTCTTCATATAATTTTTTTGTTAGCATTTTCACGAATAATGTAAAAGTAATTTCATTTGCCACATGAGAATTAATGTTTCATAAAAATCCATCTTCCCATTGATATTTTTTCTATCTTAAATAATAATTACATTATTTATTTTATTAGAAATATATATTTTTTGAGTGGTGAGAAATATATACTAATAAAAAAATACAACATATAGTCAGACATATAGATCTCTACATAAAACAATTAACATCAATAGTTATGAATAGTAGTAATGATTTCTCAATGCAAACCCATATAGAAAAGATGAATAACGTTATAGATTCTATTAGTACAATTGATCCAACAAAATTATAAATGAGGAGACATAAGATAATTTAAAAATTAAAATGATCATTAAATATGGACAGGATAATAATAAATGAGGTGTTATCATCCAACAATTTTCACCTCATTTTTCAATAGTCTCAATTCCTAATATTTAATAATGTACTTATTAATGAGTTAGAGATATAGAAAAATATGGATAATGTGATAAGAGTTGAATCATCAATGATTATAGTTGATGATAATATATTGTTTATATATGGGATATTACTATATTTTATATCTGAGATTGAGTATAAGTTTTCATGAAAAAAATAAATCCCATATCTCATCATTCTCTATTTACCCATGAAACATGATGATGTATAAATGCTTTGAATATTATTGATGATGAGATAATATGAAGAAAGACATTACAAAATATATATCAATGTTACTTTTTTTGGTTATAAGATGAATTTTGTGAGGGAAAAATCCCTAATGATGATGAAATAATTTCCCTAAAAATATATAAAAATGGAAAAATATCATAGTGAACATTATAATAAAACATTAAATGTCATCTAAAGAAAAAAAATGATATATGTGTTATAGTATAACAACTCAAAAATAAATCTTTTTTCATTTTAATTCTATATGTATTTCCACATGATCGAAATTTAATTAATCTATTTTAAAAATTAGAGTGGATTTATGGAACACCACTCTCGCTTTTGTTATATTAAAATAATAGGATCATCTCAATGTTCTGGAATTGGAACTATAATATTATAAACACTAATATAAAAATTAATAAATCCTATCATATCTATACTAATTTTAAATATTATAAAACAATTCAAAAATGTGATTTAATGTTGACATAATTCTCTATGGACTACATGTGAGGTTACAACCAACATCTATCATTGTTCAGATTATCATACAAAAACAATTTCAGTCGATTATTAAAATCGAACCATTTGAGTACCTCTATGGGAATAGATTTATTAAACCTATATTCAGTAATGATGATGGTGAATTAATGATTATAGGACCTAAGATGGTTTAAAATTACAAGAAAATGTCAAACCATTCAACAACACAATCAATTAAATCAAATTCAACATAATTGTTATGATGATGACAACTAGAGAGACATGATGTTTGATATTGGTGATAATGTTGTTCTTAATATGTGTCCATACAACGATGTTACAATGATTTTAAACAAGTTATTGTATGGTGTTATTTATTTTTCCCCCTTGAGATCACTGATCATATGGGATTCATGCACCTTATACTAGAAAATCCACTAAACATATGTATTATCCTTGATGTATTCAACATAACCCACTTATTGAATTATATTCCCGATCCATCACATTTACTAAATCTGTAGGTGGAATATTTTGTATAATGATCTGTAATAGACCTATATTTTTATGTAACCTTAACCTTTAAAAATTGACTTTTAACTCTAGTGGGGTTACACACAAAACTATGTTTAAATGAACAATAATGTTCTATTAAAATATCATTATTTTATATGATATGTATCATCTAGCCATTAGATTAGTAGTAATAAATAATACTAAATAAATTATGAATAGTTTATGATTATATATGTATAATATTACTTGATTGGTCATTGAATGATTATAAATAAGGTAAATGTCATTTGAATTGAAAAGAAATATTATTATAAAAATAGCATTTATACAAAATGTGTTCCTTTACCAAAAAATAATAATTAACCCCTAATGATGAATAGTACACTACTACAAATATAGACATTAACACCACTAAAAATAAGCTTTAAAAGCACTAAAAATGTGTTCTAAAGTGCAACATTGATAAAGGGGGTACGCTTTATCAGTGCTTACTAAGATCTGATAAAGGGGTACTTTATCAGCGCTAAAAAACATTGATAAAACACCACTTAATCAGATTTAAAAGTTCTGATAAAACACCCCTTTATCAGCGCTAAACATGCACTGATAAAGGTAGACATTATCAGCGCTAAAAGAGCGCTGATAAATAGATGTTTTATCAGCCCTCTTTTAGTGATGATAAATATATCCATTATCAGCGCTCCTTTAGCACTGATAAAGGTGTAGTTTATAAGTACTTTTATAGAACTGATAATTGCCCTCTTTGTTGCTACGAAAATATCTTCAGCAGCACACCCGAACACCTGCAAAAAAACAGCATCTCAATAAGCTAATTAAAGCATGTCTACCCATACAAAATTAACTCATAAATCATAAGCTAATTAGACCAAGTATACCCATAAAACAAGTATACTCGTACACCATTAACAAATAATTCATAAGTTAGTTAAGTACATAATGAATACAATTCCAAATTATGGGGGTTGGGTGGCTCTTCAAGGGTTTTGGGTGGCTGTCCATGGGGGGGTTGGGGGTGTCTGGGGGGCTCTCCATGGGTGTGGACTGGTGTCCAAGGTGTCGGGGGTGAGGGGGGGGGGCTTTATAGGTGGTGTGTGTGTCTATAGGGGGTGGGGTGTCCAAGGGGTGGATTGGTGTCCAGGGGGTGGGTTCGGTCCAGGGGTGGATTGGTGTCCGGGGGGGGGGGGGGGCTTTCCAGGGGTAGCCTGCTGTCCAATGTGTTGGAGGGCTTCATAGGGGGTGGGGTTGTCTAGAGGGGTGGGTGTCTATGGGGTGGATTGTTATCCAGAGGGGGTGGGGCGGTTCAGGGGATGCATTGTTGTCCGGTGGGGGTGGGCTGGTGTCCAAGGTGTCGGGGGGTCTTTATAGGGGGTGGTGGTGTCTAGAGGAGTGGGGGTGCCCAAGGGTGGATTGGTTTCCACGGGGGGTGGGGTGGTCCAAGGGGTGTATTGGTGTCCATGAGGCTTTCTAGGGGTGGGCTGGTGTCCAATGTGTCGGGCGAGCTTTACAGGGTGTGGGGCTGTCCAGAGGGGTGGGGGTGTCAAGGTGGTGGATTGGTGTCCAGGGGGTGGGGGCAGGCCAGGGGTGGATTGGTGACTGGGAGGGGGGGAATTCGAGGGGGTGGGGGCGGTCCAGGGGGTGGTCAGTTGTTGTTTTCACTTAAAATTGTTTCCATTTTAAACAAAAGAGAGACCTTTGAATGGTTCCAGCCACACCGTGCCTCAGATTGTGGTGGGGTTAACTCATACACAACACCACAGACCCATGGATCATTATTATAAAAGATCAAGGCAATCTGAATGTGTTTGGTCAGATTTTCATAGGTTAGTTATTCTTTCCAATTAAAATTGTGTCCATTTTAAACAAAAGTGAGACCCTTTGAGTGATATCAGTCACACCGTGCCTCGTATTTAGGTGGGGATTATTCGTACACGTCACAAAGGACTCGTGGATCATTCTACTAAAGGATCAACAAAATAAAAATGCGTTTGGTTGGATTTTCATAGATCGGTTGTTGTTTTCACTTAAAATCGTGTCCATTTTAAACAAAAGAGAGACCCTCTGAGAGGTACATGCCACACCGTACCACGTAATAAGGAGGGGTTGACTTGTACACATCACAAAGGACCCGTGGATCATTCTTATAAACGATAAAGGAAATCCGAATGCGTTTGGTTGGATTTTAATAGGTCAGTTGTTGTTTTCAATTAAAATTGTGTCAATTTTTAACAAAAGAGAGACCCTTTGATTGATAGTAGCCACAATGTGCCTCATATTGAGGCGAGGATGACTCTTACACATCACAAAGGACCCGTGGATCATTTTCCTAAAGGATAAACATAATCTGAATGCGTTTGGTTGAATTTACGTTGGTGAGTTGTTGTTTTCACTTAAAATCGTGTATATTTTAAACAAAATAGATTCCCTTTGAGTGGTATCGGCCACACCGTGCCTTGGATTGAGGCAGGGATGACTCTTAAACGTCCAAAAGGACGATTGGATCATTATCCAAAAGGATCAACACAATTCAAATGCGCTTGGTCAGATTTCCAAAGGTCAGTTTTTATTTCACTTAAAATCGTATCCATTTTAAACAAAATAGTGACCCTTTGAGTGGTACCGGTGACACCATGGCTATAATTGAGGTGCTTATGACTCGTACACATTAATAAGTTCCCTTTTATTTTTATTATAAAAGATCAAGGCAATATGAATGCATTTGGTCGAATTTTCGTAGGTCAGTTGTTGTTTTCACTTAAAATTGTGTCCATATTAAACAAAAGAGAGACCCAATGTGTTGTACCGACCACACCGTACCTCAGATTGAGGCATAGTTTAATCATATACGTCACTAAGGACCCCTGGATCATTCTTATAAAAGATAAATGAAATCTGAATGTGTTTGGTCAGATTTGCGTAGGTCAGTTTTTGTTTTCAAATAAAATTGTGTCTATTTTAAGAAAAAGAGAGCCCTTTGAGTGATAGCGGTAAAAAAATGCTTCAGATTGATGAGGGGTTGACTCTTACTTGTCACAAAGGACCAGTGGATCATTCTCCTAAATTATCAATACAATCTGAATGTGTTTGGTCCAATTTCCGTAGGTTAGTTGTTGTTTTCACTTAAAACCGTGTCAATTTTAAACAAAAGAGATACCCTTTGAGAGGTACCGACCACACCATGCCTCGGATTGAGATGGGGTTGACTCATACACATCACCAATGACTCGTGGATTATTATCCTAAAGTATCTACCCAATCCAAATGCGTTTGGTCAGATTTTCGTAGGTCAGTTGTTGTTATAACATAAAATCGTGTCCATTTTAAACAAAATAGAGACCCTTTGAGTTGTACCAGCCACACCGTGCCTCGGATTGAGGGGAGGTTGAATCGTACATGTCACCATGGACCCTTCGATATTTCTTCTATAGGATCAACATAATCATAATGAATTTGGTCAAAT
Organism: Viscum album; assembly: GCA_963277665.1. Taxonomy (NCBI): domain Eukaryota; kingdom Viridiplantae; phylum Streptophyta; class Magnoliopsida; order Santalales; family Viscaceae; genus Viscum; species Viscum album. Next base: position 573,025,422 of record OY728160.1, read on the forward strand.
TTCCGTAGGTCAGTTGTTGTTTTGAATTAAAATCGTGTCCATTATAAACAAAATAGAGACCCTTTTAGTGGTACCGGCCACACCGTGCCTCGGATTGAGGAGGGGTTGACTCGTACATGTCACCAAGGACCCATGGATCTTTCTCCTAAAGGATCAAGACAATATAAATGTATTTGGATATATTTTCATAGGTCAGTTGTTGTTTTCAATTAAAATCATGTCTATTTAAAACAAAATAGAGACCCTTTGAGTGGTTCAACATTCATGCATGTTAATGGTGCATATCATCTGTTAAAATGGGAAAATGACTCATGGGAGAAAGAAAGTTTTGTTTAATAACAATTACAATTTTCCTAATAACATTTACACACAAAAATGATTCATCTTTTCATCCCCTTAACACCTCTAAAAAATGACCACCAATTGTACATGTCCCCAAGGGAGTTCTTCATTGTATTTTTGTACAATCTGCCATCAGGTATGCAACACACTCATTTATGAACACATCTATATCTTTTTCTGATTATGAGGATTTTTGGAAGTCATAGTAGTACTACAAAATATTAAAATAAATAATTAATAAATAACTTAAACTAACTAGTTGTTGTTTTTGAAAATACCTCTTTATGGATGCTAGTTTTCTGATGAAAAACGATCTCTTAAATAAATTTACAAACATAATAACCGCAATCATCATCGTTTGTTTGTTTTGGACACTAAAAAAATTTGATCATTAAGGGAATAAGTAACTTGTGTTGAGACATGTTTGGATAGTGAAATTTTATTATATATACCCGGATATTTGTCCAGACGCAGTAACTGCTTGCCTCCCTATGCTTAGCCCCTGTCCTCATTCGTTTTTTTAGATGATAATGATACACCACCCTGTAATAACAGAATCCTCAGTAAAATATAATATAAATTATATTACTTTATGTTTAGACCTAAAACGTAAGATATATTGTCTTACAGATTCACAAACTCCATCATTTGTGGTCGGTTTAATGGATATCGTTGCTTTGAATCCAGAAAATAAATCTTCGGAGTATCAAATTTCACCATAATTAGCAACCAATGTTGCCTAAAAACACAAAAAGGAATAAGTAATAAAAGAAGTGAAAATATAATTGATATGCTTTAATCGTAGTGTATTACCCCTACATGGTTGGTATTAGGAAAAGTCATTCATCTGTAATCTTTCATTCAAATGTTTTCAGCAGGCCATTCACTATTTCATCCCATTTTGATGGCTCTATTTTTGTTAGGTGTCTTGATGTGATATGAGGACTAATGAGTCCAAATCTTGGTTCATGGGAAAATTCCTTTCACTGTTTTTCATAAATGCGTCTATCAACAGTATATAATGCATTTAGTCATAATTTTCACATTAGATTAGCTTTTAGAAAATCAATTCATTGAAACATACCTCATATATACCTTTACAACTGTGACGCCTAGCAAACCGTTTACAAGTATTTCAGTTAAATTTTCAGCAACAACAAAATATTGACATTCCTCTCCGTATATATTCTCTTAGAAAACCACTATATGAATATTAACATCTTTTAGCTTCATATCTACATGAGTAATCAATGCTAGTAAATTTGGATAGAGAACATGTGGTGTTATTGTGCTTTCAGTATCTCCTTGGGATTGGTTGGTCGATCCTTTAGATGATTTTGTGCCGAAGTTTGTCACCCCCTTCGATTTCTCCGTTTATAACAGAAATCATTGGTTTAGATGCTTTTTTTCATTAATTGATAAAGGTTTAGATTGAAAAAAAGGAAATAAATAACTCTTTGTATGCATGTACTCTTATAAGTTGTGAGGGCTATGCAATGAATGTGTCAATAGCCTTTTCGACCATTTTAATATCATCGTCATCAAGTGGAATAGGTAACTCTTTATTTGTCTCATGAGATACAGTAATCGTTACATTCAGATGATCTTTTGTATGTGGTCTATTATGTAGTGTGGCATCTAGATATTGAACACTGTATCCCTCACTACATGGTGATAGGTGGGTGTTGACAGAGATAAATCACAATCATTATCACCCTGTAGAAGATCAGTATAGAAAAATTATCAGGGTTTGTATGATTCACATTTCCAAGTAAAAAAAATTAGAATATTGATTAACACAGCTAAGATAGTTCTTTGAGGTGAATGGCTCACCTCAAAGCTAGTGGGGGGGGGGTGGGGGGGCGGATGTTCACGCACTGGTTGTTCCTGAGTAGTGTCTTTCCTTTGCTTCCCACCCATAAATGTTTCTAGAAACTCTCCCTACTATTGAAATCATTCTTCAAGGGTTTCTATTTTTTCTCTCATTTGTTCCCATTTTTCATCTATATCATCCATTTTTTTCTTCTTCTCACAATATACTCGGGGTGTCACCCCAAACCCTGCACCTCTTACATGACCGTATTTTTCTGGCTGCTTCAAAGACGTCGATAATAGGTCTATATCAGCTACATGAGTAGCTGATTCCTGTGGTTGTTGGATATAGTAAAATAACAAATTATTATTACGTAATTGAAATTTCAGACAAATCTTTTTATCGTCTTGTCACACTAACACAAATTTCCAACACTTTATGTGTGTTCTCATCTACTAACTTCCATTATTTGTTCACACGTGCCTCTTTCCATAGCACATGTCAGGGGATGGATGTGTATTTGGTTTTAGACTCATCAATATACATATAAACATAGAAAGAGAATTATGATGTTTTTTATTGGAACAGAAGAATATTACTATAAATTTAAAATACGTACAATTTTCTTTTCTAATTAAGAGAACCACATCCTTTCTTTATGATAAGGGTATGTTGGTTTTGATGCACGTTCCTTATTTTCAGTACAATGTTTCTGTTTCAAAAATTAAATATTGACAATCAAAGTGATTAATACAGGTATCCTCAGACAACTCATTATCACCCACAATGTACCTAAAACTTCTCATCCCCACGACAGCCAATAAATGCAACCCATGCTTCTTGGGATATGAGGTGAGCGTAGACAATGGGTGGGTGTGGGTTTATTTTACCTTTAGAATCATTCAGGTGACATCTTGTTAAAATAGTGTGAAAATCTTGATGAATCTTTCCTAAAATACTTATTACATAATCCTTGTGTGAATCATCTACTATAAATATACTCTGCAAGAGATTGATAAGAGTAATACATTGTTTCATTATTTTATTTTCTTGTAAATTGAAGAAATAATTTCATAATGTTACCGTAATTTCATCCCAAATCACAGCCTTCAGCCTGGAAACAACATGGTGCCCTAAATCTATTTCAATCGGTACATGTTGCTGAGTGACAACTCCAATGTAGCTGCTAAACATAGCCTTGTTGGGATTCACAAGTTGGCCTCGTGCATTCCATCCGACTTCAAATTTGATGCCTATTGTTTTCACCTTAAGAATTATTGCTAAAACTGTCAAACTATGACGCACCTATTTTTTATGCGACGTCATTCGTTCATTCCCAACCATTTCATCGATATCATCATCATCTATATGTTCATATGGAATGGAATCAGTGGCATGCACGATTGTTTGTTGAAACTCAACACTAAGAGCAGCAGGAGCCGCAACAGTAGGAGCAGAAGTAGCCACAGAAGGAGTAGCAAGAGCATCAGGAGTAGTAAGAGCAGCAAGAGCCGCAGTAGGAGGAGCATCAGGAGCTACAGGAGCTGCAGCAGGAGCAACAGTAGCAGCAGCATGAGCTGCAGAAGCAGCAGGAGTAGCAGTAGTCGTAGCAGCAGTAGCTTGAGAGACTAGTTCAACTTCAAGTTTAGGAGCACCAGAATGTGCAGAAGTCATTGTAACATCCCAAGTAAGTAATGAATAATAGATATTTTTATCCATGTCTATTAATGATTTAGATAGTGATTTAGAGGCTTAAAATGAAAATAAATCCAATCTTAAGCATGGGATACACTAATATTTTTAAAATATTGTTTTACAGCCTTTGGATGGAAAACCATTTTTTAAGTCTATCTTTTGACAATTTTATAAGCTATGTTTGTCCAAAAAAAACTTATTCATTATGATTGGGATATCAAAATTTACTTTATGTAAATTTTTGGTATTTTTCCGATAAAGTTCATTTTTTAATGAATAGTGAAAAATGTTGTATTTTAATTCAAAACCTCTTTTTAATATAATTTATTAATATTATTATATTATCATTTGAATTGGTTTTAAAGTAAAATTAGAATATATATTTACCATTTAATCCAATAGTGCTCGTTGTAATTAATTTCACTATGAAATTGGACTTAAACTAGTGTCAATCTTTTGATGCTTATTGTTTCATAAAAACACGGCATTTACTCTGACAGCGGGAATTAATTATTAAATTAATTAATGCTACTTATATGTTTTGAGTTTTTTAAAATGGACTTTATTTTTGAATTCAGAATATCAAATATAGCTTAAGGTGATGTTTTGGTATTTTGCTGAAAAACTTCAATTTTTGATGAATAGTGAAACCACTAAGTGGTACTTAAGAAACAGATTTCTCGTTTAAATGACATTTTACCACCTCTGTGTTTTGAATTTCAAAAATAAAACATACATGGTTTTCATTAAGATGTAAAATGTGATTCAATGGGATTAAAATAATTTTTTTGGTGAATAGTAACTTTTATGTTTTTAATCGCGATTAGAGGTAATTAGTTCAATTTAAGGAAAAAATGATATTATAATAAAATGAAAATACATATAAACATGTCCTACCCTTATCTAATGTGTCATGGACGACCAAGACAATCTATGGGTCATCTTGGGGACCCCATGGAGCAATTTTGGTTGGGAAATGAGATAAATAACTTTTTATTTAATGTAAAAGTAAAAATGACACAAACATGAGTTGGTTTACAAAAAAAAAAATTACATGGAGCTATAGAAGTTATAATTTTGACTATAAGTATTAATTAGAAATATAAAATGATTTCCTACATCATGATATTTTTTTATAATTTTTTGACCTTAAATAAATTAAATTTATTATGACATCATGATGATGTTGTGATTACCTCATTAATAAAGGATTTAAATAAAATGAAATGATAATGTACAATCTATGACCTACACATGTCCAAAACCAATTGGATGGGTGTATTTATAACCCTTATCACCATACCATTGCATTTTATCAATGTGGGACCTTCTGAATCCGAAAGTCATTTTAAAATAATGTATCATTTCTTTACTTTCCAAGAGTGCCCCTCCTCTCTTCTTATAAAAGGACCCCACCTCTACCTCCATACCCACACTTCCAAAGCCTTTGTCTCAGCAAAAACCTGACCATTTTGTCTCTCCACATCCCTCTATTACTCCTTGAAGCTTCACATTGGGCATAATTCTTCCCAATGAAGCCTTTGAGATCAAACCAAAGGAAGTTACCTGATTTTAAGGTAATGTTTTCACTTGATTCCTTTTGTTTTATTTTACTTCTCCAACCCCCTAAACACTTTTTATTCATTTATTTTATAAAAATATCAGTATATTCAATATAATAAGATGTTTTTATAATAAGTATTCGATATACACTTACAAACACCTACATCTAATGGTTAAAGAACATACTGTTTCCGTGGATGGCGAATTTCAGCCTCCCGAAACGATGATTGTTCAACATTATTTTAACACCTTCAAAGGTGGCCATTAAGGTGACACGATATTTATATATGATATATAATATGTTTATTTTTCCTTAAGCATCTGTATTTTTCATTTTGGGAATACCTTTATGGTTTCCATTATGGTTAAACGCGATATCTTCATTTAAGGAAGTGCGGACTACCGCCCCCTCAAAGTGATTTGATTCGTTAAATACAATATATGGGACATATAAAGGATGGAGTTATGATATTATATATGATATTAAAATGTAATTATAATATACCTTTATATCATTATTATTTTATTCTATAAAATACAAAATAGAAATGAAATTAGCGTTCAAGCATACATACGGCTTACCGTCTCCATGAACGGTGCATTTCATTTCATACCTCTAAATGATTCTGTAATATTATAAATGCATGTATATACTGGATATATATGATATATATGATATATACATCATGATTATAATTCTGGATATAATTGATACATGAACAACTTGTAATTATAAAGGGTTTATTTTTGACTCAAGTACCAATGATCGTTAAAACGACCGTTATTAACTTAAATAATTACAAAGTGTTCATGACATGGAAATAAGTGATATAAAAGGAATAATAAACTTGAAAATGTTCTTAAAATAGTAGAAATTAACTCAAGTTTATTATTCAGGAGCTTAAAGAATGACCGAGTCAAGTCGGACCCAAGGTATGGGACTTCGTCTCAATCTTCTTTCATTGAAGCATATTTTGTTTTATACAGAACCTTCTTTAATATGGTTTATAAAACCCTTTGACATTTATTTTTATTCAAAATGAATATTTTTTATACGAAGCGTTTACTAAACGACAAAAGGGAATGTTTTTGTTGTACATATGCAGCGACAACAACTTCTCCGCCGCCGTGACCATGATTTGAGTTTCGGCTTCCTCTACAAGCCATACCTTCTTTTTGAAAGAAAAATAAATACCATGTTTTACTTTTCTTTTATTTTGGTATTTAAAATGTTTTTCATAACGTTTTTATATCAATGTGTTGTATTGATATTGTGTGATTGAAAGGTTGAAATGTTATGTTTCCTTTATGCATGATTTATGTGATATGATTATGTTGAGGTTCTTGGGAATTATTATGAAGAAAGGTGGTTCCGTAATAAACTAAGGGCGGGTGAGCCCGATATATCTCTCCAATGAATTGGGTAATGCGAATGAGTGAAAAATTAAGGTTTCTCCTAAGATATTTAGGGAATATACTGTGATGGGTATTTCAAACGTAACCAAGAGGGTTACTCCCTACGTAAGAATGTTATGAATGAATCAAGTTACCTTTATGTCTTATGATTTCTATGATTTATTCATGATTTGATGAGGTATGTTAAAGAGATTATGTTTTATGGGTAAAGTATTATTTCATTCTTATGTATATATGTACCCATGTTTCCTTTCCATATTTTTATATCCCTTACAGAGCTTTTTATGCTCATCCCAAGTTTTTGAAATGTTTTTCAATGGTCAAGGGAAAGTTACATGATATGATGATAGTGTTAAGGAAGTGTCAAGAAAGAATCCATGTTTTATTTTAAATTAGTTTCCATTTATGGGAAAAAAGAATTCTATCTTTTATGTAACCACTTTGTATAAATGTGGAACATAATACATGATTTGTAATCCAATTCTCTTAAACTATAAACCTGAAAAGATCCTCAAAGTGTAATCTTCTAATATCTCAAGATTAAGTAATGTTTAAGGCCGGGGACTTATAGTTTGTATTAGAGGTCTGTTTAGATAACTTTAGGAGTTAGAATTCTATTAAATGATAATCCAAAAATATTTTTTTTTGAAATGATATAGCATTTGAAGATTACCATGTTGCTTCATCTAAGACATGTTTGTTCAGAATGTTTTTCCATAGAGGAAACAGGGAAGCAGTGCTAGGAAGGCATACAGAAGGAAATAACCTTCCGAATCAGCATCTTGAGATGGTCCGAATTAGAACTGAACAATTTGTTGTAGTAATGGCGCAGTTGACTCAAGTGATAAATGGAGGTGGTATCCATGCACAAGATCAGCCAGATCAACTACAGAGGAACATGTCAGTGGTGGAAAATTTCATGAGGAAACATCCCCCATCATTCATAGGATCATCTGATCTTGTGCTAGCTGAATGGTGGATTAAAGAAATGGAGAATATTTTCGATGTCATGTGGTGTTCAGACAATCAAAATGTTAGTCCTGCTATTTACCGTTTGGAGGGTGAAGCAGATCAGTGGTGGTCAATGGTTAAAAATATCAGGGACACTGATGAGATTGATGATCATGACTATGATGAATTCAAAGATATGTTTCATGAAAAGTATTTTCCTAAGGCTGTTTGACATAGGATGGAAAAACAATTTTTGGAATTGAGGCAAGAGGAAGACTCGTTGGCTACCTATGAAGAAAGATTCACTCGATTGGCAAGGTATCCTCCAAATTTTATCCAAGACCTTGAGAGAAAAATCAATTGTTTTTAATCTAGATTAAAACCAAAATATCGAAGGGCATTAGCTTCTCGTGAGTTTAAAAGTTATGAAAAGCTTGTTCGATGTGCTGATATGGTGGAAATGGATTTTTTCGATGATCTAGTGTTGTATAAAAACCAGCAGAAGAAGAGACCGAGGTGGTAGGAGAAAGGGATGATTTCTTCAAAAAAGTCTAATGGTAAGAAACATTGGTTTCCAGTTTGTGATAAATGTGGGAAAAGGCATGATGGGGAATGTCTTCTGAATTCTAGAAAGTGCTACTAATGCGGTAACATGGGACATAAGGCTCGTTATTTCACTGTAATAGAGCAGGGTGATGGTAAGAACAAATTTGATTTATAGTTAGTGAAATTTTTTAAGTGAAATGAGATGGGTCACTATGCAAACGAGTGTTCGAAAAAGAGATTGAATAACGATAAGCAGTTAGAATACAAGTAGAAAGGGGTGGTGAAATCCTTTGCAACAACTTCAGCAGATGTCGGGTCATCAAATGAAGTTGTATCATGTACCTTGTTTGTTTTTTCAGATTATGCCAGTGTGTTGTTTGATTCGGGGTCCACACATTCTTTCATCTCTGAAACATTTTCTAGTAAAATGGGAATACCATCTCAAGAAATGACTCCTGAACATGTGGTAAAACACCTGGGGGAAATGTTGAGGCAAAAAGAATTTATAATAACATTCTTATCCTTATATGTGGAAAGAACCTACTTGCAAACCTTATTGTTTTACCTCTAGTAGATTTTGATGTTATCCTGTGTATGTATTGGCTCTATATTTACAATTCTAAGATTGACAGTAGAGCTACAGAAGTTTCTTTTAAGAAATAATTTCAGTTTGTGTACAAGAATGAACCCTTACTGTTGATAACTTATCAGGAGGCTTAGAAACTTGTAAACGATGGAAATGAATGTTACCTTGCACATATTGTTGAAAACAAGGGAACTGTTCAGATTAATTATGTGCCAGTGGTAAATGAGTATCCTGATGTTTTTCCTGATTAGTTGCCCGGAATAATACCAGATCAGGATGTTGAATTTACAGTTGACTTAATTCCTGATGCCAAGCCAATTTCAAAACCCCCTTATAGAATGGATCAAATTGAACTTTTAGTGTTGAAGGAGAAATTGCATGATTTTTTAGGGAAAGGTTTCATTCGACCTAGCACGTCACCATGGGGTGCTCCTGTTTTATTTGTGAAAAAGAAAAATGGTTCTATGAGACTTTACATTGGTTATAGAGCCTTGAATAACATCAATGTTAAGAACAAATATCCTTTGCCTCATATCGATGATTTGTTTGATCAGCTCCAGGGAGCTCGGTTTTTTTCAAAGATTGACCTGAGATCGGGGTACCATCAACTGAAGGTAAAGTAAGAAGATGTTCCGAAGAGTGTGTTTCATACAAGATATGGCCATTATGAATTTTTTGAAATGCCTTTTGGTATAACCAATGCACCTGCTATATTCATGGACTTAATGAATAGAATTTTCCATGAGTTCTTGGATAAGTTTGTGGTGGTTTTCATTAATGATATATTGGTGTTTTCTAAAAGTAAAGAAGAGAATGAAAGACATTTAAGGGTTATTTTGAAAACATTAAAATAAAAGAAATTGTATGGGAAATTCAGCAAGTGTGAGTTTTGGTTGCAACAAATTTATTTCCTTGGTCACATTGTTTCAAAAGATGGGATAACTGTTGATCCTGCAAAAACAATGGTTTTCGAATAATGGCCAAGACCCACAAATGTAATAGATATTCGTAGTTTCCTTGGTTTGGCAAGATATTACCGAAGGTTTGATAGAAATTTTTCACTGTTATCTAGTCCAATGACTAACTCACTCGGAAGGGTGTTAAGTTTATCTGGACAAAAGAATGAGATGATTGTTTTCAGTAATTGAAAATAAGATTGGTGAATGCTCTAGTTTTGGCACTACATTCCAAGAATGGGGAGTTTGTTATCTACAGTGATGCTTCATTGAAAGGACTTGGTTGTGTCCTAATGCAGAATGATCAGGTAATTGCTTATGCTTCATGACAGTTGAAAACTCATGAGGTAAATTACCCTACACATTATTTGGAATTAACTGCTGTTGTTTTCGCTTTAAAAATTTGGAGGCATCATTTGTATGACGTAAAGTGTGAAATATATAATGATCACAAAAGCGTAAAGTATACATTCACTCAGAATGAGTTAAACATGAGAAATAGGAGATGGCTTGAATTAATCAAGGATTACGATTTTACAATACAATACCATCCAGGAAAAGAAAATAAAGCGGGCGTTGCATTGAGTCGAAAAAGTAATTCTTCATTAACAATGTTGCGTTTGGAACGTGATCCTTTGGTTAAGGATTTGATGAAATTTTGAATAGAAGTTGTTGGAGGAGGAAGTTCTTATTTTTTGTTTCAGGTATCAGTGAGATCATCTCTATCTGACAGAATCAAGAAAGCACAGAAGCAAGATAGTGATTTGCAGAAAAAGGTAGAGCTTGTTCAGAAGGGTAAGTTGCCTAAATTCAACATTGATAATGATTGTGTTTTGAGGTTTGGGAAGATATTGTGGGTGCCTTGTGATTCACAGTTGAAGAGAGATTTGTTATGTGAAGCTCATAGTTCTCCATTTTCACTTCATCCTGGTAGTACTAAGATGTATAGAGATCTGCGGGAGTATTATTGGTGGGATGGAATGAAAAGAGATATTGCTTATTTTAATGTGAAGTGTTTGACTTTTAAACAGGTTAAAGCAGAGCGGCAGTAACTGAAAGGGATTCTTCAGCCTTTACTAGTCCCAGAGTGGAAATGGGAGAATATATCGATGGACTTTGTTGTGGGATTACGGAAGACGTCTCGAGGTAATAATGCAATCTGGGTTATTGTTGATCGCTTGACTAAATCTGCTAATTTCCTTGCTATACGAGATAATTTCTCTCTAGATCAACTTTCACGTTTGTATCTTGATGATATAGTTAGGTTACATAGAGTTCCTCTCTCTATTGTATCTGATCGTGATCCCAGGATTACTTCTAACTTTTGGAAGGGCCTTCAGAATTCATTGGGTATTGAATTAAATTTTAGTACAACATTTCATCCTCAATCAGATGGGCAGTCAGAACGAACAATTCAGACATTGTAGGATATTATACGTTCCTTCTCTATGGATTATCAGGGAAGTTGGGACCAACATCATTATTTGGATGAATTTTCATATAATAATAGTTTTCATTCCAGTATACAGATGGCACCATTTGAGGGGTTATATGGGAAGCGGTGTCGAACTCCATCTTTTTGGGATGAAGTGGTTGAAAGAAAGCTGATGGGACCAGAATTGGTAGAAGAGTTGGAAAAAAAGTTTAGCTAATACAGAAACACATGAGAACAACTCAGAGAAGGAATAAGAGTTATGCAGACAACAGGAGGAAGAATCAATCTTTTGAGGTAGGTGATCATGTTTTTCTCAAAGTCTCACCATGGAAATGTGTGATGCGATTTGGTAAGAAAGGAAAGATGGGTCCAAGGTTCATTGGACCATATGAAATTCTGGAGAGAGTTGGATTATTTTCAAACCGGGTGGCTTTACCTCCGAGTTTATCTTAGGTACATATTTTTTTTCAGGTTTTGATGCCTAGAAAGTACATGCCAGATCCATCTCATGTTTTGAGTCTAGAGGTAGTTCAGCTGGAGGAGAACCTATCATATGAGGAACAACCGGTCCAGATTCTTGACCATAGGGAGAAAGTGTTATGGAATAAGGTGATTAATCAGGTAATGGTTTCGTTGAAAAACTACATGATGGAAGAGGCAACATGGGAATCTGAAAATGAGATGAGGGATAAATACCCCCACTTATAAGATAAGTAAATAAATTGCGGGGACACAATTTTCTAAAGGGGGGAAGGATGTAACATCCCAAGTAATTAATGTATAATTTGTATTTTTATCTATGTCTATTAGGGAATTAGATAGTGTTTTAGAGGCTTAAAACGAAAATAAATCCATTCATAAGCATGAAATACACTAATATTTTTAAAAGATTGTTTTACTGCCTTTTGATGGAAAACCACTTTTTAAATCTATCTTTTGACAATTTTATAAGCTATTTTTGTCGAAAAAAACTTATTCTTTATGATTGGGATATCAAAATTTACTTTGAGTAAATTTTTCGTATTTTTCCGATAAAGATCATTTTTTAATGAATAGTGAAAATGTTGTATTTTAATTAAAAACCTCTTTTTAATCTAATTTATTTATATGATTAGATTATCTTTTGAATTGCGTTTAAAGTGAAATTAGAATATATATTTTCCATTTAATCCAAAAGTGGTCGTTGGAATTAATTTCACTTTGAAATTGGACTTAAACTAGTGTCAATCTTTTGTTGCTTATTGTTTCATAAAAACACACTATTTGCTCTCAGAGCGGGAATTAATTATTAAATTAATTAATGAAACTTATATGTTTTGAATTTTTTAAAATGGACTTCATTTTTTAATTCATAATATCAAATATACCTTAGGGTGAAGTTTTGGTATTTTTCTGAAAAACATCATTTTTTGATGAATAGTGAAACCACTAAGTGGTACTTAAGAAACAGATTTTTCGGTTAAATGAAATTTTACCACCTCTTTGATTTGAATTTCAAAAATCCAACATACATGGTTTTCATTAAGAAGTAAAATGTGATTCAATGGGATTAAAATAATTTTTTGGTGAATAGTATCTTTTAAGTTTTTAATCGCGATTAGAGGTAATTAGTGCAATTTAAGGCAAAAATGATATTATAATAAAATTAAAATACCTAGAAACATGTCCTACCCATATTGGATGTGTGATGGCCGACCATGAAAATCAATGGGTCAACATGGGGACCCCATGGAGCCACTTTGGTTGGGAAATGACATAAATAACTTTTTATTTAATGTAAAAGTAAAATTGACACAAACATGAGTTGTTTTACTAAAACAATTATTACATGGGGTTATACAAGTCAAATTTTTAACTATAAATATTCATTAGAAATATAAAAATATTTCATAAATCATGATATTTTTTTTATAATTTTTAGACTTTAAATAAATTAAATTATTTATGACATCATGATGATGCAGCGATTACGTCATTAATAAAGGATTTAAATAAAATGAAATGATAATGTACAATATAAGACATAACATGTCCAAAACCAATTGTATGGGTGGATTTAGAACCCTTATCACCATACCCTCGAATTATATTAATGCGGGACCTTTTTAATCTGAAACTCATTTTAAAATAAAGTATCATTTCTTTACTTTCAAAGAGTGCCCCTCCTCTCCTCTTATAAAAGGCCCCCACCTCTACCTCCTTACCCAAACTTCCAAAGCCTTTGGATCAGCCAACCCCTACCCATTTTGTCTCTCCAAATCCCTCTATTACTCCTTGAAGCCTCACTTTGGGCAGAAGTCTTCCCTATGAATCCTTTGAGCTCAAACCAAAGAGAGTTACCCGATTTTAAGGTAATGTCTTCACTTGAGTCCTTTTGTTATATTTTACTTCTACAACCCCTAAACTCTTTTTATTCATTTATTTTGTAACAAATACAGTATCTTCAATATACTAGGATGTTTTTATAAGAAGGATTCGAGCTAAACTTACACACACCTACATATAATGGTTAAAGAACATATTGTTTTCGTGGATGTCGAATTTCGGCCTCCCGAAACGATGATTGTTCAACATTCTTTTAACACCTTAAAAGGTGGCCATTAAGACGACACTATATTTATATATGATATATTATATGTTTATTTTTTCCTTCATATTCTGTATTTTTCATTTTGGGCATACCTTTATGGTTTCCATTATGGGTAAACACGATATCTTCATTTAAGGAAGTGCGGACTACCGCCCCCTCAAAGTGATTTGATTCGTTAAATAACATATGTCCGACGTATAAATGATGGAGTTATGATATTATATATGATATTACACTGGAATTATAATATACATTTATATCATTATGATTCCATTCTATAAAATACGAAATAGAAATGAAAGTAGCGTTCAAGCGTACGTATGGCTTACCGTCTCCATGAACGGTGCATTTCATTTCCTACCTCTAAATGATTATGTAATATTATAAATGCATGTATATACTGGATATATATGATATATATGATATATACATAATGATTATAATTCTGGATATAATGGATACATGAACAACTTGTAATTATAAAGGGTTTATTTTTGACTCAAGTACCAATGATCGTTAAAACGACCGTTATAAACTTAAATAATTACATATTGTTCATGACAAGGCAATAAGTGATATAAAAGGAAAAATGAACTTGAGAAAGGTTCATGAACAAGTAGAAATTAACTCACGTTTATTATTCAGGAGCTTAAAGAACGACCGAGTCAAGTCGGACCTGAGGTATGGGCCTTCGTCTCAATCTCCTTTCATTGAGGCATATTTTCTTTTATAAACAACCTTCTTTTATACGGTGTATAAAACCCTTTTACTTTTACATTTTTTCAAAAAGAATCTTTTTTATACGAATCATTTACTAAATGATAAAAGGGAATGTTATAGTCATACGTATGCGGCGACAAAGACTTTTCCACTGCCGTGAACATTATTTGAGTTTCGGCTTCCTCTACAAGCCATACCTTCTTTTTAAAAGAAAAATAAATACCATGTTTTTCTTATCTTTTATTTTGGTATTGAAAATGGTTTTCATAATGTTTTTATATCAATGTTTTGTATTGATATCTTGTGATTGAAAGGTGGAAATGTTATGTTTCCATTATGCATGTTTTATGTGATACGATTATGTTGAGGTTCTTGGGAATTATTATGAAGACGGGTGGTTCCATGATAAACTAATGGCGGGTGAGCCCGATATAGCTCTCCAATGAATTGGTTAATGCAAAGGAGTGAAATGTTAAGGTTTCTCCGAAGAGATTTAGGGAATATATTGTGATGTGTATCCCAAACGTAACCAAGAGGGTTACTCCCTACGTATGAATCTTATGAATGCCTCAAGTTACCTTTATGTTTTAAGATTTCTATGATTTATTCATGATTTGATGAGGTATGTTAAAGGGCTTATGTTTTTTGGGTAAAGTATGATTTCATTCTTATGTATATATGTACCCGTGTTTCCTTTATATATTTTTATATCCCTTACTATGATTTTTATACTCATCCCAAGTTTTTGAAATGTTTTTCATAGGTCAAGGGAAAGGTACATGATATGATGATAGTGTCAAGGAAGTGTCAAGAAAGAGTCCATGTTTTCTTTTAAATATGTTTCCATTAATGGGAAAAATGAATACAATCTTTTATGTAACCACTTTGTTTAAATGTGGAATGTAATGCATGTTTTATGATCTAATTCTCTAAAAATATAAACCTGAAAAGATCCTCAAGGTGTAATCTTATAATAACTTAAGATTAAGTAATGTTTAAGGCCGGGGCCTTATAGTCAGTATCTACAAAAGTGGTTAAACAATTTATTAAGATTAAATAAATTCAGTAATGATAAGATAATAACATGAGAGAACAAGATCTATATTACAAACAAAATATAACCTATTTACTGAACTGTATTTCTTTTTTTCAAAGGATGAAGGGATTTGACACCCCTATAGACTATCCAAATCCCTTCATTTTGGTCTCATATAACATACAAAAAATCATCTACATTGGTACTGCTATGAAATTATTGTGATCTACTATTAAAAGGATCATCCTCAACTAAATTTTCATCAGACCCTTCAGTATTTTTGGATGATAACAGAACAGTCGTGCACTTTCGGTTTGCAGGATCTGGAACATAAAAAACTTGTACCGCTTGTGATTCCATTATATATTGTTTGTCATTTTTACCATCATTACTAAAATCAACTTTCACAATTCCCCATTCACCTATTTAGACACCACTTTTGTTAACATTCCATTTTCATTTAAAAAGCGGAAATTTGAATGTCGTATAATCCAACTCACATATTAGTTTGATAATGCCAAATAATGACATATTTCCATAAATTGGATTTATGTATTTACTACAAGAAACATGCATCGCTTCAGCCAATAGGGTACTCCACTATTTTTCATGGTACTGTCTTCATCATGTTAATCTGTATAAAATGTATAACCCTTAATTACACAACCATTGTAAGATAATATATACACACACATGGTCCAGCACCTAGCCATCAACGTCTTTATGAAATTAAATTTGGATTTTCATCCAACTACTTAAAAATGGTGTCCTAAAACCATCCTATAAAATGGTGATTATGTGTATCTGATAACCATTTTTTAGCCCTCAGTAGATTCAACTGCCTAACAATTTCATTGTGAGTTTCAATATATGGGGAAACCTCCCAACTGATATGGAAAACATAAAGATGATCCTGCACCTGATCATTAATATTGATCGTCACAACTTATCTTCTAGAAATTCCCTCACCATCAATGTTTCCAGTGTGATGAGATTTCAGGATACCAATGCTTTCCACATCAGATAGTTATTCAGTAAAAGATTCAATGGATTCCTCAACAATATGTCTCTACACTGTACAACCCTCTGGATGACTTCAATTTTTGACTTACGCTTTCAAAAGCTTCATATACTGTTCAAAAAGATACATCCATCTATATTGCACAGGACCACGAAGTCAAATCTCTCTCCCCAAGTGAATCATCAAATGAACCATCATATCAAATAATGTTGGAGGGAGGAAAATTTCTAATTCACATAATATGATGACAATTTCTTTTTCGATAGCTAGAAATTTTCCTGGGTCTAAAACTTTGCTACATATAGCTTTGAAAACGAAACAACGTTTGGTTAATGCATGACAAACATTCTTGGAAAAAATGCAATGTAAATCTATAGGAATTAGATCTTGCATCAAAACATGGAAATCATGTGATTTCAAACCTTTTAACATCAAAACATTCATTGACACAATGTTCTTGATATTTAATGAGTATCCCTCTAGAACCTTTACATCTTTGAAGAATATGAAAAACTAATATCTCTCTTCCCTAGAAAGAGTATAAGTAGCTGGAGGAAGAAACATTCTATTTTCACCCTTCACGTGATCCAACTCTTCTCGTATTACCATGTCAACCATGTTCATCCTTTCCTTAATTCCATTTTTCTTTTCTGGGGAATTTAGAAGCATTCCGATAACACATTCACCTACATTTTTATCCACATGCATCACATCAAGAAAATGTCTGACGTACAAACAATTCCAGTTTGGTAATTCAAAAAAACTGATCTATTTTTCCAACTGATTTTCATAAGGTTTTTCGAAAATGGTTTACCAAAAATAGTGTTCAGATCTTTTACTTTCTCAAACAGCTGATCACCTAATAGTAGAGAAGTTGTTATGCGTTTTTCTGAACTTCCATTGAATGATGTCGTCCAAGATCGGTACTTATGCCGATGAGTTAGAAATCTACGATGTCCTAGAAACACGGACTTTGATGAATGTTTAAACCTAAATGATTATGTATCTTCTTTGCACAAGGGACACCCATGAGTTCCTTTAATGCAATAGCCTGAAAAATTTCAATAATCAGGGAAATCATTTATTGTCCCATACAACATCGCACTCAATGTGAAGTATTCGCTTTTATAAGCACCATACAATATTACACCTAAGTCCCACAATAACTTAAAATCCTCGATCAAATGAGCCAGATAAAAACCAATATCGTTACCTGGTTTTTTTGGTACTGATCTAAGCATAGATAACATGTTGAATTTCTTCTTCATGCATAATAAGGGTGGAAAGTTATAATTTACCAACATAACAGGCCATGTACTATGAATACTGGTTTGAAAACCAAAAGGATTCACTCCATCTGTAGATAATACAAGATGAAGGTTTCTCAGTTCTTTTCCAAATTCAGCATACTCATGATCAATTTTCATCCATTGAGGAGAGTCAGCCAGATGACGTACTAACCCATCTTTATTTCTTTTATCTGCATTCCACGACAATTGTCTTGTAATTTCTTCACTTCCATATAGGTTCCTAACCCTTGGAATGATTGGAAAGTACCATACAAATTTCTTAGGATTGGATTTATCTTTCTTGTATCGAGAAGCACCACAATTTGGGAATTCTGTAAGTGATTTTTTAACCTTGTGAAACAATATACAATCTTTCGGGCACACATGTATTCTTTCATAAATCATTCCCATCGAGCATAGAATTCGTCTAGCTTCATATGTCCATCTTGGGAGCATGTCATTCAAGAGAGCAAGTAGTTCCGTAAAACTGACATCCCTCCATCTGTTGCCTGCTTTCAATTTATACAACATCAATACAACTGAAAATGTTGTATACTTAGTGAAAGAATCATATAATGGAGTCTTTGCACAACTCTTTAACTTCTCAAACACTTTTGGGAAATCCTGGTGTTCTTCTTGAATTGTCTTTTTCATTTCCTCAATATGATCTTCATCATCATTGACTTCTGTCATCACATCCTCCATATAGTCTTCTTCATTTTCCATATATGTATTCATATCTGACGATACATAAAACGTAGTTTTATCCCAACTAGTAGCTACATCCACCTTTTATCCATGTTTATTCCAACATTTATAAATCCTATCTATTCTGTGACATATCAAATGTTCTTCTAACTCCACTAGAGTAAGTTGTCTAGAATAACAACAACGTAAACACGGACAAAGGAATTGAGAAGGATCCTTTGCGTGATCCTTTGCAAACTTTATGAACTCTTTCACTATGTTCTCCTACACTATTGTTAAGCTATTGGCATCCATCCAATCTTTTTTAATCTTCATCCTATTAGAATCTCAAATACTTGTTTTTATGGTTCAAGTAAACAAAACAAGACTTCCAAATACAGTGGAAGAGGACTACTTCCTTCTAAGGTGATCAAGTAGTCTAACCTATCAAGATTCATAAAAAAGAATATTATATTCACTAAAAAGATGACGATCTATAACACTATAAAGAGGATATAAGAGGAGACAGAGGATTTATAATCGATGAGAGATCCCTTTATTTGAGAGAAACCAAACGCATCCACTACATATTCAATCTAAGAAGAAGGGAGTTTAGAGGAGATCAAATTACTCTTGTAAGCCTTAAAGATTCAAGATTTATAATGAGAGTTGTGTATGACAGAAATGTATATAAAATGGGTCTCATGGAATTTAAGACTATAAAAAAAGATACCACATTGAAACCTCCAATGTACATGGTACCAAAAGGATTTAGACAACCATACAATGGTGTAGACTACTTGTGAGGAACTAGGCCAGGTTGCCATCCCACTTGACACCTGCCCAACACGTGGGAAGGTCGAAAGGGAATTATCAATCCCCATGGGTTGTAACTAGTGCCTAGGCATTGAGTAACACTATTGTGAATGGATTTTTCATGAAGAAAAACCTATATATTACATAATAATAAAACATCATATCATAACCAAATATCACAATATAATAGACCAAAAGATAACACTGCTATAGGGGATAACCATTTAACAAATTCAACCAAAACCAAAATAACAAAAAATGGTATGTGAACCAATAATACAACCAAGACTCCATGAAACATGAGGGTCAACATCCCCATTCCACAACCAATAACAGTCACCAAAAGGGGAACTACTAGCACATATAACTACCATCACCACCAAGGGAACCGTGCCTTTAACTGGGTAAAACATAAAAAGGTCTACATAAACCAGAGGGTGTTTATAAGGTGTGAGCCAACATACCTAGTTGGACACAAAAAAAATACATTCCATGTAATGACATTATTATAAACATTAACATGTAATATTTTAAAGAAAAATGAAGATACAATTTAAATGAAACATTCTTTGAAAAAAAAGTGATAGTAAATGTGACAAGATAATGGTACGAATAGTATGAGAAATATCGAAAATCTCCAAAGTATTAGGGATACTAGGGTCCTAGGATCCGCGTACTCTATGTGATCACATCTCATAGATATGAAGGCCCTATTTGAGCCTCCAATCCCTAGCTCATGAATGTTTAGTTAGTGTTTTATGTATATCTTCATTAAGGAGACCAATCACCAGCCTGACTAATTCACCTAATATACTAGACCTAATCTTCCCACCTAGATAACTAGGATCCCATTGTGCACAATTCCACCCCCTATATTAAAATTATATCTATTTCTTACAATCACACTTCTAATAATAGAAACACACATGAAAAACAACCATTTACAATAGTCAAATAATTATCAGACCCTTACACACAACAAAAAAATTGGAAAACATGTTTCCCACAACCCAGAAAATTTATAAAACCATTTTAGAACCAAATAAATCATATTAAACAGCTAAAAAATGTCAAATAATGGAACAACCTACCTAATTTTTGATATCTTCACAAAACCAGAATGAAACCACCAATTGAACTAAGGAAAGGCCCCAAGGATGCAATTAAACACCATAACCATAATGATTTAACCCAAATAAATGAGATTAAATACAACCTAGTTCAAAACCCTTTCTATAGAAAAATCACCCAAGAGAGAAAAAAGTAATGACCAAGAAAGGAGAATAAAAGATAATATGAGATTCCTACTTAGAGATTCCTTGTAGATAAAAGGCCAAATCACCCTAAAAATGGATCCCAAGGGAAGAGAGAAAGGGAGGTAATTTCACCATGGGATAGATGGTCAAATTGGAAGATTCTCCGAGTATAGGACCACTATGAAAAAATTAAAATGAACAGATAACCAATATTCCCATGAACCTCTAATGTATATCCTCCAAGAACAACATACATCAGCAAATGACGCGTCTACATCACAAAGAAGAGAGAAAATCCCAATAATGTCTAGAGACCTAGCATAGGTCACCCAACCATTTAAATTTTCACTAAAATGGTGGGACATATGATGGAAATATACTAAGAACACATCCCTTCACCCAAATAAGTGACTACAACCACTAACCATGAAGAACCACTAAGAGCATAATTCGAAACCTAAGGAAAGGAACACCCAAAACATACTAATTAATCCAAATGAAATAACACAATCAATATCCATAAATGATTCATCCAACAACAAGAACAATATTAACAAAATATTTGGAAAACATGCCTTAAAGGGAGGTCCAGCAAGCTGAAGAGGGCGTTGCGGGTGACAGAGCCCTAGAAAACCGAAGAGGGCATTGCGGTCAGCACAGGTCCGATAATGAGATTTCATGCATTGTGGGCGGTGGAGGTTCAGCAAACCGAACGAGAAGTTGCTGGCAGTGGAGGTCTGACAACAAGAAGCGAGGGCGGGGGAGGTCCAATAACGAGAAGCGAGGGTGGAGGAGGTCCAGCAAAGAGAAGCAAGGGCGGCGGAGTTCTGGAAATGAGAACTCAACAGGCGGTAGAGGGGAGTCGTAGGGATCCAGAAACATGAGAGCTTTAAGTCGCAATAAAACGAGGGCACTGTCTGACCGACTTTATAAAAAAATGGGATAAGGTTTTATCAGCGATAACAAAGCACTGATAACGACTACCTTTATCAGTGCTATTTTAGCACTGATAATGGTTGTCTTTATCAACGCTACAAAAGAGCAGATAAATCATTCTTGTATCAGCGCTCAAATTTTAGCGCTGATAGAGAGAGTCTTTATCATCGCTTTTCTAGCACTGATAAAGGGTCGTTTTTTCAGCGCTTCTTTAGCGCTTATACAGGGGTTCATTATCAGTGCTTTTCTAACGCTGATAGAGGGCCGCTTTATCAGCGCTAAAATTTTAGCGCTCATACATGAATTCTTTATCAGAGATTTTCTAGCACTGATAAAGATGTCCTCTATTAGCCCTACAAAATCATTGATATAGAAGACCTGTATCAGCGCTAAAATTTTAGCGTTGATATATTGGGGTAATTCCCTTGCCAGTTTTTGTAGTAGTGGTATAAATGACATTTATATATAATATACATTATAATTTATTGTTAAATTATTAATAATTATTATTCTAGGAATATGATAAGAAAAAATCCATATTTATACTTTCAACTGCATTTTTATCTAAAAATTTATTTGGTTAAATTTTTCATTCCTAAATTAAAATTAACTAATTCAAATTATATGTATTTATATATATAAAATAAATAACATATTTATAATTAGTATATTTAATTTTTGTAAGTAATATTATTTTAATTTTTTTTAAATATGAATAATAACCATGGTATAATTTTTCTCATCATTAAAGGGTTAATCGATAATATCTAGAATAAAATAAGACCACAATTAGTTGTTCATATAATATTTATATAAAATAATTTTAATCTATAACACATTAGGATTGAAATTTATTTTTCTAATGGGAAATTGTGCATAGAAATAATTAAATACAATTCAAATCAATGAATATTACAAAATGTAAATCACATTGTATTTAATATCATTATATGTTAACATAGGGACAATAGTATGTTATGAATAAATCATTGTTTTTATATTTCAATTAAGAAAATATTTGGGATGATATAAATGCATTTTTATTTTTTTATTTATATAATAATAATAAACTATTATGCAATTATGATTCTTTATGTCTCCATTTAATTAAAAAAATTATAAATTTTTATAAAACTATAAAAAGTTCTATAATTTGAATGGGTTAATTTGATACATTAATTTTAACGATCAATATGAAATATTTGGGAGTTTTCAAGGATATATATTTTAATTTTCCCATTTTCTTAATGAATTTTATATTGACATAAATTAATATGTTAATGATTTCCTATAATGATATTTTTATCTATGTTATATTTTTTATATTATTTAAATGTAGTAAAATTATTGAAATAAGACAATATGGTAATGATGTAGTTGAAAATATATTACATTGACCGGTTGTGGTCAATTTTTCACCTTTTTTTTATATATTACAATCCTATAATATTGAATATTATGTTACAAATGATATAATTAAAATTGGATATCTAATATTCAATCAATATTATAAGGTTTACAATAATATAAAACCCAATATATATTGTATTTATTATGGTATACTAAACCATTATTTCCTTATCTTGAAATCATTGTTTATTTTAAGGAATCTGGATTGAAAATGAGTTAATATAATTTAATATAATTGGAAATTACAAATGATCCCCTCATCTCAAATATAAAACTTTACATATGCTCTCACATATTCACACAACATTGAGGATTCTAGCTTGATCAAAATAAAAAAAATTTATAGACTTCCCAATCCACAATATATATGTTCATATCATACTAAATTTTAAAACCTATAAACATTTACAGGGGATCGAAATGAGTCATTTCCATCTATAAGAAGTTATAGTTCTTTTATATCATTGTATTAATATATTTTTTAGCCCCAAGATCATCACCCATTAATAATATGATAACCCTCCTCCCAGGTGAGTTCGCTGGGATTTCCCTATGGTTGACGTGGTTGGTTTTTCTGGTTGCGGTAGGTTCTTTCATTCCATGGGTGTTTTCTTTGTTTTTGTGTTTTATGTTATGTTTTGTGGCTAGATCTGGTGGTTTTGTGTCGAGGTTTTCGACCTTGATGATACCGGTGATGAGGGTTTCTGCCTCGTTGAAATCGGTGAAGGGTTCCACCGGCGGTAATGCTATCTCTCGTCGCCAGTTCAGGTGATTGCGTGATGATGGGCGTCGGTGAAGCTGACCAGCGTTCTGGTGATGGGATGATGTCTGAATGGTGTAGATCCATTGTTGTTTGACGACGTTGATGGATGAAGATGGCTGGTTTCTCTTGCCAGCGACATGCTGTTTTTTTGTGACGTTTTCCAGGGACGACCACAATGGTCGTCGATGCTGACGATGACAGGAGTCGGTGCATCTCGCCGGTGTCCCAGTGAATGTGTGGCGCATGACGGTGGTTCGATTTGTGTGTAGGCTGTTGGATTGATGTGCAGTGCACGGTGCGAAGTATGTCAGTGATATCGTGGGATCAGTTGACAGGCTTGATAAGATCGTGGGCACGTGATGATGATACAGGTTCGAAGATCGAGGCAGCTGGTAGTGACTTGATTTTGAAATTTGAAAGGTGTTTTTCATCCAGATGTGGAGAAGTGGTTTAAGGGATGTATGGGTACCAGAAACCCCTTAAATAGGCTTCATAAAATGGGAAAAAATTATTTCCAAGTAATAATTGATATTTATGAAGATAAATATGATTGGAATTTGTTGTGATCCTAGTTTTATATAGACTGAATCACATATTTAATTCTTTTTAGTGAACCATTCCATCTAAAATGGTATGGATATTGAACACATTGCATAGTAATATCCTTGTAAATTCACTTTCAATAGTACGTGATTTTTTAGATTATTTTATGATAGAATTACATGTATTATGTCTATATTTTGATCTAATGGTTCGTTTTTTTGGATATTGTATGATTATTTTCTTATGAATGACCAATAATAAATCATATTCTATAATTGTATATGGTTTCAATATTTATTCATCAAATCCATTATTTTACATGATTATATGGTTTCTCACTATGATTATAGTTTCTCACACTATATTCACTTATTTTAGAGAACATATGGAAATTAAAGGAATCATATTAATTAAGAATGTGGTTGAAAATTAAATTATTTTCCCACACACACATCAGAATATAATTCGATTTATAATGTTTAATATTCTCTATATGCTCCCTCAACATTCTCTAACCATTGATAATGATTAAGATCAATGATTAAAGAAGAGAACAATGATTTGTTGAGTTTTTCCTAATTAAAAAACACATTATATTAGTGGATTTGGAGATCAATTAGTTTCAAATGAATAGATAAATAAAATTTAATTGAAATTTAATATTATTCAATATTTTTATTTAAAAATATAATTTTTGTTATTTATTATTTTAATGGTAATATATACTAGTAGTTTAACCTTTTCAAGAAAACTAATGAAAAATAAGCAATTGAATCTATGAATTTATTTGAATATAAATAATTATTTTCCAAAAAAAGTTCACCACCTTATTCCTTTGAAATATGAGTATGCAATTATTTATTTAATGAATAAGATTATGGAATATTTTAGACCATATTGAAAAAATCATCGGGCATTTTCTGAATGCATTTAATATTATCAACTAACATTAATATAAGGATGATCAATTATTTAATAGGTTTAAATAAAGCATCCAAAGGGAATTATCCATTAGGGGCTTTAGTATCTAAAAATAAATAATCCAATGTTCTATCAATGTAGGGGTTGATATTGGAGTTCCCCATCAATCATATCCTTTTGAAAATAAGTGAAAAATTTTATTCAATGTAAATTATAATAAACATTGGCTAGAGATTATAAAATTTCCCTCAGTCTCAAAATTTATATGGAAACACTATGGAAATTTCTATGAGGTATCTGGTAAATGTTTTATGTTAGCAATGAATGTTCATCAGGAAATAAAATGCAAATTATAAGAGAATATATAATCTAATGATGTGAATAATGTTAAATGTAAATACAATACGCACAATGCATTATTTTAAATACATTATCTATATTCATTATGGAAACTAATATCAAGATCTAGTTATTTATGTGATAATTTATGTCAACATTATATTAAAACTAGATAAATAGTGTAAATCTCATGTGATCACTATTTCTAATGTGGAGTATGATTAAAACAAGGTGAATTGTATAAATTCCATCCACTCAAGAATATCTAATGCCTTAT
This sequence comes from Viscum album, assembly GCA_963277665.1. Lineage (NCBI taxonomy): Eukaryota > Viridiplantae > Streptophyta > Magnoliopsida > Santalales > Viscaceae > Viscum > Viscum album. The sequence goes on from OY728160.1 coordinate 573,051,329, forward strand.
TTGAGGCATTATCTACACACTCATTTATATATAATGACATTTCCAATGGTATCATAGTACAAATCTCTTATTAGATGTTTCCATTGTAGTAAAAACTCACAAAGTCGTAATTATTGCATCCCATGTATATGATTATTCATATGTTGCTGTTTTTTGAGTTGTATTTGCTATCAATATTTCCATTATTCAAATTTTTTAATTATATACCATTGTAGGAATAAGTTTTTTAATTTAAAAAAAATACATCAATTTTAGCTTATGGGAATATTAAATTATTATTTCAGACTGACCATTAAAACCCTATTCGCATGATAAATAATTATATTTTGATTTAAATTACATATATAGTAGGGGTGCAATTTATATTCAAACATGATGTTTATACATGATGGTTGGTGAAAAAATACACATTGAATATTTGACTATTGTGTGGGATTCTACTAATTTATTTCAAGAAGAGAACTAAATTATTACACAGAATTTTAATGATGGGTTCTCAATAGAATGAATTCAGGATGTTACACCTATAGAATCCATATAGAAACTTCCCCATTGACTTTAAATAATTTATTACATAACACCACTAGAATCATGAAAAGTAATTCATTTATCCAACTAGACACATTGAGTTGATCATTTTATATTTTTTATGAAAAAAAATTGATTTGTACGATTATGAATTGATTATTGACATCTTTATAATAGAGATTTCAATAAAATTTTACATCTACTAAGTATTAATGAATTATTTTTTCAACTTTGTGGAAATACATTCATTTCAATGATTTAGATTTTTTCGTGATATCATTAAATGAGAGTCAATAAGGTGGATATACCCCAGAAAACATTCCTTATAGGGAATGGACACAATAAATTAATAATGATTCTGTTTAGCCATAAAAATCCCCTATATATTTATGTATATAATTCATAAAGTGATTGGAAAATAATAATATTATTATTTTGGTTGTCTATAATAATGATATTTTCTATTTTCTCAATGACAGTGAATTAGTATGATGATTATTTGAAAATTTTTATGATGACTCTATGATATAATATTACTATGTAGAATTTACCAATTTTGATTTTTATCATTAGAATTAATTATTCCTTAAATTTCATACAATGTATATAGTTTTTTTAATCTATAGGAAATCACCAAAGAATAATCAATTACTTTTTCCATGTTGAATACTATGTTTACACAGTGTTCCCCAGAAAAATTAGGTTCCATGAAAAAATTAACAAATTCATTATTTGGAGTAAGTGGTGGAAATATTTATAACGACATATAAGAATTATATTTATAGGTAAAGGTTAAACATATTAACAGATAAAAAAATTCAATGTATTTTTTTGGAAAACATTATTTGAACCGGCACCAATGAATATGGTTATAAATAAAAAATGATTATGGCCCCACATTAAATTACCACACTTTGATTAATGATATTATAGTATTTACGAGATTCAAATATATCATAATTTGTTTTCTATGAGAAGGATTACAAAATATCCTCTATTTATATACAAAAAATGTATGGAAAATTAAATCCTAATGGAAGGGGTTAAGTCTTATCTTTTGAAACTAACTGCTCCCCCTTGTATCCACATGATTAATAATGAGTCACATATGTAATATTTATATATACAGTTTTATGTGGGGAATGATCCTGAATTCAACCATGATTTTAATGGAAAAATTAGTATCTGGAACAATGTATGTGTCCCTTAATAACAAAATGATATGAATGTGATTGTGGATGAAGGATATAATTCATTACTGTCAATTCATCATGGATGTATAAAGATGTACAAAGGATTAAAAGTGTATTTTATTGGGGGGTGAAATGACATATGATAATGAGGATTATATTTTTTGGTTCATTATATGTCAGCATGTTTAGGAATATATATATATGTTTAAGGGGATGTTACAACATTTACATATACATTTATTAAAATGGTAAGAAATCAATATATTTTTTTCATCAGATTAATCAATATATTTTAAGGTCATAATGAAATTTTGGTTGTTTATGATGTCCATATGATGTTAGAAAAAAATATTTCTCTTCAAGCAAACATCTATATTGATCAAATTACTAATTTATATGACATTTAGGTGGAATTATATTATATTGTTCGAGTATAAATTATATCAGACAATGATCAGATATTTACCATGATTTTTTGGGATGTTTTTAGTATACTCTAAAAATATAGTTATCTTTCAATGATTAATATCATCATTAGATACTTTTTAAATCTAAGAATAAATTTAAAACTATATATGGTATATGAAGAGATTTCATTATGGATTTTAGTGGTTGTTCTATTCCACACCATCATAGGGTGGAATTATCATATAACCATTACTTTGAGTCTATCATTTATATGGTTCTTTATAATTCCTAACATTATATGAATGTGAAATCTCCAACATGATTAAATCAAACTCGATAAATAATTATTCTTGGACCTGATATAACTATGTAAATTGTATATAATGTAATATTCATTAAATGACACATAATAGAAACTATAAGTTGTTGAAATGTAATGTTTACAATTATTAAAAAAATTATAGAGTTATAATTTTGTGAAAATTAATTGATATAAATATATCACAATATGTGGTTGGTATGATTTTGGAATAATGGATTTCTAACATCAATGAATATTGGACATTAGGAATTTATTTATGATATCAAGATGGTATCTTATTTTTTGTTCATCAATTGAATCTACCTCAAATTCATGGTGTGTTCTATACATCTCTCTTGTTGAAGCACCAAATTGATCATTACTAGGTATTGAACACAGAGGTCATACGACATGAGTAAAATCATTTTTATAATGACAAAAATAGGAAAGAATATATATAAAAGAGAGATGTTTCTATGAAGTAAGACCACCCACCAAATCAGTGTTTTAGGGTTAAACCCCCAATTTGAAGAAGAAACCCATGATCTTATGTTTGTGATAAGGATAATGTATTATCATATATTTGTTTCATAGTTATTCATTTCAAGGGATAAATTTAATATATGGGGTATTTAATGTAACACTCAATGATTTTAATAAAATACATTTCTTCAATTAATTATATATATTCGATATATTACGTTACACGGGAAACCACATTTCATTGAACTAAAAAATACTATTAAAAAATTTCTATTTAAAGGTACATTTATTTATATAGTCATTGGATTTCTGAGTGTAAATCATACTGAATAAGTTATCAAATATTAATTTATATACACATTAAAAATTAATTCATTTGATACTGAATGATTTTAAATTAATATAGACTTCATTTGACATAAGATATTTTTTTCCCTGAAAAATAATGAATATTCATGTAATGATTATTTATTATAATAAAATACATAAATCAAAATTGGATAAATTTTTAATGAAATTTATATACTATTTCGTCTATTAAATTCATTAGATAATCAAAAATAATAAATGATTGAAAATGAAAAAAATTATTCAATTTTTATGAATAAAAATTATTTTTTTCAATAATGTTGTTTTAGTAACATTTATTTCACCAATGGTGAAATTATATTCATGAAATATAATGTATTTAATTTGAAAAAATATATTACTTATATATAATAAGGATGATAAAATTATAAATATTTTCCCATTTTATTTTATATATATATTAATACTAATATGGGTGAATTTTAATAGCATAGTAAATGATAAATATGGTAAATATAAAATAGAAATAAATAATATGTCTATAATTTTTCATTAAAATACTTATTGGATGATTTGATTTCATCTATTACCACCATAGTATTGCAATGGAGTTTTTAATTGAAACATTTTAATAAAAATAACCTATATATTATTTAAAAGAAAGAATGATACAACATGTCAATATATATGTTTTGGATATCGTTTATATGATAATATATAGAAAAAAGTAAATTAATAATGAAACTATATTTTATCGAGCTTGATAAAATTACGTTCATGATATTTTGATTTAGTTGTTATATATTGACTTTTATTGTGGGGGAAATTCAAATGTAGTATGTTTCAATTAAATAAAAAATATAATAAATGATATAAAATATATTAAAAGTCAAATAATTTGAATTAGATAATTAAAATGAGAATTTTTATAGATATATAGTAAAAATATGGGAATTATTAAATAATCACATATGAGTCACCGATTTTTTATGATTTAATTATTGTTAAATTATATTTATAGTTTCCCATAGGAAAATAAGAATTTTATTTAAATTAATATTTAATTTATTTATTTAAATATAAAAAAATACTGATGAAAAAACAAGGTTTTTATGACATATTAGAAATTTTCATAAATTGTTTGTTTACTGTTCAACAATAACCTTATAATAAATAAATTTCAGCCCTTTAAATTTAAGAAAGGTGTTATCAATTTAAAAAAAATAATATTGGTTATCTAAGGGATAATCAATATGATAATGTTTAAAATAAAAAAATAATTAGATATATCATTTGATGGGATTAAAAACCTAACTATATTAAAATAGATTCCATGTCTATTTAGAGTATATTTTATTGAGAAGTAATTTTTTATAAATTAATATTTGGAAATACTACAAAAAACCATCCCCTCAATTACGAAATATCACATTATACCACACAAAATCAATCTGATTCTAGCTTTCAAGATTCACCATCATAAATCCATTGCACTTTTCTAAATCCTTATACAGATTCTATATTTTTGGTTCTACCCAAATAACCATCCACACAACCCTTTAGATGATTTCTAGAGGGGTTGTTTAAAAGAAGAAATTGTCAAGGTTCTTTCAACAAAAGGGATATATTAATATAATGTTATTATTTATCATTATGATTTATGTATTTGATGTAACGATGAACTAATTCTCAAAACCAATAATTTTATATGTGTTATGTTACAATAATATTTTTAATTAAATCATTTCCCTTCATAGTTTGTAATATGATGGATGCATTATGATCAATCAGAACACATATATATGATATTCCATATGGTACATATGGGTCCTATATAACCCTCCAATTAATTTTGTATAAAAAGATATCTCGTGTTTTATATAGTTTCAGATAGGGGAGTGAACCCAATTTCATAACAGATTAGTGAACATCGAATACAATGATGGGTTGGGGAGTGAATACAATCTATATACTGTTATACAAATGATGTTGGACTGATGAGGATCACACGTACATTTCCTATGTGTGTGAGTAAATTCCATGTATTATTTATATATTATGATCTAATTGTTCATTTCAATTAATTATATTAAGATTCATGTATTATGAACAAAAATTAATAATTATATGGTTTAATTTTATAATATTTAATATATAAGTTGTGGTTTTCAAACATTAACAACACGTACTTATATACATATGATAACCACATTCATATGCAATCATTACAATCTCCCTTATCTATAATTAATGGGAATATGAAAATATACTTTTCTTATATTTTATCTCCCATGATTATTAAGAATGGTATAATGTATGATAAATCTATAATGGATTGTTTTTATGAATAAATATGTGTTAAATAATGTATCTATTATTTGAAAAAGTTTTATATGCTTTTAAAATTTTAAATTTGTATAACTAACCTATTCTGGGGTTTGATCAAATGTAATGAAATGAATATTCATCTTCTCAGATGTAATATCTATGTATGAAAAGAATATTTTCCAAATTTCTTTTCTATTGTAGATAAGGTAGTGATAATATTGGTCAACTGTGACACTGTTATATGAAATAACACAACTCACCATTTCATAGTACATTTGAGAAATAATAATCAGGAGAAGGAATCAGAAAAACATGAAGTTGAAATTAAACTTAATTACCATAAATTATTTATCTAGATTAATAAAGTTAATTTTTTCTATGAAATTTTATATATGGGAATGAATTTAATTACATTGTAATTATCTATATTAAATTTCCTTTGGAATATATAGTTTTTTTTTCAACAACGATAATATAGATGGTAAGAACAATAAAACTGGGTAATTAAATAATTATATAATATTTTAAATTTTTTTTTGATAAAAATTTGACTTTAAAAGTAGTAATATATATATATATATATATCATTTTTAAAATATATTTACTAAAATATTATTTATTATTAAATTTTTTTGAAAATAGAATTTCTTCTATGATTATTTTGAATCTTATATATTGTTATTATTTTATAGAATCACTATGAAGTAATGATATTATGATTTTTTTAAGATTATTTTAAACTAATTTATTTTTATGTGTATAGTGATGATTTTTACTTTTTTCAAAAATGGAATCTATTATGTCATTATATATAGATGTCCAAGGTGTCTATTATTATAATAAATTTTAGATGATAAAAAATATATTCAAATACTGTAATAAAGAAATAAAATATATTATCATTATATTGTAATTGTCATTTTTAATATTTTGGCATGTAATAAATATTTATTTATAATTTAAGAACTATTTTTGAATCTTCATTATAATTAATAATTTTTTTAGTGATAATAGGTTTTGGAATCATAATAATAAAATTAATTGTATTTTTTAAATATCAAAAAAATATGTAAGTCATAAAAAATTATCATATACATACTTTAAATGAATAAAAAATATTTTATTCAATTTTTTTTTTCATTTTATGTGTTTTCATTTTGAGTAAATTTTATTACATATTTATTAAATAATTATGTTCAATGTTTCTATAATTATAAAACATTATCATGAAATTTCTTAAGAATGTTCTACTTGTAATTTCCCTAGACCAGCTAATCTAGATCTACTACTTCAAAATAATATTTGTATTTCTATAATCATCACCAAAAAATTACCAATATATTACTCTCAAAAAATCATAATGGTAAACACATGATTTCATGTCAAACATTATAAAATACATTTTTGGGGGTTTTAGGGAAATAAGAAAATAAACAAATTCATCAAAAAACATACATCATTTCATTTTGTAATATTATTAAAAATAAAATATATTAAAACTGTATTAAAATCATAATGAAATAGTAAATAGATTATGATATATCACAAACTATTATTAAGGTTAAATGTAGACACTAACAATTGAATCACATCAGTGAGAATAAGAATAGAATATAGTTATGATGAAAAAATCTATGTGAATTTGAATAATGTGAGGAAATTAAAACACATCAAAACTAGAATCATAATAGATGTGACATGTTATAAATATTATCAATGAAAATAGTATTGATAATCAATAATGATGATCTATGTGTATGAATCATGATCACAGGAACCCATAAAAATTTAGAGCAAGTATAAATATGATGTGTTTATCATGGATGATTATATTCATAAAACCATAAAATAACGGTTAGATATCGGGTCACTATTCCTATTTAATAACCAAAATCTCTTAAGAGTACCATGTTGGGTAACATTATCCAATCATAGGAATTACTTAAATTTAATCAGCCCCATTTTCATTAACAATTAAATTAATCTTTAATAAGATTCCAACATAAAAAATAAAAAATATATCATATGAATGTGGGTTAACTCCACATTCCCAATATAATAAATAAAATCCATATATCAAATATGGAAAAAAATTAATGTTTTAACTTTTTAACATAACAATGAAAATTGAGTTTTTAGAGAATTATTTACAATTGGTAAATAAATAGGTTCCAGGAAAATCTCATTGAGACAATCATAATCCATCCAATTAAAGAATACGATTGAAATCATTAACAATAATCTACATTTGAACATATATAATTTCATGGGGATTAGGAATCATTTATACATATTCTGTTTATAGATAGTTAGAATCTTTCTTGAGGAAATTACACATTAGAATTTTGAAATGACATATATAAATAAAAAACAAAATAATTTTGATGATCCAATTCATGTAAATTGTCTTTATATAATTTTATTGGAATATCAAAAATAATGGTCATGCATGTGGGATAATCATTTAATTTCATAAAATATAAAAACATTATTTTAAATCCTTTTGTAAATAGGGAAAATATGACCCATGTGGAAAATATTATAAAAATTATTTTCAAATATTTTTAAATGTGAATCCTTGATCATGATATATATAATATAGAAATCATATATTTTTAAAAAAAAATTATTTATATTTTTAAAACATGGATATGAAAGAGAATTATTCCTGATATATAAGATGATAATATATTGGTATCACATAAAAAATATTATTGGTTTTTATTTAATAAAAATATAGGAAACAGAAACTAAACCTCGAAGAAAAATTCAAGAAGATTGTATAATACAATAGATATGGTTCAAAAAAAATTATATGTTTTTAGCAAAGGTATGTTGAACATAAAAACACTAAAAAAATATATTATAATAAAAGTAATTTACAACATTGTTGTAGTTTAAATCAACATTAATTGAAACCAGTAGTATGATATGGATCATTAAACTAAAATAATTTCAGAAATTAGTTTTTCAAAATTAATTTATGATGTATTATATAAACCATACATGTAAATCCTAGATCACATCAAGAAACCTGTCATGAGGAAATGAGATTGATTCCATGAAATACCTTCCAAATACCATATTTATTTGTCATAGTCAGCTGATGATGCAATTATGTGAACATATTTATGTACACATAAATAAAGTGGATATACGGAATAATATAATTAATATTTCAATTAATTCATAATAATAGGAATAAATTGTCAATGAAGCTGTGTTTCAAATTAATGCAATTAAATTGACTTATGAAGCATCTTACCAGGTGTTAACGTTCGTGTCAAATAACCATGGATAAAATAAATTTAAATTGCAGCATAAAATAACATAATCTAACAATATTTAAATATATGACATGTTATTTTCAATTTATATTAACTATATATAATATTTATTTTATTATAATCAATCCTTTATTAATTTTAATTTAGTTAAAATATCTTTCCTCAACTGCACAATTGTTACTTATTCCATTTAAAACATTTATAATTGAAGAAATATAATTTTTTTATTTAATACTAATTTTATCATTATTTAATTCCATACAGTTGAAACAGTTTAAATTGATTATTTTACGGACACATGGAATTTATTAATTCATTTATCCCATTTTTTGATTTCTGGGTACATTTTTTTAGTTGAAAAATGTATTCAGTATTTAAATCATGGACCAAAGAAAAAATTATATCATCTATACAATAAAAATCAGGAAATAATTTTCATTTTATAAAAATAATTATTCTCTTTATTTCAATACTTATTTATGTTTTTGAAAAAGTGATTAATGTAATACTCTAAGAGATAGTGGAATATTGGTATGGATGTGTAAAATTCTCTTTCTTAGTGGGCATGATATATAAAAGCTAACAGATATTTTATATTTCAATTATTATTATAATACTTTAAATTTCATATTATTTGAATAAATATAATAAAAATAAAATCAACATTATACTATGGTTAAAAATATTTAAAATTGCATCATGAAGGTGGTAATCCACATATATAGGCAAAATATGAAATCATTTTTAAAGGATGGAAAGATAATAAAATAATGGACTGTATATATATCAATATTTATAAATATTTCATTAATATAATATTTATGTGTATATATACAATAAATATATCATTATAACTAGCTATGATAGTTAGTTTTGGAGAACATATTAGATTGGTTCATAAAGTGGTGGTTTTTCAAACACACGAACAATAGATCCATTTCTCATGTGATTGATGGAGATGGTGGATTAAAGATAAAAAAATGAAAATAATGCATAAATATATGATATACATTATAGTTATTATATTAGAATCATTAGAATAGAAATTAAGGATATAGAATAAGAAATTAAAGACATTAGTTTAAAATCACTAAATATATTGGAAAAATCATGATTTTTATTAAAACATAATCCCTAAAAGGATGTTATTATGAAAATGTTAATTACACTATGTAATGTTCATGGTTTTCAGTAAGTTGTTGTGTTTTGTCCAAAATAAACTAGATATCTCAAATAGATTGTGGTATACAGGAGAGGAGGTGACCTTTTATAAGTGACGAGGGGTTTCTCTTTCTACTTCATTAATTATTAAATTAATATAAATTATTATTCATCTAAAAGTGTAAAAAATCATTTCAATGTAAAATATTTTGGTGATTTTTCTAAATCATTGTATATAATATAACATTTATATGTTTAGTTGATTCTTTCAACCTTATTTCTTTTTAACCCCTTATCAACATTTTTTACTATTATTGTTATGTCATTGTTTTTTTCTATATATAGTGAAAACAATTAATATAAAAATATATTTAATAATTTATGGAACATGGTAAATATTTTTAAACATATCCCATTCAATTGGATAAATTTTTTAATTTTTTTAATTTTCATTCATTTTATAAAATATTTATTATTATAAAGTATCAACCATGTCAGCTGTTTAAATATAAAATTTCATTGAAATTAATGTTATTAGTATCACTATAAAATTATAATAATAAAATAAAAACATTTTTATTATTTAATATGATATATAATTTTTTTTACAAAATAAAAACAACTAAAAATTTACTTTTAGATTTTTTGGAATAAATTACTTGACATTCATTATTCTTAAATTAGTACAATGGAGAGTTTCATATTAATTTAATGTAATCATTACTTACGTAAATTTATAAAATAATTTACTATAATAATATTCTTTTTATTTCATTCAAAATATTTTTTTTATTCATTCATAATTTTTTTATCCCAATGTAATGATTAAATAAAAAGAAAAAAGAAAGGGAGTTTCATTTTTCATTCATCTATTGTTTGAATAATAGTTAATCCATCTTCAATGAAAAATTGTATAAAATATCCATATAATATATGAATTTATGATAATAGTTGAAACCAAAAATATTAAATAGAATAATATAAACTAAGAAAGTTATTTTTATTAGTAATCATATAAAATGTACACCTAATTACAAGATATGACATTACATTGGTAAAAATGTATTGTTGTTACACTTAATAATGACAAAAAATAAGAGGGACATATTTTAATAATATTAAAATTGATAATAAAAAAATTGGCTTCATTTTTTATAATCCATTTCATTTAAGGGGAACAAATTAATTTTAGAATAAATCTATGAATTGTAATAAAAATATTTATAGAAAAATGTATTCATATGATGAAAAAAACATATAAAAAATATATTAAAATGATTACTAAAATTTATTAAATTATACATATTAATGGTATAATTTAATATTTTTAATTTAATATCCAATTAAAATTTTAACTAATCTTTTAATGAAAATTATTGGTTGTTGTAAGAAATCAGTATATTAACTACTACTGAAAAAGAAATAATTTCAGAAAAAACCATATATATTACCCCAACAGAATTTCCATAAATGGTTTTAAAAATTGATCATTATAAAAACATTCAAATTCTAATTTTTGTAATTATTATATTTTCTTAAAAAAATTAAACAAAATATTTAAAAAAATATATTCTTGTAGAAAAAATGAAATCAATGAAAATTCATTACATTGTTCATAAAAATATTATAATTTTAATTAATAGAATGTTTATGTATATTTCATAATTTGGATATTCATATTCATACCTTGAACCTCAATATCTAGGTGATAATGATAATATTTATATAACATTATATCATAGGTTATTTAAGTTCGGTGTTGCATAGTGTATACTCTATCAAACTAGTTTTCATTTGTAATATATAGATATTTTGATCTAATCCCATATATACATCGTTTCGTAAAAATATTAAAATAAAATTTACAGAATGGGGTAAAAATTTAGAAATTAATTTCTGTAATCAAACAACACAAAATGGCTGAAAACATTCATTTGAAATGAATGAAATGGAAATATGATGGTCAGTCAGAATAAAAAACATTAGTTTTATAAATAGGGTAATGTTAGTGGGATGTTATTTTTATTTAAAGAGATATTAAAAATAATTTCTAAATGATGGAATGTGAAATAAAAAGTTGTCATGATATCAATAGTGGCCAGAAAACAAAATAAAATATGTCATATATATGACAATCAAATAATAAAAAATATTGAAATGGGAAGTCATTTTCAATGAACAATTATATTTCTATAGTTATGAAAATATATTAAAATGTTTAACAAAAAATATAGAATTATTTCTATATGAAACATTTATTTTGATCCAATAACATATTTCTTCAATAATCATGTTTTTTATAAAATGTATGGAATTGAAAAATATATATGTATGGTTGATTAATTAAAATAAACTAATAATATATCACATAAAACAGACAAGTATAAAATAGTTTCCCCCTTAATTATATATTAATGAAAATAGAAATAGTTTGATCGATTAGATTTAATATTCATAATGTGAAAAACATCAAAACATGAAATTGTACATTAGTCCTGAAAATGTATAAAATATCACCAAAGTAATAACATAAATCATTCCAAAAATAAATATCCATACATACTCTATTAATTATATGGTCTAAAAATTAATACATATTTTACCATAATTGGTAATGTTAAATCCTTTGTTTTACTTCTCAAAAAATATAATATCAGTATCCTTGTATAATCCTACACATTAAACAAAGTTATTTCCTATGACTCAACATAATAAAATATTTCCCAAAATATTTTTATTCACATCTAATATCATCACATAAACCTCAAAATGATATTAATGATATTTAACTTATGATCATTGTCAAAAATATAATCCCATGATATTCTCCATAACACTTAAGATATCCACATAAAATATATCTTAACATCCAATGTGTTCTGTAACCCACGTTGATAAAAACTGTCATAGATCTAGACTCACACCCCTCAAATCTAGTGTTGAACAATATATATTTAATTTTATTCTTTAATACCGCTGAATGTGAAATAAATTCTTTTTAAATAACATAAAATAAAATTATTTTATTTTATCACTAACATACATATTTAAATTTTCTTTTTACTATTTTTGAGAATTATAGAAAACATAAATTTTTTAACTATAAGCATACACATTTGAATGACATAGAGGATAATATGAGTATTATAATATGATGACATAAAATTTTTTTTCTGATAATAACATATTATCATATATCACAATAATAAAATTTGTCATGAAATAGTTATAAAGAATAAAGGATTAACAATATAATTCTTCAAGAGAATAATTTGGACGTGTGATATCAATCATGATTAATTAAATAACTAAAAACCTCATAGAAGCTATAAATAAAAAATATTGGTATCCTAAAACATTATTTTCATAAAAACCTTAAAAATTACCATATTTATCCGATAAACATACTTGGTTAATACACATAATTTTTGAGAAGTATCTTTTTAGCGAGTTACCTATGTCATTTCGTAGTAGTTACATATTATTGGAGAGCTCAATTATTGATAGAAAATGAATTAAAGGTTTATAATGGAACACCCCATATAATATTACACAATTTTACTTGTATATTTTGGTTCAATTAATTATTCAACATTAATAAATAATTTTATTGTACTATATCATTATAAAAAAATATTTCTATTTCACTTTTCAATATAATTATAACCACATATCATTCATGACTTAATATTTAAATTTAAAAGATACATGTTTCCATAAAATCAATTTTTAACCGTAATAATCCAACTGTATAAATAATAAGGCTGGAATAATTTTTATATATCCCCATTGGATTATTATTGAAATAATTTTATCATTTTATTGATGAGTAGATATACCTTTAAATTATCACTTAATGTTTTTTGGAAATTATCATATCCACATTGAAAATTAAATCTTCAAAGTAAGAATTCCAAAATATTTTGAAAATACATTTTTATTAATATATAAATGTAATCATATAGTTTAATGTTAGTGGAATATAATAGTTATGTCAAACTAAAAAAACTATCTATCATGTATGATTAAAAAATTAATATAAATGTATGGTAAAGTGAATCTATAGTGGTCCATATTGAATGTTTTTGAAATTTCCATTAAAAATATACAATACAATTACAAATAAAATTTATATTTACATTGGGAAATTAATTGTGTTTATAATATTATATTTTGAGGAATTATTTTTGAATACCAGAAGATTAGAGATAAATATTTCTAATATAAAATATTATACAATATCGATACCACTTACAAAAAATATTTCCAATAATTCCAAAATAAATAAATGAATAAATTATAAAATATATATTTAAACCATAAAAATAACTAGAAGATATAAAAATAGACATAGTTCAAAAAAATAATATCCTATGATTTCCACAGTGGAAACATATATATAAAAAAATTTAAAAAAATTTATTTTGTCTTATAAACTTATTACTACTTTTGTTAATTTATAATCGAAATAATTTTAATAAATAATATGAAATGTATTTACAATTCCAATGAAAATAAGAATTTAAAATTAAAAAACATAAGTCATGACTAATTAAGTAATCCCAAAAAAGAAACCATGGTGCATAAACCAAAACCCAACTCAAGAACATGACATTTGGGAAAGAAACCAATGTAATGATCCTAACATTTAATTGGATAATTCATCCAAAAAGTGACCATGTATAAAATTTATAAACATATAAATTATATGTCAATAAAAATATACAAATAGAGTAATATATTTACACTTATTCAAGGTCTAACAATTTCAATAAATAAGAGTTATAACCCAATGATAATAGGTTGAGTGAAGAAACCACTTACCACCTAGTAACATATTATTAAAATCCTCTTAAATCAATTTATTTTATTATAAATATAAAATTAAATGAATTATTTTGGATTCATGATTTGAAAACCATAATTTTCAGTGTATATACCATTTAATATATATATATATATTGAAAAAACATATTTTTTTGTGAAATGAAATTAAGATGAAATATATTGCCTCCATTTTAGAATTTCTAATAATGTATCTTACCACCATTATAAAAAAACATATATAAATTTCTTTAATTATTATGTACTATATCAATACTTACTAATTTACCAATAAAATAATTTTTTAATTTTTTTATGAAATATATAATTACATAAAAATCTATAAAAATGCCCGGTGTTCTGAGGATTTTTAGTCTATAGTTTGAAAACAAAATTGGTATGTTGATTATGGAAAACAAGTTATTGTTTCATTATAAATAAAATAATTTTGTTAAAACAATAATTTTTTAAATTTATTGAACATTTAACACCCATGATCATATATGTACATTAAAAAAATTTGTCATAATCATGGCGATGGTAGAACCTAAAAGAGAATTTTAAAGACTTGGAAATTCCATGATTTTTTTTCTAAAATACAAGGGAATTTTACGAGTCCACCAATACTGACGGTGCATGATTCTGAGGCCCGGTGTACCCGGAATCAATTTATGATATTTAGTTCGTTTACATTCAGTAAACGTATGAGCGAGTTTTTATAACATTTAAACCGGTGCTCGAAACTGAAATCTGATGCCACAGTTGAACTCCCAGTACTGATATTCGATTAAGAAAACTTTCACCTCGATGGTAGATGGTAGAGAATAAAACGTAGTATTTGGTTTTTATATAAAATTTCTAAAATAAAGTGAGCTAACACTTTATTTTATTTTATTCTCCATGTGGAGATTGGGTGGTTAAATTCTCTAAGTGGATGTTTGAGGTGGGGGCCACCACACCATAACCTCCCATGAGAGGTTATGGTGTGGGGCCCACTAAACTCAACCTCCCACTGGAGGATAAATGAGGTGGGGACCTCCTGACATTTAATCCCTTGAAACTCTTCATTAAAGGGGTAGAACCCTTGAACTCCCCACATAATGGTGCCACCACCCTTGGAGCCTCTCCACGATCCCATTTAATTAAATAGAGACAACCACTTTAATTAAATGGAGGCAACCCCTTTAATTGATGTGCCAAACTATCGTGGATTAAATAAGGGAGCCTACATGATTTATTTCTCCTTTTTGAAAGTTTGTGCCAACGTAATATTAGATGAAAAAATATAATTTTATTTTCACTTGGAATTATGGTGGAACATGAGTTGAGGAATGCTTGCGATAAAACTTCTTCCAAAAAAGAATTCTCCTCCCAACGTAGAACGAAGAACGCAAAGAATGCTAAGGACCTTCATCGACTTCTTCCCCGGACTTCCCCCCTTGAATCCTACCGACGTAGAGCGTCTTCCACATCCATCATGTGACATATTCCTTCCACAATTCCATCAACAGATCAACGGTCGTCTCCTCGCACCAATGTCAACAAACATCGAGCATGGTAGAGTGTTACTGCAAGTTGGGATTTCCTTTTCTTTTCTCCTATTTATTGAAAATAATCGATTTGATGTATTATAAATGATTGGAGTTCACCTTCCGCCCTCTATGTTGAACAATTGTTATCACACCTAAAGGCGGAGGGTGCGGGCCAAATAAAATTACCTGACTACCTCCACCGATCCTTTTGTAACGTTCCTTCAGGATGGTGATAAAGCGATGATGACAAAGGAGGAAGTGATGAACGTCGTGCTACCCGCGACCTCCGCGTATCCTGCTGTCCCCCGCGGCACAACGGTGCTCCTGGCCGAACACCGACAGCCGCGTGGCACTCGACCCGCCTACCTGTGGCCTCCCAATGCCCTGCCCAGCATGCACCCTGGCCGAACCCTCAGCCTACCCCGCGGCCGGCCTAGCCCCGCCGATGCCCTATCTGACACCCCCTTGTACTGCCTGTGACCTCGGTGCCCTGCTGCGCCATTCCTGGCGCCCCCCGGTGCCCTGTTGTGCCCTTCCCGGTGCCCCCGACGCCCTGCCCGATGCCCCTAGAGCCCTGCTGTGCCCAGCCCGGTGCCCCCTGCACCCTACGAGACCCTTCCCGGCGTCCCCTGCACCCTACCGCGGCCTGCCCTATCCCTGTCGTGGCCTTCCCAGTGCCCCCACGCCCTGCATAGAGCCCCTGTAGAATCCCATCTTCCTTGTGGCCTCTCGGCCAAGCCGGTGTCCAAGACCCCATTATACTGTCTTCACCGAACTATCCTAGCCACTCCCTATGGGACGAGCTGGGCTGGGTCACTCCCTCGCAATTCTCCCGGCCGAACTGGCCCCGACATTCGAGTCGAGTCGCCTATATGGCCACCTGTGATCCGAACAGCCCTGGCAGTCTGTAGGGCCAGGGCCAGCAGACCGGGCCTAACATAACGGGCTGGGTCAGACTCAGCGAGTCTGACCAGACCCGATCCCATTACTTACACATTTCATTCTTAGGCCATATCTTTTGCACCGGACATCCGTATGATGAACGGTCAGCAGTGGAAATTTTCAGGGAATGAAGTCGTCCCTTTGAGAATACCCCACTAGTGTTCGGGGTATGTTTGAGTTATGGTCAGGATGGATTGTACACAAATCTAACCGGGCCCCTGTGGCTAAAAGGCTAATAACTAACAGACAGGGCATCTGATTGATGCATTGTCTGTTGCATTGAGACTGTTATGACGTGGCAGAACATTGAGATGCTTATTCATGGAACATTGCGACATTTGCAGTATTTCCCAGATGATCGTGGAGCAGATCCTTCTAGTGATGAGTAGACATAGTGCAGAGACCTATTATCTGGCAGACCTAACGACTGATTGACCGATTCGACGCAGAGTGATTTGACTAGCCCCTTAGGGAGTGCCTGGTATTTGGCATAGACACATGACGTCGGAGAACCTGGTAGTTGGTGGAAGACCCATGGTACTTGATAGGGGAAGTACCTATGCAGGCTATTAGGGGGAGCGCCTAGTACATGGTGGCAGACCCACAGCGGAGGAGCACCTGGTAGTTGGTAGCAGACCCGTGGTACTCGACAGGAGGACATCCTCAGCAGTCCAAGGTTATTGAGAAGCATCTCAGTGTCGTGATAGTCCCACTATACTCGACAGAGTAAGATTTCTCTATCAGTTGTGGATTCGATAATGAAAATCTTGGTTTGAGATGAATCAATGACATTTGGGTTTTCCTCATGATTGAGATTGGTTACTGGATAACTTAGGTTTGTGTATGGTCATATAACTAAGTAATGGTTATCCGTTGATTTCATACTTTTTGGTTTATCCATTTAAGTTTTTTTGTGAACATGACGGCCTCACGGTACCTACTGAGAATCGTTATACTCACACATACATGGGCTATACGTACAACTCATTGTGTCGGTTACAGACAACGGGCATCACTGATTGAGGCAGAGAGTAGCATGACTAGATGGTATCTGGAGGTGGAACACTTGGTGTGATAGTACACGGAGGGGATGGACGGACGTGGAGTGGTGAGGAGGCCATTTGTACCTACCCTTAAGGTAGGAACCCGGAGGATGACCCAGTACCTGATTTACTTTTCTTCAGTTGTACTTTCATTCAGTTGTACTTGTACTTTCCTGTTGGGCTTGTATTTCCGGCTCCTCTTACATTCTAAAACTTCTTTTGTATACAATTTTACCTAGTGTTTTGAATCTAGTTGTGTACTCTATTGTGTTTGTTTTCATTTATAAAGTCAATTCCTTCCACATTTAGGGATTTACACCTTTTGTGCTAGTCGCCAAACCCTGGCCTATGGAAGGCGGGCTTGGGGTAGTCATGATAAGGGCCCCGGGGGACAGGTCGTAACAAATTGGTATCAAAGAAGTCAGTTCTACTGCAGAACATAGAACTCTGATTTTTGTTCTCTGTGAAGCAATAGTGTTATGGGTACAAAGTGTGGTTTTCAGTTCAGTGGGTCTAGTGTTGGTGTGGGAGGCCGGTGTATCCATAACCCAAGACCTTGATTTCTGATTTCTAACTCAGTGCATGAAAACATTGATTGTGTGCATATTTCCAAAGGGTTTCATTAAGTCATCTCAACCAGGTCAGCTCACAAAGTATAGTCTTTTGACTGTGTAACATCTATTTCTTTGAGGTTTCCTCCCCACAAATTACCAGTTAGAGCCCCATGAGTCGTACATTCTGATAGCCCATCAGGCGACGAGGCCTTGGTGTAGGGCCTTTTACCAACGGAGGCACCAACAGTAATAATCCCTGTTTGGCCACTGATTCCACAATCCCCAGCAGTAGACGATGCACGCTGCTTGAGCACGTTGTCTGAGCTACATCACCAAGGCCACCTAGGTTCAGGGGAGAGACGTACCCACAGGCGGTTGAAGATTTTCTCGAGGCTATGGTGAGAGTCCTCAAACCATTAGGGACACCAACCGACTTCATGGTGATCCTTGCTGCCAGCGTCTTTCAAGATACAACAGGCAGGTGGTGGATCTTGATGCACCAGGTGCATGACGAGGCGATTCTTCTCTGGGAAGACTTCGAGAGCATGTTCTGGGTGGAGTTTGTCTGAGATATACTTCAAGTGGTGTGGATACATGAGCTTCTGGATCTACAGAAGTATATAATGACAATAGTGCAGTACTCGATGAGGATTACCGACCTCCCACGCTATTCCACAGATATGGTACGAGACCCATTATTCAGGGCTCAGACCTTCGATCAGTGGATTTGGTGAGAGATCAGAGCTCTGATGATCTCACTCAGCATCCTGACACAGGCAGGGGTTCTAGAGAGATCCCTCATAGTGGAGAGTTTCCTTGCTGATCAGTCACCAGCAGTGAAACCCATTACTTGATAACACGCAGTAGAGTCTTCTACAGCTAGCAGTAGATATATTTTGTAGATATCCAAGATTACTATACCTACAGGTGGACAATCGCACAACTCGAAATCCGTTGTGTGGGAACCCAGACTGGAGACAGAGCCAGACATGCAAGGAGCGGACAATGTTACTCATGCAGCGGGCATGGTCACATGGCTCGTGACTATATGATCCTCCGTTATGATGATCAATATATTGTTGAAGGATCTCCATGAAAGAGTTAGTGGTTTGATCAAGATGGTCCATATGGAGGAGGTGGACGTGGCAGAGGAGCTGGATGTGCATCTCGAAGTGGATGACGTTTCGAGGTGTTTCCACCACCACCACCATGAGGTCCACCCTGACCGCATAGAATGGGTGGACATGAGAGAGCTCAGATATAGAAAGCTGAGGCATGTGATCATGGTGCTCTGGAGATTATTCAAGGTATGATCTGTGTCTACTCCACCTTAGATGTAGTTCTAATAAACACAAGTTCCAGTCACTCTTTTAAAGCCACATCCCTCGTTCGGATCTCGGGGATTCTGTATGAGACATTAGTTCAATCCTTGTGTCTTGAGACTCCTACGAGAGTTGATTCGATGATTACGCACTGGTACCGGCAGTGCGAGCTTACTATAAGAGGTGAGAGATTTGGATGGGATCTCCTAGTAGCGGCATCATGACCTTACAACGTCATCTTGGGTATAGACTGGTTATGTACAATCCATGCCCAGATTGACTGTATTAGGTGAAAAGTGTGGTGTGTCCACATAGATGAGACCAGTTTTACCTTCACCTGTTAGAAGGGAACCATTTCAGCATAGGACAGACTTACTCAGAGGAGGGTTTATCCTATCACTAACTAGTTGGCTTGCCTTAACCTCGGAAAAGTTGATGTGGAGAGTCTAACTTATCATGTAGTAGTGGAAAAGTACGCAGATGTTTTCCCTGACGATTTTCCAGGAATAACTCCTCATAGAGAGGTAGAATTATACATTGACCTATTCCCCAGGAAAACACTGATATCTACTCCATCATATCAGATGGCTCATGCTGAGCTTCGCAATCTGAGGGTATAGCTAGAGGACTTTCAAGGGAAGGGATCCATTCAGCCTAGTGTTTCCCCCTGGGTAGACCCTATTCTGTTCACTAAGTAGGAGGATGGGATCTTGAGGCTCTGTGTTTACTTCCATCACCTGAACCAGGTGACAGTGAAGAACAAGTACCCACTCCCGAGGATCGAAGACCACTTTGATCAGCTGAAGGGAGCACAATGGTTATCGAAGACAGTCCTCAAATCAGGCTATCACCAGCTCAGAGTTTGAGATTATTATGTTCTAAAGAAGGGCTTCAGGTGTCATTATGGTCCCTGTGAGTTCTTGGATATTTCCTTCGGTGTATCCAACAATCCAGAAGTGTACATGAGTCTCATGAACATAATCATCTATCCATACCTCGATCGCTTTGTCGTAGTCTTCATCGACAACATTCTGATCTACTCAACTAATGAGGAGGAACATTCCTACCATTTGCAGGTAGTATTTGACACACTCCTAGAGCACCAAATTTATTGAAAACTCTCGAAGTGCCTATTTTCGATTCAATATGTTCACTTCTTGGGGGACATCATCTAAGAGTTTTTATTTGTAGTGGATCCATTGAAAAATGATGAACAACTTTCTTGGGATCCACCCTGGAGTGTGATGTAGGTACAATGTTTACTGGGTCTGGATGGATACTACATGAGGTTCTTTCCAGACATCTCTATAGTTACAGCACCACTATCATCCTTGATGAAGAAGTGGATACCCTTCTTGAGGTCAGGGATATGCCAGTAGATATTTCAAGAGCTGAGGAAGAGGCTGACTAGTTCACCCATATTGCGGATTCCAGAGGAGGGCATAGGGTACGTAGTATACTATGAAGCATCAGGGACCGGACTCGGGTGTGTCCTGATATAGGAGCAAGCAATGATCATATATGGTTTATGGAAGCTAAGAAATCATGACCAAAACTACGCTACCCATGACCTGGAGTAACTAGCAGGGGTATTCTCCTCGAAGATGTGGCAACCCAATATGATGGTTGAATGTTTTGTCGTGTACTCTAATCACAATATTCTCAGGTATATCTACTCTCATTAGGACATGAACCTAAGATTGTAGCGATGGATCGAGTTCCTCTAGGACTATGACTTTAATATAGTCTATACTCCTGGGAAGTGGAAAATTTTAGCATTTGATCTCGGCCATATATCTGGTATATAGATGCTAGGATAGGTGACAGAGCAGCTACCTACTTTACATATATCCTTTGTGGATAGAGATGAGGCAGCCTTTCCGCAGTCTCTTACAGTCACTTCTCCACTCCTTTATCAAGTCAGGGAGGCACAGGATTGGGATGCTGACTATGAGAAACGACTTGCTCAGATATCATGAGGTCAAGCACCTGATGGATTTTCTGAAGGTGGGGAGAATGTCATCTTTATCAAAGGACGTACCTTAGTTCCAATTTCACTTCAAGAGGATGTGTTGAGGGAGTTTCACAAGTCCCCTCTAGCGTTACATCCAAGAGTGGAAAGTACCTATCAAGATATTTGATGACAGCACTAGTTTCCAGGTATGAAGAAGGTGGTAGTAGAGTTTATCTCATGTTCTCTTACATGTTAGTAAGTGAAGGTAGAGCACCAGGTACCAGCAGTATTGGCCAAGAAATTAGAGGTCCCAGAGTTGATGTGGGATGAGATATAGATGTACTTCATGACTGTTCTTCCATTTACATCCAGGTGTCACGACTCGATTTAGGTGATCGTTGACCGACTAACCATGTCGGCCCTCTTCCTACTGATCAGAGAGTAGGGTTCATTAGAGATCTTGGGATGGCTCTATGTGCAAGAGATTGTGCATCTACATTGAGTACCATCCCTTATTGTCTATGACCATAAGCATGGTTTATTTCCCATCTATGGAAGGGGTTGTAGGAAGCTTTCGAGACAGAGCTTCTCTTGAGAACTGCCTTCCATCCTTAGACAGATCGTCAGACTGAGCGAACCACTCAGACCCTCAAGGACATGATAATTGCATGTGTCCTTCTCTTTGGGAACAACTAGGAGGATCACTTTCCTTTGATGGAGTTTTCTTACACCAATAGCTATCACTCCACTATATGGATGGAATATTTTGAGGCCTTGTATGGGGAAACCTTACAGATCACCATTGTTCTAGATAGACCCTTGGGAGTCGGCACTAGTGGGACTAGAGATAGTTAGAGCTAAAATGGAGAAGGTGTAGATCATCCATGAGGAAAAGAAAACTGTACAGAGCTTGCATAAGTCATATGATGACATAAGATGGAGACATCTGGAGTTCGAGGATGGTGACCACGTCTTTCAACGGGTCTAACCTCGATGAGGTCTACAGTGATTTGGCCGAGGCAGTAAGTTATCTCAAAGGTTCATCAGACCATTCCAGGACCTAAGTATAGTAGGCAAGGTGTCTTATCTCTTAGCTCTTCCACCTTAGTTGCATCAGGTGCACGACATCTTCCACGTATCTTAGCCGAGGGGATATATGAATGACCCTTCCCACATCATCGACCATGGAGAGATTGACGTCGATGATGGGGTGACCATCATGGATGTTCTAGTAGAGATTGAGGATCGACAGGAGCGAGTCCTACGTGGATGATCGATACCTCGGTGCACGTTCTCTGGAAGAACAGTAACTTCTAGGAGAGCACATGTGAACGAGGAGGCTCAGATGCATGCTCAGTATCTCCATTTGTTCCCATAATTTGTGATTTAGCTTAAGGGGATGTAAATCCCTAAGGTGGAGAGAATGTAAAGACCCATAAATTTCATTGAATAGTTTTTCTTAAATACATGGGAATTTTACATGTCCATGAAAGCTGATGGTGTGTGAATCTGGGGCCCGGTGTGCCCAGAATCAATTTTTGATGGTTTGTTTGAGTACGTATAGTAACCGTACGAGCGGGTTTTTATAACTCTTGAATCGGTGCTCAGAACTGAAATCTGAGGCCATTGTTGAATTCGCAGTGCTGGTATTCGCTCAAGAAGACATTCACCTGGATAGTAGTTGGTTGAGAATAGAGTAAGTGTTTGGCTTTTTATAAAAAATTTATAAAATAATGTGAGCTAACAATTTATTTTATTTTATCCGCCATGTGATGTTTGGTTGGTTAAATTCTCCATCTGGAGGTTGGTGGTGGTGCCACCACACCATAACCTCCCATTAGTGGTTATGGGGGTGTGGCCGACCTAAACTCAACCTCCCTTGGGAGGATAACTGAGGTGGGGACCACCCAACTTTTTACTCCTTGAAACTCTTCATTAAGAGGGTCGAACCCTTGAACTCCCCACTTAATAGTGCCACCACCCATGTATCCTCTCCACCTTCCCATTTAACTAAATTAATCCAACCCCTTTAATTAATGTGCCAACCTCTCGTAGATTAATTAAGGGAGCCTACATAATTTATTTATCCTTTTTTAATTGTTGTGCAAACTTTATATTATACGATACAATATAATATTATTATCACATGGCATTTTGGTGGAACTTGAGAAGAGGAATGTTTGGGAGAAAATTTTTTCCAATAAAGAATGATCCTCCCAACGAAAAACTATGAACGCGATGAATGCCAATGACCTTATTCGACTTCTTCCTCGGAAATCCTCCCCTGAATCCTACCGACATGGAGCATCATCCACAACCATCATGAAACATATTCCATCTGCATCGTCCTCAATGGATCGACGATCGTCTCTTCGCGCCAACATCGACAAACATCAAGCAAGGTAGGGGGTTATTGAAAGTGGATGCTTTCCTTTTCTTTTGTCTTCTTCATTGAAATGAAACGATGTGAAGTATTATAAATGATTGAAGTTCAACTTCTTTCCTCTTTGTTGAACAATTCTTATCACTCCTAAATGCGGAGGGTGTGAGAAATCTAACCAGACCCAACTCCCTCTGCCGATCCTTTTGTGATGTTCCTTCTTCATGGAAATGAAGCGTTGACGACGAAGTGGCAATAATGAAGGTTTCCCTACGAGTGGCCTCTACGAATCGTGACGCCCCTGCGGCCCACCAGTGCTCCCAGTCGAACACCGCCGACCGATCGGAACCCGACCCGCCTACCCGTGGCCTCTCGATGCCCTACATGGCTCGCGCATTGGCCGAACCAATGACCTACCCTACGGCCTGCCCGACCCTGCCGACTCCCATCCAGAAGCCCCCACGCGCTGCCCGCACCCCGGAGTGCTTCCCAGTGCACCCCCCGGCACCCAGCTGCGCCCTTCTCGGCGTCCTCGACGCCCGGATGCGCCCTGTCGGGTGGCCCCGACCCCAAGGTGCACCCTACCTGGCGCACCAGGTGTCCTGATGCGCCATTCCCTACACCCCAACACCCTAAAATGCCTTTCCCTACACCACCAGCATCCTGCAGCGCCCTTCTCGGTATCCCAGGTGCCCTACTACGACCAGCTCGGCCCTTTCCGCAGCCTGCCCGGTGCCCCCGCACCCTGCCCCGTGCCCCTACGGCATCCTGGCTCCCTCATGGCCACCCGGCCAAGCCGGTGTCCTGACCCCCTCGCGGTGCCCTGCCCGAACCGGCCTAGCCACTCCCTCTGGGCCGAGCCATGTCGGGCCATTCCCTCGCAACACTCTAGGTTGAACCACCCTCGCAGTCCGCTGGTCCGGGCCCAGCGGACCGGACCGAACATAATGGGTGGGGTGAGACCCAGCGGGTTAGACCGGGTCGTCCTAGACCGAGTTGGGATGAGTCGGTCTGACTGGGTCGGATTATACCTAAGCCCATTACTGACCAATTAACTTCTTGAGCCATATCATTGGCACCGGATGCCCGTTAGACAAACCATCAACTGCGCCTGTTTTCATGGAACAAAGTTGTCCCTTTGAGAATACCCCACTGTAGTTAGGGGTATGATTGAGTTACGATAAGATTGTATCGTACATTAATCCAAATGGGCCCCCGATACAGAAAGGCTAATAACTAACTAATTGGGTGTCCGATTGGCTTGCCGTCTGTAGCGTTGAGACCCCAATGACATGGTGAACCTTTGAGATACAAATTCGTGGAAGTTCACGACAGTTGATGTATTTCCCAGTTGCTCGTGGAGCAGATCCTTTCATTGAATAGCAGACAGAGTATAGAGACATAGTAGAT
Organism: Viscum album; assembly: GCA_963277665.1. Taxonomy (NCBI): domain Eukaryota; kingdom Viridiplantae; phylum Streptophyta; class Magnoliopsida; order Santalales; family Viscaceae; genus Viscum; species Viscum album. Next base: position 573,077,288 of record OY728160.1, read on the forward strand.
GGTAGACCTAATAACTACTTGAACGATTCCACTCGGAGTGATTCGACTAGCCCAGTGGGGAGCGCCTGGTAGTTGACGGTAGACCCACGATAGAGGAGCACATAGTAGTCGGCAGCAGACCAGTGGTACTCAACAGAAGGAGTACCTTTGCATTCTATTAGGGGGAGATCCTAGTAGTTGGCGGGAGATCCACAGTGGAGGAGCTCTTGCTAGTTAGAATTATACTGACGCTACTTGATAAGTGGAGCACTTCAACAGTCCAACGTTTGGGAGAAACGCCTCAGTGCCGTGACATGCCCACTGTACTAGACAGAGGAAGAGTTCTCCAGCACCGATGGTTTCGATAAGTAAAATACTAGTTTGAGCTGAGTCAATGACTTTTGTGTTTTCCTCATGATTGAGATGGGTTACTAGATAACTTAGTTATATGTATGGGCATATACTTAAGTAATGGTTATCTATTGATTTCATACATTTTGGATTATCCTTGTTAGATTTTGTGAGACCTTGAGGGTATTAGGGTCCCTACTGAGTATCATTATACAAATCCCTACACGGGTTATTCCCTCACATCCTTGTGTTGGTTGCACACGATGGACATCCCTGATTGAAGTAGAGAGTAGAAGGACTAGACGGTACCCAGAGGTGGACCACTCGGTGTGACAGTACACGTAGGAGACGGACGGACGTGGAGTGCTGAAGTGGCCACCTATACCTACCCTTCAGGTAGGATCACCGGAGGACTACCCAGTAGCTACTTTAATTTTCTTTAGTTGTACTTGTAAATTCCTGTTGGGATTGTATTTTTGGCCCCTTTTACTTTCCATCACTTCTTTTGTATACAGTTTTACCTAGTGTTTTGCATCCAGTTGTGTACTCTGTTGTGTTTGATTTCAGTTATAAAGGAAATGCCTTCCCAGTTTAGGGATTTATTCCTTTGGTGCTAGTCTCCAGCCCCTGGCCTATGGAAGGTGGGCTTGGGGTAGTCATGATACGGGCCTCGAAGGACAGGTCGTGACATGCATGACTATCTTTTTAAAAAAAAAAATATAATGAATGAAGTTATTATTTTATAATTCTGAAAGTAATATTATTAAAAAATGAAATTCCCTCTTATATCATTAGAAACTTTTTATAGTCTGTCCACATGATATTGTGAGGAAAATAACATCACAACACTTTTAAGAGGATGTAATCCACATAAAGGATGATTTAATTTTCAATATGATACAAAATTGTTATGTATTATGATTTTTAAATAAATCACATATAAGTATATATTTGATTCATTTATTATTATATAAAAAAACTTAGAATAGTTATTAATAATGTCGTATATGAAATAAAAATAAAAACTATTAAAAACTTTAAATTTTCCCTCAAAGATAACTATTGATATAACCATTACCCTTTCAAAAGATTTTATTAAGTACAATATAATACCTTTTGTATCTTGGGAGGGATGTTATAAATTTATTTTATTAGATATTGTCTGATACAGGGTTATCAATGCTGTTTGGAAGAATGGAGATGTGGTGATAATTTTTATATAAACGGATCTTCATTCATTTGAATAATATCAATAGACAAATTAAAATATATTATTTATATATACAATGAAATTAGGGTTCCAAATTCCATCCTAATACAAATATTTGAATATTTTTATTATGTATTTACTCATATACATTTATTTTAGCCCCATGTTATCCTTTGAACCATTAACGTAATATTATAATTTTCTATTGATGATAAGACATGCAAGAAGATATAAATGGGTATCTAACCATTATTGTATAATGGTTGATAAATTAAACCTTATCTCATTCATAGGGATATATATAGGGTTATTATTAATTTTTAATTATTTAAGAAAATAATTTTTAGTATGAAATATTAATAGTGTCATTTTTTGTATTTTTCATTTACATATGATATTAAATATATTTAGAATAAAAATTGAATTATAATTTATAATATTAATAAGTATTTTATTATATATATATATTTTGAAAATTGAAATCATCCATAAAATTATACTTTTAAAGTTTTTAATATAATTTACTTGAATCTTCCAATAATTTTAAAATAATGTTTTCGGAATACCAAAACAATTTAAGTTAATAATAAAACCACTATAAATTTTAAAAAAAATTCACTGTAAGAATAATGAAATAATTATGAATACATATTTTATAATCAATTATTATCTTATTATTATCCTCATTTTAACATATAATATATATTTAAAATAATGAGAGTGAAATTTTGTATTTATTTTACATAAAATAATTATGAATTTATTTTCAAATAACATTGTCAGAAAATTTACTAAAATTATATCATAGATTATTATTGTATATTCTCACTCTAAAAATTGATTAATGGAATATTTTATGTTTTTAGTCATTTTCATTATATATAATGTAACAACCATAACCTTACCGGAATGGCTCGAAGGCCTTATTTTTTTACATTATTATATATAACCCTCCTTTTTAGGGATGAAGGGGAACCCATAAATGACCCATAGGCTCATGGTCGATATCCCAAGATGACTCACAATACATAACATGAAGGCCAAGAGGCATACTATTCCCATGTCTGTGTATTACTTTATTATATAAGGATATATACAAAAATTACATCATGAAGGATTGATTAGTTTATTAGTTCAGGAAAAATAGATACATAAAAGATACCAATATTAAATTAGGTAAACAACATTATTCATAAAATAAGTAAATACTCAATATAATTTATACTCATTCCAAAAAATAATTTTAAATCCAACTGAAATGAAAAAAATGAGGTAACATAGATTCAATGTATGGTTTAAAGAAAGTATAAGTTATTAAAAATATATATGTATAGTTGATATGTGAAACTATATAACTAATAAATCATTCCACATGAAGAATTGGACAAGGGAAAATCAACTTGGTGAGGTAAATCATTAAAAAAACATTCATTTAATCAATAAAATGATAATTAAATGCATCTATAGATAATATAATTGTAAAAAATATCATGGATAATAAACAATGAATTATGAACCAATAAATTCATAGCTATACAATGTAGTTTTTTCTATGAACATGATACTTTTCCCATCTAGACATTTGATAAGGTAGATTGAAACATAATCAGTAAAAACCCAAAGTATTTATCCAGTTCATTTGTCTCATGATACTACTAATGCATTAAGGGGGTTTCTATTATTATTCCTCAACCCGAGTCAAACATATTGAATGACTTAATCATGTCTTTTATAATCAATTTAATTTCATTAGGGATTTCTAATGTGGTAAATTCTCACTGTAATACAAATCTGACCCGAGTTCAAATTGAGGTGGGAGAAAATTGCTACTCGCATGAGATGATATAGGCTAGTGGTGATGAATGCTTAATGAAAACATGATGATGTTAGGGGTGAAATAGGCATGTTGTAGTCATGACACTGCACTGGACCATGGGGTATGTTTGTGGTCTTACAGTCCAGGTAATGTTCTTCATTCCTACTAGGCCTTTGATTTATTTTTTGAATAAATAAGGTTTCTCAGGTGGGCTATCCCTTGGGATGCTATGGAATGCCTTTTTAGATGTGTGTGTTTTATCTATGTGTTTAATATATTTTATCCTTGATGAACCTAATATATATATTTTTAGGTCAATTGATAACTATGTTCATTATCATCAAGAAACTTTATTGAGTAAAGGATATAAATTTTTCAATATTTATTGGTAAATCAAATTACATTCATATTAAAACCCATTTAATAAAATTTATTCACATTAGGAAATAATAATATAATAAAAAATTAATATTTCATATTATATTTAAATTTTTTAATAGAAAATTATTAATATAACATGATTATATTATGAATATTTTAACAATCACACAAAGTGACATTTTTCATTGACTTTTACCACATAATAAATTTCATGTTAAATCACCTTCGATGAGGTAATTCAAGGTCAAATATAAAATAAAATGAATTAATAATGGATCATGATATTAAATTTAAAAGTCATAGTATATACATCTCATAAAAACGAATTGGTCTATATCCACATTTAGATATCATTATACTGTAAATTGAGATCAAATTCCTCACCTCACATTTATTTTTGATTAAAAAATCAATAATTATAATTTAATGCGGTTTTAGAAAAATTATTTACTTATACAAGAACAATAAATACATTATAATATTATAAATGATTATTTTGTAATATCTTATTATTTATTCATTAATAATCATCCACTAATTTCATTATTTCGGTTTGTTAATTTCCTTATTTTATCAAGTGTGTTTAATCATGAAAGATCGTGTTATTGTGCATATTATTTAGCTATATCATCTACAAATTAATAATCATGATATAATTATGATATATTTATATCAATTTTACTTTTTAGACCAATAATTACTGATTGTTATGAAAAATTATGTTTGTTATGTTCATAGAGACAGTATGCTATATATACGGATGAGTAGTATTTTGATTGTTCACCAATTATTATAGAATGAAAATTTTTATTTTTTATCATTATATAATGATAATAATAATATAATTACCATATTTATATACTTATATATAACATCAATACAATGTGATTATGAAAATAGAGTCACATAACTTCGCGATCGCGGTAGTCCACATGTACATGAACAATGATATCATCTTAATGTGAGGGGAAATGAGTGAATGAAAATTAAATAAATTACACTTATAGACTAATAAATATGTCACTAATATCATTATTATTTCATTTATATCACATATAATCATTAATATAATCATTATCACATTCTATGTGAAGAATTATTGAATGACGAATCACATCACTTCCGGAGGTTGTGGTCTACCGTACACACGAGGGACATTATCATATCCACTATTGAATGGAATGTAATAATATATACATATTATTTTATAGATTAAGAGTTATAAATATTTTATAAAAATCATTTATAATCCTTATATGCTTCATCATACCCAACTATGGAAAGGGTTCAAAGAAATATCAAATGACATCGTTTCGTGGGACGGTAGTCCACCATACACACGAATGATTATTTAGTTATTTATTTAATGAATTTTTTAATAGTATTAGGTCATTATATTCTTGTAAAAGCATATAATATATTTATTATAATGACTATATATTATAATATTGGTTTTGTAAAAATTTATGGAGGTGGATAAGGATGTAAAATTAAAAACCTCATCGAAGAAAGTTACCCCTTCTTTGGGTATCCTTTTTAGAAATTCACTAAAGAAAAACAATGATAGATTTTTTCCAAAAATTAGGTTTATAGAATTATGGGATTAAATTTGGGAAGATATTATCAAATGTATTTTTTGAAATGGTGATGTTTTGTGGTGTGATTAAGGGAGGAAAATGAGTTCCATTATATAATTTAGAAGGAGTTACATTCTTTTGAATACAGAAAATTATTTACTAATACGAGGGAAATTCTACATAACATGGATCCAAAAAAATGAAATTAATTTCTTATAAGAATTATATATTCAATGCTCACGTCCAAAACATAATGAAAAATTTATTCTATAATTATTTTTCTATAAATAAAATTTTTTCTCCTATTTATTATTTTGAAATTTCACTACGACTACAATAAATATAATCATAAATAATTTATACAACAAAAATAAATTTTAAACAGGCTAGTTAAAATGTTTACGCACATTAAATAGAAATATTATAACTAATATACAATATATAAATCATATTATTTATTATGATTAATTTAAAATGAAGCGCATGTAATGTGAAATAATATTGATTTACCGTCAACTCTGTTGACTATGTTTCTACCATTTAAGGGTAAATATATTCATTAAAAAACAAATTATTACATGAATGGACTGATTATTTTATTTATTAATATTATTAGAACACCTGCTAGAATATGGGGTTTTGAGTAATATTATATCATTTAATAAAACATAATTTATCATAAATCATGATTAATGTAAATTTTGACATTATTCCTTTAAATTGAATTTCATGATATCATGAAAATGGTGGAGTTAAAATAAGTTTTCTTCTAAACTATCTAATATGATGTATCCATTTAAAAGGGTAATTTAACACCCTAATTAATTAAATTTAAATCACTTTTAATATTTTAGTATAATTTATATTTTATTATTATTAAGTAAATCATTACTATGACAGTATTTCATAATAAATTTCATTAAATATATAATCTATAAAAAATATTGGAAGTATTAAGATAAAAAAACTAATATTTATAGCTTAAAGTAATAAGGTATTTCATATGGCCAAGAAATCGGTGTTGTAAATATTTTTGGTCATTTTTTACAATAACTATCCTTATATAGTTCCCATATAAAACCATTTTAACATAACTGTAGTAATTGATTTCTATTTCATTCAATATTTTTTATAGTCAATAATTAGGTTGTCCATATTAGAAATACAAAATCATCATTTCATAAAATATAAAATATATTTTAAAAAATTCAATTCATATATCTTGAAAGAATAAATTTCAAATTAATTTCACATACATGATGAGAAAAAATATTGTTTTAGAAAAAATGTTAAAAATCATACTATTTTTCAAATAAATAAATATTAAATTGATTAGAATGATATAAATTTTAATAATTGATATAAAATTAACTAAATATAGATTTATAAAATCAGAATATAATTTATAATATAAATTATTAAATCAAAAAATTAAATATTCAATTAAAATTTAGTATTTTAAAATATTCATTAAAAAGTTAAAATTTTCAAAATTGACACCAAAATTTGACACTATGATATTTTTGATATTATAAATAAAAAATGATATTTATTTTATAAAATAACATTATTAATGTGGAAAAAATAAATTTTATGTTATAATTTCAAAGCATAACCAATACTTGTTTTGTTTAAGAATTGTCTTATTTGCATCATAGAGTTATAAATTTTATGCAAATTAAATATTTTTATTCCTCTAAATTGAAAATTCATCTTTGTAATCCCGGGTTTTGTAATACTAAATAAATTTATTTAATTATCACATCAAGAAAATAATAATAAAAATTCATCCTAATAAGAGAGGTAGGATAATATGAATATTATATATAATAATCACATAACATTGTTTCCAAGTAGGATAAAATAAGTGGGAAATGAAAACATAGGAATGTAAGAAAATAATAATTCCCATGTATTAATAGAGAGTGATAGAGTTTATTGTTCACAATTTAGAGGGTGATTTACATAATTATAATGACCAAAAAACTATAAACCAAATAGTTTTGAAAAGGTAATTGATATCACAAAAAATAATGACAATTAGATATAATTGGGATTTTGATCATTTTCTATGAGTTATGGAATTATTTCTATCTTAATGAATATAATTTTATATTCATAATTGATATATTATTATTTTGTAGTCCCAATTCCATTTATTGGTTGTCCTTGATCCGTTTCTACTTCATCTCACACATAAATAAATTAGCATCCAAAAATGTTTCTTATTTATGTGCGATGAAATAATTTTAACTTTTAATGGATCATAATACCAATAGTATCATGATAACATATTTCCAATATCTCTATACATAGTTACAAAAAATTGTAATCACAGGCTATCCAAAATGAATAAATCACAATATGGTGATGTAATACATTAATATTAAAATTAACTTGTCCAATGTTCAATAAAACCCATTTCATAAAGGGTAATATTTATAAACATAAAAAATTATTATATTCCATATCACTATAAATAAAGTAACAAAATTTAAAAAATTAACCTAACATTAATATCTCAATAACGTGAAGTAGATCTAATTTTCTTCTTACCGAATATAGGGATAAATTCATCATGTTTTGTCTTGAAGCATACTATTAACTAGAATTAATATAAAACCGTATATAAAAAAATTATACTTATTTATTCTATAAAAAACACCCTAATTAAAGGATATAATCATTAAATCCAAAAATTCTGTTAGCTCCAACATTTTTATTAAAAAAACTTTTTAAATTAATCATGATTCAGTTCTAAGGTAGTAAACACTATCAATATTAATATATCCATATCAACAATCCCCTTATCTCAGGATCATTATCTCAATATCATCAACATGTTAAGGGTTAAAATTCACACAATCATGAATTTTCTAAGTAGTTAAATGTTCCACGTATTTAATTTTTATTGTACCATTCAATACATTCGTTCGATTCATTTAATAAATATTAATTCATTAAAATACATATAAAATTTACTTTTCTTATTACTAGAATATAAAAATAATAATAATTTTGTGAAATATTTCGTGGATCCAAATTAAATGGAACATTATAAATTTTAATTTGGTTGCTTCAATATCTATGATTGTCCTTGACCACATAGACTCATCTAAGGTATATTTCATTTAAACATGGTTCATTAATTTTCATAGCTCCCAATCTCTCTATATTTTAAAAACATAATTGATGTATTTTATTTATTCCCATAGAATTATTTTTTCATGGTTACCCTTTTCTCTACACATATAGAAAACTCTCATTCCCTACCAGATTTTAAAACGGTGAATTTTTCTATTGCTGTCACAATAGTTAAAATTTGTGATTCCCTTATTCTAATTAACAATTCAATATAATAACTTACTATGATTATATTTCTTCTCATAAAAAATATATTAATTTAATAATTAATTATGTGGATTTATTGACAATAAAACTATATCATCTTATGAATTTTATGATTTTGATTCCAACAAACATTAGAGTCATTGCTTAATCCCTTCAATGGAAAGGTTAATCATGCACTCTCTTTTACTTGTGTAATATATATCCCACCTAATTTTCCTTTTTTATGTTGGTTTTTTATTATAAAAACATTATTATTCTTTATTCATTATCTAATGGAACATCCTCTTTATCTCATTTTCCATTGTATAGTTAAAATTATAATTGAATAATAACTCTGTAAGAATTTTCTATTATATTATGTATATTTCCCCTTCATCCCATGTAGTTTGGATCAATGAACAACATTAATCAACATTTATAATGAAACAATACACATGAAATGTAATATTTTCCTTTTCACCACATCCCTATGTTATATATATCATATCCAATTATTTAATCCATTTTCATAATTTAATTAGATTAGTAGTATAACTAAATGATGAAGGGTATCTTTATGATAAAGTGATCCAACATAATGGAATATCATTAGGAAATAGAATGATCCATTTGAGAATGATTATTTTTTTAACATTAATGAGCTTCCATAATATAGGAATAATTTTCACCATTTAAATACTATATTTATTAGGATACTCTATAGGTAAATATGAAAATTTTCCATGGTTATTGATAACCTTATATCACTAGGTTTCCACTTCAAAATAATGAAACATAGTGTGTATGATCATAAGAATATTATTGTTAAATAATTATTTAAAATAAATAATATAGTGTAACAATTAACAGAAAAAAATGTTTCATTGATAATCTCATATGAATAAAAATTTATATATTTTTTAGATTTATTTACATAAAACTTTTATATAATGATTTATAATGAAAATGTAAATTGACCTAATATAATTCCTCAAGAGTTTCAAATCGGGTTCATAGTAAGTCTTATTTCTATATACTATGTAACACTTGAGTTAATCCACAAATTTTTGTTACAATGAAATTACATTATTGACCTCTATTCCAAAATAACATTTGCTTGTCGTATCAACACAATGATTTATTTCTAGTAGAAAAACATAATATATACCTTAAGAAAAAAAATATGATTTTCTTATATATGTGTAACCAATTATATCATACTATCATCTCACCAAATCTATGACTTCATAAATATAGATCCATAATATTATAGAAGAATTTATATCACACTATATGTAATGACACTAACCCAATTATCCTAGAGTTGTTTTCTTAATTTATTAAATATTGATCTATAAAAAGAATAATATACTAAATTAATGAAAAAATTATATTTTTTTAAAACTGTATAAAATAATTACAACCATTTTACATTTATTATATAAAATAAATATAAACAAATGTAAATAATTTACATCTTTTAATCTCATTCCAATATTTCAACTTAATATCCTTGGGAAAGAAAGTAAAAAAAGGCTGAACTCAAATTCTTATTAACGGTTATGTAGAATTGAATACACCATGAATAAATAGTAGTATTTAATTTAAATATGTCGATTTCTGAAGAAAAAAAATTAAATATCAAAATAAAGAATATTCAATATGGAAGGAACAATAACTAAAACCACATTCCATTTATTCAATTAACTATGCATGAAATGAATCCAAATATAATATCATTTTAGAAATATAATATATAATTATAAATTTACTCTAAATGAAGAAAAATAATTATTATAATATGTTTTTCTTCCCATGAATATGATACCATGACTGTCAATACCATTGAAAATATGATTTAAAATGAACAGGTAAAGACACATTTAATTTTTCTAACTGATTCATCTCATGATAATAATGATGAATTTATATACCTTTTATAATAAACCCAAACACATTTCATGAATTTACAATGAATTAATAAAATATAAAATAATCACTTTCTTTCATTAACAATTTTTCTTTATCCTTAATTATTTGTATTGACTTAATGATACAGATATATCAATATAATTGATGGTAATCAAATAACATTCAATGTAAACTTTGTATTCCAATAATGGTATACATTTCAGGGTATAATTATACCCATTCCAAATGAGTGATTATATTTTATTTAAATCTAATGTCTACTGAATAATTATAAAAATAATGTGATTATATTAAAATGTTAACAACAATTGTAGAAAGTGAGATTGGGTAATAACCATTACCAATTTTTACTTTTCTTGTTAGAAACTATTTGATGAGGTAATTATAAATGAAACATAATAGAACATGAATTATAAATGAATAATGAAACTAAATGTCAAACATGAACTATACGCCCCACATAACAGTTAATATATACATAGTAATAAATAGATCTAAATGTAATGTATATTGATATAAAATACCATACCTCCCATATAATTTTCCTTGAAAATTATTTAAAATCTATTACAATAGTTTTATACAAGTTATTAAATTATAAAATAAATATATTAATATTTATAGCATTATATATGATCCTTTTAAATCATCTATATAATCATTCATTAGTAATCGTTCATTATTTTTATTATTTCACATGTTAATTTCATTGATTTATAATGTGTGTTTAATTAAATAATATATTTTTATGGTGCATATTATATAGTTTTTATATATCTAGAAAAATTATAATATATAAATTTTTATCAAATTTATAAATCCATTTTACATTTAAATAAAATCACGAATGACTTATATGAAAAATGTAATGTGATTTAATTAGGGAGATGGTGTGTTGTATGTACAAATGAGTAAAATTTCCATCTTTGAATATTAAGGAAACATGTAAAGTAATGATTTATCAATACAAAATGTTTATTACAAACAAATTTCCATATAATAAATTTATATATATATCATATAAGATATGTGTTATTGGAAAGGGAGTCACATCCATTCTTGATGATAATTGTCCACACATACTCGATTGAAGTTTTCAACATTATGTGAGTTTAAATATAAGGTTGAAAATAATACATATTATATTTAAAAAATGACTAATATTAAAAAATATATATATTAATTATTTCATTTATATCACATATAATCATTCAATTATTATATTCTACCTACCATAAGAGAAGTTAGTGAAAGACGAATCACATCACTCCAGGAGCTGGTACTCCACCATGCACAATAATTACATTATTATATCTTCCACAAAATGTAAGGTGAGAAGATATATAGGATATTATTAAATAATTGGTATATATCTTTTATAAATATAATATATATACATTATATACAAAATATTATCCCACTGTTAAATGTTGTAATGAAAGAATTAATTATATCAGTTCACAAGGTGATGGTTTGCCATACACACAAAATATGATATCATAACACATTTGACGGAACTGGATATTTTATAAGGTGATTCCATTATTATAACAAAAGTATAATATATTTATGATAATGATATTATTTTATAACCTTTTTATAATGAAAATTAATATTGGTGGATAAATAATTAAAATTATGTTGCTCATTTATGAATATATCTATAACATTGGGTGTCCTCATTAGGTTTTTATTAAATAATCTATGATGATTAGATGCCCAAAATTTATAATATCAAATTATGAGAGGTATTTTGGAAATTTATTTGGTTATATTTTGTCTAATTAAAAGCGTTTTGAAGGTGTAAACAAGGTAGGAAGTGAGTGTCCTTTTATAGTTGAAGAGGACTGATATTCTTGTAAAAAATCAAATATGTTCCCTATTACTAGAAACATAATACCTCATGGTTTTTAAAAACTGATAATTAATGTTTTTAAGGAATTATATGTTTGATAAGAAATATAACACACAATAAAACCGATGTTTAAATCATTTTTTCCATAACATCTATGTTTATTTATTTATATCATTTCGGGTTTTCACTATGGTAAGTTGTATTTTTTTCCTAGTTTATTTATACATAAAAAATAAAATAAATAGATAATAATTTTATAATTTATAAATAATAATTATAAATATGATATATAATTTTAAATATATATTTCCAAGTGTCATTGAATTAAATTTAATAAAAGTGAATGTATGTGAAAAAACAGAACTTTAACCTCTATCGTGATAACAAATTTTTTATCGTACATGGGTATGTATATTCCTTCTATATGAACAAAATTTGATTAATTTATAATATTTTGAATATATATTAATTTAAATATCACCTGGAGAAATATATTATTTTTATTAATTTTATAAAATAAATCAAAATATAATTTCTCATAAAACAACATATATGTATATTTTTCCATTATTTATATAAATATAATATTTAAATATCAATAGATTATATATTTTCATCAAAATAATGTAACATTATGTATTCATCTACAAAAACAATAGAACACTCTATTTAATTCAATTTACATCCATTTTAATATTTTTAATATTATTTATTTTATATGTTGGTTAAGTAAATAATTACTATGGTTCCATTTCATAAGCATTTTATGTAATTATTTTATCTCTAAATATTTAATAGTAATTTTAATGAAAAAATAATTAATTAATATTTAAATTGAATACATTAAGAAAAAACTATTTTATTTTGTCCCTATCCTTGTACTTTTTTGATATTAATAGGAAATTTTTTTTGTACTTCACTTATATAACATATTATATGTAGGACTTTAATGGGAAATTAGAAAAAAAAATATCATCACATTTTATGCTATGGACATTACAGTTGAAAAATGGCTACATAATGGGTGGTAGAGAAATTAGTGGGTCAATTTTGACCATGATCCACTTCTTTTATAATTCATGAATAATATAATTTTGGTTTTCATATTTCAAAAATAATTATAAAATAATTTTTTTAATGGTGTGAAATGATATTTTTAAATTTTGAACCCAATGTATAACTAAACCATGTTAATTACTCTTAGTGATAATACATCATAATGTAACATAAAATTTTTTATTCACAATGAAATATATTATAATGAATTGGGTTTTTCTAGTTACTATTCAAAATGATGATAAATATATTATATTTATTTTGAAAATTAACATCAAAGATAAAAAAATGGGATCCATTTTTTAAAATTATGTTTCTTAATGTCGAATAATTCAATTTTAATATAAATTTATTCAACCCAATTAATATTTTTAGAAATATTGTTTTAAGAATAAAAATGATGTTGTAGAAAATAGAATATTTATTATTGAAATCAAATTATCATATATTTTAGAACTATGTAGTAATTTTTTTTACTTTATGATCAAATCGAAATCTCAATGACTAATTTAATTGAAAATAAATGAATGGCTGAAAAAATAGTATTTTTACATATTCAATAAAAAATAAACCTTTTTAAAAAAATTATAATATTCATTCCTAAGCTAATTTTGATATATATATTTTATAAATAATTTTATGATTATAAAATAAAATTTTAAAAAATGAAAAAATAATTATAAACTTTACCACAAATACTTATAATATTTATTTTTGATGAAAAAATATTTTGATATTTAAAATTTATATATAAAAAATTGAGTGATTATTTCATATAATGTAATAAATATATTTATAATAAATATATATATATACTATTTTAGATATCCATATTCATACACACCAATTCTACATCAATATTAAGATGTGCATCTGATTCATAGGTCCCTACCTACATGATTTCATTAAATGCCCCGACCTCTTACTGACAAAACAGAAATCACACAATGATTTAAAGACCACCTTATATTTGCATCAAAATTATTCCTCATGTATTATTCAAACATAATCAAAATGATATTTGGATACATGTACTTCAACGTAGCCCTGCGGATTAACAGGTGGGAAAAACACTTCAGTACGACTATCCAAACATAGATATCTACAAACTAAATTCCCAAGAAATATAATAAAAGAGTTATTTTGAAATGGTAGAGAGAGGTTAGGGAAGCATACCCAAACATCCACTGAGGGGGAATCATGCTTCATATGCAAATCATATGTCCATCACAAGAGGTAGAACAGATATTCGTTGAAGGCAAGAGGAGAACTGGAATAGGATCTAATTAAATCCTCTTCTGAGGAAAACGTATCATGATGTGCCTGTTGTCGATCAAACCCACCATCTCCCTTTCTTGTAAATCCTAGGAACTGAACTTATACCTGTTATATGAATCAACTGATGGTCTTCGTTTCGTGAACTGAGAAACCAACATTATATTCAGATGCATTAAGGTTTCTATGAACCCCATGATCGGTAACAACAGATTTGGTCTCCCGTTGAACAAATCAGAAATGATCGGGCACAATGGAGCTCGAGGAAACATAGAGAGAATGTCCATGTTAGATAAGGGAAAGAAGGACAAATCTACTCCCTTTGTTGGAAATGAAGGTCTATCCCCCGCCGATGGGGGAGGGACTGACGTAATGGCTGCCACCATCGCAAATAATGAACACGAAGCATAACTCCCCCTGATGTGAAGAGCACTTTGATTAATATATTTTAATTATTCCAGATTCAGGAAAAAATAATATTATTATTATTTTAATGGAAATAAACATATATAATGACATTTGGTTTTGTCATGTCCCCCCAAATCCATCAGGTAATATTATAGTCTCAAATTAAGTTATTTGTTTGTTTAAGAAGAAATCATATTATGTCATTTATAGCATAGGTTGTAAAGCAATGTGTTTTATGATAATGTAGGGACTAATCCAAAGAATAAGATTAATCACTAGTGAATAATAATTTTCATATCAAGATGATGAAATACATTATAATTCATAACATATGAACATTATTCCCGGTTTGTGATTTCATAAGATATATATTCTTCTTTGATCTTATTATATCATCATCATTATTGAATGTGTTTGTGGTGGTGATCATTCTCAAAATGATATCACATTATTCTGCACAACTTTAATGTTATCATTTATTCATTTGGTTATTCCCTTAATGGGATTTTTTATTCACTTTCACCTTTTTTAAAATTTCCCAACATTATCCTATTTATTTTTCATGATAATATTTGAGGAGGTGGGTAATTTGTATTTATAAATATTGATGTCTCATTTTTTATTAAGATGGTGTATTTTTTAATCTATTCATATGAATAAACCAGACCAATCAATTATAAATGTGTCTTTTTGAAATATTATATTTAGAAACAAGTAATAATTTATGTTTACATCATGGTATATGACAAATTAAAATTTATGAGTCACCCATGAAAGGTAAACATGATAATTAAATAACATATAGTTGTGGAGGTTTCATTGTATGTTTCTTCTTAATCAATGTTATCATAGGTTAATATTATTAAAAATAAAAACATAAATAATCTATATATATTTAAAATGTTATTAATTATCTACTAAATATAATATATAGTTATTAATTTTTTATATTAATATTCATTCTGAGGTTGTGATGAAAACCAATTTACAGAATTTATTGATGTGGCGTTCCTTCATAAAAATAAGTGATGGTTTAGAATGACATTTGTGGGTGACAATTTTAGATCAATACTATTATATAATAATAATTTCATATAAATATATGGTAATTATAAATTTCATTGTATTCTGATGGCTCATACATAATTTATGGTGGTGAAAGAAGATATAAAATGAAAATTATGGGCTACGAACTATATGTATTCTTTATAAAACAACATTTTTCATATGAAACATGAAATATATGATGCCCATTTAATATAAATATGGCCTCTAGTTCATGGGGAATAATGATTTGAAGTAATTATTTATGTATGGTCTAGATATATTTAATGTTAGTGTGATGAATATTGGATAGATGGTGTAATTTTATTTTGAATGAAAGGACACACTTATAATTATATAAATGACTTAGATATAAAAATGTTTTTAATCATATTCTAGGATCAATAGGAAACAATATAAATAATAAATAGGGTATGATTTAAACCCATTAAAAATTATCATTTTAATTTATTTAGGTCTAATTATAAACAATTTTTGGATTAAATCCTTTATAAATTTTTTTTATAATATTCAATGGTAGATAATTTTCATTATAAATCATTTATAAATAATCATATGAGAAAAAAAATAAAAAAAATTAAAATGATGATTTTTCAAATAAAATTCCATCCCTATTTTCTAATATTAATTTTGACATAGCCCAGATTATAATGAATTGGGAATCTAGTCCCTCACTTAGAGATATCAACAGGACTAGTAATTGCTTATTGTCCTTACCCATACCCCTCTTAATAGTCATTTCAAATGGAATCCTCAGTGAACTAGGTTGAAACTCAATCAGTATGGGTCAGGTAGATTTGGTATAATTCTAGGTGGCAGTTTATTTTGTGAAGACATAAGATAAATTATTATTTATTCTACAAACATCATTTGGAATTGGAGTTGCATTCTAGTCGAATAAAATGAAATATAAACTAGAAAGGGGATATTCAGTAAAAGTTAAATAAAATTTTCAACATTAGAAACTAATTCAACATTCATTAAATGTTTTCTTTTCGTCATTGATTACACACCCACGTCAATTTTATACCACATCCGAAATAGAAGGAATCTGATTAGTAATGTCATGAAGAATAACCACACATGGTATAAGGGGAATATGACCAATGATATTCTACCCTCCAAGTTTGTGTTTGAAAATGGTTTTATATTCTTCAATATTTTGGGTTCATTTCCATAATATGGTTTGATAATTTTCCTGGGGGCTCTCTTGGTTTTCATTATCTTAGAGCCCCATAGTCCTTGTGTTTATGTTTTTCTTTACTCTCCATGGTATTATGTTTATTTATACTTATTAATAATTTTTTTTAAAATTTAACTATATCACAATAAATTATATATTTTAATTACCATTTATATTATTATGTAACTTTAATTAAACCACATAATATTACTATTTAATTTTTTTAAATTCATTTATTTTTATTTCTAATCATCTTCTAAAAGAATTGTGTTAACATTGAGTAATGATTTATGGTAGATAATATAATAACAAAAAAATAGAAATAAAATATCATAAAAATTTAAAATAATTTCAAATAATTGTTTTATATTTTTCTTCATCATCAAATAATCATTATTTTAACATATTAGATAAATTAAAAAGGTAAAATGGAAATTTATAAATTTAATTTTGAAAAAATAATGTTTAGGTCATTATCAAGTGGAAACAGAATGAAATATCCATAAAATATAATATTGGATGATTATGGTCGAAATAAACTATTAAAATAGTAATAATTAAGGTGTTTGATAATTTTTTATGACAAAACACAATATTATTAACCCTAATGAAATTATTTAACCTTTCTGAGGTGAAAAATATTTCAAAGGATTACTATTAATAATCTAGAAAATAAATACTCCATTTTTAAATATTAATGACCTCCTGATTCTGAAATAGTATCTATTTTCTAATATTTAATTTCTATAAGTAGTAGATATATATTTTAATCTAAATAAGTGTCTCACAAAATAATGGTTTTAAAATATATTTTTTACCCAAAATATAATCCTTAACAAAAATAATACTATTGACTCTTATTCTTTTATTTAAATTATATTAAATAAATTCATTATTGTTTTTACATTAAAATATGACACAATCCCTATTATAGATTTTCAATTAAATTATTTAATGGAAAGAGATTATTGTTTTAATAAGAAATTTATTTTCCAATATTCTTTAAAATTCAGTCCATTTAGTAAAATTAGAGAAACATAACCAAAGATAATATTGATATAAAAATTTAGAAATATTTATACCTCCTAAAAAAAATTCTTTATTTAGAAAATTTTAATTATTATCTTAACTTAAAAGTTAATAATATAATTTTTTGGGAAAACATATTTTTCTAAAATAACATGGATTTACCAAAAAAATTTAATTATCTCTTAATCAGTAGTCAACATATTTATATTATGTATTTCCAATATATATATATATATATATCATAACATGGTTATTCATATTCATACACACAAATTCAATGGGTAAGTTATGATAGTCAAATTTAAAAAATATTATTTCATTGTTTTTTCTATAATTAAAATTTCATGTGGTACCCACTATCAAATTTACTATTATTTTTAATGGAAAATATAAAAATAAAATATATTGGTTTTACAATTTTCTATCTATAATGATATTTCATCCAATAAAATTTAATTCTATTTTTCAAATCATAATATTATATAGTTAAAAAAAGATATACATTTTCCCATGATCATTATTATCTAGGTTTTGAATAGAAATCTTATAATGAGTTT
This sequence comes from Viscum album, assembly GCA_963277665.1. NCBI lineage: Eukaryota > Viridiplantae > Streptophyta > Magnoliopsida > Santalales > Viscaceae > Viscum > Viscum album. The sequence continues at coordinate 573,096,292 of OY728160.1, forward strand.
ATATATATAATACGCATACTAGGTGATCCATTTATGAAAATTTTACTTGTAATTTTCATTTTACTTTCAATATAAGGATTGATTTATTTACATTCATTTTTCATGATTTTGAAAAGTTCCTTTATAAATTTGATTAGATAAATGGTAAAATTTACAAAAATTATTTCCTCCCATAAATAGTAATAATTTCATCACTAGTTGTGATCCATCAAAATCATGGTGATGTTTTTATTTCTGATGGGAAAAATTAAAATTTGAATCAACCATATTATATACACATTGATGAAAATTTATTTCTCCTAAATTTGATTGAAATGGTTTTCCCAAGATAATATAATGGTTAATATGAATAAACATTCATATTAGGAATTAATATATTATAATACTTATCTTAAAAAATTACACATAATGTTCAGATTAAATAAATACCAAAAAATATATTCTAATAAATCATCAAAAAGTCAAGTCTAAATTTAGAAACGATATATAAGATATAATTAATTATGTATTCATTTTAGATCATTATTATATTTATCTCTAAAAATATATAATAACACATCAATTAAAATTACCCTAATGCATATTTAATGTCATACTATTTGCAGAATATTGTAATTAGTCACCTAAATTACATCAATCACCATTGTGTCACATTAAAATTATATATGATTCCTGAACAGAAGACCACTATTATTCATAAAATAAATCACTATCATAAAAAAATATTATTATTTACCATAATTTTAATATTTTCCTATTATAGTGAACTTCATCAAAAATAAAATTTATCTGTTTGTTATGAAATAATATTTTAATCACATGGAAATTCATTTTATAAAACATACATTACCAAAATTTAAAAACCTAATTACTCTAATAAATAAATTATAATCAATCTTCATATTAAACATAAATCATTGAAATACATTTTAACAACTGTCTATATGTTGTAAAATCATATATCAAAAAATATCAACTTCATCAAAAAACATTAATACAATGGGTTTTATTCAAAAAACATCTCTAAAAATATACTAATCTTCGAGGTGTGTCTATAGTAGTATGTAGTCATAGAAACACTCATCGTGAAATGGTGATGATCAACATAATACATAATCCACCTCATTTAGAATTGTTACAAGTATTTCAATTCATTCAATAGTTTAATCCATTTACTAGTATCCATTAAAGTATCTGTTCTAAATAAATGACATAAAATATATACTATAAAAAAACAATTGAAAATATCTAATATTTACAATTTTCCACAAAGTCCATCATTCATATATGTTATCTAATATATTATTTCTTAAATAATGTTCATAATGTTTCTATTTAATTTTTTCATAATACCAACTACAAAAACCCAACACTAATACCATAGTCCATGATTCCACATTATGAAATTGGAATACGATACATGGGGCCATATCACCAATGATTGATTGGTTCAATTTTCATAATAAACTTGATATAAAAAATCGTACAATTAAAATTTTAAAGCACATAAAAAATATTAAGATAAAATAATATAATATATTCATATTCATTCAACGATTCTACCAATATACCACTAGAAAAGAAAAAAAGGATGATCTCAAAATCTCAATAAGGATTGTGTATGGGGAAATTTATCATTATAAAATAAGTAATAATCAAGATATAATTTCAATTAACCAAAAATAAATGACATTGAATCAATATCATGGTTATAAAATGAATCCATAACTAATATACTCGTAATAATATCATGGATAATTACAAAACAAAATCATCCATTAATGAAATCCGAAATTCCAAATGTCATTATATCATAAATAAAGACTACCAAATAATTTTTGAGGAAATATCCAAAGAAGATATTCATTATGTAAGGACCCATGATGTTATAAATAAGATTTCCTTTTTTATTAAATTTATTATTATATAGTGTTTTTATAGAAAATAGATGAACTTATTTTATTTTATATATATAATAGGATTAAATGTCTATTATGTAATTTTTATCATTGATAGTAATGTCAATGAATAATGATCACAAGAATAATATAAATATAGGGTCCTAACAAATCCCATTGACATTGTAAATAAATTGATGTCCTCATCTAGTACGATCATATCATACAAATACCTTGTATAGAAGATTCTAAGAGAGATATAATCTAAAATAATTTTACATGACCAATCCCAAGATCTGGTCTATAAAAATAAGAATGATCGAAACCGTTTATAAGAGAAGATCTGGCTTATCAATAACACAACACTACACATGTTCTTCGAACCACCCCATTAACATCTCACGATCACACACCATACCCTTAGGTATTTTACTCGTGTATTTAAGAGATATGTATCTATAACCTAGAAATATGATTATGTGTATTATCATTTATAGAATAATGTATATGATTTCAAACTATTATTTTTATTTATTAATTTCTTTTTTATAGAGTAAATTAGAAATAGTATTTTTTATTAAAGGTCAAATTTTGTTAAGGAATTTAATTTCATTAAATAATGGAATTTTTTTAAAAAAAATAATTTAATATAATATTATTTATATAAAATATTATTAAATATAAATTATCATATAATTTTTTTGAAGTCAAATTTAATTTTTTAAGGGTTTGAAAAATGTTTTTATAAATAAATCCATAATTTCTTAATTATTGTTTATTTTATATTGAACATGAAATTTCAAATATTTAGAAAATAAATTTAAAAACATATAATCACTTTATGAATCATATCATCAAAATTATCCAATGGTAATGTTTTTATAAATTTTTTAGACTTTTGAATTTTCCTGTAAAAATTAATGACCATATAAATATGGGTTGTTTATTGTGACAGCATAATTAAACAAAAGTGTAGTATATAATATAAATGATATTGATAACAAAATATATGTTATTCTTTTAAATATATTATTTTTTGATTAATTTTTTAAATTCATTTTGAATCCACCAAAACAATTATTATAGGTTATGATTTTAAAATCAGTTCCTTAATAATATGACACGCCTATACATAAGAAAAGTTGTTAGTTTATTATTTTAGACCCATGGAACTATAAAATAAATATATCTTCTAAAATTTAGAATAAACCATTATCTAGAACCATAGGATGGTTTCGGTTTTATTTTATTTTATTATGCATATTCCAAAACCTAAATTACAAATAAATCCATCTCTTTTCTTATTTAAATCCACAAATGCACCTATTTAACTTCACCGTGACCCCATGGACCACATCCATACAATTATCTCCACTCTATGGAATCCTTCCATCAGTCATCGAATAATGAATGATGTACCTCCCAAGCATTGGTATCACACTCTCATGTAAGTGATTTCTCTCTTCTCTATTACAGTTAAGAATATCTTTTATGATATGTATCTTAAATTACATTTTTAATATATTGGGATATTTTATTCCATATTCCCATTATTGTATATATAATTTATGAATTCTAATATCCTCATTTAACTCTCAATATGACTCAGATGATACAATATGTAAACCCATTACCAGGTCAAAATATAGTTAGGATTATTTTCCTTATTCAATTTTCACCATTAACAAATGCCTTAAATTTCCAATTTCTAATGTGGGTAATTTTTTTTCATGGTCCGAATTACTTCCAATTTGAATTATTTGTGATGATATTACCCCACCTCTCTCATCATCCAATTTTAATGAATCATTATATGAAGCTGTTATGCTTCTGAAATATGAAACTGATTTTCCTATCAATAAAATTATGTACTAAATAACATAAACATTTCTAATCAAAGCTGTTCAAATCTATGCACATATTCATTTTGATTGGAAACATACATATATATATATTAAACACTCTATCCTTGTGAAATAAAATATGATGATTAATAAATATATGTTGTTTGATTTATGCATCACACATTTTCATGATAATGAAATGAATATGATCGGTGCAACCAGAATTATATATCACTCCAATGAATTAGGTAATATTTAGTATCAAGATACATCAAGGTAGGATAGTGAGTGAACCTGAATCTTTTATGAAATTTTTCCATCACGATGTTTTATGAATATTCCTTTCCCTATGTTTATGATTCATTTTTTTATGTTGTGGACTAATTTCACATGTTATGATTAACTTGTTATATCATGTCTCATTGTTCATGTTTTAGATTCCTATAATTTTTAGGAACCATTTAAATACTTATTGTCTAACATGTATCATGATTTTTTATTTTTATTAATTTTCTTGGATTTATTTCTTTCCAATTTTCCCCCCTTGGTTATCCCATGTAGTTTTAAAATCCATGGTTTTTTAAATGAATGATAACGAAGTTTTTAATAATGTGGTTGTATCCCATAATCAATATGTTTGTCAATGTACGAAATTTATATATACATTATATTTCTCAATCATTTGGATTTCCTTGATTTTAATATTATTTAATAATTTATTTTGTATCATGTTATAAATATCATGGTTGTTATAGACGGTATAAATGTAAAATATTTGTTGTTTTTAGTTTTAGGATTAGAAAACTCTAGAAAAATAATTTCGGATAAGACTATGTATAAGGTAAATTACCCATATTTTTTAAACTATAGTTTAATTGGTTTTCAAATATAATATATTTATATTTCTATACTACAAGTGGTTATGGTTTTGAATAGATATACATAGGGGTAAAAACACCGACAAGGTGTATCGGTCCTTACTCAGTCTAACGTGGTCTATGAAAATGGAACATAATGTGAACATTTTATGCAAAACCTAGCGGATATCCATTGGTAAATACATAAGCTTATTTTGAACCTTTTTTACAAGAAAAACTATCCATAAAATTATATTTTTAAAAACAGATCATGGACAACAATGATAAATACATTGGATTTCATAAGTATAGGGAATGAATTAATTGGTAATTTATCTATTTAACGTTGTTGGATTCTCCTTTAGGAAATTAATATTTTATAATAAGCGTCCATTATTTTATATTTATACAACAAAATTATTACAAATAAGAAGAATAAGGTAAATAATATATAAGAATATCAATGAGATGACTCCCCCAACGAGATTCTTAACCCGTGGGAGAAAGAATAAAATAGATTAAAATAATATACTCTCGGTAGACTCATGTTCTGCATTGATACATAAATTTGGTGGAGTACCCTAAACTCGTTATAAGAGTAAATTATAGGATTCATACCATTATGAGACAATATCCTCTGTTTCAAAAGATCTTCTGACCACATAATAATGTAAAAATGGATCAACTATATTGGAATGATATTCTCCATCCTTTAATATTTTTAGAAATAGATTGTTCTACTTTTTGTTTATCATATAGAGGGAGAAATTGATTAGTGGTGGACATTAATCAAGAATATGAATCTTGAGGAAGAGATCGAAGTGATCTAGTGTAAGTAATTTTGGACAATGTTTTTGAAAAATATGCGCATCCTACTCTAGGACTTAAAATTATAATGGATCTCCCTAAACTCATATAAAATTAAAATGAATCAATTATGGTGTATGAATAAATAATCACAATAATTCTACGATATACCTTTGACTTTGTCTGTACCCCCAAATTCAAGGTTAACGAATTTCTTTGGAGGGATTAAACTAAGCCTTATGAAATCGTTGTAATTCATTGACCTGGATATATATAATGAAATTTCATGATGTTCATCATAATAAAAATGGAGATATGTCAATCTCATGTGTATAATATGGATAATATGATGATTGTGGAATTTAAATTCTTATATTTAGATTGATAAATATAACGGTGGAGCGAAATTTCAACTCACCCTATGTCAATTATTAGGTAATAAGACCCTCAATAACATCCTATGGGAAATGAGGAAATGATTTGGGTGTGGGAAGAAAGGGCACCAAGATAATGATTGTCACTGGGAGAAACCCACTAATGTGATAGAGTAATGTAATGATCTAGTCATTCTTTGTCACATTGTTCACTTCTATGATTATATGGAACAATGGAATATTGTAAATCAATGTCCTATTCAAATGGTTTTTGAGGGAAACCAAAAACCCAAAGGAAAAAAGACATTATTTAAATAAGAAAACAACTGAGGTGGAACCTACAAACAAATTGGTGGAAGCTATCTTATTTATTGATTCAATAATATTGATTGTGAATTTTAATTATTGATTGATGCATTTATTAATATTATTAATGTTTAGTAGAATTATTCAAGCACCACCACAAATCCTAGAAGTATAGCTATCAGTGAAAACAGAAAATAGAAAAATTATTTCATCCCTTGTATATGACTCTTATCCTATTACAAATTGTGAGATAAATATCCTATCGAACCATTTCACATACCCATTGGTGAAATTTCATTCAATTTGGGATATGGATTTTCATTCCACATATTGATACAAAACATGTTTCAGTGAGAATGAAATCACTCTATGAATTATAAATCAAACCCTGGTTATATACACGTTAAAAGATGATTATGAATCTTATTTAACAACAACATTACAAGAATTTATATTATTTCCCTATGAGAGATCATTTCATGCATGAATGATTGAGTATAAATAATTAACCATCCTTGAAGGCATGTCTATTTTAGGGGAATTTGATGATGTTTTTATCTATGAATTTTTTCTTCTTCCTCCATACCGAGAGGTCGAAATTTTAATTGAGCTTACGCTTGGTGTGTTTCAATTTTCCAAGACTCCATAAAGAATGGTTGTTTTTGAAATTGAGGATATAAAGAATCAACTATAAGAGAACATTATTAAAGGATTTATATGCTGACGTGATTCACCATGGGGTGAACCAGTTCACTTTTTCAAGATAATAGTTTGGTTAATGAGACTTTGCATTGATTATCATGAGAAAAACAAGACCTGGACAATGAAAAGGTATAATACGATATAGATTTTAGACTTATTAGATAATATATATTCAATAAAATAAATTTCCATGATAGATAATTGGTCATAATATCACCATGATATGGTCATGATGAAGGGTATCCCCCCCATACAAATCTTTTGTACAAGAATCAGGCACTATGATTTCATTGAAATTTAATTCAGACCCACTAATGCTCTATTACTATTAATGGAATTGAAGAATAATTTCATTAGGTAATGTATTTTTTTGTGTAGACTCTATAGATGATATTATAATATATTTCAAAACCATGTTGTATCTTTCGGAGAATCAAGAACTCTTTAAATGTCCATTTGAAAGGATATGATTTATTGAAAGTACAAAAAATGTTTTTTATGGTTGAAGGAAGTATAATTAATTGGGAATATCATTACATGAAATAAGATATATGTGTATCCTTCATAAATATAATCAATTGTGTGAAAGACATGTCTCAAATCATTGAAATATATGTTTATTTTCCTTAGATTTATCAATCACTACCATCAATTTTTAAAAAAATAATATCTTCGTTGTCAAAACCCTATAACAAAGATTATTTAGAAGGGAGTCATGTTTTCATGTAATTATTATTGTGATAAAAGGATTGAGAAAATAAAAAATCCTTCTTATCACCAAATGTATTCTCACACTAACATTAACTAGAGTGGATTTCATTGTATATTGTGTTGATTTAAATAAGTGATTGGGTTGTGTGTTAATGCTGAATGAAAAATTTAATATCAATGCTTTAATACGATTGAATGCTCCTAAATAGAACTACCCAACACATGCTATATAGATGGAAGCTGGAATCTATACATTAGAATATGGTGAAATTATCAATTTATGATGAATTTAGATATATATATATATATATTAAAAACATCTCAGGGATATATTAACACAAAAATAACTGAATATGCATAAACTAAGTTGGTTAGAGCTGATAAAGAACTAAAAATTCTCAATCCACTACCATCCAATTATATTGGATGATATGTCATGTTCTCCATATATAAAGGATCCAAAACATATATCATTAAAGAGATAATAGAGGGACTTTATCTTCTAATATTTTAAGATGGTAATTTGAATCATAATGGATGAAAAATCATCAGTCCTTTAACAATCAATTTCACAACCTAATATTTTAAAAAAAAATAAAGGACCATATTGGGATTTTGTGTAAATTCATATGATAGGGGAAAATAAAAAAAAATAAATCCTCATAGTTCAATGTTAATGAAGATGGTGTTGTGTGATTTGATTCATGAATACGATTTCCATAAAATCTTCTATTAATGAAGGAATTGTTGGATGAGGAACATATATCAAAATTTTCTATTCACCAAAGAGTAAAAATGTAAATAGCCAAAAATTCTGTGGAAAATTGTTTGTTAAATACATGGAAATTCTATGAGTCCTTAGTCTCTGACGGTGCATGATTCCGAGGCCCGGTGTGCCCAGAATAATTTTCTGAAGTTTTTTTAACCTTAAGATAATGCTCGTAAGCAGTTTTCCTTAAAAAGTTGAATAAATCATAAATGGTAACTCGGAACAGAAATCAAAGGGCATCGTTGCACTCAGAATGATGATTTTACCCTAGGCGCGACTTAATTTTCGTCAGCGCGGGCTTCCTGTGTGAAATCCCAAATATGGCATAACCTTATATAAAATAATTAAATAAATTATTTTATTTTTCAAATGATTATACCACACAAACAGTAGATCAGATTAAAAATCTAAAACCACTGCTGTACTCGTGAGGGCATGCTTTATATAAAAAGATTCTAACTATGGCCAGCACGGGCCATTAGAAAAAGTTAGATTTTGGCCGCAAATAAAATAATTAAGTGACAATTATTTAAATGTAAAATTCATAACTTCTAAAAAGTAACTCGGATTGAAAATCTGAGACTACCCTTTGGTTTGTTGGGGTTGATTCACCAAGGTAGAGCCTAACTGTGACTGTAGTGAGTCGAGGGTGACTGATAATAATTTTTCAAAACTTTTTTTCCAGTACGTTTAGTAAACACACGAGCGGTGTTTTGTAACTTTTGAACCAGTGCTCAGAAATGAAATCCGAGGACACTGTTGAACTCGCAGCGCCGTTATTCTCTTAAGAATACTTTCAACTCAACGGCAGTTGGTTGATGGAGAAAGTTAGTTTTTTTGGTTTTTCGTGGAAATAATAAATTAAAATAAACACTTGTTTTATTTTATTTTATATGTTATAACCACTCCATATAGATGTTTGAATTGGGGACCACCACACCATAACCTCCCATGAGAGGTTATGGTGGTTGGGACCACCTGGGATAAAACACCCTTGAATCCTCCCATTAACTTAGAGAAACCACTCACCTCCCTCATAATTGAGGGAGAGCCTCTTGACCTCCTCCACCATAATTATTCCAATACACATAAAAATTATTTTTCCAATGCACTGCATCGTTGCGCTAGTTTAAATTAATTGGCTTTCCCCTTTTTAAATTATGTAACAGTGTCCTTGAAATTTAGGAAGGTTCCTAAAAAATGAACCATCATAAATTTCAACGATCGTTAACTACCTCCCCCCACCTATCCAATATATATTGATTTTGGGAGAAGGATTTGGGATGGCTTCAACAAGAGACGAAGTGCTGGTAAAGTGTCATGATGCGCAACACTTGTAGGATTACGCTCTCCAATGAAGAATGTCCCACCGATGAAGAAAGGAAAACTCCTTTGACCTTCTTCCAAGGGACTTTTTCTGACATGGGAAGTCCACATCTTAGACTATGAAGAACCGATGCTCAAGCCCAGAATTGGAGGTGTGTGGCAGACGAGCCGAATGTTGACAATTTCACCTCCATCCTTCTTGCGTCAGTGACGTCAGGCGAGCAATGTAGGGGGTTAATTTTTCATGTTGATATTGTACCCTTTTTTTACATTCTCCAAAAGATAGAAAGGGATTGATGTGGATGTTTTTATGATATTTTTCTACTTATGTTGATCCCTTTGTTATCCTCCTAAATATGGAGGGTTTGGACCAACCTCACATGCCTTCGGGAACCACACCGCCAGCCAAGAGGCGCCCGACCCACACCCCACATGGTGCTCCACGGCTTTGCCGATGGCGCGCTGCCTATGCCCCCGACGTGCTGCCTGGCCCTATCGGTGGCCTGTTTGCACCCCGCGGAGCCCTAACACACTGCTCAACGCACCCAGTGGCGGACTTCCACCCTGCCCGGCACCCTGCCGCACTACCCGGTGCACCCTGTTGCACCCTTCCGCCCTACCTGGCACCCCCCAGTGCCCTGCTGCGCTTCTTAGCGAGCCCCCGTGCATTGCACGATGCCCCAGCATCCTGCCTGGCACCCCCACAGACTGCCTCGAGGCCTGCATCACCCTTCTCGGTGCACCGACGGCCGTCATGGTGTCCATCCGACCTTCTCGCGCCCCGTGCGGTCTACCCACTGGCCTCCCGGCCACCGGCCTCCTGAGTCGATCTGTGGAGCCCGCCGCAGTGTCACTGGCTAAACATGCATGGTCTCCTAGGCCGAGTTACCGAGCTGCCTACGTGATGACAATTGGGCTGAACCTCCCTTGCGGTCCGCTGGGACGAGCCCAATGGACCAGGTCAAAACATTGTGGGTTTCCCCCCCGAATGTGCCGGGTCAGACCCAGCAAGTCTGACCGGGTCGACCCAGACTGGGTTAGCCTAGACAGGGATGGACAGAGTCAGTCCGACTGGGTTGGATCGGAACCTGGACCATTACTGATCCATTAACTTCTTGGGCCATATCTTTGGCACCAGACGTCTGTTTGACGAACCGTCAGCGGCACCAGTTTTTCGTATAGCATTTCCATCCATTTAAGAATACCCCATGGGAGATTGGGGTATATTTGAGATGTAATAAGGTGGGTTCGTACACAAATCCAACCAGGCCCCCGCGAATAAAATTCTAATAACTCACAGATCATTCGTCTGATTGACGCGTCGTCTATTGCGTTGAGACCCCTCTGACGTGGAGGTCCTTTGAGATACTTCCACGTGAGACTTCGTGATAGTTCTAGTATCGAACAGTAGCTCGTGGAGCGTATCCTCTCAAAGATGATCGTACAGAGTGTGGATACCTAGTAGCTGTAGACGTGATAACTACATGACTGATTTGACTTAGAGTCATTCAATTAGCCTAGTGGATGGAGCGCCTGGTTTAGCGGCAGATCCATGGAGGACAGAGCGCCTGGTAGTTGGCATTAGACCCACTGTATTCTACATGAGGAGTACCTCTGACGTCTATTAGGGGGAGCACCCGGTTTGGTGGCAGACCCACAGTGGACTTAGCGCCTAGTAGTTGGAAGTAGACCCGCGGTACTCGACAGCTGGAGTACCTCAGTAGTATAAGGTTAGTGAGAAGCACCTCAGAGTCGTGACATGGCCACTTTAATTGACATAGGAGGCATTCTCCAGCAGCTATGGTTTCGATAATGAATATATTCTTTGATATGAGTTGTGGCCTTTGTGTTTTCCTCATGATTGAGATGGTTTAATTGAAAACATAGGTATATGTATTGATATATAGCTAAGTTATGGTTATCCATTGAAATATTAATTTCTGGTTTATCACTGTTGGCTTTTGTGAGACCATTAGGGTATCGGGGTTCCTACTGAGTATCGTTATACTCACCCATGAATGGGATATCCCTACACCTCGTTTTGTTGGATGCAGATGACGGACATCGCACAAGGAGGCCGAGAGCGCCAGGACTGGATAGTGCCCCGAGGAGGACCTTACAATGTATCGATACACGGTGGAGTCTGAAGGAAGAGGAGTATTGTGGAGGCCATCTGTACCTACCCATCAGGTAGGAGCCCCGGAGGATGATCCATGAGCTTCTAGACACCTTCCAGTGGTTTGTATTTTAGTTGTAATTGTTTTGTCTTTTCCTTTTACATTACAGTTGGGTTTGTATTTCCGGCCCCTTTTACTTTTATAGCACACTTGATATTCATCTTTAACTGAGTTTTCTCTTCCGCTTGTACTCTAGTTGTGTGTGTTTACGATTTATAAGGAAATGCCTTCCCAGTTTTATGGAATGACACCTTTGGTGCTAGTTGCTGGCCCCAAGCCTATGGAAGGCGTGATTGGGGTATTCATGATACGAGCCCGAGGGGATAGGTCGTGAAATATTGTTATCAGAGAAGTCGGTTCTACCATAGAACTTAGGACTCTGAATTTTTTTTCCAGGAAGTAATAGTATTAAGGGTACCATGTGTGGTTTTTAGTTCAGGGAGTCCAGTGTTGGTGTGGCGGCCGATGTATCCAAACACCAAGACCCTGACTACTGATTTCCGACTTAGTACACGAAAACAGTAATTGTGTGTGTGTTTTAAAAAGTTATCGTTAAGTCACCTCAAGCCAAGTCAGCTCACCAGGTATAGCCTTTTGATCGTGCTGCATCTATTCAGGATGCCTCCACGCAGGCATCAAGTTAGAGTTCTGAGAGAGTACACGATGACAACCCATTGAGCGACAAGGCCCTAGTGCAGGGCCCCCATACTGTGTTGGCACATTCGGGTGGTGTACCCGCATCACCACCACCCATTGGGAAGTATATTCCACCATCCTCATATGCGGACAGTGTACGCTGACTGAGCACGTTTCACGAGTTCCAGCGGCAGAGGCCTCCGAGGTTATGAGGCGAGATAGATTCTCACGCAGTAGAGAACTAGATAAGGGCTATTACTTGAGTTTTCCACCTAGATGAGACACTAGTAGAGATTATGTTTATCTTATCTACTATTTTTTCAGTGAGTTACCTTGAGGATTGTCTGCATAGTGATTAGGTTTCAGTATTTAGACCTTTTTCTAATATGGTACCTTCCGGAAGTGTGCCAACTATATCACAACCTATTGGTCAGCAGACACTACCTGTGGTACTAGAGAGAAAACTTGTAGGCTTAGTGTATTAAATGTGTTTCATCATCAAATACACCTTATGTTCCTAGTCGAGCCTGACTCACAGGCGGATGAGGAATAGATTGTGGCGGTGGTTGAGAATTCCCATCATCTTGTACAGTTTCAGCAGGAAGACATGTGGTAGATGAATATTAATCAAGGTTTATCAATCGTTCATGGTACTCGATGAATACGATAAGATCATTTCTTTGGTGCTTGGACCTCCGAGTGAGTTGTTTTTAGGGACATCCAAGCTAGCACTTTTTCCTCTCTGCATTCCTACCTATGATAGGATGCTAGAGAGAACCTTTTCGGTTGAATGTTCTTTGGTTGGGAAGATACAACCAGTAAATTTTAGTTGTGGGAATTTAGGAAATTAGTGCCAATCATAGGGACATGGGCATGTAAAATGTTTCGGAAAGAGGAAGTATTACGGACAGATGAATCTGCCGAGCATCAGATGTGGAAGCAAATCTTGGAGAGCAGCATGAGGTGGTGTACATTTTTACATGTTAAAACCACCCATTTTTTGGATTCCACCAGGCTCAGGGGGCTGGAGGTCGGGGAAAGAGAGTAACTACATGTGGTCAAGGAGTGAGACCCAAGGGATCTAGGAATGATTCAAGGTATAGAATGTGTCTATTACTAGTTTTCATATTAATAGATATAGGTACCAATCATTCCTTCCTACTTCAAATCGTGTCCTAGACCTAGTGTTTCTGGTTAAACCATTGACATGACCCTCATGTCTAGAGATACCTTTAAGAGGAGACTCGATAATCACACATACACCGATAGTGTGATCTGACCCTTGAGGTGACAGTATCAGTTGGAACAACTTAGTGGCAGCGTCGAGGCCTTACGACATTAGTTTGGGTATGGACTGGGAAACCACAGTTCATACACTTATTGACTGTATTAGGAAAAAAGGTTTTGGTTTATTTACAACATTGGGATGGGGTTTTCCTTGGTTAGTGAAAAGGGAAACCCAGGCAGGAGAGGATGGACTTATGCATAATAGGGTGCACATGATCAATCTTGAGTCGACCAGACATACCATTATGCCAGACTTCTCCAGAGTTGCAGCGCCATTATCAGCATTGACGAAGATGGGCCAACCCTTCCTGTGGTCGGAGAGATTGCAGCAAGGGTTTTAGGAGATGAGGCAGAGGCTAAAAAGTGCCCCCATCTTGAGGCTTCTAGAGGAAGGTGTAGGGTATGTAGATTTTAACGAATCATCAGGGATAAGACTCATATGTGTCCTGATGCAGGAGTGAGCGGTGATCACGTATGGTTCTCGGAATCTGAGACAACACAAGAAGAACCATGCTACCCATGACCTATAATTAGAAGTTGTTTCCTTTGCCTTGAATTTGTGGCATCACTACCTTATAGGTGAACATTTTACTGTGTACTATGATCACAAGAGTCTCAGGTATATCTTCTCTTAGAATGACGTAAAACAGTGACTACAGTGAAGGATCGAGTTCTTCTAGAACTATGGCTTTGAGATTGTCTACACTCAAGGGACGGGGAATGTTGTAGTAGATGCTCTCAGCTGGAGATCCGTCATTCAGCTGCTAGGAGAGGCGATAGAACAGCTGGCTGCCTTACATATATCCTTCATAGATAGGGATGGATTAGCCTTTCTACAGTCTCTTATAGTCAATATTCCCCTTATTTAGTGAGTCAGGGAGGAACGATGTGGAGACGCTAACTGTGAGATGTGACGTGCTCAGATATCCATAGGGTAGGCACCTAATGGATTTCTTGAAGGTGGGGAGAACGAAATCCTTTTAAGATGATGTACCATGGTACCAGTAGCACTTCATGAGGAAGTGTTGAAGGAGTTCCACACTTCCCCTTTAGCGATACATCTAGGAGTGGCGAAGATGTATCAGGACTTAGGACCACAGCACAGGTGGCCAGGTATAAAAAGGTAGCAGATGAGTTTTTCTCACAATATCGCACTTGTCTACATGTGAAGGTGGAGCATTAGGTACCAATAGGCATGGTTCAACCTTTAGAGGTCCCAAAGTGGAAGAGGGATGAGATATCCATGGGCTTCGTGATGGGTCATCCACATATTTCTAGGGGACATGACTTTATTTGGTTGATCATCGACTGACTCACCAAGTCTGCCCACTTCCTTCTGACTAGAGATGGTATGAGCTACCACGGAGAAGGTGCAAGTCATCCAGGAGGGGATGAAGACTTTATAGAGCAGACAGAAATCGTATGCTGACAGGAGACAGAGACCTCTGGAGTTCTAGGATGTCGACCTCATCTTTCTACAGGTCTCACCTTGATGAGGTCTACATTGATTTGGCTGAGGAGGCATGTTATCTCCGAGATTCTTTAGACCTTTTTATGTCCTCAACGGAATTTGCGAGGTGGCATACCGCTTAGATCATCCACCTCTGTTTCAACAGGTGCACGACATCTTCCACATATCTCAGCTATAGTGATATGTGCACGACCCTTCCCACATCATCAACAATGGGAAGCTAGACATCAATGACGGGGTGACATTCATGGAGGTTCCAATGGTGATTGAGGATCAATAAGAGCATGTCCTACATGGACAGTTGATACCAATGGTGTGCGTTTGTTGGTAGCACAGGAACCTCCAGGAGAGCACGTGGGAGCGGGAGGCGTATATGCATGCTCAGTAACCTCTTTTTGTTCCCTTAGTTCGAGTTGTATCTTTTGGGGACATAAAGCCCTGAGGTGGGGAGAATTTAAAGACACAAATATTCCATGGAAATTTTTTTCATAAATTCACTGGAATATTACGATTTTTAGGTTTCTAACGGCGAATGATTCTGAGGCCCGGTGTTCCTGGAATCAATTTATGATGTTTTTGTTAATCTTATGTTAACGCGGGTATGTAGTTTTCCTGAAAATGTGTAATAAATCTTAAACGGTAACTCCAATCAGAAACAAGAGAGTATTGTATCGCTCAGGATGGCGAGTTTGCCCTAGGTATGACATAATTTTATTCGGTGCGGGCCTCCTAGGTGAATCCCCAAAAATCACATAACCGTAAATAAAATAATTAAATAAATTATTTTGTTTTTCAAATGCAGATTACTCAGAAACGGTAGCTCGGATTAAAAATCTGAGACCACTTATGAACTCGTGTGGGAATTCTTTATTTATGAAGATACGATCTTTGGTCGGGGCAGGCCACTATGAAACATTAGATTTTGGCCACAAATAAAATAATTAAGTGACAATTTTTTATTGTAAAATTAATATCTTATAAACAGTAACATGGAGTGAAAATCTGAGAGTATTGTTGGGTTTTTTGGGGAATGTTTCAGCTAAGAAGATCCTAACCGTGACTGTAGTGAGTCAAGGATGACTGATAATAATTTTGTTAGAATTTTTTTCACGTAAATTCAATAAACATGCGAGGGGCGTATTGTAACTTTTAAACCGGTGAACAGAATTTAAATCTGAGAACACCGTTGAACTCGTAGAGCCAGTATTGTTTTAAGAAGACTTTCACCTCGACGTCAGTTGGTCGAGGGTAAAAGTTAGTTTTTGGGTTTTTTTTGGAAATAATAAAATAAAATAAACACGTGTTTTATTTTATTTTATCAGTTATAACCACTCCTTGTGGAGGTTGGAAGTGGGGACCACCACACCATAACCTACCATGAGAGGTTATGGTGGTGGGGACCACCCGGGGTAAAACCAACTTGAAACCTCCCAATAATTTGGAGAAACATCTCAACTCCCTCATAAATGAAGGAGATCCTCTTGAACTCCTCCACCATAATTGTGCCAATGAACATTCAATTAATCTTTCCAATGCACCACATTGTTGCGCCAATGTAAATTAATTGGCTTGCCGCTTTTTAAAATAAGTAACAGTGTCGTTGAAAATTAGGAAGGTTCCAAATAAATGAACCGCCATAAATTTAAATGATCCTTACCTACCTCCCCCCATATCATTTATATATAGAGTATGGGAGGAGGATTTGGGACGGTTTCACCAAGCGACGAAGCGCTGGTAAAGTGTTGCGATGCCCAAAACTTTGAGGAATACACGCTCCAATGAGGAATGCCCCACCAATGAAGAATGCCGACCTCCATCGATTTTATTCCATTGGACTTCTTCCTACATGGGTAGTTCACATCTTCGACTACGAATAATTGACCTATGAGCCCGGATTTAGAGGTGTGTGGCAGAGGAGAAGAACATCAAAAGCTTCACCTCCTTCCTACTTGCGCCCGAAATTTCAAGCGAGCAATGTAGGGGGTTAATTTTTCATTTTGATATTTTAACATTTTCTTACCTTATCCAAAGGATATAAAGAGAATGATGATGATTTTTTGATGATCTTTTTCTACTTTTGTTGAGCCTTTTGTTATCCACCTAAATGTAGAGGGATTGGTCCGACCTCACACGGCCCGACACCCTCCGTCGAGTTGTCTTCGTGATATTCTTCGAACGACAACACGACATGGAAAGGATCCAATAAAAAAGAAGATATATAACAAGGGAGGCACCCCCCCGCAGCCTCCGCAAACCATACCGCCAGCCATGTGATGCCCGACCCGCGCCCCATGTGCCGGTCTGTGGCCCTACCGACGGAGCGCGTCCCACGTCTCGCCGGTGTGCTACCCGTGCCCCCGATGCGGCACCCGGCCCTGCCGGTAGCCTTCCCGCACCCTGCGGTTCACTAACGCCCTACCAACCTGCCTAGTACCCCCAGGAGCCCTTCCGTGCTACCCGACCCACCCTGTGGCACCCTTTCGCCCTTCCCGGTGCCCCCCGACACCTTGCCACGCTACCCGGCGTGCCGCGGCCTGCCCAGTGTCCAGTCAGCCTTCCCGCGCCATGTGGGGCCTACCTACTGGCCTACCATCCACTGGCCTCCCGAGACAACCCGAAGCACCCCCCGCAGTTTCGCTGGCCAAAATGGCATGGTCTTCGGGGCCTAGATACCCTGCCGCCTATGTGATGACTATCAGGCCGAACCGGCCTTGCATACGCTGGGCTGGGCCGAGGAAACCGGGTCTAAACATAGCAGGCTGACCCACCGAAATTTCCGGGTCAGACCCAGCGAGTCTTACCGGGAGGACCTAGACCAGGTCGGCCAAGACAAGGTTGGGCCAGGTTGGTCCGACCGGGTCGGACCGGACCCAGGCCCATTTCTGACCGATTACCTTCTTGGGCCATATCTTTGACATTGAACATCTTTTTGACGAACCATCTGTGGAGCCACTTTTTCTTATAGAATATCCATCACATTGTGAATACCCCACTACTTTTTGGGGTATATTTGAGATGCGGTCAAGTTGGTTCGTACACAAAACCAACCAGGCCCCTGAGACTAAATGGCTAATAACTCACAGACCGGGCATTCGATTGATGCACCATCTGTTGCGTTGACACCCCTATGATGTGGTGGTACTTTGAGATACTTCCACTTGAGACTTCGTGACATGTTGAGTATTGAAAAGTAGCTCGTGGAAAGGATCCTCTTAGAGACGAGTGTACAGAGTGCAGAGACCTAGTAGTTGTAGACCTGACGACTGCTTGACTGATTCGACTCGGAGTGATTCGATTAGCCTAGTGGACGAAGATCCCGGTTTTGTGGCAGATCCACGGCAGATGGAGCACCTGTTAGTTGGTGGAAAACCTGTGGTATTCAACAGGTGGATTACCTCTGATGGATATTAGGGGAAGTTCTCAGTTTGGCGGCAGACCCACAGTGGACGGAGCGCCTGGTAGTTGGCAGCTGACCCGCGGTACTCGACAGCAGGAGTACCTCAGCAGTCTATGTTTAGTGAGAAGCGCCTCAGAGTCACGACATGGCCACTGTACTCGGAAAATTAAGAGTTCTCCAGTAGCTGTGGTTTCGATAATGAAAATCATGGTTTGATATGAGTCATGTCCTTTGTGTTTTTTTCATGATTGAGATGGGTTACTTGATAACTTCGGTATATGTATGGGAATATAACTATGTAATGGTTATCTGTTAAAATCTTACATTTTGGTTTATCCTTGTTGGATTTTGTGAGACCCTCAGGGAATCAGGGACCCTACTAAGTATCATTATACTCAACCCTACCCGGACTATACCCACACCTCGCTGTGTAGGATGCAGATGACGGACAACGCTGACAAAGGCCGAGAGCGTGAGGACTGGACGGTTCCCGGAGGAGGACCTTACGATGTATCAATACAAGACGGAGTCTGAGGGACGAGGAGTACTGTGGAGGCCATTAGTACCTACCCTTCAGGTAGGATCCCCGGAGGATGATCCAGAAGTTTCTAGACACCTTCCAACTATTTGTCTTTTAGTTGCACTTGTTTTGTGTTTTACTTGTACTTTACAGTTGGGCTTGTATTTCTGGCCCCTTTTACATTTTTTGTACTTTTGTTATTTGTATTTTACTTATTGTTTTCTTCTTATTTTACTCTGGTTGTGTGTGTTTGTGATTTATAAAGAAACTACTTCCCAATTTTAGGGTATTACGCCTTTGGTGGAAGTCCCCAGCCCCTAGCCTATGGAAGGAGGGCTTGGGGTAGTCACGATACGGGCCCTGGGGGATAGGTCTTGACAAAAATGATATATCAAGATATCTAAGAGCACTATTGGTGGAACAATGTAGAAAATGGAATCACTAAATATATATCAATGTGACTGTTATGTAACCAAGTGATGACATTAAGGAATGAGAATAAAAGTGTGATGAAATAATTATCCATACAAATATAGAAATGGGAAAATATCATTATGAATATTTTTACTAGAAATATGAGAACATACAATGAAAATAATTTTATCTAGGTTGTGGTGGATCATTTTATAATGACTACACACTTCATTGTGATTTTAGATGATTTCTCAATGAATCAATTGGAAAATATATATATATATATATATATGATAAGTAGTGGTACTTCTTGGAGTAACCCTACTTATTATACATGATTGAGATCCAAAATTCACCTCTATGTTCGGGATGAATCACCTACATGATATGACCAATGATTTTAACTTCATCTTGACTTATCACACCCTTGTGGATGGCCAATCTCATACAAAATGTCCAAACACATGATGATGAATTGAGATAATGCTTAATTGACTTGATATTGGGATGGGACCGACATCTTCATATGGCCGAGTTATGTTACAACAATAGTTTCTACTTGAGAATCTAAATGGAGCCCTATAATGCTCTTTATGGGAAGAGGTGGAGAACACCAGCATGTTGGGATGATGTAGGGTAAATTAAACTGCTTGGTCCTTTAATGGTTAATGAAATCACAGGAATGGTTTATACCATTCACTAGTATCTAAATGATGCTTGGATAAAATAGATGAGCTATTCTAGAAACCATATACGGCAACTGGAGATTGATGGTTGAGACATGGTATTCATCCCAATATAACCCTAGAATAAAATGATGAGATTTGGGAATAAGGGGAATCATTGTGCAATATTTGTCAACCCCTTTGATATCCTTGATCACACTCGAGCGGTGGCCTATCGACTTTCACTCCAACATTAATTATATCTAGTACATATGTCATTCAACTATTCATCTTGTGGAAGTAAATACTAGATCCCTCACATGTACTCAATCTATCAGTGGTATCATTGGTGAATGAATTCTTTTATGGAGAATTTGGGGATGATATAATAATATTGAGATAATGATCAACAAAAGAAGTCATTTCCCACTGTATATGTGTTGTGGAAAACCACATTCTTTAAAATGTAGTTTGGATAATGATGTATGAAATTAAATCGATTTACCCGCATTTTTTTAGTTCAAGAATATAAAATATCAAGGGAGAAATTTCATAATTAGGTAATATTGTAACGACCTGAACTATTATAAAAAACACAACATTTTATAAAATGTGTTATTTTTTAATTTGGTTATCTATAACATATTCAATTATTTTGTTTTATTATATCCAATTGTATTTAAATGGACATATTGTAACTATACCATTGATTATATATCCAGTTAATATTTATCAGATGATTGTTATAAATATTGGGTTTTAAAAAATATAATTGACACATACAAAGGATGTGATAACACAATCCAGTTTGATCATGCCCTATGAATCAAATTTATCGAAGCTTAAAAGGTTGATATATTCACTAGGATTTTACCTTGACCACGAAAAGGATAAGATCCCAAAATTTAATCTTCAGTGAAATCATTTAAAAGAGGATTTCATACTCCATGAGATCACTGCTCAAACCATGTTTGTGAGCCATCCCATTAAGGACCCACCATCATGAACCTTACCGTTGGGGAGTTTTCGGGTCCATTAAAGGAATATGTATAAAGACTATATAAATATGAGTATCAACATGATTTTTTATTGAATAATTAGTATATTTTCATCCACTTATTTTTATTTTATAGAGGTTTTTTTTACTAATTCAACAACACAAAATTTTTAATTTCTCGTTAAAATTTAATTCAAGTAAGAATTTTATATTTACAAATTAAGGTATTTTCCAAATAAAATTAATCTTAATTAAATATTATTAGTTTAAAATTATTATTAAATACACCTGATAGTATAATTTTTATGAATTATAATATAATTTTGATAAGTGTCCCAAAAATGGTATTATCATAAAACCGATAATTTTAAAATAAATATCTATTTTATTTTAAAAGTGAGAATTCACGTATTTAAAAAAATTATAAAAAATGAATACAATTTTTGGTATCTGAATGTCTAAACTTTATAATGGTGAATATTAAATAATTGTTTGAGATAAATAAATTTTCAGGTTAAAATTAAATACCACATAAATATATGATGTAAATTATGACATCATAAGGAAGAAAAGGTTATTTAATAAATATATTAAAGGGTATATATCACCAAATATTTTTTTTAATTCAGAATAATGAAATTTTATATTTCTGTGAAAAAATAAATATTTCCATTATGAATCTTCGAAAACAAGTAATATTTTTATGTATTTTGAAATAATTTATTAATGTATATGTCTCACCTGAACATTAGAAAGGGAATTATATTACTCTGTTCGATCCTTGGATATATAAAATAATTATAAATACTCCCATTTTTTTAAACCATGTTCATAGACCATGGTATGTTTTAGGGTTTCAGTTATTTTATAATGTTGATTACAAAACCCTAATAATAATGGAACTCCATATTTTACTATATAAACCAACCAACACTCAAATTTATTTTAACTGAAAAAATATTTTATAAAATTAACGCAAATATATACATTATAAATATTTTTATGGTGGATCCCCAAGCTCTCAAGAATCCCATACTAAGCATTTGGACTCAAACACTAATCTAAGGGACTTATCTCTTATTATTTCTATTCAAGCACTCCTTTTAAGTTATATATCATAAATTCCATTTTCATACGCCTAGATATGGTTTTATATATTCCATTTTACATTAATTTAATGTTTAAAAGATTATATAATCCATTTAGTCTCATTAATAATCAAAGGATTCTATATATACACCTATCAACATGCCTATATATATAGTATTGTTATCACTGTTCATTTAGTTCAATAAAATATGCATTCTATTTCAAAAATCTATTATGAGGATATTTCATTCTATGTACATATTACATCACAATTGATGTCTATGTGTTGAGGAAACCCCCTTATCTCTAACAAAACTATTTTTAGTAATATTTATTTGAAAACATTATGGTAAGAAATTTTCACCCCAATTTTCAGTGCCAAAACAATTGGGTGGTGAATACCACACCAATTTCATATCAAGGGTGCTCCGATTTAACGCCCCGACCCCAGCTACCCAGAGTCGGTGCATTACTTCGTAACATTGGCATGATCACAAGAAAGATCAAATCTCGAAAGACCGATTGGTTTAGTAGCTTTGGAAACACTAGATATATTCATAAGTTTTACATTACATCATAAAATGAAAAACTACTACAACAACATAATGTCTCCATAATCCACACTACTATCCCCTCATAATATCCCTGCAGGTCATTCATAATTTACTTCTTCACATCCTGGGGAAAAATAAAACATAGAAAAGGGGTGAGCTCAAAAGCCCAGTAAGGATAACAATATAGCGGAAACTTTCATAAATAAGAATAAACATTTAAGGCAATGCATTACTAAAACAAAAGCCTTTTAAAATTGAACTTCAACATGGTATGGCAAAAGTAAAATGAAATAATGCCATTTACTTATTCACATGGATATTCTACTAATCGAATAATCACATGCAAAAATCAATAACCACTTTCATAATGTTGGAATGCATAATGCCAGACTATCATAACCACATAGCCAAGGCCTCGTGCCAAGGATACAAATAAGATTTTGTCAAGGCCTTGTGCCAAGACACTAGTTTGTCTCATGAGACCTACCGATGCATCGAGGAGCTATAGCGGGCTCCACCCGTCACTTATTAAGTCCAATGCATTCCCATATGAAAAGGTTTAAACATAACATAAACATTCGTATTAAAACTAGCATACGAAATGTCAATACTTTCACAATAAACTATGAATGGTATAAAAATAGCACATCCACAGTCAAACATATCACAAAACCTTCAATACAATATAGAAGTTTTGTATCTTAATAAATCAACTTCAAATAATCTTAAAATCCATCAAAGGATGTTGACATAGATGAAATCAAAATTCTTTTAAAAGAAATATCTCCTTTTATTTTGAAATCATTTAAGATCCATATAAAATAAAACATTTTCTTTGAAAATATTCTTATAAGCTTGTATGGGAAGCTTCGACGATTTTATAACGGCGGAAAATAACCGCACCCGCCGTATAAGTTAAAAAAAACATTCTTACCTCAATTCCGTCGAAAAGGTTAAAAAGGACCTTGTTTTGAAAACGACGGAAAGATTCCTTTATAAACCTCTTATAAAAAGTCAAACAAGGGTATAAATGACTTTAACCCATATTCTTGTAAATAGTAAAAATGTTTTGAAATACATTTCGAAGAAACATGGATGTGGATGATAAAGAGATCCCAGTAGATTATTACGTATAATACAACCTCGGATAATGAAGAGATTGTGAAATAACCCTTACCTTGTACTTTTCCTTGGTTGTGGTAGGTTAACCTCCTGTATAATGGTGAAATAATTGTTATTAAATTATACAAGAATCATATACATTAATATGATATCATATATGATCTTTTAATATTGATTTGATAATAATATCTTAGTATTATCGTTGTTTCGGGTGTTAACTTACTTGTTTTCTTTCATATGTTTTGTTACGTAAGACATGTTTGTAAAGGATAGGTTGTATATTATTCATATCCAGAATGATATCAAGTCCTTAAACATCATTTTTAAATCATAAAATGATAATTACGCTTTAATGGTTACGATGGAGAATGAATCTCATCGCGTTCGTGGAGACGGTAGTCCGTACGTACGCACGAGCGACAATATCATTCTTTTGATATTAAAATAATATATAAATGGATGGTATATCATATAAACAGAATCATTAACATGTTATATTTATTATTTACATGAGTTACACATCATTATTATACCCATCCAAATAATATTATATTGAATAACAATTACACCACGACGTGGAGACGGTAAGCCGTACGTACGCACGTATGGTGACATGTTATTCAAAGGGTGGATAGAATACTGAATATGATTGTACCATATTTATAATAACATCACAGTATATGTGAGATACTGGAGTTCTTATTTCAGAATGGTAAGAACAAAGGAAGAAGAAGTGGAAGAAGAAATGAACTTAGAAAAGGGTGGTGAGATCATTACCTCTTCTTCAGGTTCTTCCTTTTGATTTGATCAAAAGGGCTCCTTAGGTTGGCTTTCTGATCAAACTAAGGCCTCTAGGTTGTATTGAGGGATGTTGGGAGAGTATTTGGGCAGAGTTTGGCCGAACCAAAAGGCTTTAGAGGTGTGAAGAAATGAGAAGGAGGAGTGCCCTTTTATAAGAGGGGTGAGGGGCACCTTTGGAAAAGCTAGAAATATTAATTTATAATAAATTCATATTCGGTTTCTAAAGGCTCCAAAGTTGACTATTCAAAGGATGAGGTGGGGATAGGTCGAAAACAACTCATCCAATAGAATTTAGACAGGTTTGGGTACTTATATTGACCTTATCTTTAAGTATTAACTCTAAGTTAATTAGTTTCACTTTTACAATGTCTCTTTGTATTTTTATATAATATGGTTAATAAACTTACTATATACATCCAAGCGACCCCCAAGTGGTCCATTAATGAGGAACCTATAATAATATAAGTCTCTTGGCCGATCCTTAGATTTTTAGGAATTTAATATCAATTAATAATATAATATTTGTTTTAAGAACTCTTTTATGTCAATTTTGACACTATTCAATAGTTGATTTTTTTGAAACTCCTAACAGATTGATTACTTCGAACAAAGTCAATTAAATCAATCCTAATATATCATATTATCATAGAAAATTAGTGTAATTTATTAAAAGTTTCATATTATATTTATCTGGGTATTTATAATATTAATTATGTTAATTTTTTACTATTTTAGTAATTACTGCATCATCATTGTGTCATAAATAAAATAAATTATTTAATGTCTACAAATTATAAATAAAATATCATTATGTAGGAAATCTTTTTATCTTTCTAATGAATATTTACAATCGAAAATCCAACATGTATAACCCTATGTAAAAATTGTTCTTCTAAAAGATATATGCTTGTGTCATTTTTGTATTCATTTTAACTTAATTAAAATAAAGTGTCATTATCACTTACAAGTGGATCCATGGGGTCCCAAAATTGACACAAAGATGCCCATGGTCGACCATGTATCAACCAATAGGGTTAAGACACGTTTTAGGGTAATTTTGTATTATTATAATATTATTTTTTTAACCCTTATTTACCGGATTTACCCTTTAACCATGGTAAATAAAATATTTACCGCAGTAATTATTCAAAATGTGTAAAAATAAAAGTTACCTATTTACACAATTTGAACATCCTGATTCCAAATATGGAATCCATTTTCCTAAATTCAAAACACAGAAGTGGCAGAAATTAATTTAAAATTAATTCCCGCTGTCAAAACAAAAAGCGTGTTTTTAAGAGATAATAACTATCAAAAGATTGACACTCGTTTATGTTCGGTTTAATTGTAAAATTATGTCCAATGACCAACATTATATTAAATGGTAAAAATATATTCTAAATATACTTTAAAACCACTCAAATTCATAATTCATCACTATTAATTATTTTGATTAAAAAAGTTGTTTTTAATCAAAATTTAGTAATTTTCACTATTCATCAAAATATGAAAGTTATCCGAAAAGTACCAAAATTTCACCTTAGGCTAAATTCGACATTCCGAGTCCAAAAATGAAGTCCATTTTCAAATATAAAATATATATAATTTCAAAAAGTAGGTATTACTATTCACAACGGCTAGTTTAATTAGTTGTGGTGTGTGTTAGAACTCGAGGTTGCGTACAACACACGCTATCGCATTATTCGAAGGGAAACGTACCGTAGAAGCTTGGGATGTTTCATTTTAAATTTTTGATGTCCCCATTTAGTCAAAAAGTTTAATATATTGTATTTAAAAAGGGTTCACTATTAAAAGTTGATAAAAGTGCAATACTGAAAATGAATTTGTTCTTGCATTATATCTAAGAAACTCATAATATGGATTCTAAAATTATAAGGATTATATAAAGTTTAAAATTTAGTTAACACTATTCATAACCTCTTTTGAACAGATTTTTTGGTAAGTCATGGTGCGATTGAACTTGTTGTTGCGTGTAGTGAAAGTTATTGAATTATTTTGAAAAAATAACACACTATAAAATCTTGGGGTGTTACATTCTCCCCTCCTTCAATAAATTGCGTCCTCGCAATTTGAAATTGTTCTTCGAAAATAAAAGGTTGAAAATAAAAAATATATTTGTGGGAAAACCCACATCGGAAATTGGGTTACTAAAATTTAGTCTTAATATGAGGAAAAGAGAAATCAAAGGTTCACCACCAAATTATGATTCTCGATTAGGAGAACATTGGTGGCAATTAGAGACATAAAATCGGAGGAAAAACGTAAATATTTATAGGTAGTGATTGAGGTCATCAATCACAAACAAGTGTATAATTGAGGTCCTTAAATTCATCAATCTATGATGATTTGAAATACCATCGGTTCAACAAAACATAGGGTATTAGGATAACACATTTTTGACGTTTCAAAATATCTTAGTTGAAATCCCACATTGAAAAATGAATTAATGAGGCCTCTATTTAAAATAAAGAGTGGAAAGTATGAAGATTACCGAAAATAACACATACTAGGGTTCCATGTAGGAAAATATGGATATGGAGAAAAATATAACCATCAATTATCTGATGGAGAGTGGTAGAGAACATGGCTATGAAAAGGCCAACAATCCCAAAGCCATAAATTAGTGATGATTTAAGGTACCATCTAGGACAACATTTTCGTTCCAAGTTCCTTTTATTAATGTTGAGGAATTTATTTATGAGATTGGATAAGATCATAAGGAGATATACTTACTTTATAATTAGAGTTTTATCCACTAATAAATTTCTACCACAAACTCATATTTCACTCTAAAAGATAATAGAATGTAATTTTTTTTTTTCTATTTATACTATTTGTATAGGGTTCCAAAATAAATGAATTTATAATTCATCTACCAGATCTTTTAAAAAAAACTATATTATTTAATCCAGGACATCTCGTGGGCCAGTGGTAGGTGATACACCCTTGTCGCCCTTCGGTTGCGGGTTCAAGTCTCGCAGCCTTGCCGAACGCGACGGGTTGCCGCCCGACCTCCGGGTTGTACTTTTATGGCAATCCAAAATAATCCAAACTAGAACTATCAAAAATACTTCTGTCCAAACTCACAGTCCAACATTTATAAGGAAGGTAAACATAATGCAAATCCTTTTTACCCCGTAATAGCATATGAATACCTTCATCATGTATTCTTTTAATACACTGAAACATCCTGAATTACCATATTCCTTATTGATTACATTCATTCTCCCTTATTCCATATAGAATGCTGGATATACTTCATCAATCCAAAAATGTTTTAAACCCCAACAATGATGGAATATACAAATCATTAATCAGTTCCAAGGTAGTCAAGAATATCCAATATAATTTTTCCAAAATAATCATGTATTATTCGAAAATCACTACCTCGGTATCAGAACTATATTATGGTTTATCATTCTCTCAACCATATATTTTCCAAAAATTTATCCTGCTATTGAGTCACTTTTCTTTGTTCCACACCATCTCAAATCCTTAATGAAATAGTACTGCAATACAATCCTTATATACTCCATAATTATTATAACAAGTACATTGTTGATACAACACTCAATTGATAGAATCAACATAATAACTCTAATCATTCCTCTTCATCTGTGGTAGTATCATAACTTGATTATTATCCAATAGCATCATTTGAGGCATAGTCTGATGACTGGGACATAGGTTCGCGTAGTGTCCAAACTCCTTGCAAATGAAGCATTGTACATTTGAAACCATTTTCTTACCCTTGCAATCATGTACTTTGTGCCCTTTTCCTCCACACTTATAACAAACTCCCATTCCTTTCAGGCAAGTTCCAGGGTGTTTCTTTCCACAGTTACCACATATGGGAAAATTCTTCTTTTCCCTCTTCCCTTTATCCATCTTTCTCTCTTCTATCCTTTTCTTCTCTTGCTTCCCTTCAAAGCCATAGGACTCAGTAAACTCTTTACTTATCTTATCAACACATGATATTATTTCTTCATATGATGATAATACATGGGAGACTATTTCTCTTATAAATTCTAGCATAAGACCATGAAAGATATGATCCTTCCTTCTCTTTGGATCATGTGCATTTCTGGAGTTCTCATTCCTTCTACTGGGCGCCATTTCTAAACAATGGAATAAACTAGATCAGTTTATGAATCAAAATACAAAATCCCATACTTATAAAACACTTAACAAAAATTGAACTATTTATGGATATAATCCATAATCATAAAAATGTTTTCTTTGAGGAAGTATATACTCATAAACCCTTCATAATGATTTGTAAAGAAAATGAGAGTTATCCTAAGCATATCCCCCGGGAGTGTCGTAACCAAGAGTGCAGCAAGGCCCATTGTCGTGCACCAGTTCCCGTTCGAGTCTAGCTCCAAGCGGTGTTTTCGGGTTTTACCCCTAGGTACATCTGTGCCAGAGCCGCCTCTACCTTCTCGTATCCAGACAGGGATTTATTGCTCGGAAAACTCACAAAATCTCTACAATACCAAAATTCTAGGAAGTTCTTCTATACTAATCCTCAAAGTTCATCTTAGGTCTACGTGCTCTAATCAGAGTTTATCTAAATCTAGCTTCCAAGGTTTGTACTAAACATCCTCTGATACCAACTGTAACGCCCCGACCCCAGCTACCCAGAGTCGGTGCATTACTTCATAACATTGGCATGATCACAAGAAAGATCAAATCTCGAAAGACCGATTGGTTTAGTAGCCTTGGAAACACTAGATATATTCATAAGTTTTACATTACATCATAAAATGAAAAACTACTACAACAACATAATGTCTCCATAATCCACACTACTATCCCCTCATAATATTCCTGCAGGTCATTCATAATTTACTTCTTCACATCCTGGGGAAAAATAAAACATAGAAAAGGGGTGAGCTCAAATGCCCATTAAGGATAACAATATAGCGGAAACTTTCATAAATAAGAATAAACATTTAAGGCAATGCATTACTAAAACAAAAGCCTTTTAAAATTGAACTTCAACATGGTATGGCAAAAGTAAAATGAAATAATGCCATTTACTTATTCACATGGATATTCTACTAATCGAATAATCACATGCAAAAATCAATAACCACTTTCATAATGTTGGAATGCATAATGCCAGACTATCATAACCACATAGCCAAGGCCTCGTGCCAAGGCTACAAATAAGATTTTGTCAAGGCCTTGTGCCAAGACACTAGTTTGTCTCATGAGACCTACCGATGCATCGAGGAGCTATAGCGGGCTCCACCCGTCACTTATTAAGTCCAATGCATTCCCATATGAAAAGGTTTAAACATAACATAAACATTCGTATTAAAACTAGCATACGAAATGTCAATACTTTCACAATAAACTATGAATGGTATAAAAATAGCACATCCACAGTCAAACATATCACAAAACCTTCAATACAATATAGAAGTTTTGTATCTTAATAAATCAACTTCAAATAATCTTAAAATCCATCAAAGGATGTTGACATAGATGAAATCAAAATTCTTTTAAAAGAAATATCTCCTTTTATTTTGAAATCATTTAAGATCCATATAAAATAAAACATTTTCTTTGAAAATATTCTTATAAGCTTGTATGGGAAGCTTCGACGATTTTATAACGGCGGAAAATAACCGCACCCGCCGTATAAGTTAAAAAAACATTCTTACCTCAATTCTGTCGAAAAGGTTAAAAAGGACCTTGTTTTGAAAACGACGGAAAGATTCCTTTATAAACCTCTTATAAAAAGTCAAACAAGGGTATAAATGACTTTAACCCATATTCTTGTAAATAGTAAAAATGTTTTGAAATACATTTCGAAGAAACATGGATGTGGATGATAAAGAGATCCCAGTAGATTATTAGGTATAATACAACCTCAGATAATGAAGAGATTGTGAAATAACCCTTACCTTGTACTTTTCCTTGGTTGTGGTAGGTTAACCTCCTGTATAATGGTGAAATAATTGTTATTAAATTATACAAGAATCATATACATTAATATGATATCATATATGATCTTTTAATATTGATTTGATAATAATATCTTAGTATTATCGTTGTTTCGGGTGTTAACTTACTTGTTTTCTTTCATATGTTTTGTTACGTAAGACATGTTTCTAAAGGATAGGTTGTATATTATTCATATCCAGAATGATATCAAGTCCTTAAACATCATTTTTAAATCATAAAATGATAATTACGCTTTAATGGTTACGATGGAGAATGAATCTCATCGCGTTCGTGGAGACGGTAGTCCGTACGTACGCACGAGCGACAATATCATTCTTTTGATATTAAAATAATATATAAATGGATGGTATATCATATATACAGAATCATTAACATGTTATATTTATTATTTACATGAGTTACACATCATTATTATACCCATCCAAATAATATTATATTGAATAACAATTACACCACGACGTGGAGACGGTAAGCCGTACGTACGCACGTATGGTGACATGTTATTCAAAGGGTGGATAGAATACTGAATATGATTGTACCATATTTATAATAACATCACAGTATATGTGAGATACTGGAGTTATTATTTCAGAATGGTAAGAACAAAGGAAGAAGAATTGGAAGAAGAAATGAACTTAGAAAAGGGTGGTGAGATCATTACCTCTTCTTCGCGTTCTTCCTTTTGATTTGATCAAAAGGGCTCCTTAGGTTGGATTTCTGATCAAACTAAGGCCTCTAGGTTGTATTGAGGGATGTTGGGAGAGTATTTGGTCAGAGTTTGGCTGAACCAAAAGGCTTTAGAGGTGTGAAGAAATGAGAAGGAGGAGTGCCCTTTTATAAGAGGGGTGAGGGGCACCTTTGGAAAAGCTAGAAATATTAATTTATAATAAATTCATATTCGGTTTCTAAAGGCTCCAAAGTTGACTATTCAAAGGATGAGGTGGGGATAGGTCGAAAACAACTCATCCAATAGAATTTAGACAGGTTTGGGTACTTATATTAACCTTATCTTTAAGTATTAACTCTAAGTTAATTAGTTTCACTTTTACAATGTCTCTTTGTATTTTTATATAATATGGTTAATAAACTTACTATATACATCCAAGCGACCCCCAAGTGGTCCATTAATGAGGAACCTATAATAATATAAGTCTCTTGGCCGATCCTTAGATTTTTAGGAATTTAATATCAATTAATAATATAATATTTGTTTTAAGAACTCTTTTATGTCAATTTTGACACTATTCAATAGTTGATTTTTTTGAAACTCCTAACAGATTTATTACTTCGAAAAAAGTCAATTAAATAAATCCTAATATATCATATTATCATAGAAAATTAGTGTAATTTATTAAAAGTTTCATATTATATTTATCTGGGTATTTATAATATTAAATATGTTAATTTTTTACTATTTTAGTAATTACTGCATCATCATTGTGTCATAAATAAAATAAATTATTTAATGTCTAAAAATTATAAATAAACTATCATTATGTAGGAAATCTTTTTAGCTTTCTAATGAATATTTACAATCGAAAATCCAACATGTATAACTCTATGTAAAAATTGTTCTTCTAAAAGATATATGCTTGTGTCATTTTTGTATTCATTTTAACTTAATTAAAATAAAGTGTCATTATCACTTACAAGTGGATCCATGGGGTCCCAAAATTGACCCAAAGATGCCCATGGTCGACCATGTATCAACCAATAGGGTTAAGACACGTTTTAGGGTAATTTTGTATTATTATAATATTATTTTTTTAACCCTTATTTACCGGATTTACCCTTTAACCATGGTAAATAAAATATTTACCGCAGTAATTATTCAAAATGTGTAAAAATAAAAGTTACCTATTTACACAATTTGAACATCCTGATTCCAAATATGGAATCCATTTTCCTAAATTCAAAACACAGAAGTGGCAGAAATTAATTTAAAATTAATTCCCGCTGTCAAAACAAAAAGCGTGTTTTTAAGAGATAATAACTATCAAAAGATTGACACTCGTTTATGTTCGGTTTAATTGTAAAATTATGTCCAATGACCAACATTATATTAAATGGTAAAAATATATTCTAAATATACTTTACAACCACTCAAATTCATAATTCATCACTATTAATTATTTTGATTAAAAAAGTTGTTTTTAATTAAAATTTAGTAATTTTCACTATTCATCAAAATATGAAAGTTATCCGAAAAGTACCAAAATTTCACCTTAGGCTAAATTCGACATTCCGAGTCCAAAAATGAAGTCCATTTTCAAATATAAAATATATATAATTTCAAAAAGTTGGTATTACTATTCACAACGGCTAGTTTAATTAGTTGTGGTGTGTGTTAGAACTCGAGGTTGCGTACAACACACGCTATCGCATTATTCGAAGGGAAACGTACCGTAGAAGCTTGGGATGTTTCATTTTAAATTTTTGATGTCCCCATTTAGTCAAAAAGTTTAATATATTGTATTTAAAAAGGGTTCACTATTAAAATTTGATAAAAGTGCAATACTGAAAATGAATTTGTTCTTGCATTATATCTAAGAAACTCATAATATGGATTCTAAAATTATAAGGATTATATAAAGTTTAAAATTTAGTTAACACTATTCATAACCTCTTTTGAACAGCTTTTTTGGTATGTCATGGTGCGATTGAACTTGTTGTTGCGTGTAGTGAATGTTATTGAATTATTTTGAAGAAATAACACACTATAAAATCTTGGGGTGTTACATCCGATATATACATATATTCATTTTTATTTGGGAAATATGTATTTTTTGAAAAATAATTTATCGTGGAATAAAATATGAGAGTGAATGTATCAATGATGTATAATCTATGTTGCAAACTTATTAAAATGAATGAAATTACTATGATAGGTGCACCACTAACTATATAGTTATCAAATGTAGTGGGAAACGTTACCTTTCACAATACATCAGGTTGGGATAGGTATTAAACCATTTTTCTTTTATAAAAAAATTCCCATCAAGAATTATTGGAAGTTAACCATGACATGGGATTATGATATAATTTTTTTAATTGTTTCCACATTTCCTAGTTTAGAATTTTCATGAAATTTTATTCCACATTGATCATTTTTATGATTCCCACCATTTTAATTCCGATTTATATTTTAATTTTCTATCCTGTATCACCTTATTCCATTTTTATTCTTATAATAGGCTTGATAGCTCCCCATTTTCTTATTTTTCCCCAAGGTAATCCCATGCAGTTTTAAAGGGAATTGAGTTTTTGAAAATTGTTATATAAATTTTCAATTATGTTGTTGTATTATATATTAAAGATGTTGTTCTTTTTACCAAATTATCAAATACACTAGACTAATTAGTCTTATGGGTTCTATTATGTGTATTAATATGTAATCAATAATCTATTAATTTCTACCATATAGATGTGTTGTTACACATTAAGTACATTAAACATGCTATAAAATTAGTGAGTCTGAAGGGAATCACTATGAAATCATATTTTATTTCCCTCATTAGAAAGGTGTTATTGGAAATATAATTCCTCCATTAATTTAATTAGTGATATTTTGACCAATTATATACCTTATAAAAGAACATAACCCCACATAGTTTATCAAAGAATTCATCTATCCATGGAAGGGGATACTCATTCTTTATCATGATTTTATTAATCCCAAAATAATTAATGTCGAGGAACATTTATCAATACATACATCTATCATGTATCAACTTCCTCCATGTATATTCGCATAATAAGAACAGTTGTGAACTAAACCTCTTAGTAATGAGAAATATAATACATATCATTATAGAATACATCTGTGTAGTCCCTTAAAATTGTAATTTCTTAAAGCATGATCATCTACTATTTCTCAATAATTTTTGATAGATATACTATCTCTTATAAAAATATTATCCACAATTGATATGATAATTCTATAGTAGATTCATCCTCTTTCTTAAACTTATATACAACTGTAGAATGCTTCAGGATATGAAGAGTGATCTTACATTCCTTAAGGTTAGTGATGTATTTTCATAATGATATAATATACATGGAAAATATAACATCATAAATTACCGAAGGATGTAAGAAATTTTTTTTATTAGGTTTGGTAAATAAACGATAACTGGGTATGAGTTATGAAAATTAGATACAATAATTTATCAATATTTTATTCTCAGAGAAAACTCAACCCCCATATTATACAGTTCTGTTTAAATAGTTTTTCTATACCTACATGATTTTTAAGAATAAGTAGAACAAAAATAAAATAGTATGTTTATTTCTTTAACAACAACTAGAATTTATGTCACTACATCATTTTTAGGATCCAACTCATGAGTAATAATATAAAATTAAATTCATTTCATCGGTGGAGGTTTTTTTCGCTGATTTCCTCCAAAAAACCATGTCTTATAGAAATAGTTCACACAATTCCCATCAATATTTCAATTGAAACAATACCTTATAGGTTGATTTTCTATATGAAATATAAATTATTCTTCCACATTAGTGGTATTAATTATATCCCCTTAGTAGTTATAATCTAGGTTCCATATTTTTTCATAGTTGAATCATTTCCTAGTTACCTGTAGAGTGTTTATAGAATTCATCTTTCAAAAATTTCAACATATGCGATATTGTGTTTTCATTCCAACATATGGTTTGATCAGTAAATTACTCCTTACTTATCTCTATTTTAATCATTTATCAAAGGAACCATGAGATCCATGAGATTATCTAATCTCCATTTCATTCTTGAGGGTACAATGGGAAATAACAACATAGATATCAATGTATTGGATCTCCACTTCATTTTTGTATTCTTTATTTAATTATAAAAAATAATTGATTCACCATGATTTTTGAGTTCATGAAAATGTTAGAGGATTATCATGATTTCTTTGTGATTTTTTCTTCATAATACCTGAATGATATATCCTCCTTTTTAATTATTACGTGGAACTGTCCGTCTATATTGTCATGGATGTTTAGGGAGAAACATTTATTCAATAATATTTTTTTATTTCATCCCATTCCATGGAATCAAATTCTTCTTAGTGATTCGTGTTCTGGATCATTGTCCACCACTGATCAGAATCCCGATTAAAAAGAAAAACCATGATAAAATGTTTATATTCTTCCGAGAACTAGAGAACCTAAAATATGTTCTTGAATTGAGATCATCCATTGTTCCTTTATAAGGGTATAAAATGATATTCCAAACATTATATATCATCCTCACATTATGGATTTAGGGAAACACTATCTTTATTATGAATGGAGGTAGTTCCACATGATTCATGTTTTTATTCATAACATCACGTAGTTGAGCATGTACTATAATGATGATTTGAGCACCCATTCCTATTATAATTGTCATTTAATTAGGGAAGTCATCATGTTCCCAATATCATTGACTGATGTCATGGGTGATTCTATTTTCATCCATTAACTATGAAAACAATTACATGTATAGGGGAATGAATACTTATATAATTAGAATATGATAAAAAAAATTTAACATATAAAGATAAAATTGAAACAAAATATATCCCCTTGTGAGACTCCAAATGATTCAATCTAGGTTATAATTTGTGATATAATATTCCATATGGATCTCAATAATGATTTATTGTCCAAATATCCAAAAAAAACTTTTCTGTGCTCTGATACCCACTATATTGTCCTGATCCATTTACTTATACTATTACATGATTTTAAGCATGACTACCCATAAAATTAAAGAAAAATATAACAAATTACATTTAATTTGGATAAATAAAAACATAATTAAATTGAATGAAACCAAAATAAAAATAATTTTACATAATCATCATAAATAGGTCTTAGATTAGTTTAAACTATGTTGTATAGAAAGGATAAGATGGGGAATAAATAAAAAAATGGAAGATAAAAAAGCATACTAAATGAATAAGAATAATAATTAATCAAATAATATGGCTTCCAAGTTATAAAATTATGTCATAAAAACATTGAATATTAATAAACAATTTAAAGCATAACTTATAAAACCTGAGATCACATAATCATTTAATTATAGAAACCTTTAAACAACATAAAACCTGAAATATTCATAATTAAAGGATTTCCACCACGATAATTTAATAATATTATCATGGTGATGGATTTCCACCACCATGACCATTGTAAATGATTAAAATGAGTCAGGATTAACAACCAATAACATTTCACTTGATTAGATTGTGTCAAGAAAAACCACTAAGACCATTGGCAAGACATCTCACGAGATTATAAATTACCAATTGAAATTGAGTACTATCTAGGTGAACCGATCATATCATTTGCATGAATATTTGTGGTGGATTAATTATTATACACAATGAATCAATCATAAACATAATAGTCACCTGTGGAACAATTTGGTTATCATAATCATAACAAAAGGCATAAAAAGAGTATATCATAATGGTGTACACGAATGAATGTATTTAAATCAATCAGGGACTTTTATAATAGAGAAATATAATATATCATGATATGTGATGTCAAATTGATGTGAAAACATATAAATATGTTTTTTTAATATAATTCATATATTTAACATTTTTGTGTTATTTGCGGAGAATATTAATGACCATTAAAAGAAGAAAATTCATATCTGTTTTAAAAAGAAAAAAATGAAAAAAATTGACGTATATGATAAAATAGGTTTTTTTGGAAAATAAATGCTTCTTTAAATAGTATATGTATGTTACATGAAAATGGGTAAGAATTTGGAAAGTTCCCATTAATCGGGATTTCATATCAGGAAGAGTTGAGATGGGAACCTTATAGATCATTTATTTCCCCATCAAATAAATCCAAATTGATTACAAAAAATATTATATGAAAATAAAAAAATAATTTAGAATTAGTAATTGAGAAAAAATAAATATTACATTTTGGAAATGAAAAAAATGTATAAAATAAAGGGAAAATGTAGGTTATGAAATAATCTCTTAGCATATGTCTGAAAGTGTTCTTCAGTTAAAGATAATGTCTCAGATAATCAAATCAAATCAATTAATTTATTAATAACCATATCTACATTTTTAATATTTATAATAATATTATTATGTTTATTTATTTACATTTGAAGGGTAGTAATATAAAATAATATAATTGAGGGAATTCGTTTCCTTTGTTTTCCGGATCAGTTTACTTGTATACATGTATGGAAAAACATGTAAAAATAAAATAGTTTTTGATAATTGATATGATATTTTTTAGAAGAATTGAAATAAATATTAAATATCCTTATTTATCATTTTAGTTAAATATGTAAGGATGGTTCATTAGATAAGATTTTTATGATAACATTTTATATTAATTTCGTATTTTTTATTATCGAAAAAATGTTTTTTTATTAATTATTATTATGTAGAAACACTAGTTATATAATGTTAAATAATATATAAAAAATTTATTAAAAAACTAATCGTAAAAATTATTTTATGATCATCCTTTATGGTGGTAATGTAAACTGAAAACACATCATTATAGAATGTGATAATGCAACACATCACAGATGATGATTTCATTTTTTTTGAATAAACTGATAGGGGAAGTGAAATGATAATTGGTTCTGCCAAAAACATAATAAAATTATTGTATAGTGAATATAATGGAGTTATCATGTCATTTTCATAATTGTATGTGATTATTGAATAATAAATAAAAGGAAAAAATTAATTGAAAAAGATAATGTTTATACCTCTAGAATTCTTCTCCTTGAGAACCTCCTTGAATAACATTAGTTTGGTTTTTTTTGGATACCCATGGATCATTGACATTGGGGATAGGTTTGGGAGATGATTGGGTATAATTTGGACATGATTAAATGCTATGTGTGTTTTACAAGAAGGGGTGGTGAGGGTGGTATAAATAGTGGACGAGAGAGGTTTTTTATTTATTTTAATCACATGTCTATAATTTTGGCTGAACAATAACAATTTTTTGGATTCTTATTACCATGTTTAGAAAATATAGAAAGTTAGCTAAAAATAAATAATTCTCACATTAGTTATGATATCATATTTCTTGTATTTTTATTTAAATGGTAGATACCATAAATTATTGTATTTCACTATTAATTAGAATTAAATTAATTAAAAAAATCTTATTGAATCAACGTAATCAATTTTTAATATGTATAATTAAAAAATGAACTCACATTTATAAAAATATATTTTTATATATGATAAATATAATTTTATTTAAATTTTTTATTAGGTGAAAAATATGGATTTTAAAATTGTAACTAATTTTATTACACAATAAGAATTCAATTATGGTCTCATAATAATATATTATAATTTTATAAAAAAAATTAATATATGAATCTATATTATGAAAATATATTTTAATTAAATTTATTATATTATATCAAATATATTAATAAAAAATTGTGTTTCACAATAATATAAAATTTTAATTTATCATTTCAAATCATAAAGATACATATAATATGACATAATTATGGAATATATTCTTTTATAAGATGACATGCTTTTATTTATATATTAATTTTTTAATTTACTAATCTATTGTATTGTTCACTATTCAATATGTTCATATTACTATTATAAATTTCAACTTACTATTACGCTAGTTTAGGTTGTGTAATTTATAAATTTTATCTTATTTCATTCATAATTAATTTATAAATTTTGTGTGTGTGTTCATTGTCAGATTTTATTTGACGTATACTATATTAAAAAAGGATAAGAATGGAAATTTCATTGATATAATTCATGGTCATTTTATTGATTAATTATGATTTTTATTTAATATTAAAATAAATTAATTCATTTTTTATATAGGAATTGCTTCAGTGACCCCATGATTCTTACCAATATCACAAGAAATATATTTTTTGTTCAAATATATTATATTATAATAATTAATTGGACATTATTTAGATATCATTGGTATATAAATTCAATGATATTATGAATCATGATACCCTAAATATATTCAATTAATATATATACAAAATTACATGAGTTGAAATACCAAGATGAAATAATATTTCTATCACAAAACAATTATACAAAATAGAACTAAAATAATACCTTTATTGTTATTCAAATATCACTATAATAATAATTGAATCATACATAAATCAACATCATCATTCCAATGATTCTATATTTATTAAATTATTTCTTTTAATCGATTTATTTATATATCTGGTCTTACCCTTGATGTCTATGTCGTGTTTAGATGTCTAGGAATTTTATAATTTATATATTAAAAATATTAATATATTTTAAATGATACATAGTAATATTTAAAATATAAATGGTATTTCAATTATACGGGAATGTGGAAGGGAACTCTAAGACAATTATTGATTCCAAATTAGAGGGGTTAATCTAGATGCAACATAATATTGGTGGGAATCAGATGGTCTTAGGTAGGTTTCAATTGACATGTGTATTTAGTTACAATTAATAAATATTCAATTTATTTATTAAATGGATTATTCTAAAAAAATATACAAAATTCATGGTAAAAATATATAGAAATTCTCATATACTCATGAGATTACATGAGAGGGGGAAAGATGATATATTCAATTTTTGGACTAATATAGAATGATGATCGATGATTATGCTGAGGTTATTTGATTATCAACGAAGGTATCAGGTCTACATCATCATTTCATAATTCATTAATCACCAGTTTCATACACATAATGGGGGTACGAATCAATATTTTTTGTTTTCCACATATTTCATTTACATAATCATGGAATTTCAATTATCAACTATGATGATCTATGTTTCTCAATTCATCACAATAGAAAAATATAATAAATGATAAATTTTAAATAAATTATTTTTTATAATTTCCTTATAACATCATTGGATACTAATTTCTATGATAATTTAATTAAAATACATCATAAAATTATTTACTCAACATGTTAATATGATTTCTCCTACATGTTCTTCTAATTGACCATCATTGGCCCATATGGTCAGGTTTCAAAATTTATGTAGATGCATAGATCATGATTAAATTGATCGACATGTGGTGGTTGAATGAATGATTAATATGTTGGAAATTTTCAGATATATTTTAATTTTTTACTGATTTTACATTATTCATCATGTTATTTAGGATCAAAAGTGTAATTAGTGGTGCCATAATGTAATGGTATGAGCTGATAATGGTTTGGGTGGCCTAAATCAAGACAATGATGATGGGTTGGTGAAATATGAACCCATTAAATAACCCCTTACAAGATTTATCTACGAAATGGTGTTGGTATATATGCATAAAAATGCGTGAATAATTCCTTAGATTTTGGTAAAATATATACTACATAACATTTTTTCTGTGAACACACATGTTGTAGTACCCCAAATATATTGGAACTGGTTTTCAGGAAGATAATGTTAACAAATTAACTGGATCCCACAACACAAAATGCGAGATATGGTGGTGGATCGACATATATTATGGTAGTACATGGGTATTGGCAGGTCAAGGAGAGTATGGGGACTTCCTAGTTCTTAAAGATTTCAACATACATAGGCATACCCTGATTTTCATAGGAACTTCAATATGTTAATGGAGATGGGATGATGTATATGAACACGGACATACGAAAAAGGTAATCATTCAATGGATGATAAATAGCATTTAAAATAATAAAATGATATATAGTACTACTTGGATATTCATGTAGTGTCTATTTCAGGGCACTACTAGGTGTCTATATATGGATACACACCCCGTGTGACCCCTGGATCACATTGTTTACATTTCTGATGGGTATCCCCCACACATATATTGTACTTCTATACTAATATTTTTTCCTTGTGAGAATCCAACAATTATTAGTATTACACCATTATCGTGATAGTAGGTTTCATTGTGGAATTTGACATATTAATTAAGATGCTGTAAGAACGGTGTTTATTTGGGAGATACTGGACTATTAGTAGTGATCATAAGGGATCATCATAGACAACAATTGTTTTGAAACCCCCTATATATATAGTTTTTAGGTCCCCCAGAATTACACTATTTACTATGGGGAACCACCTAGAGAACTACGGTGTAAGCCATCTCTATTCCGAGTGCATGTCCCAATCACATCAGTCTAAGGGTCCTCTACCTATCATGTTTTAATAACAGGAAAAAGTAGAGAAAGCATCCTACATATATTAAGAGATACCCTGTAACACACTATGATCATATTCGTATATCTAATGATTACATATTCTCCAATATTACACAATGGAATGGGTTCTTAATCTAATTAGTGAAACCCCCTAAAAAATCATGTCATGGGTCAACTATTATAGAATTTTCCTCCAAAACATTGATGTATAGTTAGAGGGTATGGGTCCTCTATAGGTCTTTATTAATTAGACTCATGATATGCATGGAATTAGAAAAATATATTCTGAATTGCATATCAAACCAACAAAATTGGATCATTTGTAGAGATGGAAATCCCATTTAACTCTCATTTTTCTTTCGTTATTATAATATATCATTTTTAAATCATTCTATTGGTTTATTTGAATTCTTTTGAATCAATATATTGGTCCCTTCCTAATTTCACATAATCGTACTATTTAGTTATATATTAACACTTACATTTTCTCTACCCACATTTTTTATGTATTAAACAGATGAAATGATGTTCCTTAGAATCATATGTGGATAATAGTGATACATTGAGGAATATACTATGTATGGTGGTCATAAAAAATGATTTGGTGTTGGGATCAATCATTTTACTTTTATATATATTTTTGTCCCATTGGGAAATCAATTTAGATTCCTTATGTATTTTTTCTTTTACACTACGTCTTATATCATCA
The DNA here is from genome assembly GCA_963277665.1 of Viscum album. Lineage (NCBI taxonomy): Eukaryota > Viridiplantae > Streptophyta > Magnoliopsida > Santalales > Viscaceae > Viscum > Viscum album. The sequence continues at coordinate 573,138,889 of OY728160.1, forward strand.
CACTCTGATTATATAATATAGATTATTTTATTTATTCTTGTACTATAGATTTTTTAATCATTATTATATTACTCTAATCATTTTTATAGAGATGGTTTGTTTCATGGGTATAGATTAAATATTCAATGTTCTTCAATTTAACTAAATCATTCTCAGTGATTGACCCTATATTATATCCAATGTGATATGGGATGGGGATTTCCATACACATCCTTCTTCTTTCTAGGAGGTCCATATTGGGTTGTGTTCATATAGAGTTGTTTTAGAATAGTCCCTTCCTTATGAAAAAGATTGGTGTTTTCTTCTTTTTGAGGATTATTTTGGTATTGTTTGATTACAATTTTTGAGAGTCTCAATTGTGGTTTTATGGAAATGGAACACATTGATGGTGTGGTGGATTAAATGTCCACACAACAAGACAGTGACTACATACTTGTTGACATGTTATAAAAATACATTAGTATCATGGAATCTTTCTATAGGATTAAGTCTATTTGATTTCCTTGTTGAGTTATCTCATATATATATATATACATATGTATATATATGTTATTATTACCAATCTATTTATAGATAACTATAAATAAAAATCCATAGATAAAATAATATAGGTTATGTGAAATGATCTTTATAATGATGTATTTATTATTGAGGCCTCAATTCATGGTCTATCATAAGAGATGTTTCCTTCATGTAAAAAGAAACTATCAACCTCTATTATAGTTCATTAGATAGTTTCATTAGGGAATACTAATGAAACACATATTATTTGTGTGATCCACATGTTTTATAGTCCAATAATACTCAGATTACAAGGTTTTGTATATCCAAAACAAGAATAGGATTGGTTTGAGTATGAATTCTATGGATTTTGTTTTGTATGGACCCTAACTGATCACATTGTTTTACTGGATGCAAGTTTTTTCAATGGAGTAGTTGGTTTCTGTAATATTAAATTCATTCAGACCAATGAATCGATGATTCAATAATAGAAAAACTTATACGAGATACTTGATTTGGAGTATTACCCCTTGTGCGTGAGCTTAATTCAGATTGAGGTTCTGAAGTAGCATCAGTATAGTTTGAAAAATGTTGAGTACATCAGGAGTTTCAATTAAAGTATCTTGAAATCCCATGATATGATATGAGATAGATTCATCCAGTAACATACATTTATTCAGGGTCATCATATATACAATCCTTACATTGTGGATGCACGAACATTGATCTCCTTTCTAAGTATGGATCTTGTTGATGAGTAGTTTGTGGGAAAATGATGAAAAGTGTATTTTTATAAGTACGCACCATGTACTTGTGAGTACACTCTATGTTCCTATATATCCAGGTTCAACTGCATTTTCACTATGTAGCAGCTGAGTACATGGCTGGGTGTTTACCTAACAGACCACTTATGTTGGTGGGTCAGTAAAGGCTACTACACGACGTGTATTTATAATGAACTCAAATAAAAAATTTCTTATTATTTCATAAATTGGATTTTGTTCACATCCCATATCTAAAAAATAAATCATTCAGTCATGTTTTGTAGAGGAGTAGTACAGAACGTCCAAAAATTAATGAACTCTCCTGATTCTCAATCTAAGATACGATTGAGGCAATGATAGGTGTGATGAATCCCACCAGTGAGCTCTCAAAACCCATAGAGATTTTCTTATTGATTCTTTATCCTCATTGAGATATCAAGGGTTGAGTATTTATCACCTTTTATATATCTTCACCCTTTTAATCTGATTCATGTTTTGACATTCAAGTATATCAATAATAAGACATCACGGTAGGTAGATTGTGTCATTCGTTGTTTTTATTTATATTATACTTGATAGAGGTGTAACATGCCTGAATTTTGGGTATTTCTTGATTTGGAATTTAACCCTATTTCTACCTGTAATGGTTTTATTTATCAATAAATGGATGTTTCATATGCTTATGGGTAGACACCTTGTTTAGGGGACATCACATGGGTTTGTTTTCCTTGATTGACTATTTATGGTTGTTTGGTCTTGGATGCCTCTAAGGAATACCATTATTCCTTGACATGTTAATATGATGGATATTGATTGATTATATGAAATGAATTTGATAATAATTGTGAATGTTTATCCATGTTTTAGTTTCTAATTACATGGGATGCATTGATATAATATGCACAAAATATTTCCAATGGACCGTGATACCCTTGGATATGGAAGGCTGAGTGATTTTCAATATTATATTCATTGATATGATATGTTGGATATTTTTTCTAAAGGACCATGATATCTTTGAATTAATAGGATTGATGGGGCATCCAGATGAATTACATTGGACTATGATAGCCTTGGTGTAAAACATTGACAAAAGGGGATTAGATTGTGAGACCTTTCATAGAAGGTCATTATTTGATATATTGATGCAATGTGGAACCAAGGGTATTAAACTATGATATATTTCCCAAAGGGTAAATTCTGACTAGTTGAATGATTGGGATGTCTCTTCCAAGAGAAAGAAGATGTTTGATTTCATTCTAACATGATTGTTTAGATTGTCTTACGAGACTTCTATTTTGGTTAAATTGTATGGAGGATTTAGAGAATAGTCTAGATACCAGTGTTATATGATTTAAAAGATGAATATTAAATTTTAAATGAAGGTAATTGAAATCTATTGGATTGTTTACATTGAGTACTTCATAGTTTATTACTCCATTCTTTCATATTACTTTCTATATATTTACACTGATAGTTATGCATGTATATTTTGGTGGTTTCCTTCTGGGATTCATCTCACACCCTGTTTTGTCCTGATTTTGGACCAAATAATATGATAATATTTTCAGAATATATAAGAAAAAGTGGCCTCATTCATCAGGTATGTTATTTCTATCGGATCTGGAGAGAATGGGTCCATGATTAGGCTTGTGATGCTGTTAAGGTTTACTTGTTTTTCCCTTGTATTGGATTTTATTGTATTACCATTATTGGGAACATTTTTGGCTATTTTCCTTGAAAAATATGAAATTCATCATTTATATATATATATATATATATATTCTTTAGCTATTCCATTACTATCAGTCTTCCATTTTTTACTTCTATTGTATAGTATTAAACTTATCACTGTTGTTTTATTATTAATTTTTTTGAATAATCTACCAATGAGGTCATGGTTTCCCCTTTATTAGACCCTCACTCCCACTATTGGTAGAAATATTCTAGCATTCTGGTAAATGGGCATGAGTTCATGAGACCTACATGGAAACCGGAACCTAGGGTGACACCTAGATCTGATACATCACATTGTTTTTTAATGTGACTTTTCATTTATTGTTTGTATTACTATTTGGTGACATTAAAATGGGAATGGATGGTAATTGAGTTATGTAATTATCTATATATTTGAGTAGATAATCCTTGTACATGGAAAGGCCAAATTACCTCGAATTGAATTGTAATTTCATGATTTGGAACAGTTACAGTTGATTTAATTTCACTATTAGGTGAAACACTGGTTTTGAGCTACTAATATTGATATATTTGTGGTTTTTTTGTTGCATCACAATGAGATGTGGGTACTCCATCTCATGAATCGTATAGTGAATTGTTATAAATCACATTCCAGGAATTCTTTCCATGACATTTATATAGCATTACTGATTTAAAATTGTTCTGATTGATGTCATGATAGATATGTTTGCATTACTGATTTCATATTGTTCGTGGGGAGTATGGGATCTCACAGATCAGAACTCAGCATGCCTTGGAAAAAATTTATTACTTTGTGGGTTCAAGAAATGTTTTATAGGATTAGTATTATAAAATACTAGAAAACATTCCATGTAATGTTATGAATACAAAATATGTGTTCTTTTGACCTGGAATAAATGAATTTTCTTAAGTACATTCCATGTACCTTATGTTCATTTCTTGTATTTATTGACTGGGTGACTCATTGTGTGAGTAGAGAAATCGGGTTTATAATATTTTTTTAGATCATGTCTTGTAATGTGAGTACATTATTTCTGTAATCAACCATGTATCTGGTCATGTGACTAATGAAAAGGGTGGATAGAACATCTGTTGTACACATCATGTCTATAGTGTGCATGTCCATTAGTGTTACACCCGAATTTCCATGTAGTTAATTCCTTGTAGATGTACCTTAGAAGGGGGTTATATTTATTTACAAATCTAGTCTCCATAAGAACATACCGTGATATGGGCTGTTACATGAACAAAGTGACAGAGGTACATTCCCATGTTAATGTTTACGGTAACATGTTGTGTAGTGGTTCTACACCATGGGTAACCCTCTTTTGTAAAACATGAATGTATTCCTTATATTATTTCATTATTTAACATTTGATTTGTAGTTCCATTAATATAGTACTGAGGTTCAGTCTTGATCTTATATAGTTAAATCCAACATGATATCCTCTAGTTGTATGCTAGGTATATGGAAATTATTAGACACAAGTTATAGAAGATCCAGGACTACCATTAGATCCTCACATCATGCATGTCTTGGAACAAGTTTTTATACTAGACATTGGTGATGATTCACATTTCCATGAAGGAATTATGAGGATGATCCTGAAATTTTAGGGAGAACAAAATCCTACCCCCAACTATGGATGATTTGACACGATTGTTACAGAATCATCATCCTTCCACATATTTAACATATAGAATACCACATTTTTTATAGTAATGGTTGGATTCCATTTTTTGTATCTTCGATAATCTGGATATGCCTCCGAGGTGGAGGGTGGAGATCGTGACTTACATGGTACATGATTCATCCATGAGATGGTGGGATGTTGCTTCACTAGTTGGACTTCTTCAGGATAATTATTTGGAAGATTTTTATAGAACCTTCTATGATTATATCTACCCCGAGACGTTGAGGACCAACCGATCCTCATTGTTCATGCATTTGGAAAAGCCAACTCTTTCAGTGATGGATTATTCTTGTCGATTTATAGAGCTATAGTTCTTATAACATGTTCTAGGAGTGACAAGTTATCATTTTATTGGATATTTGAGGATGATATTCGGTGCACCATTTTACCGGAGGTCAATTTATTTAGCTTGAATTCCATGGCTACTATACTAAACTATTCATCGTCTACTATGCCCAATCTCAGGGGTATTGGAGCTACGAGGCGGTGTGGTTCTGCATCCATGGCCAGTACTCCTTCAAAAGATAGTAGGATGTTCCACATGGAGCCCTTACATGGTGATTCTAGTGGTAGTGATATATCTTTATGTAGACACGTTTGGTGCTACTAGTGTGGGATGAGTGGGAACATGATACCATTGTTCCAAAGAGGCCTAGTGGAGTCCTGATCTTATGGAAAGAAGGGACATCATCAGTATTTTTGCAGGATGTTTTCACAAATATCTATTGATAGGGGATCTGGTATGACTCCACATATTTGATTGGGGCCACCAGTTCCTCATTAGACATAGAGCTGGAGTTTATCAGGATGTTCAAGACAAGGATGTGGTCATGGTCATGGTAGTAAAATGACAGGTTTTCAGTGATAGTAGTGTAATGACTCAAAGTTTTTCAATAGAAATTACCTTATTATATGTATGTAACAAAATAACATGAAATCACAACATAATGAACTAATTACTGATATGTGACCATTAAACATATTTTTGTCACTTATGTGTTTGGAATTTTGAAAATATGATATACACGGTTGTGTTCAAGATGATTTTTGAAGTCTAATGATACAAAAATATTTTTTAGCAATTACTGACATACCCTTATGAATAGTAATACTCCCCTTATAAATATTAAATAATCCAACATAAGAGTAACCATTCCCATGAATAATTAAATAAAATTTATAAATCTTAGAAAGTGACAATTTGACCTTAGTAAACATTTTAGAATTTTGTAAGTCATAAATAATTAATTATAACTAATAAATTAATTTAATGGAATATATAATTTCTTAAAATGTATTCATTATTTATCAAATCAATTTCTTATAGTTTTTAGATAATTTTATAAGACCGTATGTAATTTTTGAAAGAATAATAAAATCATTTTTAATCTTAAACTTTGTTTTTATGTAAATTATGATTTTCATTAAATATTTAATTAATAATATTTATGAAATTAATTTTGGAAAATGAACTTTATTTTTTGGATTCTACACATCGATAAATGGTTGGGGTAAATTTTTGGGATTTTTCTGAGATACATTAATTTTTGAAGAATAGTAGAATCCGATAATTTACAATAAATGCTAAATAATGGATTAATTGATTCATTGATGAAGCTATGCTGATGTAAGACCTCTTGGTTTGGGATAACATGATAGAATTACTTTTCATGGTCATCCAACACTCAATATTCCTTGTATTAGGGGAAATTAATAAACTAATGAAATTTATATTAAGGAAACCCCTCTCCCCTCCACTATAAAAGCCACCCTTAACACCCTCATTTCATCACACCTCTAAAGCTCCAAGACTTCTCTAAACTCTTCCCAAACACCATCCCTATAACCTCACCCACGTCCTATAGCTTTTTATATCATCAAAAGACCACTCTAAGACCTTATGAAGGTTCTCAAGAGAAGGATTCTAGAGGTAATTTCCCTCCCTCTTCTCCTTTAATTTCTTTCAAGTTCAAGTTCATTTCTTGATCTCTCCACACCTATCATCATCGAAATTGTATTTTAACTCAAGTATTATACAAATACTGTACTTTTATGATTCTAATGGTATATTATATAATCTAACCCATTTTCCCTCTTCATTTTATTTTATTAAAGAGAACGTTGTTCGTGTGGTGTTAATTTATCACCTCCAATAACGACATGCTTTCTTCATCCATTTATACCTTCTGATCTAGTAATGAATCGATTTTTATGGTAGATCCAGAATAATTTATATGTATACTCTCCTATTTCAAGTTCTGGAACTAACTTATGAACATCTTTCTAGTGATATAATAAATCAAGTTCATTATGATCGAAAAATCACTCAAATTAACCCAAAAAATCATCATTTAATTATTATCTAATGATTCATCCACATGGATATATTATAATTTCTTATAAAATCATTAATGATGTTGTAATATCATTAATAAAATGTAATATCATTTCCGGATGTTTACCTATGTTCTACCCGAACTTCAATTTAAGAATACAAGTGAAGCACCCAAGAAAAACCAAAAAAACAAACATCCCCGAACAATGTTTTTAAACTCTTTAAGCCACCCAAAGGAACATAATATGACATAATGAAACCAGAATGAACCCTATTAATGTACACAAGGTTTTGGATTTCTAATTAATGAATATAATGTCATTATTCAAGACGTTAAAGAGAAGGAAGAATTGGGGTTCATGGTAAGGGGAAATTCTCGAACCCAACTTTCGTCCTTCAAGTTCTCCCTCTTTCCCTCCACTTTTGATATGGTTTCACCATAAAGATTATCTGATCATCATTTTCTTTACTTTTCTAGGATATACATGTTTGTAACTGGTATTTATTAAAAACCAAATGTTTCCCAAAATAACTCTTCTTTCAAGAACACAACTTTTACTTCTCATTCAAGATTGATGGTTCTTGTAACGTGTATATTATTCCCTCATTATTTTGGGAACCAAATGTTTATGAATGTGTTATTATGAGATGAAACACATTCCTTTTGATGGGTTCATTATATTAATTTATGTTATATGTTCATTGTGTCATGCAAGATAAATGATAATGTCTTGAGTGACGGGTGCGCCCGAAATTATATAGCGCAATATGAAAGTTTAAATATGATGGGTGTGCCTGAAATTATACAATTATCTAATGCATTGGGTAATGGGATGAATCTCATGAGAAAATGTGAGGTGATATGTGAACATAATGCTAGCTTGGTTCACAAGTATGTGTGGTATTTAACCACTAATACATGATGTTTCATTTGTATGCATTACCACATTTCATGTATTATATTTATGCTTCCTCTCATGTTCATGACCTTTTGCCTATGTAATGATTATGCTCACCGCATGATATATTGTTCATATCTATCCTCTTACTGTGCTTCTAGATCACCCCTTTTCATGTATATCCTCAGGTGGCTACATGTACTATGGAGAGGACAAGTGCCAATAAGAAGCTAGATAAATAGAAATTAAATAAATGTTTCTGCTAGATATTGTATTGTTATGTGTGGTCCTTGTTTTCCCAAGACACTAAACCTTTGTATTCTCAATGTGTAATAATATTATGTTGGTTATGTTTAAAATGATGTAATAGTAATGTAAGAAAAGGCTCGGGTCTCTATAAGAAGAGTGGGTCACCTCAAGGCTACCATGCCGGGTCACATGACCGTGGTAAAATTCTAACATTTTTGATGGAAGAGACCCACCCGGAGCATGATTCCAAACCCTATAAAGGTAAGGGCACAATTCTAGTTTGCGTACATATAGTTTTTGTTCATTTTTATATTGTGGATTCCCATATTTTTATATATGTTTTCATTAGGGAGTGCCTTATGCTCTGGATCATTAATTATGATGTTGTTATAATTCTAGATACTTAGATGGGGATTATGATTGCTAGTGTACATCAGTTCACGGAGTTCCCTCTTGTGTTTTTAGGGTGTAAATTCTTATGGGTCCTCTATGTCTTAGAGATGTTGAGTTTTGATGTCATTCATGAAATGGATTGGTTGTTCTCATTTCTGGACTTTATTGATTTCTATCAATGTAGACTGAGTTTTACATCACAAGACGACAAATAATTTCAACATAAGGGAAAATTGATGGTCTAGGCGAGTTGAGCTAGACCTGAGAATCATGGGTTGGGAGGAATTATAGCCCAGATTGGTATTTTATATCTAGATGAATAGAGGACATCATCGATAGACATTCCCCAAGTGGTGGATCATTTCATATATGTCTTTCTAGTCGACATTCCATGTTTACCTCTGGAGAAATAGGTGTATTTCTCTATAGATATTGTTTCCAGAGCGGAATCGGTGTTGATTACTCCATATATGATGGATACACCAGAGTTAGAGGGTATTAATAAGTAATTAGAGGAGTTCCAGGAAAAGGGTTTCATCTAATCCTGTAATTATATTTTGAGTTCACCTATTATGTTCATGAAAAATGTGGAGGGTACCCTTAGACAATGTGTGGATTATTGGAAGCTGATCCAGTTGACGGTCAACAACTGATATCCCTTTTTGAGGATTGATGATCTCTTTAATCAGCTTCGAGGATCCCGATTGTTCTCAAAGATTTAATTTTGATCCAATAATCATAATTTGCTTGTTAGATCATCAAATATACCTATTACAGCCATTCAAAGAAGGAATGGTCAATATGAGTATTTGGTTATGTCGTTTGGTCTCACTAACACACCAAAGGATTTCATGGAACTAATGAGATGATTTTTCCATCATTACCTGGATTCATTTTTTTTGTAGAATTTGTGGTTGATATCTTTGTGTACTCTATCACTCAAAATGACCATGCCATATATCTTGAGATCACATTGAGTACATTGAGAGATCATCAGTTATATGATAATCTCTCCATGTTACACTTTTGGATGGACTAGAATCATTTATTGGGTCATGTAATCATTGAGTCAAGAGTATAAGTAGACCTATTAAATGTGAGAGAGATAATGTATTGGGAGTAGTAGAAGAATTTATTTGAGGTATAATGTTTTCTCTAGATGGTTGGTTACTTCAGACACATTATTCAAGACTTTTCACGCATAGAAGCACCATTCATGGGACTTAATAATAAGGGTGTGATGTGCTTTTGGATAGATTAATGTGATTCAACCTTTCAAAATATGAATGGGTGGTTGAATACAACACTGATAAAAAAATTTCTAGAGGATAGATAGATTTAAATAGGTTGATTTGATGCATCAATTATCAGGCTCATAGCAGTTCTTATGTACAGCGAGAGGATTCATTACGTATGGGTCTCAGTAATTGATTCAATATGATACGGATTACCTAATTCATGATCTTGATATGGAAGATGTTGTGCATTCCTTGTGGTGTTAGAGACATATTCATTTGGGAGATAATTTTGTAGTATACACTAACCAAAAAAGTCTCAAGTATATCTTTAGTTAACGAGATATAAATGTATGACAATGAGTATGTGTTGAGTACCATCAGTACATTGACATTGATTATTCTTGTACACATGGAAAATCCAACATAGTGGATAGTACATTGAGTAGTATATCTTTAATACAAGCTATTCTGGAGGACAAAAGTGAGTTGAAAATTATGGATTTATTCCCCAAGATGTATTTGGAGGTACATGAAAAGCATGTGAAGAAGTTTTTTTCTTCAATAAGTGATACTTATTCTCTTCTAGATCGAGTGTGAATGTGGAAACTATTATATTTTGAAGTCCTTCTCCTCTAAGAGAGTGTGTTAGGTGAGGACACTACTCTGGGTTGGACTGTAGGTGAGAATGTGTTTCTGTGCTTTCATAGGCGTGTTTGGGTGTCAGCCGGAATAAATGTGGAGTTGTTTCAGGATATTTATGTACTAGTATGGGTAGATCATTTAGGTTTCAAAAAGATGTATTGAGCTATACATTGTCTGTATGGGTGTCCAAGCATGAAGAATGATGTCGCTGGTTTTTTTATGAGATGTTCCATCGGTCAGCAGGTGAAGGCAGAGCATCTGTGACCTACATGGATATTATAATAGTTACCCATTCCCCTTTGGATGTGGAATTATGTCACGATAGATTTCATGATGGGATTACCAAGTTCACCTCAAGGAAATGATCTTTCATGGTTTTTGGTTGATATACTCATGAATGATCAACATTTCATATCGATCATGTTAACCATTGGTTTTTATGAGAATACAATGTTTTACATCCGATAGATAGTAAATTTTCAATGGGTTCTATGCACTTTATTTTTAGATAGGGATCCCCAGTTTTCTTCTAATGTCTGGAAGGGAATACAAAGGGATTTTAATACACATGTAATTTTCATTACATCTTACCATCCCCAAATATATTTCCAGTATAAGAGCACAATTCAGGTTTTGGAGCACATGGGTCGATCATGTATCCTGCATTTTTGGGGATCGTGAGAGAGACACATTCCTCTGGTGGTGTTTTCCTCCAATAACAGTCTTTATACGACGATTGAGATGGTTCTTTATGAGTATTTGAATGGTATTCCATACTGATCACCCCCTATATTTGATGGTGTTAGGATAGGTAGCTATTCTTGTACAACATATTTTCTAGAAAACCACTAAGCAGGATGAGTTGATTTGGAAGTGGATGGGTACAAAATTGTCTTGGCATAAATCTTATGTTGATCGAAGGATACGACTTATGGAGTTCAAGGATAGAGATTATATTTTCTTGTGCATCACTCAATGGTAGGAAAATTGATGATTAGAAGATATGGGAATCTTTTATTGAGATACAACAGGTAGTTTGAGGTTTTAGAGAGTGTTATGCCAATTTCCTACCATTTGGAGTTACCTTAGAGGTATCGAGCTATGCACGATGCCTTAAATGTTTCTTTTCTTCAACATTACTTTTCAGACTTGTCTCATGTGTTTCAAACCAATGATGTCCAGTTGAAGGTTGATGCATCATTTGAGAAGCACCGAAGTCTGATTGTGGATCATAGAGTAATGGTTCTTCAGGGATGGTCTGTTCCTCTAGTATGGGTCCAATGGAAGCACAAGAGTGTGTTGGATAAGACGTGGGAGAGGGAGGCCGATGTGCTATCACAATGTTGTAGTTTTTCTCATATTCTTCTTCACCACCCTTGGAATGGTAATTCAAGGATGAATTTATTTAAGGGGGAATTTTGTAAGAACTCGGATCTCATTCTCAGGAATGGATACTATTTTTGAGTTGCCTTTGGAAAAAAATGAAGAAAATATGATTTTTCTATGTACACATAGTGTTATTATGAATAAATATCATGTACATATATTTTCATATACAGACGTGTTTTGAATATGGGACGGCTGAGTACATGGTCGTGTGGTGACCATGAAGACCGCATATGTCAGGGTGGTTAAGGCTACTACACGATGTGTATTTTTAATGAACATTGTTATTTACATTTCATTTTATTTGATAAATAAAAGAGGGGAGTATCTCCTATCAAGAAATGTCTTCTTCTATCCATTGTGCATACAAGATCACTATAGAGAGGCCGATGAACTTTGAACCATCTTGATTCTCTATCTGAGCTCCAGTTGAGACATTGTTGAGTGTGTTGGAATACCATCAAGGAGTTGTTATGCCTCCTATATCCCTTCCTCTTGATTCATTCCATCAGTTGAGTTATCAAGGGTTGAGTGTTTTTAACATTTTATGGATATACTCTATTTTTGGCTGATTCAAGGGCCTACGTTCATGTATATTGATTATACAACATAGATGTAGGTAGTTTGTGCCTTTTTCTGTTTGAATTTGTATTATATATGAAAAATTTATGAATACCCACATTTTGGGTATTACATGATTTTTAATTTTACAATGTTATTACCAGCTATGGTATGATTGATCGATAAAGTGTTTTCTCTTATGTGTAATGTCAGATACCTTATTTAAAGATCACCCCATGGTTTTGTTTCCTGTGATTGACTTTTTATGGCTATTTTTCTAGGTTTTCTATAAGGAATACTATGTTCCTATTCCTTGTTGATTAGGAATGATTTTGATTGATTTTATGAAATTCTTGTGATATGTATTGTGAATTTCTATCCCTTTAGTAGATTCAGATTACATGGGATGATTTGATATAATATGAGGAATGTTTTTCCAATAGACGGTGGGAGCCTTGGACTTGGTAGACTAAGGGGGATTCAAGATTATTTACATTGATATGATATGTCCACTATTTATTTTCCAAAGTACAATGATTTCCTTGGACCAGGTAGACTGAAAGGGCATATAGATTAATTACACAAGACTATGAGAGGCTTGGTGTAGAACATTTACTAAAGGGATTAGACCATGAGAACATTCTCACTGGGTCTTTATTTATTTAATTGATGAAATGTGGGACCAAGGTGGTTAGACTGTAAGGGAATTCCAAGAGGGCCGTTTGTGAATAGCTGAATGATTATGACACATCTACCAAGACAAATCACTATCTTGGATTCAGTCACACTTGATTGTTTTCATGGTCTTATAAGACACCTATTTTTTTCATTACACGGGGGATATAGAGCCTCGGACAAATCCCAGGGTTACATGATTCAATGGATGAATATTAATTTTTTACTGAATGTAATTTAAAAATATATGATTTTTTATTATGAGAACTTCCAAAATTAATACTTCATTCTTTCATATTACATGATATAAATATGCACTGATAGTTAGTAACATATCTTTTGGTGTTTGCCTATTGGGGGTCATCTAACACCATATTTGGGTCATTATTTTGGTCCCAGATAAATTATATTATTTTAGGTATAGATAATTTAATTGACCCATATTCATCATGTACATTATTTCTTTTATCGATGTAGAACATGGGACCATGCTCAGTCTTCTGATGCAGTTGAAGTTTATATACTTTTCCTTTGAATTGGAATGTATTATATTTCAAACATTGGGTCAGGTTTTGGCAACATTCCAAGACACATAATTCATTCATCTTTTATATATATATACTTCAATTAACTAATAACAATTAGTATTACATTTATTACATCTATTGTATTGTATTACAGCTTCCTATATTGTTTTATTATTAATTTGGATGTGTATACTATGCTAATCCGAGAATAGTTTCTCCATTATCAGATGGTGGCCCTGACTTCTAGTCGTAAGCCTATGACATTTTGGGAAATGCTATTTAGTTCGTGGGACCAATCCAGTACGAGGTACCATTGGGTGGATCCAGGATTTTAGATGTTACATTGTCCTTCCCTATACAAGAGTTATCTATTAACAAAGATATATTTCTAGAAGATGTATGTCGAGTGGATAGATGTGATTTAGGAAATCATAGGGATAATTTTTCTACCACATATATAATGTGGATGAAATCAGGGTCATAGAAAATAATACCAATCTACCAGTGGACTTTGGTATATAGATATAAATTGTAGGATCTGCAAAAAGAATTCGATCAACCAATAGATGTGGGGTGATACACTTGGGATGGGTGGGGATATATGTCATTTTATTTCATAAACATATATTTTATAGTTATATGAAAGGTAGATAATTCATTTTCATGGTAGAGTAACACCATGATTTGGGATCTCCCTAGTATGTCTATGGTTGTCCAATGTGAGGTAGTGATTAAAGAGGATTAGGAGGAGCTCTAGATGGAGGATCTACTAGTGGAAATGTTTTTTATATGCTACGTCCACCACCACTTATTAGTGACCCATTCCAATATGGACTTAATTTTGGTTAAGATCAGTGGTAGATATATGATTTTGATACTAATGTCCAAGAAATAAATGGGATGATTCATGGTATGAAATTTTTATTCTATGCTTTTTACATGTTGTAATATCCATTTGTATGAGTCATTCCGTCATTTACTAATATATTTGTGAGATATAGATATCTAAACTATAAATTTAATCAAGAATATATGGCTAGGGGATCATATAGGGTAAAAAACAATAATATCTCACATATATGTGTAGTGTGAGATGGCTCTTGATGGAGAAAGTTTCTGTTGAGAAATCATGTTCATCATTATAGAAAATTATGACATCATATTTGGAATAGATGGGTTTTCCATATTTCATTCCTAAATTGATTCCCATCGTTTATGAGTTAGAATAATTTTAACTGATGGGTAAGGATTCTAATTTGGGGTTGAGAAATAATTCAGTATTGATCTGGTTATTCTTGGATTTAGGAAGTTGAACCCATCATCCATTTATTGATGAGATTAACCAATAGCACAACGGGCTCTTAAGTAATATGGATTCTTATTTTTGTTGAAATATACATGGACATTTTCCCAAATGAAATTTTGGGACAAGATAGGAGGTCGAATATGGATTTTTTCATTGAATTTAACAACAAGACTATACTAATATCATCTATGGAATCTCAAATGGCAGATAAAATGATGTAGAAGCATATGGTGATTTAGAAAGACTTTTGAAAGCAGAATTTCTTCAGAACCAAAGTTCCCACATAGGTAGCACCCCTATTTTTTCGAAAAATTGTAGAAAATAACATGATACATTGTTTTTATTTATGTATCAAGGACTAGTGAATGATAATAAAGATGTATCATTATTTTATGATTAATGATTCCTTCAGCCTCTTGAGAAACGATAGTTGATTCAAAATGATTGTTCTTCAATTTGGATCCCATTATTGGGTTGTTAAAAAATGGATATTCAAAAAATATTATTTTACTATCACTATGGACACTATGAGTTCTTGGTGGTGCCCATGGATGTGATGGATTTCTATAATAGTGTTCATATATATATATGATGAGATGGTTCTTAAAACCATAAATATATTTATTTCTCTATTTCCATCATTGATGAATGACTCATTTACTCTTCATCATAGATGTAGCATGCAGAGAATAATATGACTACTGTATAAAATCTCAAGGAGAACCAAATATATGTTTATATATTAATTTAATATTTTTGGATCTGTGAGGTCATATTTTTTGTTTCATTTAATCTTCAAAGATTGTTAGATATTTACCCGATGGTGATTTATGTTGTTCATGGTCGGTTTCTACCTAATATTATATCGATGGAAAAGTGTTTTCATGTATTGGTTTTGTACTTAAATAGTTTTTGGGATGAATTCTGTAGGATTTTACATATTTAAAGACCATTTTTTAGAAAATTCTACCATATATCTGGATAGAATAATGATAGATAACCTCATAGGATCTATGATAGACTTAACCACATACTCAATTGAATAGACTACTTGAGAAGGAAATACTATACACTTTTTTTGATCTATTTATAGTTGATATGTTTTTCGTGTTGATACAAATAAATTATGTTATTGCATAAATTTTAAGGAAATAGGACCCACATGAATAACTAGATGAATAATGATATAGAGATGGAAGTTGTATTCTTCTCCTTGAGGATATGGTTTAACTAACAATTGGAAAATCACATTTGTATATAATGAAACAATTAGAGAAACATGTGTGCCCCCACCCATAGAGATCCTAAATAGAAAAAGTTTCATTATATGGAAAGCCTATATACCTATGAATATGTTATAGTATATTCTTATTGTATTGAAATCAATGTGGCCGATGCCTTTTGAGGGATGTCCAATTCTCACTTTAGAGAGGAGGTGACTATGAAGTTTTCTTCATTGATGTTAAACCACATGGAGGATTAGGGGGGAAATTTTCTTAGTCAATGGTGGTGTGACCTTCTCCAATTCATCATATGATAGAGGCCTAGAAGGTAGAAAGTTATGGTGACATTATTTTTCAAAAAATTTACTTATAATATTAACAAAATGAATATTATAATGAAGGGGAGAAACAAATTTGTTTCAACTGATAGGATGTGGTTAATGTATGAATACATTAGGATGTGCTGGCAGTTTTTCAAAATTCCCCTTTGGGTTAAATTCATAGTGTGACAAATATATATAAGGATCTTTTATTGTTGTTTTTTCAATGAAATGAGGATTATAATTGTCTTTATTTTCTCTCTATATCTCACTTGTTATCATTTGAACACTATGAACATAGTTTTATAATGTATGAATTTCCTTAAAAGATCCAATAGTTTAAATGGAATTGTATTTCTTGAGAAATTGTTACAAATATTCCATTTATAGAGATATGATACGATGATATATGCTGATTTTTGACTAATTCACAAAGTAGAATGAATTCCTCTCTATTATGTTCCATATATCAGTAGAGATTATGCAGAAGTTTTACATATGGTAGATCTCTTGGATTCACGAGGTAACCTTTATAATTTTTTCAACCAATAATTCTAGATTCATGTTATGATTTTGGAGTGCCTTGTATGGGGCCATTGAGTTCCCAATAATGAGGAGTATATTGATTCACCCTCAAATGGGTGGGTAGATTATAACACCCCAAGATTCCAAGGTACACTTCTCATTGAAAAATACAATAGCATGTGTTGTACGCAACTCCGAGTGCTAACACACCACAACCAATCAAACAAGCCATTATGAATAGGAATATCCACTTTATGAAATTTTATAAAATTTATATTTCAAAATGGATTTCATTTTTGGACTCGGAATATCAAAAATTATCACAAGGTGAATTTTTAGTATTTTTTAAAAAACGATCATTTATTTATGAATACTGAAAAACACTAAGTTGCAGTTTAAAACCCAATTTTTATTTAAATAATTATATATTTTATTTAAATTTATTTTAGGTTAAAAAGATACCTAATACCTATATAAATTTAATGTAATTCATTGGATTTATTTTATAAAAATTTTAGATATATAAAAAAATTTGAACTTTTTACCGTCTTTTATCCACAACAAAAAAACATTTGAAAATTTACATAAAACATAATTTTACCACTTATGTGAGTTTAAATTTTAAAATAAGATACATTAGGATGATACCAGTAAGTAAAATGTGGTTCAATGAGATGAAAATATTTTTTTGGAGAATAGTAACTTTTGAATTTGATTTTCCACAGTTAAAAGTAAATAGGGAAATCAAGGTTAAAAATGATATTACAATTACTCTAACACCTGTCCAAATTCTATTGGATATGTGTAATTTGACCAAAAAACATAGGAATAAAATATGATCCTATAGGTCTACTTGGACTAGATTAGGACATTTATTATTATTTAATTCAAAGAAGAGTTAAAAGTATTAAAATCAAAGTTTAATAAATAAAACATTTTTAATATAGGGTTTTCTAGAAGATAAATTTGACTATAAATATCCATTAGAAAGATAAAAAGATTTCATAGATAATGGTATTTTATTTATAATATTTAAACATTAAATAATTTATTTTTTTTGACGACATAATGATGAAAAAATAATTAGCTTATTAATGAAATATTAAAATAATTGATATTAAAAATACCCAATTAAATGTAATATGGGAATTTTTATGAACTCTAGTTATTTTATAGTTTAATATGACATGATATGGTTGATTAAATGATTTTTTTTCTATTTAATAATTCTGTTATAAATTTAGAAAAAACAAAATCCAAATAGTGTCAATATTGACATAAAAGTGTTTTTAAAATAAATATTATATTATTAATTGGTATTATATTCATAAAAATATAAAGAATCGGAAAATGCATTAAATAATATTATAAATTTCATTACTACACCACATCTATTTCTCTTGTATTTTTATAGTATTTTTATTAACCATATAATATAAAAATACAATGAGACATGGTAAATGTCAAACTATTTAACTAAGAGTTAATTCTAAAGGATATGGTTAGTATAGTGACCCAAACCAATCTAAAACCTATTTATTTAGTGGTTTTCTACCCATACCCACATTAGCCTTTAAATAATTTATTTTTGATTAATAAGAAACTGAAAATGATTTTATTATAAAATAATAATTCAATCTTTTCCTAAGGTGACAATCACCTCTCTTATAAAAGGGAACTTCCCCTTATCTCAAATTCACACCTTCAATGCCACTTGGCTCAGCCAACCCCTACCAAAATATCCAATTAACTATCCTACCTACATCCTAGTGGAATTAGATTGATTACAAAGCCCTCATAATGATCCTTTTTGTTCTATTCAAAAGGAAGAACCCGAAGAAAAGGTAAATATCTCAACACCTCTTTCAAGTTATATTTTTCTTCCACTTCCTCTTTCTTTGTTGTTTCCATTATAAAATAATAAATCCATTATATTATATATATTTTTATGTTATTATAAAAATGGTATATCCACATTCATTAGGTTATCCATCCTATGACTAATATGTCACCATACGTGCGAATTTACGGCTTACCGTCTCCACGTCGTGGAGTAGTTGTTATTAAATACATTATTATTTGGACGGGTATAATAAGGATGTATAATTTATTTAAATAAGAGATATAATTTGTTAATGATTCTTTATATATTATATACCATCAATTTAATTTTAATTTTAATTACAAAATAATGATATTGTTGCTCGTGCGTACATACATATTACCGTCTCCACGAACGCCATGAGATTTATTCCCAATTGTAATCATTCAAGAATAATTTTTATTTGATGATTTAAAATAATATTTAAATAAGTTAATTTCATTCTGTATATCAATTAAATACACTCTATTCATAACAATCATGGCTTACGTGATAAAGTATATAAAGGAAGATGAAATAGTTAACAACCAAAACGATGATACTACTAAAATATCATTATCAAATCAATATTAGAAGATCATATATGATAATATATTAATGTATATGGTTATTTTAAAATTTATCAAAAATTATTTCACAATTATAATTATGTTTAACTTACCCTCGACCAAGTAAAAGTACAATGTAAGGGTTAATTTCACACTCTCATTATTACCTGAGGTTGTTTTTACATAAGTATCTATTGAGACCTCTTTATCATAAAAATTCGTGTTATCCTAAGAATGTATTCCAAAACAAATTTACTACTTACTAGACTATGGGTTAATGTCATTTATACCCTTATTTGACCTTATAAATTTTTAGAGGAATCATTACATCATTTTCGAACAAGATACTTTATGAGATTTTTGACATAATTAAGGTTAGAATGTTTTTTCATCTTATACGGCGGGTACGGCTATATTCCGCCGTTATAACATCGTCAAATCTTAACATACAAGATTATAAGAAAATTTTCAAGTAAATGATTTCTTTTATAATTATGTGACATTAAATGATTTCAAAAATAAGAATGATATATTTCTCTCAAACAGTTTTCATTTCATCTATTTCAATATCCTTTAATGGATTTTAATCTTGTATAAAGTATATCTATTATGATACAAATCATCTATTTTGTATTGAAGGAATTATGATATGTTTTATTATGAATGTGTTATTTTTCTACCATTCATGGTTTATTGATAAAGTATTGAAATTTCTTATGCTAGTTTTAATACGAATATTTATTTTATGTTTAAAACGTTTCATATGAGGAATGCATTGGACTTAGTAACATATGGGTGGAGCCTGCTATAGCTCTTCGATGCATCAGTAGGTCTCATGAGAGAAACTAGTGTCCTGGTACAAGGCCTTGAAAAAATATTATTTGTAGTCTTTGAACAAGGCCTTGACCATGTGGTTGTGAAGTCTTGCATTATGCATTCCATCATAATGAAAGTGGCTATTGTTATTGAATGTGATTATTAGACTAGTAGAAAATCCAAGTGAATAAGTAAATTTAACTATTTTGATTTATATTTTCCATATTATGATTAATTTTATGTTGAAAAGTCTTATTTATAGTTTTATACATTCCCTTAAATGTTTATGCTTATTTATGAAAGTTTATGGTATATTATTATCTTTACTGAACATATGAGCTCACCAATTTCTATGTTTTATTTTTCCCAGGTTGCAATGTAGCATATTATGACTGACCTGCATGGATAGTCTATGGGTTCTCAGTGTTGTCTATGGAATCAATGTTATTGTAGTTTTATATTTTCTGATGTAATGTAAACCTTATGAATGTATTTACTAATTCCATGGCTAATAAACTAATCCGTCTTTCGAGACTTGATCTTTTGTGATCATGCCAATGATACGTAATAATACCCCGAATGTAGGCTTCTGGGGTCAGGGCGTTACAGTTGGTATTAGAGGAAGTTTAGTACAAATCATGGAAGCTAGATATTGGAAATCAATAATTGGATCCCATTATCCTAAGATAGACTTTGGGGATTAGTATAAAAGAACTTCCTAGGATTTTGGTAATTTATAGATTTTGTGATTTTTACAAAACATACATCACTGTATGGATCCAAGCAGGTAGAGGTGGCTCTAGCACAAATGTACCTATGGGTAAAACCTGAAAACACCGCATTGAGCTAGACTCTAACTAGAACAGATGAACGACAATGGTCCTTTCTCCACTGTTGGTTATGACACTCACATGGGATATGCTTTGGATAAATCAAATTTTCATTACAAACCATTATAAATTATTTATCATTATATACCACCTTGAAAAAAACCCTTTTTTATTATGGATTATAACCATAAAATTTTCAATTTATGATAAGTATGTTATATGTTTGGAATTATGTATTGTGATTTATTATCAAATATAGTGTTTTCCATTGTATAGAAATGGAGCCTAGTGGAAGAAATGGAAACCATATCAAAGAATGCACTCCTTGTAGGGATTTCCCTTCTTATCAAGATAATTATTGTGGAGCAGGTGATAAAACTTATACTGATCAGCTAACCACTATACTGGGACAACTCACCCAAGTTATGAATAATAACCTTACCCGTATAGAGCACCATGATCCGTAGCATGGAGGATCAATGTTAGATCACATCATGAGGCAAAGACCTCCCACATTCAATGTGGGTATAAATCCATTATTATCTAAGAAATGAATAAATTCCTTTGAAAGTATATTCTATGCCTTGGGGAGTAGTGAAAGGGAAAAAGTTGTCATGGAATTTTACTGCCTCATTAGAGATGCTGATCAATGGTGGTCATTGATTCAAAACACAAAGGAATATGATGAAGTATCAAATATATAATGGATAGAGTTTAAATAAATTTTATAAGAAAAATACTATCATCATGACCATCGAGCGGATATGGAAAGACAATTCCTGAGTCTGAGGAAAAAGCAGGATGAGAATGTCGCAAAGTATGATGCTAACTTTACGAGGTTATGAAGGCATGCTGTAGATTATATACGTAACCCATGAAGTATTATTGATCATTTATTTTATGGGTTAAAAACATTTATCTTTCAAGAATTAGTTTCAAAATCATTCTCATCATATGAAGATATTGTCTCATGTGATATCAAGACAAATAAAATAATTTTCTATGTCTTGCAACTTTA
Organism: Viscum album; assembly: GCA_963277665.1. Classification (NCBI taxonomy): domain Eukaryota; kingdom Viridiplantae; phylum Streptophyta; class Magnoliopsida; order Santalales; family Viscaceae; genus Viscum; species Viscum album. The sequence continues at coordinate 573,160,940 of OY728160.1, forward strand.
AAGCAAAGAAAGAAATGAATAGATGTTCAGAACACTCAGGAAATGGAAACAAGTGGAAGAAGGGAAATGTTGAATTTCCAACCTGCAGTAAATGTGTGAAGAAACACCCTGGTACTTGTCTGAAGGTAATTGGAGTATGATACAAGTTTATTTAAAAAGGCTACCAAACTCGTGAATGCAAGGGGAAAAATGAGGCTGTTAATGCTGAACGCTACAATGGTTGAGAAAGGGGACATTATGAAAATGAATTTCCTAAGCGTCAGGGGAAATTACCTTAGAAAAGTCCAAGGTATCAAGGCTATTCTTATGATATCACTTCTGCTGAGGGTGAAGCTCTGAAAGACAAAGTGGAAGGTAATTTAATGGTTTCTTCAAGATTATACAATTCTTTATTTGATTTTGGATCATCACGTTGTTTAATATCTTCCCAGTTTTCTAGGAAAATTAGATATTTCAAATTTTATTTAAAAATACTTTTTTCTATAAAAACTCCTAAGGGAAGTATCATTGCAACAATGTTTTGTGAATCAGTCCCCATTAGGGCATTTAAATGTTCTTTATCTTCTGATCTCATCATCATACCCATGATGGAATTTGATACAATTCATGGTATGGATAGTATTTTGGACCATAATGAAAAAATTTATTTTAAGAAATAGGAGGTTACAATTATCGATGATGATAACGAGTACATTATATTCAAAGAAGAAATGTCACCAACTAATTATTATCTAGATCCACCCCCAATAGCATAATTAAATTCAAATATTGGGTAGGAAGAGAATAAAAAAACATTGGGGTGAGGAAAATAATGTTAAAATAGAGGATAGACCAATTATGAAAGAATATGTTGAGGTGTTTCAAGAATAATTACATGGACATCCCCCATAATGAGAAATTGATTTTCCATTGAATTAATTCCAGGTTCAAGGTCCATATCGATGATACCTTATAGAATGGCCAGTGTGGAATTTGATGAACTAAAGGATCAACTAGTGGAATTGGGTAATAAGGGATTTATTTTCCCTAGTATTTCTCCATGGGGATCCCCTGTTCCTTTTTTAAGATGAATGATGGATCTATGAGGTTGTGCATTGAATAAAAGAAGATCAATAATATAAAAATAAAGAACAATTATCCCTTACCTCGTATTGTTGATTTATTTGACAAACTTCATAGATATCAATAATTTTAAATGATTGATCTTCGATCTTGATATCATCAGTTGTGTGTGAAGAAAGAAGTCATTCTGAAAACAATATTTCGAACTAGGTACGAGCATTATGAGTTTGCTATAATGCCTTTTGGATTGACTAATGTACCCTCTATCTTCATGGATCTAATATATTGAGTTTTCATGGAATAATTTATTGACTTTATAGTCGTATTTATTGATGATATTTTGGTTACTCCAAAATCTATGAAGATCATGAACATCACTTGAACATTATTCTAAAGTCTCTTATAAGAAATGAATTATATGGGATTTTTAGCATGTTTTAATTCTAGAATCAATAGATTTTTTACTGTGAAATATTGTCTCTAAGGATGGAATCTTTTTTGATCCTTCTAAGTCCATGGAAGTCCAAGAATGTCCAGTACCAACGATTATAACCAAGGTACAAAATTTTATGGTTTAGCAGGATACAATCGGCATTTTGTCCAGAATTTTGCCCGATTTCCTAACCCATTAATGAAGCTCACACATAAAGGGGATAAATTCATTAAGACAAAAGATTGTGAATAAATTTTTGAAGAATTTAAGATAATAGTTGTCAATAATATTATCATGACTCTACCATCAGGGAATGATGGGTTTCATATTTATAGTGATGTATCAAAGAAAGGACTTGGTTGTGCCCTTATATAGAATGATAGGGCTATTGCCTATGCATCACGACTGCTAAAAATTCTTGAGAAAAAATATCCTACTCATGATATTGAGTTAGAATCTGTAATATTTACTTTGAAGATATGGAGACCTTATCTCTATGGTGAAAAATATGAGATATATACTGATCCTAAGAGTTTGAAGTATATTTTCTAACAGAATGAAAACAATATGAGGAAAAGGAGATGGCTTAAACTACTCAATGATTATGATTGCACCATACAATACCACCAGTGGAAGGAAAATAAGGTGTATGATTCTTTGAGAAGAAAGTATCATGGAGTTTTGAACAAGAATAGAGTTGAAAAGGATCCTATATACAAGGATCTAGTAAAGTTGGACATGGGGATAACCCTGGATGGTGAAACATCAAAACTTTTTCAAATGGTGTACAAAACAACTTTACTATAAAGGATAAAGAGATCTCATACCTATGATGAGGAGTTTCAAAATAATATTAAAGCTGTGAATGAGGGAATATTGAGTGACTTTGTGTATGATGATAGAATTTTGAAATTTCGGAAGAGACATTGTGTTCCCGATATACCTGATCTAAAAAGGGAATTGTTAGATGATTATCATAGATCCAATTTCTCTATACACCACGGTAGCACTAAGATGTATATACATTTGAAGGAACATTTTTAGTGGCACAACATGAAGAGGGATATTGCTGATTTTGTGTCCAGATTTGTTGGTTATCAACAAGTTAAAGCTGGAAGGCAACATCATGGAGGAGTCATGTATCCTATTCCCATACCGATGTGGAAATGAGATAATATTACAATGGAAATTATCATGGGACTACCAAATACTCCTATAAGGAGTGAGGAAATATGGGTCATTGTTGATCTTCTTACCAAGTTAGCAAATTTTCAGGCTATAAGATAATATTTAACACTTGAAAATCTACAAAGACTATATATTAATGATGTTGTGAGACTTCATGGAGTACCCCTATAGATTTTTTTATCATCATCCATGTTTTATATCAGGATTTTGGAAAAGTCTTCAGATATCCTGAGATACTAAACTTTGTTTGAGAACATCCTACCACCCCTAAACTGATGGAGAATCATAATAGACTATTAAAACATTAGAAGACATGTTGATATCATGATCACTTGACCTTCAAGGTATGCGGGATCAATATTTACCTCTAGTAGAATTTTCATATAATAATAGCTCTCATTCAAGTTCTCAGATGGCACTATATGAAGCGTTATACAGAAAGAGTTGTCGCACACTAACCTGTTGGGATGATGTTGGTGAATGAAAACTCGAAGGCCCAGAACATGTGGAGGAAATGATAGAAAATATTAAGGTAATCCAAACCCACATCAATGGAGCTCAATGTAAGCATAAGATCTATGCTGATAACCGAAGGAAGGATTTGGAATTTCAGGTATGAGATCATGTATTCTTGAAGGTATCTCCATGGAACAGTGTTATATGTTTCGGTAAGAATGGAATATTAAGTCCCAGGTATGTCAGACCATTTGAAATTATATAATGAATTGGGGTTGTATCAAAACATTATGAACTGCCTCCAATTCTCTCTCAAGATCACGATGTGTTCCACATATCACTATTGAGAATATAAATGCCTGACCCAAAGCATGTACTCAAATATGATGAATTAGAACTGGAACTCGATCTATCTTATTGTAAAGAGCCTGTCAAGGTTCTTAATAAAAGAGAACAAGTGCTGAGAAACCGGACGACTCATCTAGTAATATTTCTATGGAGAAACCATAAGATGGAAGAGGCAATGTGGGAACCTATGGAACTTACGATGTAGAACCACCCGAGTCTTTTTATGCAGTAATATTCTAGATATTTAGTGGATGTAATTATTTGAAGGAGGGGAGAATGTAACACCCTAATCTTCTTTGGTATGCTTCTCTATGAATAATAATATAACATGTGTTGTACGCAACATTGAGTTCCAACACACCATAATCAATTAAACTAGCCGTTATTAATAGTAATACCCACTTTTTGAAAAATTTATAAATTTTATCGTTCAAAATGGAATTCATTTTTGGATTCGGAATATCTAAATTATCATAGGATGAATTTTTGGTATTTTTTTGAAAACTTTCCATTTTTGATGAATAGTGAAAAGCAATGAGTTATAATTTAAAACCAAATTATCATTTAAATAATTATTTATTTTTTTAAATTTATATTTGGTCAAAATAACTACATAATACCTATATATGTTCAATTTAATTAATTTAACTTAGTTTAAAATATTTTTAGATATATAAAAATATTATTGAACTTTTAACCGTCTTTAACCCACCTCCTAGGAGAATTTTCAATTTTACATAAAACATAATTTTACCAGTTATGTGAGTTGAATTAAAAAAATCCGAGAGACATGGTTGATATCAGTAAGTAAATTTTTTTTTAATGAGATGAAAATATTTTATGGCAAATAGTAACTTTTGAATTTTATTTACCACGATTAATAATAAATAGGGTATTCAAAGGTAAAAATGATATTATTATTACCCTAAAACATGTCCTAATTCTATTGGATAATTTTAATTTTACCAAAAACAAACTTATGAAGAAAATATGATACTTTAGGTCCTCTTCGATTAGATTAGGACATTTATTATTATTTAATTCTAAGAAGAGTTAAAAGTGTTAAAATCAATGTTTAATAACTAAACTATTTTTAATATAGGGTTATACATAAGATAAATTAGACTATAAATATTAATTATAAATCTAAAAATATTTCCCACATTATGGTACTTTATTTATAATTTTTTAGAAATTATTTAATTTAATTTATTTATGACACAATGATGATACAGTAATTACCTTTTTAATGAAATATAAAAATAATTGATATTATAAATACCCAAATAAATTTATTTTGATACTTTTTATGAATTAAAATAATTTTATTTTTTTATATGACATGTTAGGGTTGATGTAATTAATTTTTTTGATGTAATAATGTTGTTATAAATTTATCATAAACCAAATACCAAATACTGTGAAAATTGGCATAAAAGAGTTTTTAAAACAAATAATATATTATTAATTGGTATTATATTCCTAATAATCTATGGTTTGGCCAAAGGGATTATATAATATTATATACGTCATTAATTAACCACTTGGTGTTCGTTTGGATGTTTATAGTAATTTTATTAACTATATAATATAAAAATACAAAGAGACACGGTAAATGTCAAACTATTTAACTAAGAGATAAGTCTATAAGATAAGGTTTATATAGTGACCCGAACTTATCTAAACCCTATTGTTTGAGTGGTTTTATACCCATAACCACCTTATCCATTAAATAATTCATTTTTATCCATTATAAACCGAACATACTTTTATTATAAAATAATATTTCAATCTTTTCCTAAGGTCCCCCTCACCCCACTTATAAAAGGGCACTGCCACTTCTCACATATTAACACCTTGAGAGCAATTTTTCTTGGCCAAAACCTACCCAAATATCCTCCCTACAACCATTCCTTCATCCTCGAGGCCAAAGTTCGATCTTAAAGCCAATATAATTATCCCTTTTCGTCAAATCAATAGGAAGTACCCGAAGAAGATGTAAATATCTCACCACCTCTTTCAAATTATTTTCTTCTCCCACATCCACATTCATTGTTGATTACATTATAACATAAAAACTACAGTATCTATTATATAAATTGATATTATTATAACAATGGTAAAACCATATTCATTATTTCATTCATCCTATTAATAACATGTCACCATACGTTCATACATAAGGCTTACCGTCTCCATGTTGTGGTGAAGTTGTTATTCAATACATTATTATTTGAATGGTTATAATAATGATGTATAATTTATGTAAATAATAGATATAACATGTTAATGATTATGTATATATGATATAAAATCCATTTACTTATGATTTTAATTAAAAAATGATATTTTCGCACGTGCGTACGTATGGATTACCGTCTCCATGAACGTGATGAGATTCATTACCCCTCGTAAGCATTCATGAATTATTTTAATGTGATGATTAAAAATAATATTTAATGAACATAATATCATTATGTATATGAATCATATACACTATATCCATATCAATAATGGATTAAATTACTAAGCATATAAAGGAAAATGAATCAGTTAACAACCGAAAAGATGATACTATTAAAATGTCATTAACAAAACAATATTGGAAGATCGTATATGATATAATATTAATGTATATAGTTATTGTATAATTTAATTACAATTACATAACCATTATATAAAAGGTTAACTTATCCTCGACCAAGGAAAAGTACAAGGTAAGTGTTAATTTCACAATCTCTTTATTATCTGAGGTTTTTTTTACCTAAGTATCTACTAGGACCTCTTTATCATCCACATCCTTGTTTTTCTAGAAATTTATTCCAAAGGATTTTTACAAATTTCTAGAATATTCTTTAATGTCATTTATACTGTCATTTTCCCTTATACATTTTGAAAGGAATATTTCCCTTTTTTTCCAAACATGTTACTTTATAACCTTTTTGAAAAAATTAAGGTAATAATGTTTTTTAACTTATAGGGCAGGGGATGCTATATTCCACCTTTATAACATTGTCAAAGTATCCCTTACGAGTGTATACGAATATTTTAAAAATAAATGTTTCTTTTTATAATTATGTAACATTAAATGATTTTGAAAAAAATAATGACATATTTCTCTCAAACAATTTTTATTTCATCTATGTCAACATCCTTTAATGGAATTTAATCTTTTTTTAATTTGATTTATTATGATAGAAATATTGTATTTTATAGTGAAGGTTTTGAGATCTGATTGAATTTGAATGTGTAATTTTTCTAACATTCATGGTTTATGGATAAAGTATTGACATTTCTAATGCTAGTTTTAATACAAATGTATATGTTATGTTTAAAAAATTTCATATGAGGAAAGCATTGGACCTAGTAAGTTACAGGTGGATCCCACTATATCTCATCAATGCATCGGTAGGTATGATGAGTCAAACTAGCATATTGGCCAAGGCCTTGACAAAATATTATTTGTAGTCTTCACACATGGCCTTGAATATACGATTATAAAGTCTGGAATTATGTATTACATCATTAAAAAAGTGGCTATTGATATTTAATGTTATTATTTGACTAGTAGAATATCAATGTGAGTAACTAAAAGGACTTATTTGGATTTATATTTTCCATATTATGATGAATTTAATGTTGAAAAGGCCTTTGTTTTAGTTTTATACAATTCCTTAAATGTTTCTGAATTTTTATGAAAGCTTTCAAAATATTGTTATCCTTACTAAGCATCTAAGCTCATACTTTTCTATGTTTTATTTTTCCTATGATGCGAAGAAGTTTTTTATTATTGACCTGAAGGGATAGTCTATGGGTTATCCATATTTTCTATGGAGACAATGTTCTTTTATTTTTCCATTTTATGATGTTATGTAATCATTATGAATGTATCTAGCACTTCCAAGGATACTAAACTAATAGGTATTTTGAGACATGATCTTTTGTGATCATACCAATGATACGTAATAATGCACCATCTATGGTCTTCTGGGGTCAGGGAGTTATATTGATCGAGTGACATATTCTATTGATACATTATATGTTGTGGTCCAATGTATTAAACATGTTCTGTATATTGGATGATCTATTTCCATCGGTAAATATTTCATGTAATAAATTAAATAAAATATTATTCCAGTGTGGTACCATTTCAGACCATATACGAGATACATTTATCATCACAATTAAGCTATAATTACATTGGAATGACATCTATTATTAGGAAAGAACTGGTTTAGGTGATGACATTGATTTTTTATGTGATCATACAACAATTTTTTATAGTCTTCAATATATATAAATTGTTTGTATATTGGTTTAATAATCTATTAGAGTTCGTTATAGGAGAAAATTTTCCCCTAAGAATGTATTGATGATGTGAAATATATTTGATGAGATTCCAAGAAAAATTACCCCTATGGTTCATTGATTTTTAGAGGGCCTACATTATGTTGGTGAGGGTTCTTTTAACACGGGAATACCCCAACAGTTGGATCTACTGCATGATATTTTCAATTTTTCAGATATGATTAGACACATGAGTGAACCTACACACTTTATTGAATTGGTAAACATCGACATTGAGTATAGATCCTCCATCATGTAGTGCCCCTTGGAAAACATGGATCAGTAGTAGAGTATCTTCATATATAATCATATTCCCTTATATGACGATATTTGGTGGTATGGGAGTATACAGGGGAGGTAATGGGAGATTTCGAGTCATTTAATAACTTCTTACCCCCAAGATTTCATATTGACTATGATTTTCAGTGTGAAAATCCTTGAAGGATGACATAATTTATCGAATATGGGGTTATTTAATTTTTTTTAATATTTATATGATTATATCATGATCTATACATGGAATCATCAAAATATTTTGGTGTTATGGGAAAAATTAATATATTTTAAATAAAAAAATACGTCATTTCAAAAAAAAAATTTCTCATTTATTAAGACATCATATGGGAAATCTAGGAATTTAGTTTATTCAAAAATAGAGTTTTTATCTTATGAGTTACCTATGATTTTTCATCATCAGATGTTATAAGGTATAATCCTATTGGCGAGTTATTGTATATAAAATAAATAAATAATATATTTATTAAATTTTAAATTACCAAAATATTTACCAAAATAAATTTCTATTCATGAAATAATTTATAGGATAATCCACATAACCATGAGAGATTTTGAGAGGATTAATTTCAGAATTCATTATTGGATTATCAGGATGAGATAATGATCAATGTTCAAGTCACCATAATGAATCCATCTAAGATAGATTTGACATGGATGATCCAAAATCTGAAAAACCCTCAATAAATCATAAAATAACTTGTCTCATAATTGGAATGATGAGATGCATCAATATTTCTTATGTTTATATGAAGAAAACATTCACATCATTGGTTCCAGGAAAATAAACAATTTTGTTTCCTTGGATATGAAATCTATTGTTTTGGGGAAGAGATAAATCACATGTCTAGTTCTCCACACAACCCCCTTTTGACCCTGGGAGGGTGGTATAGAATGTATTTTATGAGTACATATGAAAGATAATGTAATAGAACATGGGAAAAATACTACTGCACAGGATCAATAATGTAGATAGACACTGAATGGTACACAAAAACACCATGATGTAACCCTATATGACCTTATATACATGGGAAAGGGATAATGTGTACAAGAATAAACTAAAACACATAGGATGTACTTAGGTGGATGATGCAATACATGTATTACCAATACAAGACATGTGTTACTACATGGACGGAAAAACCATGTGAAGGTGAGGACAAAAAAATGTGTCCACGTGAGGTCTCATTCCACAAAACTCTCAGTTCAAGAATTATTCAATTTTGATGAGTTTTCACATAGTATATATTCTTCTTATGGACATGATTTTCAGACTATGAGTATCCTATAATACGAATTATCCCATATGGAACTCAATGATTAGTTTTATAATGGATTTCACGATAATAATTGATGTTTTTTGAAATCGATTGTTTAAAAAGATATTATTTGATATTACTGGAGATCTGGTGAGATTAAAAATGAAATTCTAGGATTCGAAAAACCCTTGTCCAATAATGGAATGGGTACCATATATTGGAGTATCTACTAAGGGACCCGATGAACTAGGGTGAATGTTCACTATCTATCGAGTGGAATAACACAGTATCACTAAGGATTTTTTCATTAATCTAATAAGTGGTATACCTTTCCGCATTAGGGAACTATTAATATATATACTAAGTGGAATTTATCTTGAATTACTATTGAATGATTCTTTAATAAACTATATAGTACCACCCTAACAGATTTGTGCATCGGTTCTGTATATGTTGAGTGGACGATCAACCATTTTAGTAGTCCATGTGTCCTATATTATTGGGTTTTACCCCAGACATGTGAGATGATTTTCATTAATGTTAGAACCATGGGGTCGGGGGAGTCTATTAATTCATGGCAGTTTTGTGGAGGTGAATATTCACATTTTCTCTCATATACTTTTTATTATTAATAAATATCATGGGTTTTGTTTTCCATCATAATATGAGTTCAGTTGAATTCTATTTTAAATATTATATTCTCATTTTTTTTATTTTTGGGGAATCATAATGGTTATGTTTATACTTGCACATACATTATAATTTCCTACCAGGTTCATGTTATATATTTATGATAACGTTTTATGACAATAGTAGTCGATAGTAATAAATATGTTTAAATTTATAATATAGTGGTCGGAAATGGAGATATGGTGTAAGACTCTCTCATATTACATTTATTACCTTTTTTCATGGTGTTTCTTCACTTATTTTTTTCATTATTTTTAATCCTTTATACTTTTTCATGAATTATTGTACTCAGATGGGTTTTTTGGAATTTTTATATCAAACATGATTATACTGTAGGTGTGGTATAATTTTTTAAATTCCTCTGAAATTTTTTATGTAAACATTTGAGTATGTGTGAAATGGTTCACTAAGCAATTTAATCCCATAGAATTTATTCATTCTAGGATCATGTCACCCACCACTAGCATGTTTGATCTAGGCATGGGGTTTTTACACAAAATGTTTCAGAATCCTGATTGACCTCAGTGTGATGGGTAATGATAATCATGATATTCATGACATGGTTATTGAAAAACCATCATCCCAATTTATTCTCTCTCAACATATTCACTATAAAATCCAAATTCATTTGAAATATATTATCTTTAATTATATTTAGTAGAATTCATTTCTATCCTTTCAATACAAAAAGTGACACTTATTTTTTACCATGTGTCTCTCAAATAAACATATAATAGTTCTCTTTACACATTCACAGGACATTAAATTTGATGACATCACATACTAATTCAAATAATAGGAATCCCTAGAGTGAAACTATATAGACATAAATATATTATTTGAAAATTAAATGACGCAGTTTTAAAAATTCCATGAAATATAACATAATCATTCAACTCTTGAAAAAAAATGTATTCTATAGACCACAATTCCATGTCCCATGTTGTATTATGATTCAATTAATTTATATATATATATGATACCAAGAAGATAACTTCATTTAAATATTCATCGTATTCATCCAGAAAAAAATGTAGTCATCCAAGAGGGTAAATTTGTTTCATCATGATGAATTATATGAAAAAATAGGATTCTATATCTAGCCATCGAATACACTTGTTAATAAATCCATAAATATGAATAACTAGGATCAATCTTATTTCTACTTCTTAATAAATAACTAATCCACAATCCATGAAAATGAATGAAATATATATGCTTCTTGAGTCCCTAAAAATTGAAATGAAACCAGTATGTATATTTTTTTAATTCATGGACCCATCCACATTATTATTGAAGAATATTGTATTAGGGGTTTCCATGAAATAAAAATGTAGATGATATAATTTTTATAATTCCAATGAAGGAATAACATGATGAAGAGAAAAAGATCACATATTTACCTTTTATACATCCCTAGGATCAAATTAGCAGTCACTCATATTGTAGAAATATATTCATTGCAATATTAATTATGTAAATTTGATGATTTTGAAGCCTATTTTAATATTTATTCCACTTTAAGTGCTTAAATATTTTTTACCAAATTCTAGAGGGTATTCTTCTATGGGGTAGAATCAATAAATGTGTTGAAATATGAAAATATGTTGTTATGTTCTATAATATTAATGAAAAAATTAAAAAATAATATAGAAATAATATTCAATATATAATTATCAAATAATAATTGGACAAATATGTGATGAATGGAATCATTCTGAAACATAAATGCACTACACAAAGTGCCTAATTTATTCCCACTCCATCAACATGAGTGTTCATTATATTTACTTTTTCTACCTAATCAGAAATGAAAATACATAAATATTCCATAAAAATGACATATATAGTTTTTGATAAAGGATAATACATCATTATTATATGTTATTAGAATAATCATACAACAATATAATCATTTACTAGAGTATAAATAAATCCATTTTGAAAAAAGGAGTATCACATTATTGAATGAATCTATAATACATAACAAGTTATGAATGTCCAAGTAAAATTCCCATAAATAGTGTCAAAATCATTATTAATATCCTTATATAGGGAAATTAATCTAATTTATGTGGTGTATAATTTAATATAAATACACAAAGCTACCATAATATGGAAATAAAGTATTTTTCTACCTTGAAAAAAAAATATTTATTGCGAGGGATGACATTTTTGTTCATAGTGGATAACATGATTGATGAAAAATATTATTTTTTATATTTTTTATATTTTTTATAATTTTAATAATAATAATTTAGTTCTGTGACATAAAAGTATTAAACATGGGTATGAGAACAATTAATTTATAATTAGTACCTATATGAATAATTCTATTCATAAAATTTATATGAATCATTTACACGAGTATGATATTGACTACTTATTATATCTCTTTAAAGATGTGGGTTTTAAATCCATAAATTCTAGGAGTAGTCTTTATATTTAGAGATAATGTAGTAACATTATCTTCCATATGATTCAAAGGCCTTGTGAGAGTCACATTATCAAAATTTTCAACCACCCCATGAATTAAATTTTATAAATCAGCAATGTTTGAAAGAGAACCACTATAATATAACACTATGATATAATTAAAAATGTTTACTAAAATTTCCTTCTTCTTGGGGATAATACCATTAACATATTTCATATGTATAATTTTTAATGAAAAATGAATAACCATATGATGATTTTTTAAATAATAGTTTAACATATATACATTTTTCAGCAATATATCTTAAATATTTTCAATTTGGAATACCTCTTTTAACATCACTTTTATGTTGAGGAATATAAAATTCCATATTTTTTATGTTTCAAATATTCCCCAAATCATTTCCATGATCATAAATCATACATCCATGGTAGTGAAAACCTAATTTATAAATTATTTTTCTGAAGCCTTAATATTTTATAGATTTAATAATGAAGAAAATATATGATTGTGAATTCTATATTATACATGGACCTTGTATAAAACCCCTATGATCTAATAGTTTTCATAGTATTGTTATATCTTCAATGAATAAATTTCTTTCATTTTTTCTGATAATGAAATTCGGTTTGGGACAATGAAAAAACATTTAATAATACTTTTGGATTCCACATTAACCTACTATTGGAAAAAATTAAAATTAACAAGTCATCCATCAAATTTTTTTGAAACAATAATATTTACTTCATTAACATACAATGCCAAAATTTTCCAATAGATATTAATGTCCAAATTGTCGTTATAATCTATAATTTCTTTATGTTAACTATAATAAATCATAATTTTTACACCCCCTTTCCATTAATGAGGTTATTTAATAGTGTTAAAGTCTCTAAATAACACTCATTTCACATATATATTTTTATTTCAATATCCAATTTCAACCAATATGGGTTTTCTCTCATGATTGTTTTGGATATGTGAAATATTGGAAACAATTAGAATGAATAATTCAAAAAATTAATATACGTAAATGTTTCATATATTTTCTGAACCAAATGGAAACTATTAAGAAACTCATTAAATAGAAACTATGGTGTTTATATATATATATATTGTTATGTTATATACCAATAATATAATTATAAAAAGAGTTGAAATTAGTCCATTATATGAATTTCAAATCATTCTTGTACCCCCTAATAACTATCTTCAAGGAATTGTTATTTAAAATAATTCTATTAAGAGTTTCACTTATATAACGGTTTATCAGTCCTTGATAGTCCCAAATAATTATATAATTTAGTTTTTGTGTTTTTTTGGACTATTTTCCATCAATGGTGACTTATTGGTGGTGGTTTTCTATCTCAATTTAATTTGTTATCAATTAATTTTATTGAGTGGGAGGAAAACGATATGATGTAGGATAAATCATTATCCCATTATTTCACGTTCAATTTTACACAATACAATGCCTTATCCTTGTTATCATTGACATATAAAGGAGATATATTATTGGATGAAACAAACTATGATATTTAAATGAATGATCCTTACAAATACCCCTTATAATGAGTGGGTTTCTTTTACTAAATTAATAATTTTTCCAATTCATAGAATCACGACCTCCCTATTTACTCATATTAACCTCTTTAGGGTGTTTTCTTTAATTATATGTTAAAAATATAAATTATGGAAGTGATATGAAATTTTTTTTTATTCTCAAAATTTCTCCAACATTAATTTTTAAAAATGGATCCATCAACATAGCTAGATCCATATTACCCATAGGTAGGAAACAAGATTTTAAACAACTTTTATCTATTTACATAGATAATTAACCAATTTGTACAGTTTATTCATCCCTAAAATCATATTATATAATATTTTATTCATATATTTTATGATATATGAAATTCACCTATTTATAGGGGAACCCTCTTGAATATTGAGTATTGATTCATCGATCGTGGTCGGTAGTCTAGAAGTGTAATCCCTTTCATTAATGAAAAACACTATATTGTTCTCCCTAACACACAGTTTGATTTTTATTGTGATTATGCTACCTTTTTATCTTTGTATACATATATATCATACAGACCATAATCTTTCTGAAATTATAATTATAGGTATGATTTCATACTCAATATCAACAAAAAAGATTCAACATTGAATGTCAAAATCTGCATTAGAATGTTGAGACTTTACGATATCAATAACCACTATAACCCTTTAATAATATAAAAAAAATTCAATTATATTATATTTATCCACTACTATGGTGGAGAATATATCTAAGGATGCATATTTCATGTTTTTTTAATTCCATAATACTCAAAAAATGATATGAAATGTGACCATTTATATTGAATTCGAAGGATTATATAGATTAGGATTAAAATTTAGATTCCATTATTGGATCCAAAAAATACTATGGTTTTGGTAAGATTAAATATATTTTTAGGTAATTAATTTATGATATCCATATTATAAGACAATATAAATATATATTTCCATTTTTGATACCATCCATCTTTCGAACACTTAGTTTTGAATCAATTTAAACATTACCTCCTCTAAATTTTATGGTTTGTCTCCATTATAAAAAATTAGTCTTCCAATTAATTAAAATTAACGATTAAAATTATCAAAATATTATATTTTAAAATAATATTATTTATTATATATACCATAACACAAACCTCTGAACTTCTATATTAGATAATATATGAGATGTGTAGTAGGTGTTCCTAATATTTTTTAATTTATTCTCTATGGAATTGTACATTACACCATTAAATTGATAAATTTTAACTGTTGGATACTACATGTAACCTTATATAATATTCATGTTTTTTAAAATATTTTTTCTTATTGGAATGAATTTTTATTGTTTTATTTCAGGAATAAATCCAAAAAATCCATCTATGTTATCTAGTATATTATTTTCAATAATATAATCATTTCACATTATTAATTTAGTTATTATTTGTATCAAATTTCAATATTAGTCATCATATATCATCATTATTTTTGGGAATATGTTTTTCTTCATTAACAAATCCTAATCATTCAAATAAAATTATGAATTTTGTACAAACTTCCAGTCACTTTTCAAATCTTACACCATTATCATTTCATTTAAAACTCTCTAGGAAGCTTTTGAATTAATATCTTTGTTTTCCCTAATGTTTTCTTATTTTAGTGAAAAAATGTAGCATTGTTTATGTTGGTTATCTACTATATGTGTGATGTTTTAATAATTATGTTGGATTGAAATATCTAATAGAATTAGAATGAATATTCAGTCAAAATGCTCAATGAAAAAAAATATTTACATTTTATAAATCCATTAATTTCATATCACAATAATAATATGATTTTAAATTTTGTTACAGGGAAAAAATATAGTTTGGACTAATAATTTACCATTGTATTATAGTAAAAGTCCAAATATATTTATTCAACTATCTATGTTATTATATAATTGTATATTTATTAAAATATTTAAATTTCGGAATTAAATTTAATTATATATAATACTATAAAAAAATATCATTCAAGTCTAACGATACCTTAAAATATCCTCATTCAATGGTACTCAACATAAAATATTTGGTTTTTTAAAATTACCAAACATTGGATTCTTCATCATCCCAAAAAACACATCGATCTAACTCCTCATTTATATATTTAAAAAACATTGAGCTCCTATTATCATAATCAATTTAGCCACAACATACTATATCAATAGCATACATAAAATTATCAACGACTCATAACGTTATTTATATGTATACAAATAACAATCCCACAATAATCATTAATGATGAAGCTAAAACCCCATAAATACTCCTTACACTATAGATGAGGTTATCCACACATTTCCAATGAATACTGATCTCATGAGAAATAAATAATTACCCAATCCTATTGAGATATATTTTATTATGGATCCAATAGTCCTGAAAATATTCTCTTTAATTTGTGTAATATAGATAAATAAATTCAAATCCTCTAAATCATATAATTAGTTTCTCATAGAAACAAAAATTACATCCAATGTGATAAATTTTATATATAGGTAAATACTATTTAATTATGATATAGAATTATAGGATATTTAAATTATGTAGTATAATGGTTAAATGACTACATCCATAATTATTTTATCTAATCGAATATACATATATCTATATGAATAATCGTTATTTTAATGAATTATTTGTTGGGTATTATGATGACTGAACCAATACACACACACACACACACAAAGAGACACGCACAATAAAAATATATATGTATATATATATATGTATATATATACGTATATATATATATATGAATATTTTAAATAAATATTCATTACATATCACAATGATAACATCCAAACACATATTGAAATAGTATATTAGAGAGTTAATACATATATGAAATATGATAAAATAATTCAATATTATCTGAAAAAATATTTTTCTCCCACGATACCCTTATAAAAATATCACACATTATACAACTCTCCATAACCATGGGAATACAAAGTATAAATAAAAGTGTGAGATCAGATGTTTAAGAGTTTATGAACATAAGAGATTATAGTTTTTAGTTATAATTGAACAAATTATTATCATATGGGTATAAAAGCAATTTGTATTAATATAACATTATAGAATCCTAAGAAATATTACATGTATCACAAATCATGGGTAATGGCATATTGAATTTGTAATAATAAAAAACATGAGTCATAGGTGAGTGTAAAATCATTTTAAAATCATCTGATATGAAAACATAAGATAGAAATTTAGTATATCACTAAAATATTGAAGGATTGTGTGGAATATAGATAATTTGGAAAAAACTATATCTGATTTCTATAATCTATATACAAGACCATCATATTTTAGAAGTACCCATTGTATATTTATTCCAATCATTTTTAAATAAATTGTAGTAGATAGAGTCTTATAGAGGCATTTAATCACTCTCAGATATTTTACTTTTCATCTCATAAGATATCAAGCCTTTCATAAATCATTAGAGGGTTATATAATATTTGTCCCTCATATCACATAACGAAATAATATATAAATTTATTCACATATAAGATAAAAAATAATAATTCCATTGTATTATTATCAAATCATGTTAGAGAAATAGGTATCATTAAAATATACACAATAAGAGACAATAATCCATCCATATAAAGATGGTGGATGGTACCATAAGATCATATCCATAGTGAATCATTTGAATCATCAAAATATATGGAGATATATGACTGGAATATATTAACATTTTTAGACATTTTTTTTAAATAATAACAATTTCACAAAATATTTTTTAAATCATATATTTTGAAAGAATAAAATTTATAAAATAATTGGTATATAAATAATATAGTATAATTATAGGTAAATGTAAATGACAATTAAAAATGAAATATATTTAATGTGGAGTGAAAATTATATCATCTTGATAATGTTTAAAAAAGTTATTAAATTATTAGGTTTTTATGAAAATTCAAAAACAACAGGAAATAACCTCTACAGAAAATAGTAAAATATGATTTCATTAATTATCATGTATACAAATTCAAAACAAATAGAATAAAAAGTAAATTAATTAATATTTTAAAGATAAAAATTATTATCAATACAATAATGGAATAAGAATATGGATGATAAATATTCCCAGTCAAAAAGTTTAGATAATTTTGACATAACATATATGAAGTCTTTTGGTAATCCATTGAAATAATAAGTTTTGAAATTGTAAGAATGCTTGTAAACTATAGAAATAACCACGTGGGAATGAGACATATGAATTATTTATATAAATAATATACAATATCCTCTTAATTTATTTTAAAATACTAAATAAATCAATTTCAAAGACAAGTTGGAAGAGAGACACCATTGAATTTTATAATTTTTGAAACGATCGATCACAATAAAGATAACCATAGATGGATTTTTAAATAAATTTAATTAAATAATTTTTTTTAAATTTCCTTCATGGGTATATATATACCCAAAAAACTAAATTAGTTATGAATATGATGCATACCTAAATTATTGAAAATTATGATGAAAAACCCTTACCCCATATAGTAATTTTTCAAATGTGAAATAATTCCCTATATAATAACATCTATATGATTATTAATATATATTTATTGAATGTTAAAATTTATATTCATAATAAAATTCATTTATAATTTCATATTAAATTCATATTTTTATAAATTTAAAATTAATATTTGTGTGTTAACCATTTTGATTTCAATTTTTCTTTTGATTTATAATTTACAATCCATTAACTTTGACAAAACGTTAATACCCTCTACAATAGTTAAAGAGTTCGATATTAATGTATTGGAATATATAGTAACTATTTTAATAAAATGGTTAAATATATACCATTGTTAAATTATAATTCAATGGAAATGAAAAAACGTATCAGTGATTTAATCTTTATATATTATATATGAAAATGTATTAAAAATTTTCAAATTTATAATTGTGATATTTTATTTTAATTTTTCATGTTTTAAAACTAATTAATGATTTTATAATTATTAAATCATTCTCGTATGTCTCATGAAAACCATTATTTATCAATTATTAATTTATCTATTTAATCATAATTTGTCTTGATTTAAAATTTTGTGCTGAATCAAGATATATTTTGAAAATTTTCCATTTTCTACATAGGTACACGATTTCCGTATGGTTAGAAAAGCAATAAAAAATCATTTTGAGTACCCCTAAAATTATATAGAGCTTCTTGCACATTTAAAAAACCTAACTATGCACATTATTTATTTAAAGAGCATCAGCCATTCTAATGTGGGGAACATGGTCATCACACATTTTTATCAACCATGTGTCCAAACTATATTTAGTCTTCAAATATTAAAAAATATTAAATTTATGATAATATTAATAAAAATAACCATAATATATGTTCTATTCATCCATCTCCATATACCCTTATCAACCAATCCCATCGGGGACTTCCATAACATGTGCCACCCTTTTTCATTCCCTCTAATACACACAATTTTCTTCCCCAATTTCTATATATATCATAACACAGAAAGGTTTACCCTCATATAATGTCATTTATTTACTCAAATTCTTACATATTTTTATTATATCTTTTTTCCTAAATTCCTTGAAAGAAGCCTAATGTAATTTGGAAGTCATTTTTGGATAGTTTTAAGGTCATACCTTAAATGGGGTTTCATTAAGGCCGGTACATTCAACTACCATTGAAGTAAATTTTTTATCCGCCAGTTTCAAGAATGATTTATTATGTTCTTCCACTTCACCTGATTTTAATTATATATTTTTTATCCTTATTTTATTTATTTCCTTGGACTTATTTTTGGTATATTTCATATTTCATTAGTGATGGAGAAACTATTGGTGGAATGGTATCCTACATATATGCCATTAAATTGTGAACATTGATTTTAGGAGTGTATAAATGTGTGGTTTTAATATATTATGAATAATAAAAAAAATAAATTTTCTTTTAAATTGGTTAAATTGAATTTAATTCTATTTCCCATGTTTTTAGTATGTTCCAAAAACATGATCCCCTTGATAAAAAATGAATTCAAGCTTTTTTTCAATGTCAATAACCATGGGTGATGGATTGGTTTTCTAATTTTTAAAATCATTTTGTGTGAAATGATGGATAATTATTAGGCCTTTGGACAATGTTTTACGTAAAGGATTAATGGAACATTTTGAACCTATACAGCTAATGAAATGATTAAAATTATCTTCTTTAATTTTAAAATGAATTATATACATATAAATATATTGATATATATATAACATTACACAATGAAAAATTCAAATATAGGTTTGGGAATATGTCCATTAGGATAAAGGTTATATCTGTGTATATCTAATGTGTTGTTTGGAATATGAATGATATGGTATGAAATGTTTTTTCCCAAATAAATAATGTCCATTTAAAAAAAATTAATTCATGGTTGGATATTTCAATATAATTTACAAATTCAATTTTAAATCAAATAAAATCTTATATTTTTATTTTTTCATGAAACTTGTAGTGGTAATTGCTTTCATGATTTCTTGATTTTATAAAAAAATTCATCGAAATTTTAATGAAAATTGATTTGAGTTGTTATTTTATTCTTACATTTCACATTTTTAGAATGAATTTTTTTCTAATAAACCATTCTTGGGCATTCTAGTTACCGAAATTGATCATATGTATATTTCATATAGAGGTAGGATGTCATGGAAACATATGCTAACACGGACCTCCCTACATTATTGAAATTTGATTCATTATAAAATAAACTATAATGTCTTGGGTTTTTTGGATTTAGAGGCAGAATACACCATAGTGTCCATGTTTGACCGTGATAACTAAAATTATCAATGTTCTTAACTACACATATCTATATAGAAAACTTTTTATGGTTAATGTTCTCATTTTATTATTATTCATAGGGTAAACAATTTTAATTGATTTTTATCATAATGTCATTTTCATGTATATAATTATAAAATGCTTGTTCTATATCCCTCTATATTTTTTCAAAAAAATCATTCCCTTTACATCTATTAATTATGAACTAGGATCTTATATTATCATCTTTTTTCTTCTTACAATTTATTTATTGGAGAAACTCATATTATATTAAAATGTTCCTGGCAGTGAATTAAATTTTTTTCTAAGTGATTGTTATGTTAATTTGTTTGAAATTAATAAAAAAAACATATTATACTTTTAAACTTTCAAACTAATATAAAATAATTATCTTTATAAAGGTATGTTAAAGGGTATGTTTTTTGTTTTAACATCCATACTGATTACACTTATGATCATGTACATATCTCTTAAATTTTTTTTTGTTAGTTGTAGCTAATATATTCTCTCCCATGTGGAATATTGGATCTTCATGTTGGTTGGTGACTCATATATTAACAAGGTTATAATTATGTAGTTTTTTTATATTTCATTTTTATTAACAATATAATAAACATATTCTTTAACCATTATCTATTGATGGTTAGAAAACATTACTATTTTGTTTGAATCAGAACTGTTTGAGAGGTTTCATTGCCACGAAAAGAGGAATTTTGGTGGGTGATGGAGGATTTCATTGATAACTTCTATTTATTGCATTTCCATGTTTTAACATTTTGATTCAATATTATATTCCATTATTGTCTATTTTTGACCTACTTATGGGTTATCATGGGCTTTTATTTATTATCAACAACTATTGATATTATTTATTATAAAAAATAATTTCCATTTGGTGTATCCATGATTGAAATGAACTTATATCTACAATTGGGGATTTATAACAACCATTGATCCTTATCATAGGCTGAATTTGGTATCTGATGGAAGGAGAGTTCATGAAAATCATGAAATAAGGTACTAGATATTATTAGGTTCATTTATAGATAAAAGGATTGGCTCTCCCATAAGAAACCATTTTTATTTTTGGATGTATGGTATAATGGGATATTAAAATCGGGTTTCAGATGTTAGGTCATAGGTTATGACCTAATAAAAACCATGATGAAATCTATATTACTAGAGGATGTTGTGATTTTTATTGGGATCATTTATTTTCAGAATGAATAAAGTGGTAGGTTGTTTATACATTTTGATTTCACACTGATAGGTATGTTCTGTGGTGCCTATGGAAATGGTTCAATAAAACTTTGGGAAATTGTTTCGTGGTTGGAATATGGTCCAAAAATCCATTCACTCTATTAATTAATGGTTAGTAGTCCATTTTTTGGTTTTACAATATGTATTAGTGGTAAATTTGGTTTTTTCATCATGATAGAAAATGGTTATTGGATTTAAATATTCATTCCATAAAATTTATATAGTTTGGAAAATGAGAGACTATGTATTAGAATCATTTCACGTGTAAAAATGTTTATAATTTTATACGAGGAGTTTTTCAGGGGAAAAATTATTAATGAAAAAATTTATTTGACCATTAATGGAAAACCATATTTTATAACTATGGGAACCATTTTTAAAAAAAAAACAATGTGGTTTTCTAAAACATTTTTTGAATAATTTGTGAATAAAAATATTTTCAAATGGATTTATAAATGAATATTTATAATTGAAATTTAGTTATTTGCTGTATTTTTTTGTATTGAAAATTGGGGTTTTATTTTTCCCCAGTGGGAATAATCAATTTATAATTGTTTAATTTAATTTAAATTGTCATTTATATAATTCCATATAATAAAAATGGGGTATTTTTTTCAAATTGGGAAGAAATGTTTTTTGGGTTTGTTTCTAAAATTGGTTCCATTATTTTTAAATATAATGTTTTGAAATTTTAATGTGGGTATAAAATGTTTTAGATATATGAATTAATTTTGGTGAAAAAGATTTCAGTTTTAGTTTATGTCTCTTAATGAGAAAGACTTATATAGATTCATATGCATGAATTGTTGGATTCATATTTTTTTGTTATTATAGTATTCCCATGGATATTATTTTTAATGAGTAGATAGTCAATCTATATGGTAATAATTTTGGTTTCATAGGTACATATTAGTTCTAGAAATCAATGATAGTCATTATTTTTTTGTTGAAGAAAGATACTTCTATGGTATTTTTAGTCATTGCGGAAGATATGATTTATTTTATTTCTAGTTTTTCTTGGAATACTAATCCATAGAATGAATGGATTGTGTCAGTTATGATATATTATTATTTAACATCATGGATTGGGGTTGATATCATCTCTATAATTAGAATGTGAAGGGTGATAAGTCAAACAAATATGTGGGGTTCCTCTTTTATTGAATCTATTGGATTCATTAAAGGATAATTTTTGGATAGTTGGTCTCATTTTATCCTTTATTGACTCAATAAAAATCCCATGTGGGATTTTGTAGCTATGTTTATTTGGAAAATTATCAAATTTATCATGTCTTTTGATTCATATCATGTGGTCCTTTTTATCACTAATATGAATATTAATCCATTATATTATCAGTGTTATCCATTTTTATTGGTTTTGTGAGGTTCTTTATTTGAGTTGTCTTGATTCAATACATATTATTTTGGGAATGGTTAGGTATTTGTGGTTTATCATTATGACCTTATGAATTTTTCTTATTTCTGTTTTCCATTGGGGTTTTCCCATAAAACTACATTACACAATAACCTCTTAGTGATATCTATTTTAAATTTGGTGTAATTTATTTTATTTTCCTTTTTTAGATATTCTAATTGTAATGAGTTAACTTTTTTGGGAAATTTCTAATTTTTTTTGTCGATGAGGTGTTTCTTATCATTTACATTGTGTTTGAATTATCGTCATTTTTTACAAAATATATTAATTTTGTTTCATATTAGTAATTCAACCTATTAGTATAATTAAATTATAGTTGGGAGGGAACCATAGACGGATATCTTGGTGAAACTAGTTTCCATTCCTTCATGATATAAACCCCAAGTTCCCACTCTCCATGAACTCAATCATTGTATCTCGATTGTCTTGGACCATAGGACATGTAACTATTTATCCCAAAAATCAGAAACCTACCCCTCTTTGTTTATTTAGTGATTATTATGTATTGATGATGTTTTTTTCTTTATTTGACGGTAAGGATGTAAACATGTGTTTCTTCCATTGTATCAATTTTTTTCATGATTTTATTATCTAGTCCATAGTTTATTTAAATGATTTGTAATATGGTCTTTATCTTATTTTAATATTTTTATGTATTTTCATTGGGATCGAAATTGATTTTTTTTTATTTGTTACTGAGTAGTTAGTTCTCATTATTATTTATAATTAATCATTTATTTCTAATTGACCAATCAAATAATTTGGTGATTTTAGGTTAGAAATATTCAAAGGGCAGAGATTTCATATGCCCAAGGCAATAATTTTTTAGTGGAGTACAGTAACTAGAAACCATTAATATACCCTGAAAGGGCCTCTACTATGATATTAATCCAACGAAAATGTATGTTCATGGTTTACCTACTTGTGAACAAAGAAACTGTATGGCAGTCCAGACCTTCTAGTGAGGATCACATGGTTGGTGTAGAGTTTGGAAATACGTGTATCCAAACACCAAATATTTTTATAATCATAAAAAGTAAAATAAAATTGTAATAAAATTAATTTATAATCATTAAAATAATAGCTAATTTATTATATCCTTGTTGATTTACCAATCTTATCTTTTAATATTCCTTTATAGAGTTTATTCTCATGGGTTCCCTCACCCTCTCATGTCCACTTCTTCTCTTATTTTTCTTCTCTGATTTCAGCTACAATATTCACTGATAATGGTATCTCCACCTCCCATGTCATACATATATTTTCATCTTTTTTTCATCTCCCCCAATTCTAACATTCCATGGGTAATCTGTAACCTAGTTTGGCCTTAATTTTTTTCCATATAAAGGTTCCTCGAGTTATTGTGTTTTATTAATGTCAGTTATTCCTATTATTTTTTTTCGTAGTGTTTTCTCCACCAACATTTTAAACTAATCTTCAATTATGCATATTTAGTCTAATAGTAATTTCTTAATTTTGGATTTTTAGATTTCTATTTCTTATTCTATAGTTCCTTGGAACTTATATAGGTGGATTTGGGATTTCACTAGTGTGAGGAACACTATTTCTGGAAGGTTACCCAATGTTAGAGCCTTTAAATTGGGTACATTTATTAGATGATCACCTAAAAATGTGATTTCATTATTTTATGAAAAAATCATATTATTAAAAAAATACTGATGCTTTAAATATCATTCACAATACTTTTCAAATGATTCCTTATGTATATGTATTTTTCTCAACTTTCTATAAATATTTTTGCAGGATTGATTGAAATGCTAATCACCTTCAATGAAATTTTAATTTTCCATGTGTAATAAATTATTTAGTTTGAAAATTATTAAAAAATATTCCTTTAATATATGTTTACTAGAAAGGGATAATTGAATTTTCAGTTTCCATGTATCAGAAAAATGTATTTTAGTTATATGACTACCTTTTAATATTACTTATATACATTTAGATATATATTAATATTTAGGTATATAAATCTATTCCCACATTTAACATATTCACATATAGAATAGGGAATACATAAAACGGGGCCATGTAGTGTTACTTTCTATGTTTTTCATTTGGTTTAGAAATATAATGATATGTTATAGAAATTTTTTGTCTAAATTATTGATCCAATTTTTAAAAATATTACGTATTCATTGAAAAATTGTAATTACATTAGAATCATTCAATTTCCTCTAATTGAAGACCATATTTCTATATTATTTTAGATCTCCAATTTGTTATTTTTTTTAATGTTGTTATTATATTATGAAAAGCGGAAAAACAAATTGGCGCTATATAGAGGTGACGTGTTTATGTATTCTTTCATTTAATGTTTTTTGTTTGAAATTTTGTTTTTATACAAAAATATATATTACTTTTTTTATTATGGGAATGAATCATGGGGATCTTGGTATGCTAGGATGGGATTTTATAACATGTACTCTAAGAATGAACTACTCTACTTAGTTTGAGTACATTTCAACTATAACTAAATAATGATGTTGTGTATTTGTTTTCTCTTACAATATATTAGATATTATTGTCAATTGTTGATCAAAAAGTGTGTGAGTATCTTAGGTCCCAAAAAACCCTAAATATTTATTGGTTATACATTTTTCATTGAATAATTTACTCTGGTTTCAATTGTATTTAATTTTTAATTGTGTTGTCCTAGTTCTTATTTCATTTATAAAATACAAAAAAGTTATGATATATTTCCTTATGTTATATAGTAAAAAATGATATGATATTTACAACTATTATTCCTTACTTATACAATTAATTTTTCTAGTACATATTTATAAGAAGATTTTTATTGAAAAATGTATCCTTCCATGGATTATAAATTTTAATCAATGAAAATTATTTTTTTTATAAAATATACTTGTTAATTATATTAATATGATAGTAAAATAATATTGTATATATTTACAATTGAATAAAAGTGTTTTCATTTTTAGTGGTATTTCAATGTTAATGGTTTTTCTTTTGACATCCCAAATGATAAACCATGTACTCATTCTTATATATTGATGATTTAATGTAGAAATTTTCAACTTATCTATTTTCTCATATGGGGAGTTTTTGTTCAGGTAACTAAGAAAATACATGTATATTCTCCATGAGTTAGATATAAAATTGTATTATATTTTAGTTTTATTTATCAAATTATTTAACGTGTATTTCACTTTGTTTGGTGGATATATGGTATCTAAAAATGGTGGTGGGTGATGAAAATCGGTTGGAGGAATTATTTTCTGTATTAGAAAAGGTATTCTGTGAGTTATGGAGATTTTGGTTCTCACTAATTGATAGTAAATTATATTTTTATTTTAGTTTTCTTATAGTTTCTATATCTCTGGAATTAATTTACAACATACATATGGGTATTCCTAAAATATTAATTATTTGTCACGACCCATCCTCGGGGCCCGTGCCGTGACTACCCCAAGCCCACCTTCCATAGGCCAGGGGCTGGAGACTACCACCAAAGGTGTAAATATGGATAACTGGGAAGGCATTTCCTTTATAAAATTAAACAAAACACCATAGAGTACAAGCGGAAGTAAATCACTAAGTACAAAGAGAAGTGCTGAAAGGTAAATGGGCCAGAATACAAACCCAAATGAAAGTACAACTACATCTGAACAAAGTACAACAGAAAATGACAACAGTTGGAAGGACGGAAGCGGCTCCTGGGTCATCCTCCTCAGATCCTACCTGAAGGGTAGGTATAGATGGCGCAGCTCCTGGATCATCCACCACGGATCCTACCTGAAGGGTAGGTATAGATAGCGCAGCTCCTGGATTATCCACCACGGATCCTACTTGAAGGGTAGGTACCGATTGCGCAGCTCCTGGATCGTCCCCCACAGATCCTACCTGAAGGGTAGGTACATATAGCCTCCACAACGCTCTCACCCGTCAACCTCCTCTGAGTGTTGTCTCTCCGTGAAGTCCACCTCTGGATACTGAATCGACGTGTATTCCACCTCCGGGTACTGACTCGTCGTGTACTCCACCATTAGGTACCGTCCAGTCCTCGAACACTCGGCCTCCATCAGCACTGCCCGTCGTCTACAACCAACACAATGAGGTGCGGGCATAGCCCGTGAAGGGGTGAATATAACGATACTCATTAGGGACCCCGAGACCCTCATGGTATCACTAAAACCAACAAAGATAACCACAAAGAAGATCTCGACAGATAACCTCTACTTAGGTGTATGCCCATACATATACCTAAGTTAAAAATTAACCCTTCTCAATAAGGATGAAACACAAGGATTATGAAATCAACGGATAACCACTACCCAGATATATTCCCATACATGTACCTAAGTTATCAAGTAACCCTTCTCAATCATGAGGAAACACAAAGGTCATAGACTCAGCTCAAACCAGGATTTTCATTATCGAAACCATTACTGCATAAGAGCTCTGTCTCTGGAGTGTACAGTGGTCCTGTCACGACTCCGAGGTACTGCTCACTAATACAAGTCTCTGAGGTACTACTCCTGTCGAGTACCGTGGGTCTGTTGCCAAATACTGGGCGCTCCGTCCGCTGTGGGTCTGCCGCCAAATACCGGGTGCTCCCCCTAAAAGCCTACAGAGATACTCCTCCGGTCGAGTACCGCGGGTTTGCTACCAACTACCAGGTGCTCCGTCCGCCGTGGGTCTACCTCCAAATACCAGTGCTCCGTCCACTGGGCTATTCAACTCACTCCAGGTCTAGTCGTTCAACCAGTCTTCAGGTCTCAGTCGTCTACACGGTCTCCGTACCCAGTATTCTCGTCTCTGGGAGGAACCGCTCCACGAGCTACTGTTCAATACTCCAAGTATCTCAAAGTCCCACGAAGAAGTATCTCAAAGGACTGCCTCGTCATAAGGGTCTCAATGCAAAAGACGGCACGTCAATCGGACGCCCGGTCTGTGAGTTACTAGCCTTTTTCGTCCCTGGGGCCCGGTTGGTTTCGTGTGAGAACCAATCCGGCCGTATCTCAACTATAACCCGAACTCTCATAGGGTAAACTCAAAGGGACCGCTTCTCAATGTGATCACCAACCCCATTGACGGTTCGTCAAACGAGCGTCCAGTCTGAAAGATATCAGTTTTTCCGTTCCAGGGGCCCGATTGGATTTCGGTAACAATCCAACCCGGCCACTATCCAACAGCAACCAAACTCGGGCGAAGTATGCACAAAGTTCCGTCTCATCAAGAGGAAATCATCGAGACAGACGACGCATCAATCGGACGCCCGGTCTGTGAGTTATTGGCTTTTTCGATCCAGGGGCCCGGTTTGATTTCGTGAGAAAACCAACCCGACTGCACTCCGACGGCATCCAAACCTCAATCGGAGTAAGCCAAAAGATCTATCTCACTTAAAGGAATCCATCAAAGTCGACGGAACGTCAATCAGATGGTCGGAGCTCATGTTACGAGTGTTTCCGCTCCGAGGGCCAGGTTGGTTTCGTGTGCGAAGCAACCCGGCCGAACCCAAAGTATTCTGATACTTTGAGTGTGATATGTCAAAATTACCATCTCAATCCAAGGGTCTCATCGAAACTGACGGTGCGTCGATCGGAGGTCTGTAGCCCATGATATGGGCATTTGACCGAAAGTGATCCGAAAACCGGGGGTCTGGGCCCAGGCCGACCCAGACCAACCCCCCTTTGTCACCCCGGCCTAGGCGCGGCCCAGCCCGCCCGGTGGGTCGGCTCGGCCGGTTACGGTAGAGCAGAGCGAAGCGGGGCGCTGCCCCCGCGTGAAGAATCGCGGCCCCATGTGGGGCCGCCCGTGCCAGCAGACGCAGCAGCCAGCCGCATCCCGCCGCCCCCCTCCGGTCCCGCATGGTCACTGGACCGCGCTCCCCCGCCGCAGCTTCAGTCATGGCGGATTCTTCTGGCGGCGCTCCGGGTGCCGCCGCGCTGTCGGGGCGTGCCTGCGGGGGCTTCGGCGGACCACCGGACGCGCTCCGGTGGTCTGATTCACCTTCCGTCTTCGCCAGTGATCATCTCGGGACCCGACCTTTGCTGCAAAGATCCCACGACACCCGTACTGCTTCATTTGTCGTTTTCCGGTGCGGTGCGACGACGTCGTGGCTTGTTCAACTTCATCGGCGCGGCATGACGTCACCGCGCTTCTTATCCCTTCTTCATAATTTCCGCGGGGTGCAACGGCACCGCACCGCCTTTCACGTGCCGCAAAAAATTCAAACAACAAGGGGGGGAGGAGGGTCGGCTGTGTTCATGCGGTCCGACCTCCTCCCATTATAATGATAACAAACAACCATCTATTAGAAGTCGGCGTACGGCAAAGAAATAATTCGCGGACAAAAAACAATAATCCTCAACATCAATCCGCTTGAACGAACGATCCGCGGATCAACCTGGAATTGGTTGGTCCGCGCTCGTCGTTCTTTTCTCAAAAGATTAGAGAACACCAAATAAATTCCCCTACCTTGTACAAGATTGAACGGAGGTTCTTCGAACAAGGATTCGTCGTGGAAAACCCATCGCGGAAAGAGACGTCGCGGAATGAGGAAGTCGCGTCGGCGTCGCGGTACACGGCGTCGCGTAATCGGTTTCCGAGAACTCGGCGTTCTTCGTCGGACACCGATGTGTTCTTCGCGTTCTTCATCGAACTTGAATAAATTACTCAAATCCTTAGTCTGTTCCCCCAAAAGCTCCACAACGAGGTTCCAACTGTAAATAAAATAATCTCACCTCTTATTTTATTAACATAACATAACATTTGAATTTCAATAGTATGAAATTCAAACATCACACTAAACTCACATAATTAATAAGATAAGTTGTCAATAATTAATGGTGAGTTAAGGGGTTTATGAATTTGAAGGGGTGGGGCTTGTGTGGGCCCCACCACCCTCATAAACTCTCTTGTGAATTTGGGTAGTTACCCAAATTCCACCCAAATCCTTAAACCATAAAAATTGTAGTTAAAATATAAATTAAACTTCCAAAATTTTTATCATCTTCTCTCGTGAAAACGAAACTTTGGAACATGTGTTCCTAAGAAATTATTGGTGCTGCAGTTCCATCGGTGCCCTCGGAATTCGATTCTGAGCACCGGTTCTTGTAAAATTCCAAATAAAATTAAGAAAAATTTTTTGTTGAAATGTTCGAGTCTTTACATTAATCCCACCTCAGGGATTTACGTCCCCGTAAAGCTAAACACAAACTAGGGTCACAAAAGCGGTACAGAGCACGCATCTGATCCTTCCGCTCCCATTTGCTCACTTGGAGGTTCCCGTACTGCCAAAGAATGTACACTCGAGGAATCGATCGTCCTTGTAGGATCTGATCCTGTCGATCCTCGATCCCCACTGGAACCACCATGAAAGACACCCCATCACCATCGTCCAGCTCCCCATGGTCGATGATATGCGAAGGGTCAAGCACGTATCTCCTCAGTTGAGATACGTGGAAGTCGTCGTGCACCTGGTGCAACTAAGTTGGGTGGGTCAAGCAGTAAACCACCCCACCTACCCAGCTGAGGAACTATGAAGGTCCACTGAACCTCGGAGATAACATTCTGCCTTGGCCACATCTCCGTAAACCTCGTCGAGGTGAGACCCGTATTAGGACGTGATCGTCATCCTCGAACTCTAGAGTTCTCCAATTCCTTTTAGAACTAGATCTCAAAACGACTGTTATCATGAGGTTATGGTTGACTGACTCAATAGTGATCGGTCGCACCCTCCTATGAAAGAGTTACCCTGCGCTACTTGGGGTTTCCATTTTCACTGACCAAGGAAAACCCATTCCAATGTCGTAGATAAACCACAACCTTTTTTCCTAATACAGTCAATCTATGTATGAACTGTGGATCCAATCCACACTCAGACCAACGTCATAAGGCCTCGACGCTTCCACCAAGAGATTCCAACCGAAACTCTCACCTCGAGGGTCTGACTACACCGTCGGTGTATGTGTGATTATCGAGTCTTCTCCCGAGGTATCTCCAGATGTGAGGGTCAAGTCTATGGCTTACCGGAAACTCTAGGTCTGGGACAAAATGTGTGGAAGGAAGGAATGATTCATATCGACGTCTGGTACTATGGCAGCTAGTAGTGGACACAGACTATCCCTGGAATCATTCTTAGATCCATTTTGGTCGCACTCCTTGACCGCATGCAGCTACTCTTCCCCTGCCCTCCAGCTCCCTGAGCCCGGAGGGGGCAACAAAGGCGGGTGGTTGTAATATGTTGAAATGTACACCACCTCATCCTGCTCTCCTATCTCTGCCTCTATGTATGATGCTCTACAGATTTATCTATCCTTAACATTTATCTTCTTGAAAAATTCGCTAACCCAAGTCTCTAAGACTGGAACCAGCTTGCTGCGTTCCAACTTCTAACATTCTCTAGCTCTATTCATTCAGCAAAGGAACATTCAACCTCGAGGTTCTCTCTAGCACCCTAACGTGAGTAGGAATGAATGGAGGAAAAAGTGATGGCTCCAATATCCTTAAACACACCACGCTCAGAAGTCCGAGCTCTATAGCATTGACCGAATCGTATTCATCGATTACCCGAAATGTTTGGTACGCCTCGATGAATTCTCAGCTACTGACATGTCATCCTGCCGAAGCTGTATAAGCTCTAGAAAATTCTCAGACAGCTCCTCAAGCCAGTCCTCAGCCGCCTGTGAGTCAGGTTCACATCAGAACATGAGGGTATCTGATGTTAGAACACATGTAGGGCAGTGAGCTTACATGTGTCACCTACCGGTACTTCCGGTTGTAACTGCTGACCAACAGGTAGAGATGTATAGCTGACACACTACCCGAAGGCACTATCTCAGGAATCGGTCCCCGTACTGAAGCCTCATCACTATGCGGACCATCCTCATGGTCATTCACTGGAAAACACTAGTGGCCAAGTCCACCATCCACTCCACTGGTGTCTAAGGTAGGCGGAAAACTCTAGCAATCACCTCCAGCCAGTCCTATGATGTCTGGGAATCTGCCTCACCTCGTAACCTCGAAGGCCTCTACTACTAGAAGTCGTGCAACGCTCTCTGCCAACGTGCACAGTTCGCTAGTATAGCTGTTGGCATCTGCTGCCCAACAGGTGGTGGTGATGCTGGTACACCACCCGAGAGTGCCAACATAGTAAAAAAGGGCCCTGCAACAGAGTCTCGTCGCTTACTGAGACGTCATCGAGTACTCTCTCGGAACTCCAACTGACTGTTTGTGTGGAGACATCCTGAACAGATGCGACACGGTCAACGTCTTATACCTGGTGAGCTGACCTGGTTTGAGCTGACTTTAAAACATTTGGAAACACACACGCAATCAGTGTTTTCATGCACAATGTCGGAAATCAGTAGTCAGGGTCCTCGTGTACGGATACGTCAGCCGCCGCACCAACACTGGACTCCCTCAACTGAAGACCACAATCAGTACCCTTAACACTATTTCTTCACAGAAAAGAAAATATCAGAGTTATAAGTCCTGCAGTAGAACCGACTCCTCTGATACCAATTTGTCATGACCCATCCTCGGGGCCCGTGCCGTGACTACCCCAAACCCACCTTCCATAAGCTAGGGGCTGGCGACTAGCTCCAAAGGCATAAATCCCAATAACTAGGAAGGCATTTCCTTTATAAAAGTAAACAAATCACCACAGAGTACAAGCGGAAGAAAATAACTATGTAAAAACAGAAGTGCTGAAAGGTAAATGGACCAGAATATAAACCCAAAATAATGTACAACTACAACTGAACAAAGTACCACAGAAAAAGACAACAGCTGGAAGGATAGAAGCGGGTCCTGGGTCGTCCTCCTCGAATACTACCTGAAGGGTAGGTACAGATGGCGCAGCTCCTAGATCGTCCACCACGGATCCTACATGATGGTTAGGTACAGATCGCGCAGATCCTGGATCATCCACCACGGATCCTACCTGAAAGGTAGGTATAGATAGCGTAGCTCCTGGATCGTCCACCACATATCCTACCTGAAGGGTAGGTACAGATAGCCTCAACAACGCTCTCACCCATCAACCTCCTCTGAGTGTCGTCTCGCCGTGAAGTCCACCTCCAGATACCGACTCGACGTGTAGTCCACCTCCGGGTACAGACTCGTCGTGTAGTCAACCTCCGAGTACCTTCTAGTCCTCGAACACTCGGCCTCCGTCCGCACTACCCGTCATCTGCAACCAACACAACGAGGTGCAGACATATCCCGTGTAGGGGTGAGTATAACGATACTCAGTAGGGACCTCGAGACACTCAAGGTCTCACTAAAACCAACAAGGATAACCACAAAGAATATCTCAACAGATAACCTCTACTTAAGTATATGCCCATGCATATACCTAAGTTATCATGTAACCCCTCTCAATCATGAGGAAACACAAGGATTATGAAATCAACGGATAACCACTACCCAGGTATATTCCCTTACATATACATAAGTTATCAAGTAACCCATCCCAGTCATGAGGAAACACAAAGGTCATAGACTCAGCACAAACAAGTATTTTCATTATTGAAACCATAACTGATGAAGAGCTCCGTCTCTAGAGTGTACAGTGGTCCTGTCACGACTCCGAGGTAGTGCTCACTGATCCAAGTCTCTAATGTAATGCTCCTATCGAGTACCGCGGGTCTACTGCCAAATACTGGGTGCTCCGTCCGCTGTGGGTATGCCGCCAGATACCGGGCACTCCCCCTAATAGCCTACAGAGGTACTCCTCCGGTCGAGTACCGTGGGTCTGCTGCAAACTACCAGGTGCTCCGTCTGCCGTGGCTCTGCCGCCAAATACTGGCGCTCCGTCCACTAGGCTAGTCGACTCACTCCAAGTCGAGTCAGTCAAGCAGTCGTCAGGTCTCAGTCGTCTACACGGTTTTCGTACTCTGTATGCTCGTCTCTGGGAGGGACCGCTCCACGAGCTACTAGTCAATACTCCAAGTATATCAATGTCCCATGAAGAAGTATCTCAAAGGACCGCCTCGTCACAGGTGTCTCAACGCAATAGATGACGCGTCAATCGGACGCCCGGTCTGTGAGTTACTAGCCTTTTTTGTCCCCGGTGCCGGTTGGTTTCGTGTGACAACCAATCTGGCCATATCTCAACTGTACCCAAAACTCTCATAGGGTAAACTAAAAGGGACCGTTTCTCAACGTGATCACCAATGTTGCTGACGGTTCGTCAAACGGACGTCTGGTCTGAATGATATCAGCTTTTCCGTTCTAGGGGCCCGGTTGGATTTTGGGTACAATCCAACCCAGCCACAATCCAATAGAAATGAAAACTCGGGCGAAGTGTGCCAAAAGATCCGTCTCATCAAGTGGAAATCAATGAGATAGACGGCACATCAATTGGACGCCCGGTCTCTGAGTTATTGGCTTTTTCGTTCTAGGGTCCCGGTTGGATTTCGTGAGCAAACCAACCCGACCGCACTTCGACGGCATCCAAACCTCAAGCGGAGTAAGCCAAAAGATCCTTCTTACTTAGAGGAATCCATCAATGTAAATGGCATGTCAATCGGATGTTCGCAGCTCATGTTACAAGCGTTTCCGCTCCGAGGGCCCGGTTGGTTTCGTGTTCGAACCAACCTGGTTGAACACAAAGTATTCCGAAACTTTGAGTGTGATATGTCAAAATGACCATCTCGATCCAAGGGTCACATCGCAACTGAAGATGCGTCGATCGGAGGTCCGTAACCCATGATATGGGCATTTGACCGAAAGTGATACGAAAACGGGGGGTCTAGGCCCGGACCGACCCGACCCGGGTCCGATCCGGCTAGGCACGACCCGGCCCGGCCTGGGCGCGACCGAGCCTGGCCGGTGGGTCGGCTCCGCCAGTTACGGCCGAGCGGAGCGAAGAAGGGCGATGCCCCCCCATGAAGAACCGAGGCCCCGCGTG
Source organism: Viscum album (assembly GCA_963277665.1). Taxonomy (NCBI): domain Eukaryota; kingdom Viridiplantae; phylum Streptophyta; class Magnoliopsida; order Santalales; family Viscaceae; genus Viscum; species Viscum album. The sequence goes on from OY728160.1 coordinate 573,196,472, forward strand.
GGGTCGCCCGTGCTAGCGGACGCGGCAGCCGACCACCTCCCGCCGCCCCCATCCGGTCCCGCACGGTTGCGGGACCGCGCTCTGCCGCCGTAGCTTCATCCACGGTGGATTATTTTTTCCGTGCTCTGGGCGCCATCTCCCCCGAACGCCGGCGCGGCGCGCCGGCGGGGGCTTCAGCGGACCCCCAGACGCGCTCCGGTGGTCCGATTTGCCTACGGTCTTTGCCAGTGATCATCCCGGGACCCAACCTTTGCTGCAAAGATCCCACAACGCCCGTGCGGCTTCATTTGTCATTTTACGGCGCGGTGCGACGGCGCCGTGGCTTGTTCAACTTCATCGGCGTGGCGCGACGGTTCCGCGCTTCTTAGCCCTTCTTTATAATTTCCGCGCGGTGCAACGGCACCGCGCCGCCTTTCACGTGCCGCAACAAATTCAAACAACAAGGGGGGAGGGTCAGCCATGTTCATGTGGTCCGTCCTCCTCCCGTTATAATGATAGCAAACGACCATCTATTAGAAGTCGATGTATGGTAATGAAATAATTCACGGATAAAAAACAATAATCCTCAACATCAATCCACATGAACGAACGATCCGCGGATCAACTTGGAATTGGTTGGTCCGCGCTCGTCATTCTTTTCTCAAAAGATAAGAGAACACCAAATAAATTCCCCTAACTCGTGCGAGCTTGAAAGGAGGTTCGTTGAATGAGGATTAGTCGTGGAAAACCCATCGCGGAAAGAGACGTCGCGGAAGGAGGAAGTCGCGTCGGCGTCACGGTACACAGCGTCGCGTTATCGGTTTCCGAGAACTCTGCGTTCTTCATCAGAGACAGATGTGTTCTTCGCATTACTCGTCGAAGATGATGAAGTTCCTCAAATCCTTAGTCTTTTCTCCCAAAATCTCCACCACGAGGTTCCAACCCCAATTAAAATAAGTTCACCTCTTATTTTATTAACATAACATATCTTTTTAATTTCAAGAGTTTGAAATTCAAACATCACACTGAACTCACTTAATTAATAACATAAGTTGTCAAAAATTAATGGTGAGTTGAGGGGTTTAAGAATTTGAAGGGGTGGGGCTCGTGTGGGCCCCACCACCCTCATAACCTATCTTAGGATGTTGGGTATTTACCCAACTTCCCCCCAAAGCCTTAAACCATAAAAATTGTAGTTAAAATATAAATTAAGCTTCCACAATTTTTATCATCTTCTCTCGTGGAAACGCAACTCCAGAACAAGTGTTCCTAAGTAAGTACTGGCGCTGCGGTTCCATTGGTGCCCTCAGAATTCGATTCCGAGAACCAGTTTAAAAGTTAGAAAAACCTGCCCATTCGTTCACTGAACGTACCCGAGCTAAACTTTGGAAATTAATTCCGAGAACACCGGGCCACGGAATTAGGCGCCGTTAGAAACTGTGTTCTTGTAAAATTACAAAGAAAAATAAGAAAAAAAAATCCCTTGAAATTTTCGGGTCTTTACATTAATTTTCACTACTGCTTTTCAAAATGATTTATTTGGTGGAAATTATTCCATGCAGTGGTTCGTTGATTACGATGATCTTTTTCAAGATCTTGGGGATCAGGGGAACCCTTTAATATATCTATTTAGCTAGAATTAGTATCATTTAGAGGGGAGTATTATGTTAGGTCATGGCTTGTCGATGTGAATATATAATTAAAAAAATATCATGTTATAACTACTGAATTAGTAATAATATTCTATTTCATAACAATAATATAAATTATAATAAGGGATTTATGAAACCTACTTTAGGCTAATGGTTCCCAAATATTGTGTAAGGATCCAAGAGTATGGATATTATATGTGATTAAAGAATTATAGAACTACATTTTAAAAATATTATTTCAATATTGATTAAATTATTTCGAGAAAAACAATATTTTTAAATAGAATATTAATTTATTTATATTTTTTTCAATAAATATTATTGCAATGAATATTTATTTATTTTATTATTTAAATATATAATAAATTAAATTTAGATCATTTTTTAATAGTACACAATTAATTGTATAAATATAAATTTTATGCAAATAAAAAAAAATAATTCAGTAACAATTGTATCCTCTTTAAATGAATTTTAAAAAAATCAATATTTCCCTAATTAGTTTTCAATTTCGTATATCCATTAATTCTAAAATATTTAATTAAATTATATAATGAAATCAAATTAATATTTAATAACAATTGAAATAATATAAAATATATTTTTTACTAAATTATTTTATATAATTATTTCATTTATATTTCAATGTAAAAATATTTTTTATATTTTTTTATATTATTGAAAATCTATTACCAATAATTACAAATCATCAATTTAATAGTTTCATACCTATATATAATGGGAATAAATGAAATAATAAAGTAGATAATAATCATCTTTCCCTCAACCGTATACGTAATGCCCATATATTAAATCATCATAATAACTTTAAATATATATCTATACATAAATCTCAAAGAGAAGTCATATAATTTGTATGACCCCAATATTCAATGTTATGATTCTTTTAAAAAAATATCTTGTGTTGTAAACTAAACCAAGATATGATTGCGCTACACACAACACCGTCAAATCATGTGCTACAAGCAATACTAAGTCCGAGTGTACCATGAACTATCAAATTTTCCGAATAAAAAAACATTATTAATATTATTAATCAAATTTTAAAAAATATATATACCATATAATTTTATAATTCATTATATGTATTTATTAAAAATAATATAATGAAAAATTCAAATATTATGATTAAAGAAGTATTATTTGAAAAAAATGTAGTTATTTTCACCGTATAATGGAGAACCCACTAAAAATACAATATTTTATACTTTTATATATTTAATTCTACATAATTAAATTAATAATTATAATAGGGACATAAAAATTCAGGTTGGGTAATTTTTTTTACTTTTTGTGATAGACATTACATTTTAATGAGTAGTATGAAATACTTCCTCTTAATTAAAAACTACCTTTTTATCTAATTTATCTATAATGATAATTTATCATTTTAATTTATTTTAAATTATAATTGGATTTTTTTATTTTTTATTGAATTTTCTTTAGAGGAAGTAATTTTTCATTTAAATTTCACATTAAAAAATATCAATATTTTGATATTATTGCTTCTTAAAAACCTACATTCTGGTGTTTAAAGTAGGAATTAATTTATATTAATTTAATAGAAAAATATTTTTTGGATTTATAAAAATGTATTCCATATAAGGATTTATAAAAAACAAATTTCTAAAATAGTTACCTTTTATTTTTGGGCATTATGAATAGTATATTCAGAAAAAATTGTTATTTTCCATGGTTAAACGGTAAATCATGAAAATGAGGTTAAAAATAATATTATGATATTAATAAACTACCCTAACATGTGTCTTAATCTTAATAGATGATATGTTTTTGACCATGATCATCCTACGGTCGATTTTAGGACCCCATATCGCCACTTGAGTGTCATAATAACCTTTTTTAATGTTTAATTTAATGAAATGAAAAATATGCCATATATTTTTACCTCCAAAGTAAAACACTTTTAATTTGTTTAATATAAACAATATATTGAACAATAAATAGTAATTATAAATAAAAAAATATTTAATATGCCAAGGAATTTTATTAATAATTTTTATACATTAAATAAATGTCTTATTTAAGACGTAATGATGAAGTAATGATTATTTTATTAATGAATGATTGAATTAAATGTTAATATAATAATTAAATGAAATTTTTTTGGAACTTTTTGATGCCATACAATACATATTTGGATAATATTGACATGTTAGGGATGATTTAATTGTTTTTGGAATGAATAAAGTTGTTACGGTTCTATGAAAAATCAAGTACAACATAGTTTCAAAATTGACGGAAATTACTTTTTTTAAAAACAAATTTATTAAAAGATATAATAGTAAAAAATATCTAATATTTGGAAAAAATAATTAAATAGTGTTTAAAATATTATTAATGATCCACTTGAGGTTATCATGGCATATTATAGTAACTATATAAACAATAAAAATACAAGAAGACATTTTAAGAGTTCTGTATTTAACTAAGGGTTAAATCCAATTGAAAAGGTTAAATTAATGACCCAAACTTATCTAAAATCCATTGGTTGATTGGATTTTTACCTATCATAATCTTATCCTAGAAATTTATAACGGTAAAACCATTATAAAATTAATATAAATTTATATTATATTAATATTTCAAGTCATTCAAAAAGTGTCCCTCACCTCTTTTATACAAGGGAACATCTGTATATATTTTATTCACAGATCAAAAACCCATTGGCTCATAAAAACTCAACCAATACCTATTCAAAACAACACTTAATTAATCTTATTGTTCATCCATTTTATTATAAACCAACTTATGGAGGCCTTTTGTGAAATTCAAAAGGAGACACCCCAAAAAGAGGTAATAGTTTTATCTATTCTTTCAATTTTATCTAATATTCTACATCCTCTTACTAAGTTGTTACACCAATAAACTAAAAACTAAAAACTAAATATATTATGAGATATTTTTTATTATTCTAAAACCAAATTCTTCTTTTTATGCACCCTATGTAAAATAATATCTCTATGCATGTGTACGTACGACTTACCATCTCTCTGTCATGGTGTCCCATGTTCTTCATCAATACATTATTTAAACAAGTATAATGATTAATATAATTGAATTAAATATTAAATAAAAAATGTTATTATTTCTTTAAAATTAATATTCAATCCAATTCCATACCATTTATCCATTAATGAAACGATTCTATCGCTCATGCGTACATACGGCTTACCGTCCCCATGATGCGACTAGACTCATCTTCCACATTCAAAATCCAAAAATGTTTATAAAAAATGTATATATTTTGAATAATGATGAAAAATATGAATTATTTAGGATACATTAACAATATATTTATATATACATATTTTTTATTCACTTACTTCCATTCAATGCAATATGAAAGCAAATACAACATTCATGATTACGTACAACGTACCGTCTTAATGATGTTGTACTCAATATCATATATATTTCTATTATATATATTTATATAATGAATATATATGATATATAAATCATATTATACCTTATTTAAGTAATTAAATCATGATTTATGTAATATGATCAAGAATAACAAGTCAAAAGACGTATGATATACAAAGAGATTATTACATGAAATGTTTCATTAAAATATAATTTTTAATAAAATGATTATATAATGTCATAAATGAGTAATATCTAATATCATAAAAATTATTTTGATTCTTATATAATAAAATAGTTTGTTTAGAAACATTATACATGATTTTCAGACGCGTATGGTGAGTATCAGACCTAAGGTAAGGTTTAATGTTAAAATCACATTATTATTTGATATTTTATATGTATAAGTGTTTACTGTAACACATTTACCAATCATGTCTATGTTTATTAAAAAAATTCCAAAATGAATACTTTTATTGTTTTATGTATGGTACTTTTTAACGAAAACATCATATTAAATGTATTAATGATTTTTACTTCTAATCCTTTCTCATTATTTTAAATGTTTTCAAAATGGTTTTAATGATTTAACATATCGATAAAAATGTATTAAAATTATAATTTATTTAAATGGTTTCAGTGTTCTTGGAAACACATTAAATAATATGGTCTCTTAAATTTCATCATTTATATATTTTGTGTCATTTAAAATTTTTAAAGTAAGAAATTGATATTTCCCTTAAAGTGTTTTAATGAATTTATTAATATTTTTTCATCAATGTCATCTTACTTTATTAGATATTATTAATATTTAAGGTTTATTTATTTTGATATAGTCTTCCATTTTATATTCAAGTTTTTGTGATATCTTTGACTATGTATATTATATTTTTAAACCATGCACGGTTTATCATGAAAGTATTAACACTTTCTATGATAGTTAAAATATGATTGTTTATGTTATATCCCACCCTTTTCATATGATAAATTCAATGGACTTAGTATGTGATGGATGAGGACCATTATAGCCCCTCGATGCATTGATAGGTCTCATGATACAAAATATCATCATGGGATAAGGCCTTTATAGAACATTTTTTAATGGTCTTGGACCAAGACCGTGACATAGTGGTTATGATGTCTGATAGTATGAATTCCCTATTTAAGAGATTAGTCATTGATTTCACATGTAAATATATTACAAGAAGAATTTCCATGTGAATGTATTAATGTAATAATTTTATTTATTTAGGCCATATTGTTATGATGATAATGTTTTAAATGGCTTTTATTATTTGTTTTGTACCTTTCCATAAATGTTTTTCCTTCATTGTGATATATTTTCATATATTTTTTATCCTTAATGATCATTTGAGATCACCTCGTTATTATGATTATTTTCCCAAGAAGACATGAAGTGTTTAATTATTTATAAATATTGATATTCTATGGGAAAATTTAATTATCAAAATATTATATATTCTATAATTTATATTTTTAATTGAAATATAAAGTTGAGGAATATTATCTATTTTCCAAGATTGATTAACTAATTTTCCTTCAAGATATGATTCCTATTACCATTACAATGTTTTAAAATAATTCACTAACTACATGCGGCTGGGGTTAGGGCGTTCCAATTTTTTTCATTGGAATATTAGGAACACCCTTGAAAATAGATTTATAAAAATATAGTTAGAGATCATAACCCTAAAATAGTCTTTGAGTAATTGTGTATAAAATTACGCTAGATTATTTGTAACATATAGATTACATTGATATTACAAGAAATAAAATCCTAAATGGATACTAAATGTGTACGTGATTTAGGAATACATATACCAAGGGTAGAAAACTCTAAAATGTTCATCTGGGAATGACTCAGGGTAACCTAGTATATTGCAGTGGGCCTTACCATGAACCTGGTTTGACACTCCCATGTGATATGCTTAGGATAATTAATATATTCTTTAACAAACATTAATTATGATTTATGGGTAAATATATTCTTAGAGGAACCGTATTTATGATTACATATTAAATATGCATATGTTTTTCAATTTATGTCATTTATTTTTCCCCTTTTAAATTATTAATTATGGTTTATAACATAATACATTATATGTCTATGTATAGAATTGGTGAGTAGTTAATGAAATGGAATCCATGTAAATACATGGTACCCATGTAAGTATTTCCATGTAATGAATGGTAATTATAGTGTACATGGGAATTCAAATGGTGCTGAATAACTTATAACCATACATGCACAACTGACTCGGTTTATGAATAACCTCATTACTCATAGGATCTCCATGATCCATAATGTAAAGGATCAATTTATAATTGATTCATGAGAAAACAACCCCCAATATTCAGTGGTTATAAAAATACATTTGTAAAAAAAATTATATATTTCATAGATAAAATATTTCATTCTTTGGGGAGTAACGAACTGGATAAGGTAGTAATCTTAGTTTATCATCTCTAAAGACATATAGATCAATGGTTTTCATTAATAAAAAATACTAAAGAGGTTAAAGTAGTTTCAAATATGTAATGTTGGAATTTTAATGTACTTTTCCTAGATAAATTATATTCTCATGAACCTCAATATGATATAGAAAAAAATTTCTAAGCCTGAGGAAAAAAATAGGATGAGAATATTACATTGTATGATTCTAACATCACAAGGTTAGAGAGGAATTTTTTAGAATACATACATAACCATAGAATTAATATTGGTAGATTCTTTGATGGGTTAAAGCAATTCCTCTGATGGGAACATGACTCACAATCTCTCTCATCAAATGAAGTTATTGTCTCATGTTCTATCAAGAAGGAAAATGAATTCTCTAAGGCATACAACATTAATCTAATGAAATTGATGAAGATAGTGGTTGAGCAAGAGACAGGTAAAGGGGAAAATGGAATGAAGTATATTCCCTTATGTGATAATTGTGGGAAGTAACTACATGGTGTATTCTTAAAAAGAATGTGAGTTTGTTACAAATGTGGAGAAAAAGTTCACAATAATGATGATTTTAAGGGAATGAAAGTTGTTGTGAAATCATATAATTATAATGAGATGGGTCATTATGAAATTGATTTTCCAAAACATTTGGTAAGTCTAGTTCAAAATAAGAAAATAGATCATGTTCAATGTTAGGTTGTTACTACAGTTGTTGTTGAATAATTGGTGTTTTTTTAGGATTATATTGCGGTTATATGAAGAATGTGATATATATAAGGTTTTTACTCTAGAATTTTTTTTAATTAATGTTTTAATATGATGATGGTAATTATATATTATATATGTGACTATAAAAAAAACTATACGTTGTTTGTGGAATCTGATGTTAAATTTGATTTTCATAATTTAGAGATCTTTTTTAGTATTATATTTCATAGATGTATTTTGGATAATCCTAATGGTTGGAATTTATTAAGTTAGAAATATGATAGCAATTTTTAAGGATAAATAATTTATTAATATATTTTATGAAATTTTATTATAATATAGTTTAAATAAAAAGGAAAACCCACTGGTTGGGAAATAACCTATTATGCCGGGAAACGACGAAAAACATGATCCTAAAACTGAAAGGTGACAAAGGTGCATCACCTACCACTTGCCTATGTGATGTCATGATTTTTATAAATTAGTTTTATTTTATTTAAATGGTATGATATGTGATGTAAATTTTCATTTTGTAACATTATATAATTAAGATAACTATATATATTTTAGTTTAATTGTCACTATAAAATGAAAATGTGATTGGGGTATGAATTATTTTCAATGAAAAACATTGAATATCCAAAAAAAAAATTTCATTATGTGTTTAATTAATGAATTAAATTAATTTTTAAACTCTAGTTAAAAAATAGATGTTTTCATAGTTCATTATTTTGTAATAAATTATATGACCCCTTTGATCATCACAGATTTTTACCTTTTTGGTTGTTATCCTTTACATAATCATTTTCTCTATCAATCTCAATTAGAACATGATCATTAGTTTTTGTATTCCATATCCATATTTTTCTACAAATAATATTATTATATTTTATCTTGGAAAACCCTCAAAATTTCTCTTCTCTATATTATATTTTATGTTTTAGTAACCAATTTTTTCAATGTGGGATTTCAATAATTGGTTTTTGAATAATCAATAATAATTTAAATAACCCAAATTAGTCAGTTGTGATTATGAAATTATTTGAAGGGGGGGATAAAGTAACACCATCATAATAAAAAGAGTAATTCTTTTTAAATAAATTCAATAGCTTGTGTTGTACTCTGCACTATTATAAGCTTGTTCTATACACAAAACCATCTTAGCTTGCGCTACACGCAACGCCGAGTTCAAGCGTACCATGACATATAACACTAGCTTTTTAAAAATATGTTATTAATATTATTATCAAAAATTTTAATATTATATATATTCAATTAATTTTTACAAAAATCTTATGTCATTATTACACATAATATACAGTGAAAATCAATTTCTCAGATAAAAAATTATTTTTGGAAAAGTGTAGTTTTTCAGGCTTTATGTTGTAACTATTTTTAAATCCAATATATGAAACTTTGGTATTTTAAATTTTATAATATGAAATTATTATTTATAATATGGACATAAAACATTAGTTTGGATAAATTTTTGGTATTTTTACAATAAAATCTCAATTTTAATGAATATTGAGAAATAATTCATTTAAATTAAAAAACACATTTTTCATATAATTTATCTATATAGTTAGATTGTCCTTTAAATTTGTTTTAACATTTAATCGGATTATGTATTTATCAATTTATCAACTGTTATTCATTGGAAATAATTCACATTGAAATTAGACATTAACACATGTATATCTTTTGATACTTTTTACTTCATAAAATCCTTCTTTCTAGTTTAGACAACAAGAATTAATTTTTGCAATTATATAATATTAATTTCAAAAAATTGATTCCATATTTGGAATGAGATGGAATAAATTTTGTAAATATGTTTCTTTTATTTTTTGACATTATAAATAGTAACATCAATAATTATTTTTGTTTTACCATTATTAATGGATAAATTACATAAATAATGTTTAAAAATAATATTATAATAATAATAAACTACACTAACACGGGACCTAATCCATATGAATTATATTTGCCTGACTGTTAGAATCTATAGGTCTATTTTAGGTCCCCATGTAGTCACTTTTGTGTGATAATGATATTTTATAAATATTAATTTAAAGAAAATGAAAATATAAGATAAGAATGTATCTCTTAACAAATATAGTTTTAATTGGATTTATATAGATGATAAATTGAAATATAAATAGACCTTGGAATGATCATAAGATAAAAAAAAATAATGGTATTTTATTTAGTATTTTTAAACATTAGATAAATAAATTTTTTATGACACAATGAAGATGTAGTTGTTACCTTATTAATTAATGAATGTAATTAATTATATTACTATTATTTAAAAATTCTATGTTATATTTTTGATGCCATGCATAAATGTTTTGTATAAAATTGATTTTTTTGGGATGATTTAATTCATTTCTATAAGGAATAAAGTTGATAGGATTTAAAAAATCAATTACTCAATAGGGAAGAATTTGACATAAAAGATATTTTTTTAAGAAACAATATTATAATTAATGATATAACAGTAATAAAAATATTTTATTTTCAAAATAAATTATATAGTTTTATAAATTTAATTAATGATCCACTTTAGGTTCTTTTGGAAGCTTATATTAACTTTATTAAACATATACTATAAAAATAAAATACAACATAGAAAGAGTTAACTATTTTACAAATGGTTAAATCTAAATGAAAATGTTTAATCCACGACCTAAAATTTTATAAAACCTATTTGTTGTGATTATTTATACCCATTATCATATTATATTTAATAAAAATCACTTTGGATCCTTTATAAAGAGAAATTAATTATATTAAATTAATATTTCAAGACATTCGTAAACTCTCCCTCACCTCTCCAATAAAAGGGAACTTCTTCTTTTCCTTTATTCACACCAACAATTCTCGTGGTCATGGCCAAAACCACACCAAAACCCCTGAAATCATCCACAAATTCATCTTAGAGGACAAAAATTGGGCATAAATCCATCCTAAGGAGTCATTTTATTCAAATAAAATGGTGACACCTAAAGAAGAGGTAATCATTTCATCCCTTCTTTCAAAGTACTTTTCTTCATCATCATCGTCTTCATATGTTATTACCATACTAAAATAATAACTCTAGAAAAAAATATATTATGGTATGTTTTATGATTATAGAGAAACAATATTCCTCCTTTTACCCATCCAATTGAAAACAATATCACCATGCGTGTGGGCGTACAACTTACCGTCTCCATGTTGTGGTGGAAATTGTTTGTCATATATACTTTATTTTGATGTGTAAAATGAGGAATATAAATGAAATAAATAATAAATATAACAATAAAATTTTTATGTACAATTCATATTCCATCTATTTTTATATAATTTGACTAGTACAGATATGACACCATCACTTGTGCATACGTACGACTTACCATATCCATAATGTGATCAGAATCATCTTCCACGTTCACCATCCAAGAATGATAATACAAAATATATATTATGAATAATTAAGAAATATATGAGATAATAAATCTACTAGAATAAATTATATATATTTTTGTGTGTGTGTGTATTTATATACACATATTTCATTCGTGTAATTTCATTTAATGCGATAAGATAATTGAAACGATGTTCACTCGTACGTAAGGCATACCGTATCCCAGAATGGGGTATTACATTTCATATATCTCTCTATTATATATATTTATATTATTAATAAATATGATATATTAATCATATTCCACATTATTTAATTAATTAATCCTGTTCTATTTAATAGGATCAAGAATAAAAAGTCAAAACACGTATGAAAAAAGCGATTAATACACAAAATGCTGCAAGAACATGGAATTATTAATAAAGGGGAAATATAAAGAATTAAAATAATCATATAATATATCCTAAATATTATTATGATTCTGATATAAGTTAATTATCTTTTATTACCATTATACAAGATATGAATACATGTATGAAGAGTATCATACCAAAGTAAGGGTTTATTTCAAAATCTCATTATTATCTGAGATTGTTTATGAGTAATAGTTTATAAGGAAATATTTATCATTCATGTTCATGATACTTAAAAATGTTTGAAAAAGGATTATTTTTTATGTTTTATGCATATATTTATTTAACTTAATCGTCTTCGTAGTTTTTTTAAATATTTGTACATCAAAAACATTACCGTTAATGTGGATTCTTTCAAAATCGTTTTACAAATTTATTTATATGGAAATAATTGTTTTAAAATTTATATTGCTTTAATATTTTTCTATTTTTAATGGGACACATTTATTCAAAAATAACTTTTAAATGTATTTTTTTATAAAAATTTATCATTTAAATGATTAATGTAAAATTGGATATTTCCCATAATGATTTTTCTTGATTTTATTAAATTATTCTCATATATCCCAAAATCCTTTATAGGATTTTAATATTTTTTTGGTCGATTTAATGGGATAAAATCTTCCATATTGTTTTGATTTTTTTAGATATTATTTTCTATGGATATTATATTTATGTTTCATTAATTTTTTATAGATATGGTATTAACTTTTCATATTCTTGTTTTAAATATGAAGGATTATGTTATGTTCCAACCTTTCATATGAAGAATGAATTAGACATAGAAAGTGATAGGAAGAGACATCTATATCCCCCCAATGCATCAGTATGTCCCATTATATAGACTAGTGTCTTAGAATAATCCATATATGGAATATGTGTGAATTGTCTTTGCTCAAAGCCAAGGCGTAGTGGTAATGATGTCAACATTATGAATTACTCATTATGATATTTGTTATTGATTTTACATGTCATTATTTGACTAGTATAATTTCCATTTGAATGTTTGAATTGAATTATTTTATTTTTTATTTCTATATTATTCTGAATATATTATTTTAAAATTCTTGGGTTTTAGTTTTATACCTTCCATTAAAAGGTTATTCTAATTTGCGATAGTTTCTTCTATATTGTTCATCCTTACTAAGCATCTGATCTGACCCATTTCGTATGAATTATTTACCTAGGATACCAAGAAGTATTGTATGATTGATATGCAGGGTCAATCTAGAGAAATAATGGAATTTTTTAAGTATTTTCTTATTTTATTTTTTATTTTGAATTGTAATGAATGGTTGATTATGTAATATATTTTTCAAGACATAAATATAGATTTCTCTTTTAGGTCAAAATTCGATGTATCAATCCAATGTATTAAAATAATGCAACATATTTGTGCATCTGGGGTCTGGGTATTAATTAATTATATAATTTTTATTTCATTATGGTATTCATATTTATAAATTTTAATCCTTTATATATTTTTCATTATCAGTATTATCTTAATGGTAGAACATGATAATATAAATTTAACATTTTATTATTTATATTTATATTTGGTTTTTTCATTTAGTTATTTCATGAATTTTTTCACATATATAATATTGTATTTCATGTTATCAGTTAATATTCCTTCTTAATGAAATAGTGAATTATTAATTTTTTCATTATTGATTATATAAAAAACTATTGGATGTTGTATATTTATTTAAATATAAGTCATTATAAAAAGATACGTTGTTATGTCCCATCACTATAAATGAAATGATCCTTCAATATATCATTACACTGGAGAATCTAAATGAGGATTTTTGTAACATCCTTTTAAAATATTGTAATGAATTTCATTCCTTATTAATATACATTAATGATATTTTATATAGTAACATTAATATATGAATATTATGAAAATTTTCAACAATAATTATATTTATATTGTTATAATATTTTATTCATGTGATATATATATTTATGAATATATTTATATTCTGATTTTTAAAATTTAATTTTTTTAAAAAATAATCATAATTTTTTGAATTAACATCATAAAATTAGCATAGGGAAAACCAATGTAAATTTTATTAAAACAATATTTTTCAAATGAATGATAAAATGAGAATTTTTTTACTGTTTTGATTTATTGTAATTAAATGATGTAATTTAGAATCCAACAAATTAGATATTACAATAAATTTATATTAAATTAAAATAATCTAAATAAATAAATTTTATTTAGTATTATACCTTCTATTGATATAAGTTTATTTATGTGCTTCAAAACATATTTTTATAAAAATCATATTATTTTTCATTTAATCATTGATTAATTTCTACTACATCCATAAATTATTAATTTATATGTTTTATTTCACATCAGTACTTCCAGATATGGAAAATAGTTTTCGTTAGTGTAATGACAAAGATCTCATTTACTTAGGGTCGGTTCCGTACATTAATAAATTTTCAATATTATAATGAATAAAATCATGATGGACCAAAATGTTTAGAAGTTTTGGAAAAACATATTACATACATATTTTCTATTTTAAATATGGAATAGAAAATTGATCATAATACATGAAAAACACAAAAAAAAACCTTGGAAACATATTCATAAATATAATCATCATAACCATGGGAAAAGAATCAAAATAAGGGTTGAGATCGAATTTTTTGTGAGGGTTATGTAAAGAAGAAGCAATCATGAAACAATAATTAATTATCAATATAGAAATCTAAATTGGTGAATGAAAATACAATTTAAAAAATGAGTAGCGAATAATAAAAATTCAATGTAAATAATAGAACAAACATTCAAATTAATACATAATATGAGAATGAAATTCATCTATAGAGTTTATCTTAGTGAGAAACTCAGGGATAATAATTACTTAATTCTAAATGATAGAATTTATTAATTATTTTATATAATTTTTCCTAGGAATATGATACTTTTACAACCAAGATATATCCTTAATAAGTCTCAAAACATGGTGGGTAAAGAACATATGATTTTCTTCAAGACTATTATGAATACACTAATTCCATGATCTATAAATAATTTAGATTACAATAGCTTGGTTACTAATGAAAAGGGGTTTTAGCCAAATAATTTCATCCCATTAGATTATTGATCCATCGAGGGTCTTACATTAGATATCCACCAAACTATTTCATTCCAATAAAAAGAATTTTTCATATATAAAATAATTTATTAATTTCTTAAAAAATTCCCCAGATCAAATTTCCATATTGTTTGAGGAATATAGAGTTATCAATATTTTCCATGATAATCAAATACTGTAAAAGTAAACATTAAATATAAAAAATGTATATGTTTTCAACAAAAATAATTTCCAAGATAAATGATATAGATATTTCAGAAAAATTGAATATAAAATTATCATAGTATAGTTAATTTCTATGGGAATTTTCTGACAATAAAATTGAATAACAGAAGTGAATTTCAATACATCCCATAGTGAAAAATATCATAAAAAATCCAAAGGACTATTAAGTATTTAATGAAAAAATATTTACCCATTAGAGTTTGAATAATGGTTTATGATCATTTATGAATTGAAATACTATAAAATTATATTTGAAAAAATTCTTGATGAAAAGATCAATTTAATTTTGAAACACATCTTGAAAATACATTTCATTGAAAATAAATTTCAAAATAAAAAATTTCACAAAACAATTATTGTAAATTATGTTACAAATAAACATTTAATATTATAATATAATATCGAAAAACTAAGTGTTCATGAATACTGTAAATTCCAATCATTTAATATATGTTTAAACAATTATTTATTTATTTTAATCGATAAAATATAAAAATTAATTATTCTAAAAACAACAAAATATTATTTTGATAAAAACTTTTAAATAGTAAATATTGGTGATAAGCCTTCAATTATTCATATTTTAAAGGTAATAAAATTGATTTTTATTCATAAAACATGGAATTTTTATGAATAAATATTTCTGAATGAAGATATAAATAATGTCATGTTTTCATAAAAAAAGTAAAGCATATTTTGTACACAAGAGAGGGAAAATGGTAATATTAAATATATGAGATCATGAAAAAATAATAGTTTATAATTTCCTTGATTATTAAGAAATATTCATCTAATTTCCTTCAATTGATATTCAAGTATATATTTTGTCGATTATAATCATATTGAAAAAAAACCCATAAAATGATCAAAATGTTATTTTAGAAATAACAAAAGAATAGATTATGTGTATCGAATGAAAATCAAAATAAATAAATATAAATTAAATAATAATAAAATCAAAAATCATTGCACACATGATATTATTATGACATAATCAATGAACTATAATTCTAACCAAACAACTGGTAATTGAGTTAAAAAATAGTTTACCAAACTCTACCCTTTAGTTGAATGATCATTGAACACTTATATAATTTTAATATTAAATTTATTAACATATAATACAACCATATAAGTATTTATAATATCATATATGATCCTTTTAAGACATATAATCACCCACTTGTTAACAATAATTTATTAATGCAGTTGGTTTTGATGTCTATTACATTGTTTTTTCAGTATGATTTGTCCTTTTATTTTTGATACGTTAAACTATATCATGATTCAATAATATTTATAATATAAAACATGATTTAAATATCATATATATATATATATATTATTTATTTTATATTAGTCCACATAAATTGGTGATAGAAAATGAAATACACTGTTTAGGGAAATTATAGGTCATATATAAAATCGAGCAATATTTCAATTTTATTTCTATATTGAAATGAAGAAAAGTTAGTGATTTAAATTTTAATATTAATTATTTAATCATGTTTATTTATTATATATAACATATGTTTATTTAAAATATTTTAAATATATTCTATATAAATTATAAATGAATCAAATCACTTCACGAGGCGTTAATCCGTCGTACACACAAAAAACATTATAGTTTTCTCATAAATTTGAATATGTAAATATATGTGTTAAATAATAATATAATAATAAAGAAAATTATTTAATATCTTAAATATCGTATATGAACAATATCCCCTCTATTATTCAATACCCACATATGTGGTAAAAGAAAAATGAATGTCATCGGTTTGTGAGGTTGTAGCCCACAGTAAGAACAAATGACGATTTTGTAACCCATTTTACGAATGTGGTTTTGGTTTTCTGTTGTACCATTAACTTAACAACATAACTGTATATTTATGAAACTAATTTTATTATATAATCATGATATAACAATAAAAAACTACATTTTTGAATTAAAAAAATAAAATGCTTATATAAAAACATTACCTCTTAATGAAGAATATTCATTAGGATTGAAATAATTCTTTACTAAGTTTTATTTTTGAAAATTTTAAATATACATGCTTGAAGAAATAGAATAAGATAAGTGATTTTGTAATTTATTCTCTGAAGAAATTGGTTTTGATGTTGTGAATATAGGTGGATAGGGGTGGCCTTATATTAGTGTGGTGTGTCATGACCTGTCCCCCGGGGCCAATATCGTGACTACCCCATGCCCTCCTACCATAGGCCAGGGGCTTGCGACTAGCACCAAAGGCGTAATTTCACAAATCTGAGAAGGTGTTGCCTTTAAAAAGCATAACACACACAACCAGAGTACAAGAGGAATAAAACACTAAGAAACCTAGTATAAAAAGTTTTTCTAAAGTACAAAGGGGCCGAAAATATAATCCCAACAAAAAGGTACAACTACAACTGAAGAAAGTACAACTAAAAGAGACAAACAGCTAAATGGTGAAAGAAGCTCCAGGATCGTCATCCGGGTTCCTACCTGAAGGGTTGGTACATATTGTCTCCTCAGCACTCCAAGTTAATCAGACTCCACTGGGTACCGTCTCATCGTGAGGTCCACTTCCGAGTACTGTCCAGTCCTCGTACACTCAGCCTCAGTCTGTGCTGTCCGTCGTCTGCATCCATCATAACGAGGTTCGAGCATTGCCCTTGCAGGGGTGAGTATAATGATACTCAGGAGAGACCCTGATACCCTCAAGGTCTCATAAAATCCAACAAGGATAAAAAAATGATTTCAACGGGTAACCATTACTTATGTATATTCCCATACATATACCTATGTTATCAAATAACCCATCTCAATCAAGAGGAAAACACAACGGTCATTGACACATCTCAAACCAGGATTTTTTTTTCATGATGCCGTAACCATAGCTGTTGGAGAACTCCTCCTCTCTTGAGTACAGTGGGCCTGATGCTACATCCAAGCACTTCCCACTAACCTTAGACTGTTGAGTTACTCCTCCTGTCGAGTAATGTTGGCCTGCTGCTACAACCAAGCGCTTCCCACCATGGGTCTGTCGCTACAACCAAGCGCTCCGCCTCATTGCCTATAGAGGTACTCCTTCAATCGAGTACCATGAGTTTTCCACTATAACCAAGTGCTCCTCCACCGTTGGTCTGTATCTATATCCATCGCTCCCCACTGGTCCATCTGAATCCCTCCAAGTCGATCAATCAGCTGTTTTCAAGACTTAGCCAGCTACTAGGTCTCTGCAATCTACTCGCTCGTCACTAGGAGGGTCCATTCCATGAGCCTCAAGATGATTCTCCATGTGTCACGAATTCAGATAGAAGTATCACAATGTACTACCTCATAATATGGGTCTCAACGTAATAGATGGCACATCAATAAGACACCCGATCTGTGAGTTATTGGCTGTTCTGTTTAGGGGCACGGTTGGTTTCTAAGATAAAACCATCCCGACCATACTCCAATCTCATCTGAATCCCATGTGGAATATTCCAAAAGAACTGTATCATCATAATGAGTCTGAAATAATTGATGGCACATAAATCGGACGTCCGGTCCTTCTGTTATAATCTTTTTCGCTCTGAGGGCCCGGTTGGTTTCAGGTTCAAACCAACCCGGTCGTACCCAAACTTCGCCAACACAACGAATGCCCAAAACTAGAATAATAGCTAAGGCTATTATTTTATTCCCACATCCCATTCAAAAATATAAACCTTTAATTAATTAAATTGAGGTGTTCAATTCATTAATTAAGAAGTGTTGGGAAATATTAATTAGAGAGAGGGAGGTGAAGAGGTTACACCATTAAGGGGGAGTTGTCAAATTAATTGAAGGGGAGATTAATGGGGAGTTTAGGGGAGATGATATGTTAGGGGTTCGTGTGGGCCCCAACTCACAAATATCCTCTCATGGGAGGTTATGTGAGTGTGGGACCCACCCCTAACTCGCCATTGTAGGAATTAAACAACATAATTAAATAAAATTGTGTGCTACAATTTTATTTATTTTATTCTAAATCCACTAAAATTAACTCTCAACCCGCATAAAACGCAACTGTGGTAATGGTCCCCTTAAGTGATTACTGGGGTTGTGAGTTCATCAGTGTCCTTGTATTTCAATTCCGAGCATTGGTTCAATAGATAGAAAAAACCAGCATGTAGGTTTACTAAGCGTACCTGAACAAAACATCAGAAATTGATTCCGGGCACACCGGGTCTCAGAATCAGGCATCATCAGAAACTGTGGAGTCGTAAAATTCCAAATAATTCAGAAAAAATTATTTGAAATTTCCAGGTTTTTAAATTACTCCCACGTCAGGGATGTACGTTTCCATAAAGCTATAACACACACTAGGGAAACAAATGTGGGTTCTGTGCATGCATTTTGAGCCTCCCGCTCCCTTGTTCTCTCCTAGAAGCTTAAAACCAAACATCCGGCTCAGCACATCCGTAACAACGTTCCCCTTCCCCGAAGTATAGACTATCTAAAAGTCATAGTCCTGGAGGAACTCATGTCATCGCCACATTCTCAGGTTCAGGTCCTTCTGAGAGAAGATACATCTAAGACAATTAAGATTAGAGAAAATTGTAAATCGTTCTCTCGACGAACTATGGGTTAGACTATCCAATTGTAAGAACTCGACTTCACCCTTCCTCATCTACATTCTATAGGAACTGATAAGATTTATCCTTTGTTGAAAAGAGAAATATGGTCTCATCCCCTTGATAAACCACATCCTTTTCCTAATATTGTCAATCATGACATGAAGGGTACAAATTCATGCCATTGACGACATAGTAAGGCCTCGACGCTACTACTAAGAGATCCAACCATTACTCTCACACCAAAAGGTTGAGTCACTCTGTCAGCATCTGTGTGTGGTCACTGGGTCTCCTCCAGTAGAAATCTCGAATGTGAGGGTCAAGTCAACAATTTTAACTCGAACCTCTTAGTACACAAAAAGGAAGGAAATAAAATTCCACAAGGAAAAGTGTCTTTTATTACTGTAGGTAAAAGTACAAAGACAAATAATAACCACAATCAACAATAACATGAAATCTATAAGCACCACGAACAAAGGCCTCTATACCTGGAACTAGTCCCGCTCTTGTCCAGCTTCTTCCGGAGCTCCATAGTCATATTTTTCAGAGGCCTGAAGTTGGGTCTCCAATGTCCACCTATTCCCTTTGGTCGGGGTGGACCACCTGAAGGTGGTGGTGGAAACATGTCAATGCGTTGTCCACCACCAGCTACATAGCCAGCTCCTCTACCTCGGTCTCATGCACCTTACGGTCTGTCTCAATCAAACCTATGCCTCTGCCTGAGAGGTCCTTCATCTATCTATGGATCATCTGTATGGCGGGTTGGAGAGTCGCGTGCAATGTGACCAAGCCCGCCACAGGATTAACACTGTCCGCTCCTGGTAAGTCGTTCTCCGAGATATTGAGTCATGCACTCAACCACCTGTGGGTCTGGTCCTCTTGAACCTCTGCGTCATATGTATACTCCCAGCTGCAGATGACTCCACTGCATGTCGACTAGTAGTGGGCCCCGCTGATGTAGATTGCTCCGTAAGGAAACTCTCCACTAGGAGGGATCTCTATAACACCCCTGTCTATGTTAGGATGCTTTGATAAAAAACTGAGGCTCTAATCTCTCGCCTGATCCCCTGCTCGACGGTCCGGGCCCTGAAGAACGGGTCTCGTACAATATCAGTAGAGTGGTGCTAGAGGTCTGTGAACCTCACTGAGTACTGCGCCACCATCATTCTACCATTCCGTAGATGCATCTGCTCTTAAATCTGCATCGCTTGAAGGGTGGATGGTACAAACCCCACCCGGAACATGCTCTCGAAGTCTGCCCATAGAAGTGTCACCTCGTCGTGGACCTGGAGCATCAGGCTCTACCATCTACCTACTGCTGCCTGAAGGAGACTTGAAGCAAGGATCACCATTAAGTCTGCTGGTGTCCCTACTATCCTGAAAACTCTCACCACAGCCTCCAAAAAATCCTCAGTCACCTGTGGGTCCATCTCTCCCCGGAACATGGGTGGCCTCTAGCGCTGGAACTCATGCAGCGCGCTCGAGCGGTGTGCATCACCTGCTGTTGGGGCTGTTGGAATTGGTGGCCCAACGGGTGGTAGTACCGATGGTTCCTCCACTGGTGCCTCAACTGGAAGAGGGCCCTGTACTGAGGCCTTTTCGCTCGGTGGTCTGTCAGTACGTACAACTCTCGGGACTCTAACTGGCCATCCGTGGGGATGAATCCTAAAAGAACAGATATAACATAGTCAAAAGCCAATACCTGGTGAGCTGACCTGGTTTGATCTGACCTAAAGGAATCTTTTGAAAACACACATACAATCAGTGTTTTCGTGCACTGAGTCACAAATCAGAAGTTAGGGTCCTGGTGTATGGATATCTCGGTCGCCCGCACCAACACTAGACTCCTTGAACTGAAAATCACACTTAGTACTCTTAACAGTATTGCTTCACAGAATAGAAATTTCAAAGCCCTAAGTTCTGCGGTTGAACTGACTCCTCTATTGAAATTTTTTCACAACTAGTCCCCTGATGCCCATATCATGACTACACCAAGCCTGTCTTCCATAGGCCAGGGGCCGGTGATGAGCACCAAAGGCCTAATTTCCCAATTTTGGGAAGGCGTTGCCTTTATTAAACGCAACACCCAGAACCAGAGTAGAAGAAGAAGAAAACACTACGAAAAGTAGTATAACATGTGTGCTAAAAGTATAAAGGGTCCAGAAATACAAGACCAACAAAAAGGTATAACTACAACTGAAGAAAATACAACTGAAAAGTCCAATAACTAAATAGTGAAATTAACTCCCAAATCATATTCCGGGTTCCTACCTGAATGGTAGGTACATATGGTCTCCTCATCACTCCACATCCGTCATACTCCACCGGGTAACGTCTCATCGTGAGGTCCACCTTTGGGCACTGTCCAGTCCACATACACTTAGCCTCAGTCAGCACTGTCTGTCCTCTGCATCCACCGCAACGAGGTGCAGGCATTTCCCATGCAGGGGTGAGTATAACGATACATATTAGGGACCCCGAGACCCTCAAGGTCTCACAAAATCTATCAAGTATAAACCACAAAGAGTTATTTTAATGGATAACCATTAATTAGGTAAATTCCCCTACATATACATATGTTATCAAGTAACCCATCTCAATCAAGAGGAAAACACAAAGTTCATTGACATAGCTCAAACATGGATTTTTATTCACAATGCTGAAAGCAAAGCTGCTGGAGAAATCCAGCTCTGACGAGTACAGTGGTCCAACCACTACAAACATTCACTTTCCACAATCCTTGGACTACTGAAGTACTCCACCTGTTGAGTAAAGTGGACCTGCTACAACAACCAAGCGCTTCCCACCATGGGTCTGCTTCTACAACCAAGTGATCCCCCTCATAGCCTATAGAGGTACTACTTTTTTTGAGTACCGCGGGTCTTCCAATACAACCTAGCACTCTTCCACCGTTGGTCTACTTCTATAACCAAGCACTCCCCACTAGGCCATCCAAATCAGTCCGAGTCGATCGATCATCAGTCGTCAAGTCTCAGCCAGCTATTAGGTCTCTGCAATCTCCTCACTAATAACTAGGAGGGTCAACTCCATGAGCCTCAAGCCAATAGTCAAAGTGCCAAGAAGTTTCGAGTCGAAGTATCACAAACTATCGCCTCATCATAGGGGTCTCAATGCAATAGATGGTACGTCAATCAGACGCCTGGTCTGTGAGTTATTGGCTTTTCTGTTCTAGGGGCCCAATTGGGTGTTAAGCTAAAACCAACTTGACCATACTCCAATCTTATCCGAATCCCACGTGCAGTAGTCCAATAGAACTGTCTCGTCATAAAGAGTACAACGTAATTGACAGAACCTCAATCGGACACCCAGTACTTAATTTAAAAGTGTTTCTGCTCAGAGGGCCTGGGTGGTTTTGGGTTCGAACCAACTTGGTTGTACACAAACATCTCCTAAAGCATGAGTTTAATATAAAGGCACGTTGGTCTTGATCCAAATATTCCTATGTAACTAACGGTGCATCAATCAGAGGTATGTAGCTCATGTTATGGACAAACAACAGAAAATGGTTCGAAGAAGGGGGTATGGGCCCGGTCCGACTCGGCCCAACCCACCCTGGGTCGGATCGAATTGGGTCGACCCAACCCCGGTCCGCATCCTACCTGGTAGGGTGCGGCCCGTCCCATGATTCCATCCCAACCTCAGCCTACAGCCCGACCAGGTAGGGCGCGACATGACCCAGGGTGTCGGCACTGACCGCACGGCATGGCGGCCTGGTCTGCATTGCCTGGTGCCCCGGTCTGCATGACGTGGTGGCCCGGTCCACGTGACGTGGTGTCCCATCCGCATGGCTGGGGCAGTGAAGCCCACTTGGACAGCGTGATCAGGTGGTTGCGGTGCCTTGTAGGGACCGTCCTAATCAATCTAGGGGATGCTTTTGTTCCCCTATCTCCCGTAACGGAACCGGAAAATATCAGTTGCATTCTGCAGAACCAGCTAGGTTCCGCCCTGGCACACCCTCGCCCGTAGCCGGCTCAGCCGGACACCATCCTGGCTATTCATCATGGCCCAGCCGTGGATTCCCCTACCAGCGCGGTGCAACGGCGCCAAAATTTCATCTGACCTTCGCGTCCCTCCTGACCGCGGCCCTCTTCCTATTGTGTGTTGTGATGGCACCACGCCCCTTCGACATTTCTTTCCTCCATGGTGGTCGTGGTTCCATTCTTCGAACAGCTCCGGCGACCCGGTGACAAATGTGCTGCCGATTTCTACTGTGGTACTATCTACCAGTGACACTGATGTTCCACCACCGTCGTCAATCAATCAAGAACCATCATAGGGACGTCAGACCATGTTTGTTTTTCCCACACCCTACATGTAATATAATAACAAATGGCTACCAAGAAACACAATAAACGATGTGGTATGAGAATTTAAATCAATCAATATCGACCCCTACCTTTTAAACTGTCGGGTGTTCGTTCTTCACGGTGGAAGACGAGGTTGTCTTCATTCACTATAGGCTTCCACTTCTGAGCATGTGCATCGGTCCATTGACGATGAATAGGAATATAGAAGAGTCTTCAGAGAAGTCTCGTGTCTAAAGGGGGTTCCGAGGATTAAGTTGAGGAAGAAGCATAGTCATCGGCGTCTTCACGTTCTTCGAGACATGGAGTGTTCTTCGTTGAGAGAAAAAGACTATTATCTATTTCTCTAGAGCTTTACCCAAATTCCCCCAATAAAATGATTTCCCAACACTAAAATAATAGCTAAGACTATTATTTTATTCCCACATCCAATTCAAAAATAAAAAACATTATTCAATTAAATTCAAGAGTTCAATTCATTAATTAAGAAGTGTTGGAAAATAATAATGAAAGAGAGGGAGGTGAAAAGATTATACCATTAAAGGGTAGTTATCAAATTAATTGAAGGGGAGTTTAATGGGGAGTGTAAGGGAGGTGATATGTTAGGGGTTTGTGTGGGCCCCACCCCACAAATATCCTCTCATGGGAGGTTATGTGAGTATGAGACCCCCCTATAACTCCCCATTGTAGGAATTAACCAACATCTTTATATAAAATAATGTTCTACAATTTTATTTATTTTATTTTAAATGCCCTAAAATTAACTCCCAACCAGCATAAAATGAAACTGTGGTTATGGTCCCCTTAAGCGAATACCAGTGCTGTGAGTTCATCGGTGTCCTCTGATTTCAATTCCGAGCATCGATTCAAATGATAGGAAAACCCACACATAATTTTATTGAACGTTCCCGAACAAAACATAAGAAATTGATTATGGGCACACTGGGCCACGGAATCATGCGCCGCCATAAACTGCAGACTCGTAAAATTCCAAAGAATTAAGAAAAAAAATCTTTGAAATTTCTGAGTCTTTACAGGGTGAGTGGAAAACATGTAAATTTTTGAAAGAGAAAACTCCACCCATGTTATTTCATTTTGATGAGAGATAAATGATAAAAAAACTACATAATATATGATATAATGTCTATATTTACATTAAATGTGGTATGGACATGTATATATGAAAATGTCTCATTTAATATTAATATTTAGCCTTTAGTAATGTCTTACTCTCTAAATCACACTAATTAATTTTAATTTTGTTTACAAATAACATTGGTAAAATATTATGTTCTACTTGTTAAAATTTATTTTTATGCAAAATATTAAATCTATATTTCAAATTTATATTCACAATACAGTTAAAAATTAATTTAAAAAAATCTCACAGACAAAAAGAGAATACAATGTTTTTAAGAGAAATTGTCCAAAATATTCTGTGTTATTATATCAAATTTCAATATAAATATTATTCCAATGACTTAATTTGAATTAATATAGGTATACTTGATCAAATTTTAAAAAATCATATGTAATTTAGGATTATAATTTATATAAAGGAAATGTCATTTTTCAATTAAAATTTAATATTTTTAACGATTCATTATGAAATGAAATATATAATGAAAATTTCAAATAGTATCCATAATATGATATTAATGTTTCATATTCACAAAATATGTTCAATTTTTTTAAAAAAATGTAATAAAATTGTCAATATTTAGTTTTATAATATCTTTTACATCAAAATTCTGAAAAATTTCCATCAGCAAATATGTCCTTTTATATGAAAAATTAGATTTGTTATTATATTATGTCAATAATATCTATGATATGAATGTAGAAATGTTTTACTGGATATATTACAAATATCTTTAATTATTATCATTTAATTTGTGTAATTTATTTAATTTTTGATAATAAAACTACACTTGACATTAAAATAGTATTTTATGAAAACCGTTCCTTTTTACTCACATGGTTTTTATTTTAATATATAATTATTTGGTAACCAATGACTTCAACAATATATGTTCATAATACGGTAAATTATTTTTATATTAATTAATTTAACAAATATGAAATAATATTAATTTTAAATAATAATATATATTTAATTTTGTTACACTCAGTCTTGAGTATAACACAATCCATCAAAGAAAATAATTCTTTTATGAAATGTATCCAAACATTGTACATCATTCATTTGAAGGAATATTATATAGTTAAATAATATAAAATATATTTTATATTTTATCATATAATGATTCTATATTATTTTCCATAATTGGTGTTTTGTTTTATTCATTATATTAAATAAAATACAGTGTTTTTATAATTTTTGAGTTGTTACATTCTCCTACTATATATAAATCAAGTCCTCACAATTTAAACCTCAACTGACTATTACATGGTTTGATGTTCTGAAATAAAATTCTTTAAAAATATACACCGTATAGAGGTTGGTAGGACAACCTCTTAACAAGAGTTAATGGGATGTAAAAAAGAAAAAATGGAATAACATATAATTGTATTTCTATATATGAAAACAATGGATTCATGTTAATACATAAAAATGGAGGAAAATTATAAATATTTTTCATAATTGAATGAGGTTTTTGATAATAAAGAGTGAAAGAACAATGGAATTTTCAATTCCTCAAATCCATAAAAATTTTATGCTTTGAAAGACTATAGGTTCAAAAAAATGAATATATTATTTTAACATTTTTTTCAAGACCCTTTCCCCCAGATTTGAGGAATTATTTCACTCTATAATAATATAAGAAACTATATATGATGAATTAATATCAGATAAACACAATTTCCTACATTGTTCTATGTTGGATTAATTTGAAATTATACAACTCTCAAAAAAATATACAAAAATGAACTTTTATGCGTGATGTTCTAAAAGAACCCTTCACTAGATCATATGATCCATAAAAGAGTTACAAGATATTACTCAAATATTTAAAAAAACATAAATATTGTAAATTAATTATCCAATAGCACCATAAGTTCATCATAATACATTCATTAAATAGTTATCTGTTTTTCTTATTAAAAATTTGTTTATCAAATTTTAAATGAAACATTATATTCACAAGAAAAAATAAATTGTCTCCTAATCATCAAATTCTCAACATGTGAATACATTCATCATGTATTCTATTAAGCATGTTAATATATTGAATTTACATAAAACTGAATTGAAATGATTTATGATTCTTTATTTATTATCGAAAACATAGGTCATTGGAAATATTAATTAAATCCCAAAATGTTGTATACTATATCAATGACAACATAACAACTTTTCTAATAAATTGTCAATGATTTCCATGGTAGTTTGTAATATCTGATATAAATTATCTATATCGATCACCTCTTTATCCTATCCTCATTATGCTAAAATCAATAAGATATTAATGGTTACCATTTATTTTTTCATTTTTTATAATAATTTTAACATTCAAATGAATCAATTTTACTGGTCGTCAATAAGTTTGCACCTGATACCTAAAATCCCTTATCAAATAAAATTTAGGTACATTATTTAAACATTTCTTAAATCGTATGATGATAATATAATTAAAAAAATTAATTTCATTACTTATATCATGGATCCAATTACATGAATATTTGTCATTAATCTTCGGTTGTATCAATAGAATAATAATGAGCTGGATATTTTTCCTTCTACTATTGCATATTACCATTATAATTATATAAATTAATATAAATTGGGCATATACTATTACAGTTGAAGACTTTAGCAATATAAATTTAAACATTCCAATGAAATAATGATTTTCATGACCTTTTTCACTATACATTAATAAAAAAAATTTCTTCTTATGAATATTCTATGGTACTTCCTTCAACAATTATAACATGTGGGTAAATAATTAAGTACATTGTTCTAATTATATATAATTTTATTTTCATATATTATATCTCCTAAATACCTTTGAATCCATAGAACATATATATTTATTTATATATCTTGTTAGAAGATCATATTAAGGCATCATGTGATTTTATTTTTCGGGAGAATACAATTCATCAACATTTTGGCATAAAACCATATAATAAATAACCATTCATAACATAAGAATTATGTGAACTGATGCGGCTCCCATTTCTTCATCTCAATTACATATCTAAATAAGGACTCACAATTTATTTTGTTACATTATTCTTAATGGTATTCTTTAATCCTAAAATATTATGGTGTTCTTATAAGAATTTCCATAATTCCATTAATAGGGTTTTATTACTTAATATATATTGACCTTAATCTAGATTATAAGGTTGGAACTAAAAATCCTCTAATACTGACTATAATTTCTCCAACCAAATAAATATAGAGCCAATGACTTCTGTTATTGAATTTTAATGATTTTAAGCAATCAAATCTTCAAATACTAAAATTCTTAGAATTTTCGGATAACCAGATTACATACATGGTACACATATTACATTGGGAATTAAAAATAAAACATAATAAATAATTACATAATAAAATTCTTCAATGAAAACATTGGTATATATATTTTAATCAATGTAATGAATACAAAATAATGGTGAGCTTAAATTCTTAGTACAAGTAATTTATAGTGGAATATATCATGAATCTTTTATGAATACTCTTTATTGAAAGGTAAATAATTGAACACACATTCCATTTAAAAAACTAAATAATAAATACAAAATATACGAATGGAAATAATTGAACACAAGTGAAATTTGATCAATAAGGTGATAAATAAATTCATCCATATAATTTTCAATAGTATATATGTCATTGATAATAATAACTGAATTTTGAATAAATGAAATATCAAATTAAAAAACATCATGTTTCTAAGGCATATAATACAATATCCATAATTATCTGTACCATAATATATTCATAACATGGTGGGTAAAATTCATTTAAATTGCTTAAAAACCTTTCAAATGATAGTCCTATCAACATATATCCTCTATAAAATTTAAAACTGCTTTGTAACATAAGTGAGGTGATTATGTTAACCTTATTTCATTTTATTAGGCAGTTTATTCACCGAGAATAATAAACTAAATGGACCCAAAACCTTTTGATACATGACTAATGATGTCTTAATATTTTTAATAATTGATTTAATTTATAAAAATTATTCCTTATCAAATATATATATTTATTGCAGAATTCATATTTATAAATATTTCCCCATATAATTAATAACATTACAAGTAACGATTTTATGTGATAATGGTATGTGGTTTAGGAAATAATCATATATATGATAAATGATATGGATACCAAGGAAGATTATAATGATAAATGATCAACATATATTGAATATTTTAAGGTAATGTTTTTGACTAAAAAGATAAATCATTGATGTTAATGTAAAAACATTTATCAGTCAAACTTATCTTTAACAATTAATATATAGATTAACAATAAGAATCAATAAAATAAACACTTATTAGAAAAAAATTATGATTTCTTTTCATTGATCAATATAAATATCATAAAAATCACTTAAAAAATTAGGGTACATATTATTTCCATTTTATTATCATTTTGAAAATCTTTTTAGATGATAATCACTTTAAAAAAATTCATTAAATATTATATAAATTAATTTCATTTGAAAATAACAATTGAATCATATAAAATTTTTTTAAAAATATTTTATTTTTCATTAAGGATAGAAATTTTGTTCATGTCGTACACATTAAAAAAGTATTATTTCAATTTTTGATAAAATACAAATGGGAATTATTTTGAATAAAATAGTTGATTCATTTTTAAAACATTAAAAAATATATATTAGTGAAAATATATCATTAAATAATATTTAAAATGTTAATTTTTTTGAATTTTTTAGAAAATGTTGTTTTTGGAACAAAACATATTTCCAATCGAAGAGAGAAGTGAAGATGTATTTATTCAAAAGAATTTTATTATAATAATTATTTAAAAAAGAGTTTAATTTGTTATCATTAATTGAAATATATCATTAATAAATATATTTTAATATATTTCAAGTGTTTAATTGTAAATTTTCATGTAATTTTCTTTCAAATTAATTCATGACCAACCTATTACAATTAGAATATTATTGATAAATAATCCTTTAAAATTATCATAACTTTGAAGTAATTATAAAAATAATTCTTATATTTATACATGGTAAATCGAAATCCAAAAATATTATTTAAGACATAATATATAAAAAATGAATGAGGTTTATAGTTTTTTTTGTCATAATCATTTAATTAGATGTTTAAACTAAAGAGTTAATTGAGTTATGAAATTCATTACATTAAACATCTTTTTGGTTGAACTCTCTTTGAAGTTATTTACAATTGATTTGATCATGTAATAATCATATTATAAATAGATATTAATTTTTTTCCAATCATATATGATCTTTTTATGACAAAATAAAAACTGTTTGTTAATAATGATTCATTATTTTCATAGTTAGGGATGTGTATTACCTTGTTTTTTAAATATGTTTTGATATCTTAAATTGTTTAAACATATTTTGATCATGAAATAATCTTCTCAATAATGTAAAACATGATTTAAATATCATATTTATTCATTATAGATTTATTTGTAGTAATCATAAATTTTTTTTGATATGAAATGAAATACACTGTTCCAGGAGATTGTAGGCCAAACATACACATTAATTTTATTTACATTTTCTTGTAAAATATAAATAATAATAATTAAGTAAAACATATGAATATTATAATTCCAATATTATATTTAATAAATTTATATAATATATTTTTATTAAAAACACCCCAAATATATTCCATGTAAAGCATGAATGAATCATATAACTTCCTGATGTAATAGTTCAGCGTACATACAAATAATGTTATCATATTCCAATAAATCTGAAATCAAGATGGAATGTGTTTGATAATAATTAAACATTTATAAATAAATTAAGAATATCAAAAATATCATTTACATAATTATTTTATACCATGATATGAGGTAATGGAAAAACGACTGTCATCAGTTTATGAAGAGAATGTCTGTATTTCACAAGAATAATGATTTCATAACCCAATTGATAGAAGTGAGTGTGGTTTTAGGTTTCAATCGTAATATTAAAAAATCCATGTATTCTTAATATATTTATTTTAATAAAAAATTATTATATAATAATGAATATTGGATGTGGATAAGAAAAAAAATTCTTTTGGAAAAAACATTACATCATCTATAGATGTCCTTGGGTTTTCACTAATGTCATCCAATGATAAATTTCATACAATGATAACAATTATAAAAGGAGTAGAGTTATATTTATATGTTATTTTGGTATTCTGGGGGGGGAATTGGGTTTGAGATTCTGAACAGAGGGGGAAGCGTGTGACCTTTTATATATGGCGTGTGTGTGTGAAAATTTAAATTCTTTAAAGATACAATTTGAACAACATTATTTCATCTTTATCTGGATCCAATAATTTTAAAACATGTTAATAGAATATAAAATGTTTATAAATTTTAATCAATGTCGTTTTTACATGTTTATATGTAATTTGGACACATATGATTAATGATTAGGGCCATGGAAAGCATGTTTGTTTCATAATCTATGTAATTAATTATAACTGATTTTAATAATAGTATTTGTAAAATATTAATTATCATTAGTAGAAATTATACATCATTATAATTTTAAATATTTATTCCATTTATCAGAATTAATTTAAAAAAATCAATGAAATTAACATTAACATAATAAAACAGATATAATGATATAACTTGTTTTTAAAGAGAAAATGATCAATGGTTTACTATTTTCATATATATAAATTAAATATAAATTTTTTTAAAATGACATAAATTATATTATTAGTTGTATGAATGATATAATTTTACATTCAAAAGATGGAAAATATAATTTATTATTAAAAATTATTGAGATGAAAAGTAATTTTTCAATGGGAATTTGTTATTTATCACTATTCTTCAAAATATCTAACATCTCTGAAAAATAAAAAAATAATAGTAAGATAGTTTTGACATTATTAATTCCAAAATTTATTTAATTTTTTCAAATGAAATTTATAAATAATTCGATATCTATTTTTTATGTCATATTCTCTATTAATATAAGACAAAACATACATTTAAAAATATTTATTATGTTACGTAAAATAAAATTTTCTATCCTATGAATATCATATCTATTATATGAATATTAAAATATTCATCCAAAATATAGTATATTAAATCCATTATTATAATTTACTACTATTAATTAATTTAATATAATAGTTTAAAACCACTTTGTGTGCATAAAATATTTTTTAATAAAACTTCTATATTATATTCATTTGTTTTTTATTTTAATTTTTAATAAATTGGTAACTGATGAATTCAGCCGTATATATTAATATGTTTTTTAACAATATTTATAATAAAAATTAAAATGTAGAGGTGGTAATTTTCATTCTAAATATTAATATTAATATTATTTTCAAGCCTCTGTTTTGCATGTAAGAGAAGCTATCAAAGAACCATGTTCTGTATTTATTGACATGATGTTTAGTGTGATGAATGATATAAAATAAAATGTTATTCATATATAATTATCAGTGTGTTAAATTTATTTTGTTCATTCTAAATACTAATATTTGTAAAAAAATTATTAGTATGTGTAAACCATAAATTTAGGAGAAAAATAATATTATAATAACTATAAATGACCTTAACACTTTCTATTCAAATATTTTATATGTCTACGCATGCCATACTCATCCAATATTATATTATATTGAATTTTACTTTTCTTTTTTTTAAATCACATATATATTATTTTATATAAATATAATGTAAACAAAGAAACTTATGTGAATTTAAAATTAATAATTTTAAATGAAATGGGATTGAAAAACTAAATTTATCTTGTATTTGAGTTTTAAATATAAAAAATGTTTATGATTATTCTAATTTATTTCTATTTTGTAGTGATAAAATATTTACGATAAATATTTAAGAAAAACTGACATAATGGTTCTTCAAAATGAAAAACATCTAACCGAATTATTTTACAAAATTAATAATTAATTTTTCCCAAATGAGATATGCTTTAGCCAAAATTTTATTGATAGAAATAAAAAAATATTTATGTGTTACTATATTACATTACAATTATAATTTTTCATTTTTTTCAATGTCAAATTAATTGGATACTTCCAAAAATAAATTTAATGAAATTCTATAATAATAGAATTTTATAAATGATTTTAAATTTTTTAATAACAATTAATAAAAAAGTAAAATCCTCTATAGTTGAAAATACCATCAATGGTTCATCTAGGTTTCCTCTTAACCTTAATAGTTTCATTTACGACACTTAAATATTTAAGAAAAGATGATATTGTTGTAATTGTAAATAGGTGTAATTAGGTACTAAATTAATGAAATATAGGAAAAAATAGTCTAAATATAATATATTTTTATGATATTATAGTATTAATAATAATAGACATAAACTAATTATATTAAATCAATTTAGGGACATTTTCAATGAAATTTAATTATTGTTTATTTAACACTTTATGAAAATATAAGAATGCCTCACCCCTCACATATAAAAGTTAACCTCCAATCATCATTTCATCACACATGATAATCGATTTGGATTATAAAATACATAACAAAATACATTCTTAAAATCCCTACATATGTCATATAATCTATTTTATCATAATACCAACCCTTGAACGGTTATGAAATAATCCCAATGGGGTTTGATAAAGAAAATATATAATCTTTAATCAAGAATTTTCAATTTATTTATTCGTCTACCTCGTTAAAATAACATGAATCCATTTTGAAATAATATCATCGTTATATTACATATACTGATATGTCATTTTTTAAATGTAATAATATATATCTCTATCATCTTTCATTGAATAAAAAAAATTCAAATTATAGGGATTATAAGGCCACCACATCTCAATCCGATTTAATTTTATTTTCATAACAAAAAATATCAACTAGTTATAATGATAGATTTAATTTATATATAAGATTCTAAATATATATAATCTAAATTTTATCCTTCTTATCCATTGAATAATGATAACATGTCTCAAGTGTACGTGACGTGGACTACCTCTATGAAGTAATGTTATTAGTTTTTTATGACCTCAATACATTCCATAATTATATAAGATAATATTAAAAACTAATATTAATTTATTATATAATAATTAATCAATAATTATTAAAACGATTATCTTCTTTATATAACTTTTGTTGGAAATTTGAAACATTACACATGCATATTTACATCATACCATCTCTATAATTGTAACATAGTTTATTTTTAATATGAATAATTCGTATTGGGATAAAAAGTATAATTAAAATATATAAATTATAATGATTTCTTGAGTATTATTCTACAAATGATGTCACGACCCGCCCTCGGGGTCCGTGCCGTGACTACCCCAAGCCCGCCTTCCATAGGCCAGGGGCTGGTGACTAGCACCAAGGCGTAAAATCCCGATAACTGGGAAGGCATTGCCTTTATAAAAGAAAACAAGCACCACAGAGCACAAGCGGAAGTAAAACACTAAGTACAAAAAGAAGAGCTGAAAAGTAAAAGGGGCCGGAAATACAAGGATCGCGTTGCCGCAGACGGTTCGTCATTCGGAGGTCCGAGGCTCAAGTTATGAGCCAAAAACCAAATCAGGTTCGAAACGGGGGGGTCCGGGTCCGGGCCGACCCGGCCCGACCCCCCCCCTGGGCGGCGCGGGGGCCGGCGGCGGCGGCGGGCGGCGGCGGCGCGGTGGCCGGCGGCGGCGCGCGGCGGCGGCGGGCGGCGGCGCGGCGGGCCGCGGCGGCGGCGGCGGCGGGCCGCGCTGGCGGCGGCGGCGGGCCGCGCTGGCGGCGGCAGCAGGCCGCGCTGGCGGCGGGGTGCGCCGCACGGGCTGCGCACGCGGGGGGTTAAACCCCCGCTTCTTCAAGGAGGCGGCGCGGCTTTGCCGCGCCGATTTAATTAAACCGCCCCCCTCACATGAGGGGGGCCTGCTTGAGCGGATCCGAGGGGGCAGCCGGCCCCCTCCCTTTAAAAAAAAACGCCCCCCCCCTCTTAAAGAGGGGGGTTTTCATGGTTGGCCGGGGAATTAAATTCCCCGGTTTTAAGCCATCCGGCCGGGGGTTTAATCCCCCGGTTTTATGACATCCGGCCGGCCCGCTGGCGGCCGGTTTTTACCAACGGGACCGGAAATTCCGGTCCCGCCCTCGACTTCCGACGCCGGCGGCCCGGCCGCCGGTCTTTCCTTCCGCCGCGGCCCGGAACCGGCCGCGGTCTCCTCGTCCCGCTGCGGCCCGGAACCGGTCGCGGACTTCTCGTCCCGCCGCGGCCCGGAACCGGCCGCGGTGTTCGTCGTCCGGCGCGGTGCGACGGCACCGCGCCCCTTTCGCCGTGCCATGAATCCTTCCAACGCGGCGCGACGGCGTCGCGTTCTTGAAGACTCTCCTCGGCGAAGCGCGACGGCGTTGCGTAAAATTAAACGCACAATCATCCGCGTGGTGCGACGGCACCACGCCACTTGCTTCCACCCGCAAGAACAACAAGAACGTTGGAGGGGGGTTCGGCCGTGTTCGTGCGGTCCGGCCCCCCTCTCGTTAAATTAAAAACGCAACTTAAACAATCAAGCATCAAGTTAGAAATGCGAGATCCACGTTCAAGGAAAAGAATAAAGAAATAATGAACCAACAACCCCTACCTTGATAACGAGATGAAGTTCGAAGAGCGTCGCGGAAAGCGGCGTCGCGGGGTGAAGTTCCGTTGTCATCGGAGGAAGAGTCGTCGTCTATGGCGACGTTCCTTGCGGTGGTGTCTCCTCCCTTGACGCGAAGGAAGAAGAAGAGAAGGCATGTCGTCGGTAACTTCGCGTTCTCCGTCGGAGGCGTTCTTCGTCGGAGGCGTTGTTCTTCGTCAAGAACGTTCTTCAAAACTCAAGAGCTCTCTTCTCTTTCACTTAACACATCCATTCCAACCAAAATAAAATAAGGCTCTACCTTATTTTATTTACCCATGCCATGCATTCAAATTTACAAAATTCAAATCCAATTCACTTAATTAATTAAACCATGAGTTGTTTAATTAATTAAGAGGTAGGTTGGCAAATTAAATAAGGAAGTGGAAGAGTTACTTAATTTAAGGGAGTTAACAAGTTTAAAGGGAGAGTTTATGAGAGTTATGGGAATGTGAAAGGTTGGGGCTCGTGTGGGCCCCACCTCACATTTATCCACACATGGGTAGTTAGGAACTAGTGGGTCCCACCCCAACTCCCTCACTTAGGATATAACCACTTAGATAAAAATAAAAATTGTTCCCCAATTTTTATTCACTTCTAATTTAATCCACAAAAAATTAACTTCTCATCCCGCAAAAACGCAACTCCCGAAAAGGTCTCTTTAAGCGAATATCGGCGCTGCGAGTTCATCGGCGCCCTCGGATTTCAATTCCGAGCACCGGATCAAAAGTTAGGAAAACCCGCTCGTTCGTTCACTGAACGTACCCGAGCCAAACTTCGGAAATTAATTCCGGGCACTCCGGGCCTCGGAATCAGGTGCCGTCTGAAACCGCGCTCTTGTAAAATTCTAAAGAAAATTAAGAAAAAAATTTCCCTTGAATTTTACGGGTCTTTACATTACTCCCACCTCAGGGCTTTACGTCCCCGTAAAGCTACATCAAAAACTAGGGAAACAAAAGAGGGTACTGAGCACGCATCTGAGCCTTCCGCTCCCATGTGCTCTCCTGGAGATTTCGTGCTACCCGAGAAGCACCCCAGAGGAAGCAACCGTTCACGTAGAAACTACTCCTGTCGATCCTCAATCTCTACTAGAATCTCTGTGCTTATCGCCCTGTCATCGACGTCCAACTCCCCGGGGTCGATGA
This sequence comes from Viscum album, assembly GCA_963277665.1. Classification (NCBI taxonomy): domain Eukaryota; kingdom Viridiplantae; phylum Streptophyta; class Magnoliopsida; order Santalales; family Viscaceae; genus Viscum; species Viscum album. The sequence continues at coordinate 573,233,738 of OY728160.1, forward strand.
CGTGTGAAGAAACATACACGTATCTCCACAGCTGAGACACGTGGTGGACACTATGCACCCGGTGCGACTGAGGTGGTGGGGTTAAGCGGTAAACCTCCTCGCCTACCCTGCTGAAGATCAAAAGGGTCCATCGAACTTCGGAGATAACATGCCGCCTCGGCCACATCTCCGAAACCTCACCGGGTTGAGACCGTATAAGAACGTGTTCGTCACCCTCGAACTCAAGAGGTTTCCCTTTTTAGGTTAGAACTGAACTCAAACTCCTGCTGCCACAGGGGTAGGGTTGACCAACTCAAGAGTGATCGGTCACACCCTCTTATGTCTGAGTTTAACATGAGCTGCCCAGGGTTTCCTTTTCGCCGACCAAGGAAAACCCATTCCGACGTTTGCCTAAAACAGTCAACCGGGGTATGATTTGTGAATCAAAACCATACCCAGATCAACGTCGTAAGGCCTCTACGCTGCCACCAAGAGATTCCAACCGAAACTCTCGCCTCGAGGTCAAATCACACCGTCGGCGTAAGCGTGATTATCGAGTCTCCTCCCAAAGGTATCTCCAGACGTGAGGGTCAAGTCTACGGCTTACCCGAAACCTCTAGGTCTGGGACATGATTCGTGGAAGGGTAGAATGATTGGTTCCCATGTCTATAGATATGGCAGCTCGTAGTAGACATAATTCGTACCCCGAATCATTCTTAGAGCTCCTGGGTCACACTCCTTGACCGCAATGCAGCTATTCTCCTCCCCAGCCTTCCTGCTCCCTGAGCCTGGCGGGGACTACTAAGTCGGGTGGTCGTAACATGTCGAAATGTACACCACCACATACTGCTCTCCAAGCTCTGCTTCCACGTCTGCTACCCTGCAGATTCATCTGTCCTTAGCACTTCCTCCTCCTGAAACATTTTACACGCCCGAGTCTCTGAGACTGGCGCTAGTCTCCTGCCTTTCACTGCTAACGTTCACAACCACAAAGGTTCTTTCTAGCATCCTAGCATAGGTAGGAATGCATAGAGGAAAAGAAATGGTTCGGATGTCCTTTAGACACACTTCGCTCAGAAGTTCGAGTCTAAAGAACTGATCACAACGTAACCAACGAGTACCAAGATTGATTGGTAAGCCACGTTGAGTGCTCTGCTTCCGACATGTCGTACTGTCGAAGCTGTAATAGCTCCAGAAAACTCACAACCACCTCCTCAAGCCAGTCCTCAGCCGCCTACGAGTCAGGCTCACTTCGAAACTTGAGGGATATCTGATGCTAAAACATAAGTAAGGCACTAAGCCTGTGAGTCTCTGCTACCGGTACCGCCGGTAGTGTCTGCTGACCAACAGGTAGTGACATAGCTGGCGCTCTACCCGTAGGTACTAATCCAGGTATCGGTTCGCGTACCGAAGCCTCGTTACTATAAGGACCAACCTCATGGTCACTCTCTGGAAACACCTGGAGCTAAGATCATCATCCGCTCTACTAGTATCCAAGCTAGGCGTAGAACTCTAGCATTCGTCTCCATCCAGTCCACTGCTGCCTGGGAAATCTGTCTCGCCTCGTATCCTCAGAGGCCTCTACTGCTGGAACTCGTGCATCGCGCTCTGCTAGCGTGCACCGTCAGCTAGTGGCATCTGCTGCCTAACGGGTGGTGGTGCTGCTGGTACACCACCCGAAGGTGCCAACACTGAAAAAGGGCCCTGCACTGGAGTCTCGCCGCTCGGTGGGCCATCATGAAAGAAACAACGTAACACGATCAAACGATTATACCTGGTGAGCTGACCTGGTTTGAGCTGTTTTAAGGGGAAAAACCTTTGAAATCACACACGCAATCAGTGTTTTCGTGCACAAAGTCGGAAATCAGTTGTCAGGGTCCTGGTGTATGGATACGTCGGCCGCCCGCACCAACACTGGACTCCCTGAACTGAAAACCACACTCGGTACTCTCAACACTATTGCTTCACAGAAGGAGACATCAGAGTTATAAGTTCTGCGGTAGAACCGAACTCCTCTGATACCAATTTGTCACGACCCGCCCTCGGGGTCCGTGCCGTGACTACCCCAAGCCCGCCTTCCATAGGCCAGGGGCTGGTGACTAGCACCAAGGCGTAAAATCCCGATAACTGGGAAGGCATTGCCTTTATAAAAGAAAACAAGCACCACAGAGCACAAGCGGAAGTAAAACACTAAGTACAAAAAGAAGAGCTGAAAAGTAAAAGGGGCCGGAAATACAAGGATCGCGTTGCCGCAGACGGTTCGTCATTCGGAGGTCCGAGGCTCAAGTTATGAGCCAAAAACCAAATCAGGTTCGAAACGGGGGGGTCCGGGTCCGGGCCGACCCGGCCCGACCCCCCCCCCCTGGGCGGCGCGGGGGGCCGGCGGCGGCGGCCGGCGGCGGCGGCCGGCGGCGGCGGGCGGCGGCGGCGCGGTGGCCGGCGGCGGCGCGCGGCGGCGGCGGGCGGCGGCGCGGCGGGCCGCGGCGGCGGCGGCGGCGGGCCGCGCTGGCGGCGGCGGCGGGCCGCGCGGGCGGCGGCAGCAGGCCGCGCTGGCGGCGGGGTGCGCCGCACGGGCTGCGCACGCGGGGGGTTAAACCCCCGCTTCTTCAAGGAGGCGGCGCGGCTTTGCCGCGCCGATTTAATTAAACCGCCCCCCTCACATGAGGGGGGCCTGCTTGAGCGGATCCGAGGGGGCAGCCGGCCCCCTCCCTTTAAAAAAAAAACGCCCCCCCCCCTCTTAAAGAGGGGGGTTTTCATGGTTGGCCGGGGAATTAAATTCCCCGGTTTTAAGCCATCCGGCCGGGGGTTTAATCCCCCGGTTTTATGACATCCGGCCGGCCCGCTGGCGGCCGGTTTTTACCAACGGGACCGGAAATTCCGGTCCCGCCCTCGACTTCCGACGCCGGCGGCCCGGCCGCCGGTCTTTCCTTCCGCCGCGGCCCGGAACCGGCCGCGGTCTCCTCGTCCCGCTGCGGCCCGGAACCGGTCGCGGACTTCTCGTCCCGCCGCGGCCCGGAACCGGCCGCGGTGTTCGTCGTCCGGCGCGGTGCGACGGCACCGCGCCCCTTTCGCCGTGCCATGAATCCGCCAACGTCGTGTCTCTTCGGGCATAACACTTCGTCAACGGATTTGACGAACGACGACCGCGACGCCCGACCTCCGCGACACCGTCTTCCGCGGAACGTAGACGATTCTTCGAATCTTGAACCCGAGGTAGGGGTTGTTGGTTCTTTATTTCTTTATTCTTTTCCTTGAACGTGGATCTCGCATGTCTAACTTGATGCTTGATTGTTTAAGTTGCGTTATTAATTTAACGTGAGGGGGCCGGACCGCACGAACACGGCCGAACCCCCCTCCAACGTTCATGTTTATCCATGCGGGTGGAAGCAAGTAGCGAGGTGTCGTCGCACCACGCGGATGATCGTTCAATTAAATTACGCGGCGCCGTCGCGCCACGCCGAGGAAAAATCTTCAAGAACGCGACGCCGTCGCGCCGCGTTGAAAAGAATCAAAGCACGGCAAAGGGGCGCGGTGCCGACGCACCGCGCCGGATGACGAACGCCGCGGCCGGTTCCGGGCCGCGGCAGGACGAGAAGACCGCGGCCGGTTCCGGGCCGCGGCGGAAGAGAAGACCGGCGGCCGGGCCGCCGGCGTCAGTAGCCGAAAGGGGGACCGGAATTTCCGGTCCCGTTTGAGAAAACCGGCCGGCCAGCTGGCCGGCCGGAAGGCTTTAAAACCGGGGGAAAATTAATCCCCCGGCCGCCTAATAAAACCCCCCCCCTCTTTAAGAGGGGGGCGGTTTTTTTTGAAGAAGGGGGGGGCAGCCGGCCCCCCGGTTCCGTTCCAGCAAGCCCCCCCCACGTGGCGGGGGGCGTTTCTTTTAAAAATCGGCGCGGCTAAGCCGCGCCGCCAGAGGAAAATCGGGGGGGCTTAGCCCCCTGCGTGCCGACCGTGTGCGGCCAAGCCGCCGCGGCACCCCGCGTGCGCCGCCCTCCAGCAAAGCGGGAGCTTGCTCCCCGCAAGCCGACCGCGTGCGGCCCCTCGCGGCCCGCCGCCGCCGCCACCGCGGCCCGCCGCCGCCGCCGCCCGCCGCTGCGGCCCGCCGCCGCCGTCGTCCGCCGCCGCTGCCCGCCGCCGCGGCCCGCCGCCGCCGCCGTCCGCCGCTGCCGTCCGCCGCCGCCGGCCCCCGCGCCGCCCGGGGGGGGGGGGGGGTCGGGCCGGGTCGGCCCGGACCCGGACCCCCCCGTTTCGAACCTGATTTGGTTTTTGGCTCATAACTTGAGCCTCAGACCTCCGAACGACGAACCGTCTGCGGCAACGCGATCCTTGGATCGAGACGGTCGTTTCGGTTTATCGCACTCAAGGTTTTGGATTACTTTGAGTTCGGCCGGGTTGGTTCGTTCACGGAACCAACCGGGCCTTCGGAGCGGAAACGCTCATATCTCGAGCCACGAACGTCCGATTGACGCGCCGTCAGTCGCGTTGCGTTCCTCTTAATGAGGCGGATCTTTTGGCATACTCCGCCCGAGGTTTGGACGCAGGTGGAGTACGGTCGGGTTGGTTTTGCCTTAAAAACCAACCGGGCCCCGGAGACGAAAAAGCCAATAACTCACAGACCGGGCGTCCGATTGACGCGCCGTCTGTTTCGTTGACTTCCTCTTGATGAGACAGAACTTTTGACATACTCCGCCCGAGTTTTGGATGCAGTCGGAGTATGGCCGGGTTGGATTGTACCCGAAATCCAACCGGGCCCCTGGAACGGGAAAGCTGATATCTTTCAGACAGGACGTCCGTTTGACGAACCGTCAGCGGCGTTGGTGGTTACGTTGAGTAACGGTCCCTTTGAGTATACCCTATGGGAGTTCGGGGTACAGTTGAGATACGGCCGGGATTGGTTCGCACACGAAACCAACCGGGCCCCTGGGACGAAAAGACTATTTACTCTCAGACCGGGCGTCCGATCGACGCGCCGTCTGTTGCGTTGAGACCCCTGTGACGAGACGGATCTTTGAGGCACTTCTTCGTGGGACTTTGTGATACTTGGAGTATCGACCAGTAGCTCGTGGAGCGGACCCTCCCGGAGACGAGCGTGCAGAGTACGGAGACCGTGTAGCCGGCTGAGACCTGACGACTGTTTGACCGACTCGACTTGGAGTGAGTCGACTAGCCCAGTGGACGGAGCGCCCGGTACTTGGCGGCAGACCCACGGCGGACGGAGCGCCTGGTAGTTGGCAGCAGACCCGCGGTACCGCGCCGCCGCCGCCCGCCGCCGCCGGCCGCCGCCGCCGGCCCCCGCGCCGCCCAGGGGGGGGTCGGGCCGGGTCGGCCCGGACCCGGACCCCCCCGTTTCGAACCTGATTTGGTTTTTGGCTCATAACTTGAGCCTCGGACCTCCGAATGACGAACCGTCTGCGGCAACGCGATCCTTGTATCTAGACGGTCGTTTCGATATATCGCACTCAAGGTTTCGGGTTACTTTGAGTTCGGCCGGGTTGGTTCGTTCACGAAACCAACCGGGCCTTCGGAGCGGAAACGCTCATATCTCGAGCCACGAACGTCCGATTGACGCGCCGTCAGTCGCGTTGTGTTCCTCTTAGTGAATCGGATCTTTTGGCATACTCCGCCCGAGGTTTGGACGCAGGTGGAGTACGGTCGGGTTGGTTTTTCCTTAAAAACCAACCGGGCCCCGGAGACAAAAATGCCAATAACTCACAGACCGGACGTCCGATTGACGCGCCGTCTGTTTCGTTGACTTCCTCTTGATGAGACGGAACTTTTGACATACTCCGCCCGAGTTTTGGATACAGTCGGAGTATGGCCGGGTTGGATTGTACCCGAAATCCAACCGGGCCCCTGGAACGGGAAAGCTGATATCTTTCAGACAGGACGTCCGCTTGACGAGCCGTCAGCGGCGTTGGTGGTTACGTTGAGTAACGGTCCCTTTGAGTATACCCTATGGGAGTTCGGGGTGCAGTTGAGATACGGCCGGGATTGGTTTCGCTCACGAAACCAACCGGGCCCCTGGGACGAAAAGGCTAATAACTCACAGACCGAGCGTCCGATCGACGCGCCGTCTGTTGCGTTGAGACCCCTGTGACGAGACGGGCCTTTGAGACACTTCTTCGCGGGACCTTGTGATACTTGGAGTATCGACCAGTAGCTCGTGGAGCGGACCCGTGGTACTTGACAGTGGTGGTGCGCTTGGATGCAGCAGCAGACCCTTGGCGGTGGAGAGCTTAGTTGTAGCGGCGGACCCGCGATACTCTACGGAGTGTGTGCGCTTGGTTGTAGCGACAGACCTGCGACGGTGGAGACGAGCGTGCAGAGTACGGAGACCGTGTAGCCGGCTGAGACCTGACGACTGCTTGACCGACTCGACTTGGAGTGAGTCGACTAGCCCAGTGGACGGAGCGCCCGGTATTTGGCGGCAGACCCACGGCGGACGGAGCGCCTGGTAGTTGGCAGCAGACCCGCGGTACTCGACGGGAGGAGTACCTCAGCAGGCTATCTGGGTAGCGCCCGGTATTTGGCGACAGACCCTCAGCGGACGGAGCGCCCGGTAGTTGGCCGCAAACCCGCAGTACTCGACAGGAGGAGTACCTCAGCAGTCATAGGTTAGTGAGCAGTACCTCGGAGTCGTGATAGGACTTCTACACACTTCAGAGACGGGGCTCCTCAGCAGTTACGGTTTCGATAATGAAAATCCTGGTTTGAGCTGAGACTTTTGACCTTGTGTTTACTTCATGATTGAGATGGGTCACTTGCTAACTTTGGTATATGTATGGGCATATACCCGGGTAGTGGTTATCCGTCGATTTCACAATCCTTGTGTTTCCTCATGATTGAGATGGGTTACTTGATAACTTAGGTATATGTATGGGCATATACCTAAGTAAAGTTTATCTGTTGAGATCTTCTTGTGTTTATCCTTGTTGGTTTTAGTGAGACCTTGAGGGTCTCGGGGTCCCTACTGAGTATCGTTATACTCACCCCTGCACGGGCTATGCCCGCACCTCGTTGTGTTGGTTGCAGACGACGGACAGTGCTGACAGAAGCCGAAGGTTCGAGGACTGGACGGTACCTGGAGGTGGACTATACGACGAGGCGGTACCCAGAGGCAGACCACTGGGCGGGACATACTTGGAGCAGACGGCGGGACCCGAGGAGCAGAGGAGCTATCTGTACCCACCCTTCAGGTGGGATTTCCAGTGGACATCTCAGCGTAGCAGCTTTACTTTTCAGTCGCTGTTTTCCCTTTCGAGTTGTACTTTACAGTTGGGCTTGTATTTCCGGCCCCTTTTACTTTTCAGCTCTTCTTTTTGTACTTAGTGTTTTACTTCCGCTTGTGCTCTGTGGTGCTTGTTTTCTTTTATAAAGGCAATGCCTTCCCAGTTATCGGGATTTTACGCCTTGGTGCTAGTCACCAGCCCCTGGCCTATGGAAGGCGGGCTTGGGGTAGTCACGGCACGGACCCCGAGGGCGGGTCGTGACAAATGATCTAATAGCGTCTAATATAACTAAATATACCATACCAATTTCAAACTTAACACATGAGGAAAAAATAAATAAAATAACTAGTGTGAACATAATTGATTATGTTATTTTATATAATAATATATTATATTGAATAAAATAATTAATATATATGTAAACTGTTCTGAAAAGTATTTATTAGAATGTTTTATTATTTTGGAAGATAATTATCATACATGACAAGTATGACTCAAGGTAATATACACATTGAAATAAAACCTCATTTCTTAATTTCTAAAAAATTTATTTTCTAATTTTATTCCATCCATATCTATTATAATAAAAATATAAAATACATATTTTTATATAGAAATGAATTACTTATAAATTAATTTTTTATGTTTTTTTTATTTTATTTAATCATTCCAATAATAATATGTTTTTATACTTTATATGTGACACTTGATATTCAATACAAATAAAATTACTAATTTTTAATATTAAGGTATGAATCATAAAGGGAATTTATTCCACTATAATAATATCTTATGTTTTTATTCCTTGATTATATTTCATGAATTCTCCAAAGAATAACCATCATACATGTTTTTTTTCATTTCAAAAATTTGTTTTTATGGAATATATATTTCTATTTCCTTGTATGTTTTTTATATATGAAATTCAAAATCATATGAGGGAAGATTATTATGTTTCACAATTATATTATAGTTTATGGTTATGGATTTGTTAAATATTTGGTTTCTTTATAGACAATATATGTGTGGATACTTTATAAAAAAAATTTGGTTGATCAAAATATAGATTTTTAATTCATTGGGTGAAGGGATGGAGTTAAAAAGATTAATTTCTCCCAAGATATTTTTATAATTTACTTTCTATTATATTAAATTTTCCAGAGTGGTACAATAAGGATGTAAAATTTACCTACATAATTTATCTATTCGTTATATGTGATTTTAATATAACTCGGTTTATATCATATGTTATGCTAGTGAGATTACGTGCGAAGTAAATTATAAGCCACATCATAGGGGTAAAATGAATAACCTATTGAGAAATTATCATTATTTTACATCATTAAAAACTAATTTTTTTTTATAAATATAATAATTTTTTTTAAAATTTTAATCAAATGATCTGTCTATATATGTTGATTTTAATGGAATAAAATTTCTTATTTGTAGAATAAATTTTATTTTGAACAAGGAACACATTAAAGAGTAACCATGGATAATTGGATACATTCATTCGTTTTAGAATTCAAATATTGTAGTGTTTTTCTATAATGTTAGATACTTTTCATAGTGTTTTATGGATGTGTAGGTATGATAATGGGGAAATGATGAAAATTATGATGAAATGTCTTCAAAAAAATGACTTATTTAAATTTTTTTGTATTATAGATATTATTTATACATGATGGTAGTTACATGATTCTGATTTGATATAATTTTATATAATTATAGTGACCTATTTATATATAATTATAAATATAATAAATTCATTGGGAATTAATAGAAATTATTTATTGATTAAAAAATCAATTTTAAATATTATTATGTTGAGGTCTATATATTTATTATGAAAGTAAATGATTATAAAATTTTAGTGGTTAGGATAATTAATGATATTAATATTATGTGATTCTAAATTGAGGTTTTGATTATATATCATTTAGTGATAATAATGTTTCATTATCTAATCTATGATTGTTCAAACCCATTTTTTACATATAAAATATTGAAGATGATGTAAAATTGAAAAAAGTGGAAGATACCATTCGAAATGACTATCATTGAGTGGTTATAATTTAAATTGAATAGTTTGGAGTTTTATGGATTTTTTGATTCATGATAGAAATCTGGGAATCCTTTAAATAAAAAAACATGATATAATATAGAGGAACATGTTTAAAGTGGGACATTTTATGTGACATCAACCTCTAGGAAAGAGTTGATCCTATAAACAAGCGTATCTTATAGGATGAATTCAAACAATAAAATATATATCATATGTCCTAGTTAATTAAAAGAATCTTATAGTAACACATTATATTTATCATTTTTAAGGTGTAGTAAAATAGTGGTAGTAAAATGTTAAAATATCATAGAAATAATAGTGGTTAATACTATGTAATTCTTTTATTTTAATAATATTTTACCTAATAGTTTTTTTCATTGGATGATCAAATTGGATGGAAACAGAATTAATTGAATTTATGATGGAGGTGGAATATTTAGTTTTAATTTATGGAGAAACAATCTCCTCATTGTTATTGTAGACACCAATTTTTATTTTTGAAATTTATTGTAAAATTAAATATATATACTAAGGATCACATCCAAAATTATGATGAGATTAGGAAAGCTACTAATTTAAATGTTTTGACAAACTTCTTCGTTATATTTGAAAGGTAGAAATTTTGTCCTTAAAAACATATTTTTCCTCACCTGAATAAAAATAAAGGATATGGATTGTAGGGAAATATGATGTATAAATCAAAGAAATCAAAAACTAATAATATAATATTAAATGTTAGTGACATGATTTATAAAAATATCATTGTTGAATTTATTCTTAAATATGGGATTAGATGCGGATGTGGTGAATTTTGTAATATGGATAATTATTTTAATGAAAAATAGCATCATATTATGTTGACTAATTCTAATATAAGTTGGTAAGGTTTTTTATGTTTAAGGTGATGTGACTTTATTTAAAATCAAGTTATAAATAAGATAAAACATAAGGAAGAAACAAGAATATATGAAAAATGGTGTAGGAAAAACATTTGTAAGTAATTTAACCTATTTTGGGATATCAAATGATTTGGTAATGTTTACATTATATACATAAATAGGATATCTTGATATCATCTTTGATTAGATATCTACATATTCCATTATTAATGAGAAATATTATTTCTAAAATTAAAATTTATCATTGGGAAAAGAGTAAAAAAATTCTAATACAAAATGTTAGTGTATTATAAAGGATAAATAACTACAAATAGATTCTCTTTTCATCGGGGTAAGTGTCTTCCCTATAGACCATTCTATCATTCCAATTGTAGAATTGTATGTTAATATGGGTAGGATGATACATCTATTTATAATGATATCATATATTTTAAAACCAATATTTTTATATTTAGAAATAAGTTCACATTTATGTAAACAACCAATTGATGCCATCCATTACATAACAATATTCTATGAATACTTTAGGACATGGAAATGAACAATATCATACTCATGTTTTTCAGAATAATGTAACTATTCATATTAATGATGTCCTTATAGAAAACTAATATATTGAATTTATTAATGGTGAGTAATCTAGTGTTATATAATTTCATTATATTGAGTTTACTTTTGAAATAGTTCATAATATAATTCAATTACAAAAATCACTAATCTTATGGCTCAAGTGTATGTTCTATAAATTTTAAGGTAGTTCAAATAGTTTTATAAAAATGGTATTATTTATTCTAGAACCTCACTATAGGGTGATCAATTCTTATTTTGAACAAACAATATAGGTTTTATAAGGATATCCATTTATTAGGGATCATTGAATAAGATCACTATTAAGAATAATTATCTTTTTTATAATATCATTCATATTACTAATCAACCATATGGTTCTCAATATGTTTAATGGTCAATCAATGGTATAGGTACCATTAATGGATTCTAAAAGAGGATGGCATCCCTGATGTTGTAAATTTTAGGAGGTATGTTAGATGGGTGTTTTTGGATATTATATATCATATTTTTACTATTTTTAGGTATTATTCAACCCTCTTCTTAACTATACCACTTTTTGCATAATTTTGGGATGCTTATGGTAAATAGATTGAAATTATTGAATTTTCTAGGCTGTTTACGGTTACTACACTATTTTAAAATATTGTCCACCCACTCAGGGGAAAAATGAAGACCCAAATAATCATCATTTTACTGGACATCACATTACTGGAAAAACCATGTGACAACCGAGTCCAAATCATGTACCCCATTAGACGGGTTGACAGTTAGGGTGTATGGTTTGACAAATTGTGTTTCCCCACTTGGAAATGGTTTGCATATATTATTTAATTATAAAATATATTTTAAAAATTATTTAACCGATATTTATTCCCTTAAACGACCATAAATCTAGTTTTCATGTCCATTTAGATCATTGGATCTCTAAAAACCCATATGATTCTCCTCCAAACTATTTCCAACTTAGATACAACCCTAGAGAACATTGTCTAATTCTTATCCCTTAAAATGTATTCTCATTTTCCTTATCTAATAATATATTATTTTATTCACCCTAAGGTTTGTTAGATCTTTTTATTGTTTAGATATCTAATCTCATTTTTTCATATCATGATTCTAGGATTTAATCAAGGTTCTTTGATGCCAAAATTATTTTTTTGGTTTTCCCATTATGAGCATTGTGATGCATGACTTCTGTTTTATATTAAGTTGGTCTATATATGATTGGATAATAAATTTATCCATATATTTGATAAATTTATTAATATTTTTAAAATTAAATTATGAAAAACAAATTTGATGGAAATTTTTATTTGAAATTTATTTGTAATGCGATTTTTTGGAAAACCCTCAATTTCCATGGAATTGAAAATTGGGGGTGGGATTTGAATTTGATTAAATTATTGGAGTCTAATTTGTGAATGGATTTTGGTATAAATTATAAAAAATTATAATATTATATCTATTGTTTCATTTTTTCTTGATAAATAGATTAATTTATTAGTGCCCCCTTTTTTTAAAGAGACATTGAGATATTGAAATAGAAATAGGGAAATTGTTTGTTAAACAGTTTTAAAAAAATCTCTTATTTATTGATATTTATAGAACATAAAATGCAAGGTTTTTTGTGGATAATTTAGAAAAAAACACATGTTTGGAAATTACCTAGCAACATATGAACTCATTAAAACAATAGTAATAATATAGTGAATCATATGTTCTCCCTAAATGGATATGTATTAGTCATCATTGTTCATATTTTGAGGTATGTGTGTACAGTTAATATCATGACCACCTATATAATTGTGTATGGATCCAATAACATTGATTTATCGAACTACTAGTAATTTGACCAAGTTTCTCATTTGTAATTATTTTGATATATATTCCATTTAAAAAAATAAATGACTTGTTTTTGAGAAAAAATTGTTTTAACATGCATATTTTCTTTAAAATTGAAATGAATTATTATTTTCACATATATTCATATATTTTTTTATAACACATGATGAGGCCCTGCATGTATTTAATCTCACATTTTAATATTCACTCATGAATTTAAAGAATTTCATTATTCTAGATTTGATAAAGGGGAATGTGCCCTTTAATGTTGGTGGATTTTGATGAACACTTTTGGTTTTGTAATTACATGTCCATTGGTACATGGGTTTTATAGGTTTTATTCCTTAATATAATTCATGGTTTTATTTTTTTGTATGGTATACCTATTAGACTTATTTTATTTACTCTTTTGGGTGTTTTTTATAATACTAACATTTATCAATCTTTCTACTATTTTTTTGGAAAAATAATTCCCATTTTTATCTTGTATGATATAAGGATCTTGTCACCAACCTATAGGGATCAGGAAAACCCCTTGGGATATGACTAGATCATCATGGGTGACAGAATACTAGGGTATCTAGATAGGATCATGAAAACATTGTTTCATATTTTTATGTCACAACCCTTTTTTTATGTTAGTATGTAGTTTTAGATCTTGTTGGGACTTAAGATAGAGTTAAGATTTAGTTCCTGACCATCTATCCTTGTAATAATCCCTATTTTGCAATGGATAATATAAGAAATTCTTAACTGGAATTTGATCAAGTATTTTACATTCTTTTTATTTTGGATGTTGATATACAAATCATGCTTTCTTATCTGTGGATATTAATCTCCCTTGTTGATCTTGTTTGACTATTGTTCTGAGAAAGATTCTAATGTAATCAATTTTTTCTACTGATGTTGTGTATCATTATACATCTTATATGACATGTGTATCATATCAAGGAGAATTATGTTGATAGAAATCATCGAACAAGTACTCTTATAGACCTAAATTAATATATGTTATTTTTTATGTTTTCCACTCACTTAGAATAAAACATTCACCATTTTCTAATCAGGCTTTCGTTATTTCAACTCAAAGGGATGAGTCTCGAAACCATTACCATGAGATATTTTTCTACAATCTAATAGAGATCTAAATTTCAAATGATACTTATGTGTCTAGGTATTGGTTAATGATTATTTAATATCTTTTTTTGTTCTTGGAGACAACAAATTCAATAAAGGTGAAATATGTAACCAATATGATGGAAGACCTATTAGGAGATGGATGGAAATGATGGTAAAAAAATAAGCATGATGGATTATAGTTTATGAAGATCAATGTTCATTTATACCACAATTTCTATCCATGATATAGGGTATTTGATAAGGGTATGGATTATTTACAATCTTGAGAAGGATGAATGGACCCTGGATGATTATACAAATCACATTATTAAGATTGTGTAGATATTTAACCTAAGTTTGTATAAATTAATTATATGAAGACACAATGGATCAGGATATAAATTTTATTTGAAGTTATATATTTCTATTTTTAAGAAGATTTCTTATTATTATTAGGTGTTTGAGAGATTATTAATTGTAAATATTGATCTGGCAGGTAATTCATAGTTGGTGGGAGTTCTATTTTTTGGAAGGGGAAGTTTTATGAGTTCCATAAATTGTAATAAAATGTGTGATGAGTCTCATAGTAATTATTGACTCCAAGGTTATTCTAGACCTCTTACTATTCCTTGAACAAGCCCTTCTATTTTCTAATAGTGATAAATGTCACGCACTATAATAAAATTTAATCTAAGGAACCCAATATATAGGGTTCATATGGATTCAATGGTGACATGTAAATGTTTATTCATATATATTATACACCACATAGTGGAACATGATCGTCAACAATAAAAATTTTCATGGTGATATTATACAATCTATTACATAATGGGTTCTATCCATAGCCATTTAGAAAGAATATTCCACAAACAATGGAAGAGTATCCAGAGGAAGAAGATAAAAGTACAGTGACTATAAGTGGTACCATAACTATTATTTCATCCTTAATGCCATCATTATTTTTTACAAGTGGATTTTCTTCATTTATATCGACTCATATTGTGACATTCTAGGTCATCTTATAGAGCTTTTAACTTTTGTGATGGATATTACTACACCACATGAAACAAAGAGAGAATATGTAATTTTTTGTCATTCGTGTGAATTCTATTTATTATGGATCAATATTACGAATTATTTTCTAGTTATGATATTAAATATGTTTGATGTCATATTATGGATGAATTTCATCTTTACTAATAAATCTTGATTTTATTACTCTCTTATATAGGTCTCCTTTACTACTCCTGAGGGTATGTGCCATATATTCTAGGGATAATGAGACTCAAGGACAAGTATTGACAAAAGTTTTTATATATAATTATGGATAGTAATATCTATGTTTTATTTTGACCTTGAGTTAGAATATTTTCTCAATGTTATTTCTCCAATTGTCTTTTATTTTCTTAAATCTTTTCCTTATGATATTATGGTTTTCTACGAGAAATGGTGTTAGAGTTTTTTATTGATTTAGAACTGAGTACTCAGCCAGTATCTATACATTCTTACCACATGACACCAGAACAAATCGTAGAGTCTAATACTTAGTTTAATAATCATTTTTTGAATGTATTCATATGGTTATATGTGTCACATTTCATGGAACCTATTTTGATTTCTGTGAAATCTGATGTTTCACTTCAACTATGTATTGATTAATGAATTTTAAATAATGTTATGTTTATGAAATAATATGAGTTTCAATGTATTCATGATATGATTGTCCATATAATTGGATATAATTGTGTTTTATTTTTTTTAATCAATTTGGTTATTTCATGTAGTGAATAAAATAATCATAAATTCATAAAACTTACTTTTGCAGTAGGTATATCTATTAGTATCTCCTTATAATTTTATTTGGTCTAACAAATGATCATTAAGTATTTATGGAATTTATTAAAGAGATATTCCACATATATGATGAACATTTTGGGATTATTTGTTTGATGTAGTAGTTTACCCTATATACGGGGAAGATCATTAGAGTAATCTATGATATTTTGATGGATTTATGTAAAATAAATAAATTTTTCTACGCTTCTGAAATGTAATTACATATTTTGGGATGTGATTTATTGAGACATATTGTGTTGTAAAATGGTGTATCAGTTTAACATGAGAATGTGAATTATGTTGGGACATGGTTGAATCTATTAAATGATTTCATGTTTTGGTACTTCATGGGTTTTGTTGGTTATTACCAATGTTTCATAAATGGTTTGTCAGAGTAGGATTCTCGGATTCCCTCTCTATCTGAGAATGTGGTTATGTATTACTGGGATGAGAATTTTTAGAGTTATTTTATAGACTTGAAACATATTTTGACTGATTCTCCATGTTTGACTCTTCTAGAGGACGTGAAGTGATATTTAGTCTTCAGTAATGAATCATCTTATGTATAAAGATGTGTTATTTTATAAGGAAATCAAAAAATTACCTAATACTCTCAAAATCTCATTTCACATGAGAATAATTACATGACACATTAACATGAACTTGTTGATTTGAAGAATAAGAATAATAGATTACAAAATTACCTATTCGGGGAATGATTTTCTATGTATTCTGACCACATTAACTTGAGTTATATCTTCTAAAAAATATTGGAATATCCACAATACTTGTTGGGTAATTTACCAAAAATCATTTTACTTTGTTATTAACTATACCCTAAGGAAATTGAATATCATTATTGATGCATTGATCGTAAACCTCATGACCTAGGAAATGATACAATCATAATAAGTTTTTCATTTTATGTCCCTTTTTGAACAACATCAAATAGGTGTTTGGGAAATAGCATTTGAGGATGTTTCTTTTTCTAGTTTTATGTTTTAATGCACTCTTCTGGAACCTATTATTTAATATAAATTTCATGATGATTAATTTTGGAGCATTAGAGACAAATTTTTTGGTTGGTGGACCACCGCAAAATGGATATTCCCCAAAGAGGGTGATCAATGTTTCTATAACTAGAAAATTTTACCTATTTCAGTGTGAATTTTTTTCATGGATCATCATAATAACCAGTGGTTAGTTCACTATGGAACCGTGAAGTTATTTAATAACATAAAAAGAATATTCTATTGGATTTCTATGAGAAAGATCATTCTGAATTTTTCCTCTCAATTTCATACATTCCAAAAGGTCAAGGTAGACCAATAAAGATATTCATATTTTTTTTCATGAAAATCCTACTACCAACATGGATGTGGGATAATAATTATATGGAATTTGTTTCTAGGTTTCCACCTAACCAGAGAAGGAAGAATGAGATATGGGTTTTGATCAACGAGCTTACTAAATCTTGTCTCTTATTACCCATTTTTGTTACAACCAATATGGAGGATATATGAGATCTATATATGAAAGAGATTTTCTATTTAAATGAAGTTGGATATACTATAGTCTCAAATATAGGTCATATGTGTACAAATTTTTGGGGGAGGAATTATAGAAGCACTAATATATCTTGTACATTTATATTTATTGAATATAGTTTATAGTAAGATATCAAGAAAGAGACACCTCTACAAATAATTGAGGATATTATTAATGTTTTCATTCTTGACATTAGTGGAGCTTGGGATGCCCTTTTTGGACTATTTGAATTTTATTACTCTAATAGTTACCTTTCCATGACCATAACATCTCATTTCTAGTCCTTATATGACCATCCTTATAAATCAATGATGTGTTTGTTGAAGATGAGTTAAATTTCCTTTTTCTAAAGAATAATAAATCAATATAATTCACCCAATATTTATTTGATTCATTAGAGAATGTTGAATGAATAATGATGATATAAGTATTATGTTTATTATTATCATTGACCATTGGAATATTAATTTGTTGTGTAGTTTGTCTTGAATGATTAAAATCATTTCTAAAATCAACATATTGAGAGGATAGGGAATCATACTGTTCATTTTTTGGGACCTTTTGAGTTTTTTGAGAAGGATGGAAAATTTTATAATCATTTTTTACTCTAAAAAATTGATGTTGAAAAATAATGTGTTCTACATATTTCATCAATAAAAATATCTTTCTGATCAATCTCATGTTCTGAGATGGAGTGGTATTATTATTGAGAAGTATTAATCCATGACTAAGAATATAATCAATATATTTGATTTTCAATCCATGGTAAATTGTGGCAGGATGATAAATTTTGTTCTAGTTTTATGGTAGCAGGGTTATGATACTAACGATACATGGTAGAGAGAGGAACTAATGAGAGAGAAATAGCTTCAACTTTTTAACATGGAGAAACATTTAAAGGAATTCTGGGTAAAGAATTTTTCTATGTTAGGGATGTTATAACATAATGTTATTATTTTTAGGTACTCGTTGAACAAATAAATCATAATGATTTTGACAGGCTTTATTTAGGGGCTCTCTGGGTACAAGTTTTGATTTTTTTTGATTTTTTGGGCTATGTATGATTGGTGCATAATTTTCCCAACACATGAACCCACCAAATAGATTATGTGCAAACACAAATAGTGTGTATTTTAATAGATTTTTCATGATTTTTAAAAAAAAATCCAACCTAATAAAAAATATTTAATCCAATATAGGGACACATGGTTATGGTACAATGTTTTATAAGATGTTCGATCCCCACCCCAATAATCCTTGGGCACATTCAATTTAAATTCCGAAAAAAAATTAATGAATCCAAAAACCCCATATTTCACCACCTAATATATCCTAACTCAACATTGTACATCCAATAATGTATTTGTATTTAACATGGATCCATATTGTCTCCTCAAAACCCATTACAATGTGGATTTTTTCTTCATAAACATTGTATGGTGCCTATTCAGTAAGAGATATTCTCAAATTTATTATCGTTCAATATATTCCTCCCTCATTAAGTTTTATTAGATCATGTTATTGTTTACTGATCAGAAATAATTTCATTCAGATCATTAATATATTTCATATTTATGGATCATTTTTTCAATATTTTTTTCTTCTATTTCTTCCATTCCATGCATTATGATATGTGGTTTTTGTGTTAATATTGGTTGTTTCGTATATATTTGTCCATTTCATCTAACATTGTTTTGATTTATCGATTTAAATTGTATTCAATGATATTTTTATTACCTAATTTAATGTAAATTAGTATTTGTAATTGATTTTGAATCATATTTTTTGGGACAACCCTTATTTATAATAAAATTAGAAATTCAGAGTGTGATTTGACCTTAATGGTATTTTTGAAAAAATTATATTGTTACGATATTCGGAAAAATGATGAAAATTTATTTGTTGAGAGGCATTGTATTGTAATATCATGATAAAGTGATTTATTGATTTATAACCCATCGTATTGCTTTTAATGAAAATGGTATATTTATTCAGAAATGGGACAATTTTATATTCGATAATTTTAATAAAATATGTCCATTTATTATTAATTGTTTAAAAAAATGCATTCCTAATTATTTTAAGATTTATTTGGGTCAATTATTCTAGGAAGGTAATAGTTAATAAACTAATTGAAGAATTATAACACTAACAAAAACACATTTCATAAGATCTTATCATTAGTTGGATGTTGGTTGGTCCTCATTTACTAGTATCTTAGGGTTATGCACAAACATAGTTTTGTGATCACCTATACTATTGTGTAATGATCCCATAACATAAAAAAATCATACAACATGTTAGATGATCATTTTTCTGATATGTTTATTATTTTGATATATATTCAATTATTTGTAAATATATTTTATCCATGCTAATGGATTTATATAAATGGTTTTATATAAAATTATTACTTGTGAAATTCTATTCAATGAATACAACAATACAAATTATTATAATTATTTTTTAAAATATGAAATTCTACTTCAATTCATGTAATATTTGAAATTAAATGGAATTAATCATCAAATTTACATTGGAATATTCAAATACAATACTTTTTGATACCCTACTAGGTGTTTAGTTCACTCCCTACTATTTTGTTCTGGTGTTTTTGTATTTCAATCATATAGGTTTCATAATGTGGAAAACACTACTTGTAGGTGGTTGCTATTTTTTATATCTTTTGGTCTTGGTGTATTGTGTTCATTGAGGCATGGATTATTTACCATGTTCTCTTTCTGGTACATTAAGGTTGTAATGTTCAGTTTTTTATAACTGTTTTACTTATAGTAATTTATTCATTGTGTCTTTCTTTTCATAATACACACTTGTATCTATTTTTTCTAGTATATTTATGGTAAAATTATTCCCAATTATTATCATTAATAATTCTATGTTTTAGTTTCCAATACACTGTGACTGAGAAATTTTTGGGTTTATTTCCAAATCGGCTGAGTTATCAGGATACTGGGGTTTCGAGGCTAGTTTATCGAGTATTCACGTTGATATTAAATGTTATCCTAATTTATTTATTTATTTATATTTTACAAGTTACACTATATTATTTATGTGGGTAAATATTTTAGGAAAATACATTGGATAAATTTCATGTTCTTTTGATGGATAATATACATCATGTAGTATTAATTAGTATAATTAAAATGTAATTAACATATCATAATACATTATAAATATACCAATTCCATTTAATGATTAATCCTTATAGATAATAATGTTACAATTTGTAGATTTCTAAGACTAAACCATACCATTCAGTAATTCTCATTTATGTAAAAAAATCAGTAATCTAATTCCATTATTTATATCAACCTAAAACTATTTCATATTATCATTGTTATATGACATGATAAACATGAAAATATTTTTAAAAACCACCAGTAATAGAACACTAATTCAAGGAAACAATTTTTCTCATTGGTATTTGTTGGATTTTTTCATTTATTAATCACTATAAATTTTGCATGGTGAACCATTAGTATATCATTATTTATTATGTGTCCCTAGAATAAAATCAAATATTAAAAAATCATATTTTCAAAATTATCAACATAGCATATTTTCATTTAGGGTTTTCATAAAAGTCCCTTATTACTTTTAATGAACCTAAATTTTATTTTTTTATGTTATTATCTTATAATTAAAAACAATTTAGGTTCATTAAAAGTAATTAGAGACTTTTATGAAAACCCTAAATGAAAATATACTATGTTGATAATTTTGAAAATATGATTTTTTAATATTTGATTTTTTTCTAGGGACACATAATAAATAATGATGTACTAATGGTTCACCATGCACAATTTAGAGTGATTAATAAATGAAAAAATCCAACAAATACCAATGAGAAACATTTTTTCCCTAAATTAGTGTTCTATAACTGTTGGTTTTTTAAAAATATTTTCATTTTTATCATGCCATATAACAATGATAATAGGAAATAGTTTTAGGTTGATATAAATAATGGAATTAGATTACTGATTTTTTTACATAAATGAGAATTATTTAATGGTATGGTTTAGTCTTTGAAATCTATAAATTGTAACATTATTATCTATAAGGATTAATCATTAAAAGGAATTGGTATATTTATAATGTATTATGATATGTTAATTACATTTTAATTATACTAATTAATACTACATGATGTATATTATCCATCACAAGAACATGAACTTTATCCAATGTATTTTCCTAAAATATTTACCCACATCAATAATATAGTTTAACTTGTAAAATATAAATAAAAAAAATTTAAGTTTATAATATCTGAAAAGGAGTTGAACTAAAAAATGAGGACATTTATAGAAATGATAAAGTAATATGAATTTACAATTACCAATTATCCTAGAATGACAAAATATTATATTATTATTTCGGTGATATGGTAATTCTACACTAACCCTTCTTGTTTGGAATATGATTCTGCGGTTACTGATTTTATTATCATTGTCCTAAAAGAATAAAATTATTATCACAAATATTTTTTTCTTAGGATTCATTATAATCATCATTAGCTGAATGGGTTAATAAATTTCTTAATAAGGATGGGGTAATCAAGAAAAAGTTTAATTGATTATTAAAGGTAAATTGTAGGGAATTATTTTTCGAATTGATTTTTTATTCGTAAATGTTTATGTGTGTGATGTGACAAAAAATTAATGAATGTAATGAATGACATATATATATCTATTTTATATTCATCATGAAAACACCAAAAATTGTAGTCCTCCAGTAATATATCACACTTATTTTGTAATGAAAATATGTGTCAGATGAATCACATTATTTGGTCTATTATGTAGATTACTAGGAATGGAAAATTTCATTTTAGGAATACCCAACTCCGATTACTAAAAATGGATATCATGTGTTGTGTAATAATGTGATTCAAAATGTTCATGTTTTGTGAAAAATTAGTTTTATTAAGAATGAAATATTATATTTAAAAATTTATTTGATTGAAAAATATACCCACATATTTATATAATTAATAAAATATCTCTGCTCCTATATAATGAAGTGGAATAGGGTATAAACCCATGAAATTTTAATAATTAATTTCATGACTTATTAATATTCAATATTTTGATTTTATAAGGTTATATTTTTAAATTAATTGAAATCCATTTATATTCAAAAAAATATTATTGTTCTATTTAAATTCATTTTCATTTATTATATAGTTTTTTGGAAAATTTATTTTTAAAATATTATAATAATAATTTTAAAAAATTATATTCATTTTTAAAAAATTCATTTCAATGTAATCATAATGATAAATATTTTTTATGTCCTAAAATGTGTGATTTTTTATTGAATAATTAAACAATGATTTTTGATAAACATTCATTTCAACTAATTAAATCATGTAATTTTATAATTTATTTTATTTTGTGTCTAAAATAAAAATAGTTTAATTAGAAATATTCAATTTAAATAAAAATGAATCATCATTACAGCTAGATTTAATATTAGTTTATTTTTATAATCAAAAAATCATTATTTTAAAACATTTCTTCATTTCATTATTAATATAATATTAAATTAATTACATCTATGCCTTGAAATTGAATCATGAAAAAGTATTAAATATTTTATATCAATTGTTACTAATATGATAAATATGTGCTTTTTATTTTGAATATTTTGATTAATAATGGTAGTAAATATTCTCTACATCACTAATGGAAAACCAGATAGTAAATTTCAAAGATAGTGGTTGTATATAAAGTATACAAATAAACAAAATTATTTTTTAAAAAAAAGTAATTAATTTGTTCTTTATATATCCCATTGATTTTTAAGGTAAAAAAATATTTCCTTTTTTATTCAATATATAGAAATTACTTTATTATCATTTAGATTTCAATGTTTAAATAATTTAATAGTTATAAAAATGATATTAATGATATTTAATAATGATATATATTTTATAAAATAATTTAAAATTCATTAAAATATAATATTCTTCCCAATGAAATGTATATTGTCAAAAATATAATGTTTGGGTCATTAATGGTCATTTTGTCCAATATAGAAACGTTCTTGACTAATAAAGAGTAATAACATATATATCACCATGATTTTCAGCAGGATTTATTGGGCTTAAATTAAAGAGAAATTGTTAAATAGTTTATATAATCCCAAATAAATTTTATTTCAATTAAGTATTTATATAATTCCTCACTCTATCATGAAATTATTCAAATTTTTAATTAAAATTGTTATATACAATTATATTTAATAAAGGTAATAATTTATGAAATTTCAAGAATGTATCGCCCCTTAAATATAACAAGAAACATCCCATCCCCTTTTTAATGAATATAATTCCATTTGGATTATCCAACACCTAACCAAGTAAATTGGTTACATGAATTATCATGTCATCATGGCCTTTTTCTATCAATGTACCTTCATTGCAATGATTCATATATAATTAATATTATCTCATTAAAATATGTGGAATTTTCATTAACCTATCATTTTAAATTTTTTTCATCTTAAACATATTTAAAATATTCAGAATCCATTAAAAATTAATTTCATTAATAACATATATATATTTATATTTATATTTACTGAAATGTTATTATGTTAATGGAATAAATATATCCATATCATATTTTATCAAATAGAAACCATAAATGTCATTTTTGAATACAATATACTATTAACTCAGGAATGGATGTAATCTATTTTCAAATAAAACCTCTTATAGATTATTATACTCATTTATTTAACATATTTATATTTGATATTAAGAAAATAATAATCATTTCTAAATAATAAAATATTTTATACATTCATAAACTTACATACATTTATAGATGAAAGTTTTATTCATGTAAAGATATTGATTAACACTTCAATGAAGCAATTTGATCCAATTTTTATTGTCAAATTCCATTGATACTATATATAAATGTATATTTTTAAATAATGTAATTTTTTATACAATAATCATTTTTAAGGATAAAATAATACAAACCTTCTATTAGTTTTTTTGAATAATGGAAATATTACTCATACATTTGTGTGACCATCAAAATACAATATTTTAATATAGTTCATTTCACATATCCACCTTTCATTTTGTGTTGTAAAACAATAATTTATTTATACATGATTTAATTATTTCGTGGTCATTCTATAGATATGAAATAAAAATGATATTTTTTACAATTTTTTACATACCAAAGTCAATATGAACACATAAAGTCAATATCATCCAAATAACATATATGAATATAATTCATTAATTAATTTTTTATAACATTGACAAAGATTAGAATGTGAAAAATAATTATGAATTTTGTTCTGAAAAAATAAATAATTAATATATTTGTTATATTTACTATGATAATGATCATAAATGATTAGTCATACTCGAGGTAAGGGAAATGATAACATAAAAACTAATTTACAAATTTATTGATGATTTATTTTAAAGAAAATTATTCTATGTCCATAATCATTAAAATAATAATATATTTATTTAATTAAAAATTAAAAAAAATTATAATGAAAATATACATTAAATATTCAATTTTTTTAAAACATTGTATATACCAATATTTTTATATATTTTATTGAGATCATTTTTATATATTAAAAAAATAAATGTGGATTGTTCTGTTTTGATATATATATATTCTAATTATTTCTCACTATAGAAATAGTTTTTTGATGTTTTTCATCCTTTAAAATATTTTATATTATATTCAAACTAAATACATTATTCATTTAGATAATTATATTATCATGTAGATTTTTAAATGGAATAGATATTTAAATTTCTAAAATTTCATTAATATAGTTTAAAAATATAATAATACAAGTGTTCATGTGTTACTATTTATTATTCTTCATGTATGTCGTTTAAAATGATGGATGTTCGAATTATAATATATGGATTGGCGGTTTCCTTAGATTCTGGGAATGGAAGGTTCTATTGTAAATAAACGGTGAGCCCGATATAGCCGTATAATTCATTTAGAAAATGAATTGTTTTAACAATCCATGTTTCACCTAAAATGTTGTTAGAATTTACCTAGTCAATTATTCCATTTGAAAGATTAATTATTAGGGTAATATTTAAATTTTATCTTATGTTTCATACATAATTTTCATATTATAATTATTTTTTTGTAAGGAAATATTATTAAATCCCAATCTAGGCAATAATTATTAGGTTTAAAATAACATATATGACACTTCTGAATGGTGATCCTTATAAATTATTCCAAATATTTACTGATATTATAATGATTTAAATACAACCATTCTGAGTATTATTTTTTCCCCTTTGTATTTGTTATGATATTTTTTATTAAAATCATTGGGAGGAGAATCTGATTTCTAGTGTAAGAAAATAATTAATTTGTCCCAGAATATTAATTAAATTATGAAATGTTAAACAATATTATGGTCTAATGAGTTTCTTTCAATTTTGTTTATATTTACCTTAATGATATTTTTTCTAGTCATCCCACGTTTTAATAAAATTTTCACATGGTTTTAATTACGTATTGGACAATGATAAATAAATAAATATTATATTTAATAAAATTTCAAGGAAAGGAATTTTTTTTACAATTTTGTTTTATAGAAAAATATAAATACTAAGTTTTATTTACCACTATGCGATGTTATAGTTTTTCAAGTCGTGAGGCCTAATATCCATAAAACACAAACATAAAATACCACAAGGAATTCATGGAAATTAATTATTGTACAAATATTCAATTTTATAGATTAGTTTTGGTTTGGTAATTATGGTAACCATATATAATTATATATTTACATTCTCAGATTTTTTCATCAAAAATATTATTTTTATAGATATATTAACCATGTTGTTTCCCTTATTTTAAATTTATTTATCTCAAAAATTTAATATTACAATAATTCTTTCATATATGAAAAATAATTTTATCATATAAACAATGATATATAATTGGGTAAATTTCAAAGGGTTAATCATTTCCCTAATCTCAATTCTTATAAACGTATTCTATAGTGATACCTGGTGGAGTACCTTGTCTCTAGCTTCAAAATCAATATCTCACCATGGACTATTATAGTAATTTTTTTTATATTGTGTACTTTAAATAGTTCATTCAATAGTTTGAGCCTTCATTATAATCACATGATAAATATCTTTCCCCAAAATATTATGATATTAAATATCCTTTTATCATTTTGGATTTGTGTACCATAATCCTTTTAATCCCCATATTTTCCAATTTGAATAATGGATAATAAAATGTTGTTATAATAGCTATCTTCTAGTGGAATGTGTGGATCTAAAACACATTTGTAATATTTTAAAATTGAAATCATCTAATAATATATAGTTTTAATGTATTATTTATATTGTCTATATATTTAATGATAATGACCTCTGAGAAATATGAAAATTGAATTCAATTATTGTTGATGAATTCTTTAGATTATCAAGGTAAACCTCATACCTCAATTCACTAAATTCAAAACAGTAACTACAATAATCTTGACAACAAATTTTATGTATGTAATGAATGTTTTAACATAAAATAAGTATCCTCCAATCATAATGAAATGTGAGAAATTTTTAAGCTGATCAAATTCAACCGAATGGTCATTCAATACATTAGTGGTCCTCAAAATACCTATAACCACATGAATGGAATCATTCTAAAATATCAATATTGGTATGGGTAATTGTTTCAGAAACTTCATAGAATTATGAAATTCAAACATAACATTATTGAAGACCAAGAATTATAATATCTATTTTAAAATTTCAAACAATATATTTTTCAAATATATCTATAATTTTTTCTATTGAATCTTTGAGGTATAATGATAAGGTATATATATTAAGCATAGTTCATTTTTAAATTATAGATTAAATGGGGTTCATATTTATTCAATAAATATTAAAATTCAATAATTTTCATGATTAACCATTAGAGAATACACTACCTTATTATATATTTTCATATACAATTATTTTACTAATTGATCATAAAATGGATTGATGGTTTAGTAGACATTTTTAATGGTATGATTTCTCCACATTTAAAAAGAAATCATGGTATATCCTTTGAATATAGAAGCGTATTCACCATTTTTCAATCCCCATATTTGATATTATTTCATGATTATTGCTACTGATGGTATCAAAGTCCATTTTATCCTTCCCATGGTGGTAATATATTAAAAATACATTATTCTATTTCCATTACAATAATATATATTGATTAATGATATACTCCATCAGAATTAATATATACCACATTATATTTTGTTTTGTATATATATCACACATTTCACCATGGAGATAATCTCAAAATATCTGTAATGGAAGTATTTTTTCAATTAACACCAAATTAAGTGTACATAAATTTAGATTCTCAAGGTGGATTTAGGTCACTAAAAATAGTGGAAAATCTTCTTCATGGAATATATGGTAATTTAGGTTTCCTTAATACAATGGTGTTTCATCATAATTTTGTATTTGTTCATTATGATAGATTTTATCTTTATTATTGGGATAATGTTAATGTCCCACATAAAAAATCAAAGAATGAACTCATGCCTCATTATAATGGGTTTGTGATGGGGGATGATTTCTGGAGATGTCATTTTTCATAATTTAATGATTCTATCATTATATATATTATTTATATTGGTATGGATGATCAGGTTATATCTATTCAAGAGCTATCACCAATAAGTTCAAGATCAATAAATTTTAAATTATTGGTTATATCGTATTTTTATTCAGATGATTTAAATTGAAGTCAAAATACGTTGTGAGAATATTTTCCTCCTTTTTGGGATTCTCATAATGAATATTCATCTTATTAATTAGTGGTCTATTGTATATCATGATCTCTTTAAAATAATTAAAGTTTCTCACATAGGGGAATGACCAAATTATATTTAATAGTGGGTAATGATATTTTTTTCAATCCACTCAGGATCAAAATATATAGGTTACATATAAAGATTTTAATAATATGAATAAATTTTATTTTTTCAAATCCTAGAAATGAAAATTGTAGTTCATATTTATAATAATTCCGAAAAAAACATACATTGATAATGAGGTGGATTCGTTTAGATACGATTCTTATTTATTACTATAGGATAGTTTGACTATCCATATAATTATGTAGGTTTTTTATTAAATGTTAGATGGTGAGACTAATCATTATATCAACGACTAAAACCTCCCATGTGTAGTGATATTTACCAAGTAGTTCGTCTTCAAAAGGTGAATTTTTGTAGAGATGTGTCATTAATGTTACTATTATTTAAAATGAAATGTTAGAAAATATGTAGAGTATATAATAGAATGGAAAATTTATTTAGGTGTTCTAGATCCTTCTATGTAGAATCAAGTGATTTAAAGCCAAGTTAATTTTCAGAATGCATCTTATGAATATTTTTAACTAGTACAAGTGTTGGGGATCTTTCATGATATTGTAGCCTTAAAATGTGAAACGAATTTTTAGGGACAAATAGCTAATCATATTGGTGATCTACTGAGGGATGGAGAAGATGATTGAGAGTTTTATTTTGATCGAGTGGATATTCAATAGATTCATGTTGTTAAATTGATAATATCATATGATAATCCAAATGGAAGTCCTCAAAAAATTATTTAAGAACATCATGATAGAGAAAAGGTTGTTTTAAACCAATATCCAAGGAAGTCTTTGTGGACACATAGAGAGAGAAATTCTCAATATAAATCTACTAATATGGTTGGAAATGATTTTTCCATTATAGTTACCCATATCATGGATGAATTCAGAAAATAATGGATCTCAAATAACATGTTGGGTAATTAGTAATATATAGACGATAAATAATTTCAATATAAAATATGTTACTTAGATGCTAGAAAAAAGTTCAAGGAATCATATAATGAAGGATTTTCATCTGGTACAATGAAGAAGGAGAGTTTATGAAATAATTTTTCACATTTATGCCTACTATGAAATCACTATCTCTCTAAATATGAATAAAATAACAAGGTAACAAATTCATTCCTTCGGAAGACGTACATGAATTGGATTTTGATAATTATAATGACATCAATTCTATATTTATGATTATTTTGAATATTTTAGTTTTTAATGATGGAGGTTGTTATTCTCTAAAGGAATTCCCACCCTATTATATATTATTTTCTCTTTTATAAAATGTAATATCCCCATATTTTCTTAAAACTGTTAAATTTTTGTTATAATGAATCATTATTTGGCATGATTAATATGCCACCACCATGCCCAGATTCATTTTTAAAAATTTCAGAAACATTATTTATCAACCAATATATATAATAGACAAGTCAAAATTGTACGGTTTTATTGTTATAAGTGTAGTGATTAAAAATAAAATATTCCCTTGATATTTTTTTCAAAACTCTATTAATTGAAATATGGACCTATTCAAAATTTGTTTTTACATTAGATATGAAAATAATGAGAAATAACTGATGAATTTTTTATTGTATTCATCCCAAAAATGTATAAAATGGGTCTAAAATGTAGTAGATAATGTAGTAATATGTTCAATAACCATTTTCATTGAATAATAACAAAACCATTCCCTTTCTAGTGATAAGATGACACCAGAATGATATATTTTTTTTCATATTTCACCCATTAAAAATTTTGAAATAAATTTCTCTTTTTTCAATGTTTTTAAAACTATTCATAAATGTTATTCATTATTTTTATTTCAATTATTATGTATATGAATATCCTCTATAGTAAAAATTTAATTCATATAAGGATATTATTTAAATTCTCTATTAATCACAAACATGAATATAGTTAGGGCTTTTGTGTGATTAAAATCAAAAACTAGAAAATAATAGTGACCATATATTGTATTAATGGTCTCATTTAGAACAATATCTCATTACAATCATAATTGATTATATTTTAAGGGATTTTATTTCTTTTAATTATTAAAAATGTTGTTAATTAATCAATTCATAAGTACAATATAAAGGAAATTTATTCTAAATTTCATTCATTTTCTCCATGATAGAAATGAAATTGACACTTGATTCATATGACTCCTAAGAATTATGGCTTGTCTACCCTATTCTAATGAATATGGGAATATAAAATAATTATTTTGATTATTCTATACATAATTTTATTTTTAATATTACTCAATATTTCATAATATATTATTTATTTTATACATAAGTATATCAATGTGTATATGTTCCATTAAAAATTCATCCTCACAAATATAGGGGAAAGCCTGGAAAAACCTCAAGAGAATAATATACATATAAATAAAAAATACACATATGAACCATATTATGTATCTATCTATTTATTTATGAAAACTAACACTCATGATGTGGTATTTAGACCAATATAACATAAATAAATACAGTGGTTTCTCATAGTCACATGTTAACTGATATATCATTATTAGATGATATCATATATCAAATGTGAGAACTATGTAAAATTAATCTATGTGGTGTATATTTTGAGAGTGTCCATAAAAGCCTATATTAAAATGAAATTTCAGAAAAAGAATAATTATATGATTTTAAATAAGAACATTACAAATAACATATATAAGATTAAATTTATCGACATTGTATTAAAGATTCATACTATAAAGAATTATTAAAGATTATCTGGTATTATATTTTTGGGATGGTGATTTTATTCCCATAAATATTTTCACAGATATAATGGAGTGGGTTCAAGTGGAATAAAAAAATAGATATAATAGGGATTGTGAGTTTAGTAATCACCGCTTTTTTCTAAGACCCATTTTCGTAGATCTAATTTAAAAGGATTTCTATTTCTTCTTGTCTTATGAGTTTTTTAATATTGAATCTTATCATTTACCATTTTATTTTTGAAATGATTTTTTAATTTCAATACTCTATAAAAAATATGCATGAGACTACGAGAGCTTCATTATGATGAGTTTAAATTTAATTAATTTAATTTTTTAGTCTTTCTATATATCTTTATAATAATTTATTATAATTATTTATAATATATTATTTTAACAACCAATTCTTTATTTTATATGAAATTTATTTTTTAAAATTATCATAAAAAAGTTATATAAGATAAATATAATTATTTGTAAAAACTATTTATAATAAAAACATATCCAAAATCCATATTTCTAGTAGACATGTACTAAAATAGAAAATATATAACTATCATATTAAATTTTTATAAATAACATTCTATATATATCAAAAATAATTCAATAGGTTCCAAAATTCTCCTATGATGAGGATAATAATATTTATTTATTATTGTATTCGTTTCATTGTTTTCAATAGATATATCATCATCATATAATATAATTGTAATATAAATTTAAACATTATTGTAACATTTTTTTACATTTGGTTTCATTAAAAAAATTAATATTACTAATATATTTCATTTATTCATCATTTAATGTATATAATTTCGAATTAAAATACTATTTATTTTGTGATATTATATATTAATTATTTTATTTTATTGTCTCATATATATTACATATTCAAACACACAAAATTTATTTTATTATGAATATATATAAAAATCATAGGATGTTTTCTGTTTTCATAGGTGAATGTAATTAGTTATTATTTCGATTTTTTATAAAATATGATATGGAATGTAAATATTTTAAATTCACCGTTACTATCATAGATATTTAATTTCAACTTATCACCTATAAAAATAATTTTGGACCAATAAAATGTGGATTATATTGATATAGGTTAATATTTTCAAAAAACTAGTAATATGTGAGGTTATAAATTAAAAATAATTTTCATATGGAAGATAATAAAAAATATTTTGAGGGATAAAATTTCTATATGAAAAGATAAAAAATTAAATTTCCATTAAGAAAAATATTTTTATCTTTTTAAAAAATAAAATAAATATATAAATTATTATTTTTTATGGTAGATATGAATTACAAAAAATAATAATTGGTAATTATTAAAACAATTAATGTAAACATAATTTTTTAAAAAATTAATTCATTAAATTATTATAGTGGAATCAAAAACTGAATTCTAGATAAAACTATTTAAAGATGTTGTCATAAAACCAAAGAATCATCAATATTCAAAAGTCATATTAAAATATGATTAAATTATGTTTGAAACATTATTTAACACTATTTGGTACCAATAATGTACTGTTGGAAAATAAATTTAATGTTAGTTGATCAATACTTTAAAGGAACATAGATAGTGGATTTTATTCCAATATAAATTTAATAGGTTTTAATTCTGGAAATAGTGAATGATGAAATATAAAGGCATACATACCAGTCGAAAAATCCATAAAAGTAAAAAAGAATTAAGAAATAAATAATGTTGTAGATAATATAAGAAATATGTAGATATATTGATTGAGGTTTATAAATAGCGTACCATATAGAACCCACTAGAACTATTATCCCACATTAATTATATTTAAAGGTATGAACCATAAATACAAAATAGGTTAAAGATACCATAAGTTTGAAATAAATTAATGATATGTTTAAGGTTATAATTTTCAAAAAATATATATGATACATATAAATTAATATAGAAAAAATATTACCAATATTTTAATATATGGGTGATTTGAAAAAACAGCATATCATTTTTTCCCAATAGGATTTGTATATCCTCCATATTATTTAATTAATAAAATTTATTAAATATTCAAAACAGTATATCCATTTTAATGTTCACTTATTCTGTATTTTTCCTTTTTATAAATTTTCCATCGTTATTCATTAAATTAAAAATTTTTATTCCTCATTTTATTCAATTTGAGTTTGAACTATTCAAAACCACGAAAAAAACATTTTTATAATTTATGTGTTAAAAATATAAATCCAAATGATTTTATATATTTATAATTATAATGTTATATCTATTGAATCCTTCTAGATTCATTTGATTACGATAAATCATTATGATTTTTAAATTTATATCATTTAGCATGAATTGACTATTTCTAATAGTTATCTTGAACACGATTGAATATGTTGGGTATTATTATTATCGTCCACAAAATATGAGCACTAATAGAAAAAAAATAATTGATTAAATTTAATTTTAATTTCATCCTCAATCATGAAATACATATATTGAAATTTTAATTTGGGAATAAATGAATGTAATATAAAATAACTAGTATCGTAAATTTTAACACACCATGGGTATGAAATTCATTTTAAAATGTGTTTAAATTTTAGGAAATCCCAATAAGTATTTTTTTACAGAAGAATATGTTTATAACAAATATATTAATTTAAGTATACATTTTCAGGTAATATGTAATACATAAAAAAGTATGTGGGTAATTGAAGTAAATGCACATTTTTTTAATATGTACATTTGATAGCTAGATGACTTATGAGTTTATTTATGATTAGATATAATTGGAAATATTTACCCATAATTATATTAAAAGGCTAATAAAACATGAAAATAAAATCATGTATATATACACATAATATTAAAGAATACTATTTAATAAAAATCTAACAAATTAAATTAAAAGATAAATAATTTTGGAATCATTATCTCAGTATTGTAGTGGGTTATATAATTAAAATATATGAATGGTATTGGGTTATATTTTAACACAAAATAATAAAAACTATTCCAATTTTTTTAATGTATACAAGTTATAGAAAAAATAATAGAAATATAAAAAAATTATAAAAACACAAAAATAATAAAGGTGATAGTGGCTTCGATACCCATATTTGGATACTGTAAGTGTTTTTTAAAAGTGTTATATATGAATAATTTTCTATCACTAATCTATGATAGATAAAATACATGTCAATAAAATATAATTTTTTAAATATTATTAATATGAAAATACTATTTATAACATATTATGATTAATGAATTTTAAATTATAGAGGAGGATTTTGTATGAAATCACATTCCTTAATATTTAGGTGGACTCATTTAGATTGAGATTAAGGCCCCTAGGAGAGAAGATTTTCCAAAATAAAGACTTAGTTTTATGGGATGGTATTAATATATTGTGATTTGGGAAGATATTTTTCAAATGGATGAATATTGCAAGGGATTTGGAATGGGGGAGGTGGGGTGTCAAAATTTTAATGGGATGATAATTTTAAAATAATGTGTAAATTATTTTATCAATTTTTTAAAACTATAGGAAACTCTTCCAATATTGAATGAAAGTATAAAAACACTTTATAAATGAAAAACAATATACTAAAAAAATACAACATCGGTCCCAAAAACAAATATATTCGTTCCTAAATATGAAAATTTATTTTACAAATATATTATTGTTTTTATAAAATACATTTTTAGTCATGTAAAACATCTAATATTTTTTATACATTATTTTTTATGAAAATGTCAAAAATTTAGTAGTATTTGTGACATTTTTTTATACAATATAGAAAAAATATATTTTCATTGAAAAATATTAAGAAATAAGACTATCATAATTTTTATTTCTTTATTATAAAAAAAGTTTTTATATAAAAAAATTATACGTAACTAATTTACATATTAATCAATAATATAAAATCACTCACTCCATCTGATAAAATTCATTTGGAATAAAAAAATATTTATTTTATTATAATTTCATTAAAATATATTTATTACAATATTCTTATTATTATCTTTTTCATAATTAATTTTTACACTTAAGTCATATTTGTTTGATGTAATTTTTTTTTCAAATCAAGCTAAATTAATGTCTAAAAAACAAAAAAACCATTTTTCTCTTTGTGTAATAAATATACAATGTGATTAAAACGTTTTTTCAGTGAAAATATAAATTTAATAAAAAAACATTATAAAAATTTAATAAATTTTTTATGATAGTAATACACTATACACATATGAAAATGATATTAAAATTAAATTTATAAATATTTTATATATTAATATTTTCCTATAACATGTTATTTTACATTTTAATATGGAATTTTTTGTATAATTATTTTTTTTATATTTATAATTATATCAATTATTTAATAATATTATTATATATTATGAAAATAAAAAAATCATGGTAAAATAAATTTTTTTATTTATTACTGATATTTAACTATTTATTTTTATCATATTTTTTCACATAAAAATTCAAATGAAATTATAATCATTAGTTACATGTAACAAAATTATTTCCACGAACATATCTATTATACATTGTTAATAAATAGATTATAGTAACATAAATACCATCTAAATTTTAAAATGAAAATAAAAGGATTAATAAAATTAATATAGTAATCAAATAAAATTTTAAGGGTAAAAATGAAAGTAATATCAATAAATATTTACTCAATGTAAATATAAGATATTTATAGAAAAAATAGACTACTCATGAATTTAACATTTAGAAAAAATATATATTTAAATATGAATATATATTCTATTTTTATATGATTTGAAAAAAATTTAATGTAGAAATAAAAATTATATATATATTTATAATTTGAAAAATTATAATTCATAAAAATATTTATTAACATTTTTGGACTCTACAACAACCCCAATCATGGTTCTCATTACATGATGAAGGGAATCATATATAACTATAATATTCTCACATTCAAATCACATACCCATAATTAGTTATCCCACAACATGGATGTTGTAGCATCATAATAAATCTATATTTAACTAATTTAAAAACAAATATTCTCAGTTAAAAAAATAAAAGTAAAAGACAAATTTATTTTTTTCCTTTTATAATATTTTAAAATAATGCATAATTTGTAATCATATTTATCATATTAATTATGTCACATGTTTCCCAAATATTATATAAATTTATAAAAAGTTTTTTATAAAAAAAATTATATATAGGATATCATCTTTATACATATACATTAATTTTGAAAAGAAAATAAATTTAAATATAGTTTTAATTTTAATTAATTAATTATAAACTAATAATTAAAAAATATGATACATGTTTCTATAGTAACAAAATTTTTAAATATAAACATTAAAATAAATTTCTTGTAAAATTTATTGTGAGCCATCATATAGATATTTGGAAAAAAATTCTCTGAAATAATATTTTAAAATGTAATTTTAATTGAAATTATAGTATTTTTAGTTGCTAAAGGTTTTGTAGAATATTTTATATAAATATTGTATAAATAAAAATGATTTTTTTGAAACATTAAAAAACGTGATTAATAACATGACATTATTATGAAAAATTTAAAATAATTTAATTAATCTACTCTTTTTTGTAATAATATATAATAAATGATTGTTTATTTTTATTTTTTAATATATATTTTAATGTTATTTTAACCCCACTAGTTTTTTGATATTAACATTTTATTGCATCATTTTATGTTTTTAAAAGGATGGTGTAGGCTTTAGATATGTTTATGATTTTTTCAAATATTTTGGATGAATTATATAAGGAACCTTGTTATTATGTGATTTTACGAAACCATAATGATATCCTAGTTATCTATGTGAGATTAATTAGGTATAAAATTATGAGAAAAAATTTCATATAGTTTACAAAAAATTAACTGTTCAAATCTATATTTTGAATTTCTATTTATAACTATTTATCAATAGTTTTTAATAAATAATGGCCAAACCAGTTTCATAATTAACTAGATGTGAAAACTGTTTTTTAAAACAACTTTCCCCCAAAAATAAAATAATTTCAATTATGGATATGTCTCTCTAACCAGATGTTCATTTTGTACATTTTGGTGATTACTATTCTTCTAAATGATCCCCTCTGGGATTATTAGAGGATTAAACCATGGAATTTTTAGTAAGGTATCTACTACATATTGTATTCATTTGACATCTCATTAGGATAATTGGAAAAACATTTGATGGGATACCTTTCCTTGATCCACAGTTAAATAAATGTTTCAATTGGCGTTTTCTCAATGATTTTTAAAGCACAGACATCACTACATAGATCTACAAAGGCATGGTGCGATTACATATTGACTAATTCATTCATGGTAACTGTAATCATTCCCTATCAACATCTTAAAATAACTATATGGAATTGGATAACTATAAATAGTTTATATATTTTCATTTTAATCCATCTTTATTAATGATTATTGAAAATATACCTAACATTATTATTTTACAATCATAGTTTATAGAAGATTAATATTATATGTTTTATAAAATTATTTAAATATAATTTGTTAATTAAATTATTTTTTGGAAATTATTTTTATTCAAAATATGTTATGTGATATTGATTTCAATATGTGGTTGTTTTTGTATGCAGCAATATTTTCTACTGCCAATTAGGGCACATGGTTTTTATAAATAGATATGACTTTGTACATATGATGAGTTAATAATCACTAATACTCAGTTCCACACTAGTTGATAAGGTGACTCTTTCTACTCCTTCTGATAACATTCAAATTGATGTTGAATATGAGAAGAAACATCTCTTCTGTAATGAATATATGGCTGTTGGACACTCCTTGGAGACATGTCGGAAGCATGTCTCATATGAGGAGTGTAGAATGAAGGGTCATCCAGCAAATCTATACCGTAGGAAATCAAATCCTTCTGCTCATGGTGGTGATGCACTCATGGTTCCATCTTCCTCTGTTGTAGATGTGATGACTTCTAGGAAACCCGATTCTCATGTGTCTCATATGAAAGGCAAAGGTTTGTTGGTGGATGTATCTCCAGAGAAAATTGGCCCCTCTGTCCCTCCGGTTGTGGTCCCTCACTGTTTGCAGGGTAATGTCTCTGACCAGGCTGATGCATACCAAGGTGTTGACTATCATCAGGAAATTCAGAAGCTCTTTCATTCTTCTGCATTGTCTAAGAAATGGGGGAGTGCTTCTGAAGTTGAAGGGGAGAAAGGTACCCCTACTCAGGCTTTGGGTAGTGGTGTGTGTACATCTTTAAGGGATGTGGTCGTGAGGGGTAAGGAAAGGCTGACTTGTGGTGAGGCTATATTGCCTACCACAGTTAAAAGGAAACCAAGGAAGGATTACTCTATAGTTCCGAGGACGGTGACCACCATGTCATCCTCTATGAAGGCTAAGGAGAATCTATCTACGGAGCAATTGGAGATCAGGAAGAAGTATATCAAGTTGCTCAAACAATATGAGCCCCAATCAGAATGGGATTTAGCCGATGCGGATGATATGACCAGGTACGAATGTGATTATTATGACTAATCTGACATGTAACCTCGCCCTCTTTTCCTTGTTTGTTTCTGCACTTTTCTTTTTAATAATAAATTTGCGGTCCAAGCGTGCTTGGATCTGACATTTTGGTTAATAATCACTAATATCCAGATTATCATCATGGATTAATTCATGTAACTGTGTGTGAGTATGTTAAATAGTTATTCCAAGAGGAAATAATCAACACACTGTTTCTAAAGATACATGTTTTATTAATCAATGTAATCATTAAAATATTATAAAATTACATTTTTTATATAAACTTATTAGTATATCTGTATGTCTTTTTTATAATAATATATAGTGGCATATTTCTATAAATTATAAAATCTTATTACTGTGTTAAAAACATTTTTAGATTCTTATATTAGTCAGCCTAATGTCTTGATATACACATCCCATGAATATTAAAAACTGGTGCATATATAGATAATCATAATCATGACATGCGTAATAAAAATGTTTTCTATCTATGAAGTTGATCATGATGATGGTATATGAACAATGACTATTAATTATGCTTTTATATGTTCATGGTAGATAATTAGATGGATTCCACCTCAGTTTCATTTCATTAAGATTAATATTTTTAATTTTGAATAATTATATAATATATTCTATAACTACCATGATTAATATTTTTATTGTTTTTTTTATTTTCATGTATAATATAAATCATCATATATTATCATGATTGTTCCTTTCTATTCTTTCATATAATATGTTTTTATGTTCAAGGGAAAATATTCTCATATTGAACATGTATTCTCTTGGTATTTATTTCGAGAATTTTCTCTGATGGGGACATCGCCTAGGGTGAGTATAACCTCTTCTTTTTCACAATGTAATGAATTGGTATGGGATAATTCAATTTAACTTCATATAGTGGTATATTAACTATATACCACCCCTTTAATAGTAAAACCATTTTCTAAATTATATTTTTTAATAAAATGAAAAGTTTATACATTTAAACATAATTTATTATCAGTTAAAAAGTTATTGAGATATAATAATACATATAAGAATGAACAGTCCTAACAAAAGATATAATATATATTTTAAATATATTTTTCTAAAATAAAACATAATTTTTTATTTAGAATATATATTAAAAATTATTTGAAAAAATAAATTTAAATCATTGATTCAAAGTGATTAATATAAAATAATTTTAAAAATTTAATTTTTAAAAAAAAAATTATTTTAGTGAATATTAGAAATATAGTTTCATCATTTAATGTAACATTCATGGTATCATCATGAAATAAATATGAATAATATATTTTTAGAAAAATTAAAACTTTTTTTTATATTGATATAATGAGTATAAATATTCATTTTTTAAAATAAAATTATAAAAATAAGATTTAAATATTAACATAATGAATGAGATACAAGCCATGAATATATTGTAGGGAAGATGTATTTTGCCTTTATCAAAGCTTAAAATATTAAATATAGTAAAAAATTACATGACATGTATTGGTTAATCATGATTTATTTCACCTTGATAGAAATCAATTTTTGATGAAAATTAAATTTTTTGAATTCATGCACCGAAAGGGTTTCACAATTTGATATTATTTTATTCAATGATATTAACCACAAAAGATACATAATATATTTTTTTATCCTATATAATGACCACATTATATATTTTTAAGGTGATTATTGAAAAATTATCGGTGATCTATATCCTTTGTGATCACTTTGTTCATAGGTTGACACCTATAGAGGGTGTGTAACAAATAAATGGTATGGGTTCATTATAAAATTCCAATGAAGCATGTTATGGAAGTTGTGTGGAATTAATTTATGATTCACATTGTTATCAATTGGTGTGATATATCCATCCATTAATGTTTTATTTCATTCCTTTCCTTTTTACTGATGATCTATTGGTTTCCAATCTTCATTTTCAAAGTCATATTTGATTCCACCATTCATGATGTTGTTGTATATATCCATTTAATATAATAATTTAATTTCTATATGTTATTTAATGATCACTAATTTATTAATGGAAAATGAATTATTCCACATATATAAGAGTTTGTGTTGTAAAGGATAACCATTTTAGAAAATATTTAGATTTAAAATTTATTTTCTTTATTATTAAATTGTTGAATAAAATATGAGCATGGATTTTGAAAATGATTTTATATACATAAACCTCTGCGTACATTGGGTGACTCATGAAATGAGCAATTTACTTTTTTTATTAGTTCTCCTATAATTTATGATATCAACAGAATTTGGGAGGAATCGATATTATAAGGAACCTATATATTCCTAGTTTGTGAGTTATAGTATGAATTATCATTTTCTACAACCCAAATGGGTTTTTATCATTTAATCCTAGTTCATTACCAGATAGATTATTTCTTAGATATTTTCTCATGTGACTATCTTATCGTGTGCCTATGGTTGTACATTCTTATGATTTCGTACATTCCATTCAAATTTTATATATTTATGGATTTGATAAATATAGTTATTCCATTCTTGAAATTGAAATAATTTATTAAAAATGGTTTTATTTAAGAAAAATGAAAGTAAAATTGTTTTATTAATGCTGTTATTTCTTCCTTAATGATATTATAATTTTTATTGATTTTATGTTGGAATCACACTAGACTATATTCTCAAACCCTAGTATTTTCCTTTTGGGTTTTATAGAAAATATTTTTTAGGACTCAGGTAAAGTTAATGGCATCATGTATCATTATGAGGTCTCATAATGTTAGTTTCCTTACTAGTTGAGTATATTGGTTATGAAGGATGTTCATATGAAAACCTATTATTTTTTTCATTTATCTTTATTGTTTGGCATGTTTGGATTCACCTTTATATCTCAAGAATATGTATTAATTTATTCTATGTATTATAGTATTTTTTTATTAATTACATACGTTACTTGTGGTTATTTTATTTATCTCACCTTGTGGTGGACCATTCATGGTGGATTTCCTAGTTTACCTAGGATGGTTTGTTATAG
Source organism: Viscum album (assembly GCA_963277665.1). Classification (NCBI taxonomy): domain Eukaryota; kingdom Viridiplantae; phylum Streptophyta; class Magnoliopsida; order Santalales; family Viscaceae; genus Viscum; species Viscum album. The sequence continues at coordinate 573,275,075 of OY728160.1, forward strand.
ATTGGTATTATCTTGAATACACAACCAAAATTTTGATTGTAACAACCTAGGTGTGTTTGGGTTTTTTGATAGACAATAGTAAGGACTGTCAAAATATGGTAGTAAGTGCGGAAAAGGGGCATGTCTAGCTTACTTGTGTCTCCAAATCTGAGTTATAATTTTCTGTACAAGATTTTTTTTGTGCATGAGACTTGGTGATTGAGTTTTTTTGAATGAACCATATATGATGTTTATTTAAATGTATATGATCGATAAATTGTTTTTTCTCAAATTAACATGGGTTCACAATTTCTTTAAATTCATGTGGTATTAATTGAATGATATGGATATCAAATGTATGTCATATGACTTTGGAATTATCTCATAAATGATACTTTTTTTAATTAGTATAGAATAACTCCTTTAAGAGATCCCCAAAATAATTATGATGAATTTTTAAGGATTTTATGTTTTAATAATCATTGGTGTGCCACACACATTAGAATGTTCTTCATTGCCATTGTTCTCATTTTTTCTTTTTTTCTTTATTATGTATTTCAACGAGAAAAAAAATATTTAAATAAGAAAAATAAAAAATTGTGAAAAAGTTGATGTTGAATAAAATATCAATTCTGAAATTATCAAAGGATGGTTTTAAATAAATTAGGAAATATAATTTCAATTAACTAAAACAAAATTCAATTGAAAATTATTTATAAATAATCAATGGGTATTTTTATGTGGTGTATCAAATGAAATTTTTTAGATAAATATTCAAAATTCATTGAAAAAAATGTATCAATGAATTATTTAAATGATTTTATAGAAATTTTATATTAAAATGTAATCGATATATTTAAAATTTTGGAATCATAATTATCATCACATTTTATTATCCAATTTAGATAATTAACATTGCATATGTTTTATATTTGATTAAATGATAATTTAAATTATCAATGAATATGAAAATTGTTTATCATTTTTTGTGATGCTTTTGATGATATAAATTATCACCAAATATGAAAAATGATTTTCATTTTATGTGATGTTTAAAATTATTATGGTTATAATTAATATTTATGAGCATGTGAGATCAATTTAAAGATAAATTTAGAATTTTTTGAGAATTAGAATGATTATGACATGTGATGTTTTATATCTTTTGAAAAAAAAATATGTTATAATTCTATGAAAACATCTACTAATCCTCAAGCAGCAATGTACCGATAGCATGAGACTTCGATGCACCACTCTGACATCATGAAAAAATACAATAGGGTTTCCCAAGTGTTAATATAGGATGTTCATTACCTTCTTTTTATCATGTTTAAAATTTTACTTTTGATAATTATAATTGGGGTTTTGAAAATTTATCATTATTTATTGTGATTTCATGTTGGTGTGTGTATCCCATAGAAATTTTTGTGAAATAATGAGTTATATAAGTGTAGCTTTTATACATATTTTATTATGAGCACTCGTTGTCGTGTATGTTGATATGTACTAATGTTGATATATTATTCTTACTTGTGTGCTTATTTTGTATTAATATTACCCTACCTTGACAGGTGTTAGTGGTATTTAGGATAGGTGGACCGTCATGATTTATTTATCCACTAGCGGGGGTGAACTCTTGTATTCAACTGTAGAGACAAGGTATGGGAACACTGTGGTCATATGAAAATGACATGGAATCATGTATATAGTGTGCTCGAGGCAGCCTTAATGCTATGTGTCATTCACCATGAGAAATCCAAGTCGATGTGAGTACACAAGTTGATATTCTCTAGATAATTCGGGTGTCATGGTCCACTTTATGGATAGATAACATAGAGTATAATCTCTACAACACTATGAGGATTCCATAGAAGGGATGGTTTTTTCCTCTGACTAATTTAGTTATCTTCTAGTATTGAACTGAAGATGGTATATCCTTGTGTTGTGGTGAATTGTTTAGCACACTAATTCTCAGTTTTGATTTTATGATTATTCATTTTCCTATATATATTATTAGTATTGAATAAACATATATAATTGAGAACATTACGTCAGGGGCCCAATTTTGGTTTCCTAGAGAGTATTGTACTCACACCCTAGTCGGGCATTTCGATGTTCTTGTAGATTTAATAAGAGACATAGAGAAGGGAAAGGTCCATGTGGTGACTATTTTAGTTGGTTTTGCATGGAACTGGGGTAGATGGAAGACTATGGATGATATTAGAAGAAACTATAGTTGTTATATTTACCATATACATTTCATTACTCTAGTAAGATTTCAACTTTAGAATAACTTTTTTATAAAACTTGTAAGTAATCATTTTTTCCCGTTTTTACTCTTTTAATTTAATTATTTCTCTTTTTATTATTATTATTTATACATATCGATGACATAACAAGGAGGTTTTAGTTTACCCATTTTTGTACCTAAATCTTCACTTCTATTAGGCAGCCTCTTCTATATGGGGAGGCAGGCATGAGGTCATGTGGAATTCCGATTCGGACACGATGGGTTTGGTTAAGATGTTACATACATTCTCGTCTAGACTCTACATTTGACGTGGTCTTGAGATAGATGTACCTATGTGTGAAAATTCTGACAATGAGTTTCGGGATTGACATGGGGTATCCTAGTACATGACAATGGTCCTTACTGCACACCTATTTTTACAATCCTAGGAACATTCTTAGGATAATTCACAGTTTGATTATAAAAAAATTATGAATTATTTAAATGTAAATTTTTCTATATGAAACCATATTTATGATTATATGGTTAGCTATGTATAGAATTTTAATTTAAACTATGTATTTTTCTATGTTGATATTATGCACTATGATTCATAACATAATCAACTTTATTCCATTATTTAGAAATGAAACCTAGTGGAAGGAAAAGAATCTCCATGAACATGCATATACCATGTAGGAATTACCCTCTTATGCAAGATAATGATGTCGTATCTAGAGCTATGACTGGTGCTGAGCTATTTATAATTATACTTGGACAACTGACTCGTGTTATGACCAATATCATTACACATATGAATTATCATGATCCACAATGCAGATGAGCTGTATAGGATTTCTTTATGTGACCAAAGACATTATTATTCAATGGGACAATGAACCCATTTGTAATTGAGGAGTGGATAAGTTACCTAGAAAATATATTTCTCTCTTTTGGATTTAACGAAAGATATATGGTTGTCATGTTTTTCTAACATCTCTAAAGATATGAATAATAGTGGTGATCGTTATTCAAAAACACAATGAAAGAGGAGGAAATAGAAGATATGGATTGACATGATTTTAATGAAATATTCCTATAAAAATATTTTCCCTATGATCAATTAGAATAAATGGAATGGTAATATAGGAATTTGAGGTAGAATGAGAATGAAAATGTTGAAAAGTATGAAGCTATCTTCACAAGGATAGTAATACACGTCACAAACTATATATATAATATCAGGAAGATGGTTAATCTATAAATTTAAGTTTTAAAACCATTCCCTTAAAGGGAACTAGTCACCCAATGATTCTCATTATATAAAGATAACATCTTTTGTTCTATAAACAATGAAAAATAATATTCTATATATGTTGACTTTAAAGGAAAAAAATAGAATAAAAGGGGTGCCAAAAAATTATGGAAATGGTAATAAAGAAATATTGAAGATTGGAAGAGTTGAACTTATATCCTATAGTAATTGTGGGAAAAACACCCTGGAAATTTCTTGATGTGAATGAGAGTCTATTAGTAGTTCAGATATAAATGCCATCAATCTCAGTATTTTAAGGGGAATAAATAAGTTTCCAATTTTCAATGTTATAGTTTCAAGAAGATGGGAAATTTTTCTCATGAATGTCCAAAGCATTATGGAATCATTCCCAAAATAATTCCAAGGGAGCAAGACCATGCTTATGTGGTCACAACTATGGAGGATAATGTTCCCAAATACATGTTTAAAGTAACTTTAATAATTTACTTGAACCTATAAAATTATTTATTTTTACTTCTATCATTGCATTATTTCATATATTCTTATTTTTCCAAGAAAATTAGATATTTCTAGTTTGATTCAATCTAACAGGTCTCATTCTAAACTACAAATGGATGTATCATTACAAAATATATCTGTTAGGAAGTCACCATTATGAATATAAACATGATTTATCTGATCGTTTTATTTTTATACCCAAAATTGACATTAAAATATTCATTATTATGGATTAGATTTAAAACTATAAAGGAAATATTTATTACAAGAAGATGGAGGTAAAAAAAATTATGATTATTTGGATTCACTTATCTTTATGCCAAAAACATAACCATCTAATTCTCATCTATATTCCCCCATATAGCTATATATAATTTAATTAATTGCGATAACGGTAATGTTTTAACAATGGTTGAGGAAATGAATGGTGAAATAAAAGACATACCTATTTTGAAAGAATATGTTGATACATTTCCAAAACATTTCCCTAGACATCCTCCAGAAAAGAAAATTGAGTTTCCATTGAATTAATTCATGACTCAAGGACCATGTCAAATACTCTATATAGAATGGACATTGGGGAATTGGTTAAAATGAAGAAACAACTTCTGTAATTGAGTGATAATTACATTATTCACCCCAATGATTCTATATGGGAGATCATTGTCATCTGATTAAGAAAAAAGATAGATCTATGAAATTATTCATTGACTATGGAGAGATCAATACATTAATAATAATGAAAAAGTATCACATACATTTCGTTAATGTTTTATTTGGTAAAATTCATGGAGATAAATTTTTTTGAAGATTGGAAATAGGTCAAGATATCATTAGTTTCTTGTGAGGATGGGAGATATTCCAAAAACAACATTTCGAACAATGTATGGGAATTCCATGTTTATAGTAATAATTTTTTACTTAAAAAGGGACCCTCTATTTTTATGTATCTAATTCATATGATTTTCAATTAATATTTTGTTGACATTGTGGTGGTATTTATTTATGATATATTACTATATTCTAACATATTTGAATATCATGAAAATCACGTTTTTGCAATTCTGAAGACATTTAGATGAATTTAGTTATAAGGCATGTTTAGCATGTGAGAATTATAGATTCAACCAGTTTCATTTTATGGACTCATCTTCCCTAAGGATGGAATATTTGTTGATCCCATGAAGACAAAGGATGTTCAATAATGGCTTACTACAACAAAAAGAATAGTGGTATATAGTTTTATTTATTAGAATGTTCTTATCAGTAATTTTTTCCTAACATCGCCCGTTTATCCAACAAGTGACCAATATTACAGGTAAAGGGGTTATGTTCATATGGAAAAATTAATGCCTAGAATATTTTGAAAAATTTAACAAGTGATTAGTGAATTACCTGATCATAAACCTATAATCAGGGAATAATGATTTTGTGATCTATTTTGATTCATTAAATAAAGGACATGGTTGTGTCCTCTAAAAATGATAGAGTTATTTCTTAATCATGAAGGTAGTTAAATAGTCATGAAAATAACTATCCTACTCATGAACTTGTTTTGGATATATGATATTTTATCAATAAATATATAGGTAATTTCACTATTATGAAATTTTTGAGACATATATAGAACACAAGAGTCTGAAGTATCTCTTCCCAAAGAAATAACTCAACATGAGGAAAAGGTGATGGCTCAAAAAACTCTTGTATTATAATTATACCATACACTACCACCCAGAAATGGAAAATAAGTTAGCTAATGAATTTAGTAGGAAAGATCATGGTGTTCCCAAAAAAAATATTGATTGAAAATGATTCTTTTTACAAGGATCTAGTGAGGATGGATATTGGAATTATCAAAAATTGGAAACATCACTAATTTTTTAATTTGTTTCACAACAAACATTATTATAAATGATTCATTATCTTATCCTGATGATGAGAACCTACAAATGAAAATTACTGTTTTGAAATAGGGGATGTTGGATAACATAGTATGTGAATTTGGAATTCTTAAATTTTGTAAGTGGATATGAGTTCACTATATACTTAATCTCTAAAGGGAGTTATTTGATGAATCCCATAGATTATTTTCTCTATAAACCCTGGTAGCACTAAGATGTATAGATATTTTATGGAACATTTTTTTTGGGACACCATGATGTGGGAAATAAAAAATTATGTATTAATGTGTTTAGTTTTTCAACAAGTGAATATTGAAGGACATCATCCTAGAGGATTGATGAAACCAATACCTATTCCTTTATGGAAATAGGATTACATCACAGTTAATTTTATCACTAGATTATACAATACTCTAAGATATAATGATTCAATATGGGTAATTGTTTATCAACATACAAAATCTTCTCATTTACTCATTATAAGGGAGGATTTTTCAGAAAAGTGTCTTGAACAACTCTACATCAATAAAGTTGTTAGAATTCATGGATATTCGATTTCAATAGTGTCAGATCGTGCTCCTCAATTAACATCTAGAATCTGGAAAAGTATTTTGAAATTATTAGATATTGAGCATCTTTTGAGTACTTGTTATCATCCTCAAAATTATAAGAAATCATAACAAATTGTCTAAATGCTATAAGACATGTTGAGATCATTATCACTCAAGAATAATGTTATGTGTAGTCAGTATTTACTATTGGTAGAGCTTCCCAACAATAATATATTCCATTCTAGTATTCAGGTGGAACCATTTAAATCATTGTATGAAAAGAGATGTCATACACCAACATGTTTGGATGAATTTGGTGAAAGGAAGCTAGTGATCCTAGAGCTTGTAGAGGACCAAATAGTGAAGGTAAAGACTTCTCAAGACCATATCAAAAAAGCTAAAATTAAAATAAATATACTGATTATCAATGGTAAGATTGGGAATTTCTAGTGGGAGATCATTTTTTTAAAAGTATCTCCATAGAAGGGTGTTATAAGATTTTTGAAGAAAGGGAAACTGAGCCCTATGTATATTAGCCCTTTAAAAAATCTTGAGAGAATTGGATCTACTGAATAAAATTTGGCAATGAATCCTAGCCTGTCTGAGGTATAAAATGTGTTCCTAGTCTCATTGCTTAGAAAGTACATGTCGCAGAAAATGCACTTCCTCGCTTATGAAGGTATATAGTTGGAATCTGATATATCTTAATGTGAAGAGCGTACCAAGATTCTGAACACTAAATAACAAGTGTGATAAAATTAGAGGACTCCGCTTTTAAAGATGCATTAGAGAAATCCTAAAATCAAATAGGCAACAAGGGATCTTGAGGAGCATATGATAAAGAACCACTACCACAAAATTGGATTTCCTCATCACCACCCTTTATTAGCAATTTATTTAGTAGTGCTGAAAAAGGGTGGGGGGGCTTTATAAGTGCTTCTTCATAGTACTGATAATGTTTATATTTCCAAAACAAAATATTAAATATAATATATTTTTTGATAAATATATTTATATTGATATAAATACAATATATATATTTTTAATATGTTTAATATAAGTATAAAAGACTATTACTTTTAATTTAAATTTTTTTCGTGAAAATGGATTTAAAATATTTTAAAAAATTTATTACTTACAAAAATTAAAATTTTTCTTGAATAATAATCATTTAATAACAATTTTAAGACACAAAAAATCCAAAAAATATAATATATTTAAAATAAGTTAAAAATGTTACTCAAACATCAAACGACTATAAATTTTGATCTGAGTGTCTCTTTGAGCTCTACAACATATCAAATTAAATATTATGATGATCTCTACACACTAGTGACTGAAGAGAACCTTCCTTCACATATTTAGAGATCCAAAAATTCTTAGAAGGCCTCCAAAACTATGTTTTTAGTCGGGATATCCATATTTTTTAACACTAAAAAATTTATAACTTATGATATGGATTTACTCTAGGAATGCACCACATATCATATCAAATATTGTATCAGTTTCATCATTTTGACTGGTTGTGGAGTTTAAACTGACTACATGTTTACATGTCATGGTTTTTTTAACATTCTATGTCTTTTCAAATACACATATATATGTATTTATTCATAAATTTGTGTGTGTGTGTGTGTCATTGTGTGTGTTGTATGTATGTTTGTATTTATTTATTTATTTATTTAGAAACAAACATAAAAACTAATTATATAAATGTATTTAAAACTAATCATAAAAATATATATTAATATACAAATAAATATAGAAATAAAAATTTATATCTAAAAAACATTCACAAATAAATATAAATATAAATTAATATATGAATAAATATATATGTACAAATATATGAGTAAATATATATGTATTAATATAAATAAATATATTAATATTAATATGAATCTATATTCATATAGGAATAAATATAACTATAAATATATACTAATATATGAATATATATATATATATATTGATATATGAATAAATATATATTTGATAATATAACTAAATATATTTATATTAATATGAATCTATATTAATATAAAAATAAATATAACTATATATATATATATTAATATATGAATAAATATATATATAATAATATATAAATATATATATATTTGATAATATAACTAAATATATTTAAATTAATATGAATCTATATTAATATACAAATAAATATAACTATATATATAAATAAATATAAGTATTTCATAATATACGAATAAATATATATACATATATTAATATATGAATCCATATATATGTATTAATATAACATAATATATTTATATTAATTTGAATCTATGTTAATAAATGAAAACAAATATAAATATATATATATATATATATCTAAATAGAGAAAAAACTAAATTGCTTAGTGGTAATGGTGCAGACACCCTAGGTGGGATGTCTCGAGTTCGTGTTAGACTGGAAGTAGGGAGTGGCGCATAAGCATGTGGGGCATATACATGCAAGGGAAGAACACGGTAGATTTTGAGGGGTCTGCCTAGCACTGATTCGGGGGGGTCAAGAAATGTTAAAATCTCCCCTCACACTCTATATATATATTTTTTAATTTTTTTAAATTTATTTTAACTTTTATAAGCACTTTTTTAGCATTGATAAAAAGGGCTTTATCAATGCTTTTTTGAGCGCTAATAAAAGGAACCCCTATCATCGCCACAATTAAGAGTGTTTCTTTTAGCGCTGTTAAAACAGTTTTCTAGTTTTGATAAAGACCATATTTTTAGAAGTGAAATAACCAAATATCCTTACGATGTGACATTCTGTTTATTTTTAGGACCAAATTTTTGTTAGGTTGGGATAATGTAAAACCCCAAGATTTCTCAAATATTCATAAAACTGAATTCAGGAATCATTGATTCTCTAAAAACACCTATTTTTGTAACATATCTATTAAACATAATTTTTTCACATCTGTGATTTGAATTTTAAAAAACTAACATACAATGTTTGGTTCAGTATGTTATATAGAGTTGGATAAGGAATTTTTTTTTTAATGATTAGAGATATCCCCTTATGAATACTACTATTACTATTACCAATATTAATAAATTGTAAAATGGTGAAAAAATATATTTTTCACCCATGACTGTATAAATACAGATTATACATCTTATAAGTCAAAAAAAATCATATTATATGTACTAGTATTTTTTTATGTCATAAATATTTTTATTTATAATTTTATAATTAATTTATTATATTAAAATGAAAATTTATTTTTTATAAAATTTAATTTATAAATTGTTACATGATTGTCTTGTAGTTATAAGTTAATTTTATAAGACATAGATTAATTTTTCATGGTGTTAAAAAATGGTTTATTGTTTAAATGTTTCTCATTGGAATAAATTATAATTTTATTTAAAAATTAAATTAGAAATATTTATAAAATTATTTTCAAATTAATGATTTATTTTTTAAATTATAAACAACGAAAAATATATGTGGTAAATTTGGTGGATATTTCAAAAATAAATGAATTTTGGTAGAATAGTAAAATACGATAATTAATGGAAATGCTCAATACATGATTTATTAGGTCATAAGTTATTTAAGGCCGGTGTAATCCCACTAGGTAAAAACTCAAATAATCATATTACTATTAAAGGTCACATTAATCAATAATATTTGTTTTCTTGAGATAAATAATAGTCTAAAGAATAAAATAATTATAAAACCCTTATCTCTTTCAATATAAACCCACCTCACACCCTCTCCCCATCACTCCTCCTATGAATTTTAACATGACATAATTATGATAAAATATCCTTCAAAACTCCTCCCCCATGTCGATGATCCCTTGGACTGATAGTAAGACCAAATCCTCTACTGTAAATAGGCTCTCAAGGATGATTACTTCAAGTGGTAAATTCTGTTATGATATCTATTAATTCAAGAACCTTTTATTACATTTTCATTCCTCCCATCCTTTTATAAAAATTTTGTGAAGAATCCAGTAACTTACATGTACGGGAATCTTTTTAGGCTAAAGGAAGGATTATTCATCATCCTTTCATTCCCATTATTTTATACTATAAATGAAAACACCATCTGAGATGTGTAAATTTATCACATTCAAAGAAGACAAGATTTCAATTTCTATTACCATATTCAATTCTGGTTATGAAACAATTATTATGGTTAATAAAAGCTGTAATATATGTATTGTGACATATTTATGGTTCTGTAATCCTTTTTTACATGTTATTAATTTATAAATCAAAAAAGGTTTTTTTTGTCAATAAACGCAAATTTACCCAAAAAGATATCATCAATGTTTTATATAATGATCCATATTCACTCACAATAACCCAACTAATTTGAAAACAATGTAATATTATTTTTTCAATAATAACATTAAAATTCTATTAAAACCCATTATGATTTTAACGGTTTAATGGTAAATTAATTTAAGTAAACCGATTATGAAAACCAAAAATGAAAACACTACAAAATAATGAAATTAGATCTCTTAATCATTTGTAAGAAAATTATTGAACATAATAAGGTTATTTTAGATAAATTAAATGTATAAGAGGTTATGGAATCATAAATTTATGAAGGTAAATTTAATTATTCAAGTCATTGAGATCTTGTGAGGAATAGAAACAAACTTAATGTAATGGTTTTCTACCCAAACCTCGGCTTTCATTTGGGTTACTCTTATTCTATTCATACATTAAATAAATTCATATTTATTCATATTTAATCATAATATATTCCATGAGAATTTTTTATATTTGGTTAAACACCATAATCATATTTTCATTATTAGGAGTAATATGTTTTTAAAGGATCTTTCAAAAAAAAATCATGTAAAAACCCTAATTCAATAGAACTTCTCAAATTATTACCTATTTTCAGGGGTACTATATAATCTATTTATGAAAATATATTTCACTTAAAATCTGTTATTTATTTTTAAAATAGTATCTTACTTTAACTATAGTATAATAAAAATATTTTTTCCAAAATAAATATTCTTTTCCCATTAAAATAGTATTTATTTCAAGAATTACTCTAGGATTTTAAAAGAGTATGTTCAGCTACTTCAACATTCATGAAAATTCATATGCATTATTGGAATTAATATTTTATGTTATTGTATATAATATTTAAATTATTGGTTTATCATTAATTTTCTTTTTCATGTCCTATCTTAAAACCAATCAACAATTTACATCGAATGGTTATTATTTATGATTAATGTATGAGTAAAGTGTTTTACATTTCATATATTAGATTGAAAATGAATGTATATGTTTTTTTAATGACCATTCATTTGATTTAATGAAATTTATTTGGTAAGTGTTGGGTGGGACCTTCTATAACCCCTCGATGCATCGGTATGTCTCATGAGACTAACTATTGTCTTCGTACAAGGCCTTGACAAAATATATATATATAGTCATTGAACAAGGCCTTGACCTTATGGTTATGATGTATGGAATTATGCAATCACTAATTATTAAAATTATCATAATAGTTCATGTGGTTGTTTGACTATTATAATACCCATTATAATATTTTATTATTGTATTATTTATTCATCTATTATTCGTTCCCTAATGTGTTCAGGTTTATTTTTAAAGGAATGTGTTTTTTTATTCACATGCCTAAAGTTTATGATAATTTTATCTTCCAATGTATTTCTTACCCTTTATCAGAATTTGAGCTTCCCTTTTCTTATGTTTCATTTAATTAGGAAATATTTAAGTATATTATGATTAACCTTCATGGAGAAAAAAATAGTTCTGGATATTCCTAATTAAACATAAATGTTGAATTTTATTTCATGTTGTTATGTTATACTTATATATGTATCGTGTTTTTTGATATACAAAACTAATCAGACCTTTGAGATGAATATTTATTTTTTATATTACAATTTTATAAAACAAGGCATTATGAGACAAAATATCATTTCCCATGGTATTTTTGATGTTCTGGGAAATTTTACGACATGTTAGGTAGTATAATTTATTTCATTTTATTTCTATTTCAATATGTTATTATATATTCTTAATCACCAAAATACACTAGTAATCATGATTTTAGAGGGTTATATTGTGTTTATATTTGTGAAATAAATAATTAAATATAGTGTATAAAAGATATTTTGTCTCATAATGCCCCTTATTGATTAATAAAACATCAATAACATTGTTGGTGATTCATAGTAATCATGTATATTTTTTGATCTATAAACATTCTCTTTAATATCCATTATTCATAATTATTATTTCAAAATTATTATTCTAAAAATTTAATATTTTAAAAAAATATTTTTCATTATGTTTTTCGTTTTTTACAGGTTTTAAAATAAAATTTCATGATATTTTATTCATGGGTAACTTTAGAATCTCTTCAAATTTTTAAAGTATGTATTGTTAAACATTTATTTAATGGATGGATTTTCCCTTAATCATTATTGTTAAATTATTTAATTCTACCTCTTTTAGTTTATATATCTATTTTCCAAGGATTCCCATTTCATAATATTATAAGAATTTTTAGATTATTATGAAATCCAAAAATAGAATATTGACATATTTTAAACAAAATGTTTCGATTAATTTTAATGGAATTTTAATTTATGATTACTTATTTAAAATATTACTATAATTCAAGTGGATTATGATAATATGATTCCATCAATACTGCTTCTGTGAATGACTTATAATGACTATTTTCATGAGATTATCATAAATCAAATATCATTTACATGTTAAAGTCATGATATAATAGAATTATATCTATTATCAAATTATTTTTTATTATAATAATCACATCAATGTGTTTTACTCAGGTACGAAACATGGAAATTATTTTTGAGGATGGGTGATCATGAATCTTATTACACGATGTGTGTACCTAATATTCTACACGAATTCATTGAGTAATGTTCCTTATAATTAATTTTAATATGAAAATAGATGATTTGGGAGGATTCTTTAGTACAATTAACTTGAATCCAATGATAGCTGATATTAGTTATTATAGTAATGTTCCATGATTCCCACATATTTTATTTCTTATTTCTATGAGGTTTTAGTGTTTTCTTTAAATAAAATATTCATCACGTGGTTCATTTTTTTCTCATCAGTATGTGAATCATTTCTTATGATAAATCATTATTCCAATGACCCATGTTTAATACTCCAACAATTTAGGGTATGAAATTTATTATGAACTACTCATGAACATTGATTTTTTCATCATTACCTTATATTCCATGATGAAATTAATTTTTTCATGAATGTGTTTACACTTACTCAGTGTTGGAGCACAACATTCATATATTTATTTTTTAAAATTTTATATGTAATTATGTTAAATGATTTTAATCATGAAAAGTCTAATGTGTGGATATTATTATGATATATTTTAATGGAATACATTGAAATATGAAAATATGGGTATTTTTATGTATGTGTTTTTTCATACATTTATTAATAAAAATAGTTCTATTTGAATCTATCTTTCCTAGTAATTTAATTTTATTTTAAATTATATTTATATTAACAATAGAATATTTTTTATTGGTTTGACAACCTGAAATATATTTTATATACTTTTATCACCATATAATTGAGAATATAATATGATATTTTATAGTTGGAATAAATGTTTAAATGAATTTGGATTTTATAATGTTTTTTTATGTGAAATTTAGAGTAATGGATTTCATCAGGGGTTTACAAGTTCAAGGTTTATCAAAATTTAAATGACTTGGAAACCAATTTTCTTTTTCAACATTATTGGATTTTGTTTTGATTATTATAGCTTTAGATCCTTATTATAACGAAGAGGTATACATACTCCATAGGTTTAATATGATGAATTATATTGGGAAAATTATATTACATTATTTTGGGCTCATAATGATAGGTACGAAATAACCATTTGATTAAAATAAAATCATTAATATTCAGTTAATTTTGGAAATTTAGTATATTTGTTATCCACTTATGGAATGATAAAAGTTGAACATTTTGTTTTTTTGTTAAATTTTTTAGGTAATATATTCAATTTCATCATATGATGGTTTATAAATTTTGTATATAACCACACATTATTCAAACAATTATAGTATTTATTAATATTTATATATATGATTAATATCATATAATTCATTATTGAATTTTGTACTATGATAAAATATTATTTTTATTCATTATTCATAAAAAATTTAATCTTATATACTAATCATTAGGTTAAAAGATGATATTGTGGTATAAATTGATTAATTGAGGAATCTTTCTTTCATCATAGTATACTTCCCGGTGTTCATAGTCTACCTAATTGATAAATTTCTGATATCTAGGAAAATGATATTTAAATTAAAATTTTATCATATTAAATTTATTTTTGATGAATTGAATGTCTTTTTTAAACACATAAATTTATGGTTTTATATTCATTAACATTCTCATGATAATTCAAAATTGTTTGATCAATGATCTATTTCATGTTAAACCATTAATGAGATATTACATTTTTTATCAATGTCTATACTTTCAAATCCCCATAATGTTCACTCATTTATGAACATAGTTTTCTATTCTTCTAAATGACCATCATTTTACACATTCCCTGTTTTTTTGACTAATTTTTTTGATCATTATTCTGAATGTCGCCCTTCAAAAAAGATATTTTCATATTTGAATCCCAAAATTATTGATATGATTATAAAATTATGAAGGCTAAATTTATAAAATGATTTAAAATTAAATAAGATCCTATTCTAAAATAAATACTTTATTTGATAGTGTACTAGATACGTAACAATAAGCTTAAAGGGACCATGAAATATTATTTTTTAAATATGAAGGTTATAAATGATCCATTTAATATTGGTGAATGAATATGATTAAAAAAATTATAAAAAATATATAACTGACATCCATAAAACAATTTTATCTGTTAATTCTATGTAAATAACAAATAATATTTGTACTAATGTCAATTTAGTCTTCAAAAATTTGATTCCTTCCAAAATATGTTCTATTTCATTTTTGGAGGGAAAAAATAATAAATTTAATGAATATAATTATATTTTATATTAATAAAAGATGAAATTCTTGAAATTCTAATTTCTAAATAATCTAGGGTACAATTAATTATATTTTATGAATTATTTTCATTGAATAGTAAAAAATAGTAATTTTTATTGAAAAATGTATATTGATTTCATGAATATAAAACTAAAATATTGAATTAAATTTATTTCAATGATAAATTCTTTTATTTTTTTATTGATAATTTTCGTATGTTCATTAGAATCATATTTATTTTTAAATATTTAATAAACACATTTTTTACTTTAAAATAGTTTTTTTGAAAATTAGATTTTCATTAATAATTAGTAATTTATACTAAATTATTTTTTCCACTAATATAAATTGAATAATTAAATTTATCTTACATATTTGGAATCATTATTATTATATTTGAAAAAACGACCCTTTCAATTCATGGCATTATGAATAGTCACCACAATAAATATTTTCTCAACTATGTATAGGTAAATTCGGTAAATTTTAGTTAAAACAATAAGATATGTTCTCAAAATCAACACAATACATTTAGAAACTTATTTTTATGGGGTAAATTTTACCATGTAAATTATAAGGATAAATATATTATATTTAATGGATTTTTTTATCGATAATGATATTTATATTATTTTAAGTATTTATTAACATGAAATGACAAAAAAAATTGATTTTAATATATCTAAATTAACTACATAAGGATAACTAGAGGAAAATTTAATAGGAAAAAGAAAAATTCTATGACTACTAACTGTATAATATCATGTTAAATTATTTTAAATTATTAGTGATGTTATTTTTTTCATAAATTCCTATAAAACATTGACATAGTGCTTTTAAAATCAATTAAAAAATCAAGTAAAATTTTTCTATAGAAACTAATGAAATATTTGTTGCACGAGTGAATGTGATGTAATAATTTTTTTAAAAAAATATAACATATTAGATTTTTAATAATGTGATATGTTTTTTTTCTATTTTTTTCGTATTTTTTTCATTGTCAAATTATGTGAATTGTTCTAAAATTGTCAATAATAATACAGTATAATAAATAAAATTTTATGAAATGATTTAAAATTATATAAAATACTATCAAATTTATTATTAATTAGATTCATCATAAAATATCATTCATTATTCATTTACTAGTCTCTTGTCCTTTTCTATTAATATTCTTAACCCATAAATAAATAAAAAATATTAATATCAACGTTATTGAAGAAGGGTTAATTGGTTGATAAATCAATGGGGAATTAATAAATACATAACAAAAACATGTCCATATTTTATTTTTTTGATTTTATATAGTCTAATAATAATCTAATTATAGATTTATATTAATTTTTCAAAATAATCCAGTGAAATTAAATTTATATTAATTTTAAATAGTATGTAATTAAATGAGTATACCTCCCTCACATAAAAATGTTACCCACTATCATATTTTCATAACACATTAAAACAAATTGGTTAAAATAATAACTTCCCAAATATATTACATAGAATAATTAAGATGTTTTATAGCACTTATTGGGTGCATAATTCCAACCATATAGGTTATAAAGTGTAAAAAGATGGGTTTTCCTAAAGAAGAGATATCACTTTAAAATGAATGTTTTATTTATTATTTAAAATAATACCTCCTTAAAATATTCTTCATCTATTTTTAATTAAATCACATTGTATATTATATATAATTAAATAATATTATGTTAATGGAATAACCTAAAACCATCTAAAATTCAATCAATCATAAAATGAAGTTATAATTCATGATTACGAGGGAGTACTACCTCACAAGACGATTTAATTTGTTTTGACCACTACCCCTAATAGGTGTTTATAATTATGGGGCATATATATATATATATATATATATTATTCGTTAGATATTTATCGTTATTTAATGATACAAAATTCATTAATTTTTATTCTCTGTTTTATGAAAAATATAAATGTTACCTACTTATATGTATGACCTACCACCACCGTAATAGTAAAATGATTCATTTTTGATAACCATAATTCAATGTTTTGTTAAAAAAATTAAAAACATTAAAAATAAATATTCTAATTTCATTACTATTAATTCAATTAGGATTGATTAATAACCCCTTCTACCAATGTTAATACATTAAATCCTTTTTGGAGTTATAAATAAAACATCCTTAATACACCTAATGTTGAAATATTGAATTAAATAATTAAACAATTAATTAAAATTGATTAAATTAATTGTTTGTTGATAATATATTAATAATTTAATGTTTTATTAATAAATAAATTAATTTATATAATATTAATATATGGGTGTGGAATTACATATATAGATTATCCCGACTCAACGTGATGGATTTCATCTCAATTTACATTTATTGAGTCATGTTTTAATGATATACATAGATTTATTTTACATCATCTATATAATACAATTTTAAATTTTATATCTTCAATACCTTATTCTTTATTGTATTTTATGTTAGAATAGAAATAATTTTATCAAATCTGGTTTGACTTTAATGTTACCATGTGGTAAAGAATTTGTAACACAATATCCTTCAGTTACATTATATATATTCACTGTTGAATTTATAATTCTATCAACATGTGAGAATTATTTTATAAAATTGTTTATATTCGATTTAATAATATATATTTTTGATTTAAATATGGTCCCATAATCAATTTAATGAAAAATTTTCCATTCTAAGGTAATTATATTTTCATGGGTTTTGTTCATTTAAATCACATTTTCCTATGGCGTGTTTGATATCATGAACTATGATTTTATGGAATGGTTTATTGAATACATAATTTATATTATTTAAATATTAATTCATGAATTTAAATGTATTTATAGATACATAACATCATCATTATTTTAATCAAATTTTATTAATTATGTTTCCAAATAATTACACATTTTATATTACAATATAATTACTATCCAGAATTATTTTTGTTCAATGATTCATTAGGGACAATCATATACTACAATTTTCATGATCCAAATTATTTATGTTATATTATGGTTATGAGTGTGGTTTAAATGTTTAATTTTTATTTCACCACTTATTTGTTAATGAATAATCAATAATTGTTTTTTAAGTTATATTGATCCAGCAACTTCTTTTAAACATGGATTTAGACTCTTAAAATCTATATTTTTAAAAATGGATTGAAAAATTTAATTTTAAAATCAAATAATAATTAATAAATCAATATTTCAGGATCACATACTATCATTTAAAATAATTTAAATATAAAATAATTATCATTTTAGGAATTAGACACTTCTGAATGTCATTACAATATTTTGAAAATAATGACATATATATACATTTAAAGGTATTTTAATCAATGAAATTGTGAATTAATGATTCTAGAGCTTCAGTGTGATTATGATCACTTGAAACACACAAAAATCATTATTGGTATGTCTTATGACTTTTTTCATAAAATTATTTTATTGAAACAATGTTCGATTACATGGGTTATTTATGTTATAATGTAATACAAGATTTCGTTAAAAATGACTTTGAAATTGAATGTTTTAATATATTATACACCATTACAGAAAAATATTAATTACTGTTGATGGTGTGTGATATTGGTATTTCATATATCAATGCTTCTCGTGTATAAAATTAATTATGGGTCACCCTAATATATCATTCCAATTCATTGGTGAATGTTATGGTATTTAAATGAAATAAATATGGAGTTACTATAGTTGTTTTATCTTAAATATTTAAATGTGAAAATTTATTCCAATTATGTATTATGAAAATAATATTCAATTATACCAACAAATTTTATTTATTGTTTATATGAATTTTTAATATTTTATAATTGTTACGGGCATGAAATGCTTAATGATAACTCATTGACTGATGAATTTTAACATATTATAATTATTATACCATATAAAATTATTAATGATCCATGTATTGAAAATAATGAGTTTTAATATGTTATTCTGATTTACATTGATTTCTTCACCATACTGTAATGCTCATCATATTCTCACCAGTGAAATTTGATTTTCAATTCTTTTATTTAACATTATATAATGTTTGAGATAAACTATCTTATATATTATCATCCATTTTTCATAAATAATTATCATAAATAATTTGTTTTTAGAAGAGTTTCATATGTTTTATATTTCATGTGTTATAATGAATAATTATTTTGAACCTATAAAATATTGGTATTATTATATATGATTTTGTCATGATTTTGTAAAATAATAAATGAAATAAATAATTTTGTATTTAAGTGATCCATTATTTTAGGTTGATTAAATATATTTTGGATGAAAAATTTGAATCCAATTTTTTAGAATCGATTCCATATATGTAGTGATTATTTTCACTATTTCATGGAGTACATGTTTCGGGATACATGAACAATATTATTGAAATGTGAAGGGTTTTTAGGAAACACACATATTGGATAGGATGATGGTATACATGAGATCACTAGGTTTCATCATACATCAATGAATCATAATTTTATATTGATAGTTTTTTATTCATAATCATCCTAATGTATTACATGATGTTATAATGACTGAATAAGTGACTGTTATTTTAAAACAAATAATAACATTCAAAGTAAATCATTTGCGATGATTTAATCATCCACCATGTTCATAATCAGGCCATGGGTTTAACCAATATCAAATCATTCATCTTTTTTTATTCACACTATGATCTAAAAACATAATTCATTGTATGCAAATTCACCTATTTGAAGTATTTTTTTGAGGGAATAAATTTAAAAATTATTCCATGTATCATATACCATATTATTTATAGGAATATTATATTTCATTTCTATGAGTTGTTGAATATAGTTTTGTATATGTGATTGGATTTTGATGATTTTTGGAAAAGACTGAACCATCATATATATTTTTACAACAAATAAGATATTTGTGTTCTACATACACATTTTTATACCCCTAATAAACATAAAATAGTTAAATTATTTATTAATTTATATTATTATAATTCTTTTTATGGATTATAAAATTTTAAAAAAATTAATATATCGATATATCATTTTTATAATAGTGGATAAAATTATCATAGGATTCATTCCCTCTATTCATCATTCAAAAATCTTAATCTCGTATGGATCATGATATAGTCTATCATTAAAGGGAATGTTAATGAATATTGTGTAATAATTTCATGAGGATATAGTATTTAATATATAAGAAGAAAAATAATTTGAAATTATTAACACTCTATTGGATAGAATATTTTGATTTTTATTAACATAGTAAATTTTAAAAAATACTTTTTCAAAATTATAAATTTCCAGTTTGAGGTGTCTTTCCTAAAAAATAGTAATAACATGATTTATTTTTATATTTTATGTTTTTTTGAAAAAAATTGTATGCTTGACCACACTATGACTTATTATAAGTGGTTGTTATACTCAACATGGGAAATAAAAAATTGGTTATTATGATGAGTACGTGGAAATGGGAATAAAGATAAAGAGCCACCCATTCCCCTAAGAGATTCATATGGATGATCCAAAAATGAAAAAGGTTTAAATAAATATTTCATTGATGATTTTTTTATAAATTATAGATTAAATAAGGAGAATAAATATGTAATTCTCTATTCAATGGTACATTATTGGTGAATATTTCAATCTGTCTTAAAAATAGGAACATGTATGAAACAATGGGCGATTAACACCATGATATAAGATACCCGTTGGTTTTTTTCATACATATATGGATAGAAATAAAATAAAATTAAATTACGATTATTTTGAATATAGTATAATGATAAAGGAGACAATGTTATTGGAATTTTTTTGAAATATAATAGATGTGAATTAGTATAATATTTTTTTGTTATATTATGAATTTAATAATATTTATGACAGAAAATTTAAATAATGTTTGGATTTTGTAAACAAGATATTTGAAAATAACTTTATTCAAAATAACTATATTTTCATAATTATGTGAATGTATATTCACATATGAATATGAAAATAGTGGGGAACTTATATTCATGTATATAATAATTCTCATTAATTATATTGACTGAAAAAAAGATAGTGAATATTGCTTGATATTGTATATTCTCTGTATTAAATAATTTTTCTGACGTAGATCCAATACACTAAATACTAAATAAAGTTAATAAAAGTAAAGAGATATCTTGAAATTTATTAGTTATCATATAATTAACAAGAAAATGATAGTTCAATCAAATAAAATTGTTATATACATTCTATAAGAAATGTGACTTCATCCACACTCCATCAGATCATATCCATGCCATGAATATGATGGATACAACCATTATCAATAATATTCAGGAGAAGAATGTGGATAATTAAGGCATATAACTTGATTACTATAGATGTAGAATATTATTTTTAACATTAATGATGTTGGAAATATGAAATTTACTGATGTGATTTAGTAAAAAGAGTATGTTGATTTATATATTCTATTTAGATAGAAGAATTGAAAAATAATTTTTTTACTGATTCTACGAATTTTCTAAATAACATTTTTAATTTCATAATCTTTCATGTGATTCATTTTATAATAATACCTGGCATTTGTAATTAGTATAATATCAATGTTATACTAGGGACATATATATCTATATAGAGTAAAAAATCATCAAAATATCCAACATTTATTCTAATTTTTTTCCAATTATTTATTTTCATGCATATAATAAAATGATTATATATAGTGAAATAAAGAATCACTCAATGAATTAGTGATAATGTAAAAAAACAATATGAATAAAATTTAATAATTTTATAACATCCTGAACACATTAGCATCAACTATAATTTTTGGAAACATCCTTATGTTATCCTTGAAATTATTATCAAACATATAATCAAACGTCTATTTGAATTATCGCACATTAATAATTAGATTTCCTCTTTATTTTGTTCAATTGTATAGTATGTAATTATTTAATTAAAACTTTTCCATTTAATAATATATCATAGAAAAATATCATAAAATGAAATATTAATGAATTATGAAGTCATTAAAGGCCTAATATAAATGAGAAGAGAAAAATAAAAAACTACCACCAAATATCATTCTTTACAGATATCATCATAATATTTCTGTTCTTTATTATGAGATTTAAGGAACTAGTCATTATAATTCATTTCCATTATTTTAAAATAATGATGTACCTATTTCTCTATAAATATTGATTGATTAATAAAATATACTCATGAAATAAAATACTATATGTAATAACAACAACATAATTTTATTCTATTTTCCCACATGTAGTTCATCAATTCTACATGAAGGTATGGTAAAACAAATTTATTATCTATAATATCATATAAAAAATAAATGAACATATTAAAAATAGTGTATCATTAAATATAAATCTATTTTATTATATGATATGTCATTTAACTAATTTATTATAACCATATAGAACATTCATTAAGGTATGGTAACATTTATTAGTGCATGAATCTAAGCCTCATGGTATGAGATCAGCCCTCTAAAAGATGAGAAAAAAATTAGAATAATATTTAAAAAAATGTTGTTAATGATTATATGTATCACCAAATAGGAAATATCCACACATACAATGATTTATGATTTTGAATAAAGATCATAGAATTTAGAGAATGAATGGACCAGTAAAATACAAGATATATATTAGGACATAAAATTACAATCCTTTATTTGTGGTAGATCATGAAAAATTATTTTTTTAGGAGGATAAAAATAATTAATTCCAATATGATCCCTAATAAATTCTAACATAAAATTTTTCCAGCAAGTTTTTCAACAATATAAATTTTTTTGAGTAACATATGATATACCATTAGTTTATATACAATATTTTTCGATATCATCTTCACACCAAATGCATATAGTCTTGACATTCATCCCTGTAATTCATTATGTGGTCCGGTTGTAATATTATAATTTCTAATGAGATGATATAAGACCATTTATTAAACATTCTATAATTAATAATAAGTCTCAAATTTATAATACTTCATTTAATACAATACACTTAAAATAAGTCCCTAATGAATGTCCTGAGTTTCTGCAAGGAGAAAATTTTCTAGGCCATTAGTAGTACTAATGGATATGACCATTGAGACCAATAATTCTTTCAAAATTTTTACCCCTATCACATAAAATTTATTTTATGATACATCTATAGAATTAATTAATCCATATAAATGATATTTCCAATAATCTCATCTGGCCAATGATATTCTGGAAGGAATGGAAAAGTCTCAGTGCTAGTGTGGACATAATCTTTTGAATAATATATATATATATATAATCCATTGAGAGTTCATACTAGTTCCATAGAAAAAGTCATAATATACACTTGGATGCCTAAAATATGTTTTCCACCTAGGAATGTTTGTATTACAGGTATCCTAGAAGGATACAAGAACCAATAGATAAAGTATGGCTTTGATTTTGATTACTTAAAAACCAAAAATCAACATTATAAACAATTTATAATAAAAATTCATGGGTTACTAAAAATGATTGAATTATTCTATATTGTAACCAATTAACATCCAATATAATTGACAAAAGTTAACCAACTGAATAATATCATCAGTTGTCTATATGTTACCATTCGTACAGATACATATTTTTAAATCCAGTTGAATTCAATATCTATATAAAAAATAGTCCTTGATAATTTCATTATATAATAATTTTTACACTTGGAAAATAAAAAAGAGAAAAATATTTGTACATGATATTCTATTCAAGAATATGATTGTTTTAATATTTGGTTAAATGATACATTGAATGTAATCAATATTCATGTTACATAATATTGAGGATTTTAAAACTCATTTTCATTGTTATTACACTAACTATGTGATCAAGATGTGTACTTTATTATATTAATATAATACCATGTAATTATTTTTATACTATATTATAATCATCTACAAATAGATATAATTTCCTAGAAATTTTAGAATGAAAATAAAAAATCTATAATAGTTATCATATCAATAAAAATTATCACCACATCCCACAATCTACTAGGATATCTCATTAAGAGTAAAAAGGTTTTGTTTCCAAATCCTATAAATAGGATCATTTTTATATTTTCCCTTGTATTTTGTATGATGATGTTAACCATGATTTATTTGGATTAAATATCTACCAATGATATCTAATCAATATCATATGGTGTAATCATGTCTATTATGAATTTCTATTAAATTCAAAGTCATCTCAATTTGATCCTCCCCTCCTCATTAATAAATTATATTCTCCCAAACCAAACCCAATAACATTATATAATAGAATAGAAAACATACTAATAAAATTCATCACACATTCTAAATTTAGATTAATAGAATTTGGTAAATTGGTACTAGTGTGAATATGAACTGTCATCAGAGACAACACATGGTATAAAAAAAATTATTCCTTCCACCATAGAAGAAAAATCATGATTTTTATTAAACTATGAGGTTAGGAATCATATTAAAATTATTGAAAATATAATGTATCAATATTCTTCAAATATTAATAGGGAAACCAATATATTTCATTGGAGTGTTTCTTTTAGAAATATGAAACAAATATATGATTTTCTTGGAATAGATGATGTCCATTTATTATATATAAATACATTTATTTTTCTAACATTGATAAATTTGAAATTATATTATTGATAGTAATAAATATTTATATTAAATGTATGAATATAATTATAACTACCTTAAGATAATCATTAGGAAAACACAAATTCACACACAAATATAATTTTTTAATTCAATTTTAATTATATAAATAATTGATATTATGAAACACCCAGAAAAAAATACCATTGTTAATTCACTTAAAATTAATATCATTATTATATATTATTATATTTAGAGATTTTTGATCCCATTGACGATTCACTCTCACTATATTAGATAAAGGAACCCGCATTCCAAATTATAAACCCAAGAGTTATGTGGATAAAAATAATTAGAAAGTAGAATATCACAACAATTTTGAGATGATGAATAATCTAAAAATATTTAAAAAAAATTACAGAACATATTTTCATAAATATATTAAATATCAAATTTAATCATAAAATTGTTTTATCAAACATTTCAATTTTCATCTTCCATGATGTTATGAGATAGCCAAATTGATGCACAGAATTACATCTCATTTAAAAATATATTTTTCTCCCCCAAAAATGGATTAATAAAATTATGAATGATAAGATTCTAAAATAATTTTTAAATGTTAAATTTACAGGGCTAATATGATGACCATGGTTAGATGAGTAGCATTTATTTACCCTTGATATTTGTTTTAAGTCCAAAAGGGGTTTTGGATAATTTATTAGGTGATTAAAAAACCAAATTAATTTTTCTAATATAATTATATTAATTATCTAAAATAATTAATGTTGATATTTAGAATATTTATTTTAATGTGGGAATGAAAAAAAAAGACAAGAAAAAAGATATATTTATTATTTTTTTGTCAAAAGTATACCCAAAATATTATTAAAACATTATAATATCTAATAAATATATTATTATATAACTAATTATTAAAGGGATATTATAACCCAATTGAAATCATATTTTTCTAGTTCAAATATAATCAAATGAAAAATGGTATTTTTGTGGGATGTCACAATCTGATTACAATATTGACCAAATACTATGATAGTCATAAACAGAATGATCTATAAATTTGAATTAAATATTCCCAAACCAAAAATCCTAAATTTAGTAAATATGAGTCATAACCAAATGAAATAATATATTGTTGTATTTTAAAGAATTAATTGAATGTCAAATCACGTGAGAGATATAATAATGTTTTATAGTGTTAATCTACTATATCAAAGTAGATAAATGATAAGTAAAAAATTGGTAATTTTTTTATGTTGAATAATATTTATTATCACATCATGGAATATAAATAATTAATATAATATTTTCTTCATTCCTTGAGAAATCATCCAATTGTAGATAAAATTTTGCACACATTGCCTGGATTGAACGAAATTGTAAATATTTCATTCTAATAATTATAATGATCTCATTACTCATATGTGGGTATCCTTTTAATTAATCCTAATGAATTTATATCGAATAAAATATAGCTAAAAACCCAGTCTCCAATCATGTATAGAAATTAAAAGTAAAATTACAGAATTATCAATTAGGGAGAAAATTATCATTCGAGGATAATAACAATAAAAATTATTTTAATTTAATACATAAATACCAATTCAATCTAATTTTAATTACAAAATTTTTTTATTCTACAAAATTATAGTTAAAACCAACCTCAAATATTCTATGATGATTTGAATGTTGAATTGGAAATATTAATATACCATAAAATTTAATATAGTTATTAATTAATAACATAAATAATTAGGTAATATTATATGATGAAAAAAAGTATCAATAATGTCAATGTTACTAAACATTAAATTTTTAAATAATAACAAAAAATAACACAATATATTCAATTTCAATTATTTAATATATTAAATTTATAAATAAATGTGAATAATGTAAAATTTAAATCATGATTTACAAATTATTAAATTATATTTTAAAACACTTTTCATGGTATTAATATATATATATATATATTAAAAAAATTAAATTCATAAATTATAATTATTAAGCATATTTTTTACAATATTATAAAAAATGGAGGAAGACAATCAATGTAAAAAGTACCATATTCTTCAAAAAAAAAATTTACAAACTAACTGTGGGTCTATTTGATCATGTGCGTAGTATATTTACCATTTTGTGTCGATGATTCAAATTGGATAGTGGTTATTATACCGGTCATGAGAAAAAATTTTCTTGTGATCACTTAATATAAAATACAGTCACTATAATATACCTGTGAACTACTATGGTATAGTCACATAAGATCAAATAAACACACATCCACTATATTGATTGCGAGAAAATTACTACGTTCTGTCATTGTACAAAATGTGTGAATAAAATTTAGTAGACTTAGAATATAACATGTTTTCCCAATTCATTACACTATTAAAAATTTGTTGAACTACAATAATTCATAATGTATAGTTACCATGACTATAAACGTAACATGTCGTAGATTTATTGAATGAGGTTTCCCATGGAAACGTCCACTGATGCATGAATAGTTGTTTTCTAAAATAAATGAATTAGATGATAATTTTTTGAATTAGAATAATTATAATAATATAAAAAGGGTATATAGTGATACTTATATATGTACGATCACATCTGAACACTATTTAGATCATGAACCAATGAATTATCATCCCAACATTGTTGATTGAAGACTTCTTTTAATTTTGACATGTAACATGATCTCACTATTGTATTATTAAAAAAATTTATGCTTACCTGCAATTGTGCTTATAGATTTTGAATGTCTAGAATACATAAATTATTCTCTTATATCCCCATATTGTGATTCTTCTATAATCCACTATGGAATTAACATATGTTCAAAATATCAATACCTCTAAAATTCCCTATAATTTATTATTAGCATCATTAATAAAGTCTCAGGGAATTTCAACTCATAAGAATCTGTCCTTATCATAGATTTTCTTCTCATGGGATAATAAAAGTATTTGATTATATGGTTCGTAGGGATGAATAATCTGAATAAAACAAGCATGGTCCCTATTTAATGACCTTGATATTTATACTTGAAATTGATTTTTTAAATGATTATATCCCTCGTTTAAGAAATATAAACATAAGAAACACATTTACTACTTTGGTTTTATTATACCATTATGTGAAATATCATACCAAATTACAAACTCAACTATAAATCATAACTATTTATAATATATCAATTGAATAGCGATCATATCATTATTATGTAATAATGTTCATTGTAATGTTCCATTGACATATAAAAATAGGTTATGACCATGAAATATATGATCATAAAATATTAATCATACTTATTAGAGATACAAAGGGAGATTGTTTTTGTTGGATTTTCTATTGAACAATGACATTATTTGACCTAATATATAATGAATAATGAATTCTATTTATTATGGATGGTCATTCCCATTGAGTTTATCTCCAATCCATGTTTTTTGAACCACACCAGTTGAAGTTCACCATTGGGCAACATACCCATAGAGTGTTAACTAATATAATAAAGGGATATGCATCTGAAACATATCATTTTGAATATTTATATATAATTTCTTATAAAATAAGTATTAGATTTATTCTTTATTTTGTTGATTTTTAATGGATAATGAAATAAGGTAGTTTAATCATAACTGTAACCATAAATAAGGTATTTTTTGTGTAATATTTATTATGAAATAACAAATTCATTTTTATGAATTGATAAATAAAATAATATTTTAATATAATATTTTAATTATATACTATATATTAAATATAAATGAGCATATAAACTTATGAAGTGGAAGTATAATTTTCATATGGGATGGAAAAATGTTATTTAAAAATAGTATTTTCAATTAAAGAGGATTTTAGTTTAAATATTAAATTCCTTATGTTTATATAGTACATTTTATCAATTAATTATAATTTATGATTCACAATATTTATATATTAAAATAGATAAAAAATTTTTAGACAATTTAATTTTCTAATAAAAATGGAATAAAATAGAAATATATAGTGTCAAATATTACATCATACTAATCCCAAACCAATGTAATATTTTATATATAAATGGAATCCCTGATGAAATGTATGATTCAACATTATACAAAATTGTTTTAGAGGTTATTTAATAAATCTTATAAACCATTTATGGATCCCGCAAAACATATATTATATTTTTTTATTTTAATATAATCTCATTATAAACATGAATCAATATGAAAATACTATGAATACTATTTTAATCATCCTTGTAATCAGAATTATAAAAAATAAAATCCATGTCTCATTAGAAGAAACAGTTAGGGATAACCCATGGAATATTTTTTGGTTTTTAATATATAATATTATTGAATCCAAATTATACATTTGGAAAATAACCACCCCGCTCTATTGTCTAATATAAACACACCAAACCCCACATAACACATAAAAAACCATAAAACCTGGAATAAACTCTTCCATTCCCTATTTTAATAACTTTTATGGTTTCCTTAATCTATACAGATGCGCTTTCCAAGCTTTTGGAATCACCCACACAAGGTTATGGGTCATGTTTGTGTCCTATTTATTCTGTCACGTTATTTATTTAATGACTTTTCAAATAAATTAATATCTATCAAATAATATTTTACAAAATTAAATTACTATTATTATGAATTCATTATGATTATATACTCCTTTCACTGTCATTAATTCCATTCATGGTTCATTATGTACAATATTTTTTCCATGAAAACTATCTCGTGATTTTTCCTTGCTGAACATTTATACAAGAACAATTTTTGACATATGGACTTAAATTTAAATCTTTTATAATTGAATTATGTTTTGAAATATCACTATTAATACAATTATGTTTTTCAACTGTTGATAGAAACTATTCATTCTCACTAATCCCTCCCATGATTCATTTTGTACCCTCATCATTTTGTAGAAATTGTCCATTGATTTTTCTGTAATAATACATTGTATTTTTAATACAACTACAATTTCCACTCAAGGGTAATCATGTAGACATACCAATAACTATCTGATTTTGGAAATACATTTATTTAATATACAATCCTTACTCTTTTTATTAATTGTATTTTTATATTATTATATGATAAATTGTCATTATGGAACAATTACTCATGTACAAGATAAAAATGTGACGTGTTTTCCCAAAATTTAATAGTTTTCCAACGAAGTTGGTGATTTTTTAGTATCATGAGATATAATTTATAATATTATAGTGTAATCCTAATTCATTATGTGATCTTTAAAAAATTTATGATTTCATAGAGGTTATAATTTTATATGTTTATGATGTCATGATTAGTGTGGTTCCATATTCTCATGTTGCCTTTTGGATATCAAATTGAGTAATGCCTCATTGTTCAAGATTATGATTCACACTAATTTCATAACACATTGAAATTATTATATAATAACATTTAATACTTTTATCTTGTAATGATTTTTTGTTCCCATAAATTTATTTATATGTATCCAAATTCATATATATGACACAAACTTATCCTATGTAGTTTTATAATCAATAGAATTTTAGAATAATTTTATATATTATTTCATAAATAATGGTGTACCAATTTGCCTTGTTGGTGTTATATGTACATACTACATAAAATAAAATTGAAATATGGTCAATTGGGTTTCTAATAATTATTATTTAATGTAAAATTCATGAACAAAAGTGTAATTAATGTATGCATTTTCATAGTCTGTATCATATAAATATTAAAATATTTATTGAATTTGGGTTACAAAGTTGTTTTCAGTGGATTAGATATAAGAATAAACATGAAAATAAATCTATTAATTATGGTAAAATATAGACTAGGTGTTTTCAGAACTGTACATCATGTTTAGATAATACAAGTGGATATGGCTTGGGCACATAGATACCAAGTTCCAATGATACTAGAAGGAGTGCATTTACATGGACTCAATCATCATGTGGTACATGAAAACAAGGCTTTTTTCTCACCTCATTTGACATTCCTGGGTGGTATGACTTATTAAATAAATAATATCCTTAAAAACAATTCTTAAGTAAAAAAAATTACAATAACATTATATTTTATAAAACCTATCATGGATAACATAGATTCAATCATACCAATACAAAAGTTACATAATATATGTTACTTATATATTATTCTTCTTATGATCCTAGTTTACCATTTTTTAATAATTTAAATAATATTATAATTTATTTTACCAGTTATTCATGTCATATGGTCTGAATTTGGAGGAATGTATCCACAACCAATGTATGGGGAAATGTGATGACAACCCAAACGATATTATTTACATGATGGGAGAATAAATATAAATATTTATGAGAATACATTAAAAATTGGAATGCATTTAGAAAAGAGAGCAATGTATGGATGAAATACCAAAATCCCTAAAATATGGATCATGTAGAAATTGAGAAAATTATATGATAATGTTCTAAGACATTCAGTGGATCTATTGCTCACCTAATTAAAAAATCGTGTATCAACTCCATTTAAAATATATTCTTCTTCCTTTAATTATTGTGGAAAGATAATTTCATTCATTATATTTATCCTAATGATATATAATTTAATCAATAGTGGGTGTTGATAATGAAATTTAATCCCTAAAAAGAATTTAAAATTGATGTATTTGAAGTTATTCAATAATTGTTTTTGATAAATATTTACCTGTTCAATACTACTAAAAATGAAGACAAGTTTTGTTAGCCACGTGAAAAATGAATGAAAATATATCACGGTGAATGAGGAAATATTTACATGAATTCAATGATACACATCCATATTTTCCACTTCCCATGATAAATTTTAACCCTAACTTTAGTGAACTAATGATGAGTGTATAATATTACATTAAAATTCAAGAATATGACTATTTTTAGGAAAAACATTACAATGTCCTCAAATTGAAAATGGAAATAATTTTATCTCAAGGGTTTTATGAAGATGTTAGGTAAAAATTGATGTTTAATCAATCTCGTGAGATTTATATATTTAATAGTGGCCCTAAATTTCAATATAACAATTTCAAGGTTGTGGGAAAAATAACCACATGAATTTATTAATGAGGGAGTGGAAAATCATTAGGTGTGGGAATGAAGAGTACATAACAATGTATTTTAGAGGGGGGAATAAACCAATGTGATAAAAGAGAATTATTTCTCATATAATCCCTTGTCCCATGGTATAATTGTTCATATTCAAGTACAAATAGACAATATGTTTTTCATCGCAGAATTAAATAGGTTTTTTATGAAAAATTACAAAAATAACTCCCATAACCTTGAGATAAATGGTTAGATTATCCAATCATAACTGTGAATACATATCCTAATACGTAAGTCAATTTATATACTCTATTTATTCATTAATGTTTATAAAAAATACAACTTTATTATTTTTATAAATATTATTTAATATCTAAAATTTTTAGTAGAACTATTCAAACACAACTTTAAAATATGGATATTGATTTTTTTGTGAAAATGGAAACTATAATAATTACTACATCCCATGTATACAAATCCTACCATGTCAAAACCGGTGGGATGAAAAACCTGTTAAACATTTTGAAAGTCCATTTCATTGAATTTGATGCAATTATAGGAATGGATTTTCATTCCTAAAAATTATCCAAAAAAATAATGAGAGAATAAAATCACACTTTTATCATGAATCATCCTTGGATTCTATATATGTATGTGGATGATGATTATTCATATTTGCTATATTAGATAGGGTAATGGTAGATGGACGAGATGAGGGTGAATAAAATGGTTTCAAATTGTAAAAAAATAAATTGTTTGATCAAAAAATTATCATAGTTAATTATTAAAGTTAATTAGAAGTTTACAATTTAAAGAACGCAAGGAGGTTTTTTAATGTCCTTCAACCTGAAGTGGTCTTACTTTACACTTATACTTGTATTCTGGTTGAGAGATACATTTTATATAAATATTATTTTTTATTGGGATTTATATCCCACTTATAGAATCCTATTCTAGTGGAGGGTTTTCCATGACACTAACTTTTTATGGGGATTCCCAACAATTTTAACCAGAAATTAGACACTGGGACTCCGAACCCAAATATACATGACTTAATATAAAGGGATTAACAACCCTTAAGTCCTGAATTTATAATTCCAGAGTCTCAACATGAGAAAAATGAATAAAAAAATATTTATTTTTTTAGTAAAATCCTAAATAGAAAAATAGTTTCTATGAGAGATATGGGAAAAAGTGTTACAGACATAGAATTAGAAAAGAGTAGAAAAATATTGAAATTACAAGTAATGTTTATTGAGGAAAATATTGCATCATCTCGTTAAAGAAATTATCAATGAACTAGAATTAATTCAACCCCATGTGAAATCATGTAGGTGATAAAATAGAGAGTCAAAAGGCGTTGCTGATTAAAAAAAAGGTTCACTATTCACAACAAGTTCTCTTTGAAAAAATAAACTATTAAAAATGTTTTTGTGTGTCTTTCAATTTTTATCATGTTTTTAAAAAATAGAGAAATATTAATATTGAGTATATATTTAGTATCTACAGTTTCACTACCCCATTAGGATTTTTAAATTAAATTGAGTCATGAGTGTTAATAAATAACTCAATGAAAATACAGCATAGTTTATTTTTTTTTCTTGTCATTTAAATAATAAAAGCATTATAAAATAATTTAAATATGTCATTAAAAAATATATCTGGAATAAAAAAATAATTTATGTATTTAAAACTCTTATTTATGTCAATTTAAATTATTATAAATTTTAGTCAAAATAGTTCATGGAATGTAGCCGCACAAACCTGAAGGTGAATTAAAAATTAGAATTTAAATAATATTAAAATAATGTAATATATTTAAAACAGATATAGAAATAATTTATTATTATTTATCTTTTAATATTAGACCTAAAAAATAATAACACTTTAATTATAATATAAAGATTTAATGAGAAATTATATAGTAGAAAAACATCTAATAATAATCCACATATTTGCAGAAAATCATTTTTCAAAAAAAAAACAATGCATAGAGTGAAAAATAACATCGAAAATGAACAGTGAAATAGGGACGATGAACAATACATTGAACTATTAATGAAGAGTAAAATTGTGTACAGATTATTTATTGTAATGTAGTGTAAGGATATTGAATAGTATCATATCATAGGGATGATGAATAGTATTATAGTGTATGGATGCAGACCAATAACGAATCATATGGACAATAAATAGTAACACAGTGTTGACGAACCATGCATTGAGGAATAAATATTATCGTAGTGTAGGGAAGATGAATAGTAACATAGAGTTGATGAAATATACATTGAACTATTCATGTTTTGTTACGTAGCATTGGGAACGAACATTAATGTATTGTTGATGAACCATACTATTCACTATAGCAAAAGTAGGGATGCTCAAACATTGGAAAATACATGACAACATACATTAACAAAATTCAATGAATATTAAGGGATCTAAACAGTAGATACATACTTAAGGAAAAAAGTATTATTTGTAGAAAAATATATAATATTTCCAAATAATCATGAATCAAATAAAACTTCCATGTATATTTCTCAATATATACAAAAAAACCAACAACATTTTGAAAAACAACATTTCTGAAAAATCAAAGACAAACATCATAAAATTTAATTACCATTCAACCTACCATTTTAGACATAGATGTAAACTAATTATATAATGATAAATATGTTTTAATTATTTAAAATTATGTTAATGGGAAGTCTATTATATTTTATATGTTTCTGTAAAATGAATACATAAATTTTTAAAACTGAAAACTATAGGGTTTATAAAACTAAAGCTGCAAATTAATAGAATTTTTAGAAAAAAAAACATCATTTTCAAACTTCCTAATAAAATAATGAAATTATTAAAAATATCTTATATATCTAACGCTATAAGAATCAATGAAATCCATATAATTTAGCATATGAAATAATAAAAATAAATAATGGATTTTAAATGAAAAATCATTTGAAATCTAACATGTAATTAAACATAATGGAATTTAAAATCTCCCCCTTCAATTTTATTACAAAAACAGAAAATTGAAATAATAAAGAAAAATTTAAAATAATTAATATTCAATTTATTTATCCCCATTTGATGATTTCCATTTTCTCATAAAATATCACTGCAACATTTTTAGTTACACCAAATGTAAAAAGAAACTCCCCCTAAAAATTTAGTAATAAAAAAATAAAATTACAACATACCAAGTTCATATTTAATTTTTCAAACTATGAAGAGTTTAAGGGATTTATAAAAATATCTTCTAGATTATTTTCATAATGTATAAAAAAAATAAGCCTTGTTCACATGATCTATAATTAAATAAAATATAAAATAAATGTGCACTATTTTTGAATATTTTATCGTGTTTTTAAAAATAGAAATTATAGAAGTATTGTCAATATAAATAGGTAGTTTAAGAATATAGAAACCAATATCACATAATGTTAACTTCTTCTAATGGCCTGAAGGCCTTCATTTTTAATTGATTTTTGATAATCTACCTTTCTAGGGGTGAGGTGGAACCCTTACAAGGCCCGCAGGCATTAGTATTACATGGATCGATGGCCTTATAAGAATTCATTTACCGTAGGCTTCAAACATTACATAACACCTAGACAAACTATATGAAAATGCTCCTCCCCAGCGTCGTCCTCGTGATATAAACTCTCTACCTTTGCATGGCTGTTCGGCTAGGATTCCCTATGCATGAACATGATTTCCCAAGGGCAGGTGTTATACCCTCTCATTCTTACAATCCATTTAGCTTTTGAACTGGTGAAATCTCCTTGATTATCCTCCTTCTAAAGCTTGTTCCATGTATGTTGTCTATTTGCATCAGCACTTAAGGAGGCCTGAAGGCCTTGAGGTGGCCCAAAGGCCTTTCTAACCCGAAGGCCTTGGTTGCCTGAAGGTCATAAAGGACTCAGGGACCAAATTGATGACCCAAAGGCCCCAATGGTGGAATATTCCCGGGTGCTACAGTGCCAAACAGTGCCTGCTACAGTGCCTACTACAGTACTACACCGTCCTGCTACAGTACTGCTATAGTATCCCAGAAATTAACCTCCACCTGGATTTGATCATGGGTCATCTAGATTCACATAAAGAGTCTTTACCAACTATGTTGAGGCACATGTGAATCACATAATGTTTACTTAATCCATGAACATTGGAAAAAAATTATTGCATTAGAGTTATACTCATCTTTAGCAGTTGATAAGCCATCGATAGATTATTCGTAGAAGGCCATGAAATTAATATTTTTCCCAAACCTTGACACAAAGCTAATGTTCTATTTAAATTCATTCCACACCCTCTAAAATTAGAATTAGAATAATATTTTAATTCAATGTTGCATTATTTTGGATAAAATAAACTAGAAACAACACTCCCATTAACATATCTATTTATTCTTTTTATGTATGTAAAAAGAAATTATTTATGTTTTGATTGAAATATTACACAGATAAAACACTAAAAATAATGTTGTGATTAGATTTAGCTAAATATTGTAAGATATGTATCATGCCCTTATAAAAATTATAATAAATAGATTTACAAGATCCATCAGTATCTCATTTACAATTAGAACCCTTAATTGTTTTCATAGATTTAGTAGAGTCAATACTAAATCTTTTAACTATCACATTATAATATTTATATTGATTAATAAATATTCAGTGTTTCATTAAAAAAATTTAATTATAAGAAATAATTTTATTTCCCTCATTGAACTCAGTTCAAATTCAGAAGACATGAGACATGGAAATTTATTATTGATTATTTCACTAGATAATATAAAAACATTATCATCAACATAAATTTGAAAACTTAAAATATCATAAAGTGTTTATTTAATTAAAGGATTTGGATCACAACTTCATTTCTTATCATGAGTAATTTCATCACCATAATAAAAATATCTAAACATATTATCTATGACATTAGAATCAGATTTTAATTTTAATTTTATATATTAAACATAACCTGAAAATATTATTCAATAACCATATATCTTTTATTATAAACTCTACTATATACTATTATTAGAATAAAAATGAAAACAACATTTATCACTCTAAGAATAAAATATATATAAATTATCTTATGAAATTAATGTAAAAACATTACAACAAAAACTATTGTAGAATCCAATATTACTATTTTTATTTTTGAATAATTGATAAGGATTTTTCCTTAACAAAGTATTAAAATTAATAATATTTGAAATATAACATGTAGAAAATATAGTCTTAGTGAAAAATTATATTTGAAATTTATATTCACTTTACAAAGTTTGATCCATTCTAATTAATGTTCTATTTCTCCGTTATATGGTACCATTTTACATGGGTGTTCTAAGAGATGTCAAATTATGAGAATATCCATTCATTCACAAAATGATTCAAAATTACCAATTATGAAATTTTTCACATTTATCACTAGGAATAATGATTATCATATATAATTTTTCATTTTTAATTAATTAAAAAAATTGTAAATATATTCAAAGTAAAAATTTTATGATTAAGAAAGTATACCCATGTAAATAAATTATAATTGTCAATGATAACTGAGGTATAATTCATACCACCAATGCTAGAAATTTTAGTGGGGATAAAAAAATCAAGATCTACTAACTATATAGGTGTATTAGTATGTATCTAATTTATGGGTGTAAAATAAAATTTTAGTTTCTTCCCTTTCATTAATGTATCAAAAACATGACGATGATCTTTCTTCCCAGATCGAATCCATAACACATGATCATGTTTTGAGAGTTTATCTAACATTATGAGATTAATATGACCTATACATTGATTCAAAATGATTCTATCACTTTTTACAAAATTCAAACCTTTTATATGTGGGGCAGTTAATTCATAAAAATAAATATTTTATCTATTATCTTTTCGATTAGATTAAAATAATAAACAATAATCTTAAAAAAAATCACTTCGAATTTTAACATTTAATTCATCATTAAATATTTGTGATATAATAATTATATTATTTTTTAAATAATTAATATATAAAACCTTATAAATAAAAGTATAATTTTAAATAATATCATTATAAAATCCTTTTACTTTTCTAGTGGAATAGTCTCCAAATGTAATAGGGCCCCGTCACGTGTGTTTTTAGTGGTAAACATTGACGAGCCTCTGATAATATGCATATAGAATCCACTTTCAATGTACCATTGGTCGTTCATGAGATATCTAAGGAATATTTTTCTACAAAAATCAATTACTTATTGATTTTGGTTCACACAATACCTTAGGTCCAATAGGATTATTTATTCAATTTTTTGCAACTAATATAAAATTTAAACATGTATTGTAAGGTACTCAAGATAATAAGGATTTGGAAATATTCATTTTTTTAATACCAAGGATTGATTAAATATACGAGAATAGACATTCCCATAGTGACCATTTATACAACATTTTAAACATGTAACTACAGAAGAAAAAAACATTTTTACATTTAACAAAATGAGTGTTATATATTTAAAGAAAATATCATGTCATGACCAAAAAAAAGTTTTTGTTTTTTTTAAAGACATCAACCCATTATTTTTTCCAAGACCATAAATAAAAGATGATAGATATTTTTTACAACATTAAACTTCCTTTTTCAATTTTTCTTTCAAATCCGTAACATATATTAAATATTAATAATCATTTTATTGAGAATAAGAAAAATCAGTTTTACTTTTTTTTCATTCAACCGTAAATTTATTTTTTTATGAAATATGATTCTTATTGTTTTATTTAAGCCTATTATATAAATAAGAAATATTGGAATTGTTTTTTCATAATAATTAAATTTAATAATTTATGTCAAAAACATTGAGGTTTTTAAAATCTCATTCAGAATATGAATATTCAAAAAAACTATAATTTATATACTTTTCCAGTGATTTTATAAAGCACAAGATAAAATATTTTTTAAATTTATAGATTGTTCACCTGAATTATATTATTTTGTACAACTCCAACTATTGTTTGATTCCTTTATGTCCTTATTTTTGTATTTGTATTTATTCTTTTGTTTTGGACAATCATGTCTGATATGAACTTTCCCCCTTTACTCGTAACAAGTTACCTATGAATCATTATAATTAATATAACCTTTCTTAACTCCCATATATTTTTCATTTTGAGGTTTTCTTCTAAACATATTAATGAATATTTTTTTATTCCTTATTTTATAAACTCTAGTCACAATTAGAGCCATATCATATTTTTGAAAATCATAAACATCAAAATTAGATGAATCAGTAGAAACAACATTCATATATTTAATACTTACATTATAACTTTTTATTATATCCTCATAAAGTTTGTTATTTATTTTGAGATCAAATTTAAGTAATGTTCTAATAAATTCATTATGTTACTATTTATTGATGTTATTTATATCATCAATGGAAACCTTTTTGTATGAAAATTCCCTTGTACTGATCGTAGGAATAAATTAAAAAGTACTAAGATTTCTAGATATTCTGTCACGAACCGAATATGGTCGCCGCCAAAACCCACACCTAACCCGACCCGTGGAATCTCCCAAAGGGCATTCCCAATCCCCACGAGCTAGAAAAAGTTCCATGGTATCAAAAAATGAAAATTCGGAAGGATTTACCCGAGTTTGTATACTTAAAACAATAATTGAATCCAAGCTATCAAATCTAGATTTTTCTAACCAAAACATCTTCTAATAAACATTTGAACTGAATTGCACAATTTTAAACAATGTTTGAAGACCATTAAAAAGGTACAAACTCATGAAATGTTATCCTAAGAACCTCCACATGGATAGAGGCACCAACCTCAAGCCATCTCCACGACACTGCATCACAATGAACCGCTAAAAACCCAAACCAATGGCATAAAACCTGTACCCAAACCTGTGACACAAAATATGAAAGTATACTTACACCCAATGGTGTATGTATGGTGTGATCCAAAGTATAGTAGGATACGAACACTAATAGATTCCATATGATAAACATTTAATGACGAAAACCAAGAAAGTTTTCAAAAACATGAGAAGACGGTGACCATTTCAAAAAATGCAACTTTGAATACGAACAGTATTCAAGTCGGCTATTTTAAAGGATTAAAACGTTAAAAATATACACCAAATCTACTGAATTTTCCATCCAAATGTACCATATGCTGAAGGTAAGTATAAAGTAACTAATGATAACATGAAATATAAATTAACCCCTAGGCACTAGCTAGATGAGGGTCCCATGTACCACATATCTCGGTGAGATTAACCGTCACAAATATCCATTCACGTGCATGAGCCACTAGTAGGGAACATACCCAAACATAGTGGTCCCCAATCTTCATCATCATTGTTTATTTAGAGTTTTAAGTTTCAATCTTTCTATGTGAAACTAAGGCCAAACCCCATGGATTCACAAGCATACTAGTACACGTCCACCCACCTAGATACCCAGGTTTCCCCCTTGTGCTCAAACAAGTTCAAAAAGTCAAGAAATATACATTGAACATTAAAATATCATTTCCACATCAAAAATTTACCCAACAGACCAAATGAATACCACACGAGTCACATAAGTCAATATTTCATACAAAATTATATTGAAATCTGACTCACACCAAAATAACCCACAACACAATTCACATTTCTTCAACACTTCCAAAAAACCATTAAAAAAATTTATAAAACAATTATAAGATATTGCAACTCATATAACAGCCCTCACACAAGGAACATAACACTCCTTTCATAATAAAAATTTCAATTTTAAACATCACACTCACACAAAATAGTCCACATCACATTCACGTCACTTAAACACCTCAATATCTCCTTCAAACAATTTAATAAAATATTTCTGAGATGATACATATGACATAACAGCCTTTTCAAAAATGAAATGGACCTTTTAAAAATATACTCCTACAAAAACATAATTGGCCACCCATTCAAAATTTAATAATCTAATTTCAAACGTTATATAATCACATTTAACAATATCACAAAAGATACCCATGAGAACACTCCAATCCATAAAACACTTTCAAAGAGTATAACATGGTTATACACATAAAACCCATTCAATGACCCCCCCCCCATTTTATTCCCACACGACACAATATCATTACCCAAAAAAAATTGTCTGCCCCATTCAAAAACTAATAAATCACATCCTCATTGTACAAAACTACTACAAGAGATAACACATGAAATACATTTAAAAAATACACAATTTAGACAAATATGTAACCTTAATACCAAATGATTTACTATTGCTACCAAAAATTATTTTTTCATATTTCACAGGATATATGGAACATGAAAAATTATTTAATCAAGAAAACTAACTCCTCATTAAATGTTTACCCACAAAATAATCTACCGAAATTGTTGAATCCCTCAAAACATGATGTGAAACATCAACCACACTAACCCGACACCACAAGGATGATAAATCCAGCCATAGACAACAAAGTATCACCAAAAATACTCATGGATAAACCCTAGGTACGAAACCTGGGTTTTGGATGCTTTGTAACATAAATAAAGAAGGACGAAACCCTATGAAAATAGGATAAATTAAATAGAGGAATACTTACATGTAGAAATATTCA
Organism: Viscum album; assembly: GCA_963277665.1. Lineage (NCBI taxonomy): Eukaryota > Viridiplantae > Streptophyta > Magnoliopsida > Santalales > Viscaceae > Viscum > Viscum album. Next base: position 573,316,993 of record OY728160.1, read on the forward strand.
AAAGATATCCCTAAATCCACCAAAATATGAATCTCCAAGTACCCAAAACTGGTATACAGGTTTGAAGAAGTCATATTAGGTCATGTGGGGACTGAAATGTGGGAAATTGAAAAAAATTTAAGGAGTAGTGAAGGATTCATTTTACCTCATCAAATCTGGTCGATTTGTGAAACAGTATGAATGCTTGTCCTAATTCACAGTTCACCATTGCTCCAAAATTGAGAAAAAGATAATTGGGGTAATACTCATGATATTTTCTTTTAGAGGGAGATGGAATCATGGGAAAAAATTAAATAATTAATGAGATATGAAAATTTAAAAAATTAATTTAAAGCAGAAAATGGGATTAAGGGAAGGCCCATTACATTAATCGAAAACCCGAATCGATCATGATTTCGAATTTTTATGTGGTCCAAAGGGATACTGTGATTTTAATATATCAGGTTATGCCAATTGGGAAGTAGAATGGGTTTAAAATAGTAAAAATTTAAAGATTTATAGATGAAAGGAAATTTGTTTTTGAATCTTGAATTGGGCTCACGGTTTGGCCCAAATTATCCAAACCCACCATTTTCACCAAAATGAGTAGTAAACCCCCAAAACAAATCAGGAATGGAAATAAAATGAATTATTAATTTAAGAAAACATCATGGGTGTGACAATTCTCCCCACCATAAAACATTCCACCCTCGGAAAGCCACATCAAAGACAAAGAAAAAACCGAACCCAAGCGAAAGGAAGAAATTGATTCTTTTGCAAAACTTCACCCCCAAAGGCCATAACATCTCCATTGGTCAATTAAGGAAGGAATACATCACAACCAAAAAACACAACACTTTAATTAAATAATCAATCACATTCAAGATTTATCCTAAAATGAAAATCCTCAAACACTCTCTAAACAATGCTCAAGCAATTTACCCAAACAAACAAGAACATCGAACAAGGTTACACTTAACTTGATATAACTAAACCATTGGGAACTCTCCAATCCCAATTTTTACCCATGGAAGATGTTGGTGGTTATATATCTCCGAACAAGCCTACCCACTTCCAATACAAGACCAAGTAAAAAATTGAGTTACTAGTACAAGGATACAAAAATGGGCTCCCCAACCATAAGAGACATCTTAAATTTTTTCCCGAGAAATAATCCAGACACTAACAGGGGATCCCCGAACAAACTCCCTAGTACAAGGGGAAGAATCCCTATAGAAAATTTCAAAATAATATACTTTAGACTCATAGTGGGTCTCTCCACCATAATAACCAACCATCTTAACTGACCAATATGTGCCAGCACAAAGAACCCCAAAACATAAAGAGTTGGGACGACATCATGGTTAGCCCGCACAGTTTTTGAAACTGTGCGCAAACCATGTGGATCCTTATAACTACATTGTTTTCTGGGGAGTGGTTACTAATAAATGTTCACTCAACATATCTAGACAATAATAAAACCATTCACCCGAACCCAAAGTAAGCCAATGGGGAAAAGAAAGTCATTGGGAGATAATATGGGGATAAGGCCCTCCACCCCTTTCCCCCGAATGGGAACAAAAGAAGAAAGATGACAACACAAAATTTTCAAACTATTCCCATATCTCATACTAAGAACAGTTCTTTAAAGAAGGTTAAAAACTACACTGGGATTTCTTATGACAATGTGCCAGCTTCTCTTCAGAACCTATGGCTCGAGCTGGAATCATTGAAGCATCTTTGGCCTCACAGTTAGGATTTGGAAATCCCCAAATAGAATGTCATCTTTCGATTCTACAAACAACTACATGAAATCCCAGATGGGTTCACCAAGACAGAACACACTCTAGAACTCACTTTAGCCTAACATGGAATTTCACTGAAATAATGGTTTAGAGGATGCACTCACATCACACCTTGTTTCTCCAGGTGAGAAACAATAGAAATAAAGGACACATATAAACACCTTCCTCTAAGACAGAGGATGTCGATATCTCTCGAAAGGAGAAACCCTTATAAAAAAAGACTCACAATATATTGTACAATTTCACCATTAATATAAAATGAGCACGCGACATCACAACGTGTCACCGAACATGAACAAAGAGACTCAAATAAATAATACAAGGAGGGAGCCTTATACAACGTCCCCAAATATCACAACATTCCAGAACGTGTCCATAACAGCCTAGCATGGCCAGATTTCCCACACAGGTGGTCTAACATAAACCCCTTATTCAAAGATACTACAAAGGACTCAGAGGCCCTCTCAGACACTATCAATACTGACAACCCCAGACAACTTCCACCATTGAAGAATCTTGTAGCTTAAGAAACTAAGGTCTCTTTCAACCATCCACGAGCACTCTTCCGCAACAAGAGGATCCGAATAAACACCAAGAATATAAATGATGTAGTCTCATTCTATAAATATCAACAAAATATTCCTTACATTAATCAACTATAGTTGTTTCCAACGACGAAACAATCTGGGTTGCAATTCAGTTGTGCACTAACCCTTAATGTGGACATACCATATCCAATGAGAGAACCCAAGGACCCAACAAAGATGGTCCATCGGTAAAAAAATTCCACAAAATAGAAACAAACACATTAATTTAACCATTGTAGAGGTGTCCACAATCATATCTCAAAGGAGACTACTAACCGGTCCTTCTACCCAGCATACTAACCAATCAAAAACCCAAAACATAGTTCGAATAAGAGGGTTTATTGGACTCAAAACATCCCACAACATCAACATGTTCCAAAAACACAAAATATACACCATCCCAAAAATTCATCAAGACATCATTTTTTTCTTTAAAAACATTTTTTTAACCAACGGTTCAATGGTTAGCGTATTCACCAATGGTACCACATGGGCCTTACACATGCATGTTTTTGTGCCACATTGGGGACCCTCCACTTATTGGTCCCGACACTCATCCAGTCATGCCATCAACCATACATAATCCCATATAACCCCATTAATGTGGTCTCTAATTGATATACTAAAGGATAAAACTAAAATTATTTCCACTTTTCAAAAAAAAAAAACGGTCAACCAACCCATCTTTGTTCTCAAAACTCCTAATAATGAGATCAAAATTCCAATTCACATCTTAAAAAACATTTCATAAGGACACAAAAATTTAGAAAAGAACTCACTCTCAAGTTATTCACATCAATTTGAAATCATATCATCCCATTAAAATTCCCTTTAATTGTTTATAAAACTATATTGGACACACTTTTGAAAACCAACTTCAATATGGTTCCCCATTTCAAAAGAGGTGTAAGCACAAAATCTTCCATTACAAAACAATTCTGAAAATTCGGTTCCACCATTTCATAAATAAAGCCATTTTCTCTTTATTTGAAAATAATTTCATAAAAACTCTACAATTCATAAAACCATGTCACTTTAAAACCAAAGTTCCATGATTTCGAAACAAAAGCACAAAACAATGCGAGAGGAAACTAGTTTCAATGGGTGACTTGGACATATGTTTGGAAGACATATTCCAATCACTTCACAATCAAATATATTGTTCTAGGGAATATACCCGACTCCACATGGCTTGCCAGACCCTGTGACCTAATTGAGACCGTTAACCCAACTCTCTTTTCATTTCCCCTAATCATCATCAGACCAAGGAAACCAAAGGACATAGATAAATCCCAACATCCCCTAGCAACTTTAATCCTAACATTAGGTGTGCTGATCAAGAACACTACCCATAACCGTAATTTCATGTCCTAACAATCTTAACTTCAGACTATCCCAACTATTTCCCGAATAACATGACTCATATAGAGGGAACTGACAGGGCTTATAATTTGCACATTTTTTAATGCATTTCTATTGTTTTAAACATCCCAAGATACCATTTTGAGCTTATATGTAACAATTTTGGATTTAAGAAGTATTTTAAGTTTAAATGCAAAAATGACCAAATTCTGCATTTTGGACAGATTTTCACTACAAGGGTATTTTGGTCATTTACAAAAAATTATAAATCCAAATTTTGTGATTATAATTTCTTTAGAATCCTAATTTAATTTCCTTCAACTTTGTCTTCTGGACCAGGATCTGATTCGACCATCTTGAGGTCCAAACAATTCAATGAAGTTGAAGATTATTCAGGAACACCAAGGAAGCTTCCAGGAAATTTCTTCCAGAAAAACGAAGGTTCAGTGAAATATCTATAACTCGCTCAGAACGACTTTAATGGAGCTGAAATTTTGTGGATAGACGGATAAGAAGGTTTGGAAAAAGTTTCATTAAGGAGGCCACGCCTGAAATGGCCGTGTTCAGGGACATTAATTCAGTACAAAACGGTGTTTTTCGGTTTGATGATTCTGACTGGACAGAATAAAGTGTCAGAGTAAATTGGCCATAACTCTCGGACTACCTATCCAAATCCGCTGAGATTTTGAGGGGACACGGCCAAGACAATTATGAACAACATTGAAGAAGGCCTCAACGCGTGTAGAGGTCATTTATGGGGTCAAAACGCGACAACTTTCTGGGGTCGAATTCTGCCTATAAAAGGAGGAGAGCTCCTCCCCCTCAAACCATCCCATTCTCCACCCCATTCCTTCTCGGGCACCCAGGAGAAGAACTTCTCATATTTTTCTTTTATTTCTTTTGTTTTAAAATGTCTCTCCTCTCCCGAATCATCTCTCTTACCCCATCCATGGAGGGGTAATTTCATTTGAGTGATCGGAAAGAGGGGAGGCTGGACCGATGTGTTGTGCTTGAGTTTTGTGCTTGAAATGAATAAAATTTGTTCTTCTTTCTTCTTCTGGTTCCAATTCTTAATTCAGTATTAAATTCCAAATGCGGTTGTGTTATGGTTTTTATTCTGAAATTATAAATTGTTTTGGTCGATGATCACATCTCCCTCCACCCAATTCTAATCTGTATACGGTGGAACATGATTAGGGTTGGGTGGTGATTGCTCGACGGTTGTCAAGCACGTGTATAGGATTGTATGTCGAAATCTTGGTTTATTAGGGAACAACAATTCCAGGTCTGGGATTGCTCTAATTAATCAAGAGACCTTCTACAACCCTAAACACATTGGAAGGAGGATAGACCAATATAAGGTTTTAGAAAGGAAAATTCTCATCACATTTATCTGACTAAGGGAGAGAGAGGACTCGGTAGATAAATCTCTCTCTTACCAATTTAAGGAAGAAGAATAGATAAAATTTGGAAACAATGATGGCACAACACTAAGTCCAGCCAAACCCAATCCGATCACCATCTTTATCATTTGTTAAAATCAATCAATTTCTGTTGTTTGTTTCTCTCATAATCATTCAAATTAATTAAAACCAATCTTTTGAAGAAAACCAACAAAAAGTGACAACCTTGTTTTGAGTGCACTCCTCTTCGGGAGACTACCTAGGATCAACTGCTATACTATACTTAGGTAAATAAAATATTGTTTTGCCACGCCCCACGACAGGCGTGCGTCAAACTTGGCGCCGTTGCCGGGGAGGCAGTTCCTCAAAACTTTTTTTTTTGTTTTTTTTGTTTTTTTTTAAAAAAAATATCTCTTTTGAATGACTCGAAGTTCAAATAGCAATTTATTAGAATTCGATCCAGAAATTGAGCGCACAATAACCAAATTGAAAAATCAAAATCTTTCCAAAGAATTTGAAGAAATCAATCTCACCGATTCAAGTGATACCTTGAGTGAAGAATTTGAACCATTAATAATGGCTGTAAATCCCAACCGAACCCTACGTGACATCTGTGCACCTCAATTTGTCAATCAAAATTATCAACTTGCAATTCCTGCCTTAGAAAATGATTTTGAATTACGAATTAACATGATCCAAGTGCTTCCTAAATTTCATGGTCTTGCAGGTGAAGACCCAAATCGACATATTCAAGAATTCACCTATGTCTGCTCCAGCTTCAAACCTCGAGCAGTCGCAGAAGAGCATGTGAAGTGGAGGGCTTTCCCCTTCTCACTAGAGGGAGCAGCAAAGGAATGGTTGTACAATCTACAACCGGGGGAGATCAGTGACTGGGAAGATCTAAAAAAATGCTTTCTACAAAGATTCTTCCCAACATCTAGGAGCACTGCAATCAAGAAGGAGATTTATGTCATCCATCAATCAACTGGAGAAACACTCTACGAATACTGGGAACGTTTCAAGAAGCTTTGTGCAAGTTGTCCACACCAAGAAATAGAAGAGGACCAATTCCTTGTGTGCTTCTACCAAGGATTGCTTGACAATGACAGGAATCTACTAGATGCCTCGTCGGGAGGAGCCCTCATTGATAAATCACCTGCAGATATACGAATTCTGATTAAAAAGATTGCACAAAATTCACAGCAGTTTGGCACTCGAGGTACGATCACCAGAGGGATCCATGAGGTAAGAACATCTGATTCAGTAGATTTAATTAGGAATGAAATGGGTGAACTCACCAGGTTGGTGCGACAAATAGCTGTGAACCATGTGAAGGATCAACAAGGACCGTATCAGGTATGTGGTTTATGCTCTTCTAATTCTCATTACACTGATCAATGTCCGGAAGTGCAGGGGACAGAAAGTTGTGCTGCAGCCTATCAACAAAGGAAATACCAACCGCAAACCCAACCAGGGTATGGGTTTCAACAGAACCAAGCCAGAGCACCTTTTCAGCAGCAATATCAGAACCCGATAGCATTCCAACAACCTTATCAGAAGCCCTTCCAACAACAACAAACTTTTCAACCACCACCTTTCCAGCGGAAGAATTATGAGCAACCATCCACAAGTGCACCAACAAATGAAGACCAACAACTGAAGACAAGAGTTGCAGGAATAGAAGATAAGATGGACAAGCTAGCTGATCAATTTGCAAGCATTATGGATGCTTTCACCAAGAACCAAGGTAAGCTTCCTGCACAAACAATTCCCAATCCAAAGGAGAATGTTAGTGCAATCACAACCCGAAGCGGGAAGGAGCTCAAACCACCAGAACAAAATGAGGAGGATGAATCTAGGAAACCTGCTGAAGCTCATCCTGTCCAACCAAAAGATGGAGTCAACAACAAAGTAGAAAGAACAAGGTTCAAGAAAGAAAGACTAGAAACACCACTGCAGAAACAACAAAGGGATAAAAAGGATATTCCAGCACCATTCCCATCAGCATTGGTTGAGTCAAAGAAGGGAGAAGAAGAACGAATTCAACGGGAAATTCAAGAAACATTTCGAAAAGTTGAGATTAACATTCCACTACTGGATGCAATCAGGCAAATCCCTAAATATGCAAAATTTCTGAAGGAGCTATGTACTAAAAGAAAGAGGCTGGATGGAAATGAAAGAATCAACTTAGGAAGAAGCATCTCAGCATTGATCACACCACCGATACCACAAAAATGTCAAGATCCAGGGACTTTCTCTATTCCCTGCACTATCGGTTCATTAAATTTTACTGATGCACAATGTGATCTTGGAGCTTCGATAAATGTGATGCCTCACTCTGTGTTTTCATCTTTGCAGATCGGAGAACTAAAATCAACTCGGGTGGTGGTACAATTAGCAAACAGATCCACCGTTTTCCCAGCTGGAGTCATTGAAGATGTACTTGTAGGAGTGAGAGGATTAATCTTTCCAGCAGACTTTTATGTCCTTACCATGGAGGAAGACCAAGCATCATCCCAATCTCCCATCATCTTAGGGAGACCATTCCTGAAAACAGCAAGAACAATCATCAACGTGCATGAAGGAACCCTCACCATGGAGCTCGGAGATAGTACGGTACACTTCAATATTCTTGATACGATGAAACACTCATCCAGCAATCACTCACTTTATGCAATCGCCCATGATGAAGGTATAGAACCAATTGAAGACTCAGGTATGCTTCATGACTTGTTATCTGTGGGAGAACACTCTTCATTTGAATTTTATAACTCCCATGAACCTGAAAATTCTGATATCATGTTGGAGGATGAGGTAAAATCTGATTTTTTCGATGATTTGTTAAGAGGAAGTAAGATTATTCCAGAGAATGCAACATTAGAAGTAGGAAACATAAATTCAATATCATCCCTTGAACAACCACCATGTTTAGAGCTGAAGCCTTTGCCATGTGAATTGAAGTATGCTTACCTAATGGAAGGAGAGAAATTGCCAGTAATCATTGCAAATAACCTATCCCATTCACAAGAACAAACATTGATTGACCTTCTCAAAAGGAATGTAAAAGCTGTAGGATGGAGTTTAGGTGATATTCCTGGAATCAACCCTAAGGTATGCTCTCACAGGATATTTTTAGAAAGTGAATCTCGACCAGTTAGACAACCTCAAAGAAGACTCAATCCCACAATCATGGAGGTCGTTAAGAAAGAGATTGAGAAATTGTTAGCAGCTGATATCATTTACCCAATCTCTGATTCTCAATGGGTCAGCCCAATTCATGTAGTCCCCAAGAAAACTGGCCTGACCACTGTCACAAATGAAAGAAATGAACTGATCCCCATGAGAATACAAAACAGCTGGAGAGTGTGTATAGATTACCGAAAGCTAAATCAAGTTACCAGAAAAGATCACTTTCCTATTCCATTCATTGATCAGATGCTTGAAAGGTTAGATGGAAATACTCATTACTGTTTTTTAGATGGATTCTCAGGTTATTTTCAGGTACCAATTGCACCAGAAGACCAGGAGAAGACAACCTTCACCTGCCCTTTTGGAACATTCGCCTACAAAAGGATGCCTTTCGGGCTATGCAATGCCCCAGGTACATTTCAACGGTGTATGGTGAGTATTTTCTCGGACCACATTGAGGATTGCTTGGAGGTGTTTCTTGATGATTTCACAGTTTTTGGCAATTCATTTGATCATTGCTTGGGAAATTTGGAAAAAGTTTTGAAAACATGCATTGAAAAGAACCTTGTCTTAAATTTTGAGAAATGTCATTTCATGGTTGAAAAAGTGATAGTGTTGGGACACATAATTTCACAAAATGGGATTGAGGTTGATAAATCAAAAGTTGATGTAATAAATTCCTTACCATATCCAACTTGTGTCAAACATGTTAGATCCTTTTTAGGGCATGCAGGATTTTACAGAAGATTCATCAAGGATTTCAGTAAGATTTCTCTCCCTCTCTCAAGATTACTTCTAAAGGATGCTAACTTTAATTTTGATTGTGCATGTAGGGAATCATTTGATGAATTAAAGGAAAGGCTGATAACACCACCAATAATGCAGCCACCCAATTGGGATTACCCTTTCGAGATACTTTGTGATGCATCCAACCAAGCAGTGGGAGCCGCTCTATCACAGAGAATTGACAGCAAACCTCAAGTCATCTCCTACGCATCAAGGACCTTGGATGAAACGCAAATAAATTACACAACCACAGAGAAGGAGTTCCTTGCAGTCGTTTTTGCACTAGATAAATTCCGATCATATCTTCTGGGCACTAAAGTTGTTGTTTTTTCTGATCATGCAGCTCTTAGGTACTTAATGAAAAAGGCGGATGCTAAACCACGGTTGGTGAGATGGATGCTACTCTTACAAGAGTTCAACTTGGAAATCAAAGATAAGAAGGGGACTGAAAATCAAGTGGCTGATCATCTGAGTCGACTACCCCACACCGCTGAATCAGAAATACCAAAGCAGAACCCACTTAATGATGAGCTTCCTGGAGAACAACTCTACATCATCAACAGTGAAATACCATGGTATGCCAACATTGTCAACTATTTGGTAACATCTCAGGTACCCTCTCATCTAAGCTCTCATCAACAACATAAGCTTAAATCTGAATCAAGATTTTACATTTGGGAAGATCCGTTTCTGTGGAAAATTTGTAATGATCAAATCATAAGAAGATGCTTGCCAAGAAGTGAAATTGAATCAGTGTTTGAATTTTGTCATAAATTATCATGTGGAGTCCACTTTGGACCTCAGAGGACTGCCCGAAAAGTTTTAGAATCTGGACTCTACTGGCCCACCTTATTCAAGGATGCATATGAATTTTGTAAAAGATGTGAAAAATGTCAATTTTCTGGTAACATATCTAAACGACATGAAATGCCACAAAAACCAATAACCTTTTGTGAAATTTTTGAAGTTTGGGGCATAGATTTCATGGGACCATTCCCAATGTCATTTGGAAATTCATATATTCTTTTGGCTGTAGACTATGTTTCAAAATTGGTGGAAGCAAAAGCAACCAGAACTGATGATGCAAAAGTTGTTTGTGATTTTGTTAGGGCTAACATTTTCTGTAGGTTTGGCGTGCCACGAGAAATCATCAGTGATCAGGGAACTCATTTCTGCAACAGGAAAATGGAAGCATTGCTGAAGAAGTATGGGGTACATCATAGAACATCTACCCCATACCATCCCCAAACAAATGGCCAAGCAGAAGTCTCTAATAGAGAAATCAAATCCATTCTGGAGAAGACTGTTAAACCCAACCGGAAGGACTGGAGCCAAAAGTTAGATGATACATTATGGGCATACAGGACGGCCTACAAAACACCGATAGGGATGAGTCCCTATAGATTGATCTATGGAAAGAGTTGCCACCTTCCTGTGGAGTTGGAGCATAGAGCCTACTGGGCGGTCAGAGAGATGAATCTGGACCTTGAGAAAGCTGGGAAAGAAAGAAGATTGCAGTTGCAAGAGTTAGAGGAAATTAGAAGGGAATCTTTTGAAAACTCAATGATCTATAAAGAGAGAACGAGGATGGCCCATGACAAGATAATTCAACCAAGAAACATCAACCCTGGAGATCACGTGTTACTATTCAAATCCAGACTTAAGCTTATGCCAGGTAAACTTCGTTCCAGATGGGAAGGCCCCTTTACTGTTACTCATGTATATCCCTTTGGTGCTGTGCAGATTCAAAAGGAAGGAGGAGGAAAACCATTCACTATAAATGGGCAGAGGCTGAAGAAGTTCCATGGGACCGTACCTCAAGAACCAGTGGAGGAGATCACACTCCTTCATCCTGAATACAAATGAACACCTACCAGGTTGCATCATTCCTTTACACTTGATTAAATGCAGTAACTCCAACTTTTTGAAACATACATTTACATGCATTGAGGACACTGCATAAATTAAGTGTGGGGGAGGAAATCTTGTAGTCCAAGAGATCTTTCAAAAAAAAAAAAATTGTTTTGTTTTGTCGAGCCAACGACATTAAAAAAAGGCGCTACCGGGAGGCAACCCGCATTTTCCCCCATTTTCCACTTGTCTTCTTAGTTATTTACCAACATGATTGAACGGGCCTGCACTATCAATTGCTTTCATTTTTTTTTCAGGTCCATTAATGAAGAGGGTGTCGTGGGATTATACGTCGTGAAGAAAAGGATCCATTTGACAGGGGAGTATGAGTTTCAATTCTATATTATCTGACTTTATTCCCTACATTTTTTAGTATTTTAAAGAATTAATCAAGAAAAGACATTCCCACGCTTGAATTCATGTTTTACTCAACTTATCTAGGAGACATGAGTTTCTTAGGAATCTTGTGATGCCATGTTTTAGATTTCAATGTTAATGAGATTGAATGATTAAAATGGATAATTGGATGATTAAAGTGAAGCAAGGATATTGAAATAAGGACTCATGATTTAAGGGAATTAATTGATTCATGTAAATGAAATTTCCCTTCCTTTTTTCATTCTTTGAATTTCTGAAATTCATGTGAATTAATTTGTTATTATTAATCATGCCATGAGTGATTGTCCAATATCATATTCTCATTCCTGAGAGGATTTCTAGACCAAATATTTCCTATTTTATCTTGAGCATATTTCTTGAGTGATCTTGGGACGTGCCACCTGCTAGAACTTGTATTGAAACTTGTCAAAGCTATGACTGTACAAAACCACATTTAAAATGATTGAGGCATCTCTTTGGCTAGCCACATTTTATCCTAAGACCCACCTTTACATTTATCCTTCGTAAGCCCTTAGATGCCATGAATTGCCTTATAGGTTTAAGCCACATTACAATCCAATTTTTCCTTACCTACCTGCACTTTTAGTATTTTTGCATGGTTATTTCAAGTTTGAGTGTGGGGGAAGGGCCTTTCGTGTGCGTTCCTTGGGATATGTATCATTTTTGGGTGGTGTAATGTGTGCGTCATCATTTTGGGCAATGTATTATTAGAAAATTGGGCATGAGTCATCATTTCATTATACTTCTATCATTTCATCCGGTTCTCCATAAAAAAAAAGAAAATAAAGCTGTGCCTTTCTGGAGCTTTACAAAAAAAAAGAAAAAAAAGAAAAAAGAAAATAAAGCTGTGCCTTTCTGGAGCTTTACAAAAAAACATGGAGAACATGGATGATATCATTCTTTGTAATCATTTATTGACTCATGGCCCATGTCATTGAAAGGGGAGTGGTGTTGTGATTCACATTTCAAGGGGATTTGAGTGAGGTTCATCTTGTGTTTTCACTTGATTAATCATGCATTGTACTTAAGAGTCAAACCTCCTACTTCTGGCCTTACATTATTTCAATCATTTACCCACCAACCCTAAGCCACAGAATCATTTGAACCTTTATTGCAAGTCCTCATGATTTTATGTGTGTTTTGTCTTTACAAAGTGGAGAAAGTAGTTACTTTACAAGCCTATGGGTAAGGAGCATGTTCTCATGATATGAGCATAACTCCACTATTAATTGTATCATGAGTGATGAGAGAAAAGATTCATAAGTGAGGTAGATCATGATTTGGCATGTTTAATAATAATAAATTGAGAAGCTTGAATGAATGAAAGGAGAAGCTTCATTATTTTTCAAAGGGGAAAAGTAAAATGCATGAATTGATTGTTTCTTTGAAAAATGGGAAATTAAATTAGTATTTTTTTGGAACTCGAAAATTTGATTGGACATTGATAATCATTTTATTTTATTCCATTTGAAATTTAAATATTGGTGACATTGGTGTCCTTTGAATTCCATGTTGAGATTTTATGCTTGAGGACAAGCATAGTTTAAGTGTGGGGGAATTGACAGGGCTTATAATTTGCACATTTTTTAATGCATTTCTATTGTTTTAAACATCCCAAGATACCATTTTGAGCTTATATGTAACAATTTTGGATTTAAGAAGTATTTTAAGTTTAAATGCAAAAATGACCAAATTCTGCATTTTGGACAGATTTTCACTACAAGGGTATTTTGGTCATTTACAAAAAATTATAAATCCAAATTTTGTGATTATAATTTCTTTAGAATCCTAATTTAATTTCCTTCAACTTTGTCTTCTGGACCAGGATCTGATTCGACCATCTTGAGGTCCAAACAATTCAATGAAGTTGAAGATTATTCAGGAACACCAAGGAAGTTTCCAGGAAATTTCTTCCAGAAAAACGAAGGTTCAGTGAAATATCTATAACTCGCTCAAAACGACTTTAATGGAGCTGAAATTTTGTGGATAGACGGATAAGAAGGTTTGGAAAAAGTTTCATTAAGGAGGCCACGCCTGAAATGGCCGTGTTCAGGGACATTAATTCAGTACAAAACGGTGTTTTTCGGTTTGATGATTCTGACTGGACAGAATAAAGTGTCAGAGTAAATTGGCCATAACTCTCGGACTACCTATCCAACTCCGCTGAGATTTTGAGGGGACACGGCCAAGACAATTATGAACAACATTGAAGAAGGCCTCAACGCGTGAAGAGGTCATTTATGGGGTCCAAAACGCGACAACTTTCGGGGGTCGAATTCTGCCTATAAAAGGAGGAGAACTCCTCCCCCTCAAACCATCCCATTCTCCACCCCATTCCTTCTCGGGCACCCAGGAGAAGAACTTCTCATATTTTTCTTTTATTTCTTTTGTTTTAAAATGTCTCTCCTCTCCCGAATCATCTCTCTTACCCCATCCATGGAGGGGTAATTTCATTTGAGTGATCGGAAAGAGGGGAGGCTGGACCGATGTGTTGTGCTTGAGTTTTGTGCTTGAAATGAATAAAATTTGTTCTTCTTTCTTCTTCTGGTTCCAATTCTTAATTCAGTATTAAATTCCAAATGCGGTTGTGTTATGGTTTTTATTCTGAAATTATAAATTGTTTTGGTCGATGATCACATCTCCCTCCACCCAATTCTAATCTGTATACGGTGGAACATGATTAGGGTTGGGTGGTGATTGCTCGACGGTTGTCAAGCACGTGTATAGGATTGTATGTCGAAATCTTGGTTTATTAGGGAACAACAATTCCAGGTCTGGGATTGCTCTAATTAATCAAGAGACCTTCTACAACCCTAAACACATTGGAAGGAGGATAGACCAATCTAAGGTTTTAGAAAGGAAAATTCTCATCACATTTATCTGACTAAGGGAGAGAGAGGACTCAGTAGATAAATCTCTCTCTTACCAGTTTAAGGAAGAAGAATAGATAAAATTTGGAAACAATGATGGAACAACACTAAGTCCAGCCAAACCCAATCCGATCACCATCTTTATCATTTGTTAAAATCAATCAATTTCTGTTGTTTGTTTCTCTCATAATCATTCAAATTAATTAAAACCAATCTTTTGAAGAAAACCAACAAAAAGTGACAACCTTGTTTTGTGTGCACTCCTCTTCGGGAGACTACCTAGGATCAACTGCTATACTATACTTAGGTAAATAAAATATTGTTTTGCCACGCCCCACGACAGGCGTGCGTCAGGAACCTTCTCTGATACCATTTTGTCACGAACTGAATCTGGTCACCACCATAACCGGCATCCAACCCAACTTGTGGCATGTTCTAAAGGGCGTTCCCGATCCCCACAGGCATTTACAAGTTCTTGGGTATCAAAATCGGAAATTTGGGATTGATTTACCCATGTCTTTATACTTAAAACAACAAATGAATCCAAGAAATCAAATCGGGATTTTTCAAAAAATAACATCTTTTACCAAAATTCAGAACTGATTTACACAATTTTAAACAATGTTTGAAGACCAATACAAAGGTACAAACTCATGAAATGAAATCCCAAGAACCTCCACATGGAAAGAGGCACCACCCTCAATCCATATCCATGACACTGCATCACGATGAACAGCTAAAAACCCGAACCAATGGCATAAAACCTGTACCCAAACCTATGACACAAAATAAGAATGTCTACTTAAACCCAATGGAGTAAGTAGGGTGTGAGCCAAAGCCCAATATGATACCACAACTATGAGATTCTATATGATAAAAATTTAAAGATTAAATCATGCATTTATTCAAAAACATTAAAATCTAGTTACAATTTCTAAAAGTTAAAACATTGAATAAGAACAGTTTTCAAGTTAGTTATTTTAAAGGATAAACCCTTATAAAATAAACACTAATGCTACTTAATTTTCCATCAAAATTTACCATATGCTGATGGTAAGTATAATTTAACTAATGAAAACAAGTAATAGGAATTAACCCCTAGGCACTAGCTAGTTGTGTGTCCCAAGTACCTCGTATCTTTGTTAGAGTAACCATCAAAAATATTCATTCTCGTGCATGAGCCACTAGTAGGGAACATACCATAACCTAGTGGTCCCCAATCATCATCATCATAGTTTAGTTAGAGTTATAAGAATAGTTCTTGCTAAGTAAAACTGAGGCCAAACCCCATAGATTCACTAGCATACTAGTACACATCCACCCACCTAGATAACTAGGTTATCCCCTTGTGGTCAAACATGTTCAAAAAGTCATGAAATATACATTGAACATGAAAATATCATTTACACATCACAAATTCACCCTAAAGCCCATATTTATACCACACGATTAACAAAATTCCATTTTTCA
This sequence comes from Viscum album, assembly GCA_963277665.1. Taxonomy (NCBI): domain Eukaryota; kingdom Viridiplantae; phylum Streptophyta; class Magnoliopsida; order Santalales; family Viscaceae; genus Viscum; species Viscum album. The sequence continues at coordinate 573,332,754 of OY728160.1, forward strand.
TTCAAAATGATTTTGAAATCTAAATAACACCAAAACAACCCACAAAACATTTCACATTTCATCAACACTTCTACAAAACCATTAAAAAAATTTATAAAACAATTATAAGATATTGTAACTCATATAACAACCCACAAAAATGGAAAATAAGACTACTTTAATAATAAAAATTTTAATTTTTCACATCATACTCACACAAAATATTCCACATCACATTCACATCACTTTAACACCTCAATATCTCTTTCAAATAATTTAACAAAATATTTCCAAGATGATACATATGACAAAACAACCTTTTCAAAAATGTAATGGTCCTTTTAAAAATTTCATCCTACCAAAAGAGAATTGTAATCCCAATCAACAGGTAATAATCTATATTCAATTGTTTTATAATCACCTTGAACAATATCACAAAATAAAACCATGAGAACACACAAATCCATAAAACACTTTCAAGGAGTATAAAAAGGTTATACACATAAAACCCATTCAAAGACCCCCCCCCCCGCTTTTAGTCCCACATGACAATATATCATTTCACAACCAAAATTGGCTTCCCCTTTCAACAACTAATAAATCACTTCCACCTTTTACAAAACTACCTCATGAGATAACACTTAAAATACATTTGTAAAATACAAACTTCAAACAAAACATTAAATTTAATACCAAATGCTTTACTATTGCTACCAAAAATGAATTTTTCATAATTTACAGCATATAAGTAACATGAAAAATTATTTAATCAAGCAAACTAACTCATAATTAAATGGTTACCCACCAAATAATCTACTGAAATTGTCGAATCCCTTAAAACATGGTGCGAAACATCAACCGCACCATCCCGGGACCAGAAGGATGATAAATATAGCCCTACAAAACAAATTTTCACCAAAAGGACTCATGGATAAACCCTAAGTACGAACCCTAGGTTTTGGACACTTTGGAACATCAATAAAGAGGGATGAAACCCTATGAAAAGAGAAGAAATCAAATAGAGAAATACAAACTTGCATTAATATTGATAAGATTGCCCTAAGTACACCAAAAGATGAATCTCCAAGTACCCAAAACTGGTGTGAAGTTTCGAAGGAGTCATATTAGGGCATGTGGGGACTGAAATGGGTGAAAAAGTATGAAATAAGGAGTTATGAAAGGTTCATTTTACCTCTTCAAATCTGGTCGATTTGAGAAAGATTATAAATGATCGATGCAATTCACAGTTCAAATGAACTCCACAATTTTGAAAACGATAATGGGGGTGATCCTAGGGTTATTGTATTTGAAAGGGAGGTGGAAAAACTAGAAAATAGTAAACAATTAGTGAGATATGGAAAATTTAAAAAATAAATTTATACAAGGAAATTGGCTTATGAGCAGGACCATTACGTTAATAATAAAACCCAAATCTCTAATGATTTTGGAATTCTATGTGGTCCAAAGGGGTATGATTATTTTTATATATCTAGGTATGCCAATTTCAAAGTATAATGGATATAAAATAGTAAAAATTGATGGAGTTCTAGAATAAACTAAATTTGTTTTTATATCTTGAATTAGGCTCACGGTTTGGCCCAAATTTTAAAAACCCACCATTCTCACCAAAATGAGTAGTAAACCCCCAAAACAAATCAGGAATGGAAATTAAATGAATAATGAATTTAAAAAAAAATATTCATGGGTGTGAAAATTATCCCCACCATAAAAAGTTATTCCCTCAGAAAGCTACATCAAGGAAAATGAAAAAACCAAACACAATCGAAAGGAAGAAATGGACTCCTTTGCTAAACATCGCCCCCAAAGGCCAAAACACCTCCAGTGATCAATTAAGGAAGGAATACTTCCCAACCAAAAAATACACCTCATTACTGAAATTATCAAGCACATTTAGGATTTATCCTAAAATAAAACTCCTCAAACACTATCAGAACAAGTCTCAAGGAATTTACCCACAAAAACAAGAACATCTAACAAGGTGACACTTACCTTGATATAACTAATCCTTTCGGAATTATCCAATCCCAACGTTTACCCAAGGAAGATGTAGGTGGTTGTATAGCTCTAAACGATACTAGTCACTTGCAATCCACGATCAAGTACAAAAGTGAGTTACTAGTACAAGGATACACAAATGGGCTCTCCAACTATAAGAGACAAATTTTTTTTTTCGTAGATAGAATCAAAAAAGTAATAGGGGAGCCCCGAAAAAACTCCCCGGTACAAGGGGTAGAATCCCATTCGGAATATTATAAATAATATACTTGAGACTCATATTTGGTCTCCCCACCATAAGAACCAACCATCTTAACTGACCAATATGGGCCAGCACAGAAAAACCCCAAAACATAAAGAGTTGGTACATCCACACGGTTAGCCCACACAGTTTGGGAAACTATTCCCTAACCATGTGGATCCTTATACCTACCTGGTTTTCTGGGGAATGGTTACTACTAAATTTTCACTCAACATGTCTACAAAAATATAAAATCTTTCCCCTAAAAACAAAGGAAACCATAGGGGAAAATAAATTTATTGGGAGATAACAGGGGGATGAGGCCCTCCACCTCTTTCCACCGAATGGGAACAAAAGAAGAAAGATGAAAACACCAAAAATTTAATATATTCCCATATCTCATTCTATGAACTTTTATTTTTACAACGTTAAAAACTACACTGGGATTTCCTCTGACTATGTGCCATCTTCTCTTCGGGACCAATGGCTGCAGCTGGAATGATTGAATCATCTTCGGCCCCATAGTTATGATTTGGAAACCCCCGAATAGAATTTTTTTCTTTCAATTCTACAAACAACTACATGAAATCCCAGATGGGTTCACCAAGACAAAAAACACTCCAGATCACACTTTTCCCTAACATTGAATTTCACTGAAATAAGGGTTTAGAGGATGCACTCACATCACACCTTGTTTCTTCGGGTGGGAAAAAATAAAAATAAAGGGAATATATAAACACCTTCTTTTAAGACAGAGGATGTCAATATCACTTGAAAGGAGAAACAATTCTAAAATAGACTCACAAAATATTGTACAATTTCACCTTTAAAATCAAATGAGCTCGCGACATCACAACATGTCACCGAACATGACCAAAGTGACTCAAAGAAATAATACAAGGAGGGGGCCTTATATAACATCCCCAAAAATCACAGAATTCCAGAAAGTGTCCATAATAGCCTCTCTTGGCTAGATTTCACACACTAGTGGTCTAACATAAACCCCTTATTCGAAGAGACTAAGAAGGACTCAGAGGCCCTCTTAGACACTATCCATACTGACAACCCTAGACAACTCCCACCTTTGATGAATCTGGTAGCTTAAGAAACTAAAGTCTCTTTCAACCATCCACGAGCACTCTTCCGCAACAAGAGGATTAGAAAAAAAACCAAGAATTTATATAGTGTAGACTCACTCTAAAAATATCAAGAAAATAATCCTTACATTGATCAACTGAAGGATTTTCCAATGCTGAAACAATACGAGTTGCACTTCAGTTGTGCACTAACCCTTAATGGGGGAGTACCTTATCCAATAGGAGAACCCAATTACCCAATCAAGATGGTCCATTGGTAAAAAATTCCACATAATAAATCTAAACACATTAATTGAACCACTGTAAAGCTGTCCAGAAACATATCTCATAGGAGACTACTAACAGGTCCTTCTACCCAGCTTACCGACCAAACACTAACCCAAAACACAGTTCGAACATGAGTGGTTCGTGGACTTAAAACGTCCCACAACATCAACATTTTCAAAAAACACATAATATACCCCATACCAAACAATTCATCAAGACATCATGTTTTTATTTAAAAACATTTATTCGAATACCAATGGTTCAGCGATTATCGTATCCACCAATGGTACCCCATGGGCCTCACAGATGCACGTTTTTGTGCCACACCGAGCACCCTCCTCATATTCATCCCGGCACTCATCCAGTCATGCCATTAACCATCTATAATCCCATATAACCCCATGAATCTGTGATCTCATTGAAATACCACAGGATAAAACCAAAATTCTTTCCACTTTTCAAAAACAAAACTGTCAACCAACCCATCCTTTTTCTCAAAACTCCTAACAATAAGATCAAAAACCCAATTCACAACTTAAAAATCTTTTCAAAAGGACACAACAAATTAGAAAAGAACTCACTTTGAAGTTATTCACATCAATTTGGAAACATATCATCCCATTATAACATCCTTTAATTGTTTAGAAAACTATATTGGAAAGACTTTTGAATACCAACTTCAATATGGTTCCTGATTTCAAAAGAGGTGTAAGCACACTATTTCCCATTTCAAAACAATTCTGAAAATTCAGTTCCAAAATCTCATAAATCAAACCATTCCCTATTTATTTGAAAATAATTTCACAAAAACATTATGCTTCATAAATCCATGTCACTATAAATCCAAAGTTCCATGATTTCAAAACTAAAGCACAAAACAATGCTAGAGGAAACTAGTTTCAGTGGGTGACTAGAAAATATGGTTGGCAGCCATATTCCAATCACTTCACCATCATAGAGAGTGTTCTGGGGAATATCCATGGCTCCGCATGTGTTTCCAGACCCTACGAGCTCAATCAGACCATTAATCCAACTCTCATTTCATTTCACCTAATCATTATCAGGCCAAGAAAACCAAAAGACATAGATAAATCCCGACTTCCCTTGGAAATATGAATCCCAAAATGAGGTGTAGTGATGAAGAACACTACCCATAACCGAAGTTTCATGTCCTGATAATCTTAACTCCAGACTATGCCAACTATTTCTCAAATAACATGACTCGAATAGAGCAAACCTGCTCTGATACCATTTTGTCACGAACCGAATATGGTCACCACCAAAACTAGAAACTGACATTACCTGTGGCAAGTCCTGAAGAACGATCCTGATCCCCACGGTCTGGCATAAGTGCCTGTGTATCAAAAACTGAAAATTAGTAACTATTTACCAGTGTTTTTATACTAAAAACAACAAATGGATTCAAGAAATCAAATATGAATTTTTCAAACCAAAACATCTTTTACTAAAATTCAGAAATGAATTACACAATTTAAAACAATTTTTGAAGACCATTATAAAGGTAAAAACACATGAAATGACATCCCATGAACCTCAACATGGAACGAAGCACCACCCTCAAGCCATCTCCACGACACTGCATCATGATGAACCGCTAAAAAACCGAACCAAAAGCATAAAAGCTGTACCCAAACTTGTGACAAAAATAACAAAGTCTACTTACACCCAATGATGTTTGTAGGGTGTGAGCCAAAGCCCAGTAGGATACCACCACTAAGAGATTCCATATGATAATCATTTAAAGACGAAAAACATGCATGTTTTCAAAAACATGAAAAGCTAGTTACAATTTCTAAAAGATAAATCTTTGGATAAGAACAGTTTTCATGTGGGCAATTTTAAAGGAAAAACACTTTTAAAATAAACACCAAAGCTACTGAATTTTCCATCCAAATGTACCATATGCCGACTGTAAGTATAAATTAACTAATGAGCACAAGCAATAGGAATTAACCCCTATCCACTAGCTAGCTATGGGTCCCTGGTACCTCGTATCACGGTGAGAGTAACAATCACAAATATCAATTACCATGCATGAGCCACTCGTAGGGTACATACCCATAACCTAGTGGTACCCAATCATTATCATCATAGTTTAGTTAGAATTTTAAGCGTCAATCTTGTTATGTGAAACTAAGGCCAAACCGAATGGATTCACTAGCATACTAGTACACGTCCACCCACCTAGATACCCAGGTTTTCCCCTTGTTCTCAAAAAAGTTCAATATGTCAAGAAATATACATTGAACATGAAAATATCATTTCCATATCAAAAATTCACCAAACATCCCATATGTATACCAAAAAGGTCACAAAAGAACATTTTTTATTCAAAATGATTTTGAAATCTGACTCACACCAAAATAACCCACAACACATTTCACAATTGTTCAACACTTCCACAAAACCATTAAACAATTTTATAAAAAAATTATCAGATTTTGCAACTCATATAATATACCACAACCATGGCATATAACACTCCTTTAATAATAAAAATTTCAATTTTTCACATCACCATCACACAAAATAGTCCACATCTCATTCACATCAGTTTAACATCTCAATAACTCCTTTAAACAATTTAATAAAATATTTCCATGATGATATATATGACATAACAACCATTTCGAAAATAAAATGGACCTTTTCAAAATATACTCCTTCCAAAATAGAATTGGAATCCCAATAAACATGTAATATTCTACTTTCAATTGTAATATAATCACCTCAAAAAATATCACAAAATATACCCATGAGAACACACAAATCCATAAATCACTTTCAAGGAGTATATCAAGGTTATACACATAAAATCCATTCAAAGACCCCCCCCCCCCCCCCCCCGTTCTCCTTTTAGGCCCACATGACACTATATAATTGACCAACCAAAATTGGAATCCCTATTCAATAACTAACAAATCACTTCCATATTTTACAAAACTACTACAAGAGATAACACATGAAATACATTTGAAAAATACACACTTCAAACAAAAATGTGACATTAATACCAAATGATTTACTATTGCTTCCAAAAAGGATTTTCACATAATTCACAACATATAAAGAACATAAAGAATTATTTAGTCAACCAAACTAACTCATCATTAAATGGTTACCCACTGAATCACCTATGGAAATTGTAGAATCCCTCAAAACATGGAGAAAAACATCAACCCCAACAACCTGGCACCCCATGGATGATAAATATAGCCCTAGAGCACAAATTTTTACCAAAAAGACTCGTTGTTAAACCGTAGGTACAAAACCTCGGTTTGGGATGTTTTGAAACATCAATAAAGAGGGATAAAACCCTATGAAAAGAGGAGGAATCAATTACAGAAATACTTACTTGAAAAAATATTGAAGAGATCGCCCGAAATCCACCAAAATATGAATCTCCAAGTACCCCAAACTGGTATGGAGTTTCGAAGGAGTCATGTTAGGTCATGTGGGGAATAAAATGGGGAAAAATGGATGGAAATTTAAGGAGTTATGAAATATTCATTTTACCTTGTCAAATATGGTCTATTTGAGATAGAGTATAAAAGATCACCCTAATTCGCAGTTCACCTGAGCGCCAAAATTGCAAAAATGATCATGAGGGTGATCCTAGGGATATTGGATTTGCGAGGGGGGTGGAATCACAGGAAAAAAAATAAAAAAGAATGAGATATGGAAAATTTAAAAAATTAATTTAAAGCCGGAAATGGGCTTATGGGAAGGCCCATTACCTTAATCAAAAACCCAAATTCATCTTGATTTTGGATTTCTATGTGGTCCGAAGGGATATGGTGATTTTAATATATCAGGGTATGCCAATTGGGAAGTATAATGGGTATAAAATAGTATAAATTGAAGGAGTTATAGAAGAAACAATTTTTTTTAATCTGGAATTGGGCTCATGGTTTGGACCAAATTTTCAAAACCCATAATTTTCATTAAAATGAGTGGTAACCCCCCAAAAAAATCTGGAAGGGAAATTAAATGAATAATGAATTTAAAAAAAGGTCATGGGTGTGACAAATTCAACAAGTTAATTTATTCCATTGACAATTACTATTAATCCATGGAACATTTGGTTTATGGTTTTATCTTTAGTCATCTTATAGACTTGGTACTCAACTAGAAGCATTCCAATATTTGTACGAATTAGTTATTTTAGAGCCATAGAGAGTAACTTTTTCGATAGTATAAATTTCATTAACTGTCATATAGAAAGAAACATGACTAAAAACACTTCTATTAATAACATAATATAAAATATTATCATCATTGTAATTTAAATGAAATCTAATTGTATATATTCTGGTAAGAGTATCTTAGTTAGCTTCAGGAAGTATGTATTGTTTTTATATGATAGACCATTGCTCAATGCGCAACTATTTGAGGTATTACTCAATTCAAGATCTCCAATATCCATATTCATTACCATAAATGTGTTGTTGATTTTTATAAATCAAAGAATCCATTAGGTTTATTCATACCATGTTATAAGATCTTTTCCATATACTGTGAGGTATAAGAAAATGGTAGTTCAAATAATAACAATGCATACTCTAAAGAGTTATTTGATAATTCCAAATGGAATAATTCATTTGATACAAATTTAAAGGTACAATAATGATAATAATAAATCTAATGAATTCTAAATAGGACTTACTTATTATATGAATTTTTAGGTCCTATAGATAAATAGAATATGTTATAGATAGGGGTGAATAGACCTGATTAAAAATTTCAAAAAATATTTTTATAAATTTAAATATTTATCAATGTTAATTATTGAGATTAATTTGTAATATAAAAAATATATCACATAATTATTTTATTCCAATAGTTCCGTTTGAATATGGTATACTCTACTATTATAACACTTTTCTCTTTGAGAGATACATGTGCACTAAAACTGATTTTATTAGGGGAATCAGAACCCAATTATAGAATCCTATTTTACTAGAGGGATGAATATGAAACTAAATATTGATGGGGGAATAATAATTCTCATAACCAGACATTAGATAGTGGGATTCACACCCATAATATTCCAGACATTAGATATAGGGAATGAAAAACCATAGATCCATAATTTTTTATCTAGGAGTCACATAAGGAGAAAAAAGTATAAAAAATAATTCATTTGTGAGTAAAATCACAAATAGAAAAATATAGTACATGTGAAATATGAGAAAAATTCTTACAAACATCGAACTAGACCAAATAATACAAAAAAGGAAAGCACAAGTACTGGTTGTAGAGGATAATATTGGCTCATCTCATCAAGGAAATTGTCGAATAATCAGATTTAATTCAGCCCTTGAGATATCATGAAATTAATGAAATTGATTATTATAGGCTGTTTTATATTTTATATCATGATCAACGTCCACATCACATTCTATTTGAAAATTCATTGTATCAGAAAAAGTTATCATGTGTCATACTATTTGTATCATACAAAGTTTTTTTAACATAAAAAGATAATGATATATAGAGACCAGATATTCATAAATTAAAGAAACCCTAATCCCATATGATTTTCAAAAAAATGAGTTAGGTGAATTCTTAAATAACACTATAAAAATTGCAGCACCATTGAATTTTTATTCTTATAGATTAAATCTTAAAAATAATTAAAAATATTTTGAATAAGTTATCTAAAAATATCCCTGAATATTATTATCATCAAAAGATTTAAAACCCTATTAAATATATTCAAACCAATATAAATTTACTTAAAATATATCTCAGAATAGAGAAGAAAAAACCAGGGGAATATTATAAAATTTAAATTTAAATAATCTTGAAACAATAAAATTTATTGGAAAAAGAAATTCGAATAATTTATTAATTTTCATCATTAATTATATAACCTAAAACATTATAATATATTTATAATAATCCTTCGATTAAATTTGATTTTATCTAGTAGAAAAAATGTTGAAAATAACCCATAAAAATGAGGAAAGCAATTTTACAAAATTAAAAAATGAACAGTGACTTTCAAAATAAACAGTGACATAGGGTTGATGAACTATACATTGACTATTAATAAATAGTAATGTATGGTGTGGATGATGAAAAATATTTTACAATATGGATGATTAATTTAAATTCAGTGATGGTAATACTATTAGTAACATAGCATAGACATGATGATCTGTATTGTAGCATAGGGATGATGAATAGTAATGTAGTGTTGATAAACCATACATTACAGAATGAATAGTAATGTTGTGTATGGATAATGTACAATAAGAAATGGTTTATAAATCATACTTTTTAATATTTATGAATAGTATTATAATTTAGGAAATGAAGAGCAACGTAGTGTTGATGAACAATAATTTTCACAATGTCAAATGTAGGGTGGCTAATACTTTTTGAAAAAAAAACACGACATCATACATTATCCAAAATTCATGAAATTTTTAAGGGATCAAAATAGTAGATTCATACTTTGGAAAACAGGTAATATTCATTTAGAAACATATTATCTTTTCATATAATGATGAAAAAATATAACCAACATATATTGTTCATAATATCATCAGAAAACAGAACCTAAAACATTCCAGAAAACCCTAATTCTCCAAAATCAAAAAATAATATAAAAAAACACCATAATTAAAAAAATTCTTTTATAAATTTAACTTAAAATAATGAAATTAGGATAAATATTTTGGATTTATATAAAAATTATTTTTCATGAAAATATGATATCTTTAGAATATTTGGTAATAAAAATTCATAAATTTATAAAAGAAAAAAATATAGACTGTCTAAATCTGTACCATATAATTAATTGAATTTTAAGAATAATAAAAATAAATATTCAGAATTATTAATAAACTAATGAAATTTAGATAAAATATATTATTTATCTAGAGTGATAAGAAAAACAGAAATACATACAATTTAGTTTTTGAACTCATCAAAATAAAAAAAATGTTTTAAATGAAAAATCACATAAAATCAAACAAGTAATCACAAAAAATAGAATAATTTTTTTTATAACTAACATATCAATGAGAAATTATAATTCATATTTGGAAATAATATTTAGAACAAATTGTTGAAATTTTTATTTTTTTTCCTTAAATACATTCTCATCATGAGGTAATATGTTAATGTGTTTTCAAAACAAATATCATATATTCCTCCTAGTTTATGTGTCATATTTATAGTCATTATTATACCTGATCCTTTTCTAATATTCACATCTCTAAATATATTTGATATTATTTATCTTATAGATATGAATAAATAAATATAGGAGAGTCTATATAATTTGTTTTTATGACCAAGTGTTTCATTGTTGGGGGAACCATGTTTCTTCATCCCGAATAATGATTGGTATATTTACCTCTGCATTGATTATCATGAGCTAAAAATATTAATATAAATGAATGTATCTTCTTTAACATATTGGATTATATTTTAGTCATATCTGGGGTGCCAGGTTTTTTCACATGATAGATCATTGGTTGGGATATTACCATGTAGGGGTGAAAATATAGGGTATCCCAATGATTGAATTTCATAAAAAATACAGACACAATGAGTTAATAGTGATACCATTCAAACTCTCCATTTCATAACGAATAATCATGTATTTTTTAATATAGTATTTAGGGATTACCTCCACCAATATGTGGTAGTATTCATTAATGATGTTATTAACTCCTATATAAGTAAGAAGTAATATGAGGAGTATTGAATATTGTATATAGGACATTGTGGTTGGAAAATATGTTTGGAAAATACAACAAATGTTTTTATTAGTTTAATCAAGTTACTTTACTTGTGACTATCATCACCAACATAGGGATATATATTCAATAAAAATTTAAATACCTTTTAAGTGTGTCATTGACCAAACTCCATTATCAAAATTTTTAGATTCCTAAAATTCTCTATGTTTTAACATATAATTGTGTTATAATCATAATTATTTTAATATTCCCTATCAGGCCTACATAAAAATGTATCTTGTTTTTATAATAAATTTAATCTGAGAACTTTTCTACAGAGCTAAATAAGATCATAGTAACAACACATGTACAAAGATTATCCCCCCGTGGGAAATGATTTGTGGTCTATAGTGATGAATCTAAAAACATTTTCAATTGTTTGTACATGAATAATCACAAAATTATATACTATTAATTCTTCTGTATAACAACCCATGATATGAACTACCCAACTAAGGGGCTAGAATTGGATATTTTGATCGTCACATTAATGATATTGTGATATTTTCTCTTTGGGACGATATATGATATATTCATGGGAAAAACATCCTAAATAATATATTAACAAAAATGAAATTAGTATGATAATGCGATGTTTATATAACTAATCAGAGATTAACATTATTTAATCCATTACCATACTTTGAAGGGGAATAATATGGATGATTCTCAGAGTTGAAAGGATTTTTCATCACATTACATGATGAAGATTGGAATTGATCCAATCTACATGGACATGAAATGGATTGATATGAGATAAAAAAGGATTATATTTATATATTTTCTAAATAAATGTTTAGATATATACATGATAAGTAATCAAAAAAAAAAAGATTTTGTGTTTTAATAAAATAAGCTGACGAATATTCCATAGTTCAACATATCTAAATATTTGGTTAAATGGTTTGGAAAATATATAAGAATCCCATGAAAACTTGAAGTGATGTTTGATATTCATGGTTATGTGACTATATCATAAATTTATATGAATCATAGGACCATAAATATGTATATATATTTTAAGAATAAATTTTTTATCCATAACATGAAGATAATCATTATAGAGTTTTTATCTTCATTCTTAGTATGCCAACCAACCTAGGATGAATGATATAAGTTTAGGGGTAGAATGAAACCATTTCCCATGACTTTATGAAAATGGTAAAACATAAATATGTATTTCATTGAGAAAATACACATGAATCATGTAGGTAAAAAAACCATATGGTGGTAGTGGATCTCTATATAAATTCAGTACATGTCATGGTAGTCAATGAAAACATCCCTCTTAAAAAACATGCTATGATATAACTAAGTCAAATATTAGAACACCATACAGATAAAACATCGATTATACCTAATCGAGATCTATGTTTTACCTAGTGTTATGGATAGTACATCATGAAAAATAAATATAGAATTGGAATTCTGTAATTCTTATCACCTCAAGAAAATCGTCAAACTAAAAGGGCTATTCGTACTCTGGAGGATGCATTGTAATCCTATTCAATGGATTTCTATAGATGTTGGGATTGATAACTTACCCTACTAGAGTTATCATATTATAATATTTTTCATTTTAGCATAGAAATTTCTATATGAGGATCTCTATGTTAATATGTGTCAAACATCCTCATGAAAGGATAATGTTGGAGAGAAGAAGATTATGTGATATGATCTTATATAAGATATGAATGAAAAAGATAAACCCATTGAACATCAAATAAAATCACCAAAATGTCTGCATAAAATAATTTTAGACAATAAAATATGTGATATAGAGTTTTGTAGTTAAAAACCGGTTCTATAGTATATTTCCATGGATGAATTTCTTGAGGTTATTGGATAAGTGAATTCTTAGTCTAAGATAATATTTTTCTTTTGATATCTGTAATCAAATCAGTGTAGTGGTCCATATAATAACACAGATACCACCCCTATAAAATGTATAATTTGTTTTCAATGTATACGTATTGTAGAATTTCATACGAGACCCCTAAATTTTAAAATATAATGAAGAGTCATCATTATATAATAAACCATTATATGAGGAGAAGCTGGTGATTGTCTTATATAATATATATCTAGTTATAAAAATGAGAAAACTCACATGGTCAAAGTGTTATAGCATTACAATAGGAATCATGAACCAAACTGTGAACCAAAAGTGGAAATTAAATAGATATTACCTTATATTCTTTGTTATATGAAATTAAAATTTTACGAGTATGATTTCTATGGGTGAGAATAATGAAACGACTTGATCATTAATATATAAAATTACTTTTGTAAATGAGTAAGTGTTTTATTTATATAATGTATATATGGAAATAATATTTCATATATTAATCATTTTCGACCATTATATTTTGTATTAAATTATATACAAGAAACCATTGAAAATCATAATCAATAATGAAGTAGACATTGAATAGTGATTATATGATTGGTATACATTAATGGTTGGGATAAAGTTCAATGAACATAAACCTAAGAAGTGTTTTTATAGACCAGTAAAATCATACCATATGATGTCTATTTAATAGTGTGTCCAAGGGTTGTATAATATCTAGTATATTCTTTTTATCAAGCCTAACCTATGACCTAATAAGAAAAACCTTGGTGGGACATTTTATTGATGAAGTTCAAGCCCATCGATATCACAACCCAAACCACGGATTGTGAACCACCCAATGAGATTCTCACATTCATGCAATAGAAAAATAAGGAGGTCATGGGAAAAATAATCGATAATGTTTTTCAAATAATATATATATATATATATATAATAAAATTATTATTATATTTATTTCTTATTTTTTAAAATTTTTATTATTTTATGTAATGAGTTTGACAAAAAAACAAACTTCTGTACAACAATGTTGATGTGGATAACAAACAGGTGTCTGACTCATCCCAAAATCTCAACAAACCGATTGGGTAGAACCCCTGACCTATCATGAAAAGTCCATGTGTGTATCCGGCCACACAGCAAGCGTCCTTCCCTCAAGGAAATCTATGTGAAAGGATCTGTGGTTCTAATGCCTGGTGGGAGTCCAAGACGATAGTGGACCCTTCGCAGTGTAAGGTCCTTTGTGAGGTGCTCAGTGTCAGCAACATTCATGGATCCCTTCGCTGCATATGCCCCCCCTCCACGAGGCCTTCCACGGGCTGACGAACTGACACCATTTAGAGGCATCACACGGCTTCTCAGTGAGATTGGTGCCCCCATAGTAGGGGTTTGCCTATAAATAGAAGGCTCACCCCTCTCCCAAACCATTATTACTCCAACCATTCACCTCCATGTTTCACATAGATTTTCCTAAAGTCTTCACATAGATTGCCAAAGGTACATGGACATTGCTATCCATCATCTATTGTGTCCTTTTCAACCTCCACCTATGGAGGAGATGCCCTTCGCAAATGCTCATTCCCTTCATAGAGGAGGGAGCCCCTTTAAGGTTATTGAGATTACTCAAAGCATAAATCCTTCACAAAAATATCCAGTAATAAAGAGATTTTCACTGTGCTGAATCCCTACTCCCTTAACGATAGAGCTTCATCAAGCCTCGAACATTCGAGAAGACCCCCTCTTTATGATGTGTTTTAGCTTTGCAGATCCTGCCTTTTCCTAGTGGTCCTTTACCATTACAAGGTGCCTCTTCTTCACGAATACTATTCCCTTCATGATTCCCATTCTATTTCTAAAGTCCATACTCATAGAAAAGCCCATACTATTGTCAAAAATTCTCCTCCTATGACTGAATTCCTTCCACACCCATTTATCGTACTGCCCTCCAGGCTTGTACGAAAAATCATTAACGTCCCTTGGGTGGTGCTTCCCGTTGTGCTGCTTCACCTCTATCTTCTTATCATAGGCATGCTAATGGATATTCCTTATTCACATAGACAAACTAACGTAGGCCAATCAAAGGATCAATCCAAAACACCCCCTCACCATGGCACTGATGATGCCTTCCCTCCCCCAAGGGCGGGAGGGTATCAATTATGTATGTCATAGGGTTGCAGAGTGAACCCGCCTCATCCGAGATGCATGATGTTATACCTCCAATCACCATCATCCTCATCACATAACATAACACTATGACATTACACTGGGCATCATAATTGGGGATCCCCATCTCTGAAATTTTCTATGCATGCACATCTCCACGAGAGATAGCTCTTCCTCACAAGGAAGTATATCCTTTTTTTCCAGAGCGGCACCTGTCCGCAGGGAAGGGTAACCACCATTGTTTAATCACCTATAATTTCTTGCTGGAGGTAGTATCCCTACTCTCCCTACTCTCCCACATGGTTGAGACCAATGGATAGATGGGATCTGGAACAACCAGTATCCCATCACTCTTTCATCTGGATTTATCTCCCCCTAGGCCTCCATCATGGAGAAAGTCCCAATCTATGTTTCCTTTGGTTGCGAAACACACATAATCCCATGTTTCCTCTTTTGGTTATGAACCGCATGTAGTCCCATATTTACTTTTTGGGACACTAACCACGTGTAATCCCCACTTCACATCCCACACACACACAATTTTTAAAGTGATCATCATGTCTTTACTACCTCTTGTTTCTCACACTAAGCATGATTCACATGGACTTAGAGTAAGAATTGACCATGAAATCCTCTATAGTATTCCCTAGAGTGTAAGCCCCAGACCATCCCGAACTATGTGGACTTTGATCCTTACCAAGGCAAGGTATGCAGGAAGCCCCCCCTAAGGCTCAAGCCCAACACCTATTGGTCCTGACCCCCTTCACGTTAGTTCACCAATCCACCATCCCAAAATACATGTACGTTGATCCTTGCTAAGGTATGGTACGTATGAAGCCTCTCTCAAGTTCATTCCCAATACCTACTTGTTCCAACCACTCATGTTGGTTCAAAAAACTCAGTTTGAACTACGTTGAAATATGTCATTTCCAATTAAAGGTACATAGGAAGCCTCTATGATGTTCAATTCCAAGAGCCACTTGTCTTTACTACTCTTTGTCGGTCCACCCTCACACCGCATGATGTTAAACTATATAACCCATTTTCATCCCAAAAGACATTAAACTATTCCCATTTGTAGTATGTGGTCTTTGATCAATGTCTACCAAAAAATTACATTGGAAGCTTCCCTTAGGTCCACCCCTGATCGACGGTATGTCTTTATCTTCCATGATCAATGGTAATCCATTGTGTTCCCAGGACGATGGTATGATGTTTTTTCCCTTCCAATAGTATGTTGTTGTACTCTGCAATATACTGTAATCCATTGTAATCTCTTTTGTGAGGACCCACACCTCTAGTCCGTCCCTCAAGCGTCTGATCATATTGGGCTGATAACCATGAGTGAGCCCCCGGTTTATGATCGGGTCATTTCCCTCTTCACACACCAAGATTACATACCCCAATCATGTACTACATAGACTTTGATTCTCTTCCAAAAGGATACGAAGCAAGCCTCTTCAAGGATCAACCCCAACACTACAGCCACCTTCTCAATGTTTTGTTCTCATTCCTTCTTCAATTCATTCAACCCTCCATCATCCATCATGATTCATACCCTGGCCACCAAATCTCAGTGAGATCATTTCACTCACATTCTTACTTCTCCTAATAGTAACCAAGTATCTAAAAAATTTTAGTCCATGAATCGGTGTTCCCTCCAAGTGTTTCACCCATCTTATCCATTACCGCTGGTGTTTTGATTAGTCTCATCTATCTCCGCTAGATGTTATACTCATGGAATACCCTCTGTTAGATGTGAGAAGATGAATAAGACCCCAGAGACATGGATATGGAATATTATTACCCACATTCTATGTGGGATTCCTCATGCTTATGAGCCCTCAATAATCCTTAACATAATAGGAATAAACATAGACGCGCCGGTGTTCCAGTATCCAGTCATGCCAGTGATGTCTAACGTGGCTACTCCCTCGAACGAAGGTTCCAATACTGACTAGATCCCTATGAATGTATGAAAAATGAAGTGTAACAAAGTGGAACCCATGAAGTCTTGGAACTAAGTAGAGTTTCAAGAATAGTGTATTAATCCATAAGGGAGACCAGGACTAGGTAATGAATTCCAAGTAGGAATACACAGAATGATGAATCGACATCCCATCATCCAATTTCATTCATGGACAAAAAGTCCCTGAATAAGAGTCGGATTTCACCTGACATTTGAATGTGGGAATTTAGGGATTCAACCATCAAATCCTCCTCCGAAATAGACAGATGTGAGAACCCCGGCGTAAGTGTCGGAAATAGAAATAGTAAACTCAACGTGATGATATCCTGCACAATGTGGAGATTAGTACTATTCGAGACATTGGTGGACTATCATTCCACCAGATCCGTGTATACGGCACATAGTCCCACCAAGAATATATTTGGACTAGAGTGAAACTCATCAGAAGTTGGGGTTGTTGAACGTTGGGAATACTGGTCTGCAATATTGTCTATCAGGATACTTCCTACTATCCACGGAATATTGAATGGAACTATGGCACTAGGCGTTGATTTCCTCATTTCACCGCTAACGGTTTAATCTCTATGACATTCAAAACCCATGAATTCATATCCAGAAACAAATCAAATCCCACCTACAGACACATTGGAAGGGGTGAAGTCAACCCGACAATCCTGAATGGCCTCATTCCCCCCACACCAGCCTCCATTTCCATGGATTCTAGAAACCTATGCCATATCTCTATATTTGAGTTCGTTCAGCCAAGGGTGATAAACGGCCTCATCTAATGATATGAGGAGGGGATCATCCAAACTAGGGACATGGGCCGATAGGACCTACAGGAATATTTTCTTTATCTGCACTGCCTCCCTAAGGACCATGTAGGTAGCCACTACTCCCCACTCTGACGCACAACTGTTTCGGGAACCTCTGCCCAGAACACTTTGATGACTCCCTACCCTACACCGATGGGGTGGGGGATGTCCGAGCTAGCCCTTCAGAGATCATATTCTTGAGTAACCCAAAGAAGGTCCCAACCAGTCTATGATAGCGCCTCCTCCTAGCCCCATGGGATGAGAAGCAAGTAAGATATGTTCCTATAACGCTAGCCCCGGTATGGTTGACTGACACCAACATTAGGTGCAAGCTGAGGAGGAACTCACCTAGGGGCATCATCCTCAACGACTATTGTGGATCATGACACTACCAAAACATAACATTAGTTCCATTTCTATTCCGATCAAGGGAATGTAGATGCACTGCACACATCGAGGCCCCAACCACCCCACACGAAGGCTGTGTCAACTATCATGTTTTTCAGTGCAGGGAGTGACACCCAATACGGAGGTTCACCTTGCACCACCACCATTTAAAATGAACATCTTCCCCACATCTATGCTCATTGTGGAGGTACATCCCAATCCACCTTCAATTTGAATGTGGGTCATCTCTATGGCTATTACACTCAGTTTGGAAGCCTCTTCTGTGCTAATGACATCGAGTATGGAGTCTTTCCTCCTTCCACAGGCCGCCAGCATGGAGATGTCACCCATCCGGTCAATATCAATAGTGGGGGCCTTCCCCATGTCCATACAACTGCAAGTGAAGGCCATCCTCTACCTTGAAATCATAGTAATGAAGGTCATCCTCACATCATCGGCACCCAGTATGGAGGTCCTACCCATGTTCAGCTTGACCGGTATGAGGAAACTCCTCACACTGCCTCTACCTGTGGAAATAAGCATCAAGGCCCTACCCATTATCTTCCCAGCTCCATCACCTTCTGCAAAGATTCCCTTATCACATAATATGGTGGATACAATGGTCCTCTTCAGGTTCCCTTTGGAATCCATCCATGTGCACCTCGCACCCCATCTCACTCAGGGGGAAGTCATCTCCCCCCCAAGCACTAGTTCGACCAAAAGGCATCCTAGACTGAGAAATCTACCATGCCCTGAAGAGACAACCAGGGACTAGACGCAGGTCCTCACCACCAAAAAAATTACAACGATGATTTAGAATGAAATTAAACCTTCCTATTCCCATATTATGACGCAGAATAAGACTCAGTAAAGAAACCCTCACTGTGATTCTCTGTGTCGATGGTCGGGACAGAAACAAGGTGCATCATCCTGATACATCGGGAAAGTGAGGCCCACCGGATCCCTATCGCCCTCCACAGATACATCCAGATGATAATAATTTGGAATATCCACGGGTTCTGGACATCAAATCACAACCATCATCACCAAGAGCATTCTCTACCTCAAACAAAGATCACCGAAAGTTATTCTTGGGAATGATGGTGAACGAATAACAGAAATTTCCACTAATAGCATCTATAGTTCATGATTCTGACAATGAAGTCACTAACACATCATATCGTTATGTTGTGTCCATGTCAATGAACTCTTAGTTGGATATCCCATGATGCAACATTTTGTGAGCCTGCTCAGCGTATTTTCCACTGGCCAGCCAACCGTTTCAATGGTCTGCTTCAGTATCACAACCGACTCCCCAGCTTCCTCCAGTTGATGAGTGAGGAAACCAATGGTCAGTATCTGAATTTGGGATGAGGAGTTTGTGGGAAATTCTTGCAAAAGACCATTTATAATAGATGTTTTGGCTAGTCATAACACCAAATTTCAGTGTACCAGAATGTGTCACCTAGGAGTTGTTGGTTAATTTCTCCAGACCCCTTGGGTGATGCATTATTGTCTCCCTCATTGATGAGTGGCCTACCACGAGATTCAAGAACACTTCGAAGAAATTTTTCAACAATTCCATTTGATATACATGGCCTCACTCCCCATGGCCCAACGCCATGAGTCACTAGGCTGCCATAGGACCCACCAACAACGATGTGTCCAAATATTTATAGTGCTCCATAGGATAATCAAGGAGGCTTCCCACCATGTGTAGATCTATAGATGGGGGTAGTATGATACCCTCCATTTCATTTCTACATGGCGCTAGCATGACATTCTCAATAATATTGAGGACATTTCTCTAGGAAGATTTGTGGTTAACAAGGCTGATTTATCGTGGGATAGAGACAGAGACATAACTTCATGGAGAAAACATACCCCCCCCCCTCGGGGAGTACCCCAACTCTATGACCTATCAAGAAGGGTTACTCACAATTATAGAAAGATATTGGGCCTTATCTTACCCATTTAGGGATTGGTCCTCATATGAAATATCAATAATAGTAAAGAGCACCTCTGATCTGTTAAACCCACTGACTCTTCTGGATCAGTAATAAAGATAAAGGATGATCCCGAGAAAAACACATTACATCAACATCTCATAGAGAATAAGAAGACGGTCGATGACCTCCTTGCTAAGAGAGCCTCTGAGTAATGACCTAACTATGGTGATCCTCAGATGGGGTAGCAGGCGTAGGCACAACCTTAAGCTAGCAAATTACCTCAAGGTGACCCAAACCATCCTTCCAATGCAATGAGGGTTGAGGCTGGAACATTCGGTTAGAGGGAACGATATGTGTTTCCCAATACACCAGAGTGACGAGACATGCCCCAGGACCTAGATGAGGTTCCCCCACCCACTTTGTACGTCCTCTGACCAGCCTATCCAAGATTCATTGGGCCTTTTTATCATGTTAAAGAACCCACCAATGCACTAGTTTTTGGGGATCCCCGTCAAGACAAGAACCTGCAACCAGATGATCCCATGGTGACACTTATTTCTCACCTTGAGACATTGGAAACACGATATGTTGACATAACTCCAGATGGGAATCCCTATCTGGAATGGGTGGATGATATACTAGCACTTCCAAGTTTTGTAAATCCCACATTATTCCCCTATAATTGGAAGGGTGACCCACCGAAGCTTCTAGAACATTTTATTTCAAGGTTTGGACCCAGTCTAGGAACTCTACTATAGAAGGAGGCCTCAAAACTCCGATTTTTCATACAGACTTTTGATATACTTTTGTTTTTCTGGTACAACCAGCTACCTATCTGGTTAATATCTTGCTGGGAAGACCTTCATAGGAAATTTCTATACCAGTTGTGTTCAACCACTCAAGAGACAAGTATTGTAGACCTATTCATGGGAAAACAAGGACCTGAAGAGAATATCGCAAGATTTTTCATCCCATGGAAAGGGCTCACAAAGTCTCACGACATTCAAATAACACAGAAGAACTGCGGACGATGTGTGTGGGAAATTTCAAGACAGAAATGGTCCTTACTCTAATCCCCTAGAACAACCTCATGGTATTCCGAGACATCTCTGATATTGTCTAGTGTATTGGGGAATCCTTACAGTAGGCCAAGAAAGTATGCTCGTTACGTCAAGTAATTCTCTTAATAAGTGTCGCTATGGTTAATCCTGTTGTAGTGGAATAGATAGAGGCCCCCATGAAACAAGAGTTGTTATTGGTCGAGCCGCCTCCAAAGCATCGCATTGGCCCTCCACCTCCAGCACTGCCTCTGGCCTTGTAGCACACATCTCAGAACCAGCTGGCACCACTGTGAAATCTTCCATCACCTCTTAAGAGAGAGAACCAAGAACCACCACCTCGAGAGAATCCTCCATCCCATTTCTAGGGCTAGGATTCCAGAGCCCCCTTTCCGGAAAGAAGAAACTAGATCTACTCATTCAATGTAGCTCAGGTCCCTGGTTATTTCCAAAGTTCCCTGTAACAGTGAATTGTATGTCTTCCGGAATGCTGGAGGCCCAAAATGGCATATCTAATTGATTTCCCCTGCTACTTCCCCTATCACTGGATCCTGAGGAACACCCTCAAATAGTACTATGTGTTTAAGTATTGGCTTTAAGACCAGATCAAAAACAATGTAGTCAGTTTAGGCCCAGATACTGGACATATGGAATGTTTGGTCGTGAAGCCTAATAGCATTAGTGAATGTGAAGAAGAGTGGCATCGGGTTTATTACCATGAGTCCCAAAAGATCAATGATTGTGTGGATCATAAGGTGTCCACACATTCTCATGGAAGTAATTTTGCATGTATGAATCAAATTTAACCATTTGAATATGCTGCGTCACACGCAGCCAGTACCTCTTCCTCAATGGCTCAGCCTCCCTCTTCCTAGAAGATAAAGCATCAATGGAACAAGGGAAAACAAAGTCCCCTTCCAATATCATTGTCATATCATACTCTCAGAAACTTCATGACCCCAAAGATGTAGGTTCCCCCTAGAATCTGTCCAGTAGTGGATGATTCTTCATGTGACAGTCAAGGGTACACCTTCGTTAACACCGTAGACCTTGTAAACCCCTACATGATTTCAGACAGCGAGGAGTACCCGGAGGATCCTACCAATGATCCCAACTATCGTCAGTGCCTACGGAGCTGCAGAAATATGGTCATAGGAGTTCCTAAATCAATACTTCAATCCAAGATATGCAATCCACCAAAACTAGATATTAGGATCAGCGTAGAGCTCAGCATGCGCAGCCTTCCCATCCGGTGTCATTAGATCCACCTTCTCCCATGTTTGTGTTCCTTGATCAGGTAGAGCCAACTCGAACAAGTCGTGATAAAAACCACTTTACTATAGACTGGTCTTAGTTATTTTTCCCTCATCTGGTTTTCACTCTATAGGACTCAGCTAGTTCGCAGTTGTATATTCCCAGCACCAGTCAGTCATTGTTCTATCCAACAGGGCCCTCCATACCTCCTGTCACAGTGTGAACTCATATAAGTAGAATATCACACCAAGAACAGATGTATGATGCACACATACATATTACTAGAACTACAGAAATTCTCTCCAACCTTGAGGCCCTTCACGAGTTAGCAGATATACATGAAGCCCACACTGAGGATTTAAGAAGCCCCCTAGTTCAAAACAGGTGTAACAGCTATAAAAGCCACTAATGGTGAGGCAATCGAGCATTTTGAATGTGAGTCCATCATCTCGTTCTAGGTATAAGATGAAGGATCTCCAATACAGCAGAACATACACCACCTATACATCACCGACCATTTTAATGGCCTGGGGGTTCATTGCTGGCTTGTCGACATATGTTCTGAGATCAACCTAATCCTAACACAGACACTACGAAATCTGGGGTGGTTTGAGGATGATCTGTGTCCTTATAAACTAAAAAAGCAAGGCTATTCCAAGATGGAACAAGCACCAAACAACAAAACTAACTAAAAACCCTGGTTCAACGGTATGGTATAGAATATCGAGTTCATGGTTGTTTCGAAGGAAACTACATACAACACATTGATGGGTAGGTATTGTCTGCAACTGCATGTGGTGGTTCCTTCACCGTATCACCAGTGACTCAAGTACTCCCATAATGATCTAGTGGGAGTACTTCAAGGTGAATCATCTCCCATTGCCTCTTGTAAAACCCTCTATCTGGATGTCGACTATTACCATATAAAGGACAAGAAGATTCAAGCAAATGAGGTTGGGCATGCTCGGGCTACGACCGACCCATCGACAGATCTAGATGATTCCTGCATCTTTCCAATCCACCAACTAGATGATCCATACCAAGAAAAGGAATAGTGAATCACTATTTCTGGAAATATAAGGGTGAAAATATCCAATTTTATGCGATTCTAGAAGATCACCTCATAATCCTACACCAATCTGGATCAAGAGTCCCCATATCCCCCTACACACATATGGTATCAGGATGTCCTCCCCATGGTAATGCCAATATGATATACGTGCCTATTTTTTAGGTCTGGGATAAACCAGATCAAGCCTACATGCCATTATTGATGAGATATCATTATGTGTGGCCTATGGAGCCAAATACCATATGGGATTGGATTCAAATCCTTCGCCTCTATGGTTTCGGCAGCACATGATTCCCTTGATGTAGTGTCCACCACTGCTCAGGCTAATACCAATCTCCCACCAGGATCTTTTGAACCATATTAAACACCTCCCACTAAGGATCCTTCCCCCTATGTTAAAATTAATATACATATATATATATATAAGACAATCCTCCCACCTTTAATGATGGTGTATCCTTCAGAGTTGATGAATTAGAATAGGTGAACCTCGGTAGCGAGGTGGATCCAAAGAAAAGATTAATCAGTGCTGATATGCCTACAATAAAAAACCAACAGTATGTGGACATCCTCAAATAACCCTGAGATGTATTTTCCTGGACGTACGATGAGACACAATGTCTAGATCCTCAGGTAGCTGTCTGCCTCCTTGGTCTCACAGTAAATCACCATGGGTTTAAGGAGCCCCCCAAAATGAAGCACCCTTCTCACAGTGTCAAGGTCATTGCCAAAGTCTATATGCTCATCAAATCCAATATCATTAAAAAGGTCCAGAACCCCCATATGGATTGACAACATTTTTCCAGTTAGGAATAAGAACAGATAGATCAGATTCTATATTGAATTTTGAGACCCGAACTGTCATTATCTGAAGGAAGATTTTCCCCTTCCTATGATGGAATTTTGGATCGATGCTATCATTGGCTTCCAGGACATCTGCTTCATGTATGGGTACTCCGAGTAAAACCATATCTGAATGGATCATGAGGATAAAGATTCTATAGCCATTAGGGAACCACACGGTACATTATGTTACCATGTAATGCTCATCGGTTTATAAACTACAGGTGGAACCAATCAATATGCTATGCATTTTATATTTAATAAAATCCCTAGAACACTTGTGGAGTGTTATGTGGATGATCTGGTGGTGAAATATCTCCAACATCAAGACAATATCAAAGACCTTTAGAAAGAGTTCAGCTTCCATCATTCCCACCACCTAAAGATGATCCCATTGAATAGTGCCTTAGGGGTCACCTCCGGAATGTATTTTAGATTCATTTTCAGATACAAGGGAATCAAAATCAATATAGATAAGATCAAGGCCATCATCCTAATGCCCCCCTCCCCAAGAAACCCTTGAGATCATTGAGGCTTCCATGGACACTCTTACTACATATGTCGATTCATCACCATATTGGCTAATTAGTGTAAGCCCTTTTCTTAGCTCAAGAAGAAACGAACTATTTAACATCGGGACAAAGAATGTGGAACATCTATTAAAGAAAATCAATATGTATATACTCTAGCCTCTGTTCATGATTCCGCCAATTTTCCAAAACCCACTGATCAATTATGTGACCGCCCTAGAAAAATCATGGCACCCTTCTTGCTTAGAATAATAATGAGGAATGGAGAACATCTACAATATAATTCGCATTCTCATCAATATGGATTCCAAATACACCCTTATCTATAAGATCTTCCTCATAATGGAATTTTTAATAAAACAAATGTGTCATTACATGTATCGCCAGGAGGTGTAGTTGATGTGCCAAGTGGATCCATCAAATTCATCGTGAACCGCACTATGTTGAAAGGTCGTCTAGCTTAGTGGGTGGTAATCCTCTAGTAGTTCAAAATAAGGTTTATCCATTATAAGGCTATTAAGGGGAAAGCACTTGAATACTTCCATGTTTCCCATCCAGCTCCTGCTGACTTGTCCTGGGACCTTGATTTTCTTAATGAGGCCATCCTTTTAGAAGATCTAGCCATTACATCTTGTAATAATCATTTTGATGGCGCTTTATGGAGCCCTACTAGAAAAAGGTTCAATGAATCCTTGATCAAACTAGTATGACTGAGTATCATCTTCATTACCACATCACAGTCCATTCTGTCATATTAATTCATTCTATCAGAGGGTTATACCAACTATGAGGTAGAATACGAGCCTCTCTTCGCTGGCCTCAAGTTAGCCCTTGAGATTGACAATCCCCTCTTTCATATGAAAGGGAAAACTGTACTAGTAATCAATAAAATCAACATTTTCTATGTTGTTTCAAAGTTAGAACTGGTTCCACTGTTTGAATGAACCCTCTTGCGGATAGCCCAGTTCCCATCTCATCCAGAATTTACTCATGTCTTTTGATCCCAAAAAGGTCTAGATGATGCCTTGTCTTGCCTACCTGCATCACTTTTCGATCCTAAAATGGATGATTTGGTTATCCATATGGAACACTAGATTGTCATCGCTCATATCATTCTAGATGATAATGATAGCTCAAACGTATGCCACCTTACCATCGAGACCTCCATGTTAGGACATCTAGGGCCCCCATAGGAAGTGACTGATGTGAATCCAGACTGGAGAAACTCCTTTGTCGTGTACCACCATAACAGAAATCTCCTAGCAGATCGAGATGATCGTGAGGGAATCTGACACCGCACATTATATTTTACCCTCCTGAATGTTCCTAGTCTTGGAATATTCTCTAAAAGTGTGGGTTTAATGGGGTTCTCATTTATTTCATTCAAGGAGCTGATATTTCTCAAGTCATGAAAGATTTTCTTGTCGGTTCCTGCTGTAGTCATCAGACCGGCAGAAGTTATCACACCAAATCTGGACGTTGGGGAATTTATGGACTTCCATGTTCCGTGAATGCATCGATTTTTCAAAAATGTGCAATTCATGCCACATTCAAGCCAAATTTTTGCATCGTCCACTGGATCCTCTCCACAAGACAATTTACTCTTGGCCCTTTGCGGTCTGGAGACTCAATGTCATGGGACCATATCCACCGGTGACATCTTGCCAATGCTGGATCATTTTAACCGCTAAGGATATATTTTTCAAATGGGCAGAGAAACTCCTACTTAAGGATGTCAAGGTTCATTTATTCGTTGACATTGTGAGCTCCAATGTCATCTACTAGTTTTGAGTCTCTCACAAAATCCTCTCCAATAACGGCACAAACATTCGAGATGCTAAGAGGAAAATAATTTATGCATTGTTCAACATCTGTTCTAACCATACCTCTCTCTATCACGCATAAGAAAATGGGAAGATTAAGGTGTCCAACAAAAAAATCTATAACATTTTGCATAAGATGGTTGGTTAGAACAAATTGAGTTGGCCGAACATGAACCCCAAAACACAATGTGATTATTAGATAAAGAATCTCAATTCCACACAGGTGATGCCATACTCCCTGGTGTATTGAATGAAGGCCATCCTACACATTGAAATTTAGTTTCCTTCATTACACACAACTTTCTATAATCAACATGCACTAGATAATGTAGGTGAAAATCTAGTTGAATTCAAACCACTCGACAAGAACATGATGCATTCCCTATATATTTTGAAGAGGAATCATAACAATATTGATAGATCATTCAAAAAGAATTTTTTCCTCTACTCTTTCATGAAAGGTGACTTGGTGTTGGACTTGAGAACACCAAATATTCCTTAACAAAAACCACACAAATTGGATCCCAAATGGGAATTCCCATTCACCATTAACAAGGTTTATCCAAATGGTGCATACTTCCTAGTTACCATGAATGGTGGAAATATTACTCCGACCAATTCCTTGTTCCCCAAGAAATACTTTTCCTGAGAAAATACAGTCCTACAAAACATTAAACTGTCATGTCCCACATTACATTAAATTTTTTGTCATCCGGTAGGATGTTAAATGGTTCATGGTCCCACATGACCTTAAATTATTCCATCCATACCATGAGACATTAAAATGTATGGTTAATCTGAAATGAAGGATATAAAACTCTTTGGAACATTTTCTACATGAGGATAAACTGAGAGTAGATGATGTACCATTATGGTCCTACATTACCTTAAACTGTATGTCGTCCAGCACGACATTAAACTATTGACGGTCCATTGTGACCTTAAACAATAAAAAATCTTTGTTGCATTACATTAAAATGAAAAACACCTCCGATAACTACTTATGGCATGATTCTCACCCTCATGGGATATATAGGAACGATCTGATATGAGCCCAACCACAATTTTTTTTTGATTTCCCCCTAGGTGATGTTCTCTAGGAGGATGCCGCATAGTGTTGGGGAACTTGTTTGGCTCTATTTCATCCGGGTTTATGATGATATACCTATGAGCACCTCTAGCTCTTCAATTCTTCCTTGTCCTCACTACATGACATTAAGCTTCATGGCATTTTCAGAACTACGTACAACATGATTCTAATACTCATGGGATACGTAGGAATTCCCAGATATGTTTTCCATAGGCCCTTCCCCAAGATTCAAGATAAAGCCCTTGGTCTGAGAATTCAGCCCAGATATCTCCCCAAATACATGGTGAAAAGTGGTATCATGACCTCATTTCATAACAAGTTCATCATAACCACACCGTGTTTCCACCGTCTTAGAGGAATTCACCCGTCATCATCCTAACCACACAAAAATAAATTTCATGACCTTTTTATAACTATGTATGGATTGATTCCTATCCCCATGGGATACATAGTACCACCCAATAATCTTGTCTTTGGGTACATCCCCATCTCCTAGAAAACTATTAATCATTTTATCCTCTTGGACAGAGTCCTTATTGAGGGTATACGACATGGTATTGGCATATATACACATTTGCGTTTTGTTTGTAACAATAAAACCACACACCTCTTTATCCTGAGAGTCATTTTTCCCCAGTTCTACACTCATCTTTTAATTTTAGCTACTCTTATGTTGGGCCCCTATACCCTCTCTGATGATTCATCAATAAGCCTGGGAGTTCTATGGTTTCGAATCTAGAGTGTCATATTTTACCTAGACAAGCTCTCACAAATTTTAGATCTTTTTTCCCCTTAATTTGGGATTTCATCATCTTACATATTTGAAATGACCCATAAATTGAATGTATTCTTGGAAAAAGGTCTGTCCTTCCATTTTAGGGAAAAGACTTAAAGGGTTTTGAACAAAAAATGGAAATAAATCCCACATTGTGAATATGGTCAGCGGTTGATGCTCATTTTTTGTTTCCATTTCTGATCAGACGATTTGGATACTATGTTTCAAACATGGAAAATAGTTATCCCACATCGTGACACCATCCACATTGATCCTTAAATGTCGATTGCATGATTCACATCATTTTCCACCCCATCACATCTTAGTGGAATGTCGACACTATTAATGATATCTATTTGTGCGTATTTTCACATTAGAATGACAAAGCTGTGGTAAGGAATCATTCGGGGTTCCGCACCAATTTCCCCTTTTCGTGTATTCCATGTGTTGCAAATACCACTTCCACCTTTTTTACCACACTGATTTTTGACTCATGTGGGCTGAGGAATTGAATAAATTTATAGAGTCTCTTGGAATAGATTCTCTATTCCAGGGTCTTATCTCAAATACCTTAAACTAAGATATCATAATATGTCATCCCCAAATAACTAAATCTAGCTTGATTCCCATGCTCATTGAATACGTATGAAAACCGTGACATTTCATCTTTCAGTCCAACTCAAGTTCAACTAATTATCTATTTTGTTCAGCCTTTCAGGACGTCACTCATATAGGATATTTTGGTGTGGCGTGTGTGGGAATATGTCCTCATTCACATCAGGGATTGCAATATCTGAACCATTTACTCCTCTAATAGGAGCTAGTCACTCCTACCTCCGTTCCTACATGACCATAAACTGTATGTCGTCCCATATGATGTTAAACTTTATATGGTCTTACAAGAGCCTAAAATGTTATGTCTTTCATGATGTAAAAATGTATTCTCAGAAAAACTTATCACCTGATTACCATCCACATGGGATATGTAAGATCACCTAGAAAATTCTTCTACAAGTCTATCCCCATATTCTTTAACCATTTCCAGCCCCTTGGCCCGAAATTTCATCCCCAAAATTGTGCGCAGTGTGATGTGTACCTCGTCCTCATTCACATCGTGTATGCTTTATTAGTTCATGTGTATTCACCATAAGACATCGTTTCTTATGTATGTGTCCATGAAAAATAAATATAATCTATGCCTCCGGGTCCCACATGACATTAAACTGTTACAAATTTATTTCACAACATTAAAATTCATGGATGTTCCCATCTTGAAACCCTAAAAATATGATAATAGAATCCTAGGAGGACGATGAAAAACAACACTACATTGTGTTTCCCTCACTCGAGCGGGGGGTGGGGGTGGGGGAGGGCATCATTTTAGGTATTGGCCATCAATGATGCCATTTATCAATTCCTGTGTGTGGATTGATTTATGTGGAAACTCCTTTATTCTCTATCCTCAGTTTATTGATTCACTAAAAAACATACATCTATCCTAAAATACAAACAACATCTATCAAATTCCACTTCATTTGGTGCATGGGATAGACCCGCACAACCCTGTTATCCCTGGAAATGGTACCCTATCGTGCCATTTCTAGATTTATGTATGGATTAATTCCCATTCTCGTGGTGTAAGTATGAATTCTCAGGACCAACCTAACTTTGATTTTCGGTCCCTTGTCCTAAAACCTCTCCAGGAAGTGCATAGTGAGGGAATATTCTTCATTCATGTTGGTGGTTTATAATTACCACTCCGTGTGTTTCCATCATTCCTTCCCATTTATGGTTTAAACTCTAAAATCATAAACTATGATTTCTAGTATGTGCTCTAAGACCGTAAACTATGATCTCTCTATGAGCTTTCAGAAATGCGTAAAGTCAATGTTCCCAGAACTAAGTATGTATTGATTCTCATCCTCATGAGATGTGTAACGACCCGAAATTTTGAATAAATATTTTTTTTTAAATTTTGTGTGTTATTTTATTTTATACTCAACAAAACTATTTCATTTGATAACATGAGTATAATTAAAGTGAGACCATTGGTTTTTGACTACTATATAACTGTTGGTCAATATGACCTTTGGAAACAAAAGGTTTCGATTATTGTCTATAAATACAAGTGATCTTGGTTAATTAATATAGAAAGAAGATTTGATGGCCTCATCCAGTAGTCTCGAGCCAATTAAAGCCCATCTAACGGAACTTGGGAAGAAGGTAGCATCACTGGGCTTTGCTCTGGACCAAACCCAAGCCGAAGTTCATCGAGTGAAGCCAGAACGGAATTGCCCTCACGAAAATTTCAAACTGATTGAAATTATTACTCATGAAATGTTGGCCGAACCGCCCCAAGATTCTATCACCTTAGAACTCCTTACTCCTAGGTCCTATTCTGCTGTTATAAGGGGCTGTGTAACGAGACCGTAACAGCCTTGTGTAATCATTTCACTTAAATAAAAATTGTGATTTCTTCTTATGATGATGTTTGTGAATTTTCAAATGTTCGGATAAATATAGTATGCATATTTTTGATGAATTTAGAAAAAGGATATTTTAAAATATTTCTGTAAACCTTAAATAATTAATGATGTGTAATGATTTTCAAAAAATGGTCTTCTACAAATGTGTGCAGTAAAAAATTTGGAGTCTAATAAGATCAACATAATTTTTGATGAATAGTAAATTATGAATAGTGATTTTATTCATAGGATTAGTAATGTGACCAAATTGATTAGTAATTGCACATAATGAAAGTATTAATATAATCAAGGCACCTTTGTTATGTAATGTGATTTAATAAAATAGGTAAATAACTGTTTCATTAATTATTAGTCATGTATTAGTTTTTTTAGGTGAATAGTTATTTTTAATTAAAAATTAAATTGAAAATATTTAGAAATGTATTTTTATAAAATGAACTTTTTTTTGAACTCCAAACATCGATATTATGCTAAGGTAATTTTTGGGGATTTTTCTGAAAAAATGAATTTTCAGTGAATAGTGTTTTTATTTAAAAATTAAATTAAAAATATATTGAAAATAATATTTATAACTTGGAGTTTATTTTTTAATTCAAATCATTGATATTATGTTGAGGTAAATTTTTTGGAGTTTTCTGAAGAAGTTGAATTTTCAGTTAATAGTAGAAATACAGTTTTAGTGTTTTAGTATGTTTAAGGACATCATAACTGCATCATGATGATGTCATGAGATATTTTAAGGGATGGTCGACTTTTGAATATTAAGATATGGTATGAGGTGTCCCAAGAGGCCAAAACCATGAGGAAATACCACTTTTTTTGCAAATACCACCAATGAGGTTTCCCTTGGCCATTAATGCCTTCTCCCCTCACTTTCCTTATAAATACCAAGCCTTTCTCTCATCATTTCCATTCCTAAATCCCCCTTAACAATGTTCTGGTCTCCTTACGTCCCAAGGAGTCATCCAAAGGTTCCATCAAGCCTCCCATGGTCCCACACTTCATGATTTCAAAGTTACTCTTCAAGGTAAGGGATCCTAGCTCTCTCTTTCTTTCCAAGTACTATCTTTT
Source organism: Viscum album (assembly GCA_963277665.1). Taxonomy (NCBI): domain Eukaryota; kingdom Viridiplantae; phylum Streptophyta; class Magnoliopsida; order Santalales; family Viscaceae; genus Viscum; species Viscum album. The sequence continues at coordinate 573,365,269 of OY728160.1, forward strand.
ATGTCATTTCATTTATGATTCAGGTTCATATGTATGGGGTGTTATTTTGAATTCATCCTACTTTCCTTTTCATGTGAAAATGATATGATTCCCCCTCTTGCTCTCATCAATTCGTTTTAAGAATGTTTAAGTGGTGCCATTAGGCTGCCAAATTTTTAAGGGATTCTTTCACCCTTCTCGTTTTCAAAATCTATCTTCATGTCAAGTACTTTATATACGTTTTTATTATGTTAGGGTATGATATCTATATCTATCATACTTATATTTTATGTTCATGTTGTTAGATACCCTATTTGATCTCGTCAATTCATTTTTTTGAAGTTTTAAGAGACGCTGTTAGGCTGCCGAATTTTCAAAAGAGAAATCTTATTTTTGTCTTCCTTCTATGTTATTCATTTCATATGGTATGTATTTAAAATTTTATTACCATATTCTTATATCCATTATATTCTGTCCCTATACTGTTTTATGGATCATTTATGAGTGGGTGATCCATGTCCCCTCTTTTTTCAATGTTTTCTAATACCCTGCAACATAGTTGTTATGCTGCGGAATTTTCGTCTCAAAATCTCTCTCTCTTTTTCACAAATTATTTAATTTTATTAAGTGAATACTAAAATATCTTTCTTCTACTGGGGTATTCACATATATATCCAAATGATATATTTTAATTCTAGGACATGCATACATAAAACCCTCTTTCCTTTTTCCGTGGGTTTAAAGTGAAATAGAGATGATGTCTTTAAAACAGTTTTTAAAATGTGATAACTATGAAATGAAACTGATTTCCTTTATGCTATATTGGTTGTTTATGAAATGATTGATGATGATATTTGTGGATCACATGATAATAAAGGAAAATTTAAGGGTGTGCCCTAATAGAGCTCCAATGAATTGGGTAAAGTCTTAATCTCTAGATATGGCCATTTTTTACGATGCCTTGGTGAATAACCTTGGTAATTATTAATGACACCTTGGGGGTGGACCTTGGTGAAATGGAAATTATTGTCTATGTTAAATGTTTTAGACCCATCATCAAGTTATGAAACATGTTTTTCTTATTATGATATGCCTCGTGAAATCTTTTTCATGCCTTAATGTTATTTTTTATGACTTTTTGATGTATCTCATGTTCACAAGTAAAATGTTTCCTTTGTTTCCCTTACTGGTCCTTCTAATCACCCTTTCCATTGATGTATTCTCCCAGGTTATGAGATGCTTTAATTAACATAGGATGAACAAATGAAGAATCCTTTCAAGTTTTTAAGAAGAATGTTTTATGTTGTCATGTATTAAGTTCCTGGTTTCCAAGACACTAAGCCTTAATGATCCTTGGTTTTGTAAAATATAATAAATGTTCATGTGATAAAAAGGCTGGATGCTCTAGGATGTGTAGGAACGCCCAAACCTCTCCTATTCTGGTCTATCTCCATGAATATTTACTCTTTCCACCCTTAGTTTTCATCCCTTTGTCCTGAATTCTTTCGGAAACATTTGGTGTGATGAGTGCCTCATAGGCTCTCATCCACATCGTGATATGTATCATGTTGCACCATAAAATTATAGAGAACCATGAAACTAATGATTTACCAAAAACAAGTTAAGGATTCCCTATAATGATTATGGGATTCACCAGTGACCCCGCCAGAGAAGATTTTCTGTACCATCATTTTTCTCAGACCAGACCGTGCTTTACAAATTGTGTATGGCTTGATTCTCATTTTCATGGGACATGTAGAGATGTCTAAGCCTTTCACTTTAGGCCCAAACCGATGAGAATTATTTCTTCTAGCTCATTTTCTACAACCATAGTCCATGAATTATGACCCCAAGGCTATGTTCAACATCCTGGTCATGTGACGATTAACTACTCCATTCATCGTCTACATCAATATGATGTCAAACTAAAAGGCATCCCTGGTCCTCACAGGAATTATCTTATATTAAAATAGTTATGATCCCTTGTTAGACTGATGCACTCAACTCATGTGTTTTCATCACACTGATGTAATTTCATGAGTGTTGGACTCAATCATAATAACACATCACTCAATCATCCATGCTTTGCCTGCCCTTTATTTGGACCCTCGTCCTCTTCCACATATTAAAAAAACCCATAATAGTATGGTAACAAGTACAATGGCTCTACTACTGTCCTAGGATAATGTTTCGAAATACAAATGGATGACATTCCGTGTCATTCCATGTGATTTGAACAAGGTTAGTGCTCATCCCTCATTTGTTATCCCTATTTCAGTATAACACAATAAGGATACTATGTTTCATACATGGCGATTGATTATCCTTCATTTCCATGCCATCCCTATATTGTTCCATATTTTGGGTATCTTGATTCATACTTTCCACTCCCCCTATGATTGGATTGATTCTAATGCCCATGGCGTCACCCCGCTCGTGCACTAGAGCATGTTGGGAAAAGGGCAATCTAACTATTCTGTGAACACTATCTTCCATTCATGCCTCCCTCTTTCCTCTCAGAAATATAGATTGGTTTTTCAATCCTAATATTTATGAAACATGGTCAGTAACTGTATATTTGGATTGAATAACGATATGTTCATCCCTTGTTTCTTGCATCGGGCCTGACCAATGTGAGCTTAGGGATTGATAGATATATATTTCAGGAATGCAATTGGTATGTACTGGACCAAAACAATTAACAGATCCCATGTATGAACCCGACATAAAAAATAAAATTATGTAACTATGTTTGTGGTTTTACATAAGTTACATCACACATGGATCACCCCCCCCATGGATGGGTTGACCTCTTCAACGGTGTGTTTCAACTGTTCCACCCTCCGTATTGTGGCGTCCAAGATCCATTGTCTCTTGTTTAGCCCTTCATGTTATTTGACAACGAGAGGGTATAGTTAATCGGCCTTCGTCCAGGCATGGTCTTTATCATCTATGATAGTGTCCATATCATTGGAGGCGTGAATAATTTGTTCTTCAGACCATGGTAGAAAGGCCTTTAAGTGCAATATGAGCACTGAAGGTACCTTGAGGAAAGCAGACTGCTCATTTTCCCACACCCTTAAATGTTGTAAATCATGCTCAGCCTTCCGGAGCCTTTGAATGATGACAACCCTTCTCCACATCTAGCAGACATTGAGACTGTGTGCGTCCTCCCACAAAATCTTAGTAGGTAATCCCTAATAAGGGCATGTGGGTTTTGGACATTTACTCCTCCAATACATATTTCACGCAGTCAGGTATGAAGCCTCCCCTTTTGATCTACCCATTGCGTTTGTGGGGAATCTCTGATAGAGCACTAGATCAGCTTCTATGATAGTCGACAAACATACTTGAATTATTTTTCTTTAGATGTATTTTCATTTAGATCCATTGGGTGGGTAGGTTTGTATGTGAGAAACACTTCCAAGAGATCAGTAGTAGGGTCTTCCTTAACATTGACCTCATCACTGGATTCCACTTCATTAACATCCCATGGTCCATATTAATATCAGTCCCACCAGTGAAATTGCCCACCGCCATTTTCCATTCATATGATATAATGATTAGGTCTTCTAGGGTGCTCAACATGATAGGGAGCGACACCGTGATTTGTAGTTGATCCTCTGGTCATCTAGCCATCTTCATTATTAACGTACACACCATCCTAGAAACTATGTATATAAAGGTCATGTTATCTAGTTCAACCAACCATATGATGCATATAGTTCTAGTGTGTGAGACCCACCTTGGCATAGACCCTTGGTCTTTTCACAGGTCTACCATTGTTTGGAGGCTGGGGTGCAGCCCCACGTAAACGATTACAGGATCTGAGGGTTCTGAGAATGTCGACCATTCTTCCCCAGCAATTCTAGACTCTACCACCACCATATATCTGGTCATGGCACCTGACGTTAGGTCTTTAACACCTGACGCATCCTCAACCTCATCAGAACAGGTGTCCAACTGAAGGTTCTTCAATACAGATTCATGTTGGTTAAGAAGTCAAGAAAATACATGGATTGTATTAGTTCCTTAAAAGGGAGTGGAAACTTACTTCCAAAGTTGTGTCAAACTTGCTTAATGAGATTACCCTAGAGGTAGGTATCTATACTTTTTTAAGAGAGGTTCCCCTAGGGTAGGGGGCCCTCTAATACTTGATGATGTTCCCCCATGATGGATTCTTCTTGTCTTGATTGTTTTGCATGGCTAGGCATGGGGAAGTGCTCCACCAGTTGGGATGCCGACAGCTCTTTGAGAGTGGTCATGTTTAGAAATACCATAGCCCAGTTAGACAACGGACTCATGTCACCACAGGAATGTATGAACTACTAGAGTTCCATTAAAAAATTTATCCCCTCTACAAGTGTATCATTGAATACGTCTTTCACAAATATGATCTCTCCTAGCAATGTCTCGTATGTGTTCAGGATCATCTATAAACTGTTGATTCCAAGGTACTATTTGATATTTTCTTATTCCTTCCATGCCACTAGGAAAATGACACTAGAAGGTATTGATACTAGGTGAAAGTGCTTCCCAGGATCTTTAGGGGAGATTCTACGAAATCCCCGATATTAATCACCTCACTCGTGGGGACTCCTAGGTTGATCCATTAGGGTCAGCACTCTCTTCTGACCCTCATCATCCACATTCAACACTGGCCCTAGATTTTCTGGTTGGTGGCCTACCACTCCCATTTTCAAAGATTATCCACATTGGCATGTGTCTACACCAGCTTCTCAGTGTCCCCCCATCACCATTGTCTGGTGTCATGTTGTTGGGACCACCTTGCTAGCTCGGATCGTCACATGTTTCTGCATCTCGCTATAGTAGGCATCCTCCCTTCATTGTGCATACCTGTGGGCTGATCTAAATTCATCATTGGATGGGGGAAGATCATTCAACAACTTAATGTTCTCCCTTGTAATCATCCTCCTGAGTTTTCACATCATGCATGAGGGATTCTCTTCGCACATGGTCGTCTACACTCAGGGAGTCAGCCTTTCCAGGCTACAAAACTGTCTGTAAAACTGGTGCGGGGTGTATGGATAACATATGGGTTCACAATCCACTAGTGCCTCCAGAACATCTCCATGAAAGGATAACATATAAAACAATTTCCCTATCATATTTATGCCATTTTTCAGAATAAGACCCCTTTGGGAAAATGAATGAATGAATGGTAAATTTTTCTGCTCGCCCCATTTTAGCTAGCATGGTCTTGCCATCTAGAATCAGTGATGCACTCCCTGTGATGTTCAAAATTGATGGGCAAGAATGTATCCCCAGTGGAGAAATGGGGTTGATGTATTCATAACCCCCATTTTCACCGATATCAAGATGTACAAAAAACTGAATTTCCTACATACTAGTAGCGGCATCATCTCCATACTAACATGTCATAGATGATGGTATAAATTTTCCACCATTGGTATGCCTAGGTCGATGCGATTCCCACAAGCCAGCTGAGCTGCCAAAATAAATGTGCTTCACTACACCCCCATATGTTCATCTCTTACTAGTAATATCCACCCACAGATCAACGATGATATAAACACAACAAGCCTGACTATAGGCTTCTACTATGCCTTGACATTGTATCACCATAGCTTCCACATGTTTTCTTATAGGGTCTAAAAGTAGAAACCATTTTTGTCCCATTGAGCTCCTCGTGGAAAAATAGGCGGCCTCTCTAGTAGAGTCCCCTCTTCCGAGGGGGAATCGATGTGTTAGCCATACCATTGCCTGAAGTGGATGTCTTAGGTTTTCTGTTTTTCCTCATCTATGCATGTAACATGTTTCATAAATGCCAATGCCACAGGTGAATTTTTCTCCCCATCTCCCCAAGAATTTGTGGTAGGGAGGAACTTTTCATACATTCTCCCCAGGATCAGGATTCCATAAATCTGGTAGAGGTCCCAAAGGATGATTCCAAACTCCCTGTGATGCAAGGGGAAAGTTATGGTGTCTGGAGACCACCGAATCAGAAACTTCTAATATAAATTCCGTCAGCTTGGAGATCCTGAATTGGGAGGCCCAAACTACTTTATACAAGCCAACCTACCTCATGTAATTCTCGAAGTCCTCGCAGGGCGTTCATTCCCAGTAGGCCCAATCAAAGTCGTATGTAATGTTTCCACCCTAGAACAAGTCTTATCTCGTGATACACCCCTTTTTGTGATTTCCAATCCCAACCTTGGGGATTTCCATATATAGGTGAGGGGACTTCTCCAGTGCTAGTACCCTTCCATTGATTCTATTAGCGTGATTGAAAAATAAATTCTCTGTAACTACTGTAAGATCATTCTTAATGTTCCCATCTATACCCCTATGCCACTGATATTGCTCGGATGTCCCCCTGAACCAATAGGCTGGTACATCTCTCTTGGAGTTTATAATAAAGGCCTCATCCAGAAAACCAAAACCGTAAAATGGAAAAATCGTGCACAACATATATTATTTTTTCACCTTTTTCATACACCCATTCAATGATGTACGGTTTGAGGTACATTATATGTACACACAAATTTTTGGGTTTTTGGAAATGCCAACCCTTTGAGCGGAATACGCCCGAACCTCTTTCTTGGCCTACTAAGAATGCATTTAATCAAAGTACATGGGATCTTTTTTTATTTTGGGAATGAAAGAGTTCTCAAGGATCCTTCATGAAGACCCTTTCTAATGACCCTTCACGAAGACCTTCGATTCCTTTTATGAGATCCTAAGATACAAGGGGGTTCGACTCATGCCACCAAAAAGGTAGTGGTTCATAAAACTCCATTTCATTAAAAAAAGAGTTCACGAATCCCTGAAAAAATGAATCTAGTTTGCTAAGGCATTTTATAAGAGGATCAGTCATGAAGAGGTTTAAAACCACCATAGTTCACAAAGATCCATGTAAAGAAAAAAAATTCCATTTAGACACTATATATAGGACGAAGAGGCACCGTGCTTCACAGCACCAAGGCATTATAGAACCCTGGCTTTGCAGTGTCCTAGATTCATAGAGTCTCCTTGATTTGTGGCACCCCCTCTTCGTGGAGTGACCCTCACATGGCGCACCGATCCTGAAATGCTCCAAAACACTTTTATCCCCACATTCTTCATGCCGGATTTGTATATACTTCTTTGCATGAAGACTCAGGCATCTTTCTCATTAGACCATCTTTAGCCCTACCATATCATCCAAGAACGAGTTCCATAATCCCTATTATTTTAGCATTTCACCCTCAAAATATATCCCCCTCCTTCCATCTACTCCAATTTTGAGTGGGGAATATGTTGGTTCCAAAAACACACAGGTGTTTGAATCATCGCACAAGATCAACAATCAAATCCGGAAGAACCCTAGACCTATATCAAAATGTCCATGTGAAAATCCTTCGGCATGGCAAGGCCCTGGTCCCTCATGGGGGGCTCTATAGTGCCCCTACCCGACAGGAGTCCATGCTGATGGAAAACCCTTTGCGGCATCAGGTCTATAGTGAGGAACTCGTTGTCCGCCACATCCACGAATCCCTTCACAGTTTCTCTAGCCCTCTTGAGGCCCTCCACGAGCCGACGAATTGGTGCATTTATGCGGCGCTATGTGGATCAAGGGATATATCACCTCCCCTAGTGTTAAGGTTTTATAATAAATAGAAGGCGCACCGCAACACCCAAACCATTGTTACTATTTCCTTTCACCTTCATGTTTTGTGAAGTACTTCGTGATGCCTTCACATGGATTACAAAAGGTACATGGCCTTCGAGATCCATCTCCATTTGTTTCTATTTCATCCTCCTCATATAGAGGAGATGGCCTTCGTGAAGTCACATTCCATTCACATATGAAGGATCCCATTTGGGGTGCTCAAGGATTCACAAATCGTAATGCATTAATGAAATTTTCCAAAAACAATGAGGTATTCCCTAAGGTGAAGCCCTGATCCCTTAACAGTAGGGCTTCGTGAAGCCTTGGACTTTTGCAATGACCCCCCTCTACATGATGTTTTTTAACATTGTAGTTCCCATATTCTCCCAGTATTCATTTCCCTTTTTTAGGTCTCACGTTTTCATGAAGACCAGTCCCTTCAGGACACCTGTTCTCTTCAGGAAGAGTGGCCTCATCGCAAATCTCTTCTCCATGAAAAACAACACCTCATAAAACCAAATTCATTACACAAACATTCTTGTATGGCCCTCCTGTATAGTATGAAGAAAATTTAATGTCCCTTGGGTGGTTGTTCCTGTTGCGTTGCTTCTCCACATGCTTCTTCGCAAAGGCATGCTAACGGCTATTGCTTCTTTTCATAACTATGAAAACGTTTTTTCCTAAATGGGCCATTGCAAAACACATCCTTAGTAGGACATTGATAATTCCTTCCGTTCACCAAGGGTTGGTGGGTATTATACATGTATGTTCTAGTGGGTGGAGTAAATCATCATCGTCCGAGATATATGAAATTAAACTGCCAAGCACCATCATCGTCATCACATTACATTAAACTGTGACCTCTCCTCATGCATCATACATGAAGTTACCCATCTCAGACATTCTAAACACCCACTCATCTTAATGGGAGTGAGCTCTACCTTGAATGGAAACCACCATGGTGTAATCCTATAACCATTCTTGTGGGAATCAGTACTCTAGTTCCCCCTACTCTCCACCTTTAGAAAGACCAAAAGAGATATGGGTACATTGACTCTCGTTATCTCATCCATCTCCCATTGGAATTTGTTGCCACATGGGCTTCTATCTTGGAATATGTCTCAATCTCCATCCCCATGTCGCACAAACAATATCTATGCATCTGTTTCCACTTTGGGATTCTAACCACATGTAAGCCCCTATTTCTTCTATGGCCCACTAACCACGTGTATGCCCATGTTCCTCTTTCAGATATGAACCACATGTAATCCCATATTTCATTTTTGGGAATCTAAACACGTGTAATACATACTTCACTTCCCATAGATGCACCTTTCACGACATGATTTTCAGTCCTTTTTTGCCTCTTGTTTCTCACACTGGGTATGACACATGTGGGATTAGAGTAAGAATCGCCCATGACATTATCTATGGGACACCCTATAGTTTAATCCCAAGACCATCAAAAAATATGTGGACATTGATCCTTTCCAAGGCAATGTATGTAGGAAGCCTCTCTGGGATTCAAGACCAATACCTCCTGGTCCTGACACCTTCACATTAGTTTACCAATCCACCATCACAAAATACATGGACATTGACCCTTGCCAACGCAAGGTACATAGGAACCCTCCATGATGTTCAATCTCAATACCTACTGGTCCCTATCCCTTCATGTCAGATAAAAAATCATAGGCTAATCAATGTGGACTTTTATTCTTACCCCAGTAAGGTACGTAGGAAGCCTCTATGGGGTTAAAGCCCAACACCCACTAGTCCTGATCACTCTACATTGGTCCCTCCATTCCTTGCATGATGTTAAATTGCACGCCACCATTTCATCTTACAAGATGTTAAATAGTACCCATTGTAACTATGCGGGATTTGATCCTTGACACACAGACAAGGTACATACGAATCCTCTCTCAGTTCCAACATCGATTGATTGTAATATGTTGTGTTCCCCAATCAACAGAAAGTCATTGTGTTCCCCAATAAAGAGTAATCTATTGTGTTCCCCAATCAATGGTATTACATTGACAACCACAATCAGCGGTACGAAATGGTAGCCCCATCCAGTGGTAAGACGTTGTACTCTGCAAATAAAGGTAAGTGGTTGGAGTCTCCATTACTAGGACCCACTAATCTGGTCCAACCCTCGAGCGTCAGAGAAACCCAGGTTGCAAACCATGCATAAGCCCCTAGTATTTCATCGGGTCATTGTACTATGTGCACAACCTAATTCAATACCCCCATCCTGAACAACAAGGTCTTTGATTCCCAACCACAAATATACATAAGAATTCTCTTCGAGGCTCAACCCAAACAGTATCATCACATTTTTTATGGTTCCATCTCATTCCCCTCCACGTCATTAATCCATCAATCATCCATCATGATTCATACCCATGCCTCCATATCTCAGGGAGATCATGTCACCCACATTATTCTAAATCCTAGTATTAAATGGGTAACTAATTATCCATTAGTCCCAAAATCAATCTACCCTCCAGGGGATGAACCCTTTTGATCCACTCCATTCTAGAGTTCCGATCAGTCTGATCTGTCTCCTCTAAACATTAGACTTGCAGCATACCTTGTGCTAAATATGGGAAGCTGACGAAAACCTCAGAAAATTTCCTACAGAATAGGATTCCCCACATTCAATGTGGGATTCCTCGAGCTTCCACTCCCTCGAGAATTCGTATCATAATGGGAAGATTCTCAGACACACCAGTGTTCCAGCGTCCGGACATGCCTTTGATGTCCAACATGACTACACCCCGACCAAATGGTGCTTCCATAACAGGACCCCCTAGAATGTCCTAATAGAAGTAGTTTAATTAATTGGTGTCTATGAAAACATGGATCTAGGATTAGTTTCACGAACAATTTTTATTTTATAATGGATACCTAGAATAGGTAACAAGTTTCGAGGAGGAATCTATGGAAGTAGGAACCAAATTCCCATCATCCCATTTCGATCAAGGAGAAAACATCACTTAATAAGCAATGGATGCCACCCGCCTTGGGAAATCAAGAATGCATGGTAATAACCATCGTGTCTTCCTCTGAAACAGATGAATGTGTGCACCTTTCAGAAAGAATCAGAAATAAAAAAAACTCAAATTATATATTTTTTATTCATTTTCTATTTCAATTAAGACATTTCTGTTGATGAAATCATGAAACAAATGATATTGTATTAAAATATTATTATTAAAATGAATATTTGAAACATATGTGATAATAGAATGTTACAAATTGAGTTTGTAATTTTTATAAGTGTCATGAATCTCTAATTTCCAAAAACATGAATATTTTAATAAATCATGACATTATTTTAAAGTGTATTTAATCAAAATTGTATAATTATTCTTTTAAATAAATATTATTTTTATTCATTGTGTTTAAATTAACTAATAGTTAATGATTCATAGATTTTGTATATAGTATAAATTTTATAAACAAATTAAATACTGTATAATTATAAAAGGGGTCTTATGACATAAATATTTAGAAAAATTGATGTAATATAAACCATAAAATATGTCTTTGAAAAAATAGTTTTTTCTCATATGAACTAATATGTTATGATATTATATTATTGTTTATCTATGAATTTTTTTAATTCTACAAAACCTATAAAATCTTTTATGGTTTTGAGATGATTTATTTTTATACATTTACCACATCGACACCACCAAGGATACTGTTTTATTATTATATGTTCATGAATGTTAAATATAATAAAATAATAATAATATTTTTTAGATAAAATGGGAAAAAAATTATTTGGATTTTGGTTTTGATAACATTTTTATATCATCCAAGAAATATTTTTGAAAACTAATAAACAAATCCCCTCAATTTTACAATATAAAATTATCCATCCTCCCATTTCACATCATTAAAAACAATTGGATCATGAATATGCTCGAAACATTTATATCATGAGTCCTCCCAAGCTTCCATCATTCTCTTAAAATGGTCCTCCTAGGCCTTATGATTTACCCTATCAAGGTAATGGATCGTATCTACCTTCTATTTATTCAAGAATAATTTTTATGTAATAACATTTCTATTTAATTTACTCTTAATGGGTATGATTTTACACATGAATTTTACTTCCATTATTATTTCAATGTTATGACAAAACCACTTCACTCCAATTTAATCCATCCGTTAAATAATTATTTACCTCGTTTCTGCCCCTTAAATTATCCTTTTATTTTTCATGACAAACGTTAATTTAAGAACACTTTTTTTATTTTTAATTTTAATTACAAATTGTTAATATTTGATTGTGTTCTAACAGTTACCCATTCCTCATTTAAGAACATGGATTATCTTTTCAGTTATGTCTTTTATTTCGGATTTTTTAACGAAAATTGGAAATTCTAGGACTACACACTGTGTACATATAAGTACATGCCCTATACAACATTGTCATAGGTAACTGTGTACTAACCGTGTTACAACCAAATACATGGTTGTGTGGGGTGACCTGAAGGCCAGCTAAACGGGGCCTGGTAAACACATTTACTTTTTAAAGACATGTTGTGTAATTTTTATTTTAATTGTTATATCAGACCGGGTCACTTCTCAGTCAGAAAAAGATATTTTTCACTACTCATATCACCAAGGAGAATTTTTGGATAATGATTCTTCTCTGATAACTCGACTCTATATCATTTAATCAAATCGATCATTGTGGATTGCATTGGAATTTACACAGTAAGATCTTTATTTTTCTAGAGCCTTGTTTCATGTTTCCTTCTTTTTCATGAGTTATATTTGGTTGAACAATTATAGTATTCTTGTATATATACAGATTTTGAGAGATATTAATGGCTTGACACTGATTTATATAGATTGTACAATGCTGAGGTAGGGGTTTTGTGACTTTCTATAGAAATTATTTGAGTTATATGTGCAATGGTTCCCAATTCCATTGTTCGGGCTATTGCATGTTTATAGGTTTTAGCCCTATTATTGCATGTTATGCCTTGTGTGCCTGAGTTGGGGAATTATGATTGTAAAAATGGTTATTTACCTTAATATGGATGTGTTTCCAATGTTTTCTTGATCTTGATCATTTTGTCTAGCTTTTCCTGTTTGACTGCTTAGTTTTACATGACTAGAATTGTTATGATAGAGTGATTATATCTGGCATAATATGAGATGTTATAGACTATTACCCAAGTAGTTCATGAGATTTATTTTGGCTTCCACATATCTCTTGTGCACTATTTATCTACACAGGGCAGTGGGAACCTGGTGTAGTAGACCATAGGAAGGATGGATGTTGAGGGCTTCTCCAGAGTGTCTGTTTACTTTTACGTTGTGAGACCATAAGGGGGTTTATTTTGTGTTCCCTCAGAGTGTATATAGTTCTTCATTGCAAGACCACAAGGTTAATTGGACATTTAGTGCTTACTAAGAGTATCTATAGTTACCGATACGAGAACACTTGGGGAATTGATGGTGAGTTCTTTTTTGGAGATTCGGTGCTAAAGATGGACCAGAGGGGTTAGACTATGAGTAATTATATGAGGTTATCTTGTGTTTGATTGGTTGAAAAAATGGGTTAAGATGTGAGAACATACTATAGGGTTACTTATGAGTATTTCTTGCTTAATTAATACCTGAAAATGGATTTAATTGAAACTATTAAATTCATTACATTTGAGTACTTACTTGTTTATTATTTCATTAAACATATTACCTTCCATATAAATATTAACATACAGTTAGGCCAAAATCATTGGGTGGTTTCCTACTAGTATTCGTATCACACCTTGTAGGGTCATGGTTTTGGGCCCAAAAAGATTATATTGTTACAGGTATAGATAAAGGGAAAGTGCCCTTCTACATCAGGTACTTGATTTTTATAGAGATGAGGATCATGGGACTATGCTGAGGCTTGCGATGTTGTGGAGCTATTTACTTTATTTTATTTTGTACATTGTATTAGTATTGTATTCTATCATTGTGACTTTTTTGGATATTATCCTAGACATATGTACCATCCTTCATTTATATATGTTCTCCAGTTTTTTATTACTTTAACCTTCTGTTATTTACATATTACATGTTACTAGTGCTTCCTCAATTGTTATATGTTTCTTTCTAGTTCATTATACTACCAATAAGGGCATAGTTTCACCACTATCTCATCCAAGTCCCACAATGCTAATTGGAAGCATCTGGCATTTTGGTAAATGTGTTTGAGGAAATGTGACAAACATGGTATTAGGCACCTCTGGGTGGCTCCCAGAACTGGGACATTAAAAAGTGTTATCAGAGGAATTATTTTCTTCTTGACTCACTATATGGAGCCTATATCCCGGGATAGTATGGAAAAGGTACATAAAAATAAACTGTTTCTGGGAGTATCTAACTCGTGTAAAGAAAAAAAATCCAATTTACATAGACTATTTCTAGTTTTCGGGTTTTTAAATAATTATAGTTGATTTGATTTCAACATTGGGTAATTCACACATTTTGTGTTGTTATAGTAGATACTATTGAGGTTCTATTTCTATTGTATTCTGATGAGATGAGGGAATTCCATATCATTCATCATATATACACTTTCTATAGATCACATGTCATGAATTCTTACCATTCTATTTAGGTTGCATTAAGGATTTCATGTTTTTGTGAAAGATATGCATGATGTTATGATAGACTCCTTGATAGAATACCTTATATTTGATAGGTTATTGCTAATATGTAAGGTTTCAGCTGAATGAACACAAAACGTTTCTTCTTAAGGTGATATGGGTAATTGTGGACGGTAATTTGGTGGATTATTACTATGTTATGTTTGTATATGACATGTGGTAGATGCCAAAAATTGATTCGTTGGGGATATGGACCCCCATAGATCAAAATTTAGCACTCTAATGTTCATTTCAATGTTTTTATGTTTTTGAGAGTATTTTCTAAAGAATATTGTCTGAAAAAACAATAATAAATGGTGTGTATTGATATATACATGCCATGTATCTTTCTGTTTGGGAATGAACTGTTTTTTATAAGCACATGTTGTGTACTGTGTATAAATGGCATGTAGTCCCTAACCGTTTTACTGCCTGTGTTGGATGAGAAATGGGGTTGGGAAATCATTGGTGGAACACTATGTATACCAGACATATATGTTGTGTTTTTAGAACATGTGTCGTGTCATGTGACCAACAACACGGGTGGATAATGGGTTGTTAGTATACGTCGTTTCGCGCACAAACATGCCATGTAGAGTAAGCCATGTAAACAGTTGTGTGACTAACAACACGGGTCAGTAATGTTCATCTAGAACACCAAATTTTTGGGCCAAACCCTCTATGAAGACTTGTTCTAGGGGATCTATGTGGTTTTGTCCTGTAGAATAACTTGGGAAGGGGAATACAATTCATGTACACTTCATGTCTTGGTAGAACATGCCATGTGTATGAGGTGTTACACGAAAATGGTTGGAAAGAGTACATGACCATGTAGAGGCATAAAGGAACATTCCATGTGGGAATTATAAACTCCATGTGTCAACCTTTTTAAAATCATGAATGATTTCTTTATCCTTTTCCCTTATTACCCTGTATGTTTTTGTCTTTTTTAATCTTCATTTATGTTGTGTGTTTGACCATGAAGTTTCATGCCACCGATATGTCCTTCGGTTATATGCAAATTTCATGGTAGTGACCAGACACTAAATATGGATGATCAAGAATTTCAAGTAGATCCTCCAGTTGTTCCCATCTTGGAACCATCCATTTTCTCGGATACAAGTTCCGATCCACAGTTCTGAGAGGGCTTTATGAGGTTCATGAAGTCCTTATGAGGAGAACCACATCTTACCCCATCTATGGAAGTGGTGACATGGGTTTTCCAATATCAGCATCCTCTTACATTCATAGGGGGAGGAGGTCTTCAGGCTTTAGGGTCAGGGTCAGAAGCCATGCTTTCTATCTTCGAGCATGTAGATATACCTTTCGAGAGGAGGGTTAAGCTCACTATGTATATGCTCTGTGACTCTTCCAAGAGATTATGGGATGTGATCTCACATGTGGGATTCCATAAGATTATGTCATTGGATGATTTCTAGTGTGACATAAATGAATACATATACCTGGATACATTAAGGGCTGGCTGAGCCCTATTGTTCATGAGTTTAGTGCATGTTACTCTCTCAGTCATGGAGTATTATTATCACTTCACAAAGTTGGTGTTATTCATTCATATTAGAGTCATTTATGCATTATTCATAGAGAGAATTATTGAGGATGGTGTTAGCCATGACATCTGATCTCTGGTGAACATCATCAGGTTGACTTACATCACCTCTATAGTCAACCAAGCAATGATTACGAAGCAGACTCTAAGGGATTATTGATTACTGATCAAGGGAGGTTGGGCATCCAGTTTAGGTGGGATGATTTTTCTGGTATCCAGGTGGTATGCTACCATTGCAGGATAAGGAGGAATACGAGGAAACATTTCTCAATAGACCTAGTGGTGTACCGATTGTGCAGAAATATGGGACATCTTTTGCACTTCTGTCAGATCTTCTCACAAGGAGTTGGTGATAGGGGTATTGTATGGAATACTCATACCAGAGAACGTCCACATGTTTAACATAAATTTGGGAACTAGATCTCTTCAAAACATTCAAGATGAAGTGGAGGTTGCATCCACGGTAGCCAGTCATAATGTATTTAGCAGCAGTAGGGTGGATCTGCTCAGGGTGGTCAGGTAGGGTCACCAGGCAGTTGTGCAGGCTAGACTTTTACAGTGGAGCAGACCCAGCAGGAACAGAAACCCAAAACATCTACAGTTCAAGGTATGATCCTAGTTACCTTAGATTTAGCTTCTATAATTTTCGATACAGGGGCTTCTGTATAACTTTATATGTATTGTTTTTGTGGAGATCCTTGGGCTTTGTATCTTTACATAGGAATATATTTTGAGACAAGGCACTCAATTGGGGAAAAGAAAAACTAGTGTATGTAAGTGTAAGGAGTTCCCCCTTGAGGTTGGTGGGTGTAAATTTTTATGGGACCTATAAGTGTAAAGAATGACATACAATGATTTCATTCTCATATTGGAGTGGATATTTCCCTTTTAGGCTTTTGTCGATTGCTATTATCATAGGGTGCGTTTCAAATCAGTATAGGTTCGATCGTTTCTTCATAAGGGGGAATGGGATTTCCAGGTGTACAGAGTGGTACCCGAGCATCATGGGTTGGGAGGAGATACAACCAGGATTACAAGTCTATATCTGGATGACTTGGGGACTTCGTAGTTGGTCTTTATTCTACTAGTGGATTAATTCTAGATTTTTTTCTAGAAGACTTTTCATGATTTCCTCCAGAGCGATAGGTAGACATTTCTATTGATATTGTAACAAGGGAGAAAATGTTGTCTATTACTCCTTATTGTATGGCCACACCAGAGTTACATGAGCAAACAAATCATTTGGAGGAGTTTCAGGAAAATGGCTTCATCTCACCCAGTACTTTTCCTTGAGGTTTGTGTGAGTTGTTTGATTAAAAGGCGGATGGTACCTTCCGACTCTATTTGGATTATAGGAAATTGAACCAGTTGTTAGTCAAGACCCTATATCCCTTACTGAGGATTGATTATCTCATTGATCATCATTGAAGAGCCTATTTGTTCTCGAATATTGACAAAATATATGGTTACCATAAGTTGCGCATTAGACCATCTGATATACCTGTTAAATTTTTTTGGAGTAGGTATGTTCTATACAAGTATGTGGTTATTCCATTTGGTCTCACGAAAGCACCTACATTTTTCATGGAACTGGGAAACCATGTGTTCCTCTCATACTTGGATTCTGTTGGGGTAGTCTTCGTGGATGATATCATGGTGTACTCTCAGACTCAACATGACCATGAAACACATCTTGAGATCGTTTAGAGTACACAGCGAGAGCATTAGTTATATTATATGATCTAAAAATGACACTTTTGGATGGACCAAATTTACTTCTTGGGTCATTATATGTAAGAATACAGAGTATCAGTAAACCCAGAGTATGTGAGGGTGGTATTTTCATGGGAGATTCCAAAAAACATCTTTATGGTAAAGAGTTTTCTATGGCTGGTTGGTTACTACAACTGTTTTATATAGGATTTTTCACTCTTAGAAGATCCACTGAAAGGCTTCAAAAAGAGGGGTGTGAGGTACTTGTGTTCATATTCTTGTGAGTCATCCTTTCAGGTCCTAAAAGGGAGGACGACATCAGCACCGATCCAATTATTACCAAATATGGGCAATAGATACACATTTTACTTTGATGAATTGGGTATCTGGTTGGGAAATATTATTATGTTGGGAGAAGGATTCATTGTGTATGGGTCTTGGTCGTTGATGCCACATGAGAGGAACTACCCGATGTACCATCTCGAGTAGGATGCGGTTGTTCATGCTTTACACTATTGGAGACATTTTTTGGGAGGATTTTGTGGTTTTCACAGACCACGAAATTCTCAAGTACATATTCACTCTATACAATCAGAATTTTAAATTTTTTTGCTGGGATAAGTAACTTCATTATTTTTTCATCGAGCTTTCCTATACGCCTGGGAAATTCAATGCAGCTGCGAATGTGTTGAGTAAGAGTACTCATATGAAGGAAGTTGAGGAGGCCAGTAGTGAGTGTTAGCTTATGAATCTGGTCAATGAGATGCATTTGTAGGTACATGATGGGTCGGGGTAGAAGATTATTTATTCTATAGACGTTACCTCTACTTTTCTATATCGAGTGAGAATAAGTTAGCTATCAGATTCTAAAGGCCTAGTTCGATAAAAAGGTGTATCTGAAGAGGACCCTATTCATGGATTTAAATTTTTCAAGGATCAGATCATGCATTTTCAGGGGTTTGTATGGGTTTTAGAAGACATATGCGAGGATATGATATGGGACTTTCATTCCATAGTTTGGGAAATTCAATAGGGTGTCCCCAAGATATATCAAGATTGACACCATTAGTATTGGTGACCAGGTATGAAGAGAGATGTTTCTAGTTTTGTCATGAGCTATTCCACCTGTTTGCAGGTGAAGGCATAACATCAACACCCAGTATGGATTTTTCAGATGATTACCATTACCGAGTCGAAGTGGAATGATGTCGTGATGGAATTCATGAAAGGTTTACCAAGTTCTCTCAAGGGAATAATTCTATTTGATTTTACATTGACTAGATCATGACGGATTCTCACTTGTTGTTGATCAAGAAGACCTTCAGTGTTGATAAGATGGGGTGGTTTTACATCTAGGAGACTGTACAACTACATGGGGTTCTACACTCCATTTTTTAGAGACTAATGCCTAATTTACATCTTATGTCTGTTAGGGATTACAAAAGGATTTGGGTATACAGGTAATTCTGTAAACAACTCCCATCCCTAGATAGATGGCTAGTCCAAGCATACAATTCAAGTGATGAAGGAAATTCTTAGGTCACACTTCAATGATAATGGAGGTTATTAGAAGAGTCAAATACATATGGTTGGTGTTTTCCTACAACAATAGTTTTCAACAAACTATTTAGATTGATCATTTTGATGCTTCGTACGGTAGGCCATTCTGATCACTCTTATTCAGAAGAGGATGTCTACTGAACAGTGATGACATTAGTCTTATGTTTACGGACGAATATATCCTCTAGAGTTCGAGGTCGAAGATCATGTTTTTCTCCATGTCACACCATGGTTGGGAAATAAGTGGATTAAGAGATAGGGTAAGAATTCACTGAGATATGTTGGAACATTTGATGTTTTGGAGATGATCGGTGTAGTTTCCTATTGGTTTCAGTATCCACATAGGTACAGGTCTATACATGATGTTTACCACATTTCATAGTTGTGAAGTTACTTCTTAGATTTGTCTTATTTCTTTCAACCCGAGGGGTTTGAGCTGGAGGTGGAAACATCATTCGAGGAGAATCCTTTCTAAATTGTTGATCATAGTGCAATGGTTTTTTATGGCCAGACTGTTCCTGATATATGAGTGATATGGATGCACGGGTGGATAAATGAAGAGACATGGGAGTGGGAGGCTGGTGTATGATCACAGTGTCCAAAGTTATTTGAGGATTCTTCATCTACGCTACCTTGCTAGAGAAATTTGGGGAAAAATTAATTTAAAGGGACATGTTCGTAAGAATCAATATCTTCTATTATTGTATGAAATTATTTTCTAATAGATTTTGAGGAAAACTAGAAATTCATGAAATTTTAGGAGTACACGCCATGTACTTATAAGTACATGAGGGTACCTAGTTGTCACAAGTGACCATGTACAAGCTGTTTAATGGATGAGTACATGGTCGTGTGGGGTGGCCTAGAGTCCGCCTAAAGCGGGGCCCAGTAAAGGCTAGTACACAAAATGTACTTTTGAAAGACATGACATGTACCTTTCTTTTTAAATGTCAAATCATATTGGGCTCACATCTCATTCACAAAAAGTTCTTCTCCTCCGCTCACATCCCCCAGGAGCATCTGTAGAAAATGATTCTTCACTGAGACCTCGAATCGCCATAATTTCTACAAATAATGTACAATAGATTGTGTTGGAATTTCCACAGTAATCTCTTTATTCTTGTAAATCCTTGTTTCATGTTTCCTCCTCCTTCATGAGTTAACTTCGGTTGAATGTTTTAACTATTTAGGTAGATCTAAAACATTCATGGGAGATTCAAGGCCTGAGGCTCATGGAGTGATTTTATCTAACATGCTATGAGATGTTCGAGACTCATATCCAAGTAGTTCTTGTGGTTTACTTTGGATGCCAGATATCACTTGTGCACTATTGACCTACACAGGGCATTGCGAAACAGGAGTGGTGGGCCATAGGGATAATGGATGCAGAGGGATTCTCCAATGTGTCAGTTTACATTTACGTTATGAGACCATAAGGGGTGGACTTTGTGATCCCCCAGAGTGACTTTAATTCGTAGTTAATAGATCGCATGGGGAATTGGACTTTGAGTGCTTCCTCTGACTGTCTATAGTTTCCGATACGAGACCATAAGGGTAATTAACGGTGAATTCTACCTTAGAGAGGCTGTGAAAATGGTAAACCTGAGGGGTTAGTGTGTGAGTACTTTCTAGAGGATTTATTTTGATTGTTTTTTGAACCATAGGGGTTAGGCTGTTGGTATTTTCCACAGGTTTACTTTTGATTGTTGTTTTCATAACAAATAAATGAATATGAATGTAATTGAAACTATATGATTGTTTACTTTTGATTACATTCTTGTTTGTGGATTCATTTTTCATATTTCATACCATATATATATTCACTAACTATTATGCATAGATTTTTGGGTGGTTTCCAATGAGGATTCGCCTCACACCCTAATTGGGTCTTGATTTTGGGCCCAAAAAGATTATATTGTTGTAGGTATAGGTAAGGGAACATTACCTTCTACTTTAAGTACATGATTATTGTAGAGCTTGGGAGCCTGGAACCAAGCTGAGGCTTACGAGGTTGTAGAGATGTTTACTTTTTTTTCTTTTATACATTGGTTTAGTATTGTATGCCATCATTGTGACTTGATTGACTATTTTCTTAAACATATGTTACATGTATAATTTAAATATGTTCTCTAGTTGATTAATTCTTATATTCTTCCATTGTTTACTAATTTCATGTTATTATTGATTCCACTATTTTTATCTATTTCTTTCTTTTTCATTACTCTTCCAATGAGGGAATTGTTTCCCCACTATCACCTCTAAGGCCATCAGTGCTAATTGACATCCTTTGGAATTTTTGGAAATGCACATGAGGCCATGTGACCAACTGGGTACGGGGCCCCTCTGGGCGGCTCCTGGAACCGAAACGTTACACCTCGTTTAATATTTTTTTAGTTCAAATACACCTTTTGATCAATTTAATTTCTCCAACGATTCATTATTAACCTTGTTATTATATTTAAATTTTCATACTAATTTTCCAAGCCAAGCCATTTTTATTGTGATAACCATGACCATTTCTAATTTGGTGCACTACCATATAAATTAAAATAAATAGTTTATTTGGTGATTAAATTATTGTTTTACAGAGTCCTTAATGAGGCATTAAATTCCATGAAATGTTATAACTTTTTAAATTATCTATGTGGAATATTAACGCATTTACATGATAAGAATGTAACAGAAGCTCAATGATTATAGAGCACTCTAATTCATTTGGAAATTTATAAGTATCGAGAGATATCATGTTTGTTACTTTGGAGTATGACTAATCCAACATTGTAATGTTTTATCCATGGTATTTTTTCCCGGTGGTAAGACTTGGCAAATGTTTTTATGTCAATTTAAATAGTGTTTCCACATTTCCATATTTTTTTTATGTTATCATGTTGTATCATGCCCCATTGTTCAAGATTAGTATTATCACCAATTTAATGTCCAATTTAAAGTACCATTGAGAAAAATGTAATAAATTCATCATTCATTTCATTTTTTCTTGTATTGGAATTTATATCTCATACCTTTCTTATCTATATAACTAGCCTATATTGTAGTGTTTTCTAATATTTGGAAATATAGAAGCTTGTTATGAATGTTTATAATAATTTAATTGTATCCATGTATTGAGTAAACGTGATATATAACTAATATCTAACAAATATGCTTATTGTTATTATGGGTTTTACTAGGTGTAGTTTCAACAAATTAATCATGATATTTTTGGTATTAATGACAACAGTTTTATATGATTCCTTGGAAATGAGGTTCAAGATATGTTGGAATAACATATTTGGGGAATATAAATTACCTATGTTTGTAACATTAATTCAAAAAAGACATATCCTAGTGGTTAGATATATTTAATTGGTAAAAATTAAATTGGGTTCATGGGTGGTCTAGAAATTCAATTTTAAATTAATAGGAATCAAACTGTTGGTATTAGATATGTAAACCTAATATCATGTTTGGTTTTAACATCTCAAATTTCAGACAAATCATAGAGACAATAAAACTGATATTAAAAAATGATCAAGTAGACATATATATATATATATAATAAATAACATTTAAATTTATTAGTCACCTCTTGGAAAAAAAATCTATATACCATGATATGATAAAAATATAACGAACAAATATACTAGAAAACTGTATAAAAAATAACACAAACGTTTTATAAAAAATGCCATTTTCTATTTATCCAAAAAGAATTTTTAACCTTTAATACAATTGAATAAAATTGAGTATAATGTATTATATTTAAAATATAATTAATTTCATATGAATTCATTTTATATAAATATTTTTATCATAAAATTAACTAAGATATATAATTTTTGAAAATATTGGATTTAAAAAACTATTACGAAATCATTTTTTATTTGTGTATCATGAAAAAAATTATATCAAATTTATTAATTGTTTGATGAAATTAAATATATTTAATTGATATCCAATAAAAATCTCACATTATTATGGCTTCCATGTAACATGTATTATTATAAAATTTATAAATCAAATTATTAAACAATATAAATCAAAATTTATTATTGATTCAAAAATCATGAAGTATGTTTGGATAAAAATGTGTCCATAATATATATTGATTTTTTTATTATTGTAGTATAATAAAAGTAATATATACCACATATAAATCTAATTTAGAGGGATCAAGGAATTGATATTAATATAAATTAAGATATAAAAATATATTGTCGAATGAAAAAAAAAATTATAAAAAATATTGAGAGGATTTGGGACGTTAAAAACCATAATAGTTAATATTTTATTGAGGTGTAATTTAATTTTTTTGTTATAATTTTATTGGATTTACATTTGTTACGCAAAAGTTATATATTTAATTGATCACAATTTAGATTTATGATCATTTCATGGTTTGTCCATTTGAAATTCTCTATCATTTGAACATATATTAATATAATGATGTTGTGTATTTTTATGTGGTTTACATACAACCCATTTTAGATATTTTATAATGAGTCTCCTTATTTTAATGATATGTAATGTTTCTTTTGATGTTATTATTTCATGGGGTTTATGATTCAAAAGTTACTCTTTTGTGTGAAGATTATGTTTAAATATAATTATAATCAAGATTTCTATTTCATGAATTTGTATTAAAAAATTATCTAATCCTAATTTGAGAAATACCTAAAATTAATTTTATTTAATTTATATTTATGGAAAGTTGATATTTGTCTACCGTTTTTTCTATATGGTATAAAATTGTTCCATGAGGTGTATTTTGAAAATGATGAACATATTTCGTTTTATTTGGTTAAAAATAATTTTCCTTACATATTCATGTTTTATAAAATGTTGTCATTATTATTTATAAATTATATGAAAAAATGATTATATAAATTTTAAACATAATTCAACTTTTAATAATATTCTTAAAAATATAATTCTTATAATTTTTGGAACGATGTATTTTTTCACTATAGGTGTGTCCAAAATATATGTATTGATAGTAACAACATAAAAAACATTCCATCATTATAACAACTAAATAAATTGATGAATCCATTACTTTATTCATTGTATCATGTTAATTTGAAATTTTTTACTAATATATTACAAATTATTATCTTTCAGATGTTATTTTAAAAATAGATTGTCTAATTTCAAAAATAATTTTATTAATGAGTTGTTTATGCTATTTTTATTTATCAATGGTAATGACCATTGAATTTCAAAATTCTACATTTGGGATAAATATTAATGATACAATTATTATTTTATATATTGATATATTGTTATTATTTTAATAATGTTATCATTGAACTCGTTTCTTATCTATTGGTTAATCATTTTATAGATAGTGTAGCATTTTTCAAAGGGTTTTATAAATGCATGAAACATTTACAAGATTGATATTATTTAATATAGTAACTTTTTTACTATGGGTGATCACGATGTATATCATGATGAAATGTGATCCACATATAACTCATGATATTGGGAGAACATGATATATATCACCATTATAAAGAGAAATGGCTATGTTTAATAAATAATTATGATTGATATTGAGCATATCAGTTATTCCCTATATAAGGGTTATTATAAGGGTTATAGGAATAAAATTTACTATGACAAATTATTATAATTCTTTTGATGATTTTGTAATGGTCCCTCTGATTATGATTGAAATCACATTGCTCACGATTGTTAATTTTATGCCTTCTACCTTTTTCAAACTATTAATGCTTGTAACATGATATATTAACCATGTTTTGATGGGTGTAAATTCCTTTATGAAAAAACATGAACATTTATTTTGTCACCGTAACATTTATGTAATCATATTCAAATGGTTAAAATACCAATTAGTATTCTTAATTTTTAAAAATACAATTATTTTTATCTCAAGCATCATATTTTTCTTTTTTACAATTGTTATAAAGAATGATAAAAATAGTTTTTAACGAATTACTATTTGGATAATTATAATCGTGACAATTATGACTAATTTTTATATAATTAAATCATTTTATTGTTCGGAAAAATAATCACATGATTATATGAGTATTATTTTGTAAGAGCTAGACCAATGTATTTAAAACTATAACCAAGATAGTCAATGTGAATATATGAGATCCAAAATTACCATTTTATTTTTAATAATTGTATGGATAATGTTTTTTTCACTTTTATCATTATGAAATAACTAAATTTAAAGATTATTTTAGTATGAGTGGATCCTGAAGTATAGGTTTGTGGCTGTTATGGTTTGTATCTGGATAGGGTATATATATCTTAATGGATTATGAAGTTATCAAGTGATATTAATGCAATAGTTATTGATATGATCATTGTCTTATATGATTATTTTTTTAATAATTTCAATGGAATAGAAGATAGTTCCATTTTGGGTTTTATTATGTGTGGATTTTATTGTGATTATAATATTTTAGTAGGTTTTAAAATGAAAAAATTATTTCAGTTTGAATAACCCTTTGGGTAAGTATAAGAATTTTTGATATGTTAATTGTTTTATATTTGACAATGTGATATATATATATATAATGATAATAGTTTAATAATGATATTTATATAAAAAATAATGAATATCATTTAGTATTCTATCTAAATTATATAGGTAATGTTTTGGTACATTTTAGTACAAGATTGAAATGTAATTTATTGTGGTGAATAACTATTATTTTGGAATATTATATATTCAAATAATTCCTGATTTTTTGTATAAAAGTTTCCATCAATATTTTAAATTTATTAAAGGATATAAGTTATAAATTTATAATGTTTGAACATTTTGGGTTATTGTATATATTAGAAAATTTATTGTTCATATGAATATTTGTAGATTTTAGATCTTACCATACCTTATGCTAACCATTTAAAAAAAATTTAATACCTAAATATAGTTTGAATATCATATTATCCTATTTATGATTATGTAAACTAGTATATATAATTATATTATGCATCAGACATGAAAACAATCAACTTGACTACTCATCATTGGGATAAAATAATGATAGTTTGGTGGAAATATATTTAATGGTGAAATTATACTTTTAAAGATAGTGTATTATCATATTTTCATAAAATAAATGGTCGATAAAATAAAAAACACTAGGAATAAATATTGAAAAAAATTATTCTTTTCCACTCTTCAAATGGCTCAAAGGCCTTCATTTTCTATTGATTTTGATAGTCCACCTTTCAAGGGGTGAGGTGGAAACCTTAAAAGGCCCATTGGTGTATATATATAACAGATCGTAGGCCCTAGAGGAATTCATTTCCCATAGGCTTAAAACATTACATACAACCCAAAATAACTACATGAAAATTCTCCTCCCCAGCATCTTCATCGTGAAATCAACTCTCCACCCTCACATGGCTGTTCGGCTAGGCTTTCCCTTGTATTCACGTTCTTGTCCCGATGGCATGTGTCGTACCCTCTCATTATTTCAATCAGTTTAGCTTCTTCTATGGTGATAGATCCATGCTCACCCTTCTTCTGATGCTTGTTTCTTATAGGATGTCTCATTTGGATCTGCACTTAAGGTGGCCCGAAGGCCTTGTGGTGGCTGGAAGGCCTTATTAACCCGATGGCCTGGGTGGCTAGATGGCCATAAAAGACTTTAGGAGCAAATCGGTGGCCCAAAATCCCTAAAGAGGGAATATTCCCAGCTACTACAGTGTCAAATAGTGCATGCTATAGTTTTCACTATAGTACCGTAGAGATTCTGCTGCAGTGCCTGGTATAGTACGCCTAAAAATTAACCTCTACATGGATTTGATCTCGTGTCTCTTGGATGCACATAAAGAGTCTTCACCAACTGGGATGAGTCTCATGTGCGAAAAAATTAATTCTCTTATTACCTCCATTTATGACGAATCAATAGACCTTTTCACTAGGACTTTATTTGGGATTTGTGGTCATTGATTCTCTCTTGGTCATTCACTCTCTTCTAATAAATGATTAATTTCACTATTCATCATTATTGAGAAATTACATTTTTCCTCTATTTTTTTTATTTTACCTTCCAAAAAATCATATCAAAATTTTAAGCCTAGTATTTTTTTATTCTAAACAACCTTTGTATTTTACAAATCCACTTTTCAAGGCGATATTTTAATCAACATTTTAAAATGTGGTTTTTCAAAAAATGATTTTTCAGGTACCAAACCTCGATTACAATAATGAATAAAAATTAAAATAATGAATTTTAATAAATAGGTGGGTGGAATTTAATATCCTAATATTTTAAAATTACAATATATTTAATTAGGAATACAACTAGCAACATTGATATTAAATGAACTATGAAATATTATGATTTTTTGATGGATGAATCTTTTCTGATGAATTAGAATGTATTAATACTGGTGAAAAAATTATGAAATATATTGATAAAAATCATATTTTATTAAAAAATTTAAATTACATTCTAGTAAATAAAAAAGTCAATTTATTAGTAAATTTCTATTATTATTAAAAAATATACTAAATTTTAAAAAGAATTATTTCTTTTTTTAATTGAACATTATAAATATTTACTAGAGTAATAGTATATCATATTTTAAATAAAATATGTCTTTTTTAAAAGCACAAAATAAAAAATAGTATTGGATGAATTTTTTATAATTTTATGAAAATGTTATTTATTCAATTAATAATGAAAAATTATTATTTTTATTAAAATATCTATTTTATTTTTTTAAATTTAAAAAACAAATTTATCAATTAGGTTAGTTTTAAATATTACTTAGATCCTTTTGTTAAACATATTAAAATTTTCTTCTTTTTAATTAATAATATACTTTAATGTTATATATAAAGTGTTTTTATACTTATGATACTTTTCCCCAAAAAAAATTAATTGAATTTTTAAGATTAAATTCAGATTATTTTGTTCCACTTATTATAATTTAATGGTGAATAATATATTGAACATTTTGAATCGGGAGGTAAAATTTTAGTAATTTTTTCTTTCTTTATTTTTATCCTACATTAATAATGACCATAAAATGTTTTCATCACCTACGTGAAGGTGAAACATGATTATTATGTATAAAAATGTTGTGACAAGGATAAATTTGGTAATAAAAATAAATATTAAATAATAATGAATTTTTATCATAGTAACATATTTTAAAATTTTGGTGATGGAATATTTGTCATATATTATTATGTGTTGTCGACATAGATTATGTGAAAGTACTAAAAACCAAATTAATTATTTTAGAATCACTATAAATATACATTACAAGAATATTTTTTAGGTTCCAACGAATTTCATATATCAAAATAAAATATTTGGAATATTTTAATGGTTTTTATTAAAAATCATATTATATATGTGTGTCATTAAATAAAAAAATTAATTATTTCATAAATGATATTAGAGATATTTAAGGTTATATTATATGTTAATAATTTATTTAAAAATTTAAAAATAATATATGAGGATAATTAGAATCTCAAAAGGTCAAAAAGTCCTCTATTTACCATTTTTGTACCCACCCCCATCTTATATTTATAATTATAACCCATTGATATTAGAAATTTTTTCCCATTGTTATGGTTATAATTTAGTAACCAAGGTGTTAATCCAATTGATTGATTTAAAATGAAATATAAATCTATTAGTTTTTTACTAATTAATATAGGTCTAAATCATAATAATATATGAATCCATGTTATTTTATATTTATTTTTGATCAGTTGGATAGATAAGATATCAAATGTATTTCATGATTTATCTATAATGGCATTAATGATATTTTATAATAATAATTATTTTATTATATGATCTAAAATTTATAAGAATACTTCATTTATCCCATTTAATGAGATATGGGATAAAAAATAAATAATATTCTATTTATGGGTCACTTTACCTTTCATAGTTACATTCCTGACCCCTAATAAATAAAAAAACAATGATTCTACACAGATTACCACAATGTTAATGATTGGGTAAAATAACGAGGGTATAAGAGATTATACAAAATTAAAAAAAATACATTAGAATATTTTTATATATACACATATTGTACTAAAATTATATCTAATTGGTATGTTTTTATATGAAATTTAGTCAATATTAATTTAACACACTATGTTGTTACATGAATGTCAATCCCATATATTATAATATTTCTCCAATACCCTCTTCTTTTCATAATTCAAGAACCATTTTTTCATTTATGACCTACAGTAATTGTATCCTACTATACACCACCATTATTGAAGTCTTTTTTGAATGGATATAAACATTAGAGAGATTAATGTGAAGCAAATAACTAGTTTTCTTAAGAGAAGGTGTCATTCTTACTTGTGAATTATTTATTTCTTTTCTTGCTAATACATCTTTAAATATTATTCAATTGTATTGATATGATAACACATTTATCATCAACATGATAAGACGTTATCATGTTAATGGAATCAATGATATCCATCTCCACTTCCCCAAAATGGGAATGTTACAATTTTTCATATGTTTAATGAAGCAACACATTGTACGTTGGTTTAATTATTTATCTATTATAACTAACCATGGATGATTATAGTGATGTATTATATGACAATATATGATATTTATAACAATAATATTATTATGTAAATTATGTACTTTTTTTTAACTTTTACAAAAATATTAAATAATATTTAACTTAGTTCTTACAAGTGAATACTTTTTTATACATATTATTCATTAATCACTTCATCATACCATAGGGAAAGGATAAATAATAAATTATGAAATATAAGGATTTGTATCTATAAAAAAAGATAGATATCAATGATCTCATAAGAATTATATATTAATAAAGTTATTATAACATGAGATAAACATTTGAATAACATAACTTATATATCATTGATCAAAAACATGTTTTATCGATAGAATCATTATAGTTCATATGAAATGATTCAAAATGGAATTAGATAACATGATCAATAGAATCATAAAATAAGTGTATGAATTTGATTTTTATTGTACACCAATGCATTGAATGTCATTTACCTGGTATTAAAGTCTCATTAAACACACAGTTGTGGAATCCAATGGCATTAAAGGGACATCTTTTAAATTTCATATAAATCATTAACTTGTGAATTTATTGGCATCAATCCATCTTATACATGATATATTTTTGACCATATAGTCTTATGGGAATTTTCTTGTTCCCCTTATAATGGTTTGTAATGAGATTATGAATTTACCAAAACATATCACCTGAGAGTGAAAAAATAGGTGCACATTAAGGCTCGTTGTTAGGTAAAAGTTTTGAAAATGTAATAATCGACACACCTTGTCATTTTCCATACCCCTAGGTACATTTCATCCAAAACCACGTCCAAATTTAGTATCAAATCATGGGTGTTATTTATTTATTAACCTATTAATCTATACCTAAAAAATAATATTTTTTTATACTTAGTATTATCTATAAGGAATTCCCTATAGTCTTCAAATCATTACCCAGAAAAAGACTAATATTTTACTCTAGTACCAAATATAACAACTCTTATATTAAATAAACATAATAAATGATTTATTATATAATATATCTTATAATACAACTATAATTTACAAGAATTATATTGTAATTTTTAATTGGTACATAGAATAACATCCTGAATAAGAAATTATACAACATTATTAAAAACATCCTTAACATTATTATAACATTTACTCACTTTTAAAATTGAATGGGATAACTTGGGTACACACATAACAATTGGGTGAGATATGAGGACATGTACGAGAATAAAAATTGAAATAAGTGGTATATATGTATAATAGGCATATCAATAGAGAATAAAATAAATAGGAATAATATGGAATGATAAATTATGGTACTAATAACATGGGAAATATGGATAAACCATAAAAAACATTGTTATAAAAATAGTTCTAGGATAACATCCATGATATCATGATGGAAAAATTGTCATAAAATAATTTGCTTCAATACCTATCAGAAAAAGACGTATCATGAGACAAACAATTACCAAATTAATCAGTGCTCTATATTATTCTTGTCACACCCTTCGCATTCATTTCATATTCATTCTTAAGTGAGCCACACATATCATTCCACATGGATTTATTCATTATCATATTATATTCAATAATAATGTCGAGGGTAATAAATACCATTATGTCTCAATTCAAATAATTATAACTGAATATATGTGAATATCATTGAAAGGTAATGGGTATGGAATTTATTATACAATTCTTTTAACGGATAACCAGGTTGAAATTTCAGCATCATAAAAACATCACTTAAAAATAAATAATATAGTTTTATTCGAGAAAAGTTGTTTATCGTCATTTGGAAATACAATGGAAAATTTTATATAAAATTAATACATGTTCCATAATTAGTAAATGTAAATGGAAGGCATAAAACATTAATGAATCATAAATAAAGAAGATAATGTGAGCATCCTTTACTCAAGTGTGTCACCCCAAATTAATAGTAGGAACACCATGAGAGATTAGGTAACCTTTATACGACTCTAGATAGGGGAGGTAAGATATATAAATTATCCATATATTTTTTGGGTAGATAAATGAGAGCATGGGTGAGTTTATATATGGTAAGAATGGGTTTTTATTTATTATTTCTCAAACAATGGTCTTGGACTATATATAAAAAAATAAAAAAACAACAAAAAATCCCACGTTTTCACATTTTAACTTGAAAATTTGTTTGGAAATAATTATTTTATATGTCCATGGTATGAAATTAATAAAATGATTACCATGATTATTTATAGGTGAGTCATACACTAAATGAATTGTTTTTAAAACTATAATATATATTAAAATATTTGGATGAATCCTTATGGGTTTATAAAATCAATAGAAAAAACGTAAAATAATTTTATTTGTTAGTGAAAATGTATATTGGTTCATGTATACCTTTTATCATATTTAATACATAATCATGATGTCATAACTTATAATGTGTATTTATATGAGTATTTTATTTTGACCTGGGAGTTCGATTGTCTAAAACAAATTATAAAAAGATAAACATTGTATAATTTTGATATTTTGATTCCAAAATGAATATTCATTTTATCTATTCAATTTTATTAATATGTGAATTTAAAATTTTAAAATTAAATTATTTTTTATTTATAAATGTTGGGTTTTTTGAAAATAGTAGTTTTAAACCCATAAAAATACATTTTAATTCATAGAAATTATATGTTCATTTATATTTAATAAAAATACATTATTATGATTTGATTTATCTCAAGAATAAATTTCTTCATCAATGTGAATTCCTTATTTCAATATGAATGTTACCCAAAAATAATATTTATGTTTTATTGTATAAATCATTAATAATGTAATATTTATTGGATGAATGTATATTGACTATTCATTAAAAAATAATATTTATGATCATATATCTAGGATCATTATACATATCCCTTAAATAAACATACAAACTCTCTAGGAGTATTTTGTGTGATGGGGAATCTTTGATAAGGTGGTTCTGCGTACATGGTTTAGGATGTCATCATGATGATCATGAAATTCACCAATGAAAATTTTTTCTCTTGCATATGTAGTTTCATCTGTTCATGGGCTTGATATAATGACAATTTTAAGGATGATATATTCCTCTAAAACATTGAAAAATGGGATTCATAGGGTAAAGTCCTACTGGTATATCCAATCACATCCTTTGTCATTGTTAATTGGATTTTTTAAAATCCCAAATTCATAATAATCATGTGATCATAGTTAAATGACTATTTTATAAATGGAGATAAATATTAATAATATTTCAAATAGGATATAATAATACCAATAGAGTGCATGTGTTTTATATAAACATTATACATATCAATAAATCTAAATAAATCATAAGATAACTTTTATTTATAATAGGTCGTGTTGTTATATACCATCCTTCAACAGATCCTATCACATCTTCATCCCAGGACACATGGGTTCATACATCCACACCCTATTTTAGTTACATTCATTAACATAATGATTTTTCATATACATTCAACTAATTCATTATTACTAACAGAATACATTGATGGCATCTAGTTCCATTCTAATGTAAACCTCCAGCTCGACACCCATTTTAATTTCCAATATGGAATATGTTTTCATCCTAAAATTGACATTGATGCACTCCCCATCATAAGGCTCACATTTTTCAACTCCATTAGTTTTTCCTCAATAGATTCCACCATCAAACAAATGTTGATCCCAAAAATTCATACTAATAAATTCCTAAAAATTCATAATGAGGATCAACTTGCTCGTTGATTATTCCACCACAATGGATTCGTTACTTTTCCAAAACATCCATAGATGGGAATTTATCATAACATTATAAATCTCATAAAAATTTGTTTCTAGTATATAAAATTCCCACTACTTCAAGTTATTTTTTGGCCTCTCGAAAATTTATTACTCAATGAAATTGTACAAAAAATCAGGTGCCACCGTAGTTTCATCCAAATGTAGTGGTTTTATCCTATTATACAACCTAATTCAATATCATGACTCAAAATCAAATGAATAATATGTAAATAAATTCAGAAATACCTAACCAATTGTCCAAGATATGTGACACATCCATTGCATGAATTTGGATG
This sequence comes from Viscum album, assembly GCA_963277665.1. Classification (NCBI taxonomy): domain Eukaryota; kingdom Viridiplantae; phylum Streptophyta; class Magnoliopsida; order Santalales; family Viscaceae; genus Viscum; species Viscum album. The sequence goes on from OY728160.1 coordinate 573,399,036, forward strand.
AGCACATTGTTTTTCTTGTAAAAATACGGATTGTCATATATGTTATGGTCTGTCACCTGACCACTCTTTAGTCAGATTCATTCAGAAACATAACATATTCCGTCAACACTCATCTTATTCATCACCTAAAAATGCATCCAAAAATAATAATCAAATGAATATCATTAATTATTCCTTTTAAAATAATCCTCGACACTAAAGGCGTTAATATTCACGGTGCTTCACTAGGGAAAATCCAAGGAATAATCACTGGTACACTATATATGGAAGTACCTCATATAAAACGATGTCAACTAAAGGAACCTTCACATTTCATCCATGTTTTTAAAAACTATAGAATAATAATGATTGTGCATCAGGTTTTCTTTAAAATATCTTGTATCATATTGAATGTGAAACATTTATCCATGTATCACGTATCTAGTGAAATCACAATCATAGAATATCCCCAACCATGGGATAAAAACTATATATAGAATCTCAAATCAATTATATCAATAATATTATAACCATGATGCAAACCATAAAATAATAAAAAATCCCAACAAAAGCATCGTTCATATCCCATCTAATTATTGTATCAAGAGATTCCTTTATATATTCATCACAATATAAAAATGCATTCATGACCCACTAAAGTGTTACAAGTATCCATATAAATAATGAATCTTATTCCAAATACAAATAAAATGTGTCATTAATTCTCACATAGAATATCCCTATTGAAATACCCCTCAATAGTAAGAAAGTCATTATACTTTTCATTGATCCTCCATATAATGATGTTACCCCAAACATTGGATCACATTCTAATGCGACAACAAATGATTATTTAATTGTATTTAAAAAGTGTGAGATATGTCTGGTACTCCATATTAACATTGGTTTGTAAGTTGTAATTTCAATATTATTTATATGGTGAAAAATTATATATTTATATATTAATTTAAAATTACATATCAAATTTATTTTTAAAATAAATTTCAAAATATTAATACCCCACAAGTAATTGAAAACTAAATATCATAGTTTATATAATAACACTCTAATAGTCTACTTGCTATAGTTTATTAAATTGTTTATTAGATATCATTATATTAATTCTTTGAGAAAATAGGATCTCCATTTATAACAAGAATTATATTTTAGGTTAGATGTACTAAATGAAACCAAAAGTCCAATTAAATAACACCATTTTGGTAACTACTAAAAATATAAAAATTAAAACGAAACCACTGAAATATAAATGAATTGATAAAACATTTTTTCATTTTAATATTGTATCATGAATATTATAGATGAACATTGGAATCTTTATAATTTTCTATGGGACCAAATTAATAATTTTCCTCTTGTTAAAAGTTCATGTACCAAAACCAAATTCCTCATATATCAAAAAACCAAAAAACAATTTTCACCACAATTGGTGAAATACCTAAATTGTAACATCCAAAGGTAGGAACATCAATTAAATTCCACTAGTAACATGTAACTCATATTGTTTTTTGTATTTTATTGGACACAAGTTAGATATAAGTCATATACTCTAACCCATAAATATGTCTCCTATATACTACATCCAAAAAAAATTATGATAAAATAAAAAAAATAATTAATACATTAATATTTTTTACACTAAAATAGTAATTCAACATTTTAATGGTATAAACTATTATATTTTTTTGGGTGGTTCACATATTAGTTGATACACCTTGTAAATGCAGTCATGTCCACCCATGTGGAATATGATTTTTTACAGAAACTACAAAATATAATACAGTTCTATGGTGACTATATCACCATATCCTAGGATAAAATTACATATATAATTACCATAAAAAATTCACAGGAAAATAATAATAATATATGATTTATAATAATTAATCTGTAACAATTTATGAATATAGTAGAATGAAAATAGTTATTAAGAGTCACTGGTAACCCAAACTGATGAAATCGTATACTAATTTATATAGAAGAATAAAATAAATATTCTTAATACTACCTAACAAATAGTGAGTCTCACCACTTCTTATAATCCCAAATTATATATGACATATATTTTGATGATCATACTCATTCATATCCCCCAAACATGCAATCGGTGCATGCTTATTAGGTACATAATATCCATGGATTCCCATTCAAGTTGTTAGAACTACATAGAATTGAACCGTGAATATTCTAAAATACATAAGAATTAAATTAGTTAAGAAAAATGATATGTTAAGGTGAATAATTAGATAAATTAGAGATACAATTAATAGTAACCATGTTTGGTACACAATTTCATTCATTGAAACTAGAATCAACCCAAACCTAATTCAACCAGTGATGAAGTATTTTTGATCAAGTTATATATTCATACAAATATAATATGGCCCAAACAATATAGTATTAATAATAATTTTCAAATATATTTTGAATAACCAAGGAACCCAATTATATTAAGAATCATCTCAGGATCCAATGAGCATGTCAAATACATCAAATATTTATCAATAATTACTTTCAATACTTATTATTTAATGCCAATAATTCCATATTCTGGAGTTATAAATGTCTAAATCATGGTGGATATACGGAAAATTATATATTATTGTCTATCTACTCATATACGTAAGAATATATTATTGGTGATTAATGTTCTATAAGAATTATCACTAAAACCCATGTTGTAATCCTGAGTATTCCATAGTCATAAATCATTTTCATTCCTTCTAATGTGGTAATAATGGGAATTCCAAAGTTATATTGCATCATGGGTGGATAATGTATCGCTCATATGGAATCATATATTCATATACCATCAATGGTATCCGTATGGCAATGAAAATATCATATTAAAATGTTGGGCCTCTCAATAGATGTATTGTATTGATAATATCCATAATTTTAATTTATTTTTATGTTGTCATTATAAATCAACACTACACATTTCATATATAAACCATACTTTTAGGGTCATCATGTTACTTGGGAACCCAAAATATATCCATGGGTCTCTTCTCAACTAGGACACCCCCTAAGAGTCCCTAAATATAATGTTTGTCTCTTTGGAAGACACATATCACTCAAAGTGCATAACATACCTAAATGTCATGCATGTCTCATAGAGTCTTTAAGTCCCTCCTAAAAATATCTGACATTGGAGATAGACTTAATAAATATTTCATTCATTATCTATTTAGGATATTTTTAACACAGACCATATCTATTATACTCTATTAGTTCTATCCTCCTAGGTAATTTCTAATAAACCATAATTTTATAAAATATGAGTCATTAATTAAATACCATGTGCATATTTTTGATTTTAGGGAGCCCTAAAAAAATGGAAAACCAGATATCATTATTATAAATATTTAATATTAATTTTTTACAACAGTTATTATATTGCAAGGTATCAATTGAAAAAATAACAAATAAAAAACATAAAAATTTATAAGTATGCAATTATAATTATAAAAATGGGGGTGATGTTTCTCTAAAAATTGTATTTAGATCATAATTATGATAATATAAATAATCTTTCATGGACTAAAAAAATTTTATTTAGTAAAACGGATTAATTATTATGAATCATTTTTATATATTACTTTAAAATATATTTTTTCATTAAAATATGATTACTAGGTTTGTTTTTAATTATTGGGATAATCTTAAATGAGTTTATTTACAAAATATTTTTCATTATTATTGAAAATTTTTAATCACAAAATTCAATTTAAGATTTCTATATTATAACTATAATATATCCTTTATAAAATATATAATTATATTAAATATCATTTAAAAATAAATCAATTTTGAATAATATAAATAATTTTTTTGTAAATAATAAATTTTTTGTCAAAAAATAGTATCCTGGTATACAAATGATTGAAAATAATATAAAATATAGTAATATATTTATATATATAACTATTATAATTAATGGATATTTAGTTTTATTCACCATTATTAAATTTTGTAACATATTTTATTTTATTTATTTAGTAAAATAAATTTTACACTTGTAAAAACATATTAACTTGTAAAAAATTTATTAAAATAAATAATAAATATAAGAATAAATGACATAAATCATGTTTATGACTTGTAAAAAAATATTTTATATTAATATTTATTTTTAAAATATCAATAGATATTCATTATGTATAAATATTGTTTTCATTGATTTGTGAATAGTTTAATGACATCATTTAAAATTTAAGGGAATTTTAAAAGTTTCCTTTCGTTCACTTATAAATATGAATCAATTACACCTTTTTAATACTCCACCATTTTATGAATGTTTATTTCAACCCCATACCAATTTTAAAATCCTATATATCTTTTTAAGATTGAAAATCTCTTGGAAAATAAAATTTTTCCCGTATCCTTTAATTCTATGATGTTCATCAAAAGTAATATTGAGTCCATGAAGTAAGTATTAATTATTCCTTTCACTTTTCTCCTAAATATTAATCCCTAGAATCTACCCAAAACATAGTAATATATTGATTTTAATTTCACTAGTATACCTAATTTTTATTATATTTGTAGAACATCCCACATTCATTCATTTATATAAACTCTGAATACCAAAATAATGTTGAACATTCATTTTGTGGATGTAAAATTACATTACATTTTTGATAGGTATGTTTTAAACCATACTCTAGATTTACATTGTTCTTTATAGCCTGGGTAGGTTCGAGATTATATTGAGAGGAAACCTATAATTGATAAGTCCGATATTTGATGGATTTTCATCTTTAATTGGTAATTTATATAGTTTACTGGAGAATTAAATGCCATGTAATATGGTTATACAATATGTAAATCCTAAAATGAAAATAATATGTTTTTTCAAGTGGAGATTTAAATTTTAATGGATTTGATATTTTTTTTTTACACAATGTGTAATTGGGATACTCGACATAATGATGCAGAAGCCTTATTATTAAATATGCTATCCTGGGGAAATTGCATTTTTTCCTCCTTCATCATTCCTTTATTTTCTCAAGTAGTATTTCCCAAATGATTTTTTGGATCCTCCAACCCATACAAATATTTTATTTTGTAAATTTATCATTGTTATGTTCAAAATGCGACTTACTTGGTAAGTACACTCTCTATGTCTGTCAATTTCTCCTTTCCCCATGGGTTTTTATGTATCAAATTTTAATTGTTTGAGCTATACCTCATATTCACATATCATTTTTCTTTTTTGAGTTCCTAGATCTTATAAACCATCATTACTATTGGTGGGTATGTCATAGACTTTTTGTTTCTATGAGAAACATATAGGTTATTTCATCATGATGTTGAATATATATATTAATGCATAACTACTTTCATTAATTTCAATTTGTTTAATTAAATAAAATTGTTTTAATTTTTTAAAAATGTAATTGAATTAGTTTTTAATATAAAAACCAATCCCAATGGATTATGGGTTTGAAATATTGTTTTTCATAAAATTAGAAAACTTATAATTCCAACGAATTTGGGTGTGATTATGGAAATTAGAAAAAAAATATAAATTTTATAAATTTTATTGTGAAATGGATTGGATGAAAATTTCTAAAAACCCACAAATCAAGTTATTTGGGAGGTTTTATAAAATTTATGGAAGCTATTTTTAAATTATATTTTTAAATTGAATATTGAAATAAGATTGTAAATTTTCATGAATTTCATTTAAATACACAGTTCTGAAAAATAGCTTAAAATTATTTTGATATAAATCGTGGGGTTTTGTCTTTGATAAAATGAATGATTTTTATTAAAAATATATCATTTTTTATGTTGAAAATGGAATATTTTAAATGGTGAATGAGATTCAATATTTTAAGAACTCTAAAAATTAATTTCTCATCATTGTTTTATAAATGAGAATAATTATGACTTCTTTTTCAAGAAAGTTAGTTGGAAGAAAGATTATTATTTACTACATCTATAAAAAAATAAGTACATCAAATTCCTAAGGTGATGGTGAGAATTCGTCTTTGTCATCTATACAAAGGGGCATATGTATATACTTCTGTTCACTATGAGTATGGGATCCTTTTTGCCTGGAAATTTCTTACCTAATTAGGCACATGGTCTTGTATCATTCTTTTTTGTATTTCAAATGTATATTCCATTGTTGTAAACTATTTTCTATACCTTCTATTTCATATAAAAGGAATTATATAATAGTTTTTATTTATTCCATTTCGGTAAAATTGCATTTTTTGTATAGTTCCTTTTGTTTAATGAATAAATACAATATTTTAAAATATATTCCCTTTAATTAAAATGTGTATAATGAATTGTTAATGTATTTACAATTATTGAATTGTAAATCATGACTTGTTATACTTTGATATTGATATGAAATACCTATTTGTTTTATATCTGGAAGAGCATACATTGTTAATTGGATATTTACATCTCGTTATGGATCATTATGGCTAACACCATACTTGTATCTTCATATCGTTGTAGATTATCACTTTCCAAGATAATGAAAGTGAAACTAACCTCTTGGTTGTGTATCAATCAATTGAACCACGAACATGGGGAGTTTTTTCAATTGGGTCATGTGATATTTTCCCTATTTTTGTACATTGGTTGTAGTACATTATGCATTAAAACTAGTTTGACTTCTAGTACATTACACCTCGTAGAGTTAATTTCGATATGAATAATGTCTTGTTTTATTAACTTCTGTGGTGTTTGTGAAAAAAAATATTACCAAATTATATTTGAACGATTCAAGGAGAAATTCACCGACCCATGGGGTTCAGGAATTCGATTTAGGATATTTATTTACTATATTTGTTATCCAGAAAACATGGATGCCTAGATGATTTATGAAATTTTTTTATCACATAGCGGTTATTATTATTCATGAAGTCAATATTCATTGTCATATATTGTCATGACATAGTAGGTATCTACATTTTAGTGTTTCTATATCTCCCACTGTAATGAATTTTACTTATCTAAGGGTGTTTGGGGTAAGGTTTCTTATGTTATATTTCTATTATTTCACATATTTTCATTTTGATGTGTTGAAATCCAAATCATAGTTTCTTTTACATCCAGGTTTAATTTTTCTTGTTTCTCTATTTGAGTGTAACTAGATGTATTCATTTTTTTCTTCTAATGTTGTATATAACCATGACTCTAAGAAGAAATGAAAATTGAAAATATTGGGAAGCTGACATTGAACCTCCTGAAAAGAATCCAATAGTAGAACCAAATCTTGTTGGGTTGATTGTGCACAATGTCCATGATTTGGGATTGGAAGAACCTCCAGTTATAATTAAGGCTCATGATGTAGAACCTCAGAGAGACATTCTGGAAGATATTTTTTAATAGTATGATCACTATAATCCCAATCAATTTAAATGTAAAAAAATGATCAAAAATAAGTTGAATAATGGTTGAGAAGTATAGATCACTTCTTTGGGTTCTTGTACACAACTTACATGATCAAAATAATGTATTCCACCTTCTTCATGAAATAACTGAGCATGAGATGGTGAGAAAAAATGTTGGTGGTTGAGAAACATGATTTATTATAATGGAAGGATTTCATGGTTGTGTTTAAAACCATTTCTATATAGAGTCTATGTCATTATCTATGTCCACTGAATTCTTCAAACATGAAGTGGCTAACCAGACCATGAGGGAGTATGAATGTTGTTTTAATGAGATCATGCATTTCTCACCACATATATTATCATATTAGATGATTAAGGATCACTAATTAAAGTTGGGACTTCATCATGGTATTCATTCTCATGGATTCTTACTGATCTTGCCTTCATAAAATTAACTAAATGAGAGAGAACTAATTGTTGAGATTAATCTGGATAGATTTTTAGGGTTATCAGTAGTTTATTTCCCTCCCAGTTGAAGTGTAAATTCATTTGAGGTAAAGTGGAAGCCTGACTACTCCCATGGTCATTCATTATTAGAGGGTTTTTCAAAATATCATAGAGTGCGTATAGGAGGTCCTTTTGTTTTTTTAAGATTTGTGGATCTAGAAATTAATATTATGTTTTCATAATGGCCCCCACGAATTGTGGATCATTCATATTCTATGGGCTCTTGCATATGTTCTTTTATATTTATTCTACTAAAAAATGTGTAATAGGGTCATCATCTTCTCCTTTAGCTTTGGTGAAATGTGTTTCATCATTTACGTATGGTCTACAACCACATTTATCCATAAAAATATCTCTCTTATAGTGGTAGATTCTCCAAAGGAAGTATACATAGGTACAAAGACTATGTGGGGTACCATATCTATATATTTTTCATTATTGAATTCTATATTTTGATAATAGTATAACTCATTTTAACATTCAACATATATTCTTATTATTTTTCACTTTCCCATTGATATTTTTAATAAGTCGAGAGATTTTACTATACAACTTGGTATGAATTGAGTGAACAGTCCATTTAGTCATTCTTGGGATTTATCTATATTAGATGTTGATAATTCATAGAGTTTTCCATGTCTCGAAATGAAACATTATAAAAATGGATTCTTGACGAATTATTAATTTTCTATAAACCCTGTAATTATTTTTACCATTGACAGCTCCACATTAGTAAACATAGTGATTTGTGTTATGATACTCTACAATAGTGTTACCCAATGTCATGTAGAATGGGAAATTCTTTTACGGAGTTAGGGAATGTAATATTAGTGTTTTATATAGGGATTAAGTGAATTTTTTTTTTGTAATTTCCTAGAAATTATCAAGTACCTTCCCAATGTGTTTACATCTATCTTCAATAGATTGACACTAATAAGGTAGGGTGATCATTCCATTGACTTGATTCTCAATACAAAACCTATTTTTGTTCCCACTACTTCATGACATCATCTAATCTGAATCATTTGAAGTCTCAGTTGGAAGATCTTCTCCAAAAAGTATTTATACTTTATATTTTGTCATCATAGGAATTACTAGTTCTCATTTCTATGACAGATGATGTTTTACAACACCTATGTGTAGTTAAACGAAGGATCAATCTTGTTACATTGAATAAAATGTATAGGTTTCCACACATTGATGATATGATTGTTTAGTAGAAAGGGGAAATATTTATATCAATGATTGATCATCGATCTGGCTGTGATCAATTGAGGATAAAATAATATAATATTTTTCATAATATATTTCAGACCTGGTAATGTCATTATGTGTACAATTTTATGACCTTTGGCCTAAAAAATATTATTACATAATTCATGTATTTAATGATTTGGATTCCCCAAGAGTATTTTTATACCATCATGGTAGTATTTTTGGATGAAATCCTTATTTAATCTAAATTCAAGGGGGATCATGCACTTCATCTGAAAGTGGTTATGTGTTTGATGAAAAATAATTGACATTATTCAATTACTTGTAACGCGATTTTCCAATATCATAAGTGAAATATGTGGGGCATGTAGTGTTATAATAATGAATATGAATCAATCACAAAGAGTATTGGGCTATTATGAAATGGAATAAACCTCAAAATGACTTCATGATGTGTAGAATCTTTTTAATATATTGATATTAAAAATATTTTTTATGACATAAAAAATTTGTAATCCCTTTAACTGCCTTCAATTGGAAGGGTGTATATTTTCCATGGGAGTATTTTTTTTGTAATTATTCTTTTGAGATAAAAGTACTTTTTTCTACTACACTGAAGTTCACTCTTCAAGGGATGGGTAAGACTATATGGTATTTTTTGATTCATTAGTTTCTCTATTAAGATTCCATATTATTAAAGGTGATCATGTCATTGATTATGGTTCTCCTATTCCAGGGATACATTAGAAAAATAATCTCACCATATACCTTTGTTTAGAAGTATTTATGCTCATGCATAAATGATCGCAGCATTACCACTAAAAAGAAATATTTAATATTTATTATATAACAAAGAGTCTGAGTAATATTTTCACTAAATAATATTTGAATCTACTCAAGAGGTATTGGGTGGAATAGATTTATTATTTAGACATCAAAATGTCATATAAACTACTAAATGGGAATGTCGTTGATGAATCGTTGTTCAGGAAACATATGTACTTGACTGTGAAAGAATAATCCAATGAGTGGAATTTTGTTGCTCTATCTGCGCTATTGTATATTAGAGTCATGGAATTAAGGGATGAGGTTCCTTTGGATAATTTTCAATATAAATCCTATCATATAAATATTATTTTATCCAAATAATGTGATAGATGTTGATTTTTGTTAAGTAAAATACGCTCATTATTATGGGGAGACATTTTCTCAGTGGTTGTTCTATAAAGAGTGAATTATATGTTATCGATGTGTATTTGTTGTTCAATTAACAATAAGGATAACTATGATGGGGGATCTCCATTGTTCTTAGAAATTATTATACCATGGATCTAATTAGATGATGTATGATATGTTGAGACAGTTTTGGTTGAAATGTATGATAAAGAACATTGATGATTTTTTATATCATTTATATACATTAAAGTAGTTAAAGGAAATTCACCCCAAATAATTTTGTTTTCATCAAACACTTTTTGTTCATACATTGATGTGGGATGGGATCTCAATAGAATTTTTTGTTTTTTTTAATTTATTATAAACATAATGTGATATGGTTTTTGATCAATAGGTTTACCATGTCAGATCAATTTATACCCATTTGTGATATAGCCTACTTTAAGGAGTTCATAATTATCTATATGAAAGAGATTATTTAAATGCAGTTATTTCTGTATGATATAGCCTCTAATAGGTATCCTCACTTCACCTCTTGTTCCTTGGGTGGCCTTCATGAGTCACTAGGTTCACAAGTCCCATTGAGTATGACATATCATCCACATTCAGATGGCCAGATTGAAAGAGACATATATATTCTTGAAGATATACTTAATCCTTGTGTTCAAAACATTTGTGGAGCTTATGATTATCACTTGGGGAATTTTGAGATTTCCAATAACAATAGTTAGCAATACATGATCAGGATTACATTTTTTGATAGCTCCCATGTCTAGAATTTTAGATCTCTGTAGTTTTGGTTGAAGGTTGGTGAATGTTCCTTGGCTGAACCAAGTTCAGTTCTTGATGTGAAAAAACAATTATCTAATATTAATAAAATTATTATGGTTTAAAGATGATATAAAATTTATGTTTATTGTCACCAAAGGCTATTCAAATTTTTAGTTTGTTAGTAGGTGTTCTTGAATGTTTCACCTCAGATTGGTCGTAGACGAATTGAGTAACAAGGGAAATATGATCCTTCATTTGTGGGACCTATTGTGGTTGTTGAGAAATTTTGAATGGTTTTTTATCCAGTAGGAACTTCCACCACAGCTAAAACAAATATATTACTTTAACCATGTATCTCAGAAACATAATCTTTTTTCTGGTTTATCTCCAATTTTGAGTTTAGCTATATTGGGATTGATCCAGATTTATCATTGACTGATGGGCCAGTCGAGAATTGTTTAATTGAAAACAATGAACTTAGAGGGATAATCAGACCATTGGTTCATGTGATAAGACATCATAGATCAGATATTAATGAGATGTGGTATTTTGAGGCACTGATGAGAGAGTGGTGATATCATATTTTGGTATGGAAGAATTGTCATAGTATTTTTGGGATGTTTTCATATTGAGGGTATATTGTAACATCCCAATTGATTTATGACAGGTACATTATTCACCATTTTGTGGTTTTCAATTTTTAAATTTTAGGATAGGGTTGAGAAGGTGTTAGTAGGATGCCAATAATGGTGATATTAGATATTTGTTGGATTCTCAGCTTTAACCAGTCTTTTTTAACCTACTATGGAATTACATGGAATCTATAATAGATAGAGTCCATGTTATTCCAAAAGTGAAAATAACTAATATTTTTTAATTGAGAAGTTTTTTTAATGGATATGATAATTACTTATTATATGATGTGTAAAATGGATACATGCCATGAAAAACATCAATCCTTATTTTTAAACTAGAATTCTAGTTTAAATTTCATTTATTCCTTCTCCAAGATTATAATGAACCATAAAATACATTAATTGATAATAATTCTAAATAAAATAATATTCATAAAAAATATAAACATTTCATGATAGGCCAGTATAGGAATAATGTTTTTAGAAACTAAGAAACATAATCAACTGGTTCATAAGACATATTCAATATCTCCGACTTATTTCATCATAACTAGACAAATTTTGACATATTTAATTAACACACTTAATCATGAACTATAGAAAACAATAATATGAAAGGGTGATCTCCGATTCTCGGTAATGGTAAAAAATGGAGATATTAGTCAGATCATAATCATAATACATAAGATTATAACAATTCCCAATCTTATCTGGTATATTAATGATCATTATATCATGCTAGGGGGCCATTCATAAAAGATCATAAGAATCAATTAATGTAATACCAATAGTCATAATATAATACATGAAATATTTTGGAATGCATATAAGAATAGAAAACCATTTAAAATTATTCAAGGCTCATTTCTAAGACCATCATAGTGAAATAATTCTATTACATAATCGAGTTCACTCCTTGTTTCATACAATTACTTCTAAACTGAGATAATTTACCATTACATACATGTCTTTCTATTTAGATGTAAATACATATCCAATATACTATAGGGATATATAGGTCCCACCGAACATATAATGAAAAAATTCTTACGTGATAAAAAATAACTTTAATCATTCATCATAAACCAAGGAATAAAAGGGGTTTCATTAAACAACATAACATAATCCATGTAATAATCATTGATTTCTTAATTATCATTCCATAAAAAAATAGAAAAATATAAGGATATTTTACTAAAAATATAACCATATTGACGAATTCCATCTTTGATCAAATTTTTTTTTGATATAACACATGGAATTCATTCTTGAAAAACATATCAAATCTATTTTAAATATGATATTTTCTCCAAATTTATTAAATTATTAAATAATGAATTTATTCTAAAATAAACATAAAATATATTTTAGGAAGATTCACAGAAATAAGGTGTTTTGAATACATAAATACTTGTTCATTTCATATAAGTTGACAAAAATTTTCCTCGTGCATTTTCTAGAAAAGTAAAAAAGTACCTTGTATGTAAATGAGAGAAGTTTTCATATATATCTTTTAATAAAAATATACCCATGGGAAATTTGATATAAACATATTGATAATAATCGAAAGAATATTTTGGATGATATTATTAAGAAACATGGACTTGGATGATAAATATACCCCAGAAAATACTTATGTATAAAAAAATATTATATGATAATTAGATTGCGAAATTATCCACTACCATATATTTGATTTACTTTTTGAGTATATGGAACTACTATAATGTTATTTAAATAATTTCATTGATTTATTTCAGAATAATAGACATTTTTATGATATCATATATGATCAAATTATTATTATTTTGATAGTAACATCATTACCCGTGCATGAGGTTTTATCTTATTTAGTTTCATATGCATGTTTTGTTGGATAAGTTCTTATTACTATTATTAGGTTATAAAAATATCATTTAGAAAATTATATTATTATAATATATATCTTATTTATTCATTATATTAATTTATATAATCATTATTTAATGAATATAATGTCCAATGAAATGCATCTCACTGTGGGTATAAAAGGTCATACGTATGCCCAACAGAAAATATCATTCCCTTAATTGATGAATGATATTGAATTATATGATGTATAATATTCCAGTTTCCATATCATGTAATAATAATAATATATTGTGGTAATTTCCATCATTATACACATCAATGTATGGTAATGGTAAAAATAGATTACACCATAGTGTGGAGAGGGTAAGTCATACGTATGCATCTACGAAGATTCCATTTTTCATAGGATATATAGAAGGATAAATATATTTATTTAGTAATCCTAAAAACAAATAATTATATAATAGATACTATAATTATAACATTATAAATAATAAAATCCCAAAAAGTAAATATAAGAACAATGAATATTGAATGAATTTGTAGCGGAGATTACCTCTTCTTCAACATGCTACCTAGAAATATTCTCTTAAAGCACTAGAGTTTCTTTTTGATGAAGACCCGAACATCATGAATGTAACTAGGGATGATTATAAGGAAAATAGATTGGTTATGGATGATATTAAAGTCCTAACATGAAGAGAAGGGGTGAGGAAGTATGTTACCTTTTATAATTGAGTTGATGGACATTTTTGGGATTTCAAAAAATATTAAATTATATTTAAATCATCCCCATCCAAAAACATTAAAAATGATAAAATGTCGAATATGAGATAAAATAGGGTTCTTATATCATATTCCAATATAAGTTATGTAATTATTTGTGTTAATTTAAAATAAATTATATGAATTAATACTTAGTTAATTAATTTAATATTTAAATATTGAAAAAAATATTTCAATATTAAATATTTGGGATATATACATATGTGATGTCAAAAAGTAATGAAATAAATAACCTATAAAAATTAGACAATTTAATAATTAATATATATATTTTTTAAAAATTATTATTTTATAAAAAATTAATAGAACATTATTTTGATTAGGAATCAATATTTCCAATATTGAATCATTTTAACTTATTTATTTCTAAACATATTAGTATAACATGTTAAATTGGAAAAAAATATTTTATTAAATTCTTAATAGGTCATGTTAATTAATAAAATTAATTGGACATATTAATTACACAAAATTGTATTAAATTTAATATTTTTAATAATATTTTTTTTGATTTTTCCCTTAATAATATAATTACTAAAATAGTTTTTGTAACTATTTAATATTCATATATAATGAAGAAAAATTATAAATAAAAATCTATGAAAATGATAAGTCTTATAGATTTCAGAATATAACATATAATCAAATATATCATCTGTAGAATCCATCGTTAAAAATGTTATACTAATGAAAATATAAATGCGGAATGTTTATCATCACATTATAAAACTTAATATAAGTGTCATAATCTATTCTATAAGGATACAAAATGTGAATTAATAAACCCTGAAATGGTGATGGTATACATATACTCATAAAAATTGTTTTGTGCACATTTTTGGTGTTCTAATGGTTATTATCAATTTAACAATAATTATTTTATTGATTTCTCACCAATTTGTATAATTTCTGCAATATTAATGTAAAATACATTATTGTAATGATTTATTTTCGATAATTACAAAAAAAATTATGATGACAAATAAAATCATTTTAGGTTTAAAATTAATATTTATAAATGAATTTATCTTCTATATATACTTATATTAAAAATGACATATTTGTTAAAATTTTACTAAGATATATTTATATTTTCATTAAATATAAAAAAATAAATGTCATAATCTAAGCGAAGTTAATTTCAAAAGTCAACATTTCAACCCCTTATGACATAGGTCAAGACACACCCATCCAATGATATTAATAATGGTATTAGGGTAATTTAATAATATTCTTTTCCCCCTTAATTAATTGATTTACCATTTCATTGTATTCATATTAATTAACAATGTTAATATTCAAAATGACCCCAAATAAATGTATGATTTTAACATTATTTAGACTTAAGGTTTCAAAATATTGAATATATTTTTCAAAATTCAAATCAAATGATTTATTTAATTATGTTAAAATTATTTCTGTTGTTGGAAAGATTTAATGAGTGTTACATGTTAAAGCATTGCAAATGATTAAAATGGTTTTACTAATCAATTAAATTTAATATTAATTCAAATAACATAAATTATATTAAATAAAAAATATTATATTTATGCATTAAAATGATTCCTTATCATAATTTTACTATAGAAATTATTTTTTGTAGAAAATTTTTTAAATAAAAATTTCGTGTCTTTTTACTATTTATCAAAAAAAAAAGTTATCATAAAAATATAATAAATTCTTCCAAATTAAATATTTATATCACCCTTATAAATATTATTTTTTTTGTTTTCATACAAAATATATTTAATGTTTCAATATATTAATTTAAAATGGGTTCTCCATTAATGGGTGGAAAATTTACCATTATGAAAAATATAGGTTTTTATACCTCAAATACGGTTTAATAATATCATATGAAAAAACAAATATTGGAGGAATATAAAAAATATTTTATTAACAATATAACAAATATTTTTCAACAGTTTCACATACTACTTTTAAATCACATAACAAAAAATTATATATATAATTGATTTATATTTTTCATTGATAATAAATTTTCCTAAGTTATTTATATTTATTCCTACGTACAGAATGGCTATTTTATAACGGTCATTTTATACATTTGTCATATTGAGATAATGGGATATATGGCCGATATGTATGGTAGCTTTCCTTTGGTATCATTTTTCCTAGCTTCCTCTGATCGCTGCTACTCAACCGCAATCGAATCAGTGATGTCTTGGTTAGTTTTCGTGATGCGGTTGTCGATATCCCTTGCTAAGGGATGGAAAAAATTTCAGGGGTCCACGGACAATGATATCCATTAATAGTGGAAGAAGTAGTTTTCGCATGAAGCACATCGATGGATGTTTTTTGTGATTCCCCTGATATTCAAGTTCTTGTAGTAGCACACAATCTGGATTTCAATAGTGAGAAGCATCTAGAATTGGAGATGGATGATATGTGTCATGATGTTAAATCAACATTGATAAACATAGGTTTTGAGAAATGATATTATATGTTTTGTTCCCATCGATATGATGAGGTGACTCCACCTATTTCGATTTCCATTTTTTGGTTAATATAGGGCCCTGGTAGTCCTGGTAGGGGAATCTCATCCCACTATATCAGTTAATCATGATACTACATTATGATTTTATAGTGGTTCCATGAATTTAGTGGATTCATGAAAAATGAAAATTTCTAATGTGAAATAACTATTTTCAAATCGTATAGTGAATAAGGGAGATACTTCTTATGTGATCACCAATAAGGATTATATATTTGATAGGTTTAATATTTCTAGCCCTCTATTATCACTTGGATGGTTCTCCCTACTGGTGGAATCTATTGGAAATCTGATGACATTTTTTAGAAGTCAATCTATGTCTTCAATAAAACTTGTTAGCGATACATACTAATGGTTAAGGGTTTCTTCCATATCATATTCCCTTTAGAGGATATGAAGAGCATGGTTTGGGGGGTTGGGTCAATTTCTATAATGCCAGGAATGAATTGTTTTCAAAAGTGGTATTTTCAATATAACCGATTTTCCTTAAAAAAATACAAGATCTCATATTGGGATTAAACTTATTGGTCTTAACAAGATCCTATGGAATCTCAGTATTTTAATTGATATTGTGTCAAATGTTTGTATCCCAATTAATATTGATAGAACCACTAAGATATATAAATTGAAATATGTTTCCATAATTCTAGTGGAGTTTTATTTATTTATATCCTTGATTATGAATATTATAATCTAAGAATTTGACTGTGACATCTATCATAGGGTATAATATGAAAAATATACTTAATTATTGTCCATTTATTAAAAATATCTATCATTTCAAATAAACATGGTGTAAAATTGTGGTCTACACCAATTTCACTACACAAGGGCACCGTGATACACTTGGTAGAATTAAATTGAGGTGGCACACCGAGAAGAGTAATGTGGATCCTATTAGGTAAAAGGAATTCATCTAGGAAGAAACTAAGGCATGCAGATTTGAAGGGGAATTATTCTTCCTCATAGAAAAGGGCTAGTCATATTTTTTTTGTATCCTTATTACTTTCATGAATGTCAACCCTCTAGCTGTTATTCATCAAGAAATAGTAAAGGAATATATTTTCCTTTTATTGTATGGTAATGTATAGGTGTACGCAGCCACTCCCAATGTGAGTGATGGTGGTATTCAGTTTCAAATGGTAATTTCTAATGATGGACTGACACAGTAATGTTTTTTATAGGATACCTCTACTCAGTGTCTTTGGGGGAAAGGATGCATGAAATTGGTGACCTATGATAAATTACCCCCACATAATGATGCTCAAAACCTGAATTAACCTCTAAAAAATATTTATCTTCATCAGGAGATCTAGAAAATCACGATGTCCTCTTGACTATTTAAGAAATTTTTTAAAATCTCTGATGATGAAAGAATGATTTTTGGAATCCCTCTCAAGGCATAATGTATTGGTGGGCATGTATCCATAAAGAAAGAAATCATTTATGGTATGGTAATGTTGATTGACGTCGAGGGTTTCACCCCTCCCCCTATGAAATGAAGTCCTCGAAATGCCTATTCTAATGTGCCGTGAAATGTGTCTACCAAATCAACCTCTATGTCTTCAATGATGGAATGGTTATAATTTATTAAGATCATAAATTATAGTATGTACCAATATAAATGAGAATCTAAATGTGATTAAAAATAAGAAAATGGCAGGTCATATTATGGTCTTTAGATCTGTTTAATTTTTTATGGGGTAATATTATTTTGTTTGACTTCATACCTTTCCTTGCCACTTTTTCATTATTTTTATTAAATGGTTATAATATTTTCTTATGGTTGGACATGAGTGGCCAAAACAATTAAATGAAAATATTTTATAAAAGCATCCAGGTGTTAAATTCTACCCCCATTAAATTGAATTTCATCTATAAAAATTCATCACTCAGATACAAACATATGAGGATAAATTTTCTTAAAAGCGTCGTCAATTTCCCATATAGATTCCATAAATTGGTGGTTCCTCCATAAAATAATTAACAATCAAGTGATTGGTTTCATAGTACATTTATATACGATCCATAATCTTTATTGTTTGTTCTTCATAAGTGTGATATTTCAACAATGTTAATATATCATAATTTAGTTCATGTGAAGGGTTAGGTATGTACTTTCAGAAATGAGATATATAGAACACTTCATAAAATTTAGAGAGTTTTGGTGGAAGAACCAATTTGTAATATACCTTCCCAAAATGATCAAAAATTTAAAAATTACCAATATACTTAGGGTTCAACATTCCCATCATTCATAATATCATTAATCAGTTCTAGATAGATATTCTGAGAAACATCCTGTCATCCACATCTAAATCATTGTCTTTTCATCCACAGTCTACATTACTTTGTTATAGATTTTTAGCTACAATTATGTGTTGTTTAATATTTCTTACCATTTCTACAGGTTCATCAATTAGACCAGGAACTAATACATTATTTTCTCAATTTCATGAAATCAAGTTAGATTTATTCAATTATATTAAATGTGGGTATCATAATGAGACATCTGAACACTATATTGAATGTTATTATTGTTTATTAAATCCCCCAAAGATAGGTGTTAATCCCAAAAACCACTGAAATTCATAAAGAATTCTCTCAACATGTCTTGTGTAGTTTGAATTGTCTTGTCAGGATGACCATCCGTATAAGAATGATATGAAATGCTACAACATAACATTGTAATTTGATCCTACAATAGACATCACCAAAACATCGAGGTAATCCTCAAATCCTGAATAGATATAATGTAAAGTAGAACTACATGAATTATTAACCCTTCTTTAACATATATCCAGGAATTCAAATCAATATACAAAAACTCTCTAGTAGAAATTAAGTGTTTTCATATGGAGGTCAACTATATACTATATATCTTTATGGTCATTAGATGTTTTGATAAGTCTTCTGTAAAATTCCACAGTGATGTTTTCCTAATTCCATGTTGGTATCGGAAATGGTAGTAACATCTCCTTAGACATCTGTCTCTCAGCAATAATTTTCTAACAAACCATGCACTGATAGACATATTTGGAAAAATCTATTTTGAGTCCATCCCATAAGAAATAATATTTCAAGTCCAAGTACATTGTGTACTTCTTGGATGAATAAAGAATGAATAACAATGAGCCATACCAAATAAAACATTCATCAGTTTTGGAATGGGAGGCATATAATTCTTTCTAATGAACTTTGTTCATATTTCACAATCTATGTTGAATTCATGATCAATTATTATCATTTTTTTTTCATCTTTATATGTTCCTTATATGCCTATTTAATCATCACATATATATAATATTGATCATTTATTTGAGAAAATAAGATTTCTCCCCTTCCATTAATAATTCAAGATCCATCATTTAAAAATACATTAATATTAGATCATTTGAGACCCTCTTCATGGATATTATATCATTGCCCTTTGGGCCAAATCATCTGTCACCTTGTTCGCCTTCCAAAAGTGGTAATGTATTGAGCATTAAAAATCATTATTAAACTCAACCCATCCTCATTGTTTCATATTATGCACATTTTGTGCAAAAATATACATTAAAAATTTATGATCTATATAAATATCAAATGTATCATTAAAATGATAACTCTTCTATACATATAGTTCAAGGATTATCACAGCTGTCTCTAAATCATGAGTTGGGTAATTTTTCTCATGGATTTTCAATTATTTGGAAGAATATGCTATCACCAAATCATTTTGTATGAGAACACAACCCATCACCATCAAGGTTACATAAATGTATATCACAAACATGTACGCAATACAATGATGTGTGGGAATATGTGAAAATAACAACCTTCTTATAAACCCTTTTAAATTATCTTCACATTCCTTCATCCACACATGCATAACATTTTTATGAGTCAACATGTTGAGTGTATTCGATAATCATGAAATATCTTTCGAAAAATGTCGATAATATCCAGAAAAACCATGAAACCCTCATATATCCTTTACTGGTATTTATATAAACCATATTTTAATCACATCTATGTCTGAAAAATCCATAAACATCCCCCCTCATGAGATCATGTGATAGAAAAATGAGTCTTTTTTAGTTAAAAATTCATAATTGTTAAATTCTGCATAAATCCTCTCAATTATCGGGGTCTTCAGTACAAATCACATGTGATCTTCATGGTCTACCTTTACCTTCAAATAAACAATAATATCATCTACAAAGACTACCAAAAACTACTCATGACAGTCTCTAATGAATCTATTAATTAGATCCATCATGATATAGGTGGAATTATTAAGACTAAAAGGCATCACTATATATTCATAGTGTCCATACCTTGTTTGTACTGTCAACATTGGTATATCAACCTTCATGAGCCTTAAATGATTATATCCAAAATAAATATAAATCTGGGAAATTTAATGACAACATCCTTGTTCATTAAATAATTCATCAATGTGGGTAATATGATATTTTTTTCATGACAGTGAGCTTGTTATGTTCCTGATAATTAGTACGGAGTATCATTGATCCATCATTATTCTTACTAAATAGAAATGTGCTCCCCAATGTGACACAAAAGGGAAAATGAATCCCTTATCAAGATTCCATTGGGGATACATCTTCTAATCTAGATAATAAATTTGGGATGTTTTATTAGGTGTAATTTAAATTGTCATTGAAACCAATATGAGTTCTATTGAAACTCAACTTCATGATTTTGTGGAAGACCTCCAAATTCCTCTGGAAAGTCATTAAGAAACTCTCATATTATGGGTGAATTCTTAAGTGTGATTTCTCCCCAAATCATTTCAGATAGGTAACATTTATTTATAGGGATCAAGACCCATATGATGGATGAAATTTATATAGGATGGTTATATTCATTGTTGAATTGATAGATGATCATAGATTGATTTGGAATATTAAATGTGACTTACCTTAAATGGAAATTGATATGGTCTCCATTTATAGAAATCATATCGATGCCTTGAATTACATGAAATACCACTATAATAAGATCAAAAATCTTTGGAGTAAGTACATTCCCATAAACATCATCTTAAGAAGAATTAAAAACTTTTGATGTAATACTATTCCACTAATAGTTCCCCAGAAAAATCAATGTCTAATTTTTTTTGGAAATATGAATATACCCTTATAAAATTATTCAGACATAAAAGATTAGTTTTATCCATAATCAAATAAAAAAATTTCAACCTTAGATTGGATGTTAAGTGTATGATTCACCACTTAATTATCTTAATCCAAATCGTGGATAGTGATCAAATTTGAATTTTCTGTTTCTTTGTCCATAAAATTTTACTTACATCGATCATTATTAATAACCATTAGATTAGGGCATCGATTAGAGTAATTTTATGTTTTTATGAACATGTAACATTGATGTGTAGTAGTTATTATCTATTTAGAGTTTTCTATATTATCATTATTAAATATATTCTTCCTATCTCTTAGGAATTCAATATCCTGATGTCCTTCTTTTCCACACATAAATCATTTTGTATTCCCTTTAAGACAATTTCCTCCATGTTTATTTTCACACGTTAAGAATAAGGGAATGCCATCTTATTTTCAGTGTTGTCTTTATATTTTCCAATGTATTCTAGTTTATCATCATATCAAATCCATATGACTGATGAGTTAGTCCAATATTTATATCAACCTTGAGATTTCATTGAATGATTTCATCATAGATATTAATGTCACTTATGTATAATTCCCTTCATTGACATTTTTTTAACCATCAGATTAATCGATATATTTTACTCTTAGTTTGGATAATATTCCCAGAATCATTCCATGCACGTCTTATAAAATTTTCTTGTTAAGTACCATTCTATTCATCATCACTTTTCTTAAATTCAATTAACTCATTCTCTATGCTTTTTAGAAGAATAATATGAATGTACTGGTTGAAAAATATGTTCATGAACTCATTACATTCAATATAATAAATTTCGTATCATTGGATATTATTCCAAATAAGGTTCCACAATTATTCAGATTCACCATCCAAATTATTTACTTCTAAAATTTATTTATCATGATTTTAACATTAGTGAATTGAAAATATCATTTCTGTGGTGTTGATCCATTTTTTATCCACATATGGATCAGAAGACCTACTGAAAGAAGATGGATGGTGCATCATGAAAGAATCAACAACATTTATTCCCTCAATTTCTCTTTTCGATGTACTACATGATTCATATATTGAGAAAGTTGTGTGAGTATAGCTATTAGATTTTATATTCCATCACCCAAAAAAATTTGTGGTCAAGGGGACAATGATTGGATTTCCCATCACAGTCTGAATTAATGTGGTTCCTTTGGGTTCCATCCAATGAATAAAACAAAGAATAATATTGTGAGAAACACTAATAATAAATCGAAACCATGTAATATGGAATAAAATATCATGTTAAGATATTATAGGTTTTATCCTAGAATATTCATGAAAATTTATAAAAAAAATATTATAAACTATACCATAATATATCATTGGGATCTTTCTTGTGTTTTCTCATTCTATTTTCTAAAGGATAACTATACCATTCATTTATTACATTATATAACGACCAATACATTATATATAATGATATTACATAGATATTAAATAATAGAAATTAAAAAATATAACAAAGAAATGTAAAGACCATATGTGTTCATTGTTTTTAGAAATAGGGAAACACAAACAGCTGGTTCATAATGTATCTTCATTTTCTCCGAATTATTTCATCATAGCATGAACCATTTTTCATATATCATACATAATAACCATCATTATGGCATGCAAAAAATAAACAAACGAAACAATGATCACAAATTCTTAGAGAAGGTAAACAAGATAGAAATTAATCATATCATAATCATAAAACATAAAAACATAACATTTTAAAAACTTATACTGTATATAAAAGAATAAGATATCATTCCTTGGGATAAATAACAAAAATTTATATAAATAAATGAATGTAATCCCAAAATTCATAACATATGACATGAAATTTTGTGGAATACACATATTGATAAGAAATATTTTCATAATATCCAAGGATCATTTCCAAGGCCATCATAGAAGATAAATTCCATTACTAAAGAGATTTTTCATAGCATTATAACCATGTATTATTGAACCAAGATCATTTCTAGATATGCCAATGTCTATATCATGAGATATATATCATTAAGCAATTAAATAGAGGGAGATTTAGATCCCACACATCTAATAATGAAATCATTCTTATGTTATCCACAATAACATAAATCAGTCAACATAACCCAAGGAATAAAATGGATTTCTTTAACCCCCATAACATAATTGACGTAAATAAATGGATTTTATAAATCAGATTCAATAATAAACACAATCAATTGAAATTAAAAATAAATATCTTATACATGAAATAAGATCATATTAATTAATTCCAACATATATGTAAAATGGTTTTTATATCACACATGAAATTAATTATTGGGAAAAATATATTGTCTTCTTTAAAAACGTTTTATATTATAAAAATGTAATGTATTTATAAAATAATATGGTTTATTTTAAAATAAAATTGAAATATTTTATAGGAACCTTCATGAAAATTATGTGTAATGGCCCGGACCTATCAGGTATATTCCTTTGCAAAAAATGTGATTCTAGAGGTGTTCCGAGAAGTCAAGGTGACTTGGGGGTGCGTTTGGGAGCACTTTTGAAGAAAGTTAAAGGGTAATATATTTCGCTCGGTTGGCGCACAGTTTGCCTAAACTGCACGGCCAAACCGTGCAAGGTTGGTCTTGAGGGTAGCGGATAACACACGGTTTGCGCACAGTTTGCCTAACCGTGCAGACTAACCATGCAAGGAGGGGTTATCGATGCAGAATCTAACCCAAGGTTAGTGCATGGTTTGTTAAACCGTGCGAACTAACCATGCAGGCACTTAATGTTTGATTCTAAAATTGTGGATCTAACTCATTTTTTCTTTAATCACCTCGTTTAAGCCCCTAAGCGGCCATAACTCAGGGTTACCCTTCCTTGGAAGTGGAAGAACCTCTCCCAAGCATTTTCGAGGCGATCCGGAGGCTTCTCATTGCGAATCAAAGCCGGTTTCTCGAGGCAAGTGATCTTTTTTGTTTGGTTAATTAGATCTACCTAGATCTAATCCTCCTTTTCTCTCAGTATCTTAGATCTATGCCCGTTATGGGTAGATCTATGTGTGTGGATGATGTTTATGATGAGATTTGGTATTGGTTGTGATAGGAGAGGATATCTAAGGAGGATTTGTAGAGAATCGACCCGGTTTCTTGAGTGTTCCTTGACCGTTGAGGTAGGGGATTTGTGGCTTTTATAATTGTTATGTGCAATCGTAGAGTTAGCAAGATTTAGACCTTTGTATTACCATGGAATTGACCTAATAAATTATTTGAACCGGATTAAGAAATTACATTGAACGCATGTTGTTGCCTCAAGTTTTCTAGATAGTGTGATATTTATTCCTTGATTGTCAGCATTTTGTTCTTGACGAATTGATAATGAACGTAAAGAAGGAATTAATTGATAATTAATTTGTGAAAAAATAAAGAGGCATGAAAAAGAATATTGTTCTTGTGGTAATTTCATGTTGATTAAGTTGGCATAGTAAACATTCTTAATCCTTGTGAAAGCTTACTATTTTGGTTCATGATGTTGGAACCAATGAATTGAATATGTTAATTCAAGATGGATTTATGAACATGATTCATTGAATTCCCTGAAGGGTTATGAGTTACCCTCTTGTTGTGAATTAGGGCTGAGAGCCCAATTGATGTAATGTGTTGTTTTCCTCCTGCTTGTGTTGTGATGTGACCCTCGAGGGGTGTTGTGATATGTGGAGGAAGGGAGGCCTTGTGGTTGTGGTAGTAGATGACGCCTAGAGTGGTGAGATGCATCAGTTTATGCACGCGGTTGTCGGGAAGGACACTAGGGATGATGGTATGGGATGGATGTGTTGGCTGAATTATTGGTGGTTGGATTGGTTGTTATCTTCTTTACTTTTATCCACTTTTCTAGGAAACTGGGTTTTCTCACCCTTCATCTGAAATGGGCGAAGACAGGAGCGGTATTCCACATGCATTGTGTGTTTAGCCTCTTGAGGGAGAATGGGGCTACACTCTTGCTATAGGTGTCATAGACTCGACGGGTTGTATATCTACTCACCGTGTTGAGCCTCCTTTTGTTTAGTAGCATAGGATTATTTTATAAAATGACTCGGAATATGGGAAAGTAATTCTGAAATTAATGTTTAATTAAATGGTGGTATAACAACCCATACTTTACATACATTGTTATTACTTCAGAATTGAAGCCCAGTTATTACAATATATAACAAAACCAAGAAAAAACCGTATAGGTATAGAGTCTTTAGAAACTGGGAAACAAACACAACTAGTTTATAAAGCATCTACTTTGCCTCCCATTTATTTCATCATATCTAGAATCCCTTTTTGGCATATCCTACTTAATAACATTCTTCCTGACCTGGGGAAATAAAACATACAAAAGGGTGAGCTCAAATTCTCAGTAAGGGTAAACAAAATAAATATCAATCACATCATATACATACGAACATAACTTTTGGAAATCATAACCTGCAAAAGAAATCATAATTTCATAACATGGGATAAATCATAGTAGTGAAATGTAATCCCAATAATCATAACATAAAACATGATAATTTGTGTCATACACACATAATCATAGAAATGATTTCTTATTAGTAAAGACTCATTTCCAAGACTATCTTAGTGGATAAAGTCCATTTCTGAACCAAGTTCACTCCTCATTTTAGTCCTGTTTCACTAAACTGGTTTAACCTACAGTTCCATCCATGTCTATCTCATGAGATATAAAATCTTTAACCAATGCATTGGAGGGAGATATAGGTCCCACCCATCTCATAATGATACCATTCTTATTTGTGCCACAAAATCATAAACCATACGTAATAGCATAACCCATGAAATAAAAATGGGAATCTTAAACATCGTGACATCATAAAAAAATTCATATAAGATAAAGGAATCCATAAAAATAATTCCATCACAAAATAATCACATAAATGTAATAATATTGATAGAAACATAACCCTTTATTATCTTAGATTGAAAATAATTTTGATAAAACACTTGAACTCCATTCTTGAGGAAAATATCATTTCTACTTCAAAAACATTTTTCCTTTCTTAACATGTCATAAAATTATAATCTAAAGGAAGTTGATTAAAAATATACTTGAAAACATGTAAAGGAATCTTCTTGGAAATAATTTTTTAAAAATCCATTCATGCTGTATAAGTAAAAAAAACATTCTTTTCGTACTTTTGTCGGAAAAGTCAAAAAAGTACCTCGTACGAAAAACGACAAAAGATTCCTTTCATATCTTTTACTAAAAACTCACCGAAGGGTAAAATGGGATTTAAAACATTTTATGTGGATGGAAATAATATTACATATTGTGGAAACATGGATGTGGATGATAAAATACACTCCAGTAAATTTCGAAGTATAAATAATCTTGGATAAAAATGAGATTGTGATATTTTCCCTTACCTTAGGTCTGATTTGCTACGAAAGTGTCCGAACCTCATGTATAATGATTAAAATAATGTTATTGACTTATTCCAGAATCATACATATTTTTATGATATCATATATGGTCATATTATTAGCTTCTTATTAGTAATATTTCATTACGACTTGTTATTCGGGTGTTTATTACTTTTTTTTCTTATGCGTGTTTTGTCAAATAAATTCTTATTTTTCTTTTTAGGTTATAGATACTTCATTTCCAGAATTGTATTAGTGTAATATATATCATATTTATTCACTCAATTCATTTATGTAATCATTATGCAATGAAAATCATGTAGAAAGAGTCGCATCACATCATGGAGACAGTATTTCATACGTACGCACGAGCGATGATATCGTTCCCATGATCGTGGAATTGTATTGGAGTGTATGTATACAATTTCAGAATCAATATCACTATACAATAGTCATATATAGTCATTATTTACACCATTATACCCATCCAACTAATGTGGTGGTGTAAAATAGATTACACCACGGCGTGGAGATGGTATTCTGTACGTACGCACACGTGGTGATTTTGTTTTTCATAGGATGGATAGATGGTGAAATAGGGTTTTTTCATACTTATAATCACATATTAGTATATGAGTGATACTGATTTTATTACTTCATAATGAAATAACTAAAGAATAAGAAGTGGAAGAATAAATAATGTTGAAAGAATTGGTAACGGACATTACCTCTTCTTTGAAACGCCTCTTTGAGATCTACTTTTAGGGCACTAAAATTGGTCTTTGAAGAAGACCACGACCTCTAGGATGTTTCTAGGGAAGTGGAGAGGATAAAGTGGCAGGGGTTGGTGGAGCATGACGGCTCAATGTGGTGTGAGGAAGAGGGGGAGGATGTTCCCTTTTATAATGGAGGAGAGGGGCTCCTTTGGAAAAACTAAAAATATTATTTTATTATAAAGCCAAATTCGGTTATAAATAGCTCCAAATTGATTTATTTATAAGCTATGGTGGGTATGGGTATAAAGCCTCTCATCCAATAGAATTTAGACAAGTTTAGGTTCCTATTTTAACCTTATCATTTAGATTTAACATTAAGTTAAATAATTTTACTTTTACCGTGTCTTCTTATGTTCTTATACTATAAGGTTAATAAACATTCTATAAGCAGCCAAACAAACCCCAAGTTGTTTATTATTAATATATACAAACTTATCTAAGCAATTTGGCCAAACCTTTGATTTTTTAGGAATAAAATAACAATTAATAATATAATATTTTTTTAAAAAAACTATTTTATGTGAATTTTGACACTATTTTGTAATTGATTTTTGTGAAAATCATAACAGAATGATTATTTCAAACAAAGTTAATTAAAGCAATACTAACATGTCATATTAACCTATAAAATTAGTGGAATTCATAAAAACTCTCAAATTAAATTTATTTGGGTATTTATAACATCAATTATGTCAATATATCATTAATAAGATAATTACTGCATCGTCTTTGTGTCATAATAAATTAACTTATTTAATGTCTAAAAATTAAAAAAAATTATCATTATATATGAAATTTTTGTAGCTTTCTAATGAAGATTTATAGTCGAATTTATCTTATGTATAACCCTATATTAAAAATTATTTTCTTATTAAACGTTGATTTTAACTATTTTAACCCTTCTTTAAATAAATTAATAATAAATGTCCTAATCTAATCCATGTGTGCCTAAATGGTCATATTTTATTCCTATGGTTGTTTTTGGTCGAATTACACGTATCCAGTAGAACTAGAAAATGTTTTAGGGTAATAATAATATCATTTTTACCCTTAATTAACCTATTTACTTTTAACTATGGTAAATAAAAGTAAAAAGTTACTATTCACCAAAAAATATTTTCATCTCATTGAACCACATTTTACTTACTAACATCAACCTTGTCTCTCAGATTTTTGAAATTCCACTCACAGAAGCAGTAAAATTATGTTTTATGAAAAATTCAGTTTTTTTAACTACCACTTAGTGGTTTCACTATTCATCAAAAATTAAAAGTTTTTAGAAAAATACCAAAATTTCACCCTACGGTAATATCGATATTCTGAATCCAAAAATGAAGTCAATTTTGAAAAAAAAAATTCAAAAAGTATTTATTACAATTTATAAGGGCTACTTTTAATAATATTTTAATAGCGTAACTTTGTTTAGTAAAACTCGGTATTGCGTACGACGCAAGCTATCGAGGAAGGTCGCGATTGCGTGCAAAGCAACATGAGAAAGTGTTGTGTGTAGTAAAAGATTCCTTTGATGATTTATATAACATAAAAGTCTCTAGTGTTAAATTCTACCCCCATAAAAATGAGTTTCACCCTCAAAATTCGTCACTTTGTAACAAATAGATGAGGATACCTCTCCCTCATCATATCCTCAAGCTCCCATGTAGCTTCTTCTAATTGGTGGTTCCTCCATAAAACGTTCACGAATTGAGTGTTCTTGTTTCGTAGGGCTTTTTCGCAACGATCCAGAACCTCTATCAGCTATTCTTCCTAAGAAAGATCTTGCTCCAGCGGTACAACTTCTGAGCTGAGTACATGTGAAGGATCAGGTATGTATTTTCTCCGGAGTGATACATAGAACACATCGTGAACTTGAGAGAGATTCGGTGGAAGCGCCAATTGGTAAGCTACCTTCCCAACATGATCCAGTATTTTGAAAGGACCGATATATCTAGGTTTCAACTTCTCCTTCTTTCCAAATCTCATGACCCTCTTCCAGGGAGATATTCGTAAGAACACTTTATCACCCACTTCAAACTCTAGGTCTTTTCTTCGATTGTCGGCATAACTTTTCTGCCGACTCTGAGATTCTCTTATGTGTTGTTGAATAGATATGGACTTTTTTTCCATTTCATCAACGAGATCAGGTCTTAATAGCATTCTATCCCGAACTTCATCCCAGCAAGTTGGGGTCCTGCATTTCTTTCCATAGAGAGCTTCATAAGGAGCCATTTGAATACTAGAGTGAAAGCTATTATTATAAGAAAATTCCACCAAAGGTGGGTGTTGATCGCAACCACCATTGAAATCCATAGAGCAAGCTCTCAACATATATTCTAGAGTTTTAATTGTTCTCTCAGACTGACCATCTGTCTGAGGATGATAAGCAGTGCTGAAACTCAACTCTGTATCCAGAGTATGCTGAAGACTTCGCCAGAACATTGAGGTAAAACTCGGATCCCGATAAGATATAATAGAAAGTGGTACTCCATGCAATATTACCACTTCCTTCAAAAATATCCTGGCAAGCTGATCCAGAGATAAATCCTCTCTAATAGCGATGATGTGTGCAGACTTTGTAAGACGATCAATTATGACCCAGATAGCATTATTTCCTTTGGTTTTTTTGGAAGTCCGGTGACAATGTCCATATTGATGTTTTCCCATTTCCATTTGGGTATGGGTATTGGTTGTAATATCCCCTTAGACTTATATCTCTCAACTTTAACTCACAGACAAACCAAGCATCGAGAGACATATTCAGCAACATCTCTTTTCTTGCCATTCCACCAGAAGTACTCTTTCAGGTCCCTATACATCTTCGTGCTTCCAAGATGAATAGAGAATGAAGAACTGTGAGCCTCATCCAGCAGCTCCTTCTTTAATTCTTGGATGGGAGGAACACAAACCCAATTCCTTAACTTTATTATCCCATCACAATCAAGGTTGAATTCAGGAACATTTCTCACTTTCTTTTGTAACTCGACATCTTCTTTCTGTGCCTCTTTAATCATCACATGTATAGATGGTTGAACATTCATTTGAGAATGATACAATTTTCCCCTTTAATTATAATTCCAAGATCCATCCTTTGTAAATCCATAAATATTGGATCATTCGTGATCCTCATCATGGATAAACTGGCATGGTATTGTCGACATAATGCATCTGCCACCTTGATTGGATTCCTATGGTGGTAATGGATTGAGCAGTCGTAATCCTTAATCAGCTCCAACCATCTTCTTTGGCGCATATTCAGCTCCATTTGTGTGAAAATATACTTTAAACTTTTATTATCAGTATAAATGTCAAACATTTCTCCATAAAGATAATGCCTCCAAATCATTAATGCAAAGATTACTGCAGCTAACTCCAAATCATGAGTTGGGTAATTTTTCTCACGTATTTTCAATTGACGAAATGCATAAGCTATCACCATATCATTTTGCATAAGAACAAAGCCCAATCCCTTCTTGGATGCATCACTATAGATCACAATCCTTTCTCCACTACAAGGAAGTGTGAGCACAGGTGCACTGGATAACCTTCTTTTCAACTCCTTGAAATTCTCTTCACATTCCTCCGTCCAAACAAAATTTACTCCTTTCCGAGTCAACTTGGTGAGTGGTTTAGATAATCGTGAAAAATCATTCAAAAAACGTCGATAATATCCAGCCAAACCAATAATACTTTAGATCTCAGTTACTGTTGTTATTCTCGACCATCTTTCAATAACCTCTATTTATGCAGGATCCACAGATATCCCCTCTTTTGAGATTATGTGACGTAAAAATGAAACTTTTTTATGCCAAAATTCACACTTGGTAAATTTGGCATAAAGCTTCTCCTTTCTCAGGGTCATCAATATAATTCTCTAGTGATCTTCTTGTTCTTACTTGCTCTTCGAATAGACATGAATATCGTCTATAAAGACTACCAAAAACTGATCAAGATAGTCTCTAAAGACTATATTCATCATATCCATGAAGATAGAAGGGGAATTAGTAAGACCAAATGGAATCACTATAAATTCATAGTGTTCATACCTCGTACAGAAAGCCGTCTTTGGTATATGCTCCCTTTTGACCCTTAATTGATGATACCCTGAATAAAGATCAATCTTGGAAAATTATTGAGCTCCGCGTAATTGGTCAAATAAGTCATCAATGCGTGGGAGGAGATATTTTTTCATGATAGTGATCTTGTTATGTTCTCGATAATCAATGCAAAGTCTCATTGATCCATATTTCTTCTTAACAAACAGAACAGGTTCTCCCCAAGGTGACACACTAGGGCGTATGAATTCTTTATCAATATTCTCTTGGAGTTTCTTCTTCAATTCCTGCAACTCAATTGGAGCCATTCTATAAGGTGTCTTTGAAATAGGTAAATAACCCGGTACGAGTTCTATTGAAAACTCAACTTCACGATTTGGTGGAAGACTCGGAAATTCATCCAGAAAGACATCGTAAAACTCCCGTACAATGGGCATATTCTTAATCATGAGTTTCTCACCAACCATTTGAGATAAATAACCTTCATTTAGTGGAATCAAGACCCATAAGATGGAATAAATTTCCATTGGATGGTTATGTTCATCCTTGCATCGATAGACGATCATAGATTGATCTTGAATATGAAATGTGACTTCCCTTCTTTGGAAATTGATATGAGATCCATATAAAGAAACCCAATACATTCCAAGAATCACATCAAATTCCACTATAGGAAGGATCACAAGATTTGAAGGAAGCACTTTCCCACAAACATCAATTGGAGAAGAATTATAAACTTTTGATGTGACTGTTGTTCCATTAGGGGTTTTCACACCTAACTCAACATCTAATTGTTGAGGTAATATAGTTATATCCTTAGAAAATTCTTCAGAAATAAAGGAGTGGGTGAATCCAGAATCAAATAAAACATTTACTACTTTAGAGTGGATGGTAAATGTACCTTTCACCACATCGTTATCGTACTCCACATCGCTAATAGAAATTGCATGTGACTTTCCTTTGTCTTTAGCCTAAAAAGTTTGTTGAAGTCGAACATCATCATCAACCCTTGGATTTGTGCATTGATTGGCAAAATTCCCCATCTCCTTGCACTTGAAACATTGAAGTGTAGTAGGTTCATTCTGTTTATCCCTTCCTTTGTTTGCATCATTAGACATCTTCTTCCCATCATTACGACATTCAAATGCCCGATGACCTTCCGTTCCACATTTGAAACATTTACTTGTCCCTTTATGAAAACTCCCTCCATGTTTATTTCCACACATTGAGCATAAGGGAAATCTCATCTTCTATTCAGTGTGCTCTTTAGATTTTCCTTTGAATTCCATTTGCATCTTCTAATCAAACCCATATGACTGATGGGTTACTCCAATCTCCATCTTGACTTTGAGATCACATCGAACGATTTCCTCATAGCTATTGAAGTACCTTATGGATAACACCTTTAGAAGACTTGGTATTAAGCCACTAAAGAATCGATCGATCTTACTCTCAGGTTGGATAACAATAACAGATGTGTACCTTCCAAGTCTTGTAAAATTTTCTTCATAGGTACAAACAGATTCATCATCCTTTTGATTTACTTCAAAAAAACTCCTTCTCCATCTTTGTTCAGAGAATACGAGGGAAGTACTTATTGGAAAATAATTTCTTGAACTCGTCCCATTCCATGGACTCAATTTCATCCTTTTGCCTCATATTCTTAATAATATTCCACCATTGATCAGCATCACCTTCCAAACGATACACTGCTAAGATGACTTTATAAAGTTCAGAACATTGAAGAAATGAAAATATCTTTTTAGTAGTAGTAATCCATTGTTCAGCAACGAATGGATCAGTGGACCCGCTGAATGAAGGTGGACGCTGCCTCATGAAGGATTCAACAGAATGTTGCCCCTTCCTTTGCTCGTTTGGAAGTCCTGCATGATTCATAGCTTGAGAAAGTTTTGTGAGCAAGGATACAAGATTTTTCATTCCATCTCCCATAACGTTTGGTTGCTCAGGGGGACAATCATTGCATTGCCCGTCGCATTCCGCATTAACGCGGTTCATTCGGGTTCCAGCCATTGACTATAACCAAGAAGAATAGTGTGAGCAACACTAATTATAATAGGAAAACCGCAAAGTCAAGAATAAAATTTCACAGTTAAGGTCTTATCCTAGGTTATTCATGGCCATTTCTAAAACACTAAGATTGTGTTTTATGCTTAGACTTATCCTTAGGGTTCTTACTAAGGCTTTCACATCCTAGTTTCCTAAGGTTTACTATACCTTTCCTCTGATACCAACTATAACAACCCATACTTTACATACATTGTTATTACTTCAGAATTGAAGCGCACTTATTACAACATATAACAAAACTAGGAAAGGACCGTATAGTTATAGAGTCTTTAGAAACTGGGAAACATAAAAAACTTTTTCATAAAGCATCTACTTTTCCTCCCATATATTTCATCATATCTAGAGTCCATTTTTGGCATATCCTACTTAATAAACATCATCCTGACCCGGGGAAATAAAACATACAAAAGGGTGATCTCAAATTCTCATTAAGGGTAAACAAAATAAATATCAATCACATCATATACATAAGAAAATATCTTTTGAAAATATTAACCTTTAAAAGAAATCATAATTTCATAACATGGGATAAATCATAGTAGTGAACCTGAAAAAGAAATCATAATTTCATAACATGGGATAAATCATAGTAGTGAAATGTAATCCCAATAATCATAACATAAAACATGAAACATTGTGGCATACACACATAATCATAGAAATCATTTATTATTAGTCATGACTCATTTCCAAGACTATCTTATTGGACAAAGTCCATTTCTGAACCGTGTTCACTCCTTGTTTCAGTCATGTTTCACTGAACCTGTTTAACCTGCCGTTCCAGCCATATATATATCATGAGATATAAAATCTTTACCCAATTCATTGTAGGGATATATAGGTCCCAACCGTCTCATAATGATAACAATCTTATGTGTGCCACAAAATCATAAACCATACATCATAACATAACCCATGAAATAAAAATGGGAATCATAAACACCGAGACATCATAAAAGAATTCATATAAGATAAAGGAATTCATAAAAATAATTCCATCACAATATAATAAAATTAATGTAATAATAGGGATAGAAACCGAACCATTTATTATCTTAGATTGAAAATCATTTTTATAAAACACTTGAACTCCATTCATGAGGAAAATATCCATTCTAATTCAAAAAACAATCCTTTATTAACATGTCCTAAAAATCTAAACTAAAGCAAGTTGATTAAAAATAAACTTGAAAACTTTTAATGTAAGCTTCTTGGATTTTTTTTAAATATCCATTCATGTCGTATAAGTTAAAAAAACAATCTTTTCGTACTATTTTCGGAAAAGTCAAAAAAATACCTCGTATGAAAAATGACAAAAGATTCTATTCATATCTTTTACTAAAAACTCCCCAAAGGGTAAAATGGGATTTAAAAAATTTTAGGTGGATGAAAATAATATTTCATATTGAGGAAACATGGATGTGGATGATAAAATACACCCTAGTAAATTTCGAAGTATAAACAATCTCGGATAAAAATGAGATTATGATATTTTCCCTTACCTTAGGTCCAATTTGCATCGTAAGTGTCCGAACCTGCTGTATAATGATTTAAATAATGTTATTGACTTATTCCAAAATCATAATTATTTTTATTATATCATATATCGTCATATTTATAGCTTTTTATTTGAAATGTTTCATTACTACTTGTTATTCGGGTGTTTATTACTTTTTGTTCTTTTGCGTGTTTTGTAGAATAAATTCTTATTTTTCTTTTTAGGCTATAGATACCTCATTTCTAGAATGTTATTAGTGTAATATATATCATATTTATTCACTCAATTAATTTATTTAATCATTATGCAGTGAAAATCATGTAGAACGAGTCACATCACATCGTGGAGACGGTATTCCGTACGTACGCACGAGTGATGATATCATTCCCATGATCATGGAATTGTATTGGAGTGTATGTATACTATTTCAGAATAAATATCACTTTACAATAGTCATATATATTCATTATTTACATCATTATACCCATCCAAGTAAGGTGGTGGTGGAAAATATATTACACCATGGCGTGGAGACGGTATTCCATATGTACGCACGTGCGGTAATTTCGTTTCTCGTAGGATGGATAGATGGTGAAATAGGGTTGTTTCATACTTATAATAACATATCAGTATATTATTGATACTGATGTTATTACTTAACAATGAAAAAACAAAATAAGAATAAGTGGAAGAAGAAATAATGTTGAACGAATTGGTAATAGACATTACCTCTTCTTTGAAACGCCTCTTTGATATCTC
Source organism: Viscum album (assembly GCA_963277665.1). Classification (NCBI taxonomy): domain Eukaryota; kingdom Viridiplantae; phylum Streptophyta; class Magnoliopsida; order Santalales; family Viscaceae; genus Viscum; species Viscum album. Next base: position 573,435,609 of record OY728160.1, read on the forward strand.
TTTTTAGGGAACTAACATTGGTATTTGAAGAATACCAGGACCTCTATAATGTTTCTAGGGAAGTGGAGTGGAGAACGTGGCAGGGGTTGGCCGACCGTTAAGGCTCACAGTGGTGTGAGGAAGAGGGGGAGGAGGTTCCCTTTTATAAGGGAGGAGAGGGGCTCCTTTGGAAAAATTAAAAATATTATTTTATTATAAAGCCAAATTCGGTTTTCAATAGCTCCAAATAAATTTATTTCGAATATAAGGTGGGGATGGGTCGTATTCATCTCATCAAATAAAATTTATACAAGTTTATGTTCCTATTTTAACCGTATCATTTAGATTTAACATTAAGTTAAATAATTTTACTTTTATCGTGTCTTCTTGTGTTCTTATAATATAAGGTTAATAAACATTCTATAAGCAGCCAAAAGAACCCCAATTTGTTTATTATTAATATATATAACCATATCTAAGTCATTTGTCCGAACTGTAGATTTTTAGGAATAAAATAACAATTAATAATATAATATTTTAAAAAAACACTATTTTATGTCAATTTTGACAATATTTAGTAATTGATTTTTTTGAAAATCATAACAGAATGATTATTTCGAAAAAAATTAATTAAATCAATACTAACATGTCATATTAACCTATAAAATTAGTGTAATTCATAAAATGTCTCAAATTATATTTATTTGGGTATTTATAACATCAATTATGTCAATATTTCATTAATAAGATAATTTCTGCATCATCTTTGTGTCATAAATAAATTAACTTATATAAAGTCTAAAAATTAAAAATAAAATATAATTATGTATTAAATCATTTTATCTTTCTATTGAATATTTATCGTCATATTTATCTTATGAATAACCCTATATTAAAAAATATTTTCTTATTAAACTTTGATTTTAACTATTTTAACCCTTCTTTAAATAAATTAATAATAAATGTCCTAATCTAATACAAGTGGGCCTAAATGGTCATATTTTATTCCTAAGGTTGTTTCTGGTCGAATCATACTTATCAAAGAGAATTAAGACATGTGTTACGGTAATAATAATATCATTTTTACCCTTAATTACCCTATTTACTTTTAACCGTCGTAAATAAAAGTAAAAAGTTACTATTAACCAAAAAATATTTGCATCTCATTGAACCAAATTTTACATACATACATCAACCGTGTCTCTCAGAGTTTTGAAATTCCACTCATAGAAGCGGTGAAATTATGTTTTATGAAAAATTCAGTTTTTTTAACTAACACTTAGTGGTTTCACTATTCATCAAAAATTGAAAGTTTTCATAAAAATACCAAAATTTCACCCTAGGCTAATTTCTATATTCCGAATCCAAAAATGAAGTCAATTTTGAAAAACAAAATTTCAAAAAGTGTTTATTACTCTTCATAATGGCTAGTTTTAATAATATTTTAATAGCATCGCGTTGTTTAGTTAAACTCTGTATTACATACGACACAAGCTATTAAGGAAGGATGCAATTGCATGTAAAGAAAGCCGAGAAAGTGTTGTGTGTAGTAAAATATTTCTATGATGATTTATATAACATAAAATTCACGGGTGTTACAGGTGCTAATCCATGGAGATGGAGATGCTGGAATTTAATGGTGATGTTGTAACTTTAAAGGAACTGTAAATTTTGAATGTGATGCTAAGAAATTTTAAATTTGGTTTTTATTCATGGTTAATTAACGTGAAAAGTATTAATTTACATAAAGTGGAATTGATGAAAAAGAGAATGTAGTAACCTAATGATGTTATTCAACTGGTTGTGTGCTTATAGGATGCCTAGTCATAGAAATAGCAGCCCAGAGTCTGAGAGACGTTACCTGCAGTTGAGGCTAAAACTAGGTTATGCCCATAGTGTGGTTGTGAGTTATATATATTCTGTAATTTTTGTGTTTCTATAAACTACAGCACCATGTCGGTAAGGGAAACTGACACCCCTGGGATTTTGAGCCCTGGGGGTTGTTTTCCCCAACATTCTGGTGGGAGGATGAATTGCTGACTACCCCCTTTGACCCTGCTCTCTTCTCTTGGTAGATACTACTATCATTGGAACAATAGTTAGTTTGTCCCATATATGTGTGTAGAGGGCTATAATGGCTTGTGGTTATTTCTACACATATATTCTGGATATAGTATCCTATGGACTACTATAGTTGTAATGTGTATAGGTTGTGATGGCTTGAGGATCCTTACGCGGTGTATGGGTCGTAATGGCTTGAGGTACAATACCCAAAGTATGATACATGTTATGTGGGATATGCTGGCTCTCGAAATTTAACTGGTTACATTTGGTGGTGAGGATGGTGTGGTGCTTCTCCCAGTTGTCTGCAGGCAAGCCTTTGTGGTGCACGTGGTGTATATTTTGGAGCTTGGCCCAAGTGTATACGGGTGAGCCTTTGGAGAGAGATGCACATGACGTATGTTGTTGGGGAAAAGCAGAAAACCAGTGAGGAGGTAGTAGCGGGGTAACCTTGATATTATTTAATATATATACTATATTCTTGTATGTTTTACTTGGTGAGACTAGCCATGTTGAGGTTGGGAACATAGTATACCTATTTAGGTGATGAGTCAGTTTTACTTGTTGTTCACTGTGCTTTAGCATGCTTTCTTTACTTTTTCACGAGAGGCTTCAGGAAGGATCCTACTGAGTATACTATTATACTCCCCCTAAGTATATATAAATTGTTATCAGGTCACTTGGAGTAGGATGGAGATCAGGCTGGTTACTACTAGCTTGTGGTTGCAGGAGCTGTTTGGGCTTGTGTTCGCTGTTGATTTAGTTTCTTTTGAGTACATGTAGTTTCCCCTTTCAGTTGTTGTACTTTTTTCATGACATTACATATATGCACTTGGTTTTTCTTCTACATTTCAGTTCTGAGTTAGAGTTGGTTGGTGTCTGTCTTATCTTTCTCTTCCACATGTGTTCTCTTAGAAGGTAATGCCTCCCATTTGTGTGTTTACTATACCCTCGGTGCTAGTCGCCAACCTGGGGCCTACTGGAGGCAGGACTCGGGGGTCATTATCTCCATTCTCACATTACCGGCCCAGGAGGGGTACACTTTGTGGGGAGGGGGTCGTGACAGAGTGGTACAAAGGTCTAGTTGAGGTATAGGATGGAGTTTGGAGCTAGGCACATGTGAGGATGCATGGGTTGGTAGGGTAACATTGTCATTCATGTTTAGCAAGTGGGGAAATCACTAGAGACTGGTAGAGTCATAGGCATTTACGGCACCCTATGATCTGCTTCACGGATCATTAAGTTTACAATGGATACTAAACAAGGTGATGCTGGTTTTAGGGTAGAGACCTAGGAAAGGATCATGCATCATTATTCTCTATGTCTGTGTTTGAATGGGTAGACCGTAGGATAGGTTACCCTAAAATTAATGAACGAAAAAAAATTAATTACTGTTGATTCATCCATATTATAGGCTTAGGATCTCTAATAGTATGTTCTTTTGCAGGTATGGCACCAGGTTGACGCCCTCGTCAGGTTTGCGTAGATGATGTCCAGCTGGCTGTCCCAGCAGATCGATGCAAGGTGGATGTCGACGATGACGACTCTTGGAGGAAGACACTCCGAGAGTTTCAGTTCCAGATTCTGCAAGAGTATGAGGGCTCTGTTTCATATATGGCCATGGATGACTGGTTAGAGGAGATTGAGATAGGCTTCAGTTCAATCCATGCACGAAAGGACCACTGGGTGTCCTTGGTTGTGACGATGCTATGTGGATCAATGAGGTAGTGGTGGTGGTTGTTCCTCGGGGATCTTGAGGATTCAGCGATCTCATGGTAGGAGTTCTAAGACAAGTTTAGAGTTGAGTTCCTTTCTTCGACTGTGAAGGCGTCCAGTCAACTAAAGCTTCTTACCCTTCTGCGGGGGACCTCCAGTGTTCGAGAGTTTTCAATCCATTTCAGGATCCTTATACGATATGATTCGGACCTATTACTAGATTAGGAGGCCTAGGTGAGGCATTTCAAGGATTCATTATGTCCAGAGATCCAGCGCCAGTTCACCCCATTTATGCTGAAGACATATCTTAAGGTACTAGAAAGGGTAGAGGTTGTTGAGAGGACTTTGACTAGGACTGGATCTTCACGAGAGGAGAATCAACACGATTCCTCATAGAGCAGTGTTTTGGTATGGGGTTCCTGGTTTTCAGGGATGAAGAGTTTCTGTTCACCTAGGGGTTGGTCCCAGCCTTTCATATCTCGTTACTCCTGATTCGGAAACTCTCAGGCCTATGCCAAGGGATTAGGTGCTTTTTTTGTGGTGGTCGTGGCCATCAGTAGCAGGAGTGCCCGACCTTTCAGAGCAGTCATCGTGTATCAGGTGCTATGCTTCAGGTTCCTCCTTTGAGATATTTCTAATCGAGGCTACAGTAGCAGTTTTTACCAGCTTTAGACCACTAGAGGGTAGATGGGGTAGGCAGAGGATATCCCCATGAGGCCACCCGTCCTCAGAGAGCAGAGCACGACCATGGTGGTGGTCATCATCAGGGTCAGAGAGGCCACGAAGGAGGTCATGGTTGGATTCATGCTCTAGAGTTTCCAACACCAGACGAGCCAGATGACGTTCGAGGTACCCTTTCCTTGATCTCTACCTTGGTGTATTCTTTTTTTGGATTCAGTAGTGAGACAATCCTTCATATCACCTACCCTTGTCCATGCCTTGGGACTTGAGTTAAAGAATCTTCTAGTGCCCATGGCATTGACTACACCAATTATAGGTCAAGCTAACTTGTTTGAAGTATGTAGAGAATGTGAGCTAGTGTTGGGGAAACACCGCTCTTGTGGAGATTTCCTATTTTTACGAATACAACCATATGATGTCATCCTTATCATGGATTGGTTGTATTTAGTGCAGGATATTGTGGATTTCTTTAGGAAGAAGGTCATTTTCCATGGTATCGATGGAGAGCAGGTGGTGTTTGTTAGTGAGCGGGATCCTCATATGGGTCATAGGCAAGTTTCATCCTTATCATCCATGATGGCTGAGTTAATGCTGAGTTCTTTAGAGTTTCTGCAGTTGTTGTTTTCTAAGTTCGTAGAGGAGTACCCTGATGTTTTTCCAGAAGAGGTTGTAGCCTTACCCCTCGACGAGAGATCGAGTTTGGGATCGATCTATAACTAGGAGAGTCTCCTATCTCTATGTCTCTGTATAGGATTACCCATTCTGAGTTATGAGAGCTATATATACAGCTTGATGGTCAGTTGGAGTGCAGTTTTTTTTCGGCCAAGTGTGTCACCATGGGCTGAACCTGTGTTGTTCGTGAAGAACGCCGATGACAAATTAAAGATGTGTGTCGATTATTGTAGTTTAAAAAAAGTGACAATAAAGAACTGGTATCCTATTTCGCGGATTTATGAATTACTCGACCAAATGAATGGTGCAAGTTGGTTTTTAAAGATCGAATTGCTGTCAGGATATCATCAGATGCGTGTAAAGGATTAGAATATTCCAAAGGCTGCTTTCTATTCTCTTCATGGGCATTATGATTTCATTGTAATGCCATTCGGAATGACTAATGCTCCAGCTGTGTTCATGGGATTGCTGAATGTTGTGTTCTGCAAGTTCCTGGAGAAGTTCATGGTAGTCTTCATCGATGACATCCTTGTGTACTCCACATCTGAAGAGGTGCATGTTGAGAATCTGCGAGCCCTTTTGGCAGTCCTTTGTCGACATCATCTATTTGGGAAGTTGTTGAAATGTGAGTTTTGGGCTTGAGAAGTCCATATCATTGGGCATGTGGGTCCCAACAGGGCGTTTCGGTGGATCCATTGATGATAAAAGCAGTTGTGTCATGGGAAGCCCTAAAGACAGTGTCATAGGTGCGATGTTTACATGGTCTCGTAGGCTATTAAAGTAGGTTCGTGACCAATTTATCACAGGTTGTGGCCCCTATAACTACATTGACCAGAAAGGATCCAACCTTCATATGGACTGATCAGTGCTAGGTATCCTTCGAGTATCTAAAGGAGAAGTAGTAAGTGATCCAGTCCTTTTTCTTCCAGGTGAGGGAGTCCATTTTGATATCTTTTGTGATGCATCGCATATGGGGTTAGGATTTGTTCTCATGCAGTTAAGTTCAGTTGTTTCTTATGGGTCTTGGCTGTTGCAACCCCATGAACGCAACTATTTCACCAATGATATTGAGTTTTCATTCATTGTGTTTTCTATGAAGTTGTGGAGACATTACCTCATTGGTGAATGCTTTGTGGTCTTCACCGACCATAAGAGTTTGAGGTATGTTTTCTCCCATCGGGACATGAACTTACGACAAAATTGGTGGATGGAGTTCATTCTAGAATAAGACATTGATATACCGTATACACTTGGAAAAGGGAATGTTGTAGATGATGCGCTGAGCCGAAAGTCACGTAGTGATGCTCTGTGTGAATCCGGTGATTCTTGGAGAGTAATGGAAGAATTTTCAGCTTTGCATCTTGACATGGGAGAATTTGGGGGAAGAGGTTGTCTTTTACAGATGATGGTATAGTCATCCCTTATACAGAGGGTGGAAGAGTCCCAGTTGGGGGATCCAGAGGTGGTGGTTTGGAGAGACCAAGTTGTTTTTAGTGAGGCCCCAGATGGTTGGTCTGAAGATGAACACCACCGAGTGTTGTATCATGGAAGTATTTTTGTTCCCTTTAAAATGCGTGAGATGGTCCTTAGAGTGTTACATGATTCTCCTTTAGCGTATCATCCTTGTGTGAAAAATATGTACCGATCCTTGAGGAGCCAGTTTTGGTGGCCTAGGCTGAAACGTGCGGTTATAAAGTTTGTGTCTCGATATTGAGTCTGCCCGAAGGTGAAGGCCGAGCACCGTGTTCCTAATGGTCTTCTCCAGCCATTATAGATACCTCATTGGAAGTAGGAGGACATCTCAATGGAATTTGTCAAATTTTTTCTCATGCCCCAGGAGGACATGACACTATTTGGGTGGTAGTGGATCGTTTAACAAAATCAAGCCATTTTATAGAAATTAAGAAGTGAAGCTCATTGGATGTTTTGTCGAGGCGGTATCTGGAGGAGGTGGTGAGACTTCATGGAGTCCCTAGGATGATCATTTATGATCGATATCATCGTTTTACGCCCAGGGTGTGGAGAGGTCTCTAACATGCTTTTGGTTCTCAACTATGCCTTAACACTGCTTTTCATCCTCAAACTGAAGGTCAGACATAGCAAACCATCCAGACACTTGAAGAAATGTTTCTCTCTTGTGTTCTTGATTTTGGAGGTTCATGGTTGAGTAAAATACCCTTGGTGGAGATTTCCTACAATAATAGTTTCCGATCTATTATTGGTATGGAGCCATTTGAAGCATTGTATGGTCGAACATTCCGTTCTCCATTGTTCTGGACTGAGGTCAGAGAGTTAGCAATTCATAGACCGGATCAAGTACAGAATACAATAGAGATAGTTCAGGTGATTCGTGGGGGGATGAAGGAAGTGCAAGATTGTCCGAAATCATATGACGATCAGATAAGGAGACACTTAGAGTTTAATTTTGGGGATCATGTGTTTCTGAAGGTGACTCCCCGTAATGGGCAGCGAAGGTTTGTTCGTGGGAGTAAGATTTCTCCCCGCTTTGTTTGGACTTTCGAGGTGTTAGCTCATGTTGGATCTGTGCCGTATCAAGTAACACTTCCCCCACAAATGAGTCGACTACATGACATTTTCCATGTATCACAGCTACATCGTTATCTTCATGATGACTCCCACATCATCGAATGGGGAGAGATTGATGTTGATGATGATTCCACCTTTGAGGAGCGACCTGTGGAGATCCAAGACTACATGGAGAAGGTTTTGCACGGGCTATCCATCCTTTTCGTTCATGACTTCTGGCGACACGGCGGCTTGGAAAAGATTAATTGAGAATGTGAGTCACAGATACGTGCTCAATACCAAGAGTTGTTTGATGTTTAACTCTTTTAATGTATCGTTGTAACTTATGTGTTTGTGGAACTTTCATGCTTATGAGATGTCTTCCTTCGTTGCTTTGGTGGCTTGATCTCTTTTGAGAGGTATCTCGTTGGGTGGTTGTTCAGACCCTGTTTCGTTTTCTCTTTAGGTGGGTTTTGGATTTTCTAGGACGAGAATGTTTTGAGAGGTATCTGATGTAATGGCCCTGACCTCTCTGATCCATTACATTGTGAAAAATGTGATTCTAGAGGTGTTTAGGGAATGTCAAGGTGACTTGGGGGTGCGTTTGGGTGGACTTTTGAGGAAAGATAAAGGGTGATAGCTTTCTCATGGTGGGCACACGGTCTGCCTAAACCATGCGGCGAAACCGTGCAAGGCTTGTATTGAGGGAAGTGGCTAACGTACGGTTACCACACGATTTTACTAACTGTGTGGACTAACCATGTGAGGAGGGGCTATCGAGGTAGAAGCTAATGCATAGTTAGTTAAACTGTGCGAACTAACCGTACATGCACGTAAAGTTAGATCCTAAAATTGTGGATCTAACTCATTTTGCCATTAATCACCTCGTTTAAGCCCCTAAGCGGCCATAAATCAGGATTACTCTTACTTCGAGGTGGAAGAACCTCTCCCACGCATTTTGGAGGCGATCTGACGGATTCTCTTTGTGATTCGAAGATGGTTTCTCGAGGTAAGTGATCCTTTTTGTTTCGTTTTTAGATCTACATAGATATACTCCACCTTTTCTCTCGAGATTTTAGATCTATGCTTGTTATGGGTATATCTAAGTGTGTGGATGTCATTTATGATGAACATTGGTCTTGGTTGTGATAGGATAGGATATTTAAGGAGGATTTGTGGAGAATCGACCTGATTTCTTGAGTTTTCATTGACCTTTGAGGTAGGATATTTGTGGATTCTTTAATTGTTATGTGCAATAGTAGAGTTAGAATGATTTAGCCCTTTCGATCACAATGGAATTAAACTAATTAAATATTTTAACCGGATTAAAAAATTGCATTGAACGTATGTCGTTGCATCATGTTTTTTATATAGTGTTATATATATGCCTTTCTTGTTAGCATGTTGTTCTTGAATAATTAATAATGAACATAAATATGGAATTGATTGATAATTAATTGGATAAAAAATAACGAGGCATGAAAATGAATCTGGTTCTTGTGGTAATTTGATGTTGATTAAGTTGGCATAGTAAACATGTTTAATCCTTGTGATAGCTTACTGTTTTGGTTCATGATGTTTTAACCAACTAATTGAATATGTTAATTCAAGATGGATTTATGAACATGATTAATTGAATTCCCTAAAGGGTTATGAGTTACCCTCTTGTTGTGAATTTGGGCTGAGAGGCCAATTGATGTAATGTGTTGTTTTCCTACTGCTTGTTTTGTGAAGTGACCCTGGAGGGGTGTTGTGATATGTGGAGGTAGGGAGGCCTTGTGGTTATGGAAGTGGTTGACGGCTAGAGTGGCGAGATGCATCGATTTATGCATGTGGGTGTCGAGGAGGACACCCGGGATGATGGTATGGGATGGATGTGCTGGCTGAAGGATTGGTGGTTTGATTGGTTTATAACTAATTTACATTTCACCACTACTCATGGTGGCTATTTTTGCTCACCATTATTCTAAAAGGGTCAAAGATGCGCGGGGTATGCCACAGGCTTTCCGTGCTTAGCCTCTCGAGGGAGAATGGGCCCACGCTCTTGCTATAGGCGGCAAAGACTTGAAGGGTAGTATATCTCCTCACCTTGTTGATCCCCCTTGTGTTTAGTAGCGTAAGATGCTTTTCTAGAATGCCTGGGAATATGGGAAAGTAATTTTGAAAAGAAATTTTGATTAAATGGTGATAATCCATGTGGATGGAGATGCTGGAATTTAATTGTGGTGTTCGAACATTAAAGAAAAGTAAATTTTAATGTGATTCCATGAACGTTTAAATGTGGTTTTTGTTCAAGGTTAATTTATGTGCAAAAAATTAACTAACAAAAAGTGGAATTTATGAATAAGGGAATGAAGTAACCACATTAAGTTCTTTAACTGGTTGTGTTCTTATAGGATGCCTAGTCTTAGAAATAGTATCCCAGAATCCAAGAGACGTTATCTGAAATTGAGGCTAAGAATAGGTTATTCCCATAGTCTGGTTGTGAGTTTTATATATTCAATAATTTTTGTGTTTCTATATGCTACTCCACCCTGTCAGTATGGGAAACTAACACCCCGAGGATTTTGAGCACTGGGGGGTGTTTTCTCCAACATTCTGGTGGGAGGATGAATGGATGACTACCCCCTTTGACCACGCTCTCTTCTCTTAGTAGATACTAGTGTCGTTGGCACATTGGTTAGTTTTACCCATATATGTGTGTAGAGGGATGTAATGGCTTGGGGTTATTTCCACGCATAAATATTGGATATAGTATCCTATGAACTACTATAGGTGTAACGTGTATAGGTTGTGATGGCTTGAGGATCCTTACATAGTGTATGGGCTGTAATGGCTTGAGGTACAATACCCGACATATGATACACATTATGCGGGCTTTGGTGGCTCCCGGTATCTACCTGGTTACTTTTGGTTGTGAGAATGGTGTGGTGCTTCACCCAGGTGTCTGCGGGCAAGCCTTTGTGGTGCACATGGTTCAGATTATGGAGCTTGGCCCATGTTTATATGGGCAAGCCTTTGGAGAGAGATGCACATGACGTATGTTGTTGGGGAAAACTGGAACCCTAGTGGGAATTAGTAGCGGGGTACCCATGATATTAATTACTATATATACTATATTCTGGTATGCATTACATGGTGAGAGTAGCCATGGTGAGGTTGGTAACATAGTAAACCTATTTAGGTGATGAGTTAGTTTCACTTGTTGTTCACTGTACTTTAGCAAGCTTTCTTTACTTTTTCATGAGAGGCTTCAGGACGTATTCTACTTAGTATACTGTTATACTCACCCTACGTATATATAAAAATTTTTCAGGTCACATTGAGTAGGTTGGAGATCAGGCTAGTTACTATTAACTTGTGGTTGCAAGATCTGTTCGGGCTTGTGTTCGCTGCTGTTTTACTTTCTTTTGAGTACTTGTAGTTTCCCCTTTCAGTTGTTGTACTTTTTGCCTGACATTACATATGTGCACTTGGGTTTTCATTTATATTTCAGTTCTTATTTGGAGTTGGTTGTTTTCCGTCTTATTTCTCTCTTCTTCATGTGTTCTCTTAGAGGTTAATGCCTTCAATTTGTGTGTTTACTATACCCTCGATGCTTGTCCCTAACCCGGGGCCCTCTGGTGGCAGGACACGGGGGGTCATTATCTCTCTTCTCCCATTGCCTACCAAGGAGGTGTACACATTTTGGGGAGGGGGTCGTGAATTTATGAATTATAAAAAAATAAATATCTATTCATGATAAATATGTTAAAAAACATTCCCATCATACTTTTTGTTGATAATTCAAAAATCATCTAATATAAAAAATTTCAAAATACTACTTTTATAAAATTTGATAACAATTTACCAATTGGTAATATTAACTTTATTTTTTTTAAAAATTGTCAAAATAAAATTTAGAAATAAATAATTATAACACATTGACAATGATGATAAATCTTCCATAGTAATACATACATATAAAAAATCTCATTTAATAATGAAATTGTGAAATAATCTCATACCATAGGTTCAATTTTCTTTTTTTATATATGAATATCCTATATAATGATTTAAAAATTTTCATTTACTTATTTTAGAGTCATAACTCATTTTATGATATCATATATGATCATATTATTAACTGTTTGTTGGTAACATTTTTACACATCCATTGGGTGTTAACTTCATTTTTTCATACACATGTTTTGTCGAATGAGTTCTTATTATACTTGTTAGGTTATAGTTATATCATATAAATAATGGTACTAGTATAATATATATCAAATTTTTTCATCCCATTCATTTTTATAATCATTCCTTAATGAAGATATTGTAAAATGAATCACATTACATCATGGTGATGGTAGGTCTTACATACGCACCACTGATGATATCATTTATTTAATTATTTAATGGTATTTCTATGGATGGTGTATTATATTTCAGAATCAATATAATTTTATAATAATAATATATAGTTATTATTTATATTTCTATACCCATACAAGTTGTGTGGTGGTGAAAACAGATTACACCACAGTGTGGAGACAGTAAGCCACATGTGTGCGTCAATAGAGATTCCATTTTTTATAGGATGGATGGAAGGAAGAATATGATTATTTTTTAAGAATAGAATCTTATGAGAATATAATTGACATGGAATTTTTGAATTTATAATGCAGAAACACATGAATAAAATTTATAAGAAGAATGAAGATTGAAAGAATCAGAATAAAAGATTACCACTTTTTCGATGTGCTGCCTCTAAATATTCTTATAAATCACTATAGTTTTTCATTGAAGAAGAAAATATCCCCTATAATGAAACTGATTAAGATTATAAATGAAATGGTTAGGGGATATAAGGAACAATATTCTCCATCTGAAGTGAAGGAGTGAGGGAGGAGGTTCCCTTTTATAATTGAGACATGGGCCGCATTTGGGATCTCCAAAACTATTTATTTATAATAAAATAAAACCTTATAAAAAAACATTGAAAATGTATAAATGTAAATGATTGGATGGGATATTTTTGTTATATAATCAACCAATATATTTTAGAAAAAATAATTCTGTCAATTTATACCCTATCATTTTAATTAACACATAGTTAATTTAATTTATTTTAATCTATTTTAGTAAATATTTATATATTAAAAGAGTGTGATATTTACATATGTGATTTCAATTCGACCATAAATAAATACCTTATACCATTTTCAGAAAAATCATAATTATTCAATATTTTAATTTATATATATATACATATATTTCATAATTTAATAAAATAATTATTTTGATAAAAAATCAATAGTTTCTATTTAGACACTATTTAATCAATTCTTTTTTAAAAATATTAAAATTAAAACATATATTCAGAAAAAAATTATTTTTTTATGATTTCAATGTAATTAATAAAATTTATTTTAACCATTAATTATTTAAAATTATATTTGGTTTAATATTTTGAATAATATTTATTTGATATTTCCCATAATAAAATAATTAATAAAATATTTTAATGTAGTTATTTAATATTATTATTTATTGAATATAAGTAATGAAAATATTTTGACAAACATAAATCCTATATATTTTATAATAGTACTCATAATAGAATATATACTCTATAGAATCCATCATTTAAAATGTTATATTTATTAAACCATTATCGTTAAAAGATTCACATCACCTTAAATAAGATAATTAAAGTGTCATAATCACTGCTATAATGCCATAAATGTTAGATAACTCGACCCTTGTATGGTAATTGTAGATATATACATGTCCAATATTATTTGGGATGGTTTTTGTGTCTTTTAATTATTATTATCAGTTTAATAAAAATTATTTTTTGATTTCTCATCATGTAAATCATTTCTACATCATTTTACTATAATTTTTAAGGAAATTATATATTTCATAAAAATTAAAAATAAATTATCATGATAAATGAAAATTTATTATATATAAAAAATATTTATTTAAAATTGAATTTATCTTCTATATATCTTTATTTTAAAAATTATTTATTTTTAAAAATATGAGTAAGTGGTATTTCACATTTCATTAAATAAAATAAAACAAATTTCATATCCTCATCCAATTGGCTTTCAAAAGACACCATTTCAAACCAATTAGGATTTTGGCCACAAAAACCCCATAAAAATATATTAATACATGTTTTACTGTAATTTCATAAGATTATTTTTACCCATAATTAAAAGATTTACCCTTTTACTATATTAATATAAATTACGAATATTACTATTCATAATGCCCAAAAATAAAGGGGAAGTATTAAAATTATCTAGAATTAATGATTTAAAATATTGAATCAATTTTTATAAATTAAAATTACATGATTTGTAGTATTTAATTAAAAATTAATCTCGTTGTCAAAAAGAGAGAACAAGTTTTAACTCTTAAAACATTGAAAAAGATTGAATTGTTTTACTCTTGAAATCAATTTATTATTAATGATAAATAAATAAACTATATTTATTAATAAAATATGTTTTTATAAATTAACAAAAATCAATTGAATAATTTAACCTAATAAATTATTTTGATGAAAATGGGTTTTTAAATTAAAATTATGTATAATTTTACTATTCAAAAAAATATTAAAGTGATCTGAAAAATATAATAAATTCATCAAATGTCAATATTTTTTTCACAATTCCCAGGAACAAGATTATTATTTCATAAAAAATAATTCATGTGTCAAAATATTAACTTAAAATGGGTTTTCATTGAAAGGTGAAAAATTACCCTTTTGAAAATTATATGTTTTAATACACCAAATAAGGTTAATTGATATCCCATGAAAAAAAATATCTACTAGATGAATTTGAAAAATATTTTATTAAATATATAAAAAATATATTTTATTAATTAAATTTAAAAAATGTAAATCACATAAAAATTATAAATGATTTATACTTTTCATTTACAGTACTTTTTCATAAGTTAGTTAAATTTATTCCTATTAACCGAACATCTATTTTATAATAGTCATTTTATAGTAAGTGAATATCCCACTGATGAAATATATAGTAGAGGAGAATGGTAGAATTACTATTTATAGAATTTTCTAACTTCATAGGATTACTACAACTCAAATGTGACAGCATCAACAATGGCGGTATTAGGTCGGATTATTTGGGATTCAGTGGTCCTTTCTATGGGGTGTCCAGAATGTTTGAGGTCCATAAAAACTAACATCCTTTGATAGTAGAAGCTGAAGTATCATTTAAATGAATATGTAGGAATTTTGTGTTTGATGTCCATGAGATTCTAGTAATGGTGGTAGGACACGATCTGGATAAAAACAATTCGAAGCATCTGGTGTAGGCGAAGCATGATGTGTGTCTTGATGTAAGAACTACTTCGATGATGTAAGGATTGCAGGATTGATATATTGTGGTTGGATAACATCTGGATATAGTGGTTTCAAAAATAAATATTTCTAATAAATATGTTACTCTCATTACAAAAAGGAATGAGGAATGATTTATTATAACGTATATTATGATAATGACTTTCCCTTACACAATTACTATTATAATATTTTTTTCTTCCGTTATAATATTCATTGTTTTCTTTATAGAAAATACTTATTTATATCTTTTATATCTATCATTAAATAGGGGTTTTAAATGGATTTAGTATTTTAATTTCATGAAATGATTTCCTGTTAGAGCGAAGAATGTTTTCATGAGTGTATCATTGAAAAATCCATATTTTATGTGATATTATTTTTTTATGATTCTTAATAAATAGAAATATGATATTTTATTCCATTAATAATGATTTATGAATTTTTTTATTAAAAAATAAGGTGGAGTGGTTTTCGTATTATTAATGGATTTGTGGTTCCATGATAAACCATTGATAGATGTATCTGTGATTTCCCTCCAATGCATTGTGTATGGAATTCGAATGTATAGTTATTCTATTATTACTAGTTATTGTAATATATATATATATATATATTATTTTTGGTGCAACCTAAATTCTATTATCTATTATTTCTAATGTATTTTCTTGTATTTATATGAATTCACAATTTATGATATTGACCATATGTTTAAGAGAATGTACAATTTACATTTTAGGATTAAAATGTAAAATATTGTGAAAATTATTATCTATGTATTTTGGACATTATAGAAACATTTGATATTTTTTTCTCCTTTAAAATTTCATATAAAAATATTTCACAAAATTATTTTTTCAGAAGAGGTGATTTTCCCAGTAACAAAATGTTTATTTTTAGGCAAACATATATTTAGAAAAATGATTTTTTATAAGAATTAATCAACATCCAGACGTTACCATTTTTCTTATTTAAATTATTGAAATTTATTCCACATTACATGTTATAAAAAATAAGTCACATTATTTTAATGTTGAATAGGGAAAAATATGATGTCAATATGAAAAAATGAATATATTACATAAAACATAATCATATTTCTTTATAAATTACATTTTTATGAAAAAATAATTATACATAGAAATTTCCAAATTTAAATATATTTTTTATGTATTAATTACCTAACTAATCAAATATAAGTTTAAATTCACTTTCGAAATTCAAGAATGGAATATACAGTTTGAAGTCACCAGAATATTTCTATTTATGGTCCATCCCTTACACATCAATTTATATAAAATATATTTTAATATGAAAAAATACATATAAAATAATTTTTTATATAATTTTTTTACTAATTTTAAACATTCATTTGTGAATATGTATTTAATATTTTAAATACTAATTTCCAAATATGTGAATATTTTAATTTTTTAGAAAAAAATAATATTGAGGGAAATTGTTTAAAAAAAATTAAATGGATTATATACTTTATAAAGTGATAAGATATCATTTGAAAAATAAATTCATTATTGGTGGGGGTGAAAAATAAATTAGTTTCTTATGGTCCTCCATTTTATGTATTAGATGTCAATTATCATTTCAAACTATGTTATTTTTTGTAAATAAAATTCTATTTTAAAAAATGATACTCATTCTCCCTAATAAAATGACACCTAATATTCCTTGTTGAAACCACAAACATCATTAAGGTTCCTCTAATAAATAAATTTAATTTTACCCCCTAGAAACCCTCTATCACTATTGTTATCTTTAGGTCACAAAAAAGACTGTCAAATACAATTCATTGGAAGGGAGGTTCTTAATGAATTATTTAATCAATCAATATAAGTATTTTCATTTTCAATAATAATAGTTTATAATTTTATTATTAATATCTACATCAGTATGGCATAAAAATTTATAACATTTTATTTAAATAATTATTAATCAATAATATTTACATTAACATAATTCAACAACGTATATCTACTAATTTATTAATTATATTATTTATTATTCGACTTAAATACAACACCCCATGATTTTTTGAGAAAGATTATATTAATTCGTTTGATGTATTGTGTTATACACTATAGACTGATTAACTAGTGCTATACACAACACTGTATTATCTTTTAGTATACGCAACACAATTCTTGACTTTTGTTGCACACAATTTCAAGTTCATTCGATAGAATACATTTCATGAAACCCTTAGTATTGATATTTTTAAATGTCTAAATTAACTATGTTTGGATTATATTATATGCAACACTAGAGGAATCATTCACAACATACAACAATAACATGGCTTACGTTACACACAAGAATGACCTTCCTCAATAGTTTTCATTGTACGTGATACCGAGTTTCACTAAAAAATGATATATTAATGAAATTTTATTATTTAATGGGATATAAACTATTTTTTAAAACTATTTTTCACCACATTTTTCTTTTTATAATAGTATAATTCATATTACATATTTTCTAGAAAAATATATGAGAATTACATTTATTTTTTCGAATAAAAGAAGTATTGTTTTAAAAATAAATTCTTACTACCTTTTGATGGAGAACTGATTTAAAATCTAGTTTTGGACTCTTTTATATGTTATTTTTGAAAAAATAAACTTATTCTATAGAATTGAAACATAAAAATATACTTTAGTTGATATTTTGGTATTTTTTAATAAAATAAATTTTTTAATGAATAGTAAAAACTACAACATTTTAATCCAAAACAGCTTTTTTATTTAATTTATTTATATAGTAATAGTATCTTTTTAATTGTTTTTAAACTAAAATTGGATTACATTTTTATCATTTAATCAAAATTTGGTCATTGAAAATAATTTTACATGTAAATTGGACAATAACACATGTCAATCTGTTGATTGTTATTATATCTAAAAAACAGATTTTCAGTTTTGACAATGAGAACAAATTTTATATTAATTAATAAAACTTCAGTGTTTTGAATTTGGAAAAATGGATTCCAAATTTGTAATAAAATGGTTAAAATTATTTAAATACACACCATTTATTTTTCGATATTATGAATAGTGACTAGTAATTATTCTATTGGCTTCAATATTACAGAACATGGGTATCCTTGGGTCGATTTTGGGACCCTGTGTATTAACATGGATGTGAAAATGACATTTTATAAGAAATAATTTAATGTAAAGGTAATTATATCCTAAAAATATATCTTTTACTAAATAGATATTAATATAGGGTCATATTACTGATATATATTTCTATATATAGTCATTAGATATCTAAAAATATTTCCTATATAAGAGTATTTGTTTTTTTACATTTGATAAATATATTTATTTATGGAATAATTATTATGTAGTGACTTCCTAATTATTGAATGATTCAAATAAATAAATTTATAAATATTTTAATAAATTTAATATGAACATCTTTTTTCCAAACATGAATATTTTGTATTAAATTGACATATTAGTAATGAGTTAATTTTCTTTATAAATAGGAATCAGGTTGTTATGAATATTTAAAAATGGCTTGTATGAATAGTGTCAAAAATTGACATAATTCATAAATTTGAAAAATAAAATAGTTTATTAAATGATATTAAATTCCTAAAAATCTAATAATTGTCCAAATTGTTATTATAAGTCCAAATATGACATAAATAACTTTTTTTGGGTCTATTGACATGATCTGGTAATTACTATAACCCCATATTTTAAAATAACATGATATCACAATAAGAATTAAAAGGGTAAAATACGGGTGAAACCGAAAACATACGGATTACGATATATTTAAAACACCTCTAAATATTAATTTATTATGTTTATTAGAACCCAAATCATATTATATTCAAGATAAATAAGTTTTGGACCTTTATTAATTGACATTGAATTTATAATAAAATAGTATTTTGAGAATTTCCTAAAGTTCCACTCCGTCTCTTATAAAAGAGAACCTACTACCTCCCCTTATCACTCCATTTTGAGCCTTCAATATTGGCCAATACCTGACCATTTCTATTATAAACATCCCTATTTAAAATCTAGATTTCTTTTCATCCAAAATTACCATCTCCAGAACACTATAACGAAATTTAAAGGAGGCACATCGAGGAAAAGTTAATATCTTTTATTGATTATTTCAATGGTATATCTTCTCCTATTTCCTAATATTATGTTGTTTCATTATAATGTTATAACATAAGTATAAATAATATATTTATATGTTATTATAAATGATAAACAACCTTATTTCACCTTATTTCCATCCTACGAAAAATGAAATCATTGTGTGTATGTACGTATGACCTACCGTCTCCACGTCGTGGTGTAATATATTTATCACAACCACCTTACTATGATAGGTATAATGGTAAAAATAATAACTATATATCATTATTATATAATTATACCAATTCTGAGAAACTATACACCATCCACTTCAATACCATTTACAATTTTGGGAATGACATCGTCGTTCCTATGTGCGTTCTTCTAACCGTCTCCATGGTGTGATATAATAAATTCTACAAAATTTTCCTGAAACATGGATTATATAAATGAAATTAATGAACAAATGTTATATATATATATTATAATAATACCATTTTATAAATTATTTAACTATAACCTAAAAATATTAATAATAATATATTCCACAAAACATACATAAGAACATAAAGTAGTTAATACTCGAATAAATAGTAACAATGAAATGTCACTAATAGATTACAATATTATCATACATATTATTATAAATTATTATGATTATGTATTAAATCAGTTTCATTATTAATATCATTATAAATGAGGTTCTTATACATATAAATCATATCATTCATAAGTTAATGGATGATTTTTCAATCTCATTTTTATTCAAGATTATTTATACATAAGTAATTATTAGGGATATATTTATCATCCATGTCCTTATTTTGTAAAAATGTTTTCAATAATTGCTTACTATTATACTATTATTGGTTAAATTCATTTTTACCCAGTTTTTACTTTTACTATTTGGCATATAAGAAATAGTTATTTTGTTTACAATACAAGATACTTTTTTACTATTCTGCAAAAGCACGAGAAAAATATTTTTTACCTTATACAACATGAATGGATTTTTACTATTTGATGATACCATATTTACAAAAATCATCCTATAAATTATTTCAATTTTATTTTAAAATAAATTCTTTTCTTTTAAAATTGGGATGAATTTTGAGAAATGAAATTGTTTTGAAGTAGAAAAGTTATTTTTTAAGAAGTAAGTTCAATTGTTTTATCAATATTATTTCCCATATAACATTACATGTGATGAGATTATATCCCTATTATTAAATTTATTTTATTTTTTATGATGGAATTATTATT
This sequence comes from Viscum album, assembly GCA_963277665.1. Lineage (NCBI taxonomy): Eukaryota > Viridiplantae > Streptophyta > Magnoliopsida > Santalales > Viscaceae > Viscum > Viscum album. The sequence goes on from OY728160.1 coordinate 573,455,994, forward strand.
ATATAATCCATTTATATTTTAGGTATTACTATGAATGATGTTTAAGAAACCAATTTTATTTTATGGGTTATACTGTGATGAATGATTTATGTTTTTCTGGCACATGTAAGAATAATGTAAATATGAGATGGGTGGGACCCATATCTCCATCCATTGCATTGGGTACTGATTTATATCTAATGAGATAGAAATGATTGGTACAACAAGTAAATATGGTTTAGTAATACATTGTTGGAATGACAAGTATACCTAGTTTAGTTATGGACTATGTCAACTACGATGGTCTTGGCAGCAATGCCTTGGATACTATGGAAATCATTTTTGTGATTATTATTTTTCCACAATTACATATTTTATTCCAATGAAATTATATAGTATTTATGGTTCTTTTATGATCTACATCTTCAGTACTGCCATGATTTATTTCATGACTCAATATTTTGATGTATAAACTTTATGTTCATGTTTTTTTTGTTCAAATGTATATGCTTTGTTTTAGGATCTCCAGGTTTACCGATATTAAGCATTTGAACTCACCATTTTTATGATTTCATTCCACTCTGATATAATGAATGGTTTTTGGTAGGAAAACAAAAAGGTAAACATCATTATGGTATATTTTAATTATATTTCACTAATTTATAAGATTACATTATATACTTCTATAGGAAATAAACTAATAAGGTATTTTGGAATCTATTTTTGTCATGTATTAAGTATTCTAAAAAATAAATGTAATTTCCATATATGTTAATATTGGGACTTTACCATAGGTTTAAGAGTGATGTTTTAGTCAACCGTTCAAAATAAGGATGTTAAAAAATTAGTGAGTTCTCTAGATATATTTGTAAGGTTTATCTATGGATGTCCTTAAGGTTAAGTATAACTATAACATAGTCATTGAATTTTGGTAACGATCATGAATAACCAAGTATTAAACCTATGATTTTATATATTTAATGTACTCCCCCATGACTATGTTTGTTCCCTATTATGATTTTTTCCTCTAACACTATTCTTTTTTGTTTTTAGGTGATGGATAAAAATCGAAGGAAACATGTTAAGAATCAATGGATAGGGAAATGAAATTATTTTCATCTTAAACAATCAAATTTTATGGGAGATAGAATGTAAATTATTATTTCTATACTTACACATGATTTGAATCATTCTAGACTTCCGAATGAGAAGTGTAGGGAACAACATTCTATTGATTCTTTCATGAGGCAACACCTACCATCATTTAGTGGGTCTTTTGTTCCACTTGTTGCAAAACAATTGATCAGTACCATCTAAAAGATATTTTCTTCCGTAGTTGTTCGAAAATGTAAAATACCATTTGGATGTCTATATTTTATAAAGTGATGTTGACTAGTGGTGGAATCTAATTAATAATATAAAGAAACAATATGAAATTAAATCCATGGAATGGGAGAAGTTCGTGATTTTATTTATCAATAATAACATCCATAATAATCTTCAAAAACTGATGGAAAATTAGTTCCTTCAGCTTATGAAAAAGGATGATGTATCTTTTTGTTCAAACGATGACAATTTTATAAGACGTCCAAGGTATGCTTATGTCTTTATCATCCAACATGGATGTTAATTTCATCAATTTTTCTGTGCCTTAAAACCATGTATTCGAAGATAATTAGATATAAGAGACATCAATAGCTATTAAGAGGTTGTCCGTTGTGCTGTCAAGGTAGAAATGGAATTTGGTTTTATATATACATCTTATGGTTTTGACAAGAAATGAAATATTGAGTTCAATGAGAAATCTCAAAACAATGGTGAAAAGAATATTAATGTTTCCTTATACTCAAGGTGTGGAAAGAATCATGGTGCATATTATATTACATTGAATAGAAAATTTTTTATGTTTTAAAAAGAAGTTCATCAATCAGTTGAGTGCCGAAGTAATGGGAAAAATGTATCTACAAATGTGAATAGAGAAAAGTCTATCGAGAATTCACCACTAACACTTTATTTCTACAAGTGCAATGAAATGTGGAATTATGTTAACCAATGTAATAAACCATTGATTAATGATGACGATCGATGTCAAAAACATATTAAATCCAATGATAAAGGAAAATAACATAAGATCACTATAGTTGATTTTGATTATGATAACCAAGTGGTAGAATGATTATGTTATTATGTAATGGGATTCAAAAATACTATTGTGGAATATCATTTATAGTGTTATAGAATATTGGAATATCAATGTATTGGACTACTATGGTTTTCCATAATTATATGGTACCAGTAACAATTAAAAAGTGATTGAAATATTTTTGTAATGTAGATGATTTGTGTATAATGAATGGATTAGATGAAAATGGGATGTTTGATCGTATTAATGAGCTGATGATTGATAAAAGGAAAAAGTGTTATCAGGGAATGAGTATATTGAATTTATGATATATTTGTTGTGTGGAAAGAGTAAATTTTGATAAAAATCATTTTATCACTATGGTTCTATATTATTTCATGTTATTATCATGTTTCATGTGAATATATGAACATTGTATTCGGATTTTTGGAATGTGACAACAAAGAACTTCCATTTAGATATGGAAGGCAAACATCAAGTAGATTTAATTCACCTCTATGTAATGTTCTATATTTTTCGGGTATGGATGGGTTTTGATGTTATCTAGTTGTGGATAATATAAGTTATATTCCAATTTATGTTTTTATGATTAATGTAATATCTTACTATTGGTGGACTTATGAATATTTAATTACATGTTATAACCTTTTTGATGAGACTGGTGTAATAAACTATCAATCAATTACATGATCTGCTAACATTTCATGAATGAATAATTCAAATTAATTTCATTAAATAAGAGAAGAAGTTGAAATTTTTCAGGGAATGAACAACGAAAGGAATTTAGTGAAATAAAGTAAATATTTTTCGTCATGTAAAAAAATTCAACAACATTAGGAAAATATCATGAACCCAAAAATGTTATCCTAGTACCTTCTTATTGGATAAATCATATAGTCTTTTAAATAATCTTATATTTATGGATTTCTAGTAGTTAACTTTCACTAAACCATGTTCTCTATCACTATTCATCAAAAATTTATGGCTAGAATTCTCTTCTATATCCATGTTTTCTCATCCCACTTATGTTCTATTATGTGGAAACCTTATGATGAGTTACATTGGGTAACACTTATGTTTGTAATTTTACATTTTTTAATTATGTTTTAGTAACCCATTTAAAGATGTGGTTTCCATAAAAGAAATATTATTGTTTTAAATCATTTATATCCCTGATGAATTTTGAGGGCGATGTTCATTATAAGGTGGGTAAAATTTAACACCATGAGAATTAATGAGATATATTATATTAATTTATTGTTATATATGCTGTTGTATGCTTCACTATTATTAGCATGCAATATATGAAACACTATATTAGATTGCAGTATATGCAACTCTATTCTATTATTATGTTGCACACAATTTTAGGTTATTTAGATAGAATTTATTTCACGCAACACTGAGTAATGATTTTATTCAATGTATAAATGAACTAAGTTTAGAGTATGTTATAAGCAACACCAAATGAAGCTTGCACTACATGCAACACTTACTAGGCTTGTGTTACATTCAATAATGACCTTCCTCAGTATCTTGCGTTGTACGAGATACCGAGTTTCATTAAACAAAGATATATTATTAAAATATTATTTTTTTAATGGAATATAAAATAATAATTACCAATAGTATTCATTTTCTTATTTCTATAACAATATAATTCATCTGACACATTTTCCATAATTTGATATATGAACACCATTAATTTTTTCGGATAAAAAAAGTATTTTTTAAAAAATTGTATTTTTTCTGCCTTTTGATAGAGCAACCATTTTAAATATAATTTTTGACACTATTAAAATGTAAATTATACAAAATATACTTCTTCTTTAGAAGAAATACATAAAAATATACTTCTTTTGAATTTTTTTTATTTTTCTTATAAGATTAAAATTTAAATGGATAATGTAAAATACTACATTTTAATTCGAAACTGAATTTTTATCTAATTTATTTATATAGTTATATTATCTCTTTAATTGGTTTTAATGTGTAATTGGATTATATTCTTATCATTTAATACATTTTTTTTAATTATAAATAATTTCACATCAAATATGACATAAACACATGTCATTATATTAATAGAGATCTCTTCTTAAAACCCCACTTTTTGAGAAAAAAATTAAAATTAAATTAATTTGTTAATCTTCATTCTTTTGAATTTCGAAAAAATGAATTCCTTATTTGAAAAAATATGGTAATTATTATTTAAATATGTACCTTTTGGACATTATGAGAAGCGACTTCAGTAATTATTTCATTTACCATTCTTAAACGGTAAATTTGGTAAATAACTGTAAAAAAATAATTTTAACAATTTTAAACTACCCTAAAACATTTCTTAATCCTATTTTATGTTATATTTGTATCTATAGGAATATTTGGGTTGATCTTGGGACCCCATTAATTCAATTTCATGTGAAAATGTCAGTTTATAATAATTAATTAAAACTAAAGATAAATATTACATAAACATATATCTTTTATTAAATCGATTTTAATATAAGGTAATATAATAGATTACAATGACTATACATATTAATTATAAAGATATAAATATTTACTGAATCATGGTATTTTATTTATAATTTTTAAAAATTATATAAATATATTCATTTATGACAGAATTATAATGTAATGATTACCTCATTAATGAATGATTCAAATAAATGAATTTATAAAAATCGAAATAAAATTAATTTTAATAATATCTTGTTATAAAATATTTTTTTGTATTAAATTGACATATTATAGATTAATTAATGCCTTTGGATCTAATTAATATGGTTGTAATGAATTTTTTAAAAAATCATGCATGAATAGTGTACAAAAGTGACATAATTTACAACTATAAACATAAAATAGTTTATTAAATGATATTAAATTCCTAAAAAATAATATAAAAATGGTTAATATAAGTCCAAATATATCATTAATACCATTATGTGTAATTTTTTACATGATCTGGTAATTACATTAACCTATAATCTGTAAATAAGAGGATATCACATTAGGAATAAAAATTGTAAATTATGTCTTATAACAAAAAGGTAAGGATAAAAAATATTAAAAAATGGTCTAAAAATCAATGGATTATATTTATTAGAACTAAAATCACAATATATTCATATTAAACATGATTCATACCATTTTTAATTGAAATTTAATTTATAATAAATTAGAATTTTGACGGTTTCCCAAAGTGGCCCTCTCCTCTCTTATAAGAGGGATACTCCTCCCTCTCATCATCACTCCATTTTTAACCTTCATACTTAAGCAAAACCGGACAATTTATCTTCTAATATTCAATATTTACATTCTAGATGTGATGGTCTTCTCTAATGACTAACTCATGATTCATAAGCGAAACTTTAAAGGATGCACACTAAGAAAGAGGTAATCTCTTCTATCGATTCATTCCAATTTATTTCTTCTTCTACATACACTTATATAGTTGTTTCATTATAAATTAATAAAATAAGTATCAATAATATTATTATAATTAATTATAAATATGAAACAACCCTATTTCACATTCTACCCATCATATGAAAAATGAAATCACTACGGGTGCGTACGTACATCATACCGTCTCCACGTCTTGGTGTAATATTTTTTTCACCGCCACCCTACTTAGATATGTATAATGGTAGAAATAATAACTATATATGATTATTATAACATGATACTAGATCATAGATACTATACACTATCCTTTTCAATACCATTCAAAAAATTTTGGAATGATATCGCTGCTCGTGTGTTCATACATCTTACCGTCTGCACAGTGTGATGTGATTCGTTCTACATAATATTAATTAAACCCAAATTATAAAAAGGAATAAAATTAATAAATATTATATATATTATACTAATAACATTCTGTAAATTATATAACTATGAACTAAAAATATATGTATGATCTTATTGGACAAATCTTACATAAGAATATAAAACAGTTAATAGCTGAATAAAGATTAAAAATGAAGTGTTAATAACAGATGAAAATATGATAATTCATGTTATCATAAATGATTTTGTTTCAGGAATAAATCATAATTTTTTTTATTTCATTATACAGGAGGTTCAGATACATATTATGAAAATCAGACTAAAGGCAAGGGATAATTTTGTAGTCTCATTTTTATCTAAGATTATTTATGCGTAAGTATTTACAAGGAATATATTTAACATCAATGTCCTTGTTTTATAAATATGGTTTCAAAAATCATTTAATATTCATATATGTATGTTTAAAGTGATTTTTACCCGTTTTTTATTTTTACTATATGGTATGGAATGAATATTTATTTTGTTTACCATAGGATGTAATTTTTTAATTTTCTAGTAAAAGTATGAGAAGAATTTTTTCTAACTTATATGGAATAAATTTGATTTTTACAGATTAAAGACATCTTATTTTAATGAATAATTCCCTACGCTATTTCAATTTTATTATAAACAAAAATATTTTCTTCATAAATTGAAAATAATTTTGAGAAAAATAAACATTTTGAAGAAGAACTTATATTTTCCTTAAGAACTATGTTCATGTGTTTTTATCAAAATTATTTTTCATCTAAGATGAAATTGGTTTAGTTTTCTATCCCTATTATGACACTATATTTATTCTGTTTATGATGGAATTATTATTTTGATTTGCATATATTTTATATGGATTATGATGGAATGATATTTAAGTATCCCATTTTATTTAATGGGTTATGCTATGATGAATGATTAATGTTTTTCTGTCATGTGTAATAATGATTTCATAATGAGATGGGTGGGACATATATCTTCCTCCAATTCATTGGGTAAAGATTTATAACTCATGAGATAGACATGAATGGATTTAAAAGTAAATATGGTCAGTAATACATGGATGGAATGAAATGTAAACCCAGTTCAGTAATTAACTATGTCCACTATAATGATCTTGGAAACAATGACTTGGATTCTATGTTAACCATATTAGGTGATTATTATTTTTCCAAAATTATATGTTTTATGCAAATGAAATTATATCCCAGTTAATGTTCCTTTATGATATATTCCTTATGTACAACCAATATTTATTTCACATCTCAACATTTTGATGTCTAAACATTATGTTCATGTTTTTATTTTCGAATGTTTCTGGTTTGTTTCGTGATATCCATGATTACCCTTATTGGTCATTTGATCTCACCGTTTTTATGTTTTCATTTCCCCAAGATATAATTAATGTATTTAGATAGAAAAAAAAGGGAAATATCATTATGGTAGATATTGAAGATATTTCACCAATATAGAGGATTACGTTCCATGTTTCCAAATGCATTAAACTAATATGGTCATTGGGAGTATGTTTTTCTCATGTATTATGTATTCTAAAAAGAAAAGTAATGTCCATGTACGTTATTCTTGGGTCTTTACATTAACAACTCAATTGTGTGATGTTATAACATTTTCATCATGACAGATTATAATAACATAAATTATGGTATCATATGGTTCTAAGGATTAAATTATTAAAATCATTGGTTTTATTGAAAAATATATTCCTTAAAAATTATTTTTTGTTGATCTAATAGTAATAAAATGAGAATAACTCTAACTATTCCTTATGAAATATTATAAAAAATAAATTAAATAATCATATAATATCTTATCACAATAAAAACATATATATCACATGAATTATCATTTATAGGTCACTTACAAAACAATGTTTTGAAAGGGAAAAAATTCAATAAAAATGAATTTGTGGAAAAAATAGAATAGTCAACACCGATTAAGAAATATTTACTCTCAATTATTAAAAAAGGAGTAACTAAATTATATAACTAAAATTTACTAACTAATTTTAATATAATATTGGATATGATATATAGAAATAATAAAACACAATTTATTATAATGGATGTTTGAGATTTTCAATGAAAGTATTAATCCCTATGAGGGGTTTTTGTTTCTCAATATCCTTCTATTATTTGATACTCTATATTAATTGACAATTATTTTAAATGTTTAATATATTATATTCCATATCTATTTCATATTTTACTCACTTAGAATTTTTTTAATATATTTTATTATGTTATAAAAATGATATTTTTAATTGATTAGTTTCATTATAAATTTAAAACATTGTAAATTATAATTTTCATCCCATTAATTTATATTCCACATCCATATCCATATTCACTATAAAAAATAAATATTTTAAATATTATAAGTGTTAAACAAATATTAAAATTTTAAAATTAAAATTTATCATTCATTATGTTTTAATTATGATTTTATATCTCCTTTATTAATGACTATTAGATAAATTTTTTAATAGAAATTATTTTGTAATTATTCCATAAAATTTTATATCATGGAAACTAAATTTATGTCAAATTACATTGAATTATCATAATGATTCCATATTTACTAAATTTAGGAATAATAAAATATCATAAAGATATTTTTTTGACATTCATAAAATATTTTATATAAAAAAATTTAATTTCAAAAACAATATTTCATGATAATTTACATAATATAAATCCCAAATGATATATAGGTCTAGTGAATTTGGGTATTACATATTAAAATAACATGAAATTGGTAAATAAGATCATTTTTAAAAACCATATAATATACGATATCAATTGAATTTAGGTTCTAATATTGAATTGGAAAATCTAGGGATGTACATCAGAATGTGGTGACATATAAATCCTTGAAATACAATAATAAAATAACATCATAATTTAATGTAGTAAATGAGAGTCACACTAAAGAAGGAAGCCACATAAAAAAGGAGAAACTCATTATCACAACCAGAAAATCCAAAAAGAATTTTGTAATATCCATGAATAATAAGAATGAGGAAAATCATAAAACATAAAACAATACATCATAAGAATGTGTTGAGCCTATCAAACGAGTCACCATAACCTAGGGTTCTATGTCTAACTATTTTTTACCATACAAGGTATCTCATTGGTAAAGACGATTACCCAATGCATTAATGTGATATATAATTAATGGTCAACCATTCACAAGTATATTATATAGATGAATTTTGGTACCATAATAATTATACAACATAAGACCATATTTTTTTCCAGTTAATTATCAAATTATGGATTGGAAATTTTGATCATAGACACCCCAAATCAATAAGGGATAGCGAAATGTAATTGAATACTAGTGAGTGTCAATGGGTATTGGTTTTCAAAACACAATTTATTAATGTTTAAAATTATTTGATATTTTCAATAGCATAATAGATGTAGATAAGTATTCATGGAAGATTTTAACATAACATTAAAGGATATATATATATATATATATATATATATATTAAATTTTCTAATACGCACTTTGATATATTTCATCACACATTAAAATTAAGGATGTGATACATTAGTAGAATAATTTAATAATCATTAAAATATAATTACGATAACATATATGATATCTATTTATTATTTTTAATGTACTAATTCATTCAATAATAAAATTGATATGAAATAGTATAATAAATAATTATTTCTTAAGAGGGATGTTTTTTAAAATAAAATATGGTTAAGTATATATATATATATATATAATATTTTCTATTGGAATAAATATATTTAATTTTTAGAAATAGAATAGTGAAAAATTACTTTTATATATAAATTTATCATTCTGGAATTTTTGTATTAATAATTTTTACTATATTTTTGAAATATTTATTTTTTAATTGAATAATGAAAAATACATATTTTGGATGATTATATAGCTAATTATTATATAGTCATAACATAAAAATGATTTAAACATTAAAGAAAATAATAGTTTATATAATTATATATATTATTCTAGTATATTTAATATTTCATTTTTCTAAACCCCTAACTAAAAATTATAAACAATATATATATATTTAATATAAATATTGTTTTCTTAAATCTTATATGTTTCATGTTAAGATTAATTTTTATCATATATCTAAATTGTACATTATTATATGGAGGATAAACTTGAATTCATAGTGTATGATTATTATGGGATTGGTCATGTTATATGTTTAAAAATCAATTAACTACCATTATTAATATTTAATTATGAATGTTGATTTTTTAAGAGGGGAATTCCACATAACACATGCTTTCATACATTTACATGAATTATAGGCCATTTTTATGTTCTTTTAATTGTTTTAAAATCATTCCCGTGATTATTTCATTCCATATGTTACCTTAATCACCGTGATATCATTATATTATGTTCATATCCCTTACATAATAATTTTTCCATGGAAAATCACATTTTATTGACAAATAAAAGGTTCCACATACAATCATTATTTATTCATGCTTTCTAGATAATTAGCTAACAATTATATTCCCACATTTTCAACAGAAATTCCTATCCCATGAATGATATCCATTGTCCATCCTTATTTATCCTAGTCTATTTATTCATATTGATAATTCAAATTAATTTCAATGTTCTCATCATGAGTATTACTCTCCTCTAAATATTTTACTTTAATTACCCCTTATATAGAATTCCCTCACATTTTATTATAATATATTATGTATTATCTACACACAATAATGTAATTATATTACCGTGACATCAAATATTCATACATTATGATGAATCATCACAAAAAAATGTTGTGATTGTGCATACGTGCTAACTACTCTCTCCATAATATGATATTGTTGGTTATAAATCACCAACTCATTTGGATAATATCATGTATGGTTATCCTGAAAATTTATTTTTCTATTTCACCTACAATATTTTGAAATTATCTTCTTTTTTATTTAACTTCATTTTAACCATTACATATGGAATAATATTGTCTACCATGTTATTGTCTGAAATACCTCATTTACAAATGATTTTTCATAAATCTCTTAATAAAAAAATAAATACCAAACAGAATAATTATTGACAAAATATTACCATTTAATTTTAACTAAAATTAAAGTAATAATCTTTTAATATTGTCAATTTGTCCATTTCTTAATAAACAAGTCCACATATCATTAGTACACACAAGCTACCACCCCCATAAAAGATGAATTACATTTTACATAACCACATATAATTAGTAATTATAATAATTGATTTAATGGATTACTATTATATCAATTATAAATAAAATATTTTCAAACTATTATATTAATAAAATTTAATATAAATTTTTGAGTCATTTCAGCATTATAAAACACTATTGTTTTCATCAGTTTACCATTTTCTTGGATAATATTTTAATGTTTATATAGTGAATGATTAATTAATGTTAAAAATTGTAATAAAATTTAATAATATGGTATTAAATATTTATCATGGTTCTAAATTTATATTTTTAATATAATTATATATATATATGTGCGTGTATATTATATATCACTTATGTTCATGAAATACTAGGGAAAATAATTTTTCTTCAACATCATATTTAAGATCCAAAATTAATGCTCTGATGGGATGGATGTAGAAAATTATAAATATTAATAGGATATAAAATATGGAATCATAAGAGATCTCGGAATTCTATAAACTTAATCAATGGTTGACTATAATTATTTACATGATAATTTTTGTGATGTACAATTTTATTTTACCCTCCGATATTAGTAATAACGTATTATTAGAAAATATAAAAATATTAAAAAATTTACATTTTTCAATTTACTAGGATTAAATAAATGTTTTCTATCTATTGAATATATCTTTTTGATTTTTTAATGTCCATCATTTTGAACCGAATGAAAATTCCATGGGAATTTAAAACATTTATTTTATTGCACGGGGTGTTATTAAAACCTACATCATGAATGTAATGTTTTACCAAGAGTGAGAACACTATGATGTCTATCTTTTATGAGATTAAATTAATTAAATTAAATTTTAAATGGAAAATAAATTACATTTCAATAACATGGGAACATAATAATATTGAAAAAATTTAATAAATTTAATAATTTATTTATTTATTATTATTCATATTATTACTATTATGATTTTTATTATTATATTTATAATTATATGTTTCTTTATTTAGGTTTTTATTTTTAAGAGAATACCCAAAGTGGTCTCCCCCACTATGTGTTTTAAAACCCTTTGGGGGATCCCAATAGTGAAGAATACCTCTTCCTTGGCTCCCTCTTCATACGTCATTTCTATGCAGTTTCATTAATAATATTGTCTAAAATAATGAGGTAAGTCCTTATATGCCCATTTCCTCTTTCATTGATCTAATTGGGGTCTCCCATAACCTGTAACTCGTTCATATGAAAACCTACCTTACATTTTGATCCATGTTTTTATGTTCTTCACTTTTAGGGTTCTATAAATGGCCTCCCAGGTTATGTCGGTCCATGTACCGGCAACTACTATCGAAGGTGAGGCTATTCAGGGTGTTTTGGTTTACATCAAATATTTTGGGATTATATTTATCTTTTTTTCTTGTATTATGTCTATTATAATTTTTTTCTTTAATTATTTTAAGTTCCCTAGTAATTTATATATGGGGTGTTGGTCCATTAAACATTATTTTTGGTTCCTTTGATGATTTAAGATTCCGTGAAATAATTTTAAGATTTTTTTATCATCATTGGTTTTTTAAGAAAAAAAGTATCTAGCAATATATATATATATATATATATATATCTAATGCACATGTTCTATCATGTAATGGGGAATAGGTTATTTCGGTTTAGGGATATATATGTTTATATGAAGGTATGTGTGTGTGTGGAGAAATGATGAGCGGTCGTTCATAAATCTGTCAAGTGTTTAATTTTATATTTGTTCTTAATTTGAGTTTGGGTCCCTTTACATACCCAAGTAACTATAGTAATGAATTAATTAATTTAATAATGAACCATTATTATTTTTTTAGTTTTTTTATTTGTTTTCAAGTTAAAAATAATCCTCCATAATGTATGTGAAATTCATCAAAATAAAATATATATTTTGAAAAAAAATTCATCTTTTTGAAACAAAACCACTCTAATTGAGGTGCACTTCCTTCAACACAAAATATATAGAGATATTATTTTATACTTCCTTCTTTATTTCCTTCATTTATTATTCATTCTTCGGTTATAATGGATCAATGACGTGTCTAGGTTATGAAGTCCTCATAATATAGTTTCAATATAACAATGAGTTAAATGAAGTGGTTTTATTGAATGAAATGAATAAACTGAATTCTGAAATATGGTGGAGTCCAGAACTGGAAATGTATATGATTCCTTGGGAACCCGTTATTTAAATTTGATTTTCCATGTTTAGGTGAACTGAGTGATAATGACATTTAGCATGATATATGACACCAAAAAACAACAATTGAATAAATTTTTTAGCCATAATGTATTATTTGAGTTGAATAAAAAATTATTTTTTGTATCATGTCTATTGTGGCCTTCTCTTATAGAGAAATCTATTTGTGGTGTTATCCTTACTTCTTGTCTATCCCTCTGGGTGTGGCCATCTTAAATAGACTATGTTTAATTTTTATTAAATCTGGGAAATTTCTATGGCTTGTTTGTGGCACCTTAGTTATGATTTAAATTTATTAATTTTATATGAATTATTAATTGGGTCACTCATGATAATGACTATTCATCAACAAAATCTTTTATCCCATGTGTGGTGACATAGAACTATTGAACACATTAGATTTATTTAAATGCAATAGGAATTACAAAAAAAAATTATTCCTTTCAAGTTAACTGTGTACCATGCATATTTATGAACTCCTTGTAATTTTTTTGGTAATCCTAGCATGAGCTATTCTAAATGGATTGGATGGATTGTAACACTTTGTCAAGATTGAGAGCTTGAGATGATGTAATTTCATTGATGATATATTTATAAGAGTCTTGTTGATGCAATATTCCTATATTATAATTACATTATTTTGAATTCTTTTATTATTGATTATACCCTTGATTAAAGATTAAACCATTTGAAATTATTTGTTAATATTAATAGCTTGTGAAATTGATTTCCAATTATTTAAATTCCAATTTTTATGTCTAAATTCTTTGTATACTATGCATGGTACCTTTCATTATCTATAACATATGCCTCTTTATTTGTTTTAAATGAAATCATGTCAGGGAGAACACATGAGTTTAATATTATGTACCCACAATCAGGATATTTGTACTCTATAAATTATATCGTGATGCAACTGGGAAGCGATGTTTTAGTATTTTTATGTAATGGTTCTCTAGAAATTTTACTATATTATTGGGTGATACTGGTTCCCTAAGGGGCAGTTGAGGATGAACCCGTTAGCATGATGGATATGTCAATCTGGGGTTTATTCTTAATCCCTTACGTGTGATACTAAGGATAGAATCATAGTTACCATACCACGAGTGATTCTTTGACATTCAAAAGGATCGTTGTCTGCGGACTCAGTGGCATTGTGTATTTTCAATAGATACACCATAGTGTACCTCAGGGATGGGATCAAACTCCACCTCTGTAATTGACGGATTTTAATGTAAATGATTTAGATTCATCCTTATTTAATATTATATATTGTAATTTCACTCATGATATTCCCCTTACATTACATACATAATTATGAGATTACATGAGATTTAGACCCCATGATAAAGAAAAATCTAGTGGGCGTAGCATCTTTTGTTTCCCAAGTAATATTGGACCTTATTTATATAATATTCTTTACTCAACTATTATTTTCATATTTTCAGCATAGGTCAAAGAGGGTTTTATGGGATGAATATTTTTTAGGAACCTGGGCAATGTTTCTATTATTAAAATTTTATCACTCTATATTCATTTAATATGAAACACTTCTTAATTTATATTTCATTGTCGATACTGGGCTAGACAACATGGGTGGAAGCCTACTAGGATTTATATCTCGCAACATGCTTATGTACCATCGGTACTAGATAAGACATTATATTATTAGAGTCAACATTTTTGGTTGAATTTATATTACCTATGAGTTAGGATAAAAAGGGAAAAATAATGCTCAAGATTCTCATGCAGATCACCAATGAGAGTTTTCCATCATTTCAGTATTATTTTTCTATATTGATTGAATTTTGTATTGATTACTAATTTATATCATGTATGATTATGATATCATGAATTCATCTATTATATAAACATATGTTGGACACTATTATCAAATTTTTAATTATTGTATTTTGATTCTTTTTCAATTATTTAATTCTGTTTTTAATACTGGGTACATTTTTTATATTTCCCTTATCTATTATATATTGTTTTATTTTGTGAATATTCTTATCTATAGAAGAATAGGCTCCCCATGGACACACCCTATGCTTGTACTACTAGTCAAAATCCTCTAGCATTCAAGGAGACATGCTTGAGTTCATGTGACCTGCCTGTCAAGCTACCGTTTTAGAGGTGGGATGGAATGAGATGTTACAATATGGTATTACAGGAGGATTTTTTTTTTAATTTTTTCCCTTTTCTTACTATTTTGGGATAATGGATAAGAGACTATAAATGTGATGGCTCTTGGTTAGTAGTGATTCTAGGTAATGATGACCCCACACACGAGTAGTGAATATGTGTCCTAGGTAAGGAATTAATGTTCATGCCTTCCAATATTAGTGTTGATAGAATTTCACCTCTCTAAATTGGGGTAATTTCATCTTAATAGTTATTTATAGAGTATATTATGTTTTACCCTTGGAATTTTGATCCAATGAAGAAGAATTTAATTCACCATAATAGTCACATTGTGATTCATATGTCATGCATATTCCATTCCATGTGGAAGCATTCATTGGTTGGAAGCTGATATGATTGACGATCTTGAATGCCATTACATGTTGTTATGTGCATTAACATGTCTATTTGTATGATATTCTTCGGTGTTATATTCCATGCTTCTGCATTTATATGATGTATACCCTATGTTAGCATCTTATAATGACGTGCTACGTTTTCTTTGATATAATTTATTACATTAGATAAATGGGTTTTTTTCAATTAAATGGGATAAAAATTACAATTGTAAAGTGCATGAATGATTTTTGTATTTGTAGATGGACATCCATTTAACTAAAATATTGAATATATGCCTGAATTATTCAAAAATGGTTTTAAATGTAATTGTATTTTAAATGTAACTTATAGTGGTTTACTCTATTTAAGTCTATTGTGTAAGGGTAGCTAATGCTTCTTTGAGATTCCTCTAAATGAAAACGTGAGTTTTATCTATTGGCTATCTTTCAGTTAGAAATGGCATTGATTATCATATTTTGATCATAATATTTTCTTTGAGCATAATATGATGTCATTTTTGATGCTTTTTCTATAATGGGATATCCCATGCTAGTTGTCACACTTGTAACAAAATAGTAATGAAAATTCCATGAGGTTTCCATCCTTTGGTGAAATTCAAGTTTTGTTGTCCCTAGTTGAGACCCGTTTCATAAAACAAATCTCTATTTCGGACTGGTGGTCATGTTTTTTACCTCATTATGGGCCTGAGCTTCCGGTAATGCTTGGTTTGATCTGGTTAGGAATTCCATGGACATGGAAAGACACTTCGTAGGTCAACTAACCCTTTCCTATCCTTAGTGATGGATGAATTGATATGGTATCATACATGTGTATGATCATATAAGGAATTTAAATGATATTTGCATTCCTAGAGGGAAAAACCTATGGATTCAGATTAGGAAGTGTCAAATTCTCATTTAATATCAGGTTAGTGTGCACCAGTATATGCAATAACAATATATTTTTTAATGATGTGATGATCTAGTTGAGTTTAGTAAAAATTTTGATCCGTTAACACTTTAGTTTGGCAATTGGTCATCGCTAGAGTAATGTTAACTAGGCACAATGAAATAAAGTTGATCACAATGCTCGGGATGATTTTTAGAGGCTCGAGTGTTTTGATCCACAAGTTAGTTAGTTTTTTTAATTTCATACCAATTGTTCAAACGTGTGATTTTATGGAGTTTTTGACCTAGCAATGTTATAAGAGGCTATTCTATATATTCAATTAAAATTTAAGAAACTCCCAAGGTGGGGTGTGTCATATAGGTTATTTTAAATAAACTTCCTTCTATGTGGAAGGAACACAACCGTGTTGTACCTTTGTATAACGGTTGTGCTAATTTTAATTCCATGATGTATGTGAACATTAAGTCATGTTGGTGCTTGTTTTTTCCACACGACGTTGATGTGTTAGTTTTTGTACGCAATCCTTGAGAAACGTCATTGGTCATGGAATACATTGGTGACTAAACATGAACAATCACATAATTTCTTAGTTCGTAATGTCATTGTGATAGATTAATGATAATGTGTCAACAGGTGAAGATGAGAATCATTCAATAAAAGTTGACTAATTTTGGTTTGACTATTCTTCACTATACATTATGTGAGTTCGAATGGAAACAATATAAATTCCATTAGTGTATCCTTCATAGTGAAAATAATGTCTACTATCATGACATCATTTAGGTACACTAAGAGAACATTGGTCTAACGCCATTAAAAATTTAAAAAGACATTTGGTAAAATCTATCTAGTTGAATGTCGAAGCAGTGGATTTATTGATGAGTTTTTTTATGAGTTACCCTTATATATTGATCTAGGAATACTGTGGATGAACTCTTGTACAATCACCCTTTTAATTGAGTTTCCACCAAGTTGATTCTTATCAAGGCTTAGTTAATTCATTCTTGTTGACAGCTTGGTCTTGAATTAGCATCTCAAATCGAAACATAGAGTATTTAGTACCTTTAAAATATTTATTAGACTCGAGTAAATGAATCTGTGGTTATCCTTGACATGTAGTTGTTTTTTGATGTCTTTAATTAAAGGGGTTATGTTTTCAGTGGTCTTAATTAGTGTAATAATCTTGTTCGTAATAGGGAACTTCCTTAGATGTTAAGTATGTACATTGGTTGACATGTTCAAGGAGAATGCGAGAATCCATTGAATAAGGATTCACGATTCAGTTCTTAAAATCCCTGGATGTCTATGCAGAGTTTCTTCTTGAATGGTCATGTGGAGTGGCATGACTTGTTATATCTCTTATTTAATGAATCTATCAGTGAAGGACCATTTCAAGAATGTCATTTGCGGAGACGATTCTGGATTGTGTCGGCTAAGAATTTTCATGAAAATATAGATTGACATGGGATTTTTAGTCAATAGAGAGTTGCCCATTTTATCTATTTCCAAAATCATATACAAAGTGTCACCAGAATGATTGATGTCATGTCTTGTATGAAATACTGATGGAGGATGGTACTATGTCTCAGAATTTTCCCTTTTGTAATTCTAAATCACATGATTGGAAGTATATTTTCTCTAACGTTCAATGAGATGATGATATGATCATTTATCATGATAATCATGCTCATGAAACTGTCATATGGGTTCTTTGGTTGGATGAATATTATTTCCCTGAGCTATTACAACTGAAGTATCGTGTGATTAGGAAATTTTGAAAGGTGTGATGGGTTTGGGGAAATTCAACATGACCATTTGAATGAGAATTCATGAACCCCGGGTGATGTTTTCATTGTTCCCAAAGGCATCATAAAGATAAAAAATTATATCGTAGAAAGGTTGTAATGTCCAACTTTTTTAACCAAATGAAAAATCAAATAGAATTTAATATTTTCCTTTATTTCTCGAGAAATTTTTAAAATTGGTATTGAGAACATAAATTTTTTTGAGTTTGGGATCCCTGCGATCGGTATATTTTAATATATTAAATTATTTTAATTTTTATAGTAAAATGTAAAAAAAAATTCAATTAAATGGGTAAATTAAATAAAATAATGTTTTAAATAATAACTTTTTAAATATTATTATTATAATAATTAATAATATTATGAATATTTTAAACATATTTATGATTATTACTTATCCATTTAATTATTTTTCCTTTCATATGAGAAGAAACAACGGGGTCTCCCCCTCTAGGGACAATATAACAACATGGGGGGAACTCATCCACACACACGACATCCTCTTCAAATACCTCCCCTGATATCATTTCAACATGATTTGTTGATGATTATTGTCCAAAACATCTAGGAAAACATTTATGCACCAATGGCCTCCTTCACTTCAGCCAATTGGGGTATCTTTTCTCCTTGATTTCATCCCTCTTAAATCATAGATTGTTAATTTATCCATTTTTAATTTTTATTTATTTTTCGTGTTGTGAACAAGGCCCCCAGGGTTATGTTGGTCTGTGATCCAAAAACTGCTACTGAATTCTAGGTCATTTGGGGTGTTTTAGTTTTCAGACAATGTTTTGGGGTAAGAATTTTCTTCTGTTCTTGTATATTGACAATTATTATTTGGTTTGTTTAAGTTATTTGGTATTTTATTTGACGTTATTTGGTCTTTTCCAAAATAATTTTTTCCCTTTGATGATTTAGGATGTCTATAAAATGTTTTTGGATGTTTTGATATTTTGGGGGGGTTTCAGCATGCACGCCTTTATATATATATATATACATATATCTTCCATGTATGTATTGCCTCATTGAATATGGATTATGTGCACTATTTTAAGGGATATATATAAATTATGGTATGTGTTGTAAGGACAACTTTTTCTGTGATGTTGTATTTATTAAAATAGTATTCATTGCTGGTCAAATGGAAGAATGAAATCTAATGATAATGGATTTTGGTTGAAGTTATGATGCTTGAAGAATAGTTATGGATTTATTGAATTGTATTCCACACTTGGAAAAATCTCCATGATACCAAATCTGATAATTTTTACAATAATCTAATGTTCATTGAACTTGTGTAAAAACTATAGAATGCTTACAACAATCATGATTAGTGAGGTGTCATCCATCTGAGGATGATTGATGAAGAAGAATATTTTAAGAAGACCATGAAATTCAACATGATTTCATGAGAACCATGCACAAGATTAATTCAAGGAATGAATCATATGATATGCAAGATGCAGAGAATGATGGTTGAAGAAGAAGAGAGAGTGTCAAATGGCGTGACATTCTCAGATGGCTATGAATTTCATATTTCATGAAATCTAATAATGCTTTTATGGTATATACTATAGAAAGATCATAAGTTTAGAATGCAATTCAAGAATATCATATGTTGGGATGGAAATCAAGAATTATAGTAGTGGGGAGTATTTCTAGTGGATAATTGTGACAATTCAATAGAAGAAAGATCATCATGGTAGAGAAAATGATTTTATAGAATGCTGCACAATTACGCTGACTTTTACGAATCTAGAAAATAGCTTTGTTTCTTGGTGAAACAGAGTTCATTTCAGTGGAAATTTTGGAGGACTTCTATTTCGTGCTGACATGGCACTGAAATTGAATGATGGTTCTAGAGTCGGTTGGAATCGCCAATATATTGGCCTCCACCCTCAAGATAAATAATGAGAGAGACTTAATGGGAATTTTAGTGCTCTCAAATTGTGAAGAAGCATCGCGAAGTAAGTTTCACCGTGAATAATCATGAGTTTGGTGAAATTGTGATCTCTTCAAAGGAATTTTTTTTGTGTTGGTTTAGGATTAAAAAATTTCATCCATGCTCTGTGAAGGACAAAGCACTATGAGAGGATGATCTCTTTGAAGAACTGTGCTCTATGAAGGAGTTCTACTATGGAGATTTTTGATGGAGCTTCACAAATGATCATTTCATAGAATAGTTTTTAAGAACTGGTTTAAGTGAACAAGTGTATGGGAAGACCCCACAACACTATTCTATAGTAAAATGTGTTTAATAAGAATAAATTCAACCCACTTAAGGACTGATTGTAACTTTGGGTAGAATGACTGTGATGATGCTCTGTCGAATTGGACATCATTGGTCTTAAAATTACAAAGGGGATCATGTTATTCTAGTAAGAAGAAGACTATGCTTTAGTGTAGTTCTTATTGTACTATAGAATTTTTTTTAATTATAATAAGTTTCAGTGTAGCAAGTTTTTCATGGAAGATGTAGAGTAAGAATAGTGTTCAGGTTAAATCATTGCTGGAAAGAAAGAAGAAGCTAGATACATGCATAATTCTAAGAAAGTGAAAAATTGAATAATGTTTTTGAAAAACAAGTAACACTGTGACATCCAATAGGTCTCAAAAAGTGGATTACCCTATTGGTGTTGCAATTAAATTTGAAGAAGGATGAATATTTTATTCACATGAAGTATCAATAATGAGCATGGAAGCTACATGTTGGACTAGGATATCACGAGTCCAAGAAATAGGATTATTTCACTTCCTCCTCTGAGGGTGTTGAATCACATTGGGCAGCGATTATCTCTTTCCCTCCTACAAGTCTAGTATGCCAGACTAACTAGTGTATTGTTTTCCAAGTCCACCCAATATCAAAACATATCACACTATAGGGGAAAATCCATAAATTGGTCATTCCCATGCATAGAAAGGACGCAACATCTCTTATATAGTTGTTATCCTTGTAAAAATATTGTGTACATTTTTTAGTTATTTCGTATGATTTCATGAGATAGAGAATAGATAATAAGATAATCTAGTTCTTAAAACGATAATAGGTATAGGGGTAAAAAGATGAAATTTGGTTGAAAAGGTCCCTAAAACTGATTAACCCTTCTCTCAGTGATAGGCATTTCCCAAATTGGTTGTCCAATGATTGTGGGTTTGGAGCAGATCTCAGCAGTCCCAGATAAATATTTCATGTTCTAAATGTCAAGCTAATTCTACTTTTGAGGTAGTGTCCTATTGATTTCCCGTATTGGATAATGATAGTGAAATGAATGTATGTGATATGTGTTTTTTATAATTAATTAACATTTTTGAAATAAAACCCCTCCAACATAGGTGTACTTCCTTCAGGATAAAAATTTATAGGGATCGTTTTTATGATGCATTCATTATTAAAATTCGGTTTTCATTATGATTCATTTATAATATATGAATTGAATGTTTGGGTGCTTGACCCACCATAATGTTGTTGTTAGGACTCAATGTGGGAAATGATGTTCTTGTGATGAATGAAATGGTTAAAATAAATTATGTAAGTTGGGAACATCTCTTAAGGTTATTGAAAATGGACCCTTTGTAATTTGTTCCTTAAAATTAATTTTACATTTTTAGGGAAATTTACTGAGAATTACCTTTAGTAGGAAGGATCATACTAATTTCATGGTTTGAATAAATGGTTTATCCATAATTAATTGTATTACGTGTTTTAAATTGCATGGGTTTTTCAATCATATCTGTTGTGTCCTTCACATATTATGAAATCCATTTGGGGTGTTCTCTTTTCCACCTATCAAATTGTTTAGGTGTTCCAATCCTAAAGGCCCTAACATTACTTTTATAAAATGTGAGAAATTCATATGGGTTGTGTGTAGCACATTATTAGTGGCTTGAATTTATTAATGATAAATGAATTATGAATTGGGTACCTCATGATAATTCCTAAACATGGACATAATATTTTATCCCATGTGTGGTACCTCCAACCTATTGAATACTTGAAATTTATTTAAATGAAACATGTCTTACATGTAACATTACATGTTCAAGATATATGAGTTCCTTACCTATTATTAAACTCTTTTTTCCTTGTTTGTTACTCCTTTCTTGGGACTTTTTAAATGGTTTGGATGGATGGTGAAACTTGGTCATGATTGATAGTTTGAGAAGATGAAAATTTATTGATGAATGATTTGTAAAAGGTATGTTTATTTCACATGCATTGTTTATACGTCCTTTATTATGCACGTTTCATTATTTCGTATTCCTTTGATTGTGGCATGAACCAAATAGAATTAGTTTTCAACCTTACTAGGCAGTGAAATTTAGCATCATGTGCTGACATGAAATTAGTTATGGAATATTCAATGTATCCTAAGCTTCATTCCTTTATGTATCTTTTCTATATGCCTATATTATAGTTTTAAATGTAATCAGGTTGGAACGAGAATGTACGTTCCATATTAACAACCCAAAATTGGACTATCCTTGAATGATATGTTACAGAAGGATGCAACAGGGAAGTGATGTTTGAGCCTATCCATGAAAGGACTCCCATTTAATTTTTACAATACTATTGGGTGATATTTCATCCCTAAGTTGCAGCCATGGCTGTACTTGTAGGTAAGATAATTTTTCCAACCCTTAGTTGATACTAGGTCCCTTAAATGTGATTCTCGGGATGGACTAATAGTTACCATACCGTGAAGGATACATGAATTTTTGAAAGGATCACTTTGGATATGCTCAGTGGTATTGGATGTTTGGAATGGATGTACCGTATTGATAACTGTAGAAAAATATCCGACTCCTACTATGAAATTGAATATTTTTAATGAAAATTCTGAAATGCATCAAAAAATAATATTATATATTGTGATATATGTTTGTTTTACTATTCTTCATTGTGTATATATTCTTCCTTTCTCAACAATACATTTCAAATTATTGGGTTATTCTATAGATGGTGGTATGGGATGGGTTTCCATTAGGATCCCAGGAAAAGAAGGTATTATTAAATTTTTAACACTCTACATTTAGTTTATATGACAAAATTATTAATTTATAGTGTATTTTTTAGATTGGGATAGACATTTTGGGTGCGGACCTACCGTGATTTTTATCTCACACAATGCTTGGGAACCCTTGGTACTCTATTTGACATTATATTTGTACAATCTTGGATTTTTAATGTATTTCTTGTACATGAGAGTTAGGATGTAAGAACCCATATCTTCATTTCAAGTATGGATCTTGATTTTGTGTTGTATTTGATGAAAAAGGAAGGAAAATAAATTTTTTAAGTACAAAATGTTTAATTATTAGTACACATCGTGTACCTAGATTGTCGTTTACAACCATGTGCTATGCATTTGTCATTCGAGTACATGGTCATTTGGTGACTTGGAAGAACGCTTCAATCAATGGCCGGTTAGGGGTACTACACGATTTGTACATTAAATGAACACACCATATTGTTTTATTTTTAATTGACATATCAGAGTGGTGTCACGTCTCATGTTTGGAAATGTATTCATTTTCCTATATTTTGGATAGGAGCACTACAGAAAAACTAACGTACTTTAAACACCTCCCTAACCTCCATCTGAGATCTGATTGACACAATGTCGGTGTGTTGGAATCCCACCAGTTTTTTATCTAACCCCAAAGAGAATTTCTTCAGAAATCATCTTCTATTGTGCGTTATTAAATGTTGGTAATTATTCCCAGTTTTTTATCTACATATATTTACAATGATTTAAGGGATGACGTTCAAGTGTATCGATCGTACAAAATTGATGTAGGTGGTTTGGGCCTTTTTTGTTCATATTTTGATTATATATGCTAAAATATTTGCATACCTATGTTTTCGGTTTTGGGTGATTTGAAATTAAACCATGTTTATTACTTACTATGTTTTTTAATTTACAATGGGTTGTTTATTATGAATGTGGTTAGATATACTGTTCAAGTAAATCCCTCTTGTGTGTGTTTCCGTTGATTGATTTTTTATGATCGATTGGTCTAGGATTCATTCTAGGATTTTATTTTTTCAGTGCACTGTTTTGTTAAGATATAGTTTTTTATTATATAAAATGCCTTTTATATGAATTTTGAATGTTTGACCCAAGGGTTATACTATGATAGTTTCCATGGTGGACATTTATATCTAATTTTAGGAATGATTGAGCAAGGGGTAACATACTATAAAATATTCCCAAATGTGTCATTTATGTATGTTATAGTAGAATGTTAGACTCATGGGTATTGACAATGATAGATTCCCAGGTGGTCATAAATATTTGATTAAATGAATGTTTTACACAAGGGTTTATTCCATGAGAGAATGCCCAGGTGGTCATTTATAATTAATTGATGATATGTGGGACCAAAGATTTTAGACCATGAGAGCTTCCCAGAGGGTCTTTTGGGGATTATTGAATGAGTGTGATGAGTCTTCCCTTCCAAATCACAAGCACAGATTCTTTCTTACTTGGTTGTTACGATAGTCTTATAAGATGTATGTTCTAGTTACATTACACGGCGGATTCAATTCGTATGCTAGATGCAAGGGTTACATGATTCAACAGATAAATAAGAAATTTTAAATGAATGTAACTGAAAACTGTAGGATTGTTACATTTCAGTACTTCTAAGATTAATTCTTCATTCTTGCATACTATAAGCTATATACATTCACTAATAGTGATTCATAAATCATTTGGTGGCTTCCTTCTTTGATTCATCTCACACCCTATTTGGGTAATGCTTTTGGGCCCAAATAGATAATAGCATTGCATGTATAGACAATGGAAAGATCCCTTCATCATCAGTTACTTGATTTCTTTTGTAGCTGGAGAGTATCTATCCCAGATAAGGCTTACAATGTTTCAATAGAATAAATCATTATTTTTTCACATTGAATTATATATTACATTCTGGAATTGTGACTTTCTTGGCTATTTTCTAAGATACATATTAGATGCATATTATATAAATTTCGGCTTCATTTGGATTTACTTTTAGTATTCCTCTATTTATTTTAGTTTGGTATTAATACTTAATTTATATTTTACAATTTATATTTTTAAGTGTATACTCTGAAAATGATCGCATTGTTTCCCCAGTATCACACATTGGACATCACTTCTAGTTGCCAGCCTCCGGCGTTTGGAGAAATATGCTTTAGGTCATGTAAACAACCAGGTTCAGGGAACCATTAGGTGCCACCCTAATCTGAGACGTTACAAAGAGGTATCAAAGGGGGTTTTATTTTATGGATGGTCTTACTCTTCAGAGATATATTTCTAGTATATGGTCTAATAATTCTTTGGTAATATGATGTGCTTGGGAGTAACTAATCCATTTACAGGGAAAATCCATGTTACCTTGAATGTTTCAATTTTGATAGTTTTGAATTTTTATGGTTGATTGAATTTCACCATTAGATGATCCAATTATTTTCTAATATGATGAATGACATCATTATTCTCATATTTATACTGATACCCAAGGATATGAGGTTATTTTATCTCATTCATCATATATGAACTTTCTGAAGTTCCTATTTCATGAATTCTTGTCATTCCATTTAGGGTGCATTACTGCTTTCATCCTGTTGTGATAGATGTTGTGCTAGATATTCTTGTTTTTGTGATATATATAGTGATATAAATAACTTTTATTTTGATATAGTATTGGTATATGTAATGTTTCATATGGATAGACACCAAAAATTTGGTCCTTAACGTGTATGGTCCTCCTTGGATCAGAGTTTGGTCGATCATGTTTGAACATTGATTGAATTCATTTATGATACGATTTGAGTAAGGCACCCAAAATTTAATTCACATAGAGTATGGGATCTCACAAATCAGAACATAGAATTCCTTGGATAAATGTTTGGATTATGGTGGATTCAGAGAAGTTTAACAGGCCTACTATCTGAAAATTCCTAAAAACACAACATGCGATGTTATGAACACACACCATACGTTATTCTGTTTCATGATAAATGACTTTAAATTAGTTCATGCCTTGTACCATATGTACATATTGTTTATTTTTTGACCATGTGAATGACTGTGTTATTAGAGAGATGGGGTTGGTATACTCTTTGGGGAAGAAATTGTGAAATTGTATTAAACACCATGATATATTCAGCAGCGATTATAGCCTTGTGACAAATGACACAGGTGGATAGAACTATTGAGTACATGTCATATCTATGGTGAAAAGGCCTTGTAGTGTTACACTAGTAGGACCATGTAGTTCTAGTCATGTAGAAGTACCTGGGAAGAATAGAATATTAAAGTACATGCCCAGTCTCAAGAGGAACACACTACGTGTATGGGGTGTTATATGACTACGTTGGCAGAGGTACAAGACCATGTTATATCTTATGGGAAAAGACCGTGTAGAGTTTAAAAATGTCATGTAATTATGTTCTTGAATACTTGAATGATTTCTTTTACATGTTCCTCTATTTCACTTCTGACTTGTCGTTCTATTAATCTCATATCGTGGTGTTCACTTGACATTGTAGAGTCCTACCACCAAGACATCATCCATTTCTTTTCCATGTACAAGGTGGTGAACAAACAACGAAAATAGTAGATCCGATAAGACCATCATATCCTCCCGTCGTGCCATTAATGTCACCAAATGATATAATGGACGCAGGTACTGATGCATTGTTCAATGATTACTTTATGAGGATGATTCAGACTATTCAGTGAGCACTACATTCGACCTCGATAGTGGTAGAGTTGACATATGTCTACCAACATTAGAATCCTCTATGTTTTTTAAGTGATGGAATACAATAGGATATATATTCATGGTTGGAGGTCATGATTTTTGTCTTTGAGAATATTGAGACACCTCCTCAGAGGAAGGCGATGATTGATAATTACATGATACACGATTCTACCAATAGATGGTGGGATGCTATCTCATAGAAGGGACGTCATCATGATATGGAATGAGTTGTTTTTTAGAGGTCATTATATGATTACTTCTACTCTGATACATTGAGTGTCGATCAAGCCCATGAGTTCATGCATTTGAAGAAGAGATCTCTTTTAGTGATGGATTACTCCTATCGCTTTATAGAGATTCATCACGTCATACATATTTTTGGAGGTGGTGAGTTATCACTAGATATGTTCCATGAAAATGGTGTCAGGTACGTCATCCTATCATCGATGAATGTTTTCAGGATTACTTTGGTGAAGATTATATTAAATGAGGCATTGATTACCGAGCACAATCTGAGGGAGTTTGGAGCTTCGAGCCAGAGAGGTTCAGTATCCAGGGTGGGTACTCCTTTGACTGATATAATGAAGGGATACATGGATCTTTCAAGTGATTCTTCTTCAGGTAGATGTGTGGTGTGCTAACAGAAAGGAAGGAGTGGGAACATGAGACTATAATTCCTGCGAGACTAAGTTGAGTTCCGATTTTGTGGTATTATAGGTTATATTTACTGTTTTTCTAGGATGTTCTCACATGATGTTAGTGAGAGGGGATCAATTATGAATCCATGTACTAGATTAGGGCCACCAGTTTGTCATCAGTCAGATAACTAGTGTTCATTAGGCCATTCAGGCCAAGGAGCTGGTCATTATTGAGGATGACAGATGACTGTTTCTCCATAACAGTATGATGGATTTGCTTAGGGTGGTTGGCCAATGTCACATGGTCATGGTACAAGTTAGAAATTTGTGATGGAATAGACCCATTATGAGAAAGATCCCAGTCCCTCTACAATTTCAGGTTCTATTCTTGGTGTCTCAGATTTAGCTTATTCTCTTTTGGATATGGGGGGCTTCACATAGATTTATATATTTGTTGTTGTGGAGATCCTTAGGCTATGTATCATTACATCCAATTACATCATGATGCTATAAAATCTATTGGGGATACCTATTATGGTGGGTGGGTGTAACTTCATATGGGACCTCTATTTCATAGAAATGATAGGTTTCTATGTCATTCATGGAATGAATAGATTGGTGTCCTTTCAAGAAATTTTCAACTTCTATCATTGTAGGGTGATTTTTTCAACACCAGAAGAAGATATATTCTATATAAGAGAGAATGGGATGTCCCGAATAGAAGAACTGGATCCATGAATCATGGGATGGTAGTAATTACAGCCAGATTTCTAGATTATATCAGGATGATGAGGAGGATTCAAAGATAGACATTACTCCATTGCTGGATCATTCTTGGAACATCTTTCCAGCCGACATTTTAGATTTACCTCTAGGTAGTGATGTATATTTATATATTTTATTTTTCTATGAGAGGCATCAGTATCCATTCCTCTATATAAGATTGCAACCCCATAGTACATGATCTCAATAATTAATTAGAGGAGTTTCATGATAAAGTAATAATCTGACCTAGTACTTCTCATTTGGGTTTACCTTTTTTCACGATGATTGTAGACAGTTCACTCTGAAAATTTGTGGATTATCATAAGATTAACTAGTTCATGATCAAGAACCAATATCCATTACCGAGGATTGATGATCTATTTGTTCATTTTCATGGAGCCTAGGTATTCTTTATGATTGAAAACAGATCCTCTAATCTTGAGTAGTTTTTTATGTTGTTTAGTCTCACGAATGCACCTACAATTTTCTATGGAACTAATGAACAGATTCTTCCATCCATAATAGTATTTTTATTAGTCTTCGTGGAATATATCTTGGGGTACAATCACACTCTATATGACCATACCATTCATCTTTAGATCATATTGAGTACACCAAGAGAGCATCATTTATTTTCATTGATCTCCAAATTCCACTTTTGGATAGACCAGATTCACATCTTTGGTCATGTCATCTTAGAGAAAGGAGTATTAGTAGTCCTAGGGAAGGTGAAAATGAATGTTTCCAAGGAGTAGCCGAAAAATGCCTTTGAGATACAATGTTTCTTTGGGACTGGATGGTTATTACTTATGATTTATTCAATAATTTTTAGACATAGAAGTGCCACTGATGGTCCTAACTAAGTAGGGTATTATGTACTTGTGGACAAATTTCTGCGATTTAGCCTTTGAAGAGTCGGAAGGGAGATTGACTTCATGATCGATGCTGATTTTTTTGGAGCTGGGATAGTGTTAAACAATATACGGTGATTCAATAAGTATTTTGATGGGATAAGTTCTTAAGAAGGGGTAAGGAGTCATTGCGTATGGGTCTTCATAATAGAAGCCACAAGCGAGGAACTATGAGACACACAATATTGAGATATCTGTGGTGGTTCATGCTTTATACCGTTGGTGACATTATATATTGGGAGATCATTTTGAGGTATACACTGAACAAAAAAGAATAAAATATATCATTACTCAGTGTGATATGAATTTTAGATTGTGAAGGTGGGATGTGTAACTTCTATCTTTTGACATTGATCTTGCCTACCTGCCTGGGAAATGAAATAAAGTGGCTAATGCATAGGGCATGATAAATCAATTACAGGAAGTTACATAGTCTTTTAGTGAGTGGGAGATTATGGATTTGTTCTCTAAGATGCATTTGGAGGTTCACGATAAACAAGGAAAAATGTGTCTTTCCTCTATAAATATTACCTCTACTCAAATAGATTGTGTTTGAATAAGGTATCCATTAGATTACAAGGCCCTACTCCTACGAGAGAATTTATCGGGTGAGGAATACAGTCTTAGGTAGACTGTAGAAGAGGATGATGTTTTTCATTTTCATGGGAACGTATGGGTGTCAATATATATACATGAAAAGATGTTCTAAGATTTTCATTACTGAGTATGGGTTTTACATCTTGGTGCCACCAAAATATTTCAAGATCTACATCATCAGTATTTGTGTCCAGATATGAATATGGATGTATCCAATTTTATTATGATATGTTCCCCCTGTAAGTAGGTTATAGAGGATCACTGGTTATTGGTAGGGATATTATAATAGTTTCCCATTCCCTAGTGGAAGTGGAATGATATAGTCATAGATTTTGGAACAGGTTTACCAATTTCACCTCAAGAAATTAATGTGGTCTGGGTTGTTGTTGATAGACTCATGAAGGTTGCACATTTCTTACCGATCAAGTAAACTCTCAGTGTTGATGAGCACAAAATGTTGTAAATCCAAGAGATAGTATGTTTTCACATGGTAATGATATCTAACATTTCAGATAGAGATTAATGGTTTACTTCTCGTGTTTGGTAGGGACTAAGAGGGTTTTGGATACGGAAGTAAATTTGAGTATAGATTACCATCCCCAAGAAAATGGCTAGTTTGGGTGCACAACTTATGTTTTGAATGACATAGTTCGAGCATGAATCTTGTACTTCAGGGGATCATGGTAGAGACACATACCCCTAGTACATTTTTCCTATAATAATAGTTTTTAAAAAATGATTCAGATGGAACCTTATGAGGCTTTGTATGGTAAGATATAATGGTCACCCCAATGTTTTTTGGTGGCATGAGAGGTTTCTATGCTAGGAAATATTCTTGTCTAAGAGACCACTAAGCAGATGGGGTTGAATTTGAAGAGGATGAGTACTACACAATCTCTATATAAATATTATGTTGTTAGATAGATATAATCTCTGGAGCTTGGGGTCGAAGAATCGGTTTTCATGTGTGTCACACAGAGGATAGTACCCTTGAGGATTAGGAGACATGGGAAACATTAACTGAGATACGTTGGTCCGTTTGAGGTTTTGAATAGAGTTAGGCCATTTTCCTATCGGTTATAGTTACCTTAGATGTAACAGGCTACACATAATGTCTTCCCTGTTTCTCAGCTACGACGTTAATTTTCAAAAAAGTTACATTTTTTTCAACTTGAGGATGTTGAGTTGTATGTGGATGCATCCTCTGAGGATAACCCTATTTGGATTGTGGATATCAACACAAATTTTCTCTATGGATAGTATGTTTTATATATTAAAGGTGTTATTGTATCTTGGCCTAGTGGAAGATGACACTTAGGAGAGGGAGTCTGATGTGTGATCGCAATGGCAGGATTAGATCACTGTAAGAAACTGGGTCTTCTTTTTAGGTGTGTCTATCATTTGTGGTTGTTTTTTAAGAAAAAGAGGACTTTCTAAAAATTTAAAGAGTACATTACATGTACGTATATGTACACACTGTGTACCACGTTACCATGGGTAGTCATGTCATATCCAGGTAACAGCCGATCCCATGGCCGTGTGTGGTGACATGGAGATCGCCTAAATTTGTGGCCCACTAGGGAAAGTACACGTCATGTACTTCTAAAATATAGGAAATATACTTTATTTTTATTTCATTAAATGAACCAGGGTTGCATCTAATGAATAGAACCATCTTCTACTCAACCAATCTCATCCAGGAGGGAACGAGACCCCCATATCTTCGCTAAGCCCTCGACTCTCCATTCGTTCTCTGAATCGAACTCTATTGATTGTGTTGGAATCTCATCGGTCAGTTCTTCCTTTTCTAGAACCTCATCTCTTTATTTATATTCTTTCATGATATATCATTGGTTGAACGTTTTTAGATTTTTTTTAGATCTACTCTGTTCTATGATGATTCAAGTCCATAGGTTCACATATATCTTTTTTACAATGTCGAGGTTGGTGGTTTGTGCCTTTTTGTAGTTATTCATTGAGTTATATGTGCAAAAGATCCAAATACCCTTTTTCATGGTATATTGTCTTAATGGTTTTGATAATAATTCTTCTTTAAATTTACTTTTGTGGTTGACTAGAGGATTTATGGTTGTGTTTATGGATAATTTCCATGCTGCAAATGTTTTTTCTCATGCTTATTTAATTTTTACTGTTTAGTCTACCGTTGAATTCTAGGCTATTGATTTCCATTTCTAGTGTTGTTAGGATGAAATGACTATTTATCTAATTTTTTTTACTTTTTCTTGTAGCTATTTTTTCCAAGTAGTAATATTAGGATTACCATTCTTTCTAATTTTTGATTGTGTACATCTACCTTACATGGGACTACGTGAACCTGGTGTAGTGAGACCATAAGAAAAATTGACATTGAGGGATTTCCCAAAGTGTTTATGATAATTATCAGATTGCGAGACCATATAGGGGATTGACATTGAGTGATCCCTCAAAGTGTGTATAGTTATGTTATGAGACCCCAAGGATAATTGATGTTGAGTGCCTCTCATAGTTTCTATAGTTTATCAATAAATGTCTAGAGAGGGAATTGATGGTGAGTGATTCATAATAGAGTATTTTTTACACATGAATATAGGGGGAATTGATGGTGGGATCTTCCTCAAGTAGTCTTTGTTACATATTTTATTGTATATTGGTCAAGAGGTGTTAGGCTGTGAGAACTGCTTAGAGGGTTACATGAGTTTGAATCTGAACCAGGTGTGATTGGTTGTTAGAAAATTTCTATAGGGTTGCCTGTATTTGTTTTTGGTTGGTTAAATTGCTGAAAGTAAATGTTTGTAAATTAACTGTATGAATGTTTAATTTTACGTTCATTAGTGTTTATTACTTTATTTTCTTATTTATTACCATATATACTTACTGCCTATTAGGAAAATATCTTGGAGTGGTTTCCATATCACACTCTATTTGGGTCATGATTTTGGTCCCAATCATATTATATAGTTGCAGGTATATATAAGGGAAAGTGCCCTTCTAAATTAGGTACATGATTTTTGTAGTGCTAGGTATTATGGGACCAAGCTGAGTCTTGTGATGCTATTAGAGATTATTTTAATTCTTTGTACATGGGTTTATTACTCTACTCCATCATTGTGACTTTTTTGGCAGCTTTCTTAGACATATGTATCAGGAATCATTTATACATGTGCTCCAGTTATTTGTTTTTTTCAGTCTACCGTTGTCTAATATTTTATGGTATTATTATTGCTTCTGTGTTGTTTTTGTTTATTTCCACTACTTTACTCTTCCAATGAGTACATATATTCCCTACTATCACACCCAATTCCCTCGCTGCTAGTCGGAAGCCTCTAGCATTTGGGGAAATACTCTTGAGGCCGTGTTACCAACCGGGTACGGGGTACCTTTGGGGGCTTTCGGAACTGGGATGTTACAATGTGGTATCACATAATTTTTTTCTTCTTTAAATACTCTTTTTAGCCTATATCCAGGTATAAGAAGGAATAGGTAGTTGGTAGTAAGATGTGCATGGGAGTAGCTATCATTTGTTCATGTAAAAGAAAATTTACATTAGTTATAACAATTTTTATGGGTTAGTAATTTTAAAATTGGTTTGATTTCACTGTTGGGTGATTCAAGTTCTTTGTGTCATTATTTTTGATAATACTAAAGTTCTATTTCTATTGAAACTCGATAAAATGAGTGCATACCATCTCATACAACATATAGTCACTTTCTTCAAATCACATGTCATGCATTTTTGTCATTCCATTAAGGGAGCATTAGTGATTGAATGTTGTTATGGTAAATGGTGTGTAAGATATACCTGATATTTTGATTGATTCCTTTATAAAATATCTTTTATTCGATTCAGTATTTATAAAATGAATGATTTAGTGTGATTGAATTCCATACATTGGTTCTTGAGGTGTATGGGCCCTCATTGACCAGAATATGTTAGATCATTTCTCTGTTATGTTTATATATAACATGAAAAATATTCCATGCTTTGATTTTTAGGGAGTATGGTCACTTGTATATTCAAATTCGATACCTTAAATTTCATTTCTGTGTTTTCTGGATTTGAGACTAGTTTCTGATGCTTAATATTGGAAAAAACCTAGAATACATGGCTTGTATTGATGAATACACTCCATGTGTCCTTCTATTCAGAAGGAACTATTTTTCTTAATTACACACCTTGTACTGAATGTACATTCCATTTAGTCTCTTACCATGTCACAAGATGTGTGGACAGAGACAGGAGGTTAGGAAATCATTAGGGGAACATGCTCGGTATCGGTTGTACACAATGTGTTGTATAGACTATATGTCCACCCATGTGACGTATGACACAGATGGATAAAAAATAGTTATAAACACCATGTCTATCTGGAACACGCCATCTAGAGTGAGCCATGTAACCAAGCATGTGACTAACAACACAGTGTAGTGACATTTTTTTGTACACGTTGTGTCTGGAACTAACACATCGTGTAGTCTATTCTTGGAGATCTGTGTGGCTTAGACATGTAAGGGAACTTGGGTAGGGGAATAGGATTCAAGTACACACCATTTCTTGGGAGAACATGCCATGTGTATCAGTAGTTACATGACCACTTTATGCAAAATTACATTCCCATTTGAAGACTTATGGGAAAACACCGTGTAGGAATTATACACGTCATGTATCCATGTTTTTAAAAACATGACTATTTTCTTTATCATATTCCCTTCAATCACTTCTATGTTCTAGTCCTTGATAATCCTTGATCCTTGGGTGTGCGCTTGGCCTTGCAGAGTCATGCAACCATGAAGTTCTCTAGTTGTACTCTATATAAAATCTAGTGATCATACTCCGGACGTGGCTTTTAAGAAATTTCCAGCTCATCCTCCAATTACGCCCATCTTGTACCAAGCCATTATTCTATACACAGGTGCTGACACACAGTTCCAAGAGGGCATTTCAAGGTTCATTAAGTCTTTTTGAGGAGTACTACATCCTTCCCCCTCTATGTCAGAGTTGACGCATGTTTTCCAGCAGTAGCATCCTCCCATATTCATAGGGGATGGAGGACCTTATGCTGCACAGTCATCTTTAGAAGCCATGTTATTTGTTTTCAAGAATATAGAGACTCCTCTGTAGGGGAGGGTGAATATATCTATGTATATAATTTGCTATTACACCAGGAGATGGGTGTATCTGATCTCATAGGTGGGATGCCAGTAGGTCAAGGCTTGGGGTGAGTTTCAGTATGCCTTCTATGATTACATTTATATGGGTCTTGGTGGGTCGATCGATCCCGAGAGTTCACGAGTTCTGATAAGGGTACTCTTTCTATATTGAAATAATCATCTCTCTTCCTAGAGTTGAAGCGCTTCACTCCTATTCCAAGAGGTGATGAGTTTTTCTAGAGAGGTTGTTTGAGGATGGTCTCAGGCATGACATCTGATCTGAGGTGAACATCATTAGGTTGACACCCATCACATATATTGTCATCTAGGTGCTAATAAATGAGAGAAATATGAGGTATTATGGAGTTGGGATCCAGGGTGGATCAACATATAGAGTTGGTACTCCTTATGATGATAGTGTGATCCACCATAGAGAGTCAACATGCATAGATCTGAGGAGACGAGAGACATATTCTAGTAGCCAGGTGGTGTTCTACCAGTTCAGGAAAAGTGGGCATACGATGACGCACTGTCCGAAAGACCCAGTGGAATGCTGATCTTGTGGAAAGATGGGGAACCTTCCATATTACTATCAGTTTTCCCCATTGTAGCTGTTGACAAGGGTTATTTAATGAATCCTCATTTAGGATCATCACCACCACTTTCTAATCAGTTTGGGAACTGGAGATCTTCTAGGTGTCTAGGCCGAGGTGGCGGCCATGGCCATGGTAGCTAGTCATGAGGCTTTCAGTGACAACATAGTGGATCTACTCTAGGTGGTCCAGTAGGGTCACAAGGTCACGATACAAGCCAGGATTTTGTAGTAGAGAAAACCCATCACGAAAGAGATCTCAAACCCTCTACATTTCGAGGTACTATTCTTGTTTCCTCAGTTTTTTCACATTCTATTTTCAATACATTTCCTTCCCATAGTTTTATATCTATTTCTATTATGGATATTTTTGGGATCTGTATATTTTCTTCAGTTGATATCATGACGCTTGACACTTCATTGGGGACAAAAACAACTAGTGTAGGTATGTTCAAGGGGTTCTGGTGTCACTTATTATGGGGACTCTAAAACATAGAGAAGACATGCTATGATGTCATTCTTAGAATGGACTGGTTTGTTCCCATTTAGACTATTGTCGAATTCTATTGTCATAGGGTGAGTTTCACATCACCAGAGGGCAAATCGTTTCTTCATAATGTTGAATGGGATGTCCAGCTGCGCAGATCCAGATAGAAGTATCATCAGATAGGAGGAGTTATAGACCAGATTTCCAGTCTATATCTGGATGACCAAGGGACTTCACAGTTTGACTTCCCTTCAGTGTTCGATTGTTTTAGGGATTTCCTTCTAGAGGACTTTTATGGTTTGCCTCCAGAGTGAGAGGTGGACTTTTATATTTTGCTTTTACAGGAGTGGCACTGATGTCCATTCTTCATTATAGGATGGCTTCACCATAGTTATAGAAAATCAAGAAACAATTGGAGGAGTTGAAGGCAAAGGGTTTCACCCAACCTAGTCCTTCTTTTTGGGGTTCACCTGGCATGTTTTTGAAAAGGTGGACTATACCCTTCGACATTGAGTGGATTATCAGAAGCTAAACCAGTTGATGGTCATGAACTGATATCCCTTGCCAAGTATTGATGATCTCATTGATTATCTTCAAGGATCCCAGGTGTTATCAATGATTGACATGAGATCTGGTTACCATTAATTGTGTGTTAGACCATCTAATATACCTCTTACACCCTTTTAGAGCAGGTATGGTCTATACGAGTATTTAGTTATGACATTAGGTATCACGAACGCTTCTATAGTTATCATGGAACTAATGAACTGAGTGTTCCATCCACACTTGGATTCTATTGTGGTGGTTTTCATTTACGATATATTAGTGTACTCTCACACTCGACATGACCATGCCTCACAAATTGATATTGTTTTGAGTACATTGAGAGAGAATCATTTATATTCTAAGATCTCAATATTTCACTATTATATGGATGGAATTCACTACATGGGTCATGTTATCTTAGAGATAGCAGTATTAGTATACCTAGAGAAAGTGGCAATAGAACATTCCTAAGAGGATCTAAAAAAATCTTTGTGGTATGAATTTTTATATGGCTAGTGGGATACTAAAAGAATTTTATACACGACTTATCATGCCTAGTGGCGCCACTGACGGGACTAACTAAGAAGGGTGTGAAGTACATGTGGATAGACACTTGTGAGTATACTATTCATAAGCTGAAAGGGAGGATGACTTCAACACCGATACTAGTATTTTCGGAGCTGAGGATGAGATATACTGTGTAGTGTAATGCATGAAGTATCAATCTGGGAGAAGTGATTATGTAGGGAGAAGGCGTTGTTGCATATGGGTCTCGGCAGTTACATCCCCATGGGAGGAACTATCCAACGCACGATCTCAGGTTGGCTGCTGGTGTTCATGCATTACGCTGTTGGAGACATTATTTGTTGCGAGATCATTTTGTGGTTTTCACCATCCACAAAAGTCTCAATTATATCTTTATGTAGCGTAATCTGAATCTGAGACAGTGAAGGTGGGTCAAATTCCTTCAGTAATTTGACGTTGAGTTTTCCTACATACCTAGGAAAGGCAATGTTGTGGCTGATGCATTGATAAGAAGGACTTGGATACAGGAATTTATGGATTCCAGAAGTGAGTGGAAGCTTATGGGTTTTTTTATTTCTGATGAATTTGGATGTGGAAAATAGATAGAGGAAAATTTTCCTTTCTTCTATATTTGTTACATCAACTCTACGTGATCAAATGTGAACGAGGCATCTCTCATAGTGTGATGTCCTAGTCCAATGGGAGAGTGGGTTAGGAGAGGAACCCACTCTGGGATTCACCATAGGTAAGGATGAGACCCTACATTTTTGTGGGAGCATGTGAGTTTCAATAGACATACATGAGGAGCTCATATGGGATTTTCATTCATTAGTTTGGGAAGTTCATCCTGGGGTCACCAAGACATATCATGATCTACACCAACAGTATTTTAGACCATGTATGAAGAGTGATGATTTTGGTTTTACCATGAGGTGTTCCACCAGTCATCAGGTGAAGGTAGAGCATCAGTGACCAACATGGATTTTACAAGAGTTGCCAATTCCCGAGTTTAAGTGGAATGATGTCGCAATGAATTTTGTTACATGGTTTCTATGGTTACCTAGACTAAGTGATGTGGTTTGGGTATTCATTATCAAACTCACAAAGGTTTATTGCTTCTTGATGATCATGGTGACCTTTTGTTTTGATGAGAAGAGAAGGTTGTACATCTGAGAGATTTTATATTTACAAGGAGTTACACACTCAATTGTTTTATACAGGGATGCATGTTATTCTTCACGGGTCTATCAAGGACTACAAAAGGATTTGGGTACACAAGTACTTATGAGTATAGATTACCTCCCCCAGGAAGATGGCTAGTCCCTACGTACAATTCAGGTGATGTAGGAAAATTTTAGAGCATGCATCCTAGATTTTAGATGTTCTTGGGGGATGTACATACCTCTTGTTTAGTTTTCCATCAATAATTGTTTTTAGAAAAACTATTTAGATGGAAACTTTTGGGTCTTTGTATGGTAGGCGATGACAATAAGCCTTATGTTGGTTGGAGGTAGGGGAGGAAGCTCTACTGGGACCCTGTCTTTTCCAGGAGACCACAAAGTAGATAGAGATGATTCAGAAGAGGATGGCTATTGTACAGTCACGACAGAAGTCTTATGCTGATTTACAACGATTAACTCTAGAGTTTGAGGTCAGATATCATGTTTTCCTATATGTCACACTGAGGCTAGGAAGTAGGAGGATCAAGAAATGAGGTAATATTTCTCTGAGGTACCTCATAGGTACTAGGGTATGCATGATATATTCCACATTTCTCATCTTCAAAATTACTTCTCAGATCCATCTAATATTTTCCAAAATGATGAAGTTGTGTAAGTGGTGGACACAACGTTCAAGGAGAATCCTTTCAAGATTATTGATTGAAGTGTGAGGGTTCTAAGTGGTGGGTCTATTCCTCTGGTATAAGTGCTATGGCAACATGGGTGAGTGCAGGACGAGACCTGAGAGAGGGAGTTTAATGTATGATCACAGTGGTCAAAGATGCTCAAGGATTCTTATTCTACATCATTTTAATAGAGTAATTCAGGGACAAATTTCATTAATGGGGAATGTTTTTAAGCACCTAGATCTTCTTGTGAATAATGTCTTTAATTTCTGGTTGTTTTTGAGAAAAATTGGTGTTCGTGAAAATTTCAGGACTTTATGTTGTGTACTTATATGTACATGTCACTTACTAGGATATAACAGGTAGCATTGTGTTGTCTATGTAATGGCCATGCATAAGGCCAGGTGTGGTTACACAGAGACCGCCTAAATCGGGGGTCGACTAAGGAAAGTACACGCCATTTACTTCTAAAGATCATGTTTTGTACTTCATTTTTTTCATTAAACAGTCTAGGGTCACGTTGGATGGACAGAAGCATCTTTTTCATGACCTATCTCATTTGGGAGCGAACAAGACTGCCAGATTTTCACCGAGACCCCGACATGGAATCCATTATCTGAATCGAAATCTGTCAATTGTGTTGGAATCACTTCGGGGAGTTCTCCCTTCTTCTATAACATCATCTCTTGAATTCTCATATTTCATGAGATATCATCGGTTCAATTTTTTTATAGTTTTTGTAGATCTATGGAGTTATAGGGTGATAGAAGGCTAAGGGATAAAATATATCATTCGTACAATGAAGAGGTAGGTGATTTATGCCACTCCATATGTCATTGAGTTATATGTACAAAAGTGCCCAATTCCATTGTTCGGTATATTGCATGATTATGGTTTATAGCATGATTTTTCGTGGTATTGCCTTGTCTGTTTGAGTAGTAGATTTATTATAGTGTTTAGGTTTAATTTCCAGGATACAGATGTGTTTTCCCATTCATGTTTAATTATGACATTATGGTCTAACCTTTCCTATTAGTCTATTGTGTCCAATTCCATGTGTTGTTAGGATGTAGTGACTATTTATCAGATATTTTTAGACCATTCCTTGGAGCTATTTAATCCAATTTGTACATTGAGGTTTACCTTGTTTGTTGATTATCGTTTGAGAAAGACTAATTTACATGGGGCTGCAGAAACCTGGTGTCATGAGACAATTGGGGAAATTGACTTTGATGGCTTTCCCATAGTGACTGTTATAATTATCATGCTGTGAGACTGTAGGGGGGATTGATGTTTAGTGATCCCTTAGAGTGTCTATAGTTACTTTATGAGACCACATGAGTAATTGATGTTGAGTGCTTCCTCAGAGTGTCAATATTTTATAGTTAATAGACTATAGGGGGAATTATCACTGAGTGCTTCCTCAGAGAGCCTTTGTTTAAACATGACTATAGGTGGAATTGACTACGAGTGCTTCCTTAGATATTATTTCTTATATATTCTCTTGTATTTTTTACTAGGGGGTATGGATGTGAGAACTACCTCGAGGGTTGCATGAGTTTGTAGCTGAACTAGAGGGGATAGTTTGTGAGAACTTTTCCAAAGGGTTTCTTGTATTTGTTTTTTGGTTGGTTAAATTGTTTAATGTAAATGTATGTAAATGAACTATAGGAATGTTTAATTTTTATTAATTCTTTGTATATTGCATCATTTTCTTATTTCCTTCCATATATATTCGTCGACTATTAGGAAAATACCTTTGGGT
The DNA here is from genome assembly GCA_963277665.1 of Viscum album. Lineage (NCBI taxonomy): Eukaryota > Viridiplantae > Streptophyta > Magnoliopsida > Santalales > Viscaceae > Viscum > Viscum album. The sequence continues at coordinate 573,497,198 of OY728160.1, forward strand.
GGTTGCCTACTGGGATTCATCTCACACCCTATTTTGGGCATGATTATGGGCTCAAACAGATTATATTGTTGCAGGAATATATAAGGGAAAGAGCCCTTCTACTTTAGGTACTTGATTATTGTAGAGATGGGGATAGTGGGACCATGATGAGGCTTACAATGTGATTAGAGACTATTCCTTTTATTTGTACTTCGGTCTAGTACTATCTTCCAGCATTGTGAGTTGTTTGGTTGCTTTGATATACATATGTATCATGAATCATTTATATATGTGCTCCAATTATTTATTCCCTTCAGTATTCCAATATCTACTATTGTATGTTGTTATTATTTCTTCTGGGTTGTTATTTATTTATTTCTGCTTCCTTAATATGCCAATGAGGGAATGTATTCCCCACTATGAGACCTAAGGCCCTCGCTTCTAGTCGGGAGCCTCTGGTGTTTGGGGAAATACACTAGAGTCCATGTGACCAACCAGGTATGGGGCACCTCTGGGCGGCTTCAAGAACTGTTATGTTACAATAAAAAAAATTTCTTTCCAAACTTGTAAGGGAAATATGAGGATGAATTGATTTAGTTAGGGAAGTTTGTGAGATCTCATACCTATATATTGGGTAATAATGTTGATTTTGATTTGTTTTTAATAAAAATGAACGGAATAAAATTTTTGAAGCACGCAATGTGTACTTATGAGTACAAATTGTGTTCCAAACATTACGCATACATCCTTGTAATAGTTGTGTAATGGCTGAGTACATGGCCATGTAGTGACTTGAAGGATCTTTAAATCATGGGATGATTATGAATAAATCAATTTCTGTTCATTTAAGTAAACCATTGTGTAGTTTTATTTATATTTGATATTTCATTGTTGGGTTGTGTTCCATTTTTTGAACTGACTTCTTCTTCCAGTATTTTATATAGGAGCACTACAGAATGACCGATAAACTCAGAACCCATCCTGATCCCCCATCTAAGCTCCAATTGAGACACTATAAGTTGAGTTGGAATCCCACGGTTGAGTTCTCAATACCCTTACATCATTTCTGCCAAAATCATTTTCTACTGTGAGTTATTCATGGTTTGGATTTTCCATCATTTTGTAGGTCAATGTCGTTTTAGGCTAATTTATGGGATGATGTTGATATATATTGACCGTAATACATTGAGGTAGGTGGTTTGATCTTTTATGTCATCTTCATTGATTATATATGATAAAATTGATGCATTCCCACATTTTGGTATTTGTGTGATTTGGAATTAATTCTTTATTACTACCTTCAATGGTTTTTCTGATTGATAATGGGTTGTTTCTTATGTGCAATGTTTGATACCTTGTATAAGGGAACCACAATTGGTTAGTTTCCCTGGATTGATTGTTTAGGGCCAATTGGTCTACGATGCCTCATAGTATATCATTGTTTTCTATGAATTTTTTTAGGATGGAGTTGTTCATTACAAGATATAAATATGATATGCATTATGAATGTTTGGCCCAAGGGTTAGAATTTGAGATCTCTCCAGGTTTTCATTTATATCTAATTTATAGAATGTTTTACGAAGGGATAATTTACTATTAGAGATTCCAAAATTGGTCATTTATGTTTGTTTTACTGGATTGTTTGACACAATGGTATTGACCATGAGGGTTTCCCAAGTTGTCATTAATATTTGATTAAATGAATGTTTGTGACATGGTTTTAAACCATTATAGATTGCCTAGGTGTTCATTAACAATTAATTGATGCAATGAGGGACAAAAGGGGTTTGATCAGGAGAACATTCCAGATGATCATTTCTGGATAGTTAAATGATTGTGAAGAGTCTTATAAGACAAAGCATTATCATGGATTTTGTATTACTTGATTGTTTAGATGGTCTTATGAGACGTCTATTTTTATAACATTACACAGGGGATACAAATAATATACTAGATCCTAGGGTTACATGACTCAAAAAATGAAAAATAAATGATAATGAATGTAAATAAAAATTGTAGTATTTTTACTTTAAATAATTCCTAGTCAATTGATTCATTCTTGCATATTACTTGCTATATTCATTCATTGACAGGTAGGCAACGATCTTTTGGTGATCGAATACATGGATTAATCTATAGACATATATTTGTTATGAATTTATACCTAAACAAATTATATGAATTTAGGTATATAAAATGGAAGAAACCATTTTTCATAAGGTACTTGATAAATGTTAGAGCATGAGAGGATGGGACCATGCTGAGGCTTGTGATGCCGTTAGAGTTTACTTGTTTCTTTTTTACTTTGGTTTCTATATTACATTCTAGCATTCTGAGTTTTTTGGATATATTCATATATACATATTTCATGATTCATATATTTATTATGGATTCTCATTGATTATGTTAAAAAAAATTACTATTTATTTCTGTTTGTTATTTTTTATTCTATTATTTTTTTACTATTTATATTCCACTATATATTCTCTACAAATGATGCAATAATTTCACCAATATCAATCCTTGGCCCTCACTGCAAGTCAGATGCCTTTGGAAAATGCAGAAATGTGCTCGAGGTAATGTGACCAACTGGGTTTGGGGAACCATCAGGTGAACCCTAGATCTGGGATGTCATATTATAGAAATGGACTGAACTGGACCTCTAGATTATCTTGGATATTTTCTATCAGTGTTTTCTATATTTTATATATTATAGAAAAATATTTATTTAATATTATACTGTTTACTACTTCTCATCATGCATCATTACAATTTAATGAATTAATATCGTGAATAAACCAGCATTGAACTTTTTTATTAAAATTTTTATTATTGTATTCTAGTTCTTTATCAATTATTTGATACTATATCTAATAATGTATGTTCTTATTATGCATCCTATGTCTATTTAAAATTGTTTAACTCTATCAATACAAATATCTATGAGGGAATAGTTTCCTCAAAGACACACCATAGGCCCTCACTGCTAGTCTGTAGCCTCCAGCATTTGTGGAGATGTGCATGAATTCATGTGAGCCACCGGTCTGAGCACTGTCTTAGAGGTGAGTTGGAATGAGAGTATATAGTTTTTACGGATTTTTACTGTATGTTAGGGAAATGTGGAAAGGGGATATTGTTTAAAAGACTATTTATTGAGAGACATTGTAATTTTTGTTCTAATTTATTATTATATGATACATATTATGCACAATTATTATTTTTTAACAAAATAAAACATAATCAGGGTGCTTTATATTTTTTACATGATCATTATTAATTGATATTTTTTAAAATAATTATAATCTCTCGACCCATATCATCTTTTTATGATTCATGAATTATCATCATTCCATTCATCTTATATTTTTACATTTTCAAACCATTTCTTTTTAAATTGGATTGAATTATATTATCTTTTTAAAATTTATACCCTTTAATTATAACTATTTTCTTTCTGGGAACATTTCATCAATCTAAATGTTTCATTGAACTGAATGATTCAAAAACATACACTCAATCACTTTTTCCTCCATATCATAGTTTAACCTGACTATTTTATATTTTAATATTGTATGTGACCTCAGTACATATATTATCCTCTAATAAATGAAGAGTTTTAATATCAATTTTATGATGTTTGTTTCAAAAAATGGTTTTAATTTTATTTAAACATGTTAGGCATGTTTATTTCTAAAAATTTATTATTATAAATATTTGTTTTGATATAGTCCAACATGTATTCTATATAATTTTTTTTCAAAACAGGAATTATAAAAATCCATCAATTATTTGAATTTTTTTAGTTAAAATATTTTAAATATTTATATAAAGATTTTTTATTAAAATGAACCACATTTACATGAATATATGTGAACACATATTTTTGTTTCATTTATCATTTTCTAAATCACTTCAACTATAAATTTTCTTATTTTCAAAATGCTAAATGATTATCCCCATGGGCTAATAAAATATATTATTTTAAATTTTTTTAAAACAATTGGGCAATTATTATTTCCAAATAATTATCCATAATGCCTCTAATATTTTTCTTAATATATTTTCTATTTTTGATCAAATATATTTTTAAAAATATACCATCTTGATCATTATAGGTATGGATTATGAAAAACTATTTTAATCATTTTTTATGATACATACATACCTTTTTCATTCCTAATCATCTTGTTTTATAGGAATTATTTACTCCCAATTAGTTTCCATTATAAATTACATATATTTTAATTCTTTATTGATGTGAATCTACCTAGATACCCATAACAAAGATTGATAAATGAAATTATTATGTAAAGCATATAACCATTTCCTATAGGGTTTAATGCACATTTATTTAGTCATCTTTTTTAATATTGTTGTACCAATATTTATGCATATATTAAATTGATGAAGATTTATTTTCAATGGATATTTCATGATATTCTTATTTCAGAAATTACTAACGAATCATTAGGTAACTAATTGAAAATTATATAAAAAATTATATCTAATGTTTTAATGATATGTTCATTTAGAAAATATGGTACACATGTGTATTACTTTCATTATCTGGTTGGTAGGCCATGAATTATATATCACAACAACACATTGTGCAATAATTATGCCTCATGAGATATCATGGTGTGTTTGAATTATGAATTGGAATATATGGTTAAAGGAAAATTACTAAAAATAATTATGTCATATTTACAGGTAAATGAGACTTGGCATATTATTGTAATGAAATTTTTATGTAATCTCAAAATTCCCTTGATTCCATTTACCTATGTAATTTTCATTGTTTTGTCTATGTAAATGTGATATTATCTGTTAATTGTATTCCTCTATTCTTATGAACACTGCATTATGATATAATGTTATGCCTTTTGTATCACAAGTCACACATTATTACTATGTCTTTCTATGTTATGAATTTTATATCACACCATCTCATGTTCCATTTACCCATGAAATAAAAATATTTAATATATATGCTAATCCTATAAGATTATCTTATGTGGAGAATTTATAGGCAATATTTAAGACACACTATAGATTTTATCTACAGTTAAAGAATAATTATCCTATATTTTTAATCATAATATTTATATATACATCTCATTTCATGTCTCATATATTTTCATGTATAACGTTTTAACCACTATAAATAATTGACTTGAAAATAGTTTTCAAGGTGAAATTTATTTATGGGGTAGAGAATGTATCATCCCATGATTCCAATAATTATTTACTCATTGAATAATTATGATTTTTATATCATTCTTTTCATACATTTGAATATTTTTTATGATACATTATAAATGATTCTTTACTCATCTTTAAAATATTATTTTTTAAAAATAAATTATATATATATATATATGATAAAAATTATAAAATATATTTAATGTTTTCAAATGGATTAAAATTTTATTAGAAACACATAATATTTATTTACTTTTAGAAAGATTATTTTATCATTATATATTATATTTCATATTGGATGATAAATATATATTTATTAAAAATTTATTTATATAAAATAAAATTCATATTATATTATATATTACTAAAATAATCCTAGAATAATTTTTTAATATTTTTTAGAAATATTTAATTTGTAGGGGAATTCATAAAAATACATTTTTAGGTCAGACATGGTAATGGAATATGGTCTAGAGGGGGTTGAATAGACCAGATTAAAAATTTTAATCAAAGGAATTGATAAAATAAGATAATTATCAAAGTTAATTGTTAATGTTAATTAGCATTGGAAAAAGTAAATAATGCAAGGATGTATTTTATATTAGTTCAGTCCAAAGTGGTCCTACACTACTATTATACCTCGCTACTCTGCAAGAGATGAATTTTCACTAAAAAATAAATTTTAAGGGGAAATCGACAACCAATTACAATATCCTTTTCAAGTGGAGGGATAACCACGAAATTTACTTTTGTGTGGGGTGTCACAATACTTACAACATTCTTTTATACTTTCAGAGTCACAACCCATGGATCCGGATATTATAATCCAAGAGTCACATGACGAGGAAAAAGAATAACATATATTTTTTTTCTATGCAAAAGCATAAACAAGAAAATATTGTGTGTGTGAGATAGAAAGTAGTGTTACATACTCAAAACCAAAATAAAGAAAAGATAAAAATTAAAGCACATATAGTGGGTTTTAATGTTTAAATCAGAACATCTCATCAATTCAATTGTAGTCAAATAAAAATTAATTTGGCATGCGTGGGAATGAGAAGGTGGTGATGAAAAGTGTCATAGGATGTTGCAAATGCACAAAAGGTTCAAAGTTCATAGCACTTTCCCTTTTTATTTTAATTTTCCTTGTTTACTTGTAAGAGATAATGATTTATAGATAGAATAAAATAAATACAAGATGTTGAAACTCGGCTTCCTTTGGATATTAAATATTAAGTGAGTTAAGAGCTTCCATAATAATCTCAATGAAAATAGAAGCACCATTGCTTCGTTATTCCCGTAGAATAAAAACTAGCAGCATATTCTGAAATAAAATTCAAACATTGGATCTTAATCAAAATAAAAATGTCCAATAAATTTGTAAAAGATGTTGAAAAAAATATTTAGTTTTTTCTATCTAAATAGAGCCCCGAAAATATTTAAAACTCTTTGATTCTGAACATTATATTTAATGATAATTGTTTTTCAAAAAAATCATTAAAAACAATCTTTATATTTGCAGAAAATCAATTTTGTAAAAAATTTCACGAAAGGAACATTAACATCCAAATGAATAGTAACTTCAGGGTGAACATTAACTAAAGAGTGAAAAATAACATTAAAATTAACAATTACTTCCAAATGAACAGTAATGTAATGTATGAATAGTTACTTATGGTTTCCAAACCATACTTTGCGAAATAAACAGTTAAGTAACATAGGGATGATGAACAATAAAGTAACGTATAGATTATGAATAGTAATGTAACGTAGGGATGATGAACAATGAATTAACCTAGGGGTGGTGAAAAATAAATTAATGTAGGGATGATGAAGGGTAAAGTAACATAGGGATGATGAACATTAACGTAACGTAGGGTATGAACAATAGACCATACTTCCATGAAATAACCAGTAAACCATAATTTTGTGAGATAAATAGTAAACCATGCATTCGTGAAATAAATAATAAACCACACTTTAGTGAAATAAAAATTAAACCATAATTTCATGAAAAAAAAGTAAACCATAATTTTGTAAAATAAATAGTAAACCATACTTTCATGAAATAAACAGTTACACATACTTTCGTGGGAAAAAAATCTGGACAAAATATTTAGAAAAACATCAATGAATTTTTAAGGGATCTTAAGAGTAGATTTAGACTTTGGTCAAAACTAATGATATGTAGAAACACATATTATCATTGGAACGAAAAATACCCAATTAAAACTTACATAAAAAGATCCCAAAATCATTAAAAAATGAAAGATAAGAAATTATAGAAAAACTTCTTGTACAAAACAGAATAGTATAACTTAAAGTAATTAAAATCCAATTAAAAATATATTTTTAGACATTGATATAAACTAATTAAATAATGATAAACATGTTAGACTTCCATATAATCAGTTTTTATGAAAATCGGATAACTGTAGAAGCTTCATTAAAATAAATACATAAATGTTTTCACATAGTGAAATTTCGAATTTCTAAAACCATAGTAGCAACTTCATTGATTTTTTGGGGAAATAGATATAAATTTTCAAACATCCTAAATAATTTAAAAATTATAGTTAAATATCATATCTTTCGAACATGATAAAAATTAATAAAATCCAAATAACATTACTTATATATCATTACAATACAGAGTAAAAGTAATCAAACAGAATCATATGAAATCAAATTATAGGAAATATGCACCAGCAAAAACAATATCCCCCTTTTTGTTTGATTACGAAACCAAAACATTTAAACCATAACATAATTTTTAAAATGAAAAAAACAAATTATTTCTCCCCAAAACCATCTTATTTTTCCAAAACATCTCCCCATTTTTGTAAATAAATGAATAGTGAAAACATGACCCCCTAAAAAATACAGTTAATAAAATTTAAAATTCCAAAATACCAAGAGAAAAATTAATTTTCTAAAACATAGAAGAGTCTATAGGATTAGTAAAAATATCTGCAAGCTGATTTTTAGAAGGTATAAATTCTAAAACAATATCACCCTTATTCACAAGATCTCAAATAAAGAGAAATCTAGATCAATATGTTTTCTTCTATAACACTGTAAGGGGTTTTTAGAAAGATAAATTTTAGATGTATTATAACAATAAATTGGTATTTTATCAAGATAAACACAAAGATCACATAATGTTTTCTTAATCTATAATCATTGAGCACAACTAATGGAAGCAGTGATATACTAAGCTTCTGAAGTAGATAATGTAACATATAATTGTTTATTAGATGGCCATGAAATTAAACATTTTCACAAAAAATGACACATACCTGATGTGATTTTCAGTCAATTATACAACATCCAAAATCAAGATCAGAATGAGTTGTTAAATCAAAATATTTTAATTTTCGATAAAATAAACTAGAATCAACTATTCCTTTAGCATATCAATTTATTATTTTTACACCTTTAATATTCCTTTCATTATGATCAGCATGAAATCTATCACAAAAAAACACTAAAAATGATGTTGGGTTTCGATGCAGTCAAATATAACAAGCTACCAGTCCGACCTCTATAAAAATTAATATCAACTAATTTACCATATTCATCACTATGTAATTTACAATTAGTACCGATATGAGTTATCATAAATTTAGAGGAATCAACACCAAGTCACTTAATTAAATATTAAGCATATTTAGATTGATTAAGAAAAATTCCATCGTTCATTTGATAAATGTGACGTCCAAGAAAGATCTTTAATTCTCCCGTTAAACTCATGTCAAATTCAGAAGACATCATTAAAGAAAAATCATTACAATGTATTTCACTAGATGATCCAAAAATTATATCATCATCATATATCTGAATAATTAAAATATCATTAGAAGATATTTTAATAAAATGATTTGGATAAACATTGCCTTTCATGAAACCATTTTTTTATAAAAATAAATAACATCTTTCATACCAAGCTGCAGGTGATTGTTTAAGACCATATATAGCTTTAAATAATTTATAATCATGGTTGGAAAATTTTTCGTTTTCGAAACCAGGGGTTGAAAAACAAAATCATCTTTTTAAATAAAGAACTTTTTAGATCCATTTGATATAATTTAAAACCTTAAAAACATGCAAAATCCAACAAAATTATAATTGCTTCAATCCTAGGAAGAGGTGTAAAATAATATTAAATGTCTATTACTTCTTCTTGAGTGTATCATTGAGCAACACGTATGGCCCAGTTTTTTAAAATATGTCCAGATTCAACCATCTAGTTTCTAAAGATCCACTTAGTTCTAATATCCTACTTATTTTCAGGCTATTCAACTAAAGTAAAAACATTATTTCTAGCGAACTGATTCAATTAATCATGCATAGCCACAATATAGTTTTCATCATTTAAAGAAACATTAAAATTAATAGGAACAAAATTAGAAATAAATGTAGAATTGGCAAAATAATTTAAAATAGACTTTCTGGTTTTGACACCAGAATCAACATTGCCAATTACATTGTCAACATAATGATCTTTGTGAACCTTCCACGATCAAGGATTAGGATGATACAAAGTATGATCACCTTCAATTAATTCATTATTATCTTGAGGAATATCATCACGAATATTAAAATCTTTAAACTCATCATCAATAGCATTAGAATCAAAATTTATTTTAACAATAATTACAACAAACATAACATGAACAGATTCTTTAATAACAATCATTATGTTAGTATAAACTCTATAAGATCTACTATTATTAGAAAAACCAAGAAAAATACCTTCATCACTTATAGAATCAAATTTATTTAAATTATCTATTGACTTTAAAATAAACACTTTACACCCAAAAACTCCAAAATAACCAAAATTGGGATATTTATTTTTGAATAATTCATTAAAAATTTTCATTATCAAAGGTATAATTTTCAGAAAAAACATCCTCTACCCAAAAATATCTAGGCATATTATATTAACATAACATAGTTCGAGCCATTCCAATAGGAGTTCTATTTTTCTGTTTTACAACACCATTTTATTGTGGTTTTCTAGGAGCACAGAAATTATGAAAATATCCATTCTTTTCACAAATTTTTTCAAAATATATATTATGAAATTCACCTCCATTATCACTATGAATCGAAATAATCATACATCCTTTTTTCTTTTTGAACTTATTTACAAAAAAGAGAATATTGATAAAGTATGTTTTTTATGAGCAAGAAAATATACCCATGTAAATCTAATATAATCATCAAAATTAACTAAATTATATTTTTTCCATCGAGACTAGAAATTTGAGTTGGACCAAATAAATCAATATGTACTAACTCTAAAGGCTTATTAGTATATATCTGATTGATAGGTCTAAAAGAAATTTTGTGTTGCTTCACATTCATGCAAGCGTTACAAATATGAAGTTGGTCTTTCTTCAAAGAAGTAGGATGTAAAATGTTCTCATGCTTTGAGATATTATGAAACATTCTGAAATTAACATGACCTAAATGTGGGTGATGAAGGATGTTGTCATTCTGTATAGCATTCAAAAAATTTACATGTTAAACAATTATTTCAGACAAATCAATAGAATAAATATTATATATTCAATTAGCATAAAATAATAAAGAATCATATTATAAAACTAAAAATTTATCATTTTGAATATTAAAATTAATTCCATTATCATATAATTGTAATATATTAAAAAAATTATGATTTAAACTTTAAACATATAAAACTTTTAAAATAAATGTATAATTTGAAATACCAACCTTACCAAAACCTTTTACTTTTCCTTTGGAATTGTCTCAAAATGTAATATTGCTCCCATCACCTATGTTATATGAGGTAAAATTTGATGGGAATCTATTAATATTCCATGATCATCCACTATCCAAGTACCATATGTTGTCTGTGGGACATCAAAGTCAATTTTCCTATAGAGAATAATTAATTGACAATTTTGGTACCCACGATACTTTGGGGAAAATAGGATTAGTAATAAAATTATTTGGTACCCATATAGAATTTAAACATGTATTTTAAGGTACTCTTAATAAAAAGAATTTATAAATATTAGTTAATGTAAAACCCAAGGATTTTTTAAATTTATCTGAGAAGTCATTGGAATAGTGATGATTCATGCCACATTTAAAACAAGTAATAGTTGTAGTACAACCATTATTAATTTTATCAAAATGGTTTTTATTAATTTGAGCTAATATTTTATCATAACCAAATCCATATTTATTTTTATAATCTATAGTCAGATACATCATGTAATGAAAATTTTCAAGACCATGAATAAAAGTAGGTAAATTTTGTTTAGCACATTCAACATCCTTTTTCAATTTCTCATTCAAATCTTGAGCAGATTTTAAATTATTATAAACTGTTTAATGATAATTAGAAGAAGTGGTTGTTAACTTTTTATTTTAAGGAAAAATTAAATTATTTTTAGAAATAAGTTTATCATTATCTTATTTATGTTTATTATATAAATCAGTATCTTTGAAAACATCTATTCATAATCGTTCAATTTCATTATTTAATTATAAAACATTGGGCTTTTTAGATTCATATTCAGAATCAGAACATTCATAATAATAACTAAAATTTCTAACCTTATCCAGTGATTCCATGAAACACAAGTTATCATATTCTTTGTTATTTCTGGGTTCTTCAATAGAATCATATTGTTTAGTATACCTCCTGCAGGTTTTCAATGCATTTCTATCCTCATTTTGGTATTTTTCTTTATTCTTTAGTTTAGGGAAATCGGGTTTAATATGACCTTTCTTCTTGCACTCATAAGATGTTACAACTACAGTATTATAATTTTTATCACAATTATTATCTCCCTAATATTTTTCATTTTGAGGGTTTCTGTTGAATTGGTTTTTGAATCCCTTTTCATTCATTCTTTTGTAGACTCTAGTTACAATCTGATCCATGACTTCCTTTTCAATATCCTGTATATCACTATCAGAAGAATCATTAGAAATAACATTTACAAACATAAAAGTTGTACCTTTTCTTTCTGTTGTCTTCTCATCATCTACATTTTTCAGTTCCATTTCATATTGGAGTAGTGATCCAATCAATTCATCAAGTGTGTACTCTTTAAAGTTTCTTCATTCATCAATGGGGACCATATTTTCATGCCATTTCTTTGGTAATTCTCATAGGACTCTTTCAATATGTACACGATTTTTCAGTGCTTCTCCAAGTGTATTCATTCCATTCAAAATGCTTGTGAATCTATTGAACATTTGGTTTATAGTTTCATCTTCATCCATCTTGAAGTCTTTAAACTCAGCAAAAAGTATTCCAAAATTATATTAGTTCAATTTGTCATAGAAAAGGTGAGTTACTTGCAGAATCATCCAAATCTCATGAGTTGTATTGAATGATGACACATGACTAAACACACATCATTTAATTAAACAATATTAAACATTAATAACTTTTTAATTTAAGACATATCGAGTAAAATCAATTTCGTTATAAGTATCTCGGTTTGCATCAGGCAGTGTGTATAGTTTCGACAAGATAGATCGGTGATCAATGATCAAATTTTTGAGGTATGCCTCCATTCGAGATCTCTAGTATCCATAGTCATTGACATTACAATGTGGTTGCTATTTAGGAATAAAAGCATCATTCAAGTTTAATCCTTCTATCTTATAAGATTTTATCCTTAAACTGTGAGGTCTAAGAATTAGTTACCCCAATAAAACATAATCGCAGACTAAAAAAATGGTTGGATAAATTCCTGAAGGAACAACCAATGGTACAAATATTTGGTATAATTAAATATATTGATAGATCAAAACAATTCATAAGAAGGTTATCCTATTATACCAATTGTTAGGTTAGAAAAGGTAACAACGGATAGTATAGTGGGGTTGAATAGACGAGATTAAAAAATTTAATCAAATTAATTGATTAAATAAATTAATTGTCAAAGTTAATTATTAAGGTTAATTATAAGAAGAAAAAATTAAATTACTCAAGGATGTTTTTATTGTAGTTCAGTCCAATGTGGGCCTAAACAACTCTTATACCTCGGTACTCAGTGAGAGATACGAGTGAACTAAAAATGTTTTTTAAAAGGGAATCATAACCCAATTACAAAATCCGTTTCTAGTGGAGGGATAACTATGAAACAGACATTAGTGTGGGGAGGAACAACCCTTAAAACCTGACTTTTGACACTGGGAGTCACATCCTAAGGATCCTGAATTTTGAATCTGAGAGTCACAACACAAGAAAAAATAATAGCAAGTAATGTGTTTGTGTGAAAAATCATAAACAAAAAAATAGAGTTCATGTGAGAGATGGGAAGTAGTGTTACCGACCCATTACTAGATTAAAGACAAGATAAAAATTAAATCACATATACTGGTTTTTATGTTTTATATCACCACGTCTCATCAATGGAATTTTATTCGAAGCATAATTAATTCAGCACTTGATAGAATAAACAGGTGGTGTAGCAATGTTTCAAAGGACGTTGAAAATGCACAACAAGTTCAAAGTTCACAACACATTTTATTTATAATGTAATTATCCTTGTTTACCTATAAGAGAGAATAATATAAATAGAGAATAAAATATATAGTTGGCTCAACCACTCTGCTTCCTTTGGATATTAAAAATTAATCGAGTTAAGAGCTCCCATAAAACTCTTCATGAAAATAGCTGCATCGTTTATTCCTTATTCCTGTAGAATAATATCTAATTAAGGAATTCGAAACATTTTGAATAAGTCTTGGATAAAATATCTTGAATAATAAAAGAATTTAATGATTTAAAATATCATTTAAAATCAATTTAAAATGTTTTAAACATAGTCAAAACAGTTCCTGAATTCTAGAAGTAGATTCTGAAGATAAACTCAATCATTTTAATTTAAACATATTTAAAACATCAAAATTTATTTTTAAAAGACGTTGAGAAAATTTATTAAATTTTAATCTCCAAATATAGCAACAAAAAAATTAAAAACTCAAAGATTATGATCTTATATTTAGTGAAAAAATTTCACAAAAAAATCATTAAAAAATAATTATATATTTGTAGAAAATAAATTTTAAAAAAAATTTGCACGGAAAAAACAGTAAAATTAGAGTGAACAGTAACACAGTAACTATAGAATCGATAGAAACTTCAGAATGTAGAGTAAATTTTGAATGAATAGTAACTTCAGAATGAAGAGTAACGTAATGTATGAACAGTAACATATGGTTTCCAAACCATACATTGAGAAATAAAAAGTAAAGTAACGTATAGATGATAAACAATAAAGCAACGTATGGATGATGAACAATATTGTAACATAAGGATGATGAATAGTAATGTAACGTAAGAATGATGAACAACAAAGTAATTTAGGGATGATGAATAGTAATGTAACGTAAGAATGATGAACAATAAAGTAATGTAGGGATGATGAATAGTAATGTAATGTAGAGATGATGAATAGTAAATTAATGTAGGGATGATAGTCACTAAAGACCTATAGGAATGATTAACATTAATGTAACATACAGTTTGAATAGTAAACCATTTTTTCGTGAAATAAATAGTAAACCATACATTTGTGAAATAAACAGTAAACCATTCTTTCTTGAAATAAACAGTAATCCTTACTTTCATGAAATAAACAGTAATCCATACATTCTTGAAATAAATAGTAAAGTATACTTTTGTGAAATAAATAATAAACCATACATTCTTGAAATAAACAGTAAACCATACATTCCTGAAATAAACAGTAAACTATACATTTGTGAAAAAAATCAGGATAAAATATTTTGACAAAATTAAACAAATTTTTAAGGGTCTTAACAGTAGATTCAGACCTTTGTCAAAAGTACTGATTATTATTAAAACATATTCTCATTCGGAAAAAATAACCAATTAATATGGACATCTACAGATCCCCAAATTATTAAAAAACAGAAGTAAAAAAATTCAGGAAAAACTGCTCCTACAAAATAGAATATTATAACTTCAGGTAGATAAAAGTATATTGAAAATATATTTTTATACTTTGATGTAAACTGATGAAATAAATATAAAGGTTCGAGAATTCCATATTATCAGGTATCATAAAAATTGGATAACAGTATATGTTGTATTAAAATAATGACATAAATGTTTTAAAATACTAAAATGTATAATATCTAAAACTATAGTGGAAACATCATTTAATTTTTAGATAAATAGATAATAATTTTCAACCTTCCTCATTAAAAAATAAGGTGTAGGTAAATATAGTATATTTCCAACATGATAAAAATCACAAAATTACAAATACCATTAATATATATATTATTAAAATGTCGCGGAAAGGTAATGAAACAAATTCATATGCAATCAAATTAAAGAAAATATTCCAAGCACAAACAAACATGTCTTCTATATTTTTATCAGTTATTACAATATTATTATAACATAATAATGAATTAAATATTTGCAGAACTATTTTTCAACACGATAATTAATATTCCTTTAATATATTAAATATAACATTTTTAAAAATCCATTATTAACATTGATATACATATGTGGTATTTTATTTAAAAATATTGTTCTTGATATATTATAGGTTTTATAATAAATTTAAATTTTAAATTTTATTAATTTTAATTGGATTAAATAGTGGTGATATTTGGGTTATAAACATTAAATTTCTATTGGAAGGGTGTTATTATTTTTTTCGTAAACTAATTTCCTTTTTTAATATTTTATTATTACTAAATTTTTTAATAGGAGTAATTCATTGTGGCACATAGATTAACTACATGTATATAGACCATTAATATTCAACATCTCCTAACATTCATGTACTAATATGTGTTCCCTTACCTAACATTAATTTTCTTAGAAAGTTCCCATTTGATCACATATAAAATGTAATACCTACACCTTGACCATATTTAATGACAAATTATTCCAAATTAATCTATAAATCTCTACAAATACAACCATTCTATATCCCCTTACCATGGATCATATAAATTTTCCACCATTAATTATATGATACAGATATTTACATGGATAATTACTTAGAAAATAAAAGTTATTCTTATTATTATTACACTCCACATAGTCATTGTATTTAATTTTACTTTACATAATTTTACATACATTTTTCAAAGTAATAATATCAAATACTTCTATATTTTTAAATTTCATTATAATAATGTGATATAATTATTCTTTTTTTAATCATCCACCAGGAAAAACAAATTCATTTATCATGTATACATGCAGACTCCAGCAAACACAATGCGATTTTGTATATTTATAATTACCAACTATTATTAATAGAGTCAGTTATTGTTAAAATGATAAAATATTTTTTATATCACCTCTAAAAATCATAAATTATAAATTTTCCACATTAATTTATTTCATCCATCCATTAAGGGATAATTTTTTTAATAATGTGTTTGCACAAACTACCACAACTACCAGAATAATGGGCATTTTCCAGAGTTAATAACCGCAGAAATAGGGGCCAAAACTATGTCCATATCCTATGTTCATGGTTTTTACAAACCGTGGGCACTATCATCATGGAATTAGGTTTTTGCCTAAGTCCATAGTTTTAATCGTGGCAATGGTGGCATGTTGCCGCTATTTTAAAAATCGTATCCATAACTGTCTCTACTTTTATCCGTGGAAGTTGACCTTTGGACGTGGATTTAACTATGTCAATAGGTGGCATATATCCCAGATTATGATCCCGGCTATAGCTAGAGAAAAATGTTGCAATAGACTACAAATAACGTGTCTTTCCATATTTGCTCCCAGCACCTTCCTTTCACATTCTAGAGACCTAACCACTACACCACCAAGGCTTTTGGGTATATACATATATAATAGGTTATATATAATATTAAAAACCATGAAAGTATCCTAAAAATTGTGGAAATAGTTCTTCCCTCCATTTTTTTGGGTGAAAATATTTTCTCCAGTGATAGGGCGGGAGACCTATAAAAGCAGTTTTCCAAATTGTGGTAATTACCCTTCGAAAAAAGGGCTATAGCCACAGTTTTATAAACCATGGATATAGGCCATTAAAAAAGACCTATATCAAATGTTTTAGATCCATGTATATAGTCCATATAATCATCGTCGTAACCACATATTTCCACGGTTATCAAACCATGGTTATAGGTCTGTGGTCGTAGCTTGTTTTTCTAGTAGTGCACCTCAAAGAACCACATATAGTTGTTAAGTTATCCAACTAACCGTAATGGATATAAAAGTGTAATTAATGAAATATTGTGATATTGTATCATTATTATAATTTTAATGTTATATAATTTATTATACAATTACTTTTTTCATTCATTGACTACTTCGATTGTTAATTGTGTGTATGTGCAGACTACCACCTTATTGAATGATGAATTTCATTAATCATTAGAAAGAATCATCAACATTTTTTATAATGGATTTTATGTCTTTATATGATATATATATTTAATTAAAATTTTAAAAATGTTAAACTAATATAATGATATTAAACATTCATTTTTCATTTGGCCTTTACGGCTAGCAATTTCATTGGTTAGTTTACCACCTAAATGATAAATATTGTCATTTTTTATAGTGAATGATTAAATATTAATTTATACTATTAATGAGATTTAATAATATGTAATTAAATATTTTTTAACGTTTCATTAGTTATTATTTAATATTTTATTTTAAAGAATGTTATTATTTAATATTTAATTATGATAATAATATATCATCACCCAACATGAAAAACTAAAACAAATGCTTGCCTTTGGATTAAACTTCCATAGTCATAAATAATACTTCTTTACTATTATTGAGGAAAATTGTAAATATTCATGGGATATATATATTACATAATTAAATATAATCTAAAATTAATTAACATCATATTAATGATCATGGATATTCATTATCCTTACAAATCATGTACATGATAATTAAAAGTGTCCAATACCTAAAAAAAGGAAAAGTTATAATGATTATAATATGTATAGTAATTAATTATTAATGATTTATATACATGTTCTCTCTGGGTTAATAAGTTTTTTAAAAAGGTTAATAATAATGTTTTGGATAATTTAAAATATGAAAGTTTGTGATAAACTAATAGAGGACATAAGGTATGGAATCTTTGTCCCTAACTACTTTAATTGAGACACATATAAAATAATGAAAATGAAATAATTTATGTGATATATAGTATGTAGAATTTTTATATTATCATGAATTATATTTTATTCAATCAATTTTTTATCATTTTAAATACATTTCAGGTAACATCCTAAGGATTTAAATTATTTTACTTTTTAAATAAATTTAATTTACTTTGTAACATGGATTATAAGAATCAAAAAGTTAATATAACGCTGCAACAAACATTTGGAATTTATGAAAAACATAATTTTTATCATTCTATATAATGTTAACCATGATTATATTACATTTCATGCACTAATGAAATTCTTCAATGACTTACATTACATACAATGAAGAGTATTACATCAAATAAATATATTATTAAAAAATTTGAATTTAATATATATATATATATATAAATTCAATTGAATTGATGATTATAAACACCTATATCTAATTTAGGAATATATTTTCACTTCATTTGTTAACAACTGATTACTAATAAATAAGAAAACAAATTGAATATTTGGAATTTTTTTTAAAGAACCATTATCTTTCTTATAAAGACATTTTTTCATAACAAATTAAATCAATTACTATTATTTATTATATTAATTAAATATATTTATTATAAATTCAATAAAATACTTTTTATATTTATAAAACAGATTTTATTGGAATAGGTTATGAAAAAATCCTAATTTATACATTATGAAAATATATTTTATGAAATATAGTTTTACCAATATTTAATGGAAAACCTATACTAAATCCACTTCATAAAATATTTATAACTAATATATGTAATTTTAACCTCATTTTTTTAGTTGGGAAATAAAAATAATCTTTGTGTGAATTTTTTTTAATTTTATGAGAAGTTTCATATTTTTATTAACACTGAAAAATAATGGATAACAATTGAAAAATATGTTTTAATATCAGAAATTTATAAGGATGATTTACATTTAATTTTTATTTTAAAATCAAATTTTATCAATTGTGTATCTAATAATTCATTTTAGGCCATTTTAATCAAAATAAAATTAAAATTAGATATAAAACATTTTATACTTTTTAATATTTTTACATTAAAACCTCACTTCGTCATCTCAACATTGAGATTATATTTAAATTAATTTTGGCCAATATCATTGTATAATTTGGAAAAATTATTCCATTTTGAAATAATAATCATTTATTTTTTATAATAAGGTCATCATTGTTTTTAAAATATATTAGATAATGAAGTTAAAATAAATTACATCGATCGAGGAAAAATTTTGCTCAATGTGGGACAAAACCATAATAAAAAAGTCCAATGTGACATAAACCATTTCAAATATGTATTGGATGGATAGATATAGACCATATACTCGAATATATTTAATAATATTCATTATTTATTCCACATGGAATAGTAAATAATGTGGGTGAAATTCAATTTTAATAAATTTATATGAGTGGCATTCTTCAACCACTATTAAAAGGCACTCACCCCACCAACATATTCACACATATCAAAAACCATGTCTGTATAATCTATTAAAAAATAGTATACCATTATACCTCCCCTAATCATGGATGATTCACTTTTAAATACAGAATACCAATTATTAATATAGGTATAAATGAAAAGGAGTTACCCCAATAAGAGGTTTCTTTCTTCAATGATAAGTTTTGATTTATTTACCTACCAACCCCTTAAATTATTTTTATATAATGATTTTATAATAATAATATTATATTCATTATACAATTTTTTTATTCTAATATTTGTTTCTACACTTTTACATGAATACATAAAATGGGATAGAAAATTGTTATTCGTGTGTATGGAGGAATACCACCTCGCGAATAAATTCCATTAATTCTTCCATTACCACATTTTATGGATATTAATAATAATGTATATATAGTTCATATATAAAATATAAGATATTTATAATTTGTTTAACACTATTTAATTCTTATATTATGCAGACCTTCATTCAATCTCTTTTTCAGGGATATGATAACAATATTTATTGACATGTGGAGTACCTCCTCCTCAATGTTTTGTGATTCCTTCACAATATAAATTAAATAATATAAGGATAATTTTAACAAAAAAATAATATATATGATAACATTATCATTCTATATTCATAGGATACAAACACACACAAAAATATATATATATATATATATCATTTACATTTCATTATTTTAATACGATGAAAAAATGGAGCTATTGTTCATGCATATGTATGACATACTGTCTCCATTAATGTTTCATTTCAATTTATATCACAAAATGTTATTGATTATAATACAAATATATGTAATGAAAATATATAATAATTAAATCATGTTATAAATTCATTATATGATAATACAATGTTCTTCGTTATACTAACAACAAATAAAAAGTAATCAATTACTCGAGAAACTAAGTAATTAAGCCACAAAATTGTGAATATAATGAAATATTACTATGAAATGGTTTACTTATTGATGAAATATAGGTGTACTATCAGTCTCTTTAAGAAAATCAACTCCAACATTGATAACATTGTTAGGACTGGGAGTATCCTTGAAAGGAAGCTTGTAACCATTCCCTTGTCTACCTGTTGTATACCCCTTAAGAAAGGATAGAAAGGAATCAAAAGCTCAATATCTGTAATGAAGCCCTCCAAGCCAGACTCACTTGGAATTAAATAAACAAAAAGGCTGATTCGGTTTCATTTCTTAAAAATAATTTCTTGTAAATACAGAAAAATCAAAATTCGAATCATGTCAATTCTTCTCTCTGTCTATACATAAGAAATTTCATTGTCAATGTCATACATAACTCTAGATGGATGGTTAACACTAAATCCAATTTGATTTTCTTGCTTGAAAACTAGACCGATGATTCTCTCAATTCTATTCTTTCTTCTCATACCGCACCAGATTCCATAACCTACACCATAATGGAGGTGATGCAGTATTCTAACATAGATCTCCCTGATCATATCAAGCATGTTGTTGATGGTTACAATATTTCTAATGATGATGACTTTCTTATTTGGGACTCATCCCAAAAATGCTATTTGTGATTCTAAAACATATTACAACCAATTTTTCTCTTCTTCCGATTCCAATTTCACTTGGTTGAAACCGTTAGATAATCCTTGGATCAATCCTTCTAGAATTAAGCTTATCTGGCGTATTTCTCTTAATCGTATTCCTACTGAGGTTTGTCTTCAGTCATTTGGTGTCCAACATAGTTCAAGATGTCATATATGCCATTACCATTGGGAGGAAATCAATAATTTATTTTTATCTTGTGCCATAACCATTGCACATTGGAATTATATAACTGACATCTTTGACTACAGATGGTTACATGCTGACTCTATTTGCTCCATGATCAAATGTTGTGTTGATCTGGAATTTTCCCAACAAATCTGAAATCTCTTTCTTTCAACAGTTGCAGAGCTCCTCCAAATTATCTGGTTTAATAGAAATTCCATTATTCACAACAATTACTCATTCAATTTTAATGAATGTCAGGCGAGAAATCTAATTTCTATTAAGGATGATTCTATACTTCAAAATTCCCACAACCAAAACTCGGTTGGTGACATAGTGATTCTTAGACGGCTTAGAATCAAAGGGATCTGCATGCATCCAAATATCTTTTTTGAAGTGTTCTGGCAAGCCCCGATTCCTGGAAGAATAAAAATCAACGTTGATGGAACTTAAAAAAGAAATCCAGGTCATGTAGGAAGTGGGGCCATTTTTAGGGACTCTCTTGGGTATTATCATGGCTGATTCTTTGGTGGATGTGGGTTTCCCTCTTCCCTTGAGGATGAGATGATGGTCGTGATTCATTCAGTCAACTATGTTAAGCTAAGAGGATGGAATAAAATTTGGATAGAAAGTGACTCTACCACCCTTATCCAGGCCATCTAGAATGGTGTGGTTCAACTTGTGGGGTCTCTCACAGTGGATTGGAAGAAATGTCTTAACTCGCTATTAGAGATTAGATACATTTCCACTCATGCATATCGAGAAGAAAGCATGGTGGGGGATGGTATGGCCAACAAGGGAATAAACCGGGACATTTTGTAGAGAGATGTCGTACCAGTTGATCTATAACCTTTATATGAGAAATATAGTAATATAATTTCCACTTCCAAGATCATGTATTCTTCCCTTTCTTTTTTATTAATATTTTGTGTCTTAGTCTTTGACTAAGGCATTGCCTTTAAAAAAACATACCAATGTGTAGTAACATATTATAATAAGATCAAATATGATATTATAAACATTAATATTGTCATGGAATAATTTATAATCATTCCAAAACCAATTATACACGTGGTTAATGGGCGTTCACACAATGTTTAATGCATGGTAAAATAATTTCATATCACATTTATCATTTGTGGGGATAAATATAATATTCACCACTGACATCATTTTTACGATGTTTATACTTATTCATTTGATATATTATATCATGAATTCCTTTATGTTAGTTGTATTAGTTATTTTAATTTAAATTTTCTCACCTAATGGGTTTTGACATGAAATTTACCAAGTGGAAAAAAGTTATCTTTTAAATTTCAATTTTTTGAGATGATTAAGATTATCTTAAAATAATCACATATTTATAACCATTTTGCATTTTAAATCACTACTATTTCATAAATATGTACTCTAATATTATGGAAATAACATTTCCAAAACCATATACCATTTTATATACAGTGTGTACTTAAATTTCTTTTGATTAACTAGAAAAATATTGGTAAAACTATATCGTTTACTAAATAAGTATTTTTGATTGGTATAATTGTTCAATTGAAAAATTAATTATTAAATATAAGATTATTGACTTGGGTATGTATGTTATATTTGGGAACAAATCATATATACCCCCTCAATGAATTATTATTTTAATAGGACAAATCATTCGTCCAATAAGATGTATTTTTACTAGATATGTCATTCATCGTCTTGGGAATGGTCTTGATGGTAATGGGACCATGTATCTAGGAAACATAGAATACAATAATTAATAATTTAATTCAATCAAATTCATTTATTATATATCCATGTAATTTTTTATTTGAAATTGTCTAGGGATATAGATCATTCTTAGATTATTGATTAAATTTAATGTGTTATAATTACTACTATTTAATTATTGGTTTTTTACTGATGAAGTTATATAAATTGAATGTATTTTTTTTGTTACCATTATTCATTAATTTATTCTATGTTTTTTTGATAGTTACTCATAAATTATAAATAGTTTTTGTTTGAAATAAAAATTATTCTGTCTCATTTTCCTGTGTTATGATGATGAAATCATAGAATAAGTATTCAATTATGATGTTCATATCTTATTATAATATATCATGTTTGTTTTATTTTTACTAATATAACATGGGTATCTTGAATGTAGTATAATATTCCAAAACTAATAAACTAATCAGTAAATTTTAATTTTATTCCTTATAATAATCCAAACATAACAATGTAAGGAACTATCTATTCGAATTTGGGGTCAAGGCATTATTATTGGTATAATAATAAGATTCGTAGAAAACATTGAAACTAGATTTATAAAATATAGTTTAGTGATAATAATAATAAGATTGAATTTGAGTATATGTGATGAAAACATCATAGAACTTTTGTAACATATATATTATATGTTCTTCATAGAAATACATCCTTATATAGAAATAAATTAGACATGGTTCTGGCACATACATATCTATGGGTAAAAAATCTAAAAATATTTATCAGGGATGACTCAAGAATAACCAATTACATGAAAAAGAGCCTTACTGTGAAATTGGTATTAATCTCATATAGATACACATAGGATAAGCCTTGTTTTCATTTAGAATAATTAGAAATGAATTGTAATAAAAGGTACCAAAAACAACCTTTTTTAGGTTTATGATATTAGGTATGTATACATTTTTCATTTAATGTAAACTATTTTTCTATATTTATAATTATTCAATGTAAATAATTTGATGAACCAATCTAGTATATTACATATTATAGAAATGATGCCTGGAAGGATGAGTGGAATCAAAACTTTGGGAAAATGTAGTGATTTCCCTATCAAAGAAACCAATAAATCTGGCATTAGAATGAAGAAATTAATGTCTATAATACTGAATAATAATAATTTATTGTATAATATCTTTTCTTGAATGGAGAAATATGTTCCACAATAATTTTCTCTTATGTTGGATCGGATTATGCGACAGAATCCAAAATTCTTTTTTTATACTACTAAACTAATTATAACAAATAATGGATTAGTTAATTTTATAAGATAATATTGGAATTATGATATTTTGAGAAGAAAAAAAGTTAATAATTTAGTGTGTTGTATAAATTTAAATGGGTATCAATGACGGATCTTGATCTTGAATTCTAGGGAGTGAGAAATAATAAAACTCTTGGAATGGAGAACATTTAAGGAGACATCGATTTAAAAATAATCCCATTTTGATCAATAAATTTATATGATAATTGTGATTCATAGATAAAAGAAAAATTAAGGAGAATGATTTTGTAATTATGAAGAAACATATACATTTTAAAAATGTATTTTACTTATTATATAAGAAATACATAGTGACTTATTTACCACTTATTATAAGATATTAACACAATTATTATAAGGAGATTGATTTCTGTTACTTTTTTATCATAAGATGAATTAATTGAATGTCTCTTAAAGACAGATAATGAATTCTTCATAACATATGGATTCAATGGAATTCAAGAAAAAATAGATCTATGGTAAAAATATCTCATAAATAGATGAAGTGAAAGATGTATTTCACTATATGTGATTAATGTTTAAAGAATATCCTTGGTAATTTTTTGTACATAATTTGATTTTGATATAATTGAGGAGAAAACAATTCATAAGAAAAAGAATGAAATTCATAAATGGAAAACTATATTATCCATTTTTACAGATGATATTAGGGGAGAAATATGAAAATTAATTCCCCTAAAGAACAAGGGAATGCACATAATAAGTAGCAAAGATATCATGGTCAAGCATATGATATTATAACAACCAATGTTAGATGATTAATGTGGTTCTGGATTTGGATATCTGATATATTATGTAAAATTATTTTATTGAAAATGTACTTATATTTTGAATTATGAAAAATAAAATGTATTTACTAATGTTCTATTTCATTGAATATTTTATTCCATATGTTCAATGGTAAACAGAGATGCGATTCATTAATAGGATTTTATTTTTGGAAAAATGACGGCTGAGAGAAATATATGTTTTCATATATGCCTCATGATGGTATAATGATTATTGAAAAAATAGATGAGAGATAAGGATATTTTAAATTAGAAATTATGGACTGCTTTTGAACTAATTATAGTTATTTGTATCATAATGCTAGGAAAGCTCATGATTATAAATATATTAAATGATTTAAGCTTGTCTTTGGCAGATGTTATTGAGGTTAACATATTATATCACCATATAATATATCCTATGATATGAAATAATATATAAATTCTTAAAGGATCAATTAAAATATAATATCATGTTTATGATATATATGAGTATATTTACTTATATTAGTAGAGAGTGAATGGATTTCTATTCTCTTGGAATATTCATCTCCAAAAAAATAATTATTCCTATTATGATATATTTCTATGATATTAATGATCTTAATAATAAAAATGGTTTACGTCTTTCTATTCATTAAATTTTAGCTTATTATGTTTTCTATGACTATACATCAGTAAAAGATTGTAATATTTATCTTCCATATCCATGTTTTCACGAATTTGCTTCTATTCAAAAGACTAGTTTTGTGGTGACATTCACATTTCCCATTCATTAATATTATGAATTTGTGTTCTGATGTATATATATGATATGGGTTTTTCATAATTATTAATTTTCAAATATAAATTATTGATTACCAAGATAGAATTTAAAATAATAGTCCATAATTTAATTAATTCATGTAGAATGTAACACTACCAGACATAGAAATATTTTCCGTTGAAAATAAATTTTATTTTGTTTCCACTAATGAATATATGAAACACCACGTTAATTATATAATACGAAAACAATTATAATTTATTCCAAAATAATTTTAACATTCTCTACATTTAATACTTATGATAGTTTAGATTATATTCCACCATGATGTTTTACAATGACTTCTGTTCAACTAAAGGCTGAGTTTTAGTGAACAAAAATATATTAGTAAGATATTTTTATTCAATATAATAAGACCCAACCTTTCCATTAAATCTATTGTTATATATAGTATCATATAGTTTGTAAAAATATAATATAATTAATTGGTAATAACTATATACAAATGAATATCAAAACAAATTGAATTTTTAATAAATGTTCTAATAATGAACATTTTTCTGCTTCAAAATGTTTTTTATAAAAAAAATTAAAATATTATTAGTGAGTGATATTAATTAAATCTATATTTTAAATATTCAATTAAATATTTTTTATGTCCATTTATTATATTTAATAGGCATTATATAATAACAAACCTAAATTTATGCAAAAAAACAATTTTTAGTTTATTTTGCAACTTCTTAATGGATAAACAATTTTAAATACAATATTTGGAATATTTTTAAATGTTATACATATAAATTCTCAACAAAAAGTATTCCTTAAATTAAAACATAAAAATTATCATATGGTGTTTTTTTATTTTTTATGTGTACTGTTATGTTTTGATGGATAGAGAAAAATACATTATTTTAACTAAAAACTAACCATCAATATCAATAATTTATATGGTTAAAATTAATTTGGAATTGGTTTAAATGTAACATTACATCAACTATATTTTAATTATTCCAATTTAGGTCATTAGAATCAATTTCTCATTGAGATTAGATAAAATAAATCATATCTTTTGAAAAAATTTACTTTAGAACCCTGATTCAACTACCTGTCAACCTGATTGAACATAATATGATTTATTCCACTTATATGATTGGAATCTGGTAGAATGGATGGAATATTTTTAGTCATAATAATATAAGATATGTAATATTTTTAAAATTTTTTATGAACAACTTTATTAGTGAATTTGTTAATAATTAATTATATTGCTTAAGGTAGAATTAAGCTCAACAAGGGACCAAACCATAAAAAAAATGAAAAAATGGTCCATAAACATGTGAAAAACCTATTTAATGGAATAATTTATAGTATATAATTCATATTATATAATTTAATTATTGGATCCACTTGATATGGAAAAAATGTTGGTGGAAATCCCTTTTCTAAAATTTACTAGAATACCACTCATCTTCTATAATAAAATGGCACTCAACCCTCCCACTAATGATAACATATAACCCATTTTATTGTCTCAATCACGTCCCAAATAATCTCTCAAATTAATAACCACATTCTTTACAACTCACATTTGGATGTATGAAATACAATTTTGTATTTTGGTATAAACCAAGTAGAGTTACCTGAATAAGAGGTAACCTTCTTCAATGACATTTTTTAATTCAATTACTTATCCTGTAATTTATTTATATTAATATATTGATAATATAACAAAAACTATATTTATTAAAAAATGATATTTTAATTATATTTGTTCAACATATAATTTAACACACATCTATCAATTGGGAGACACAATCATTATTCGTGTGTAGACAAAATACTGCCTCGTGAAAAATTGTCATTAGTTTTTTGATTACCACATTTCTGTGTAAAAAAATGATCTATTTATATTTTATATAAGATATATATTATAATTATTATTTATTTATTAATTTATAATTCTTATATAACATATACATTCATTTTTACTATTTTTCAGTGTTATGATATCTTTATTTTTCGACGTCTAGGATACCACATCATAAAAGTGATGTGATTCACACACACAATAAATAGAATATATTAAATACAGTTTTAATAAAAATACATGAAATATTTTACATAAATATTAAAAATAATTATTATATACTTGTATATAATTAATTATTCATACATTTCATTTTAAAAAGAAATATCACCAGGGTTTAACTGCACCTACAACCAAACATCTCCTCAAGAATTATATTTCATTTCCTATCACAGAATTTTATAAATTAATATTAACATATATTTAAAAAATATATATGATAATTAAATAACCATTTACATTATTTAGATTTTAAAATCATGATATAAGTAATAGTAATAAAAAATAACAAGTCAAAATTTTCTCATGAAACTAAACAATTAAGACTAAAAATAAATAAAATAGTGAAATATTACTGAATAAAATATATTTTAAGAAGATCATATATGATATTATTATTATATATAAAATTTTATAAAAAGTTATAAAAAATCTTAAAACCTGTATAAAATATTTTTATTGACTTTCACCCAAAATAAAATGCTTAGTAATGCATTTTCATCTCCCTTTTATTATTTGTGGGATAAATGTCATATTCAAAACATAATTCTTTAGTGTAATGAATCTAACTACACCTTTTATATAATTTATCATGAATTATGTTAAATTAAGGATAGATACTGATTAAATTTTATTACCTATTTCAATGGGTTTTTACATCAAAATTACCCAGTGGTTAAATTTATCTTTGCAGTCTTAGGTTTTTTATTTTTATTATCTATCAATTGAAATTATCACATCCTTATGAAATTTATCTATTTAAAAAATATTTTCATTAAATATAATCTTATGATATTGTTATAATTATATATAAAATCATATACCATTTTAACATTTGGTTTGTATCTTATTGTTAATTGATTAATCAATAATATTTTTGTGTCAATAAGGATATCCTATGAATTCTCCATTCCTTATGGTTTTATGTTTTGAAAATCACAAACATTTTTTCTATGTTCAGATTTTTTTATGTTATGTATTTTTTTTAAGATCTAGAATTTTCATTCTGTTATACTTACAAATATATAATTATGTTTTTTCCAATCTGTTAGATTTACTGACCTGTCATTTCGATTTGTCATTCAGTTTTTATAATTCTGAATCCGGTGTATATATGATTTAGTTTTACGATTCCGATTTCATTGTATATGTAATGATGACTTTCAATATCGAATTCGGTGTATATATGATGCCGATATTCAATACAGATTTCGGTGTATATGTAATTCCGATTTTCAATACCGAATCTGGTGTATATGTGATGCCGATTTTCAATACCGAATCTGTTGTATATATGCTTCCTATTCTCATGACTGATTCTGGTTTATATGTGATGTCGATTTTCTAAACCAAATCTAGTATATATATGATGCTGATTTTCATGATATCGGATTCGGTGTACTTGTGACTCTGATTTTATGATTCTATTTTCCTGAGAATGTTATTTCTATGATTACATTTTCTTGATTTCAAAAGATTACGTTTTCTTGATAATGTTAGAGTTTCCAAATATATCATTCCAATAATATCATATTCCATGATTTCTTATAGCCAACATTTATCTTTAACGTAACATTATTTATATTACTTGAAACGACGTTGTACAATATGTTACAAACTAACCATTGTGTGTTTTCCATGTGTCTAGGTACCTCCAAAATTTATGGACAATATGATCATGGGAAAGGAGCCGACCGTTGGAAAATTTTTCCTATATATACAATCTCATTTGAACAAGAAAAACACATTGTAGAATGTGGATGAACTTAATGCTTGTGAAATATCTGTGAAGTGATTTATAGGGAGAGAGGCTCTAACAACTCTTAGTGGTTCGTGTGGATGTCTTGAACAACATGTTTAGCTGTGAACAACTTCTTCAGACTTTCTTCATGAAGACTCTTTTCGTGTTGATTGTGGGCTTCCAGGTTTGGAAGACAAAGCATCTGATTTCCTTCTAAATTGAGGTCGTGTGGGGTTGACAAGACAGATACAGATCTTCAGATTGAGGGCTTACCTGGGATTGGGTAAGACATACTTTCATGATAGTATAAATCAAGGAACCTTTATCCAAGGATGTTAGATACCCTTCTCTTTGGGTTAAAAGAATCTTATTGTTACTTGTTTTCATTTAAAAGTTGTTTTAATTCCAATTATATATCTTAACATTGTTAAATACAGAAAGGATAACATTATTTTACTTTGTAATTCTTTTAATCTGATTATATTTCAGATTCTATACGCTATAAGGTATAATATTTCTTTTAATAAAAATAGAAAAGGTTTTTTAAGAGATCTTGTGAATGTTTTTTTATCCTTGTTAAACTTAACTTTTAATGGTTCCAATGGAATATTTAAAGTATAAAATTCACCCCCCCTGTTTTATATTGAGCATCTACATTCTTATTTAGATACTACAATTGGTATTAGAGGAAGGTCTCTGAAATACATATATTCACATATTAGATTTCATGCTCAAGTTTTCCTTTTATTTAGATCATCATATTTGTTCTTAAAATTTTAATACTAATAAGATTTGTGGAAGGAAATATCTTTTTAGTATCGTATGCATTCATGTTGGATCTTTAGATAATCTCAATCCAACTAGACCACCAATTTTTTATAGAAATGACTACGAGTACTGGAGAGACAGAATGAAGACATTTGTGATCAACACAGGTGTTGACAACTACATTATTTTAACTAGAGATTATAAAATTTCAAATAGAGAACTTAGAACCTTTACTAATCTAGAAAAGGTGGAATATCAGCTGAACATTAAGGTATATAATACTTTTCTATGTTCCATGACTAGAAAAATATATATCCATATTTCATCCTCTGACGCTGCAAATAGTATTTGGAAGATGCTTGAAGTAACCCACTTTGGAACTTCCAAAGTTATTGAAACTAGAAGATCTATGATCATGGGTATGTATCATGGTTTCTACCATCCTTATGAAGAACCTGTATGAACGGTACAACAAATATTTATGGCTATCATCAATAGCTTACAATAAATGGGTGGGAAAGGTTTAGATAATGAATCTCTTGTAGAAAAGATTATTGACATCATGCCAAATGAATGGGAATCCAAGATAACTGCTATAGATTAGAATAGTAAAGTTACTAAGATTTCCCTTGATGAACTGTCTCGAACTCTTCTTCAACATGAAACCAGAAATAAGACAGATGCTGATAATATTAAGAAGAAAAATGGGAATGGAGGAGTTTCTCTTACAACTACTTCAAATCATATGAAATCCAAGACACCGGAGAGAATTACAAGATATAGAGATAAGAAGATTGTTGTACAATCTTAATC
This sequence comes from Viscum album, assembly GCA_963277665.1. Classification (NCBI taxonomy): domain Eukaryota; kingdom Viridiplantae; phylum Streptophyta; class Magnoliopsida; order Santalales; family Viscaceae; genus Viscum; species Viscum album. The sequence continues at coordinate 573,528,819 of OY728160.1, forward strand.
CAATGAAAGTGAAGCTTCAAAAAATGAGTTGGCCAATCTTGATCAGAGGATAAACTATATTATTGGTCAGAAGAACATTAAATATAGATACAAGAAGAAAGATTTAAAAGATAAGAATAATGGAGAAGTGACATGTTAGGAATGTAGAAGAACTGGTCATATTAGACCAGATTGTCCCATTCATAAGAAAAGAGACAAGAAAGAAAATAATTATAATAGAAACAAGATGAAGTTCTACAGATCAAATCATAAGAATGTTTTAAAATCCAATGACACTTGGAGTGCCATTAGTGGATATTCGTCTGATGAATCTTAAGAATATGAATCTTCTGGGAAAACGAATATTGGTCTAATATCCAGAGCTCCATTTCAAAATCATTGTCTTATGGATCAGGTACGAACAGCTGAATCCTTATCCAATATGTCTTTAAGTGAAAATTTTCCAGATAGAGGTTTTTCATCAGATGAAGAATATTTTTCATCATATAATGATAATGATTTTCCTTCCTATTAAGAGGTTTCAATATTTTCAATGTTTCTTGAGAAAAAAAAGTGTAATGTTTCTAAGACACGTTATGGAGAGACCTGAAGCTTAACGTACATGGACATTACATTACTTTTGTGGAATACTTAGTGCATAACAAAAACACACACACAAGTACTGTAATAGTTTAGTGTCTTTGGAAACTCGGAATATAATCTTCTAATTGTGGAGAAAGATCTTCAACATCTCCCAAACAGATCTTCCATTTTTTTTACCTAAAACCTTTCTTTATATCCTGGGGAAAAGAAAACAAAAAAGGGTGAGCTCAAATGCTCAGTAAGGGTAAACAAAAGAAATATCAATCACATCATATATATAAGAACATAAATTTTGGAAATCTTAACCTAGAAAATAAATCATATTTTCATAACATGGGATAAATCATAGTAGTGACATGTAATCCCAATAATAATAACGTAAAACATGAAACATTGTGGCATACACACATAATCATAGATAATCATTTCTTGTTAGTCAAGACTCAATTCCAAGACTATCTTAGTGGACAAAGTCCATTTTGGAACTGAGCACACTCCTCATTTTAGTCATGTTTCACTGAACCGGTTTAACCTGCCATTCCAGCCATGTCTATCTCATGAGATATAAAATCATTACCCAATGCATTGGAGGGAGATATAGGTCCCACCCATCTCATAATGATACCATTCTTATGTGTGCCACAAAATCATAAATCATACATCATTTCATAACCCATGTAAAAAAATGGGATTCCTAAACATCATGACATAATAAAAAAAATTCATATAAGACAAAGGAATTCATAAAAATAATTTCATCACAACATATTCAAATTAATGTAATAATAGGGATAGAAACAAAACCCTATATTATCTTATATGGAAAATAATTTTGATAAAACACTTGACCTCCATTCTTGAGGAAAATATCCTCTCTACTTAAAAAAAATTCTCCTTTCATAACATGTAATAAAATTTTAAACTAAAAGAAGTTGATTAAAAATAAACTTGAATTTTTTTAAAGTAATCTTCATGTAAGTAATGTTTTAAAAATTCATTCATGTCGTATAAGTTAAAAAAACATTCTTCTCACACTTTTGTCAGAAAAGTAGAAAAGTACCTCATACGAAAAACGACAAAAGATCCATTTCATATCTTTTACTATAAACTCACCAAAGGGTAAAAATGGATTTAAAAAATTGTAGGTGGATGGAAATAATATTACATATTTAGGAAACATGGATATGGACGATAAAATACACCCTAGTAAATTTCAAAGTATAAACAATCTTGGATAAAAATGAGATTGTGATATTTTCCCTTACTTTAGGTCTGATTTGGTTCGTAAGTGTCTGAACCTCCTGTATAATTATTTAAATAATGTCATTTAATAATTCCAGAATCATACTCATTGTTATGATATTATACATGGTTCACTTATGACTTTATTTTACTCGTTCTTTTGTAAATTCCATGTTAAAGAGCGTCTTGGGTAAAATCTTTTTATTTGTCGTCCGTGTTATGACTTGTAATTATTCATATGATTACTTAGATCATGATTACATTATTCCACAATATAAAACATGATTTATATATAATATATATTCAGAATATACATATATATAATAGATCAGTAAATGGAAGGAAATACACAGTTCATGGAGACGGTAGGCCGTACGTACGCATGAACACTGTTTTCGTTTCCTTATTGAGTTGAATGGAATTAAGTAGTTGACATACATATATATACAAATAAATCCAGTATCATTATTATGGCATATATTTCATTATTACTTATTATATATTCTTTATAATCATTTATGAATGGTTAACGTGGAGAATGAATCTCATCGCGTCGTGGAGACGGTAGTCCATTCGTACGCACGAGCGATGATATCATTCTCATGATCATGGAATTGTATTTGAGTGTATGTATACTATTTCAGAATCAATATAACTTTAAATTAATCATATATTGTTATTATTTACACCATAATACCCATCCAAGTAGGGTGATGGTGGAAAATAGATTACACCACGGCGTGGAGACGGTATTTCGTACGTACGCACGCGTAATGATTTCGTTTTCCGTAGGATGGATAAATAGTGAAATAGGGTTGTTTCATACATATAATAACTTATCAGTATATTAGTGATAGTGATGTTATTACTTAATAATGAAAAAACTTAAGAATAATAAGTGGAAGAAGAAATAAAGTTGAATGAATCGGTAACGGACATTACCTCTTCTTTGAAGCGCCTCTTTGAGATCTCCTTTTAGGGCACTATAATTGGTCATTAAAGAAGACCAGAACCTCTAGGATGTTTATAGGGAAGTGTAGAAGAGAATTTTTCAGGGTTTGTTAGAGAATGAAGCCTCAATGTGGTGTGAGGAAGAGAGGGAGGAGGTGCCCTTTTATAAGGGAGGAGGGGGGCTCCTTTGGAAAAACAAAAAATATTATTTTATTATAATGCCAAATTCGTTTTTAAATAGCTCCAAATTGAGTTATTTAGAAGCTAAGGTGGGGATGGATCGAAATCATCTCATCCAATAGAATTTCGACAAGTTTAGGTTCCTATTTTAACCTTATCATTTATATTTAACTTTAAGTTAGATAATTTTACTTTTACCGTGTCTTTTTGTGTTCTTACACTATGAGGTTAATATACAAACAATAAGAAGCCAAAAGAACCCCAAGTTGTTTATTATTAATATATATAACCTTATATAAGTCATTTTTCTGAACATTAGATTTTTAGGAATAAAATAAAAATTAGTAATATAATATTTGTTTTAAAAACTATTTTATGTCAATTTTGACACTATTTATTAATTGATTTTTATAAAAATCATAACAGAATTTTTAGTTCAAAAAATTTTAATTACATCAATACTAACATGTCATATTATACCTAGAAAATTAGTGTAATTCATAAAAAGTCTCAAATTAATTTTATTTTGTTATTTATAACATCACTTATGTCAATATTTCATTAATAAGAGAATTACTGCATCATCTTGGTGTCATAAATAAATTAAATTATTTAACCTCTAAAAATTACAAATAAAATACCATTATGTAGAAAATATCTTTATATTTCTAAATAATATTTATAGTCAGATTTATCTTATGTATAACCTAATATTAAAAATTATTTTCTTATTAAACATTGATTTTAACTATTTTATCCCTTCTTTAAATAAATTAATAATAAATGTCCTAATCTAATCCAAGTGGGCCTAAATGGTCATATTTTATTCCTAAGGTTGTTTTGGGTCGAATTAAACTTTTCCAATAGAATTAGGACATGTGTTAGGGTAATAATAATATCATTTTTACCCTTAATTACCCTATTTACTTTTAACCGTGGTTAAAAAAAGTAAAAAGCTATTGTTCACCAAAAATTATTTTCATCTCATTGAACCAAATTTTACATACTGACATCAACCGTGTCTCTCGAATTTTTTAAATTCCACTCACAGAAGGGGTAAAATTATGTTTTATGAAAGATTCATTTTTTTAACTACCACTTAGTGGTTTCACTATTCATAAAAAAATGAATGTTTCCAGAAAAATACCACAAATTAGGCCTAAGATATATTTGATATTATGAACTCAAAAATGATGTCCATTTTACCAATTTCAAAACATATCATTTGAATTACTTAATTTAAAAATTAATTTCCGTCGTCAATACAAATAGCGTGTTCTTAAGAGATAATAACTATCAAAAGATTGACACTTGTTTATGTCTGGTTTAAATGTGAAATTACATCCAATGACCAACATTGTATTAAAATGTAAAAATATATTATGAATATACTTTAATACCACTCAAATTAATAATTTATCACTATTAATTATTTCAATTAAAAAGGTTGTTTTTAATTAAAATTTAGTAATTTTCACTATTCATCAGAAAATGAAAGTTATCTGAAAAGTACCAAAATTTCACCCTAATCTAATTTCGATATTCCGAATCCAAAAATGATGTCCATTTTGAAAATAAAATTTACAAAATTTCAAAAACTGGTTATTACTATTCATAACGGCTAGTTTAAATAATATTTTAAAAACATATCGTTGTTTAATGAAACTCGGTATTGTGTACTACACACGCTATCGAGGAAGTTCATGATTGCATGTAATGCAAGGAAAGTCAAGGATGTGTGTTGTGAAAGATTATTTTGGTGTAGCGTAAAACACAAGACATTAAGGAAATTAAAAATAATATTTTTCATGAAATCTCACGGTGTTACATTCTACCCCCCTTAAAATGAATTTCACCATCGAAATTCGTCGGGGTTATAAATGGTTTACTACTCGAAATTTTCATTAATAGAAACTCACATCGTAAAAAGTAATACCAAAACTTGGATTTAAGAACTATAGTATGAAACGTAACGGTTACACAAATTAACTAATCACCGGGTTTCCACATAGGAGGACATAGGTGAAAATATGGATATGGAAGAGAAATCTGACCGTCATGTTCTGATGGAGAGTGGTAGAGAACATGGCTATGAAAAATCCAAAAATCACAAAGCCATAAATTTGTGATGATCTAGGGTACCATTTGATTCATTGGATATAAGGGCACTTGGACAACATTATTGGTTTTCAAGATTATTTCCCTAAAGTTGAATAATTTGAATTAGAATAAATACTTACTTTATTTTGCTACAATCTCACTGTTGTTCGTGCTTTGAACAATTTCCACTTCATCTCTTAAGGAAATGAAGTTGAATTTGTTATTCGTGAAGTGTTAATAGATCATGTGATAGAATGATGGGTCATTCCATCTGTTTCAAACAAAAGGTTATCAAAAGTTATCAAATATACATAAGTCCATCTATGGTGAGGTCAATTGTATATGATTCCAAAAATTAACTTATACTTCAAATATCATACCATGTAATAAAATAAAACTAGTTTCTACTAACTAGGGACTTCCTATAGGCTAGTGGTAGACGATAAAGGCCAGTCACACATCGGTTGTGGGTTAGATTCCCACAGCCTTGTCCGACGCGATGGGTTGTCGCCCGTCCTACAGGTTTTCTTTTTTCTAATGATATATTACTATAACGTCCCATCAATAATATTGAAATAAGTTCTATCCTTAAACAATAATAACTTATGTCCAACATAATCCATTCAAATATTTAGGCCTATCTAAAATACTTTGGTCCATGCTCATTGTATAAAGAAAATGATTACTTGAAATGTCAGATAAAAATCACATGAATTCCATCATTTATCCCCCATATATCATAAGATATATCTTGTTGGTCAAATTACAAACATGTGAATACCTTAATCATGTATTCTATTGAATAATGAATACCCATTGAACCATAGTAAAAACATGAATGCAATTAAAAGTTAACACATTCCACAAACAAAAATCCTCAAAAATCTTTATACTCAAACCATGATATCACTTAGTCCTTATTTGAATACAATCGAACATCTCATTATCTTCTTATCCCTTCATTATGTGCATATCATCTGCTTACCAAAAATATCTCAATCACTTTCCATGGTTACCGGTACCATAAAATTATTGAAAACCACAATAGAATAATAAAAAAATATTCTAATACACAATAAAAGTACCTCAACAACATTATTCTTGAATACCAATACATAAACACTTCAATCCATCCTCTTCAATTATTGTCCTGGAATAAGTCCTTCCATGATTTAGAAGTAACTTTTTAGGTCATGGAATGAGTTGGGTAATGCCCATGTTCTCCACAAATAATACATTGAACTCCATAACAGTATGTCATTCTATGACCCTTATCTCCACACAGATAAAATCAGTCCCTCCATTTGAGGTATTCCTCAAGGTTCTTCTTCCCTTTTTTAGAAATCTCAATCTTCCTTTCTTTATGCTTCTCAACAGGTGAACATGCATAATAGTCTATCTTCCTCTTAATTGATGAATTAGGCATACCACTAAATTTCACCTTGTTAATCATATATCATGATGACTAATTCAGCATAATCACAATATCTTTCTCTTCAGGCATTACATAATTTTGTTGCTCATAGTCACCAATTTGTCCATTGGATTCAATGTTAATGTAATTCCTTCTGGTTCCCTCCATTAACCAAAACAGAAAAAGAATTCTGAGAGAGGAAAAAATCATGCTAGAGAAAACAACATAGTAAAGGGGGAGTACCCTCAATATCTAACATTATAGGTTAAATTCTAATATCGTTAGTGCAATTCTAGGACTACAACCTGTACGTATACTTATCCTTAGAGAAATCCCTAGACATACCGTAGACATATCTCTAGGGATCTCACTAACTTTTTCGCATCCTAGTTTCGAAAGGTTGAATAAACCTTTCCTATGATACAAACTGTAGAGACCCGAAGCTTAACGTACATGGACATTACATTACTTTTGAAAAAAACTTAGTACATAACAAAAACACACACACAAGGACCGTAATAGTTTAGTGTCTTTGGAAACTCGGAATATAATCTTCTAATCGTGGTGAAAGATCTTCAACATCTCCCAAAACGATCTTCCTTTTTTTACCTAAAACCATTCATTATATCCTAGGGAAAATAAAACATTAAACGGTGAGATAAAATTCTCAGTAAGGGTAAAAAAAGAAATATCAATCACATCATATACATAAGAACATAACTTTTGGAAATCTTAGCCTGCAAAGGAAATCATAATTTCATAACATGGGATAAATCATAGTAGTGAAATGTAATCCCAATAATAATAACATAAAACATGAAACTTTGTGGAATACACACATAATCATATAGAATCATTTCTTGTCAGTCAAGACTCAATGCAAATACTATCTTAGTGGGAAAAGTCCATTTTTGATCTAAGTTCACTCCTCGTTTCTGTCCTGTTTCACTGAACTGGTTTTACCTGCCGTTCTAGCCTTGTTTATATCATGAGATATATAATCATTACCCAATTCATTGGAGGGAGATATAGGTCCCACCAATCTAATAATGAAATCATTCTTATGTGTGCCACAAAATCATAAATCATACATCATTGCATAACCCATGTAAAAAAATGGGATTCCTAAACATCATGACATAATAAAAAAATTCATATAAGACAAAGGAATTCATAAAAATATTTTCATCACAACATAATCAAATCAATCTAATAATAGGGAAAGAAACAGAACCCTATATTATCTAATATGGAAAATAATTTTGATAAAACACTTGACCTCCATTCTTGAGGAAAATACACCCCCGTGTATTTCAAAGTTTAAACAATCTCGGATAAAAATGAGATTGTGATATTTTCCCTTACCTTAGGACCTATTTGATTCGTAAGTGTCCTAAAATCCTGTATAATTATTTAAATAATGTCATTGACTTATTCCAGAATCATACTAGTTGTTATGATATCATATATGGTTCACTTATTACTTTATTTTACCCGTTCTTTTGTAAATTCCATGTTAAAGAGCGTTTTGGGTAAAATCGTTTTATTTTTCGTCTGTGTTATGACTTGTAATTAATCATATGATTACATAAATCATTATTACTTAGTTCCAGAATATAAAACATGATTTATATATAATATATATTCATAATATACATATATATAATAGATTAGTAAATGGAAATAAATACACCGTTCATGGAGACGGTAGGCCGTACGTACGCATGAACGCTGTTTTTGTTTCCTTATTGAGTTGAATGGAATTAAGTAGATGACATACATATATATAAACATAAATCCAGAATCATTATTATTTCATATATTTCATTATTACTTATTATATATACTTTTTAATCATTCCTGAATGGTTAACGTGGAGAATGAATCTCATCGCGTCGTGGATACGGTAGTCCATACGTACGCATGAGCGATGATATCGTTCTCATGATCGTGGAATTGTATTTGAGAGTATGTATACTATTTTAGAATCAATATCACTTTACCATAATCATATATAGTTATTATGTACACTATTATACCCATCCAAGTAAGGTGGTGGTGGAAAATAGATTACACCACGGTGTGGAGACTGTATTCCGTACGTACGCATGCGCGGTGATTTCATTTTCCGTAGGATGGATAGATGGTGAAATAGGGTTGTTTAATACATATAATAACATATCATTATATGAGTGATACTTATGTCATTACTTTATAACGAAACAACCTAAGAAGAATAAGTGGAAGAAGAAATAAAGTTGAAAAAATTGGTAACAGACATTACCTCTTCTTTGAGGCGCCTCTTTGAGATCTCCTTTTAGGGCACAATAATTGGTATTTCAAGAATACCAAAACATCTAGGATGTTGATAGGGAAGTCTAGAAGAGAATTTGGCAGGGGTTGGCCGAGCATGAAGGCTCAACGTGGTGTGAGGAAGAGAGGGAGGAGGTGCCCTTTTATAATGGAGGAGAGGGGCTCCTTTGGAAAAACTAAAAATGTTATTTTATTATAAAGCCAAATTCGGTTTTAAATAGATCCAAATTGATTTATGTCGAAGATAAGGTGTGTATGGGTTTGAATCCTCTCATAAAATAGAATTTAGACATGTTTAGGTTACTATTTTAACCTTATCATTTATATTTAACTTTAAGTTAGATAATTTTACTTTTACCATGTCATTTTGTGTTCTTACACTATACGGTTTATAAACATACTATAAGAACCCAAACGAACCCCAAGTTGTTTATTATTGATATATATAACTTTTTCTAAGTCATTTGGACGAACCATAGATTTTTACGAATAAAATAACAATTAATAATATAATATTTGTTTTAAAAACTATTTTATGTCAATTTTGACACTATTTAGTAATTGATTTTTGTAAAAATCATAACAGAATGATTAGTTCGAAAACAGTTAATTAAATCAATACTAACATGTAATATTAACCTATAAAATTAGTGGAATGCATAAAAAGGCACAAATTACCTTTATTATGGTATTCATAAAATAAATTATGTCAATATTTCATTAATAAGATAATTACTGCATCATCTTTGTGTCAAAAATAAATTAATTTATTTAATGTCTAAAAATCACAAATAAAATACCATTATGTAGGAAATATATTTATCTTTCTAATTAATATTTATAGTCGAATTTATCTTATGTATAACCTTATATTAAAAATTATTTACTTATTAAACATTGATTTTAACTATTTTAACCCATCTTTAAATAAATTAATAATAAATGTCCTGATCTAATCCAAGTGGGAATAAATGGTCCTATGTTATTCCTAAGGTTGTATTTGGTCGAATTACACTTATCCAATAGAATTTGGACATGTGTTAGTGTAATAATATTATCATTTTTACCCTTAATTACCCTATTTACTTTTAAACGTGGATAAAAAATGTAAAAAGTTACTATTCACCAAAAATTATTTTCATCACATTGAACCAAATTTTTACTTACTGACATCAACGGTGTCTCTCATATTTTTGAAATTCCACTCACAGAAGCGGTAAAATTATGTTTTATGAAAAAATCATTTTTTAACTATTACTTAGTGGTTTCACTATTCATAAAAAAATGAAAGTTTCTAGAAAAATACCAAAAATTAGGCCTAAGCTATATTTGATATTTTGAACTAACAAATGATGTCTATTTTACCAAATTCAAAACATATCAGTTGCATTACTTAATTTAAAAATTAATTCTCGTCTTCAAAACAAATAGCGTGATCTTAAGAGATAATAACTATCAAAAGATTGACACTTGTTTATGTCTGGTTTAAATGTGAAATTACATCCAATGACCAACATTGTATTAAATTGAAAAAATATATTCTAAATATACTTTAAAACAACTCAAATTAATAATTTATCACTATTAATTATTTTGATTAAAAAGGTTGTTTTTAATTAATATTTAGTAATTTTCACTATTCATGAGAAAATGAAAGTTATCCGAAAAGTACCAAAATCTCACCCTATGCTAATTTCAATATTCAAAATCCAAAAATTATGTCCATTTTGAAAATAAAATTTACAAAATTTCAAAAAGTGTTTATTACTATTCATAACGACTAGTTTTAATAATATATTAATAGCATATTGTTGTTTAGTGAAACTCGGTATTGCATACTACACACGCTATCAAGGAAGGTCGTGATGGCGTGTAATGCAAGTCAAGTCAAATAGGCGTGTTGTGCAGGCTTCTTTTGCTGTAGCGTACAACACAAGACATTAATGAAATTAAAAAGAATATTTTTCAGAAAATCTCGGGGTGTTACACGGTATAAATAAAATTCTAGAGAATATAATTTAACAAATGAAATTTTAGATCATTGAAAACATATTGCTGAGAAAAAAAATTTAAAATATTTCTAAGAAACTTGAGGAAGTTAATTCAGAGAAGAATAATCTTTCTGAGGATCTTAAGAATCGTCTTTTAGAAAAATATGTTTTAGAGGATAAACATAACTCTAAATATATTATTCTTGAGAATATGAATTTAGTCCTAAGACTAGAATATGAGATATTTTCCTCGAAGAAAATTCTTGAAAAATTCACTTATAGTAAGGAATATTTTGACAATATGTATTCCCATATTCGTCCTCATGGTAATAGTCATGGTTTAAGTTATTCTCATGAAAACCCTATTTTTAGAAACAATTATTTTGTTCCTCCTAGAGCCCATATTTGTACTAAATGACAAAGTGTCAGTATTGGAACGAAAAATATGCTTTTAATAGAGTTAAAATCCCATGGGTTTTATAAGGCTTATTTATCTAAACAGATCTAGTAACCCGAGCTCTTATTATCAACCAATTTCTTTTCCAAGCATGTTTGGATTCTCAAGATCTGACTCTTCCTTTTTCTGGAAAATGAAGGAAGTACCAACAATATTTTGTACATGGATAGTCGATTTTCTCAACACATGACTGGTATCAAAGAATATTTTTATAATATTTTAAAGAAAAAAGGTGTAAAGTTAACTTTTGGTGATAACTCTCAATGAGAAATTATCGGTATATGTAACATTATTCATCTTGGAAAAGATATTATTTCAAATGTTCTTTTTGTAAAAGGATTTAGGCACAACCTCAACAGCATAATCCAATTGTGTGATGAAGGATACCATGTGAATTTTAGAAATTGTTAATGTTTAGTTCACAATTCCAAGGATGTGTTTATATTATCTTCCATTCGGCATGAGGATATGTACACTATAACCCTAGAAGACCTTAGAAGTCAAGATCTACCTTTCCTTAGTGCATTTGAATATCCATCATGGCTTTGGAATGGTAGACAAGGATACTGTAATTTATGGAATCTATGTAATCTTTATATGAATGAACTTGTTCAGGATCTTCTAGAAAATAAGTTTTATTCTTCAGAAGTCTGTGATCCCTATCAATATGGAAGGAAACATAAATATATCATTAAATCTATAAGTGATGTTTCAATATCTAATGCCTTATAGTTGGTGAACATGGAAATACATGGTCCAACAAAATCTGGAAGTATTGGAGGAAAATACTATGTGTTTTTCCTAGTTTATGACTTCAATAGATTTAATTGGGATTATTTTCTCGCAATGAAATATGAAGATTTTTATTACTTCTAATTCTTTAGTGCTCATGTTAAAAATGAGAAAAAACTATCGTTGATAACTATTCATAGTGATCATGGTGGAGAATTTGAAAATTCTGTTTTTGAAAAATTTTGTAGTAAAAAGGTATTACTCACAACTTCTCAGCTACAAGAACTCCTCAAATAAATGGTGTTGTCGACAGAAGAAATCACATTCTTTAAGAGATGACTAGAACCATGTTGAGTGAATATTATATAGCTAAACATTTTTGGTCATAAGCTATATGTACTTCTTGTTATACTATAAATTTAGTTTTAATAAGACCATTTCATAATAAAACACCTTATGAGTTGTGGACTGGCTGAAATCCAAAAGTTTCTAACTTCATTGTTTTTTATTGCAATGTTTTTATCATGAATAACAAGGATAACATGCATAAATTTGTACCCAAATATGATGAATGAATTTTTTTAGGTTATTCTACTAAATCTATGGAATATAGTCTTTAATGAAAACACTTTCAGTGTGGAAGAAGCATTACATGTTAATTTTGATGAAAATTATCCTTTTGTTTTCAAACAACCTGAATCTTTTCTAGATATATCTTCTAAAACGGATCACCAACCTTTTATATAAGATTTTTCAGACAAACATAATGTTGAATAAAATGTTTCCGAATCATTTACTCTTAAAGATTTCCTATCTTAGGTTGATGAACAGGTTTTTCAAAACACATGTCATTTGATAATAAGGAATCATCCCAGTGATAATATCATTGGAAATGTTAATAAAACAGTAAGAACTAGAAGTTCTTTAAGAAATGATGTTGAGCATATTGAATTTCTTTCCCAATTTGAACCAAAGACTTTTGAAGAAGCCTTGGGTGGTGATGATTGGATAAAGGATATGCAAGATGAACTCAACGAATTCGTAAGAAATCATGTTTTGAACATGGATGAGAAACCTAATGAATCTTCTGTTTTTGGAGTAAAATGGGTTTTTATAAACAAATGTGATGAAAATGGATTCATTGTTAGAAATAAAGCAGAACTAGTTGTGAAAGGCTATAATCAACAAGAAGGAATATACTACGAAGAAAATTGTGCTCCTGTAGAGAGACTTGAATCTATTCGTATTCTTTTATCCTTTGAAACATTCTCTAATTTTATACTTTAAAATATGGATGTAAAGTGTGCTTTTCCTAATGATTATTTATAGGAGGATGTCTATGTGGATCAACCCCCTGGCTTTGATGATTCAAAATCTCCTAATCATGTTTTTAAAATTACCAAATCTTTATATGGACTTAAACAGGCCCATAGAGCTTGGTATGATAGTCTTTCAGGACATTTACTTCAAAATAACTATGTTAAGAGAACGGTTGATCCAACCCTTTTTATTACTAATAATAATAATGATGTTTTGAAATACCAAATTTTTGTTAATGAAATGATCTTCAGATCAACACAGCAATCCTTAACTGATTCCGTTGTGAATCTTAGGAAATATGAGTTTGAAATGAGAATAATGGCTGAGTTAACATTTTTTCTTGGTTTTCAAATTTCACAAAATCCAGAGGGAACTTACATATCCCAAAATTTGTATATCAAAGATATTATAAAGAAGTTCGGGTATGAAAAAACTAATAGTATATGTACTCATATTGAATCCTCTAATACTCTTGATATTGATGAAATGAGGAAACCTGTAAATCAAACATCATATAGAGAGAAGATAGAAAGTTTACTATACATAAAAGCTAGTTGACCTCACATAATGTACTCTGTATATATATGTGAAAGATTTCAAGCAACTCCTATAGAATCCCATATAAAATATGTAAAAATTATTTTCTAGTATTTAAAGGAAACATTAGATTTGGGACTATTTTATTCTACTGGAAATGTTTTTGAACTTAAATGTTTTTGGATGATGACATTGGTGGTAGTAAAATGGATAGAAAAAGTACATCTGAAACTTGTCCTTTCTTAGGTGATTCCTCAGTTTCCTGGTCTTGCACGAAACAACACTCTGTAGCACATTCCACTGCTGAAGCTGAATATGTAGTAGCTGTAAGTTGTTGTGCTCAAGTTTTGTGGACGCAACACACACTCACATACTATGGTATGAGTTTTAAAATGACTCAAATTATTTGTGATAACAAGAGATCAATTTCCCTAATCAATAATCCTACACATCACTCTCCTATAATGCGCATAGATATTAGACATCACTTTTTTAGGGATCACAAACATAAAGGAGATATTATTCTTCAATTCATCAGAACAGAAGTGTAACTTGCTGATATTTTTTACAAAACCTATACCTTCCGATAGAGTTGAATACATTAAATTGAATCTAGTAATGATCTATATAAGGCAATCACTCATATATACTTCTTGTTTAAATCTTCTCCTAAACAGTAAACTACATCTTATTTTAGAGGGAGTGCATATGTCTGTTTATCGTTTCCCTTAAAATCTGTTTCATTTCATTTTAAAATGTTGTATTTGAAAATGTTGGATTTGAAATTGTCAGATTTGATAATTTTAGATATTAAAATGTTGGATTTGAAAAAGTCGGATTTGAAAATCTCAGATATGAAAATTTCAACTTTGAAAATGTCATATTTGAAAATTTCGGATTTGAAAATGTCAACTTTGAAAAAGTCAGATTTGAAAAAATCCCAAGAGAATTTCTTGTAAATTTGATAAACCTCTCAAAGTATTCCAAAAGGTAGTCTTTCTTACTCTTTGTTCTCTTTATCTTATGTTTTGGTTGTTTGTATTTCGAAATTTCATAAACTCCGGTTTACCTTACTTCAAAATATTCGAATTCATAATTTCTATATCCATTATCAACCGTCAGATCAGATCAGGATTTTGTCAGCAATATGATTATCTTATAGAAGTTGAAATTTCTTATCCACGTCCATATAATGTGTGCCTCTTTTTAATGTATCGCAATATCCTTACAGTTCTCAGTGTCGATGCTCTGCAACCATCAAAGTCTTCATTCTGAACATCTCCATCACCCTGAATGACTACAGAATCCTCCACAGATCAGATGCAAATTAACAAGGAGATAAAGGATTGGTCAATATTTAGATAAATGTTGGTATTCCATAATTTTGTTGAGAAATATGACTCCTTTATTTCTAAAGTGAAAATATCTAATGGATGGGAATGTGTTTGCATTGCTACAGAGATATATCAGGATCTGGTTTATCTTGATCTCTTTATAAAAGAAGAAATAGGATCAAGAGATCTTGCTGAAGAAGTATCAAGATAATTATAAGGAATTTAAGAATCTCAAATCCCTAATAAAGAAGATGTTGTCGGAGAATAAGAATGATGAATGTCATTTATTTAAATTCCTAGGTTTTTTTGTAATATAAACATTATTTTTAAAATTTTATTAGGAAATTTCTTGCAAATCATTCTTTTCTTTTCGGATGTATTATTTCTTAACCTTTCAGGTGCATATTATACTTAACCATTTATTTCCTTTTTTTTTTAAAATCACAAAGGGGGAGATTATTTTTAAAAGATGAATTTAATCTCTAAGTGAGAGAATCTATTAAGGGGATGTTTGGAAAGAAAGGAAAATGTCCATGTAAGGGTGAGTTCTCTCTTAAGAAGTGATGTTAATATAAGGGGCAATTATTCCCTTAAGAAAACCCATACTATTAAAATCAATAATTCGATCCATGGGAAACATGACCTAATGCAGAGTGAGTCGTATTCATTTATAATCTCATTCAAAGGGGGATATAAGTTTTTCTTACTTGTTTATCTAAGTCAATATATTCTTCCTTAGAAAATTTGTTTGTGCTTTCCCAAAAGGCGGAGATTGTTGAGTCAATATAGATATCATATGAATTCTCCCTTCATTATGGTTATATGTTTTGAAAATCACAAACACATTTTCTAGGATCTGATTTTTTTAAGTTCTGTATTATTTTTAAGTTCCAGAATTATCATCCAGGTATTCTTATAGATATATCATTATGTTTTTCCAATATCTTAGACATAAAAATCTATCATTACGAATTTCAATTCAGTTTTTATTAGTTAGAATACGGTGTATATATGATTCAGTTTTATGATTCTGATTCCACTGTATATGTAATTCCAATTTTTAATACTGAATTTGGTGTATCTATGATGCTGATTTACAATATCGATTCTATGTAATGCATATTTTTAATACCGAATCTTGTGTATATGTGATGCCGATTTTCAATACTGAATCTGGTTTATATGTGATGCCGATTTTCAATACCGAATCCGGTATATATGTGATGCGAGTTTTCAATAGTGAATCTTGTGTATATGTGATGCTGATATTCATGATACTGAATATGGTGTATTTGTGACTCCAATTTTATGATTCAGTATTCTTGAGAATGTTATTTCTAAGAATCCATTTTCCTGATTTCTTAAGAGTATGTTTTCTTGATAATGTTAGAGTTTCCTAATATATCATTCCAATGATATTGAATTCCATGATTTCTTATACCTAACATTTATCTTAAACATAAAATCGTTTCTGTTACTTGAAATGATGCCATACAATCTGTTAAAAACTAATCGTTGTATGTTTTCAACATGTCAAGGTTCCTCTGAAATTTAAGGAAAATTTGACCCTTGGAAAGGAGCCGACTGTTGGGAAATTTTTCCTAAAAATACAATCCCATTTGAAAGAGAAAACTACATTGTAGAAAGTGGATGAACTTGATGAATGTGAAATAGTTGTGAAGTGATTTCTAAGGAGAGAGGCTCTAACAACTCTTAGTGCATCGTGCGAAGGTCATGAAAAACTTTTTTAGGAACGAACAACTTGTTCAGACATGATTCGTGCAGACTCTGATCGTGTTGATCACGGGATTCCGGGTTTGAAAGACAGAGGTTCTGATTTCCTTCAAAATCTAGGGCTTGCAGGGATAGCAAGACAGATACCAATCATTAAATTGAGGGCTTACCTGAGTTTGGGTAAGATAGTATTTCTTTAATGTATAAATCAAGGAACCTTTATCCAAGGCTGATGGATACCCTTTACTTCGGGTTAAAAGACCCAATTGTTACTTGTTTTCATTTACAATTTGTTTTAATTCCACGGCTATATCTTAACTTTGCTAAATTTAGAAAGTATAACTCTCTTATACTTTCTAATTCTGTGTAACACCCCGAGCTTCCACAATAAGCTTCTCATTCAATAATGCAATAGCTTGAATTGTACTCAACTTCGAGTTCTAAAACACCGCGACTTATCAAAGTAGCTGTTATGAATAGTAATAACCACTTTTTAAAATTATAGAAATTTTATATTTCAAAATTGAATTCATTTTTGTATTCCTAATATTGAAATTAGCCTATGTTGAATTTTTTGTAAATTTCTGAGAACTTCCAAATTTTTATGAATAGTGAAAAATACTTAATTTTTTTTTAATAAAAATAATTTATAGTGATAAGTTATACTATTGAGTGGTTTTAAAGTATAATTAGAATATATTTTTACCATTTTATCCAATGGTGTTCATTATAATTAATTTCACTTTGAAATTGGACATAAACAATTGTCAATCTTTTGATATAAATTGTTTCTTAAAAACAAGCAATTTGTTGTGATAGCAGAAATTAATTATAAAATTAATTAATTTAACTTATATGTTTGGAATTTTTTAAAATAGACATCATTTTTTAATTCAGAATATCAATTATATCTTAGGGTGAAATTTTGGCATTGTTCTGAAAAACATCATTTTTTTATGAATAGTGAAACCACTAAGTGGTAGTTATATAACTGATTTTTCATTTAAATGAAAGATTGCCACTTCTGTTATTTGATTTTCAAAAATCCGACATACATGGTTACCATTAAGAAGTAAAATGTGGTTCAATGAGATTAAAATAATTTTTTGGTGAATAGTAACTTTTAAGTTCTTAATCGCGATTAGAGGTAATTAGTGTAGTTTAAGGTAAAAATAATGTTTTAATAATATGAGATGAGATTGACACATGTCCTAACCTCATTGGATGTGCCATGGCCGACCAAGACAATCCATGGGTCAACTTGGGGACCCCATGGAGCCACTTTAGTTAGAAAATGACATAAATACCTTTTATTTAATGTTAAAGTAAAAAATGACACAAACATGAAATGTTTTACTAAAACAATTTTTACATGGGGTTATACAAGTCATATTTTTGACTATAAATAGTCATTGGAAAGATAAAAAGATTTCCTATATCATAGTATTTGTTTTATAATTATTAGTCATTAAATAAATTAAATTATTTATGACATCATTATGATGCAGCGATGACCTCATTATTTAACGATTTTAATAAAATGAAAAGATAATGTACAATCCAAGGAATACACTTGTCCAAAGACTATTATATGGGTATATTTAGAACCCTTATCACCTTAGACACGAATTATATAAGTGTGGGACCTTTAAAATCCGAAAAGCATTGTATAATAATTTAAAATTTCCTTACTTTCCAATAGTGCCCCTCCTCTCCTCTTATAAATGGCCCCCACCTATACCACTTCATTCACACATTCAAGCCATTTGGCTCAGCCAACCTATGCCCAAATAATCTCAAAACATTCCCCTCTTACTCCTAAAAGCCTCATTTTGGGCAGAACTCATCCAAAGGAAGCCTTTGTCTCAAATCAAAAAGAGTTTCCCGATTTTGAGGTAATGTATTCTCTAATGTTGTTTTGTTTTATTTTTCTTATCCAACCCCCTAAACTCTTTTTATGCATTTCTTTTGTAACAACACTAGTATCCTAAATATAATAGGATTTTTTTATAAGAAGTATTAGAGCTTCAATTACACACACCTACATATAATGGTTAATGAACATACGGTTTCTGTGGATGGCGAATTTCTGCCTCACGAAACGATGATTGTTCAACACTCATATAACACCTTCAAAGGTGGAAATTAAGATGTCACTATATTTATATAATATATTTAATATGTTTATGTTTTATATATGCTTCTTTATTTCTCATTTATGTCATACCTTATGATTTCAATTATGGGTAAACGCGTAATTTCATTTTAGGAAGTGCGAACTACAGCCCCCTCAAAGTGATGTGAATCGTTAATGCCATATGTGGGATGTATAAAGGATGGATTAAATGATATTATATATGATATTATAATGGAACTATATTATTCCTTTATATAATTATGATTTCATTCCATTAAATACAAAATAGAAATAAAAGTAGCGTTCATGCGTACGTACGGCTTACCGTCTCCATGAATGGTGAATTTCATTTCTTACCTCTAAATGTTATGTAATATTATAAATACATGTATATACTGGATATATATGATATATATGATATCTACATCATGAACATAATTCTGGATATAATGGATATATCACCACATGAACAACTTGTAATTATAAGAATTTTATTTTTGACTCAAGTACCTAAGATCGACAAAATGACCGTTATAAACTTAAATAATTACATAATGTTCATAACATGGTAATAAGGGATATAAAAGTAATAATGAACATGAAAAAGGCTCTTAAGTAAATAGAAATTAACTCTAGTTTATTATTCAGGATGTCAAAGAACGGTCAAGTCAGGACAGGACGCAAGGTAAGGGAACTTCTTAACCCAACTTCCATTCTTTGGGTTAATCTCCTACTTTCAAATTATGTCATGATGTTATTATGTCCTATTTCATATTTTTACTTTCTTTATGTGTACCTATAGTGAATACAAATAATAGATATATTTTATTTTAAAAATGATCTTTTTAAGGGCTTCGTCTCAATCTCCTTTCATTGAGGCATATTTGGTTTTATACACAACTTTCTTTATATGGTGTATAAATCCCTTTGACATTTAAGTTTATTCAAAAGGAATCTTTTTATACGAAGCGTTTTACTAAACGAAAAAAGGGAATGTTTTTCTTTCCATACATATGCGGCGACAATGACTTCTCCGCCGCCGTGACCATTATTTGAGTTTTGGATTCCTCTACAAGCCATCTTTTTTTTAATGATAAATAAATACAATGTTTCAACTTTCTTTTATTTTGGTATTGAAAATGGTTTTTAAAGTGTTTTTATTATATCAACGTGTTGTATTGATATCTTGTGGTTGAAATGTGGAAATGTTATGTTTCCTTTATTCATGTTTTATGTGATACGATTATCTTATGGTTTATGATATGTTTAAACCTATTCATATTAGGAATGCATTGGACATAATAAGTGACAGGTGGAGCCCTCTATAGCTCCTCGATGCATCGGCAGGTCTCATGAGACAAACTAGTGTCTTGGAACGAGGCCTTGACAAAATCTAATTTGTGGTCTTGGCATGAGGCCTTGACTACGTGGTTATGATAGTCTAACATTATGGATTCCATCATTATGAAAGTGGTTATTGATATTGCATGTGATTATTCGACCAGTAGAATATCCGTGCGAACAAGTAAATGGCATTATCTCATTTGTCTTTTGCCATATTATGTTGATGTTAAAGTTTAAAAGGCTTTTGTTTTAGTCATACATTGCCTTAATTGTTTATGTTTATTTATGAAAGCTTCCGCAATATTGTTATCCTTACTATTCATCTGAGCTCACCCCTTTCAATGTTTTAAAATTTTCCATAATGTGAAGAAGTATTTTATGAATGACCTTCAGGGATAGTCAGAAGAGGATATGAGTGTGGACTTTGAAGACTTTGTTATTAGTTTTTCACTTTATGATGTAATGTAAGACTTATGAATGTATCTAGTGTTTCCAAAGATACTAAACTAATCAGTCTTTCGATACTTGATCTTTTTTGATCATGCTAATGTTACGAAGTAATGCACCGACTCTGGGTAGCTGGGGTCGGGGCGTTACAGTTGGTATCAGAGGAAGTTTAGTACTAACCTTGGAAGCTAGATTTAGATAAACTCCGATTAGAGCACATAGCCCGAAGATAGACTTTAAGGATTAGTATAGAAGAACTTCCTAGAATTTTGATATTATAGAGATTTTGTGAGTTTTCTGAGCAATACATCCTTGTCTGGATACGAGCTGGTAGAGGCGGCTCTATCACAGATGTACTTAGGGGTAAAACCCGAAAATACCGCTTTGAGCTAGACTCGAACGGGAACTGGTGCACGATAACGGGCCTTGCTACACTCTTGGTTACGACACTCCCAGGGGATATGCATAGGATAATTCTCATTTTCATTACAAACCACTATGAAGGGTTATGATTATATACTTCCTTGAAGAAAACATTCCTTTTTATGATTATGGATTATATCCATAAATAGTTCAATTTATGTAAAGTGTTTTACAAATATAGAATTATGTATTTTAATTCATAATCTAATCTAGTTTATGCCATTGTTTAGAAATGGCGCCTAGTGGAAGGAATTGAAACCGTATCAATGCACGCACTCCGTGTAGGGATTGCCCTCCTGCTCAAGATATTTATTGTGGATCTGGAGATACAACTGGTGCTGATCAACTTTTTACCATACTGGTACAACTCACTGTAGTTATGAATAATAACCTTACTCGTATGGAGCACCCTGATCCGCAACGTGGAGGATCAATGATAGACTGCTTCATGAGGCAAAAAACACCAACATTTAATGGGGGTACAAATCCGTTAGTAGCTGAGCAATGGATAAACTCCTTAGAGAAAATATTCCATGCCTTGGGGAGTAGCGAAAGGGAGAAGGTTATCATGGCAGTTTACCGCCTCACTGGAGATGCCAATCAATGGTTGTCATTGATGCAAAATACAAAGGAAGATGATGATGTATCAAATATAGAATGGAGGGAGTTCAAAGTGCTTTTCATAGAAAAATACTTTCCTCATGACCATCGAGCAGATATGGAAATTCAATTTCTGAATCTAAGAAAAAAGGAGGATGAGAATGTAGCAAAGTATGAGGCCAACTTTACAAGGTTGGCGAGGTATGCTGCAGATTATATACGTAACCCAAGAGGTAAGATTGATCGTTTCTTTGATGGGTAAAAACCATTTCTCCGTAGAGCTTTAGTATCACAGTCTTTCTCAACATACGAAGATATTGTCTCATGTGCTATCAAGACAGAAAAGGAATTCCCTAAGTCTTATGAAAACAAAGTAAAGCAGGAGAAGAAGAGAACAGTAGAACAAGAGACAGATAAAGGGAAAAGGTAAAGAATAATTTTCCATTATGTGATAATTGTGGGAAGAATCACCCTGGTACTTGCCTAAAAGGAATGGGATTTTGTTATAAATGTGGAGAAAAAGGTCACCAGGAGCGTGATTGCAAGGGAAAGAAAGAGGCTATCAATGTTGACTGCTAAAATTGTAGGGATATGGGGCGTTATGCAAATGAATGTCTTAAGAGTTAGGGAAACTTACCTCAGAAAATGCCAAGGGATCAAGGACAATCTTATGCTGTTACTACAGTTGAAGCAGAATAATTATTGTATTGGTGCTTTTGGACTCATTGATTATATTCTGGTTATTATAATAATGTGATATATATATAAGGATTGTACTGCAGTACTTGTTGTTTCAGAAAGGTTTTAATATGATGAAGGTAATAATATTTTTAGTATGTGACAATAAGAGAAACTTTACCTTGTTTGGGGAATCTGATAAATTGATTTTTGAATTAAGAGACCTTTTAGAGAAAGTCTGGATAGAGGTATTTTGGATAACTATAAAGGTTGGAGTGGATTAAGTTGATCTTTGGATAGTATTGTTTAAGGTTAAAAAAAATTATGAAGATTATTTTTGGAATATTATAATACTATAGTTTTAGGAAAAGGATAACTTGCAGGGTGGGGCATAACCCGTCGCGTCGGACAATGCTGCAGGAATCGAACCCACAACCATAGTGCGACATGCCTTTATTTCCTACCACTAGCCTACAGGAAGTCCCTAGTTATTACAAAATGGTTTTACTAATCTAAATCGTATGTGGAACATTGTACAAATAGGATAAATAGAATATTTTTGAGTTCTATTATCTTTATGGGTGAATGACAAGTATGGGGTAGAAATTAGTTGAAGGTTGAAATTCTACTTTTCATGTATATATATATATATATCTTATTCTTATGAAGAAATTAATTCATAAACGCTAGGGAAGGGATATCGAAACAAAAATGTGTTATCCTAATACCTTATTTTTTGTTGAATTGATGATATTTTCATCATAGATTGATGGCTTTGAGGCCCTCAATATGACAGTAAATTGTGATTGATGACCTCAATCACTCCCTACAAATATTTACATTTTTCCTCCAATTATATGTCTCTAATTTCCACCAATGTTCTCCTAATCGAGATCATAATTGGGTGGTGACATTTTCATTTCCCTTTCCCTGTTATTAAGGATAAATTTTATTAATCTTATTTCCGATGTGGGTTTTCCACAAAGATAATTTCTATTTTAAACCTTTTATTTTCCAAGAAAAATTTCAAATTGTGAGGACGCAATTTATTGAAGGAGGGGAGAATGTAACACCCCGAGCTTCCACAATACACTTCTCAGTCAATAATGCAATAGCTTGCATTGTATGCAACTTCGAGTTCTAAAACACCGCGACTAATCAAAGTAGCCGTTATGAATAGTAATAACCACTTTTTAAAATTATAGAAATTTTATATTTCAAAATGGAATTCATTTTTGAATTCCTAATATTGAAATTATCCTATGTTGAATTTTTTGTAATTTTCTGAGAACTTCCAAATTTTTATGAATAGTGAAAAATACTTAAAACAACTTTTTTAATCAAAATAATTTATAGTGATAAGTTATACTATTGAGTGGTTTTAAAGTATAATTAGAATATATTTTTACCATTTTATCCAATGGTGTTCATTAGAATTAATTTCACTTTGAAATTGGACAAAAACAATTGCCAATCTTTTGATATAAATTGTTTCTTAAAACACGCTATTTGTTGTGATAGTGGGAATTAATTATAAAATTAATTAATGAAACTTATATGTTTGGAATTTTGTAAAATAGACAACATTTTTGAATTCGGAATATCAATTATAGCTTAGGGTGAAATTTTGGCATTGTTCTGAAAAACTTCAATTTTTGATGAATATTGAAACCACTAAGTGGTAGTTAAATAACTGATTTTTCGTTTAAATGAAATATTACCACTTCTGTGATTTTATTTTCAAAAATCTGACATAAATGGTTATCATTAAGAAGTAAAATGTGCTTCAATGAGATTAAAATAATTTTTGGTGAATAGTAACTTTTAAGTTCTTAATCTCGATTAGAGGTAATTAGTGTAGTTTAAGGTAAAAATAATGTTTTAATAATATGGGATGAGCTTGACACATGTCCTAACCTCATTGGATGTTCCATGGCCGACCATGAAAATCCATGGGTCAACTTGGGGACCCCATGGAGCCACTTTAGTTAGAAAATGACATAAATACCTTTTATTTAATGTTAAAGTAACAAATGACACAAACATGAAATGTTTTACTAAAACAATTTTTACATGGGGTTATACAAGTCATATTTTTGACTATAAATAGTCATTGGAAAGATAAAAATATTTTCTATATCATCGTATTTTTTATAATTTTTTGACATTAAATAAATTAAATTATTTATGACATCATTATGATGCAGCGATGACCTCATTATTTAACGATTTTAATAAAATGAAAAGATAATGTACAATCCAAGGCTTACAATTATCCAAAGACTATTGGATGGGTATATTTCGAACCCTTATCACCTTAGCCATGAATTATATATGTGTGGGACCTTTATAATCCGAAAATCATTGTATAATAATGTAAAATTTCCTTACATTCCAAGAGTGCCCCTCCTCTCCTCTTATAAAAGGCCCCCACCTCTACCACCTCATTCACACATTAAAGCCATTTGGCTTGGCCAAACTCTGCCCAATTACTCTCAAAAATTCCCCCTATTACTCCTAGAAGCCTCATGTTGGGCAGAACTCTTCCCAAGGAAGCCTTTGGCTCAAATCAAAAAAAGTTACCCGATTTTGAGGTAATGTCTTCTCTAATGTTGTTTTGTTTTATTTTTCATCTCCAACCTCCTAAACTCTTTTTATTCATTTCTTTTGTAACAAAACCAGTATCTTCAATATACTAGTATGTTGTTATAAGATTTATTCGAGCTACAATTACACACACCTACATCTAATGGTTAATGAACATACAGTTTCTTTGGATGGTGAATTTCTGCCTCACGAAACGATGATTGTTCAACACTCTCATAACACCTTAAAAGGTGGCCATTAAGATGTCACTATATTTATATAGGATATATAATATGATTATGTTTTACTTATGCCTCTTTATTTCTCATTTATGGCATACCTTACGATTTCCATTATGGGTAAACGTGATAATTTCATTTTAGGAAGTGCGGACTACCGCCCCCTCAAAGTGATTGAATCGTTAATGCCATATGTGGGATGTATAAAGGATGGAGTAAATGATATTATATATGATATTATACTGGAACTATATTATACCTTTATATAATTATGATTTCATTCCATTAAATACGAAATAGAAATGAAAGTAGCGTTCATGCGTACGTACAGCTTACCTTCTCCATGAACGGTGAATTTCATTTCTTACCTCTAAATGTCATGTAATATTATAAATACAAGTATATACTGGATATATATGATATATATGATATCTACATCATGAAAATAATTCTGGATATAATGGATATATCACCACATGAACAACTTGTAATTATAAGAATTTTATTTTTGACTCAAGTACCTAAGATTGACAAAATGACCGTTATAAACTTAAATAATTACATAATGTTCATAACATGGTAATAAGGGATATAAAAGGAATAATTAACATGAAAAAGGTTCTTATGTAAATAGAAATTAACTCTATTTTATTATTCAGGAGGTTAAAGAACGGTCGAGTCAGGACAGGATGCAAGCTAAGGGAACTTCTTAACCCAACTTCCATTCTTTGGGTTAATATCCTACTTTCAAATTATGTCATGATGTTATTATGTCCTATTTCGTATTTTTACTTTCTTTATGTGTAACTCTAGTGAATACACATAATAGATCTATTTTATTTTAAAAATGATCTTTTTAAGGACTTCATCTCAATCTCCGTTCATTGAGGCATATTTGGTTTTATACACAACTTTCTTTTATACGGTGTATAAACCCCGTTGACTTTTATGTTTATTCAAAAGGAATCTTTTTATACGAAGCGTTTTACTAAACAACAAAAAGGGAATGTTTTTCTTTCCGTACATATGCGGCGACAACAACTTCTCCACCGCCGTGACCATTATTTGAGTTTCGGCTTCCTCTACAAGCCATCTTTTTTGTAATGAAAAATAAATACAAAGTTTAAACTTTATATTATTTTGGTATTGAAAATGGTTTTTAAAAAGTTTTTATTATATCAACATGTTTTATTGATATCTTGTGATTGAAATGTGGAAATTTTATGTTTCCTTTATGCATGTTTTATGTGATACAATTATGTTATGGTTTATGATATGTTTAAACCAATTCATATGAGGAATGCATTAGACTTAATAAGTGACGGGTGGAGCCCGCTATACCTCCTTGATGCATCGGCAGGTCTCATTAGACAAACTAGTGTCTTGGAACGAGGCCTTGAAAAAATCTAATTTGTGGTCTTGGTACGAGGCCTTGACTACGTGGTTATGATAGTCTGCATTATGCATTCCATCATTCTGAAAGTGGTTATTGATATTGCATGTGATTATTCGACCTGTAGAATATCAATGTAAAGAAGTAAATGGCATTATCTCATTTTACTTTTTCCATATTATGTTGATATTCATTTTTAAAAGGCTTCTGTTTTAGTCATACATTGCCTTAAATGTTTATGTTTATTTATGAAAGCTTCTGCAATATTGTTATCCTTACTGAGCATCTAAGCTCACCCCTTTCAATGTTTTAATAATTTCTAGGATGTGAAGAAGTATTTTATGAATGACCTGCAGGGATAGTCAGAAAAGGATATGAGTGTGGACTTTGAAGACTTTGTTATTAGTTTTTCACTTTATGATGTAATGTAAGACTTATGAATGTATCTAGTGTTTCCAAAGCTACTAAACTAATCGGTCTTTCGAGACATGATCTTTTGTGATCATTCCAATGTTACGAAGTAATGCACCGACTCTGGGTAGCTAGGGTCAGGGCGTTACATTCTGTTACTCTTATTATGTTTTAGATTCTATACACATTAATGTAGAATCTTTATTTTAATAAAAATAGAAAGGTGTTCTTTATTAGGTATTGTTAATGTTTGTTTAACCTTGTTAAACATAACTTTTAAAGGTTCCAAAGTATTTTTTTAAATTATACATTTAACCCCCCCCCTCTTGTATATTGAGCATCTACATTATTATTTTTATCCTACAGATATATTAGTAATTATTTATTTCATACACAATACACATATTTGATAAGGAACATGTTACGAAGGAAAATAAATTATAATATATTTTCATAATTATTTGGATAGGTATAACAATATTGGGGTGCAGTTATATAGAGGAACTTGATGCATTAGTAGTCTCATGATATAAATCATTTTTCTAATCAGTTCTGTTTTTATATGATATGTTAATATCTATCTTTTGAAAGTCTATAATGTAAATGTACCATGTACATATGAAATATATAGTGAAACTGTTAAGTATTAACCTCATTCAGATTTAGCTATTATTTATCCATGTGATTATTCCATCAAAATATCTATGGATATAGTAAATTCAAAGATTATTGATTAAATGGAATTTTTTCGGTTACTGTCATGAAGTAGCCTGGGTACCCTACTTACCCTATAACTGAACCAGTCCTAACATAACCCAAAGGGAGTTTCCGATCCACACGATTTGGTGACTAGAACCATGATCATAATACATAAATGTGTGACTGATTTTTTCCACTGGAAAATGGACGTAAAATATAAAATAAATGTATGTATATCAATAGGAAAAATCCATATGGATTAAAAGTACATGAAAACAATAATGAATTAAAAACATAGTACTACATCCCAAAGTATTATTTAAGAAAAACAGCCCCAAGGTCTGTAAAGACATTACATACCATGCCCAAAGCCAAATTGCAAGATCCACCTCTATGAGATACCTTCCCATTGCTCGAGCCAGAAAATTGAATGTCTCCAATCACCTGAAGGAAAAAGTATTGTGTGAGCATATTCCTAGAATCACACCACCAAATATTCCATAAAAGATTCCTAATAGATATTATATAATGAAAATCAATCAATTTCTCAAAACAAACAGGTTCATAAAATTTAAAAGCATATTTAAGAAAATACCTAATTTTTTCAAAAGAATAGAAAATACATTCAAATCACTAGATTTACATTACAAGAGATGGAATATTTCTAAAATAATAGATAAGGAAAATAATTATATTAAAAAATTATATAAATTTATTAGTCATGAAAAATAAATCCAAATAAATTTGGTATGAATTTATATCTCAAATATAAATAAACAAGAAAGAAAAATGGTTATATGCCAAAAAGTAACGATAATATTATCCAGCTATAGGATTCCACCCTCTCTATGTGAATTTATTGAAAAATGTATACACATATCCCTATGACACTGGCTGAAGAAGACTAATCACTAACATTTTAGGGATGTGACCCACACCATGTATGTTTTAGAACTTTCTAATATCGTAGAGTGTTTCCAAATAACACACTAACTACCAAAGTATCTTATGAAATCATAAATAATGGGAAATATATTTCAATATTGTTTAAAATTAACATTTTAATTGAAATCATTTCAATCAATATCCACCATTTAAATTCAAAATTGTTAATTTGTTAAATTTTAACACACCCATCCCAATTCATTTGAATTAGGGGGTTTTCAACTTTCCATGACAAAACCATTTCAAATCATCCAATTAAATTTAATTGGGTTTCATTCAAGAAAGTGAAATAATTTTTAATTAATTGAATTTAAATCAAAGATCGAAATAAATCAAGTGAGTTTATGGAAATCAATTTGAATATCATCACAGAACAACATACCACTTTCCCGAAAATGAAACTCACAACTGCACCCGATAAGGAGAACTAAGGTGTTGGAGATCATTAAAATCAACCAAAAAGAAATAAAAAAACCACATTGTATAGATATAACATTATCTAGGTGATCCATTGAAAAAAAAGATGATATAAGGATATAATCTCAAAGAACAAGTGAGAACTATTACCTGTGAATAGCGCCGTAAGCAAAGAAACGATATAAAAATGGTCTGATCAAAACAGATGGAGTGGTGCCTCTAAAAAATCATAGTTAGGGAATAAAGTCATTATCTAAGAGGTCTGGAATGTAAATAACCATGAATAACTACTGATCGTGTGTTTTAAAACTAGACGTGGGCTAGGTCACTAAGTGTACCCGAGGATCACGAATTGTTGTCCATGCCAGATATGTTACGTAGAAAAACCCATCATCTTAGATTAAAAAACAAAAATTAACCCCCACACGACATGTACCATTGGTACCAGATGTTTACATACTCATGACCAAATATACCAATTCACAACATGATCTCTTAGTCCATGACATGTAACCAACACAAGGTAAATGATATTTACATTAGGTTCAATGTGGGTACATGTTATACAGCCTACAATAAACCATAAAAAACCACATAAAAATGACTTTTAAACTATAGGGAACATAGATAAGGTGTAAAAATTACATGATCAAGTCAATGGGATGTTACAACCTCCTCACCATAAAAGAAATTTCCTCTAGAATGGATATGAAGAATCTTACATGCCAAAAAGATTTGGCCACAACTCTCTCATTAGTGCCTCGAGTTCCAATATATCATGACTATCAAATCCATTTTGACATAGCACATGAACCAACAATATTGTCTACCCACGAAGAATCTTGGTCTCAAAATCAATTATCATGGCTGGTATCTCAGTCATAGATAAATCAGGGTCAATCTCAAGATCACTCAAGCTCAAATCATGAGATGGATTAGATACATACTTTCTCATATATGATATCAGGAACACTTTGTGTATCGATATCAGGTGAAGTGGAAGAGACCCGTGGTACACAACCTTCTCGACCTTCTCAACTACCTCGAAAGGTCCCAAAAAGGAAATAGTAATATTCTCTTTCCTCCAAATTCGTCGATGACCCAACCATGGTGAAACCATTAAGGACACCTGATAACACCCTATAAAATTGAAAAGCCTATAATTTTGATCCCCATAAGACGTATTTTAGGAATGTTCTGTCAACATCCTCTTGTGTATTAATAGAATCAATGTTGTCATATCCAAAACAAAGCATTTAACACCCATAGAACATTCACCAACCTCTGACCAACAAAATGAAGTTTTAGAAGCATGACCCTAAAAGCATAAAATGTGCTATTAAGATCACATATAGGACAAGTTTGTTGTAAGAAATCTCAAAACATCATAATTGATCATACCAATTCTCAATGAACTCATTAATATAGGAACAATTCTTATCATTAAGAATCATTATAGAATATTCTATCTAGCCATTAATCTATGGATTTTAGGCAATTCTCAAATAAAAATAAGATCATAGTGTCTTCTAAAGGCCTCTCTAAACGTGATAAGTTATCCGATGATCCCTACAAGAGACTATAAAATAAAGAACGTTGTGAAAACGAATAATCTCTTCCACAAGGAGACTTTCTAACTCCTAAAATTTGGTTTAATTGCGAATAGGTATAATGTGATTCGACATGGTAAGCACTTCAATCACACCCCATATTTCATTCTCCTTTCTCAAGGTATGAGGAAACCCAATCACAAATTCCATAAAAATTTCTTCCCACTTCCATGTATGGACTAAATGTGCGTGATGAAAAAAAGGTTTCTAGTTCTCAGCTTTCACCTATATTCATGTTTAGCAGCAGGAGATAAACTCATCAATGTCCTATCTCATACATGGCCATCAAAACTACCACCTCATGTCATATAACATTTTTATGGTTCTAAGGTTCACAACCCATTAAGAATTATGGGAACACCCCATCACTTCCTTTCTTACCACTAATAAGACAACAAATCAGTTCTAATATCATATAACACCCACATTTGAGAAACACCACTTGTTAAAATTCTCTCCATTATAATGAGATTCCAAAATGATATGAATCCCATCCACAAGATCTTGATCATGATGTTTTTATAAAATAATATCAGTCATCAACTATACACTATATAAGGATGAATAATTCCCATCCTCCATAACTATAATATGTAGTTGTGCATTGAGAGATATCTAATTTCACTATTCTGAAGAATCTTTCACGACGTTGGTTGGAATTTTTCTACTCAAATCATCAACAACATCATTCTCATTCCAAGAGTTATAGGGAATGTTAAATTCAGAATACTACATGCACTCCACCCAACAAATATTCTGATGACTAAAATCTATTTAATATAATATATAACTTAGGATTTCTTGGCCTCAATACATAGTAAACCTTTCACCAAAAAGGTAGTGTCTCCAACTCTTATGCTCGTTCCACATAACTACTTGTTATAGGTAATGGTAGGATAATCCTTCTCTTTAGGAATATGTGGATGAGATCTATATTCTACTACATGATCACCTTACATAAGAATTCAACCCAAACCAAAACCTGATGCATCAAAAAATACCACATAGCCCTACCCGGATTATGGAATAGTAAAAATCCGTGTAGTAGAAAACATACATTTTAACTCGGCCAAAGCACACTAAAATTCATCATCAGAGAAAATATTCACACCCTTTCGAGTCAAAGAAGTCATTGGAGAATCCAACCTCAGGAAATTCTTCAAGAAACTATAGTAATATCCAACTAAGCCCATGAATGCCCATAACATGAAGACATTTCAGGGTTACTCCCACATCATAACATCCATTTCCTTTTCAGGATCAACTGATACACCATTTTCAGACACAACGTTTCCCATGAATTTTAATTTCCCATACACAAAAATTATACATTTAATAATTGAAATAATGGAAGTGATTTCTTAGTAGATTCTAAACTATTATCATATGTTGCACATGTTCCACCTCTAAAAAAGAGTAAACAAGATTGTCTTATACAAAGGCTGCCAAAATGGTATCGAGATACATTTGGAAAATCATGTCCATTAAATCTATAAAAATATTAGTATAAATTTTCTTCGAAAGGGAATAAAAAGGTAGTCAATGTTTTTATACCTTATCCAAAAGGAAGTTCTCTGAATTTCATATTATTTTATCCTAAACTGATGGAAACAACATCAAAGGTCAATCTTCGAAAAATTCTTTTCCCATTTTAGATAGTCAAATTGAGTGTCATTCAATGAAAATGGATATTTTTTCTTTATCGTATCTCAATATATTTTTTAATAATCAACAAAAAAAATAAGATAACCATCAACCTTGTTAGTAAAGAAGACCGTCACTGCCCATGGTTACACACTTGGATGCATAATGCCTTTATCAAGATGACCATACAACTAAAATTTCAGATCTTTCATCTCACATATTTCTATGGGGTATTGGGGCATAGAGACTGGTTGATTTCCATTCATTATGATAATAAAAATGCAACATCTATCACTAGTGGAAGACTATAAAAATCTAAAGGAAACAAGTCAAAAAATTGAAGACAACGGGAGGAATATCACCATTCATTGAATCTTTCTCCATATCAAATGAAAATATTGATATCACATTACATAACTTTGGATAAAATGTTCCCATTCATCTTGATCTTGCCTCCCATTCTCCTTGAATGATAATTTTTACACCACGAGGTGTGGTAAAGTTGACCCATCATATTTAAGTGTCAATTCAGTAGTTGATTGCAATGATTCAAGCCATCTAAAATATGACATAAAGATATTTTTTTATCATGATATAAAAGAACAATGTTAGCTTATCATCTGATAGAGAGAATAAATATGTAGGATTATTGAGAACCAACTCTCTGTTCGTAACACGAGGTGTAGTAATGTTAATGGAACAAGAGAGATTCTCCACAAACTGATTAATCAGGTTAGAAATAATGTTTAAAAAAAAGATTTATATGTACTAGTATCCAAAATATCTCTCACTAATGAAAAAGAAATTGTAATGGTACCTCTCTTTGTCAAAATAATTTTTTCTACTTCCTCTAGAGACTCTTCTACTACGTGATGAAGCTTTGTTCAATTAATCGGAGTATATAAGTGATGGTAGAACCTCTACATGTGATTGAACCTCTGCATGTGATACAATTAATGGTTTCCTTAGTGAAAACCCTCATATAATTTTTTTTCTTTCCACTCAAATAGCATGTCAACGAACTTTATCCTTGAGCTACAAGAGGTCTAGAATAAATATTATTTCAAGAACAACAATGAGGGTCATCATGGTTTCATTTCCATTTGAAGGAACCAGCACTGTCACTATGAGAAAAAGGAACTCTTGTCAACCATGACTTTCCAACCAGGTCTATCTCATCTAACATCACTATATCCACCACATCAGTATATGTGGGAAGCTCCAACATGAAAACCTAAGAACATATATCTGATCTAAGTCACAAACCTAAACTTTGATCCTTCATTATTTCGATACATATAATCTTATAAGAAAGATGCACCATATCAAAAAAGTGAATTGAATACATAGTCATGGTTTTTTCAGGATGATGAAGTTTGAAAAATTCCACAACCGTTGTCAACACAATTGACACTGGATAGAACTGATTACTAAAATGAATCTTGAATACATCTCATTATATCCCCAAAAATTTCCCTTACATCACCGTAGTGTCACACATTCTCTTTCTCATTCCCCCCATCATGAAGGTGGAACACTTAACCCATATCACCTCTAGTTACTATATGAACTAAAACAGACATTCTATCTTTTCCAACGATTCCTCAAAATTTTGAGGATCAATGGATCCTTTATAGACTAGTGTATTTTGGCAGAGGAACTATTGATGACGATTCTAATGAATGCCTCCTTGAAAATCTAGAGTTGGAGAATAGGTGGGAATATGAGGTTCTTCTTATCCTAAACCTTCGATTGTGCACACAATCACATAAACCGGATTCTGATAACTAAATGTATTTTCATTCTGTGGTTTAGTATAAGCCTTTTCCGTAATCTGATTCTCATGTCTTCTTAGAAGAATGATGATACACAACATCAATAGATAAAAAGAGAACATTAGATTAAGGCACAAACTGAGTTGAAAGAGATAAAATTCTCAATAGAAGGGAAAAACATGATTTGGATTTCAACCAATCTGATGATCTATAAGGAAACTACTAGAAGTAATCCAAGGACATCATTCTTTAACCTCCTTGAGAGAATTATGGTTCAATGCAGTCAGAGCTAGGCAGACACTCAGTCCCCACTATATCTTATATCCTGACATGATTTAGATAATGCATAAATTCTTCAATGAAAAGATCAACAGCCTCCTTTGATACTGATTTGTCATGAACCATCCCAAGTACTCGAGTATCCCGATAACCATGTCATTCCATACATAATCTGAAGGGAGTTCCCGATCACCAAAAGTTTTTGACTATCACTTAGAATAATAAAACATACAATTGCAATGGTTTTTCCATAATAATATAGAATAAACTGATAATATAATGTATGCATATAAATAGGAAAACTCCATTAACAGTTAAATTACCAGAATGACATGGGGCATAAAATCCAATGTAGTAAAACCCAAATTACTAAACATGAAAACAACCCCATTCTTTCAATGGACATAACTCACCATCCTTAAATCTCGATAGCTAGATCTACCTCCAAGAGTTCCATTCCCTATATTCAAGCCCGTATGAAGAACTTCTACAAACACCTAATGGAAAAAGTATGGTGTCAGCCTAATATTAATAGGATATCAGCAAATATTATATAAAAGATTATAAATAAATATTACCCATAAGAAATAATAAAATATTTTAGAAGAAACTATTTCAGAAAATTTGTAATAATTTTTAAACGAAACATACTAAATAGATTCAAAATGATGGGAAGTATGTTCATCATATAAGATATACATTACAAGTGATAAAATATTTATAAAAAAAATATATTACATAAAAAATTTACATAAAATAATTTATATAAATAAACATGTCATGTAAATAAGATTAATCAACATCAGAATACATTTATATCTCAAATATTAATAAACTACCGACCAATACGGTTATATTCTAAATGGTATGATTGTATTATCATGTTATAGAATTTTACACTCTCTATGTAAAAATTTGAAAAATGTGTTTACACACATATCTATGACACTGGCCCAAAAAATACTAATCGCAAACCCATCAGATATGTGACCCAAATCATGTATGTTTTAGAACAATGGAATAACCAAGATTGTATCCAAATAACTCACTAACTAACTAAGTCATGTATGCACTCTTACACGATGGGTGAAATATATTAATACTTCTTAAAATATGATCAATGAAATTTTTCCATTTAAAAAATGACAATTTCATTCCATTTAAAACCAAAATAATTTTTATTAAAAAATATTTCTTTTTCCATAGAAGAAACTAGTATGATTCTATTAAAACATTTTAATACATTTTTCTGTGATTCAAATCAATTCAAAACAAATTCCATCATTTAAAAAACAAAGTTTCATAATTAAATTCAATAATTTAATTGAAAATTTTTCATCAAAATCAACCATTTAAATTCAAAAATGTAAATCAAGTACTTTTCCATAAACCCGCCACAATTCATTGGGATTTGGGGTTATCCATATTTCCAGGCCAATTTTTATTTCAAACATTCAATTCATTGGAATTGGGTTTCATTATAGAATTTGAAAGAATATTTGTGAAATTGAATTGAAATCAATGATTGAAATAAATAATTAAATTTCTTTGTAATGAATTTTTCATATCATGATAGAACATCTTTCATCTTTCCTGAAGAGAAAAACTCACAACCGCAGCCGCCAATGAGAATGAAAGTGAAAGAGATCTTGAAACAAAACATAGAAAAATGATATAACACCACATGTCATAGGTCCATTGATCAATAAATGATCTATTAAATAAAAAAAGAAGGAATGTTGTGAAATATAAAGAATGAGGGAGAATCCTTACTTTAGAATCACATCGCAAGTGAAGCAATGATAAAAGTTAATCAGATTAAACAAGAAGGAGAGGTGCCTTTGAAAAAGGCATAAGAAGGTTTTAGGTTTGAGACCCACAGGGTATGGAATGAAATTAACCATATAAAACTATCGATCATCCATTTTAAAACTAGACATGGTTCGTGTCATGACCTGTACCCCAGGCTCGGGATGTGCATTTTACAATAGATATGTTATTCCAAAAAAACCTATCACCTCATATTAAAAAATGACCTGTAACCCCTACATAATGTATACCTTATGTATATGATGTGTAACTTCCCAATAACTAATCTCCCAATTCATGACCTGATCTCCTAGTCCACGACATAAAACTACAACTAAGTACATGACATGTACGTCAAATACATAGCGTGTACTTGTTCTTCAGTCGTCAATGAACCCAGAAAAAATCACAAAAGAAATATTTTTTACCAAAATGGAAGATAGAAAATGTGGAAAACATACCCAATAAAGGTAATGGGATATTTCAGATACTAATATATATATATATATATATTCATTTTTATTTATCAAAATATATAAATGAAATGTAAGCCTAGTTATTTACCTTTCCATGAGGATGTATTCTCATTGATTTATTATTTCTTCTTTTTATGCACCCTTATAAATTATTTTACCTCATCCTTATTTTTTATTTCCCCGGTTATTAAGAAGAAATCATTCAATATGTTTTCAAGGATCACATTCATTTTATTTTTTTATGTTCCAGGTTTTATATTCTATTTACATTTGAAATATTGGTATCATGTATATAATATGATTTTTCAAAGATGAATAAATTATCATTCATTATGGACATCATTCCTTATAATAATGAGAATTTAATAATGTAGTTATCATATTTATGCTTCTAGGGTCATGATGTTACAATTAATTTTCAAGGATTTTATTTAAAAATTACATAGTTCATGTCTAAATTCCATCCATGAGTCTCAAATATTTTTCTTCTCATTTTTATTAAAAATAATATTTATATGAAAATTAACTTATAAATATGTTTTTTTACATCCCCTATTTTGAATTTTATCCCCCTGATTAATTTTTTTCATTGGGGGATCATATTCTCTCTCAAAATGCATCACTAATAGGAATTATTTCCAACCTAATGGAATTGATATAATTATTCTTAACCCATGTTCTACCCAAAAAATACAGTTTATATAATAATACAAGTTATGATTATACCTATCCCTACCACTTATAAATGAATGGTTTTATCTTCCCTTTTATCTTTTGGGATTTATTAAATTGTTTCAATATAATTTTACAATTTTCCATATGATTACTTAATAGAAATGATGTCTTATAATTTTATGTTTTAAATTATTTATATTTCATTCTTTATATATTAATTATGAATAGAAAATTTTCAAATGTCATGAATTTTTTTGAAATTTTTTTGGAATGAATATATTTTAGAAGTCTATATATAGATTATTTTTTCAGAAAAAAATAATTTCATTTATGTAATAATTAGTGATAATACCATTCCACATATATTTTTATTTTAAAAATGTATACCTCACTATGGAATCATTATTTAAAAAGGAAATTATTATTATCATGGATTCATCAAATATGTATTTTTTGTTTTTTCATATCACTGTGTTAATTTAAATTTTAAAAGAAACTTTACTAATAATTACATGGGTATAATAATTATATATCATAGTCATGATCATGGTTATTTATCAAATGATACCATCCAATATCACTACCATGATAAATTAAAAAATTTTCTCTTAAGTCATTGTTTTGATCCATCAATGATATTTTCTTCCCGGATCACCCACTTGTATGTTAATGATTTACATCTAGTGTGTTTCCCCAATAAATTACCTAATATCTACTATGTTATTGAAGTGTGTTCACATGGAATCTTAATAAACCTATTGATTGGGAATGTTATTGTCTTAATAATATACATTTCCTATATTACATAAAATTCATGTGTATAGTCATATTTATTAAGATTAATTTCCCTATAATTATTTTTAATTTCAATGGATATGAAATAAATTTCCACAATTTTATCATTTCACGTTTTTGTGATTAAATGTGAATGCTTCCTTAGAGAACCACTTAGTATATCATGTCATGTTTTATGAAATATTG
Source organism: Viscum album (assembly GCA_963277665.1). NCBI lineage: Eukaryota > Viridiplantae > Streptophyta > Magnoliopsida > Santalales > Viscaceae > Viscum > Viscum album. The sequence continues at coordinate 573,567,274 of OY728160.1, forward strand.
ATTGAAAACAATTGATACAAATATATATGTATTTTATTATGTGTATGGTGGGAGAATAATTATAATGTCCCCCAATGAATTAATAAAATTTATCATTTAGTAAATATTATCGCGCAACTATGGTGTGTGGGTAGTTAGTCTAGTCCACGATTGAATATGCTAAGAACCCCAAATTATGTTTAATATTTCAAATTTAAATATTTTTTTCGTATTCCAATGATACAATGATATTATGTTATGATCATTATTTAACACAATTACGTATTATATTATCACTTCATTAAATAATAATATTCATGGGATAATTATCATTATAGTATCATGGAATGCCTCACATCTCTTATATTTACCATTTTATTATCATTACAAAAAATGATAATTTGACATCAACCCTTATTATGTTTTAATTTCACATGGTTTTGAATAATAGTTTTAAGTATTTAAATCCAAGAAGTGTAACAACGGTGGAGAATTTAATGGAATAATTATACAATCAATATGTATTTATTAGATATTACAATGTAAAAAATGTTTCCATTTGAAAAAAAAATTAGATGTACATTTTTATGATACATTTTCATAATATAATTCATTTTAATAAATGGTACTTGAATTGTAAATGAATGGAAAAAGTGGAATTAATATATATTTTTCAAGGCCACGGTTGTATGTAATGTGTTTTTGGAACTAAATATATGACCATCGGTTATGTTCTGCCACGTATAATGAAAGGGAAAGGGGTTATCTCCATACATGGGAATATTAATGACCATAATATGATTTCTAAAATACAATTAAATACGAATAATTAGAAATAAAAAGGAAATTAAATATTAATTTAGTTACAAACGGAATAATCGAGAATCTATTACCTAGAGAGTGTGCTTTTAAAATATTGGGGGGTGATTTTATGATATTTTGAACACCATGGGATGATCTTAAAAGATGTACATGAATATATAATTAATGATCAAAGGGTTTTTCAAATAAGAGTATAGGAATATTGGATTTGTATTTAGAATATGAGGGAAATTTTAGTCATAATTTTAGAACATTTTTTGGACTGTATGTGATCAAAAAATAAAACAACACCCCTTACAATTGTTTTTCTTAATAGATTATTCTAACATGGAATGATTTTTAATATTTTATTTTTTATTTAAAAATATTATTTAATATAATATTTTTAATTAGATATGTTTTACTATTTTTCATAATACTTTATTTTTAAAACCATAATATTGATATATTTTTTTGATCAATTAATACAGATATTTAAAATATATTATTTAACCCAAAAATGTTAATTTATTTTAAATAAAATATAAATTTTAGGTCATGTATACCTTTTGAATTATTAATTATTTAATATTTGTTCAATGATGATGTCACAGTAAATAAATTATATTTACTCAAAATTTAAATATAACCCACATATTTTACATTCTTAGAATATTATAAAGAAATCACTACTATATACGTTTTATGTATTTATTGTGAAATTAATTTATATTTAAACACTTTTTTTGAATATAGGAATTTTTTATGTTACATAAAAATAATAATTTTTCAAAAAATAAACTATTTCATGAAGAAAATAACATTATTAATCTTATAAAATTACATTATATATCCTAAAATATTATTTGGACTCAAAATATATAATGAGACTATTTCATGGAAAATGATTTTTATTTTCAAAACCAATGAATGTATCTGAATAAGTGTTTAATTGGAAACACAATATCTCCCAAAAATTGAATTATAGTTTTTCATAGAAAAATAAATTTTTTATCAGACATAATAAAATTTCACACACACACACATATTAAGAATTAAAAGGTGTTAATATATTCATCCATATAGTTAAAATAGAAATTCAAAAATTCCTACTACTATATTATATATAAATATGATCTGATTACACCTTTGTAAGCCCTAAGTGTAATATGTATTTTAGTGTTAATTTCACAGTGTTTTTTATTAATCATGGTTTGAGTGCTGATATTTGTGAACTTGAAACTCACCCAAAAAAGTTTTCACATCTATTTTTGAAATAAAATAATTGATTTAGATTTTTAGGGGATTTTCCTTGTGATTCCACCTCCCTCAAAAGATCTATAAAATGTGTATCATGATGTTACATCCTACTAGTAAATGACAAAACTTCTTCATTCTATATAAATTATATTCTTTCCCTTAAGATATTTTTATCATAATTTCCATTGTAGAATGGATTCATTACCAATGATTATCATTTTAATGGTGTTTTAATAATAATACAAAAATTATCGATATAATTTATAATTGTTTAATAAAATTAATTAAATATAGATCATTAATTTTATATATTAACATTACATAATAATGTTTTTATCCTTTAGGAATGATTTTTCTTAAATAAAATTTTTGGCCCCGATATTCATTCGCCAATCATAATTTTTTCTTATGAAAAATCATTTCATATAATGAATGTTATAAGGATACTTTAGTTTTATTTCTTCTTCAAGTTTCCAAGTTCCATACAGAAACATGTTATTTTCTATATTACATTTACTAAGAGAGTTTTATTGCTTCAAGGAACTTTGGTTATATAATCTTAGATAATCGTCAGTTACTCTTCCTTTGTAATATTCTCGAATGGCCTGAAGGCATTATATTTTTATTTTATTCTGGATTATCCTCTATTTAAGGGTTAAAGGGGAACTTGTACATGACCAATAGGCCCAAGGCCCAAGGCCTGACTAACCCACAATACATGACCCGAAGGCCCAGAGGCATACCAAACCCAATACATGAAACATAGGCCCAACCCACATGAACTGCCCCTCCCCAGCTTCTACATCATTGATCACCTAGCTCCCCACCTTTCTTTGATAATCATCTTTCATTTCCCCTTACAATGTTTCATGGTGCCTAGTCCTGATGGAGGTTACCATACCTTCTCATTCTTCTAATACAATTACCTCTACATCTGGTGGTTGTTACCCATGATGCTCTTATCCTCTTCTGGGGCATGTTCTATGTGAACTAGGCTAATCCATATTATATATGTCCCAAAGTCCCTATGGGCTGAAGGCTTTTGATGGGCCGAATGTCCTTGAGACCCGTAGGCCCAAACCGATGACTCGAAGGCCCAAATCAGTTGAATAGTTCTAGATGATACAATACCGAACAATAACTATTGCAGTAATGTTACAGTACTTCTACAGTTACTAAAAAATTCTCCTCCACCCAGTTTTGAATCTGGGACTCTTGGATTCCATTAAAAGCCCTTACAACTCGTGTACAAGCTCATTCGCTCCTCCATTGTAATATAATTTTATAATGAAACCATATTTTCATTAAGTACTTGAAAGGGATCTGTTATGTACTTTTTTAAGTGGGATACATAGAACAAATCTTGTTCATGATATATCTTATTTGGGTTTTCAAGTCAATATTCCATAGCTCTGATGTGGTCAAAAAATATAATGTGGATTATTTAACTTTGATTATTCATTAACTTATTATGAACCCCCAAGAATTTCTACCACAATGATATATAGTGGAACATATAGTCACATACTTGAATTGATGGCCTTATCAAAAATTGTATACACAAATTTTATATCAATTTTATGAACTATTTATATTATGTATAATGAGATTTAAAATACCTATTATATATTTGATAAAATCAGGTTCCATTAGCATACACTCTCCATCAGCATCCCAACATGTTGGTGTCTAATAACCCCTCCCATGGAAAGCCTTATAAGGTGAGATTTGAATGATAGAATGTAAAATATTGATATATAAACACACCACTAGTTGAAAGATTGTACCCCAATATAATTTGTAATAAATTTTAGAACATATTAGAATATCATATAGATTATTAATGGTTATCTATAACTAACAATTCATTAAGGGGTGATAAGTATTTCTAGAACTAGTATATGTAACTAATATATTTTGTGGACTTCTCCATAACTATGAGGTAATCCTTAAAACACTACCAAATATAGTGGAATGTGTTACTTCATGTTGTCTTACCAAATATCATGTGAATAAAGTAGTGAACCATTTATGAGAAAAATGTTCTTATATATTAATGAAATACACACTATTTATGAAGATAGAGTAAAAAATGGTATTATAGAAATTAGATACAATGGGGAGTCCGCAAATGGTATTTAAGGATTATTTTACCATTTACATAATCATTTGTAAATTATATCTATCATAAATTCTGGAATCATTCATTCATCGAGGAAATTGATTACTAATCATCGATAAAAACAACATATAATATCCCCTTTTTTGGTTATTGGAACACTTATTTTTAACTTATCTATACATCTCACTAATTAATCAATGTATATAAAATTTTAGATATGCATAACATCTGAATGATACTTCTTTGATTTTGGTTTTTATATATATCTAGAATAAATTCTTACATTTCCACCATCAGCATTGTTAAATTAATTAATACTTGATACCATTATATATACATAATCATCATCATCTTGGGCCCCATGAATCCTCTAAATTATTTAAGTTTGAGTATTAATTTAAATAATGTAGGATTGTGTTCTGGTTAAAATAACCATAAACATCAATTTAAATACCAAAAATAAGGGATCACATTATTTCCTCTACTTGAATTGGGTTATATAAGATTTTAATCATGGATTTCATAATAATATTACAATGGAATGAACTATGTAGGATAAATTATGTTAAAAATATCATTTTCATGAACATATACTAATCATAGGATGAATATGATTAGTATCAAATTATAATAACAACAAAAAAGAATCAGAAAAATCAATTTATTTCAATCATTTATTCAAATGTTTTTTTGAATGAAAAATAACTAGGATAAATTCATGAGGAATATTTCATTTCCACATAACAAATAATTTAAAAATATAAAAATATAAAAATATTTTTATTTAAAATTAATAATTGAAATCAGAAATGAATTTTTTGGTGATTAATGTAATGATTTCTGTAGGAAAATAACCATACATTGAATATCACTATTTTGAAACAAAAAAATCATATAAAATTAATAAAATAAAATTATTTGAAATCAAACATTAAAATTTATAAATTAATATTTAAAAATGATGGGTTTGTCATGATATTGTATAATTCTATTCATTCCATTTATGTTATAATAATGTTTCCATTCAGTTTTTTTAGATAATAAAAATATATATATTTTTAAAAAACACATAAATAAATTTCAAAACAATTTCTAAAAACTGAATCACAGAGAAAAAACCATTAAAAAAATTATTGAATTTTAACATCATTTTTGAAAACATTTAAAAAAACATGGTTTTCATAGAAAAAATCGGTTTTCAAAAATATTAGAAAAAATTAATATTTTTATTAAAAAAATTATTTTAACCTACTGATTACATAATGATTGGAAAATAGTGGGAAAATATGTATTTTTATTACCCAACTAGATAAAATTAAAATAAATGTTTTTCTTGAGTTATGGATTGTATGAATTCACTATTAATAAAATAAGCATAATCAACCATGATAAACATTAAGATTGTATCATAAAACCATTAACACTTTTGTTTCATTGAATTATATACATGATGAGCTAAAAATATTAAATGACACACATATCATTTTGAGAATATCTAAATTCATTATATTATAATTCAAAGGGGTTGTATACGAACCTTGTATAATATAATAGGTGAATAACGTAACACATGTCCAAATTTAGGTTAATTGAGACAAACCCCCTTTACTAACGTGGAAAAATTTGATCAATATACGCCATGATGGTGAGATAAGAAATTGGAAAACTATTTCACCATAAATTTCAATATAATAATTATAAAACAAATTTATTTTCATTATATAATCCAAATAAATAAAACATGTGGTGAATATGCCATGTGTCTCAGAAAAAATATATGTGACCTAGAAATAAAAATCCATATGAATTATCCACATTAATGCACAATTGAACATACTCAATAATTAATAAAATTTTATTAGAAATATATATTATAACAATAATCATTTGTATCATAAAATTTACTCTTTTATTATGAAATTCCATTAATTATATTATAAAATTTCTTTTCATAATTATGTTTTTTTAATCATTATTTCATTATTCACATATGATTTTGGATTGATACTTTTGATGAATTTACATTTAATGTGGTTATAAAGTTTTTTTTAATTTTAACCATGATATAAATGTAATATATTTTCATTATATATGTGTTTATAGTAATCCAATAATTTTATTGATTGAAAATGGTATATATCATTCATAGTGATGGTCATCCATATATATGGATATATGTGGATTCCATTTTCTAAATTAATGAATTAATAAAAGGTAAATAATATATTATAATTATGTAATAATTTAAATGTCATATATATTATATAAATTAGTAAAATTTTACATAATTACCTTCCTTAAGAGTTAGTGAAAAATTAATCACATCACTTAGTAAGATAGTAGTCCTCCATTTTAAGAAACTACATTAGTATATCCATCACAAATATAATATAAGAAGTAATATATTATATATTTATTATATATGCATAACAATTATAAAAATACTATATTTATTAATTTAATATGTCCTATTTTAAAATAATATGAATAAGAAATTGAAAAAAACCACAAATAAATTCGTGAGGCCATAGTCCATCACACACACAAGTGATGTTGTTATTTTACAAAGAGTTTGGAGTTAAGAATTATTATGTGATATTTTAATTTAATATGTATAATTATATCATAAATAACATATTTAAAAATAATTCCACCATTATAACCATCTATACTAGTGTTGACGGTAAAAAAATAAAATTATTTCGTGAGGTGGTAGTGCATCGTACACTTGAATGATGATTTCATATCCCATTTGATGGAATATAATATATTTATAGGTTTTGAAATTAATATAACAAAATCTTATTTTATATATGATAATATGGTAACAATACTGACATGTATTAATAAGAATTGAATGTGGTGGAAAAAATTAAATAATACGCACTGTTAAGGACTTGGTCTCTTCATCAAACAACTTCTTTTGGTTTTCAAAAAATCTATAATAAGTTTGATTTCATCATAAAATAAGGATTGTTGGTTGGAATAATAGACTTATGGATTTTAGTTTAGAAGGGTATTGGTGAACCAATAAGATTTTGAAATGTAATGTTTAACACTAAGATTTTATGAATTATTACTTTCATATTAATTAATTGTTTTGGAAATTTTGTGTAACATGAATAATTATTTTTATCTTGAGATATATGAAACAATTAGATTGGGTTATTTTCATGAATAAACATGATTCTCTTGTATTAAATGAAACACTGTGTTTAAAGGAAACAATACATGTTATAATAATTTTATTATCCAATTTCATAACAATCCCATAGTTGTTAGAATTGTGGGAATGATTAAAAGTAACAAAATCACGAATATATATGGATTACACAATGATATTAAATGATTTAATTATGAACCATTTAATTACAAATTAAATAAATCTTTGTAAAATAAATATATTATTTTGTAGAAGACATTTTTTAAGAAGAAAAACATGTTTTACCCCAATTATTAAATAAATATATATTTGTTGAATGATTTTAAATGAAATTTATAAATCATATATTTAATAAAAAAATTTATAATTCAAATAATTTGTTTCTTATATAATATGTAATAATTATTTATATGTCATGCTTAAAAATAATATTTTTTTAAAAAAAATTCCATTTTTGAGAAATTATTTTCAAAATAATATATTGCACATTTTGAGTTTTTTTTAAAAAAATATATTTTTAAAAAAATAATATTAATATAATTTGATGATATAGTTGTTATATTACTCTAAAAATAATATTTCTATAATTAATTAGTATGAATATTGAGTTTTAACTGAAAACCAAAATATCCATTTGAATGATTTAAAATGTAAATTTATATTTTAAAACACGTTTAATGTAAAATTTTGTAAAATTCAATTTCTATTAAAATTATTTAATTTATTAAAATCTGTTATATAATGAAATTTGATATGAAACCTTTGTAATATTTCGAATATTGTCTCTTTAAAATCTCACATTCTCATTGAGATTACAGTTATAAAATAAAATTCCATTTTATATCTTATATGAATTTAATTTTTGAAATTATGTTATATATTATTAATAATAAATATATGTTTAATATATTAGATTCATATAATTTTATTTCAAAATAAATGGGGAAATTAGAAAAAATTAATTACGGCGGTATAATTAAAAATCAGTTTACTTGGGGTTAAAAATATTTAAGGTGTAAAATAACCTAAAATCATGGAAAAAAATTATTTTTTAGCCATGTGTTGACCATATATATTCATTTTATATATAATAATCCTTTTCATATCCTTATTACCTTTGAAAAATGTTTTTAAAACTTTTATTTTCAATATTTAATAGTATTCCCATCACCTCACGAATAAAGGGCATCCCACAATCCTATCTTACACAAAACTTAAATCCCATTTTGATTATCCAAAACCAACCTAAATCACTCCCAAAAACCGAAATTACAATTCTAAAATACATATTTGATGTATAAATAGATCCAATGAATGATTTTCCTGCTACATTAGGATTTTATAGGAAGATTATGTAACATTGTTCAAGATGAATTTTAATTTAATTTCTTACTCCACCACCATTGATTCATATTAAAAATGATTATATAAAAATGTGTGTATCATACATATAAATATATTTTTACTATAATTTGTATTACCAAAAATAGTATGTACTTCAATAAAAGTGGTTATAAAATCATCTTTCATCTTTATGGTGGACTACCACCTCAGAAACCATTTTCATTCGTTGCTCAATTGCAAACTTTCATGAATGGGTATATTGAGGGATATACAGTACATATATGAAATTTAAAATAAAATCATTACCCTATATTCATTATACCATAGTTAAAAATTTTAATTTTCATTCCATTGGGGATAAGATAATGACAATCTTTTGTGAAGTGGAATACCACTTCGCAAAGCAATGTGATTTGTTTTCACAAATGCATTTCATGGAATATCATAATGATAGATATATATAACATACATTTAATATTTATAATATTAATGATATTTTCTTATTTTTTAATATTATAGCAAATTATTTTATTTATTACCTATTCACTCATTAAATAATGATTATATTCATGTATGTCAGGACTACCACCTTCTGTAAGCGATGTGACTGTATTTTCATAACTACACCGCATGGATCGTATTAAAATGTATAATTTATTTAATAATATGGTATTGATTATATTTATTTCATTATTTAAAGGTATTTTTTTAAATACCTATTTTTTAGTATGATCATTTAAAATTTTTGTCATAATTTATGCATATGAAGGGCCAACCGTCTCCATGAACATATTGTACATCCTTTATAAATAAATCATGATTGATCTTAAAATTATTGTTTATGTAGAAATATTATAATTGTTTTAGTATTATTATTCATGATATGATGGAATTATTATCTATGTAATGGTCCAAAAAATAACCTATCAAATGTTATAATAAAAATAGAACTCTTATTTATCAAAACGTGAATTTAACATGGAGTTCCTAAGAAAAAGGTAACAAAATAACATAAGAAAATCTTATATAGTTAAATAAATATTATTGTTGTTATGTAATATATATATATATAAATAAATATTTATTATAAATTAGGTTAAAATGAGTGTGAAGGATGTTGAGAATTACAGTATGAGATTTTTATCTCCCTTTTATTTCATGTGTGACAAATCCCACTTTCACAACATGATTATTTTATTTAATAAATATATTAACCATGAATTAATTTTATTATAAATATTAATTAAATTATTTTTATTTATATATATATTTTATTATCACAATTTCTTGTAGTCTGTGTTTCAATAGTTACTAAATTATAAAAAGGAATTTTTCTGAATTTTATTTCACATTGACCTATGATTCTATTATGCACCAATATTCTTCTACATGATTTACATATATTTTAATATACAATTAATAACATGAATGTATTTATCAATAATTTTTTTTCATTTATTTATAATCCATAATGGTGATCACATTTTGAAATAAATAATGTTGTAAGGATATTATTTTTTATACCATCATTTATCCTGATGGTTTATGATCATGTTTCTGATAAAAAACTCTTTGATTTATATATATATATATAAAGAAATGAATAATATTTATTATAACAAATTTATTTCATAAAAATATATTTTGATTTAATTTTTTATGTATATAATTTTATAAAATTATGTTTCTAAAATATTTGTATTTAATTTTCTATATAGTGGAAAATCATTTTTCATCCAAAATCATGTTTTCTAAAAAAACAAATTTTTTTTAAAATTTTTTCAAATGATAATTTGAAAACATTTTTAAACACGATATACTTTTTAGAATCATAAATTAAAGGAATACTCATACAAAATTCACAAAAATGAATGTTTGGATATTAATAAATTTTTTAAAATAACATATGTTTTTAACAATCCTAGAAAGAAAATGTTTCCACCTATAATAACAACTCATTGATTTCATGGTCCCAATAAATTGTATAATATGTTATTTCAATGGAAAATATTATTTCATTATTTTTTGAATATTTTATATTTTAATTAAATTATTTCGTAATGAAAATTATTTTAAATATGATTATAGATTTGATAGATTTTTTAAATGTTGAAAGTATATTTTATTTATGATTTTTTTTAAATTAGTTTTAATGATTCCATATAAGTTTCAAATTGTATTTTTTTAATTATATAATATCAAAATTATTTTATAACTTAATAAATTTTTATTTTCAATTAAATTTTATTTTCATCATGAATAACATTATTTTATTATTCATTAAAAAAATTCTTCATGATAGATTATATTTTTTGGGGTTAGTTTGATTTAATGGGAATATGTTCCAATGATTACATTGTTTTTATTTCTTTAAATGTTATACTTTCTTGATAAAATGATGTTTTTGTAATCAATTTTTTCTCCCTAGGTTACACCAATATAAAATTCACTTGAAACCTGTTTAAAATTATAGGCGTATTAGTATAATAAAAATATGAAATGATTATAGGTGATATATATTTTCTAGATGTTACAATATATTGAAATGTTTATGAAATCCATTCCCTTTCATGATTATTGAATTTGTGAATGTTTTAAGATCTTATTGAAAAAATATATTTTATTTTAGATATTTCACAGGTGAGACCAATTTCTTACACCAATTCATCGGGTTAATATTTATAAATCATATGATTAATATGAGTAGAATGAAAAGTTAACCTATTTAAGACTTGGGCTTTTCTAATATGGTAGTCATGGAGTGAACTGTGAATACTATCGTGTTTTAGAGAGTGAACCCACTCTCCTTTGATAGTGTTGAAACTGAGTTGTGAGGACTATGAAATTTATTTTCAATTATTATTTATATGCCACAATAATATGTCTTATTCCTATATTGGGATTATAAATATAATTTTTCTTTATTACCTTAAGATTCATGTCTTATAAACATCCAATAATTATTACATGTCATAAAATTAGGTTATTTGATATGAATTATACGTTTTTTATATGTTCTGATCTTGTTCCCATGCCAATTAAATCATTTTTCACATATTTGTATACCTTTTTAATGTTAATGTGCATCTAATCTCACCCTTTATTATGTTTCATTAACAAAAATATGAACAAAGGATTGTATAGGGTATTTTTTTATGAATATCATGTGGAATATTAGTATATATGAAATTGAACATAATAATGAAAATTTAGATGATTATATTATTTTTTTTCTTGTGAAACTATACTCTTATGGTCTCAGGAGAGACATTGTGTAAGTTATTTAATATTCATATAGAAAGTGGTAATATCCATGTATTAGATAATAGGGTATCAATATTAGGTATCAAATTATTTGTTTAATTAACCATTATAATCCATTATGATAGATATTCAGTGATGTCCCCAGGGTTATTTCGAAATATATGTCGTAGAATATCATAAATTTTACATCAAAATATGGGTAAAAGTATTACAAGATGTGTTTTTAATTTTGGTTATTGATAGTAACAGATCGATATAATAAATAACATTACATTTTGGATACTACATATGGATGTTCCTATAGAATAATTGTAACTAACTTCAATAACTCTATAAAGGGTGCATGGAACTAGACTCGATCATCACTTGATACACAATAATTGGCCTTTCTCAAATCTGAGCTTGATAGTACCATGTGATATTATTTGCAAACTTCACAAACTCTTTACAAACTATCGTGAAGGATTTAAATAGATGATGACTAAAAATTCCATTTCATAACCCAAAGTTTTGTAGATTAAAAATACTATGTAAATATTTAGACATCCTATATGTGATTTTCTTGATTAGATGGTTTCCCATAATGATGAACATTTCTGACACTATGATTTTCATTTTAATTTATTTGTTGGAACAAAAACTAAGATAGTTTATTTTTATTGTGACATAAAAAATTATGATGATAACCCAAATGGAATGATGACAACAGCGATGTATGTTATGATTATTTATAACCATTTATCCAGAATAATTAATAAAAATTTGAAAACTAACCAACTGTTGGACTCTTAAAAAATTGAATTATATATTACACTTTAGGGTTTGTATAGTGAGTAAAATTCATAAAATATGATTCAATTTCATATATGTAATTAATATTTGATGAATCACCAACGTAAATATCACAATGCAATGGGTGGATGTTTCAGGTGTTGAAAATAAGGGAACAAAGAAATTAATTTCCGAGGAAGAAGTAAGTATTTTTATTAAAACAATGTATATAAAAAATAACCTCCTCATGATATCATATATAGTTAAATTTTTAAATTTTGTTATGTATGGTAATAATATGAATTGATGTCCAAAATTGAAATCTTGTTATTATAATCATCAAGTTTCTACATGAAATGGGTTTTCTATTAATGAAGAATAGAATATTAATGACATATAAAAGGGCTGAGATACTATAAAATAATATGAAAATCCCTACTTATTGGTTTGACTATGAAGTGGGATGAATAAATTATTTATGTATTGGAATTAAGTAATTTTGTAATATATAAAGACTGTTTAGTGATTGTTTTTATTTCAAAAATGAATGAATATTTCGAATGATGTTGATTACATACTAAAGTGATTTAATGGAAATGTTATAATTTATGAAAAAACATGAATAATGGAAACCAAAACATAAATATGATTATAATATTACAAAAATGATATAGGGATGAATAGATGATTGAAATAAATAATGTAGATTAGAAATAATTAATTACCTTATAGCAAAATAACTTTTTGATAACTAATTGGTTTATGATAACATTTATAGATTTGATAACATTTTTTAAGGAATATATATATAAGAATATGTGTTTTATATATGGAATTTAGAATCCTGAATTTTTTCAACATGGTATTATGATAATTTATTTTATAATCATATTTTATGAGAATAAGCATCGATGGTATTCATTGTTTTCATATGTTACAATTAAGTGTCTCATCACATTATTTGAATGAATATTAATATGTTCATTTTGTAAATTTTGTGACCTTATTTTCATGGGTTTTTATTTAATATTTTAAAAAAGATCATAAGTATAACCATTTATAGAATGGTTTATGTTGAACTTTAAAAAAGTATTAGGATATTAATGTGTAACATCACATTTTAAATAGATATTAATAATTGATAACATGTTCTATTATTTGATAAAAAATAAATATATATTGAAAAACATATCAAACATGGATGTTATGATCTATTAATTCATTAAGAAAATAATTCACCTTTATTTATTAGGTTATGATAAAAAGTGTAAATTATTCAACAAATAACCATAAAGAGACATTTCTAATATGAAATGTAGAGAATTTATATGAGTATATAATTTCAGGAAAATTATTTGAAATTATCAAAATGAACTTAAAATAAAAATTCTTCATGATATCAACATTTTTATGATAAAAATTACATTTTTCATCCACCGTTATTCTATGGGTTAATTTTTTAACCCTTAATAGACCACCAACATTATTATGATCAATGATCTATATCAAATTATATAATTATTTATTCTTTTCTTCCATGTCCGAATTCCCACTTCCCAACGATGTTTTCAACTATGGAAACATTTTTTAGACATACATAGTTAATTTTTTATGATTCCATCAATCCCTTTATTTTTAAATTTTTTATTATACATTTGTGTGATTAGAGCATCAATGAAAAAATTTTAAATTATTAAATCATTATTGACATATAAATATTTCATGGGAAAATTCAATTTATAGGGGAATTAATGTAAAACTAGGTTTGGTAGGTATTACATGTAATAATAAGCATAAATTTCATTACTGATATCTTTGAGATTAAACGGAGCATTAAAAATTATTTAAAAGTTATTATTTAATATGATATTTACCAAGAAAACATTGGAATTAAATGTCTGAAAAGGAATAAAAAATAATCGAAAAAAGTTGTTTTACGCATGTATATATAATGAATTCTTTTGGTGACCAAATAAATAAAATTAAATAACTATGAGAAAATAAATGGTATTTTAAAAAAATATATTTAATATAAGTAACATGTTTTACCTAAAAAAATTTATAAAATAAGTTTTTGTAATTTATTTAATTTTATTTTTATACTATATTTTAATTAATATGTTTAACATTAATATAATTTGTTTTCTAGACAACAAATTAGAATAAATTATCTTTTATGCTTAAAAACATATTTTCTTTAAAATAAATTATTGTTTCCTTGTTTTGAATATATTTTAAAACATGTTTTCACATTATTATAAAATATATATTATAAACTAATGTTTTTTTAATTTTCATATACTTTATTTGATCTTTTTATAATTTTCTAAAAGGACTATTTTTATAATTAATAGTGTTAAATAAATTGTCTTAATTGAAAAATATATTTTCACTAAATTTAATTATAAAGAAATATTTCATATGAAATTTATTTTTTTGAAAAAAAAAATCATTATTATATATATTAATCTATTTTAATTCATTTTATTCATTTTTAAATTGAAATTTTATATAAAACCTTCTTTATATATTGATCATTTTTATTTCAAACCACGATGTATCAAATCATATTAGAGATTATTTATAAATTAAATATTCCACTTATATGAATCTAATTTTTAAAAATGGATTCCATTTTGGTAATTAGAATAATTTATTTTATCTTATATTTTCATCTTATTTGGGACCATAATGAATAGTGGAGATAGTAAAAATTAATTAAGTAGCTAAAGTTAAAAATTCTTTTACTAGGGTGATCATCTCAAAATGTAAGTGTTATGATAACATAATAATAGTTATAAAATATAATTTATTCCACTATTCATGGCATAAAATGTCTTTGTTTCAATAAAAATATATTTTTGAGCCTTTTGGAGGGTGATAATCAAAGAAAATACTTCTTATTTTAAAAAATAAGAGATTTATCACTCAAGTCTTTTTTATAAATAATCCCTTATCAACATTCCCACAAAACATAAAAAATTTAATCTAAAGAGGCTTTATAAATTAAAATTTATATTTACTCTTCTCATTATAGAAGCCTTATTTTTGGAATACTGGTAACCAATTATGTCTTTTGGTTAAATCCTATGGATGATACAAAATGAATAGGTAACACTCCTCAATAAGTTTTTTTATTTTATTTTTTATCTATATACTTCAATTTTATAATAATATTATGATATATTATTCAAATTCTCATAAATATATGATGATTCATATCAATTATGTTTTTAACCTACAACTATCTCCACTAAAATAAAATAGGTTACAAAATCATCGTCCATGTGGACCACAAACTACCACCACGCAAACTGATCTCATTCATTTTATTTCATAGATCCTATCACTATTGGTTATGATGTTTGAGAATATATATATATATATATATATATATATATATATTATAAATGAATCAATATTATACCTCTAGATTAATTATATAATATATAATGTTTCAACATCTCATTTTGTAGGGGATTATATGTTGTTTCTTATCTGTATGGAGGACTACCCCCCCATGAAGCGATGAAATTAATTTCAACTAACACATAACATTTAAGATAATAAAGATAAATATACATTATATAAATTATATGATAATTATATTAATGAAATATTATTCATTCTTAAAAGGTAATATAGAATTATCTTCAAACATTTTCACTCACTAAAGGATGAAAATTTTGTTCGTGTATCTGTTGACTACTGCCTTTATGTAGTGACACAACAATGCTTTTTTAGCACACCAAATTATTTATATTTGTATGTATATTTATATTAAAAATATTTCATTTAATATATATTTATCATTTTGGATGTGTGATATAATAGTTAAATCTTTTACATAATGATAATAGGTAAATAGAAACAGTAACCATGCGTACGTATGACAAACGATCTCCTTGATCATTACATAATTTATTTATCAATCGCAATAGTATATATGTTCATAAAATTTTAATTGATATATAAATATTTAAAATATATTATTATTTTTATTCTTATTAAAATAAAATTATTATTAAAGTAAGGTGACCAAAAATAGTGAATCTAAACAAATACATAGAACAATGCGATTGTTACCCGAAATTTTACATTAACATTAATTTTTTTAAAATAGATCATAAAATTACATAATTAAATCATATATGGAATGATATATTTATTTATATCACATAAATATATATAATTAACATAAATTTCTTAAATAATATGTTTGAATGAGTGTGATGGTCCCCAAGACTTATGGAATCTGATTTTTATGTCACTATATTAATGTGAAAATGCCACATTCACTACATCTACCATTTATGAGATGTAAATAAATATCATTAATTAATTTTATGAAAAAAATATTTAAAAATATACTAATTTAAATATATATTTTATCACTTTTAATTCATAGATTTTATGGTTCTTAATTTTTCAAACTGGTTAGGGAGTTTTTTCTCAATTTTCATTCGTGGAGACATCTGATTATATTACAAACCCATCTAATTGTATGAGGGGTACATAAATCCCTCTTAAAATTTCATATCCTTAATTTATTTATCTTTATGATATTTTATGTTTTATTTTTTCATATTATATCTTTTGGATTATGTTTTGATGTTTCCAATGTAGTAATAATTAAATATCACAATCAAACCCTTTATAAGGATTTTTTATAATCATGATTCCAATGATAAAATAATATTATTCAACTCTTGGAAAAATCATGATATTAATTCTACTAATTTTATTTCATGAAAAAATATATTTTTTCTTTATTTTTATTTCATTTTTTACCGAATTGTTGAAAATAATGTTTCTATAAAAATTAAATTTATTTTTCTTTTTACTCGAGAATGCTTTTTCCTTAAAAAAATTGATTTTTAAAAATTTTTACGAATGTTTTTTTAAAATTTTTTTAAAAAAATTATAAATGTAATTTTTCACCATTTTTGAATTTTTATTTTAAAAAAATTATTTTATATTCAAATTGTAATCCAAAAAATATCACTTTACATTTTACTAGAAATGTGAAAATAATATTTGTTTTTAAATATCTCTAATTAAATGTAATTCCTGATATCATAAATATAAACTTATATAAGGCCTCCCTGAAAAGGTATATAATTTTATTTCCCGAAAAATTATAAAATTTTAATTTTTAGATTTTTAGATTTTATTAAAATGATTTCAAAATTAAAATGATTTTGAATTTTTATATGTTTTTAAATCTAATTTTCAAATAGTAAAGTCGATTTACATTATAAAATGTTTTTAATGATGTTTTAATATTCCATTATCTATTTTCTATTTTTTATGAATATTTTAACCAAATTATATTATAAATTATATTTTATGAAATTTATTTTTGTCGAAATTATATTTTCATTAAGAGTCATTCAATTTAGTTATTTTCTCAAAATGTTTCTCAATCTATGATGAAATATTTTGAGCTTACATATGATTTACTGGTTATGTGTTTTATGGATAAAATTCATATTGTTTCTTTGAAGGTTTTATTTTCATGATGGCATGTTTTTATAAACCTTGTTTCATTATCCAAGTGTTATACAATCATAGTAATTTTTTATCCCAAATTACTCTTCTAATATTAAAGCCGTGATAAAATGAAGAAATTATTTTAAAATTTTATCTTTTCAAGAGGTTATGATATGATGAAATGCATATTAATTCCATTTCATTTAATTATTTATTATATGATGAGTTTTTATAATATTTTATCACACATATATATGATTTTCATTATATTATTGGTGTGGCATATATCACCCACTAATGTATTGGGTAAATATGTATAATTCCTCATATAGAATGAACTAGAATTGGGAGTGAACGAATTATAGAAAAAATATATTTTTCATTAAAATGGTATTGATAGTGATCTACGACTACAATGATGGTATTTGGAGTGAATCCATTTAACCGTGATAGACATGAGAACTAGCCTTTACTACTATGTAAATTATTTTCTATTCTCAGGTGAATTCCGCTACTGTTCCTTGTTCCATTTCAAATCTATAATAGCTCATTTTATTTTAATACCATGACCTAATATTATTAAATTTTATGCATCGTAGGCCTTAATGTGGATATTATACAATGATACAATTATTACTATTTCTCTAAATGGGTTATTTTTATGATAAATTTATTGTTATGATAAAATTTTATTTTTCTATTTTTTATGAAATATTAAAATTATAATGAAACCTAATACATTTTTAAAAGCTTTTGTGAGGATGGAATGATGAAATGATTTTGAAATATTTCACTTTTACAAAGGTTATGATATGATGAAATGTTTATAAACCCAGTTTCATTTCATGGGTTATGATATGATTAATCTTTTATGATCATATGAAAAGCATACATTGGATTGTTATTATGTGATGGGAGGGACCTATATCCCCATAAAATTATTTGGTAATGATTTATAAATTATGATATTTAAAGGACTGGAACGGGGAGCGAACATAGTTCGTGAATAATATTTATATACTATAACATTCTTGGGATTTGACCATGCATCATACGATGGGTTAAAGAGTGAATCCGTTAAACAATTTTAGTCTAGTAAATGATCCATGGATACTATGGAGTGTTCTTTATTTGCATTCTAGTATTTAACAATACAATGTCTTATACAAATGTTATGTTCCCCTAAATCATGTTATTTGATTCCCTTAATGTTCATATCTTATTAACAAGAAATCATTAACATATGTCTAACAATTATGGTCATTGATATAAATGGTATGGTTTTCATATTTTATGATTATGTTCATATAAAATTATGTTTATTTTATTCTTACATATCTCCCCTTTTAACTTTTCTTATCTACTATGATAAACATTTCATATGATTTCTTTCCCCAGGTTATAATGAGTATATTAATTACAAAATTTATGTGAATATTACTAATTGGGGATATCTTTTTGATAAACATTGAAGACCATTCACAAAATTAATAATATTTTTTAATGTTTCAAAATCCATTATATAATTTTGGTCCACATGTCTAAGTTTTATTAATGTATTGAATATCCATATAAAATATTTTTTTAGATACCTAGGAAAAATAGTTTTTGATATCTAATGAATATGATAGAGGGGCTACCTTTTATAAGTCATGATAGTGGTCCACTTATATCATTTGAAAACCAAATGTTGTTACCTTCTATTTAAATTTCTAAAAGATTCAAAAATTGGTCTTTATCAAAACATATAGATGATAAACTAAAAATATGTCCAAACAATGTGTCTTTTCGATGTTTCGAGGTCGTTTTACTACCTAAAATATTATTTTAAGCCACCAGTAAACCAATTTTCTAATTAACCATGAAAATTAATTTCTTCCTATTTTAAATTTAATAATGGTAAAAATTTAATTTAACCTTAGTAGAAATTATAAAAAATTTATGAATCTATTATGGAATCCATTTTTAAAAATTCTTTTTACAATATTGAAAAAAAAACTATATAAACATAATAACATACATATGATGAAAAATTAGTTTTCCAATGAGAAAATATTCAAAAGACTAAAAATGATTTATATCAAAATTATATTTTTAATTGATAAAAATTTAATAAATTTAGTTATTATGTATATACTTTAATTAAATTTACATTTAAAATCAACATAATATTATTTAAATGTTTTAAAATTCATTTAATGAAAATATAAATCATTATTAACTAATATTTTCCACAATTAATAGTACATATTTTTATTCTACAAAATTGTTGATAAATGAGTAGAATATAATTTTTTAATTTTATTCAAAATAATTATTTTTAATTTATCACATCAATACTCTAAAAGTGTGAAAAAAAATTAAATACTGAACTAAATGAAAAAACCTATTTTAGAATAATATAATTTTTAACCATAGAAGTGAATTTATATTCTATCATGCCTAGACATATCAAATGATGAATGTCAAGTATTAGATTCAATATATAATACATCAATTTAATTACATAATTCAACAATTTTTTTTTTATTTTATTGATATAGAACTCATTCCTAATATAAAAATAGTTTTTTTAATATTTCATTTTTTTTCAAAAAAAATTATTTATAATAAATTAGTATGGAAAATTTTAATTTTATATTAATTTTAAAAAAATAAATTTTTTTATCTGGGTATATTATATTCACACCCTTTATTCAAAATTCTTGGTAATAACTATCATTTTAAATGTAAATTTATATATTTTAGGTCATTATTTATTTAAACACCATGTTGCATGACGTGAATACTATGAACGATTATGAATGTAATGCATGATAATATTGATGATACATGTAATGATAGATAATTTATTTTCATTTAAATAAATATATTTAATAGAAGAAATTTATTTGAAAAAACATACAAATTATAATAATGTTTTATTTTACCACCATAATATGTGTTTCACCCTCCATGTTCATTATAATGGTACAAAAGATTGAGGATAATTCAACAACATTACATCCTTAGTTTCCTAAATAGTTGTTGTAACATCCCAAGTAAGTAATGAATAATAGATATTCTTTTCCATGTGTATTCATGAATTATATAGTGTTTAGAGGCTTAAAATGAGAATAAATCCATTTTTAAGCATGGAATACACTAATATTTTTAAAAGATTGTTTTACAGCCATTCGATGAAAAACATTTTTAAATAAAACTTTTTAAAATTTTATAATCTCTATTTGTCAAAATAAATTTATTCTTTATGATTGGGACCTTGAAATTTAAATTGGATAATTTTTTGGTAATTTTCTGACAATGTTCGTTTTTTAATGAATACTAAAAAATACTGCATTTTACATCAAAAATGGCATTTTCATTTAATTTAATTATATGGTTAGATTATTTTTTAATTGGTTTTAAAGTGTAAATATAATATATTTTTACCATTTAATCCAATGGTGGTCATTGGGATTAATTTCACTTTGGAATTGGGCATAAACAAGTGCCAAACATTTCATTGATATTATTTCTAAAAAAACACGCTATTTTTTGACAACGAGAATTATTTTTAAATTATTTATTTCAATTTCTGTGTTTGTAATTTGGTAAAATGGATTTCATATTTGGAATTAGAAGGCTCAAATTATGTAATCAATACTCTTTTGTTTTTGGACATTATGAATAGTAACGACGAAAATTATCATTATTTATCTTGATTAATTAATAATTTGGTAGTTAAGGATAATAAAATAATATCATAATAATTACAAATGACCACAACATGTGTTTTAATGATATTATTTGTGTCATGGCCGACCATGGTAAGTCTTGTGCCAAACTTGGGGACCCCATGGAATCAAATTTTTGTGATAATGACTTTGTATCTTTTTATTTTTTAAAGAAAGTTAAATATAAAAAAGAATGTATCACCTGAGTAAGACATTTTTAATTTTGTCTATATAAATGATATATTGGACTATAAATATTAATTTGAAATATGAAAATATTTCCTACATCATAGTATTTTATTTATAATTTTTAAACAGTAAATAAATTAAATTATTTATGACATCATGATGATGTAGTGATTACCTCATTAATGAACGATTTAAATAAAATGAAAATATAATGTAAAATATAAGACATAAACTTGTCAATGACCTATTGGATGAGTATATTTTGAACCCTTATCACCTTATCTTGGAAAAAATCAATGTAGGACCATTAAAATCTGAAACTCATTTGAAAATAAAGTAACATTTTATACCTTTCCAAGAGTTCCCCTCCTCTCCTCTTATAAAAGACCCCCACCTCTACCTCCTTACGCACACCTCTAAAGCATTTGGATCAGCCAAGCTCTACTCATTTTGTCTCTCTACATCCCTCTCCTCATCCTAGAACCCTTACATTAGGCAGGAATCTCTTCAAGAAACACTTTTGGTTCAAACCCAAGGGAGTTACCTGATTCAAAGGTAAAGTCTTCTCTAATGCTATTTTGTTTTATTTTGCTTCCACAACCCCATAAACTCTTTTAATTTATTTATTTTGTACCAAAACTAATATCTTCCATATACTAGGATGTTTTTATAATAATTATTCGAGCTACACTTACACACACCTACATCTAATGGTTAATGAGCATACTGTTTCTGTGGATGGAAAATTTCTGCCTCACGAAACGATGATTGTTAAATATTTTTCTAACACCATCAAAGGTGGCCATTAAGATGTCACTATATTTATATATGATATATAATATGATTATGTTTTCCTTAAGCTTCTGTATTTTTCATTTATGTCATATCTTTATGGTTTCCATTATGGGTAAACATGATATCTTCATTTTAGGAATTGCGGACTACCGCCCCCTCAAAGTGATTTGATTCGTTAATGCCATATGTGGGACGTATAAAGGATAGAGGTAATGATATTATATGTTATATTATACTGAAATTATAATATATCTTTATGTCATTATTATTTCATTCCACTAAATACGTAATAAAAATGAAAGTAGCGTTCATGCGTACGTACGGCTTACCATCTCAATGAACAGTGAATTTCGTTTCTTACCTCTAAATTTTATGTAATATTATAAATGCATGAATATAATATATATATATTATATATATGATATCTACATCATGAATATAATTATTCATATAATGGATATTTTACTACATAAACTACTTGTAATTATAAAGAGTTTATTTTTGACTCAAGTAACAATGATAAAAAAAATGACCATTTTTTACTTAAATAATTTCATAGTGGTCATGACATGGTAATAAGTGATATAAAAGGAATAATGAACTTGAAAATTGTTCTCACGCAAGTAGAAATTAACCCAAGTTTATTATTCAGGAGGTTAAAGAACGATCGAGTCAAGTCAGACCCGAGGTAAGGGACATCGTCTCAATCTCCTTTCATTGAAGCATATTTTGTTTTATACACAACATTATTTTATACGGTGTATACACCCCTTTGACTTTTATGATTATTCAAAAGGAATATTTTTATATAATGAGTTTACTAAATGAAAAAAGGGAATGTTTTTTTTGTTTTACATATGCAGCGATAACGACTTCTCCGCCGTTGTTACCATTATTTCAGTTTCGGCTTCCTCTACAAGCCATAACTTTTTTTGAATGAAACATAAATACCATGTTTTACTTTTCTTTTATTTTGGTATTGAAAATGTTTTTCATAACGTTTTTATATCAATGTGTTGTATTGATATCTTGTGATTGAAAAGTGGAAATGTTATGTTTCCTTTTTGCATGTTTTATGTGATACGATTATGTTATGGTTCTTGGGAATTGTTATGAAGACGGGTGGTTCCATGATTAAATAAGGGCAGGTGAGCCCAATATTGCTCTACAATGCATTGGGTAACATGAAGTAGTTAAACGTTACGGTTTCTCCGAATAGATTTAGGGAATATACTGTGATGGGTATTTCAAACATAACCATGAGGGTTACTTACTACGTAAGAATGTTATGAATGCCTCTTGTTACCATTATGTATTATGATTTCTATCATTTATTCATGATTTGATGAGGTATGTTAAAGTGATTATGTAATATGAGTAAAGTCAGATTTCTTACATTGACTACTATTTTCATTTCGTACTTTTATATCCCTTACTAAGCTTTTTATGTTCATCCCATGTTTTTGTAATGTTTTTCAAAGGTAAATGGAAAGGTACATGATGTGATGATAATGTCAAGTAAGTGTCAAGAAAGAATCCTTGTTTTATTTTACATATTTTTCCGTTGATGGAAAATATGAGTACTATCTTTTATGTAACCAATTTGTTTAAATGTGGAATGTAATTCATATTTTATGATCTAATTCTCTAAAACTATAAAGATGAAAATATCCTCAACGTGTATTCTTGAAGTAACCCAAGATTATGTAATGTTTAAGGCTGGATCCATATAGTTGTTATCAAAGGTTGGTTTAGATAGCTTTACGAGTTATAATTCTGTAAAATTATTATACAAAAATATTTTTTTATGGTAAAATTTAAATGATATAGCATTTGAATATTACCATGTTGATTCATCTAAGACATGTTTGTTCAGAATGGTTTTCCGTAGAGGAAGTAGGGAAGAAGTGCTTGGAAGGAATATAGAAGGGAATGACCTTCCAAATCCGCATCCTGAGATGGTCAGAATTGGAACTGAACAGTTTGTTGCAGTAATGGCGCAGTTGAATCAATAGATAAATGGTGGTGGAATCTATGCATGAGATCAGCCAGATCAACCATAGAGGAACATGTCTATGGTGGATCATTTCATGAGGAAACATCCCCCATCATTCAGAGGATCATCTGACTATGTGCTAGTTGAAAGGTGGATTAAATCACTAGAGAAGATTTTCGATGTCATCCGGTGTCCATACCATCAAAAGGTTAGTCTTTCTATTTACCGTTTGGAGGGTGAAGAAAATCAGTGGTGTTCGATGGTTAAAAATATCAGGGACACTGATGAGATTGATGGTCTCGACTTGGATGAATTCAAAGGTATGTTTCTTGAGAAGTATTTTCCTAAGGATGTTCGACTTAGGATGGAAAAACAATTCCTAGAATTGAGGCAAGAGGAAGACTCAGTGGATGCCTATAATGAAAGGTTCACTCGATTGGAAATGTATGCTCCAAAATTTATCCGAGACCTTAATAGTAAATTTAATTGTTTTTACTCAGGATTAAAGCAAAAATATCAAAGGGATTTAGCTTCTCACGAGTTCAAGAGTTATGAAAATCTTGGTCAATGTGCTGAGAAGGTGCAAATTGAGTTTTCCGATGATCAAGTGTTCTATAAAAACCAGCAGAAGAAGAGACAGAGGTGGCATGAGAAAGGAAATAATTCTTCAAAAAGGTCTCACAGTAAGAAAACTATGTTTCCAGTTTGTGATATATGTGGTAAAAGGCATGCTAGGGAATGTCTTATGACTTCTGGAAAGTGCTACCAATGCGGTACGATGGGACATAAGGATCTTGATTACACTGATAATGATCAGGGTGATGGTAAGACCAAATTTGATTTAAAGTTAGTGAAATGTTTTAAGTGCAATTAGATGGGTCAGTATTCAAATTAGTGTCTGAAAAAGAGCTCGAGTGATGGGAAGTAGTTAGACTACAAGCAGAAAGTGGTTGTGAAATCCTGTTCAACTACTTCATGAGATGTCGGACCATCAAATGAAGCTGTATCATGTAATTTGTTTTTTTTTCAGATTATGCCAGTGTGTTGTTTGATTCAGGGTCTACACATTCTTTCATCTCTGAAAACATTTCTAGTAAAATGGGAATACAATCACAAGAAATGACTCTTGAACTTGTGGTAAAAGCAAATGGGGGAAATGTTGAGGCAAAAATAATATATTATAATCTTCCAATCCTTATCCGTGGAAATAACCTACTTGCAATCCTTATTATTTGACCTCTAGTAGAGTTTGATGTTATCCTGGGTATGGATTGGCCCTCTATTTACCATGCTATGATTTAATGTAGAGATAAAGAAGTTTCTTTCCAGAAAGACTTTCATTTTGTGTATAATAATGAATCCTTACTATTTATAACATATCAAGAGGCTTAGAAACGTGTAAAAGATAGAAATGAATGTTACTATGCACATGTCATTGAAAACAAGGGAACTGTTTAGGTTAATGATGTGCCAGTGGTAAATGAGTATCCTGATGTTTTTTCTGATGAGTTTCCTGGAATAATACCAGATCCAGAAGTTGAGTTTATTGTTGACTTAGTTTCTGATGCTAATCCTATTTCAAAACCCCCTAATCGAATGACTCAAACTGATCTTTTATAGTTGAAGGAGAAATTCCATGACTTATTAGAGAAAGGTTTCATTCGACCTAGAACATCCCC
This sequence comes from Viscum album, assembly GCA_963277665.1. Classification (NCBI taxonomy): domain Eukaryota; kingdom Viridiplantae; phylum Streptophyta; class Magnoliopsida; order Santalales; family Viscaceae; genus Viscum; species Viscum album. The sequence goes on from OY728160.1 coordinate 573,593,846, forward strand.
TTGGGGTGCTCCTATTTTATTTTTTAAAAATAAATATGGTTCAATGAGACTTTTCATTGATTAAAGAGACTTGAATAACATCACTGTTTAGAACAAATATACTTTGCCACATATCGATGATTTGTTTGATCAGCTCCAGGGAGCTCAGTTTTTTTCAAAGATTTACCTGAGATTGGGGTACCATCAGTTCAAGGTAAATGAAATAGATATTCTAAAGACCATGTTTCAAACAAGATATGGCCATTATGAATTTGTAGTAATGCCTTTTGGGCTAACCAATGCACCTTCTATATTCATGGACATTATGAATATAATTTTCCATGATTTCTTGGATAAATTTGTGGTTGTTTTCATTGATGATATTTTGGTGTTTTCAAAAAGTAAAGAGGAGAATGAAAGACATTTAATGGTCATTTTGGAAACCTTAAAAGAAAATAATTTTTATGGGAAATTCAGCAAGTGTGAGTTTTGGTTACAACAAATTTCCTTCCTTGGTCACATTGTTTCTAAAGATGGGATAACTGTTGATCCTGCAAAAACACAGGTTGTTGAATAATGGTCACGATCCACAAATGTAACTGAGATTCGTAGCTTCCTTGGTTTGGTAGGCTATTACTGATGGTTTGTTAGAAATTTTTCACGGTTATCTAGTCCAATGATTATGCTAACTCAGAAGGGTGTTATGTTTATCTAGACAAAAGAATTTGATGATTGTTTTCAGGAACTGAAAAGAAGATTGGTGAATGATCCAGTTTTGGCAGTACCTTCCAGGAATGGTGAGTTTGTTATCTACAGTGATGCTTCATTGAAAGGACTTTGTTGAATCCTAATACAGAATGATCCGATAATTTCTTATGCTTTATGACAGTTGAAAACTCATGAGGTAAAATACCATACATGTGATTTGGAATAAGCTGTTATTGTTTTCACTTTAATAATGTAGAGGTATCATTTGAATGGAGTAAAGTGTGAAATATATACCGATCACAAAAGTTTATTGTATATATTCACTCAGAAATAATTGAACATGAGACAGAGGAGATGGCTAGAATTAATCATGGATTATGATTTTACAATTCATTACCATCCGGAAAGAACAAATAAAATGGCTGATGCTTTGAGTCGAAAAAGTAATTCTTCATTAACAATGTTGCATTTGGAAGGTGATCATTTGGTTGAGGATTTGATGAAATTTGGCATAGAAGTTGTTGGTGTAGGATGTCCTTATGTTTTGTTTCATGTATCAGTGAAATCTTCTCAATCAGGTAGAATTAATCAAGCACAGAAGCAAGACAGTGAGTTGCAAAAAAATGTATAGCTAGTTCAAAAAGGTATGTTGCTTGAATTCAACACTGATAATGATTGTGTTTTGAGATTTGGGAAGAGATTGTGTGTGTATTGTGATTCACAGTTGACAAGAGAGATGTTATGTGAAGCTCATAATTCTCCGTTTTCATTTCATTCAGGATGTACTAAGATGTATAGAGATCTTTGGGAGTATTACTGGTGGGACGGAATGAAAAGGGATATTGCTGATTTTAATATGGTGTGTTTGACTTGTAAATAGGTAAAAGTAGAGCAGTGGTTACTGAAAGGGATTCTTTAGCCTTTACCCATACCAGAGTGGAAATGGGAGAATATATACATGGACTTCGTTGTGGTATTGCAAAAGACACCTTGAGGTAATAATGAAATCTAGGTTATTGTTGAACGCTTGATTAAATTTTCTCATTTCCTTGCTATACGAGATACTTTTTCCATATATCAACTTTTCCATTTGTTTCAAAAAGAGATAGTCAGGTTACATGGAGTTCATTTCTCCATTGTATTTGATCATGATCCCAGGTTTACTTCTAACTTTTGGAAATGCCTTCAGAAGACGTTGCGTACTGAATTAAATTTTAGTACTGCTTTTCATCCTCAATCAGATGGGCATTCAGAACGAAAAATTCAGACTTTGGAGGATATGCTACGTGTTTGTTCGATGTATTATCAGGGAAGTTGGGACCAATATCTTTCTTTGGTTTAATTTTCATATAATAATTGTTTTCATTCTAGTTTACAGATTGCATCGTTTGAGGCATTATATGGGAAGCGGTGTCGAACTCCATCTTTCTGGGATGAAGTGGGTGAAAGAATGTTGATGGGACCGGAATTGGTAGAAGTGTTGGAAGAAAAAGTTCAGCTGATACAAAAACACATGAGAACAGCCCAGAGCATGAAGAAGAGTTATGCGGACAACAGGAGGAAGGATCTCTCTTTTAAGGTTGGTGATCATGTTTTTCTCACAGTTTCTCCATGGAAAAGTGTGATGCGATTTGGTAAGAAAAGAAATCTGAGTACAAGGTTCATTGGACCATATGAAAATCTGGAGAGTGTTGGATCATTTGAATACCTAGTGGCTTTACCTCTGAGTTTTTCTCAGGTATACAATGTTTTTCATATTTCAATGTTAAGGATGTAATGCCAGATCCATCTCATGTTTGGAGTCCAGAGGTAGTTCAGCTGGAAGAGAATCTATCTTATGAGGAACAACCAGTCCAGATTCATGACCCCAAGGAGAAAGTGTTGTGGAATAAGGTGATTCATCAAGTAATGGTTTTATGGAAAAACCACATGAGTGAAGAGGCAACATGGAAATCTGAAAATGAAATACGGGATAAATACCCACACTTATTCAATAAGTAAATAAAATTGTGGGGACAGAATATTCTAAAGGGGGGAAGGATGTAACATCTCAAGTAATTAATGAATAATAGATATTCTTATCTATGTCTATTCATGAATTATATAGTGTTTTAGAGGCTTAAAATGAGAATAAATCCAATCTTAAGCATGCAATACACTAATATTTTTAAAAGATTATTTTACTCCCTTTTCATGGAAAACCATTTTTAAATCAAACATTTGACAATTTTATAAGCTCTATTTTTCAAAATAAAATTATACTTTATGATTGAGACATTGAAATTTACATTGGGTAATTTTTTGGTAATTTCCTGACAATGTTCATTTTTTAATGAATAGTGAAAAATAATGAATTTTACATCAAAACTCCATTTTCATCTAATTTATTTATATGGTGAGATTATATTTTTAATTGGTTTTAAAGTTTAAATAGAATATATTTTTACCATGTAATCCAATGGTGGTCATTTGGATTAATTTCTCTTTGGAATTGAGCATAAACAAGTGCCAAACATTTCATTTATATTATTTCTAAAAAACCCAAAATTTGTTTTGACAACGGAAATTATTTTTAAATAATTATTTCAATTTATGTGATTGAAATATGGTAAAATGGATTACATATTTGGAATCATAAGGTCCAAATAATGTAATCAAGACTCTTTTGTTTTTGGACATTATGAATAGTAACAACGGTAATTATCTTTAATTCTCTTCATTAATTAGTAATCGGGTAGTTAAGGATAATAAAATAATATAATAATAATATAAAATGACCAAAACATGTGTTCTAATGCTACTTTTTGTTTCATGGACGACCATGGTATACCATGTGTCAAACTTGGGGTCCCTATAGAATCACATTTGTGTGAAAATGACATTTTATCTCTTTTTAAAAGAAAGTTAAATATAACAAAGAATGTATCACTTGAGTAAAAAAATTTAATTTTGGCTACATAAATGATATATTGGGATATAAATAGTAATTTTAAATCTAAATATATTTCTTATATCATATTATTTTTTTATAATTTTTAGACATTAAATAAATTAAATTATTTATGACATCATGATGATGCAGTGATTACCTCATTAATGAACGATTTAAATAAAATGAAAAGATAATGTAAAATATAAGACATACACTTGTCAAAGATCTATTAGATGAGTATATTTCAAACCATTATCACCTTATCCTCAAAAAAATTCAATTTGGGACAGTTAAAATCTGAAACTCATTTGAAAATAAAGTATCAATTTATAGATTTCCAAGAGTGCCCCTCCTCTACTCTTATAAAAGGCCCCCACCTCTACCTCCTTACCCACACATCTTATGCCTTGGGATCGACCAGGATCTGATAATTTGGCCTCTCCAAATCCCTCTCCTCATCCTATATTCCTTACCTTAGGCAGGAATCTCTTCAAAAAACCTTTTGGTTCAAACCAAAGGGAGTTACCCGATTCAATGGTAAAGTCTTCTCTAATGCTCTTTTGTTTTATTTTGCTTCTAAAACCCCATAAAATCTTTTTATTAATTTCATTTTTAACAACACCATTATATTCCATATACTATGATGTTTTTATAATATGTATTCAAGATACACTTACACACACCTACATCTAATGGTTAATGAGCATACTGTTTTCGTGGATGGTGAATTTCTGCCTCACGAAACGATGATTGTTCAATATTCTTCTAACACCTTCAATGGTGGCCGTTAATATGTCAATATATTTATATATGATATATAATATTTTTATTTTTTCTTTAAGCTTCTGTATTTTTCATTTATGTCATACCTTTATGGTTTCCATTATGGGTAAACGCGATATCTTCATTTTAAGAAGTGCGGACTACCACCCCCTCCAAGTGATTTGATTCATTAATGCAATATGTGGGACGTATAAAGGATAGAGTTAATGATATTATATGTGATATTATACTGGAATTATAATATATATTTATGTCATTATGATTTCATTCCATTAAATATGAAATAGAAATGAAAGTAGCGTTCATGCACACGTACGACTTACCGTCTCCATGAACGATGCATTTCTTTTCTTACCTCTAAATGTTATGTAATATTATAAATGCATGCATATACTAGATATATATTATATATATGATATCTACATCAGGAATATAATTTATGATATAATGGATATTTTACCACATGAACATCTAGTAATTATAAATAGTTTATTTTTGACTCAAGTAACAATGATCAACAAAACGACCATTATTAACTTAAATAATTACATAGTGTTCATGACATTGTAATAAGTTATATAAAAGGAATAATGAACTTGAAAAAACTTCTCAAGACAGTAGAAATTAACTCAAGTTTATTATTTAGGAGGTTAATGAATGATCGAGTCTGGTCGGACCCGAGGTGAGGGACATCGTCTTAATCTCCTTTCATTGAGGCATATTTTGTTTTATACACAACCTTCTTTTATACGGTGTATAAACCCCTTTGAATTTTATGTTTATTCAAAAGGAATATTTTTATACAATGCGTTTACTAAACGAAAAAAGGGAATGTTTTTTTTGTCGTACGTATGCGGCGACAACAACTTCTCCTCCGCCGTGACCATTATTTGAGTTTCATCTTTCTCTACACGCCATAACTTTTATTGAATGAAAAATAAATACCGTGATTTACTTTAATTTTATTTTGGTATTGAAAATGGTTTTCACGATGTTTTTATATCAATGTGTTGTATTGATATCATGTGATTGAAAAGTGGAAATGTTAAGTTTCCTTTATGCATGTTTTATGTGACACGATTATGTTATGGTTCTTGGGCATTGTTATGAAGACGGGTGGTTCCATGATAAACTAAGGGAGGGTGAGCCCAATATAGCTCTCCAATGAATTGGGTAACGCGATGGAGTTAAACTTTAAGGTTTCTCTGAAGAGATTTAGGGAATATACTGTGATGGGTATTCCAAACGTAACTATGAGTGTTTCTCCATACATAAGAATGTTATGAATACCTCAAGTTATCATTATGTCTTATTATTTCTATGATTTATTCATGATTTGATGAGGTATGTTAAAGTGATTATGTTTTATGTGTAACGTATGATTTCATACATGGACAAATTTTTTCATTTCGTTCTTTTATATCCCTTACTAACCTTTTTATGCTCATCCCAAGTTTTTGAAATGTTTTTCACAGGTCAAGGGAAAGGTGCATGATGTGATGATAGTGTCAAGGAAGTGTCAAGATAGAATCCATGTTTTATTTTTAATATGTTTCCGTTGATGGGTAAAATGAGAACTATATTTTATGTAACCACTTTGTTTAAATGTGGAATGTAATGCTTATTTTATGATCTAATTCTCTAAAACTCTAAACCTGAAAAATCCTCAACGTGTATTCTTGAAGTAACTCATGATTAAGTAATCTTTAAGGCTGGGGCCTTATATTTGTGGCACATCGATATTTTATTAATAAATACATTCTATTTAAGTGATATTATTTTGTATAAAATTCTCGATAAGATCTTGAATATCTATGGTATGTTCCACAAAAGAATGATCATTCCCCATTGGTATGACCTAATATTATTCTTCATGTGATGTATTTGGTGTGTACCTCCTCAGTATAGATACATGGAACTCATCATGGATAAGAGATATGTTCTATAGAATCACCGAGGTATAATCTATTATCATGATATGATTATGTATTTCAAAGATAAATACATCACTATGACCAAGTGTTCCCTTATATTGTCAACATAAATAATCAAAGAAACACCTTCATAAAAAAACAAATTCATGACCTCACTAACAATTTTCATAAAGTCATTTCTATAAACATAATGATTGTATTTCTTGTTCCTAAATGGATTTAACACTCTCATCCATCTAATCATGTTTCTCATATACCAGCATCATTCTTTTTAAAACATCATTCTTATACGTTTTAGTTATACACATATTTTTGTTCATGGATTCATAAGTATCCATCTGAATGCATCATTGATAGTTATTTTTTTGGGGTAATTTAAATAGAGAATGTTGATGATCCCAAGAATCTTTAATAAGGATATATAATGTTATTATCTTATCTTCTAGTGTTACAATTTTTCATTCAAAATAATTATTATATTATGGGGATGATACATAGTGTACAATATTATGTATGTATCACTAGCCTAATAAATACATTTCTAGAGCATGGATGTAAACCTCATATCTCGATTAGATAGAATCTAAATTTTTTATCCCCAGAACATTAACACATACTTACGTTAAATTAGGTAAATATAATCTAATCATAAACCTTCCCTGAAAGATATAATTTATTTAGAATTCATAAGGACATCGCTAACAAACCATGTATCATTATTTACTTGAGGTTTTGTTTGGATTATGATGAAAAAATTCATTGTGGTGTCTTCAAATTTAATTTATGATTTATTTAATGGTCAAATAATAATTTTAGAACATTTTCTCTCATCCTTAATGTCGTGATATACAAATATTCAATATATATAATCAGAATTGTGACTTTTAATGTTTTCCCACTACAAATAATATATCATTTTAGCCACTATTAGGAGCATTAATTTTTTCACACATTGGATGTGGGATCAAGACCCACAACCTCTCTTGATGCAATATAATTTCTCCACACTTATCTCTTATACATTTTCCAAAACTATATTAATGAAAATAAAAAATTTATATAACCTATATTTAACTTATCATAAAATAAGATAGAAGCCCCTAAAGGTCTCACTATATTTTATTAAATGACTATTAAAATACGTTTATCCTTAAATAAAATTGTCACTAAAACTTTTACATAAAAAAATGCTTATATTCCCATAAATATCTCTAAAAATATTCTTAATTATTATAACATTCCCTAAAATAAACCCTCATAATTGATGTATATGAGATAAAAAAAGTAATTATTAAATTCATAAACCCATTATGGCACCAATAAATCTTATGTTTACCGTACATCATGAAATGTATAATTAAAAAAATTACAGAATACATAGATAGATTTCTTTTTTTAATTGAAATACCATTATTCAAATACATAGAAATCATAATTCAATAATACCAATTAATACACACATCAATCTATTCACTTCATTGGTTAGAATATTATATGTTTTCCATAATCTCGGGTTTATCCCATTTTTAAGTGCATTCAATCAAATAATGAAAATTTTCCTAAATTATAATTCATTAAATTCTTTATCTAATAATTAAAATATTTCATAATTTTCTCAATATAAAACATTTTCCAGCAATCCTGACATGTAGAAAGATTAGTCTTAAATCTTCCAGATTTCTTACCCCATGAAAAATCATAAAAGCTCATTTTATACTTATTTATCACAACTAGTACTCCGCCCATGCGATGCACAGAACTATATAATAATTCTTATTATTAACTATATATTACTATTTATAAAACATAATAGTTTATTATTTGTCTTCATAAGAGTACTGTTTGTAATAGTTGCGACGAAACAATAATGTTTTATGTATTTTACTAACAAATAAGTGGTGAATAATTTGGAATTATATGTGAATATATTGAGAAGACATCAATATAAAATGTTAAATTAAGATACATCAGTTGTAGTGTGAAACACTTTGGAATAGTCAATGATGGAAACCTGACTTCAATATATACTTCATTTAGGAAAACAATATTGCATACTATGAAACACAAAGTTGAAGAAAATTTACTTAAAGAATAGTTTATCTAATAAAAAATATGAGATGTGCCGAGGAATAATTATAATACAAAAAAAATTGTCCTCCACAAATAGAGATGTTGTGATGTTCATACATGGAGTAATTTTCCAGCAAGTAGAAAATGTTCCCAATGCATTTCATCTTTGCCTCACCAATATAAGATTGGTAGGAATCTTCCTTGTCTAACACATCGTAAGAGTACCTGAATATGTATCATAAGAATAGAATATATTAATATATACAACATAAGTATACAACATCATAATACTTGAATATGCATAATAAGTATTAATGTCACTGAGAAATGGACATGAATGAAATATCCAACTGAAAAAATAACATTCAATTGGACATGAAGCACACAACATAAGGATATAAATCATAATATATAAATGGAAATGAATTAAAAGAACATCCAAAGTAGCACATAGGATGGGTGAGATCACATAAAGTAGCTCAATTGATGCATTAAGGCCTCTTACAATCTCAAGACCTGCACACTTAGGTAATTCAGAATCATAAGATAATTTTCAATCTAATAGTAGTTGCATCAATGCTGTAGAAAATGTCATACCTAGAGAACTGGAAGTGGAGATGTCTAATAGTAATATAATATATGGAGATCTTAAATGCGTTTCCTATCAAATTTCATGAGACAAAGAAGTAGGGATATCATGCCCCACACAAAATATAACAGGCGAAGAAAGCGTGGAAAACAGATTAGAATACTTATAGATGACCAAAAATCAACGGTTCCATTCAAACAAAATATTACAAAATATCCAGTGGGGTGCATGGAAACTCCTAATAGGCCATAATAGTATAATGAGTATCAATGATAATCAATGAGATAAATAAAACATGGTGAAGATACATGATAAGCCCACCCCAGAGCTATTTAATCATCCTTTGATAAAAGTAAAACATATGCATTGTCCAATATTAAGGGTAAAAAGAGACACAAATAAGTGTAAAACCATATATAAAGTTAAATACCTCATTTAAAGTTAATGTAATGTGTAAAGGTAAAACCAAAAATATAACCAGAAATCAAAAACTATGCATTAAATGTAAAGACGAGTCAATAGTCATGAAGATATGTAATAGTAATATGTATCAGGTCCAAATCAACATAGAAAGTAGGATAATAAAATTGAACAAATAAATTTAAATAATCCCAAAACATGTAGTACTAGTTCATCTGGTAGAAAATCGCTATTGAGAGGAAAATAGCAGACTAGGGTAGTTTTTTTTTCAAAAATCCTTCCTCAAACCATGTCCACATGATCTAGCATCAATAAAAAGAACAAATATTGTATATTGAAACAAAAAAACATATGTTATAACAGAACTATCTGAAAAACATATTTTAGATAACCTGGTCTGCTATTTTTGAATATGAGTTCACAGAATTTGGAGACACAACTTCAAGAAGTGACCAAAAGAAGGATATTTTAAAAGTGAATGAATTCCTCAAAATTGAGGATGGAAAGCAGAATTCATTTTATGGCTCATTAATAAAAACATTAAAGTGACTTTTGAAATAAAAAATTACATCTTAATGAAAGAGAATACATTTTTTGTAATCATAAATATGAGAAATATGATAATGATGGATTTAAAAACACTGAAAAATATTAAGTGCTGTATGATTTTGAAAGTAAAAATTTACATATCCTTTTTAGAAAAATAAACTGAAACAGTCATCCAATCTGAATGTTTTCTTACAAGAAGATATTAGGTTGAAAATCCTAAGCTACAAATTCTAGTACCTGCTACATTATGTACATAAAAAAATTAAAAACATGAATTATTATTAATGAATATGTAAAACTCAAAAGCAAAGAAAATTTATATAGAACCTAAACAAATTCTGAAAAAAGTAGAAAAAATAAAAGAAAAAATTCAGAAACAAATTTAGTCATTTGTACATGACGAAAAAATATAGAATAAAGTGCAGAGAAAAATGTAGAATAAAATTCATGAATATAATGATAAAAAAATCATGAATAAGATGAAAAAATTATTAAAAGAATAATAGTTCTAAAAATGAAGAATAAAAAAATATGATGTTTTATCATAACTATTCTAATGTGATAAAAAAGCATGAATACGATGCTTAAAAAACATGAATAATATGATAAAAATATAATGTTTAGTAAAAATCATAACAGTTCTAAAAATGAAATATAACTATTAATTGAAATAACGGAAGAATAATTATTAATTGAAATATAAAAAGTGGTTAATATAGCCAGCTAGTCACCCCACCCCCCAATTTTCCACCACCTCCTCCTACCCCCTACCTAGCTCTACCCCTCCCCTTCCCCCTCTTCTAGTTGTCTCCCACCCAATCCTAGCAGCTCCCGCTCCCACCTCAGCCTCCCCCTGCCCACCCCCTTCCCCCACCACCCCCTGCCCAACCTCTTCCCCTAGTAGCCCCATCCCCATCCCCCTGCCCTCATCCTCCCCTCCCCTCCCCTCCCCTCCATCCTGCCCAGCCACCTCCCCCCTTCCCTTATCCTCGCCTCGCCTCCCCTCCCCTCCCCTCCCCTCCCCCTGCCCAACCTCTTCCCCCAGCAGCCCCCTCCACTTGCCTTCATCCTCCCCTCTCCTCCCCTACCCTCCAACCTGCCCAGCCCCTCCCCTCCAACCTACCCAGTCCCTTCCCCTCCCCTCCCCTCAACACTTTTCTAAGGCTTGATTTAATAGTAATTGGCGAAGAATATCCAAAATCTAGAGCCACTGTCAGTTGAAAAGTAAAATTGGTAAACAAGATGATATTATTCACACTTAATATATTTATTGTATATAAAAATTTTGATAAAATGAAAAACTTCTAACCATTGGTAGGTATAGGTGAATGTTCTATGTGTGCTCGTATGTTCAAGTTAGAATTCAATTGCACAGAATCAAATGTTGTATTAGAACATAGTTGATGGGAGCTCATGGGTAATTTTCCTGTAATGTTATGAACCTGTAATTCTGTATGTTTATGGAATGTTTTCAACGAAATACACCACTATTGTACATATTTTTCATTCTCTCATATGATGTATCCTTGGCAACCTTGCATCTCTCAATGCTGACGGTGTCTGCATCATTGTCTTTTATAACATTGGGGTGTGTTTGTTAACATAAGGTTATATTTTTTTCATGCACCATGTTTCCAAAGATGTAGCTATACATAATTAAAAAATTAACTAAAATTGATTTAGAAAATATTTCTATATTCAAGAAGAATATAATAGAAACTCCCATATAGGTAATCTACAAAAAAACAACATATTTTAATGGTCAGTTTTCTTATATTTTTCATTGATTTGATTTTTAAACATTGGGGTGACAATGTTAACATAAGGATCTATTTTCTTTCATGTTCTATGTTTCCAATATGGGTAATATACAAAAAAAACACAACATTTTAATTGTCAGTTTAACTATATTTTTCATGGATTTGATTTTATAACATTGGCGTGATTATGTTAAAATTAGGATATATTTGGTTGCATGTGATATGTTTGCACAGATTTACCTATAAATAACAAAAAATCCTATGAAATGGTGTTGGAAAATATTCCAATGTGATGCAAACTAATAACAGACACACCCATATAACTAATCTATAACATAGAACACTATATTTTAACAACCGGTTTACCTATATTTTTCATTCATTAGGTTTGATATCATTGGGGTGTGTTTGTTCACACAAAGTTATGTTTGGTTTCATGTTCCATGTTTTCATAAGAAGTAGATCTACATAATAAAACAAATTTAAGTAAAATTGTGTTGGGAAATCTTCCTACATGATGTAAATGATAACAAACACACCCATACAGGTAAACTAGTCTTTCCAGATATGTCCATTGGTAAGAATTTTTTCATACAGGTTAGATTTGACATCCAATTAATGAAACATGATCATATAATAAAAACTAACCTAAGTTCAGTACTGGATATAATTTTTAAAGATCTACAGCTCAAAAATGTGTCAGTACACCACTTGCCCTGATGGGGAATTTGTCCAAATTATAGTCTAACTCCACCATGTGACCTAGTATGTAGAACAAAGACCATCCCAACAATGTTAATGTTTTCAAATTATTTATCACCATTATCATTCTACAATGATCGTAATTCTCATATCATATGTAAAAATTATATACTTTCACCAAAACAATTAACCTCTAAATGAAGTAACAGACTATTCAAATTATAACTAACAGTTGTAGAAGTTTCTAAGACATCATAATAGTAGTGTTAAACCGAAATTTTGTATGAAACAGAATACAAATTTGCTTATACCATTGAGAAATTATTTTTATGATGTAAAATACAATTCAAATAAGAATTAAGATTAATTAACATTGAAATATGAACAATGTACATGTGAATTTCAAAATATTGGAGATAATTTTGAAACCAACAAAATATAAAAAAAATGTTTTCACACAATAATATAATTTTGAAAAGAAGGGTTTATGACGTAAAAAATATGTATTTCTTTAAATGATATTCACATTATAACTTCTATGAAGGTGTATTCCACCACAATATACATTTACTTCAACTTTTCCCATTTTATGTAGGATCGAAACCTGGAATTGAAATTCATTATATTGAATATATTGAGTGGAAAAATTAGTGGTCCAGAATATTGAAATAAAAGTTGATTAAATATTGATTCAGTTAAAATAGTTGAAAAAAAGAAAGGATAATCACATTTTACCTTATTACTAAATATTCAAATTCATGATCGTCCAACATAGTCAATAATATCTATACATAAAGGAAGGCTTGCATATAGAAATTTCTTTCTAAGGATATCATTTCAAGCCAAGAACATCCCTTTATACATTAAAAACTTGTATCAAGAAGTGATAAAAGTCATAGAGTATAAAGGGAAGAATACATCCAAGAACATCAGTGACATGGTTTTTAGAAAAATATATAGTTCATTGGGATAGAGACATATCCAAGATAGTAGGATCCCCAGAAAGACATTCCTTGATAAAGGTTTATCTAGGAGAAGATCCATATTTTCTAGTACATAATAAAATGGAGTGTGATTACGTTTTGGAAAAATGGAAACAAAAATGAATGTTTTCATATATGGGTATCAGGTCTACTAAAATAAATAAAAATATAGACAGTATAATAAAATATGACTATATAAATACGTAAGGAAATTTTACCTACAAGGATGTTGTTATGAGGAGGTATTGATTAAAATATGTATAAGACACATAGCCACCAATAATCGGTTCAACTTTTTCATGGACCACAATAATCAAAAATTAAAATATGATTCCACTGTAAACAATAGATTAATTAAAATCATTATGATAGTAGAAGAAATTATAAAAAATACTTGCCTTTGTGACATTAAAGTAAGATCTCATGAACCATTAATGAAAAATTTAATATGTAAAGATTTAAATACATGAAATTACAATATGCATGATGTGTTTGGTAATGGGTTAAAGATGCACAATGGGGAAATCCTGACCTGTATTTGTGAGTTTAGATGGAACAGAAATCATTCTGTATGACTTAAATCAATGGGAGGCCTACCAAGGTGATTTATTGTAGTTCCTGTAGTGGAATGGGAGTCTGCTTTGACATGAAGGCATGAATAGTATGTGGCCACCTGAATGAAACTGAAATCATAGCATTTCAACCATAAATATTCACAAAAAACTAATATAATCATAGAAAATCTTGGGTTTCATGTCTCTTGATAAAAAATATAGCAATAATCATAAATTAGGTTACTCGATTCATGCTCAATGTCGATACTTACAGGGTTAGATCAGAAAAGTATATAAAATCCATGAAATAGGTTACTCGCTGTGTGCTTGAGGGCACGAGAACCATAGGTTGAGCATAGGACCCATACGTGGAAGAGATGAAGCTAGATTTTCCGGTTGCGGAGGAGCCAAAGGTGGAGTAGTATGAAGTGGAGCATGCAGAGATGGAGCATGCCGCAGAGATAGAGCACGCGGAGGCAATGGTGGGACTGGAGTGCTGAGTATGGAATGGGAGCAGGATAGGGGAGTCAGGGACTGTAGGGGAGCGGAAAGCCTACCAGAAATGGGTGGAAAATCACGGTTAGGGGGGAAGCATACCGTGAGTTTTTTTTTTGTTTTGGAGGTAGAAATCAATTGTTTTTTATGACGTGGAATGATAGGAAGGTGACACGTAGGCAGAAAATAATCCAAGATTATTATAGATAATTGATATGAATCTAAAAATATTACACATTAAAAATCATATATCATGACAAAATATTAATTATAATAATAGTTTTGTTATATCTAATAATCATTGAATTTGGTTTCACATAATCACATAATTTCTCCTCATATTCAATAATTAAATGACTTCTCCTGGTTATTTCCATTAACTAAAAAAAGATTGAATAGTGTGATAAATTATTATATTATTAGTAAATAATATAATTATGAAAAATACCTTATATAAATTTTAATTCTTGGTAAATTTTATTCTATCTACGAATCCATAGGCTTAACCAATGACATTCATAGTCCTACTACAATCATTCATTATAGTTATTAAAGGTATTATGAATTTCAAAAGAATGTCTTGTAGTATTGTCAAAATATGTGTGCATTAACGAAAAATTATTTGCACAAGGTTGTGATCATGTTCAGAACAATTTTACCATTTAATTAATTTTATTCCAAGGTACCTCTATCCCAGAGTCGCACAAACAAGTATTATCTAAATATTGATGAAATTTAATTAAAAATGATCTCTTTATCCAATAATAAAATTATAGAAAATTTTCTTATAATTGGCCCATACAAAGACTCAGAGTTAGACATATCCCTATAAATATCCTAAAAAATATCCATAGGGATCTCAAAAACGATTTATTGTCATATTTTATATTTTTTACTAAACAGTTCTTCTTATTAATACATTATAGATCCAAACATCTCACAAATAGACATTACATTTTTTATATGAATATTAGTTTCATTAAAAATACACTTGTCTATGGATAATTAAGTTATAGTTCCATTGGTTTGTTTGAATAAAATATTATTATTAAATTAATGTTCCTCGATATCACCAATAAAGATCTCCACACATTGTACACTTCCTAGAAATATCCTCCAAAAGAAAATATTCAAAACATGAGGAATGATAACATTTGGAATGGTGGTATCAGATGCTCATTATGGTTACTTAATAGAGATATCAACAAACCATGTGTATATTGGTATTTTTACATGTGTATGAAATTTGAAAACAATACCCAAATATCATAGATCATATACATATTTAATTTCATAAATCTTAGTATTTCATAATATATAAATAATTATGGATTCAAAGAACATGATACCTGAAAACCTAACATTGGAATAAGACATATATTTGTGGAATACAAATAAGTATGGAAATTTATTTCTTTATTATTCAACTCTCATTTAAAAAAAAAATTAGAGTTGAATGGGTTTACACACCCAACCATTGTAGTAGTAAAGGGTATCTCTCAATACTATCCTATAGGACATAGTAAATTTTTAATCTTGGTTAACTCCCAATTCCAATACCATTTATATACTGAGATATAAATCTTTACCCAATACATTCGAGATAGATATATCCCCCACCTTTTAAATAAATAAAATCAAACATATATGTTGCAAAAAATTATAAAATATTCATTATGTCAAAACCATGATATAAAATATGGTTCATACTCATTTCATTATGAAATAAAAAATAGAAAAGTAATAGGTGTCATACCCATTTCACCATTTCATCAAATAATAACACATGGAAAAACAAGTATACATTTTAATAATTTTTTCATGGAATTACCTAAGGAATAGAAATCGGATTTAAAAATATTTGTTCAACGGAGAGAAAACCCATTAAATGAAATATTATTAATGTTATCCACGGATTATATCTCAAGAATATAATATGTTACAATAATGGATTCCTTTCTAAATGGAAAATGATTATAAAAAAATACCATGGGAGATATCTGGAGTAAAATTTCTTACCCACTTTGAAAATAATTATTACAAAATAAATCATTTTCATAGTATTTTCTAATGGAAATTACCAGGTAACCCAATAATTTAATAATTAATGATTATTTAAAACAAGTAATGAGGAAAATAACATTTTTTGAATATATATATTTTATTAATCACAAAAAATTGAATATGAATTTAATTAAATGAATTTAATTAAACATGAAACTAATGGTTTAAAATTATTGAGTTTGTTAAGAAATTGAAAAATACAGTTCATGTTGTATATGATAAAATAATAATTTTTACACATTTTATGAATATTACAAACTGGAATTTTTTGGAAAATTATATGAGGATTCAATTAAAGTTTTTTTGTTATATGTTTGTCTGGGGTAAGGGTTTATTTGAAAATTCATTAATTGAATGTTGAAAATAAAATTTAAAACATTTTAGGAAAAATTATTTTGGATGAAAATGTTATTTTCAGCCTATGTGACAAATAAGGTTCTGTTGTTTGATATATAATAATGTATTATCTTTATATGGACGATACATTGTTTATTATATTAATAGTTTAATAGTGATTGAATGCGTTAGAGAATGAAATTTTATAAGACGCTCGGTTTGGGATGTTACCATTTCTTCAGAAAACAAGAATTGGTTTTCAAAAAAATAATACCTATGTTTAATTTATACATTACATGTTTTAAGAATAGAAGAGAGATAGAAGGATTTAATTTTATTAGGCCATGGCTGGTCAAATGGTCCTTGGATGTGTAATGACAATTAAAGAAGGGGTGGCCTTTTATAAGTGTAGTGATGGGAACACCTAGTATTTTTAAATGAAAAATAAATCACATGTTTTTTAAATGAAATTTTTTCAAAATTTGTCATTATCTAACCCTAATGGATATGTGGTCGAAAAATTCACATCGAATTTATTTTTCAAATTTTTTTATTTCATCTTCCCCGTATCATTTTTTCTAACCCCTTAGAAAATCAATTTTCACCTTACTCATAATATATAATTTTTAAACCATTAAATATTTATAATGGTGAAAATTTATTTTTACTAATATAATATAAATTATTATATTTCTAGATATGAAATCCATTTTTCAAATTATGATAAGATAATTTGATTTATTTAATAAACAATCAATCCAACAGATGTGATGAAATATTGTTTTCCAAAGGGAAAAGATTCAAAAGTTCGAAATATTTTTATATTAAAAGTAAATATGGAAATTATAAAAATGAGTTAAATTGAAAAAATGTATATATAATTAAACTAATTTTACATTTATTACCATATTTAGATTTTGTTTTTAAATTTTTTTGTTCAGTAAAAGTACTAAAAATATGAATAAATACCAATATTTTTCACCTTTCAATGAATACTAAAAAAGTTAGAAAGATATAAAACATTCACTACAAGATAATTTTTATATTATAATCTTAAAAATGAATTTAATTATTCAATTAAATATTTTAAATTTGTCAAAAAAATCATTACATGTTCAAAAAATGTATAAAATATTTTTATATAAATATAATTTTCAGGGGTAAAATTTGATTAGTTTTTTTATGCCTAGAAATTGCTGTGTTGAATGTTAAATTTTAAATTTCATATATAATATACAAATTTATTTATAATATTAAAAATTAATTAATTTTTTATTAAGTTGAAATGTGTTTTTGAGAATAATGATAGTTTATTCAAAATATATATTTTTTTATTACAAATTAGTTTGTTTTAATTTTTAATTAATTGGTCAGCCAAGAATTAATTATGTATAGATTTTTATATAATAATTTTATAAAATAATTTATTTATATTTAAATAAATTATTATGATGGATAGGTGATTACCATCATATTAAAAAAAATTAATATTTTAACAAAAATTTGGGTTTTATTTACACTTGGTATACATGTAACACATGCTAAAATAGATATTCCATGGAACAAAATATAATATAACTATTTCTTGTAATAAAAGATTAAATAATTTTTCGGTGTTAAACATGATATTTTAATGGTTAAATTATTTTTAATGAAAAATATTTCTCAAAATATCGGATTGTTACAATAATTTTTTTTCGTTATTGTGAATTTATAGTCACGACCCATCCCCCGGGGCCCGTATCCTGACTACCCCAAGCCCGCCTTCCGTAGGCCAGGGGCTGGGGACTAGCACCAAAGGCGTAATTCACTAAAAACATGGAAGTCATTGCCTTTATAAAACATAACACACACTACCAGAGTACAAGAGTAAGCAAACACTAAGTAAAGTAGTATAATAGGTGTGATGAAAGTATAAATGGGCCTGAATACAAGCCCAACTGTAAAGTACAAATACAACTGAAACAAGTACAACTAAAAGGGACAAACAACTAAAAGGTGTATGCAGCTCTTGGATCATCCTCCAGGTTTCCTACCTGAATGGTAGGTATAGATGGCCTCCCCAATACTACACGTCTATCAAACTCCATCGTGTACAGACACGTTGAAAGGTCCTCTTCCGGGTACCATCCAGTCCTGGTGCTCTTGTCATCTTTCAGCACTTTTCGTCGTCTGCATCCAACACAATGAGGTGTGGGCATTGCCCCTGCAGGGTGGAGTATAGCGATACTCAGTAGGTACCCTGATACCCTCAAGGTCTCAAAAAATTCAACAAGGATAAACTAAAAAGTATTATTTTAATGGATAACCATTTATTAGGTATATTCCCATACATATACCTAAGTTATCAAATAACTCATCTAAATCATGAGGAAAACACAAAGGTCATTGACTCATCTCAAACTAGGATTTTTAATGATGTCGAAACCATGGCTGCTGGGGAAATACTCCTCTGTCGAGCACCTTAGTCATGTCATGACTCCGAGTTGCTACTCACTAACCTTATACTACTGAGGTACTCCTCCTGTCAAGTACCGCGGGTCTGCCGCGTCACACAGTAGCACTCCCCACCATGGGTCAGCCGCCTCACATAGTAGAACTCCCCCTAATAGTCTACAGATGTACTCCTCCTATCGAGTACCACGTGTCTACCACCTCACATATTAGTGCTCCTCCTCCATGGGTCTCCACCTCACACAGTAGTTCTCCCCACTGGGCTAGTCAAGTCACTTCTAAACGAATCAGACAACCAGTCATCAGGTCTCAGCCAGCTACTAGGTCTCCGTACTTCGTATGCTCATCTCCGAAAGGGTCTGATCCACGAGCTACTGGTAGATACTCCAAGTGTCATGAATTCACACGAAGAAGTATCTCAATGGTCTGTCACGTCATAGGGGTCTCAATGCAATAGACGACGCGTCAATCAGACGCCCGGTCTGTGAGTTATTAGCCTTTTTGTCTCGGGGGTCTGGTTGGTTTCGTGTATGAACCAACCCGACCGTATCTCAACGGTAACCCGAACTCCCATGGGGTATACTCAAGGGGACCTATTCTCAAATAACATACCAACGCTGCCAATGGTTCGTCAAATGGACGTCTCGTCTGGGAGTTATTGGCTTTTCCATTAGAGGGGCCTGATTGGTTTTTAAGCTAAAACAACCCGATTGTACTCCAACTACATCCAAACATCAAGTGGAGTATTCCAAAATAACCTCCTCATCAAAAGGAATCCAACTTAGTTAATGGAACATCAATCAGACGTCTGGTTCTTATGTTATAAGCGTTTACGCTACAAAGGCCCGGTTGGTTTCGGTTTCGAACCAACCCGGTCATACCCAACATTTTCCAAAACCTCGATTGTAATATATCAAAACAACCGTATCGATCCAATGAATCCTACGAAACTGACGGTGTGTCAATAGGACGTCCATAACTCATGTTAATGGCGATTAACCAAAAAGTGGTCTGAATAGGAAGGTCTGGGACCGGTCCAACCCGGCCCAACCCACCCTGGGTTGGCCCGAACATGGTCCCACCGAGCCTGGTTCGGGTCTGGCCTAGTGGGCGAAGCCCGGCCAGGCGGTTGCTGCCCAACCTGTATGAGGGCGTCCGGGCCCACGCGGTAGACGGCCCGACACTGGTAGTGGCTCGGCCAGTCTGGCTGAGCGGGGGGGGGGGGGGCTCCCACGGTTCGTCGTAACGACGGCGCCAGGCCGGCGCCACCCAGCCTTCCCAAAAACCACACGGCGCGGGTTCCGCTCTGCCACCACCGCGGTCAGGGCCGCAGTGGTCTTCCATTGGTGGCTCACTATGGCTCCACTGCCCCCAGGTATCTGGCTGGTGCTGGCTGTCGTCTCTGGACACCGGTTCACCGCACCGGCGGCCCATGCCGCCTCAATCTTCCACGGGCCACCGGAGTCATTCTGGTGTTCCGTTTTAGCTCTCGTCTGTGCCTATGGACTCCTCGGGTCCCTCTCTTCACTGTGATGTCCACAAATCAACATTTCCATTCGGTTTATCTATCACCCAACATACTGCACATCAAGAACAATAAGGTGGAGGGTCCAGACTTGTTCGTTATCTTGTGACCTTCATGTTAGAGGCTCAAACCATAATTCATCATAAAAATTCTCATGTATGAATGTACAATACACATATATAAAATTAAACAAAAACCCACTACCTTTTTAACTGTCAGGCATTCGGTCATCATGGGGGAAGATGATGTTGTCATCGTTCTCTGTATGCTTCCACTTCCAAGCTCATGCGTCGGTCCGTTGATGATGAAGAGGAAGATAGAAGAGTCATCAAAGAAATTCTGTGTTGGAAGGGGGTTTTGAGGAAGATTCCAAGGAAGAAGCGTCGACGGCGGCGTCATCGTGTTTTTCATTTGAGGATACATTCTTCCATTTTCTCTTCCTCTCCCATGCTTCCACCTACCAAAAAGAACTAATAGATCACCTATTATTTGATTTTTTGACATGGATTCAAAATAATTAAAACTGTGGAACTTTAATTAAATCATCTTACTGAATTATTTTAATGGGGTTGGTTGGACTATTAATTTGGGAGAAACTCAAAGGAATCCTTCAGATTAAAGAGGTAATAAATGTGAGGAAACCCCTTGCCACCTCCCTCATTAAAGAGGGTATTCATGAGTCGGGTGGTCCCCACTTATTTTAATCCTCCCGCTGGAGGTTATGCTCCAGTGGGCCTCACCACCATAACCTCCCATGGGAGGTTAGGGTGTGGTGGCCCCCGCCTCCGACATCCCCTATAGAGAAAACAAGGACCCAACCTCCGTATGGAAGATATAATAGAATAAATTTTTTAACACATTATTTTATTTATTTTTTTATAAAAACACAAAAACTAACTTCCGTTATCGAAAGAACGCAACTGCGAAGAAGGTCTCCTGAATCGAATATCAGCGTTGAAAGTTCAACGGTGCCCTCAGATTTCAATTCTGTGCACCGGTTAAAGAGACAGAAAAACATGCATGTATGTTTAGTGAACGTACACAAACAAAACTTCAGAAATTGATTCGGGTCACACTGGGCCTCAGAATCAGGTGTTGTCCGAAACTGTGGACTCGTAAAATTACAAAATATTTATGACAAAAAAATCCTTGAAATATCCAGGTCTTTACATTACCCCCACCCCAGGGATTTACGTCCCCTAAATGCTACAAAACACACTAGGGAAACAAAAGGTGGGTACTGATCACGCATACGAGCCTCCCTGTAACACCCAAAGTTTCCGTGATACTGTTCTCTTTCAATAATGCAATAGCTTGCATTGTTCGCATGTTCGAGATTCTAACATACCGCGACCAATCAAAATATCCGTTATGAATATTAATACCCACTTTATGAAATTATATAAATATAATATTTCAAAATGGACTTCATTTTTGGATTCAGAATATTGAAATTATCCTATGTTGAATTTTTGGTATTTTTCTGAGAACTTCCAATTTTTGATGAATAGTGAAAAATACTTAAAAACAAATTTTTTTAACAAAATAATTTATAGTGATATATTATATGATTGAGTGGTTTTAATGTATAATTAGAATATATTTTAACTATTTTATCCAATGTTGTTCATTAGAATTAATTTCACTTTGAAATTGGACATAAAAAATTGTCAATCTTTTGATATATATTGTTTCTTAAAAACACACTATTTGTAGTGATAGTGGAAATTAATTATGAAATTAATTAATTAAACTTATATGTTTTGAATTTTTTAAAATAGACATCATTTTTTAATTAGGAATATAAAATATAGCTTAGTGTTAATTTTCGGTACATTTTTGAAAAACTTCAATTTTTGATTAATAGTGAAACCACTAAGTGGTCGTTAAAAAGCTAATTTTTCATTTAAATGAAACTTTACGACTTCTGTGAATTGAATTTCAAAATTCCAAAATACATGGTTTTCAATAGTAAGTAAAATTTGGTTCAATGGGATGAAAATAATTTTTGGTGAATAGTAACATTTAAGTTTTAATAATCACGATTAAAGGTAATTAGTGTAATTTAAGTTAAATATAATGTTATAATAATATAAAATTACCTTTACCCAAGTCCTAACCTTATTTGATGATTCATGGACAACCAATACAATCCATGGGTCAAATTGGGGACCCGATGGGGCCACTGGGGTAAGAAAATGACATTAATAACTTTTTATTTAATTAAAAATAAAATTGCCACAAACATGTGTTATTTTACTAAAAAAATTATTACATTGGTTTATATAAGTTTAAATTTCGACTATAAATATTTATTGGAAATATAAGAAGATTTCCTACATTGTGGTAATTTTCTTATAATATTTATATTTAAAATAAATAAATTTATTTTTGACACCATGATGATGCAGCGATTACCTCATTAATGAATGATTTAAATAAAATGAAAAGATAAGATAAAGTATAATACTTAAACTTGTCTAAAGCCTATTGTATGGGTGGATTTCGAACCATTATCACTTTATCCTCTAAATATATCATTGTGGGACCTTTAAAATCCAAAAATCATTAATAATAATGTAACATTTCATGAATTTCCAAGAGTGCTCCTCCTCTCCTATTATAAAAGGCCCCAACCACGACCATATTCACACCATCAATGACATTTGGCTCAGCCAACCTCTGCCAAAATACTCTCTCAACCTACCTATATTAATCCTAGAAGCCTCATTTTGGTTATAAGTCTTCCCAAGGAAACCTTTGAGTCAAATCAAAATGAGTTACCAGATTTTAAGGTAATATCTTCTCTTTTGTTCTGTTGTTTTATTTTGCTTCTACAACCCCTTAAACTCTGTTTATTTCTTTATTTTGTAAAGAAACTAGTATAATAAATATACTAGGATGTTGTTATGAGACGTATTTGATTTACACTTACACACACCTTCGTCTAATGGTTAAAGAAGATTCTGTTTCTGTGGGTGGCGAATTACTACCTCACGAAACGATGATTGTTTAATCTTCTTTTAACACCTCTCATGGTGGCCAATAAAACGACACTATATTTATATATGATATATATTATGTTTATTTTTTCCTTATGATTATGTATTTTTCATTTTTGGAATACCTTTATGATTTCTATTATGTGTAAACGTGATAATTTCATTTTTGGAAGTGCGGACTACCACCCCCTCAATGTGATTTGAATCGTTAATGCCATATGTGGGACGTATAAAAGATGGATTAAATGATATTATATATGATATTATAATGTAAATATAATATACCTTTTTATCATTATGATTTCATTCCATTAAATACGAAATAGAAATGAATGTAGCGTTCATCCGTACATAAGGCTTACCGTCTCCATGAACAGTGCATTTCATTTCATACCTCTAAAAGTTCTGTAATATTATAAAGGAATGTATATACTGGTTATATATGATATATATGATATCTAAATCATGTATATATTTCAGGATATAATAGATATTTTACCACATGATAAACTTGTAATTGTAAGAAGTTTATTTTTGACTCAAATACCAAAGATCGACAAAACGACCGTTATTAACTTAAATAATTACATAATGTTCATAACATGGTAATAAGTGATATAAAAGGAATAATGATCTTGAAAAAGTTTCTTAAGAAAGTAGAAATTAACTATACTTTATTATTCTGGAGAGTAAAGAACGATCGAGTCAAGTCAGACATGAGGTAAGGGACTTCATCTCAATGTCCTTTCATTGAGGCATATTTTGTTTTATACACAACATTGTTTTATACGGTTTATAAACCGATTTGACTTTTACATTTATTCAAAAGGAATATTTTTATATGAATCGTTTTACTAAATGACAAAAAATAATGTTTTTTTGTCTTACGTATGCGGCGACAACGACTTCTCTGCCACCGTGACCATTTTTTTAGTTTCGGATTCCTCTAAAAGCCATAACTTTTTTTAAAATGAAAAATAAATACCTAGTTTTACTTTTCATTAATTTTGGTATTTAA
Source organism: Viscum album (assembly GCA_963277665.1). NCBI lineage: Eukaryota > Viridiplantae > Streptophyta > Magnoliopsida > Santalales > Viscaceae > Viscum > Viscum album. The sequence goes on from OY728160.1 coordinate 573,618,703, forward strand.
AATGGTTTTATCATATCAATGTATTGTATTGATATCTTCTGATTGAAATGTGAAAATGTTATGTTTCCATTATGCATGTTTTATGTGATTAAATTTTGTTATGGTTTATGATATGTTTAAACATTTTCATATAAGGAATGCATAAGACTTAGTATGTGATGGGTGGAGCCCGCTATAGCTCATAGATGCATCGGTAGGTCTCATGAGACAAACTAGTGTCTTGCACAAGGCCTTGAAAAAATCTTATTTGTAGTCTTGGCACACGGCCGTGACTATGTGGTTATGATAGTCTGGCATTATGCATTCCATCATTATGAAAGTGGTTATTAATATTAAATGTGATTATTAGACTGGTAGAATATCCATGTGAATAAGTAAATGGAATTACTTCATTTTATGTTTTCCATATTATACTGATGTTCAAGTTTAAAAGGCTTTTGATTAGTTATACATTGTCTTAAATGTTTATGTTTATTTATGAAAGTTTCCCTTATATTGTTATCCTTACTGAGCATCTGAGCTCACCCCTTTCTATGTTTTATTTTCCCAGGATGTGAAGAAATATTATATGACTGACCGACTGGTATAGTCTGAAGGGGATATGAGTATGGACTATGGAGACTATGTTATTGTTATTTTTCACTTTATGATTTAATGTAACATTTATGAATGTTTCTTGTGTTTCCAAGGCTACTAAACAAATCGGTCATTCGAGAATTGATCTTTTGTGATCATGCCAAAGTTATGTAATAATGCACCGACTCTGCGTAACTAGGGTTGGGGCATTATAGTTGGTATCAAAGGAAGTTTTGTACTAACCTTGGAAGCTAGATTTAGATAAACTCTAATTAGAGCACATAGCCCTAAGATAGACTTTGATGATTAGTATAGAATAACTTCCTAGAATTTTGGTATTACTGAGATTTTGTTAGTTTTCTAAGAAATACATCAATGTATGGATACGATCTGGTAGAGGTGGCTCTGGCACAGATGTACCTAGGGGTAAAACCTGAAAAAACTTCTTTGAGCTATACTCGAATGGGAACTGGTGCATGACAATGAGCCTTGCTGCAATCTTGGTTATGACACTCTCGGGGGACATGCTTAGGATAATTCGCAATTTCTTTACAAACCATTATGAAGGGTTTATGAGTATAAAATTCCTCAAATAATACATTTTTTATGATTATGGATTATATCCATAAATAGATCAATTTATGTTTAGTGTTTTACAAGTATGGTATTATGTATTTCGATTCATAAACTAATCTATTTTATGACATTGTTTATAAATGGCGCATAGTAGAAGGAATGGAAACCGTATCAATGCACACACTCCATATAGGGATTGCCCTCCTGCTCAAGATAATTATAATGGAGTTGGTGATACATCTGGTCCTGATCAGCTTATCACCATTCTGGGAAAACTCACTCAGGTTATGAATAATAACCTTACTCGTATGCAGCACCCTGATCCGCAACATGGAGGATCAATGTTAGACCTCTTCATGAGGCAATAACCACCAAAATTAAATGGGAGTAAAATCCCTTAGTATCTGAGAAATGGATAAATTCCTTAGAAAAAATATTCCATGCCTTGGGGAGTAGTGAAAGGGAAAAAGTTGTCGTGGCAGTTTACCGCCTCACTGGAGATGCCGATCAATGGTGGTCACTAATTCAAAATACAAAGGAAGATGAAGAAGAATAAAGTATGGAATGGAGGGAGTTCAAAGAGATTTTCTTAGGAAAAAAATTATCATTGTGACCATCGAGCAGATATGGAAAAGTAATTTATGAGTTTGAGACAAAAGGAGGATGAGAATTTCGCAAAGTATGAGGCTAACTTTACAAGGTTAGCGAGGCATATTGCAGATTATATACATAACCCAAGAAGTAAGATTGATCGTTTCTTTGATGGGTTAAAACGATTTCTCCGTCGAGCTGTAGTATCACAATCCTTCTCATCATACGAAGATATTGTCTCATGTGCTATCAAGACAGAAAAGAACTTCTCTAAGTCTTACGACAACAATGTAAGGAAAGAGAAGAAGATAACAGTGGAATAAGGGATAGATAAACGGAAAATGGGGAGGAAGTATTTCCCATTATGTGATAATTTTGGGAAGAATCTCCCTGGTACTTACCTAAAGGGAATTGGAGTTTGTTACAAATGTGGGAAAAATGGTCACCGAGCTTGTAATATTAAGGGAAAGAAAGAGGCTATAATTATTGAATGAAACAATATTATAGAAATGGGGAATTATGAAAATAAATTCCCTAATAATCAAGGAAAATTACCTCATAAAAGGCCAAGGGAGAAAGGCCATGCTTATGCTGTTACTACAGATGAAGTTGAATAATTATTGTATTTGTGTTTTTGGACTCAAGAACTATATTATGGTTATAAGAATAATGTGATATATATATGTATTGTACTGCAGTACTTATTGTTTTCATTAAGGTTTTAATATGATAAAGGTAGTCATATTTTTATTATGTGACAATAAGGGAAACATTACTTTGTTTGGGGAATCTGATGTTATAATTGATTTTGGAATTTTGAGACCTTTTAGAGAAAGTCTGGACAGAGGTATTTTGGATCATTATATAGTTTGGAATGGATTGTGTTTAACTTTGGATAGTATTGTTTAAGGTTAAAACATTTCGTAAGATTGTTTTTGTAATATTATAATACCATAGTTTTAGGAAAAAGACAACTTGTTGGTCGGGGGATAACCCGTCGCGTCGGACAAAGCTGTAGGAATCGAACCCACAACCATAGTGTGACATTCTTTTATTACGTACCACTAGCCTACATGAAGTACCTGGTTATTACAAAATAGTTTTCCTAATCTAAATGGTATGTGTTAATATTTGGAACCTTGTACGATTAGGATAAATACAATATTATTGAGTTCTATTATCTTTTTGAGAGAAAGATGGGTTTTGGTAAAAATTTAATAAAGAATGAAATGTCTACATGACAAGTATGTATATTTCCTTACATTATTATTAAATCTCCAAAATAAATTCCTCAACTTTATGAAATGTAACTTAAAATAAAAACTTTTTCGGTTAACTTTTCCTACATGGGAATCAATGATCGTTTAACCAATCACAAGTTTGTGATTTTCTTATAGTTAAATTTCACCTAATCATATTTTCTACAACTCTCCATCAGACCTTGATGGTTTTTTTCTCCTCCATATTCGTGTTTTCATAGAATCCTAGTATGGGCTATCTAGGGTGAGCTTTCTACTTCTCTTTCTTTCATTTAAAGTTATATTTTAATTAACCCTATTTCCTTTATGGGTTTTCCAAAAAGGTATTTCCTACTTTGAAATGTTTATTTTAGAAGAACAATTTCAAATTCTGAGGATTCAATTTATTGAAGGAGGGGAGAATGTAATACCCCAAGATTCCACGATACACTTCTCTTTCAATAATGCAATAGCTTGCATTGTACCCAAGTTCGAGATTCTAACACACCGCGATCAATCAAAATAGATGTTATGAATAGAAATACCCACCTTTTGAAATTATATATATTTTATATTTCAAAATGGACTGCATTTTTGGATTTGGAATATCGAAATTAGCCTATGTGGAATTTTTGGTATTTTTCTGAGAACATCCAATTTTCGATGAATAGTGAAATATACTTAAAAACAATTTTTTTAATCATAATAATTTATAGTGGTAAATAATACTGTTGAGTTTTTTTAAAGTATAATTACAATATATTTTAAATGTTTTATCTAATGGTGGTCATTAAAATTTATTTCATTTTGAAATTGGACATAAATAATTGTCAATCTTTCGATATATATTGTTTCGTAAAAACACGATATTTGTTGTGAAAGTGGGAATTAATTATTAAATTAATTAATTATACTTATATGTTTTGAATTTTTTAAAATATAAATCATTTTTTAATTAGGAATATCAAATATAGATTAGGGTTAATTTTTGGTAATTTTCTTGAAAAACTTCAATTTTGATGAATAGTGAAACCACTAAGTGGTAGTTAAAAAACTAATTTTTTGTTTAAATGAAAATTTACCACTTCTATGAATTGAATTTAAAAAATCCAAAATAAATGGTTGTCATTAGTAAGTAATATGTTCTTCAATGGGATGAAAATAATTTTTGGTGAATAGTAATTTTTAAGTTTTATTAATCGCGATTAAAGGTAATTAGTGTAATTTAAGGTAAATATAATGTTATAATAATATGAAATTACCTTTAAACTTTTCCTACCATTATTGGATGATTCATGGCCGACCAAGACAATCCATGGGTCAACATGGGGACCCCATGGAGCCACATGGGTAACAAAATGACATTAATAACTTTTTATTTACTGTAAAAATAAAATTGTCACAAACCTGTGTTGTTTTACTAAAATAATTATTACATGAAGTTATATAAGTTAACATTTCGACGATAAATATTCATCGGAAATATAAAAATATTTCCTACATCATATTAATATTATTATAATTTTTAGACATAAAATATATAAATTTATTTATGACACCATGATGATGCAGCAATTACCTCATTAATGAACGATTTAAATAAAATGAAATGATAAGGTATCATCTAAGACATAAACAAGTCTAAATCCTATTGTATGGGTGGATTTCGAACCCATATCACCATATCCTATAAATATATCATTTTGGGACCTTTAAAATCCTAAAATCATTTTATAATAATGTAACATTTCATGACTATCCAAGAGTGCCCATCCTCTCCTCTTATAAAAGGCCCCACCACAACCACTGTATTCACACCGTCATAGCCATTTGGCTAGACCAACCTCTACCAAAATACTCTATAAATATCCCTCTATTACTCCTAGAAGCCTCACTTTGGGCAGAAGTCATCCCACGGAAGCCTTTGGCTCAAATCAAAAAGAGTTACTCGATTTTAAGGTAATGTCTTCTCTTATGTTCTTTTGTTTTATTTTGCTTCTCCAACCCCTTAAACTCATTTTATTCCATTATTTTGTAACAAAACCATTGTATTCAATATACTAGGATGTTTTTATGAGAATTATTTTATTTACACTTACACACACCTTCGTCTAATGGATAAAGAACATACTGTTTCTGTGGGTGGCGAATTACTGCCTCACGAAATGATGATTGTTCAATCTTATTTTAACACCTCCCATGGTGGAAATTATGATTTCACTTTATTTATATATGATATATATTATTTTTATGTTTTCTTTAGGATTCTGTATTTTTCATTTATGGCATACCTTTATGATTTCCATTATTGGTAAACGCGATAATTTCATTTTAGGAAGTGCGGACTACCGCCCCCTCAAAGTGATTTGAATCGTTAATTCCATATGTGGGATGTATAAAGGATGGAGTAAATGATATTATATATGATATTATACTGGATGTATAATATAACTTTATATCATTATTATTTCATTCAATTATATACGAAATAGAAATGAAAGTAGCATTCTTGCGTACGTACGACTTACCATCTCTATGACCAATGCATTTCAATACTTACCTCTAAATGTTACGTAATATTATAAATGAATGTATATACTGGATATATATTATATATATGATATCTACATCATGAATATAATTCGGTATATAATGGATATTTTACCACATGAACAACTTGTAATTATAAGATGTTTATTATTGACTCAAATACCAAAGATCGAAAAAACGACTGTTATTAACATAAATAATTTCATAATTTTTATAAGATGGTAATATGTGATATAAAATGAATAATGAACTTGAAAAAGATTCTTATGAAATTAGAAATTAACTCTAGTTTATTATTCAGGAGGTTAAAAAGTTGTCGATTCAAGTCGGACACGAGGTAAGGGATATCGTCTCAATCTCCTTCCATTGAGGAATATTTTGTTTTATACACAACATTATTTTATGCAGCGTATAAACCCCTTTAACTCTTAAATTTATTAAAGAGGAATATTTTTATACTATGTTTTTTACTAAACGACAAAACGGAATTTATTTTTTGGTCGTACATATGCGGCGATAAAGACAACTCCGCCGCCGTGACCATTATTTGACTTTCGTCTTTTTCTACAAGCCATAACATTTTTTAAAATGAAAAATAAATACCAAGTTTTACTTTTCTTTTATTTTGGTATTGAAAATGGTTTTATCATATCAATGTGTTTTATTGATATCTTTTGATTGAAATGTGGAAATGTTATGTTTCCATTATGCATGTTTTATGTGATACGATTATGTTATGGTTTATGATATGTTTAATCCTTTTCATATAAGGATTGCATTGGACATAGTATGTGACGGGTGGAGCCCTCTATAGCTCCTCAATGCATCGGTAGGTCTCATGATAAAAACTAGTGTCTTCACACAAGGGCTTGACAAAATCTTATTTTTAGTCTTGGCACAAGGCCTTGACTATGTGGTTATGATAGTCTGTCATTATGCATTCCATTATTAGGAAAGTGGTTATTGATATTACCTGTGATTATTTGACTAATATAACATCCATGTGAATAAGTAAATTGCATTAATTCATTTTTTTCCATATTATGATGAAGTTCATGTTTAAATGGCTTTTGTTTAGTTAAACATTTCCTTAAATGTTTATGTTTATTTATGAAATTTTCCGCTATATTGTTATCCTTACTAAGAATCTGAGCTCACCCCTTTCTGTGTTTTATTTTCCCTGGATGTGAAGCAATATTTCCTGACTAACCTACAGGGATAGTCTGAAGGGGATATGAGTGTAGACTGTGGAGACTATGTTATTGTGATTTTTCACTTTACGATGTAATGTAACATTTATGAATTTATCTTGTATATCCAAGGCTACTAAACTAATCGGTCATTCAGGACTTGATCTTTTGTGATCATGACAAAGTTATGTAATAATGCAATGACCCTGGGTAAATGGGGTTGTAATTTTACACTCCCTCTCCCAAGTGCTCTCCTGGAGGTTCTCGTGCTGCCAGCGAATGCGCACCATAGGAATTTACCATCCACGCATGACCCGCTCCTGTGTATCCTCAATATCCACTGGAACATTTGTGAAATTCTTCCCTTCATCAATGTCCAGCTCCCCACGGTTGATGATGTGGGACGGATCGTGCACGCATCTCCTCAGCTGAGATACGTGGAAGACGTCGTGCACCTGGTGCAACTGAGGTGGAAGGGCCAGGTGATAAGAAATCTCACCTAATCTACTGTTGTAGTGGAGTGACTGTATGAGACTGTAGATAGGATGCACCATCTCTATCCATAATATATATATGTAAGGCAGCTAGCTGATCTGTCACCTCTCATTACAGCTGAATACCAGTCCTCCAGCTAAGCGAACTGCAAAAACATTCCCCATCCCATGAGTATAGACTATCTCGATGTCTTAATCACAGTGGAAATCAAGCCATTGCTACTGTCTCAGGTTCAGATTCATTTGATAGAAGACACTCCTGAGACTATTGAGATTGGAGTGAATCGTAAACCGTTCGCACAACGAACAACGGGTGAGACTAGCCAATTGTATGAACACGACTTCTCCCTTTATCGCCTACATTCTACAAGGGATTCTAAGATTTATCCTTTTCTGAAAAGGGAAATCTGTTCTCATCCCATGGATGAAGCATGTCATTTTCCTAATACAGTCAATACAGACATGAATGATACTAATTCATTTCTTGGACAACGTCATAAGGCCTCGAAGATGCTACTACCAAGAGATCCAACCATTACTCTCGCCTCCAAGGGTTTAGTCACATTGTCAGCATCAGTGTGTGGTTACTGAATATCCTCAAGTAGAAATCTTTAAAGTGAGTGTCAAGTCAATAGTTTAAACCAGAACCTCTTTGTATTAACCAAACAAAAATGAAGGAAAGAAAACATCACAAGGAAAAGTTTCTTTTATTACCGCAGCTCAGTTTTCAATGACACAAAGCCACAAAAAACATCAACATTAATAAAGATAGAAGCATCATGAACAAAGGACTCTATTCCTAGAACTAGTCTCGCTCCTATCCACCTGCATCCAAAGCACCATAGTCATATTCTTCAGCTGCCTGAAGTTGTGCCCTCCCCTATCCACTCGTTCCCTGCGGTTGGGGTGGACCTCCTGGTGGTGGAGGAAACACCTCAAAGCATTGTCCACAACCAGCTGCACGACCAGCTCCTCTGCCATGGTCACCTTCTCCTTACATTCCATCATGATAGAACCTCTTCCATTGCCTGGTTTGTCCTTCATCCATCTTCTGATCGTTAGAGCAGTGGGTCAGACAGTCACGAGCCATGTGTCCCTGTCCGCCCCATGAGTAACATTGCCAGGTAGGACTTGCTTTGTCTCCACCCTGGGTGCCCCGAACTACCAACACTGAGTCGTGCGGTTGGCCACCTGTAGGTCTTGTCCTCAAGGACCTCTGCATCATCTGTCTACTGCGAGCTGTAGAAGACTCTACTGCATGTCGGATAGTGGTGGGTCAAGGATTCTCTCCACTGAGAGGGCTCTCTCAAACACCCATGTCTGCGTCGGGATGCTGTAAGAGATAACTGAAGCTCTAATCTCTCGCCTGAGTCCCTGCTCAAATGTCTGGGCCCTAAAGAATGGGTCTCGTACCATATCAGTGGAGTAGCAGGAGAAGTCAGTGAACTTCACTGAGTACTGCACCACCGTCACGGTACCCTATTGTAGATGAAGTAGCTCCTATATCGTCACGACTCTATGGGTGGGTGGTAAAATTCCACCCCGAACTGGCTCTCGAAGTCTGCCCATAGAAGTGTCGCCTCGTCATGCATCTGGAGCATCAAGCTCCACAATATGAATGTTGCTGCCTAAATGATGATGGAAGAAAGGATCACCATGAAGTCTTCTGGTGGCCCTACTAGTTTGAAAACCCTCACCACATCCTCCAGCCAATCCTCAGCTGCTCCTGGGTCCGTGTCTCCCTAGAACCTAGTTGGCCTCTGGCGTAGGAACTCTGGTAGCCTGCTCAAGCGGAGTCCATCTACTGCTGCTGGGGCTAGTGACATCGGTGTCCCAACAAGTGGTAGTACCTTCATTGACTATGCTGGTGCCTCACCTAGAAGAGGGCCCTGTACTGAGGCCTCGTCGATCGGCAGGCTGTCAGTACGAAAATCTCTCGGGGCTCTAGCTGTTCGTCTGCGGGGAGGCATCCTGAAAGAAACAGATGCCACACTTTCAAAAGACTATACCTGGTGAGCTGACCTAGTTTGAGTTGACTTAAAGAAAACTTTGGAAAACACACATGTAATCAGAGTTTTCGTGCACTGAGTCAGGAATCAAAAGTTAGGGTCCTGGTGTATGGATACGTCGGCCGCCCGCACCAATGCTGGACTCCCTGAACTAAAAACCACACTCACTACTGTTAACACTGTTTCTTCACAGAAAATAAATATCAGAGTCCTAATTTTAGCGTTAGAACAAACTCCTCTAATACCAATTTGTCACGACCCATCCCCCGGGGCTTGTATCGTGACTACCCCAAGCATGTCTTCCATAGGCCAAAGACTGGCGACTAGCATCAAAGGTGTAATTCCCTAAAAACTAGGAAGGCATTGCCTTTATAAATTGTAACACACACTACCAGAGTACAAGAGGAAGAAAACACTAAGTAAAGTAGTCTAAAAAGTGTGCTAAAAGTAAAAAGGGGCCAAATTACAAGCCCAACCGTAAAGTACAAATACAACTGAAAACTAGTACAACTAAAAGGGAAAAATAAATGAAAGGTGGAAGCAGCTCCTGGATCGTCCTCTAGGGTTATTACCTAAAGGGTAGGTACAGATGGACTCCTTAGCACTCCACATCCATCAAACTCCACCGTGTACCAACACATCGTATGGTCCTCCTCCAGGTACCGTCCAGTCCTGGCGCTCTCGGCCTCCGTCAGCGTTATCTGTCTTCTACATCGAACATAGCAAGGCGTAGGCATAGCCCGTGTAGGTTTGAGTATAATGATACTAAGTAGGGACCCCGAGACCCTTATGGTCTTCCAAAATCCAACAAGGATAAACCAAAACGAATTATTTGAACAAATAACCGTTTCATAGGTATATTCCCATACGTATACCTATGTTATCAAATAACTCATATCAATCATGAGGAAAATACAAAGTTCAGTGACTTAGCTCAAACCAAAAAATTTCATGATGTCGAAACCATGGAATCTAGGTAACTCCTCCTCTATTGAGCACAGCAGTCAATTCATGACTCCGAGGTTCTACTCACTATCCTAAGACTACTGAGGTACTCCTCCTATCGAGTACCGTGGGTCTGCAGTGTCACACAGTAGCGGTCCTCCGCCATGGGTCTCCTGCCTCACACAGTAGTGCTACCCTTAATAGCCTATAGAGGTAATCCTCCTGTTGAGTATCACAGGTCTGCTACCTCACATAGTAGTGCTCTTCTGCCATGGGTCTGCCACCTCACACAGTAGTGGTCCCCACTAGGCTAGTCAGTCACTCTGAAACGAATCAGACAAGCAGTCATCGGGTCTCAGCCATCTACTAGGTCTTTGTACTCCATATGCTCATCTATGGGAGGATCTGCTCTACGAGCTAATGGTTGATACTCATAGTGTCATGGAGTCAAACAAAGAAGTATCTCAAAGGTCCACCACATCATATGGGTCTAAATGTAACATACGACACATCAATCGGACGCCCGGTCTGTGAGTTATTAGCCTTTTTGTCCCGAGGGCCTGGTTGGTTTCATGTACGAACTAGCCTGACTGTAAGTCAACTGTACCTTGAACTCCCATGGGGTATACTCAAAGGGACCGATTCTCAATGAACTTACCAACGCTGTCGATGTTTCGTCAAACGGATGTTCGGTCTAAGAGTTATTGGCTTTTCCGTTTTAGGGGACCAGTTGGTTTTTAAGCTAAAACCAACCCAACCATACCTAAAATGCATCCAAAAAACATGTGGAGTATGCCAAAAAAAACCTTCTCATAAAAAGGAATCCAACGTAATTGACAGAACGTCAGTCATACATTTGATCCTAATGTTATAAGTGTTTCCGCTCCGAGGGCCATGTTGGTTTTGGGTTCGAACCAACCCCGCCATACCCAAACTTCGCCAAAACCTTGAGTGTAATATATCAAAATGAACTTATCTATCCATGGAATCCTTCATAACTGACGGTGCGTCGATTGGAGGTCTTTATCACATGTCATTGGCTATTAATTAGAAATGGTCCGAAGAGGGGGGTCTGGGCCCGGTCCTACCCGGCCCAACCCACCCTGGGTCGGCCTGAAACGGTTCGACTCGACTCAGGTCCAGGTCATTCCTGGCTGTTGGTGCACAGCTCATGCGAGGGCAGCCTGGCCCGTGTGGTAGGTGGTCCGTCCTGGTGGCCTGCTGCGGTTTGGCTCGGCAGGCCGAGCGGGGGGGGGGGGGGGCATCCCCCGTTTGTTCGTAAAGGCGGCACCAGGATGGTGTCGCACAGCCTTCCCAGAACCCATGCGGTGCGGATTCCACTCCACTGCAGCAATGGTGGGTGCCACGGTGGTCTTCCCCCGGTGGCATTCTAGGGCTTCGCTGCCCCCAGGCGGCCGGCCGGTGCCAGCCACCGCCTCCGGTCGCTGGCACCTCCGCACCGATGACCCGCGGCGTCGAGATCTTCCGCTAGCCACTGAAGTCATTCTGGTGGGTTTTTTTTCTCAGGTCTACGCCTACGGCCTCCTCGGGTCCCGCTCTTCACTACGACGACCTAAACTAATCATTTTCCTTCTCTTTATCCATTACCCAACATACCACGCATCAAGAACGATAAAGAGGATGGTCGGGACTTGTTCGTTAGCCCGTTCCCTCCGTGTTAGAGGCTCAAACCATAATTCATCATAAAAACACACAGGTACAAATGTACAATACACATATATAAAATTATACAAAAACCCCTACCTTTTTAACTGTCGGGCGTCCGTTCTTCACGGGGGAAGATGTGGTTGTCGTTCTTCGCCGTACGCATCCACTTCTGAGCTCATGCGTCGGTCTGTTGTCGACGAAGTGGAAGATAAAAGAGTCTTTGGAGAACTCCTACGTCGGAAGGGGGTTTCGAGGAAGAAGCTGAGGTAGAAGCGCCATCGCCAACATCTTTGCGTTCTTCGTTAGAGGATATTTTCATCTAATAGAACTTCCTCTCCCAAGATTCCACCGACCAAAAAGAAATAATAGATCACCTATTATGTAGTTTTTTGACATGAATTCAAAAGAATTCGAATTGTGGAACTTTAATTATACGAGTTTACTCACTAAATTAATGGGGTGGGTTGGACTATTAATTTTGGAGAAACTCTAAGGACTCCCTCACATTATTGATGTAATAAATTTGAGGAAACCCTTGCCACCTCCCCCATTAAAGGGGGAGTTCATGAGTCGGGTGGTCCCCACTTATTTTAATCCTACCGCTGGAGGTTATGCTCAGGTGGTCCCGACCACCATAACCTCTCATTGGAGGTTAGGGTGTGGCGGCCTCCACATCCAACCTCCCCTGGGAGAAAACTACTACCCATCCTCTGCATGGATGATACAATAGAATAAAGTGTTTAACACTTTATTTTATTAATTTTTTTATAAAACCACAAAAACTGACTTATGTTATTGAAAGAACGCAACTGCGATGAAGGTATCCTTATGAGAATATCGGCACTATGAGTTCAACGGTGCCCTCAGATTTCAATTCTGAGCACCAGTTGAATAAATAGAAAAACATGCACGTATGTTTAATGAATGTACCAGAACAGAACATCATAAATTTATTCTGGGTACAATTGGCCTCAGAATAAGGTGCCGTCAAAAACTGCAGACTCGTAAAATTCCAATGAATTTATGAAAAAAAAAATCCTTGAAATTTCGGGTCTTTAAATTACCCCCACCTCAGGGATTTACATCCCCATAAAGCTATAACACACACTATGGAAACAAAAGGTGGGTACTGAGCAGGCATTTGACCCTCCCCCACCCAAATCATCTCCTGGAGGTTCCCGTGCTCCCAGCAAACGCGCACCAGAGGAATCGACCGTCCAAGCAGGACCCACTCATGTCATTCCTCAATCTCCACTGGAACCTCTATGAATGTCTTCCCGTCATCAACGTCTAGCTCCCCGTATTTGATGATGTTGGATGGGTTTTTCACGCATCTCCTCGGCTGAGATACGTGGAAGATGTCGTGCACTTGGTGCAACTGAGGTGGAAGGGCCAGGCGGTAAGCCACCTTGCCTACTCTGCTGAGGAAGTGTAGGAGTTACTGTAAGAGACTATAGATATGTTGCACTATCACTATCCACAAAGCATATATGTATGGTAGCTAGCTGCTCGGTCGCCTCACCTAATAGGTGAATACCAGTCCTCCTGCTGAGTGCATCTGCAACAATGTTCCCTTTCCCAGGAGTGTAGACTATCTCGAAGTCATAATCTCAGAGGAACTCAAGCCATCACTGCTGTCTCGGGTTCATATTATTATGAAAGAGGAAACTCCTGAGACAACTGAGATTGGTGTGAACTGTAAATCGTTCTGTCAAAAAACAATGGGTGAGACTAGACAATTGTATGAACATGACTTCTCCCTTCTTCACCTACATTCTACAAGAGATACTAAGATTTCTCCTATGCTGAAAATGGAAATCTGGTCTCATCCACTAGATGAACCACGTCCTTTTCCTAATACAGTCAATCTTGACATGAATGATACTAATTCATGTCATGGACAATGTCGTATGGCCTCGACACTACTACCAAGAGATCTAACCATTACTCTCACCTCCAAGGGTTGAGTCACACTGTCGGCATCAGTGTGTGGTTACTAAATCTCCTCCAGTATAAATCTCTAATCCGAGGGTCATGTCAACAGTTTAAACTGAAACCTCACAGTATTAACCAAAAAATAAAGAAAGCAAACATCAAAAGGACAAGTATATTTTATTACCCCAACTCAAGGTACAAAGAATCAAATCAACCTCAAACGATGACATTAACAAAAATAGAAGCATCATGATCAAAGGAATCTATGCCTGGAACTAGTCCTAATCATGTCCACCTGCTTCTGGAGCTACATAGTCGTATGCTTCTGTTTCCTGAAGCTATGATCTCCACTATCCACACATTCCCTGCGGTGGGGGTGGACCTCCGGGTGGTGGTGGTGGAAACACCTCGAAGCATTGTCCACCACCAGTTTCATGGCCATCTCCTCTGCCACAGTCACCTGCTCCTTGGATTCCGTCATGATTGAACCTCTGCCTCTTCCTGGGAGGTCCTTTATCTATCTTCAGATCATCCGAGCGGTGGGTCGGACTGTCACAAGCCTTGTGGCCCTGTCCGCCACATGAGTAACACTTCCTAGTAGGTCTGGCTCTGTCTCCACCCTGTGTGCCCCGCACTACCGAACCAACGTCGTGTGGTCGACCACCTGTAGGTCTGGTCCTCTTGGACCTCTATGTCATTTTTCTACTGACAGCTGTAGAAGACTCCACTGCATGTCAGCTAGTGGTGGTTCAAGGATTATATATACTAAGAGGGCTTGCTCCAATAACCATTTCTGCATTAGGATGATGTGAGAGATAACTGAATATCTGGTCTCTCACCTGATTCCCTACACAAAGGTCTGGGCCCTAAAGAACGGGTCCCGTAACATATCAGTGGAGTAGCGTGAGAGGTCAGTGAACATCGCTGAGTACTGCGTCGCTATCATGATACCCTGTTGTAGATGTAGTAGCTCCTATATCTGTACCGCTCAAAGGGTGTATGGTAGAAACTCTACCCAGAATAGGCTCTTGAAGTCTTCCAATAGATGGGTCACCTCATCATGCATCTGGAGCATCAGACTCCCCCATATTCCGGCTACTGACTGAAGAAGGCTGTTAGCAAGGATCACCATGAAGTCTGATGGTGTCCCTACTAGTTTAAAAACCCTCCCCACAGCCTCCATCCAATCCTCAGCCGCCTGTGGGTCTGTATCTCTCTAGAACCTAAGTGGTATATGGCGCTGGAACTCATGCAGCCTGCTCCAGCGGCATGCATCGACTACTGCTGGGGCTGGAGGCATCAGTGGACCAACAGGTGGTAGTCCCACTGGTGCCTCTATTGGTGCCTCAATTGGAAGAGGGCCCTATATTGAGGCCTCATCACATAGCAGGCTATCAGTACGAACATCTCTCGAGGATCTAGTTGTTCGTCCATGGGGAGCCATTCTAAAAGAAATAGATGCCACACTGTCAAAAGACTATACATGGTGAGATGACCTGGTTTGATCTGACATAAATAAAAATTTTAAAAACACATACACAATCAGTGTTTTCGTGCAGTGAGTTGGAAATCGAAATTCAGGGTCCTGGTGTATGGATACGTCAGTCGCCTCCACCAACACTGGACTCTGTGAACGGAAAACCAAAAATTACTACCCTTAACACTATTGCTTCACAGAAATGAAATATCAAATTCCTATGTTCTGTGGTAGAACCGACTTCTCTGATACCAATTTTTCACAACCTGTTCCCTGGGGCCCGTATCGTGACTACCCCAATCCCGCCATCTATAGTCCAGGGGCTGGCGACTAGCATCAAAGATGTAATTCCCTAAAAACTGGGAAGGCATTGCCTTTATAAAATGTAACACACACTAACAGAGTAAAAGCCGAAGAAAACACTAAGTAATGTAGTATAATAAGGGTGCTAAAATTACAAAGGGGACATAATACATGCCCAACTATAAAGTACAAATACAACTAAAAACAAGTACAGCTAAAAGGGAAAAACAATTGAAAGGTGGAAGCATCTACGGGATCATCCTCCGGGTTTCCTACATAATGGGTAGGTAAAAATGGCCTCCAAAACACTCCACATTTTTCAAACTCTACCGTGTACTGAAACATCGTAAGGTCCTCCTCCGGGTACAGTCCATTGCTGGCGCTCTCAGCCTCTGTCAGCGTTGTCCGTCTTCTGTATCCAACACAGCGAGGTGCGGGCATAGCCCGTGTAGGGGTGAGTATAAAGATACTCAGTAGGGACCCCGAGACCCTCAAGGTCTCATAGAATACAACAAGGATAAACGATAAATAAGGATTTCAAAGGATAAACATCCAATTGGTATATGCCCATACATATACCAATGTAATCAAATAACTCATCTCAATCATGAGAAAAACACAAATGTCATTGACTCAGCTCAAACCAGAATTTTTCATTATGTCAAAACCATGGATGCTAGAGAACTCTTCCTCTGTCTAGCACAGTAGTCATGTCACGACTCTGAGGTTCTACTCACTAACCTTAGACTGCTGAGGTACTCCTCCTGTCGAGTACAGCGGGTCTGCCGCTTCACACAGTAGCGCTCCCCACCATGGGTCTGCCACATAACAAAGTAGCACTCCCCAAGATAGCCTACAGAGGTACTCCACCTGTCTAGTACCACAGGTCTTCCGCCTCACATAGTAGCACTCCTCCACCCATGGTTTTCCACCTCACAAAGTAGTGGTCCCCACTGGGCTAGTCAAGTCACTCCGAAACGAATCAGACAAGCAGTCATCATCTCTCAGACAACTACTATGTCTTTGTACTCTATATGCACATCTACAGGAGGATCCACTCCAAGAGATATTGTTCAATAAACCAAGTGTCATGAAGACCCATTACGAATTATCTCAAATATCTGCCATGTCATAGGGGTCTCAACGCAACAGACGGAGCGTCAATCGGGCACCCGGTCTTTGAGTTATTAGCTTATTTGTCCCGGGGGCCCGGTTGGTTCCGTGTACGAACCAACCTGACCATATATCAAATGTACCCTGAAATCCCATGGGGTATACTCAAACATACCGATTCTCAACGAACATACCAACATCACTGACGGTTCATCAAACAGACATTCGGTCTGAGAGTTATTGGCCTTTCCATTCTAAGGGCTCGGTTGGTTTTTAAGATAAAACCATCCCGACCATACTCCAACTACATCCAAACATCAAGTGGAGTATTCCAAAATATCTGTCTCATCAAAATGAATCCAACGTTGTTGATGACATGTCAATCAGATGTCCGGTCCTTAAGAAAATAAGTGTTTCCACTCTGAGGGCCATGTTGGTTTTGGGTTCGATCCAACCTGGATGTACCCAAACATTTCCAAAACCATGAGTGTAATATACTGAAATGACCATCTCTATCCGAGGAATCCTACGCAACCAACGGTGTGTTGATAGGACTTCCGTAGCTCAAATTATTGGTGATTAAACAAAAATGGTCCGAAGGGGGGGTTCTAGGCCCGGTCCTACACGGCCCAACCCTCCCTGGGTCACCCCGAACCGGTTCGACCTGACCCGGGTCCGGGTCTCGCCCGGTAGTGCGCGGCCCGGCCAGGCGGGCGATGCCCGACATGGCAGTTGTGGCCCGACTCATGTGCAAGCGGTCCGGCCCGGTGGCTGGCCATGGCTCGGCCAGGCTGGCCGAGCAGGGGGGGGGGGCTCCCCTGGTTCTTCGTAACGGCGGTGACAGGCTGGGGCCGCCCATCCTTCCCAGAACCCGCACAGTGCGGGTTCTGCTCAACTGCCACCGTGACCGGGGCCGCGGCGGTCTTCCGCCGCTGGCGCCTTTGGGCGCCACTGCCCCCAGGTAGCCGGCCTGTGTCGACCGTCGCATTCGGTTACCGGCGCCTCTATGCCGGTGACCCACACTGCCCGATCTACCACAGGCCATCGGAGTCATTCTTGTGGTCCGTTTTAGCTCTCATATACGCCTACGGCCTCCTTGGGTCCCTCTCTTGACTACGATGGCCTCAAATCAATGTTGAAAATCTGTTTATCAATCAACCAGCATACCACGAATTAGTAACAATAAAGTGGAGGGTCTGGACTTTTTCATTACCCCGTTCCCTCCACCTTAGAGGCGCAAACCATATTTCATCATTAAAATACCTATGTAAGAAGGTACAATACACATATATAAAATTATACAAAAACCACCTAACATTTTAACTGTTGGGCATTCGTTCATCACGGGGGAAGATGAGGTTGTCATCGTTCGTCGTACGCTTACACTTCTGAGCTCGTGCTTCGGTCTGTTGACAACGACGTGGAAGATAAAAGAGTCATCGGAGAAGTCCCGCGTCAGAAAGGGGTTCAGAGGAAGAAGAGTTGTCGTCGTCATCTTCGCGTTCTTCATTGGATGATACGTTCTTCCAATAGCTCTTCCTCTCCCAAGAATCCACAAAAAAAAAATAATTGATCACCTATTATTTAATTTGTTGACATGAATTCAAAATAGTTCGAATTGTGGAACTTTAATTAAATGAGATTACTCACATAAATAATAATTTGGGTTGGACAATTGATTTGGGTGAAACTAAAAGGACTCCCTCACATTAAGGAGGTAATAAATGTGAGGAAACCGCTTTCCACCTCCCTCATTAAAGGGGAAGTTCATGAATCGTGTGGTCCCCATTCTTTTAATCCTCCAGCAGGAGGTTCTACTCATGTGGCCCCCACCACCATAATCTCCCAAGGGAGGTTAGGGTGTGGTGGGCCCCACCTATGACCTCCCCTTGAAGAAAACAACAACCCAACCTCCGCATGGTGGAAATAATAGAATAATGTGTTTAACACTTTTTTTTCTAAAACCACAAATACTAACTTCTGTTTTCGAAAGAACGCAACTGCAATGAAGGTCTACTTATGTGAATATCGGTGCTGCGAGTTCAACGGTGCCCTCAGATTTCAATTCCGAGCACCGGTTCAAATGATAGAAAAACCATCACGTACGTTTACTGAATGTACCCGATCCAAACTCCAAACATTGATTCTGGGCACACCAGTCATCAGTATCGGGTTCCATTAGAAACTGCGGACTCGTAAAATTCCAATGAATTTATGAAAAAAATTCCTTGAAATTTCTGGGTCTTTACAGTTATGTAAAAAATAATTCATTTTATTCCCATTACATATGGTAATGAAGAATAATTTTATGAATGATGTTTCTATTAGGGAATAAATTATAAATTATTTATATATATATATAATTAATTGATTATTATGAAATATTTCAATTGTAGAGATAATATTTCCCAAAAACCCAAATATTTTTTATTGGGAGTTTTTTTTTCTTGGGAGACTAAATATATAATTTTATTATTCATGTAAAAAATATTTTTTCATGTTTTTATCATCTCATTAAATAATTTATAGTAATATATCATGTGGTTTACACTATTACCCTATATTATGGTACCCTACTAGCGATCACTAAGGTATCATATTATAGAAATAAAAAAATACATACCTAATAAATTCATATTTTTATATATATTAGTGATTAAGTAGTAAGAGGCGATGATTCCCACTAACATATTTACACTTAAATAACATAATGTACTCTCAGAACTTATTAATACTCAATTAGAAACTACACACTCTTAAGGTCGGTTTTACCTCAAATATATTAATTATCTAATAAATATCTTGTAATATTAATCATAGGAATCTAATAGATTTTGTTTCATTATGTAAACTATATAAAATAAATTATAATGAAAAATTATATTACATATTCCTGAAAAACTAAATGAATACGTAAATTTCAAAAGTGAAATATCAACCACATGCAAAAATATGAATATCCTCCAATGGCCCGAAGGCCATCAATTTTTTATTTATTGTGATAATCCACCTTTCAAGGGGTGAGGTGGAACCGTTACAAGGTCCACATGCATTAGTATTACATGGCCCGAAGGCATTAGAGGAATTCACTCCCTATAAGCTTCAAACAATACATTCAACCCACACTAACTACTTAGAACTTCTCCTCCCCATCATCTTCATCGTGAAATCATCTCTCCACCTTCTCATGGCTGTTCGGCTAGGCATTCTCATGAATTCAGAGGCTTGTCCCGATGGCAGGTGTCATACCCTCTAATTCTTGCAATCCGTTTAGCTTCTGCTTTGGTGAAAGATTCATTCTCATCCTCACTGTAGAGATTGTTCATTATAGGTTTCCTGGTTTTCATCTGCACTAAAGGTGGACCGAAGGCTTTGATATGGCCCAAAGGCCTTACTGACTCGATGGTCTGGGTGGACCGAAGGCCTTACAGGAAGCATGGACCAAATCGGTGGCCCAAAGACCCAAACAGACGCATATTCCCGGCTGCTATAGTGCCAAACAGTGCCTTCTACAGTCCCACTATAGTACCTACTATAGTACTACACAGTTCCCGCTATAGTCCCTACTACCATACTACAACAGTATTGCAACTGTACTACTACAGTGCTACTATAGTTACCCGAAAATTTTTCTGGTGCTTGGATTTGATCCATGGTCACTTCGATGCCCTTGCAAAGTCCTTACCAACTGGGCTAAGGCTCATGTGAAAAATATGAATATCCAAAGAACCATATATGATAAATACAAGGTATCAATTATAACCTTATTGTTTCACCATGATAGTGTTAAAAATTAAATATTAAATTAGACACTATATTCCATTTTAACCTAAAATTATAGCCCCTTAAGACGGATTAGAACAATCTCACACCCTTGTAACATATATTTTAATAAAATTGATGTTTTGTAATCATAAATATAATGATAAGGTATCAATTTTCCAATACATTAATATGGTTTGTTTACCCATTTAATTTTTTATTCAATTCGACAAGGAAAATATTTTTGATGGTTTTTATTGTACTATATGTTTTTTTCATCGCCCATTAAATTAATTTGTGCAAGTAGTGTTGATAGAAATTTTATATATAAAGGTATTGATGAGGCTGTTATATTGGTTTTAAAAACTACATCATGGTTTAATGGTATGGGTTGTGGAGTAGTTAATTTATTCACAAGGAGTGATTAACCATAAAGAGAGGATTTTTTGAAATTATTTTTCATTTAGTAGAACGAAATCATAAATATGTAACCCTTATTCATCACTAAACTGTTTTAGGATCTCACCACTCTATGATTATATACATTTTTCCATGATGTCCATGTTATCAAATTTCATATTTCTATCTTCATGTATGTTAACATGGTAGGTCTATCATGTTTTATAATGGATTGGTTTAAAATCATACCATAATATCTAGTAGATTCTAATGATACCTCATATTTAACATCATTCTACTAAGTCGTTCTTCATTAATATCTAATTTAATGGACGTGAATAACTTTTAATATGATGAGAAAAATGAATGTTCACATTTTGATCTAAAAAATCCTGATTAAAACAATCCAACCCCATTGTATCCCTAATATTTATGTCATGATTACGTAAACCAATTATTTCAGAAAATATTATCGGTTTCACCTATCATATGTTAAAACATACTTTCTTCTCTTCAAACGAAAACAATATTGGGGAACTCATTGAATTATTTAGAAAACCATTTAATGAATAATTCACCAATAAAATTTATATTAATTCCCCTTCGAATTAATTTTATTATTTTTATCTATTTCTCAGTTGATTTTAATTTATTGTCTACTTCGTGGTATATTTATAACTTGTTCTTGATATTTATATATATTTTGGAATATCATGAATATGAATATGATTTTATATGTTCGTGAAAGAAGCTTATGTATCTATTCTAATTTAACATATATTTTCAATATAGGGGATTTATAAACATTATTATGGTAATATATTTCTTTACTGTTATTCTATAAGATTTTTTGAATATAATTATATCTTATTTGTTAAACTTTCTTATTCTAAATATGTTATATTGTTACAAACATCAAATCTAATTGTCTCAATTCCATTTGACAGATTGCACATAATAGAATTGATTATTGGAATAAAATAACTATATATGATTTAAATCATACCATTAAAAATAATAAATTTTGAATCTGTGTACCACATCATAATCTCCAAACATACTCTCATCCATATCAAATAATTCTTTATAACATTGTAATTCCATTTTCTTCTCATGGGATAAGTGGTGATTTTATTGTGAAGCGGAAGGGGATACTCTAACACTCACTATTGAAGTATAATAATTGATATATTCATTTTGATAAAATGATAATATAGTATAAATTTTAATATTTCACCAGAAAAATGTTCTATTTCTATATCATAAATTTCAATTTTCAACATGGCCAAAATATGCCTAGAATGAGTTTTTAAATATTACCTTAGAGGTAAGATTTATGGATAATCCAAACACCATGATTTAACTATTCATAAATTAATTTATTTTAATTTTGTAGTAATATATATAATAAAAAATTTATTTACTTTAAATATTATAAAAATAGTGATCAACTTATGTGTACGTAAAAATGATGTTTTTCGAATAAATAAATTTTAATTTCATATTTTAGATCAATTTATATTAACTAATATAATAAGTATTGATGAATGATTTAAATATTTTTATATATAATATATATTACTATATGAATTTTAATCTATATAATGTCGATTACAATCCATCTAGTTAATTTATGTTTATCCTTTTATTAAAAAATGAATTTCCAAAAATCTCATGTTTGACATGTCCTGTGTTTTTTTATATATTAAAAATTTCCACTTCTGGGAATTTAATTTCATAAAATAAATTCCATATTTAGAATATTAATAATTAATAGATGTATATATGGTCACCTTAATCTTTTTTATATTAAATCGTAAATACAATAATTATAAATTCAAATGGTTAACCTCAATACGGGTTTACAATGGGCTAATCAATAAGGATAAGTGTGACTATGAGCTTGAAGTATTTTGTAGCACCACTGGTTGGTTATATTTAGTCCATAAACTAATAACCATATTATATTCATTATATTTGATCTTATTTTTCATTGAATTTTTAATCAAAATATGTTAAAACATTGAAAAAGTGACATGTTTGTTACATACTTCAATAACAAAAGGGAAACTTATCCCTCTACATTATCACACATACAAAGACTTTTATATCTTCTCATTCCCAAAAAATATATCTCCTAGAATTCCTTATAAATCTTATATATCTTTATCTCTTCCCAAATGTCTAACCCTATGTTCCATAAATAGAGATCTAATGGAGGTTTTTCTATGTGATAGAAATTGACCTCACAAATCTCTATCTAATTACTCTTTATTTTATCACCTTCAGTTAAAAATTAATAATTACAATATAATAATGATATAATATACCATAAAATTAGTTGTTATTATCAATATTTTTATAATTTTAATCAATCTCTATTTCCATCAAATAGGAAACAGAACCATTACTCAAGTTTACAACAGAATACCAGCTAACAAATAGATATAATTTGTCTTCCATCACCAATATATATGAATATTCTTGATAATGGAAGAAATTTATTTATATCATACGTATAAAATAATATTGATTAATTTTATTTAATTTATCATATTCTTATTTACACTTTTACCAAATAAAGAAATGATCATGTTTCTTTTGTGTATGTCTGAACAAGCCTATACTCCAAATGACGTGAGTCATTATCAATGGTAAAATTTCAGGATTGACTCTATAAATGTATATAATAAATTAATATATTATTTGTAAAATTAATTTCATTATGGAGATGATGTTATAATATCATATTAATAATAACTTTATCTTCATTTCAAAACCCTACATGACAAAACAAAATAGTTATCACCCGAAACAACAATAATAAAGAGATTTTATTCGTGAAAGAGGGATTATATGATATAAATGGATCATATAAGATATTATAATTATTTATATAATTCTTTAATACAGTAATAACATATTTAGTAATATTATACATGTGTTTAAATCGTGTTTACCTAAATGGAAGTCCAATCTAATTAAAATTCATATCTGTTATTACCACACCGTGACACATATGTTATTATGCGTATTTTTTTTATTTTTTTTTTTATATAATTAGGCTTAGATATTTTTTTAAATTAATTAATATTATTTATTATTAGTAATTTTAAATTAATTTTTGTTCTATTATGGGTGTCACAATTTTTAATTACCAAATAAGTTTGGAATATTTCTATAACATCATAATTTTGGATTTCCCTATGTTTTTAAAGGAAAATAATAATAAATACTTCATAAAATCCATATTATTTCATATAATTTTTATATTTATTTATTTTACATATATATTTTGATTATTCCGTTAATTTTCACTAAAATCATGTAATGAAATGTTAAAAAACATGTGTATTTAACGTTCAATTAGATATATTTTTCTTTCTTGTGAATATTTTTAAATATTGTTCTTGAAAAGTCATTTATATTATTTTTTTAATAAATGATATATTATATTACCCATGATATTTAAATTTATTTTAATAAATAATTTTAAATTATCCAGAAACGGTTTTTTTTGGACATTATTTAAAAAAGTTAAAACTAATGTTTTTAACTAATTTGATGTCAATGGTTTATCACAACAACCTAAAAGTTTTTCATATTTTTTGTTTGCATATATTTTATTTCAATGGATTTACATTAAAACTCTAAAATTAATTAATATTTTAATTTTTCCATTTTATTTTCTTTATTTTTAAAATGAAATTATTTTAATTCAATAAAAATATTTATAATGAATCAAGGTTTTCTATGATATATTATTAGTTTATTTTTCATTATGATTCTCATGAATTATTATTTTTTATGATAATTATATATTAAATTTATATTGAAAGTCAATATTTTTTATTAATATGATTATTTCTTAAACCTTATTCTATTTCTATCTATGTTTTTTTACCTTGAAAGTTATTAAATTGGCAGGGGAATGACTTGAATTTAATATTCTTTATCAATAACGATATTTATTTATATGGAATATAATTGCTGATTAATCTTTAAAAATAAATATATTCAAAATATATTGGATATGTAGTTATTGATGGGGATATAGTTATATACCCACTCAGTGCATTGAATAGACTCATTATAATAATATGGTGCCAAAATTAATTGTATATATGGTGTGTACCAACGAAATTATTAATCTTTCTTCCATTAGTATTTTATTATACCATTATCCATATTTATGTGGTTAGGATAAATGATATTATGAATTTCCTTCATTGATGATTGAAATATTATTTTAACTGAGATTATTTAATTCATATTACACCTTGATTCATTTGTTTCTCAAATTGTTAATTAAAAATAATGGTGTTTCTGTTATTTACCTTTCCATATTGATTATAACATAATTACTCAAGATTGTTTGAAATGTAATTTACAATTAATTTTTATATTATATCATAATTATTTTATTTTCTTTAGATAGGATATGAAGAGGATATCATTAAATCAGTTTCAAGGATGTGTAACATTTATTTCTGATATGTTTTATATATTATTACCAAAGTAAATTGGTCATTAAGTATGTATCGTTTTCATCAATATTACTAAACATATTTATCCATGATGATATTATCCAATGAATTATATTCTAGTGTGATAAGATAACAATTGGTTCATAGTTACTAGAGTAATGATTGTTACAGTTATTATTAGAGAATGTCTAGTGGATACAATGGGAACAATATTTTGGAAAAAAATATAATGAGCTATATAATCTGAAGAAAAAATTTGAGAATAATTCAATATTTAATATTTCATCTTGATGTTTTCTAACACAACACCCTAAAATAAATCATTATGATTTAGTTCTTGAATAAAAATCTATTTATTTTTTATATAAAAACATTATAATAAATAAAAAAATAGAACTTATTACATAGTAGGAACTTTTCCAATATCAAATTTAGTGAATAGAAAATTACATACAAATCCTTATAGTTGTTCAAAAAACATTATAAAGAGAACAATATATTTTATTTTCATATAAAAACTACAATAGCGAAGACATCTATTCTAATTCATCTAAGATAACTATGAAAAAATTTAATAAATGGGATGAGAATTCAAATGCTTGGTAAGGGGTTTTAAAATCAATTATATGCCTATTTTAAAATATATGGTAATTATAATATCTAACTAACCATTATAATATTAATTATATAATATTTTTGAATATAACTTTTTAATTCTATCATTTGGAAATATTATTGAAATTAATTATTCCTTAAACAATATATAAAACATTAATTTTTTTTCTATAAATCATTTTTAGAAATTATTAAATCATTTCTCTAAAAACAGTATGCATAATTTTGAAAACAAAAAACCAATTCCTTTTTAAACATTAATGGTGTACATGGGAGTACCTACTTGCTGAATAATGTGTTAAATCCCCAATTCCAAACTATATATAAAACATTCATGTACCAGTTTTCATACTATTTTTTTTACATTTCTTAACATATATATGTCTTTTACAGGATATTTCATTTTAAAAATATTCATACGTTAAATACATATGCACATATTTAGAAATATATTTAAAAAGTATGTTTCTTTAAAAATCAATCGTTATTCTTGATTCCCTCAAAACCCTATTCAAATGGACTTTTCATGGACAATTAATAAAAACATTTAACATCTACTAATTTTTACTTTCTTTCAAAACAACATAAATTTTTATGATATTTTAAACAGTATCATTTAAATACACATCCTCTAATAAGAATACTAAATAAACATTTAATGTATTTATTTTATTTATCACATAATATAATAGATAAATAAACATAATTATCCACAAGATATTATAAAGAAATCATTTTAAAAAATATATTTTAATTCATGGAAAAAATCCATGTACTTAATTATTGTTGAAGATATCTAATAATTAATGTTAAAACTAAATATGTATTAGGAATGGAGTTTATATTTTTGTTATGTATCACACACAGCCATGAAAATATGTTTATGTGAGGTCTAATAATTTCATCATGATAATATGATTTATTTTTCTATGTGTGACTCTTTATAAAAAAATTTACATATAATATTAATATAATATATCATATTATTATTATTATTATTTTTCTTAAATGATTAATTTCTAAATTGAAAATAAATTTTCCTTTGGTAATAATAATTCTTGAACATATAATTATTCTCATCCAAAATTGTTATTTTTAATATATGCTCATAAAATATAAATTTAGTAATACTTAAAAATAAAAAAATTGAGTAAATAAAATATTTTTCCTAAAATACAAATAGTTCTTCTAAAATGGTTTGATAAAAATGAATAATATCGCTTCCACAAAACCATATTAAAAAATTAAACATATTATCCCTTATGAAATTATAAATTCACATCCAAAAAAAATTTATAGATCTATAATAAAAATGAAATCCAAATAATGTATAATAAATTAAATTCAAACATAATTTTAATAAATACATAATTCTTCCTATGCCAAAATTTATCAGGGGCAACATAAAAATAAATACTAGTTATCAAATTGACATATTACATTTATTACATAGATACCACTTGGATCTCTAATTAATATTATATATAGGGAAACATATATAATATTTTAATAAAATAAAATCTTTGAAATATTTTTAATAGAGATAAATGTGGATATATAAATAGATCCACTACATTGAGTGAAGATGGACATAATGGATATGGTTTCTATAATTAGTGTGCATGAATAAAGGGTAAATGGTTGGTGTTGTTGGAGGGAAATGGAAGTCAAACACAAGTAAGAATTATTTCATATATATAAATATATTGATATATGATTGGCTTCCTTCAGATCCCATGGGATCGATGAATCATATTTTATGAATTATTTATTTTATTTTTTAATGAATCCAAATTTAACAATGGGCTGTGGGATAAAAGAGACAAGGAAACATACAAATAATAATAATTATCCAAATAATATATCAAATAGAAATATATATTATATTTATTATTTAATCATATAATACAAATATTATGATAGACAAACCAATGTTACAAAAAATTGTGTGGGAGACAACAAAATCAGAAGAGATAAAATGAAAATGAAATAACTTCATTATTCATTGACCTATAAAATAAATTAAAAACCAAACACATGTAGATCAGAATAATATCATAACCCCCATATTGAAAAGCCCATTCCTAGTGAGACATTCCTAGAAAAAAACTCTAACTTGTGATAGATAACATTCGATGACACATAGGCATTTGGAAGCCCTTATTGATGATCGAGGCTAGTTCAGATTCTTAATCAACATTCATTATCCCCCTATCTCGAACATATAGAAATTCTAGGCTCAATTCTTCCAAAGGAAATCTTGATCATGATCTATAAGATTGAACCCTTCCTCTAATCGAAATAAAATAATTTCATCGAGGATATCCCAAAAAACCACAACACTATTTCTCAATTAAAATTTAGTGAATTAAATTTATTTTAATAGTATTCATAAATTGTTTTCATAAAATATTAACACTTATATAATTAAACAAATCAAATAATACTTTAATGATATTAATTTAGGTGATATAAATATTTTTAATATATATAATATCAACAATTTTGATAAAAAATATTTATTTAAAATTATATAATAATTTATATAATTATAATCATATTCTTTTATTATTTATTCATAATTTTTAAAAAAAATATAACCAAAATTCATAAAATAATCTTCAAAGTATTTACATATTTACTATATTTTGAATGTAATTTTATATAATTTTTTAATGATTTATTATATCATTATGTATATATATATATATTGTATTATATAATACCTTTATAATGTAAATACTTAATTCGATTAGTAAAGAAAATTATATCTTTAATCATACTTTTACTAAAAAATTCTTATATTTGAAAAAATATACTACCTTTTATTATTAAGTGTTCATTTTTTTTAAATAATTTTTTTAAACTCATAATTTTGATTTAAAAAATCAAATCAAATATATATATATATAGATATAAATATACTATTTAAGAAATAATGTAATAATATTATAGTTAAAACTAATTTTGAATGTAAAATATATTTATAAACTGTTTTTTATTAAATTATTTATTAGTTAGTATTAATTCTTAAACTAATTATTAAATAATTAAAATTTCAAATTTATGGGATATTAAATTCATCACCCATTAATTGAATTATGTCCTCACAATTCATTAGTAATACTTAATAAATTTATGAATTTCCAACCTCTAAATTATGAAAAACAAAAATTATATGGGAACATACTTATCTAAAGAATATTATTCAATAATTTGTTTTGGTTTTACTCAAAAAAAACTATATAATTGAAGGATTTCTAGAGCATTTTTCTTATACCAATTAAAACACCCTGAACACACCCTTTCAGATTCAGTGTATGAAAATTATTATGTGATGTTTTTTAGAAAATATTAACCCAACCAATACACAAAACTTATTACATAAAATTTTCTTTTTCAATCTAGGTTTTGGAGAATATTTTTATAAACCAAGAAATTAAAACATTTTCAAGTTTGAATATATATTAATTTGTCTCAAATAATATGGAACATCATGTTAAAGATGAACTACACTCAACATTTAGTTAACTTCTCTTACATGCAAGATGATGTTGTACCTCCTTTTAATGGAGACCCTATTTAAAAAATAAATTACTAAAATATAATATACATTATTTGAAAAAATAATCTATATTTTTAATATGTAATTTATAAATTACATAGGGTTAATTTTTTATATTTTTCATATAAATTTTAGTTTTTTCTGAATAGTGAAGATACAACATTTAAGTTAACAAATACGTTTTTTAAATAATTATTAATTATTAATAATATTTCTTACTAGTTTTAAAGTAAAAATAAATAAATTATAAATATATTAGCACAATTTTGGTCATAAGAATTATTTTTTATTACAATTGGACAAAAACACATATAGAACATTTTAATATATTTACATTAAAATACCTCTCACTCACCACGCGTGTGGAATTGGAGTTAATCATAATTTTCAAACATATGTTAATTGATATTTGAATAGTGGAAATTTATGGTTTTAATCATTACAAAATTTTTGGTTCAATATGATCAACATAATTTTTGACAAAGAATATAAGTGAATGTTATTAAAATTAATTACAATGAATAAGGAAATATTATTTATAATAGGGGATAAACATTAATATTAACGACAAAAATGACTGTTATACTTTTCCAAAATACAAATTCTACCAATAAATCGACAATATATCTACTGGTTTTATATTTTATTGGTTATTGGTACATTATTAAGTGGTAATTCCCTATGTAGAAGGTTGTGTTCATAAAAATAAAATAAAGGAACGTTCAACACTATTAACATTTATAAAACATTGAAGTATGTAAGAAAATTTTATATTTTCAGTTCAACATATCTATATTAAATTTAAATGGGTTATTTGTATCATAATATTTGTTATATAATTTTTAGAGAGGGATTATTTACAAAAAAATCATATGAAACTCCAATATAATTATTATTTAGTTAATAAATGACTAAAATAAATGATACTACCAAAATTTAATGTGATGTATATTTATTTATTGATTTATTTAATTTTTTTATTAATATATATTTCTAATTAAATTTAATCAATATATATTTTAATTCCATTCTTATATTGATATATTAAAAATTAAAATAAAAAATAATAATGTCAAAATTTTTATTACTCCTACTTTACAAAAAATAATAATTTTTTAGTGGAATAAAAATAATAAAAATATTATATTATGATAAGTGATTTTAAAGAGTTAGTAAATACTGATTATTTTTTATTAATAGAATTATTTATCTTTTATAATTTTAATATTGTACCATATATTATA
Organism: Viscum album; assembly: GCA_963277665.1. Taxonomy (NCBI): domain Eukaryota; kingdom Viridiplantae; phylum Streptophyta; class Magnoliopsida; order Santalales; family Viscaceae; genus Viscum; species Viscum album. The sequence goes on from OY728160.1 coordinate 573,649,440, forward strand.
AAAACCATGTTATCGTGGTCTAGGTTTAAGCAGTGTTTTAGCACGACACATGAAGATATTTTTCAATTAATTTACAAAACACAATCATTTTTTATTTTAAAATTTATTTATAATATAAATAATTAATTGAATCTATATATCCTAGTATATCTTGGTTTATTTTAGTTTTAATGGTAAAATTACTTTGGTTTTAAAACATATTAATTTAATTAATACATATAAGATAAAATTGGGTAACTATAGAAGTTAACATAACATATTATTAATATGAAAATATTTTTCAATTCTAGTGTTTTTAATATACCAAACATACCCATTATTCTGTTATTTGTACTTTTATGAAAATTAGGGAAGGTAGTCCTACAATTAATGAATACATTTAGGTATTTATAACTGTGTTACTCCCCCTCCACTATAAAAAACCAAGATCTCTACCCATCACATACACTACTCTAGCCACGTTGGCTAAACTAATTTCTACCAACATATATCATAAACATCTTTCTCCTTATCCTAGTGGCTAAAACATAGTGAGAATGTAATCTAAGGAATCCATTTTTTGAATACCAAAAGGAGTTACTAAATTAAGAGATAAAAAAATTCTTTAAGATTTTTAGTTTTATTTTCATTATCCAATCCTTAAATTCCATATTTCATTATTATATAAAAAATATTATCATAGATAAAATAAGATGATGTTATTTGAATGATTATTCCAACAATTACACACAATTCTATTTAATTGATAATGAAGATCTTATTTATGTGTAGGGAAAACTACCACCTCGTGAAAAAATAATTGATCACATTATACATTACCACATCTAATGGTGGATATTATGCTTGAAAATATGTTTATATTTGATATAAATATGATATTAATTTTTTATTTATAAGTTTATTATCCTTTAATAACACATATAATTAATAATTTCAATTTATTGTCAATACAATAACATCATTGGGGGATGTATGGACTACAACCTTTTGATGTGATGTGATTCATTCACATTATACATGGAACATATTAAATAATTTTTTATAAAATATATATTAAACTTATTACATAAATATAATAATAGAATTATAATATACAGGTATTTAAATGTCATTTACTTTTCATTCTATTAATAGGGAATTGAAATTAATATAGCATTCATGTGTACGTATAGACTACTGTCTCCATAAATTGTGCATTTCATTTCATATCTCCAATATTTTTAGATTATTATAAATAAATATGTTCATAATATATATGAAAATTAAATAGTTTTTTTTATTTTCTATATGATTAAATAATTTTTTAATTAACAGGATTACCAAATTACATGTCAAAACGTTTTTGAGAAAATTAGGCAATTAACACCAGAAATATAAAAAATAATGGTAGAGTGTTAACATATGTGTAATAAAATATTTTAAGAAGTTAATATATGATTTTATAAAAAATATTATTCTTCTGTAATAAGTTACTAACATATCGTAATGTAATATATTAGTAAATAAATACCACACAACAAATGGAATGTTAGAGTAAGATATTTCATCTCAATTTACATTCTAATGAGTCAAATATATTATTACTCACCAATTAACATTTAAATGGTGTTTACACTTCCTCTTGACATGTTATATCCTAAATCTACTTAATTTCATGATCCTATATGTTTTATTTTATTCCATAAAAGATATTGTTCTTTAAATTTTTTAAAGTGGTATCATACATAATTGAATGATTGAATATTATTTTCCTTAAAAAATTTCTCAATGGTTATCATTGCAATCTCAAATCATTATTTTGATGCCTATATTTCACATGAAACAATAACATTATGGTAATAATATTTAAATTTAAATTTTCTATAATATTTTTTTTATATGTTGTATATTATTATTTCTTATGCCATATATAATATTACAAACAATGTTTAAATGTACAAGTATTTTATTGACTATGGAATGGTTGAAAAATATGTATTGTAATTTCAATATGGATATTTGATCCTGAATATTTTTTATTAATTAAATTGATTATTATTTAATAGGAATACATTAAAAGGTATGACATGGGTGCTTCCTGGTTATTGGTATCCCCTCGATGCATCAATATTCTCATGAGGTGAAATATTTGGTAAAAATAGAAGGGTTTTAACCTTTATCTAATTTTTCTTGTGAATAGTCTTGACGACACTAGTTCGTTGTACTGAGGAATCATAGAGTCCAATAAATAAAATTTTTACTCATTTATAGTTAGTTATTATTCGTCCATTATAGTTTTTTTCAATTTAAATATGGATACATTTCATTCTCAATTTATAGATTAATGTGGCATGAGTTTCAGTTTGTTAACTTCCCATTTTGATATTGCCTTATGTATTTTTTGAAATGTTATGTATTCATAGTTTTCTAACATACAATGGAAATTTATTTTTATTGATACATTATTGGTTCCACATTACGTAACAATAATGAGAATTGGAACTAATGATTATTCTGTTTCCATTCCCAATGCTATGAAGAGGGATTATTTGAATTAGCGTTCACGGAATCAATGAATTTCATTTTATAATGAATCATATTTTTGTTTTTTCTTCATAATGTATTATGAGTATCATGATTCATACTGGATTTCCAAAACATTTTATGTAAAAGTTACTTCAAGATTTTATTCCTCATAATATTGCCAATGTGAAAACATAATGGAACGACTATGCAGTTATGGGGTTAGGGATTTTGAGTTGGTATCGAAGTATGTTTAGCTAAATCATTTGAATGTAGATTTATAAATCATACATTAAAGAGAATAAACATAAGAATTTAATTGAGGATAAGTATATAAGAACATCCTAAATTTTTTTACGGTAGATATTATGCGGGTATTTTTATAAATACATCCATCTCTGGATAATGCAAGTAGATGTGGTTCTACAATAGATATACCTAGGAGTAATAAGTATGTGAAAGGGTGTCATACCTAACTCTGTGTAATATAGTAAATGATCATGGGCTTTAATTCACACCTAGTTTGACTCACCCAAGGGATACACATATGAAAACTAACATTTTAGTTACGAACCATCAAGACGGATCTCAGTAGAATATGACAATATATAACCAAGGATAAACCTAAGGTGTCATTTATTAGATAATTACAATCCAGTATTTAGGCATCCTATAAGAAAATTCCATCATTATGTGGTTTTCTATGATGATAAATATTACCCACACTCAATCGTCTAGTATCTATTATTGGAAGGAAGTATATGGAACTATGTTAACAATGAGTTTGAATAATAAATTAATGATGATATGTAAAATTGAATAATCACTGGAGTAAAGGATGTTTTAATCATGAATAATAATATTTCCGGGAACAGGATTAATTATGTGTACATTAACCCACTCTCAGACTCACTAAGGAAGAGAATGTATCAGTTCACTAAGGATTGGGTAATAGTGAACATGTAGGAAACTAGATTCAGTTTCTTCTATGTCATAAATGTCGGAAGAATAACCCAATTGAATTTTATAAAAGGTCAAGAATATTTTTTGACTATGTAATACAAATAGGAAAATCAAATTACTGTAATAGAAAAATGAGGATTTTGGTTGATGAAATAAATGGGAATATTGGCCTCTCTAAGACACCATCGATAGTTAAATGATTAAATCATGGAATGAATGTCCATTATGAAAATTGATGTTCCAAGTGGAATGATCATCAAGGGAATCATCAAGGTGGTGTGATAAATAGTTAGTTTTCTAATGATAATGAGACACCTAATGAAATGAAAAAGAAAATGGTATTATATATTTGGATGTGGTATCCTTTTTAATGGATTAAGGATTATGTATAATAATCTCGTTGTTTGTGAACATGGATTGAATAAATATATTTTTTGAATATGTTATCACAAAATGAATTGTCATAAGAATGATACAATAAATGAGGATTGATTTTTTTACCTTTTATTTAGGTATTTGATATCATATGTTGATTGGTACGAAGAAAATTAGTTCATTACAATGTTAAAATTTTTGGAAAACATGTTATTGAGGGAAAGAAAACCCTTAATATGTTTCTAATGTTTAGATAATGATGATGAAAATATTATATTGGAAATTTTATTGATTATCTTCGATGTAATTAAAAACTTGTTTTAAACTGGTCTATTCGATCATTTATGGAGTTTATAACATTTTTCATTAATATAATATGTATTATTACATATTTCATATAAAAAAATTGGGATAGATTCATTCTTCTAATATTTTTTATTGTTATTTGATTTATTTCCATTTCTAAGAGGAAACATGGTACAGTTATTCACATGTTTGAAATGTGAAAATATGGAGATGCTACATGTGGATTAATGGATAATGATATGTTCATATTGAAAATATGGAAACTATCATTGTAAATTGATAAATCAAATATTTTTTGGAAATTTTAACCACTTATAAAATCTATTATGTTTAACATTGATTACAGATTTATAGATTAATATATTACACCACTGTACAATGATTTTTGTTCCCATATATGAGGTAGAAATAGTTTAAGGCATGACCATATCATACGATTGTAGAAACATTCCAAGTAAGTATATTTACTTATATTTTTAAATAGTGGAATAATTCATTAACTCTATGAAATATTATTTTGAAATGAAAATTTATATACTTATACCATCCTTTTTTTTGAATAAAATGGCCATTAGATCATCAAAGATTTAGGGATTTCTATAGTTAACCTTACCCTTATATTGTTTTCTATCTCTCTCCATTGGAAACAGAATTTATATTTTTCCTCTATATCAATGATTCCATATCCCACTGATGGTTTCCTACTAGGGTAACTTGTTATGTGACCATTGTAAATGATGATATCTCTTATTAATAATATTTTTCAATAACCATATTTTTGATGTGGTTCTTCCAACAATATTATTTTTAAATATAAATTCCTTTTGTACTGTGATAAAAACAATATTGTATGGTGACAATTTAATTATGGTGCAGATAATTTAACTCCCCGTAACATTAAAATATTTTAATTTTAGAGTAAATATTATTTTGTCTATATTTATACGCAACACCAGGTTTAAATTATGATATACACAACACATAGTAATGTTGCATTACAAGACAAACATGTTTTTAAGAACATTTAACGGAGTACCAATTTATAATCTATAAATTTAAATTTTCATAAATTATATTTTTAAAAATAATATTCATTTCAAAATATATAATGTGAAAATAATATTAGGATTAATTTTAGGTTTTTTTTGACAAGATTCATTTATTGATTTAAAGGGAGAATAATAAATTTTATTTAAAAAATGAATTTTTTTAAATAATTATTTATTTAAAATTATATTTTAAATTTGATTTGAAGTAAAAATAGATAAATTATCAATATATTACCAAAATTTTGGTCATTGGATTAATAATTATATTTAAATTGAACATAAAAACATTTTTATATTTTGAAATTTTATTCTTTTAAAAAACCTGCTTTCTTTTTCTGGGTTTGAGATTAGCATTATTCGTAATATTTCCACCTCTATTATTTGAATTTTAAAAAATAGTCATACATTTTTGTAGTTGGTAAAATATTTTCTTAATAACAACATCAAAAAAAATATTATCCAAAAATATTATTGAATTGAACAAAATTAAATATGATGAGCAATATATGACTAAGCATAATTAGGGGCTAAAACATAATATTAATGACCAAAATGTCCTAGGAAACATGTCTAAAATCCATTTTATTACAATTATAAAACACATAAAGACATTATTATAATTTTATGGGTTACATGGGATATTATTAAAAGGATTTTTACCGAATTAATGGTTATATAATGGAAATATAGAAATGGTAACTTTTTTAACATTTAGCATTTATAATACATTGAGATATGTGAAAACATAATATTATTGGTTATATATATATATATACATTTCTGATATAAATGGTTAAAATTTTCATAATAATTATAATTAATTTTTACATATGTTTTAGTGAATTATATTCTTATGAATTACCATCATAGTGCCAATAAGCCCATACCCAAGTGGTAAGGTCTCCTGCTTGGCATCCAAGAGACCAGGGCTCGATACCGGGTGGAGGTGAATTTCCAGATTACTGTAGTATTATTGTAGCTGTGACTGTTCGATATTGTAGCAGCCAGAACTATTCAGCTGATTTGGGCCTTCGGGCCACCAGTTTGGGCCTAAGGGTCTCCAGGGCCTTCATGTCATCAAAGGACTTTATGAAACAGGGCCTTCGGGTCACGTAGACAATGGAGTAGCCCAGTTCGCACAGAACAGGCTCCAGAAGGGGATTAGAGCAACATGATTAGTAGCCACCAGATGCAGAGCTAACTGGATTGGAAGAATGAGAGGGTATGACAGCTGCCATCGGGACCAGGCACCGTGCATATTTGTACGAGGAAATTCTAGCCGATCAGCAATACAAGGTGGGAGCTAGGTGGTCATGGATGCAGAAAGATGTGGAGGGGTAGTTCAAGTGGGCTGGGCCTATGGGTCATGTATTGGGCATCATATGCCTCTGGGCCATCGGATTATGTATTGCGAGTTTTTCGGGCCATATACCTTGGGCCTACAGGTCATGTACGGGTTCCCCTTCAACCCTTAAAAGGGGGATTATCCATAATAAAATAAAAAAGAAGGCCTTCGGGCCATTCAGGAAAATACCATCATAGTGTTAATTTAGGTAATAATTGATGGAGTTAAATGATGTTATAAATATTAAAATTGATGTATATTGATTGAAATATTGTCATTAATTACGTTTTAAGATTAATATATCCTATTAAAATGATTTAGAGCTTAAATATTATAATTATAATATAATTTGAATAATTTTAAATTAAAATCAAATAATAATTCCAAAAATGATATTATTGTTATTTTAGAAAAATGATATTAAATTAAATATATTAAAATTATAAAACTCATGTTATTATTTTTATTTATAATAAAGTGTAAATAAATATTAAATATTATATATTAACAGACCAATTAATATTTTATATTTATCATATTGACCAATATAATCATTTTTAACATAGTACCTGTATGAGCAGTGTTTTAGTGTGTCACATGTGCTTGTTTTGAAAATAATTTCCATAAAACTTGGTATTATTATTTTGTAAAAAATATTTAATATTTCTAATTAATTATATCAATATTATGTAAAAAACATCACTTCATTTTTTTCTTAATGGTTTAATTACATCATTTGGAAAACTAGGTTCTTTATTAAAAACTAAAAAATGAAAATTGGGGAATCATTCAAGTTAAGGAACAAAATATTTAAAATACCAATTTTATTGTGTGGTAGTGTTTTAAATAGACCATTATTTTACATTTCCTTCTTATTATATAATTTTGAGTGCACTTTAGGTATGATATTACATCCTTTAATGAATTTTTTTTGTTTTTATAGGAGTGTCAGTCCACTCCACTATAATATGGAAAGAACTCTACCACATAATCAAACCTCTAAAACCACATTAGATTGAAATATATCTGAAAAAATATCCCATAAAAATCCCACTCATAATCCTATATTATTCCCCTTTTCATATATAATTATATGGAATCACTTTGGTGAAATAAAAAAAGTTACCCAAATAAGAGTTAACAAACTTCCACAATCTTTTAGTATTATTTCCTATCTCTAATCCCTAAAATCCTTATTTTAGTCTTATATAAGAACACCAGTATAATAAAAATAATATTTTTTTATGTTAATGGTTTTACCAAAACTTATTCATGTTTCCATTAATAGATAACAAACATATTGTTTTCGTGTACATTTAACTACCGCCTCACGAAACAATGATTGTTCATTTTTTAAATTACCGCTGATCATGGTGGCCATTATGATGGAAAATTTATTTATAATATATATATATATTATATTTTTTATGCTTTTTTGTTTTTTTTAATTTTTTGATCCTTTTATTACATATACAATTATGCATTACAAATTTCAATAATGAAATAACATATTTTGGTGAAGTGTGAACTGCCTTCCCATCGAAGCGATGTTATTCGTTCAAACAATACATAGAACATACTATGGATTATTTTAATAAAAATATATGAAATATGTTACATATATAGGGTAATGTAATTTTAATTTAATTATTTAAAAATATAATTTACTTTTCATTCATTAAATATGTAAAGTAAATTATAGTAGTGACCATTCATACGTAAGACCATCCATCTCCATGAATGGTGTGTTACATTTATTATCTCAATTAATTATAGTTAATTCTAGATAAATATGTAATTAATATATATGATAACTATATAATGTTTTATACTGTGGAAATGATGAAATCATAATCTATGTCACATGATTAGAAGATAATAACTAAAAACATAATTGAGAAAATAAGGTAATTAAGAACCAGAATAGATATAATAATTAAAGAGTTTTAAAAAATGAGTAATTATATATTGTAATAAATAAATATATGTTTTATATACATTATTAAGGTTGTTTTACATGTTAATAACATATTTTAAATCATTATATAGGTGTATAAAGACCATATACCAAATAATGATGTTTAATGTGTGATATTTCATTATAATTTACATTCAATTGAGGCTTATTTTTTGTTAAGCTAAAATTCACGTTTATATGGTGTTTATTATAAGAACTCGGATCTTTGTTCAGGTACGTTTTTCCTTTTTTCTGGAGTTTTTAAGAAAAATGGGTTTTCTGGAAATTTTCAAAGTACACGCCGTGTACTTTCTGAGTACACCCCGTGTACTCTATTCCGGCTTGAAGCCATGTGTTGGCCATGTCTGGGCCACACACACGGTGTGTAATGCTGAGGTGGAGGTCAGTTTTTCAGAGTATGGAATAAATTGAAGTACACGCCATGTACTCTAAAAGTACAAGTCGTGTACTTTTTTTCATTAAACGGACTGGGGTCGCGTCTAACCCACATATCTGTAATCTTCTCCAGTTTTTGACCATCTGAGAGCGTCCATACGGCCAGATCTTCGACGGTGTCCTGCCTCGCCGTCCGTTCTCCGTTTTGACCACGGTCAATTGCGTTGGAATCACAGCGGTGAGTTCATCCTTCTTCTTGAGTCTTGTTTCTTGATTCCTCCTCGTTTCCAAGTTATCGTGGGATGAACATTTTGTGCGTTTTGTTAGATCTACATCGTTCTAGGGGGAATTTGTCGTCGAGGTTCACGTATATCGATCTCCTATGATCGAGGTAGGTGGTTTGTGACTTTCTGTAGAAAGTTGATGAGTATTTTGTGCAATTTCCACCAATTCCCTTGAACGGGGTATTGCGTGTTTCCTGTTTTGCGCTTGTTGCTTTCCTGCTTTTCATGGTTTCTTTAGTAGAGGTAATTGCTTGTGATTAGAGTAATTTGTTTGTGCTTAGATTGCTTTGCCATGCTTGTTCTTCCTGTTTGGTGTTTTTCCAATTGTCATGCCTAGTCCTAGGATAGTTGAACTATTGTTTTATTTATTGATGTTGATCCTTAGTTGATAGCCAATTAGTTCTTGAGGTTTACTTTGATGATATATATGCACTGAGCTTGTTTAGATATACTCCGGACTGTGAGAACCTAGAGTAGTAGACCAAAGGGAGAATTGATGGAAGGGATTCTCTAGAGTGTCTTTTAATTACAATGCGAGACCAACGGGAGAATTAATGGAAGGGTTTCTTCAAAGTGTCTTTTATTTATGATGCAGGCCACAGGGGGAATTGACGTTGAGTGATTCTCTAGAGAGCCTTTAGCACGATACGAGACTACAGGGGGAATTGGCAGTGAGTGCTTCCCTAGAGAATCTGCTTTTTACGTAGCTAAACCAAAGGGGTGAGACTGTGTGTGCCTCCCAGAGGGTTTCTAGTACTTAGTGGTTAAACCATAATGGTTAGACAATGAGATCTACACAGAGGGTTACCTGTTTTCTTGTTTTTGATGATTGTTTTATTATGTACTTTACTTGTTAGAACTATAGATTGTAGCAGCTTGTGTTTTACTGTTTACTGCTTCTTGTTTTATTATTTCCATGTATTCATTGACTGTTCGACACAAATATTTGGGTGATTGCCTTATGGAATTGTATCTCACACCATGTTGGTGCCATGCTTTTGGGCCCAATCAGACTATGTTGCTGCAGGTATAGACAAGGGCAAGCGCCCTTCTACTTCAGGGTCTTGACTGCATCAGGAGCTGGGAAGCATGGGACCGAGCTGTGGCTCGTGATGCTAAGGAGATTATTTTGTTTCTTTTGCACTTGGTTTCAGTTTTATTTCATCACGTTGTTGTGTTTGTTGTTTCGTTTAGACACTTGTACCTACTACATCATTTTCATCATAGTTATATATCTACATTGCTTCCGCTGTTTGGTTTCTGTTGTTATGCATGTTTTTTACTACATCTTCTATTTATTGTTGTTTTCTTACCTTACATACCTTACCTAATGAGTGCATAGTTTCCCCACTGACTCACCAAGGCCCTCGCTGCTAGTCGGCAGCCTCTGGAATTCAGATAAACGCGTTTGAGGTCATGTGGCGACCGGGTACGGGCCACCAGTGGAGGGGCTCTGGAATCGGGACGTTACAATGTGGTATCAGAGGTGTTCTTTTCTATTGCTTTACTGTTTGGAGACCTTTTCCAGGGATAGGACGGATTCGGTACTTGACATCAATCTATTTTATAGAGTAGCTAACTCGTGTACAGGGAAAAGACATACTACCTCGTTAATTGCAGTTTTCTGGTTTTGAGATTTTATGGTTGGTATGTTTTCACCTAGAGTGATTCGTGTGACATGTGTGGTTATTGTTTTGATATTTTGGTTATTTTTCTATTTTAACCCTATGAGATGAGGCATTCCATCTATTGAATCATATAGGAACTTTTAGAAATCACATGTCATGCATTCTTGCCATGCCATCTTGGGTGCATTAGCGATTGCATGCTGTTGTGATAGGCTCTGTGTAGATTATGCATACTGTTGTGATAAATGCTTGATAGATTCTCTGCTGTTATGTTTGAAAACTGTCTATATTGGTCCTTGCTTAAAAAAGAACACCGAATTTTGGTTCTTGAGGTGTTATGGGCCCTCACGGATCAGAATTTGGCACCTTTTCCCTTGTTTTAGTGTTTCTGGAATTCTGCGCAGTTTCTAAGCTACTGCCCAGAAAAACCCATAATACACGACGTGTACTTTTTATATAAACGCCGTAAAGTTTTTAGGCCATGTCACTGACCATGTTGGAAGAACACGGTGTCGTGGGAGTAACTTTGGGAACACGCCATGAACTAGTGGTACCCGCCGTGTGAGTTCGTGGTCGTGTAGCCGACCGTGTCACTAACAACACGGGTTGGGGAAGCTTGGGTAGAACATGTCGTGTCCATAGAGAGCAAGCCGTGTAGTCTTGTACAGGTACCCGACCATGTCACAAACAACACGGGCCGGCGTTACCTTCCTTTCCACATGCCGTGTTTATTCGGAACACGCTGTGTAGTCTTTCCCAGTACCCAGCCGTGTCACGAACAACATGGGATGGTGTCTCCTACGCTTATGCATGTCGTGCTTGTTCAGAGCACGCCGTGTAATGTCCAGCCGTGTGGATGGTCGTGTACTCAACAACACGGACCGCCGAAGCCTTGTCTAGTGCACGCCGTGTTTGTTTCGAAAACGCCATGTAGTCTCAGGTTGTGTCAGACCGTGTGGGTTAGTCGTGTAAGGAGACTCGGGAAGGGGAATAGTTTTCAAGTAAACACCATGTGTGGGGGTCAAAACGGCGTGTAGTTTGTAGAGTACATGACTTTTAGGGCAGGGGTACATGCCCATGTCAGTGGTTTAAGAAGACAGGCCGTGTAGTTTTATACACACCGTGTAGTCGTGTTTTTCAATCTTGTGTGTTTTTCTTCCCCTATTCCCATTTTTTACTCTGGTGTTTCTTGTTATTGTTTTCATAATCTAAGGTGTGCTTTTGATCTTTTAGATCTATGCCTCTGAGACGTCCCCTGGTCGTACATCTGTCATCAGGCAGTGATCAGACGCCAAACAGGGCTGATCAGGGACTTCCTGTCGATCCCCCAGCCGAGCCAGCCTTGGAACCATTTGTTGTACCAGTTGTGGGCGTCGATGCGCAGTTTAGGGAAGGTTTTATGAGGTTGATGAAGGCCTTCCAGGGAGAACCGACTCTTGCCTCATCTACAGTAGACTTGACGCGGGTCTTTCAGCAGCAGCATCCTCCCACGTTCTCAGGGGAGGGAGGAACTCAGGATGCAGAGTCATGGCTGGAGGCCATTATGACCATCTTCGAGCATTTGGAGATGCCTCCAGAAAGGTGGGTCAAGCTCGCCACCTACATGCTCCCAGACTACGCCAAGAGGTGGTGGGACGTGATCTCACAGGCGGGTCAGCAGTAGGCTATGACTTGGGAGGAGTTCCAGCGCGTGTTCTACGACTACTTCAACCCGGAGACCCTGAAGGCCGATTGATCCCAGGATTTCATGAGCTTAGAGCAGGGTACTCTATCTATCATGGATTATTCCTCTTGTTTCACTATGCTACAGTGTTTTACACACCTTCGGGATGGGAGTGGGGTGTTTTTGGTGAGGATGTTTGAGGGTGGACTCAAGCGGGAGATTCTCTCATAGGTGAACATCTTCCAGCTGACTTCCATTAATTCCATCGACAACCAGACATTGATTGCGGAGCAAAACTTGAGAGACTCTAGAGCTACGAGGTAGGGCGGTTCTGCTTCCAAAGCTATCTTTCCTTCAGATGACAATATGAAGCGTCATTGGGAGACTACGTGCGGTGATTCAAGGAAGCGTGATGCCTCATCCAGAAGCCATGTGACAAGCTATCAGTGTGGACGGACAGGGCAAACGAGGCCACAGTGCCAGAGGGACCCAGTGGAGTGTCGATCGTGTGGCAAGATGGGTCACCTTTAGTGCTTCTACTTAGATTTCTCACCAGCAGCAGGTGACCGGGGTTCTTCCATGACTCCTCGTTCAGGAGCATCCCCACCAGTCTCTCACTAGTCAGAGAACTGGAGTTCTTCCAGCCATTCGGGCTAAGGTGGAGGTTGAGCCTGTGGTGGTCAGCCACCAGTCCCTTAGCACCAGCAAGGAATTTTAGCTCAGAGTGGTCAGTCATGGGTACAGGGCCGCGGTGCAGGCCAGTCTTTCGCCGTGGAGCAGACTTATCATGAGCAGGATCCCGAACCTTCTACTATTCTAGGTACGATTTTGGTAGCCTCAGTTTTATCTTCAGCCCTTTTCTATACTGCTGCTATGCATATCTTTATCTCTATTTCTGTTATGGAGAGCCATGGACTCTGCATCTTTTCTTCTGCTGACTTGTTGACACTAGACACATCTTTGGGAATGAGGACATCTAGTGTATGCCAGTGTAGAGAGTACCCTCTCAAGGTTGCAGGGTATCACTTCTTATGGGATCTCTATGTCCTAGCGATGACAGGATATGATGTCATCTATGGCATGGACCGGTTGATTTCCTTCCAAGCAGTCGTTGACTGTTATCGCCGCAGAGTCAGTTTCATTTCACCAGAGGGTGAATCATTCCTTCATAGAGGTGAATGGGACGTTCGGGTGAGTCGGGCAGGAATCGAGCATCTTGGGATAGGAGGAGTGACGGCCCAGATTGCTAGTCTTTATCTGGATGATCAGGGGACTCCACAGTTGGACTTTCCTCCAGTGGTGGATCACTTCCGAATGTCATTCCAGAGGACTTTTCTAGTTTTCCTCTAGAGAGTGTGGTATAATTTTCTATTGAGCTCGATCCAGGAGCGGCAATGATGTCCATTCCTCCCTATAGGATGGCCACACCTGAGTTGCAGGAGCTCAAGAAGCAGTTGGAGGAGCTACAGGCTAAGAGTTTCATCCGACCCAGTACTTCTCCTTGGGGTTTTCCTGACCTATTTGAAAAGAAGGAAGACGGTACCGTTCGACTATGTGTGGATTAACGGAAGCTGAACCAGTTGTTGGTCAAGAACTGATATCCATTGCCATGGATGGATGACCTTTTCGATCAGCTTTGAGGAGCCCGAGTGTTCTCAAAGATTGACTTGAGGTCCGGTTATTATCATTTGCACGTTAGACCATCAGATATGCCTCTAATAGCCTTCAGGAGTAGGTACGGTCTTTACGAGTATACAGTCATGCCTTTCGGACTCACGAATGCACCTGCAGTTTTTATGGCACTGATGAACCGAGTGTTCCATCCTTACTTGGATTCAATCGTCGTGGTATTCATGGACGATATCTTGGTGTACTCTCACACTTGACACAACCATGCCACCCATCATTAGATTGTTCTGAGTACACTAAGAGAGTATCGGCTTTATGCTAATCTCTCGAAGTGCCACTTCTGGATAGATCAGATTCACTTCTTGGGTCACGTCATCTCAGAGGCAGGACTTTCTATGGACCCAGGGAATGTGAGAGTTGTAGATTCATGGGAGTAGCCGAAGAAAATTTTTGAGGTACGGCGCTTCCTAGGGATTGCTGGATACTAGAGACGCTTCATTCGTGACTTTTCCCGTTTAGAAGCACCCTTGACTGGTCTGACCAAGAAGAGGGAGACGTTCATATGGTCAGATTCTTGTGAGTCAGCCTTAAAGGAGCTGAAAGGGAGGTTGACATCAGCACCGATACTAGTCTTGGCAGAGCTAGGCACGATCTACATTGTTTACTGTGATGCTTCGGGTATTGGTCTCGGAGATGTACTTATGCAGGGAGAAGGAGTCGTTGCGTATGGGTCTCGGTAGCTGAGGCCACATGAGATGAACTACCCTACGCATGATCTAGAGTTGGTAGATGTTGTTCATGCCTTGTGCTATTGGAGACACTATCTTCTGGGAGATCACTTTGTGGTCTTCACTGACCACAAGAGTCACAAGTATATCTTCACTCAGCGGGATCTAAATCTGAGGCTGCGCAGGTGGGTTGATTATCTACAGTCTTTTGACATCGAGCTTGCCTATACGCCAGGAAAGGGAAATGTCGTGGTAGATGCGTTGAGTAGGAGAACTCTGATTCAGGCAGTTCAGGAGGACAGTAGTGAGTGGCAGCTGATGGATCTGTTCTTTTATATACATCTAGAGGTGCACGATAGAGGGGGACATAGTTTTCTATATTCTGTAGCTGGTACCTCCACGCTACTTGATCATGTATGAACAAGGCAGCTATCAGACTAGGAAGGATTAGTCTTGCGGGAGGGTGTGTCAGGAGAGGACCCTCTTCCTGGATGGACAGTGGGCGAGGATGATATATTGCGCTTCCAAGGACGAATGTGGGTGCCAGCAGACATACGCGAGGAGATGATGCAGGATTTTTATTCCTTTGTTTGGGATGTTCATCCTGGAGTCATCAAGATGTATCGGGATCTTCATCGCCTATACTGGTGGCCATGTATGCAGAAGGATGTTGCTGTCTTCGTCATGAGATGTTCTACATGTCAGTAGGTGAAAGCAGAGCATCAGTGACCAGCAGGCCTTTTACAACAGTTACCCATTCTGGAGTGGAAGTGGAATGATGTTGCGATGGACTTCGTGACTGGGTTTCCAGGGTCACCGCGAGGGAACGACTTTGTTTGGGTTGTCGTTGATAGACTTATGAAGGTTTCTCACTTCTTTCCAATCAAAAAGACCTTTAGTGTTGATGATCTGGGATGACTTTACATCAGAGAGATTGTGCGTCTGTATGGAGTTCCGCGCACTACTATTTCAGACAGAGAAGCGAGCTTTAACTCTTGGTTCTGGCAGGGACTTCATAAGGCCTTGGGTAGACAGGTACTTTTGAGTATGGCATACCATCCCTAGACTGATGGCCAGTCCGAGCGCATGATCCAGGTGCTTGAGGATATGCTCTGAGCTTGCATCCTTGACTTTGGAGGTTATTGGGAGAAGCATATCCCTCCGGTGGAGTTCACCTACAACAACAGTTTCCATGCGACCATTCAGATGGCACCATATTAGGCTTTGTATGGTAGGCCATGCCGATCACCCTTATGCTGGCTGGAGGCAGGAGAGGCAGCTTTGCTGGGACCTCGTCTTTTTCAGGAGGCTTCAGAGTAGATAGAGATGATTTGGAAGAGCATGCCTACAGTGCAGTCTCAGCAGAAGTCTTATGCGGATCAGCAGAGATGACCTCTGGAGTTCAAGGTTAGTGATCAGGTTTTCCTACGTGTCTCACCATGGTTGGGACACAAAAGGATTCGAAGATAGGGAATTCTTTCACCGCGGTATATCGGACTGTTTGAGGTCTTGGAGAGAGTGGGTCTGGTCACCTATTGGTTGAAGCTACCTCATAGGTATCGGGGCATGCACAACGTCATCCACATCTCTCAGCTCCAACATTACTTTTCAGAACCGTCTCACGTCTTTCAGCCTGAGGAAGTCGAGCTTGAAGCGGATGCGTCGTTCGAGGATCATCCTATCCGGATTGTTGATCGCAGTACAAAGGTTCTCTGCGGGTGGTCTGTTCCTCTGGTACGAGTGATATGGCAGCATAGACGAGTATAGGACGAGACCTGGGAGAGGGCGGCCGATGTATGATCGCAGTGGCTAGAGATGTTCAGGGATTCTTCTTCTCCACCTCCTTAGGGAAATTTGGGGATGAAATTCATTAAGCGAGGATGTTTGTAAGAACCCGGATCTTTGTTCAGGTATGTTTTTTCTTTTTTCTGGAGTTTTTAAGAAAATCTGTTTGTTTGGAAATTTTCAAAGTACACGCCGTGTACTTTATGAGTACACGCTGTGTAGTCTGTTCTGGCTCGAAGCTGTGTGATGGCCATGTCCGGGCCACACACATGGTGTGTAAGGCTGAGGTGGAGGCCGGTTTTTCAGAGTACCAAAAAAATTGAAGTTCACGTCATGTACTCTAGAAGTACACGCCGTGTACTTTCTTTTTTTCATCAAAGGGACCGGGGTCACCTATAACCCCCATATCCATCTTTATCCCTAGTTTTCGACCATCCGAGAGAGTCCGTACGGCCGGATCTTCAACGAAGTCCTGCCTCGACGTCTGTTCTCCATTTCGAGCATGGTCGATTGCGTTGGAATCGTAGTGGTGAGTTCTTCCTTCTGCTTGAGCCTCGTTTCTGGATTCCTCCTAGTTTCCATGTTATTTGGGATGCACTTTATGTGCGTTTTATCAGATCTACATCGTTCTAAGGGGAATCTATCATCGAGGTTCATGTATATCAATCTCCTAGGATCGAGGTAGGTGGTTTATGCCTTTCTGTAGAATGTTGATGAGTATTTTCTGCAATTTACACCAATGCCCTTGAATGGGGTATTGCGTGATTCATGTTTTTCCCTTGTTGCTTTCCTGCTTTTCTTGATATCTTTAGTAAGGGTCATTGCTTGTGATTAGAGTAATTTGTTTGTGCTCAGATTGCTTTTTCATGCTTGTTCTGTCTGTTTGGCATTTTTCCAGTTACCATGACTAGTCGTAGGATAGTGGAACTGTTGTTTTATTTATTGCTGTTGAGCCTTAGTTAATATCCAAGTAGTTAATGAGGATTAATTGGATGATATATATGCATTGAGCATGTTTAGTTATACTCAGGACTGTGAGAACCTAGAGTAGTAGACCAAAGGTAGAATTGACGGAAGGGCTTCTCTAAAGTGACTTGTATTTGCGATGCGAGACCAAGGGGAGAATTGACGGAAGGGCTTCTCCAGAGTGTCTTGTATTTACAACGTGGGCCACATGGGGAATTTACGTGGAGTGCTTCTCGAGAGATCCTTTAGTACGATAAAAGACTATAGGGGGAATTGACGGTGAGTTCTTTCCCATAGAGTCTACTTTTTATATAGCTGAACCAGAGGGGTGAGACTGTGTGTGCCTCCCAGATGGTTTCTAGTACTTAGAGGTTGAACCATAGGGGTTTGACTGTGAGAGCTACCTAGAGGGTTACTTGTTTTCTTCTTGTTGCTGATTGTTTTCTTGTGTACTTTACTTATTAGAACTGTGGATTGTGGGTGCTTCTGTTTTTCTATTTACTGCTTCTTGTTTTATTATTTACATGTATTCATTGACTGTTAGGAACAAATATTTGGGTGATTGCCTACTGGGATTGTATCTCACACCCTGTTGGGGCCATGCTTTTGGGCCCAAGAAGAATATGTTGCTGCAGTTATAGACAAGGGCAATCACCCTTCTACTTTAGGGTCTTGACTGCATCAGGAGCTGGGAAGCATGGGACCGAGCCATGGCTCGCGATGCTGAGGAGATTATTTTGTTTCTTTTCGACTTGGTTTCAGTTGTATTTCAAAACGTTGTTGTGTTTGTTGTTTCATTTAGACACTTGTACCTACTGTATCATTTTCATAATAGTTATATATCTACATTGTTTCCGCTATTTGGTTTCTATTTTTATGCATGTCATTTACTGAATCCATTGTTTATTGTTGTTTTCATACCTTGCATGCCTTACTGAATGAAGGCATAGTTTTCCCACCGACTCACCAAGGCCCTCGCTGCTAGTCGGTAGCCTCTGGAATTCAGGGAAACGCGCTTGAGGTAATGTGGTGACTGGGTATGGGGCACTAGTGGAGGGGCTTCAGACTCGGGAGGTTTCATTTATAAAACCATTTAACAATAAAACTATGGTAATAATTATGGGACACTTTGTAATGATTAATTATTATTTTCTTAAAGAATTTTATAATTGATTATCTTTTCAATACCACTTTTTATTGTGATTATTATTTTTATCTTGAAACAATAAAACTATGGTAATAATTTTTTCATATTTATTATAGTGAATATATTTATTTTCATATGATAGATATTATTATTTCTTAAACTGTATATTTTTTACATATAGTGATCACTTGGACAGTTATTTGATTGACTAAGAAATAATTGATAAAACTGTATACTTCATTCAATTCGAATAATTGATAAATCATATTGCATATTATTTATCCATATTAATATATATGAGGAATATTTTGGACATTTATAAAACAGGTGGGGTGAAGTTATAGATATCATCCGGATTCAACGATAGTCTAATGAGATGAAATAGTTGGCCAAAATAGATCAGTTTCACCTTATCATTAGACCATATTCTAAATGGATGTTTCTATTTTACCAATTGTTTCTTTTATGTAACCATATTTTAATTATTTTTCATGAATATAATTTTTATGGATTCAGTTTTGAGATTTTGGTGAACATTTAGAGTGTTTTGGTGGTAAAGGGAAACTGTGTGGGTTGCACATAGTTTGTTTAAATTGTGTGGAATCCTTGGAAAAACAGTGTAGAATTGCAGTTGTTGGATAGTAGAGTTTTCATGGTGGGATGATGATATATTATGGAGGGAAAATATTCAATTTGTGGGTCTTCCAATGTAGTATGTAGAACACTGTTAGTACATGATTTTCTTAAATATGTGACTAAAGTATACAAAGTGTTTAAGCGAGATCCAAAAAAGTGGATCCCACATATTTTTGACTATAGGATTTTTTTTCTTACTATGAAGCCCTACTTCCATATTCCTCTCTATTAAAGGTTGGATTACTTATCCAATGTATATTATAATTTATCTTGTACCATTCCATTTCCTTTAGAAACCCGATTCTTGAGGTATGTCATTGTTATTCATTGTTTTTCTCACATTTTCTTAGATCTACATAGATCTACATTTCATTTTATCTTGGTTTCATAGAAATATAATTGATATGGGTATATTTGAGATTTTGGATTCCAAATATGATGATATTTGTCCTTGTTGATAGGGGAAGAAATCTAAGGCATTTTTTTAGAGATCTAGCTTGGATTCATTGCCATTCTTGGACTATTTATCATTTTTTTCAAAACCCTCGAGGTAGGTGGTTTCAAACTTTTCTCCTCTTACTATAATAGATCATATTAATTTCAAATATATTTAAATCCATGAATTTCATTTTGAATTTTTTGTTCAAATCTTATAATAAATCTTATTTTTTAATGATTTATGGTTATGATGGAACTGTGCACTTTTGGTGAAATGATGTGAAATGTGGTGTAGATTCTAGATTTTAAATATGTTATTTCCAAATATAGATATTCTAGAAATATTTAGTTGAGTTTTTGAAAAAATATCAATTAAAATGTCTTTTAATTGAAATGTATTTATGGAAAAAATAATTTTTGATAAAAGAGTTATTTTATTGAAATGGTTTGCGCATGGTTTTTGGGAATAATTGAGTGTGAGTTAATATTTAATTTATGAGTCTTGGTTAAAATATATCTTTTTTCTCAGTGCCAAAGATGTAATGGGACGTGAGAAATAATTACCATGTGATGGGATGGTATATCTATGAGAGACCACTCAAAAGTATTAAACTGTCATAATTAAGCATTAATGGTTTGTAGTGTGGGTTTGTGAAATATATTGGTTATAACCAAGGGAACTTTTGAAATGGGATAAGGGCATGTTTGGTCTCATTATTTTTAAAAGGTTTTTGGAAGGAAAATTGTTAATATATAATATTTTTATTTTGAGTTATAAAATATTTTCATGTTGTTTATATGTAGTTATATAATGTTTTGGTAATTTATTTATATAGATTATTTTATATAACTATAATCAACTCTAATGTCTAAGTGGAATTAGTAGGGATGTAATTTAGGAAATCCTATAATGTTTTAAACTCACCCTTGCTTTGAAAAATTAATTATATAGTAGACTATATCTTCCAGTACAAGGGAAAAGGTATTGTATCACAGTTATTTTCCACAACCGCGTGATACTTGGGTTGACTATTGATTGAAGCATGGATATGTGGAGCATGGAGTCTTATTGTCATCATTCCATTTTTTTCATTCCAATTTTACATTAATTGTTTCCTTGTCTTCTGTTTCAGTACACATTGGTGTTGTTTTTATATAAATGATGTTGTTGAGTTGACTTTAATTTATTCTGGAATCGTATTGTGGGTTGCTTGGTTATAGGCTGATGGGATAATTGTTTTGGTTCATAAATAGAAAATTGTCACCTACTTGCATTTCAAACCCTTCATCATTTATTTATATCCTTTGGATTCATGTGGATTCCAGACACGACCAAGTAATGAATCATTGTATTATCATTCCAATTAGAATAAAAGGGACATTAGAAATCCTACCAGATTTCTCCACCATAACAAACAAGTAGTCTTTAGTTCTTGGTCTTGGAATTGAATTCATTCTTTTTTATTACATGGGATTGAATAGTAGAAAGGATTAGGTCTTTTGGTCCATGAAATTTAGAGCCTAAACAGATGCATCTAAATTTTTTATTATGAACATCATTTTACCAGTGATTTGGGCATATATGTTTTGTGGACACACATAATGTACGTGTGAATCTCATTATCCTGGGATTTGCCAATGAGAAGAGCATTACACGAATTAGGGGAATAAATTCCCTAATGTTTTTTATTTCATTTTTGGAAAACGATATATGATGTGATGAGGTGTTTATTTTTTTTTGAAAAATGTTGATTTTTTTTCAATTGTATGATTTTGAAAGTAAGATGGTTGGTAAATTTTTGAAATGGGTTTATTTTCAAAAACAAATTAAAGGATTATTAAAATAATGGTTAAACTTGGAAAGGGGTTGATTTGGAATGAAATTGTGTGATATTTTATTTGTCAGAATTTGAAGTGACATGCAATAAATTTCAACAAATAGAGCCTTATAGAGATTGTTGTTTGTTTCTAAAATTGAACCCAATAATCATCTTAGAAACAAACCTGATGATGTTATAGAGAATGTGGTTGAACCAGAACAACAAGTGAACCATCAATGGGTTTAAGGAATAATCCTGGAATTCCATGTTTCACTCTCTGGGAACAGAAGGGATGAGTCAAGAGAGGTGGATCATTTTTTCTTATTCCATGAACAGATTCCACCCATCTCATTGGTGATTCTAAACCAGAAAAGGTGGATGTGTGGCTGAATTGGATGAATCATATCATTAAATTCTTCACCACATCAGTGGAACTAATTATATATATTTTGACATGTATGATCTATGATCTTGAACAGTAGTTGTGGGATGTACTGGTGCATGATAAAAAAGTTCATGACCACATCTGAAAGGATTTTGAAGAATTGTTCATTGAGAAATTTCATTCCTCACACATTCAGGACCCATAGAACGATGGTATTTTTCATCCTGATGTTATAAATTCTCTCGATCATAGATTATGTTTATAAATTAATGAATTTCGTGTGCTTTTCACAAAGTATGTGGTTGGTGCGGAATAAAAGGGAACACATCATTGAATTGGGACTAAATCATGAGATTTCACCAAAGATAGTTCTGATATATATTCCTTAATATATATGGATGGTCAATAGAGAAATGGTGGATGGAAAGAAAAAATAAGGATCTATGGAATGAAGAAGTAAAATGATGCCTATAGGGAATAGTTGGAACTCTAATTCTAATATCATGTGGAATAAAAAAAATTATTTCTATGGTGTCAGTAGAAACAAGAATCAGACAGTTGGATCGAAAATCTTCCTCTGAGGCCCTTGACAATGATTGGATGTTTCAAATGTAGATCCCTTGACACCATGAAAGAAAATTTTAGAGAACCACCTTGATCATGCCATTATTCTAACAATATGGGACATATTAAGCACTGTTTTTATAGTTCACTAAAGTCAAGTGCTCGAGATACAAATCATGTGTCATAGGTATCATATTCTTTGACCATACAAGGATATTAAAATCATATTCATTAGCATAGTAGAGATATACATTGAGATTCTAGGAACTCCATGACTCCTTTATAAAGGAAATCTCAGCAAAGAAACAATAAGTAGACTGTAGTGATGAAGTAGCTGTATGAAAATGAGTATATGATTTTCAATGATTCGGCAAGACGATCTATGATGAAAGGAATGATTATATATAAATATACCCTTGTGGTGTTGATATTTGGTACTTGTGAATCACATTCTTTCATTTATTCTCATTATTTTAATTTTCTAAATAAAAACTCAAGATGATTCTCTCTATTATAATCTGTCACACTCCTCTTGGTAAAAGATAATTTCAAGCCTTTGTGTGTATAGAATGTTTTATAACCATTGATAGATCTATGATTAGGTGGGATTCCAAATTTCGAATATTTATTTCATTGATATAATTCTGGTTATGGATTATTTAATAACCTTCATGTCTAACATCGACTATCACAGTAGAATGATTAGTTTTACAAATGAGGATGGTGTCGTCTATATCTTCATTTGAAAACAGGTTTTAAACACATGTGCAATGGGCTGGATAGCACCAGCAGTATGAAAATCCTCTTAATAATTGTCAAAATTTTCATTATAATAAATATAAGAGAATGCAGATATCATGTTTCAACAAGATGTTGATCAATTTATAGATGTCTTTCCAAAAAACATCTAAACCATACCAATTATAAGGGAAGTGGAGTTGATGATTGATCTCATCATAGGGACCATTCTAGTTGCCTTTCAATCTTATCTGGTGGAACCAACAGAGCTACAATAATTGAATGTGTCATTGTATGAGATGGGAAAAAAATGTTTCATTCTACTGAGAACCACTTCGGGGGAAGTACCAATCATGTTCGTCAAGAAAAAAGATGAAACTCTAAGGCTATGCATTGATTTTAATAAGCTTAATGAAGTTACAATAATGATTCAACATCCACATCCACACATTGATGATCTATTTGATCAATTGGGAATGCATAGTAGATCTCTAAAATTGACTTGAGATAATGATTTCACCATTTATGAGTTCATTTTGATTATTTTCTGAACACAACATTCATAAGAAGAGATGGCCACTCTGAATATGTAGTCAAGGATTTTGGTGTTAAAAATCCACCAATAGACATTATGGAATTGATGAATCAGATATTTTATATATATCTAGGTTCTTTGTTGTGGTGATTTTAGATGAAATATTATTGTATTCAAGGACAATGGATGATGATGAGAAACACATTGATCTTGTGATGGAAATATTTAGAAATCTCCATTTTTATGAAAACATTTTAATATTTGATTTTTAATGCAAGAGGATTGTATTCAAAGCTATTTAATTTTCAAAAAAATTTTTATTACGGATCCAATTAAGAAAAAAGTTTTCACCTCATATAAACTTCCTAAATGTGTCTTTGAGATACAATGTTTTCTTGGTCTAATGGGTTACTACTAACGCATTGTGCCTTAATTATCCCGACAATCGATGGTAGTGGAAGATTTTACAATGAATAATTATCCATTCCAATGGACTAATGAATTCTATAAGCCTTTCCATGATTTAAAATTTTTCTTAACCTTAGAACCTATCATGATTATGAAAGAATCATTAAAGGGGTATGTGTCATATTTTGATGCTTTATGAACAAGGTTTGGATGTGCTCTTATTGAAAGAAGACCACATGATTACTTATGGTTCATGGTAGTTTTGAGTACATAATAAAAATTACCCAACACACTATTTATAGTAAGATGTAGTTGTCTATGACTTAATGATTTTATATCATTATATATTTGGTGAATTTTTTGTGTCCATGCATCATATGATCGGGAATCAAATTTCTCATATAGAGATTTAAATCTGAGGAAAATAAGATGGAAGGAGTATCTCCAAATGATTGACTTTGACATGATGTATACACTAGGAAATGGTAATTAGGTGTCTAATTGATTAAACCAAAAGTCATATACTCATTTGGTAAACAATGCATCAGATGAATGGATGATGGTGTCTTACATAACCGATATGCATGTGTTATGTGAAGATCGAGGTGAAGTTGTAGTTTTCATTTTTGTTTACTTGGTTCCTAATTTTGTTATGTTAGTTGAAGAAGTAAAAACATTCGATGTAGGATAGTTGGTTGTGAGTTAAAAAAAGAATGGTGGGGATACAATTGAGGGATGAATAATTTATGTTATATAGTTCTTTTTGTTCTGATATGAGATGGTTATACCTATGGCTTTTCAGAAAAAAATGCCTTGATGCTTACCATCATTTCAGATGGGATATAAAAATGGGTATATAGAAGATGTATAGTGCATTGAAAGTGCACTTTTGGTGGATTGGTATGATGAAAATTGTGGCTGAGCTCATTTCATGGTGCATAACATGCCGGAATGTTAATGAAAAACATCATAGACAAGTAGTTATGTTTCATTATTTACCTATCTGAGTGTGGAAATGGGAAAATATAGTTTTGGATTCTATAATATGACTCCAAATAATGGTGTAGATACATGATTACGTATGGATGATAGTGATCAATTCACAATGATGGATAATTTCTTCAACATTTCGGAAACTCATGCGGTGGAGGATCTATGAAAATATTATATCCAGTAAGTTGTAATGAGACATGCATTACCATTTTCAATAGTGTCAAATAGAGATCATAGGATCATGGATCATTTTTAAAAATCCTTATAGAAATATCTTGGGAATTAGATGACTATGACAACAGTCTATTATCCCCAAACAGATGTGAAATCTAATAGAACAATACAAATATTGGAAGACATTAAATGGGTTGGTGTAATATATTTTAGTGGTTCATGGGAGGATCACATACACATAGTAGAGTTATGGTATAATAACATCAATCTGACCTCGATACATATGGATCCTTCTAAAGAATTTTATTGGCATCCATGAAAATATATACTTTTTTTTGGTGAAAACAGGAAATACATCACAAATTATACTGAGACATGTCCTAAAAACGGTGGATAACATTCAGTTTATGCAGAAATAGATAGTGACACCATATAGTCATCAAAAATCATATTAGGATCATCACTGAAGACCGTTTTCTTTTGTAGAGAGCTGTCATATCTTCATTAGTATCTCACCAACGTTTGTAAATAATAATTATGGGAAGTAGTGAAAATTATATCCTAGAGACAGAAGACCTTTTGAGATACTAGAATGGGTTGGAGAGGTGGAATATTGGTTAGAATTTACAACGTTTTTCGGTTTGGTTCATAATGTCTTCCATGTACCTCAACAGAATTAGAATCAACCTAATCATTAATATGTGACTAGTTGGAATCACATTAACCTATATATTTATTATTCATTGGTACATTTCCTTGTGCGGATTGTGTAAATGAAGGATTATAACATCCATGGGAAAAGTATTTTTCTAGTGTAGGGTTCATGGAATCATCATAAGATTCTAAATGATCTTGGGAACAGGAGAGGGAAATAAAAGAGCAGTGGCTGTAACTCTTTTAAGGAAACAATTGTTTTTTATATTCTAGGGATGGAATGACAAATGGTCGGGTGAATGTAGTAACCCTTGGTTCTATTTTGTAAACCATTATTTAATCATTTCATGAATATAATTTTTAATTGAATTTTAGGGAGATTTTGTAAAACATTTAGATAGATTATCAGTATAAATTCAACGTGAACAAGATGAGAATGGATTTTCTAAACAACGTGGAATCCTATGAGAAAACATACAGAGATATAGATGATAAAGAGTAGCTTTTGAATGGTGGGTAAACAATTAAGGATTCCATATGAGGAGGCCATTTGAGGGTCTCACCCGGAAGTAGCTAATGCTTAGTTAGCACACAATTTTTCTAAATATGGAACTACACATTGAGCATGGTCAAAGTGAGATCCCAAAAAATACATATAACATAGTCATAACTCAATAGGCATCATATATCCTCTGATTTGGCCACAATTTAATTTTCTTGTCTATAAATTTTTATAGATCATCTCCTAAGAAGATTAAAATTTATATTTAGTATTCATTGGAATTTACAATACTAATTCTTGTTATAGGTCATTTTTATTACTCATTCTTGTCAAAAAAAATTAGATATACATATATTTAATAGTCATATTCTCTATGTTTCTCATATCTATAACTATTATGGGAAGATATGTTTTTTTTGAATTTGAAATATATTGATATTTGGTCCTCTTATTGATAGGGGTTGAATGATAAGCCAATTTTTGGATATCTTACTCGGGTTTATTGGCATTCTTCATCTATTAACCATTTTCACCATAAATCATGATGTAGGTGGCTTCACAGTCAACTCATAATGTTATTAATGATTGGATTAGTTTCTAATTGATTTAATTTTGTGATTTTAATTTTTTTTTTGATATTGATTATAAAATTGGTTTGAATGAAATGGAATAAATCATATTTATATATGAGTTATGGCTTTGATGGAATTGTGTTCATTTTTTGATATATTGTGTAAAGTGGTTTAGCTCTTTAATTTTAAATTACATATTCTAAAATATATTTTTTATGGAAATATTGAAACCCTTTTTTAAGAAAAATTTCTATAAAAATGATGTTTACAAAAAAACAATTTAATGAAAAATTAGTTTTATATAAATGGAAATTTTATTGAAATGGGTTTGGCCTGGATTTTGTGAAAAATAGGGTGTGAGTTCATATTGTATCTACGAATATTAGTTGAAATATGAAATTGTTCTCTGTTCTAAAATTGTAATTGAACATGAGAAATAATTACATTGGGAAGACATGGTAGATTGACATGAGACTGCTTATGGGTATGGAACCATTATAAAGAAGCATGCATGAATGGAAATGTGGAATTATGGAATTAGTTGTTTATTAAAATGGGATCATGTAAAATGGGATAGGTGTTTTTTTTGGTTTCTTCCATGGAAAAAGGGTTTTGGGTGGAAATTTGTTGTTATAGAAATTTTCTATATAGAGTTACAAACTATTTTTAAGTTGTTTATATTTATGAATAAAATGATTAAGAAATTTTCTTATATAAAATATTTTATATAAATATAAATTACTTCTATATCCTAGTGGAATGAGTAGAGAAGTCATTGGGGATAACCGATTGAGTTTTATACACAACCTTAATATCCCACATTAGGGCTTGTGTAGATGCTATCTTCTAGGACATGGGAAATGGTAAAGTATCAAACATATTTATCACCACTTCATAACACATAGGGTGCTTAGTGATTCAAGGATGGAGCCTCTTTTCATTATTGAGTTTCTTAGTTTCCTTTCCAGTATTTAAATTGAAAGTACCTTTGTCTTCTATTGTAGTGAAATTTTGTGTGGTTTTGATATAAATGAATTGGTTAACTGGTATTTCATTTATTTCTGAATCATATAGTAAGTATCTTTTTTATGGTTTTCCCGGTTAATGGATTTTGTTCGTATACATTAAATCTTCCCTAATTTCATTTGAAACCCTTCAACATTTATTGTTAGCCTTATGCATATTGGGGATGTCATTTAAGGAAATGTAACTATTCATTGTATTCTCAAGCCGATAAGAATATGGGGGACATTATATTGACTGTAGTTGATCCATGTTCCTAGGAAATATAGCATCTAGTAATTAATCATTTCACTAATATAGATTGATTTATGATTCATCATTGAGGTTTTGCATCAACGAATTTATGGATACATTTAATTATATTGTTATTGTTTTATATTTAATGTTCTTCATTTTCTTACCTCTATATATTGATATTTCCTAATCTAGTTATGTTAATGGAATGTATTATTAGTTATTAACCTTCCCATGTCATTTTTTATATTGATTCATTATTGATTCTATTTGACATACCCATAGTGAGCATTTGAGCTCACCCTTATAATGTTTCCATTCCCATTATTATGAAGTGGAAATATTTGAATAATAATTCAAGGATGTAGTTTATTTCATTTTAATATATACCATATTAATATTTTGACTCCCCAATGTATTATGGGTATCATGTATTTAACATGGACATCCAAAACTACTAAACTAAATTATCCTTCAGGATTTGATACTATATAATCAGGCCAATTTAATACTATAATACATCAGATGTCAGATTATAGGGTTGGGGAAATACAAATAGAAATTTACATATAAGGAATTATAGTTGTAAAAAAAATTAAAAAGACTATAGTTCTTCACTACGCATGTGATAACACTAAAAGTGGGGACGTATATTCTAATTCTTCTAAGATACATGTGAAAAACATGTAACACATCAGATTGAATTAAAATGGTGATTAAAGGGTTCAAAATAAATTATATACCTTTTATGAAATCTCCTTTGAAGATAATATTTAAATATACGTTGAAATATTAATTATATCATTGTTTTTAAAATATTATTCAAAAAAATTCAATTTAAAATTTTCATTTAAATTAGTTATTCCTTAAAAATATGAGAACACATTAATAGAATACTTACACTTAATAATTACTTTACAATATTCCAGTGATTTCTTTGAAAACAATATCGAATATTCTGAAAATAAATACCAATAATCTATTTTGAAAAATTGATGTATTTTCTGGGCTAACCCACTTACAATGGGATGGTTTCACTCCCTAATTACATTTCATTTTTTCAATACTCATGAGCCATATTCTATAAAATAATTTTTATGATACCGTAACATATATAAGACATTCAAAATAGTTTTTCTTTAAATATAAATTCATTGATTATATTCAAATACCTTTTTATTAATATATATAAAAATTAACATTATTCAAAAATCACATGTTAGTTTTGATACCCCAAAGACCCATTTCATATAACTTTTTAATGGATAGTTAAAAAATAATTAACATCTTCTTGTTCAGACATTCGTTAAAAACCTCATAACATAATATAAAATCATAAAATTTATCACTTAAATACTCATTCTCTAGTAAGGATACTAGACACACAATTAAAAAAATTATATTATTTATCACCTAGAATAATAAATAAATATTCATAATCATGAACATAAATTTTTAAAATAGAAATTTTAAATAACATATTTTAATTCATTGAGATATTAATATACTTAATAATTTTGGAATTAATCCTCAAAATATAAATTGAAATCATGAATTGAATATGAATGTTGTAAATTCTAAGGTTATGTATAACACATGGCCATTACTATATGTAGATGTGACATCCAATAATTTCAACATGAATTTTTTTAGATTTCATTGTGCACATATTTTGAGAATTAAATTTCTATATATAATATTGATTAGAATATATAATAGTAATAATAATAATAATAATAATAATAATCTCACGAATATAAGATTAATTTATAAACATAAAACACAAAATGATTGGTAATAATAATATTTAGTGAATATAAAATTATTCTAATTAAAAATAGAATATAAATCCATTTTTATAAAATAAAATTTAAAAAAAACATCTAAATACAATAATGGAGTACATAAAATAATCAAACATAAATAAAATACTATTTATCAAATATTTTGGTAAAAATAAATAAACTACCTTCGATAAAACCATAATACAAATACAAAACAAACTATCCCGTATAGAATTATAAATTCGAAACAAACCTAATTTAATATATCCCTTATAAAAATAAAATTAAAATATTTTCTATGAAATTTAAATAAATATTCATTTTAATAAATACATATACATGTATATTAAAAAAATTATTTTAGGTATTCAGAAAGAAATATAGTAATCGAATTGACATATAAAATTACAAATCACAGACAAATATAACTTTTGACTATATTATTTGAAATGAATCATAAGTGGTATAGATATAAATTACATTCAATGTAAAATTTTAATATTAAAAAAATTAAAAAGTAAATATTAACAATACCTTGAATGAGGATGGACCCAAAGGTGTTGGTTTCAAAACATATCATGCATGTATATATGGGTAATGTTTTGTGAACACTGTGGGTAGTGATAATCGAATGTTTGTTAGAGATTTGAAATATATATATATATATATATATCATTATTTGAAAAAACCATGGATTGGGGGTTCATATTTTATTAATTATATTTATATATTTTGGATGAATCCAAAATCAACAATGGGGACACATGTTAAAAGAGAATGAAACATATATACAAAATATCATTTTAAAGAAACTATATCATACATAGATATAATACGTATTGTCAATTGAGGAATATAATAATAATACTAAGAAAAAATAAAATTTGATAACATTTGGAATGGCCAACATCAAAATCAGAATAGATACGATTAATATATCAAAAACAAATGATTTGGAAACCTTAACAATAAAATAAAAACTAAACACACATTAATCGAAAAAACAACACACCTTCCCCATTGGTAAACTCATTCGGAGTCAGAATTTGATAAAAACCAAACCCCAACTTAAGATCGAGATTGTCGATGCAATATAGGCCATTGTAATCCATTACTGATGATCGAGGATAGCTTAGACTCTTCACTGGTATTCATTCTCCCCGATCTCAAACTGTCAGACATGCAAGTCTTGATTCCCCCAAATAGATGCTTGCTCAGCCTATCCACGATTGAACCCTCCCTCTATTCAAAATTCCCTCATCGACTTGAGGGTATCCTAAGAAAACCATACATGATTTATCAATTTAATTTTTTTATTCTATTTATTTCAAAAATGATAAAATAATGTTATCTAAACATAATTATAATGAATAATAATAATTTTCTAATAATACATTTATAATATAAATTTTGGTGATATAAATAATTTCATTATATATATATATATATTGAATATTCCAAATATTGAAATCATTTTTTATTTCAAATTATATCATAATTTATATATTGATAATCATATTATTTAATTTATTTAATTTACAATTTAAAAATTTATAAACCAAATTTGAAAATTCAATTTCAAAATATATACTTATTTATTATATTAATAGTATTTTTATAATATATTAATGATTTAGTATATCATTATACATATATATTATAAATTACATAACCTTTATAATCCAAAATAATAATTTCAGTAATATAGGAATAAAATATTTTAATCATTTTTTAATTATTATATGTATATATTTAACAAAAATATACAAACTTTTTTAATACATCATTATTTTCAAAAATCATATTCAAACCCATAATTTTTTTGAAAAACTAATCAAATATGTAAATATAAATATAGTTCGATATTAAAATACTATTTAAAATATAGAGTAATTATTTTTATTAAAACATATTTTCATTATTAAAAATATTTATAACAGTTTTTTATTAAATCATTTATTAGTTAGTCATTATTCATAAAAAAATTAATAAAAAAGAAAATTTAAAATTTCTTGGGGCGTTAAATTTATGGATTATATTTTTTGGATATCATATAAATATGTCCCATTATTGATACGACAAGTGGATATGGTTTTTGTATTGATTCATATAGGGTTAATATCCCATGAATGATTTGGTGATGTATGTATTCTCCATCAATCTCGTGCACAGTGAATGAGACCATACAATGTAGTTTATGTGACACTCCCAAACATTATTCTTGGTAAAATTATGATTTTTTTATAAAAATGGAAGAAATATTTTGAAATAATATTAATATTAACAGTTACATCCATAAAAAATGTTTATTATTTAATGAATAGAAATGCACTAATTCTAATTTATATTTACTGTCACTATGGATTAAAAATGTTATATAATGATATGAGCTTCATAATATCAAGGAGTAATCTTGCATATTCCATTGTTTAGAAGTTATTCCTAGATGAATTAATGCTATAAATACTCATGGCCAATATAGAAATTTTAATACTGAGCAGGCTAATACAACATGTGTTAGAGAATAGTAGATCAAGGCTATATTAGTGAAACATTGATAGTTCATGACCAATAATTGTTGTTCATATGTATTAACATGATGTTACAAAACATTATAAATGTATATTAGATTGTTTCATGAATTAGAAGACCCTGTAATTTTTTAAACTAATAAATCAAAGCTACATGATCAATGTATTATGTCCCTAGAATAGATATATTTGTCAATGAGATGCATTGAAAATAAAAAATGTAATAGTTATAGTTTTTTTAATG
Organism: Viscum album; assembly: GCA_963277665.1. Taxonomy (NCBI): domain Eukaryota; kingdom Viridiplantae; phylum Streptophyta; class Magnoliopsida; order Santalales; family Viscaceae; genus Viscum; species Viscum album. Next base: position 573,682,398 of record OY728160.1, read on the forward strand.
TATATTCTAATCTATTGTTGTCATTAATCTTGAATAATATGGAAAATGATGAAATAGAACATATGGAATTAGGATATTTTAATGTAATGTTATTTGAATAATAATTCCCTCTTATAAATTGGTCATAAATAAAGAGAATTTTAATCATCATAATGAAAAAGGGAATATTTTTTTAGAAGTGTAAAAGACTACCATTACATGACTATCCATATTTTATATTGATTACATGTGTTATATGGAATGAAATATAAATTGTTTCATTGAAGATCATATCCCATGTCTTTGAAGGCCATTATCTTCCCTAATAATATTAATTTTACAATTGAATTGTTTCCGGTAACATTGAAACATACAAGGTGTATTCTTGATCTTATATATTCAAGGTAAACAAAGTGGAGAAGAATTTTACTAAACACCAAGTAATATTTAATGTTTAAATTTAGAAGAAGAAAATGATTAAATTTAAACCATCATAAAATTATATAATAAAAAAGATAAAGGAAATTATTGATGTGAATAAAATATTTTACAATTATTAAAATTAAATACCCTTGGATAATGAATGTGATAAATATAAAGAATCTAATATTATTTACAGATTCAAATGTAATAAAATGTTGCATTTTTTAACCAATCTCATATGAATTAAGGGATATTTTATAATATGTAATGGAAAGAAGGATAAGATTAGGTGATCACTATTTCTAAGGTCTAACTTCAAAAAGATTTATTTTAATGAATTTTAATTGTATAATAAAATTTTTCTAATCATTTATCTATTTATGGATCATTTTACTCATTTTTATCATCCAGGTTTTTCCAAGAAAATAATATATTTCCATGGCACGATAAATGGGAATTTCTAGTAAATAATACTTCTGGAAATATAAATACAACAAGGATTTGTTACTAATTTTCCATTATGACACATAATGTTCTCTATTTTGAAACATTTTTATTACACATTGGTTATTATTTGATAAATTTTGTAGTATGGGATTCCATTCAAAATATTATACCTCAAAAATTTTCAAAGAGAAAGAAACTATTATACATGATAAGGATATGAAATTCATTATAATTTGATGGAATAATTCCCCATATGATTTCATCTAAATACACACCAAATTTTTCATATGAACACTATTATTAGAGAAATGAGTACACATTGAAAATAGAAAAGAAACGTAATATTTAAATTTAGTATTTACAAATATTTTAGAAATAAAATAATGAATATATTAAATAATTAGATATATATATTAAATAGAGTGTGAAGTTGAGCTTTCGATTATTTTAATTCGAATTTAATGAATACAGTTGATAATCTCTAAATAAAACTAATAAAGGAAATAATAGACTTGATGAAGAAACTAAAGGTGTTATTTTAATATAAATAATATTCCCTATTTTTAAACAATGAGAGAAAGTGATACATCTATTAAAAGAAAATATGGATATATGAGGATCCTAATTTATTATAGAAAATAAAAAAAAATTATAATAAATAAATACTCTATTTATATCAATAATGAATTATTTGATCAATATTGAAGAGATCAACATTTTTTAATGATTTAACACTGTTCTCGATGTCATCAATTTAAAGTAATGTTTGAAGATATTTTAGATACAACATTTCAATGAGGTACCAGAATTACATATTAATAAAAATGTTATACACATTTCATAATTGTCTATGAAATAGTATGGATATAATGAATATATCGTTCAAGGATTATCTTGATAATTTTATTTTCAGATTCATTAATTATATCATGGTTTATTGTAAGATCAATTTGGATCATTAGAATCACCTGATGTCCATTCATGAATTTTATAGTATAAAAGATTCATTTGGGAAATTTAGAAACTATTAATTATTGTTTCTAAAATTCTCAATTTTTTCATATTTTATCCCTCTATGGAATCATAGTTTATAAAACAAAGACAATGAAATCTAATTAATGGCATACATGATTGAACAGAATCAAGGAATGTGGTTTAATTGGTTTGACATGTTTCTATAAATTATTTTTTTGAAAATAATCCTAATGGATAACATGCTATAAAATCTTACATTTATTGGGGTTAATAGATTTTTATAAATGGAATGTGAATATTTTATTGAATAATTTAATAAAATATTTTAAATTTCTATTATTTTAACTCCACATTTATTAAATGATCGATTTGAAATATATATTTATGCTTTAAAGAAGGGACTTGGTTGTTTTCTTTCGTAAAAGAATAAATTTATGTAATATTAATTAATGTAGTTAAGGACACATGAAAATTACTATAAACAAGTGATATGGTGTTAGTGGATATATATGTTCCTTTACAATATGGAATCCTTTTCTCTCTAATCAGACATGGGATATTTACACAGAACCTAAAACATTACAACAAATATTTTCATATATTTATATCAACATGAGACTAAAGCGATGTATCAATGTAATAATGTATTATAATAGAAAAATATTCTACCTCGTAGTGACTGAAAAAGAGGTAAGAAATTTATTGACCAGAAAAAATAAAACAATTATTAGAGAATTGATTGATAAGAATAAACTGATCATGTATTTATTAGAAATTTATATGGGGATTTTTATGGAAGGGGATATATCACACCTTTTTAAATAATTTTGAAAGTGTATTTATTGGGAAGGATTACATGATATTAATCTAATGATGAATATTTTCAAGAGAAAATTATAACAGTTAATGATGAGAAATAAGAAGTTATCATATACGATGATGGAGTTATAAAATTTGGAAAAACGATATGTTATCCATTAATACTTGAGCTAAAAATTTAATTATTATATGCAGATCATTTCTCATATTTCTCAATAAACCCTAGTAGTAGTATGATGTTATGTTATTTGAAGGAATATTGTTTTGTGGGATAATATGAAGTTCGAAATTTTTGATTATATATCAATATTAATGGGTTTTTAATAGGGGAATGATGGTATATATAATACAATAGGATAAATGTATCATATACCTAAAACAATAAAGATATGTGATGATGTTACTATCATGTTCATTAATGGATAACCAATATCTCCAAGACAGAATATTGAAATATAATTTCTTATTAATCACATATCTAAATCATCACATTTCAATTCTATAATAAGAAATTTAATATCATGAGAATATAGGAAGACACAATCTAAATATTGTTTTAATACTCCATGTTTCAACTAATTCAGTTTTTCCTAGCCGTGATCAATGTTTTGTATCAAAATTATAGAAATGAATTTGGACAACTAAGAATACCATAATTTATTTGAGATCCACCTACAATCCTCAATTTTAGAGAAATTATAGATGTATTATCCAAAAATTATAAGACCTATTGATATTTTTTTCACTTGAATAAAAAGCCATATAAAACTAGAATTTCTGATTAGTACTGATTTTCAATAGTAATAGTTTCTTTTAAAGTTTTCATAGAGGGCCACATAGTGCATCATATGAAATGATATTTCATAAACTAACAAGTGAGGAAAAGTTTTATTAAAGGAAACATGTTGGAAAAAACACATTGAATAGTCTTAAAAATTGTAAAAACAATTTAGACTTATTTTATCGAAGTAGAAATTTTTTAAAAAATATATACTTATAACTGAAAACCAATTTTGAATTCCCTGGGAGGGATCACATTTCATTTAATTTATCACTAAATGACGGTGTTATGATTTTTAGATAGAAATGTAATATGATCACCATATAAATAAGAACAATTTAATTTTTTAAATAATTGGGACTATTTCATACAAAATGTTATTAATATGAACCTCTCTAATGTATATGATTGGTTCTATATATCATTGTTAAGGATGAAAATACATGTTCTCCACACAATATTAATTGAATTGGAACATTATCTATTATATTATTAATATCATATCATGATTATTGAATCAATAGAGTATTTTATGAGTTATCATATGACTCAAATGTTTTAAAAATATTTGATAATTCCTAATATTGGGGAAGAAATGATAGACCCAAAGGATGTTATGAAGAATAATCAACCACATCTGTTTAGAATTAAATATCACATAAAATTTTAATGAATTACTTTTTTAATGGAATAATTCCACTAATGGGAATAATTAATTTTAAATTGATATATTATTTTATAAAAAAATATTACAATGAAAATATAATTATTTGATGGAAAATATTTTCTTATTTTATAGTTTGAATATCTATTTTTTACTTACTTCGTATAAATATGTCTAAAATGTTTTTTGATATTGTCATATAAAAGTATACATTTAAAATGATTGAAATGTAGTATTTCATAATTCCTCATTTTATATATACTAGTTTTTTTAATATTTAGAATTTTAAATTTATACACTATTAATTTTAAAAATATAATGATAATATCATTTGGTGGTATAAGTTTTTTTTAAAACACTCCTTCTATAATATATAATGTGCTTCCACATTAGATAATAATAATGATAATTAATGAATAATTTTTCATATGTTATTCTTAGATTATATATCTAAATTTTTTGATGTAAATACATATAATAAGGAGTATAAGACATATTGTTAATGTAATATCATTATATTCCTCAAAAATGCATTTCATGAAAACATATTTCGGGACATGTTTTATGGATTTATTTTTTAATTTAATTATTTATCTTTTATTCATTTAATTTTAAAACATATATTATATATTAGGATATAATATAATTACTATTATTTAAAATTTTCAAACTAATTTTTATTCAAAAAAAATTATAAAGATAAAGGAAAAAATTAACTACTCATAAGGTCAAAACTGACAAATCGAGGGTTAATGAATAATGATAATGTTTAAAATAATTTATTCAAATTCCTAAACCCTATTAGGTGGTTTAATTTCTATAGAAATCATATCACCTTCATTTATGATATATATTGGGTATCGTTTATTGTAAAGTGATGTGTATTTATTTGAAAACATTGAGAATTAACATGTGTACCACTCACCTAAATTATAAAAGAGAACATTATCCCCATATTTATTGACACCTATAATTAAATTTCTCTCGACAAACCCAAACAAAAATTCTCTAAAAATGTATATAAATTTTTTATATATAATGGTTTTCTAAAATACCAACCCTATAGTACATAATAAATTATCCAAATGGGGTTTCCGAAGAGAAGGTAATTTTCCTTAGAAATACCATTTTTTAACGTCATGATTTATGACTATTAATTATATATTAACAATTAAAATATAATTGAACCATTATCACCCATATACTCAAATTTATTCGTTTTTATGGAATAATATTTTCATATATCCTTCTTTAACAAATGATAAAAAACTATCACCCATTTGTATGGACGACTTCAACCACACAAATTAATTTAATTTCATTCCATCACCCACTCATATGGATAACCATAATGATAAAAACTGTGAATATATATGAAATATATGGAATTTAAATTTTTTGGGATATTTGTTATATCATATAAATATTTACCATCTCACACATTATGGAAATTATACTGTTTGTTATATGTACATATGTCCTTCCAACACCACGAAGTAATTTAATTAATTTTTAATGTTAAAATTTATAGAAATATTATAAACATGTATTAAATGAAGAAATATGTTATTTAAAACAATAATATTTTTTTGATGTTTTCATAATAATATATATATAAGACAAAAAAATCCATGAAAACAAAACCATGAGAAAACAGGTAAGTGACCTAATCGAGTTTCACTCAATTTCCACTCAATTGATACATATTTTGTATTATAAACCCATTTCATTTATTTGGGGTATATAATTCCCCTTTGATATTTTTGACGAGAATATCAATTATTCTTGATTTTTATTAATTCAATTCATTTTTTTTCTTTTAATGGTTATTAATTTAAGACATAACAAATAGGTAATGATTTACTTTGAAATATAATATTATTTGGATTGAATTAATATTGTTTTGAGTAATATTATAATAATAATTCAAAGAAAAATATACATTATTATTCATTCAATAAATATTGAGGTTCCATATTATATTTTAAACTTTGTACTATTTGGAACATGAATTATTAAATGGAATTTGAAAAAGAAAAACTAATTTTATTTATTTTTGAAAAGGAAATATTTTCCATCAATATCCATGTATAAATAATTTTATAAAAGAATATTTTTAACAATCCAATTTTTTATGTAATCTATAATATATCCATCACTTATTAATTTTTTGGAAATTAATCTTTTTAATGATTTATGAAATGGTTATTTTTATAAACATAATAAAATTCAAAAGTAATGTGTTTTAATGTATACGTTGTTAATATGATTTTTTATCACTGTGATTATTTTAATATATAAATATATATATTCTTCTACAAATTTTCAATAGTTTTAAAAAAATTTAATAAAATTATAGATTATTTAAATATTTCCATTTCTATTTTTAATTTCTCCAAATAAAATGATTTTATTTTGAAAACCTGTTTCATTGATGAATCGATGGACATTACCCATTATTTATTATTTTTTAGTTTTTAACATTATCATAAAATAATGAATTCCTTATACTCCTTGAACATTAAATTACATTAATATATCTATATTAAATGGATCATGGATACCATTATTTCTTAAACCATATTTCATTTAAATATATTACGTTCCAATTGGAATGTAATATAATTTTCTGGTAAATATTTATATTAATTATTCCTTCATCAATGTGAATATTAATTGATATGGAATATTGGTCATGAATTCAATTGATCATTAAAAATTTGATGACAGAATAATACATTTAGTGATGGGTGGGTAATAGATTTATAAATATTTTTAATGCATATCTAGTATCATGTGAATAATTAGTTCTAATAACTGAATGGGTTTTTAGTGTATTCTAAAACATCAATTAAAATATTATTGAATAACACATCGATGCTCTTGATATCATGATGTCTGATATCATGGTATGAAATATTTTTAATTTCATTCATTTATAATGAATTTGTTCTAATAATTTATCTTGATTTATTAATATTATTTTTAGAATAATTTCATATAAATTTTTTGGATTAAATTGCTTGAGTTTTTAGTTATTTACCATTACAAATTGAGTATTACTTATTTACTCATAATTGATTCCTAAATATGTTACCCGTACATAGTATTTTATCTCACCATTATTTTTCATCTTTTAATCCTGTAATGAAAAATATATTTTAATATGTTAAATAATGAGAAATTCAATCTTTTTCTGTTTTATATTTTAATCTTAATGTTAAATGTGTAATTTGTATATTATTGGTTCTTTAGAATTAATAATTTTATAATCCTTGTTGATTTGATCCCTTATATCTTAATCAAATAAAACAAAACAACCACTTACAATTTGTTACTAGATTTTAGGATTTTGAATCTATCATATAATTTTTTTAAACCAAATTATACATCAATATATAGAGCTTGATGTTGTGTGTTTTGGTTTATGGTGAGGGAATCAGGATTTATTTTTATTTTATATGTTCTTAAATAAAAATATTCCTTTTTTAATAATTATTTGTCTTTTATTTTTATATTTTGTTTTCGTATATTTTCATATTGTTATATGAATAATATGTTTTGTTATCCAATACATTATTCAACTATTTAATACTTGATAGGATATTTATTCGATATTCATTTTGGAAATGTAATAATGTTGATCATTTCAATAATTAATCCAAAATGGTATATTTTTTGAGGAAATTTATTACTTAATGATACTACATTAATATTGAGAACATTATATAAAAATTTATGTGGAAAATGGAGATTAGGATGAACATGGAATCTGTAATTGTAATTTATGTGGGAGAATATAACATGATTATGAATATATGTATATAAATATAATTTACTATAATAAAATTTTATTGAAAATAATTATTGGGAATTCTTAATGTTTATTCGATTCATGTAAATTTTTAATGATATTTAATTATATTTGTGTTTGGTGATTAATTATGATTATAATATTAGTCCATCAATTCTAGGATAGTTTGACTAGACAATTATGGTGATATTTTTTAGTGATGTTGTCAACATTGATGTTCTTATATTTGGTTGAGGTCATTATTGATATTAATTTTTCTTCTCTAGAATTATCTCTTGATATATTGGGTTGTATTACTAGAATTGGTAGTACATAAATGGTAGTAGGTCTAGTTATTACATAGGACAACAAATTTCATGTAACAATTACACTGTTTATGTTTATATGTATGTAATGTTTATAAGGATTGTTTGGGGAGGTTTATGGAGTAATTGTAATGTTTTTTGGTATTTCCTTTGGGTTCATGGAATGAGCTAGGTTTTGATAAAATTTGCGAATCTTATAAGAAACTATATATAGTGAAACATGGGAAAAAAATATGGTGCATCAGCAATGTATAGTTTTAAAAACCATAAAGAATCCTAGGAGATACTATGCTACTCAAGACAGTGGGATTTATCATTATTGGCACACACTTTAGAAAACTCTGTGATCCAACCATGTGAGGATCAACCCTTGAAGAAATAGTCTGTGCATGCTTTGGGAATGATTTTCTAAATCGTGGGACTAATAGTGTACGTGATAAAAGTGAGATACTAAAATTATGGACCTCACCCATTTTCCCCAATACCACCATCATATTTCCCAAAAATTTCCATATCTTGTACTTGTTCTCTCTCAATGGTTATATAACTTCCCCCATTGAATTGGAATCATTACAAAGTATTTCCTTTGGGCTTTGATGCTTGATTCTTGTGGCAATTCTTTGATCTTATTGGCTTTTTGCAGTTTACATTGACCTAATTATACCACTCTTTCGGCTTCCATGATCTACATATACTATAGGAATATCTATTGTTTTGGATTAAAAATATTTTCTGAGATTTTATTTATATTGATAGGGTAGCATATCTCAGAAATGTTTGTTGAGATATAACAATGTTTTATGATATTTTAGCTTTCGTTCTTCATAATTGTCATAAAACATAAGTCAAGTGGCTTCACTCTTATCTCTTCTACTTAGATCATGATATATTAGATTTTTATTGATAAAATTGATTGAAAATTAGTGTGAATTGTTTTTTCAATGAATGGAAGAAACCATAATTAGTGAGGGATTAGATTTTTTTTCTGAAATTGTGGAATTATTCGAATAAGGTACATGATAAATGATATTAAAATGATCATTTTAAAATAGATCCTTCATAATTATAAAACAAATCTTGTAAATAAAAGAGTGGTTTTATTTAAATGGTTTATCAAAATTTATAGTGGATTGTTTTTGGAAATACATGGTGTGTATGTTCATATTGAATTACAAGGTTATGTTGAAATATAACCTTCTCCTTGGTTCAAAATTTTTAACGGAATAGGGGATTTAATAACCTTTTTATTACCTGGTAGATTGAAATAAAATTATCACAATTATCAATATATCATAACAAATCATGCATGTGTGTATGTGGGGTTTCTTAGAATTTAATGGGAAATCCCAGAAATTAATTAATGAAAATGTTTTATATCTTTGTTGGGTTGTATTCCTTGGAAATTATTATTTTTTATAAAAACTATTTTATGTTGGCACAATTTTATATTTTGATATAAATGTTTTAAGAAAATATTTTATATATATTATTTTATATAAATTGGATATCATATTTTATCTCAGTGGAGTGAGTAGGTATGTCACTGGGGAAAATACACAATGTTTTATTACTCAATCCTACCTTGGAACATTGGTTCTATTGAACATATTGTTTTTTTATACATGGTAAAAGGTAAACTATAACCCATCATTATTAATACTTAATCATACATAGGATGTTGTGGAGTTGGATAAAGTATCATATTTGGAGCATTGAGTTTTCATTGGTTTCATTGAGTTTTGTCATCCAATATTTATATTGATATTATAGTCATATGTAGTGGTATATGGTTTTATTTTCATTTTTATAAATGAACCTATGAGTTTTCTATCATTGTTATCATTAATTATATGGTTGTTTTTAATATGTATTTTTGGGAATATGTTTTTCTCATAATGGTAAAATCATCGCCCACATGTATAGATGCACTTCAGAATTTATTTCAAGCCTTCGACATCATTGATATGATGCCTAAATCCAAGTAATTCTCATCCAACTTCTCAATGAAATAAGGAGGAATGAGATGTAAAAATTAGTATATGTTTTGTTAAATATAATAGCATATTGAAACATGTGGTATTAGCATGGTCCATCTGAATATAATTCCCAATAAAGTGGTATTTTATTTGTTATATGTCTTCAGTCTTTGAGTTGAAATATTTTTGTATTATTCATTTAGTTGAGATCATAGAAAGTAGTAGAATTATATGGATATTATACATAGAGAATAAAAATTTGTATCTATCCTTTTTTTATTGAACATCATGTTAGTAGAAATTTTGGAACATAAGTGTTATGGAGATCATATGGGATTTAGACTATTTTTATTATGGGTATATCCAATGATAAGAACATAAAATGCATTAGGGTAATGTCTTACTAATAGAGTTTCATTTTTCATTTTTTTCAACGATATTTGATTTCATATAGATGTGTTAATTTATGAAAATTGATGAACTGGGATTCAAACATATGGTTTTGAAAAATTGATTGGTTGTGACTTTTTAAAAATGTTATGATTTCCAACAAAATGTAGTGTTTTTTCAAGAAATATATAATTTTTTATGCATTTTTTTATAGAAATATTTAATAAAATATTACATTGTTTTCCCTTTAGTTAATAGAATATGAGTATTATAATGATGTTGTGTTTCAAAAGAATGTAACATGGTAGTAATTCTAGAAAAGAATGAGAATAAGATATAGATATTGTGGTTCCACCTAAGCTACATGTGAAGAAATAGTTTCTTTAGCATCTAATATAGGCGTTTCATGCTATTGATAGAGGGACTTCGATGGATGATTTAAGGAATATTGATCATTATGTCCACTTCCATAAATAGAATCCACCCAAATTTGGGGATTATTATAAACCAGAAAAGGCACAGGTGTGCATGAATTGGATGATTCCTATCATCATTGTCATAATCATATTAGCAGAGGTAAAACTCAATCTAGCGACTTATATAATGGATTCTCTTGCATGTCAGATGTCTGATTTAGAAATTCATGTTAAATTAGACTAAGAACATTCATCGGTGGGTATTTAAGAAATGTTAAATAAATAATTCTATCTTCAATCTTTATGAATTTAAATAATGATAATCTTCTTCATCCTGATGAAGGATAATATTTTTCTCAATATGTACGTAGCTAAATTTTTCAATATATTGTTCTTTGTGACAAAGTTTTCTGATTGGGAATCCATGAAAACATTCATTTTTTAATTGACGATGATATTTGAGATTTTCAAAAATATTTTTTCTCTCTCTATAACAGTAATACAAAGATATAAAATATTGTCATGGAAGTAGAAGGGGATATATGAGGAGCTATGGAATAAGGGAGTATGTTGATACCCATGAATAATGTGGGATCTATAATTTTGGGAGTAAGTGGAAGAGGTTAAATAGTTTCTATGGTTTCTATATGAATCAAAATAAGATCTCTAGATTGGGGAATCTTACTCCAAGACCTATCACTAATGCTTGATGTTTCCAATATGGTTCTATAAACCACATGAATCAAGATTATATGACAAAATTTATATTATGTTTCAACTTAAACAAGATGGGGAAGCTTCAGTGATATTATCATTGTGATCTATGTTCAGGTGTTTGGGACACTTATCAGGTGTCTTAGGTATCATATTCTTTGATAGGGAGAGGAATGAAGAATCATCAACATTAAAAGAATATTTCTATCCACGGTAATTCTATGAGTACCCTAACTCTTTATGTTTTTCAATTTCTTCAAGGATAAAAGGACGAAAGTGTTGCAGTGAAGTAATTATGTGTAGAAAAATAGGTTATTGTGGTTGATCATCTACGACAATCTACTGTGATAGGTTTTATTTTTTGAATTCCACACTTATGAAAGTGTAGTTTTATAGGGGTTAATCAAGTTCATTTATTTCATATCGTGATGTTAATTTTATATGTACAAAACATGAGATTATGCATTCTGTGATAAGTCATCAGAAAACCAATTGGTCATAGAGAGTGTCAATCCTTTGTGTGTATTGTGTTTTATATAACCATTGATGGATCTGAGCTAAAATTGGTTTATATATGCTTTTTATGTATGTCTTTGATATAATCATGGGAATTTTGTTGTTCAAATGTTCATGCATAAAATCAACTTTTATACTAGAAAGGTAATTTTTACAACTTATGATGGTGTTGAATATATCTTTTGAGGATACCAGAAAATAAAGGCATGTGCAGTGGGATTATTGGCACTAGTTGTTACAGGTAATTTCTCAGGGATACAACCGATAAGTGAAGTATATTTTATGATTAATCTTTGTCCATGTAAATCAAATATATCACTTCTATCTCACATGATGAATCAAAAAATGTTAAAGTAACTGACTTTATATTTGGGTGATTTTGAATGATAATGTTTTATTCGACATAGCACGTCCCTATGGGTAGCGCTGGCCTTGTTTGTGAAAAATGAAAATTGAACTCAATGAAAATGTGTGTAATATCTTAATATTATAAAATTTATGATAAAGAATCAGTAATCAAGATAATTATAATCATTTTAATAAATTGAGGTGATATTTTTGGATCTCTTTGATTTAAATTTACTCTATATATCACTAATTACAGGTTTGGAAGGATGATATTCTGATAACATCCTTTTAAAAAAGATATGGCCATTTAGAATTGGTGGTAATGCCTTTTGGTATTATGAATTCACCAAATGGTATATATAGTGTTAATGAAATGAAAATTTCAGGAATATCAATATTATTTTGTGGAGGTGTTTTGAGATGACTTATTTGTGTATTCAAGGACAAGTGTTGAGAATGAGAAACACTTGGTGACACAGTTGGGAATCATCAGGGATAATCCTTAGTATTACAAATTATCAATGTATGGTTTTTTAGATAGATGATGTATGTAATCTTGGATATCCAATATTTGAAGATGGTGTATTTATACATCTATAAAATGTTGATGCTATGATATCATAGAAACATCAAAATAATGTCTTCTAGATATTTTGTTTTCTTGGATTGTCATGTTATTATCGATGATTTTTTTGTGACTTATCATGAAAATATTTGTCAATGATATTATTTCAATAGAAGAATGTTAAATTATAATTTGATGGGGAATTAGACAATTATTTCCAATAGTTAAATCCTCACCTTACATAATCTCTAATGATGATATTTTCAGAATCATCATAAGTCTATGTGGTGTCCATGACTATTTTGGAGTGCAAAACACAATGTTTGGGTGTATTTATTTTGGCCCATGGTTTGAGAAAATCTTAAGGGGTAGGTCATAAGGTTTTACTAGCCATTTTGGGTTGGACAGTTGGGGCCTACAGGTGACATGGTTTGATGAAACCTAGAGGTAAGACATTCTTCCCCATGAAACATGGTTTTTAATTTTAGTATATTTTTTAAGGGACATGTCACTTGATTTGTCAATGGTTTATGAATAGTGTGGGTAAATTTTGTGAGATCCCTTTCTCCTAATAGTAGGCTATATGAATTGGTTTATGGTTTGAAATATAGTGCAATGAAATTTTATGACCAATTTGTTTTTGAAAATTTACTATTTTTTCTTATACTTTTTATTGGTTAAAATCCATTTTCCTTCATTGTGGTAGGGTAGGGGGAAACCATGGGAGCGTTCTTCCCCAGTATATTCATAGATTTCATATCCCATCTCCACCCGACCCCCTATTTGAACATGATTCTTCTCCTTATATCATGAACAATTTCTCTAAAACTAGGACAAATCAGATATTGATACTGGATGAGACATCATGGATGATCCCAAGGTATTTGTTCATGTTTTTTTTCAATAAATGTAATGATGTTTATATATAGAGGAGTGTCATGTAACGATTTTTGGGTGTTCTCCTTAAATTTGAATTTAACCGAATTTTTTTCTATAATGTTTTAGGTAATTGAATAAGTATGATTATGTAGGTTAATGTTTGAATACATTGAAAAGGTCAGCCCCATTTGTGAGTTTTCGTGATTGAACCTTTATGGATATTACCCTCCGATTCTTGGAGGCATGACTTTTACCCCAGGTTATGGGATATAAAATATGATTTTTTATATAACATAAATTTCAATGTTGTTCAATAGCAATTGAATTTAATTAAGGGCATGGTATTAATGATTTAACCTTGAACCATTTCTTAATTTTTGATAAATAACCCTCACCTTACCCATTTGAGTTAAATAGATGTGAAGGATTGAACTGATACAATTGGATAGAATTTAATATTTTTGATCTGACCATGTGATATATATTTGATAAAAAAGACATTTGATAGAAATTTAGGCTTTCTTGTATTGTGATGCTAAATATTACCATATGAGTGCCTAAAGGAAAGACAATGAGCTCATCCTTTTTTTTTTCAAATTTCCATAATTGGAATTAATTTCCCCTTTTAATTCTTTCTCATTTGAGATATAGGATATCCCAAATATTTATTGTATTTCTATGCCTTTGAATCATGTTAGGAAAAATATTCCCACATGAGTAAATGAAAGGCAAAACCTTATGTGGTTAGCCAATACATGAGCCACCCCCATTAGGTGAGTTTAAAATTATATGATATTTTTTCACCATGTAATTGTTGAATGAAATGATTAAACAGAATTAAAATGGTTAAATGAAAAACAACCTTGATTGACCCAAGGATTCACTTTAGAATTCTATGGATGGACTCAAGTGACTATTGACCTTTACCCTATAAGTGTTATACAGATCCACCTTTGGATTCCATGGATGTTATATATAGTTAAAATGATATTATCATGATTGATACATGGATACAAAAAGACATATTTCATTGAAAAATTCATTGGTACATGACTTATATATATGATTATTGATACCTAGATTCGGGCAATGGATTCTAGTGAAGGACTCTAGGGGAATTGCTTATGTGTCATGAGTGAAACTTGAAGATTTTTTTGAGGACTGGAAAGCATGGAATCATATTAAAAACACGTTATACCTCACCTAGAGTGATGTCAGAATCTTGGGAGGGTCTCTACTGATGGTCTTGAAGGGTGTTTGTTGATATTGCAGCTCAAGTGATGACTAAATTCCAGTTTTGGAATATCAATGACATAGCCTGGTTAGGAAATTATTTGTAAATGAAATTACATATGAAGTGTATTCCAAAGACAAAGAACAAGCATAGATTCAGTATTCTCTTGTACTAGTTTAGATGGACTTCCCCGGCATATGTTGTGATTCGAGTTATACAAATAAATTTATGCATGATCCAATACTCAAAAAAAATAAATTTAATCTAATTGAATAGATAAATTAACTCAAATTGAAACTAGATCATTTAGGATTTTTATTTTTGAGTTATCACTTTTTTACAGTTTTTATTATTGCATACTAAATGCTATATATATTATAATATTTATTGGCAGAGATATTTTGTGGTTTCCAACTATGATATAGACTCGTGCCATTTTTCTGTTGTGTTTTTTGGCCCAAACCGATTTTATGATTAAATATAATGATAAATTAAGGCACCCACCTACATGTATATGTTATTCTGATTAAGAGTACGAGAGCATGAGACCATGCGAAGGCGTGCAATTCTACTAAGACTATTTTGGTTAATTTTTTTTAATTTGGATCATTTATTGAATATGAAACTCATGTACCTATTTTGTTTCATATTGTAACATACCAAGTAAGTAATGAATAATAGATATTTTTACCTATGTCTAATAATGATTAAGATAGTGTTTTAGAGGCTTAAGATGAAAATAAATCTAATCTTAAGCATGGAATACACTAATATTCTTAAAAGATTGTTTTACTGCCTTATGATGGAAAAACCTTTTTAAATTTATCTTTTGACAGGTTTATAAACTATTTTTGTCAAAATAAACTTATTCTTTATGATTGGGACATCAAAATTTATTTTGTGTGAATTTTTGGTATTTTTCTGACAAGGTTCATTTTTAATGAATAGTGAAAAATACTGCATTTTACATCAAAACCGCTTTTTAATCTAATTTATTTATATGATTAGATTATCTTTTGAATTGGTCTTAATGTTTAATATGAATATATTTTTACAATTTAATTCAATGGTGGTCATTGGAGTCAATTTCACTTTGAAATTGGACTTAAACTGGTGTCAATCTTTTGATACATATTGTTTCATAAAAACACGCTATTTGCTCTGACAGTGGGAATTAATTATTAAATTAATTAATGTGACCTATATGTTTTGAATTTTGTAAAATAGACTTCATTTTTGAATTCCGAATATCAAATATAGCTTAGGGTGAATTTTTGGTAATTTTCTGAAAAACTTTAATTTTTGATGAATAGTGAAACCACTAAGTGATAATCAAGCAAACTGATTTTTCAGTTAAATGAAAGTTTACCACTAATGTGTATTGAATTTTGAAAATCCGACATACATGGTTGTCATTAGTATGTAAAATGTGGTTCAATGAGATTATAATAATTTTTTGGTGAATAGTAACTTATTAAGTTCTTAATCACAATTAGTGGTAATTAGGGTAGTTTAAGGTATAAATAATACTTTAATAAAATGAAATGACCTAGACACATGTCCCAACATTATTGGTTGTGTCATGGCCGACCATGACATGCCATGGGGCAACTTGGGGACCCCATGGATCCACTTTTGTTGGGAAATGACATAAATTACTTTTTATTTAATGTTAAAGTGAAAATGACACAAACATAATATGTTTTACGAAAACAATTTTTAAGTGGGGTTATACAAGTCCAAATTTTGATTATAAATTATCATTGGAAAGATAAAAAGATTTCCTATATCATAGTATTTTTTATAATTTTTAGACATTAAATAAATTTAATTATTTATGACATAATAATGATGCAGTGATGACATCATTATTTGACGATTTAAATAAAATGGAAAGATAATGTAAAATCTATGAACTAAACATGTACAAAACTTATTGGATGAGTGGATTTCGAAGCCTTATCACCTTATCCACGAATTATATCAATTTGGGACCTTTTGAAACCGAAACACATTTTCAAATAAAGTAATATTTCTTTACATTCCAAAAGTGCCCCTCCTCTCCTCTTATAAAAGGCCCCCACCTCTACCTCATTTCACACACTCCTCAAGCCTTTGGCTCGGCCAAACCCTTCCCATTTACTCTCTCCACATCCCTCTCCTCATCCTAGAGGATTCCCGTTGGGCAGAATCCTTTCAATGGAAGCCTTTAGGCTTAAATCAATAGGAGTTACACTTTTTAAGGTAATTCATTCTCTCATGTTCATTTGTTTTATTTTGCTTCTCCAACCCCCTAAACTCTTTTTATTTACTTCTTTTGTAACAACAATAGTATATTCAATATACTAGGATGTTGTTATAAGATTTATTTGAGCTACACTCTCACAAAACTACATCAAATGGTTAAAGAACATACGGTTTCCGTGGATGGCGAAATTCTGCCTCCCGAAACGATGATTGTTCAATACTCATTTAACACCTTCAAAGGTGGCCATTATGATGTCACTATTTTTATGTATGATATATAATATGTTTATGTTTTCCTTATGATTCTATTTTTTTCATTTTGGGCATACCTTTATGGTTCCAATTATGGGTAAACACGATATCTTTATTTTAGGAAGTGCGGACTACCGCCCCCTAAAAGTGATTTGATTCGTTAATACCATATGTGGGATGTGTAAAGGATAAAGTTAATGATATTATATATGTTATTATACTGGAATTATAATATACTCTTATATCATTATGATTCCATTCCAGAAAATGCGAAATAGAAATGGAAGTAGCGTTCATGTGTACGTACGGCTTACCGTCTCCATGAACGGTGCATTTCATTTCTTACCTCTAAATGTGATGTAATATTATAAGTACATGTATATTCTGAATATATATGATATATATGTTATCCAAAAAATTAATATCATTCTGGATATAATGAAACTTTGACCAAATTAACAACATGTTAGTGTAAGAGGTCTATTTTTGACTTAAGAATCAAATACCGGAAAAATGAACATTATTAACTTAAATGAGTACATGATGTTCATAACATGGTATAAAAGGAATAATGAACTTGAAAAAGGTTCATAAGAAAGTATAGATTAACTCAAGTTTATTATACAGGACATTAAAGAACGATTGAGTCAAGTCGGATACGAGGTATGGGACTTCGTCCCAATCTCCTTTCATTGAGGCATATTTTATTTTATACACAACTTTCTTTTATACGGTGTATAAACCCCTTTTACTTTTATGTTTATTCAAAAGGAATCTTTTTATACGAAGTGTTTACTAAACTACAAAAGGGAATGTTTTTGTCGTACGTATGCGGTGACAACGACTTCTCCGCCGTCATGACCGTTATTTGAGTTTCGGCTTCCTCTACAAGCCATACATTCTTTTTAAAAGAAAAATAAATAACATATTTTACTTTTCTTTTATTTTGGTATTGAAAATGGTTTTCATAATGTTTTTATAACAATGTTTTGTATTGATATCTCGTGATTGAAATGTGGAAATTTTATGTTTCCTTTATTCATGTTTTATGTGATATGATTATGTTATGGTTCTTGGGCATTATTATGAAGACGGGTGGTTCCGTGATAAACTAAGGGCGGGTGAGCCCGTTATAGCTCTCCAATGCGTTGGGTAACGCGAAGGAGTGAAACGTTAAGGTTTCTCCGAAGAGATTTTAGGGAATATACTGTGATGGGTATTCCAAAACGTAACCAAGAGGGTTACTCCCTACGTAAGAATGTTATGAATGCCTCATGTTACCTTTATGTATTATGGTTTCTATGATTTATTCATGATTTTATGAGTTATGTTAAAGTGCCTATGTTTTATGGGTATAGTATTATTTCATTCTTATGTATATATGAACTCATGTTTCCTTCCTATGTTTTTATAACCCATACTGAGTTATTATGCTCATCCCAAGTTTTTGAAATGTTTTTCACAGGTCAAGGGAGAGGTACATGATAAGATGATAGGGTCAAGGATGTGTCAAAAAGAATCCATGTTTTATTTCAAATGTGTTTCCATTGATGGGAATGAAGAATACTATCTTTATGTAACCACTTTGTTTATATGTGGAATGTAACGCAAGTTTTATGATCTAATTCTCTAAAACTATAAACCCAAGAATATCCTCAATGTGTAATCTTGTAATAACTCAAGATTAAGTAAGGTTTAAGGCTGGGGCCTTATAGTTGGTATCAGAGGTCGGTTTAGATAACATTAGGAGTTAGAATTCTATTAAATGATTATCCAAAAATATTTTTTTTCTTCGAAATGATATAGCATTTAAAGATTACCATGTTGCTTCATCTAAGACATGTTTGTTCAGAATGGTTTTCCGCAGAGGAAACAGGGATGCAGTGCTAGGAAGGCATACAGAAGGAAATAACCTTCCGAATCAGCATCCAGAAATGGTCGGAATTGGAACTGAACAGTTTGTTGCAGTAATGGCGCAGTTGACTCAAGAGATAAATGGTGGTGGTATCAATGCATGAGATCAACCAGAACAACCGCAGAGGAACATGTCAGTGGTGGAACATTTCATGAGGCAACATCCACCATCATTCAGAGGATCATCTGACCCTGTTCTAGCTGAAGGGTGCATTAAAGCACTGGAGAAGATTT
Source organism: Viscum album (assembly GCA_963277665.1). NCBI lineage: Eukaryota > Viridiplantae > Streptophyta > Magnoliopsida > Santalales > Viscaceae > Viscum > Viscum album. Next base: position 573,702,290 of record OY728160.1, read on the forward strand.
TTGATGTCATGGGGTGTTCAGAAAATCAAAAGGTTAGTCTTGCTATTTACCGTTTGGAGGGTGAAGCAGATCAGTGGTGGTCTATGGTTAAAAATATCAGGGACGCCGATGAGATTGATGCTCTTGACTGGGATGAATTCAAAGGTATGTTTCTTGAGAAGTTTTTTCTAAGGCTGTTCGACTTAGGATGGAAAATCAATTCTTGGAATTGAGGCAAGAGGAAGACTCAGTGGCTGCCGATGAAGAAAGGTTCACTCGATTGGAAAGGTATGCTCCAAATTTTATCCGGGACCTTGATAGTAAAAGAAATCGTTTTTACTCAGGATTAAAGCCAAAGTATTGAAGATCATTAGCTTCTCGTGAGTTTAAAAGTTATGAAAATCTTGTTCGATGTGCTGAGAAGGTGGAAATGGAGTTTGCCGATGACCAAGTTTTCTATAACAACCAGCAGAAGAAGAGACCGAGGTGGCAGGAGAAAGGTAAGAATTCTTCAAAAAAGTCTGATGGTAAGAAAACTAAGTTTCCAGTTTGTGATAAATGTGAAAAAAGGCATGCTGGGGAATGTCTTCTGAATTCTAGAATGTGCTACCGATGTGGTAAGATGGGACATAAGGCTCGTGATTGCACTGAAAAGGATCAAGCTGAAGGTAAGAACAAATTTGATTTACAGTTAGTGAAGTGTTATAAGTGCAATGAGATGGGCCACTATGCAAACGAGTGTCCGGCAAAGAGCTTGAGATATGGGAAGCAGTTAGACTACAAGAAAAAAGGGGTGGTGAAATCCATTGCAACTACTTCAGCAGATGTCAGGCCATCAAATGAAGTTGTATCAGGTACTTTGTTTGTTTTCTCAGATTATGCCAGTGTGTTGTTTGATTCGGGGTCTACACATTCTTTCATCTCTGAAACCTTTTCTAGAAAAATGGGAATACCATATCAAGAAATGACTCCTGAACTTTTGGTAAAAACACATGGGGGGAATGTTGAGGAAAAAAGAATTTATAAGAATCTTCTTATCCTTATCTGTGGAAAGAACCTACTTTCAAACCTTATTGTTCTACCTCTAGTAGAGTTTGATGTTATCCTGGGTATGGATTGGCTCTCTATTTACCATTCTAAGATTGACTGTAGAGCTAAAGAAGTTTCTTTTCAGAAAGACTTTCAGTTTGTTTGCAAAAATGAACCCTTACTTTTGATAACATATCAAGAGGCCGAGAAACTTTTAAAAGATGGAAATGAATGTTACCTTACACACGTCGTTGAAAATAAATGAACTGTTCAGATTAATGATGTGCCAGTGGTAAATGAGTATCCTGATGCTTTTCCTGATGAGTTTCCTGGAATAATACCAGATCGGGAAGTTGAGTTTACTGTTTACTACGTTCCTGATGCTAAGCCAATTTCAAAACCCCCTTATCGAATGGCACAAATTGAACTTTTAGAGTTGAAGGAGCAATTGCAAGATATATTAGAGAAATGTTTCATTAGACCTATCACATCACCATGTGGTGATCCTGTTTTATTTGTTCAAAAGAAAGATGGTTCTATGAGACTTTGCATTGATTATAGAGCCTTGAATAATATCACTGTTAAGAACAAATATCCTTTGCCTCATATCGATGATTTGTTTGATCAGCTCCAGGGAGATCAGATATTTTCAAAGATTGACTTGAGATCGGGGTACCATCAGCTGAAGGTAAAGGAGGCAGATATTCCGAAGACCGCGTTCCGTACGATATATGGCCATTATGAATTTGTAGTAATGCCTTTTGGGCTAACCAATGCACCTGCTGTATTCATGGACTTAATGAATAGAATTTTCCATGAGTTCTTGGATTAGTTTGTGGTGGTTTTCATTGATGATATTTTGGTGTTTTCTAAAAGTAAAGAGGAGCATGAAAAACATTTAAGGGTTATCTTGCAAACCTTAAAAGAAAAGAAACTGTATGGGAAATTCAGCAAGTGTGAGTTTTGGTTGCAACAAATTTCATTCCTTGGACACATTGTTTATAAAGATGGAATAGTTGTTGATCCTGCAAAAACAAAAGTTGTGGAAGAATGGCCAAGACCCACAAATGTAACCGAGATTCGTAGCTTCCTTGGTTTGGCGGGGTATTACCGAAGGTTTGATAGAAATTTTTCACGGTTATCTAGTCCAATGACTAAGCTAACTCGGAAGGGTGTAAAGTTTATCTGGACAAAAGAATGTGATGATTGTTTTCAGGAATTGAAAAGAAGACTAGTGAATGCTCCAGTTTTGGCACTACCTTCCAGGAATGGTGAGTTTGTTATATACAGTGATGCTTCATTTAAAGGACTTGGTTGCGTCCTAATGCAAAATGATCAGGTAACAGCTTATGCTTCACGACAGTTGAAAACTCATGAGGTAAATTACCCTACACATGATTTGGAATTAGCTGCCGTTGTTTTTGATTTAAGAATTTGGAGGCATCATTTGTATGGAGTAAAGTGTGAAATATATACCGATCACAAAAGTCTAAAGTATATATTCACTCAGAAAGAGTTAAAAATGAGACAAAGGAGATGGCTAGAATTAATCAAGGATTATGATTGTACAATTCATTACCATCTGGGAAAAGCAAATAAAGTGGCTGTTGCTTTGAGTCGAAAAAGTAGTGCTTCATTAACAATGTTGCGTTTGGAACGTGATCCTTTGGTTAAGGATTTGATGAACTTTGGCATAGAAGTTGTTGGTGCAGGAAGTCCTTCTGTTTTGTTTCAGGTATCAGTGAGATCATCTCTATTAGATAGAATCAAGCAAGCACAGAAGCAAGACAATGAGTTGCAGAAAATGGTAGAGCTGGTTCAGAAAGGTAAGTTGCCTGAATTCAACATTGATAGTGATTTTGTTTTGAGATTTGGGAAGAGTTTGTGTGTGCCTTGTGATTCACAGTTGAAGAGAGAGTTGTTATGTGAAGCTCATAGTTCTCCGTTTTCAGTTCATCCGGGCAGTACTAAGATGTATAGAGATCGGCGGGAGTATTACTGGTGGGATGGAATGAAAAGAGATATTGCTGATTTTAGTGTGAAGTGTTTGACATGTCAACAGGTTAAAGCAGAGTGGCAGTTACCGAAAGGGATGCTTCAGCCTTTACCAGTGCCAGAGTGGAAATGGGAGAATATATCCATGGACTTTGTTGTTGGATTACCGAATACATCTCGAGGTAATAATGCAATCTGGGTTATTGTTGATCGCTTGACCAAATCTGCTCATTTCCTTGCTATACGAGATACTTTCTCTCTTGATCAACTTTCCCGTTTGTATCTTACAGAGATAGTCAGGTTACATGGAGTTCCTCTCTCCATTGTATCGGATCGTGATTCCAGGTTTACTTCTAACTTTTGGAAAGGCCTTCAGAAGTCGTTGGGTACTGAATTAAATTTTAGTACAGCTTTTCATCCTCAATCAGATGGGCAGTCAGAACGAACAATTCAGACATTGGAGGATATGATACGAGCTTGTTCTATGGATTATCAGGGAAGTTGGGACCAACATCATTCTTTGGTTGAGTTTTCATATAATAACAGTTTTCATTCCAGTATACAGATGGCACCATTTCAGGCATTATATGGGAAGCAGTGTCGAACTCCAGCTTTCTGGGATGAAGTGGGTGAAAGGAAGTTGATGGGACCAGAATTGGAAGAAGAGATGGCAGAAAAAGTTCAGCTGATTCAGAAACACATGTGAACAGCTCAGAGCAGGCAGAAGAGTTATGCGGATAACCGGAGGAAGGATCTATCTTTCGAGGTAGGTGATCATGTTTTTCTCAAGGTTTCTCCTTGGAAACGTGTGATGAGATTTGGTAAGAAAGGAAAGTTGAGTCCGAGGTTCATTGGACCATACGAAATTCTGGAGAGAGTTGGATCAGTTGCATACCGAGTGGCTTTACCTCCGAGTTTATCTCAGGTACACATTGTTTTTCACGTTTCAATGTTGAGAAAGTACATGCCAGATCCATCTCATGTTTTGAGTCCAGAGGTAGTTCAGCTATAAGAGAACCTATCTTATGAGGAACAACCGGTCCAGATTCTTGACCACAGGTAGAAAGTGTTACGGAATAAAGTGATTCACCAGGTAAAGGTTTTGTGGAAAAACCACATGATTGAAGAGGCAACATTGGAATCTGAAAATGCAATGAGGGATAAGTACCCCCATTTATTCGATATGTAAATAAATTGAGGGGACGCAATTTTCTAAAGGGGGGAAGGATGTAACATCCCAAGTAAGTAATGAATAATAGATATTTTTACCTATGTCTATTAATGATTAAGATGGTGTTTTAGAGGCTTAAGATTAAAATAAATCCAATCTTAAGCATGGAATACACTAATATTCTTAAAAGATTGTTTTACTGCCTTATGATGGAAAACCCTTTTTAAATTTATCTTTTGACAGTTTTATAAACTATGTTTTTCAAAATAAACTTATTCTTTATGATTGGGACATCAAAATTTACTTTGTGTGAATTTTTGGTATTTTTCTGACAAGGTTCATTTTTTAATGAATAGTGAAAAATACTGCATTTTACATCAAAACTGCTTTTTAATCTAATTTATTTATATGATTAGATTATCTTTTGAATTGGTCTTAATGTGTAATATGAATATATTTTTACCATTTAATCCAATGGCGGTCATTGGAGTCAATTTCACTTTTAAATTGGACTTAAACTGGTGTCAATCTTTTGATACTTATTGTTTCATAAAAACACGCTATTTGCTCTGAGAGCGGGAATTAATTATTAAATTAATTAATGTGACCTATATGTTTTTAATTTTTTATAATATACTTCATTTTTGAATTCAGAATATCAAATATAGCTTAGGGTGAATTTTTGGTAATTTTCGGAAAAACTTCAATTTTTGATGAATAGTGAAACCACTAAGTGATAATCAAGAAAACTGATTTTTCAGTTAAATGAAAGTTTACCACTAATGTGTATTGAATTTTGAAAATCCGACATACATGGTTGTCATTAGTATGTAAAATGTGGTTCAATGAGATTATAATAATTTTTTGGTGAATAGTAACTTATTAAGTTCTTAATCACGATTAGTGGTAATTAGGGTAGTTTAAGGTATAAATAATACTTTAATAAAATGAAATGACCTAGACACATGTCCCAAACTCATTGGTTGTGTCATGGCCGACCATGACATGCCATGTGTCAACTTGGGGACCCCATGGATCCACTTTTGTTGGGAAATGACATAAATTACTTTTTATTTAATGTTAAAGTGAAAATGACACATACATAATATATTTTACGAAAACAATTTTTAAGTGGGGTTATACAAGTCCAAATTTTTATTATAAATAGTCATTGGAAAGCTAAACAGATTTCCTATATCATAGTATTTTTTTTATAATTTTTAGACATTAAATAAATTTAATTATTTATGACATAATAATGATGCAGCGATGACATCATTATTTGACGATTTAAATAAAATGGAAAGATAATGTAGAATATATGAACTACACATGTCCAAAACTTATTGGATGAGTGGATTTCGAAGCCTTATCACCTTATCCACGAATTATATCAATGTGGGACATTTTGAAACCGAAACACATTTTCAAATAATGTAATATTTCTTTACTTTCCAAAAGTGGCCCTCCTCTCCTCTTATAAAAGGCCCCCACCTCTACCTCATTTCACACACTCCTCAAGCCTTTGGCTCGGCCAAAACCTGCCCATTTACTCTATCCACATCACTCTCCTCATCCTAGAGGATTCCCTTTGGGCATAATCCTTTAAAAGGAAGTCTTTAGGCTCAAATCAAAAGGAGTTACACTTTTTAAGGTAATTCATTCTCTCATGTTCATTTGTTTTATTTTGCTTCTCCAACCACCTAAACTCTTTTTATTTACTTCTTTTGTAACAAAAAAAGTATCTTCAATATACTAGGATGTTGTTATAAGATTTATTTGAGCTACACTCTCACAAAACTACATCAAATGGTTAAAGAACATACGGTTTCCATGGATGGCGAAATTCTGCCTCCCGAAACATTGATTGTTCAATACTCATTTAACACCTTCAAAGGTGGCCATTATGATGTCACTATTTTTATATATGATATATAATATGTTTATGTTTTCCTTATGATTCTGTTTTTTTTTCATTTTGGGCATACCTTTATGGTTCCCATTATGGGTAAACACGATATCTTCATTTTAGGAAGTGCGGACTACCGCCCCCTAAAAGTGATTTGATTCGTTAATACCATATGTGGGATGTGTAAAGGATAAAGTTAATGATATTATATATGTTATTATACTGGAATTATAATAAACTCTTATATCATTATGATTCCATTCCAGAAAATATGAAATAGAAATGGAAGTAGCGTTCATGCGTACGTACGGCTTACCGTCTCCATGAACGGTGCATTTCATTTCTTACCTCTAAATGTGATGTAATATTATAGGTACATGTATATGCTGAATATATATGATATATATGTTATTCAAAACATTAATATCATTCTGGATATAATGAAACATTAACCAAATTAACAACATGTAAGTGTAAGAGGTCTATTTTTGACTTAAGAACCAAATACCGACAAAATGAACATTATTAACTTAAATGAGTACATGATGTTCATAACAAGGTATAAAAGGAATAATGAACTTGAAAAAAGTTCATAATCAAGTAGAGATTAACTCAAGTTTATTATTCAGGACATTAAAGAACGATCGAGTCATGTCGGATACGAGGTATGGGACTTCGTCTCAATCTCCTTTCATTGAGGCATATTTTATTTTATACACAACTTTCTTTTATACGGTGTATAAACCCCTTTGACTTTTACGTTTATTCAAAAGGAATCTTTTTTATACGAAGCGTTTACTAAATCAAAAAAGGGAATGTTTTTGTCGTACGTATGCGGCGACAACGACTTCTCTGCCGTCGTGACCGTTATTTGAGTTTCGGCTTCCTCTACAAGCCATACCTTCTTTTTAAAAGAAAAATAAATACCATATTTTACTTTTATTTTATTTTGGTATTGAAAATGTTTTTCATTATGTTTTTATATCAATGTGTTGTATTGATATCTCGTGATTGAAATGTGGAAATTTTATGTTTCCTTTATGAATGTTTTATGTGATATGATTATGTTATGGTTCTTGGGCATTATTATGAAGACGGGTGGTTCCGTGATAAACTAAGGGCGAGTGAGCCCGTTATAGCTCTTCAATTCATTGGGTAACGCGAAGGAGTGAAACGTTAAGGTTTCTCCGAAGAGATTTTAGGGAATATACTGTGATGGGTATTCCAAAGCGTAACCAAGAGGGTTACTCCCTACGTAAGAATGTTATGAATGCCTCAAGTTACCTTTATGTCTTATGGTCTCTATGATTTATTCATGATTTTATGAGGTATGTTAAAGTGCCTATGTTTTATGGGTATAATATTATTTCATTCTTATGTATATATGAACTCATGTTTCCTTCCCATGTTTTTATAACCCATACTGAGTTTTTATGCTCATCCCATGTTTTTGAAATGTTTTTCACAGGTCAAGGGAAAGGTACATGATAAGATGATAGGGTCAAGGATGTGTCAAAAAGAATCCATGTTTTATTTCAAATGTCTTTCCATTGATGGGAATGAAGAGTACTATCTTTATGTAACCACTTTGTTTATATGTGGAATGTAACACAAGTTTTATGATCTAATTCTCTAAAACTCTAAACCCGAAAAGATCCTCAATGTGTAATCTTGTAATAACTCAAGATTAAGTAAGGTTTAAGGCTGGGGCCTTATACATATTTATAAACATTTGACATGTATCATCTTCTTGTGTATGTTATCACTTATGGTTTATTTATATTATCATTCATCAACTTTCTTGCTTCTGTTTTATGGTTTACTACTTCCACTACTTAACTATTATAGTACTCCATTGTGTTAAAAATTTATAAAGATGGCATTATCTACCCACAATAACTGGTAGTCCCAAACTACTAGTTGGAATCCTCTACTGTTAGGGGATATGAGAATGAGGCCATGCGACCCACATGGATCATGACACATTATAATGGGATCTTGGTTCAGGAGTTTTAGACTGTGGTATTAATGGATTATTTTAATAGTACTCATTATTATATTTAGAAAAACATTAAGAGATAGGAATGAATATGAATTTTTAAATGACTTGTGCTCGAGCATAGCTAACCCTCATACTGGAAAATTATAAATTTCCTCAAATTGAATTTCTATTTTATGGATTTTGAAATTTATATTTTTTTTTATTGCACCACAGGTTGACACATTGGTATTTTATTCCTATAATTTATATGAATTTGGGTTCTATTCTATTTTAACAGAGTGATATTAGGGTACTTCATCTCATACATCATATATTAGCCTGATAGATTTCTCATTTCATGAATTTTCCCATGAAATTCATGATGCATTTTTGATTTCATGTTGTTGCACTAGATTCTTTAATAAATATGAATTCTATTTGGATAGGAATATTGGTATTTGATCTAGTTTGAAATAGATGGATTCCATGATTTGGTCTTTAATGTGTATGGTCCCTCTTGGATAATAATTTTTCAGATCCCGGTTTATACTTAAAGATAAATGTGTTATGAGATTCTGCAAGTGGACGCCAAGAATTGATTCTTAGGGATTATGGGCCCCATAGATTGGAATACAATGTAACATTGGTTTAACCATATAAAAGTGACACAATAAAACTGTAATGAGTATCTATTCGGTTAATGTGAATGTGAACTCGGTTTATAATCAATTGATTATAAAATGAATAGAAACTAAAATGGATTATGATAGCTAACATTACCAGACCTGACCTTTGTAGGGGGATTTCGGTTGTGATTGTTTATTCCTTAACACATATACCTGACCCATGGGGATGGAATAGGGGTGAGTTCTTATAGAAGAAGTTTTTGACCTATCATGTTCTGATATTTTCACTCTTGAATTGTGAAAAATGAAAATGGTCATGAATTTCGGTGATTATTTTGCACTATAAATTCATTCCACATTGAAGAAGTCAAGTTGTACACCAGGAGGGTGGAGATGATCATATCCCAAAGGTTGTAGGCCATGGGATACCAATGTATTCTCTTAGTTCTCTAGAAATGACACTATGTGTTTTACCAGACATATGTGTCGATGCAGAGTTCTGTGATTGGATTCTGTGTTTTATGTCGATCATTCAGGTAGCACCACGACCTACCTTGACTATTTTAGAGTTGATTCGGGTGTTTCAAAAGTAGAATATGCCCACATTTTTTGTGGATGGAAGACCACATTATGTGAATTCATTGTTAGATTCCATGTGCTATATCATTGGGCACTTATATATGCCTCCCCTGATACGAATAAATATAGAAAAATACATGTTGTCTGATTCTTCCAAGAGAGAGTGGGATATTATCACTCCGACTTATCATCAATGATAGATGGTCAGGATGGAGTTTCACGTGTCCTTTTATGATTATTTTAATCTATATAATTTGAGGGATGATACATACTTGGAGTTAAGACATCTAAATAAGGATGTGCTATTGGCTATGATCTTTTCACCTATTTTACCAATCAATAGAACATCACACCTACTATGATGGACTGTGAGTTATTTAACGATATGATATTAGAATATGGTCTCATTTATGATATCTGATCATTGATAAATGTATTCAGGTCCACATCTATTTCTAGAATTGTAAATCATGCACCTATCAAAGAGCATAATCTAAGGGAATATGGAGTTACGATCCAGGGTGGTTTTCCATTCAGATCGAGTAATGCAACGACAGATAGTAGGTAGTGTCGTATTGGGCTTCCACATGGTAATAATATTAGTCATAATATCTATTTAGGTATCTTGGTTTGGTTCAACTAGTTCGGTATGCTGAGATATATAAGGCCTCTGTGAATAAAGATCCCAATCATGTGCTGATCTTATGAGATAACATCCATGGAAAAAGTTTTGGTAGAATATTTCAACCTGTTTATAGTTAGAGAGGGTCCCCAATAACACCGCGTTCGGGATAAGGGTAAGAATATTTTCACCTAAAACATGTGTTGGGTATGTTAGTCCATTCAGGCCATTATAGTGGTTTTTTCCATGGTAGCCAGACCCCATGTTCCTAGCGACAATAGGGTGGATCAGCACAGGCTATCCATGTAGTGTCATATTGTCATGGTATTCAAACTGTGTATTAGTGAAATCAGTTCCCCTTGATGTTGGATAGTGTAACTTTGTATGGGACCTCTTTTTCCTTGAGATGAAAAGCATTAATTTTATACATGAAATGGACTGGTTGGTTCCCTTTTAAGCTTTTTTTGATTGATATCACCACAGGGTGAGTTTCACATCACCAAAGGGTGGATAGTTAATTCATAAAAGTGAATGGGATGTCTAAGATCATCAATCTTGACCAAAGAATCGTGGACTAGGCTAGATGAAATAATATATTAGTAAATTAATTATAGATTAAAAGGAAACACATCAAACTGATTTTTATCCAGTGGTTGATCTTTTTTGGGATGCATTCATGAATGACTTATAAAAATTACATTCAGTGAGATAGGAAGAGTTCACTATTTATCTAGTTCTAAGAGCCACATCGATATCCATTCATCCATATATGATGGCCATGATAGAGTTTTAAGAGCCTAAAAAGCATATATAATATTTAGATGAAATGGTTCTCATCTATCCTAGTACTTTTATACGGGGTTCGCTAGTAACTTTTTTAAAAAATCCAGATTGTACCAATAGGCTAGGCATAGATTATTGGAAACTGACAAGTTGATAGTTAATAATAGGAATCCTCTATTGTGGATAAATGATATTTTCAACCAGAACCCTAGGATATTAGGACTTCTCAATGATTAATTTGAGATCTGGTTATTGTCAGGTTCATATTAGTCCATTAGACCTTCCTCACATAGCCTTTCATAGTATCTATTATCTATATGATAATTTGGTTATGTTTTTCGTTCTCACAAACACACCAGCGGTAATCATGGATCTGCTGAACATGGTGTTTCATCTAATATTGACTTGTTTTTGTGGTCTTCATGGATTATATTTTTGTGTATTCTTAAAATTGACATAACCATTACAAAGATATTACTATTGTATTAAATATACTATGTGCGTTGGTTATATGTTAATATTACAGTGTTACACTTCTAGAGGGATTAGATTATATTCTTTGGTCATGTCATCTTAGAGATAAGAGAATCGGTGGAACCAAAGAAGGAAAGAGAGGTAGTAAATTGGGAGAATTCCACAAAGTATTTGATGTTTTATGTTTCGTAGGGATGGATAATTACTAATTGAATTTCATACATGACATATCTGTATTACCATCACCATTTGGAGGCTTGGATAAAAAAATTAGATACACTATATACATTGATGCATCAGGTATCGGGATGCGAGTAGTTATTATGTAGGGGTGTTCAGTTGTTTCATACAGGTCTCAGTACATAAGGCCACATGAGAGTAATTACCTTGTAGATGATCTCAATTTTTCTATAGTTGTTCATTTATTTCACTCTTGGAGATATTAATTGTTGGGAAATCATTTTTTAGTGTTCAAATGATAGAAAAGTATCAAGTATATATTCACACAGGAATATCAGAATTTGAGGCAGTGAAGTTGGTTGGAATACCATCAGTCTATTGACATTGTGATTTTTTACATGCTAAATAAAGGCAATCCAGTGACGGATGCATTGAGCATAAAGAATCAGATACATATAGTGCAGTAGGCCAGTAGTAAGTGTATGCTTATGGTGTTGTTATCTGATATTCACTTAGAGGTGAATGGCAGTCATGGGAAGACATTTCTAACAACCTTATTTATTACCTATACTCATATTTATAGAGTGTAGGTGAGGCATTTATCATGACATTAAGGACTGGTTATATGGGAGAGTGTGGTAGGTTAGGACACTCCACATGGTTCGACTATAAGCGAGGATGAAGTAATACGACTACATGGTGGTGTGTGGGACTTTTTAGACATTCGTATGGAGCTATTGTTGGATTCTCATGCTTCAAATTGGGTAGTGAATCCATGTGTCACCAATATGTATCGAGTTTAACATTTTAATTATTTGTGGGAAAAATGTAAAGAGATGTAGCTAGTTTTTGACAAAAGATCTTCCACATGTCAACATGTGAATGAGAAACACTAGAAACAAGCCTGATATTTACTAAAGTTTCTCAATTGTATATGAAAATGGAATTAAATTACAATGGATTCTTGGATGGTTATTTTTAGGTAACATAAATGTAATGACATAGTATTGGTTCTTGTTGTTAGTCTCAGAAAGGATGCACATATCCTACCAAAGAAGGAAACCTTCTGTATTGATGATCTTAGGATGTTGAACATCCGTGTCATTGTATGATTAAATATGTTCTTAAATTTTATTATTTTATATAAGAATTATAGGTTTAATTATATATTCTAGAATGGTCTCCATATGTATTTTGTTATATGGGTGCTTATGATACTTACCTACCACCAACATACTACATTCCAGTCAGATCACAGTATTCAAGGGCTTATGGACATGCTACGGGAATCTTTCTATGATTTTGAGGGGTCTTTGGAGAGGCACACACCTTAATGATGGATGGAGGCTAGAAAGGAATCTATATGGGGACCTCATCATATCCAGGAGACCACAAAAAAGTTCTGTTTATTTAGAAGCAGATAGCTACTGGGAAACATCCTCAGATATCATTTGTCGATTACCATATATGACTAATTAGATTTTGATATTGGGGATCAGGTATTTCTACATGGTCCACCATGGTTGGGAAATATGAGGACCGCGGTATAGGTAATAATACACCAATTTATGTCAAACCATTCGAGATTCAAGAGAGGGTCTGGCAGGTAGGCTATCAGTTGCAGTTAACTCAGAGGTATTGTTCTATGTCGTATGTCTTCCAAATTTCACGACAATAAAATTATCATCCATACCTATCCCATTATTTTCATCCTAAGATGTTTAGTTATAGGACAATTCATCATTTGTGGATATTCTTATATGAATTATGGATCTTTTCATGAAGATCCTCTATAAGAAGTCTATTCCATTATTACGAGTGTTATGGTTGAACAACCAAGTGCATGAAGAGACCTGGGAGAGGGAGGAATATGTGAAATCATAGAGTACAATGCAAATATTATATATTTTTTCACCACCATTGGATGTGAAATTATAGGAATAATTTCTTTATGTTTGATATATGTATGAACCCAGACCGTAATTGGGGTTTATATCTTTATATTTCCTTTTTTATCTTTTTAAATGCTTATGTATTGAGTAATGTGAGTTATTATTGAGGTCAAAGATGTCTTAGGGGGATCTTGGCCTATATTGGAGCCCCAAACAAAATGTTGGGGTTATTTTAGCTTGATGCATGGTATGTGAAATTCATGTGGAGCATGCCACAAAATTTTTCTAAGCCACTGGAGGTTGCACAGTCGAAAACCAAATGATGCACTATATGATGAAACCATGTGGGATGAGGGGCACACCCATGGGACATTGTCTATAATTTCAGAATATTTTGTTAGAGTCTCTTCACACTAATTGTGCACTGTTTATGAACAGTGAAGGTAAACTGTGTGATCACCCATTCCTCCTATAGTAGACTGTGTTACTTTGGGAACGAATTTAAAATCTATGTATTGAAACCATGTTATGTTGTTTTCTGTGTAAAATGATGATTTTACACAAAAATAATTATAACATAAAAATATTTTTTCCTTATTATTTGAACAACACTGGGAAACTGTGGGAGATATCCACATGATCATATTCTTGGATTTAATAACCCTTATACATGTGACCTCTGATTTGAACATTGTTAACCCCCTCATATCTGAACATAATTCTTCTAAACCTTGATGAATCATATATTTATACTCAAGACCTATCCAGTATGATCATAACGTATGGGCTCATGTGATTTTCCATGAATGTCTATATGTTTATATATGTCGGAGTGTCGTGCTCCCATTATTGGGGCATCACCATAAACTAGAATTTAACGCTATTATTTCCTATGATATTTTTAGTAACATAAATGTTGTGACTATGAATGTTATAGGTCAACTACCATGAATAAGGACCACCCAATGGGTGAGTCTCCTTGTTTTACCCTTTAAGGATTTTATCCTTGCATGTGTTGAGGCATAACTTTTACCCCATGTAATGGGATGTCAAAGAATTATTTAGCCTATAACCAAAATTGCAATGATTTTATATTGTAATTGAATTGAATTAACATTATTTTATGGATGATTTCCCCTTGAACCATTTATGTCGGTTTATAAAGGCATTTTTTCCATATACATGACTGTAAAATAGTGGTGGTGGCTCAAACTGATGATATTGCATAAAATTTCATAAATTTTTGTATCAACCACACAAGACATATGATAATTATTCCACTATTATATGATTTATTATTTCAATTATTGTTATTCTAGAAATTATGATGATAGTATTTGAAGACAATCCTATTAGCTTGACATTGTTTTTCAATTCCTGTAATAAGAAATAATTACACCTTTAAGTGATTTTCTATGTGAGATATATGATAGCTAAGCCATGTAGTAGCTTGAAATTCCTTTCAATCATATCATGATAAATATTTTTACATGAATAATTCCAATTCCAATAATTATAATGTTATAAAATACTTGAGCCACCCCATGGGGTGATATTGATATTATATTCTCCTCATTTAGTCATTGTAATTTTTGAATAATGTTTTTAATGGAATTGTGCTGATTAAATGAAAAAAACATTGGCTGAAACATGGATTCACATTATAATAAAATGGAAATACCCATTTGGACTAGAATAATATATATTTCTGGTGATACATTCATCCAACTATGGTTTGTATTGGATAGAATCTAGGGAAAATTTCCCATGTCATGGGTGATACTTTGTGATTTTTTAGAGTACCTCCAAGGATGAACTCAATTGAAATTGATGTTATACCTCACCTAAAGTGTTACCAAGTTCCTTAGAGGTTAATAAAGGATGAGGTTAGAGTGTTTTGGTTGCTATTTCACCTAGATTGATACAATAATTTCAATATAAGAATGTAATGTATGAGAAATGTTCTGAAATGAAAAATAAATGAAATGATATATAACATGTCTTACAAGACAAAGAACATTCTTTGAATATTTTTTCTCTTGTACTTGTTTAGATGTCCTAGGAATGAAATTATTGTGTAATGAGTTATACAGGGGTTTTCAGGATTTATCTGGATCATGGGGATTATAAATTAAAATTAATTGAAATAATAAATTAATTTAATTGGATACCCAATAATGTAGGATGATTACTTTTTAGTTCCCCTTTGATTTATGTTTTTCTCATTACATAGAATCTTCAATATATATTCACTGATAGATTCACACAGACCATGAGTGGTTTCCAACTGGGATTTATCCTCACACCCTATTTGGGACAGGTTTTTTGGCCCAAAATGATTATTTCATTGCATGTAATGATATGTCCATGATCCCTGAAATATGTACATTATATTCTTATTTGGATCTGGTGATCATGGGTCCATGCAAAGGCTTGTGATTCTACTGAGATTATATGGAATGTTTTTACATTTTCATCTACTATTGAATATGAATGTCCCATATCTATTTCGGTTAAATATTTAGAATCATTTGACATATATCGTCATCTTTTATAAGTTCTTACTTTTTTTATTTATATTACCTATATACCTCTTTTTATTTCTATTGTATATTTTACTTCTTCTTCTATTGAACTATTATTGTATTCAGTTGTGTCAAACTCTGCTAATCAGTGAATTTTCTCTCCACTATCACTCCTAGGTTCTCGATGCTAGTTATAATCCTCTAGAGTTTGGGGAGATGTTCATGAGGCCATGTGTCATAATAATATTGGGGCACCATATAGTGCAATCAAGGTCAGGGATATTAAAATCCTGGGTGGTTTGTGTTCTCATTTATAGTGACCTTGTGGTTTCTTTGAGATCATGGTAGTTAAGAGTTCATGAGAAGAAGTACCCAAAACATGATTTGGGGATATATGTTTTTAGTCAATATTATAAAAACATGGTTTAATTATCTCTTTTGTGAAAAATTAAATCTGCTTATTGATTTTTCTAAGAGGTTAAGCCTTGTTCATTGTCTTACACACAAAATATAATAATAAAAATAGTGTGGATTACAAATGTCTATCTGAGAAAATATTTTTACAATCAGTATCATAAAAAGTGAGAAGATCATCTTGAAAGTCAACTATCCATGTAATTTTTTGGTTAACACCACTATTAGTATGGTTGTCCTCCTCCTTGTTGGCTTCATAGAAGGTGTGAGTGAAAAAATATCTAATTCCCAAGAGCGATTTAAGAAAATTCATCCAACGGGTTGTAATTGGACAAGAAAGATGCACCACTCCATTCCAAATGTCCAAGATGATCATGTTCGAGTCATATTCAATCCAAATATTGATCCTTCCCTATTTAATGTTGAAGGAAATAACAAGGATATCATTTATCATTTCAGTCTCTTATGATGAGGTAATTCAATAACTACAACAGAAACAACCTTGGCATTTCCCATGGTGGCCTCTAAAGATATAAACATAACTCGAGAGACCCAGACTTCCCTTAGATGCATTGTTCGTGTTCAATTTGATCCATCCTGGGAGAGGGGCTTGTGATAACACATAAAATGCATGCCTAGGTTGATGATAGATACCATTATTCTAAAGATGACGATGATTTTCAAAGTCTGACACATAGTTGTCATGATAGGCCTTCTGAATTGTGGATTCTTAACGAATATCATCGAGGATCTGCATTCGACCTTCATTTAACATGAATGAGGAATTTCAATGAAAGAGTGAATTATACTATACCAAATCACGTAGAGGATCTCCCCAACAATAACTTCGAAATTATTATTAATTTTTGGAGAGGCTTTAATATCCAAAATAAACTTTGGATGTAAGTTGATAGAGTCAATCACGAACCGTCATCAATCAAACATGTCAAAAATATATTTCTAAAGGGAAAAATATATTTCATAAGAGATCAAAATATGGTTAGTATCTTCCCTATATAGGTTACATAGGTAACATTTTGAGAAAATATTAACCCCAAAAGCTTGAAGACAAACACCAGTGGGGAATTTATTGTGAGGAATAATCCAATCAAGAGTAAACCATGAGGAATTAATAAAAGGCTCATCAAAAAAAATTTCCCTACAGAAATTGATATCCAAAATTTTAAACATGAGATTGTAAATTTTTTGAAAATTCTAGATCACCATAATGTAAAGGTTCCCAAATAGTGAAATAATCTAATATGGAATAGGGATAATTATAAATTATATGAATAATGTTATTATGAAGGATATATATTGGAGAATTTATCACCATCCAGATAGTACAAGTAGTATTCTTTGGTAAACTATTAAGTGGAAGCAAAGAGATTAAAGGTGTACAAGTACTGTAGTGTAACCAATAATTCATGGAAGAGTTACTGCTAACAATCCATCTAAAATTAATCAGAATGATGAAAAGGTCCAGTATAATGGAAAGAAAAATAAGAGAGATAGAATAGATTAAATTTCTCTTCTTTATATTGTCAAGGAATCAAGTTTTCTTGAAAATCAATGGCATCCGAATCATTTTAAATGAGGTTCCATGTTAATCAGGCTTGCAAGAGTTCATTGAAATGATTAAGGTTCATAATGACAATGCCACCTTTTTTCACAAGCTGACAACATGTATTGTAGGGGATGGTCACATGTTTCTATTCCAGCATGCTACTATTCCAAATAAATGTTTTAATGTAATTTTTTAAGAGACCATGAGGAAATTTTTATACCATCAAAGAGTGTACCATTTTTGAGAAAATAATGTATTTAACTAAATAAATTCTTCCAACCATAGAGAGGTATTTACCCATTCACGATGACCGATAATAATTAATTTGGTTCACAATGTTGGAAAGATAACTAGATTTAGGTTTACCCAAAAAAATGGGTACTCCATGGTATGTGAAGGGGAATGATCCTTCATTGATACATAATATATTGATAATTGAATTTATTCTCATAGATGGAAAAATTTTCTCAATGAAAAAAAGGACTTGTTATAGATACTGTTTTCCCCAGATATTTCATCATAATAGGAAAGTGCATTTTTGATATTTTGAATGTTCATTTTATCTCCTTGTAAGAAGTGTATAAAATCATTATCATAAGAATGATTTGTGGGAAATTTTAGGTTTTTAGAAGCATGAGTAGTGTTTAACATACTTATTTCAACAATACAGTTAAGTAATCTACTAAGGTAGTCTTCTACAATAGAGAAAATAATAGAAGAAAGGGGGTTACCTCTCCTAACTTCTTTTTGTGCATTTAATGTATCCCATGGGAGATCCATTGAATAGGATGGTGATAGTAGCCAATTGAAAATAGTCAGAATATTAACAATATAATATTCATTGAAACCAAATATGTGAAGCACATAGAAAAAAGAACAACATTAAATGGTATTAAAATCCTTCCTGTTATCAAGTTTAATAGAAATATTTCCTCCTCTTGTAGTCTTATTTAAGGTGTTAGTACATATAGAGGCATGTAAGCTAATGCCTCGAATAGACCAAACTTTTATGAATCCAAATTGATATTAATAGACAATTTTACTGCTATCTTAGTGATCATGTTGGAAAGGAGTTTGCCGATAATTTTGTAAAAAAATTAATGAGGGAAATTGGTCTTAAAAGTGGAATCCCAGAGGAATTTCTCTCATAGAGAATTAGAGAAATAAATTTCACATTCAGTCTATGGGGACGCCAACTATATGAAAAAAATGATCTAACAATTTTTCAAACATAAGATTGGATAATTCTCTAGAATTACTAATAAAACACATTCTTAAAACAATTGGGGCTCCTAGCCCTATCTAGTTTAAGACTAAAGACATTGTCATTGATTTTATTAGTCATGATATATACTTAATAGATTATCACTATCTTCCTTATTAAACAAACAAGAATGGAATCAAGTTAGAGATCCTTGTGGATATTAATACCATTTAAATTTAATTAAAAATATGTGACAACATGATTAGAAATTACTTACATAGTGTTAATGAGGTTGTTATCGTCTCTGCGAAATGTGAGAGTCCTACTAACATTCTTGATTCATTGAATATAATTGTAAAATTTAGTGTTCCTATCACTGTCCCAAAGCCATTGGTTTTTGAAAACATTATTATGCATTTTATCCCTAAGGGAAAGCAATGAAATATGTTTTGTAGAAGTATTCATATCATTTTGAGGACCCACAAAAAATTCAAATATAGTGTTGGATTGTTGAAGATGGATAAGTTCATTTTCAAGAGAGGATGGTTCATTTTCATTTTTCATTTATTTATTATGAAACCAGCTTTTAAAGCACTATTTTTGGTCTTTGAGTTTAATAATGCAAGCAAAGGGGTCGTCGTGATATTACATAGATATATAATATTTTTTATAATTCAAGGAAAATTTGAATAAAAGGACCAAACATTACTAAATATGAAAGGAATAGGGTGATACATGCTATTTTTATGATCAATAATGAGGATGTTATGATGATCGGAGTTTAACCTGAGAAGGGTTATGTTGGAGATGGTGTTTCAATTACTCATAAGAAGATTCATTCGTGAGCGATCTATCTAATTTACTTGAAACAACTCTATTGTAATGTATTCTATACAAAGTGAACTTGGCACTCATAAGGATGATTTCAACAAGGTTAATATCGTTGATTAAAACATTGAACTAAGATAAAGATATAAAATAATTATTTGTGCCAATTTTCTCACATGAGGTGACAATATCATTGAAGTCAACAATAACAAACCTAGAATCATGTTTATTGTTAAACAAGAAAAAATGGTCACCCCAAACTAGTCTTCGATCATGGTAACTATTCATAGAATAGAACATAGAGAAAAAATTTAAAAAATGATCGAACAAAAAAACAATATTAAGCAATAGTTCTGAAACATGGAATATATTAACATTTTGAAGTGAGGAGTGATAACAAAACCAAAGTGTTTCAGTAGCAGTATCCTTCTTCGAGGGATGTAAAAATATATAACCATTGGAGTAGAGATGCATAGTAGTTGAAGAAAAGTTATCATAAGGTAATTCTATAGAAAAAATCATAGGTCTATGAGTAATAAAAATTATTTTTAAAATAATAAAAGTGTACAGGTTTATGATACCATAATATTTCAACAAAAGAATAGTCATTAGAGCCTGGATTAGTAGGGACCCCACTTTTTTTACATCAAGAGACATTTTCCCTGGAGGATCTTTTAATATTTTTGGATGATGATAGACTGTGTTTTATACCCTGTTTACCCATAAAAGGAATAGGCAAAACATTAGCAGCATCTGAACTTTCACACATATCTTTTTTATTATGTGTCACAACCTTCTATAAAATAACCATTTGTCTACAACTTAATAATGATGAATGATTATAATTAGTGTTCAAAGTGCAAGTGGTTCTTTGTGTTCCAATTTTAATAATAAATGCTGAAAAAAAACATTAATAGAATCTAGAACCAAAATACATATAGAATTTGAAGGAAAGAACATGTGTCATCAACAGAAATCTCTAACTTATCATCACTATATTTTAGAGTCTAATCTGATAGAGAAAAGTGTTTCTATCATAGTGGATGACTCCTTTAGGTAGGGGCCTAGTTGAGAAAAGGCATTCACAGAATCCGTGATTGATTCCGGACCCATGGCCTGTGGAATAGAGGGATGGCCTAAATCCATGACTGAAGGGAAGTCACCTTGTTATCTTTCATCAAAGCAGCCTTGTCATATTGATCTCATTTAGCCATATCAGCTTTAGTAGAGTCAATAGAAACAATAATCTATCATCCATGATCTCTATTGGAGTTATTATGGGATTACTATAATAAAAACTATGATTGGGGTTGTTTAACATTTGCCAAAATTAGTTTTTCAATATATTCTGATATAACCTACTCGTCACTAGCATACTCCTCATCTTCCACAAGATCAACCCTTATTTTTCTCGAGTTTTCTCTAAGATGGATTGGGTAAAATGGATTCTTTTCCAAAAAAAATTTCTTTTTCTTTGGAGGATCCAGTTAATCAATTACAATACCCTTGTCCTTCTTGATTTTTCTAAACTCAACCCATTCGTTTTCCTTGGAATTGAGAGCTTCGGTTTTCACTACTCTACAGTTTAGTAAAGAGTGCCCTACTATCTTACATAACTCAGAAAATGGTGACTCTTCCTCATATTCAATTATAACATCCATCTTATAATCATTCGTATTAATATAAATAATAGTCAGGAGTTTAGAATCCAGTTTTATTTCCACCAATACTCTAGAAAAATAGCCACATTTAGTATTCAAGGTATACTGATTAATCTTAAGAGGGATACCTACATAGGATATTATAACATTAAATATATTAGGATGTAAGAAGAAATAGTTTATACCATGTAGAACAATCCAATCATACGCTAGTGTGTTCTTATCTCTTTGAATATTAAAAGCACAGTCCCAATATGTGATTCGGAGTTCAACAGGTTTAAGATAAATGTTCGCTAACTTCAAAACATGGTATAAATCCCTTTGAGATTTCAATTGGATAAGAAATACCACAAGACAATTGGAACCAACGTTGATTCTAAGAAACTCTAACCATGGGAAATCCTCGGTTTATGATAAGTATATGTCCAGGGTTTATCCACATAAGAAAGGTAGAGTGACCCATAATAGAAAATTTACAAAACGGATTATGCTGCTAAAGGGTGTCATGATCCGCCTCTACTGAGAAAAAACCATCATAAAATTTCATTAATAATTACTAATTCATAAGGGATGTTTTCGATATATTTTTACCATTATAATCTTCATGGATGGAAATTCGTTTTGTTCTTTCATTTGATGGATGAACATGGGAATTTTCTAGATTTATTTCTTCATTTTACAATTTTCCATATCTTCATTCAAATGATCTCTGCCATTATTGGTCGAAGGAATCCAACATCTTACTAATCTATACTTATGAGGTACACCTAGAACACAGGTTGCATGGATTAGGGTTTGCTATTGAGGACAAACTTCTATGCTCGATAGTTTTCCTGAGTAGACCCATCCTCCCATATACCATTACCAATAACAAGTGAAATAATCACATTATCTCACAATGGTAATATAGTCTATGAAAACGTTTATGGATAGAGTATCTATAAATG
Source organism: Viscum album (assembly GCA_963277665.1). Taxonomy (NCBI): domain Eukaryota; kingdom Viridiplantae; phylum Streptophyta; class Magnoliopsida; order Santalales; family Viscaceae; genus Viscum; species Viscum album. The sequence continues at coordinate 573,724,656 of OY728160.1, forward strand.
TATGACTTGGAATTGATGTATATATATGATAAAGGAAATTTAGTGTTTGATGATTTAAGAATAAATTCATTTACATAGATGGAAAAAATAGCCTTGGATATGTGGATATTGATTTTAAGGAAAGAAAACATGACATTGGATTATAAATACTGAGGTGATGTTTCATTTTTAATTCAATATTTTTGGTACCTAATATAGTAATAATAGTGAAAGAGGTATATACATATGATTCATAATGTGTGGAATTGAGATCAAAACCCTATTTTAGGGAGAACATTGATAGTAAGTAATTTAATGTGAGTTTAGTGTTTTTTTTTATAAATTGGATGGTAGTGGATATGGTTTTTGTGGAAAAAAATATTCATGATTACCACCAATTTGTATGGGTTATTAATTATAGAAAAAAATGTATAAAACATTAAAAACCTATTATCATGAGATATTATAAAAATAATGGTGGAAATGTTTGTTTCAAGATTCCTAACATTCCTTCATGTTATTGAAAATAATAAATGATGGGAAGGTACGATGTATTATTTACATATCCTTGATTTGAAATGCTAGAAGATAGCCCTATATTTTGTAAAAGTTCATCCATTAATGGTCTGGGAACATGATTCCATATGGGTGATAGTGGATCATCTCACAAATTCAGATCATATAATTCAAATTTTTGAAACACATACCATGGTTTACAAGTATTAAATTTAAATCCATGATGTTCTAAAGAGGTATGGAATATTATTTTTGATCATTTGAGACAAAGTTTAAAACTCATTTGTGTAAATCTATATTGAGATCCCATGGGAAATGTTTAACTGTTAGTATAATATATCATTCACAAATGAATGAGTATTATGAAAACATGGTACATAGTTTGGAAGACATGTTAAATGATTTTTTAATTAATTTTAGTGTCTCATGGGAAGAGAACCTGACATTATAGGAGTTCCCTTATTACAATCGTTATATGAACATGATAAAAAGACTCCATTGGAATCATTTTATGGGAGAACCTATTGCTATAAAATATGTTTTGGGGAAACATGTAAGACATAAAAATTTAGTCATAGAATTTTTCATGAGAGAACAGAGAAGATTCAATTGATCAGGAAATGAATGCAGATGACACAGAGTAATCAGAAATCATATTCGGATCAATGGAAAAGAATATTTTATTTTTCAGTGAGTGATGATTTGACTCTCTAGGATCTCTCTAAGTCATATACATCATCATTTTGGGAGGAAAATAATGTTATATACATTATATATAAGCCCTTTTGATATACTAAATTGTTTGGTGAGGTGGAATATCTGTTGTTATTACCTCCAAAATTCAGTGTGGTCCATAACTTCTTCCACTCACCATTGTTGATAATGTATTATCTTGATACTGGCCATGTGATATGGTGGGATTACCATGGAAAATATCTATATTCTAAAGTGGTAAATATATCATTGTAAATTTTCAAAAAAAAATGAGAATTTATTTTCTTGAAAACGAATTGGTCATTTTAGTGTTTTGATGAGTTTTTGTCAGCTTTTCAAAGAGATAAGTAATGCAAGAATGTAATGAAAGATAAGTGGATAGAACTATTTTTGGGTGATGATGGATTTATAAATTCTAGGTACATAATGACCAATGGTGGGTAGAAATTTTTCACCCCCAGTTTCAAATATGTATCCCTTTATTTTTGTCATTGTGTTTGTATACTATATGAGTTATGTTTGGGATGGTTTTACGAACTTTTGGAATGTATTTTGGGGATTTTCAATAGGTTCGTGATTTTAGAAATATTTGGTTTATCCATGAAACACCTATATAAAATAGTTCATATTGAGACATATGAAAAGGGGAAGGAATATGGGATGTCTACTATTTTCGACAATTTTTTAGAAGCCTTAGAAAAAATGTGCTACTCCAAACAGTGGGTTTTGGCACTATTGATGTACAATTTTTAATCCATGTGATCCAACATTGTGAGGTTTCAAACTTGAGGCAATAGATTTCACCCAGTTAGGAAACTATATGCATAAATGTGTGACTAACCCTACAATTGATAATAGTGAGATCATAAAATTGTGTTTCTCACTCATTCTCCCCTCTAACTCTATCATTTTACAACAAAAATCCATAAAAGGTTTATTTTTTTCCTATAAAAAGGGTGGAGAACCTCTATACATTAAATTGTAAGTAATATAGAGTTTTTACATGGTGCATAAAAGCTCAAATATGATGGTAAGTCATCGTTATTGGTGGTTTTATGTAGTTTTCCTTAGATATAGTTCTCAATTAATCCTGGTTTCATAGATATATGCCTATTGTGGTTATGTATAATTTTTTGTATGACTAATATTCTCATATTTGATATTTTTTTATATTGAAAGAAATATGATGTGTGTAAATGGAGTTTAAACTAGGTTTGATAATATTTTAAGTGAAATTCTTCATTTTCATCCAATAATGTTCGTTAGGGGTATTCTAACACTACTATAAAATATGTAACAAGAAGTCTTAGTTTCAAATTAATTATATTGATTTCAAATAACTATAAAATTTGTGTGTAAATCATAGTATAAAAATTTTATACATATGGTTTTTGAATTTTTTAGAAATTATTTAATAATTGTCTAAATTTCCTTTTAAACTAGTTTTAAAATAGTATCATTATCAATTTTATGGAAATCTTTTCCAATAAAACAACTATTTTATTGAAACTGTATTTTGATGATTATTTCAATGTGATTTTTTACATGTTGTGTTTGTTCAATTTTTAAAATGACGATTGGTTTAAATATGACCTTATTCTTGGTTTTAAATGTGTAATGGAATAAGGGATTTAATTACCTAGTTATGACTTGATATAACCCTGAGAAAATACTCAGGAATATGGAACATTCATAATGAATCCAGAATTTGATGATGTGGAGATGTGTTAAGTGGAATGGGGCGTGCCAAAGGGGAATTAATGAAATGGGTCTAGAACATTGTTTGGATTCTTTCGTTGGAAGATGGTGATGTTCTCAAAAACTACTTTAAAATAGTGCTTGTTAGTATAAAAATATAAAATATTTATAATTTTTTTATATAATGTATTTTATATAAATTTGATAACATGTTCTTTCACCGTTGTTCTTTTTCGAGTCATGGGAAAAGTAAAAAAACAAACATCTTTATTAGTACATCATGATACATGGGATATTGTGTACTTAGAGCATGGATCATATTTGGATCTTGGATTTTTCGTTAGAGTCACACTGTTTTTTTTTCATTGTTTAATTTAATATTGATGTCTTCCACTTTGGTACTTGTTTTTTTAATTTTTATAAATGAAATGTTGAGTTGTTAGTAACTATTATCATTCACCGAATGGTGTTTATTTGTTTATGGATTTTTTTCAGTTGTTTTATTAATAATGTTAATATCACCCTGACATGTATTGTTGAAAATCAATATTTATTTCTAGACATTGGTGTCTTGGGTATGTCACTCAAGGCCAATTAATTCTCCTCCTCTTTATCATGACAATTAGGAGGGTCATGATGTTACAATTTATATTATTATTTCTCTAATTAATATGGTTAAAAGAAAGGTTCAATTTTTTATTTTTTATATTGAGGTATATATGTGTTTTTTTCATCAGGATGTATATATTTAGGTGTTAGTTGTTAGAATACATTATAGTCATAATATGAGTAGTGATGATTATTGATATTGAATTTTGTATGTCAGTTTTAAATGTTTCATAGTTATATATAAGGTTATGATTTTCCATTAGTATAATGTGTTGAGATAGAGCACTTGTGTTAGACTAATTTTAAGTTTTGAGTAGCGGATTTATATAAAATAAATCAAAAAGAAATAAAAAATAACAATATATACCAATCACCGATCAAAACGAACTAAATGATAACTGTAACATTTATTGAAATCATAATAATGTCTTTACAACAAAATGAGTTTGAATATATATATATATACACAAAAATAAATTAAATGATAATTTATGATTGTGATTTAATTATCCTTGAATAAAATGTTGATATTTTTTAATTGTTTTGATTGAATGATAACAATATTAATGTAACTATTAATTTTTAATAAAATTAATCCTAAAATATGAATCTTAATATTATTTTGTTAATGAATTATTCTATATTATGATCATATTCATAGTGGTTGTTATTATTACATTGGTTGTGATATCATATACTATTGATTACTTTTTCACTTTTACCATGTTTTCATTGTACTATTCAATATTGGCTTCCATCATTATGATGCTAGAATCATTTGTTGAATGATATGTTGTATGTGATATAATATTTGTATTATATGATTTGATTTTATGTGAAAATTGGTTGTAATAAAACTAAACTTCTGTTTAATAGGACAATGATGATGTCGAGATGGGGAAGTGTTTTATTATATAGTGTCTTGGTTTATTATGAATATATGACGATTGGATAAACGATGTGTTTGTATGGTTGATGATTCAATCACAGAATACAACATAGTTTTTTAGGGATTCTCCTACTATATTTCAATTGGTTTGAGTTGGAAATTCTTATGAAATTATATGTAAGAGAATTAATATATTTTTGAAGCTATTATATATTTTAATACTACTAAAAAAATAACACTCATTAATTTATCGTTGGATATTCACAACATAAATGGTTGATTTTAGAGAATATGGTTGTGTTAGTGATTACAAAACTACGATATTTAATTTAATCCATTAATTATGAGTGATTTCCTAAAACACATTCAATATACCACCTTTTCTATAATTATTTTTTCTAATATATTTTTATCTCAACACATTTATTTCACAAAGATGTTGTATTTCATAGAAATGTTATCCTACATAGTTATTTATCTGTCCAACCACTACTAGATCCATTATATATAGGATTCCATAGGTATGATTGGGGATATTTTGGTATAGTTTTTTGGATTAAATTTCATGGATGTCTTAATTGTAATTCCCTAAAAAATTGTATGATGGAATTTGTTGGTAGTTTATGTGGTATATTTTTTAACATTTTGGATTACATGTTGGGTTTAATATTTGATTTTTATTATTTTCTATTTATATTTCACAATATTGAATAACGTATATCATATAGATACTATTTATGGATGAAACTAACACATTTCTTATAGGATTTGGAAATTTAGGGTCATGATTTTCTTTAATACTGACCCTAGAGTCGTTTCAATAGGACAAGGTTTTGAAAAATGTTTTTTTTTTGAAATTTTGATTATCATAGAGGGAGGTGTTTCATGTTATTATTCAATTTATATTTCATGCATCTAGTTGTTAAATATTATCATATAAACTTATAATGTGATATAAAAATAATAAACCAAAAAACACAGAGGTATTAAAGTTCCCATATGATTCAACATGATTTCCTTGTCAATCTACTATGAATTTTTTTCCTTTAATGCACTGTAATTATTGGTAGAAAAATTATAAACTATGAATACACCATTATTATATAATATAATTATGATATGATTCAAATTTACATTCCCAACAATAATAAATTGATTTATACTTCACATCTATATTTCATTTAATTTTCCAAAAAACGTAACGACTCAACCATGATTTCTTAATATTTAATTACATTATTTTATTATTTAATTTATTAATATTTCCAATTTATTTTTATAACAAATTTTTTTAATGTATATTAATTAATAGACTGTTAATGTCATATATCGAAATTTTGGGGATGTTTTAATTTTAATAAATTATTATCATAATATGATATCATTAACAATGTTGAATTTCAAGATGATTGTAATTTCAATCAATCACATTTCCTAGAGCCTCCCTAATTATTCCTAATCTTGATGTTAAATTTAGATTTCAAAAAAATTAAATTCCCCTATATTTTTTATTTTAATATTATTTAACATGAAATTATCTTATTTTGTCTTCTCACACCGATGATCTATAAGTTTTAATGGAATTAAATACTTATTGTGACAATGAATTCATTTACATAGAACCATAATGGTTTTTTAATTTATTTTTTACTAGCATGTTATCATATTGAAATATTTTTATACAATATATATTATGATTCGATTAATGATTCATGTGATAGATAGATATTTCATTAGTTGTACACAAATATGTTCTTATAGTTAAAATCTTATGTGTTATTAAATGATACAAGTAGTTTATTGTGAAATCATTTTATGATATTTTAGATGCTCATCATTGTTATTTCAGTGAAATGAATGATTTCTTAAAGATGTTATTTTTATTTTTTTTATGTAATTTAATATTAATTCCATGTTCTATTTAAACATGTATATGAAACATGTTCTAATCTGATGGTAGTTCAATGATACATATAGTGATATTATTATAAAATTAATCGAGTTATAGTGTTTTAATTGTAAGTTAATAAGGAAAATGAATAAGTTTATTTCATGAGTTCTCCCATGAATTAATTATGTAATGTTGGATTAAACATATTTATTTTATTGGTAATAATTTTATTCTTTCCATATGTATTGGTAGTATTTTTTCTTCCAAAATCATGTTGAAGAACCAAGTAATTGAATGGATATTCACTGTTAATGGTTTAAAATACAAAATGGTATTGTATTCATGATGATATCAGAGATTTGAGTATGTTTTTTATATAAATTAACGTTTTTTGATCAAAATGAATGTATATTATGTGGGGTAATGATTTGGTACATGGGTTGGGGAATTATAATTTAGCTAGAATGTGGGGTGAAATAATTGAGATGATGGGGTTTCTTAATTATTGGGTGTTTTTCTTTATTATATAATGGACTTTGTTTATATATTTTAATCCATTTGAAATTTGGTAACCTTTTTTTGATATGGAATAATATATTACTCATCAAATCATCATTGATACGTAGATCAACAAAAGAACAATTAAAAATCATTAGATATACAATTATTAATGATTTATTTGTAGTATGTAAAAATGTTTCTCAGTGAACCATATATCTATGAGGATATATAATAGTTAAAAAAATATAATTTTTTCTATTTGAGATAGGAAGGTATCCATAATGATATTCAGGTTATTTAATTAATTTGATAAAAAAATTATTGATAATATTTAAAATAATGTTTCCAACATAGAATAGGGTTTCGTGGGTATAGTTTCTAAAATTATTAAAGAATAGTTTTATTTCATAAATTACATGGAAATTGGTATTAAGGTACACAAATAGATCTACATGGAGAATGATTGTTTTTATTGATTGTGAATCATTTTATGGGTTTTATCTGTCAGCTTATATATTTCAAATATAGAAAATTATAACCAATAATGTTTTTAGTATCTACCACGAGGATGAATATTTTTGAAACCATTTTTATCCATTCAATAGTAGTCTTAGAAAACAGTTGAGTGATTATGTAGAGTTCATGAATATAATAACTTCCATAATAGATGGATTTTGAATGTAGGATTATTGAGTTCTTATATTGGCTCATATGAATTCTCTGATTTATGGTTCAATATATTCAAGGATACAGAGATTTAGGTGATATAATATAGTAATTTCATTAATTTAATATGTGGTTTGGAGTATTAATAGGTTTCCTATATTTTTTGTAATGTTATACATCTTTTATATAATATACAGACTCATAATTATGATTCACTTAATGTTTAGTATCCTTTTATATTATTATTAGGTAGTTAGCTATGAAAATATATTTGAATCAAAAAATATATATGTGTTTGTAGTGAATTTTATTGGGATGTATATCACATTTTTGTAATGATTTGTTAATTTATTAATTAGGGATCAGTTTGGAATCTCAAGGATAAAATCCACTTGAGAGGGACTTACTATGAATTTAGTTATTTCCTTATCCAGTTATTCGACGATTTTACATATTCCAATGATTTTATATAATTATTATGAAATATAATTGTTAAAGATATATATACCCTAAGGTATTTGAATTTTGATGGAATGTAATATTTCATTTTGAAGATTTTGATATGTCGATGGATGGAGAGAGGAAGAAAGGTGTGGTAAAAAACAAAATTCCAGCTACTAGATATAGATCATCTCATGATATTATAATTGTGAATCATCCAAGTCATATGTATTATTTATTTGAGAAATGGATTTTTTATTTGTTTGTTTGTGATTTTTTTGATCAATGGATAAACAAAATGATTTTTATGAGGAAATGAAAATGAAAATGATTACAGAAACCTATTAGTTTAACCATGAGTTAATCATTCAAAATTACACATTGAGGTTCTAGTATAATATATCATGGAATATGAATGATTAAAAACTCTAATAAATTCCTAGGGAACCATGTTAGGATATAGAGTTTGTCAAGGGGTGTCACATAGTCTATGTATGGTTTACCCAAACAGTGATACCCCATATGAAAATCATTAACCCTTGGGGAAAAGGGTAGTTAACGGTTTGTATGTAGTCCATTTAATTGTGTGTAAAAACAATGAAATCATACATAAAATATAGTACGAGCCCACTGTTAAGGTGCATGGTTAGTTTAACCATGAATACAACTCATTGAAACTATTTGACCATATTTAAGTCATTAATAATTGTGACATTCCACTATTTCCCTTGGCCATTATATAACCTAACCATCTTCTTGTATAATTGTTTCTCATAATTATCGATCACCAACTGTTTTAAAATCATTCAGTTTGTATTATTATATAACTACCATCATTCTTGAGGGATCAAATTAATGTATAACACATTTTTTATCTAGTTTCCCATCTTCGTTGTAGATATAAATTAGATCTCTTATCTGATAATCTTTTTATACCCAATGTGATTATGTATTTTTTATATAAGGGGGTTTATTTATGTTTGACATTGTTTTATGGGGAACTATATCATGACAACACAATTTATTATTCCCCAATCTCACTTTTTTATCGTGATTTTCATTATCTCTATTTTGAAATAGTTATTGCTATATAAAGGGTTAATTAATTGAATTTATTATGACCCTAAAAAATCCATTGCGGTTGTTCTTTTAATTGATGTTATTTTTAATTTTAGGTGAATTTTTGGAATGATTATTGTTTTAGAGGGTTTATTTTTAAAAACATGTTATTTCACCACAAATGCTTGACTAATTGATTTAATGGTATTGGAGACATTAAAATTGGTTTTCCAACACCGAATTAGAAAAGAAATGGATTATAAAATAACTAATATATAGTGATCATGTGGATGAAATTTATTTTTATAAAAAGGTATATTGGGAACTCGGGGTGCATCAAGAAAGATATATAAGTGAACCTTTTGTATGTAGAGCAACTACGGGTTTATTTTAGGATAATAATGGACTATATCTGAAATAGATTTTGGTTGGTACAATAGTTATGATAAAATTTGAATCTATTATGTATTTTTTGTATTACCGTATTCTATGGACCAATATTTTTTTATTTTCCATTTATTGTTATTTACATGATGTTATTTTTTAACATTCACAGTTTCTCAAATGAATTTCAAATGAGTTTGTACTTCTTGTTTTCTACTAGAGGGTTATGTTATTAATGTGTGTTTACATGCATACTATTTGGTGTATGAATATTATCTTCATATTTTGAGTCTTCTAGTTTTCATATTCTTCTATTTAATTATATGAATTTTTTTTAGAAAACCCAAAGGAAAATGATTTATTTATGGATTTATATTTATGAAAAAATATTTGTAAAACTATATTTGTTTTCAAATATCAAATTGGTGTATTATTTACATTATAAATTTTATAGTCTTTGTCGATATATCTTATAATAAATTTTTCTCACATAGAATTTTTTACATTGGATGATTTTATATATTGTTTTTTGGGTTTCCAATAATGTTGTGAGAATCATGTAGCATGGTAGGATCTTTTGTTGTCGCTGCATTTGGTTTGGTATGGGTTGGAGTTAACTATTGGACACATGGAGAATTTTTGTCCAATTTTATTGATACATTCTTATTTATAATATTTGGACTGGATTCTATATATCTTTGATATATATGTTTATTAAGTGATGCATTTTATTTTTATGTCCTTTTTGTTATATATGAGACTTTTTTTATTTCCTAAATCCCTCATTATTATATAGCAGCATGTGGCAAGCCTTCTTGGGTGGATTGTCTACATCAATTAATTTTTTCTCTTCAAAAATTGTATTATAGGGATTCTCTACTTGATGTGTGATAAAAATACTTGATTATGTTTAAATTTCTTTGGTAGAAATGTGTTAGGATGGTATTAATTGGGTTTGTGCATGGAAGAGGGTTCCCAACCAGCTCCCTTATTTATCAAAAATAGAGTTACTATATGTGGTCAGATAATTATTACCATGTTTGAGACATGAAGTTTGAGGATATTTGAATAATCTATATTGGATATGTATTTAAGGAAACATTTTTTATATTAAATGGGTTCTTTTCACTAATTGAATACATAATTTAATTAAATGTACGATTTTTAGTGCATAGATGGGAATTCTTGAAATTATACAGATAATTTTGTTATATTCACTAAATATTGATTTGTATTTTATTAATGTTAATAGAAAATTATCTTGATAAAAAATATTTCAAATCTAAGAGAGGATTCTTTTAGATATTATACATAGACGAATCCTCATATGGACCCCTCTTTGGGTGAACCGATAATTCATACAATTCTATCACTGGGTTAAGTGTGAGACTGTAACACTAGACATGATGTGAAAAATATATATAAATTTTAAAAGCAACACTCCCTATGTAATGTGGAGATAAATCACAGAATTTATCCATGTAATAGACTAATCAGATTGATATGATCTTTAACACCCTAAAGACTCCTATCGAATCTATATAGGGGTTTTACACATACATGAATTATGTATCAGAAAGGATATGGTTGACCAGTATTTTTAATGATATGTCATATGAAGATATTTCTGGGATATTTTTCATGCATATTTTTAATAAATTTTTTAACATAATATGATATGTGCAGTGAAAAAATTATATTTTCAAACCTTGTATTTAGTGGATTATACCAATTTGGATTTTTCCATAATATTTTTTGACATGGTGAATCTTGAAATAGAACTTCTCAAAAAAGAGTACCTAAAGGATCAAATGTTTCAGTTGGGATTGATGGTACATATTTGGTTTGTTTTGATTCTCATGTGCCTTCTAAAATTCCCTGTGGTAGTCAATAATGCAGGTTGGATGAGACATTAATATATAGGAATATTGGGTTGGATGTTGTTTTGATTAGTGATGTTTTTATATATGGTGCATCATCTATCTTTAATGGAAATACCAAAGGTTGTCAATGTTTCATAAGACCAATTTCTATGGATTTTTTTAAAAAACATAATTTTTATACTTTCAGGGTAGAAGGTGTTGTCATACCAAAACTAAATGTAAAGACGTTCCTATGAATTTTCTTCATTGTGGATTATCAGGATATCTGAAGCATTTTTGTGAATTGATATACTCGTGTGATAAGGATGGATTCACTCTCACCAAGGGTTCACTATTTCATAACAATGATTCCAAAGGTGGTGGGTATAATATTCCAGAAAAGCGGTACATTCATGAACCTATTTCCAAAAATATTTATGAGAATGATTATAATCAAGATAAATCTAAAAATCGATAAATATCAGATAAATTTATGTTCTTTATTTTTAATTCTACGGTTCTAGATTTGTAAGATCAATGTGATACTCATTTTTATTAAATCATCACTATTAATTTTTATGGTTAGCTTATGATCAAAAATTCATTCATACAATTTGTATCATTTTATAAATTTGGGAACAAAATTTTATCAATGAATCAAGTGTTGTATATGGCATGTGGTGACAACTGGATATGATTTGATATGGGAACTCAATGTGATTGATCAATATATATTTGAATATATATTTGGGATATATTTTATGATCCTAATTAAATCCCATATATCCTATTATCATTTTCATTATCTCTTTTTTTCTTCTATGGGGTCAATCTAGTTTTTTTGGGTGAGTGTGACTATAGATCTTGAGGGATGTTTATTGTTGTTCTTTGTGATAGTGTAATCCTGGAATATTTTCATAGATATTACTTTATTTTTGATTCTTTTCTAGGAATTCCAATTCCTCTATGGTGTGTACTTCCATAATGCCATTACATATGTTTTTTTATAGTTTCCCTCTATATGGGGAGTCATGTTTTTTTATTGAAATGCTCCTTGGTTTGATTCAACTTTTTATCCCAACATATAGTATTGTACATGCAGAGTGGTTGAAACATAATGAAAAACATACGGATCCCGAGGATAAGGGTTTTTTTTCATCCTAGAGTGTCCTTTTGGGCTTCTCCTATGCACTTTTATAAAAAGTAATGCAAATGTATCAGACATTTCTTAGATTATAGAATAACTAATTCAAGTACTCCTATGAGATAATATCCATTGACTATGATTAATGGATCCTTTTAATATCATATGGGGGAATGTTTCTTATCAAATAGCGACCATAATTCAGGTTTTTAGTAGTTTACAGTCTATGGTGAGGAATGTACCTAAGATAGTGTTTACCAACCCATATGGTAATATCAAGTTTCTGGTTGTTACATTTTGTATCACCCAAACTCTAGAAAATATTGTCACGACCCGTCCCCCGGGGCCTGTACCGTGACTACCCCAACCCCGTCTTCTATAGGTCAAGGGCTCGAGACTGGCACCAAATGTGTAATTCCTTAAAACTGGGAAGGAATTTCCTTTATAAAATGTAAAATCACACAACTAGAGTACAAGAAGAAGCAAACTGTACGTAAAAACTGTATAACAAAAGATGTGTTGTAAAGTAAATGGGTCCGGAAATACAAGCCCAAGTGTAAGTATAAGGAAACGACAAAACAAGTACAACTAAAAGGGAAACAACTGGAAGGTGTCTAACAGCTCATGGATCATCCACCACGGTTCCTACCTGACAGGTAGGTAAAGATAGCCTCATCAGCGCTCCACGTCTGTACATCTTCTCTAGGTACCGTCTCATATTGAGGTCCACCTCTGGGTACCGCCCTGTCCTCGCACACTCCACCTCGGTCAGGGTTGTCCATCGTCTGCATCCGACACAACGAGGTGCAGGCATAGACCATGCAGGTGTGAGTATAACGATACTCCAGAGGGACCATGAGACCCTCAAAGTCTTTCAAAATCAAACAAGTATAAACCAATATGTATGAAATCAGCAGATAACCATTAAATATATATATCCCCATACATATACCTACGTTATCATGTAACCCATATCAATCATGAGGAAAACACAAAGGTCAATGACTCCACTCATACCAGGATTTTTATTATTGAAACCACGGCTACAAGAGAACTTCTCTTCTATCGAGTACAGTGGGCCTGTCGCAACACTGAGGTGCTTCTCACTAACCATGGACTACTGAGGTACTCCTCCTGTCGAGTACCACAGGTATGCTGCCAACTACCAGGCGCTCCGTCCGTTATGGGCCTATCGCCAAATATTGGTCGCTCCCCCTAATATCCTACAGAGGTAATCATCCAATAGAGTACTACGGGTTTTCTTCCAACTACGAGGTGCTTCGTCCGCCATGGTTCTATCACCAAATACCGGGTGCTCCCCACCGGGCTAGTCGAATCACTCTGAGTTGAATCGGTCAAGTAGTTGTCAGGTCTGTCAGGTAATAGGTCTATGCACTCTGTCTGCTCATCTCCAGGAGGATCTGATACACGAGCTGCTGGTCGATACTCCAAATTACACGAATTATCAGGTGGAAGTATCTCAAAGGGCCACCACATCATAGGGGTCTCAACGCAATAGATGTCACGTCAATCAGACACCCAGTCTGTGAGTTATTAGCCTTTAAATCCCAGAGTCCTGGTTGGTTTTCTGTATGAACCAAACTGACCATAACTCTACTATACCCCGAACTCTAGTGGGGTATACACAATGGGATGGTTATGCTCTATGAATATCAGCGCCATTGACGATTCGTCAAAGGGATGCATGTAGCCTGAGTTATGGGTGAATATGTGTATTCAGGTCTGATGGGTCCGGGTCCGGTCCGACCCAGTCAGAATGACCAGACCTGACCCAAGTCTAGACCGGGGTCCGCCCCGATCCGGGAGTTCATCCCGGCACAAAGGGGCGGCACAGCCCAAAGGTACGGCTCCACCGAAAGGAGCGACCCGACCCTAAGGCACCACCTGGCTCAAAGGGGTTGCTTGGATGGCCGTCTGGCCTACCACAGCTGGCCATGTGGTCTGGCCCAGCTGGGCATGTGGCTCGTCCCGACTGGCCATGTGGCCCTGCCCGGTCAGCCATGTGGAACTCGGTTGGCCGTGTGGAACCCAGCTAGCCATGTGGCCTGGCCCATTTTGCTGTCCCGGGTGGCAAGTTGGCTGCATAAGGGGGAGTGTAACAACCCCCCAGGATCTTGAAACAGCCGGAAAAAGCCGCAGACTCTTGTAACAGCGGGACCAGAAGGGTCCTACATGGCATGCACCGATGGCCAGCTCTGCCAGCTTCCCTCCACTATCCACCGCGGCCTTAGGCCACAGTTCTTCTCCAGCATGGCACGCCTATGTCGTGCCCCTGCCCTCCTGTCGTGGCCGCCCTGGTCGCTGTCCCACACCATAACTACTTGGCGACGGCCTCGCACCCCTCCATAGGGGCGCGCCGGCGTCGCACGCCTCCGCTGCGTCCCGAAATGGCCGCAGCTCTCCTTACCTACAAGTGGAACGGCGGGTCCGTGCCTTTACGGTGACCCGAAGGTCATTCATAGCCGATTACCCCGTGGTCGGCCCGACGCTAGTCGCCGTTGTTCACTTTTCGTCATCAATAAAAAACAAGAACAAAAGGGGGGAGGGTCGGCCATGTTGGTGCGGTCCAAACACCTCTTGTTATGTTGATAACATTCAGCATAACATAAACCAAAATAACGAACGACGTAGAACAGAAACAAGGAAACTAAAACCCCTACCTTCTATATGTCAATCATTGATGGTGGAAGGAGAGGAAAAGCGGACGTCGATTCATCAATGTCGGGAAGCGTCCTGGGAAGAAGCGTCATTGGCGTTCTTTGTGGTTGGATCCTTTTCTTTTGGATCGGATGAAGACCATTCAAGAAGTTCTTCCTCATTCGGTGGTGTGTGAACTTCTTTTTTGGAAGAGAAAAGGCTCTTCTCTATCTCTCCCCTTTCCCTGTTCCACCAAAGAATGATGCCCAACAAAATAAAATAATAGGTTTGCCTATTATTTTATTGTTGGAAAGAATTTTAAAAGAGTCAAATTAAATTATGTTACTTCACTTAATTAATGGGTTAGGATGTCTTAATTAATTTGGGGTAGGAAGGTGAAGAATTAAATTAATTTTCTAATTGATTTTGGCACATTAATGAGGGGAAGGTAGAGAGTTGACATCCCACATAAATGGGGGTTTAGAGGGGTTAAAGTATATTTTGAACCTTTGTGAGTCCCATCTTAATTATATCCTCTAATGGTAGGTTATGCTCATGTGGTCCCAACCACCATAACCTCCCATGGGAGGTTATGGTGTGGAGGCCCCCACCTACAACCATCCCTTTGAGGTTTTAACTACCTCAAATAAAAATAAGTTAATTCTTATTTTTAGTAAATTTTATTTTAAAACCCCAAAAAATATCTTCCACTCCCGATAAAATGCAACTGCGGTGAAGGTCTCCGTAAGCAATTAATAATACTACAAATTCAACGGTGCCCTCAGATTTCAGTTCCATGCACCAGTTAAAAATTTATAAAATCCCATACGTACATTTACTGAATGTACACAAAAAAACATCATAAATTTATTCTGGGTACACCGGTCCTCGGAGTCAAGTGCCGTCAAAAACTACGGACTCGTAAAATTCCCATGTATTTATGAGAAAAAATTCCACGGAAATTCCATGTCATTACATTCTCCACACCTCAGGTGTTTACATATTCTTAAGATACAACTCGAACTAAGTGAATAAAAATGGTTTTTGAGCACGCATCTAAGCCTCCCACTCCCATGGGCTCTCCTGGAGGTTCCCGTGCTGCTAGAGAATGTGCACTAGAGGTATCGACCATCCACACATGACCTGCTCCTCTCAATCCTCAATCTCCATTGGATCCTCCGTGAATGTCTCCCCATCATCAATCTCCAACTCTCCGTGGTTGATGATGTGGGATAGGTTGTGCACGAATCTCCTCAACTGAGACATGTGGAAGACGTCGTGCACCTGATGTAGCTGATGTCAAAGTGCCAGGCGGTAAGCCACCTCGCATACTTTGCTGAGGACATGAAAAGGTTTGATGAACCATGAATATAACTAACCTCCTTGGCCAAATCTCCGTAGACCTCATCGAGTTGAGACCCATAGGAATACATGGTATATATCCTAAAACTCTAGTGGTCTCTGTCTCTTATTAGCATATGACTTCTTTCTAATATGTGTAGTCTTCATCAGCTCCTTGATGATATGCTCCTTCTCTATGGTAGCTTGTACCATCTTTGGTCCCACTATTGCTAAATCCCAGGGGATTGTCCAGCACAGTGGTGATCTGTAAGGTTGTCTGTAGAACACCACCATAGGTTCCATACCGATGGTGGAGTGATAGCTGTTGTTGTAGGAAAATTCCACCAAATTCAAATGATCCTCCCAGCTGCGATCGAAGTCGAGGATTCATGCACATAGAATGTCCTTGAGGGTCTGGATGGTCCTCTCGGTATGACCATATATCTGCGGATGTAATGCGGTGCTCAAGAGAAGCTATGTCCTGAAATCCTCCTGTAACCCCTTTCATAACTGGGTAGAAAACAATGCATCTCGGTCAGAGATGATAGAAGAAGTAACTCCATGTAAACACAATATATCCTACATATAGTGGTGTCCCAAGTTCTCAACCGATCCATATGCTATGATCGGTAGGATGTGGGCCGACTTGGTGAGTCGGTCAACGATCACCCATGTTGGGTTGTGACTCCTGGATGTACATGGAAGACTCGTCCTGAAGTCCATGTATATCCCATCCCACATCCACAATTGGATCTCTAAGGGTTGTACCAAGCCTGCTAGTACATGGTGCTCTTCCTTTACTTGCTGAAAAGTGAGGCATCGTGAGGAAAACTCGACTACTACCTTCTTCATACCTGGCCGCCAATGTTTTCGTCGATAGTCTTGGTACTTCTTCGCCACACCTGGATGTACCGCTAGAGGGGAAGTGTTGAAATCCATAAAAAAGTACTCTTGATGTGCAACTGGTACCATGCTACATCATTGAAAGAGGATGACGTGCTCCCCACCTTCAAAAAAATCCATCAGGTGCTTGCCCTGTGGATATATTAGCATGTCACATCTTGATGTCAGTGTCCCCGTGTTTACCCTCCCTAACTTTCTGAAGAAGTGGAGGAGTGACTGTAAGAGACTAAAGATAGGCTGATCCATCTCTATCCATAAAAGGAAATCTGTAAGGCAAGAAGCTACTATGTTGCCTCTCCTAGAAGCTGAATACTAGTCCACCTGTTGAGCGCATCTGCAACCACGTTCCTCTTCCCAGGAGTATAGACTATCTCTATGTCATAGTCCTTGAGGAAATTAGGACATCACCACTGTCTCAGGATCATGTCATCTGAGACAAGATACACCTGAGACTCTTGTGATCAGAGTACATGGTAAAACGTTCTCCCATCAGATAGTGTTGCCACATCTTCAGGGAGAAGAACACTACTGGTCAGTCCAGGTCATGGGTAGCGTATTTTTTCTCGTGCTGTCTCTACTGCCAAGAACCCTATGCGATCATTTCACACTACTGAATTATGAAACACCTGATTCCGGTCCCTGATTTGTCACTGTAAACTACGTACCCTACGCCATCCTCTGGAAACCTCAAGATGGGGGCACTATTCAGGCTCTGCCTCAGCTCTTGAATGCTCTACTAGCATCTCTCTGACCACATGAAGGGTTTCCCCCTCTTTTTCAAGGCTGATAGTGGTGCTGTAACTTTTATAGAAATCTAGAACTAACCTATAATAGTATCTAGTAATGCCCAAGAATCTCCATACCTCCGTCACACTCCTGGGTGGCTCCCAAAAAGTATTGCCTCAATCTTCACTGGATCTACTGCAACTCTTGCTTCCAAGATGACGTGTGCCAAGAATTAATCCTCTTGAATCCAAAACTGGAACGTAGTGAGCTTACCATAAATTGGTGCTCTCGGAGTGTGTCCAGTACTACCCGCAAATGGTAGGAATGCTCCTCTTCAGTAGTCGAGTAGATCAGTATGTCATTAATGAACACTACCACAAAGTGATCATGGTATTGCTCGAAGATCATGTTAATGAAACTCATGAACACTGCTGGAGAATTGGTTACACTGAAGGGCTTAACTAAGAACTCTTAGTGGATTTAATGACACCCATAGGCCATCTTCTGCACATCCTCATCTCAAACTCTGAGCTGGTGGTAGCCTGATCTGAGTTCTATCTTTGAGATCCATCATGCTCCCTTGATCTGATAAAAGTGGTCTTCAATCCTCAAGAGTGGGAACTTATTCTTCACGGTCACCTGGTTTTGGGGATGATAGTCAATACAGAGCCTCAAGCTCCCATTACCCTTATTGGCAAATAGAATCGGGGATGCCCATGGAGAAACACTAGGCCAGGTGAATCCCTTTCCCTACAAGTCCTCTAGATGTACCCGCAGCTCACAAAGCTCAACGGGAGCCATCCGATATGCTGGAGTAGATACCAGTGCCATCCCAGGGTACATGTCAATGTAGATGTCCACCTCTCTATGAGGAGGTAGTCCTGGAACATCTTCAGAGAAAAAAATCTGCGTATAGGTCCACCACTACAGGATAAGTTGTACTCTCTACAACAACTACTCCGACGGTAAGCCAAGAAAACTGGTGAGTGGTCGGTTGCACCCTCCTCTGAGTAAGTCCATCCTATGCAACAAAGGTTCCATTATCATAGGTGAAGGTGAACCTGGTCCCATCCATATAGACAAACCACACTTTGCGCCTAATATAGTCAATCTAAGTATGTACTGTCAATAACCAGTCCATACCCAAGATAGCGTCGAAAGGCCTCGATGCTGCTATGAGGAGATCTCAACCGAAGCTCTCACCTCCTAGATTAAGATCACATGGTTGGTACTAGTGAATAATCGTCAAGTCTACTCCCGTAGGAGTCTCTAGCTGTAAGGATCGATCCAAATGCTCCGTCGAAATCTCCGTGCTCCGAATGAGGGAAGTGGCTATGAAATATTGACAGGAACCTGTGTCTATAAAATTGATAGCTAAGGTGGAGTAGACACAGATCGTACCTTGAATCATCTCCAAAGAGTCGTGGTCATATGCCTCAGGTGCCTGATGTTGAGCTCTCACCTATCCGCCAACTCCCTACGATAGAGGAGGTTCTCCTTGTGGTGGTGGCAGTAGAACCTCATAACGTCAACCGCCGCCATCTGCTCGACCAGCTGCTCGGCCACGTCCCCCTACTCCTTGAGGACTGCCTCGATTGAACCTCTACCTCTACCTAGGATGTCTCTAAAAAGACAGATAATATTCTATATGGTGGGTCGGACAGTCACATTCCATGTGACCCTGCCCGCCACTTGAGTAATACCACCCTCTCCTGGCATATATGGCTCTGTCTCCAATCTTGGTGCTCGACACAATCGATCCTGAGTCATGCGGTTGACCACTTTTAGGTCTGTTCCTCTTAGACCATTACGACATTTGTCTACTACCAGCTGTAGAAGACTCCACTACATGTTGAAAAGTAGTGAGTCCCGTAGCTGGTGGCTGCTCCGTAAGAAACTTTTCTACTCGGTTGGATCTCTCTAGAACCCTGCCTGTGTCGGTATGCTGAGTGAGATCATCGAGGATCTGGTCTCTCACCTGAGTCCCTTCTCAAAGGATTGGGCCTTGAAAAATGGGTCTCGTACCATATTCGTAGAGTAGCGAGAGAGGTTAGTGAACCTCATTAAGTACTAATCTACCATCATTCTACCCTGCAGTAGATGAAGTAGCTCCTGTTTCTGCACCACTCGAAGGTTAGATGGTACAAAATCCGCCCAGAATAGGGTCTTGAAGTCTTCCCATAGAAGGGACGCCTCGACGTGGATCTGGATCATCTAGCTCCACCATCTGCCTGCTACTGCCTGAAGAAGGTAGGTAGCAAGGATCACGATGAAGTCTGCTAGTGTCCCTACTGGCCTAAATACTCTTTCATTAGCCTCTATCCAATCCTCGTCCACATGTGGGTCCGTCTCTCCCCGGAACCTGGGTGGCCTCTAGCGCTGGAACTCGTACAACACGCTCAAATGGCGTGCATCATCTGCTTCTAGGGATGGTGGAATTGGTGGCCCAATGGTTGGTGGTACCGCTGGTGCCTACACTGGAAAGGGGACATACACTGAAGCATTGTCGCTCGACAGGCCGTCACTGTGTACAACTCTCGGGTCTCTAACTGGTCATTCACAGGGAGGCATCCTAAAAGAAAACAGATGTGACACGGTCAAATGATTATACCAGGTGAGATGACCTGGTTTGAGCTAACTGAAAGAAACTTTTGAAACACACGCGCAATAAGTGTTTTCATGGACTCAGTCGGAAATCAAGAGTTAGGGTCCTGGTGTACAGACACGTCAGCCACCACACCAAAACTGGACACCCTGAACTAATAACCACACTCAGTACCCTTAACCCTATTGCTTCATAGAAAAGAATGATCAGAGTCCTGAGTTTTGTTGTATAAATGCCTCCTTTGATACCAATTTGTCACGACCCATCCCCCGGGGCCCATACCATGACTACCCCAAGCACACCTTCAATAGGATAGGGGCTGGAGACTAGCACCAATGGAATAATTCCCTAAAAATGGGATGGAATTAAATTTATAAAATGAAAAATTACACAACGAGAGTAAAAGAAGAAGCAAACACTAAGTAAAAACGATATAAAAAAAGATATGTTAGAACGTAAAAGGGGATTGAAATACATGGCCAATAATAAGCTCAAGGAAAAGAAAATACATGTACAACTAAATGACAAACAGTTGTAAGATGTCTAGCAGCTCCTGGATTGTCCACCACAGTTCCTACCTAAAGGGTAGGTACTGATAACCTACTCAGTTCTCCACGTCCCTCCGTCTCCTCTGGGTACTATCTCATTGTGAGGTCCACCTCCGTGTACCATCCAATCCTTGAACACTCCACCTCGATCAGCGATGTCTGTCATCTGCATCCAACACAACGAGGTGCGAGAATTGCCTATATAGGGGTGAGTATAACGATACTCAGTAGGGACCCTGAGACACTCACGGTCTCTCAAAATCCAACAAGGATAAACCAAAAATTATGAAATCAATGAATAACAATTACTTAGGTATATTCCCATACAGATACCTATGTTATCAAGTAACCCATATCAATCATGAGGAAAAAAAGGTGAATGAATCAGCTCAAACCAGGATTTTCATTATCGAAACCATGACTGTAGGAGAACTCCTCCTCTATCGAGTACAGTTGGCCTATCGCGACACTGAGGAACTTCTCACTAACCTTGGACTGCTGAGGTAATTCTCTTGTCGAGTACAATGGGTCTACTTCCAACTACCAGGTTCTCCCTCCGCTGTGGGTCTGCCACCAAATATCGGGATCTCCCCTTAATAGCCTATAGAGGTACTCCTCCGGTCGAGTACCATGTTCTTGTTTCCAACTACCGGGTGATCCTTCTACCATGGGATTTCCACCAAATACCGGGCTCTCCCCATTGAGCTAGTCGAATCACTCCAAGTCGAATCGGTCAAGCAGTCATCAGGTCTGTCAGCTACTATGTCTCTGCACTCTGTCTGCTCGTCTCTGGGAGGATCCTCCCCACAAGCTACTATTCGATACTTAAAATGTCACAAAGTTTCACATGGAAGTATCTCAATATACTTCCATGTCATAGGGGTCTCAATGCAACAGATGACGCGTCAATCAGAATCATGATCTGTGAGTTATTAGCATTCTTGTCCTAGGGGCCTAGTTGGTTTCGTGTATGAACCATCCTGACCATAACACAACTATACCTCGAACACCAGTGGGCTATACTCAATGGGATGGTTATTCTACAAGAATATTAGAGCATCTAACGGTTCGTCAAATGGATACTCGTAGCCTATGTTATGGGCGAATAGGTGTATTTGGGTCTAACTCGAAGGCACGGCCTAGCTAGCCATGTGGCCTGGCTCAGCTAGTAGTGTGGCTCGGCCGGGATGGCTGGCTTTGTGGCCCGACCCAGCTGGCTTTGTGGTGCTCGGCTGGCTATGTGGCCTGGCCTGGCCAGCTGGCCATGTAATGGGGGGTGTTACACCTCCTGGGCTGTCGAAACTGCCGGCGCAAGGCGACCACTCATATAACCACGGGACCATAAGGGTCTCGCCTAGAACACTGGCGGTCAGCTGAGCCGGTCACCCACCCTTGTCCACATCGACCTTGTCTTGTGGGTCTTCACTAGCACAGCGCGACAAAGTTGTGCCCCTCCGTCGCCGCTTGCCTGGGCAGCGGCCTCTTGCTGCACTCCGCACGACGCAACGGTGTCGTGCACCGCCACCGTGGCCCAACATGGCTACGGATCTCCTTTCCTCCACCTGGAAAGATGATGACGCTCCTTTCCTGTGACCTGGCAGTCTTGCGCCGCCGATTTCCTCATGTCCGGCCTAACTCCGGTTGTCGTTGTCTGCTTCCATCGTCAACAACGAACAAGATCAAAATGGGGGAGGGTCGGTCATGTTGGTGCAATCCAAACCACCCATGTTATGTTGATAACATTCAGTATAATGTAAACCAAAATAATGAATGATATAGAATGAAAACAAGGAAATATAAACCCCTACATCGTATTTTTCGATCGTTGACTGTGGATGGAGATGAAAAACAAACATCGATTCGTCGACATCGGGAATCGTCCAGGGAAGAAGCGTCATCGGCTTTCTTCATAGTCAGCTCATTTTCTATTGGCTCAGACAATGATCATTGAAGATGTTCGTCCTTCTTCTGTGGTGTGTGTCTTTCTTCGTTGGAAGAGAAAAGGATCCTCCTAGCTCTCCACTTTCTCTGTTCCACCCATGAATTATGCCCAACAAAATAAAATAATAGGTTTGTCTATTATTTTCTTATTGGAAAGAATTTGAAAATTTTCAAATTAAATTATGTTTATTCACTTAATTAATGGTTGAAGTTGTCTTAATTAATTTTGCCGAAGAAGGTGAAGAATTAAATTAATACATTAAGTGATTTGGAACATTAATGAGGGGATGGTGGAGAGTTGACATCCCACATAAATGGTGGGTTTATAGGGGTTAAAGGGGAGTTCGAACCTATGGGGGTCCCACCTTAATTATATACTCCCAAGGGAGGTTATACTTGGGTGGGCCCCACCACCATAACCTCCCATGGATGGTTGGGTGTGGTGGCCCCCACCATTGACCTCCCCTTGGAGGTTTTAACTACATCAAATAAAAATAAGTTAAGTCTTATTTTTATTAATTTTTTTTAAAACCCCCAAAAACTATCTTCCACTCTCGATAAAATGAAACTATGGGGAAGGTCTCAGTAAGAAATTACCGACACAATGAATTCAACGGTGCCCTCGTATTTCAGTTCCGAGCACCGGTTCAAAAGTCATAAAATTCCATATGTACGTTTACTGAACGTACCAGAACAAGACTTCATAAATTGATTCTTGGTGCACCGGGCCTTGAAATCAAGTGCCGTCAGAAACTGCAGACTCATAAAATTCCCATTTATATATGTAAAAATTTTCCATAGATATTCCGAGTCTTTACAAATATTTCAAGATTTAATGAATTGGATCTCTCCCCAGTTATTATAACCCTTCACTATTGTGTACATGGATGATACTCTGGTAAAATACAAGATATATGAGGAGAATATGAATCATTTTGATATATTTTAAACTATAAAATATTATCATATATATTTTAGTATTTCCATATATATTTTCTTATCAAATAAAAGAATATTATTGTCATGTGATGTCTAAGAGGATAATCTATGTGGATCATGAAAATATAAATGCTATTCTGTCGTTAGAGAATCCTAGAATTTTTTGGATATATAAAGCATCTTTGGTTAGGCTAGTTTCTAATAGATAATTTCTTCTGTATTTATCCAAGCTCTTATATTCAATGATAGATTTATCCAATAAGGGTGTAAGGGTTTAATGGAATGAAATATTTTAGATATCTTTTGAGGAGACTATGTGAGTTTGACTTCAGCACCAATTTTAATTATTCCAAAACATGTATCAGGTTATGATGTTTTCTATAATGCTTCTAATTTGGCTTTTGTGGTATATAATATAGGGGATATTCTAATTTGAATATGCCTCTAACTGTTTAATTTTTTTTCAGAATAACTACCATATCCATGATATTGATATGGTATAAGTTATGCATGAACACAAAACATGGTAACACTGTCTATTTAGGGATAATTTTACAACGTGATGTGACCATTAGAGGCTATGGTAAACTCTTAAAAAATTATAATTTGATCATATGAAAGAGATTCAATGTGAATTATATATAAACTTATGATATTAATATTATTCTCAATTATATAAAATGGAATATTATTATCAATGAATTGAGCATAAAATTACAGACTCACGTCATGATTTATTCTGTTTCAGAGGTGTCCTTAAGTATTTTTCATAATGACATGATATTGATAGTGGAAGATATGGGTGTCTATTTGTTAACGGTTTCAAAATATACTAGAACTATTTTTTATAATTTTTTTTCTTGAGAAAGTGATAGTCAATAAATAATAAATTTTTTTAAAGTTTTTTTTTGGGAGAGCACTGGTGAGTTTTCTTGGTCTCCCAGTAGATTTTTCCCTATTTATAAGTATGGTTGTTTCTTTTTTTGCTACGTAATGATTTTTAAGAAAATGGAAAATGGTTATGTGGGTACTTATAGCCCGAGGCTTCCAAAAATGTATCATGGCTTGAGACATTAGTATTTTTTCTTAGGGATTAGGTAGTCGGTTTCTATTTTTATTTACTAGTGTCCCACTTTTAGGGAAATTATTGTTGAACACATGATATGTGATAGGTTTTTTCCTCATTTTCCTAATTTGGTATGGATGTGGGATTGGATTTTCAAGGGTTTCATCATTGGTTTTTATAGACACTGAGTGTTAAGGATTTTATATTAGTGATATTACCATAACATGTTAAATAAGATCATCTCATACTAATCAGGAAGGTTTATAAGGTTGAATTACATGGGGACATATAAGTTCGATATATTTTTATACGTAAGGGTAATCTATCTATGGTGGTTTATAAAATGGATATAACGTTTACATTTATATTCTAGAATATTTTATAGGAGTTGATTTTTTCCTAGATTAAATTGATGATGGATAATAATCCATAGAGAGATAGAAATATTGATAGAGGTATTTGGATTTTTGTTGATATTCTCTCAGATTGTCTATTGTATTCTATATGATCATGTAAAAAGAATTGTCCTCTTATTGAATATTCACATAAAAATTGTGATCAAGGTTCTATAGATATGGGGCCCTATGATATCTTATATTGGTGGCCATGTAAATATTCCTTATTTTTGGAAAATATGGGGGAGCGTTCCTTGTTTGGGCGGATTATTATTGAATATATGATGTATTTGGTGTGGTTGATCACGAATAAGTTGGTAACATCATAAATAATTAGAAAATCCTAGATTGACCATTGTCATTGGCAACTATATTTTATGGTTTTTTATTGGGGTTTAACATAGTTTCACCACACATGGAACATATGTGTTTAGTTATGTAGGGTATGTTGGAACTAAGGTCTGTTGTCACCTTTGAGATCATCGAGAAACTCTGAAATATGGAATATCAATTTTATATATAGCTTAATTTTATATTGATCCAAGAATTTTTTCACGGTTCATAGCAAATGAAATATCACCCAGATCCCTCCCATGTGATTGAATTGTAATATGTTGATATTCGATCACAATACATTTTTTTTCGAGTTCATATTATGGATTACTATGATAACGTACTATGTCATAAAACTATTGGGTTATTAATGGTACACTAGTAGTGCAGAATGGATAACCATGAGATGTGGGGGATGTAATATTTGATAAGGCTAATGTGTAATTATATTTAATTTTTGATCATTAATTTTGATATTTTTTGGGATAGAATATTTTAATATTGTGGATAATATTTATTTCATACAATATATAGGTATTTTTTCTTTGGGTCATGTATATTCACTTTTCTGGCCATATATTTTTTGGGGATTGAATTATAAAAAAAGGAAATTTTAGCGGATGTTGAATGTCATGCAGTTAAGGAACATAGTTTTTTCAATCACAATGTAACCATGTGGTAATACTATATGATGTTCTTGTGGAATATCAAAATATTTTTTGTATTTATACAAACCATGTGACATGATGATGGAAGAGTTTTCATTTCATGAATATGTCAATGTATGTCACACTATTTGGGAACAATTTTCCAAAACCTTATGCCCCCAATGAAAATCATGG
The DNA here is from genome assembly GCA_963277665.1 of Viscum album. Lineage (NCBI taxonomy): Eukaryota > Viridiplantae > Streptophyta > Magnoliopsida > Santalales > Viscaceae > Viscum > Viscum album. The sequence continues at coordinate 573,751,306 of OY728160.1, forward strand.
ACTCTATGAACAAATTCATTTTTATGGAAGGAACATAGTTATGAATAGAGTGAAACCAGTATTTTCATCCATATTGAATGTATAGTTGGGGAACACAATTAATTCCCTTTTTTTAGTCAGGAGGCCTACACTTGAAAACCATGTGATGCTTTACCAATTGTGAAAAAAATAAAATTTACCCTTTTTATATGGGTATTTTTAAAAACTATTAGAAAAATATTCTAATTTTGGTTCATCATTATCTTTTTCAAAGGATTTTTATAGTCTACCCATTTCTATTATATGATAAATTCCTTAATTGATGACTTATAACCTTGTGGTATGACGATTCTATCTAGTTTTCCACGTCATTATATATCCACAATATATGCCTTCTCATCTAATACTACTGAACCCAAATGGGATATATATGTTAGATATAATGTTATCGATAAAGTTATAAAGATTTTTCTTCCGCTACAAGGATAATATTGGTCAATTCTATCCTTCAATGTTGTCGTTTTTCAAGGGTGGTTTGTGCTATCATTTTTTATGTAGGAATTTATATATGAATGATTATTTCTATGAATGGATTAATTTTCTTGTATAATTATTTATGTTTCTCATATATTTGAAGTGGTTTTTGTTTTAATGGTATTTCATGGAATACTATTTTGGTTTTATGGGAATTTGCTTTTAAAATGGTGTTTTGTCCAAGATTTGATTCATTAAATGATTGAATGTTGGGTTTGTATTAGAAATGGGGTTTCAAACCCTGAAAAACAATTTTTTTTGTCCTTGAAAAAAATTTATAACACATGATCATTATTTTGAAATAAACTTTTAATAGTTATAAAATTGATAACCTAGGGTATGCAAGGAATTAAACACATGTGACCCTAGTGTGTGTGGAACCACTAGGGACTGCTTTGAGGATATCGATGGACTGTCGATGGACTTGATAATGGGTGGTACAAAAAATATGTCATTTTTAGGTTTAATTATGTCTAGTATGTATTCAATTAAAATTGATCCAAATACATGGTTATATTTCATACTTTTTAATTTATAACATGATCATTTTTTCATGGATAGCTTCCCACATATTTTTATCACAAGGTTGTATCATAGGGTCGTGCCAGATGGGTTAGGTCATGGATTACATTTTAAATGATTAACATATGTTTTATGAACATGATATACCTTTTCAATCCCATATAATTATTATATTATATGATTTATTAATGTGTAATAATTTTATGAAATAACAATTGAAATTGATTTATAAGTGGATTTGGATTTATGAAAAATTCTTAATAAAAATATTTTTCAATATAAAATTGTTTCATTCAGTATATTTGACCCTGTATAGACTCTATAGTGGTATCCTACAAGGATTTTTTTATCACACTCTAATTTTTAATTTTTTTGCTTTTTGATGTTGAATATTGGGACTTGGGAAATGGAAAATGAATTTTATAGTATGAAGGATTAAAATTTGTTTTCTATTTTATTTTGGGGATTCTTTGGAGGTGACTATTAAACACATGGAATTTTTTTTATTTTTTTATTCATACAGTATAGTTTACCTAGTTTGGATTAGATTTATGGATCAATGTGGAATATTATTCAATTATTTTTTATTTTAGATTCATGTATTCTTTTAATACATATAATTCATTTTCTTCATTCCAATTTATCCATTTTATAAACCTCACCGTGTGATGGGATGGATTATATGGATTGTCCAGTTAACTCATGTTGATCTATTAAAATAAATCATTGGGTAGTTGGTTGTGTGATATTACAGACTTAGTTTGAAACATGTTGTTCAATCCATGAGAATTAAAATTTATCTATTTATTTGGGGATTTAAATTCTGTGCATTGATTTATCTGGTTATGGTATGAGGGGTGTTTACCACATTGTGGTCCGGAGCATTATATCATGACCAAATTTTCTTCTCATGAATTTATTATCTCCATATATAGAAATATGTATATATGAAACCCTTATATATCGATGGAACATTATGTATTGTACATATATGAATTGATAATATTTTTTACAAAATTTTTCATTATTTTCATATTCCATTATTTTATCTTACTATAGGTCATCTTTTTTGGATATATTTTTGGTTAGTGAGTTATTTTGAATTCCCCTAATGATTTTTGGTGGATAAAATATTGAAACAATATTTTATTATTTTTATCATTTCCTTAAATAGTTATGTTAAACATTATGAATTTAGTCCAGCGATAAGAATATTTAGAACCTTTGATGATTTTTCAATTGACCAATTAATCATGACTCATATTGATATTCCTTGTTATAACATAGCCCATAATACAATAATTAGTCACACAATGGTTTTTATTTGAAAATTAATGATGTTTTATCTCCTTAAATTTATTTTACATGATTTTATTGAATAATTTGAGCATATGGGATTTCTTTTATTATATTTAGATACTTATTTAATGGATTTAGAAGAACATCAATTGAAGGTTTTTCACCATTAGTCTGAGGTACGAGGATTGTTTATTTTCCTATTTTATTTCTTAAATAGACTTTCTAGAATTGTGGTAGTATAAATAGATCATTATATTCCTTGATTATAGTTGACGTCTGTGTGATGAATTTAATGTTATAGGTTCTATAGGTCTTTCTACAAAACAATAGGCATTATGGTCTGATTACCATGGTGTAAGATTTCAAACCATCGGTGAGGTAAGGGATATATGGTTATTTCATTAATACTCATGAATATATATTTCATTATATAATAAAAATAAATTCATATAATGCATAATTATATGAAATACCTTCATTTTATATCAACTTATAATTTGAAATTCATATATACTATAGATTTATTATCCTCGTCAAAATAAATTATTTAAAATACCATTATCATCTAGTTTGAAATCCTCCAACGAAAACGTAAATTTAATGAATATATCTTCCACATAAATCATTATTAACCTACACCCATTAATATCATAATATTCCTTATTAAATGGTAAGTTCACGATTTGACCTTACGATCTATGGATAGGGTTTGGTAAGGAAGTAATGGAATTTTTGTATACTCTCATTTATTTTATATATTACTCAATGATATTTAGTGTGATTTTATGGAATTTTCTTTAAGTTATCAGGATGTTTAATTTTTCTCCATTTACCATTTATTAAATAAATTTATTCATTTTTTGTTACAATTCATTAAATTATATTTTAACACATAAATGCATTAAATTTCTATAATGATTTATTTTTTTTATTTTTTGAATTCGATCATTATATTACTATTTGATTAATGACATGATATTAAACGTATTATTGAATTTGAATGCTTATAAAAATTAAAAATTCCTACTTTATACAATGATTTATTTTTCAGTCTGGTATTTTGTATTTTTATATACTACTATATTAGTATTAGGAACATTATAATGTAGTTTGAGTGGATGATGTAAATGTGGGTGAGAATGTAATATATAATTATAATCAATGTGATAGAAAGGACCTATAGAATTTTATTTTGAATATACTGGTAAGATATAATAAATTTTTACAAATATGGGTAATATTTTATGAATTGAAAGTATATGATTATTATAACATGGTGTTGTTGAGAATGTAAATTTTTTTCTCCCACTGTAAACCACATGTAATATTATAGGGTTTTTCAATGTTTTATTATAAAAATAAAATTCTTTTACATTTCATTTAAGAAGGTTATTTAATGTCAGTTGTTGATTTAAGTGAGATATAGTCTATATTATTTATCAATTTTTGATGGGTAACTAAATTTTATATGTTTACCTTATATATAACTATTTCTTAGTCCTTATATTTTATATTTTGTTTTAAAGGACCTTATACAGTGGTGTTCTATTTTTTTCTAGGTTGGTGATTTACTTTTTTATTTGAGGATATGTTATTATACTGTTTAGAATGAATAAAGGGATGTGTAGATATATTATTAAGAGACATTGGTAATTTTATAGGATAATGGATGGAATGGTTTTGTTGTATTGCAAAACACCACAGATTTTAGGGTTTTTCACTTTATAAATATATATTATTCAGTCGAATACATTACGCAAAACAGCATGCTTCAACAAATGATAAAATACTATAATTTTTGTAATCTATCTATTGTAATGAAAGGAATGAAATATATTATATATATGATTAAAATATATATATATAATTTTTTTATCCTTTAAAAAAATATAACATATTTTTTATAAAATTAATTCTATGGTTTCCAACTTCATTAAAAAGAATAGAAATATCATTTGAACATAAAATTTGTGTTTTTATAAAAATAATTATCAACCCAATGGAATTCTATATCAATAATATAAATTAAACTGTATTGGAGAATGATAATAATTAAATTTATATGTCACATTCTCGTGGAAATGTTTTTGAATTCAACGGATAAGTTTAATAATCTTAATATATGAATAAATCCAATATTAAATATAAATGAAAATTTATTTCTAAAACACAGTTTTAACTCATTTTAATTTAAATCATATTTTCAAACATAATTGTTTCACATTGATAAATTCTACTGAAAAAATTAAAATTTATTTTTAAAAACTGAATTTCAAAATAATTTTATGGATGTTTTTTTTCAAGAAGTGCTTTTTTGTGAATAATCAAAAAACATTATTTTTAGTGAAATAGAATTACAATCATGTTAATAGTATAATTTTTTATTTAATTTTTACTTGAATTATGAAATTAAATACAAAATAAATGTTTCTTATAAATTAAAATATGATGTATTAATATCATGGAGATATTATTTAAATTTTTTAAAAAATATATGTTAATTATTGGTATTTTTATGGAACAAAATTGTTTATTTACTATTTTATAATTAATATAATTATTTACCATAAAATATATTTTCATAAAATATTTTCAATAATTAATACGTTTTTTATTATGATTATAATGTAATTTTATATGAATTAAATTAATAATTTATGTTTTTATGAAATTATTTATAATTTTAAAATTGTTAGTTTTTGTATACTTGACACTTTTAATAAAAAAAATGTAATTATTGTTTTTAGAAAATTATTGTCTAAATTATATTCAATGATTTAATTTTACATTTCAATAATTCGTTACCATGAATAAATTTTTTGTATTTTTGTAAAATAGTTTATTTTTGTTAAATATTAAAATATAGCAATTTACATTATTAGAAAAAATACATGAATTATTGACTCATAAAATATTTATGGTTTTTATATGCCCATAATCTAAAAATATAAATCACACTATTTATATTTTTATGAAAATAAACAAAATATTAATATTTTTTTGTTTAAATAAATAAAAAAATAGTAAATAAAAAACCCATCTCCTCTATTATAAATACGACACCTCACAACCCCTTCCCCTCACATATCAAAATCCATGAAGGTGGGTGAATTTATTCAAAACCACTCTCAAAATTCTCTCAAATTCATTTTGGAATTTTTTTCCTTCACCCAAAACACAATTACAATATTTCTTAAGGAGTATCTCATGGAGAGGAATTAAAGAGCTCAAATCAAATTTTGTTCATTTAATTTTATTCCAATTTAATTTCTTTTGTTATCATTTCCTAACCTACCCTTCAAAAAAATACATACTAATTATACTATAGTATACATACTACAGTTTTATTATGGTAATGATATACACTATTTTAGTTAATTTCTCATCAAAATTTTGTTATAAAAATGTAAATGTTGGCCATGAGGTGTCGATTCCCCAACTGTATGGATGCTGATTCTTTTGTTCTCTAAAACTACCTTTAAGGATGGTCATAAACTATTTTTTAGTGTTAATAATATTATTAGTTGTATATTAAAGGAAAATTAGTAAACTTTAACCATTATATATATAATATTAATTAATAAAGAAAAAATATTGTGTGATGATATTAAAGCACCAAAATTAATCCAATCTGTCATTATGTACATTTTAATTAAAAAAACCCTAATATCTCAAAAAATATATTTATATGACCATTAAATATTATATATGTTCATTAATGACATATAATTTAAATTCTAAATAACTTCTCCCATTTTAAATGATCTTTCATACATATATAAAAGTGAACCAATAATGAATACCAAGGAAATGAACACATCTCAACGACGATATTGAATCGTATAATACATCAAAAATTCCATAAGAGAACATAATAAAATTATACTAAATATAAATAAATTATTATGTTATTAATTAAATTATTAATGGATCTAATTTCATTATCCTTTAAAATAATTACATTTTCGAGATTCTTTCTCGTATAATGGAAGGGGTTTTTCATCCCACATTTCATTCCATGTGATTTTCATTTTTATCAAGTTATTTATTGTTATTGGTGTATGTATACATAGATTTGATATATAATCTTGTAAATATATTCATATTATTCTTATTAAATTTATCACTTTACTTTAATTAAATTTGGTCATAAAATTTGATTGATTAGAAATTGGAAAGAGGATTATTTTTTAAACCTCATTTTTCTTTGGGGTTATTCTTTCTCCATCCTTTCCAAAATTTAATATTATTTGACCATATTTACACATTATAAATATTTTTCTTATGTGAAAAAATTATTTACCATGATCAATACTTCTTTGATTAACAAGAAAATACTTGTTTTATAAGGCTCCCATTTTTGTTCCTCCTCATACGAAATCCTAATTAAAGGGTGCATCCCATTTTTGTTAGCCATTATCAAGAACAATAAATAATACAGTTAAAGTAACCAATATATAAATATATATAATTATTATTATTTTTACCAGAAATTACTACATCATATCATTAATGATTTTATTAATCATTCAATCCATTTTCTATTTTAAGTTCTCTTTTATTTTTCTCTTAAAGTGCAATAATGTGGGACTTTTCTAATGTTTCTAAAATTTTATTTTCACATGATTTCGCATTATTTGGGCATAATTTATCCTTAAAACATATTTTAATCATGATTATATTTTATTTTATGTCATTTCCATGTTTATAATCTGATTTTATAACAAATATTAGTTGACTTTCAAAATGAAATATTATTTCCAATGGAAAAAGGGTATCTCTAATAAGAAATCCATGATGATTTTATTATGGTATTTTTATCTATTAAATAATACTCTTTTACTATTATTAATAATAGTTATTTAACATTTATTATTTCATATACAATATTTTGTTAAATGTTTTATGCTCTGTTTGACATTTAAAGTTTTATCTTGATATAAATAACCATATTACACTGGATGGTCTATGATTATGTTTATTAGTCGAGGAATGATATTAAAACGTCATATTCTAGTTTAGATATGAATGTATATGTAGATTATGTTTCACCCATTTTCTATTTTAAATTCATTAGATATAGTATGTTATTAGAGGGGGCTACTATTTCCCCTCGATGCATCTGTCGGTCCCATGAGACAAACTATACTGGGGGTTTTACCCATTTCGGTATGGCGTGTTGGAAGATTCCTTTATGGTATGTTTATGTTGTATGAAATTATTCATTAACTCATAATAATAATAATAATAAATATTTCATTTGATTATTCGACTAGTATAATATCAATAGTTATGTAACATTCTCATATTATTATTTATGGAAATAGTATATCTGCTTTTATCCCTACAATATTATGCTCAAGATTATGTTTTAATGGAATGTGTTATTAGTTAATCACTTGCCCTTATTATTTATCACAAAATCTTATATATTTCAGAACCTTATAGATTATATGATCTCACCCATTTATAATTTTTTTATTTATTCCACATTATGTAAATATTTTTATTATTTATGACTTATAGTGATAATATAGTGGTTTATGGGTGTTTCTAATAGAATTGTTTTGTTGTATTTTATTTCAATTCGTAAAATAATACTTATGTTTTCATATATATTTCCAAATATAATAAACTATTTCATTCATAGTGATGTGAAATATTCTTCATAATACTTATGTAATAAATTAAGTCACCTGTTATGGGCTTCTAGGGTCTAGGCATTGACAGTTTGTATTAAAACAAGCTTAGTAAAATATTTGGAAATAAAATTTTAAAAACAAATATTTGGGAAATTAATCTGAATATATTCTTTAGTAATAGTCATATATGTTCATCATATTAATATTATATGGTATATATTATGTGGTTCTTCCATGAAATTTATCTCTACCTAGATAATACATGTGAATATGGTTAAGGAACTAATGTACCTAGGGGTAGCAATTATGACAATGGACAATATGCTAGTCTGAACACAGCCTGGTACGTGATAACATACCTTAATATGCACCAATTTTGACTATCATGGATGATATTCCTTATAAAATTAACATTTTCATTATAATCCATTATAAAGGATTTAGAAGTAATCATGTACCGAATGAAACCATGTTTATTATTATGAGATTAACTTTCATTAATTTTCAATTTATGTTATGTTTTTTTGCTAATTATAAATTATAAAATATCAATCATAATTGATTTAGTTTATGAAATTTTTTAGAAATGGGACCAAGCTAAAGTAATTAAAACCCTATCATTTTAGGTTATCCATATCTGTATTTACCTAATATTAAAGAATATGATGATAGAACTAGAGATGTCACTGGTGGTAGACAAGTTATAACAATATTTGGACAGTTGACTCATGATACGAATAATAACTATACCCATATAGAGTATCCTAGTCTACAACATGAAAAAAAATTATACCTCTCATGGGCTAAAAAACCCACATCATTCAATTAGAAAAAATTCAATTTGTAAATTATAAATTCATATTTCCTTATAGAAGAAATATATTTCCTTGGGAAGTAACTAAAGGGTAAAGGATATCATTAAAATTTATCATCTCTTTAGAGATGCAAATAAAAGGTGGTTATTAATTCAAAACATATGGGAGGAGGAATAAATAGAAAAAAAGGAACATATGTATCTTAATGATAATTACATGGAATAATAATTCACCCCTAAAAAGTGAATGGGTATAAAGGGACAATTTGTGAATTAGACGAGAAAGGAGGATGTGAGTGTTGCTTGGTAAGAATCAAAATATACATGATTAAAAAATTATAATATGGATAAAATAAGTAATCTAAATTGATGTAATAATTCATTCATTGATAGGTTAAAACCATTCAACATAAAAAATATTCTCCCAAAAATTCTCATCATATACAGATATTGTATAATGTGATATTAAGGGAGAGAATCAATTCACTATGTATTATGGATTTAATGGAATGAAATATAAGAATATAATTTTAGATTAAGATAATGACAACATGTAAAATTTAATGGATAAATACTCATCATGTGATTATTATGGGAAGAACGACCCCAGTACATTCCTGATGGTAATGTGAGTTTTTTATATGTGTGGATTAAAATGTCACCAAGCTCATAAACATAAGGGAAAGATAGAAGGTGTAATTGTCTATTTATATAACTGTAAGTAAAAGAGATATTAGGAAAAATAATTCCCTACGTGACAAGAAATATATATATATTAGTAATTTTTTTATAAAGTTCAATATTATTTTATTACTATAGTCAATGTGGAATAATTAATATATTTCTATTTTTTGATTCAATAATTATGTAATGATATTATTTTAATATTGATCATGAAATATATAATAACTATAATATAGTAGTTCTTCTTTATGGATTTGGATGAATGAATGTTTCAATTCAACATTTAAGGTGATAATGGTATTCATATATTTCATCTATAGGACTAACAGATGCATTTATTACCGAATATATATATTTTTTATTTTGTAAATTTTGTGACCTTATAAATTTTTTGTCATTAAATGTTGACAATCATGTTTAATATATTGATTATGATTAAATAATAATAGAATTCCACATTTTAATGAGGAAAATTATTTTTCACTGATAACATGTGAAAACATTATATGTTTTAGTAAATATTTAAAGGGATTCATAATTACTTAATGGCCATATTATTTGTTAAAAATACTTCAAGCATGAAAATATTTATCTTGAACATTCATTTCCATGTGTTAGGTATTGTGTAAAAATAGATCAAACCATACCCAAATAATGATATTATTCTTATGAAATTGAATTTTATAAAGTAATTTTATATTACAATGTTCATATCATTATAATAATAGAATCCATTAACTATAAGAAAATTATTTTTTAGAAAAAAAATATCCAATTATTATTTTTCCATAAAATCAATGGTATTTTAACAGATCAATAGATTCAAGGATTCATGACAATTAACATTATTATAACCATATTACCTATAACTATCCACCAGAACATTATAGTATAATTTCTCTTCCATTTCAATGTTATCACCTACCACTAATTATTTCCTACCCATAATCCTAGTTTTGTGGTGACGTTCCCATTTTTATTCCCCTCTAATTAAGAGGATATTTTATTAACCATATTTTCAATGGGGGTTTCCCATAATTGAATTCTAAAGTGTCATTATTTGACATTTGAAATAAATATTAAAATTTTTTGGATGAAATTTATAGAATGATTAGGAATGAAAAATCCCAATATTATATAAATTGTGACCTATTAAATTTATCTAGTTTTAGAGTATAGATTACAAAAAACAATGGGCATAATCAAATTATTAAATATTATTAGATTTATCACCTAGATATTGGAATTGAGAAAATAAATGACATTATGTAAATTATAAAAACATTTATTATATATGTTGTTAAAATTAATTCTTTCATTACCATTTATTTAGAAATGAACTTAAATAAACAGTTATCACAAAATATGTTCTTTTATAAAAAACATTTTTTATGAACTCATTGGATTTTTATACCAATAGATATAAATAATCACTATTTGGGAATATATGCAAATAAAATATATATATTTCTTACTCAATAAAATGATTTTTAATTGAAATAGTATGTTTTATATGCTTACTATAAAAATACATCCAATATTATACATAAATGACTATATTTCATATAAAATGAAGTTTTAATACCTTTTAATAGAACAATTTTTCAATAAAAAGTTTTGATAGTTTTTTAAAATATATTGAACAACATAAACATAATTTTTTGAATTGTAATGAAAAAAATACATTACAGTTAAATTTTTATATTTCTGTAAATATAAGTATTTTTAAAAAAAACTTGATAAATCACATTATTTTAAAACAATCAATTTGATTATTTTAATAATCAATTTATGATTTGAATATTGAAATAATCTTTGAAATTATACACAATATTTCGATTTCATATAAATTGAAATTTTTATATTCATATCATTGAAAAATTAGATAATCTTTTATAAATAATAAATTATGTGATGGTATTTTAGTGAAAAATTTATTTAAAAACATTCATATAATAAAATGATAAAAAAGAAAACTTATTTCAACAATTATATTCATCAATTAATAATTTCTATTATTTATAATACAATATAAATTAATTTGAAATTAATTAATATTTTAATGTGTTGTAAAATCAGTTATAATTTTTAAATCGGTATTTTTTGGATAAATGATATTTATAATAAAAAATAAAATTTATCATCTACAAAATATTATTTTTAAAAAGTAGAATATTTTTTTAATTATATACATTAATAATTGCTATGGTAAATTTGTATGTTTTTTATAATGTTGTTGGATTTTTAGTGAATAATGAAATACAATAATTTAATGTATTTATAAAATACCTAAATTATTGATTCATAGATGATTTGTTGTTTATTTACACCCATAATATCACAATATAATTCATTATTTTAATATATTTATTTATAATATTAAATCTTATCATATCCTTGATCTGAAAAAATAAATAATTGAATTAAATAATAAATAAACAACCATATCCTCAACTATAAAATCCACCTGTCATCACCCCTTGTATAAACACCTCTAAAGCCATAAATCTTACTATTTTTATTCACAATCCCTCTCAAGGACCCCTAACATATGTTATGTCATTTCAGGTTTTCTAAAATATAAGATTTCAATGATCCTTAAGGATTTTCACAATTATAGGAATTCAAGAGATAAAATATGTTATCATTCCATTAATGCTCATTCAATTTATATTCATTTCATGTCATCTTGTTTTCCTCTACTACCCTGAAATTCCTAATAAATCCAATAATTTAAATGTTATGTAATTTTATTATGATAATGTTATATCCACCATTAATTATTTTCACTTCCCATTTTTTTCCAAAAAATGGAAATGTCATCTATGAGGCGTGGATTCACCATATTCGTCGATGATGGTACATTTTTTTTAAATAATTAGTTCTTATATGGTCATAAAAATATATTTAATGTCAACAATTAAAACATATTTAGTTTTATAGAAACAATATATATACATAAATGAAATTGACTAATGAAAACTACCGTGGGGTGGTTAAACAACCCCAAAATAATCCAAACTGTTTTAATTAACTTTTTATCTAATGAATCACCCAAATATTTAAACAAAATATTTATATGAACATTAAATATTATGTAAGTTCATTAATGACATATGATTTCAAATCTGGATAACTATTCCCATTTCGCATGATCCTTCATTCATTTATACAGTTGAACTAATTATTAAAATATAAGAAACAAACACTTCTGAACAAATAAGCTGAATCTCATAACAAATCAAAAAACCATATATAAAGTTAATAAATTTATAATAAATCATAAACATATTAAATAATTTTTTATTAAAATTATAAGATAATATAATACCATTATAAATGTTGTTATATACAAATGAACCATTCTTTTAGACCCAAAGTAAGGGGTCTCTCATATCACATTTATTAATGTGATATTCCCCTCATTCACCACTTTTTTTAGTGGTCTATGTATACTAGAATTTGATATATAATATCATGAATATATTCATTATCAATGTTTTCATAGTTTAATTTTATTATTAATAATTTCTAGGACATGTAATTTGACTGATTACGAAGTGGTAAGGGACACTCTTGTAGTCCCCATTCTTCCTACCAGTTAGGATTTTTCTCTCATTACCCCAATGTAATTCTAAATTAATCTTATGTACTCTAATTATATTATTTTTTATATTCCCAAAATATTTATCTGACTAAATTATTCATTATTTGATTGGGAAATTAATTTTTTTGAGTCTCTCTTGTCAATTCCTCATGATAAGCAAGCTCGATTAATGGGTTCGTCACATTTTTCATTCCCATTCCCTCATACTCTCAATAACTTCTTTTAAGACACCAATATTTTTGTAAATTTACTATTATTACCATGAATAACTACCTTAGATACTATTTGGTTTTATTTAAAAATTATAAACAATATTGTCTTTAATGGCTCTATTATGTGTTATCATAAACCACATTAATATAGACCATTTCAGAAGAATAAAAAAATTCATTTTACATAATTTCACTTCCGTTTATTGTCTGTTATTAAAAAAACATAGGAAAAATTCCATTATATTTTTGCTCAATATACATGTATATAATATGATTTTATGAAAAGTATAAATTAATTTTCAAAAATAACTCTTCAATGTAATCATAAAAAGGGAATTTTCCTCCGGAATACATCAATGATATAAGTAAGGTATTATTATATATTTGCACATCCAATATTTAATCACAATATTATTTCATATTGATATTGAATAATATTATCTAACTATTTTATTAAATGGATAAGGATAAATTTGACTATGGATGTATTATCTTGATACCATTCACCATTTATTCAAGATGGTTATTGGTAATGGTTTCATTTTGAATGTTCGTAACATTTCATATAATATTTTAAATATGAAGTAATATGTTAAATATTTTTCACACCTTTCATGTGAGGAATGAATTTTACTTAGTATTTGATACCTTGGTCCCCCTATAGTCTCTCTATGCATTGGTGGGTCTTAGGAGACAAACTTAACTAATTTTTTTACCAATTTATTTATGGTGTATTGAATGATTCCTTGATGGTCTATTTATGATGTCAAAAATTATTCATTACCCTAATGATTCTAATTATTAATGATCCATATTATTATTATAATAGTATAATATCATTAGATATGTTTCATTATCAAGTGATTTTTATGTTATTTCTTAATCTTATTTTATTCATTCCATATTATGCTTAATATTATTTTTTATTGTACATTTTTCATAGTTTACCCCATAAATTATTATTTACAAATAATTCTTCTATATTTCATACCCATATGGATAATATTACCTCAATAATTTCATATGTTTTTTCCAAGATGTAAATATGTATATTATTGAATTATTTATTGGGATAATTTAAGAGTTTATAGGTTTTTCCAATGAAAATTGAATTTTGTATTTAATTTCATGTCATAGTGTAATACTTTTTTTTGTATATAGATTTCAAAATATAATAATCTATTTGATACCTTGGAATGAGAAATTTATTTGTTAGTATATGTTAAATATTGTAATGCACAAACATCGAGAGACTTGGGTTGGGGTCTTTACATATTGCTTGAATTTTGATACATCAAAGTATTGAATATGCCATATGGGAGAGGAGAGTTTCCTAGCTACAAGAATAATTTGGGGTTTTAATTTTCATTATTTGATTAGTATATTGTGTATATCATATTCAGATAAATATGATTGTTGAGGTTTATATATTAATTAAATGAACATAATAATTATTTATTTTACTACTTATCCTTATCTTATTCATTAGTATATAAAACATTCTATAAATGAATCACAAATTGAATTTTTTTAATGTTTTTAAGAATTTCATAATGTAATTCATATAGATTATTAAATTAATGAAATTATAATTAATCCTTTGTATTTAATTAAAAATGTACTAAAGGATTGTCCCATAAATATTGTTGGGACTAATTATACAAAATAAATAAGATTATTAAATTATAATATGTTGAATCAATATCTATAAATATAAAATGTAACGATTGAATAAATTAGTTTTTAATATTATTATATTTAAATTTTTTGTCATTTTATTTTATGATATCCTATAGTGATTATTTTTTGTAATATTATTACCACCATGCTTCATGATTATTAAAAACATTACGCATACAAACTGTGATATTATCATGATTATATTTTTACATTATATATGATATTATTTATCTATGATATTAATTTTTTGTAATGAATTAATGGGTTTAACTAGATTATGTGTTATTTTTAAGAGTTCATTAATGATATATAGATTGGAATGTGGTTATTTATTAGGTGGTATTATTTGGTGATGACAATTCAATGGTCTGTTGAATGAGGTGTCGGAATTATTGATGATTATTTTTAATACACATGATTAGTAGGTGATGGTTTATCCCATATGTCCACGGCTACATTGAGTGGAAAGGTCATCTAAATTTATATGTATGTTTTATGATGGTATTTCTAGGCTCCAGTTGTTTTTTATTTTATGATTCATGTTCCACCCTCATGATTTATTCTTGGTACTAGTTGATGTAATTTGATGATTTGTTGAATATTTATTATGGTGGGTGCATTAATATCATAAGATATAATACCTTCTTTTATTATTATATGTTCCCTAATACTCATTCAATAATAAATATTTTAATTTTCAATACTCAAATGTATTTTTCTCAACACATTTATTTCACATGGATATAGTTTCTCATATAAATATTATCCAAATGAACAATCTCATGTTACCAAACCTCTATATAACCACCAATATATTATGTAACTAGTTGATTGATATTGGGAATTATAATATTTTGGTAGTTAGTGGTATGTTCTAAGAGGATGTTATTGGACCATCCATGTTTTTAATTTTCTGTGTTATTATAGAAATGTTTCTTGGGTGTGGGGAAATTTTTATATTTTTTTTTTATGGTTTACATTTTAGAATTTATTTTATTTTTAGAGAAATTAAGTGTATAATTGTTTTCATAAATGTGATATAAACCATTTGTTTCTATTTCCATCATTTTACATAATGGAGGCTTCCATTAAAGAGTATGATAATATTAACTGACAATCATGGGGTGGTCAGAAGGGGTGGTCCATAACCCATATAGTATATATAAAATTCAATCCAAATCAATCTCAGAATATTGTATATACCCTTGGATAAAAAACATGAAAATTAAGTAGTACATATTTATATAATACATATTATTGTTGTCATAGATAGTTATTATCTATAGAGTCACGTGACCTATTGTGTACAATCCCTAATGATAGATTTATCAAATTGTGTATAGGTGATTCATCATAAAATATAACTATGAATAAAATATAAATAATAGTAAATTATCATACAGTATAATAGTAAAATAATGAGATTTAATTTATAAGAAAACCACTATAATAAATCATATTCAACTACAATATTTGAACCCATTATTATTTCATTAAAACTATTTATGATGTAAAGGATTTCCAAGATGGTATATCAAATGAAAATGATGATATCAAAATATAAAAAAAGTAGAAATACAAAAGATAAAAAAATTTGGATCTTCATAGTTTGGTCATAAAATCTATTTATAAAAATCGTCTTACTGGTCAACAAAGGGACATTCCATTAACTTCACCCTTTGCATGATGTTGAGATTTCCACTAAAAATTACTTATGTTGAATTAGTCATATACATTTCATTCACCAAAAAAATTTCTCTATAAATAGATCCAATATTTATAGGTTAATGAAAAATATTATGTCATATAAAAGTAACTATAACGTATATATTATTCCATCAATATGTCATGGTAGGAAACCTGAATGAAAAACCAAAAATACATTATCCAATAATGAAATTGAATAAGTTCCCTCCTATAATGATCAAAACTATTACATAAATAGGTTATGAATTATAATAAAAATTTCATGAGGGAATGGATAGCACCATCAACAATGAATATCAGTTATTTAGTCATCACAAGTATTTTTATAATCATAGGTTATAGAAATCACTATAATAACTGAAAAAAGTATTATGCTGAATGGGTTATACCCAATACATAAACTAAATGGGTGAATGTGTTTACATAATTAAAATCATTTGTTAATAGGTTATAACCACTAATCTCACTACTCTATAAAACATAAAATCAACTGATGTATGCAATAAATATTAAATTTTATATCTTTAATTTCATTAATATTGGTCATTGGGATTACATCATCACCATATACATAATTTTTTTAAAAGATATCACCCATACATTAGTCATCAAAATAATATAATCATAAGCATTAGAGATTATCATATTATCATAATAATAGTGGAAAATTTGTAATTTATTAATAAACATATGTATGTATAAAACATTATAGAATGGGTAACGACTAAAAATATTATAATTATAATGGGAGAACATGTAATCATCTTATATAAATAAATAAATTTGTAAATGTAACAACCTAATGTTAATAGATTGTATTTATTTTTTGAAATAAATATGTGTTATATTATATTATATTGTATAATGAAAATCAAACAAAAATAACCATAATACATCTTAGTTTATTAATAAATCTTAATAACGTATTCCTAAAAAAATACTATAAAAATTCAATACATAATAATGTGATTTAAAATATAAAATATGTTAAGTAAAATTTAAATTTTTTCATCCCCCCAATATTCCATAATCATAACCCCATGGAAAATAATTATAAAAGGATTCAAATTGATTTTATGAATATCGAAATTTTAGAAAATGGAAATTTATAACCTTGAGGTTAATTAAGGTGAATAATTTAATAATGATGGAAAAGATAGTAATTGGAAGAAATGTGATAATTTCAATAATAATGTGACTTTTGGAAATATTGACATTTCCATTAGAAATTTTAATATGACAAATGATTTCTAAATTTGAACACAATATAATAATGTCTTATATCATAAATATTAATCATGAGTAATTTATTTAAATTTTAATGGTATAATTCCATCAAATATGTATCACATTTCAAATGGAAATGAAAATATAAGAATATATTTAATAATCTTATCTTATGGTATATAAAAATAAAATATTTAAAATTATTTTTAAAATTAATATAATATGTGATATGAAATTATATTTATATAATAACATTCATTTTTTATATCAATTAAAAAAATTATACAATGATAATTTTTATTTGGAAGTTTTCTAAAATACATAAATTTTAAATGAATAGTGAAAATATGATTTTTCATATGTGTTGTATTTTAAATAAGGTAATTTATAATGTAACCACTAAGATAAATACTGTATAAAATAATAAAATTTATAGGTAAATACACTAATTTGAACTGTTCTATAAAAAATGTCACTAATAGTGGTTAGTGGGTTTCCATTATCACCCAAACCATTGTCATAAAAAATATAAACATATGAATTAGAGATTATGGAATTATCATAAAAATATTGAAATCATTGGTAAACTATTAATCACCATAGGTTTATATAAAACATTGTAGGATGGGTAATAACTGCTAATATAATAATAATAATGGGAGAACAAGTAATTATCCTATGTAAATAAATAAAATTGTAAATGTAACAACCTAATGTTTATAGAAGGTATTTGATTCTTGAAATAAACATGCTTTATATTATATTATGTTGTATTATGAAAATAAATCATAAATAACTTTATTAAAACATAGTTTATTAAAAAATATCAATAATGAATTCAGAAGAAAATACATAAAATTTCAAAACATAACAATGGGTTAAAAATAAAAAACATTTAAAGTAAAATGTGAAAACATTCACACACCAATATTCTATAATCATAACTCCCATGGAAAATAATTAAAAAATGAAAGAAATTTATATGATGAATATTGAAATTTTAGGAAATTGAAATTCATAACCTTGAGTTTAATTAAGGTGAATAGTTTAATAATGAATAAAATGATAGTTATTTGGAGAGATGTGATAATTTCAATAATAATGAGACTTTTGGGAATAATTAGATTACCATTAGTATCCTTTGGGCCTTCGAACCACCGGTTTGGGCCTATGTGTCTCAAGGGCCTTTGGTCCATCAATTTCCATAAGGCCATAGGGCCTTCGGGCCATTGAAACCAAGGAGTAGCCCAATTTACACAGGGAAGGCCCCAGAAGAAGATCATAGCAAAAATAATAGCAGTCACTAGAAACAGAGCTAACCAGATTGGAAGAAAGAGAGGGTATGGAAACATCCATCGAGAACAGGCATCATACAAATTTGTACATGGAAATTCTAACTGATTAGCAATGAAAGGTGGGGAGCAAGGCAATCAATGTTGTAGAAGCTAGGGAGGGGCAGTTCTTGTGGGTTAGTCCTACGGGTGATGTATTGGGAATGGTATGCCTTTGAGCCTTTGTGTCATGTATTGCATGTCATATTGGGCCTTTTGCCTTGGTCATATTGGTCATGTATGTGTTCCCCATAAACCATTAAAATGTGGATTATCCATAATAAAAAATAGGCAATCTAGAAATTCAAAAAAATCATATTTCAAAATAAAAAATTGTAATTCATACAAAATATTTATCATTATATTTAAAATTAAAATAATATGTGATATGAAATTATATTTATATACTTAATTTTTTTTATCAAATAAAAATTTTATAATATGGAGATTTTTTTGGAAATTTTCAGAAATACGTCAGTTTTTGAATGAATATAAAAATATGTTTTTTCATATGGGTTATTTTTGAAGTTAATTAATTTATGATGTACCCACTAAACTTAATACTTTGTAAAAACAAACAATCCACATATTTACACAATAAATGATAAATTTTCTATCTCTTATGCCACTAATATTTTTCAGTGGGATTCCATCATCACTATATTCATAAAAAATTGACAAAATTATCACCCAAACATTAGTCATCAAAAAAATATAAACATAAGAATTTGAAATTATGGTTTTATCATAAGAATTGTGGAAACATGGGTAAAATATTAATCACCAATGGTTAATATAAAACATTTTTCGATGGGTAATAACAACTAATATAATAATAATAATAATGGGAGAACATGTAATAATCCTACGTAAATAAATAAAATTGTAAATGTGACTAGATAATGTTTATATATGGTATATATTTCTTTAAATAAACATGTGTTATATTATATTATATTTTATTATGAAATTAATACATAAATAACCTTAATACAACATAGTTTATTAAAAATTATCAATAAATTTGTCAAAAAGCAATCCCATAATAATTCAAAACATAATAATGGGATAACAAATAAAAAATATGTAAATTAAAATGTGAAAATTTTTATCTCCCCAATATTCCCAAATCATAAACCCCATTAAAAATAATTAAAAAACATAGAAAATTGATATTATGTATACTGAAATTTTAGTAAATGGAAATTATTAACCTTGTGGTTAATTAAGGTGAATAATTTAATAATTAATAAATTGATAGTTATTGAATGAAATTTGATAATTTCAATAATAATGTTACCTTTGGGAATATGAAAATTACCATTAGGAATATTAATATGACAAATGATTTCAAAATATGAACTCAAAATAATAATGTTTTATATCATTAATATATATCATAAGTAATTTATATAAATATAAATATGATAATTCCATTAAATATTTATCATATATCAAATAAAAGTGAAAATATAAGATCGTATTTGATAAAACAATGTTGTATTTCATAAAAAAAATATTTATCATAATATTTAAAATTAATATAATATGTGAAATGAAATTATATTTTATAATAACATTCTTTTTTTATACCAAATTAAAAAAATTAACCAATGGTAATTTTTTTGTAAATTTTATAAAATACATCAATTTTTAATTGAATAGTTAAAATAAGTTGGTTCATATGTGTTGTATTTAAAATTAAGTCATTTATGATGTAATAATGACATAATCGATTAATGAAAATTTGTGTTGACCAAAATATATTTAATTTTGAAAATTATTCATTTTTATACATTAAACATTTTTTCAACACCTATATATTATATTCCAAATACTAATGTCATAAGAATTACAATTACAATATCTTTTTTTAGAGTTCCACTCTACTATTTAATAATACAATGAATTTAAATTATAATATTTATTAAAGTAAAAACCACTTTAATTTAATTTATATAAGACTAAATATATCTAAAATATCAATATTACAATTTTTACCATATATCTAACATTTTATTCGATATTTTATTCCAAAAATATCCATATTCAAAAGGAGAATAACCCATCTCCATTTAAATGACAAAAAACATCCCCCTCACATATAAAATCATAACGTCTACCCAAATACTCTATTGTTTTCCTTTATAAAACATAGACTTTTTTCAAATAAATGAAATATTTTTATCTAAGAATTATATTGCACTACAAGATAAGAATCACCAAGAAAAGTTTATATTTTTTACACTTCCTTCATTTTATTTCACTCTTATTCTTTTTCAAAATATTGATTAAAATAAAAATGTTTTATGAATTTTCATGTTGAATGTTTACACTTTATTAATTATTTTATACTTATGTAATGTTATATTATCAAAGTATTCATATTTTATTCCACTCTTTATCCTTATATGTGAAACATTCTCAATAGTGGTAGGTTAACCACAAATGAGTATATTCCCACAAGAATTCATATCAACACTATAAAATATTAATATAAAAAATAATTTAAAATATATAAATATATAACTATCCTTTTTTATGATTATATAATTAACATCAATTGTGAATAAATAATATTTATTAAAAATATATAAATCAAAATAAAATAATATACTTTTCACGAAAAATGATATCAAAATTCATAACCTTAATAATGATAAATTATCAAATATAATCCAATAAATATAATCGATATATAGTGAAAAAATTTAGAGTTATTAAATTTTGTTTCCATGTTTTAAGAAACCTACAGTCATCATTCATGAGGAAGAAAATCATCCAATTAATGAGGTATTAAGGTAAGGTGATTCTCCAAACGAACCCCTTTTTTGGATCACCATCTATTTTAGATTGATTTGATTATGAACCATCCTATATTTAAAATATTTTTTTGTTAAAATGTTATTTCTATTTTAATTCAAGGATAATCTTGTTTATTCAATTCCAAAATGGTTTCATGGACCATTTAGAATAACTTTTCAAAAAAAAAATATTTCAGAAACATATGTTGAATCATATTGTCTTATTTTCTCTCTAATATTATAAAATGATGTTTGATGCCAATGTCTTTAATTTCTATATTAATTTAAATGTATAATGTTTTTTTTCAAGATGTATGATATTTTATATAAATTATTAATCCCAATCTATTATATGATCTATTTTTTGGATATTATTATTTTCGTTGTTGTATAATGATTGATTATAAGAAGTTAATGATGTGATTGGAAGACCTGAAACTCATTATACCCCCAAATAATTGTGTAGAGTTATATATATCATGAAAAAATGTGGATTATCATTAAAAATGATGGTAACTAATTTCATAGTGAGGATTTTTGTATTTTTTTAACATATGTAATGTTTTAACATGATGAAACATTTGTTCACAACTCTATGTGATATTTGAAAACTATGTTATGATTTTTCATTATTATCCATATTCAATATTTTATGACATTATCAAATAATTCCCGCCTGATGTTGGTGATGTTGAAAAAATAATGATATGATAATGTCTTTTATTCCCACCCATGATCTATTGATTCATCTCCCTTATTCCCAACATTACAGGGCTATTATATCACCAATTTCTATGATGTATATCATTTAGTGACAACATGAACTGAGGATATTATAATTTTTTTATATGTATGAAAAAGTTGAATTTGAATATTGATTAAATTTTAATATATAATTATTTGATGTATGATTTAAATTTTCCAAGGACACTAAATCATTCAACCCTAGATTCTATAACAATTTTTTAATTTAAAAAATAATATAATTTTAATTTGTAAAAATTCAGGTCCCTAATGTTTGTATCATATATATAAAAAATTATTGATTAATTTTATTAATGAATATTTTTATAAAATGTCCTACCATTGGGAACCCATTATGATGTCTACATAGTGTTAATTTAATATGGATAATAATTAATTAATTAACGTTTTATTGAATTATGTTATCTTCAAAACTTATCTTATTTTAATAATTAGTGGAAATCAAGAGAAACAAATCCAACAAATCACGTGAGGTGAAATGAAACAATATTACAAATTACATCACAAATCCCATTAGTGGTAGAGTTCAAAACATCATAATGATTCTAACGTAACTCTATCAGGATTCAAATAATAAAATAAACTGTTTTTAATGACAACAATATCCAAAGTAGTTTTAAATAGATATTTAGTTCTTTATGTTGTAACAACCACCAATATTAGGTGGGTCTTCAGAACCACTTTTCATGTAATATTTAGTAAATAAATAATACAAAATAATTTAATTCTCTATTATTCTAAAAATGGGATCGTGAATATATTCATCTATCATTTTGATTGAGATGCCAAACAATGAGGGGTGTTGGAAAAAAATTTAATTGTAGTGATGAAATGCATATATAGAGTGGGAAGATATTATGAAAATATTCAAGAAAATATTAATACATAAATATCATTGAAAATTAATTAAAAAATCATGGATCTAAAAATTGATGTTAATTTAGTAATGGATTATAAGGGAAACGACATACGGATATTAAAATATTTATTAGGAATTGATAAAAAAATTAATAGAAAATTTTAATGATTATGGAGTGGATTAAAATACAACAGCTCTTAATGGTTATAGATATATGACATGTTTGTTATTACTATGATGTATTTCTATGTGCACCTAATATGAATATAGATTTTTGCGGACGATCCCATAGATATGGGGATAAGAAGATAATAGTGGAATTTCAATATTTTGAGTAAAATGAATATTGCTAAATGATGATATGACCACCAACATGTTAATTTTTTTTGATGACTAATATTTTGAATTTCCACACAAGGGTGGATAATTACAATATATGTCGGTTATATGGTCACTAAGATCAGTAAAGTATAAGATACTTTAATATGATGATGAATAATATCAATGAATGGGTGACACCTGATAATTCTCTAATCATAGTGTATTTATTTATCTATATGTGTTACTAAAAATCCTCAACCAAATTCACAAAACCACGTCTCCATGATAATAACTAGATGGAAAAAACCAAATCCAATGGATAAATGGAATTATTTATACATTATTAATGATGAATTGTATATTGAAATTGATGTTTTTCATGGTTAATTGACAATTTCATCAATAGTGGAAAATATTTTATTTTATTCTCGATATATATGTTACCTTATATTATGATGCTTCTAAAGAAATATTGAATCTATTTGAAATAAAATAACATAGGGATATCTGGGAAAGAATCTATTGATGTGATAGTTTCAACCCATTTGTTTCACTACATTTATATATTCATAAGAGGTAATACTCTTTCAATGAATCTAATAACAATTCCCAAAATGGAATTTGATAATAATCTAGGTAGGCATTTTCATCATCGTATAATGTATAAGTAAAATATATAGAAAATTAAATCTTTTTACATTTTGAAAACCATCATATGACACTCCACCAATTAAAGGAATATCAAGGATAGCATTTTAATTATTTTAGAGTTGAACGGGTGATCATACCATGTGAATTTGACTAACTAAGCCGATTGGTTGAGTTCAAGGAATGCAGCATCTATGAAGAAATTACCATTTCTAGGGAGTACACTTAAATATTTCTAGAGGAGATTACTATACATTCACTATATTGTGAGATGAATTTCAAAAAGGAACATACACCTTGATCCACTCACATCTCAAAATAACCTGATAGGATGACCCTAATTGAACTAGTGGAGTTAATGAAGTAGCAGTAAGGTATTTTTGAAAAATTATTCTTACACCATTTGTGAATTTCTTTTAGGTACACTAGTTCTATTAGAACGGAAAAAATATAGATATGTGTGGATGTGTTTAGATTATTATGATTTGTTCAATATCTTTATAAATAACAAGTATCCCCTACTATGGATTGATGACTTATTTAATATAAAATTAAGATCTTAGTACTTCTCAAAGGTGGGTCTTCATTCAGGATATTGTTAATTATAGTTTAATAATAAATGTTTTCAGAATAAATATTTTCATACAAGGTATGTGCACTGTAATTTCATTGTGTACCTTTCATACATGTTAATACTCCTACAATATTCATGGATTTAAGGAATATAGTCTTTATATTTTACCATGTTAATTTTTTATAATTATTATCAAATATATTTTGATTTACTCTAAATGAAATTTATCTTCTGGTTACTAACTTTTAGTAAATTCTCCCTGTTAATTTTTTTAAAATTTAATTGGAATAATTTTAGGTCACCCAAGGACTTAGGTCAATTTTTCTAGAAAATGAGTAAAATTTTAGGGATGTAAGTTAATGTGAATGAATATAATCTAGTTACAAATGTTTAATGAATGTGCAGGGTTCTCACCACGTTTGTAAAATTCATGGGACAATTTTCTATTTCTAGGTTACAATTTGTAGAATTCATAGTCTATAGGATAAATACACATCGTGTAATGGGAGTAAATAATCTGTATGTTCTATAGAAATGAAATATCGATTTTGATTTTAAATGTGAAGTGAATACATACCATGTATATCTTATAGGCGGTGTAATAATAAAAGACATGATATTAATAAAAATGTGATGGGTTGTTCAGAGAATTTGATTACCAATGATAACAAAAAATGTAAAGGGATTAATTGCATAATATGTTTAATGGAAAGGGAATCCAAGGACACTCTTAGATGATAGTATAATTAATTCATCAAGGACTCCAATTTATATTGACCAATATTTCTTTTATGGTGAATTTTGAAGTCTTTTATTGAACCATATTTATTCATTTGGTGATTTATCGGTGTTTCATTGGTTTTCATCTCTCCAGGATCATATTTCCTTATAGATCTTCTTTTATTTCATAATTTTTTTTCTATTTCATTGGATTCTGGAATTTGGGGTATCATGGTAATTTTTCATTCTATTTACATCTAGATCCATGGTGTGATATTGTTTTAATGGATCTTCCTTCCATGTATTTAGAGTGGAATGTGTGTGTTATTCAAGTATGTTTCATTTCCTTTTCACCTCAAAAACTGTTTATTGAATTGGATATATGATCATTGGTGAAAATTAATTTTAGGGCATCCATTGTAATTGATTAATTCCTCTTATTGGTTAATTATTTTTGGGACTCTGTGACCCATGTTTTTAGTTAGGTTATTCCATATCATGAAAATGATGGTGAACATCTAATTTGGTAATTTGTTTCATTAATTTAATTGAAAAGATATGATTTATTATTTATTAGTGTGAAAATTTATTTTTATAAATTATAGGGTTCTCATTGTGTTTTTAATGGAAACAATATTTCAAAGCATTTTGATTTTTTAAAATTCATGAAATTATGAAACACAGTAATGAATTTTATTGTAATATAGAGAATATGTGAATCCTTGGGATCATAGGTGGATTTATATTAATAGGTCACATCCTGTGTCAGGGTATTTTTTCATGGGGTTTATATTTGTCCTGTAGGACCAATGTTATAGGAATGTTCTAGACCTATTAAGGGATCACTTTTTTTGGGTTTCCCTATCTTCTATAGAATATAGGAAGATATTAACTAGCTTTATCTTCATGTAATTTTATATGTTAGGCACTGTTTTCCTATCTATCTTGACCTTGTGTGATCCATGGTGTGTCATTGAATGTTCTTCTTGATGGATTTGGGCTATTTTTGGTTTTTAATTTTTTGGTTATACTAACATGGATTTAGATATGATATGTGATGAATTAATCATTTTTCCTAGATATATACAAAAATATATTATGAAACAAAATTATTAAACATATATTAACATGAAATATTTTGAAATGTGGAAAAATGAAAAAATTATACCATTATTCCATTATTTTTATATAAAAATAACTAAACGATTATAATATTTTGTTTAAATATGGTTGATAATACATGGATTATTGATCAGAGACATGATATGGGACACCATGGCGAGAATATTATGAGTCTACCATTTGAAACCGTACACACCACATTGTTGGTGCCTTGACGAGGTTATGTGTTTGGATGTAGGTAAAAGAAATGCGCCATAGTGAGGTAGTGAGGCTTTCTCTCAATAGGGATGGGTATCCTATGTTGAGATGGTGGGAGTATACCCCTTACATAACATGGTGTAGGTTTTTATTATTCTATTTTCCTTTCACTTTTACAAGGATATTTTCTATACTCTTGTTTTTCTTTATTCCCGGAGTTTTTATTCATTTATGGTATATATTTATATATTTTATGGATTCATTATATTGTTTATAAATTTTTTTCAATGTATTTTTTTCAAGTTGAGAAAAAACATTCCCCTAGTTTATGTTTTAATTTCAAATATCTAGTCACTAGACCATAAAAATTGGAAATTATGATCGATTATGTCTCATATGTGGTCGTGTACAATTTTAGGAGTGTATTTGGGTCTCTCTGTTACATTGTTTGTATCATTGGTCAGTTTTTATGGGTTTTCCATGTCTTGAATAGGTTAATAGAAAGGATGTAGGTTTTTTAGAACATGATAGTTTGTTTATAGGATGAGTTTAATAAGTTATTCAAATGATGATACACAAGTTACCATGGGATGTTGGAATGTATTTCTCTTGTTTTTAGTTCATTGAATTAATATAATTTTTTTATGTGTTTTCGGTTTTGTATGGAGATTATTTTTTTGTAACATCCTTCATATTTTTGCGACGGTGTATGACTCTGAGATGTGTTCTATGAGTGCCTTAGGATGGTGAAACATAATATCCTAAGGGAAATAATATGATGGATTATAAATTATTTGATGCTACTGTGTGAGCTGTTTGAGTTATTGACAGGAATTTTCCACACATTCTCAACACAGTTGTTGAGATACAACGTGGCGTAGGATGTGACATGGACTTATCATAGGTGTTTTTTCCAGAAGACCATCCTTCTGTAAATGGTATTATTGATCACCAAGCTCTGTCAGACTAGATCGAAAAGATCGATCAGACAATTGAATTATTGGATAAACTGGAGAGTATCATGGTGATGTGTGAAAAATTTCTACTATAGGGTCTTAGAATTTGGTTGTGGTATTATAGGTTATAGGTTGTTAATTAAGTGGGATTGGACTGGAAGGTTTTTAATACTCTCTTACTCCATTATTTTGTCTATAGTCACTAATGGTTGAGTAGTCTGTAGTGTTTATCTATTCTCTATAAAGAGAAAATGTAGTATTTGGATACTCTATTATGATTGTTGATCTTGTTAGTTATTCACTGAAGGTTATAAATAATGACAAAATGAAACTTGGGAATAAGAATTAGTGGTTGTCATCAGATATCAAATTTTAGGTATTTATACTGAAACATTCAACCTATGTGTAGACAGTGGAATGTGTTATGATTGAAGAACTGAATATGACAATTTTTTTTGATATTATAGACTGTCGTCTCCACCAAGTCGAAGAATTAGTGTAATTATATAGAAGAAGAGGATGTGATAGGATCCTGATATGGTCGTGGAGGTGGTTTTGGGATGTAAGCCTCTTTGGAAACTTCATTTTAATTTATTTTTGTTCTTATATCATGATATCGATGTAGAATTAGAGGGCATGATTGAAATTATAATCTATCACCTACACAGATGTGTAATAGTTGTGGATGTTGTGGTCATGTAATTTTTTTATAATGCTATGTATACACCTCCAAATTGATTTGTATTGTTAGCCCCAAGCTACTATGTAGAAGTCAATAGCTTTAAAGACAATAGATCTATAACCACTTGCAACTGAAGTGACGCCCCTTCACGTAATTGATTTGTTTCCAACATTGGTATTTGTGGATCTAGCTATAGTGAGAGGTATAATATTTATTGATTTCCAAGTACTAATTTAATTATTTGACACTATTTCTCCCCACTCATCTATATATGTATGTTTTGTTGATATACTACTCAACTAAACAAAATGTATCACTTTTCGTGGGTAAATATCAACACCTATTATAATGATGAAAGATATGAGTTTTCAGTGTCGTTTTTGTGTGGTATCAATATTTGGGAAAGAATACATCATCATCATGATTGATTAGATTATCAATTATCATGTTATGTTTTATTATTATCATCTAAAAGTCTATTTTATTGTGTCCAATTAGATCTCATAGGTGTTTCATATAAATATATGTTTGAGTTATAGTTGTGCAGGACCTTCCCACAAATATCTCATGATTTCTTTTCATTTTTTACTGTTTAGCTTAATAATGATTTTTTTCAATATTAAAACCATTTTTCAATTATATAATTATGTTTTCAAAGATGTAATCTCTAGGATCCCTCCTGAGATTGGGATTGATTTTATGTTTTTCATGGTTCGAGGGATGTAGTTTCTATTATAATTTTTTATTCTATGGTAACATGGGATTATGAATTTCTCAACATTTAGTTGGATGATATGATGAAAAGGGTTTTGTTTTCCCTAATGTTATTCCATATGATTCACCAGTGTTATTATCCATGAAGGAAATTAGTTTACTCCATTTCATTGCATAAAATAAAAATTTGATCCATGTGATGATTAAGAACATTTATCCTTTGCATCATGTTGATGATTTTCATGACCATTTCAATGGAAAACTTTTTTTTTTTGATTTTTCGTTATTCTGGTTATCATGATCTTAGAGTTTTGTAGTGTGATATACTAATGATGTATTTCAAGAGAATGTATATCCATTATGTATGTCTTGTGATGTTATTTTTATGACTAACACACCTAAAATTATAATATCTTTGATGAATTAGGTATTCCATCAGTTTTCCAACAATTGTTATGCAATTTCCATGGATGATATTTTTGTTTATTCAAGATCCGAGTGAAAGATAGGGTCCAACTGAGATAGCTTTTAAAAACCATTAAAATTCATCATTTCAGGAAATCATTTGAAATAGAACATCTTAAATTCAGAAATGAAAATCATGGGACACATGATTTCTAAGCATGGATGAACAATTGACCATTTGAAGTTGAAAACTATATTTTCATGGAATTGGCCAAAGAATTTGCATGATATTTAGATTGTCCATTTTCTTTTTTTGATACTATCAACATTTTTTCAATGATTTATATAATATTTCATCACCTTTAACATATATTATTAGTTAATGGTTAAAAATCATATGTGATGTAAAATTATAGTCTTCATTAAATAAAAGATAATGACATTAGATGATGGTTGTGATATTGATATTACCAGTTCCTAGTACAGGGTAGGTGGTTTTTTGTGATTTTTCTAGTGTTTTTTTGGAGGAATTATCAAGGAGTTCGATCACAGGATGGATTATGACTCACATTAGCTTCTTCTTCACGAAAATAAATAATGAACTCATGATTTTGATCTTTCAACAGTTAATCATCAACGTAAGTGAAGGAGACATTATCTTTTTTTGGAATATTTCTATTTGTTTTATAACTATATGATTTCAAGATATACCATTTCACCTATATATCTAAATCATAGAAGGCGGTGGTGGGGAATATTGTTACACACTTGTATTTTAATCAATCTACATCACGGGGAAGGGGAAAATATTTATAAACTATCTTAGCACAAATGTACATTCCAAATATTATCAGGAATCCATGGAAGAGTGAAACCTTATAGTATTTTTTCCCTCCATAATCTAGATTATTAACAGTTTGTTTAATGATTAGTTATATTTATTTTTTCGTAATAATAAATTCCAATTGATTCATTTTTTGAGAGTCAACAACTGAATAAAATGTTCATATTATTTTGTGATACCCTATATTGTAGGGATACCTATCCTGTTTGGTCACTATCAAAAGATTTTATTCTCATTTATGATGATCAGTTTTCATCCCATAATCTGTGAAAGGTTATTTTTCTTATTTTTATAGTTATTTGTGGTATTTAATCTTGGAACTAAAAATTGTATTATTATATAATGTGGTGATTATGGTGGTCAAGAATCATTTGTGACCAATTATGATTTTATTTGATTCTATTAAACCTTCTAATAGGTCATGGAATAGAATCTGTAACCATTTGATTTGATTAATCCTCTTTTATGGGTGATTTTAAAATGTGATAATGTATATGTGAAATGTTTTGATGCGTAACCATAATCCCCTAGTTTGAGAAATTCTATCTAAGAGTTGATTGATATGATGACAATGTCATGTCATTTCATTCCTATTATGGACACAACAAAATTTAATGATCTGGTCATGTTTTATGTGCTGAAAATTAAGCCGTTACATGGGGTTCCTTCAACTATTATTTTAGATAAAGATACATTGTTTACATAGAGGTTCTTGAAAAGTCTCCAAGAGGAACATGGGTCTCCTGTACCATTGAGTAAAACTTATCATCAATATAGTTATAGTTATAATAAGTGTTTTATTATTATCATAGAGGATATTATATATTATTTCATCTTCGAATTTATAGGATATGGGAAGATCAATCAGTGATTGGGCGAGTTTTATTATAACAATAGTTATGAGTCATCAATAATAATGGCTCATTTTGAGGAATTTTATGACCATATTTGAAGGTCTCGACATTTTTGGGAATAGGTGGGAATATATTCTATGGTGGGACCAAGCTTGGTTCCTGAGAGAACAAAAAATATTATAGAGATACATTGGAATATGGATATAGAGTGGACTCGATATATATTAAATGTTGATCGACGTTGTCTTCCTTTTGGAGTTTTCCACTGTTGACCATTTTTTCTTGAAATTTTCTCCATGTATTGGTAACTATAGGCTTAAGAAATAGGGAATATTTTCAATGAGATACGTTGGACCATTTTTGGTCAGTGTGTTTTTTTGGAAGTGTTTCATATTTATTGGCATTACCAATTTCGTTGATAGGAATTCATGATGTTTTCCATAGATATCAGGTTAATAAATTTCACCTAGACTCCAATGACTTTTAGTGTTGGGATGATATTGAAGTTGAATCAAATGTTTCTATTTCTGAACATCTTGTAGATATCATATAATGTCAATATAAATTATTGAGTGGGATTTCTATTCTATGGGTCAGAGTATAATGGGAGAACATACCAGATTCTAATGAGAATTAGGTTAATGATTAATTTATGAGGGAGTAGTGGCTTCACATAATTACCCAAATGAATTCTTCTACATTAATTATAAGGAGTATGAAGCCTTAAAGTGCAGAGTTTTTAACACTCCATTACCCATTTTGGAGGAATTTATTTCCTTGTATCTTTTTTTCCTCGTTAATTATTATTGACTTGGGTCTCCTGATGTTGGATAAAAATTTCTCAAGAAGATGAATTATAATTCGAGAATATAATTTTTATTTGGACTAATTTAATTCGAGGATAAACGTGAAATGGATATTCAGTGTTATCCTCATATTCAAAGAACATTATTTTTGGTTTTCATTTATTATTCATGTATATGTAGTTTTCAATGTTTTCAGGATAAACAAACATCATGTAGTGGGATTACATGGCACATAAGTTCATTAGGTCATATATCATGAATCTTATTCACAAAATGAAGTGAATATATTCTATGAATAGATTAGATGTCATGTAATATTAAAATATTGTTTTTTAATTATAATATGGGGTTTTATAGTATCTATGTTTCTAGTTTTAAATTATGTGTAATGGATTTCCACACCATGAAAATGATACAGACATGGATTTTAGGGTACCAATCAGCTAAAATGTAATTTCAATGGTCCACATCTCTATTTTACCTTGAACTATAAGGCTTATCCATTTAATTGTCAAGTCTCTGTTCAACCAGGATTTATTCATTTAGTTATTTATCACAATTACAATTGGGATTAACATCATCAATAAAGAAATCATTTCTTCTTGTTTATAACATTGATCGAAGTGGAATCATTCCATTGAATTATTTAATTTGTTTACCTTGATGATGTTTTATCATGTTACTATAATTATTTAAATTAATATCTGGTTTTGGGGTTCGTTTCATTGTTTTTTGTTGTGGGGAGAGTTTTCATTCATCGTGTTTGATCATTTTGGTCTAGTGGGGCCCTAGGTTTGGAGATAGGTAGTTATGTCTCTATAATGTGTTTCTGAAATTAATTTCTCGTATTTAATAAAAAAATTATTAAATTAAATGGAATGACATGATGGATTTTTATTTTGTTTATGGAATTGGTTTTTTAAAAATTGTTTGTTTTATATAAATTTTTTAAATGAAAATTAGTTTTAGGGAATTACAAAATGGTAATGTGAAATGGTTTTCAAAGGATGAAACTATTAAATGGTTTTATGAATTGATATAAAAAATAGTGTACATTATAATCCTTGGGTACATCAGTGTACGATATAGTAATATTTTTCTCCTAATGTCTTGGTTTTCATCATGGTGATCATTTCACCCATTTCAGATTGTTGTTATAGTGTCTTTTTAGAACATTTGAGGTTCAATTTTGGGTTTTTCCTATATTCTCTATACTCAATGAACATCTCTAGTGGCATGATGTATATGGAAATTTCTATGATAGGTATGACATTCCAAGATATAATGACCAATTTTGATTCTTGGTGTGTTGTTACATATTCATCATCGTTGATTTGGGATAAATTTGATTGCTATTTTTTCCTCTTACTTTATGGATTTTTTTATAATATGTGATGCATACATTGGTTTTACATGATATATATACTATGATATTTTGATATTAAATGATTCCAAAATAATTTACAATCATTATTTTAAAATTTGGAAAAGAGGAAAATAAAATGGAATCTTATACTTATGATAAAAAATGTTAAACTATTATCATGCCATATTTTCGTTAATGTTGACCATGCATAG
Source organism: Viscum album (assembly GCA_963277665.1). Lineage (NCBI taxonomy): Eukaryota > Viridiplantae > Streptophyta > Magnoliopsida > Santalales > Viscaceae > Viscum > Viscum album. The sequence continues at coordinate 573,785,394 of OY728160.1, forward strand.
ACTATTGTTTAGATACCTGATATGGAACACCTAGATGAGACCCTACTATTTTTTTAGCTAACACCCTATACACATCATTGATTGTTCATGTACCTGGTTATGTAGTTTAATGCATGGAATGGCATGGCACCACAGTTAGGTGACATGGATTTGTGTCACTTAGTATGGGTTGCTGGTTCTGAGATGGTGGGATTCTTCTAACATTAACACATAGAATAGTTATATATATATTTTTTGTTTTAACATACTTTTTTTGTAGTATATGTACTTATATATTATTAATCAACACGAGAGTTGTTTTATTTCCACATTTGGGTTTCATTTACAGATTATACATATCTCTTCCACTGTTTATTTCTATTGTTAATATATTATGTTAGATAGAATTTCATTATTATGGGTGAAATCATTCACTCTAATTTTTTGATTCATTGGTCCTTGTCACCATACCATATGGATTGGGAACACTTTTCACATATATTTCTTATCATGTTTGGTACCTCTTTGAGATGGAATTGGAGTTAGTTAATTATTAAAAAAGTTGAGCCTAAATAGAATCTATGGATGATGATGGTAGCATTATGAAAAAATAAAATGTATGGGAAATTTTACATTTGAAAATTTTGAATGTATAATGTCAAAATAATGGGGAGAGTGACCAAAATAATGTGGTTTTCTATGGATTCATCAAACCCAACCCTAATTGATGAGTGTACCAACCCCAATAATGTCATGGAAATATATGGTTTTCTTGTCATAATAGTGTACTAACAGTGTATTATGATCAATTTATCCGGGTTTTTTAGTATTATGACTATTTTTTTATGGAATGGGGTAATGTAGGTCTAGAAATATGAATGAATTGGAATATTTATAAGGATCAAGAAAGTATTAATCACAATACACATACACAAAAAACCATTATGTGGATAAATTTTAGTGATATTCAAAAATAATACAAATAATTGATAATATTTTATACTCATTAAAATAGAAAAAATTATATACATTGTGTCTCCAAAAAAGATGATCTATGAGTAGAAAAATGGTTCATGTGATTTTCGATTATTTTCCTTGATATTATCTATATTTATTAGGTAGAAATACCTCTACAATGGGTAGTGTGAAACATATAAAAATCACACGACTCGAAAAAAATATATTAAAAAATATGGAATTCTAAATGCTTCAGTGATGATGATCAGAACTAATAAAGGAATTCGATTTCTCGATTCACTACCATCATGTAATTGAAAAACAAGTTGATAATTGTCATCATATAAAAGAAACTAATATTTTCAAAATGTATCATATTTATAAAGACTCTATCATTATGGATACAAAAATGATGGATGTGGAAATCATAATGATAGGGTATATAGTTTAAATTTTCCAAATGACATCCCAACACTCTTTATAGGAGAAGATCAAGGAGATATCATGTGTTGATCAAGAGATTCAAAAATGGGTGAATGATGTAATACTAAGGAAGTATTATTTTCAATGTTGATGAATATGATGTGATTTAATATTGAGCTTTTAATTTCTTCCATCATAAACAACGATAATGTATGAACACCTCAATTATGCGTATAAATAATCTTTTTTCCATCCATCATAGAAGAACCTTGATGTCTGAGGATCTCATATTTCCCATCTATTTTTATATTAAGTTCATATAATATCCTAAATATATACTTTAAATATACCTTATATTTTAATATTGTAATATACCTATCTCTACACTTCTATTGTAATTTTTCTTATCCATTTGCAATTATTTTTTAAAAAAATCTACAATTTTAAAAACAAATCTTCAATCATATAGAGTTGTTTATCCACCCAATCAGGGGCATAATATTTAGTTCCAAGGGATTGTTTCCCATATTTTATTTGGGAATCTTGAACATAATTTCCTGAAGTATGATATGTTAAATATCATATAGATATCTTTCGTTTCCGAGGATTATATCAGGATGGTTATTGAAATCCATATATGATATAATCATGATTATTATAATTTTATGATGTGAAGTGTGGGGATGTAATTTTATATTCATCAATTTTATTTGGTAATGTGATAAAATAAATGATTTTTTTTTATTATATGGGAAAATAATAATAAAATTATTTTCAATGATAAGTTTATCATTATGTACATATTCTATGCTTGGATATGATGTCAGAATTGTTAAAAAAATTGATATTTGAACTCATTCATATGATGTTTCATTTCTATTAATTTTCAAAATTATATTCATTTACCTTTTGTCAACATCATGAAGTTTATAATGATCTTATTTTGATGATAATGTTGTGTTGATTATTTTAACCAATATACTACATATTTTTGCTTATTATTCTTCCCCTTAATATGATTTTATCATACCAATTTCATTGATGCATATCATAACATTAATAAATTTTCTATGAAGATAATACATTATTTAAAATGATAAAGAATAAGATTTTATAAAAAAAATGTGTTTTATTATGTACGGTTATTGCATGATCCGAATTTACCCTCCCACACATTAGCTTTCAATTATGGATTTTATAACTATTTTTTTATATTAAAATAAATTTATTAATTATTTATGAAAAGGTGTGGTAAATGTATTGAATGGGTGATGACCAATATCATAATAATATATGGGTGAAATAGATGATAACTAATGTTATATTAATAAAAAATGGTGAATATGTAATTAACAAATTCATAAATATTAATATATATTAATTGTTTAACCCCATTTCCATATATAAAATTTACCCATTCGTTCTCAATTGGAAACCCACACCAATAAGGATGTAAACCTACATAACAAAGGTGATTATCATTCTCCTAAAACATTTCTTAGGATTCATAAAATTCAAACATGTAATAGGGGTGGAGATAGATTACAACTAACCAATGTAATAAAGAAATATTATGCTAACTCACCAATATAATAACCAACAACCAAGACTACATTAAATAATAAATGACAATTTATATCTTACACAAGTCACCAACATTATTTATTTGCAAGGACACACTTCATGGTTTCAATTCATGATGCATCATCCCACATTTTAAAGTATACTTATCCATCTATGACGATTTGTACTCAAAATAATTTTTATCATACCAATCATGGGTTATATAACTTTTATCCCACTATTAATACACAAGGAAAACATATTTCAATCAATTCATGGACACTATAAAATTATCTCTTATCCAAATATATAAAATAATCCATGTTTGTTGAATAAAATAATGATATATTCTAGGTACATCCCTTGTTTCTATGAGTCAATAATCTTTAGTAGATTTTTATTTATTCCAGGAAAATCACTAAATTAGAAAAAACAATTTTTTTTTGGTATTATGTATGTAGATAAACATTCCCCAAATCGAAAATAATAATAAAGGAATGAGGTCTTCCAATCATTCTTCTAGAAAAAAATATAACCAACGACACAAGATTCTGATAACTGTTAGGTCCACAAGGCTGAACACCCTGAGAAGGGGGGTGAATCAGGGTATGACTAATTTAAAATTAAAGCATGTTATAATCTTGTTTCACTGTTATGAAAAACACTCTTCTCACTCTTTCCTGGTGCATAATATAAACAGAATCAAAAGAATGCACAAGACCCAACAATTTTTACTTGGTCCACTGTCACTGGTCTACGTCCAAGGAGAATACACTAGTGATGTGCTGATGTACCAAATATACTAAAAGCGCACTACTGTTTACAAAGTTCAAGATAGATCACTTCTATTACCAGGCTCACTGCCTTTACACTATTTAGGGTCATCTCACTACTTTCCCAAGGGTGAATCCTTATTTCTCTCTCTCTGGATCACTACTGGTGGAGAGGATCACCTTTTTCGTGTTCCTTAGCTCACTGCTCTGGAAAGGATCCACACACAGTTTATAGACCTATAGGTCTCTTCATTATCCCTAATTAATGCATCCCCTATTGTATGTAGAGTCTCTGTTGAAGTCCAAATTTCACTCGTAGAAGAATCTCACTTTGCACCGAAGGTATCGGGAAATCTTCCAGATCTCACACAGCCTTGAATCACTACTGTGAATCAACCTTTCCTAGAACCCTTCTCTAAGCTGACGTGCAAATCTCGATGAACATGTTAAAATCGGCGTGCATGTCCAACCCAACCACTTGCGCGACACAAGCTTATGCAAATCCAAACATGCGAGACTCACACCCTTTTACATCCAAACCAATATTGGCGCGCACCCACCAACTATCACACTTATTCAAACTCTGGCACACATGTGTCACCAAACTACTTGCACGAAACCTTTTTATTCAACTCAAAACATAGGTGACATCCTTCTTTTCTCACCCAAACCACCTTGGGCATGCCACAAACAACTAGCGCACAACTTCTACTTGTGCGACTCACCACCACTTGCACAACCACCACACATACGTGATGGGAGCTGTGATTTTATCTAAGTGTTGAATCATGCCGAATGAGGAGGGGTCGGCCTCTATTTATAGGAATTTTGACACCTTGCACGATGGCGCACAAGTCTCCCCTCGGTGCGCAAGTCTCTGTCGTGCAAGTCATTTTCATGACCACCTCTAAAACATGGGCGCCTGTTATCCCTTTTCCAAATTTTAATGTTATGATCTTTAAAAACATAGGGCGTGCATGTTTCCTCTCCATCAAGTAAATGTCGCGCAAGTCCCTTTTCCAAAATCACTTTTCTCCATTTGTCGATTTTCAGGCCTAAACATTTGGCAACCACTGGATAACAGCGCCACCTTGTATCTGCTAGTTTTATACTGCCTCCAAATCATCCATTCCTTTGTCGAAGTTCTTGAATCAAACATGGATAATCATCCATAGCCCTTGAACTCGACATGCCACAATGAGATTCCCTTTTTCAACAAATTTCTACGTCATGGTTTTCTTTGTCAACAATCTAAGCATAGATGTCCACTTTATCAACGAACAAAATCACCAAAAAAATCCTTCAATGATTCCTTGAGGGATTTTTTCCCAACAATCTCCCCATTTGGGTTTATAGACAACTCTTACCTAAAATGATACATCGTTAATTCTTTATCCACCATTCACCTATTATGATTCTGAGAGTGATCAAGGATTTACTCATCACATACTCAAAGCCCACATCAGCAATCCTCGACGTGAGAAACAAGTGTAAACGAAAAGTTCATCAATCAATCAATTCATTTCTAACACCCACTTTTAACACCAAACTGATACCAAATGTTGGAAATATTCATACCTCATTCCAACACCACTCTTATGATTTTATCATGATCCTATGATATCATGATATCTATTCTTTAATCGATCACTTCTAGCATCGTAAGATTTAATACACCCCCATTTCTCATTTCTCCCCCTATCTCGCTATAACACCTGTCCAGTTATCCCCATATAATTCATGATTTCTGAAATAGCCACACTGTCTCCCCCTCTAACAATCACTATTTTCTCCCCCTTTGTCAACGAACCCAAAGGTCACTCCTTGGTAGTCAGTAACGGAGTAGAGAACACATATCAGCACATTTGGGAAAACACATCAATCCTCGGGGAGAGGTGGGGGGTTCTATATCCACACTCTTTTATGTGCGGGGAATCGACTGAACTACCAGAGCCATCTGATTTCATTAAAACGCTTACTTGGGTAAGTCCTTTGTCAGAATATCTACAACCTATAGCTTTGTAGGCACATACTCCAACTTCACGATTCCCTGCTCAACTTTCTCCATGATAAAGTGATATTTTACCTCAATTTGCTTTCTCCTTGAGCGATGGATGAGATTTTTGATGAGATTTATAGCACTTGAGTTATCACACTGGATTCCGATCGGAGAATTCATTTCAACTCCCATATTTTCAAGCTGCTGCTTTATCCACAATAAATGTGTTCATGATTGAGTGGTCGCAATATACTCAGCCTCCGAAGTGCATAATGAAACGAAAACTTGCTTCTTGCTTAGCCAAGAAATACCCAATCAACCAAGATAGAATGCACCTCCTAACGTTGATTTTCTGTCATCTACTGATCCGGCCCAATGTACATCTGTGTAACCCAATAACACTGATTGAGATTTTTCATTATACATCAGACCGAAATCTATCATGCCCTTGATATACATAAGTATTCTTTTCACTGCAGGAATATGGCTTTCCTTGGGATTACTATAATATCTTTCTTCTTGGCATGTGTCAAAAACAATATCAGGCCATATTTTGGTCAAGTACGACAAACATCCAACAATTTTCCTGTATTCTGTGATATTAAATGCCTTGCCTCCTCATCTTTTGACAGTTTCATCCTGGTTGCAATGGGAGTCTTCATATCATTAGAATTTTCATTTCCAAATCATTTCAAAACCTTCTTGGAATATTTGTATTTAGAAATAAATGTTCCATTCCTTCCTTGTGTCACCTGTAGACTATGGAAAAACGTTTTTTCTCCAATCATTAACATTTCAAAATCATTTTTCATGAATTCAGAAAACTTTCTACACTGACCTTCATCTGATCTGCCAAATATTATGTCGTTGACATAAACCAACACCATCATTCTCTGTTTAATGTCATTAGTGAAAAAGAGATTGTAATCAACTCCCCCACGCTAGAAACCAAGATTATTCAAGTACTAATCTTGTATTGAGTTTAATGATATTAGTGCTTGTTTCAGCCCATACATCACCTTCTTCAGTCTGAAATCATTGTTCTCATCCCCATGAATGAAATAACCATCTGGCTGCTCATTAACACTTCCTCCTCTAGAACCCCATTCAAGAATACAGATTTGAAATCCATCTGAAACACATTGAACTGTCTTTGCACTATTATGGATAAAAATAATTTGATTGTCTCTTGTCTCGCAATTGGTGAAAATGTCTCATCAATATCTATTCCCTCTATCTGGGAGTAACCCTTGTACACTAGTCGTTATTTGTTTCGAATCACTATGCCATATTCATTTGTCTTGTTGAGAAGGACCCATTTAGTCTCGATGACATTCTTATCTACTATCCTCGAAACAATCTCCCAGGTCTGGTTCTTCTCAATCTGATCAATCTTTTCATTCATAGCATGATCCCAGTTTTTATCATTAGTTGAATCAGAAAATCATTTCAGATCTACCCGATATAGGAAAGATGACTACTGTAGTGACTTCATTCTTCTTGTCTGAACTGGAACTGTCTAATCACCAATGATATTCTTCCTATCAGTTTCAGCTCGACTCTTTGTCTTCCTTGTAGACACAGACTAGAAACATTATTGTTCATCATCAGTGTCTTCTTCTAAGTCAGCATCTTCCACTTCTGCTCCTCCTATGTTACTTTATTCTTTATCACTTTCATCAAGAAATTGTTGACTGTTTTGTTGAATATTTTATTCATTTTCCACAATATTGATGTCATTGCTCTCAGCCACTTTTCCTAGACTTTTGTTAAAGCATTTGTATGCTTTGATTTTGCCTTAGTAACCGAGGAATATCCCCTCATCTCATCATGACTCAAACATCATGTGATTTTCATTTTTAAGAATGAAATACTTGATTCCAATGATTCGAAAGTATTTCAACATTGTATTCTTTCCATACCACATTTCATATAGAGTCTTCCCTTCCTTCAGACTCAACAAAGCCTTGTACGAAATATAGACCGATGTCAAAACTGTTTCCCTCTAAAATTTCTTTGGTCGGTCCTTTTCAATAAGCATCAATCTGGCTATGCTGCTGATGAATCAATTTCTCCTTTCAACCACTCTAATATGTTGGGGAGTTCACACTGATGAAACATTATGCCTTATCCCATGTTTCTCAAGATAGTATTAAACTTGACTCCTTGTGAATTCTGTACCGTTATCAGTACGAAACATTAAAATTTTCTGCCCAATCATACATTTTGATTCCCTCCTATACTGCTTTATGCAACTGAACACATCTGACTTATGGGTAAAAAAAATTACCATGCCATTCTTCTATAATCTTCAACAACAAGGACATAGTTCATTTTCCCATTTATGGCTCGTGGGGAGATAGGACCACATACATCAGCATGCTCCAATTCCAGTGCACTGGTTGATTTATGTTCCTTTGTCTTGTTTGTCTTTCTGATGATATTCACTTGTTGGAAAGCATTTCATGTATGAGTGAAATCACGTGATAATTTGGGAAGGTCTCTAGCAGCATCACACTTCACAAGATCTTCAATAGATAGTTGGCATAGATGACCAAGTTTCTTATGCCACAGCTTGTTTTCTTTATCTCTGTGTAAAAGACACATATATTATTCCCCACTTACAAGGTAATGGTTTCCCATTGTCCTTATTCCCTGTAGAACAACTACTCTATCTTTACCTTTCAAAACACGCATCTTCTTGGTAAATCAGATAGTGTTCCCAGAGTCACATATTTTACTGACACTGAGCAAGTTATGACTGAAGCCCTCTACTACCAAGACATTATCACGTCTCATTTCTTTCCCCCCAAATTTACCCCTTCCAGAACCAGTAATCTTATTCCCTTCATTGTTTACAAATTTGACAACACCTTCTTTGTCATATTTAGTACCTGTAATGTGGTTCTTTTTACCAGTAATATGGTATGTGCAACCACTTTCAAGGATCCATACTCTTGAATGATCTGATGCTCTAAGGAAAATTTACGCAACTTTACCTTCTCATACCTTTTCTTTTTTATAAATGTATTTGACTTCACACTCGGTGTGGTTTGGAGAAATTGATCTTCCTTAGAGTTTGATGGACCAGCTTCATCCTATAGAGATGCAAATCGATTTTATGTTTTCAGCTCCCTTGATGATTCCCTAAATTGTTTCTTACGACTGGTCGAGTTTTTAATTGTCACAATCTTTTGTATGATTGATGTGCAATATCTAGCCATGTTCCCAAATCCTCTACAAAAAAAAATAATTACATTCAAAGGATGATCTATAATATTTATCTCTGTTTAGTGACCACAATTGTTCTTGTTCATTTGGTATCTCTTGGCTATATAACTCACACTTTGTGAGTGTCCAATCCTTCCACAACAATAGAACCTAATATAAGGAGAATTCATGTGTGTCACTTTTGCGCTGTTATTTTTCCCTTGGGATATGGTAATATTTTGTTTCGTCCCCAAATCCCCCTTCACACTCAAAATGGGTGCTTGTGTTCTGAATTCAATATTTAGAGTTTTTTGTTTTCGAGCAGGCCCCAATTTAGCCTTTGCTTCTGAGCTCGATTGCTGCTTCTTTTCTGCTAAACTACTAGCCTCCTCTACAATATTTCTTGACCTCTGAATAACCTTCTTTCCTGTTACCATATTGGGTGTCAAGTGTTTTTCTTGACCCTTAATTTTTCTTCTCAGACTGACCACTTCTTCTTCATGTTCTTCGATACACATAACTTGATCTTTCACTATTCTATTCAAGACATTGATCTCCCTTTTCTGTTCTTCAATATTGAGTTTATACTCACTAATTGATGATGAGTTTTCTGGTGTTGATTACTTGAGTTTCTCAATTTCATTCATCAACTCAGATTTCTCTTCTTCCTACTGCTGTATATAGAGTTTGGAATCGCGAACAACTTTGTTATCTTTCTTTTTTTTGGATTTCCAAACTTCTATCTCCTCCAGAGCATCCTCTAAATTAGCTTTCATATCTATTCTTCCTTCAAATTCTTCTTCTTCTTCATCTCATTCGGTTTCGTTCTTCTTCTGAGAACTACCAACGACTGCCGCCATAGAATTTTCCCCACAATCATTGCAATTTACAATCTCCTCAACCTCTCCAACCTCATACTCATCTGAACTATCTATTTCTTGTGAAAGAAGGTTCTTTTTTTTGAAGATATTTCCCTTGAACTGCTTCTTCCCTTTCACATAGGCTGAAGATTTCTTATTGGGAATTTCAACATCATCTTCATGATTTTAATCTTGAATCATTTTGGGGGCATCTTTCTGCAAGATGTCCAACCTTTCCACATCTAAAGAATGCAAGTGTAAGTTTCCCTTTAAACGTTCCTTTTCATCTTTGAAGGTTCGAGGAAAAGAATGACATCACTTCATCTGTCTCTTCATTCTCCAAATATTCTTCAATGGTGAGATATTACATGGCCTTAAATGCCACATCCTTGAATTTCACTTTTTCCATAGTTTCATTGTCATCATTCCTCATTTCATATGCAACAAAGGTACCGTGTTGATTGTCCAACGTCACCTCTTTTGGGTCATTATCTTTCAATACTGAGACTTTCGGATTAAACTGAGCTGGAAGCTTCTTCAAGATACGCTTCACAATCTCTATATCATTGATGACTTCTCCAAGACCATGCATGTCTTCCGTAACAACATTTACCCTATCAATGAATGCATCAATAGAATCATTCGGGTTCAACCTCAGATCATCATACTTGTTCCACAACACTTTTAGATTTTCTTCTATGATCTTTGTATCTCCTTCATATATATTCAATAACTTTTCCCACATAGTATTTGACGTTTTTCAAGATAACACCTTTGTATATATATGATTATATAGGGATCCTCCTAAGGTATAGATTGCTTTCGCATCAACATCCAACTATCTACGCTCAACATATGATAATGAACCACTATTAATATCAGCTGTTATGCCATGAATTGCTACTGGGAACACATCCATTCCAAAATATTGGAAGTGGGGTTTCATTAGATTCTTCCATAGCTGAAAATTTTTTCCGTCGAATATCGGAATCCCATTATGATTAGTGACCTCCATTTGAGATATAATTAACGATTTAAAACCTTCACTCTGATACCTATTATTAGGTCCACAAGGCTGAATACACTGAGAGGGGGTGAATCAGGGTATGACTAATTTAAAACTAAATCTTGTTTTGGTCGTGTGTCTCTGTTAATAAAAACACTCTTCTCTCTCTTTCCCGGTGCACAATATAAACTGTAAGTAAAAATGCACATGGGACCACAATTTTTAGTTGGTTCACCCCTACTGGGCTATGTCCTTGGAGCATACACTAGCGATGTTCTGATGTACCAAATCCACTAAAATCACACTACTATTTATAATGTTTGAGATAGATCACTTATATTCCCATGTTCACTGCTTTTAAAATATTTAGGTGTAGCTCACTCAATTTCTAAGGGTCACTCCCCTATTTTTATCTCTCTCTCTGGCTCACTACCAATGGAGAGGATCACATTCTTCATCTTCCTTTGCTCACTGCACTAGAAAGTATCCACTCACAGTTTATAGACTGTTATGTCTCTTCATTATCAATAATTAATTCATCCTCCATTGTATGTTGATGCTCTGTTGAAGTCCTACTTTCCACCATAGATGAATATCACTTTGCACCGAAGGTATCGGAAAATTTTCCAGCATTCACGCAGCCCTGAATCACTGCTGTGAATCAAACTTACCTGGTGACCTTCTCTAATCCGGTGTGCATGTCTCGGTGCACAAGTTACAACTGGCGCACAAGTCCACCTCAACAACTTTCAGGGAAAAATCTTCTAGAACTCCAAACATGTGCGACTCACACCCTTTTACGCCCAAACCAATATTGGTGTGCAACCACAACCTATCATTCTTCTGTAAAATCTGGTGCACAAGTGTCAACAAACTACTTTCATAACACCTTCTTCTTCAACTCAAAACATGGGCGAATTCCTTCCTTTCTCCCCCAAACCACCTTGGGCGCCCAGCAAACAACTGGCGCAGAACTTCTACTTGCGCGACTCACCACCACTTGCGCTACCACCAGAACTGCGTGACAGGAGCTCTGATTTTATCAATGTGTTGAAATCATACCGAATGAGGAGGGGCCGACCTCAATTTATAGGCATTTTTACACCCTACATGGCGGCATGCATGTCTACCCTCGGGGCGCATGTTTCGGCACGCAAGTCTCGACCGTGCAAGTCACTTGCGTGACCAACTCTAAAACTTGGGCACCCCTTATCCCTTTCCCATATTTTGATGCTCTGATCTTGAAAAACATAGGGCACGCAAGATTCCTCTCCTTCAACTAAACGGAACTCAAGTCCCTTTTCCAAAACAACTTTTCTCCTTTTGTCGATTTTCAGGCCCAAAATTTTGGAAAACACTAGAAAACGGTTCCACCCTGTATCTAATCTTTTTATACCACCCATAGATAATCCATTACTTTTTCTACGTTCTTCAATCAAACATGGATTGTTAACCAGAGCTCTTGAACTCGAAATGCCACAATGAAATCCCCTTTGTCAACAAATTTGTACGTCGTGGTTTTCTTTGTTAACAATCACAGCACATATGTCAACTTTGTCAACGTACACAATCACCTCAAAAATGATTCAATGATCCCTTGAGTGATTTCTTCCCATTAGTAACCATCAACAGTGTTTTCACTTTAAATGGTTTATATATCAATGTATTGAGGAAAATTATTCTTATAGCTATCCAAAAACTGGAAATTAATTTTATAACATAAATTTTAAATTAAATTTATTTTAAAAAAGTAAATAAAATAAGAAAATATCCCACTATGATTTTTATTCACTATAAATGAGTACCCATTACCCCCAAAATACATAACCAATGAAAATTGGACACATAATGGCCAATTTGGGTAATATTTACATTTCTATTATAAATGTTGTACAAAATAACAACCCATATGGTATACAATTATTCTATCATTCTACACACATTTAAACATAATGATTTTTAATATTATTTAATCACCCAGACTCTAATAAACACAGTATTATTCAATACCAAAAAATAACATGTTGGTGTATTGAACGAAAATAAAAATATATTTTTTTGTGGTTTAATATCCCTATATTAGTTTACACCAGTAATATCATTTAACAATTATAGAAATTTTCCCTCATAATGGGTATCCTCAAAGACCTCTTTATAAAATTGAATCATAAAAATTACAATAATAATTTTTGTTCAAACATTCAGGTAAAATATATTATATTTTTAATTTAATTATATTATGAGTTCTAGATCACATAATTATTAAATTATTTTCTATATAAAAAGGTTAAAATGGTTCCCTTATAATTTTGAATGGTTTTGTCACAATCTATTCTTATTTAGGATATTTGCAACTTCCGAAACCCATACAAAATGATCTTAGTTTGTCTAAATGTATAACAATCATGGACTATATAAAAAATCATGAAAAAAATAATTTTATATTTTGGAAAATATATTGTATCCAAGGAAAAAATTATTTTCCACAATTATTAAAAAATAAATTACAAATAATTATTAAATAATTTAAAGGTTGTTTGACTCATTATAGAATGGTAAAGAATATGGATGGGTGTTGGGAAAATGGGATGCACACCATACCTATATATTTTATCTCAGGATGGTCTATTGGACCCATGTTATTTTATTAAGTTATTAGATACTAATAATTTTCTATTTATCCTCTAACTCTACCTCTATAGTTGAGTTTAATTATTTTTCATCCTCATGGATTATTGTGATAACCACATTATCCTAACCCATGAATCATTTTCAGGTTCCACATTCACCAACAACCATCTTTTAGAAAAAATGTAATCATGTATTCTAAATTAATCAAAAAAAATTTAAGTATAAGGTTCCCCATTTTTTGACCATTTTTCTTTCTCACATAACCAAGACATGAAAAAAATACATCCATATATGAAGAAATACTCTTATGATTAGTCCCTTTTTTGTTATATTCTAATAGTGAGTCAATATCTAGACATCTTATAACCCCCCCCCCATTATTAGTTAATATTGACATTTTCACCCAAACCTCTTCATCGAGACATCATTAAACTCTTATTACAAAAATCAGAAAAATACTGTCCAACATGTTAATCTATTAGTAAACAAATTTTTTTTCCATCTTGTTTTGTTTAATCATTCACGTTATTTAATCGTGTTTTTTCCTTGTACATGTAATAGACTATTCCATGAAAATACTTGGTGTGGTCTCCTAACAAAGATATTTCTTCATTATTAAAAAACATTTAATAGTATTTATATTTAACAGTAGTTAAGGGTTAATCAATTTTATATACTGTTTTCAAACAGGTTCAGGGTCCAGGGAATGCCTGTCCAAAAAAAATTAACACAACAAATTTAAAAGTTAAAAAACAAGGGGGTTTAAAAATTTGAGAGTGAATAACACCACACAGATCCATATAATCAACATGGGTTAAAAAATATGGGGCCATAAATAAACATCCTAATGAGACCTCCATGATTGCTCACTTTTCCAATTAATCATCATCCTTGTTTTCTATCATATAATCCTGAGTGAAATCAAACAGAATACATTTAAGAAGTTTAAGACATGAAATCCATTATGGATGTATTGACCATGGGACATTATTGTACAGTGTATTTATAATGTGAACCACTATGGTAGAGTCATATTCCACCCATAAAAGTCCCCATAGAAATTGGACAGTATATTTGACATCAGTAATCATCACTCATAGCTCAACATCAATCATGGAACCAATACCAATATAATGTTAGAAGAAGCCTTTAATGACACCTCGATGAGTTTGAAATATTCCTCTACAATACATAGCTTATAGTTCACCCAATTGTACTCCATAAAAATTTACTTTCATATATTAGGATATGGGTGGGATCCTTCAAATTGATTTCACCCTCATGGGTTTCCATACACTCCATGTGAGACATAGCATTTTCAAAGTAATTAACCCAGAGAAATTGTTATTCATGGAACATGTGTGAATATTTGATGCTTCCAAGAACTCACTACGCATAACATTTATACACTCACTTAAAGAGGGCATGTGATTTTCAATGTTCATATTGTTTCATTCCTTCCAAATAATGTCAAAAGTGGCATCCACAAAAATAATCATGTGGGAAAGGATATGGTCAGTATGTTTATTTGTGGTAATGGAGGTCATAAATCCATCATGACTATTTAACAACATATATACACAATCATATATCCCAAAAGTATTGGAAAAATCTCCAATAGAATTAGCAGCCAAAAAACAAGTTGTATAGTTTCATCAGCCTTCATGCTAAGATAACATATTAGAGTAAAGTGATTTAATGTTTTTTGGGGTGATATTGTATAAGGAGTTGGCACTTCTATGTAGTCCAATGTAACAGGTTATTGAAAGGAGTAATGATGGTAATGTTGAATGATTTAATCCACACTATATTGGGGATTGAACCGTCACACATGTAAATGTAATACTCTTTAAAAGGGAACTAGACAATAAAATTGGGGGGGTCCTGATTAGGATATTATTATTACTGAAGATATAACATTGTAACTCTATCCTGATCGGAATAGAAAGACAACCCTGCAGTTCCGAGTTCTGACAAAAATCACTAATAGAGATATTTTCCATAAGTGGCCCCCTCTATTCATTAATTTAATGGAATACCCAGTCATTTTTTGGTTTACATATTGAGGTCAGGACTCCCAAAGACCATCTATGTTGAGAACTTCATGATGTAATAATAATCATATTTAATTGATGGCCATATGGAAGATGAGACATATATACAATATCCATTATATATCAATAATATAATGCAATGTGAATGAACCATTATAGAAACATAAATGGATGTTAGGAAAGTCCATGTGAATTTTAAAATACTGACATAATTGAAGATTTTTTTATCCATAATTCTTATAACCCCAAATCATTAGGTTTAATGAATTCATTCCATGATATAGTATTGTGGTTCTTTTCATATAGAAATCGATTACACATTAAATACATGATCAATATCTAAACCTCCGTAATGAGATTATAAGGACATATATAAGTAGAAAAGTCATTGACAATCATTGAATTTATGATTGAGTTCACATGAAAAATTCTTCCATCTAGAGAAATGATTTTCCCTTTCCATCTTTACATTTGTGTAATTTTTATGTACATTAAAGGTAACTTCTATGGAAATGACCAAAAAATAAAGGATCCATATGGTAAATAAGGGGGATAGGGTGGTTCCTCAATCCTTGTTTTCTGAAAATAAAATTTTACATGGATATATTGATCCCATTACCAAACATTATAAAGGACATAGTACATCTTATCACATGTCCACGAGTCACGTTGTAAAGAGAAAATGTTTTCTGGATACGTGAGATAATGCATTTGTTAGAATTCACAAATAATAGTATTTCGTCAGCATAAAAGTGTTGGTATGGACTAAAAAGAACCCTTATAGCTTAAATTTCCTTATATAGAAATTTTGGACAAGAGTTTTCATGAATACACATAACTAGTCCTTAGTAAATGAAAATGTGATCCCCTATTGTGGATCTTCTTGTCTAACCTCCAGGAGAATTCAATATATCCTCAAGTAGATCCATTAGGAACCTAGAAGTATTCATAATTGAATTTACTAGTTTAATGAGTGAGTCAAAGAATCCATGGTTCCTAATAATAGAAATTATGAACCTCTTCATTATAGTTTCGAAGTCCTTAGCAATGTCCAATTTAACAGAAAATATTCTTTTCTGGACATTCGTATTCATAATGTTGAAACATTTTGATGATGTTAAAAATAAATTATAAATATTTCTTTTGATGAAAAATATAAATTTATTGGGGTTATCAAATCACTAACAGCATGTCAACTCCCAAGGGAAATAATCTTACTGATGGTCTAAGGGATTGGGTTTCCAATTGTAACTAGTCTGAAATCATTGATGTCCAATAAATTTTCTTTTTTGGAAGAAAGGTAATTAAATAAGAATTTTCACCATATGGAATGAATGCATGCGTGAAGAATTTTCTAACACAATTGATGACCATATTTATCACAATATACTAGTATAACATGAAAATTTTATTGGTAAACACCTCTGGACTAGCCACACTATGAATGTTCAGAGAGAAAAGGGAAGACTTGATATATTTTTCCATTAGATATTCAACAATCAACATTTTATTCTAAGAATTTATAGTGTGATCAATGATATTAATCATTCCAATCATGGAATGATATACTTTCTTTGAATACATATCAAAAAATTTATTTAAAACAGTTTCATAGATTTCTAGTAGTGAGCTATTGAGTGACCCATTATTTTTAATAACATTGACACACCACTAAGTCTTTTTCTCCTTATGTAAACACTGAATGAACATAGAATTCATGTACCCTTCAAGAATCTATCTGTCTTTATATGAATCTTGTTAAGTATTTCATGAATGACATAGAGTTAATAAATGTGGGAGGGGGCATCAATCTCATTTAAAGAGGGGACATGTTGATTTCTGATTAAACTTTTTTCACTGAATAATATGTCGTTTAACTTCTCTAATATTTTTTTCTATATTTTAAAAGGACTCATGGATCCATTATTTGATCATTTTTCTCAAATTTTATATATTTTTAGACAGGATTTAGATTGGTTGTCTAGTAGATTAATTCTTCCAAGCATCTGCAACGACCTCCCTACATCCAGGCACTACAAGAAATGTTTTGTTGAACTGAAATGGAAAGGGAGATGTTCTTAACTTAGTAGTAAAAATATGCATTAAAATTGGGTTATGATCAAAATTAAATTTTGGAAGAATCTATCTAGAGACCGTGACTGGATATATTTCTATCATCAATTTAATAAGAAACTTGTCTAACATACTAGATTTCCTATCATTCAGAGTTTACCTGCTCCAAGTATAATCTACTCCGACAATTCCGAAATTAGTAAAATGGAATTCAACAATATTTGGGGAGAAATAAGAGGCCATCGATCTATTGAAGTGAGTGATAATTTTCTCATCATGTATATTTATAGTATTAATGTCTCCCATAACAACCATTCTCCTAGACACCTGATTAGAGAATGTTTCCTGATCATGTTAGAGACATCTTCATTTGATATAGAAGTTGGAGGCATAAAAAAGATATGTTGAAGACAACCACCTAAATTACAACATCAACTGAAATAACCTGAGGATTCTTAGTGGAGGATTGAAGAAAAATCTTTTCATTCTTGACAATATAAATGGTTTCAACACCATTTTCATTCAAATAATTTGAGACAAAGTTGTAACAAAAAATACCATTTCAAGGCCACCCATCATTAAAACATCTTTTTTGGATTAGTTATTTTATCAAACAAGGGTTTGTGTGTAATCATAAAATGTCTTAGGGCCTGGTCCATGGGAGGTTTCCCAATCCCCATATAATTACATAAGATGATCTTCATTTATTAATGGATGTTTTCCCCAAGTTTGAGGCCCTCCCTTCCTTGGTTGATCATCCATTTTCTTCTAGTTTTTTCATTTAGCATTGTCACTATTAATCATAACACCCAATAAAATATCATCTCTTTAAGTGGGTTTTTCTAGGGCCTCATCATCTCATATATTTCCACTGGGATAGAAGAAATTTTTAGTAGATTGGTCAATACCCATAGAGTCATCTTGAATGAATTTTCTCTTCGCAGTTTCTTCCATAGGTACATGAGAAAATTGTACATCCATTGTTCACTTAAAAGTCATATTTCCACCCTACGGATCATTTTTAGATGTACACAAAGAGACTTAAGAAGAAGGATCCCTGGGATTCACTGAGCTACAATAATCAGACTATTTGGTTACCCCAAAATCATCTTTTGCATCATCTACTTATCTATCATGTCACCCAATATAGTAGACTATTGTTGTGTGACATCCTTGGGACACATAGCCTGAGCAGTATTTGTTTAATGGTAAAAATAATGCCCCTGTGAATTGGGAGCCATGATATGAGCATCTGTCAAACCATTATTATCCAAATACTACTAGAGTCTCGTAGTAGATTGTTTTCTGTTCACAAATTTTTCCTCAATCATAACAACACTATCCAGTTGTTGTTTTCTATGGTACAAGACAGATGGAATAGTATTGTGTTCTTGTAATAGCTTCAGAACAACTTGATAGGCATCCAAGGACTACATATCTTGAACCAAATCTGTAGGCATCTTCAAATCAAGACATGTGTGAGTTGGGATAAATGACAAAATCATTAGAATCATTGTTGGAAATTAGGTCGTCCTTCTTTTTAACAACTGGGAATCACCTTTAGGCTCTTGGTTTGGACTATTTTTGCTTTATACCTAATATGAATCATCCAGTTCTCTCATCATCAATCGGGTGTCAATTTTTTGGATACTAATGGCCATTAAAGTCCCCTCAATTTCAATAATTCTAGCAATTGCAGCAACCTCACATTCCAACACATGAGAATCCTATGACCAATTTTGGTCACTTCAATGGAAGGAGATTTCCAAATCATTGGAGTCTCTTATATTCCCATTACCCATTTCATATTCTCCCTTATAGTAATGAATATCATTCCCATCTAAATTTTAAATAGTTCCAAATGTTGACTTACTTCATTCATATAAAATATGTCCATAGAAGTTTCAATCCTTACAAAACATGTGCTTCCTTTCATAACGTATATGAATCATTATATTTTCATCCATTGTGGTGACAACAACCTCCTCCACTTAATTAGTGGCCATATCCACCTCCACCGGTACTCTAGTGAAATTTCTAAACCATGGATTATCCATTTGATTGTCAAATCTAATTGGGGTGCTGATAGAGTAGGTTATACCCCATAGAATTCTCGAGTACCAATAAAACTACTTTTGCATTGAAATATGAATCCAGACATTTGTTTGAGTGTTTTTCACATTTAGTGGGTTAAAACTGTGATCCCACACCTATATCCTTTGAATTCATAGATTCATTGAAGTGGCACCAAATTTTCCTGAATGAATTTTCAGACAAACATTCATTACATGAAATATTAATAAAAGTGTGTTTGTTTCTATAACTGAATAAAATAACATAAAAAATTTAGTTTATTAATTTATTTATTTAGTAAATGTACTCTATGGGGAAACTCATTTATTTTCTTCTGAATATTAAATCTCGAGATAAAAGCTATGGTATAAAAAAAACCATGTAAATAATTTTTTAATGTAGTTTCATTTACAATATTTATATGAGAATATTCCTGATGGAGTGAAGAATAACTAAAACAATTGATAAATTTCATGATATAGTACATAGGAATATTCAAGAATATAATATTTTATAATTATTTTTGAAATAATTTTTACAAGTGATATTTATTTAAAAATGTAAAACGATGGAAAAATAAATATTTTTTATGTAGATAAAAATTAATATATATATATATATATAATGTTATAATTAACAAAAATTTTAGTATACACCTTCTTATAAAATTACATATTTAATGTATAACGGATTTTCATTGAGACATCCTTCCAAAATAAATAAAGCATAAATGATGTCTAAAATGGGAAATTATAATTATATAGAGGAAATCGTTAAAAAGAGTTATCTTGGTTATGAATTGAAATGTTTTTATTTAATAATACTATATGTTGTCAAGTAAGATAAATAAACATCTGAGAATAAATAAATATGAGAAATATAAACTAATTGACCTCCTAATTCAATGATATACCAAAAATAGGAATATTTTGATCATATAAATTCAGAACTTAGGGCCTCACTTGTGAACATATGGAACATCAAATATTGTTTAATTTTGTTTTTTTGGATATCTATATCAATTAATTAAATATAATAAATTATAAATTTATTATATCAAATCATAATAATATCTCAAATTGATAAATTTTTTATTGAACATTATGAAATTATCAAATAAACAAATTATTATGTACCTATTAGATGAAAAGTTTATTTTTATATAAAATACATTCCAACTATGATTAAATCTATGAAAAAATAATTATTTATAACAACTTTTTGTTATATGAACATTTTTATATAATATTATACATATATTTAGAGTAAAAATATTCAAATAAATGATGTATCACTATAAATATGGTTCTTTTATTTGGATTGAATAATGAAATATGTTAACTTTAAACACACATCATCAATGGGAATGAATTCATTATATTATATCATGTATGGAATATATAAACACAACATTATTTTGTTATGTGTATTTCAAAAATTAATTGTACAAAAAATAATAAAATACTAGACATCATTATGGAAATATATCATACAATATTGTTGTAAAAAGTGAAATTATATTAGGTATTTTTCTTTCATACTAATTTTTCCTTGACCAAATTCAAGGGGGTAGACTAAATAACATGATAGATAACATATATATAAATATATTTATTTTATATGATTAAAATGAATCACAAAAAAACTGATGACCTATATATTTTTTGATTGTTGGACTAATTAATGTTTTTAAAAAATGATTTAATAAAAACCCATTTCATTGAGTTAATTGATGTTATCCAATGAAATGTTTTCAATTAATGTATAGATTAAATTTAAATTCTGAAATTCAACACATTTAATGACCATTATCATTGTTATGAATGAATAAGTAATAAAATTATTATATTTTATTATCAATGTCATGTTTGGTCAGAAAATGTGAAAAATTAGAATTGTTGAAAATAATATTTTTGATTAAGTAATTATTTTATTTGAATAGATTTCAACTAAAAATATATTACTCATTTTCTTATATCTATTATATCAAATTATTGTCCTAAAAAATGAAAATATCACTGAAATTGATATAAATTTTAGAAGATATAATGATTATATTTATCACTAGTACGAGTGTTTTATTTAATTTTATAGTTTATTTTATTACTCAAAAGAAAAATTTAAATTACCATATAAAATATCAACCACAATATTTAATGGGAAACATATAATTATTATGTCAAACGAAAAACTAATAGACATTCCATAGCCTCTATTAGAGGGGTTGTAGTAATTTATCTTAAAGGGAAATCATTTGAGGCTCTAATAGGGTGAAACGACATATATGATCTCACCCAAACACTTTACATAATATTCATTATTTTATATATAAATTCACTATGATTTGACCTACGTTAATAATGAGTTTTTTGTACAATGATTAAAGAACCATTATGTGATGACCCAGACCCCCCTTGGTCCCTTCCTTTGCCAAAATCCGGTTTCCTTGCGGGGTACCGATCGGTGAGACCGATCGGTGAGACCGATCGGTGACACCGGCCGACGTCGCCCGGCCTTGCCAAGTTGTTCCAGTAACGTTCCTTTTTTCGCAAATAAGGTATCAAACCCTATTCTGCCTTGTTAAAAATATCTTGGGAATCCGAAACACGCACCCAGGGTTTTAATTAAATGCTTCATTAATTCATGGGTCGGTTAAAACCACCCAGTGCCATTAATGATGAGTCAAGCCACGTGGTCAACCCACGACTCCCTCGTCTTCCGTGGTTTTGTGTTTCATCTTAACCGTCCCCAGCTCTTATAATTAAGGGTTAGGCCGTGGCTTTCCCCCTTCTTCGATCGTGGCTCTTCTGGTGCATCGGGACCTCCGCGTCGTTATCCGTAAAGTTCCGCGCCCCCGGCCTAAACGTCGATCATCTATCAACAAGTAGGGAATTTCTCTCGTCTCTCACTTTTGTGTATCATGCGGGGTGGGCGCTACCTTTGTTCCTATGGAATTGGTTGAACCAAACCCTAATGAAGATAATAAACGAAGTTCTAAAGGAAGAAGGGGAAGGGGTTGTGATCGTTGTTATGTTTTATCTTGTGATCATCCCTTTTGTTGTACTGGTTTTTGTTTTCTGAAAATTGAGGCCGTTGGTGGTCGTGTGTGTGCACTTGAATTCTCTCATGATGTTTTAAATGGGTTGCTGAAATTGTGAACTCCTGCTGTGAAATCGGTTAATCACGTATATCCGGCTAAATAATTGGAAGCACCAGGACCGGCCCTTCTGTGATAACTCCCGGTTAAAGCACACGGATTTTGAAATCATGGAGTGTGTTAAGTCGTTTAAATCTGAAAAATCCCTGACTTGTGTTGGTAGTGGTTAGTGGTTGTTTCTCGCTTCGGGCCGTTTGCTGGAAATGTGGGAGGGGATGGGATCCCCTGTTCTTTTTATACTCTCGGTGGCTGTGTGAATTTGGGGGATGGGATCTCCTGTTGGCATGGTTTCAGTGGTTGTGAGTTTTTATCACGAATTGGGGAGAGATCCTCTGTTGTCAGAACGGGTGTGAGTGTTTTGGTTGATCTATGCTTTGACGTTTTCCTTGGTTATGCTTATGATAGTTGCCCAGTAGTGCTTAACATTAATTGAACATTTTGACTGAACGTGAAACAAGAATGGGATTAATGGTTTTGTGGGCAAGAGTCGTGAATCGTGACTCGGACGCTGTGGTATTGTGTTCTATAGGCTGGCTAGGAAAACCTAAGTTTTGGGTGAGTGTTTGTTACCTATATCTATACTTGTAGCTTTGTGTTTCTTATTCGCGCCCCACCCAAGTTGAGCACTTAGTGCCGAACACCCCCATTTATGGGGGGAAGGGTGTTTTTCCCAAACACTATACTTAGTGGCTGGTTATTAGCTCCTTTTCTGCACCCTTTCCCGGATAGCCCAAGTACCTTCGGGCAGGCTGTGATGGCCTGAAGTCCATTATTAGCCCAAGAACCATCGGGCAGGGTGTTGTGGTGGTTGGCCAGGTGTGTGCGGCAGGTGGTTTCCCAAGTGTCTTCGGGATGAGGCCCAGGTGTTTTCGGGCGTGGCAGTGGATCCTTTAGCCCAGGTGTCTTCGGGTGTAGCGGTGGTTGTTCTGGCCTAGGTGTTTGCAGGAGTGGTTACTTGTGACAGTTGAGGCCCAGGTGTGTGCGGGCGGGATTTGGCAGTGGGACTGCGTGTGGTTGTGGCCCAGGTGTGTGCGGGCGGGTGTGGCAGTGGGACTGCGGTGAGAATGGCGGGATTGGTCCGATGCGTAGGATGTCTCAATAACCAGTGGGGAAGTGGCGCGGGGTACCCAACATCTATGTGATCTTACTATATATATTACTTGACTTGCGTTATTTGGGGAGTGAGCCTTGGTGAGGCCTGGGACGGATAGTTTGCCTTGTTAGTTGTTCGGTTCACTCTTTTCTCACGGGACTTTAGTACGTTCCCCCACTTGTGCACGAGAGTCTTGGTTTTCCCTACTGAGTGTACTTGTATGCTCACCCTACGTATGTAAAACTGCTTTCAGGTTTCCAGGAGGACTTCGGGGTTCACGCAGGACCTTACTAGCTCGGACTTTCGGAGCGGTTGCAGTTGTTTCTCTTTTCCTTTTTGGTACTTACCTTGTAGTTACCTTTTTGCACCTTGTGGCTCCCACTTTTGAAACATGCATGTGGGAATGGTTTACTTTTGGCTTTAATTTTCTTTCTACCTTGGTGTTGTTGGGTTTTCTCCTTCTTATCTTTCGATCCTATAAAATAAAAAGGGTAATGCCTTCCATTTGCGAGAATTTCCTATACCCTTGGTGCTAGTCGCCACTTCGGGACCTATTGAAGGCGGGTTTCGGGGGTCATTATCTCTCCTTCAACCTAAGGATGGAAGGGCCTGGCAACTTGCTGACCTTTCCCTCCTTTTGGTGAAGGCGGGTCGTGACAGAATGGTATCAGAGGCAGAGGTTGAGAGATAGGACGGAGTCCGGAGTTAGGCACAGTAAGGATTGCATGGGATGGTAAGGCAACAGCGTTGGGTGACCTTGGTGCGTGAATTAGGCCAGGGAGGACCGGCTAGGACAAGGGATTTTAGGGCCCCCCGTGATCCGATGCAAGGAATCTGGACCTACCGAACGACCAAGTGAGGCCACACTGATTGCAGGGTAGAGACCCTAGGAAAGGTACATGCATCATAAATGACTTGTGTTTTGTGTTTCTGGGATGTCTTGGGAAATTAAGAATAAATTAAATATTAACAAGTTTTGAGAACGGTTTTCTTTGCACTACTGGGCTTAGGCATTCCTTGTTTACCTTGCAGCTATGGCACCTGGAAGGAGACCACGTGTGGTACAGGCGATCGAGATTCCTGAGACTACTTTGGCCAATCGACAGAGGGCTGATCGGGAGGAAGAGGACGACCAGTGGCAGAAGACTCTTCGAGCCTTTCAGCGACAGGCCCTCGAGAAATATGAGGGCAGCACCCCCGACATGAAGACGGAAGGCTGGCTGGAGGAGCTAGTCATAGCCTTCGGCCTGATTCGGGCCCCGACGGAGTACTGGGTTCCTCTGGCTGTTAGCCAGATGCGAGGAGCGGCACGTCAGTGGTGGATGCTTCACCTGGGGAGTAGGAAGGAATCTGAGGTTGCTTGGGCGGACTTCGAGAGGGAGTTCCGGGCGGAGTTCCTCTCCTCGACAATGAAGGCGGAGAAGAGGCAGGAGCTACTCTCCCTCCAGCAGGGGAGCATGTCCGTGAGGGAACTTGGAATCAAGTTCAAGGACCTCCTGCGTTTTGCTCCGGACCTCTTTCCCGATGAGGAGTCTCGGGCAAGACGTTTGGAGGAGGCGCTCCGACCCTCCCTCAAGTATGCAGTTACCCCCTTTACCCTTCCGACATACTTAGAGGTTCAGAAGAAGGCCGAAGTGGTGGAAAGGATGCACGCTCTAGGCGGACTGTCACGATAAGGGATCCAGCTGGGACCATCGAAGGGGAAGGCCGTCAGCACCAGGCCTCTGGCATCGGGACCCTCCAGGTTCCGACCCGCAGGGAGCAGGCCGCAGCAGTTTCAGTTTCGATCCCCTGCCCCACGTTCTTTTCCTTCGGGCTCGGGACCACGGTGCTTCATCTGCGGGAGCCCTGGACATCTTCGGAGTCAGTGCCCCGATCGGGTGCAGTACAGCAGTGGCAGTCATCCCCAGCGTCCGCCGCAGCAGCAGTTCCCAGCCAGACCCTTCCAGCAGCAGCAGCAGGGACAGCGATCTCCCGCTCCTCCGCAGACAGACATAGGAGGGGGAGGCCGACCTCAGGGCGCTCCCCAGGGACCTCGACCAGGGCGTGGTCGGGGAGGTGACCGACAGCCGAGGGGCAGGGGAGCTGGGCGTGGACAGTTACACGCCGCAGAAGCAACAGTTCCAGCAGGGCCAGAGGTTGTTCGAGGTACGATCAGTGTATTTAGAACTCTTGCTTATGCTTTATTCGATACCGGAGCTTCGCACTCCTTTGTTTCACCCAGTCTAGCCCGCGCCTTGGGTCTAGATGCCGAGAGTCTTCCAGTTCCCCTGGTGTTGAGCACACCAGTTGGAGGTCAGACCGACTTGCTGTTCGTTTGTCGGGGATGTAGACTGATGTTGGGGCCACATCAGTCGGTTAAGGATCTCCTTCTGCTACAGATTCGGCCGTACGATGTCATCCTAGGCATCGATTGGCTATTTTATGTGTGCGCCGTCATCGACTGTTCCCAAGGGAGGGTGGTGTTCTCCGGTTTGGACGGCCAGCGTGTTACTTTCACCGGCGAGCAGACCTGTCCGAAGGGAAACAGGAGGGAGGAACCTCTCCTCTCCTTATTGACTGAACTGGCGATAGAATCAACAGATGAGGAAATGGTGGAAGCACCAGAGATCGTTCGTGAATTTATGGACGTCTTTCCTGAGGAAGTGACGACTCTACCCCCTCGACGTGACATCGAGTTCGGGATAGGCCTGCAGCCCGGCTCTCGACCAATCTCGATGGCTCCTTACCGGATGGCCCCTTCGGAGCTACGGGAGTTGCGGATACAGATTGACGATCTGATGAAGAGGGGTTACGTTCGTCCAAGTGCATCACCGTGGGGTTCCCCAGTCTTGTTCGCAAAGAAGGCAGATGGTGTCCTCAGGTTGTGCATCGATTACAGGAGGCTGAATCAGGTAACGATCAAGAACCGCTACCCTCTTCCGAGGATAGATGATCTTTTCGACCAGCTGAAGGGGGAAGGATGGTTCTCGAAGATCGACCTGCGATCCGGGTACCACCAGCTGAGGGTGAAGGATAGCGACATCCCGAAGACGGCGTTCAGGTGCAGGTATGGGCACTTCGAGTTCGTGGTCATGCCCTTTGGTGTTACGAACGCCCCGGCCGTGTTCATGGGGCTTATGAACTCCATCTTTCGGGAGTACCTGGATCGGTTTGTGGTGGTGTTCATCGACGATATCCTGATCTATTCAAAGTCAAAAGAGGATCATGCAGAGCACCTGAGGACGGTTTTGGAGGTCCTCCGACAGCACCAGCTCTATGGGAAGTTGTCAAAGTGCAAGTTCTGGGCACGAGAAGTGCACTTCCTCGGACATGTAGTGTCTGAGCAGGGAGTAACAGTCGACCCATCAAAGGTTGAGGAAATTGTTTCTTGGGAAGCACCCAAGAATGTGGCGGAAGTTCGGAGTTTCCTCGGACTGGCGGGCTACTACCGGAGATTCGTACCCAACTTCTCCCAGGTAGCAACCCCTTTGACGGCTTTGACCAGAAAGGACCAGGTTTTCATGTGGAGCGAGCAGTGTGAGTCGTCCTTCAGCTACCTAAAAGAAAAACTGGTTAGTGCCCCAGTGTTGAGATTTCCAGAAGAAGAGGTGGCCTATGAGGTATTCTGTGATGCCTCGGGACAGGGCCTGGGGTGCGTGTTGATGCAGCGAAAAGGGGTGATCTCTTACGGGTCCAGACAGCTACGCCCCCATGAGCAGAACTATGCCACCCATGACCTGGAGCTTGCAGCGGTAGTGTTCGCATTAAAGCTGTGGCGACATTACCTCTTTGGGGAGCGCTTTGTGGTCTTCACCGATCACAAAATCATGCGCTATATCTTCTCCCAGCGTGACTTGAACTTGCGACAGCGGAGGTGGGTCGAGTTTCTCCAGGACTACGACTTCGAGATCTCATACACTGAAGGTAAGGGAAACGTTGTGGCTGATGCCCTGAGCAGGAAGCCGCATCAGGAGGTGGTTCGGGAATCTGCTGATGCTTGGAAGGCGATGGAGGAGTTGGCTGCCTTACACTTGGATGCAAGGGTGGAAGGTACTAGAGGCTGTTTGTTCCAGATGACGGTACAGCCCTCTTTGTTGCAGCAAGTGGAAGAGTCTCAGTGGGGAGATCTTGAGGTGGAAGTGTTGCGGGATCGTATCGATCAGGGGAACGCCCCGGAAGGATGGTCGGAGGACAGCCGACGTCGGATGCTCTTTCATCGGAGGTTGTTTGTTCCAGAGGTGATGCGTGATGAAGTCCTTCGTGAGTTCCATAGCTCAGCCTTAGCAGTACATCCGGGTGTTTCGAAAATGTACCAAGGCCTGAGGGGACAGTTTTGGTGGCCCGGGGTGAAACGGGCAGTGGCAGAGTTCGTGGCTAAATGCCTGGTGTGTCAGCAGGTGAAGGCTGAACACCGTGTTCCTGGCGGTCTGTTGCACCCTCTGGATGTCCCCGAGTGGAAGTGGGACGACGTCTCGATGGACTTCGTCACGGGACTACCCAGAGCTCAGGGCGGGCATGATGCTATCTGGGTAGTGGTGGATCGATTGACAAAATCCGCTCACTTCTTGGCTATCAAGGAGTCAGGGCCCGTGAGTACCTTAGCACAGAGGTACGTGGATGAGGTGGTGCGTTTTCATGGAGTTCCGAAAATGATCGTCTTAGATCGGGACACTCGTTTCACCTCACGAGTCTGGAAGGGGTTACAACATGCTTTTGGCACCCAACTACGCCTTAGCACTGCTTTTCACCCTCAGACCGATGGGCAGACAGAGCGGACTATCCAGACCTTGGAGGACATGCTGCGAGCATGTGTTTTGGATTTCGGAGGATCATGGGTACGACACTTTCCATTAGTAGAGTTTGCCTACAACAACGGTTTTCACTCTACTATTGGCATGGCTCCTTTTGAGGCTTTGTATGGGAGACCATGTCGTTCACCCTTATGCTGGGCAGAGGTTGGTGAGACTGGTACTCTTGGACCAGAAGTAGTGCAGAGCACCACGAAGAAAGTCCAGCTAGTGCGGGAGAGGATGAAAGCAGCTCAGGATCGGCAGAAATCTTATGCTGATCGTCGGAGGAGGCCCCTGAAGTTCGAGGTGGGAGATCATGTGTTTTTGAAGGTTTCCCCTCGACGGGGGCAGTGGAGGTTCGGAAAGGGGAGTAAGCTCTCCCCTAGGTTCATCGGACCTTTCGAGGTGCTGGGGCGAGTTGGCGAGGTAGCATATCAGCTGGCCCTACCACCTCAGTTGGAGAGGATTCATGACGTCTTCCATGTCTCCCAGCTTCGTCAGTACTTACATGATGACTCTCATGTCATCAACTGGGGAGACCTAGATGTGGGAGGAGACGCGACCTTCGAGGAACGGCCAGTCAGAATCGAGGATCGCAAGGAGAAAGTGCTCCGTGGACGAACCGTCGGCCTGGTTCGTGTGTTGTGGAGACATGGCGGCCTCGAAGAGAGCACGTGGGAGAGGGAAGCACAGATGCGTGCCCAATACCCCGAGTTGTTCTGAGCTTTGAACCTTTGGTGCCTGTTGTGACAGAACGTTGACCTTTTTGTCTATGAAATGTGCTAGTTCCTTTCCTCTGTTATGTGTGGGGAGCCCCGGCTAAAGGGAGGGGAAACCCGACCCCTAATCAGGACGCATTAAGGTGGATGCGATTAAACCCGTGCGGGCGAGTCAGCGCCGCCCAAAGCGGATAATATCTTGACATGGGGGAGGGGAACTCCCCAAACCCACATGACCGGGTGGTTTTGCGTGGTATGTTGCCTGGTTCTTAACAGGGAGTGTTTTCCATTAGCGGGGGGTCCACTCCTAAGAGGTATCTTCGAAGATGGTTGTTCGGATCCTCTCTTTCCTTCTGGTTTGTTTTGATTCTCGGGGACGAGAATCGTTTAAGAGGTATCTGATGTGATGACCCAGACCCCCCTTGGTCCCTTCCTTTGCCAAAATCCGGTTTCCTTGCGGGGTACCGATCGGTGAGACCGATCGGTGAGACCGGCCGACGTCGCCCGGCCTTGCTAAGTTGTTCCAGTAACGTTCCTTTTTTCGCAAATAAGGTTTCAAACCCTATTCTGCCTTGTTAAAAATATCTTGGGAATCCGAAACGCGCACCCAGGGTTTTAATTAAATGCTTCATTAATTCATGGGTCGGTTAAAACCACCCAGTGCCATTAATGATGAGTCAAGCCACGTGGTCAACCCACGACTCCCTCGTCTTCCGTGGTTTTGTGTTTCATCTCAACCGTCCCCAGCTCTTATAATTAAGGGTTAGGCCGTGGCTTTCCCCCTTCTTCGATCGCGGCTCTTCTGGTGCATCGGGACCTCCGTGTCGTTATCCGTAAAGTTCCGCGCCCCCGGCCTAAACGTCGATCATCTATCAACAAGTAGGGAATTTCTCTCGTCTCTCACTTTTGTGTATCATGCGGGGTGGGCGCTACCTTTGTTCCTATGGAATTGGTTGAACCAAACCCTAATGAAGATAATAAACGAAGTTCTAAAGGAAGAAGGGGAAGGGGTTGTGATCGTTGTTATGTTTTATCTTGTGATCATCCCTTTTGTTGTACTGGTTTTTGTTTTCTGAAAATTGAGGCCGTTGGTGGTCGTGTGTGTGCACTTGAATTCTCTCATGATGTTTTAAATGGGTTGCTGAAATTGTGAACTCCTGCTGTGAAATCGGTTAATCACGTATATCCGGCTAAATAATTGGAAGCACCAGGACCGGCCCTTCTGTGATAACTCCCGGTTAAAGCACATGGATTTTGAAATCATGGAGTGTGTTAAGTCGTTTAAATCTGAAAAATCCCTGACTTGTGTTGGTAGTGGTTAGTGGTTGTTTCTCGCTTCGGGCCGTTTGCTGGAAATGTGGGAGGGGATGGGATCCCCTGTTCTTTTTATACTCTCGGTGGCTGTGTGAATTTGGGGGATGGGATCTCCTGTTGGCATGGTTTCAGTGGTTGTGAGTTTTTATCACGAATTGGGGAGAGATCCTCTGTTGGCAGAACGGGTGTGAGTGTTTTGGTTGATCTATGCTTTGACGTTTTCCTTGGTTATGCTTATGATAGTTTCCCAGTAGTGCTTAAAATTAATTGAACATTTTGACTGAACGTGAAACAAGAATGGGATTAATGGTTTTGTGGGCAAGAGTCGTGAATCGTGACTCGGACGCTGTGGTATTGTGTTCTGTAGGCTGGCTAGGAAAACCTAAGTTTTGGGTGAGTGTTTGTTACCTATATCTATACTTGTAGCTTTGTGTTTCTTATTCGCGCCCCACCCAAGTTGAGCACTTAGTGCCGAACACCCCCATTTATGGGGGGAAGGGTGTTTTTCCCAAACACTATACTTAGTGGCTGGTTATTAGCTCCTTTTCTGCTCCCTTTCCCGGATAGCCCAAGTACCTTCAGGCAGGCTGTGATGGCCTGAAGTCCATTATTAGCCCAAGAACCATCGGGCAGGGTGTTGTGGTGGTTGGCCAGGTGTGTGCGGCAGGTGGTTTCCCAAGTGTCTTCGGGATGAGGCCAAGGTGTTTTCGGGCGTGGCAGTGGATCCTTTAGCCCAGGTGTCTTCGGGTGTAGCGGTGGTTGTTCTGGCCTAGGTGTTTGCAGGCGTGGTTACTTGTGACAGTTGAGGCCCAGGTGTGTGCGGGCGGGATTTGGCAGTGGGACTGCGTGTGGTTGTGGCCCAGGTGTGTGCGGGCGGGTGTGGCAGTGGGACTGCGGTGAGAATGGCGGGATTGGTCCGATGCGTAGGATGTCTCAATAACCAGTGGGGAAGTGGCGCGGGGTACCCAACATCTATGTGATCTTACTATATATATTACTTGACTTGCGTTATTTGGGGAGTGAGCCTTGGTGAGGCCTGGGACGGATAGTTTGCCTTGTTAGTTGTTCGGTTCACTCTTTTCTCACAGGACTTTAGTACGTTCCCCCACTTGTGCACGAGAGTCTTGGTTTTCCCTACTGAGTGTACTTGTATGCTCACCCTACGTATGTAAAACTGCTTTCAAGTTTCCAGGAGGACTTCGGGGTTCACGCAGGACCTTACTAGCTCGGACTTTCGGAGCGGTTGCAGTTGTTTCTCTTTTCCTTTTTAGTACTTACCTTGTAGTTACCTTTTTGCACCTTGTGGCTCCCACTTTTGAAACATGCATGTGGGAATGGTTTACTTTTGGCTTTACTTTTCTTTCTACCTTGGTGTTGTTGGGTTTTCTCCTTCTTATCTTTCGATCCTATAAAATAAAAAGGGTAATGCCTTCCATTTGCGAGAATTTCCTATACCCTTGGTGCTAGTCGCCACTCCGGGACCTATTGAAGGCGGGTTTCGGGGGTCATTATCTCTCCTTCAACCTAAGGAAGGAAGGGCCTGGCAACTTGCTGACCTTTCCCTCCTTTTGGTGAAGGCGGGTCGTGACACATTATTTATATATCTATTTATTCCTCTTCTCCATGATTATCATTTTATAACCACTATTGAAAAAAAATCATAATACTAAATAACTCATATTTATTTTTTCCATAAAATAGAAATTATATATGATGCTCTTCATTTAATTATTACACCATATTATCAATATTCACCTTATAATCACTTTTAAAATCATTATATTACTATGGTTCTTTCAAATTTTTCTTATCTTGATATTAATAAAGAATTATAGCCCCTTGATCTATCATTAACTATTATGAAATTTAATTCAATGGATCTTCCCTAATAAAGTAAATTTATTGAAATGAACATAAGTTAAAAAAGCATATTTATTTATGTCAACCTTATTATTAATTTCTATTTTTTGATTATGTCATCTATTTCAAGGTCTACTACTAAATAGTGAGGTCAAGTATGATGGAATGATGTTTGGATCCACTATATACATGTTACGTTTAAGTGTAATAAATACATTAATCTTATTTGGAAATTAGAGAAAGTTAAATTCTTTATGATAACTCATTAAATATAAAAAAATAGCATTCAAACTAAACAATTTAAAATGAGACACATTATTGATTGGAAATATTATAATATATCAACGAATTTATGGGTGAACATATTTGTTTACATTAAAATACCAATAATTGTGAAATTATATGAGATATTATTATTTTATTATAAATACCTGATATAATATTTATGGATATATGGATGTAATGAAATTATATTTAATGTAGTAAAAAAGTGTTTTTGATGGAATGTAAGATTTATTTACACATTGGTTGAAGTAATAAACATAATGATAAACCAAATCCCAATTAAAAATTTGATGATATCCAATATACATAACACTAATATACGATTTCATGATAGAGGATTTATTAATTTATGATATTGTAGTTGTTATTATTTTTATTTCATTAAATAATTTGTAGAATTTTTAATTGAAATATAAATTTATATATTAGTATAAAAATATAAGAAATGGGAAATAAAAATAAAATAATTCAATGATATTTATCAATATATTAAAAAAATTTAATTTGAATTAATAATAATATATAAGTATCCTATGATTAAAGGATTCATATAAATATATATATTACTACAATATAGAATTGTTTTTTGATAAAAATATATAGTATCTATTTTTATGATTTCTAATCATTAATAGAAAATAAATTAGATTTTTTTATTGA
This sequence comes from Viscum album, assembly GCA_963277665.1. Taxonomy (NCBI): domain Eukaryota; kingdom Viridiplantae; phylum Streptophyta; class Magnoliopsida; order Santalales; family Viscaceae; genus Viscum; species Viscum album. The sequence goes on from OY728160.1 coordinate 573,818,855, forward strand.
ATATGGAAAATCAGGAAAATTAATAACATTATATTTTTTCCCAAAATAATCCTTCACATAATGTACTAATATAAATCAATAAGTTATTTAACAGATCCATTTTATTCAATTCCATTATAATGGAATAATTTCTAAATTGAGATCACCATTAATTTAATTTTATTATTGATCAATCGTGACATTTTTTTTATTTTAAATTATTACTCCCCCAAAATTTTAAATAATGGAATTCATTTCTTTTTTAATAATGTATTATTTTATCCCATAAATTTTTTTATTAAAAAAATTAAGAAATATTTTATTTCATTCATTATTTTATTTTAAATCCTAACTCAAGAATTTTACATTTTCCATTCCATTTTATTAAAAACCCATAAATCATTTAATATATTAAATTAATAATCCAAACATTTATTATGATCAAATAATTATTTAAATACATTTTCTTTAGTATCAATATTTTCAACACCATCCAATTTTTTTCATTGTTTATTTAAATAATTTCATTGATAAAATATTTTAGAAATATTTTTTTAAATTACATTTCAAAATATAACATTACTCGTATTCCAACATTAATATACGAGTAAAAAATATTACCTGGATCAATGCCCAATTATAAATATATTAATTTAATCACAAAAATCAGGTTCTCAAATTTTTAAATATATTTTTATAAAATATATAAATAAAAAATTAAAGATATCTATCATTATTTTTGATCGAAAATTTATTTGGTTATTTTTATAAAAAAATATTACGTCATTAGTGAGTATTAGAAGAATATAGAATGTTTCTAGGTAATTTTCAAAAATAATAATAACAATATTGGGATGAAATTATTTGATGTTGACTTATATGATATTATATAAGTTTTATAAGGATTGGGATGGAAGAATTATAGTTCATTCATATTAAAAAAAAATTAAATAATATTATAATTTTAATTATTTTTTTATATTTCTTTGAATTCCAAAATAGGAGAAAACATGTTTTCTCATTCGAAGATAAATATCATAATGAGTTTTTATTAAATTGAAATTATAATTAAATATTTACAATTATAAGACAATATTTATAAATTGAAATTTATTTTTCATGTTGTTATTTTTATGAATAAAATTATTTTTCATAGTGGAAATTATTGTTAAAGAATTATTAATTTTTTTAAATGGATCTAAATGTGTTTTCAATTTAAATTTTTGTAATTATTGTTTTAAAGTACAGGATATATAGCTCTAAAAAGTAAATACTTTTTTAATATCCAATTAAATTGCATTACTAGCAAATAAATAAATTTTTTTATATTTATCTGTTCAATGAACTATGTTTTAGTAGAGTTAATTATATAATTTTCTTATAAAAATATAATAAATATTTAATAGATATATATTATTTCCATAACATTTTAAGATTGTATCTTATGTTTATTGTTGAAATTTTATTGTAATATACGTTAGTATATGTAATTTTCATTGGGTAAAATATTATGTCATGTAAGTCTTCAAATTTTTATTATAATGATTATATTGTAAATACATTATTATATTTTATTTTATATATATGGAGCTACACAATATATTATTCAATTATCCAATTCATAATACCAATTGTATTGTGTTAAATACATCTATGAGAAGGGACGAAATAGTTTGATACTAGAGAGAATTTACATGATGTCATGGTATAGGATAACCATGGATTATTTCATTGTTAACCTTGAAAATGATAATATAACTCTTATCTATTTTTATTCATCAAAAAATATTTAAACTACAATTATTAATAAGGGGTAACCTAATTTTTCAATAATAAAACATACCAAATTAATAAAATTGTATAATAAGACCGTGAAACATGTTAAAAGATCAATGGTTCTTTCATCGATACTCAGTAAACTATTTGTTTTAAAAAAAATCCAACATGAGATAGTTCTATATACATTTATTTTGATGAGTTCTTCTTATTTTTATGATTCTATTTAATTTTATTTTCTTCGAAATGGTTATTGTGTTATAGGTTTTTATACTATGTGAGATTCAAATTCTTGTTATGAAATTAAACATAATTATATATTGAGTGATGATGTTATTTGGAATCAAGATGATTGGTACTTTGATGACCATACAAAATCACTTATTTAACACAAATTTATATTTTTAACAGGTAATATTGTTGGTGAATTTCATCAATTACAATAACTTGTCCCAATTATATAATATAATTCATGTTTTATGTTTTTGATAGTTTATATTTTACTGATATTACATTATTTATTGTACAAGTTCCCTTTATGTATTCTAATAATTTTTAGAATGGTAAGACAATGAGAAGTGTCCTTATATTTGTTTTTGGTTGTACATATTTGGTCTAAATCCATTAAATTTGATCTACATTTTTATGATTTAGTTAATTAATTTAAATTGAGATATATACTTTTAAATAGTTGATTTTTTTATAAATAGGGGTCTATAAAACAAAAACATAGTTATTTAATTAATTTTATGACTACAAATAATTGTATTTTGTTATTATTTAGGTAGATATTCTAAAATTTTATTTATAAAATCAATGATTATAAAATTATGTTTTGAAATTAATCATATATTACTGAGCTAAGAAGGGGTTATAATATTTTAGAAAGTCTTTCCTAATAGTATTATATTACACATTATTACTTAAACTTCATTTTATAGAAATAAATCACTAATGGTATACACACTTTGGGTATAGAAATTTTATAAATACATTAAAAATTCATGGGATATATATTATGCATTCGTAATGTGTTGCACATTTATTTAATTGGTTATTGAAGGCATCAATAATTAAATATTAATAAATACCTAATAATATGATCTCTAGGCTGAATAATACCATAATTTTTAAGGAATAATGTATATAAAGTAGATGTGAAATATTATATATTGCATATATTACATCTCTGGATAATTTTAATCGAAAAAAATAGCCTATATCATATATTAATTAATTATAATTATATTTCATACCACATGAAATATCCTACTTGAACAATATTATTACAATCATTATATTTTGATCACATGACCTAAAATGCCCGAAAGGTGTAATGTTATGGTAATAAATTTTTGTTTCTATCAAAGATCATTCAAATATTACAAATAATAATTTAACAACTCAATTCAAATATATTATGAAAAATATAAAAATAGGATTATTAAAATTATATCATACATTACTTCTTCTTATTTTACCAAAATATGAAATATCCATTGATATTTTACAAAAAATAAATCATTTTACCAAGTCACACTATAAATATATCATAATTTCAATATTTTTTATTATCTTCTTATGTCGTATTAGATTTTATATGACGTTATACTTCTCAAAATACAATTTTTAAAATGCGTTATGAAATGATAAAACATGACTACTAATATTAATGATTTAATCAATGGAATATAATTACACCATTATATATTCGATGTTTCTATTTTTCCACTACATCAATAAAAAATTCACATCCTCAATAATTTTCATAAAAATTTGAAACATACAATATAACTCATTGAACATCAGATAATAATATTCAATAATTTTTTGTATGTTTCTTCCTTCGCACTTTTTTTCTATAATATCTTTTTTTTACTTTGATAAATAAATTTATCCCTTCATATCCCACATGTTATAAAAATTAAAATACTTTATAAAAAATTGGGTTTAGATAAATATCTTATTACTTATTCAGATATTAAAATAATTTAATTATTATGTACTCCAATAGAACAAATTTTTATGGGTTCTTTTGCATTCAAATACATAATGATTAACATATATAATTGAAATGAATTTCCCATTAAAAATTTAAAACTCCTAAAATCATGGGTAATTTAATACAAACCATTTTCATATACACTCATTAATCTACAATAAATCTCAATGATACATAATCAATTATCATCAAAAATGTTATTTTATTTAATTATGATAGAACCCCAATGTTTTACATTATATAATTTCACACCATTTTCTAAATAATACTAGTCAACACATAATAGGGATAAATATGGGGTAAATTATTTTCCACTATATCATGGTTTTAAAATACAATGTTTTACACCAGTCATGACACCCCATGTGATTAAATTTACATATTTCATATTCAAGTAGAGGTGATCCATTTAAAATGAAATTAAAATTTTCATATTATATTTTATTTTATTGTCACTAATAATTGAATATTATATTCCAATATAGTTTACCACTTATTAAGCTATATAATAAAATCCACCATTATTTAAAAGGATCTTGTTATAATAATTATTGTGTTAGTTTGTATTACGTCATAAATTTATTAAAAATGGTTATAAAAACATATCACATCCTCGTTAACACATCGCCATTAATATAAGTTATATATTATTACATGTTACTAACAAACACAATCAATTTTAACCACACATTAATAAATCCCACTATTTATAATCTATGGTTCCAACATATTCTTCTTGAAAAAACTATGTTTAAATATTATACCCCCTCAGGTTTGTTCAAAATGGTATGTTAATTACTAGATTCAAATAATCTATGAAAACTATCTATAAATTTGTAAACATTTCCAATAATCTATTTCACTATGAGTAATTAGATTTATAAATAATAATATAAAAGAATGATTCTTATAGTAAACATAAATTTTTATCTCTATAATCCATTTACATTGAAATAATTCCCCTCTATATTTCACATCATAAAAACTAGTCAACAATATTTATATCACCATTTCATCTTATACCAAAAATAATATCCCTTTATGAGTAGTTATCTTCTCCCTTTATTTTAGCGTATTCATAATGTTCTAAATGCTCATAAATACAATATCCATAATATTATGAAATTATAATTTTCTAAATTCTAACATAGTGATAGTTACCATAATAGGTATGATATGGTATCATAAATGTAATGTTTATATGAATATTTTAAATATTAATTATTATATAGGATACTCTATACGTCCTCAAGATATATAAATTAGTAAAAAACCATGTGAGAACCAATATTTTCAAATAATAGTATATCTTATTATTTTTGAAAAATATCTACAAATATTGGATTTTATCAAATGTATTTTGAAATGAAAAATCCGTGTTCAACCTATTCATTAACAAAATGGTACTGAATTTTAATTTTGATTCTATATTAATATATTGGAATTATAATATTAATATAAATTACACACATGATACCATAGTATATCACTATTCGTAACATCACTATGTCCGAAAAACCATCCTACAATTATTTCAAAAAGCATCAGTTATGTGAATTCCATTATTTCTATGATATAATTTTCCACATCTATGTTATAGAAACTATTTATTCATTTTTCAAATCATGTTATTTTATTTTTTTCTTTTGATAAATTATACACCACATTTGTTTTCAATTCATAATTAATATATATGAATCCCCTTATAAATCCAATATTAAATTATACTATTTTAATTTTTGATATTTCATGATATGATCGAGGGTTTCATTCACATATCCAATAAAACAAGAAACTGAAATATGACTAAGTTATTTAGGATTAATAATAATTTTCCTAGACAAATATGATGAATAAATAATAATTAACCTTACAGAGATGATTTATACAAACTAAACATTTATTTTGAAGAAAAATATTGGATTTATACATTTTAATAATCATTATTCTTGATATTTTTTATTATAGTATTCGGATTTTATGTGATCTTGAAGTCTAAAATATAACAAATCATGAATAATTCAATTTTATACAGTTCATTAGGTAGAAATGTATACAATATGTTTCCTTTAAATATAGAAAATGAAAATATGTGTGTAAACTAAATATTGATATAATAAACTCGAGTTTCCTCAATCATTAAATTACATCCACCAATTAAATATTTTTATTCACTAAATATGATATCTTTAATAAATATATTTACTATAATGATTTTATTATATGGTAAACAAAAAAATTTAATTGGTAATTGTAGTGAAAATCATCTATTTACCTTTATCAATTATGAATAGAAAATAAATATACCAATCAAATAGAACAAATATTAATCCATATAAAACTTTTATAAAAATAATATATGTTTCAACCATCATCAAAAAAAGAAATCAAAGTTATTTTTTAATATAAACCCAAGGATTAAGAACTCAATTGAATCATTAAATCTAAAAATACTATTTGATAATCCTAATTAATTATTGGATTTAAATCACTAAAAAATAATCTTCATGACTCATATATTGTTACCAATGAAAATAAATATATAACATCTATTATTGTATTTCTTTTTAGCCTCTCAAAAAGATCCTCAGTATGAATTGTTTTTCATTCTAATTCATAGAATAACTATTTTTGAAAACCCATTACACATTAATTACCATGTGTAAATTTCGAATATTTGTATCCACCTAGGTTTTATATTTATCAATTTAATCAAAATATTTGTTCAAATATTTGGCGTGTGATTTTTATTTTATTTATTTTATTAAAATTATGTTATCTCAAGTTTTGATAAAATATGTTCTAATCACTTCTAATTAATTAGGTAGTTTTTAACAATTTTTCATCATATGATTATAGATTAATCCACATCATATTTTCATGTCCAACTTTCAGTTGGTATTTTACTTCTATTACTATTTTATTTATTTTTATAATTATTCAGCCAAATCATCCCCTTATATTGGACATTGAGGATCCATAGAATTTAAATCATTGTACTTTTATTCATTATAATTTTAATAAGAATCTAATAATATATATTTAAAATAAATTATTTATTTAATATTTTTGACACCACCTCATTCAATTATCTTATTGAAATATTGGTGTAGAATTTTTATTCATAAATTTTCATATAATAAAAATGAAAAAACACTTTATCTACATAATCTATCAATGTTCTTAGACAACCACCCAGATTAAATATAAAATATTTACTCTAAAAACACTATGATGTTGTATTGTCGGTTTATATACATTATGAATATCATATTCAATCATCATTCCTCTAGGACATAATAAATTACTATTTTGTGAATTTTTTTACAATAACTACATTCTTATAAATCCATAAAGACATCTAATTATTAGTATTTTCATATCAATATAGTTTATCATGTAGATTAATCTTAAAAACAATCAAATTTATTAAGTAGTTATATATAAATAAACATCATTATTAACTCATTTAATATTATAATAGATATCAACATCATTGATTGTGAAATGCATAATTTTTTTTCTAGTTGTTGATTTATAATAAACATTTCATTTGTACACTAAAAACACATTTTAAATCTATTAATTAATTATATTATATTAGTATTTGTCCTTATAAACATCTAGGATCATACCATTTTATAATAATATAAAAAAATATGAAATAATTTTAATCTCTCATTTCTAAATGTTTCACGGGGATACATATGTGGATATACACTAAATAATTCTATATGACTCTCTTATTAATTTGTTTTGTATTTATTATAGAATGTATTTACAATATCCTATTAATCAGTTTTATTTTTGACACAATACATTTTTATATTTTTAAATTCAATCACTCCTTGAGACTTTTATAATTTTCCTTCTTAGTTGATTGATATTGATAAGACTTCAATTCTAATTTTTTTCCACTATCAACATAAATTTTTTTATTTTTTTATTAAATATAACAGTGATCCCCATTATTCCAATACAATTTCATTAAAGTGTTTTATACATTATTTTTATCCTTATACATTTTTTTTAAACATGTCATATTTCTATAAGGTGATAAGATATCTTAGGGCCAAAATGTTGTATTGATGCCCATCCAAAATGAACACTTCTGTAATAATTAATGCATCAATATATTTCTGTAAGAAAACATTATCTTTATTATTTAACGACCCATAAATGTACTAATCTACTATACAATCCACATGAATCATCATGTTTTCTAGTCAACATGAATTGATCATCTGCCTTGATTAACTTTAGTTTTCATTGAATACATGTAATGTTTCTTTAATATAATTAATTAAAATTTATATAATATTTTATTATCCACTTTCTTATTATCATTAAATAAATATCTAAATTTATTTGAGTCATTTTTCGGTGTATTATCACTATATTCAACAATAATTTGATGAAATATTACTTTTCTATTGAAAAATAATATTTTATTATGGAATTTATTTCATTATTTTTTATACATTTTCCCATATCCAAATTTATATTTATCATAATTAGTATATTTTTTATATCCTATGATTTATGGCCAAAAATTTTGAAATGAAAATTATAGATATAGTAATAAATTATTTATTTTGATGATTGATATATAGTCATCCTCATTAATTGTATTCTATATATCCCACATATTAGATAATTTATTTCTATTTGTATTATATCTTATTGTATCTTATGAAACATAAAAAAATTTAACTTCTTATTGGGAAAATATTGTAACCATTAATTATTGACTTCAAGTGTCATCTCCAAAAAAGGTTATTGTAATATCTAGAGATAATGTTATTGTAGTATATATGATTCACCATTAAATATAGTTATAATGTTTCATATGGTATTAATCCTTTGATTACTTTATAACATCCCAATAATACCCAATATTGTTTCACATATGTTCATAACATACTCAAATAAAAACATATCATTTTGTAGAATTCTCTTAAAACATCAATATTTCAATTGTACTTTATGATTTTTCATCATGATTTCCACATATAAGTAATGGATTTATATATTTTATATTCCAATATACATATAAACATTATGTCCACTAATATCCACATTATATTCCATTTTGATAAATGTATTGTTAATAACTTATCAATGATTTTGTATATAACATCTTGATCATGAAGACATATATCAAACTAACTGATTTCAAATTTTAATTTCTCAATAAAACTAATGAATTTTGATATAATGAAACCAATTTTTCTATTTTTCACTCCATGGATATTATTATCTACTAAAAAAAATTTATCATACATTAAATAAATATAAATTTCTTGTTGATCATCTATTTTGGTTTTAGATTTAAAATTATCAACCAGTACAAACTTTAAATTCCACAAATTTAATATAAATTAAATTTCATATACTTTTATGTATATATAACAATTATATTCATATTTGAATACTATACTAATTTGGTGAGACATAAATATTTAAATATATTTTGATCTATCATTTCACATATTAGAATCATTGAAAACTTTGTGAAATGTAAATCAAAATATCATTATTTACTTTTTGTTAGGAATCCTTTGTATAACGGTTAAATTTTTCAACATTTAGTGCATACCGATACTTTTTTTTGATTTTTTAACATTAGTTTCAATGCTTAAAAAATAATTCTAATAGTGATGGAATCTCACAAATAATTTTTTTCTCTTATATATTTTTATGTTAAATATCACATTCCACCATAGGTTTTAAATATATCTATTCAACATTCATTCCAATATTTCTATCCACATATATTGTCTTTAAAACAATAATATAAATTATCCAGTTCATTATATTCAATATTCATTGATAAAATTGGATTGTGAAATGAGAGATATATTTCTAGTATCATCTTCATAGTCACTTCATACCTGATTTCATCATTTATTTCAAAAAAAATCATATAATCTCAATGTCTGTGTCAACGAAACTATCAATTTTCACATTTGATTCATATTAAATTCATTAAATTAGTAATAATGAAATAAATAATTATTCTCAATAAACTTCTTATCACATTCATAAAAAATAGAAATTAAGTCCCAAAATTTATTTTAGACTTGTTTTAATTCACGATATTGTATATGTGGTTTGAATATTGTATATATAGGTCAATTTTTTCGATGAATTAGAAAAAATCATGTTTCTATTATTCAAAGACATGTATTTTTGATAATTATATTTCCTTCAATGTATTAAAGATAGGAATACATCTAGTATGGATTATTATATATGGTAAGTCATATATGATTTCAATATATGATAATTGAAACAATTAATAAGTAAAAATTCATTTTAATTTAATAGTGGATAAATCAAAATTGTGATTTTATATATTTCACATGTAAAATCCATGGTTAACTGATATCATTAAAAAATACTCAAAGGCCCAAAATTCAATAGGTACATGAATAATTTCTGTGTTTTAAATTTTCCAAATATTATATATTATTCCTTTGTTATAATAAAATAATATATATATATATATATATATTAAATATAATAAGATAGTAATTGTATCCATGAATAAAAAAAATATTGTATTAGACTACAAGTATTTGTCATGGTTTTCCAAAATCTAGGTACATTAAATGCGAATACATTAATTATGAAACAATGTACAATAAAACCAAAACACAAGTTAAATATTATAATATTTAGGAATAAATGACATCTATATATAAGTTTAAATAAATCCTCTTTATTCTTAAACCACTATTTTTAGATATTTGAATTAAATTATATGATGCAAACATTAATTAAAATAAACATATCAATAGAAAACCAACACACCATTGTTGATATGGTGATTCTCTTTAACTCATACATTTAAAAAATTATAATATCTTATTTCTGGGTAAATTTAAATCATGGAAGATCTTTCAATGTAATTATAAATAAAAAATATTTCCTTGAAATTATGTAGTGTGGCCCTTCTGATTTTTTTAATTTAATATAATCATATCACATTTTCTACAAACCATCTATCTGTATGCCAGAATTCTGAATTTTATAACTCTAAAATAAATATCTAAAATAATTGATTGAACTTAAAAAATAATAAGGATAATATTCACTTATTTTAATATTTGGAACATTTTTATTTAAAAATTATCTCGGAAATAAAGATTTAATTTTTAATAATACATTTTAGTGATTGGAGAGTTTAATTTTTGGTGAGAATAATTGTCTGATAATAAATTTAAACACGTAATATCACCGGTATAAAATAATAAATATCCTTTAATGTAAATCAATAGAAAGTTTTGAATTTTCATTTGATTTTATAATATTACATTATCTCCTACAAATAAATATTTTTATTGATTATGGATTTCCCCATACAATATAAGCTATATACCAAAAATTATGTCTTGAAAAAGAATATATCCACACAGAAATGAGTCTCATTTAAATATGATTTATAAACTACTAAATATAGTTCATTGATTTTTCAATAGTCCACTATCATTAATTCATAACTAAAACACCTTTAAATATTAAGGATACCTATTTTAACATGATTAATAAGTTATGACAAAAAATTGATTATCCTTTGAAACTATTAAAAATTAGTATCATTTCTCTATGGAGTGGTTTCATTTATCCATTTAATTAGAACACACATAAATTATAATAACATTAAAATGATAATAAAAAATTGTTTTTGTAACATCATTAATCCATATCTCAAAATTTTAAAAACATATTCAAAAAAACAATTATACAATCATGATTCATAATTCACCATATTATATTGATATCATTAATTTTAATAGATTATAATTTCCCAACTAATTTTTCAATTTATGTTTTTTTTATTCTCTATAAATATTATTAATACATATTAAAAATTCTAATTTCACTTTACAATCATTTAATTGTAGTTTGAGATGATTTTAAGGTCCATTAATGATATGTGATGAGAAAAATAAAAAAATAAACACTTTATTGGGAACATTAGTGGGTATATACAGAAATTTTTATTGATATAAAAGAGAAATTAATGAGATATACCCTAATATGGTTTAACTATATTATTGAACATATTCTTATAAAACCCACTTAAACATCAACTCTCACAACCTTTCACTATATTTTGAATATTTTTAGTAGTAGAACAATTAAATTCACTTTTTGATGATGTTTATGATATTATTTCAATTTTATTTACATTAATTCCAATTGATAAATTATTCCTTAACCCAAAAAAATAGATTGGTTTCTTAATGAAAAAATTAAACCATGTAAAGTGGAAATAAGTGTCTCAGATTTGATCAAAAATTGAAAAATAAAAATATCTTTTTTTGGAAATATATACTTATACTAGAATCCATTAAATGACATTTTAATTTGTGGGTTATCAAATGGTAACACAAATACTATTTTTAATCCCTTTTAAAATACATTGGAATGTAAAAATACAATCAATGATTCATTCCCTCACTACTCTTTTAAAACTCACTAATCATGAAAATAGTATACTTTTATATGAATTCAAAATATATATATTTTAATTCTCATTATTCATGATAAATTCATCATTTTTCACTCATTTTGGATCATTAATTAACCATTAGAATTATTGGTTTATATGTCTATTTCACTTCACCAAATATTATTTAATTTCATCAATCAATATGACATTCCTAAAATGATCCAAATATTATATTAATATGTCAATCATAAATGATCAACCAAATAAAGAAAAAAATTATTATTTCATTATATTGATCATATATTAATATATAATATGATATCTTGTTATGTATTTCATTATATTTATAATCCATTTAAAACATAATGAGCTTCATATTCTATAACCATTAATTTCATATAATATTATATCCATGAATAGATATATATGACGCTAACCTTTTTTATCTATGCTAAAAAACAAAATATGAAATTTATTTTTTATTAAATCATAAAAAAATAAATATCTTCATATGATTAAATGTTCCACTATAATAAAGTCATCATATTTTCATAATATCATTAACATTCATAGACATTTAAATATTATTCATAATCAATAAAGAATATATGTAGAATATAACCATTATACTTTTATATTGAATTACAATGATAATATTTTAAACCAATATGTGATACTATAATAGATATATACAATAATATATCAATTTAAAACTATAATTAATAAGATCATTACCTATTTTCAAACATTTCTATGAACCACCATCAATTTTGGCCTATCAAAATTCCTAAAATATATGAACATTTTCATTTTCTTAATTTTTCAATACACGAACATGTTGTGGAATTGATATCGACACAACAATTAAATAACTTACATCACTCAAAATCACAAAATATGACTTCAAATTCAAAATTCATAAATATATTGTAATTTTATAATTTATATCATGGAGACATTCATTTTCATGTATCTAAAATTAGACAGACAAGTTAGTGATGTGATGAAAAATGATAGTAAATCCTTTCACTAATTAATTGATGTGTAGTCCATCAATTCACGGTCTAGAACCCATCATTAGAGAATATAATTAGATATGAATTACATATACATATGTGACTTTTTTATCCCATGTCATTTCATTCCCATTAGTGATTTAAATAAATATATACTAATTTTTCAAATAATATTTTATATCTGTATGCATCAAACCATAAAATGATGACACCAAAATATGATAATATAATGTATCATACTAGAAAAATATCATAACCCACTATGTATTTATATATTATCATTTAATCATATATATATATTTATTAATAGACTATAGAATTTAATTAATAATATAAAATTATATATTTTCATGGTATATCTACAAAAAATAGAAGTAATCATTTAGACATTGAATATTTAATCTGTTGTGATGCATAATATACTGTTATCCACAGTGGTATGATTTTCTATAAATCCTTCTATCATAATATAAATAATGTAATTAACTAAAATGCTAAAACTATGAAATATTTACTATAATTTGTCATAAATCCAACTCTAACATCAATACTCAAATGGATTCATATAATATACATCATTTCATATATTATAAATATTTATCGTCATTCTAACATGGGGATGTTTTAATTCAATTAAGCTCCATTGGGATATCAATAGCTTATATTACATTCAATATATTTCTAGTTTTCAGCATTTGACTTAAAATAAAAATAAAAAATTCCATAAATTAAATAAAATAATGAATTTTTTGAAAACACATTTCCTTGGACAATAAAGGAACTAAAATAACGTTGATATAATACTCCCCATGTTTTTTAATAGATGACACATGAATAAACACTTTGACACATTGTGTTTAGTTTTTTAGGTAAAAATTTGATACATATAATTATAATTACTCATGTATTTTACAATAATTTTTTATACAAATGTTTACATATAAAAAATCACAATTATCACATAATAGAATTAGAAAATATTCAATAATATGTTTTAATGTTTTCAATAAAACATTTGGAACATAATTTAAAAGTAGAGTATCTATCATTGTGATAGAACTGAATACATTATAAGTTTCAATTTGAATAATAAATTTTGAAAAATGAATATTTATTTTTCTGTAAAGATCAAATTATTCTTTGAACTGTTAATACATTCAGAAATATAGTTTATTTATTTTCAACATATTAATGAGTTATAAAAAATTTTCTTTGTCTAATAACTTTTTATTCAAACAAGAAGACAATAGATTATGTCAATAAACCATTAAGGTATATTTCATATGAATATATTTTTATATTTCATCAAGTAAAATAAATTGTATTATAAAGAAAATCTCTTCTATTAGAACAATCATATGTCAAAAAATCATTTGTAAATTTACATGAATAACAAATTTAGTGATTAATATTAGTTTTATCATCCAATGATCACCTCAAGTGGAAAATATAATAAAATATATTTCATCTTTCATTTATTGAGTGTTTATCATTGGGTTATTTGGATAATAATTTTAGTTTGAATCACATCATCATATCTAAATCAGATATATGGAACTATAAAATACAATTCATGTAATTATTTAAACATGATTAATTTTTTACGATACATTTTGGACTTTTCCTAACAGATTTCATTCCCCTAACTATTTATTGTGTATCTTATTAGGGTATACTGGTGTCATATATGTGTTTAGTGTTATCATCAACAACAAGATATCCTTGTTTTTTAAGTAATTGTTCTATTTGATCACATGGCCAACCGATTCATTCTAAAAATCCTTATATTATTCACATAGTGGTTAATCAATACACACTATTAACTAGTTTATTCTAATGGTTGAACCATTGAATTAGACAACTGATATTTTCTTCTATTTATTAATATAAATTTTCAACATTTATTTATGTTTTTTAAACATTTAATATATTCTTTAATATGATTGATAATATTTTCTCATGTTTGATCCCATATCATCATACATATCATCACATAGGATATATTTTCAAACTATCAATTCATTCACATTTTATCTATTAGTTTTTATGAAATTCTTATTTTTTAATACGAATAATTTTATATTAAAATGTTTAAATTTTTTTATAATAAAATATTAAATTTGTTCTAAATATAATATTTTAATAATTATTTTTGTGTGTGAAATCATATATATAATTACATAAACACTATGTTTTTAAATTTTTCATTCTATGTTTTATAAATTAATCCCAAAATATCATTATAAAATTAATGTCTTAACTTATTTGGGATATTAAAAAATATCTTCTATCATAAAAAATTTAATTTTCTGCCGATTTTTATTTATTATTTATCTTTGAATATTGAAAAACATTATGGTTCTTAATGTTCATTGAGATCATTCCTATTTCCCATGGAGCTATCATGATTGTGATATTTTTTAGGTTTAATAACTTTTTTCATTCCCTATTTTTTACAACTATGTGTAATATTTTTTGGAATATTTTTCTATGTAATGTTCTTGTAATTATTATATACATTTTAATAATTTTCAAACACTCATGATCCTAATATTCCAGTACATACATCAACTTCTATTCCTAAATTTTTAGACAATCATTTTTTAATTCCTATTCATGTTAAGTGATTTTTATTATAAATTCTAGTTTTTATATATGTAATTAGCATGATTTTATTTTTAATAGGTGGGGGTTATATATTAATTAAATATAATATTGAACCAGATTTAATTTATTTGAATGGTAAAGGGTGTTGATAATTTGTTTACTAGATTTATTTTAATTTATAAATGATATTTACTCTGTAGAATTATAATTTTTTATATGAATGTTGTAACTATTTGATATTACACTATGAAATTTAGATTGAATTGAAATTTCATAACTAGATCAAGTGTGGAATGTTTTACAGTTTTTCTTATCATGGTTTTTTGTTTTATTTTTCCATGTTGTATTATCCTAGTCATAATAGAATATGTGGCGGGTAACAAAAAAAGGAATTGTTTTTTGATGTTTTTAATGAATATGAACTCGAATTCATATGTGTTAAATAGTTCAACAATTGAATTTTTATTAAATGTTTCTATTAGGGTAATAATTTGCAATCGTGGATGAACATATAATAAAATAAAAAAACTTGAGCTTTCGGGGGTTTGTTCTATGGATGGGATGCATCTAGTTAGTGGAACCATGTGGTAGTATTAAAAAGTGTTTATGTAAAGTTTTATGTTATTATTTATTAGTTTTAACCCTTTGGTATTTTTTTAATTCTAGTATATATTTGAATTTAAAATTTCATGTTAAACTTATAGCCACAAAAGACACATCATATATGATGTACCAACACACAACTATTTTGGGGGTATTTTATACAATATCTTTTTGAATAAGATTAGATGTATGATTTATCACAATTATTTAACAATTATTAGGTGTTATTATCATGTAATGGAATAGTTATTTAAGTATATAAACACTTCATGAAAATAATTTTAGTATAAATTCTTCATGATTATAAGATATGATATATGTTGTGGGTTATTCATTATATGACACAGGAACAGGTATGAAATTATTCACATTGATAATACCATTTATTTTTGGTTGTGGGTTTATAGTTTTATGTGTGATGTTATGGTAATGGACTAAGTGATATCTATGAGAACATGGATTCTAGCTCATGATGTTTTTGGAGGATGAAATTAGGATATGTAGCCTTATGTCCCGACACACATCAGTGTTTTTTAGATATGGGATGATGTCATGTAATAAAAAGGATTCGATCATATAGTTTTATTGTTGGACTATGACAATGGAATCTCAAATTGAATCATGATGTAGGGTTCCTTATCAATGCATTTTTATATTATCATTCTACACTCTTACGTAACATGGTGAGGGGTCTGTCATGTGTTTTTATGGGATTGATGACATATCTAAGTGCTTCATGGTTTTTTTTTCAACTAGTTTATTAGCAATCAATTTTTATATTTTCATGAGTGACCTCGGGTGTATCTTTAACACCCCATGAATTTATGATGGATAACTATGTTCAATAGTGTATGCAACAAATAACACTAAACCCAAAATATGAATATTTTAATATGAAAATTATAATATAGGTATTAAATTAACATTTGAAAAAACTATTAAATATATTATTAAAATAATATTTTTTTTTGAAAAATTAAAATTATTAAAGGATATGCACCCAATTTTTAATAAACATTTTCATTAAAAATATATCTTATCTTCAAAAATGTTTTTTATTACATTTTTTTGGAAAAATTTTATAATTAATTTTTAGAAAATTTAGAAATTTTATTTAATAAAATTAATATAATGTCTCAAATCAAGAAATATATATTAAAATATAATGAAATTTTGGGATCATTTGGAAAATATATATTTATTTTTGAATAGTGGAATATAATAATTTTTTTCAAAATTGTAATTACATTTTAAATAAATATATTTTTTAAAGTACTATTCATGTTTAAATATTTTGTAAATTTGACATATATATTATTTAATAATATTTTATAAAATTAATTACGTTTTTATAATCATTATTCGAGATATAAATAGATGTTTAATTTTTAAGGTTAATTTTTTTTCTGAAAAATTCTTTAAGGTTCACGAGAAACTCCATTTTAAAAAATTAAAATAACCTAGAGTGTGGAATTATTAAAATTTTATTTATATGTTATATATTTATTTAAATTTCAGTTTACATTCATATAATTATTATTATTGTTTATATAGTTACTATAATACCATCATTGTCATGAAAATTAAAATTTTGTAAACCCCTATTTGACGTGTTAATGGGTTTTATTTTAAATTAAATTACATAAATTATGTGACATTAATTCGATACAATGTATTCCACATTTTTAATCAATATAATTATTATTATAAAAAATTTAGGTTAAATTTTGTTCATAATGAACATTAAAAAATAATAAATATCTATTACTATTGAAATATTAAAATTGGATTACCAAGAGGATTATCTGAGGAGGTAAATGGAATAACATATTTTAAAATTTTATATTTTTAATGTTATAGGTTCTTATATTATTTTATGTCACTTAAAAAAACTATTTTTCAAATTTTTACATATTTTAATTTAATTTGACTTTAAATAATTGCATATTTACTATTACTTTCAACAATTACGGTCCTCAATTACAAAATAATAAAATCAATCCCCATAATTACGCATTTATAAAACAAATTGGATTATCTAAGACCTACCCAAGTCCATAGATTATGTATTTTAAAACAAACTAGTGGCATTTTTGCACATTAAGAAACTCTTGGAGGTATTAGGCATAATCTTAAAGCGGTGGCCCAATAAAGAGTTATCAGTCTTAGTCAAGCATCACTATTCTATTTCTTATACCACCTCCTTTAAATATAAATAATTAATGGTGATATTATAGGAATATTATCTCCAACATAAAATGATTCTATTTATTTAATGGAATACCATATACTAATAACCACTTCTACTAAATGGGAAATAAAATAATCGATCGTGTGTAATGATAAATACCTTATTAATGAACCATTATAAATAATTTTCCATAATTTCCACTCATTTATAATAATGGTGAATGAATTAATTTTAATATATTTTAATTTTTTACATATTAGTCATTCTAAAATTAAATATATCATATAAATTATTAACTTAGCATCCATTAAAATTGATATCATCATTCAGTTGTGTGTTGGACTACCACCTCCTGAAGATATGTGCTTCATTTATTAATGTTATATCATAATGATTATATATTTAAGTGCATTAAAAATTTAAATTTGTTATTTATGATATAATTTTAATTTATTTAAGATGAAATAATTTTTACCTTATTTTAATAGTGATTGTCGAAAAAGTGTAATGTTAATCATACACATGTACCAGACAACGTATCCAAGTTTGTAGTGTAGTTCATCTTTATTAACAATCATCATGATTATTTTTAAATGTATAATAGAACTATAAAAATGATAAATATTTTATTATAATAATTCTATTGATGATTAATTAATAAGATATTTACCTTTATTAACACACCAATGTTATTATCGACATCTAAGACAAATATCATCAAAATGTTAAACAAATATATAAATGATTAGGTAAACTGAAAATGACATGGTAATAAATAATTTTATGGGAATAATAAATACCAGGAATATTATTATGATAATATAAAATAAATATAACAATATTTATGGATTTTATGATGAACTTAGAGAAATAATTATGCTCAAGGTAAAGTATTTCCCCAAGCGACCCTTTCCATTGGGTTATGATCATTTACACTGTTAATCAAAATATCATTTCCTTTAATTAAATGTAATTCTTAAAAATTATGTATATAGGTAAATTTCATATATGTATATATGTGTGTGTGTGTGTGTGTGTTTCATTCCAAATATCCATTATATTGATATTATAATTTATTTTTTATATTAATTTATCAAATTATGTATTTAAGAAAACATTATTTATTATTATATGATGTAATATTATGTAACCCAATTTCACTCCACTAATACTCCTCGTATTATCGGTTGATTTATTATAAGAAACACACAATCATTTACCTGAGATTAAGGTGATTAGTGTGCCAAAAGTTATTGATTATACTAATAATATTGGAAATTTTATCATATCATGAGTTCTCAAGTATGAGATTTTTTAGTAGAAAGAGACAATTATAGGATAATGTACACTTTGTGATGTTGTATCTACATTTATCCAAGAATGATATTTATAGTATGTTTTTTGGAATATCGACAATTCTTTCATTATTTTGGTATTATGATACCATTTAACATATATTATGATTCAATTTTATTATTGATATAACATCTCTTTAATGATTTCAATTTATACCTTTGAGTTACATGTCATTCATACATGTCATATTTATTCTCTTAATAGTATTTTTATATAACCAACATCATTACTTTTTACCTAGGTTATCCTACAATGTTTTTAGTTCTCAAATAGATTTTATGAGGTATCTATAGAGAATAAATGAATGATTATATGTTTTCTACATTGTTTTATCATAAACCTGGTCATTAAAAGACACTGGGCCTCCTCAGTCCATGAACTATATTAATTGATATCATGTTTAAAAAATAATGTTAAAATATTTTTTCAATTCAAGTGTCAAAATAATTCTCCTACAATACATACATAATATCCAATCTTAATATAATTATATATATATATATATATTTATGATTCTAATAGGGTTACGTGGAACGAGTAGAAAATTATTAACATTGAGATCGTAGTTCTGATAAATTCTCTACCCAAGATATATATTTTCTATTTAAAATATATATTTTATTTTATATACATTAAAAACTATGTGGTGATGATTTATTTATATTATGTAACATGATGTAGTTATGTATCTTAACTCTTGGTACCTTTCATATATGGATTGTAATCCCTCCCATTATACTATTATATAAACTCTATGATTTTTCAAAACCTAGAATCAACTATATTTTTGACATGAGGGATGATTGGTATAAATAATGTTACTTGTAATAAAAACGAATAATAGTTTTAGGATATGGGGTGGGATAGAAGTTTTGGGCCAGAAACTGTTGAGGATAACAACAGAGTTGTTGGGAAGTAATCATAATCAAATTTTGGTGTGATGTTACAATATAGACAAGGTACAACATAGGAATATTGTTCCCCCAATGATCTGATTCAAGGAATGTATTTTTACTCAACACCCAATGTTTTATAATTTTTATTTCAAGGTAGATGTCCTTTTTAGAATCTTTCATATGTTTTTTCATTTTGTATTCTACAGTGTGTAAAAAGAAATTAATTAATTAATCTAAATAAACAACATTCTAGTAGGATTAACCCCCAAACCATGTTATTCTCTATAGATAACTCATATAATTCACCCACATGATGTTTATACAGTTTAGTTTAAATTATAAGATACATTTGATCATACAAGGGTTGATCTAATAGAGGGGTAAAGACATTGTTGAGAGAGAAACATTTTGTCCACAATTAGCATCCATAAATTAATTATGGTTATCATTGATATAGTGATGATGTTTTTATAGAGGATCATGAGATAAAATTTAGTGTGATTCAGTCAAGGGATGTGTATTTGTTTTTATTGGTTGTTATTAAGATGTATTAACAATCCAATAAAATAAAATTGTTCATAGTTGAGAGAAAAGGATCATGGATATTTATTATGTCATATTTCAGATTGTGTTCTATAATAAATTATTGACACTGATGATAAGGGAATTAAATAGGAAATTACTAGTTTCTATTAATTATGGGTGTCTACGAATGTGTTTTATTAGGATTATTTTGTTGGATATCCATTCATTTGACATAACTGTATTTTTAGATGGGGTGTCTAGAATATGTTTCTTGAGATCGTGTTATGCCAAGACTTAAAACATAAAATCACATGGTTTATGATATATATAATTTTTTTATGAATAATACTAATGCATTTATTAACCATATACACTTTTAGGGGGTAATATCTCTATAAAGGGGTAAAAAATATATTTTTTATGAGTAGATCGTTAGGTGGAGTATATGAAATATGAGGGTAGACATGGATTTGATGAAGATGGAATTTACAAAATTAGTTTACACATACCATTAGTGGGTATTTGGGATTCTAATAATTTATAATGTGTTTTACATTAGTGTGGTATTCCATTGAATGGTATATTAAATGTTAGGATCAATTTCCAAATACTCGTGGATGATGTCTAGATTGGGTGACCAATCCCCTCTACATCTGTATATGTAATAGAGTCTTCTAGTTTTTGTATACAATATCGGAGGAGATATAATGGGGAGAGGTTATCCAAATGATGGTCCATTTGTATTTGGGACTATTTCCAAATCCTATCAATTAACTTTTTTATATTCATTTAGAGGATAAGGATAAAAATAGGTTCCTTATATGGAAGATGTAGATTAATATGGATTTGTAGATGTTTGAGATTTTACAATTAAATAATTAACCATAATTTTTTAATTTTTTGATTATAGATATTTATACTCTTTTTTTAATCAATTCTTGTCTTCATATTATGGATTTAGTTAGTGATACTTATTGTAAAAATGGTTTTATGAAAAATAATTGCACATTTGAATTTCATGATTGATGTGCCGGAGGTGTGTATATTGGTGATGGGGGAAGAATCATTTTTTGTGAAGTTTCTTCTTGTTTGAATCATTTTATTATATATAACTATTGGTGTTGGTAAGATATATTCATTACATGAATTTATTGAGTATTTTCAGATAAAATTATTATTTTTTGATGAGAATGGCAGGAAAGTCAATTTTTTTATAGTAGCTATCAAATGGATTCGAAGAGAATAAATCCAATTCTATCTCAGTTGGCAGAGATGTGAATGGATTCAAAAAAAATAAAGACATAAAATTTTTGTGATGAGTTTTTAGGTGACTTATAAGATAAGGTTTTAATATATTTCCATTTATAATATATTGAGTTTGGGATGGTTATATAACCTAATTTTTCTTTGATTTAATTGGTTATTTATCATATATCACAAACATAGCTATGTGTTTCCTAAATCCAAATTAAAATTTTATAAAAAAAATTGTTCATGTGAAATTGGTTAACTACATGGTGTTCTCAAGTTTTTTTCATATTAATTTATATTGTGGATTATGGTTATTCTTGGGTTACTTGAGTATAAAAATTGTGAAATTCAAGAACCATTTCTCACATAGAAGATGTATGATTTTTTATCCTAGTGTAATTGAGGTTGGTTGTTTTCTAAGAACTGTATGATTGATAGATATCAACAAATGATGGGGAATTATGAACATATTATAAATAATTATATATGTTTCTATATGTAACCATAAATTTAGTGTTCAATAATTTTTTTGTAATAAAAAATATAACTTTGTTCATGGGATTAATTTACTCCATATTCATTGAATTCCTGGTCTAGTTCTCATTCCTGATCCAATATTAAATTATTTAATAATCAAGGTTAGAGAAATTTAATTTTGAACAACTATTAGTATTTCTATGAGTTCATTGAAATTATAATATTTTCATAAATCATTCCCACTTTTTTAGAAAGATGAGGTGCATTTATTTTCACAAGTGCTATCTTAATATTGTTATATCGTGGACTATTCAATGGTTGTGGTCATTTTATCTCATAAAATAACAATTGACATAGAAGAGGTTATATTATTACATGTCACATGAGATATTTCTAGAGTATTTTATATGACCACTCATAAATTTAATGCTTATTGACACCATTAACATGGAATGACTCTGCCTTATTTGGAATTTATCCTTGTGTGGAACATTTAAACAACATAATGTAGGGGCGTATTAGTACCTGTATAATTATATAGGAATAGGAATGGTTTATGATTGAGGTCAATTGTAAATATTTACTTCTTGAATTTATATTCCTATACATATAGAAAATATAAGGTATAACATTTGTGTTTAGGAAGACATATATACAAGTGTGTAACTATTCATACCATTGTATGGAGAAATGAGTAGTATTGTTTCCCCATAAAATGTAGTGAAATTAACCCCTGAGTGATTTATTTTTAGTATTTAGAAAATATAAGATTCAATGGATTGTTTTATATAAATGTGATTCGAATATACATAAGTTTAGTTGGATGGAGTTTTTGAGTATTATGTCTTTTAGATTATCATTAAAATAAGAAAGGTGATTTTAGTTACTGAAACATTAAGTTAGATATCATTGGGATATATTATGTGTGATTTTGAGAATTATTGTAAAGTGATGGAAGAGATTGTAGTATTGTATCTCATCGTATATAATATTAGTGGTTGATTTTAGGTTTATCAAATAATTTTGTAATCATCTATCATATGGATAGTTGAAGAGTCTTGGTTGGGATTGTTAGAGAGGGATATGACATTGGATTGTGTTATTCATGGTTATGAATTAGATAGGTAGACTAAGGATGGTGAGAATCATATGTGGCTTGATTGATGTGTGATTCATTTATTATTTATGAGTCAAAGATTATTCTATAATTTTCATTTTTAAAAGTAGTATTGTGTCCCGGTATATCAAATATGTACAATGGATGGAGGTGGTAACTTTGATGGAATGTGTTAATGTGGTCAATTGAAATGGACCTCACATAGTGTCTAGTATGTAAACAATATGATGAAAAGAATAATATTCATTGTGATTTTTTGTGTCCAATGGATTTCATTGAGTGTGAGTTAGATAACATAAAATGGATTTTCATATATTTACCGTAGGACTTGGGTTGTTGAGATGCTATTTTTTATAATCGACTGAATAAGAATGACTTCCCACTTACTTTTTGTCAGAGAATCAAATGTTGTGAATACTCTAGAAAGAATATAATTATATTGTGATGTAAGATATCACAGGAGAATAAAAACCATTTCATAGAATATGGATATCTCTTTTATATCTTGAACATATATATGAAGGTATCATTTTTTATAACTAACATAGAAATCACTATAATTTATATCATTTGATAGATAATAAATCAAAATATACCATACATATGTTTGATTACATGTTGAGGTCCTATATATTGGGATTTGGATATTGATGGGGGGAAATCAAGCACTTAATGAGATTAACTACACAAGTAGTTATCACTCATTCATCATTATGGTCCTATTTGAGGAAATCTATGGGTGGTTGTGTCACTATGTGTAGTACTTGACTACAAAAAGTTTTAATTATTACAATATATTGTTGAGGAATAGAGGGAAACCAAGATGATATTGGTTGTTATTTAACTGATAAAGTCATCATAAGACACCCAGAATTCATGTGAAGATCGTAGGTAAATTTTACTATAGCTTGCAGCTGTAGACTATATATTCATAAGTGTTTCCCCTCATAAAATTTTTTAGAGGTTTTTAAAAGGGTTTAATATTTCTACCATGTTCAATGGATCTTTAACAATTTTGGAGCATCTTAGTGTGGCGTTTTATCAATTGGTTCTCCAATTATTGCTTAATAGAGATCTCAATGACATTAACATGAACCTACATCAATATTATCATCATGATGACTCTCATAAAATTAACTAGATATAGTTTTAAATAACTATGAGACAATGTATACGGAGAGGTTAATGGAAATCCATGATCATCGGTTGAAGGTGTATTATTGTTTATTAGTCCCCTTGGTTCATGTGTCGTGGTGGTTCCAAGGAGTGGAAGATAGTACATGAAAGTAGGGGTAAACTAAATACACTAAATATACAATTTTTTTATGATGTATTGATTATTTCCCTCTTGTTGAGATTATACGTTTAATCTTATTCCCTATATGATATTAACACTCTCCCATTACTGACGCTTATAACTGAAAATTTCTCTTCATGAACCCATGTGTGTTTTTGTTCTTGATGATCTGAGATCTTTATGACGTGTCTCATTGGTAATTTTCCATAAATAATTTAACTTGTCTTCTACTATATATTTTTATTCACAAGAAAAATAAGGATTTGAGATCTAACTTACGCGATTCCCTCTATTCCTTAATTTTTCCTTTATGGTTTCTCATGAATTTATGGAGTCAATTTCTTGTTTCGCATCCTCTTCCCCTTAATTTATAATTTTTTTCTCATGATGAATAATTTTTTCTCAGATACTATCAATTCTATGACATGTTAATTACATTACATTTAGGCTCAACGGATTTTCCTCATGGACACTCTATTTTTCATCATGAGCAACGTATTAATCGTGAATATATATAAATAATTCGTCTAGTTGCTAATCTAATTCACATTGTAGTTACAATCCATCACATAGATTATATTTTATTCTCACCAGAGATACATTAATTTCATGATCCATATATTTTTCCCATGATTGATCATTTACTTCACATGGTTATTAGTACAATTATCATAGTTGATCCATACTCAATATGAATCTATTATCGTGGATAAACCCATATAAATGTATTTGATTTCACATAGTCAGTAAATTCATAGTAGGCGATTCTTTCAGTTTTTAAATTTGTTAAATTTGTTTACTAACTTATGTGATATGCAACACCGAACCCAAACAAAGAATTAATATTTCAAAATTGATTTATTAAACCTTTACATTATATTTATTCTTTTTATTAGGATTATATAATTTATGTAATATACATTTTTTATATTGAAAAATACATATTAAATAATCAACTAATTTTTGGTATTTTAATTTTTATTGAAAATATGTTTTCATGAAGAAATATTTTTTAAGTTTTAAATGAAAAAATATTATAATTTATTATATTTAATTGAAAACATTATATCAATTTTAATATCAACATATCATGATTGACATAGGTTTATATTTTGGTATTTTTTAAAAACGCACATTTACATTGAATAGTGAAAAATATTGTTTTAAATAAATATTTCATTTCATATTTAAAAATAAGTAATATAAAAGTCCCAATATTATATTAATTTTATTTTAATATAATATAAATATTATTAGGTTATATTAAAATCCAATAATTAAATTTAATTCATAGTTATATTGGATTTTATTGTATGTATATTTCTCACACTAAAAATTCAATTTTTTGGAAACTGCTTTAATATGCATAATGTTTAATCATTTAAATTAACATACAAGACAAATAATTAGAAATGATATAACATATATTTTTAGATTAAATATATTTTTATGATTTTAAATTCACGTACTTAAAATTAGTAGTTATATAGTCAAAGGAATGTCATTGTTTATATTAAATATTTACATTTTTTGAAAATAGAATTCCACCATGTTTGTGCGTTTTACACTAAATTATATTAGTCCATATCAGTAAATTGATTTAAATAAAATAGATTACTTATTTCAAATAAAAATAATTATATTTATATAACAAGGTCAAATCAAATTTTTTCCAATATGAATTATAACAATAGTGAATATTAATTACCAGTGGTAAAATAAAAATTCGTTAATTAATAGTTAAACTAATTTTACAAATAATATAAAAAATTTACCCTAATAAATGGAAAATTTAAAATTTTATCATTTAAATAATTGTTATTTTTTACTTTATAAATAATTATTTAATTATTTTAATAATAATTATAAATATTTATGATCAAATCGAAATTTTATTCTTAGGTAATAATAATTTATATCAAGATATTAGTTTAAATAATTCATTCATTTTTTATATAAATATCCATTGAAATAATATATTATTTTAAAATATATTTTAAAAAATATAATAGATCTATATTTTTTAGTTCGTATAAGTGTTCAAAAAATTATTATTACAGAAAAAATGATAATTTTCCAATACATTTATGTTTTTATTTTAGAAGATAAAACTCAAATATTTATAAAATTATTTAATTAAAATTAATAATATTTTGTGGATCCTAGTGTTCAAATAATCCAACGATAAATATTTCATAGTTTTTGGAGTCAATCAGATTTTCAAGTAAAAATTAATATCGTATAAATATACATTGTGTTTTATAACATCATAATTACCCAAATGAGTTGTAATATATAATATAAAAGTGATTCATGAAAAAATATATATTTCCAGTTTTTGTAATTTTATTTTAATTTTATTTGATTAATTTTAGTATTCCTTTATTGAGCCTCCAAACACATGAATATATTATATGTTTTTAAATTCACTTCTTTATGATTGTGACAAACATCCACATAATAAATGGAGCTGTTTTAATAATTTAGGCACCTGAACATATAAAATAATAAAAACGCATCCCATTTTACAGAACCCATTGGATGAAATAATGGGATAATTTTTTCTCCTATATATTTTATTATGTAGAGTCCAAAAAAAATAATGAAACCCCCAATATGTTTTATTTAAATACACCAAAACTTTTTTTCTATTCACTAAAACTCTATGTATCACTTCTATACTCTTCTTGACACAATCTAGAGTCTTCCCAATTCATCACAAAGTTTGCAAAAATATACTTCCAAGCATTTGGTGTCATTGGATCATGTAATGGAAATTCCACCCCTCCATTAAATTCAACCAATTTCTTGGAAATTAGTACATTAATTTCAATTTATTTTGATTAAATTAATGTATAAACATTATACAATGGTAAAAATGTTTTTTTATTTATAGATCATTTATTCTCTCTCATTTTGACTGATGCACAAGCCATAACTATGCGAAAATTTCGTAAGGGATTTCGCTCATCTCATTTACATTCAACCACATTTTTTGTGTTTTGTATCATAAATTCCATTTCATTATGTTGGGATATGTTATTATTTATACCCATTACTGTACAATTACTATAAAATGATTATAGATCCATTTTCACCATCATTCAGCCTCCCATAATACATTATGTAAAACCATTACTATATAGAAATATAGTTAATAATTGGTTTTATTCAAGTTATATTATTACATTATAACATCTATTTCGAATATATAATGTTGGGAGATATTTCTCCATGTTCATATTAATTCCCAATTTACTTCTATGTAATGATAAACCCATATCTATTTTATCATTATATTTTTATGAATCTTTAACTAACGCATTAATATAGCTGATATATCACTACGATATTCTATTAGAAACCAACTGCATAGTGAATTCCATAGTAATTTCAATAAATGGATTTTTCCAATTATGCACATATACTTGATAATTGGGGACTTATTAGTATTTATTCCACATTCCATGATCGTGGAAAAAATTATGATGATGATTGGAAATATTTTTTATGATCAATGTGGAACACATAACCATAAGAATGAAATGAATGTGACTAGTGTGCATGGAATTATATATCTATCCAATGATTTTGGTAAGTCATTATATCATTATACATTGTGTTGGGATAGTAGGTGAATATAATTCAATTATAGAATTTTACCACCATGATGTCTTGGTTTTTTATCGTTGAAACATGTTTATAATGCAATGTTTTATGTTGTTGAAACATTTCAGATGTTATGATAGTCATGATATATCAAGATTTATTATTCATGATGTTATGCTATGTACCTAATTCATAAATAAAGTAGACATATTTACATTTATGGGTGTATTAATTGTAATTTAATTTAGTAAATAATGTATTAATGGGAAAGAAAGAGAAGAGTTGTTATAGCTGGTATGAGAGAAAATGTTTAGTTATTTTTTATTATGATTAAAATATGTCACGACCCCCTCCCCAAAAAGTGTACATTTCCTAGGTCAACAATGTGAGAAGGGAGATAATGACCCCCTGATTCCCACCTCTAGTAGGCCTCAGGTTGGTGACTGGCACCGAGGGTATAGTAACACACAAAATGGGAGGTATTACCCTCTAAGAGAACACATGAAAAAGAGAGATATAAGATAGACACCACTCACCTCCAACTCAGACTGTAATATAAAAGAATCCCAAGTTCACATATGTAATTCCATGAAAAAGAACTAAAACTGAAAGGGAAAATAATTACAAGTACCCAAAACAAATTAAAAACAGCAGCAAACACGAGCCCGAATAGATCCTGCAACCACTAGTTAGTAAACACCAGCCTAATCTCCAACTTTCTCCATGTGACCTAAAAAACAGTTTATATTTACATAGGCTGAGTATAACAGTATACTCATTACAATCCTTCTCTAAGCCTCTCATGACAAAGTAAAGAAATAATGCTAAAGCACAGTGACCAAGAAGTGAAACTAACTCATCACCTAAACAGGTATACTAAGTTCCCAACCTCACCATGGATACTCTCAGCAAGTAACGCATACAAGAATATATCATATAATGTTGAATACCATGGGTATCCCGCTAATACTTCCCCATTGGTTTGCCACTTTGCCCCAACGTCGCACATCCTGATCATCTCTCTCCAAAAAGGCTTTCCCGCAGACACCTGGGAAAAGCACAACAATGTGCACCATTTGGAACACAAAGTCTTCCCCACAGACACCTGGTTTAAGCACTAAACCATCTTCACAACCCAAAGTAACCAGGTAGATTCCGAGATCCACCATAGCTTGCATAACTTGTATCATAGGTCGGGTATTATACCTCAAGCCATTACAACCCATACATCGAGTAGGGATCCTCAATCCATCACAACCTATACACGTTACACCTATTGTAGTCCATAGAATACTATATCTAGAATGTGTGTGAATAGCCACATGACATTATAGCCCTCTACACACATATATGGTGAAAAATAAATGATGTGCCTACTAGCACAAGTATCTACCATGAGAAGAGAGTGGGGCCAAATGGGGTAGTCAGCCATTCACCCTCCCCTCAGAATGTTGGGGAAAACACCCCCCAGGGCTCAGAATCCCCGGGGTGTTAGTTTCCCTTATTGACAGGGTGGAGTATCATATAGAAACACAAAAGTACTGAATATACTATATCTCACAACCAAACTGTGGGTATAACCTAGTCTTAGACTCAACTGCAGCTAATGTCTCTTGGACTCCGGGAATCCCCTTCTAAGACTAGGTATCTTATATGCATACATCCATTTAAAGAACATTATTAGAGTACTTCATTCCCTTTTTATCATTTCCAATTTACATTAATAAATTCATTAAACATTAATTAACCATGAACCATTCTACATTAATCTTCATTAGCGTCACACCCAAGGTCTAATTTCCCTTTAAAATTACAACCTCATCATTATGTTCCAGCGAACTCCAACCCCACGGGTTTACATGATTTTTTCAAATATTCATTGCAGATTCACATTTCCATATTCCCAGGTATTCTAGAAAAGCATTCTATGCTACTAACACAAGGGGCTCAAAACGGTGAGTAGATGTACTACCCATCGAGTCTTTGCTGCCTATAGCAAGAGAGTAGAACCATCCTCCCTGGAGAAGCTAAACAAAGAAAGCACGTGGAATACCTCGTGCGACTTTTCCTATTTCGGAAGAAGGGTAAGCAAGACCAGCTACCTTGAGCAGTGGGGAAAAGTAAAGCACATTAACAACCAATGAATTAGCAAGCATCCAAACAACCACCCATCGAGATACCACTCAAATGAATGAAAGCCACAAAATGGAACAAAATATGTTCATAAATAAAACATGAATGGTCTAACCAAAAAAGGAAACATCATTACATGATAGTAGTTAAACATTAAACAATTCTTAGTACTGAGCACGTATCTGTGACTCACGCTCCCAGGTACTCTCTTTCATGCCACTGTGTCTCCACAAGACACGAACTAAGGGGATAGAACTCCCATCCAACACCTTCTCCTTGCGGTCTTAGATCTCCAAAGATTGATCCTCTAAGGTTGCATCATCATCAATATTGATCTCTCCCCAATCGATAACATGTGATTCATCATGAAGATAATGATGGAGCTGTGATACATGGAAAAAATCCTTTATCCGACTCATCTGAGGGGGAAGTGCTACTCGATACGCCACAGCTCCAACATGAGCTAACACCTAGAAATGCCCAACAAACCTGGGGGAAATCTTACTTCCACGACCAAACCTTTTCGTCCCGTGATGGGGAGTCACCTTCAAAAACACATGATCCCCAACATTAAACTCTAAGGGTCTCTTTCTTTGATCTTAATATGATTTCTGACGATCTTGCACTGTCTTCATCCTCTCACGAATCACCTGAACCATCTCTGTTGTATTCTGCACTAGTTCTGGTCTGAGAATTGATGACTCTCCGACCCTAGTCCAGCACAATGGAGAACGGCATGGCTGAACATACAAGGCTTCAAACGACGCCATACCGATGGTAGAGTGAAAACTATTATTGTATGCAAACTCTACCAATGTTAAGTTCTTTATCCATGAACCTCCAAAATCAAGAACACATGAGTGCAACATGTCTTCAAGAGTCTGGATGGTTCGCTCTATCTGAACATCCGTCTGAGGATGAAAAGCAGTGTTAAGGCACAGTTGACAGCCAAAATCATGCTAGAGACCGCTCTACACCCTAGAGGTAAAACGAGGATCTCGATCAGAAATGATCATCCTAGGTACTCCATGAAGTCTCACCACTTCCTCTAGATACTGCCTCGACAAAACTTCCACTGAGCTCGACTCCTTGATCACTATGAAGTGGGCCGATTTTGTTAAATGATCCACTACCACCCATATAGCATTATGTCCTCCAAAAGCTCGAGGTAAACCTCTAACAAAGTCCATTGAGATGTCCTCCCACTTCTACTGGGGAATCCCTAATTGCTGGAGAAGACCACCAGGAACACGGTGTTCAGCCTTCACATTATGGAAGACTAAACATCGAGACGCACACTCGGCAACCGCACGCTTCATCCCAGGCCACCAAAACTGACTCCTCAAGGATCGGTACATCATTTTCACGCCAGGATGTACTTTTATGGGTAAACTATGGAACTCCCGGAGAACCGTCTCACACATCACCAAGGGAACAAAAATCCTTCCATGATACAACACTCGGTGTTGTTCATCCTCCGACCAACCATAAGGGGCCTCACCACAGACAACTCTGTCTATCCAAACTTCCACCTCTAGATCACCCAACTGAGACTCTTCCACCTTCTGCATCAGGGATGACTGCACCGTCATCTGGAAAGACAACCTCTACCCCAAACATCTCCCATATCAAGATGCAAAGTTGATAGCTCTTCCATCGCTCTCCATGAATCACCAAATTCACGCACAACATTATTACTTGACTTTCGGCTCAGTGCATCAGCTACAACATTCCCCTTTCTAGGTGTATATGATATTTCAAAGTCGTATTCCTACATGAACTCCATCCACCAACGCTGCCGCATGTTCAAGTCACGTTGGGAGAAAGCATACCTCAAACTCTTATGATCGATGAAAACCAAAAAGTTCTCACTAATGAGGTAATGTCTCCACAACATTAAAGAAAACACCAAGGATGGCAACTCAAGATTATGGGTGGCATAGTTGCGTTCACGGGGACACAACTGCCGAGAACCATAAGAAATAACTGACCTTTGTTGCATGAGAACACAGCCTAGCCCTAGATGTGAAGCATCACAGAAAACATCAAACTGATCTCCCTTCGCTGGAAGAAAAAGGACCGGGGCACTTACCAACTTCTCTTTTAGATACTCCAAAGCTCCCTGACAGTGATCAGTCTGTATGAACGCTTGATCCTTCCTGGTCAATGCTATCTGAGAAGTTGCAACTCAGGAGAAATTGGCTACAGACCTCCTATAATAGCCTGCGAGACCAAGGAAACTTCGCAACTCTGACACGGTCGTGGGGGCTGCCCAAGACACCACTGCTTCTATCTTCGACGGATCCACAGCTACTCCCTGTTGGGTCACAACATGCCCCATGAAACGAACTTCTCGAGCCCAAAACACACACTTTGATAACTTCCCAAACAACTGATGTTGGTGAAGAACTCCCAAAACGGCTCGTAGATGCTCTGCATTCTCCACTTAAGATGTGGAGTACACAAGGATGACGTCAATGAAAACCACAAAAAACTTGTCCAAGAATTCACGGAACACAGAATTCATCAGTCCCATGAAAACAGCTGGAGCATTCTTCACACAAAATGGCATTACAACAAACTCATAATGCCCATGACGTCAACGGAATGTAGTCTTCGGGATATCCTCATCCTTTACACGCATCTGATGATATCTGAACTACAAGTCGATCATTGAAAACCAACTTGCACCCTTCAGTTGATCGAATAATTCATCAATCTGTGGGATAGGATAACAGTTCTTTATTGTCACTTTGTTTAATCGATGATAATCGACGCACCACCGCAAACTGTCATCAGCCTTTTTCACAAACAAAACTGGTGCACCCCATGGTGACACACTTGGCCGAACAAAACCGCACTACAACATACCATCAAGCTGTATACGTAGCTCTCATAAATCAGAAGGGTCCATCCTATATGGAGACATAGGGATATGAGACGCTCCTGGTTGTAGCTCGATCCCAAAATCGATCTCTCGTTGAGGGGGTAATGTTACAACCTCTTCTGGAAATACATCAGGGTACTCCTCTACGACCCTAGAAAACGCCAGCTGCTGATCCTCTGAAGAACTCAGCATCATCTCAGCCATCATGGACGAGAAAGATGGAAGTCGTCTATGACTCATCCGAGGATCTCGCTCACCATCAAACACCACTTTCTCTCCATCTGCATCAATGAAAACGACCTTCTTCTTATAACAATCCACAATATCTTGCACCGAATACAACCAATACATGCCGAGGATGACATCATATGGTTTTATTCGTAAACATAGGAAATCTCCCCAAGAGTGATGTTTCCCCAACACTAGCTCACAGTCTCTACATACCTCAAACAAGTCGGCTCAACCTCCAACTGGCATAGTTAATGCCAAGGGCACTGGAAGCCTCTCTACCTCATGTCCCAATGCATGGAAAAGGGTAGGTGATATGAAGGAGTATGTTTCTCATGAATCAAACAAGGCATACACAAAGGTAGAAAAAAAGCAAAGGGTACCTCGAACAACATCTGGCTCACCTGGGGCTGGCAATGATAGAGCATGAAGCTGACAACGACCTCCTCCACGGCCTCTCTGACCCTGATGAAGACCACCACCACGGTCGTGCTCTTCTCTCTGAGGACAGGGAGCGTCATGGGGTTGTCCTGTAACACCCAAAGATTTTATGAAAAATATTCTTTTAATTTCATTAATGTCTTGTGTTTTATGCTACACCAAGATTACCTTGTTCTATACGCAACACCATATTAGCTTGCAGTATACGCAACACTATTCTTGGATCATGTTACACACAATTTTGATAATAGTTATACTACGCAACATTGAGTATATATATATATATATTTATATTCAATGTATAAATGAAATATGGTTGGATTATGTTATACAAAACAACAAAGTATTCTTTCAAAACACGCAACCCTGACTTGGCTTGCGTTACACGCAATCACGACCTTCCTCGATAGCGTGTGTTGTACGCAATGCCGGGTTTTACTAAACAACGATATATTATAATAATATTATTATGAACTAGCTGTTATGAATAGTATTAACTAAATTTTGAATCTTATAAAATTATTTTTCGTCCTGCACATTTTCTAAAACATGGTATGAGAACAAAATAAATTTTTCGGGTAAAATAAGTATTTATCAAAAAATGAAGTTTTGCCGCATTTTGATGGCGCACCAATATTAAATCTAGTTTCTGACATGTTTATAAGTTCAATTTGACAAAATAAGATTCTTCTTTGGAATCATGAAATAAGAATTTACTTTGGATAAATTTTCATATCATTCTGGTAACTTTCATATTTTGATGAATAGTAAAAACACGCTACATTTTAATTAAAAACAACTTTTTCAATCGAAATAATTAATAGTGATAAATTATTAATTTGAGTGGCTTTAAAGTATATTTAGAATATATTTTTACAATTTAATACAATGTTGGTCATTGGATGTAATTTCACATTTAAACTAGACATAAACAAGTGTCAATCTTTTGATAGTTATTATCTCTTAAGAACACGCTATTTGTTTTGACGACGGGAATTAATTTTTAAATTTATTAATGAAACTGATACGTTTTGAATTTGGTATAATAGACATCATTTTTGAGTTCATAATATCAAATATAGCTTAGGCCTAATTTTTTGTATTTTTCTGGAAACTTTCATTTTTTTGATGAATAGTGAAACCACTAAGTGGTCGTTAAAAAAATGAATTTTTCATAAAACTTAATTTTACCACTTCTGTGAGTGGAATTTCAAAAATCCTAGAGACACGATTGATGTCAGTAAGTAAAATTTTGTTCAATGAGATGAAAATAATTTTTGGTGAATAGTAACTTTTTACTTTTTTTACCACGGTTAAAAGTAAATAGATTAATTAAGGGTAAAAATGATATTATTATTACCTTAACACATGTCCTAAATCTATTGGATAAGTGTAATTAGACAAAAAACAACCCTACGAATAAAATATGACCAATGTGGCCCACTTGGATTAGATTAGGACATTTATTATTATTTAATTCAAAGAAGAGTTAAAAGAGTTAAAATCAAATTTTATTTACTAAAACATTTTTAATATAGGGTTATACATAACATAAATACTATTGTAAATATTAATTATAAATATAATAAGATTTCCTACATAATGATATTTTATTTAAAATTTTTAGACATTAAATAATTTAATTTATTTATACACAATGATGATGTAGTAATTACCATAATAGTGAAAAATTAGAATAATTGATATTATAAATACCCAAATAAGTGTAATTTGAGACTTTTTATGAATTACACTAATTTTATAGGTTAATATGACATGTAAATATTGATTTAATTAACTTTGTTCGAACTAATCATTCTGTTATGATTTTCACAAAAATCAATTACTAAATAGTGTCAAAATTGACATAAAATAGTTTTTAAAACAAATAATATATTATTAATTGTTATTTTATTCTTAAAAAAGCTAATGTTCGGAAAAATGACTTAGATAAGGTTATATATATTAATAATAAACAACTTGGGGTTCTTTTGGATTGTTATAGTACGTTTATTAATCTTATAGTGTAAGACCACAAGAAGACACGGTAAACGTAACATTATTTTACTTAATGTTAAATCTAAATGATAAGGTTAAAATAGGATTTTAAACTTGTCTAAATTCTATTGGATTAGAGGATTTCGACCCATCCCCACCTTATATTCGAAATAAATTAATTTGGAGCTATTTAAAACCGAATTTTACTTTATAATAAAATAATTGTTTTAGTTATTCCAAAGGTGCCCCTCCCCTCCCTTATAAAGGGGAACCTCCTCCCCCTCTTCCTCACACCACATTGAGCCTTTATGGTCGCCCAAACCCTACCCCGTTCTCCTCTCCACTTCCCTAGAGACATCCTAGAGGTCCTGTTCTTTTTCGAAGACCAGTTTTAGTGCCCTAAAAGGAGGTCTCAAAGAAGAACTTCAAAGAAGAGGTAATGTCCGTAACCGATTCTTTCATCTTTATTTCTTCTTCCACTTCTTCTTCTTTAGTTGTTTCATTATGAAGTAATAACATCTGTATCACAAATATTCTGATATTTTATTATAAGTATGAAACAACCCTATTTCACCAACTATCCATCCTATGGAAAATGAAATCACCGCGCGTGTGTACGTACGGAATACCGTCTCCACGCCGTGGTGTAATCTATTTTCCACCACCCCCTTACTTGGATGGGTATAATGGTGTAAATAATAAGTATATATGATTATTGTAAAGTGATATTGATTCTATAATGGTATACATACACTCCAATATAATTACACGATCATGAGAACGATATCATCGCCCATGCGTACGTATGGACTACCGTCTCTACGACGTGATGAGATTCATTCTCCACGTTAACCATTCATGAATGATTATAAAGTATATATAATAAGTAATCATGAAATATATGACATAATAATACTACTGGATTTATGTATATATATATATTTATGTCATCTACTTAATTCCACTATATTCAATAAGGAAATGAAAACAGCGTTCATGCGTACGTACGACCTACCGTCTCCATGAACGGTGTATTTCATTCCATTTATCGATCCATTATATATATTTATATTATGAATAAATATTATATAAGAATCATATTTTACATTTTGGATTTTAGTAATCATGATCTAAGTAATCATATGAATAATTACAAGTTAAAACACGAACGACAAATGAGACGATTTTAACCAAAACACTAATTTAACATGAATTTACAAAAGAAGGGGCAATATAAAGTCATAAGTGAACCATATATGATATAATAACAATGAATATGATTCTTTAATAAGTCAATGACATTATTTAAATCATTATACAGGAGGTTCGGACACTTACGAAGCAAATCAGACTTTAGGTAAGGGATAATTTTGCAAATCTCATTTTTATCCGAGATTTCTTATTCGTACGTATTTACTGGGGTTATTTCTATCATCCATGTCCATGTTTTATAAAAGTGTTTTAATGTATGTTTAATTTCATGTTTACCCATTTTTTAATTTTACTACATGGTATGTAAGGAATCTTTCTTTTGTTTATGTTATGAGGAACTTTTTTTTACTTTTCCGACAAAAGTTTGAGAAGAATGCTCTTTTAACTTATACGGAATGAATGGATTTTTAAAAAATTATTTCCAAGAAGATTACTTTACATGTTTTCAAGTTTATTTTTAATAAACTTCTTTTATTTTAGAATTGTACAACATGTTAAGAAAGGAAAAGTGTTTTTGAAGCAGAAAGGATATTTTCATCAAAAATGGAGTTCAAGTGTTTTATCAAAATTATTTTCCATATAAGATAATAAAGGGTTCTGTTTCTATCCCTATTATTACATTGATTTGATTATGTTCTGATAGAATTATATTTATGTATTCCTTTATCTTATATGAATTGTTTGATGATGTCACGATGTTTATGATTCCCATTTTTATTACATGGGTTATGCAATGATATATGATTTATGATTTTGTGGAACACATAAGAATGGTATCATTATGAGATGGGTGGGTCCAATATCTCCCTCCAATGCATTGGGTAAAGATTTTATATCTCATGAGATTGACATGGATGTAACGGTAGGTTATACCGGTTCAGTGAAACAGGATTGAAACGAGGAGTGAACTCGGTTCAGAAAGGGACTTTGTCCACTAGGATAGTCTTGGCAATGAGTCTTGACTAATAAGAAATCATTCTTTCGGATTATGTGTATATTCCACAAAGTTTCATGTTTTAAGTTATGATTATTGGGATTAAATTTCACTACTATGATTTATCCCTTGTTATGAAATTATAATCTCTTTTGCAGGTTAAGATTTCCAAAAGATATGTTCTTATGAGTATGACGTGATTGATATTTCTTTTGTTTACCCTTACTGAGCATTTGATCTCACCCATTTATGTTTTCTCTTCCCCAGAACATAATGAAAGGATTTAGGTTTAAAAAAAAATAAGATCTTTATGGGAGATGTTGAAGATCTTTCACCACGATTAGAAGATTATATTCCGATTTTTCAAAGACACTAAACTATTACGGTCCTTGTGTGTGTTTTTTTGTTATGTAATAAGTATTCGGAAAAAGTAATGTAATGTCTATGTACGTTAAGCTTCGGGTCTCTACAGTTGGTATTAGAGGAAAGGTTTAGTCAGCCTTTGGAAACTAGGATGCGAGAACGTTAGTGAGATCCCTAGAGATATTTCTAAGGTATGTCTAGGGATGTCCCTAAGGATAAGTATACGTATAGGATACAATCCTAGAACTATGGTAACGATCATAGAATTTAACCTAAGATGTTAGATATTGAGGATACTCCCCTTTTATTACGTTGTTTTCCCTAGCATGATTTTTTCCTCTCACACTATTCTTTTTGGGTTTTAGACGATGGATGGAACCTGAATGAACTGTGTTGATAAATGCAATGGACAATGAAATGATTGTCCTCCGGAACAAACAAATGTTATGGGAGATGGAGTGAAAAATCTGATTGCTATACTTACACAATATATGAATCATTCTGGACTTCCAAATGAGAAGAGAAGGGAACAATATTCTATTGAGTCCTTCATGAGGCAACGTCCAGCTTCTTTCAGTGGGTCTTCTGATCTACTTGTTGCTGAACAATGGATCAGTACTACTAAAAAAATATTTTCAGTTCTTCAATGTTCTGAACATGATAAAGTCACCTTAGCAGTATATCGTTTGGAAGGTGAAGCTGATTAATGGTGGAATCTTATTAAGAATACGAGGAAAAGAGATGAAATTGAGTCCATGGAACGGGACGAGTTCAAGAACTTATTTTTCAATAAGTACTTCCCTCGTATTCTTCAAACAATGATGGAGAAGGAGTTTCTTGAACTAAAGCAAAAGGATGATGAATCTGTTGGTATATACGAAGCGAATATTACAAGGCTTTCAAGTTATGCATCTGGATTTATCATCCAACCTGAAAGTAATGTTGACTGATTCTTCAGTGGCTTAAAACCAAATCTTCGAAGGGCATTAGCTATAAGAGACTTCATTAGCTATAAAGAAATTGTGTTTTGTGCTATCAAGGTAGAAATGGAATTTGGTGTTACTTATCCATCTCATAGTTTTGACAAGAAACAAAAGATGGAGTTCAAGGAGAAATCTATGAATAATGGTGAAACGAAGATGAATGTTTCCCTATGCTCAAAGTGTGGAAAGAAGCAAGGTGGAGATTGTCTTAAAGGGACAAGTAAATGTTTCAAATGTGGAATGGAAGGTCATCGGGCATTTGAATGCCGCAATGATTCGAAGAAGATGTCTACTGATGCAAACAAAGGAAGGGATACACATAATGAACCTACTACACTTCAATGCTTCAAGTGGAAGGAAATGGGGAATTATGCTAATAAATGCTCTAATCCAAGGGTTAGTGATGATCGACATGAGCTACCACTTAAGGAAAAGGACAAAGGGAAGTCACATGCGATCACCATTGGCGATGTTGAATATGATAATGATGTGGTGGAATGATTAAGTGTTTATGTAATGGGATTACAAAATAATGTTTTATATAGTATCGTGGAATATTGGAATATTAATTTATTGGTCTATTGTGGTTTTCAATAATTTTATGGTACCGGTAACCATGGAATGTGATTGGGATATTTTTGGAAAAAAGATGATATGCACATAATGAAGGGATAAGGAAAAAACAGAACTGAAACTGAAAGGGAAAATAATTACAAGTACCCAAAACAAATTAAAAATAACAGCAACCACGAGCCCGAATAGATCCTGCAACCACAAGCAAGTAAACACCAGCCTAATCTCCAACTTGCTCCAAGTGACCTAAAAAACAGATTATATATACATAGGCTGAGTATAACAGTATACTCAGTACAATCCTTCTCTAAGCCTCTCATGACAAAGTAAATAAAGAATGATAAAGCATAGTGACCGAGAAGTGAAACTAACTCATCACCTAAACAGGTATACTAAGTTCCCAACCTCACCATGGATACTCTCAGTAAGTAACGCATACAAGAATATATCATATAATGTTGAATACCATGGCTCTCCCACTACTACATCCCCATTGGTTTCCCGCTTTTCCCCAACATCGCACATCCTGAGCATCTCTCTCCAAAAAGGATTTCTCATAGACACCTGGGCAAAGCACCACAATGTGCAACATGTGGAACACAAAGTCTTCCCCACAGACACCTGGGTGAAGCACTAAACCATCCTCACAACCCAAAGTATCCAGGTAGTTTCCGAGAGCCACCACAGCTTGCATAACGTGTATCATACGTCAGGTATTATACCTCAATCCATTAGAACCCATACATCGAGTAAGGATCCTCAATCCATCACAACCTATACACATTACACCTATTGTAGTCCATAGAATACTATATCAAGAATGTGTGTGAATAGCCACATGACATTATAGCCCTCTACACACATATATGGGGAAAACTAAACGATGTGCCTACTATCACAAGTATCTACCTAGAGAAGAGAGTGGGGCCAAAGGGTGTAGTCAGCCATTCACCCTCCCCTTAGAATGTTGGGGAAAACAACCCCCAGGGCGTAGAATCTATGGGGTGTTAGTTTCCTTTATTGATAGGGTGGAGTATCATATTGAAACACAAAAGTACTGAATATACTATATCTCACAACCAATCTATGGGTATTACCTAGTCTTAGACTCAACTGCAGCTAACGTCTGTCGGACTCCGGGAAGCCCCTTCTAAGACTAGGTATCTTATAAGCATAGATACATTTAAATAACATTATTAGAGTACTTCATTCCCTTTTTATCATTTCCACTTTACATTAATAAATTCTTTAATCATTAATTAACCATGAACCATTCTACATTAATATTCATTAGCATCACACCCAACGTCTAATTTCCCTTTAAAATTACAACCTCATCATTATGTTCCAGCGAACTCCAACCCCACGGGTTTACATGATTTATTCAAATATTCATTACAGATTCACATTCCCATATTCCCAGGTATTCTAGAAAAGAATTCTATGCTACTAACACAAGGGGGCTCAAAACGGTGATTAGATGTACTACCCATCGAGTCTTTTCTGCCTACAGCAAGAGAGTAGAACCATCCTCCCTGGAGAAGCTAAACAAAGAAAGCATGTGGAATACCTCGTGAAACTTTTCCTATTTCGGAAGAAGGGTAAGCAAGACCAGCTACCTTGAGAAGTGGGGAAAAGTAAATCACATTAACAACCGATTAATTATCAAGCATCCAAACAACCACCCATCGAGATACCTCTCAAAAGAAAGAAAGAAACAAAATGGAACAAAAGAAGTTCATAAATAAAACATGAAAGGTCTAACCACAAAGGAAACGTCATTACATGGAACGAGTTCAACATTAAAAAAATCTTGGTACTGAACACGTATCTGTGACTCACGCTCCCAGGTACTCTCTTCCATGCCACCGTGTCGCCACAAGACACGAACTAAGGGGATAGAACTCCCATGCAACACCTTCTCCTTGTGGTCTTAGATCTCCACAGGTCGCTCCTCTAAGGTTGCATCATCATCAATATCGATCTCTCCCCAATCGATAACATGAGATTCATCATGAAGATAATGATGGAGCTATGATACATGGAAAACATCCTTTATCCGACTCATCTGAGGGGGAAGTGCTACTCGATACGCCACAGCTCCAACACGAGATAACACCTAGAAAGGCCCAACAAACCTGGGAGAAAGTTACTTCCACGACCAAACCTTTTCTTCCCGTGACGGGGAGTCACCTTCAAAAACACATGATCCCAAACATTAAACTCTAAGGGTATACTTCTTTGATCATCATGTGATTTATGACGATCTTGCACTATCTTCATCCTCTCACGAATCACCTGAACCATCTCTGTTGTACTCTGCACTAGTTCTGGTCCGAGAATTGATGACTCTCCGACACTAGTCCCGCACAACGGAGAACGGCATGGTGACCATACAAGGCTTAAAATGATGCCATACTGATGGTAGATTGAAAACTATTATTGTAAGAGAACTCTACCAAGGTTAAGTGATTTATCCATGAACCTCCAAAATCAAGAACACATGAGCGCATCATGTCTTCAAGAGTATGGCTGGTTCGCTCTATTTGACCATCCGTCTGAGGATGAAAAGCAGTGCTAAGGAACAGTTGAGAGCCAAAAGCATGCTGGAGACCTCTCTACACCTTGGAGGTAAAACGGGGATCTTGATCATAAATGATCGTCCTAGGTACTCTATGAATTCTCACCACTTCCTCTAGATACTGCCTCGACAAAACTTCCACTGAGCTTGACTCCTAGATCACTATGATGTGGGCCGATTTTGTTAAACGATCCACTACCACCCATATAGCATCGTGTCCTCCAAAAGCTCGAGGTAAACCTCTAAAAAAGTTCATTGAGATGTCCTCCCACTTCTACTGAGGAATCCCAAATTGCTGGAGAAGACCACTAGGAACATGTTGTTCGGCCTTCACCTTATGGCAGACTAAACATCAAGACACACACTCGGCAACCG
Organism: Viscum album; assembly: GCA_963277665.1. Taxonomy (NCBI): domain Eukaryota; kingdom Viridiplantae; phylum Streptophyta; class Magnoliopsida; order Santalales; family Viscaceae; genus Viscum; species Viscum album. The sequence continues at coordinate 573,862,726 of OY728160.1, forward strand.
CACGCTTCAGCCTAGGCCACCAAAACTGACTCCTCAAGGATCGGTACATCGTTGTCACACGAGGATGTGCTTCCAAGGGAGAACTATGGAACTCCCAGTGAACCGTCTCGTGCATCACCAAGGGAACAAAAAGCCTGCCATGATACAACACTCAGTGTTGTTCATCCTCCGACCAACCATCAGGGGCCTCACCACAGACAACTTTGTCTATCCAAACATCTACCTCTAGATCAACCAAATGAGACTCTTCCACCTTCTGCATCAGGGATGACTGCACCGTCATCTAGAAAGACAACCTCTACCCGCAACTTCTCCCATATCAAGATGCAAAGTTGATAGCTCTTCCATCACTCTCCAGGAATCACCAGATTCACGCACATCATTACTATGTGACTTTCGGCTCACTGCATCAGCTAAAACATTCCCTTTTCCAGGTGTATATGATATTTCAAAGTCGTATTCCTACATGAACTCCATCCACCGACACTGCCTCAAGTTCAAGTCATGTTGGGAGAAAGCATACCTCAAACTCTTATGATCGGTGAAAAGCACAAAGTTCACACTAATGAGGTAATTTCTCCACAACATTAAAGCAAACACCATTGCTGCCAACTCAAGATCATGGGTGGCATAGTTGCGTTCATGGGGACGCAACTGCCGAGACCCATAAGAAACAACTGAACATTGCTGCATGAGAACACAGCCTAGCCCTAGATGTGAAGCATCACAGAAAACATCAAACTGATCTCCCTTCGCTGGAAGACAAAGGACTGGGGAAGTTACCAACTTCTCCTTTAGATACTCGAAAGCTTCCGGACATTGATCAATCTGTATGAACGCTTGATCTTTCCTGGTCAATGCTATCAAAGAAGTTGCAACTCAGCAAAAGTTGGCTACAAACCTCCTATAATAGCCTGCGAGACCAAGGAAACTTCTCATCTCTGACACGGTCGTGGGGGATTCCCAAGACACCATTGCTTCTATCTTCAACGGATCCACAGCTACTCCCTGTTGGGACACAACATACCCCAAGAAATGAACTTCTCGAGCCCAAAACACACACTTTGATAACTTCCCAAACAACTGATGTTGGTGAAGAAATCCCAAAACGGCTCGTAGATGCTCTGCAAGCTCCACTTCAGATGTGGAGTACACAGGGATTTCGTCAATGAAAACCACAACAAACTTGTCCAAGAATTCACGGAACACAGAATTCATCAATCCCCTGAAAACAGCTAGAGCATTCTTCACACCAAATGGCATTACAACAAAATCATAATGCCCATGATGACAATAGAAAGTAGTCTTCGGGATATCCTCATCCTTTACACGCATCTGATGATATCCGGACTGCAAGTCGATCTTTGAAAACCAACTTGCACCCTTCAGTTGATCGAATAAGTCATCCATCCGCGGGATAGGATAACAGTTCTTTATTGTCACTTTATTTAATCGATGATAATCGACGCAAAACCGAAAACTACCATCATCCTTTTTCAGAAACAAAACTGGTGCACCCCATGGTGACACACTTGGCCAAACAAAACCGCACTGCAACAGACCATCAAGCTGTATACGTAGCTCTTGCAAATCAGAAGGGGTTATCCTATATGAAGACAGAGAGATAGGAGACGCTCCTGGTTGTAGCTCGATCCCAAACTCAATCTCTCGTTGAGTGGGTAATGCTAAAAACTCTTCTGGAAATACATCAGGGTACTCCTCTACGACCCTAGCAAACGCCAGCCGCTGAACCTCTGATGAACTCAGCATCATCTCAGCCATCATGGACGAGAAGGATGGAACTCGTCTATGACTCATCCGAGGATCTCGCTCACCATCAAACACCACTTTCTCTCCATCTGCATCAATGAAAACGACCTTCTTCCTACAACAATCCACAATAGCTTGCACCGAATACAACCAATACATGCTGAGGATGACATCATATGGTTGTATTCGTAGACATAGGAAATCTCCGCAAGAGCGATGTTGCCCCAAAACTAGCTCACAATCTCTACATACTTCCAACAAGTCGGCTCATCCTCCAACTAGCATAGTCAATGCCAAGGGCACTGGAAGCCTCTCTACCTCATGTCCCAATGCATGGACAAGGGTAGGTGATATGAAGGAGTATGTTGCTCCTGAATCAAACAAGGCATACACAAAGGTAGAAAACAAGCAAAGGGTACCTCGAACGACATCTGGCTCACCTGGGGCTGGCAACGCTAGATCATGAAGCTGACAACGACCTCCTCTACGGCCTCTCTGACCCTGATGAAGACCACCACCACGATCATGCTCTTCTTTCTGAGGACAGGGAGCGTCATGGGGCTGTCCTGTAACACCCCGAGATTTTATGAAAAATATTTTTTTAATTTCATTAATGTCTTGTGTTGTATGCTACACCAAGATTACCTTGCGCTATACACAACACCGTGTTAGCTTGCAGTATATGCAACACTATTCTTGGATCGTGTTACACACAATTTTGATAATAGTTATTCTACGCAACATTGAGTATATATATATTTTTATATTGAATGTATAAATTAAATATGGTTGGATTATGTTATACGAAACATCGAAGGATTCTTGCACAACACACAACCCTGACTTGGCTTGCATTACACGCAATCGTGACCTTCCTCGATAGCGTGTGTTGTACGCAATACCGGGTTTTACTAAACAACGATATATTATTATAATATTATTATGAACTAGCCGTTATGAATAGTATTAACTAAATTTTTAATCTTATAAAATTATTTTTCGTCTTTCACATTTTCTAAAACATGGTATGAGAAAAAAAAATCGGGTAAAATAAGTATTTTTCAAAAAATGCAGTTTTGCCGCCTTTTGATGGCGCACCCACTTTAAATCTTGTTTTTGACATGTTTATAAGTTCAATTTGACAAAATAAGATTCTTCTTTGGAATCATGAAATAAAAATTTACTTTGGATAAATTTTCATATCATTCTGGTAACTTTCATATTTTGATGAATAGTAAAAACACGCTATATTTTAATTAAAAACGAATTTTTCAATCAAAATAATTAATAGTGATAATTTATTAATTTTAGTGGTTTTAAAGTATATTTAAAATATATTTTTACAATTTAATACAATGTTGGTCATTGGATGTAATTTCACATTTAAACTAGACATAAACAGGTGTCAATCTTTTGATAGTTATTATCTCTTAAAAACACGCTATTTGTTTTGACGACGGGAAATAAATTTTAAATTAATTAATGAAGCTGATATGTTTTGAATTTGGTAAAATATAAATCATTTTTTAGTTCATAATATCAATTATATCTTAGTCCAAATTTGTGGTATTTTTCTGGAAACTTTCATTTTTTTGATGAATAGTGAAACCACTAAGTGGTCGTTAAAAAAATGAATTTTTCATAAAACTTAATTTTACCACTTCTGTGAGTGGAATTTCAAAAATCTGGGAGACATGATTGATGTTAGTAAGTAAAATTTTGTTCAATAAGATGAAAATAATTTTTGGTGAATAGTAACTTTTTACTTTTTTTTACCACAGTTAAAAGTAAATAGGGTGATTAAGGGTAAAAATGATATTATTATTTCCCTAACACATGTCCTAATTCTATTGGATAAGTGTAATTCGACCAAAAATAACCTTAGGAATAAAATATGACCATTTTGGCCCACTTGGATTAGATTAGGACATTTATTATTATTTAATTCAAAGAAGTGTTAAAAGAGTTAAAATCAAAGTTTATTTACTAAAACATTTTTAATATAGGGTTATACATAATATAAATACGATTGTAAATATTCATTATAAATCTAATATAATTTCCTACATAATGATATTTTATTTAAAAATTTTAGACATTAAATAATTTAATTTATTTATACACAGTGATGATGCAGTAATTACCATAATAGTGAAAAATTAGAATAATTGATATTATAAATACCCAAATAAGTGTAATTTGAGACTTTTTATGAATTCAACTAATTTTATTGGTTAATATGACATGTTAATATTGATGTAATTAACTTTTTTTGAACTAATCATTCTTTTATGATTCGCACAAAAATCAATTACTAAATAGTGTCAAAATTGACATAAAATATTTTTTAAAACAAATATTATATTATTAATTGTTATTTTATTCTTTAAAATCTAATGTTTGGCCAAATGACTTAGATATGGTTATATATATTAATAATAAACAACTTGGGGTTCTTTTGAATTGTTATAGTAAGTTTATTATCCTTATAGTGTAAGACCACAAGAAGACACGGTAAAAGTAAAATTATTTTACTTAATGTTAAATCTAAATGATATGGTTAAAATAGGAATCTAAACTTTTTTAAATTCTATTGGATTAGAGTATTTCGACCCATCCCCACCTTAGCTTCTAAATAAATCAATTTGGTGCTATTTAAAATCGAATTTGACTTTATAATAAAATAATAGTTTTAGTTATATCAAAGGTGCCCCTCTCCTCCCTTATAAAGGGGCACCTCCTCCTCCTCTTCCTCACACCACTTTGAGCATTTAATCACGGCCAAAACCTGACCCTTTCTCCTCTCCACTTCCCTAGAGACATCCTAGAGGTCCTGGTCTTCTTCAAAGACCAATTTTTGTGCCCTAAAAGAAGGTTTCAAAGAAGCACTTCAAAGAAGAGGTAATGTCCGTTACCGATTCTTTCATCTTTATTTCTTCTTCCACTTCTTCTTCTTTAGTTGTTTAAATATGAAGTAATAACATCTGTATCACTCATATACTGATATGTTATTATAATTATTAAAAAACCCTATTTCACCATCTATCCATCCTATGGAAAATGAAATCACCGCGCGTTCGTACGTACGGAATACCGTCTCCACACTGTGGTGTAATCTATTTTCCACCACCACCTTACTTGGATGGGTATAATGGTGTAAATAATAACTATATATGATTATTGTGAAGGTATATTGATTCTGAAATGGTATACATACACTCCAATACAATTACACGATCATGAGAATGATATCATCGCTCGTGCGTACGTACGGACTACCGTCTCTACGACGCGATGAGATTCATTCTCCACGTTAACCATTCATGAATGATTATAAAGTACATATAATAAGTAATCATGAAATATATGACATAATAATACTACTGGATTTATGTATATATATATATATTTATGTCATCTACTTAGTTCCACTCAATTCAATAAGGAAATGAAAACAGCGTTCATGCGTACGTACGGCCTACCGTCTCCATGAACGGTGTATTTCATTCCATTTATCGATCCATTATATATATTTATATTCTTAATAAATATTATATATAAATAATGTTTTACATTTTGGATTTAAGTAATCATGATCTAAGTAATCATATGAATAATTACAAGTTAAAACACGAACGACAAATGAGACGATTTTAACCGAAACGCTAATTTAACATGAATTTACAAAACAACGGGTAACATAAAGTCATAAGTGAACCATATATGATATAATAACAATGAATATGATTCTGTAATAAGTCAATGACATTATTTAAATCATTATTCAGGAGGTTCGGACACATACGAAGCAAATCAGACCTAAGGTAAGGGATAATTTTGCAAATCTCATTTTTATGCAAGATTGATTATTCGTGCATATTTACTGGGGTTATTTATATCATCCATGTCCATGTTTTATAAAAGTTAAAGTCATTTTTACACATTTTTAACTTTTAATACATGGTATGTAAGGAATCTTTTTTTTGTTTATGTTACGAGGTACTATTTTTGACTTTTCTGACAAAAGTATGAGAAGAATGTTTTTAACTTATACGGCATGAATGGATTTTTAATACATTATTTCCAAGAAGCATCCTTTACATGTTTTCAAGTTTATTTTTAATCAACTTCTTTTAGTTTAGAATTGTATGACATGTTAAGAAAGGAAAAGTGTTTTTGAAGCAGAAAGGATATTTTCTTCAAGAATGGAGTTCAAGTGTTTTATAAAACTTATATTCCATATAAGATAATAAAGGGTTATGTTTCTATCCCTATTATTACATTGATTTGATTATGTTGTGATGGAATTATATTAATGTATTCCTTTATCTTATATGAATTGTTTTATGATGTCATGATGTTTATGATTCCCATTTTTATTACATGGGTTATGCAATGATGTATGATTGATGATTTTGTGGCACACATAAGAATGGTATCATTATGAGATGGGTGGGTCCTATATCCCCCTCCAATGCATTGGGTAAAGATTTTATATCTCATGAGATAGAAATGGCTGGAACGGTAGGTTATACCGGTTCGGTGAAACAGGACTGAAACGAGGAGTGAACTCGGTTCAGAAAGGGACTTTGTCCACTAAGATAGTCATGGAAATGAGTCTTGACTAATAAGAAATGATTCTATATGATTATGTGTGTATGACACAAAGTTTCATGTTTTAAGTTATGATTATTGGGATTATATTTCACTACTATGATTTATCCCTTGTTATGAAATTATGATCTCTTTTGCAGGTTAAGATTTCCAAAAGATATGTTCTTATGAATATGATGTGATTGATATTTCTTTTTTTACCCTTACTGAGCATTTGAGCTCACCCTATTATGTTTTCTTTTCCCCAGGACATAAAGAATGGATTTAGGTTTTAAAAAAAGAAGATCTTTATGGGAGATGTTGAAGATCATTCACCATGATTAGAAGATTATATTCCGATTTTCCAAAGACACTAAACTACTACGGTCCTTGTGTGTGTTTTTTTGTTATGTACTAAGTATTCTGCAAACGTAATTTAATGTCTATGTATGTTAAGCTACGGGTCTCTACAGTTGGTATCAGAGGAAAGGTTTAGTCAACCTTTGGAAACTAGGATGCGAAAACGTTAGTGAGATCCCTAGAGATATTTCTAAGGTATGTCTAGGAATGTCCCTAAGGATAAGTATACGTATAGGATACAGTCCTAGAACTATGGTAACAATCATAGAATTTGACATAAGATGTTCGATATTGAGGATACTCCCCTTTTATTACGTTTTTTTTTCTAGCATGATTTTTTCCTCACACACTATTCTTTTTGGGTTTTAGACGATGTCTGGAACACGAAAGAACCGTGTTGATCAATGCAATGGACAATTCAATGATTTTCCTCCTGAACAAACAAATGTTATGGGAGATGGAGTGAAAAATCTTATTGCTAAACTTACACAATCTATGAATAATTCTGTACATCCAAATGAGCAAAGAAGGGAACAATATTCTATTGAGTCCTTCATGAGGCAACGTCCAGCTTCTTTCAGTGGGTCTTCTGATCCACTTGTTGATGAACAATGGATTAGTACTACTAAAATGATATTTTCAGTTCTTCAATTTTCTGAACATGATAATGTCATCTTAGCACTATATCGTTTCGAAGGTGAAGCTGATCAATGGTGGAATCTTATCAAGAGTACTAGGAAAAGAGATGAAATTGAGTCCATGGAATGGGACGAGTTCAATAACTTATTTTTCAATAAGTACTTCCCTCGTATTCTTCGAACAATTATGAAGAAGGAGTTTCTTGAACTAAAGAAAAAGGATGATGAATTTGTTGGTATATACGAAGCGAATTTTACAAGGATTGTAAGGTATGCATCTAGATTTATCATCCATCCTGAAAGTAAAGTTGATCGATTCTTCAGTGGCTTAAAACCAAATCTTTGAAGGGCATTAGCTATAAGAGACTTCATTAGCTATGAAGAAATTGTGCGTTGTGCTATCAAGGTAGAAATGGAAGTTGGTGTTACTTATCCATCTCATAGTTTTGACAAGAAACGAAAGATGGAGTTCAAGGAGAAATATCAAAATAATGGTGAAAAGAAGATGAATGTTTCCCTATGCTCAAAGTGTGGAAAGAAGCATGGTGGAGATTGTCTTAAAGGGACATGTAAATGTTTCAAATGTGGAAAGGAAGGTCATCGGGCATTTGAATGCCGCAATTATGGGAAGAAGATGTCTACTGATGCAAACAAAGGAAGGGATACACATAATGAACCTACTACACATCAATGCTTCAAGTGCAAGGAAGTGGGGAATTATGCTAATAAATGCCCTAATCCAAGGGTTAGTGATGATCGACATGAGAAACCACTTAAGGAAAAGGACAAAGGGAAGTCACATGTGATCACCATTGGTGATGTTGAATATGATAACGATGTGGTGGAATGATTAAGTGTTTATATAATGGGATTACAAAATAATGTTTTATATAGTATTGTGGAATATTGGAATATTTATGTATTGGTCTATTGTGGTTTTCAATAATTTTATGGTACCGGTAACCATGTAATGTGATTGAGATATTTTTGGAAAAAAGATGATATGCGCATAATGAAGGGATAAGGAAAAAAATGAAATGTTTGATAGTATTCATGAGCTCATGATTGATATAAGTACTAAGTGATATCATGGTTTGAGTATATAGAATTTTGAGGATTTTGGTATGTGGAAAGTGTTAACTTTTAACTCCATTGATGTTTTCACTAAGGTTCAATGGGTATTCTAGAGAATACATGATTAAGGCCTTTCAATGTTTAGAATGTGACCAAAAAGACATATCTTATGATATATGGGGACCAACGATGGTATTAAATCTCTGGTAATCATTTTCACTATATTATGAGAGTGGACTGCAGTATTATGGATAAGACTAAATATTGGTGTGGATTATGTTAGACATAAGTTATTATTGTTTAAGAATAGAAGTTTTTTCGATATTATTTATGGGATTTTATAGTAATATAGTTTTAGAAAAAGGAAAACCTCCAGGACGGGCAACATCCCATCGCGTCGGACAAGGCCGTGGGAATCGAACCCACAACTGAAGTGTTACTGGCCTTTATCGCCTACCACTGGCCTATAGGATGTCCCTGTTTAGTAGAAACTAGTTTTATTATATTAAGCAGTATGATATATGAAGTATAAGTCCATTTTAGGAAACATATATCATTAATATCACTATAGATGGACTTTTGTATTTTTTTGATAACTTTTCTAACCTTTTGTTTGAGACAGATGGAATGACCCATCATTCTATCACATGATCTACTAACACATCACTAATGACAAATTCAACTTCATTTCTTTAAGAGATGAAGTGGAAATTGTCCAACGAATGACCAACGGTGAGACTATACCAAAATCACGAAAGTATTTATTCTAATTCCAATTTCATCAACTTTAGGGGAACGATCTTGAAAACCAAAAATGTTGTCCTAGTGCTCTTATATCTGATAAATCAGATGGTACATTAGATCGTCAGAAATTTATGGCTTTGTGATTGTTGGCTTTTCCATAGCCATGTTCTCTACCACTCTCCATCAGAACATGATGGTTAGATTTCTTTTCCATATCCATATTTTCACCTTTGTGGAAACCCAGTGATTAGTTTATTTGGGTAACTGTTACGTTTCATACTTTTGTATTTAATGATTGGTTTTGGTATTCCCTTTTACGATGTGGGTTTCAATTAAACAAACTTTCAAATAGTAAACCATTTATAACCCCGAGAAATTTCAAATGAGAAATTCATTTTAAGGGGGGTAGAATGTAACACCCAGAGATTTTATCAAAAATATTCTTTTAATTTCATTAATGTCTTGTGTTTTATGCTACACCAAGTTTACATTGCGCTATACGCAACACTGTATTAGCTTGCAGTATATGCAACACTATTCTTGGATCATGTTACACACAATTTTGATAATAGTTATTCTACGCAACATTGAGTATATATATATATATTCAATGTATAAATGAAATATGGTTGGATTATGTTATACGAAACAATGAAGGATTCTTGCACAACATGCAACCCTGACTTGGCTTGCATTACACGCAATCGAGACCTTCCTCGATAACGTGTGTTGTACGCAATACCGGGTTTGACTAAACAATGATATATTATTATAATATTATTATGAAATAGCCATTATGAATCGTATTAACTAAATTTTGAATCTTATTACATTATTATTTGTCTTGCACATTTTCTAAAACATGGTATGAGAACAAAATAAATTTTTCGGGTAAAATAAGTATTTTTAAAAAAATGCAGTTCTTCCGCCTTTTGATGGCACACCCACTTGAAATATATTTTTTGACATGTTTATATGTTCAATTTGACAAAATAAAATTCTACTTTGGAATAATGAAATAAAAATATACTTTGGATAAATTTTCATATCATTCTGGTAACTTTCATATTTTGATGAATAGTAAAAACACGCTATATTTTAATTAAAAACAACTTTTTCAATCTAAATAATAATTAGTGATAAGTTATTAATTTTAGTGGTATTAAAGTATATATAGAATATATTTTTACAATTTAATACAATGTTGGTCATTGGATGTAATTTCACATTCAAACCAGACATAAACAAGTGTCAATCTTTTGATAGTTATTATCTCTTAAGAACACGCTATTTGTTTTGACGAGGGGAATTAATTTTTAAATTAATTAATGCAACTGATATGTTTTGAAATTGATAAAATAGACATCATTTTTGAGTTCATAATATCAAATATATCTTAGGCCTAATTTTTGGTATTTTTCTGGAAACTTTCATTTTTTTGATGAATAGTGAAACCACTAAGTGGTAGTTAAAAAAATGAATTTATCATAACACTTAATATTATCACTTCTGTGAGTGAAATTTCAAAAATCCGAGAGACACGGTTGATTTCAGTAAGTAAAATGTTGTTCAATGAGATGAAAATAATTTTTGGTGAATAGTAACTTTTTACTTTTTTTTACCACGGTTAAATGTAAATAGGGTAATTAAGTGTAAAAATGATATTATTATTACCCTAAAACATGTACTAATTCGATTGGATAACTGTATTTTGACCAAAAACAACCTTAGGAATAAACTATGACCATTTTGTCCCACATGGATTAGATTTGAACATTTATTATTATTTAATTCAAAGAAGAGTTAAAAGAGTTAAAATCAAATTTTATTTACTAAAACATTTTTAATATAGGGTTATACATAATATAAATATGATTGTAAATATTAATTAGAAATATAATAAGATTTCCTACATAATGATGTCTTATTTATAATTTTTAGACATTAAATAATTTAATTTTTTTATACACAATGATGATGTAGTAATTACCATAATAGTGAAAAATTAGAATAATTGATATTATAAATACCCAAATAGGTGAAATTTGAGACTTTTTATGAATTAAACTAATTTTATAGATTAACATGACATCTTAATATTGATTTAATTAACATTTTTCGAACTAATCATTCTGTTATGATTTTCACAAAAATCAATTATTAAATAGTGTCAAAATTGACATATAATAGTTTTTAAAACAAATATTATATTATTAATTGTTATTTTATTCTTAAAAATCTAAGGTTTGGCCAAATGACTTAGATAAGGTTATATATATTAATAATAAACAACTTTGGGTTCGTTTGGATTGTTATAGTACGTTTATTAACCTTATAGTGTAAGAACACAAGAAGACACTGTAAAAGTAAAATTATTTAACTTAATGTTAAATCTAAATGATAAGGTTAAAATAGGAACCTCAACATGTCTAAATTCTATTGGATGAGAGGAGCTCGACCCATCCCCACATTAGCTTCGAAATAAATCAATTTGGAGCTATTTAAAACTGAATTCTACTTTATAATAAAAAAATAGTTTTAGTTATTCCAAAGGTGCCACTCTCCTCCCTTATAAAAGGGCACCTCCTCCCCCTCTTCCTCACACCACATTGAGTCTTCATTGTCGTCCAACCCATGACCCTTTCTCCTATCCACTTACCTAGAGACATCCTAGAGGTCCTGGACTTCTTCAAAGACCAATTTTAGTGCCCTAAAAAGAGGTATCAAAGAAGCACTTCAAAGAAGAGGTAATGTCCGTTACCGATTCTTTCATCTTTATTTCTTCTTCCACTTCTTCTTCTTTAGTTGTCTCATTATGAAGTAATAAAATCAGTAAAATCATATACTTATATGTCATTATAAGTATGAAACAACCCTATTTCACCATCTATCCATCCTACGGAAAATGAAATCACCGCGCGTGCGTACGTACGGAATACCGTCTCAACGCCGTGGTGTAATCTATTTTCCACCACCACCTTATTTGGATGGGTATAATGGTGTAAATAATAACTATATATGATTATTTTAAAGTGATATTGATTCTGAAATGGTAAACATACACTCCAATACAATTCCACGATCATGAGAATGATATCATCGCTCGTGCGTACGTACGGACTACCGTCTCCACGACGGGATGAGATTCATTCTCCACGTTAACCATTCATGAATGATTATAAAGTATATATAATAAGTAATCATGAAATATATGACATAATAATACTACTAGATTTATGTATATATATATTTATGTCATCTACTTAATTCCACTAAATTCAATAAGGAAATGAAAACAACGTTCATGCATACGTACGACCTACCGTCTCCATGAACGGTGTATTTCATTCCATTTATTGATCCATTATATATATGTATATTCTGAATAAATATTATATATAAATCATGTTTTATATTCTTTATTTAATTAATCATGATCTAAGTAATCATATGAATAATTACAAGTTAAAACACGAACGGAAAATGTGACGATTTTAACCAAAACGCTACTTTAACATTAATTTACAAAAGAACGGGTAATATAAAGTCATAATGAAACAATATATGATATAATAACAATGAATATGATTCTGTAATAAGTTAATGACATTATTTAAATCATTATACAGGAGGTTCGGACACTTACGAAGCAAATCGGATCTACGTTACGGGATAATTTTGCAAATCTCATTTTTATCCAGGATTCTTATTCGCACGTATTTACTGGGGTTATTTCTATCATCCAAGTCCATGTTTTATAAAAGTGTTTTCATGTATGTTTAAAGTCATTTTTACCCATTTTTGACTTTTACTACATGGTATGTATGGAATCTTTCTTTTGGTTACGTTACGAGGTACTTTTTCTGACTTTTCCGACAAAAGTACGAGAAGAATGTTTTTATAACTTATACAGAATGAATGGATTTTTAAAACATTATTTCCTAGAATCTTCCTTTACAAGTTTTCAAGTTTTTTTTTAATCAACTTCTTTTAGTTTATAATTGTACGACATGTTAAGAAAGGAAAAGTGTTTTTGAAGCAGAAATGATATTTTCCTCAAGAATGGAGTTCAAGTGTTTAATCAAAATTATTTTCCATCTAAGATAATAAAGGGTTCTGTTTCTATCCCTACTATTACATTATTTGATTATGTTGTTATGGAATTATATTTATGAATTCCATTATCTTATATGAATTGTTATATGAATTCACGATGTTTAAGATTCCAATTTTTATTACATGGGTTATGCAATGATGTTTGATTTATGATTTTGTGGCACACATAAGAATGGTATCAATATGAGATGGGTGGGACCTATATCTCCCTCAAATGAAATGGGTAAAGATTTTATATCTTATGAGATATACATTGCTGGAACGGTAGGTTATACCGGTTTAGTGAAACAGGACTGAAACGAGGAGTGAACTCGGTTTAGAAAGGGAATTTTTCCACTAAGATAGTCATGGAAATGAGTCTTGACTAATAAGAAATGATTCTCTATGATTATGTGTGTATGCCACAAAGTTTCATGTTTTAATTTATGATTATTGTGATCACATTTCACTACTATGATTTATCCCATGTTATAAAATTATGATCTCTTTTGCAGGTTAAGATTTCCAAAAGATATGTTCTTATGAATATGACGTGATTGATATTTCTTTTGATTACCCTTACTGAGCATTTGAACCCACCCCATTATGTTTTCTTTTCCCTGGGTATAAAGAAAAGATTTAGGTTTAAAAAAAGAATATCTTTATGGGTGATGTTGAAGATCTTTCACCACGATTAGAAGATTATATTCCAAGTTTCCAAAGACACTAAACTATTACAGTCCTTGTGTGTGTTTTTTTGTTATGTACTAAGTATTACGAAAAAGTAATGTAATGTCTATGTACATTAAGCTTCAGGTCTCTACATGTCCTCTGCCTGCTCCATCTACCCTCTGGTGATCTAAAGATGGTGTGACCTGCTGCTGCTGCCTCAGCTGGAACTGCCTCAACAGAGGAACCTAGAGCAGAGTGCCTGATGCACGATGACTGCTCTGAAATGTCGGGAACTCCCGCTGCTGATTACCATGACCACCACAGGAAAAACAAGTTCTTGATCCCTTGGCATAGGCCTGAGAGTTGCTGCCTCCGGAGAAACGAGATGGGAAGGGTTGGGACCAACCCCCAGGTGAAAGGAAACTCTTATGCCCTAAAAACCGGGAACCCCGGACCACAGCTCTGCTTCATGAGGAATCATGATGATTCCCCTCTCGTGATGATCTGGTCCTGGCCAATGTCCTCTCAACAACCTCTGCCCTCGCCAGCACCTCATGATATGTCTTCAACATAAATGGGGTTACCTGGTTCTGGATCTCTGGACGCAAAGCCTCCTTGAAATTCCTCTCCCTCGCCTCCTCATCTGGTAACTGGTCTGAAGCATATCGTAGAAGGTTCCTGAAACGGATTCTAAACTCTCAAACACTGTATCTCCCCTGTCGAAGGGTAAGAAGCTCATGGAAACTGGATTCCTTTTATGTTGATGAAAGAAACTCTACTATAAACCTATCTCGAAACTCCTCCCATGAGATCGCTGACTCTTCACGATCCCCGAGGAACAAGAACCACTACTGCCTTGCTGCTCCACGCAGCATCGTCACAATCAAGGACACCCAGTGTTCCTTCTGAGCACAAATAGAACTGAAGCCTATCCCGACCTCCTCCAACCAGTCTTCTGCGCCTGCATCTGAAACGGAGCCCTCATACTTCTGTAGACTCTGGTGCTGAAACTCTCGGAGTGTCTTCCTCCATGTGTCATTGTCTTCAACCTCTACCCGACGGCGATCTGCCGGAATAGCCTGCTGGACATCTTCTGCGCAAACCTGACGAGGACATCGACCTGGATCCATACCTATAAAATAACAACTGTTAGAGCTCCTAAGCCAGGAATATGGAAGACTCAACATTAATAAATAATTTATTTTCACTTTTATTAATATTAGGTTAACCTATCCCATGGTCTACCCATTCAAACACAGGCATAGGGAAGAATGATGCATGATCCTTTCCTAGGTCTCTACCCTGCAACTAGTATCCCTTTGTTTTGTAGCCATTGTAAACTTAATAGTCCGTACATCAGATCATAGGGGGCCCTAAACGCCTATGTCTCAGCCGGTCTCTAGTGTTTTCCTCACTTACTAAACATGAATGACATTTTTTCCCTACCAACCCATGTAATCCCACGTGTGCCAAACTCCAAACTCCATCTTATCCCTCAACCAGAGCTCTAATACCACTCTGTCACGACCCCCTCCCCGTAAAGTGTACCACTCCTGGGCCGGCAATGTGAGAAGAGAGATATTGACCCCTGAGTCCCACCTCTAGTAGGCCCCAAGTTGGCAACTAGCATCGAGGGTATAATAAACACACAAACGGGAGGCATTGCCCTCTAAGAGCAGGCATGCAGAAGAGAGAGATAAAATAGACACCAACCAACTCCAACTCAGAACAGAAATATAAAAGGGACCCAAGTACATATATGAAATGCCATGATAAAGTAATACAAATGAAAGGGAAAACTAAAAGTACCCAAAAGAAAGTAAAACGGCAGCGACCACAAGCCCGACCTGCTCCTCCAACCACAAGCTAGTAGTAACCAGCTTGATCTCCAACCTGCTCCAAGTGACCTGAAAAAACAGTTTATATATACATAGGGTGAGTATAACAGTATACTCAGTAGGATCCTCCCTAAGACTCTAGTTCAAAAGTAATGAAATCATGCTAAAGCCCATTGAACAACAAGTGAAACTAACTTGTCACCTAAACAGGTATACTAAGCTCCCAACCTCACCTTTTCCACCCTCGCCAAGTAATGCATACAAGAATATAGCATATAATGAAAAAATTATCACGGGTACCCCGCTACTACTTCCCCACTGGTTTTCCGCTTTTACCCAATGACATACGTCCTATGCATCTCTCTCCAAAGGCTTGCCCGCAGACACCTAGGCGAAGCACCACACCATCCTTACAACCAAAAGTAACAAGGTAAGTTCTGGGATCCACCACAGCCCACATAACATGTATCATAAATCGGGAATTATACCTCAAGCCATTATATCCCATACACTGAGTAGGGATCCTCAAGCCATCACATCCTATACACGTTACACCTATAGTAGTCCATAGGATACTATATCCAGAATATATGTGTGTGAAATAACCACAAGCCATTATATCCCTCTACACACATATATGGGGAAACTAACTGTTGTGTCTGTTGGAACATGTATCTACCAAGAGAAGAGAGTAGGGCCAAAGGGGGTAGTCAGCCATTCGACATCCCATCAGAGTGTTGGGGAAAACACCCCCCCTAGGGCTCAGAATCCCCAGGGTGTTATTTTCCCTTACCGACAGGGTGGAGTAGTGTATAGAAACACAAAAATTACAGAATATATATATAACTCACATCCACACTATGGGCATTACCTAGTCATAGATACAACTACAGCTAATGTCCCTCAGACTCGAGGCTGCGACTTCTATGACTAGGTATCTTATAAGCACACACACATTTGAAGAGCTTTATTAGATTACCCCATTATCATTTTATCAGTTCCACTGTATGTTAATTATTTCTTTAAACATTAATTAACCATGAATAATTTAACATTAAACTTAATTAGCATCACACCCAATCCACTGTACCTTCCAAATTACAACCTTGTCATTATGTTTCAGCAACTCCAAACCCATGAGTTAACATCATTTATTCAATTATTCATTACAGAATTACCTTCCCACATTCCTAGGCATTCTAGAAAAACAACCTATGCAACTAAACACAAGGGGTCTCAACACAATTATTAGTTATACTACCCAATGAGTCTTTGTCGCCTATAACAAGAGCATAGACCCATTCTCCCTCGAGAAGCTAAACACGGAAAGCACTTGGCACACCCCGCGTGTCTTCGCCACTTTCAGAAGAAGGGTAAGAAAAACTAGCTGCCTTGAGCAGTGGGGAAAATTAAATCAGATAAACAACCAATCATACCACCAAACATCCAACAACCACATCCATCCCATTCCATCATCCCTGGTGTCCTCTTTGACACCCACATGCATAAACTGATGGTCGAAGAATGCTCAAGAAAACCGGGTCCATTATCCAAAAACCCACCTTAGATCTCTTCTCCTAGAAATATCAATACCAAATATCATCATATTTGGCATCCACACACTTAGATCTACCCATAACGGGAATAGATCTATGAAACAGAGAGAAGAATATAAGTAGATCTAAGAAGATCTAGGAAACCCAACAAGAACGATCACATACCTCAAGAATCCAGCTTCGATTTTCCAAGAGAAGCCTTCAGATCACCTTTGGAATGATGGGAGAACCCTCCATGACCTTATGAGACGCAAAATCCCGAGTTAGGGTCGCTTAGAAGGAAACATGAACCCTTTTAGAGGAAAAAAGAGTTAGATACACAATTTAAGGATCTAATTTAAGTGCACGCACAGTTAGTCTGCACGGGTTGACAAACCATGCACTAACCATGCATTAGCTACTACTTCGGCCACCCCTCTTGCACGGTTTGGCCACACTGTTAGAAAAACCATGTGTCACCTGTGCGAAATATATTTCCCTTTATTTTTCCCTAAAACTCCACCCAAACTCACCCCTGAGTCACTACGCCAAACCAAAGGTAGATAGAAACATCAAAAGTACCTAAAAACATAACCTGATGTTAATGTTCACAACTGCCTACCATTGGAACTGTTCAACAGAATGGGAATTTTAGCAAAGTGTTGGGGATAAGTCAGCATGACCTCCCGGAACACCTCTAACACCACATTTTCTCAAAGTAGTGGACTGGAGAGGTCCTGGCCGTTACATGAGATACCTTTCAAAACTTTCATGCCCTCGAGAATCCAAAACCCACCTATAGTGAAAATGAAATAGGTTCTGAACAACCACCCATCAATATAACTATCAAAAGAGAGAAAGACACAAAAGCAACAAATGGAGCCATCTCATAAACATGAAAGTTTCATAACCACATATGCAACATCGATACATGAAAAGAGTTAAAAATTTAACTACTCGGGGTACTGAGCAAGTATTTGTGACTCATGTTCCCAGTTACTCTCCTCCAAGCCATTGTGTCACCACAAGACACGATCTAATGGAATATAACACTCACACAACACCTTATCCTTGCATTCTTAGATCTCAACAGGTCGCTCCTCAAAGGTTGCATCATCATCAACATCAATCTCTCCCCAATCGATGATGTGAGAGTCATCGTGAAGATAACAACGGAGCTGTGATACAAGGAAAAAATCATGTATCTAAATCATATGTGGGGGAAGTTATACTCAATACGCTACAGATCCAACTTGCGCTAATACCTCGAAAGGCCCAAAAAACTGGGGAGAAAGCTTACTTACATGACCAAACCTTCGCTTCCCACGATGGGGAGTCACCTTCGAAAACACATGATCCCCATCATTAAACTCTAAGGTTATCCTTCTTTGATTAGCATAATATTTCTGATGATATTGCACTGTCTTCATCCTCTCACGAATCACCTCGACCATCTCTGTTGTATTATGCACTAGATCTGGTCCGAGAATTTCCGACTCTCCGACCCCAGTCAAACACAACGAAGAACAGCAAGGCCGACTATACCAGGCTTTAGACGGCGCCATAACAATGGTGGAGTGAAAACTATTATTGCAAGAAAACTCCACCAAGGGAATGTGCCTCATCCATGAACCTCTAAAATCATGAACACAATATCATAACATGTCTTCAAGAGTCTTGATGGTTTGCACTTTCGGACCATCCGTTTGAGGATGAAAAGTAGTGCTAAGGAATAGTTGAGAATTGAAAGCATGTTGGAGACCTCTCCACACCCAGGAGGTAAAATGAGGATCTCGATCAGAAATTATCATGCCTGGGACTCCATAAAGTATCACCACCTCCTCTAGATACTTCCTTGACAAAACTTCTACTGAGCATGACTCCTTGATTGATATAAAGTGGGACAATTTTTAAAAACTATCCACTACTGCCAAAATTGCATCTTGTCCTTCTGGTGCATGAGGTAAACTAGTAACAAACTCTATTGTGATGTCCTCCCATATCCACTAAAGAACCTATAATGGTTGGAGAAGACCACCAGGAACACAGTGTTCGGGCTTCACCTTCTAAAAGTCAAAACATCGAGACACAAACTCAGCAACTGAACACTTTATCCCAGGCTACCAAAATTGGCCCCTCAAGGGTTAGAACATCTTTGTCATGCCAGGATGTACCGCTAAAGGTGAGATACAGAACTCTCCGAGGAACGTATTTTTCATCATAAAAGGAACAAAATTCCTTCTAGGATACATCACTCGATGTTGTTCATCTTCAGTCAAACCATCAAGGGCCTCACCACAAACAACTCAGTCTCTCCAGACGTCCACCTCTAAATCTCCCAAATGGGACTCTTCCACATTCTGCATCAGGGATGACTGTACCATCATCTGAAAAAGATTTACTATACCCCCAACATCTCCCATAACAAGATGTAATGCTAACAGTTCTTCCATTACTCTCCAGGAATCACCAGATTCACGCACATAATCACTATGTGACTTTCGGCTCAGCGCATCGGCTACAACATTCCAATTTCCTAGTGTATATGATATTTCGAAGTCGTATTTCAGTAATAACTCCATCCATCGAGGTTGTAGTATGTTCAAGTCACACTTGTAGAAAACATACCTCATACTCTTATGATCGGTGAAAACCACAAAGCACCCACGAATGAGGTAATGTCTCCACAACATCATAGAAAACACCACGGCTGCCAAAACAAGAGCATGGGTGGAATAGTTGAGTTCATGGGGAAGCAACTTCCAAGTCCCATAAGAAACAAATAACCACTAATTAATGAGAGAACAGCCTAACCCCAAATGTTAAGCATCATAGAAAACATCAAACAGAACTCCCTCAGCGAGAAGACAAAGGACTGGATCACATACTAACTTCTCCTTTATATACTCGAAAGATGCATGGCACTGATCATTCCATATGTATGTCCGATCCTTCCTAGTCGAAGATGTTAGATAGTTTCAACTCGTTAGAAATTGGCTACGAACCTCTTGTAGTAGCTTGCGAGACCAAAGAAACTTCACACATTTGACACTATATTGGGGGCTGCCCAAGATAAAACTGCTTCTATCTTTGATGGATCCACATCCACTATCTGTTGGGACCCAACATGCCCCAAAAAACATACATCTTGAGCCCAAAACTCACACTAAGACAACTTCCCAAAGAGTTGATGTTGACGAAGGACTCCCAAAACGACGTGTAGATGCTCTGCATGCTCCTCCTCAGACGTGGAGTACACAAGGATTTCCACGATGAAAACAACCACAAACTTGTCTAGGAAGTCACAAAACACATAGTTCATCAATACCATGAATACATCTTGAGCATTCTTCATGCCAAATGACATTACCAAGAACATATAATAACCATGATGAAAACGGGAATTAGTCTTCGTGATATCCTCATATTTCACACGCATCTGATGATATCCTGACCGCATGTAAATCTTTGAGAACCATCCTGTAGACTTCAAATGAACGAATAGATCATCAATCCATGGATAAGGATAGGGATTCATTATATTCACTTTTTTTAAGTGATGATAATTGACACACAACCACAAACATCCATCGGACTTCTTCATGAACACAACTGGTGCACCCCACGGTGGCACACTTGGCTGAACAAAACCGCACTTTAACAGACCATCAAGCTATATATTCAGCTCTCGTAAATTAGAAAGGTCCATCCTATACGGAGACATAGAGATAAGATATGATCATGGCTATAGCTCGATACCATACTCGATCACTCATCGAGGTAGTAATGCTACAACCACTTCTCGAAAGACATTAGGGTACTCCCCTATGACCCAAGGAAACGCCAACTGGTGGACTTCTGAAGAACTCAGCTTCATCTCAGCCACCATGGATGATAAGGATGGAACACGCCTATGACCCATCTGATGGTCTCTCTCACCAATAATCAACAATCGCTCTCCGTCCGCACCAAATAAAACGGTCTTCTTCTTTAAGAAATCCATGATAGCCAGCACCGAATACAACCAATCCTTTCCGAGGATGACATCATATGGCTATATTCATAATCATAAGAAATCTCCCCAAGACAGGTGTTTCACCCACACTAGCTCGCAGTATCTAAATACTTTAATCAAGTCAGCTCAACCTCCAACTGGCGTAGTCAACACCAAGGGCACTGGAAGCCTCTCTACCTCAAGTCCCAAAGCATGGACAAGGGTAGGTGATATGATGAGTGTGTTTTTCCTAAATAAAAAAAGGCATACATCATGGTAGAAAACAAGAAAAGGGTTCCTCGAATGATATCTGGCTCACCAGGAGCTGGAAACGCTAGAGCATGAAGCTGACCACAACCTCCTTCACGACCTCTCTAACTCTGATGACAACAACCACCACGAACACACTCTTCTCTCTGAGGATGGGGAGCGTCATGGGGCTATACTCTGCCTGACCCGTCTACCCTCTGGTGATCTAAAGTTGGTCTAACATTCTGCTACTGCTGCCTCGGCTGGAACTACCTCAAAGGTGGATCCTAGAGCGTAGCGCCCGGTGCATGATGACATCTCTAAAAGGTCGATAACTCTTGCTGCTGATGGCCACGACCACCACAAGAAAAAATTATCTTGATCTCTTGGCATAAGCCTAAGAGTTTCATCCTATAGATAAATGAGATGTGAAGTGTTGGGACCTACCCCAGTATGAATGGAAACTCTTCTGCCCTGAAAACTGGGAACCCCATACCACATCTCTACTTCATGAGGATTCATGATGATTCCCCTATCATGATGATATTGTCCTAGAAAAAGTCCTCTCAACAACCTCTGCCCTCTCCAATACCTCTGGATATGTTTTTAGCATAAATGGGGTGACCTGGCACTGGTTCTCTTGATGCAAAGCCTCCTCGAAATTTCTCGCCCTGGCCTCCTCATCTTGAAACATGTCCGAAGCATATCGTAAAAGGTTCCTGAAATGGAACCCAAACACTCGAACACTGGATCTCCCCTGTCCAAGGGTATGAAGGTCTTGGAAAATGGATGCCTTCGCATTTGATGAAATAAAATCGACTCTAAACTTGTCTCGGAACTCCTCCCATGAGATCACTGACTCCTCATGATCCCCGAGGAACAATAACCGCCACTGCCTTGCTGCTCCACACAACATCGTCACAAAAAAGGTATCCCAGTGCTCCATAGGATCACGAGTCGAACTGAAGCCTATCTCAACCTCCTCTAACCAGTCTTCTGTGACTGCATATGAAATGTACCCCTTGTACTTTTGTAGACTCTGGTGCTGAAAATATCATAGTTTCTTCTTCCAAGTGTCATCATCGTCAACCTCTACCCTGCGGTGATCTTCTGGAATAGCCTGCTTGACATTTTCTGTGAAAACCTGACGAGGATGTCAACCTAGAGCCATACCTGTAAAATAACAACCATTAGAGCTCCTAAACCTATAATATGGAAGACTCAACATTAATTAATTAATTGTTTCCTTTTATTCATTTTATGTTAACATATCCCATGTTCTACCCTTTCAAACTTAGGAAAAAAGAAGAATGATGCATGATCTTTTCCTAGGTCTCTACCCTGCAACATGTATCACCTTGATTTGTAGTCATTGTAAACTTAAAGGTTCATACATCAGATTATAGGGGGCTCTAAACGCCCATGTCGCAACCAGTATCTAGTGTTTACCTAACCTGCTAAACATGAATGACACGGTTTCACTACCATCCCATGAAACATCCCCTGTGCCTAACTCCAAACTCTATCATATCCCTCAACCAGACCTATGATACCACTCTGTCAAGACCCCCTCCCCAAAAAGGGTACCCTTCCTGGGCCGGAAATATGAGAAGGGAGACAACGACCCCCGAGTCCTGCCTCCAGTAGGACCTGGGTTGGCGACTAGCACTGAAGGTATAATTACACACAAAATGGTAGGCGTTACCCTCTAAGAGAACACATGCAGAAGAGAGAGATAAGATAGACACCAATCAAATCCAATGCAAGGGCACATATGTAATTCCATGAAAAATAACTACAGCTTAACTAGGAAAAATCTACAAGTACCCAAAAGAAAGAAAAAACAGTAGAAACCACAAGCCCGAACAGCTCCTGCAACCACAAGATCGTGAACACCAGCCTGATCTCCAACCTGCTACAAGTGACATGAAAAACAGTTTATATATACATAGGGTGAGTATAATAGTATACTTAGTAGGATCCTTCCCGAAGCCTCTCTTGAAAAAGTAAAGAAAGCATGCTATAGCATAGTGAACAACAAGTGAAACTAAGTCATCACCTAAATAGGTATACTAAGATCCCAACCACACCATTGATACTCTCACCAAGTAACTCATACAATAATATATCAAATAATAAAGAATATCAAGGGTAACTCGCTACTACTTCCCCAATGGTTTGCCACTTTGACCCAACGTCACATGTCCTGAGCATCTCTCTCCAAAAAGGATTGCCCGTAGACACCTGGCCAAAGCATCACAATGTGCACCACATGTAACAAGAAGGCTTGCCCGTAGAGACCTGGGTGAACCACTGCACCATCCTCACAACCAAGAGTAACCAAGTAGTTTTCGGGAGCCACCATAGCTTGAATAGATTGTATCATACATCGGGTATTATTCCTCAAGCCATTATAGCCCATACACTGAGTAAGGATCCTCAAGCCATCACTGCCTATACACGTTACACCTATAGTATTCCATAGGATACTAAATCCAGAATATATGTGTGTGAATAACCACCAGCCATTACATCCCTATACACACATATATGAGGAAAACTAACCGCTGTTTCTACCAGCACAAGTATCTACCAAGAGAAGATAGCGGGGAAAATGGGGTAGTCATCCATTCACCCTCCTATGAGAATGTTGGGGAAAACACCCCCCATGGCTCAGAATCCCCACGGTGTCAGTTTCCCTTACTGATAGGGTGGAGTAGCATATTGAAACACATAAGTACAGAATATTCTATATCTCAAAACCACACTATGGTAATAACCTAGTCTTAGACTCTTCTGCAGCTAACGTCTCTCGGACTCCAGGCTTCCACTTCTAAGACTAGGTATCCTATAAGCATAAAATAATTTAAAGAACATTATTAGATTACTTCATTCCGTTTTTATCTATTACACTTTACATTAATTAATTCATTAAACATTAATTAACCATGAACTATTCCACATTAAACTTCATTATCATCACACCCATAGTCCACTGTCCCTTTAAAATTAATAACTCATCATTATTTTCCAGCAAACTCCAACCCCATGGGTTAACACCATTTATTCAAATATTCATTACAGAATCACATTCCCATATTCCCAGGCATTTTAGAAAAGCATTCTATGCTACTAACACAAGGGGGATCAACACGGTGATTAGATGTATTACCCGTCGAGTCATTTCTGCCTATAACAATAGTGTAGACCCATCCTCCCTCAAGAAGCTATACACAGAAAGCACGTGGCATACCCTGCGCATATTCGCCTCTTTCTTGAGAAGGGTATGAAAGAACATTTTCCTTGATCGGCGGGGAATAATAAAGCAGATAAACAACGAATGAATCAGCAAGCATCCAACAATCACAACCTTCTTATTCCATCATCCCTGGGGTCTTCCCCAACACCCACATGCATAAACCAATGCATCTCACCACTCTAGGTGTTATCTGATGCCACAACCAAAAGGCCTCTATGCCCCTACATATCACAACACCCTTCCATGGTCACGTCTCAACAGAAGTTGCAGGAAAAACAACCATCACGTCAATTGGACTATGTCCCTTTAATAATAAAGTGGGTAACTCAGAACCCTTCAAGGAATTATCAAACAATCAAATTCTTTAATCCATCATAAATTAACAGATTTATAATTTGTTGGTTCCAACATCGGGTAACCAAATTAGTATGCTATAATAAATGACAAATCATTATTACTACTCCAATTTGATTAACAAAAAATTACAACATGGACCAGATTCTTTTCCATGCCTCTTTATCTTTAGCCAAACAATTATCAATTAATCCTAGTTTTTGTATATTTCCAATTTCCATAAAAAACAAACAGCTAAACAATGAAAGCGTAGATATCACACTATCTAGAAAAACAAGAGGCAATAACATAGGATCGATAACAAATTCTTTATCCGATTCAAAAAATTTATGATGTCAATTCCATTTTCATCCAGTGAGATAAAACATGCTAAAGATACAGTTTCCCATAAAAGAAAGAGTAGCAATGAATCCAGTACCTCAAAGGATTTTTACGAAAACCACAACAAATGAAGAATTCTCAAGCAAAAAGGATCGATTCTCCAATAACCGGCCATAGATCTCTTCTCCTAGAAAAATCAAGACCAAATATCATCATATTTGGCATCCAAACACTTAAATCTACGAATAATGGGCATAGATCTAAAAAACCGAGAGAAGAGGAGAAGTAGAACTAAGTAGATCTAAGAAATCAAACGAGAATGATCACATAAGTTAATAATTCGGCTTTGACTTGCCAATAAAAACCTTCAGATCACCTCCAGAACGATGGGCGAACCTGTCCTTGACATTAGGAGAAGCCAAATCCCGAGTTAGGGTCACTTAGGAGGAAAAACGAACCCTTTTAGAGGCAAACGTGATTGATTCACAATTTAAGGATCTAATTTTTGTGCCGACATAGTCAGTCTACACGATTTGACAAACCGTGTGCTAAACGTATGTTAGCTACTGCCTTGGCCACCCCTCTTTCATGGTTTGGCCACACAGTTAGACAAAACGTGCACCACTCATGCGAAAGCTATTGCCCTTTAGTTTTCCCTAAAAGTCCACCCAAATGCACCCCCCAAGTCACTACTCCAAACCAATGGTAGTTAGAAACATCAAAATACCTAAAAATGTAACGTCATGTAACATTTCACAACTGCTTACCGTTGGAAATATTCACCAGAATGGGAATTTTGGGAAAATGTTGGGGATATGTCACCTTGACCTTCGAGAACACCTCTATCACAACATTTTTCACTATGCAATGGACTGGAGAGGTCATGGCCATTAAAAAATATATAGAAAAAAACCATAGGTATTAGACTATGTATAATTAAACATATCTAAATTTTGGTATCTATATTAATTGTGTAATAGCTCGGAACTCTCCGGTTCATTACTTTGGGAAAATGTGGTGTTGGAGGTGTTCCGGGAGGTCAAGGTGACTTATCCCCAACAATTTTCCAAATTTCAAGTTCTGTGAACAGTGTTTCCAGTTTTATGAACAGTATCGGTTGGTGAACAATGTATATATCGGTAAGGTTCAGTGAACAGTGTTTCTATCGGTGAGGTTCTATCGGTAGAATTCTATCGGTAGACTTGAACAGTGTTTCTATCGATGAGGTTCTATCAGTGGATTTCTATCGGTATACTTGAACAGTGTTTCTATCGGTGAATTTTTAACGGTGACATTATAACGGTAGACTTGAACAGTGTTTCGAGAATGGTAACCTTCTAACGGTGACCTTATGACGGTAGACTTGAACAGTGTTTCTAGAACTGTAACCTTTTAACGGTGACCTTATAACGGTGGAAATGAATAGTGTTTCCAGAACGGTAACCTTCTAACGGTGACCTTATAATGGTGGACTTGAACAGTGTTTCCAAAACGGTAACCATCTAACAGTGACCTTCTAACGGTGGACTTGAATAGTGTTTCCATCTTCCTATAGCTTCGCGCCTTTGACATTTCCTATGACGTATGATACATTTAAAGACTTATTTTAAGGACTCTTATGGACGATTCAAGTTCCATAAATCCTATATTAATTATTCCTATGGCTCAGGATTTTAAACCGTCACCTCGTTAAATCTTCAAAAAAAAGAACCAGATATCATTCTCCCTTGTTCTTTCCCTTTGTGCTCAGCTAAGAGACACTAAAACCTTACATTCATTCCCATAGGAGTTTCACAATCAATCCCTAATCCTCATATTGGTTCCACTCTATTTTGGATTCAAACGAGCTGTGTCAGTTAATCTTCCCTATTAGGTATGTTGTATCATCGTTATTTTGGGGATAATCTTCTCCTATTCTCCTTTCTATATTATAGCATGTAATCTCCATGCTTATAATGGGGTTTTCATTGGGTTTTGTTGTTGATGTGGTACTGTGGCATATTTGGGTGGATGCAGTTGTCATGAGAGGAGGATTATGACCTGTTGTGGGGATAAAGAACGTCAAGAACTCTTCGAGGTAGGGGATTCATGGCTTCTCTAATTGTATATGTGCAATTGTAAAATTAGCATGATTTAGCCCTTTGGATCACAATGAAATTGATCCAATTAAATACTTGAACCTGATTTAAAGAATTGGTTGATCGTAGGTTGTTGATTTGTACCGTGATAACGGTTTGACTCATGTTTTTCTAGATAATGTGATATCTTTGATTTTATTTGACTATTTGTTCATTTGTGATGGAAATTGATAATGAACATAAAGCTAGAATTAATTGTAAATTAATTGGATAAAGATAAAGAGGCATGTAAATGAATAAGGTTTTGTCGTTGTTGTAGTTGTTCTAATTTGATGTTAATCAAGTTAGGGAAGTAAGAATGGTTGTCTAATTGTGATAACTTACTAACTAGGTCTCCTGTAATTGGAACCTATGAATAACAAATCTGTTAATTCAATATGGATTAAAGAACAGGTTGTGTGAGAATTTCGTAAAAGGGTTCTGAGTTACCCTCTTGATTGTTAAATGGTCAAGATCCCATTGATGTGATGTTGTGTTTTCTTTCTGCTTGTGCTATGATGTGAGCCTAGATGGATATTGTGATATGTGGAGGCATGGGGAGTTGTGGTTGTCACAGCCGATGATGCCTAGAGTGGCGAGATTCATCCGTTTATTGATGTGGGTGTCCGGGAGGACACCAGGGATGATGAAATGGGATGGATGTGGTTGTTGGTTGTTTGGTGGTTTGATTGGTTGTTTATCTGCATTAATTTTCCCCACTGCTCAAGGCACCTAGTTTTGCTTACACTGCTTCCGAAAGTGGAAAAGAAATGCAGGGTATGCCATGTGCTTTCTGTGTTTAGCTTCTCGAGGGAGAATGGGTTCCTGATCTTGCTATTGGCCACAAAGACTCTATGGGTAGTATAGCTACTAACTATGTTGAGACCCCTTGCGTTTAGTAGCATAGGTTGTTTTTCTAGAATGCCTGGGAATGTGGGAAGGTAATTATGTAATGAATAATTGAATAAATGATGTTAAATCATGGGGTTGTAGTTGCTGAAACATAATGACAAGGTTGTAATTTGGAAGGTACAATGGATTGGGTGTTATGCTAATGAAGTTTAATGTTAAATTATTCATGGATAATTAATGTTTAAAGAATTAATTAACATATAGTGTAATTGATAAAATGATAATTGGGTAATCTAATAAAGCTCTTCAAATGTTGGTGTGCTTATAGGATACCTAGTCTTAGAAGTCGCAGCCTGGAGTCTGAGAGATGTTAGCTGTAGTTGTATCTAATACTTGGTAATTCCCATAGTGTGGTTGTGAGTTATATATATATTTTGTACTTTTTGTGTTTCTATATGCTACTCCACCCTGTCGGTAAAGGAAACTGACACCCCGGGGATTCAGAGCCCTTGGGGGGTGTTTTCCCCATCATTCTGATGGGAGGTCAAATGGATGACTACCACCTTTGGCCCCGCTCTCTTCTCTTGGTAGATACATGTGCCAACAGGCACAACAGTTAGTTTCCCCATATATGTTTGTAGAGTGATGTAATGGATTATGGTTATTTCACACACATATATTCTGGATATAGTATCCTATGGACTACTATAGGTGTAACGTTTATAGTATGTGATGGCTTGAGGATCCCTACTCGGTGTATGGGATATAAGGGATTGATGTATAATACCCGATGTATGATACACATTATGTGGGCTGTGGTGGCTCCCGGAACATACTTGGTTACTTTTGGTTGTGATGATGGTGTGGTGCTTCGCCCAGGTGTCTGCGGGAAAGCCTTTGGAGAGAGATGGATAGGATGTATGTCATTGGGGAAAAGCAGAAAACCAGTGGGGAAGTAGTAGCAGGGTACCCTTGATATTATTTTTAATTATATGCTATATTCTTGTATGTGTTACTTGGAGAGGGTGGCCAAGGTGAGGTTGGGAGCTTAGTATAAAATAAATTAATAATATATAAACCTCATGATGATAGATATATAAAAATTACTAAAAATTATCTCATATATAGTAATGATCATGTCATGTGTCTAAAAATAATAAAAACATGTTTAAAACAAATGTTACAATACATGTATCTGACTACAAAAAATTACAAAAAACCTTTATATCTTGATATCATCATGAGCCTCACCTCGATCTGATGCTCCACTATTACTAATCATGATAGAGATTCATGTGTTTAATTGTGGGTGTGAAACCTAATTAAAATCCATCCAAATATTTTGTTTGGGTACTAAACGGTAGCCCAAATTGGGTGTGTTAAACAATATCAATAGATCAATAGAAAATGTGT
The DNA here is from genome assembly GCA_963277665.1 of Viscum album. Lineage (NCBI taxonomy): Eukaryota > Viridiplantae > Streptophyta > Magnoliopsida > Santalales > Viscaceae > Viscum > Viscum album. The sequence goes on from OY728160.1 coordinate 573,892,604, forward strand.
CCATAAAAATTAATGGATATTAATTTAATGATAAGTAAGATTAAAATATATATCTCATATTAGGTTAAAATATTTGGATCATTCGCATAAAATATATACAAAAATAAGTGATATTGTAAAACCCAACAACTCTACCTATAAAACATGTGTTACAATCCAATAACTAGGTAGGTTTAAGTATAATTATTTAAAAAACTTATCTCAACATATAATGACTACATATTATAACAGATGGAATTTGAATATATTCTATAAATTAATTCAACCACGAAGATGTTGTATAACTATGAGTCACACATATACCATGGTTCGGAGGTACAATCTATCATGTCACCTTTACCATGACTCTTATATATAATCAGAAATATCAGACCCCTCAATGCTAGTTCTGAGGTGTAAATAACCGTGGAATCATCATCATGACCTAGGTTAATCTCTGTGGAAATAAAATTATTCTTTAATTGTGGTCCATGGAGAATATCAACATACCCTTCCCACATTGATCCAAAAAAATAGATGAAAGTGATAGTAAGTCCCATATAATCGCATATAATCAAAACCAAATGAGAATTTATGTCTATGGATTTCTCTACCACGATCATAACTGATGGTGTAGCACACCCATGGTTTCCTTGGGAAACAGCCATTACTCAATTTTTTTTACCAATTCAATAATTTAAATTCAATGAGTGTATCCAATCATATCACAATTCAAATTCAATTTCATTAAACATGTTTTCCCACTAATTTAACCATTCCATATAATTCATTTTAATCAAATGCATGAACACTCAAAGGACGCAAACTATCTCATTATAAAATAGTTATATTTAGTACAATTAGTATAGTATTTCTCTAACTAATAATCTATTAGTACACAACATTGGTTGTCAAAAAAGGCGTATACATGTGTAATTCGAATGACGCATCCCATGGATGGCCTTTGTTGGGGAAAACCTCCAAAAATCCACACAGGTTTTCAATGGAAGCCTAATAGGTTCCAAAATGTTAAATTTAAAAATATAATGCATTTTTCGGGTGACACCATAATTACTAGCATGTAGAACCATAGAAAAAATCCTTATAAAGCACAAAAATTCATAAAATTTTTATAAACCACGTAGTGTAGGTCCATAGGAGAGTGAACATCCATATTCATATTTTGATTCAATATATATCCAGAGAAAAACGAAAACGGTTCAACTATAAACAAATAGAAAAAATTAGTATTCACCAAAATAACTATATTGATACAAAGGATAATGGAGAATATCACAAAAGGGATTGAATAATCATTGGCAGTGATCCAATGAAATTAAGAACTACTGATTCCATGATCCGAGAATGAAATGGTATTAAATCCAATGATTTTGATTTTGAAAGAGATTTATATGGTGTAATGTTGTCAAACAATGGAACGAAAAATATGTTTTGTTTTTAAAACATTTTATTGTTTACATATACATTTCCCAAAAAAATCATTGTCTGCACAATTTTACTAACCCTCTGTATTTGATTCCAACACCTCTTTCAAAAACCTCAGGTATAATTCCATGGGGGTGAACCTCTATACATCCAATTTCCTTATAAGATGCATCCTGTAGAACCCCACTATCAAACAACACACTTTTATTAGTAACTATATGACCTTACTCACATAGTTTCTACTAACATTACACCCATCCAAATTTTTCCAGGGTGGGGGGGGGGTTCTAGGCTCTAAAAAATGCTTAGACACCCCAATACCCCAATGTCCCCAATGGTTATTCACATTAGGCCGCAAAAATTAATTTAAACTAAAAAAAATATTTGTACCACTCATGGAATCCTAGGACCTTACGATAATAATTCGAATATTTAGATTTCATAATAATATTCATTAAATTATGTTATATGGTAATGATAAAACAATCTTACGAGATACATATGTGGTTCGACTTTCAATTACTAGGGGATCCTAATAAATATTATTAAATATCATGAATCCCACATATTGAGATCTATAAGAAGATAATCCTTTAGAATGAAAATTCTAAAAGAATAACACATTATTAATATGAAATTTAAAAATTACATCACTGGGAATGTATAATGATTTTTTGACATGAAATAATTACTAATTTGTATCTCATTTAATCCTATATGAGACTAGATAGAATAAATGATTTATTTACTCGTATTAATGTAGATATTGTAAGATTGATCATAATCTTTATGTAATTAATTAAACAATTTAGATATAATTTATCACTTTGATGTTAGGAACCAAGATATCAATAGGAAATTATGTGATATTAAAGGTTTAAAATAAATATATGGCCCTAGTATTTTATATATTAAGGTATCTCATAAATTTATAGATAAATAATTCATTTACAAATGATATGCATTTACGTATAAATACTACTCAATGAGATATTATTTTTAATAATATTATATTATATTATATTACATTAAAGGTATTTTATTCTGAGGAATGTTATTCACCATTTAGGGGAAATGATATGCTTCTACATGTATCTCTTCAAATCCATCATATGTTGATATTCTATAGAAAAATTAATTTATTTTAAAAAATATATATTTTATTTTTCCACATCAATAAAAAGTGTTAGTATTAAAAAATTTGTATATGACACATTCAATAGTTGTTTGAATTATAATTATTCCAGTGAGGCATGAATATTCAAAATACTGATATATTGAATGATGAATGTATCGTGATTATGGAATGTTTTACATTATTATACACTATGATTTTTTTTGTTCTTTAAAAGGGAATTTTATCCATGTATATACAATATGATAGGTTATAGCTTCATAGATCACATGATTATTTAATGAGATGATATGTTAACAATGGATATAAGTTATACTAGTTTGATAATTAGTTAAGAAATTATTAAATGAACATATCACCATGAATTTCTATGGTGAATCTGCCTACATTATTAGGATCAAGATATATAGATATTTATATATATATATATAATACCTTTTTTAATATATTTTTACTTACATAAATTAATTTTTAATACAATTATTCTAGATGATGTAATAAAAAGTGGATCTTTTTCAATCATACATGACACAATCATTGATAATATTTTCAACATATTTAATGATTGGATATTTTATTTAATCTATGATATTTATATTAAATTTGGGTTAACATTATCATGAATATATTAAAACAATTATATAGTAAATTTATATACATTAAATATGTATATAGTATACATAGATGATTATAAGCATGTTTTGAAGTGATATAAAAGTTATTTTGAGATCGATAAGTATAATACTATATCAATGGTAAAATATAGGGACTATAATGTAAAATATAAGATCAATTTTAATAGTGGATATTGATTATTGAAATTATATAGATCATATTTTCTAATTCAAAAAAACAAGTGTTACCTATATATTCTTGAAGAATAATCTATATTAAATTTTTTTATTTTGGCTATATACTTATTTTTGGAATTTATAACAACCACGTAAAATAATTTAGACATAGTGATGAAATAAATACCTCATTAAAATAATGAGAATCACGTGTTTGGTTAGTATTTCATGAAATGTTAATTTTCTTCCATCGTGAGAGATTGGTATATTTTAATACATTTAAATAAATTTATTCATTTTATTATTTGATCATTAATTTTTACATGTCACCATATTTCCAAAAATTATATATAAATCTGGGAAAATGATATGATAATTTTATTAGGATATTAATCAATATAATATGTTATATTAGTTCCCTACAATAATGTTCATATATATCGATGATGAAAATATTATAAAATATATTTATTTGTTTCTAGATAAATCTATGGGAATCGAAAAAATTATTTACCTATTTTTCCTGTTTTGTAGTGCAATATGCACTAGTATATATTCCCAAGATGTTCTCATATAATAATCTCAATATAGATATTTCATTATAATGAAATTACAAATAGTTTCCCTACATTATTAATGGTTAATTGAATTTTCTATCATTTAGATTGTTTATTTTACCTTTTACATGATATAATTATTATTGTGCATCATGAATAATATACATTTTGACCTAAAAATAGGATAAAGTATATAATCGTAGTAATGTAGCATGTGTTACAAGTTACATGACTTGTCTATAATTAATTGAATTATCATGATATATTTTTTGTATTTTATGTAATATATTATGATATAATTGACTATATGACTGATATAAAACATTCTGAGACAAATCCATGAACACAGTAGTTAATAGGAATTTTATTCTCAGAATGTTAAATTAATAGATATTATATATATATTATGGTTAAAATATATCAATATTTCCTGATGATATATCATTTTTAAAGGACATTATATTATAATCAATAACTAAATTTTGGATTCTCAAAGGATAAAAATATTGTATATTCGAGTCCACAATGTGTTAATAAATACCAATTTATTTACAAGATTTATTGTTCATATTATAATGTTCCTAAATATCATAACATTAATTTCTCAAACACTAATTAGTGATTTGAATATTATCTCTAATTAAATTACTAAAAAAATGCATTATTTACATGTGTGATAATGGATTATATTATATTATTTATTTATTAAATAAATGAATGAATGAAATATTTATTCATTATATATGATAATGTAAATTTTTTTAATAATATTTTTTTATAATCCAATATTTGATAATATTTGAAATAATCATCCCTCTACAATATAACTTCTGATATAGAATATAATATATTTCAACAATAAGTTAAAATTAGTAATGGATTTTTAGTACCCCCGGTTTGAGGTATGTGGCCATTGCTTATTAATTTTTTGTGTTTGAAGTGCATGAGATGAGTTGGGAAGAGGTTGGGAGAGTTTGGAATGGTTTTGGATGAGTTTGAGGCTTTTAAAGGGGTGCACATCTTGAAAATGGTTAGTGGAAACTGTGCGGATTCCCTAGAAAACTGTGCAAGGGAGACAGCAGGCTTTGTATATCCTGCGCACGATTTTCCAAGTCGTGCGAGGAAACTGTGTCGACCCTCGCTCTCAAATCAATAGTGTGCGCACAGTTAGCACACCGTTTTCCAAACTGTGTGGGCTAACCGTGCGGCCACTTAAAAATTGGGTTATAAGTTCTGGGATCCCTTGGGCGTAACCTATTTCAATCTAGTCATCCTCCCACTCGAGCCACACATGGTATTTTGGGTTCACAGGGGTTAAGGGTGCTCTCCCACTCATTTTCAAAGGGTTTCAAAGGGGTTTAAAGGCAGATTGAAGGGGGTTTGTCCTGGGAAAGTCTCTCCTCTTGCTTCTCTTGAGTTTTCTTCAAGATCTACATCCCTCTCTTTCATGGTTTTCTATATATACACTTGTTGTTTGTAGATCTAGGTTTTTTCCTTGGATATTAAAATTTAGGCTTGTGGATGTTAGAGAAGGGGATATAAAGAGGTTTCAGTGGTGCGTTCACCGGAGTTGAGGTGTGGTGGCTTGTGGGTCGATTTCTAGGGAACCCTAAAGGTAGGTGGCTTCTCTCTCAACTCCACTTTGTTAGAACTAATGGTTGGTCACAATTAATTTTTTGTTATTAAAATTAATTGTTTTTTATGTGTGAAATTGGTTATAAATCCCCTGTGTGAGGTTTTGGGGATTTTTGTGAAAAAGAGATTTGCGGGTGAAACGCTATTTTTGTGGATTTTAAATAGAGATTTTAAAATGGGCTGCTATGGTTTATTTGTGAAAATGATTTATGCAAATGGTTTTAAATAAAATTTGTGTGTTGTATTGAATTTTTGTTTGGCATGGAAAATGGTTTTCAATGAATGGGTGATTTATTGAAGTGGATTGATATGCAATGGAATTTGATGATTGCATGTGGTTGTGAACTTGGTTGGTTATATGCTTGTCATTGGATTGTTTTGAATGTTGTGTGGAAGTGGAGAGAAGTACCACTATAAAAAGGGGATGAATAGTGGATGGCAGGGCCACCATCAATGGTAAGTGGATAGGAAGTGCTGCTTGGTGTGAATGGGTGAACAGGTTGGACGGAAGCTCCACCATTGGGTTGTTTTTTTGTCGTTTTTTGTGCATTAATTTGCAAGATGGAATTTTTGTGCTAATGGGTAAATGATGAGATCGATTTTGGCATGCTTGGTGGGATTTCCCTTGGTTTCTTGGGTTGTATGTGATGGCTTGGTAAGAGAATGGTTGGCCTATGGAAATGGATGAACTCGGGAGTATTTTATATAAAATTTTGTACTTAAATGTGCTAACGGTTTTATCCTAGTGGCGTGTGTAGGGAAGTCATTTTCAAAAATCCTACTGAGTTTTAGTACTCACCCCCTGATTTGTCATGTTGGTGTCTTTGCAGATGTTGTGTACCATGACGTGGGAAAAGGTAAGGCATCTCCATCCATTAGTGGAGCTTTGTGATCCATTGGTGGAACATGGAGCGAGGATCTTGGTGTTGAGCTGTGGTGGTGACATGGCTCGTGGGGTTTGGCTGATTAGTTTCTGCAGTGTACTCAGATGTTGTGTGGACATGTCCTGTTGTATTGGTTTTTAGTTGTGTTGTGGAACAACTTGGTTGTCTTTTGGGAATGCATGGTTGGGTAATTCAATTGACATGCATCATATTGTAGTTGTTAGTGGATGGTTTGTTTGGTTTTTTCTTAAGTGAAAATCATTCCCCAACTTGATATTGAAGCCCTCGGCATTCATTGCCAACCATTGGCATCTTGGGAACGTCTCTTAAGGCTAAGTATCCCTCACCACCTCCTCAAGCCAATGTGGTAGGGGTGGGGTGTTATAGGATTAATTTGAATCAATAATGATAAAATTGAAGATGTCATGAATTCCATTCATAGATTTATGAACTTTTTGTGGCTATCTACTGAGGAATTCTTATTTGGATTTCTGAAGATTTACAAGTATTAAAGTAACCACGGACTATCTCAATGATGTATATACTTAGAGAAACTATAATAAAAAAATTAAAATGTTACATGAATTTATTTCATATAAATAAATAATTATAAATTACAGGTAATGATAATATTAAATGATAATTTTCACCTTCATCATATTTGGATATAAAAATTTAAATTTATAATGTGCCATATGTCTTCCACTTATTGGCCCTTAATTATTTATTGGTCTACCATACATAAAATACAAGAAATAATATCCACAAAAATCATTAATCTATTTGTGGTGGTAAAAAATAATTTACATATAATGGATTCTATCATTCCAAAAAAATCATTCTAGCATTTAGCGTATAATAATCATCCACCACAACCTCTTAAAAATATGATACCATCACATAAGATATTCCATTAGATCCCTCCGAACCAAATGATTATAGTGGGGAAAGAATAAAAAATAAATATCAGCGAGTAATGTATATTTAAAATATAAATTATAATATATTGTTATTAAAAATATAATGAGTTTAATGGTACGACATAGTAGATGAAATTTGATGTTACATGTCAAGTCAAATTTCTTCTTAGCATTATATAACCCCATGGATTAAGGGACATTTAATTTTCATTATTATTATATATACTAATGTTATTTCACCATATAATCACTATATGATATGTTTTGTTTGTAAAAATTTACAATTTTTTTGTGATAAGCTATTATAAAGTGTTTTTCACGAAATTATGTGTTTTCATAATAAATATATTTCATCAGAAAATTATTGTAATATGTGAATTCATCAAATTCATTAAATTTTTTGAGTAGAATATAATACGAGAGGGTAATTTATTAAATGAGTTGAAAATTTATCATTTGGGTAGCTATTACTAATAGGATACTAGGAAATATGTTTTTATCAAAGGAAAACATTATATGAATAAACTCTATCCTTCTTGTAGAATTTTATATTCCAAAAGAAATTGACATTTTAATGTTTTCTGTATGTTATATATCATACCAAAAGGAAAAATAAAATATAATAAATTATTTTATTTATATTAATTATCATACGATGAAATATTACCATATGTAGTGCATAAATTTTTTATGAGTTCAGAATGTCTAGATGACGATACATGAAAAAGAAAATTATCATAAATATTGATTTCATATGATATAAACATATATGACATTGTGTATGGAAAATATTTAGATTATGAAATAGTGTTTCTAGTTTGATTATATTACCAATTTATGATTATCTTATGAAAATATGTTATATAATATGATGTGCATTATAATCAAAAAAAACATTATTTCAAAATAATTGTTTTCTCTTATGATTTAGTTCAGACATTTGGATAATTATAATGGTATTCAAATAAATGAAATGGAAAATATGAATATAATACACATTGATGTCATATTCATTCAATGTGTGTATTTTTAGTGTATTCATTCACTAATTAGATGTGTTTATCATAGTTTTAGTAACATAAAAAATTTGCACAACTAATTTTCTACACATCATAAATTTTTATTGTTGGGTGATGAATTATTAATTATATTCTACATCTACTTCCATGAATTTATATGGTTCTATTGAAGACATTTATTATAGTCAATTATTATCTATAGGATTTTAGGTTTGGAATATTATATTAAACCTATGAAATTTTCTATCCTTTTTTAATTATTATATATTCTCTTGATTTTTGATGTATATATGGGGTTTTTTTAATTTAAAATATAGAGATTTTAATATTGATATGAATTGATAAAAAAATTACACTGAAAAATTAATGTACTCTCTGAGGAAAAAATATACTATTCTCTTTACTTGTACATACATGATATTCATTACTTTATGTGGATTGGAAACACTTTTATAAATTGTTATTATTTGAAAATATTATATTTTGGAGAAAAAATTTTATACAAGTCATTGAATCCCCATTGTTGTTTTAGAATAACATTTTATCTTTTACCAGTTGTATCATGAATCATTAATCTAAAACAAACACTCAATTATACACCATTATCTTCTATAATAACATCAAATCAATTTTTTTAATTAGGGATATCCCTATAACATCACTTCGAATCTATTTCTAACATGTTTCAATTTCGTGAAATCAAAAATATTTATTTTAGAAAAAAATACATAGTAAGAATAAATAATCTCTCAGAGAGATAATTGGTGATGTGGAAAACTAAATTTCCATTCCCTAAACAATAATAAATAATATATTTTATATTACTCAATATTGTGTTTTATTATCATAATATATTCATAGTAGTGTTATGAGATGTATGGTGTAATATATAATTGGGTTGAAAATATTATAAACTCAAATCAACCCCCACAAAAGTTATTTTTTAACTCCCTATAATCCAATAATTTTTATGAAATGTTGGGACTAATGAATTCTCATTTCTACAAGGATTAGTTAAGGAGGGTAATTTATATATTGAAACAATGTACAAAATAGAGATTTAATATCTATGTTAATTGATAATTATTGTAATGGACAAATCTACGGTATATTGAATATATGAATAATCATCTATTTGAAAAATCAGAAATTAATGGTTTATTTTAGAGTCATCAATGACAATTAATCTTTTATGGGCGATCCAGAAAAGGGTGTGCTATTATTGATGAAAAAAATTTCAGAAATCTAATTCTATTAATGACAACATACTTATAAATAGTCACGTTGAATCCAATATAGGTTCCCAGTGTCCTACATTACATGAAAGCTAGTTAATTATATCTAAACCTTATTTAATGTAATACTAATAAAATGAAACTCTAATAAAACATTAATATGTTAATATATCAAACTTTGAGAATTTTTTATCATGAAAAACATAACTTGGGTGAATGGTGGGATAACATTAATCATAAATAATGTTGATCCCTTAGGATGTTGTGTTCCAAAAACTATTCATGAATTTAATGCTCATTGTTTTTTTCCTTTCTAATGAAGTGTAATTCCAGATAACATTAATAAATTCACTATTGTAAAGAATTTAGAAATAAAATGTTATACTGGGACCCTCATTATGTTTGGATCGGATGTTAAATTCATGATGTGTTAGCATTATTTGATAATAATAAAAAATGATAATTTTAAGGAATTAACTTTTTTAAGTGTGAACAAAAACAAAGAAATATTATTTTTATGCTCACATAATAAAGACAATTCTTGATATTTAGTGTCTATTAATGCATTTTATTTATTTTCTATGAGGTTCAAAAATATATATTGTAATAGATTGGTGTCTAAGAAATACATCAACAATTATAGATATTTTTTTGAAATAACATATAATTATGATGATATGATTCCATAATTATTATAAATATAATGAAAAATTTTCACCAATATAAAGATAAAAATTAAAATGAATAGAAGTAAAAAAGTTATAAAAAATAATAAATTAGATTAAAAATTTAGGAAGGCTGCATATATTTTCTCAGAGGATATTGGGGATAACTTCAGCTATGATTTTAATTAAATATTATCCAATCATAATAAAAATATGTGTGTCATTTAACAAACTGATGAGGAAAATTATTCTTATTCATCATCTTCAGATTATAATTATATTCAACCATCTTATCAAAACATTAATTAGTAGTATTATTTTTTATAATATTTCTATGAGTCATTCAATAAAAATATCATGAATCTAAAAAATTTTATGATGAAGTTCTCAATGAATAGAAATCACTGAATAAAAATATTTATGAACTAAAATATCAATTAGAAGCATGTTCTTATACGTTTTCCTCCCATGATTTAAAATCAAATGATTTAATGGTTTATAAAAAATATAATACCTTATTATACTATTTTTACTAATGGGTAGGATTACTTATATAAAATCCATAATATTATGAAATAATACAATGAAAAATTTTGATTACTATTTATTATGGAGAAACCAAAACTATTTAAAATTATATTATTTATAGTTCAATAAATAGATATATGTATAATATCAATTTATTTCAAGTGAAAATTTTGAAATTTTATGACATAATATCACAAGAAAATTCCTATGATATATGGGATAAATAAGGAATACAATTATATAAAATTTTCAATTACTAATTCTAAAAATTATAAAATTTACAGGTATATTTGAGATATTAAATACTTAATAGCTGAAAACGTTGGACCCAACTATATTTGGGTACCAAAAAATTTAATGATTAGTTTTTTCTATAAGTAATAATCCACATCATATAAAATGAAAATTGGGTTTTGTACAATGGATTCTCAAGTCATTGGATTGGATATTTCCAAAACATTATCTCAAAATCAATAACCCATTGAGGAAATGTATCATACGGTCAAAATACCAAATTAATAGTTTTTAATTTTTGTATATGTTTTTTATTATCATTAAATCATTAGTAGAAATGTAATTTATATTGTATATATAATAAAAAAGTTGAGAATAATTTAATAACACTGTGATAATGAAAATTATTATGATTTATCTAATAATTCAAATTCTATTTTCTAAATTTCATTGACTACATTTATTAAACATATATCTAAAAAATTTATATACTATATCAAAATTATTTATGTATTAAAAATTATAATACATTAAATCAGACAAACAGTTAATCATAGACATTGAATTACAGTCATAAAAATTATAACATGTATTTATTGAGTAATTTTAATAATAATTTTTTTAATTTTTCACCTCTCAAATTGGATAAGATTGTATTCTATGATCCATAATAAATGTGATACCCATCATACTAATCTTTTATCCCATTAAAATGATTCCTATAATCTATACCACATCACCTAATTCACAAAGACCTATTTAGAACAACTAGAACAATTATACAAGATAGAAATATTTGGATTATTTTTTTCATTATGTTTTTCAATATTTAAATGGTTTTATTTCAAGATAATTTAAATTAATCCACGTTTTATATTTTTTATTCTAGATAAAAATAGTATATATACTATATAATTGTATACCTGAAAAGTAATCATGGATGACAGTTTTATAATCATTATTTTCATTCATTTTATCAAAATTATATAAATAAACACACCTTTTTCCCCCAATAACACCTCAAAGAATTATTTTGTTAAATTAATAAAATGATTTGGAATTAATTTAATAGAATAAATTTTTAAAAATACTTTATTCCTACTCATTTTTTGGATAAATCAATTAACATGAAATTTTATTTCATCAATAGATCTCTATTAAGGTATTCCATAACGAAAACACACTATGGGATATGAATTATTAGAAAACAAAATATTGAATTTTTTAATTTCATTATTTCAAAATTGAATATATATAAAACCAATTAAAATATGGGTATGTTTTAAAAAATTAATGATTACAGAATCATACTAGCTTTTTATAAAACCACTAATTTGTACAATTTTTTGAATTAATGTACATAGTAGTTGAAAAAATAAACCTTTAAAATTTTATAAGGATGATACTCTTGATCATAAAAAAATTAATGATGATGAATTGATTTCATCAATAGAAAAAATTAAATATTAAAAAATAGTTTTATACCAAAAGGATGAAAATATGATCATCTTCATACAAAATAAACTCTAAAATTGGATGAAATTGATGAAATAGAATGTATGATGGCTAAACATCCATTAAAAATTAAATACCATCATTTGAAAACATTCATAGAAAATATAGATAAATATTATAGTAATATAATATTTATGAAAACCAAGATGAGTTTTAAACCATTTGTTCCAACTAGTTCCTTAAACATTAAAAGAATCCTTAGATGATGATAGTTGGGTGGCTTTATGCATGAATAATTATAATAGTTCAGAAGGGGATATTTATGGGAAATATTTAATAGAATATATTATTATCTCGTGGTTGTAACTAAGGGGATATTTTGAATCATGAAAAATGATCATGGAATTATCACAATGAATAATAATATATTAATTTCAAAAAAATTTAATTAAAATGAATTTATAAAAAATATCAAATCATTTTATTACATTTTAGGTTATGGCCTATTAGAATTACTATTTCCCTTTAATCATAAATAAAAATTAAATTATATCTTGTTTATGTCAAATTTACTTTTCCCAGATTATTATTAATTATGGTGGAAGGTTTTGAATAATCTCTTTTATAAGAAAAAATATTAATATATATATATTGAAGTAAACCATATATTTGAAAGCATATAATAATGTACATATATATTTATATAAAACCCCATTGTCATTGAGATTTTCCATTTGTTTTACTGTGTGGATGGAATAGAACACAATAGTTACAAAAATATATTGTATTACATATGAAAATATTTTTTTAATAATGTTTTTTTGTATATAAATCAAAAATAGTATAATTAATTTCCGTAACTCATACACAATGAATTTGAAATAGACATAAAATATATGCTTAAAATTTTTCCTCATATTTATGATATACTAAATGGATTTTGGGAATATTTTATTTCAATACATATAAAATTATGCTTAATTATAATATATTGGAAATTAATTTAGTTTGAAATATTGAACTCATATCACTTACAACATTAATCATGAAAAGCATTATATTTGAAAACTAATTGAAAATATTATTTATAGTGGAATATTTCATATTTAAATTTATATCGATAAATTTAAAACTAACATATTATTTTCAGTTTTATTATGGATAATATTTGATGTTAATATGCGGGAAAGTCATTTAACATCTTCAAAAATAATATATGGGTCTATGAGAGGGTAATATTTAAATTTACACTATAAAAAACAACTAATTATTTAAATTTTTGATATATAAATTGAGTTTATACATATGAAATAACAATTATAATTCACAATAAAAAATAATTTTAGCTAATCAGTTATATTCCATAAAAAGTACAATAGGTTTATTTTTTTAGAAGATACAATTTCAAATTTAAATTAAATTTAATATTTTATTATATAATTAATTAATAGAATATTTGAATATTTAATTGAAATATCTATTTTAATTCATAATCATTTTCTATCAATAATTAATCAAAATAATTCCCTATCCTATTATAGATTTTAATTATTTATTTTATCACATTCACATTTCTAAGGAGACTCTTTATATTTTGTAAGAATTGTGATGTCTCTAAAAAACTAAAACTATTGATAACCACATAACATTATCTCTCATAAATTCACTACCCCTCTACCCTAAAAATATTAATTAAATATAATATTATTATATTCATTTTGAGAGTTTTAATATCAATGATTTTTTAGGAATCTGATTCAAAATATGTGACAGGTCTAGTATAAATATGGAAAATTTTGATCATAAAAATTATTATTTGTCATTGTGAGACAAAAACAATTTTTGATAAATATGGTCAAGAAAAACCAAGAATGGTAGTTCATATTTGATAAAATTTAAAATATATTTTTTATAATAATTTTTTTGTAATGATCTATATTTTATGAGTTTAACATTGATGATGCTGAAAATTCAGGTTTATGGAATATAATTGTAAGTTATTATTAGTATGATTTGTATAATTTACTCATGTTTTTTATTGACTTAGAGATTTTTTTTTGTGTTTATTCCATCCCACATTATTTTTGTTTATATTTGGATAGAATAAATATATTATATACCTTTTTGAATCCCCTTTATTATAGGATAATTGTGTCAAATACATGCAAATTGATGGGAGTACTTAATTTGGTTTATTCAATATATGCTCATTCAGATGAAGGTTGAGTTTGAGAAAGTTATTCATCCAGATATTTATCTTTTCTACATATTATTGATCAAAATGAATTTCAACATTACAAGCTAAATTCATGGATATATGTACTTTTCCTACTGAAACTCTCATATTTTCTATCCTTATGTGATAATTCTTACACAATAGTTTTAGAAGTTAAGATTAGACCCTGTTATGGTTATGGAATTATATTTATTGAACTAAACTCATAAGGAGGAGTGATGATCAATATATTTAATCATTTTTTTAGTTAACAATTAATGATTTTACGTTTCTGTTTGGGATAATGATGTAAAAGAAAACCCTTCTCATGTTGTGGCGGAGAATACTTTTTCTCCTACTATTGGTCAAGGTGATTTGGAGGAATAAATGAGTGATGATCATTTTTTAATAAATTAACGTGTAATAAGAATTTTTTTATGAATAAATAGCTTATCAAAATTATAATCATAAATGTAATGATGAAAATTTGATAGAATATTTAAGCGATTTTTAAGAAACTATTGTTGATCAATAAAGGTTAAATGGTCAAGAGAGTGTAGTTATTGTTTTATAACATGGTTGTCCACAACCTATTCTTATCATTTATTCTCCCTAAATGTATTTGAATGTGGATTCTGTTGATTAAACTGAGAAAAAACTCAAGTTATGGAAACAGTTACTGCATCTTATTGGTGGTTAGTGTCTAATGATGTTGGATAGTTGGAAAATCAATTTATTTTTGATGTTGTGTATTCCAACCATTAAAATCTATATTTTTTTATAGAGTTTTGTCATAATGAAATATTAAATGAGTAATATCATTAATGATTCTTATTTTGATAATAGAGGATGGCCTCCTATTTTATATCATGATGGTTCATAAGAATAATAATTTTTTTAATAGCCACCCAAGGTGATGAAATATAGAATTAAAATGACCAAAATAAGAACCATCTCTAGTTTTTCATATTCATGGATTTGAAATATTGTTGTGGAAGTGACTGTATTCTCTGAGAATGTAGATGAAATGAAGAGTTTTTTTTGATGTAATTATTAATTAGTACAATTAAATGAAATGTTGAGTGGTTTTTGTGAATGGATAGGTCTATAATATAACTAAAAATTGTAAAATAATATTTGAAATTAATGAAATTAATGAAATGTCACAATGTTATGTATATATTATAAACATTATACTATTTTTTTGATCATACATCTGGGTTTTGGAATAGGATGAAATCAATTATTCTCAGAATAATGATTATTATTTGATGATGTTCATAATTTATTAGTTTGAATTTGTGATGAAAATTCAATATATTATTTTTTAATTATCATATTCAAATTATTCTAGTACTAATTAAAATCTATAAAATGATATATAATTAGAATTAATGTTGTTATATAGGATAAATTCAATGAAAAAATATTATATAGTATCCATATGGACAATTTAATACTTAATAAATGATATCCTTTTTTAAATACATCATACATGAATTGGATTTTCAATGAGAAAAATAAGGAATATCTAATACAATATATGTTTTGGAATTTTTTTAATAAATAAATATTTTCCCCCATGAAACATTATATAATTGATATACATGGTTTTTCATGAAATAAATTCATGTTAATTTAACATTGGTTATCCACTTTGAATAAAAATCTATAATCCATGATTGAATCCCTATAAGAAATATTTAATGACGTTCAAAAATATTATTCATTAGGTTCTAAATATTCCTGACATGATAATGATATGGATCCCAGTAAGAGAATAGATAATGGTGTTACTAATGCTGAGATATTTTATATAAAGGGTATTAATGGAATCTCTCAATTGATCATTTTAGATGATCGACTTCATATTCATAGAATTTATTGGATCTATTGGATTTTATCTACAATATAATTCTGGTTTTTAATGGTGACATGAATCATATAAAATGTGTTTCCAATTATTAGAATTCTAATTATTAATAAGACATCAGATATGAGATTAGGATGGCACTTTTTCCTCTTCTACATTTCTATCAAATTACATGCGTCTCTAGGATAATGATGAGTGTAATTCATTATTTTAGAATATATGATGGATACCACTTAGAAATAATCGAGCTATTTTGATTGATGATATCAGTGAGAGGTTTCGTTATTTCTCACCTCCTCATTCTATAATAGAAATTGGTAAATATAATGTATAATCCAAAATTTATAGATAATATTATAACTGTACACTAAATATGGATTTTTCCCAATTAAACATTAAATTCTCTATATATGATAGTTTTCATGAAGAAATATATAGTAATATTCTTGATGACATTATATAAATGATAAAAAATTGTCATACAATAACATTAGTGTTTTTTAGAGTTTATAGATGTTTCCATTAAATTATTTACCTCATTAATGTTTCCATAATTATAATCCCTCAAACCTTATCCCTGTGTAAAAACAATTAATATTTTGTATTATTCAATGAATTTTGGTTATCTTGAACATAGATATTTTAGTTCAATTTTTTGATTTAATGAATTTTGAAATTGTTTTGTTTCTTTCATTTACATTTCACTAAATCAAATAATTTTATCATAAAAAAAATATTTTTCTTTTTAATAATTTAATTCAATTATAATGAACATGCCAGGTTCAACCTAACTGGTCACTTAATTTAGATTACCAAAATTAGACAAGCGTGCCTCCCAGAACACCAAAGGATATGGGCCAGTGACATTGTAATACCTGTGGTAGTTAAGATACTATACACTAATATTTGTGTGAAATAACATTGTAAAATAACCAAAATCATAGAAAAGGATAAAAAATAAAGTAAAAAAAATAAATAAATCCAAGTAATTTTATGATTAATAATATTTGGTATATAGTACTACACACTAATAGAATAAAAAAGGAATAATTTTCAGTCTCCCACTGGACCGACCAAAATAAAAAAATACAATTGGATATACTTTCAATATCGATCCAAACCAAAAACCCAATCATCGGGAAGATCGAGATTTACCAAATCGGTCTTCATACTCCAAATGAGCTTCTCCCCACAGTTAATAAATATTGGTACATAAATCCATCCACTAAAAATACATCACTAGAACATAAAATTTGACTTTAGTTCTACTAGAACACCATGTCGCATGTATAGGGGGTGGAAAATAAATCTTAATAGGATAACCCTTTATGGTGGATGTATAATATATTGTAATAAAATGTTCATGTAAACATGATATGTCTTTAAATTTAAAAAACACAATATATAAAATAAAATAAAGAAATAAATATCAATAATTTGGAAAAATATAAATAAATAAACGGTCGAGCACTTGTTCTAGGATATCACCTGAGATAAATATACTCACTCTCTAGCCCATGCCAACAAGTTTACTCAATGTTTCTAACCCATCAACATGTAAACATGAACTTACACTAGATTTAAACCATATCTCCAAGACATATATAAATAGGAATGAATGTGGGATCTCAGGGAGTAACCATATGAATTCACTTGAAAAAGTGCATCCAACGAGCTCTATGAATCTAATTAAATAATATGAATTTGTAACTAGAACGACTAGTTTAAAAAAAATAACCCAACCATTTGTTTGAAAATTCAAACATAATGAATTTGAAACAATCTATGTTCCCAATATTATGATGGATCAACATATAAACCTATTATACCATAAAATACATTGGGAATAAAATTGAAAAATATTCCATTGAAGACAAAACCAACTCAATGAGTATATCAGAACCTCATGATCCAAAATCCTTTATAGCCATGTTGAACACTTAACTAATATGGGGTTACACTAATAGATATTCTCTGTTATCTCTTTATTCTCTCATATGAATTACAATCCAATAGATAAGAGAACCAAATTAAATCTCATGGATAATTACCCATAAAAAATAACCCATGATAATCCTTCTCAACTAATGTCCTGAGTATAAACCACCTCGAAGACCATATTCAATGGCCAATGGAACAAGGGAAACTCCAAATATTAGACCCAACATAAAACATCTAAACATGATATAATGAAAAACTATTGTCCATCAAGGCATGAGCCCTCTCTTTTTATTAGGATCACATCGTCTAATAGAAGAGCTTACAATGTCTCTTAACTGACCAACCATAACGAAAAACCAAAACACGAACCTCCCAACATCTATAGGGTCAAAACATAAAAGAACATCTTAATGGGGACTCTCTACTTCTCCCAATATCAAAAACCAAACATTTCCAACCAATAATTAATTTTTCCATGGGCATTTGAATGACCAGTAATACCTATGTATTTTTCCACTATTACACACAACCCCAATGCATCAATCTACCTCTCAATGAACTCCATGAGCAGCACTGCCTCCACAATATCCATATTCTCCCCCCAAACCATTATCATCTAAAGATCCCAAATGGGGAATCCCATAGAAGAATACATGGAATCATGAGGTGTGAAATAAATAATTAAAATGAAAAAAGGAATTCAGATGAAAAAATATAATTAAAAAGGAATGAAAATAGACTAGACCCCAACCCTATTTTTATAGAACGATTTATTCATTTCCTTAGTGAAATACATATTCTAGACTCAACCACAAATAAAAAATCAAAAATCGAGGAACTATTTAAAAATGTCATCAAATTTACCTGCAAAAATAAATTATTATTATAATAACTAAATATTTCATATCATTAAAAAAATTAATGGAACAAATTACCTATAAAATGTAGTCATTGTGTAAACACCCTATTTGGACACTAAGAGAGTAATTTGAAAAAAAAATCAAGATCATTTTATAATAAAATTTTTATTTTTACCTCATAATTTTTTTTGGATGAAAAGGATTTAAGTTTCACATGTTTTTGATAGGTTCTGACAATGCAAGGCATCATATAATTTCTAGTAAAAATTATTATCGGTATTTTGATTCCTTAGTAGTCAGCTAATATTCATCATCTCCCCCAAAAACTGGAGTTGTTATAAATCTCTCAACAATCAAATGAGAGATCTTACAATGTTCACAACTACAATAAATCATGAGATATTAAACAATGACTAAAATTTGTATCCCCCTAATATATTAGTATCATTATCATCAACCAACATCTCTAATGAAAAAACATATACACCACATCATGTCCATCACTAAATTAGATGTTCTGATATGGCAAAAAATCTCAAAAATGAGTGCTAGAATGAAAACCCCAACAACCCACAATCATTTATAACCCAATAATTTTAAAAAATTGATTCTTTATAAACATATAATGATTGGATCCTGACATATAACAGACTATTGTTCCCCACCCCCACAACGAATTATTTCAAATTCTCTTTAATGGACACCATATTGAATACTCATGTTGGCTTTTTCAATTTGATTCTTTGATAATCTTTCTAAATCAAATAATTATTGTCTGCATGTGTTTCGGTCCCAAAAATAAACTATTGTGGCCTTGTCATGGATCTACCAAATTGGGGAATCTCCCACATGGAATGATCTAAAACATGGATAACCAATTATTGGAAATAAATCCTAATCCAAAATCATCCAACCATTATCCTACTATGATATCCAAAGTGAAACAAAAACAAGAGGGATAACATTTCTACCAAAACCTGCCATTATAAACCACCCATGAGATCAAGATAACTGCTAATTTTCTTCCTCTCAAACAACATGATTCATGATTCCTAATAAAATAATGGTTATATTAGATATAAATAGCCTAAACATGGGTGTTCGTCGACACCCTCCCAAGGGATATATATTAGGAACATGGGCCTCCCTTCATTCCTCCATTAAAAATAAATCTCAAAAAAATCCTTCAAACAAACTCAAACCTGAGACTTAATGCTAAAAGAAATTTCATCAATTGAATGTACCCTATTTTAGAGTATAATAACATTAGAAAAAACCAAACAATGGCTCTGGGATGAAAATTAGAGTACCCATAATAAATTTATGGAATAAATTCATATTATTATAAATGAAATGAGGTGTAATGTCATATTGAATCAAAGAATACAAAACATAAAACAATATGGTATCCCATTCGGTAGACCAAAAATTCAAAATAGAAAAATATAAATAAATAATATAGTCTCTGGTGATAATACCAAGAAAACCCAGATTCCAAGTCTCCATGATGTTTGTGCTATACCAGCATGATCTGGGGGCTCCACCTATTTTTTTCCACTTGATCAACAAGAATAGGGACATGTCCTCATCCACTACATAACATATGATCCTACATGAATATAGACATCATATCTATGTGGATGGTTATATGTACATATAGGGGTGATAAATAAATTTTTATATCCCATACCAAAATATTTACCTATAATTATTGTCATAACAAGTTCATGAAAAATTAATATACCCATCCATGCTAGAAATTAACAACCAATGAAATAAAAATAAATTAAAAAAAATAAAACCATAATACCATAAAAAAGAAACCAAATATCTCCATGTTATATCATGAAAACTAAGGTAAATCAACCACTTATCCTTCCCTCATAAGAGGATTGACAACACATGGCCCTCTCACCCACATATATATACTCAGGTACACATGATCAATAAACTATCTAGGAGATATATAAATAAATTGTAAATGGACACTGGACCCCAAGGGAAACACATAGGCTTCTACATGATAATAAAGATCCATCAGGATCTAGGATAATGATAAATATACTTGAATAAGTGAAAGGAACAACTCGAATAACCCAACTAGAAAATGGGTTTACCTATCTCTCATACCCACCTCCTCCAAAGTCTATATTAGAAACAATATTAGACACCAATGTCCAATGATCAATATAAAATGGGTCTGTCGACCTCTCTAAACCACCATATAAAAACCTAAATAAGGAAAATAGATTAACAATCTATTAAAAAAGCATGTTGCATTTGTTTTCACACTATTTCTCTTTATCTAATAGAATAAACACAAATGGCTCTCAAATGAAGTTCTTTAAGGATAAACCCAAACTCTGGGATCCCATGGTCCTTAGGGATGTAGCAAAAATATACATCATAACGGGGACACCACTACAATACCCAAGCCCTCAAGTGACATCATTCCAATGATTCCTAAAATGATAATAAAAAAATATCAATTAAACAGAAACTAAAGATTCATTTGACTAGGTCATAAAAAATAGGGGTCTTGCATATTAATAAAATATTCAAAATGGGGCATAGTGGTCTCTTACTATACCTCAATCGACAATGCACCCTTACAAGAATCCAAAAGAAAATAATTCCAAATGGATAATTAACAACTATATTCATTAACACATTAGAAGAAGTACACTATCCACATAGGATCCTTGGTACTATTGAAACCTAATCAAAATTCCCACTGAGGAATACCTCAAATGGACCACCTAGTAACTGTCCCATCAATGGATTCTAAACATACTAGATTGGTATCCAAAATGGAAATGCTATATCAATGGTTTCCAACAACAATCACCATCCAATGGTTTCAATACATCATACAAGATCCAATATCTTGAGTCTTCCAACTAACTATATAAACCCCAAATTTTCAAAGTATGAGAAACAAATACCTGTAACCGTAAAAAGAAATATCACCTCAAATATATAACTTCATCCTAATATCCATGACCCATATGAATGAAAATAAAACAAAAGTGTAACTTTATATATAATAAAAACGATCTAGAAAGATCAAAATTCTCAATAGAGCTTCAAAACTCAAAATCCACTCCATAAAAAGTTATTGAAAGTAAAAAATTAAGAATTTCTCTTATTGGATACATTGAATCCAAAATAGCATCCAAATAGCCTCTAAAAATCCAAAAGAGTCCACCATTATGTTCTATAATATAGAAATGAACATAATGAATTAATAAAAAGTCCAATTCATTCTCTATGGGGTCAAATATTAAATTGTTATAGATCAGGAAAAAATAAAATGACCATTACATTGTGTATACAAACTCTGACCCCATAGGCCCTCACTAACCATAATCATTTGACCACCCAGAATATAATCATCTCAATTAAATAGAATGTATTCAATCTATATGTTATGTACACAAACATGGATACTTTCTTGTGTACTGTAGTGGCCACTCTACATGTATGAAAACATAGTACACAATTTGTTTGCCCTAATACGTGGAATGCACCCCCTTACAAGGCAGCTATTCATGTTACAAGTATTGAATTTTCATTTGTTCTACCTAGTGGTTTACACCTACATAGAATTCATCCCGCACAGTGTCTTATAGTGTACCATACTTGAACATATACGACAAGATGAGGTGTCTGGCTGAGAACCCATCCACATCCACAAAAGAACAGAGTATGGGGGGTAATCCAATGTAAAAATCTTGTAATTAAAAATACCATTCTCCACCAATTGGGATAAAAAGGAATATGTTATATGAACTAGAAGTCATTAACTTAGGTTTTCCTAAACATAAAACACTCTTAAAGTCCTGAATTCACCATTAATCCTCGTATAAGCCTAGATGAACCTATATAGGGTCCCCATATACCCAGAAATGAATTTGAAAGATAAAAACAATTGTGTAATGTAAATTTTTAAAACAAAATGTAATATATGCATAAAACCATCTTGAAATTCTCTAAGCCCCATGAAAAATTTGTGCCACACACCCACAATGACTCGTTCAACATCTAGAATTTCTTGTAAAGAGGTTCCTCCTACTCCTCCACCATCTTCTATTGCACTAATTTTATCAACCGATGACCCAATAGAGGTAATTCAGTGATCGTGTAAACTATATGAAAATGGATAAAATTATAAAGGCAATGGAAATATGAAAGTAGAAGAAAAATATAAATAACGAATGAAAAGCATCTTGGACTTGTCCCATGTTCCCAAAATGGGATTATTCCATACAAAGGAAACCACACCCATTACGAAAACAACAATTGGGATGAAATATCTTTATAACATTCAATGTTAAATATATAAATAAATTTAAATGCACAAATAAATAAAAATATTATTAATTAAATATTAAATGTACATTTAAAATTCTAACAGATTATATTTAGTCTAAACACATATCCTTGGTTATGCACCATATTCCATGTCCAAGTGACTATTCAGAAAAAATTGTTTCAGAAAAAACTATAGGAGAGTACTGTATTTTCATTCAAAATAATTATAAGAACACATTTATATATCTTCCCTTTTTTTCATAACTAATGATAATTCTATTAATCAAAGTATTATATTAAATTTCTTATCTCAATATACTTTTCATTCATTTTTATATCAAGGAATGGCTGAAAATAGTGTTATATTCAAATGGTACTTTTCATTCTGAATAAAATAACATAATGAAATTTATTTATCTTTTAAGAATTATTTTATAAAATTTTATAATTAATTTTGAATCTATATTGTGAATGTAAATAAGGTATAGATTTTTATACTTACTAATTCTTTTCCAACATATGTCAATACATCATGCAATTTTATGATCACAATATGCATATTAGTTTCACATAAAAAATCCTTATATGATTATTTCCTGATATTTTTAATTTTTAAATGTATAATTTTATTTCAGTATATTATAGTAATTTTTTTCTAGATCGAAAAAATTTCATCATCAAAACATCATTTGAGATAATAATGTAACATATTTGGTGATTATTTTTCTTATGGACTATGATATTACATAATCTATAAGGAAATTGGTTTTCTGTCCATGGAAATCATTATAAGAATAGATATACCTATTAAATTGGGAGTTCATATTCCAAAAAATGAATTATCATATGAAATTAACAAATATTTTTTACAATAAAAATAAAAAATTCTCATTTTGGGGCAATCCAATTATCATGTGAATTTTAAATTATCATACATATTGAAAAATGTGTTATACGTTCTCTAAAAGGAAAAATATTGATATTCAATAGATAAAATTATCATGTTGATTGAATATTTATCAAATGAAGAACCAAAACATAAGTTTTGTACAAAATTTATCTTATGAATAGTGTTTTAAAATTGATAATATATTAAATAAAATATTACCTTTGTAATATGAAATATTATACAAAATAAATTATCTTGTGATTCAAATCTTTCATTTAAAGTAAATTTATTAATTCGTATTATAATTTATAAATTTAGATACCCATTAAATGGTAATGTTGAATTGTACTCCCTATGAAGATGATAATGACCATTCAATCTATATTCATTCAATTTAAGAATTTTTATAGAAATTATCTCTCATTTACAGTATGTATTACCGTTTAATGCGCTCAAGAAAATTCAATGTGAACCTCTCATATTGTTAGAAATTGTTGGGGATGTTAAAGAAATGATTAAAAAAATAAAATGCATATTTGGATGAATGTGTATAATTAAAATAAATACCAAATTTATAGTCACATTGAACCTTATGTTTTATATTTTCTTAATTTAAGGCCAATTGTGGCTACATAATATTTTATTTTTGATTTCTCAAAATTATGTTGACCATTAGAGAATATATAGATTCTTTGGAAAAAAATATTTGCTATATATAATAGAGATAAATACCGAATGAAAGAACAATATAGTAGTATAGTTACATCAAAATAAAAAAAATTAAACTAATAAATATTGATTTACATAAAATTGATTATTTTTTATATGGAAAAGAAAGAATTTCTACTTATATTATTTTATTAACATATCTTACACAATAGAGGTACCATTTAAATAGGATTGTTAAAGCTTCATTCCAATCTATATGTATTCATTTCAAATTTTTATAATATCATATTATATGTGTGAGCAATATATATATATATATCTCTTGTGAAGAATTATCTCTTTTGTAGACTGTGGATATGTATACTAAAAATGGAGAGCCCCATAAAATCTCTTGGAAATATTTTGAAATATTTTACTGCATCACTCACTCTACTTTGGATGTTCTTGGGAAAATATCCATCACAATAAAATTAACAATGTTTTTATAGAGATAATAGGTTGATTGGGCATATGGATTCGGACTCCTAGGTCCACTATAATTTCTTTATGATTTGTTATTCTGATATCTATTTCTATTTCTACTACATTTTTATAAACCACTTGAAATAATTTTTTATTGTTTAACTTCCTTGTATTATAAATTTTGTGACCATAATTCAAAACCCTACCCCCTCATGATTCATCACACAACTCCATCTTTATCAACAACAACCATGTAATTGGTTTCATATATTGAAAAAAATTTCATATATATTTCATTAATTATATCAAACCTTATAATTATCAAATAAATTTAATAACATTACATGAGTAATCCTTCCATCAAAAAAATATCTATAAAACCCTTAAAACATAATATTAATTGCTTAAGAAGTACTATCCATATACATAACTTATTTTACAACACATTTAATAATTTGATTAAAACATCACAAATCTAAACACATTTTAAAATTATCAGATATAAAATCCATAATTATATTTTAGATAAGGAAATATAAGACTTGATTGTGATAAATACTTATTATGGGAAAATGAATGTGGTAATAATAAAAGACTATAAGTGGGAATAAAATGATAATATGTGTTTAATCAGGATACATCAGAAACATATACACAAAAAAGAATTTATCATAAATCATCAAATAAGGCATGGAATAAAACATGGATTTAATAAAAATAGTGTGGAAAAATGGTTAAATTAATATAATCCAAGAGAAAATAACATTGTAATGTTATTGATCATGACATTATTAAACAATTTCACAACCATAATCTTATAATTCATATATTATGACTACCTGCATTGATAATCATCGCATATTATGAATTCAAAAATGAATCATGTACCTTCATAGTTATGGGATAATCCTACTATACACTGTGACCTATGGGTAAAACCTATTTTGTATCCAATGTCATGGGGGAATCCCACCATGTACAATTAAATTTGGGATAAACACAACCTTATAATCCATTTTCATTCTATAAATCATCCTATGTAACATATTTCTTGGGTTATATTATCTCATGTACCCTAATCCTAGAGACAAATCCTCTCACACGACCATTTTCTAGAGATAAATCATCTACTATAGCATTTTCAAATCATGGGGTATAAACATTACCAATTGATTAGAAAAGTAAATAGGACCCCACATATCAATCATTAATATATATAGCTCCATAAGTTCAATTTTCAATAATAATATTTTAAAAAACAAAAATAGAAAAGTGGTTTTCAATACATTTCATGATAGTATTAAAAAAATTACCCCTTTATTTTTAATTTTTCATACCACCATATCAATAAAAAAACATCATAAAAAATTAATTTAGAGGAAATGAGAAAAAATGATGAAGAACCATAAAAGTGTTTTCAAAAATCACATTTTTCATGGTGTAAAATAAGTAGTTATGGTTTCATTAAGAATAATTTTTTATAATGAAAAGTGAAAATGAAATTCTTTTCAAACCATATTTTAGTGATCGTTCAATGATTAATAAACAATGGTTCAAAAAAATTATTGTCATAAATTTTCAATAATTATTTTTCCTTATAATAACATTAAATAATAGACACATGAAATTTAATATAAGGATTAAAATTTGTTTAGTAAAACAAATTAAATAAATAAATTTAAAATTAATATTCAATAATTTAAATTTTAACACCAATATTCTAAATTATGTTGGAATTTTGTGCAAAACTCAATAAATATAAATTTAAATAGAGGAATACTTTTAATCATTTTGAAATACCATTGTTGAAAATCCAAAATATATAAGTGTAATGAGGACAACCATATATAATTTGTAAAATATTAATTTTTAGGTTATTTAAATATAACACATAATTTGATATAAATTCATAAGGGTGAACATTTTTGGGAACTGAATATTTGAAAAACAACCGGAAAATGTAATTAATGAGGATGTGAACTATTTCCATCAATTATATAATTTTTATGGTGAATAAATTCATCAATGTAGTTGAGTTTTTTGAAAATATTAATTTACACAATGAAATAGAGAAAATTAAATGAAAAAATTCATAAGGATGATGAATAAAATTTTGGAGAAAGATGGTCATGAAGACGTATTATAACTCACGGAAAATAGAAGAGTAAAAGTAAACCCTTACAATATTAGTGTCTTTTAAATCATATTAAATTTATAAAAATAAAATTATACTACAATTAAAAACCCAATAAAATATATGAATACATTGAATTAAATTAATTAATTATAAATCAAATCATATCTAGGAATTAATTGTAAACAATATGAAATAATTAACAAAAAATAATATTTTAGATAAGAAATAGTTGGATTAAATTGATTTTTTTTATCTAACTCTAACATTCATTGTAATTTATATAACCATATTAATAACCTTATTTACCTCCTTAATAATGTTTCTAAACATTTATAAACATTATTACAAATTATTCAAAACATTTAGTTTTTATTTTCATTCTCCATTTTCGAATTCATTTGTGTGTAATCATGATCATTTCTAACCCATTTCTTCATCATAATGTAGGTCGTCGTCCTTCCCCCAAATTTCACATTTCCTAGATCACAAATAGAACTATAATTATGTTTTTATAATAATTTATATTTTTATTCTTCTATTATATGATTTTTTTTAATATCCTTAAAGATACTTTTAGTGATGCAAATGTTTTGATGATTCATATCTATCGAAGCGTATTTTGAAAATTACTAAATTAAATTTTTATATTAAATTTATAAAATAAAAAATTGCTCATTATTTAAATACATATATATATATATGATATGTTATTTGAAAAAAAATAATATACAACCATGAAATTTATTTATAGAATTGTTCATATGGGCAGATAATCTATCCCAATTGGGAACATATAATAATTAAATGATTTTATGAAGTGAATTTTTTTGTATGGACATTATAATAATTCCACAATGAAATTATTCTCTGTTTATTACTACGATAGATAATTATTTCAAATAATATGACCACCTAAATCCACAAATACACATCATAGGATTGAAATAAAATATGATAGATATCAACCCAATGTACTTCCTCTAGTATGCCAAAAGTCGGTGAAAACCATTGAGGGTGATCATTTCAAACATATTAGGAGGTATTATCCTATATAATGATAAGGTATTAGAATATAAGATAAAAAATATCAAAATCAAGTGTAAAATATTAAATAAAATCCAAAAACATCCAACAATACATGGAGAATGTTAATAAATTTAAATAGAAATATCCAATATATACCAAAAGACAAGTCTTATACAACAAACATAATACCGACTCTTACGAAAGATAGGAATTTCAATTTTTCCACAAATCCATCCTATGTACCTAAAATAAATTCTATTTATTGGGTGAGGAAGACATGTAAACTCATTAATATTATACTGATGCTCTTGAGATCAATTTTGAAAAAAGAATACTAATGTTCATGTGAAAAAATAGAGAAATTTATAACCATATAAATAGGTCAATTAACTAATCCTAGCAACACCGTGTCTCCCTTACAAAATAACACATCCAATATTGTATCATAGTGTTATAATAATACATATAAATGTTCTCTTAGGCTTCTAACCCATTGATTTTACACTCTTACCCAAAAAAGTATAATTTCATGTGCTCCCATCACTTCAATACATATCAAATCATGGAAATTCATAAATCATGGAAGTTAGGATACATCTATAGATACCCTAACCTTACAAGGAATACCATCTAGTTCTAGAATATAGTATCATCACATCACATCTCTCTTGAAGCCACATGTTCTATCTCAACACCTCTAACCTCACCACATTACACATCTCTTAAAAACAAAGTGGACACCACCAATAAAATTTCAAAAATATATATGGTCAATAATTGGTGATGAATGAGATGGGGGAGGGGTTAGCTGACCATCTGTATCACCACCAATCTAGATATTTTTGGAAATTAAATGAACCGAAAACCATAAAATAATGGGTAGTGCCATCCAACTTAGGTGAGGCATGTTTACTATTAACATAAAAAATTTATTTAGATTACACACAATACCCAACATATGGGTTTAGATCAATAGAAATACATCAAACTAAATCAACACCACCATAAAACAAATCAACCATCATAACCACATCAAAAACTACACGAGTTATATAAGAAAACCACCACACATTACCATTTTCAGATAAGTGTTCTATCACATTCCATATTTTACAATTTTTTACCATATCTTATTCAAATCCATTTCAATACATACATATACAACCAATTTATTTATTCAATTCATTTAATACATTATGAAAACATCTTACCCCAACCAATTTATATCCATTTATGACAGTATAAATTATCTCATTGATCGCTATGAAACTATCTTAAGCTCTCACAACACAATCACATCCCAAATAAAATAAAAATTTATTTAAACAACACAATAAGAAATACATCTCACCATAATAACAAGATATCAAAACCACCCCAAACATAACCATTGTGCACTACAACCACTTTTAATGATAAAAATTGTGCACCATAAACATCATTCACATCATAGAACAACTTCATGTGATGCATCTATTCCTAACAAAAATGACATAACATCCCTATGCATAACAAAGCCCCATTATTCACCCACATCACCACACAATATCCTAAACCACAAAGGGAAACATAAAAATTAGAAGAACAAAAAACAAAAACACATCCATGATTCAAAAGATTATTTTGTAAATTTTATGAAAATGTATATTTATTTATAATGGTTATTATCACAAAAACTAGATTATTATGGGGAACCCATTTATTATCCAGAAATAAATTCATTAAAAAAATTATCTAGGTTTTGATCACCAAAAAATTAATCAACTATCTCAATGAACATCATTTGTAGTGAAATGAAGACTCCCAACAATAATTATTAACTATATTTGAATTATTTGAGATGAACATTTCAACAATAAAATCCAAGTTACTGAAAAAAGTTGTATCTCCCAATAACAATCAATTTTAGTTATTCTAATTAATTATTCTTATTATCTTTACCCTTAATATCCACCCAACATGAATCAAAACCCTGAAATACCCACTCATAGATCAAAAAAGGGGGAGTATGAGGATAATCACTATTGAATAAGATCTTACAACATATGGTGCACCATTGGGTGATGATGAAACATAACAGAAACCAAAACTACACACAGAATCAATAGGTCAAACTAATCCACATCAATGGGTTTTCAAAAACACATCATAAAATAGGATCAAAATAGTGATACCAAAGTGATTACTCATGACAGAAGAGGAGGGAAACTACAGCGGATGTAGGATAACTAAACATGGATTGGAAAAAAATACCCACAATATACAATGGATCTATGTAAGGTATTATGGGTTGGATGATATACCAGATCCTCTAGGGTCCACCAATAAAATGATAGAGATGAAGCATGGGTGAAAATTGAATCATATAAACAAGATTTATTTACAGATAACATGTGAAATTTGTTATAGAAGAATTTTCATATTCAAAACATAAAATCCAGGGGAAATTAAAATTAAATATGAAAAATCATAGTTTAGATTGTGATTTCCAATTAAACAGAAATTAATGGGGTTTTTACTTTGATTAATTCATAGAGTAAATTCATTATTGATAAAACAAACTAGTTTCATGAACGTCTCCTCCACTAAACAAAAATTGTAATCTACCAACCACATATGTCATGAACTATAATCCATCATTTTTTATCTATATATTACATTTTTAACATCTTTGATACTACCCAAATTCATCTCCAAGTATATAGAAAGAAATCATTATTCTTTTAATCACCTCCAACCACAAAAAATATTAAATTAATATTCATGGAAGGACTTGAAAACCATATTATACACCTCTAATATGATTCTAGACATATACAATAATAACAATAATATTAAAAAAATTGGTTCTTAACTAAAATCTTATGGGATACCACTTATGGGTCTCGATATACCTCAATGAACCACTATAAAAATATAAATAACTAAAACACACACAAAACTCACTACATAGCCACATTACCACCTATTAATAGGAAAACCACCAGAACATTTATAATTATCCACACACCACTTTTTTTCCACATAACCATCCCATCCACCCCATAGTCCAAACCAATAAATTCAACAACCAATTCACAACACATCCCAATGAAATAAAATCACATAATCCCATCTTCCATGTCAACAAACTATCTTCTTTGGGTATCATTGACACCAACTAATGGTTTTATGATAATAATAGTATAATATATCTTTATTTTGAATCATTTACTCTCTATTTGATATGAAATATTCATTATGAAACATCATGAAATTGAGAAAATAATGATTCTGATAAAATTTGTTTATGCAAACATCACAACATTAAAAAAAATGTGGGTCCAAAATGAAAATATATATCAGTACTAGGCATGAATTAACATATCGAATCCCCATGTACTCTCCTCCTTGTGATAATTACTCTGAAACACACAAGCAATGTGAATGGTTTTCCATGCATTACCATCACTATATGATTATATATCTATACTACCTTATCTATGAATGTTGTGTGATAATTTATATCCAACTCACATAATATTATTATATTGGATAAAACATGAAAATACTATAAATTCTTCAAAAAATGAAATAATATGTAGATCATATCCAATGAAGGATTAACCACATATATAGCATCGCCATCCAAAACCCCCAATGCCTCAATGTTTCCAACAATATATGGATAATTATTACTCACCCTGCAAAACCACTGCTACCCTTACCATGGATATTATCTCAAGAAATAATTATCTCAAACCATTAACAACATTTCCACCAAATACAGTCAACATAGCCCTTTTTATTGTCTTGAGCCACCTCATTTAATTCATTACCATGTATATATTCTTATTTTATATTTTCCCCACATCATTATTATTAACTAAGGATTGCAAATGCTCAGCCTAGAATTATGAAATGAGATAATATTGTTCTTATAATGCCTTAAACTAGTCCATGTAAATTTTTGAGTCGTTATTGATTTGGTATGAAAACTCGACAAATTTTAGGTTTGATTCCCATGATCTAACAATATCCAAGGCATCAGATGAAAAAATATCCTCATGATTCTCGATATTCAACTATGCCTTCACACTTTTCTAACGATTGAAAATAAAATAAAATGTAATATTAGGAGACAAAATCATGTAGCAATACTGCCCATAACCCTAATTTACAATAAGGATTTGGATTAGAGATGAATTTATTCATAACACCATGAATCCAATCAGCCATATCCACAAACTCCTCCACCAACTATTCCAACCCCATCAATCAGTGATGTCACCTCTATACATGATACATATTTGTCATAATATGATTCACTTATAATGGTGATTTATGAAATATATTTTAAACTCACTCATATATCACTAATGGAATGAAAACCCTCCCCTTCATCATCATTTGGGTTTGAAAAACCTATGACCATCCATCTAAGGCATTAATGTGAACAACATGGTAACACATCACCTCCACCTAAGAGTCTCCCAAGATATACTCCTCCAGTTACCAAATCATGGTTGATGAAACAATAATTTGATATAGAAAACAATTTACAATTCTCTTTATAATTCTATGTTTCTTAATTTCATGTTCCACCATCCCATTCCTACATCGATAGACACCAGGTCCACATTTTCTTATGAACATGGACTCAATTACATGATAAAAAAATTCCCCTTCCTAAAGATATAACGTATATCAATATTGAAATAATAAATAAACACCATCGACCTCCACTAGAGAAGATTCAAAGCAGACATATGGAAAAAAAATTCATAATCTTTAATTCCATCAAAATCAAAATGTGCTCCCCAATGTGGTTACACCATAAATTCATTAGATAAAAAACCGTTATACTAAAACAAGATAAATAGGGTAGTAATTACTTGTGGAGGGATGTAACATACTAGGCCCATATGAGATCACCAAAATATGTAAAATGAAACAATTCTTAAATCATGAAGTGAAACATTATAGAAAAAAGAAAACAATATACCAACCCCAGAAAAAAAAATTCTAGATCACTGAGACACATACCCTTCATAAAATAAAAAACTTCTTTGAATTGATTAGTCTAAATAATAGACTAGTATTTCCATGTGAATGACGTTTTCAGAGATAAAAAATATTGAAATTGGAATAAAACATTGATAATATCACACCACACCAAGGAAAATAACAATCTCTCTAACATTATTGACTTTTTACCAAGAAAATACTACCTCGAACATCAATGGGTCCACTTACATACCATAGAACATACACATGAACGAATTTTCATGGAGCAATTCGTGTTGATGGGCCTCCAACTCAACTCATATTTGCTCAATGTTCTCTACCTATGACATCAAGTTGAATCAGATAACATAAATGAATATAAAAACGCATTTCATGGAAGTCCTAGAACACATCATTCTTGATACCCATGTACATGGATGGTGTATTGAAAACTCCAAATGACATGGTTATGAAATAAAAATTCCCTAACATTGATCAGATAGATTTATTTTATAAATCCCCATCTCTTGCATCCTGTTGTGATAATTATAAATTATATAAACTCTTGAAAAAAAATCCATCTCCATATATATTCTAACAGATCATCCATCCTTATTTTCATGCTTCTTTATTTTTAATAATTAAAAATAATGTTCAATTATATACAGTTTTGTTCATTTGTGTCAGATCATGTTTAGTTATGTATAATAACTGTTAATTATTATTATCTATGATTAAAATATTAGATTAAATTATTATTTACATGTTTATATTATATGAAAAATAGATAGAACAAAAGATTCAACGACAAGAAAATTTAGTTACTGATAGTATGACTGATCGACAAAACAAATGAGTCATTGGAATTATAAATAACTCACCAGTATTCTAACTGATCGACATATCAAATGAGTTGATAATAGACAAACTGACTCACTGACAGCCCAAATAACCTACCGACACATAGAACAAAAAATTTCATGACTCACTGATATAAGGAGTCACTGATGCACTGACCTATCCAAATCATGACTCGCATATAGAAGAAGTCAGTGATGCACTAACCTATTGTAAAAAGGACTCACCGACATACTATTAAAAACATCATTACACCATAAATTCAAACATATTATCCAATGGTCTTATTGGGATACTTAATACCACTATTTACTTATATTACTTGTTGCATACAACATTAACATGGATGTCAAATGTACAAATTATAGAACATGTCCCAATCATTACTAATATTGGACCTACATGTTATAAAAATGGAATCACATGAGAAGAAAGTGGAACAGACACATGAGAAACCATGTTCAAAGAACCTATGAAGAAATTAAAGAATCACACACCTCTTACCTGAATGAAAAAAAAATTATGCATCGAAGTTCCAATCATCCATTCGGCCAACAAACTCTTGAGAGGAAAATTATATAAGAATATCACATTTTCCTTGAAACTAGAACACACATCAACAATGTCACTCTTTCTTGGTATATATTTCATGAAGAGGACATGATCATCACTTTTTCTTCATTCAATTAGTCCACCTTCTTCAAGAACAAGACCTAGATAATTCAAAACCTTATATCATAATTTTTCCCCTATTGTGTCCAATTTTATTACTTTTCATGAAGAGTGTGTATCTATAGTATAAAAATATAATGTCTCAGGTCTTAGGTACTAGAATACAATATATCCTCACACTACCATTATTTTACACCATATTTCTCGCAAAATGTACTACGAAAGAGGTATATTTGTGACATGGTTGTAATCAATTTCCCATGAGAACCCATAGTAGGGGTCTAGCCTGACCTAGACAACAGTGTATGCAATTTTAAACCTAGATCTAGGGTTAGGATTAACGTTTATTAATTTATATTTCATTTTAGAAGGTGATCACAATGTAGAGTGGATAATGTCATATCTTGAGACTGATCCTCTTGTTTTATTTTAATGTGCAATTTTAAAATTAGTTTACTTTGATTTCATTCATATTTCTAAAAACTATGTGTTACGTTGATATTTGATCTTATATAATATTTATAAATTATTTGGTTTGGTAAATTAGTATCAAATTTTATACAAATATTTTAAATTTCTATAACTGTGAATTAAAAAATCAAAGGATAAATTATTTAAACAATCAAACTATAACAAATTTACTACATCAGTTAACTGGATAGTATGGATTCAAAAGTGGGATATTATTAACGAAATTTTTAAAATAATTTTTTATAGGAACTCAATTCACCCCCTCTTTAATTTAATACTCAAAAACATATTTTGGATCAACTTGCTATTTTAAACCTTTTATTTTTAGTGTTTTTAGTGGGATATAAATCATTTCAACTGTGATTTTAGTTGAGTTTTAATGATTAATAAATTTATATTAGTTCTTAATTTTTATCTATTTATCAACCTATTAATTATTCACTTTTATGGATAATATATTTTAATTTTCTTCTACCAATAAACCTCTATTTCTCAATTAAACTATTTTTTCTCCTATGAAAATTAAGATGAAAATTCATTTAGGAAGTATGGGTTTTGAAATTTTGACATCCACTATAGATGAATATAATATACCTTCAACTTCATTAAATTCATTGGTTAACCAAATTATTTCCACATATAATAATAATTTATAAGATTTGAATTCCTTATATTGTTTTTTATGAGTTGAATAATTCAATAGGATTAATGCATTTATACAGCTCCTAAAAATTGGGATACTCTAACTGTTTCACATGAAGGAACATATAATTTTAATGAAATGAGACTTATTAGATATACTATTAAATGTGATAACATTAATATAATGCCCGATGAACCGATATCTATCATATAACTATGATATTAATGAGATTTTAACACTATGGTCTCAATGGTATATGATGTTACTGCTCAGTAAAAAATCATGAAAATCCTTAGATAACTACCAGACAGATGGAGGCGAACCTCACTATCAATTGGAGTTTGTGATATCACTATGATTCCATTATACAAACTAATATATATGATTATTGTGTATGAGGAAGTTTTAATTTTCAAAAAAGAAGTGGATGATGAACCAAAATGAAAATCAGTGTCTTTCGGACCACTACTTTTAATCACAGTGAAAATAATAATGTAAGAACTCAGTTTGGTAGATCAAAAAATTAAGAATCATCATCTGACAGTGATGAATAAGTGGATCCATTATCCATATGATTTTAAAATATTATATAGAAGATGTTATTTAGGAAGACCAACTACAAAAAATAATATGTCTTTCTATGCAACAAGAAAAAGGACTTGAAGAGATGTAATAACTCAAATGATACAATTTGTTTTGCATGTAAGAGAAGATGAAATATAAAAACTAAATTTCCAATGTTAATGTGTAAGAAGAAATATGGGGATAAGGATAAAATGTATAATAAAGAAATTAAGGCCACCCAGAATGCTTTTGAGGATAGCTCCAGTGAGTCAGATTATTTACATGATGAGAATAGTGACAAAGATAATTTTTTCTTCATGAAATGCACTTCTGATGAAACCCTTGAGTATTCATTTAAAATTCCAACAAATATGAAGATGAATCTGATTATGAAAACATGAGCAAAGTGTAAATTTTTTAGAATTTTATGAAGCTTAAATAGACATTTTATGAATAAATTGATAAATATAATGTTTTATAGGCACCAAATTCTCTCCCCTCTACTATTTCATCTATGGTTACAATATAGAAAGAGAACAATTCTCAATTTCATAAAGATAATAATTAAATTAAATAATCAAAAGAGTATTTGAAAAATAAAATTATAATGTTTAAAAATGGAAATAACAGTATCATCCAAATGGTTGGTAAACAGGTTGACCATGATATTCTACTGGTATAGGCTATCAACCAGTACAATGAAACTCTTTCAAAAATATGTTCTTATCAAAATAATGAAATTTTATCATAGTATATTGTTTTGAAAAGTCTTCTACAATATCAATCATTGAAGATTATTTTACTGTCAGTTTATCTAGACCAAATGTTGTTATTTTCCAATACTCTAAATAAATTTTATAGGAATCTAATGAAGAAGGTACGGGTTCCCAAAACATTAATTACTTATATTACTGGAACTAATAATGTAAGGGTACCAAAATCAAGTCTGTTTGAATTTTTTGTGGAAATCATGTTTAATGAGCTCCTGTAAAAGAATATAGTACTTGGATGGTGGATGTTCAGGACATGTGATATTAGATTAATTGAGGTTCAAGAATATTATATATATTGATGGTGGGTTTTTAAATTTTGGTGAAAATGATAAAGAAAAAATATTTGGCCATTTCCAAACTAGTGACACTATTTATATTTTAATTTCCAATGTACTATTTTTTGATGTATTAGATTAAAATATGTTGACTATATATTAGTTGTGTGATGATGGTTTCAATGTAAAATTTAAAAAGTATGTATATAATGTTTTTAATTCTAAAAATAATTTAGTATTTATGGTTTTTAAAAATGAGAATGTTTATGTTGTGAAAATAGATTTTTTTAGTTTCAGTAATGTTTTTCATTTTTATTGTTTCTCATGAAGAATCCAATCTTTGGCATAAGATATTGGGATACTATAACAATCCGTCACTTATAAAGCATACTAGTAATGGAACAGTTAAGGATCTACCTAAACTTGAGTTTACAAATGAAAAAGTCTGTAATCTTTATCAAAAGGGTAAAAAACACATGATAACTTTTGAAGCAAAGAAATAAGTTCCAAATTATAAAACTCTTTAATTAGTTAATGTGGATATTTGTTTTTGAAAATCCAAGGTTTATAATCGTAATGGGAAGAATTATTTCAATGTTCATGTATATTAATTTTCTAGATACACTTGGATATTCATTATTTATCAAAAAAATGAGGCTTGAACTTTCTTCACTAAGTATGCTAGAACATTTGAAAATATAAGTGGTCTTAAAATTAAATCATCTAGATATTAAAATGGTTGTGATACTGATAACATAGTGTTTGAAACTATTTTATCACAAAGGGTCTTTAGTTATAACTTCACTTCTCCTAGGACACCCTAAAAGAATGTTGTTGTATGATGAAAAAATAAAACCATACATGAGATAGGTCATATTATGCTTATTGAATATGACTTACCTACCTACTATTGGGTAGAATATGTCAATGAATCTTTTTATATAATTAAAATAGTATAAATTATAAAAATTATAAAGATAACCCCCTATGTACTCTATAATAATAGAAAACCCAATGTTTTTTGCCTCCACATTTTTGGTAGTAAAGTTTTATATCCCTAATAAAAATTAAAATCTCAACCAATTTGCATCCAAAAGTGATGAACGAATCATACTATGCTATTAATCCTCTTGTAAATCCTATGGAGTTTTAATAAAATAACCAAATGTTTCAATGAATCATTACATGTTATATTTTATGAAAAATACCCACATGAACTCGAGACATGTCTAAAAAATACTATGGGGGATCTGTTGAATCTGAACTTAAATGCACAATCATCTGACCCTCATATTATGAAATCTGAAAATCATCATGTACATGAAAATTTCTATACACTAATCTTAGTGAACCTGAACCTACTTATGATCCTGAAAAAACAATTCCTTTTATTTTTATTTTTTATAGTACCCTTAAGAGATCCTTTATATGATTTAGTTGGAGACCTAGATAAAGTAATACAAACTAGAGATTCTCTTAGGGACTAGGTTGAACACCAACCTTATTATAACAGCTTAAACCTAATAAAATTAATGATCCAATCAATGATGAAATTTTTTGATAGATATTCAATATGTGTTGAATTAGTTTGAATGAAATAATGTCTAGAAACTTATAGATAGACCCAAAGACACCATGACTATATGAACTAAATGGGTTTTTAGAAACAAAGTAGATAAATATGGAAATATTATATGAAAAAATATGGATTTATTGCACATGATTATAGTCCAAAATAATTTATTAACATTGAGTAATCCTTTACATTTGTTTCAAGACATTAAGCCATTGTAATCATTCTTGCACATACATATCATCTAAATATCAAACTATATCAAATGGATGTCAAATGTTAATTCTTAAATGGGAATATAGTTAAGGATAATTTTTTAATTACTCCTTAGTTTTAAAAAACCTCATTTTCAAAATAATTTTATTATGTTAATGAATTATTTATATGGTTTAAAACAGGCTCTAAGTGCTCGGTATGATAGTCTATGTACTTCTATTATTTCTAATGGTTTTAAAAAGGAAATTTATTGTCCTACTATTTTTTAAAAAATAATTTCTAAAAAAATATAAGTTCAAATATATATTTATTATATTATTTATGGATCTTCAAAAATTTATATATATATATATATATTTTAAAAATTATTTGTAGTGAATTTGAAATAAGTTTAATTGGAGAACTCAAATTCTTTCTTGAATTTCAAATCATTCAAAATAATGAAATTATTATTTTAAATAAAAGTAAATATAACAAATATCCTTTAAAAAGGTTCGTATTTGATCATAAAAAGATTAGTGATACTCTAATGAGTACCAATTTAATGTTTTATCTTCATAAATATAGTAAATCTATGGATCAAACCACTTACAGTGGAATGATTATAATTCTACTCTATTTGACTGCTAGTAGGCCTAAATTCATGTTCGTTGTGTGTATTTTTTCATGTTTTCTAGATAATCCTAAATAATATCATTTAGATGTTGGTAAAAGAATTTCCAAATATCTCATGTATACTACCAACATATAATTGTTCTATCCTAGAGGACAAGAATTTGATTTACCTATTTATTTTGATGGTGATTTTGGTGATTGTAAGAGAGGCAGAAGGAGCTACTATGGAACTTGTCAGTTTTTTGAAAAGTCACTTGTATCATGGTGTAATAAAAATAAAGAAAAATGCAGTTTCTACTGGTGTGGATAAATACATTGAGGCTAGTAGTTGTTCTGCTAATATTTTTTGTATGAAACACACTTTTAAAGATTACGAATATCAGTTTAGGCATGTTCCATAAATCAATTATAATACAAGTTCTATTAACATATCAATGATTAATGTATGTAAAACTAGAATAAAAAATATTGTTGTAAGGAATAACATTCTGAGAGATCATTAAAAAACGACGATATAAACTTTTTATTTATTGGAATAGAATATTAGCTTTCCGATATCATTACTAAGACATTGAACTCTGTGATGATGAATTACATCTGACCTGAATTAGGGATGATTAATATGTAATAAAATAGTATCAATAACTCAATACAAAATCATAGTTTGTATTTTACACTAATATGAAACTAAAAAAGTCATGAGGACACCAATTGTGTCATGAAATGTCCCGCTGACACCGACACCGACAATGTCATGTAATTTTATGAGGGCACTGAAAGTGTATTGAAATGAAAAGATGAAACCATAGATTTCATGTTGAAAACTTCATACCAAAAAATATAATGTCTCACAGATAGTTTTCTCACTAACACTGACACAATTTTCAGGTTGACACCAACACTAATGTCTCACTAATGGAACCCATTGTCTATACCTATTTTGTTTTATCCAAAATAACACAGTTTTGATTATTTCATTTTATGTAAACCCAATTTACACGATTTATGACAAAAAATCATTAAATTATAAAATGGAATCGATTCATCATATTTTGTAGACTTTTATATTGAATCTTACTCTCCAGCACTGTCACGACCCATCCCCCGGGGTCCGTTCTGAGACTACCCTAAGGCCACCTTCCACTGGCCAGGGGTTGGAAACTAGCACCAAAAGGCATATTCCCTAAAACCAAAAATGCGTTTCCTTTAAAACTACTAAACACACTGAAAATATCACACAAAAATATATGAATACAAGTAAAATGTATAGAAAAAAGAGTGTTGAAAGTAAGAGGGACTGAAATACAAGCCCAACATTAAAGGTACAAGTACAACTAGGAAAAAATAAAAGTAAAGAAAGTGAAAGACAACTACCGGGTCATCCTCCAAGTTTACTACTTGAAGGGTAGGTACAGATTTCTTCCTCGTCACTCCACATCCTCGTGTATCCTCTGCCTACCATCACACCATATAGTCCACCTCTGGTCACCGTCCAGTCCTAGGACACTCAGCATCGATCAACGTTGTCCGTCTTCTACACCAAACACAAAAAGGTATGGGCAAAGCCCGTGCAGGGGTGAGTAAAACGATACACAGTAAAGACCCTGAGACCCTCAAGGTCTCACAAAATCCACATAGGATAAACCAAATATCAAGAAAACTTGTGGCAACCCTACTTAGGTATATTCCCATACATATACCTAAGTTATCAAATATTACCCATCTCAATCATGAGGAAATATAGGTTCCAACTCAGATTCCCAAAGATCAAATATTCCACAATGGAATAAATGCTACTAAGGTAAGTACCACATAGGTACACCACACAAAAGAATTACATAAGGTTATTACCACGAAGGAATGTTCCATACAGTTACAGACTGAGCTCACACCAGGTATATCATAGATACAGTAGTAGAGATGATTATATGTGAATAATTAATCATCGTACTCTATTAAGAGGAAGAAACATGAAGGATCCTAAATCACAGACCCACACAAGATCCTTGTAAATCATCATACCCATACAGGATCCTAGAACAGCATCACTCCCACACAAGATCCTAGTACATCGTCAGACCCACACAGGATCCTAGTACTGCATCAGACCCACACATGATCCTAGTACATCGTCAGACCCAGATAGGATCCTAGTAATCCATCAGACGCACACAATAACCTAGTACATCGTTAGAACAATATAGGATCCTATTACTACATTAGATCCACATAGTATCCTAGTATATCGTCACACCCACCCAGGATCTTAGTACATCGTCATAGCCAGCTATAGGGTTCCCATACTAAGATTTCTCATATCCAAGAGATTTGGCTCTTCAAGCTACCAGTCGATACTCTAACTTCCATGAAGTTGCATAAATAAGTATCCCAAAGGACTTCCACGTCATAGGTGTCTCAATGCAACAGACGATGCATTAAACAGATGCTCGGTCTGTATGTTATTTTCCTTTTAGTCTTGAGGGCATGGTAGGATTTGTGCTCGATCCAACCTGACCATACGCCAGATTTATCCAAATCTTTTGCAGGGTATACCAAAAATATTTTCTCCCTCTAAGGATTATGGCACTGTAGGCAGTTCGTCAAACGGACGCCCGGTGCCAATGTGATGGCCAAAAGAGCGGTAATGGGTTAATGTTGGTCCAGGTCTGGTCCGACCTGGTCGGACTGACCCAGCACAACCCATTCTGGGTCGACCTGGCCCAATTTGGATCAAATGGGCCTACTGGGTCCAGTCCAGCCCGTGATGGGTAGCCCAGCTTGGCGGCATGGTCTAGCAGCCGGCCTACGATGGGTGGCCCAGCTTGGCGGCATGGTCTGGAGGCCCGACCTGGCCACATGCGTGGGGAGTTACCCCCCCCCCCCTCAAACAACAAATGAACAAAGACATTCAGTCGGTAGCCAGCACGTGGGACTCGCGAGTCCCACCCAGTCTAGCTCGGTAG
This sequence comes from Viscum album, assembly GCA_963277665.1. Taxonomy (NCBI): domain Eukaryota; kingdom Viridiplantae; phylum Streptophyta; class Magnoliopsida; order Santalales; family Viscaceae; genus Viscum; species Viscum album. The sequence goes on from OY728160.1 coordinate 573,936,082, forward strand.
GAAGAAACAACCGAGCCTTGGTCCTCTCAGCGGCGCATTGTGCGTCGCCGCTCCACGGTCGGCTGTGCTTCACTGTCCCCCGAGGCCAGGCGGGCCACATCCAAGTGTGATGTGGACCATTGCTCCGACAGTAGCGTGTCAGGAACCACCCCTCCATAGTAGGCTGATCATCGGCCTCTATCCCTTCACAGTTGCGGCACATGCCGCAGGCCTTTCTCGACGGGCGGCACGGACGTGCGCCACAACCCTGTCATCTTCACGGTCAGTCATGGTGCCGGCCACCACTCTCAAGTTCTACTAGTTCCAATTGTCGACAGAAAATGTCATCCTTATCCATCGTGCGGAACACAACAAATATTACACAAGATGTTTGGAGTGGTCGGGCCATGTTTGTTTGTTCCACACCCTCCACATTAGAGAGGTAGCAAGCGGCTCAATTATTTTTTTAATCACGAAGAATTGTCAACAACTTGTAATGGGAAAATATAAAACATAAAACACTACCTCGAATGATCTTTGATGTGTCCTAAGATGAGAACGGTGAAGGAAAAGAGGGTGCCAACGAGTGTCACTTCCGATGTTGGGCTAGTGGCCATCCTATTCCATGATTCCAAAAAATGTTCTTCGATGGCATTCTTCGTTTTGGAGGAAACGTTTGTTGTTGGAGGGGTAGGATTTCTCCACAGCATTCTCCCAATTCTCAACACTTCCTCAACCAATCCCCTCAATAAAATAGGTTCTAATATAAATTAAATTAAGTAGATTAATTTATGTTGGCATAATTAAATGCTGACACATTTAATTAATTTAAGTTGGATCCAAAAAATAAATGGGGAGTTGAATGGGGTCTCTCCCATTAAAGAGGGTTTGAGTGGTCCCCACCTTTAATTTAAAAATGGGGGTTTTTGTTCTGGTTTTCCCCACCACATTAACATTCATGTGGGAGGTTTTATTAGAAAAAAAATAAAGGTTTATTTTATTTTATTTTCATTTCCACGAAAATCACAAAATCTCTCGTACACCCTCGACCTACTTCGATCGAGGTGATGGTATCCATAAGAGAATACCAGAATTGTGAGTTCAACGGTGCCCCGATATTTCAAATCTAATCACTGGTTTAAAAGATACAAAAACTCACTCATACGTTTTTTTAACGTACCTGAAACAATGTTCAGAAATTCATTTCGGGCACATCGACACTCGAAATCATGTGCCGTGAATTTTCATGGACTCATAAAATTCCAATATAACTAAAAAACCTTACATGGAAATTCCTTGTATTTAAATTCTCTCCACATTAGGGATTTTAATCTCCAAAAGCCACAACATAGACTAAGGGAAAAAAGTGTGGGTATTATGCAGGTATCTAAGCCTCCTGCTCCCATGTGCTCTCATGGAGGTTCCCGTGATGCCAACGTACATGCACCAATGGTATCGACCACTGACACAGATCATATTTTCATATTTATAAATATGTTTTTAAATGATTTTATCCCTTCCCATTAATCAATTTGATCTTATTTGCATTATTTCATGACTTTTGGTGAGTTTTGCGATTAAATAAGAAAAGTGGTTAATTCTGGACATTAAACAGATTTATGTTGCCTCTGTATTTCGAGCTTAACTCATAAATTTTTCATCCAATATACCTAATTCAATTTTTCAGGATTACATAAATTGGGTTCTATAAATAAGTATTCTATACCCAATTCCAATTCAAATACAAAAGGCCAAATAAAATCGGTCAATATGAAAATTTATTCTGGCTGACCGAATAAACCATAACCCATTCAATGAGTAATATCTCGAGCTACTGTAACATCCCCAAATGATAAAGGGTTAAATGACTAAATGATATGACTCATGTCAACAAGGTGCACCTTCCTTTTCGGGAGCCTATCTGGTTAGAACTTCATAGTTAAGCGTGCTTGGCCTGGAGTAGTGATCAGGATGGGTGACCTTCTGGGAAGTTTCCCAGGATGTGTGTGAGTGAGGACAAAGCACACTGGAAAGGACATGTATTGGCCTGTGGGGACTATCATATTAGTCAGATGACCCGTTCAGGCATGTGGGTGGACCCTGGGGTGGGCCCCACGTGTCTGCGGGGGCAACTGGTGGTACCTGGTAGGCCAGGACCCGACGGCCATGTTAAGGCGGGGTGGCTGTGCTGTCACCGGGACCCGGTTGTCACATTTGGTATCAGAGGAGGAACCCAGCCTTAAGTGCGCGGTGCACTGCCTGGGTTGAGTTATAGGGCCCACAACGAGGGCGTTGTTCTCTAAAGGGGGGGGGGGGTGATTGTAACATCCCCAAATGATAAAGGGTTAAATGACTAAATGATATGACTCATGTCAACAAGGTGCACCTTCCTTTTCGGGAGCCTATCTGGTTAGAACTTCATAGTTAAGCGTGCTTGGCCTGGAGTAGTGATCAGGATGGGTGACCTTCTGGGAAGTTTCCCAGGATGTGTGTGAGTGAGGTCAAAGCACACTGGAAAGGACATGTGTTGGCCTGTGGGGACTATCATATTAGTCAGATGACCCGTACAGGCATGTGGGTGGACCCTGGGGTGGGCCCCACGTGTCTGCGGGGGCAACTGGTGGTACCTGGTAGGCCAGGACCCGACGGCCTTGTTAAGGCGGGGTGTCTGTGCTGTCACTGGGACCCGGTTGTCACAGCTACCGACTACCAAATTGGATGATTCATGTGAAGATCAAAATAAAAATTTACTAGTAATCTTCCCTTTAAATTTCATGGAGAAATGATTTGATTAAGGCCACCCATGAACCGGTCGAAGTATGGTTGCTGGAATAGTGGTTGGTTGCCAGAACAATTAAGGTCTACTAATTCGGCCATACCTTATTCCACACGACTCCAAATTCATTCGAACATTGTAGGTAGTTTTCCAACTCCATTTATCACCTCCTATAAGAAGGGACCTCAGCCGGATTCGAATAGATGATGGGATAAACGAGGCTTACGTACTAGAGAACTAATTTTGGAGGAGGGAATTGTGTTCTTTATTTTCACTTCTTACATCATCTTATATTTTTAATACCTTAATATTCCTCATTATTCTCAATTACCATTACCATGGTGGTGTAATCATATGAGGTGATTGGGGGAGGGAAGGTTTTATATTTTTAATGCTTTGAGAAGTTACATTTTGTTGAATAAAAACTATCTCTCTTCTGCAAAGTTGTTTTCAAATTCTAAAAAAAATTATTATCTTATGTGATCATATTAAATTTTATATTCTGTTATTATTATTTGTTTTATGAATGAAAATTTTCCTCCCTCCATTAGTTTCTAGTCTATATTCAATATAATAAGATCATGTATAGCGACCCCCAAATACCGGGGTGCTTAATGAGACATGATACACTTAACACTACATCATTACAAACAAAATATCATGTCTCATCACAACAGAGGATCGTGAGGTTCGGGATTCTGGGAAACCAGATGCTTTTGTTTAGCTTCATTAACATCAACCGTACCTGAGAAATTTTAAACAAAACGTAGGGTGAGCAAAAAATGCCCAGTAAGGGGTTTAAAAATCATTTTTAGGAAAATCCTTTCATACATAAATCCTTTGAAAAGAATATAAATACTTTTCTCAAACATTATCATTTATTAAAAACATGAAATCCAACTTTCTTTGAAAACCACTTGCACAAAGAGGCACGTACTTGCAATAAGCCTTAATGTAAACATGGTCAGAGTGCGCAAAATAAACAGAGTAAGCAATACATAAAGTTAAAACAAGGTTACTTTAATTCCAAGGGAATTACTATGGCTAGGTAGGAAAAAATGCATATCATGGTTCGTGAGAAGAATGCAGTTCATTTAACAGTTCACCATAAGAAAACAGTTCTTGTCACGTTAGGTACGGTTTCATGATCAAGGGATCCTTTCAAGGCAGACATTTTAGAAAGTGATAAAACATTACATTAAACAAGACAAGGACACGTAAAGTTCTTATGATACCAAACATATGTTTTTCAGTTCTTATCACATGTTTCCTTTCTCATAGTCTAAGGGAATTTACCCAGTTAGGGATGTCCTGTTAGTTGAACCATCCCCTGGTTCACCATTAATCTTCATATGTGGAGGGAAAGTATAATGCCGGACCTTGTCAAGACCTTGCGTCAAGACCATAAAAACATAACTTAATACGGGTCAAGGCTAACCGCCAATCCCGTTTCCATAGCAGCACAAGCCGAGGCTAACCGCCAAGACTGTAGCACATAACGTCTCATGAGACTCATCCTTTACCCAATGCATTGGAGCGCTGTATAATTCCGGGCGCACCCGTCCATAACATGTAAGTCCAATACTTCCCTCTCATATTTAGACATGGTCATACGTTCATTCGGTTTCATTCATATATTCATAGTCAAGTCTCTCATACATATTCACCATTTGAAGCAGATCATGTCATGAGCATAAATAAAGAGTTTGAAGCAGATTATGTCATGAGCATAAATAAAGAATCAGAAGCAGATTATGTCATGAGCATAAATAAATAATCAGAACTGGAAACAACAAGCTTATTACACAAGAAATAATAACTTAAACACTCAATGTATTGGTTTGTCATGTAGAATTGCATTATTACTAAGGGCTACTTCCAGGCTTAAGGATATCTTTAAAACATCTCCTTTTGGACCCATAATGTGCTAGAAAATTAAAAACAAGGCAAGTGTCATTTCTTGTAACTATTCGGGTTCTAGAAATGGATAAGAATTAAAACAATCACCAAACAATGTTAACTTTCGTTTGCCAAAAATACTGTCAATCAGTCCACAGTTATGTATATATGTAACACACGAAGTCGTGTATTGTGTATATGTGTCTCAGTGGTCTAGTTAATTAAATAATACTCAATTGATTCGTTACATGATTCACATATTCTTAAGAACATAAATTTTTTAACAAAAGGGGTAGATAGGGTTTTATAAAAGCACATAAGGAAATCAACTTAACACTTGTCAAGGGATTCAGTTTTATTCATACTTTGGATTCCCACAAATCTTGTCTTAATTTGATGTACACAAAAACAGTTTTGATTTGGAAGAGGTTTCATACAAAAGAAAAACATGTATATACTTATTTATATTTCGAAGTAAAAGAAAACACAAAAGCACACTTGTCCCCTTTCAATTATTTGACACATTAAAACATGAGTTTAGAACTAATAATCATAATTAGGGAGCCCAAAAACAAAGGATTGAAAGTTAAATCCAAATATATATATATATATGTTTACATATATAAGCGTATAAAAAAAACACAAAACTCAACTATCCCTTACCAGCTCGACGAGAAGGAGGAGGAGAAGAAGAGATGGTGCAGCAAACCATATCCAGAAGCCGAGGGTATAAACATAGAATATATATATATGTTTATATATATCAAGTAAAAAATGTGTATATAACTATATACACAACCGGTGTTTACACAAACTGGAAAAAAAACAACCCTTACCAGAACTCGATGAAGAGGAGGAGGGTGCATCCGATGCTGGATCAATGGTCAGTGCAAGGAGGATCTCTTCGGTGCAGGACCACCCCTCTGCCTTGGTGCAAGGTCTCCTCAACCGGTGCAAGAACCTTCCCCCTTGCCTGCGGTGCAACCAGGTCTTAAAGCCGGAGGGAAATTCGTGCAAGGGAGGCGACGGGGATCCAAGGCCGGGGTCAGTGTCAAGCTGTGTGGAAAGAAGGCGTCGCTGGGTCTACACGGCGAAGAAGAAGAAAGAATAAAGGCAGCAGGCTACTGGTTCGGCGCGAGGGAGATGAGCGCGACGTGGAGAAGAAAAACGCGAAACGCGTCGTGGAGAAAAAAAAAGAAAAACGATGGCCGAGATCAGATGCGGTGCGATCGACGGCTCAGGATGTAGCGCGATAAAAAGAAGCAGACGTCCGTGATCCGGGGGAGAAAGGATCGGACGGCTGGAAACCCACCGCAGTATAAACACGGTTTTTATCATACAGGTTTTTCTAAAAAAAGGAATCTCTTTATTAATAAAGTTATTATTAATTTATTAAACTCAATTATTCATTATTTTAATAATAATTCTGTTGTCAAATAATTTAATCAAGACTAATTTATATTATTATTATTAAACCATTCGTATTTAAAATATATTATTGGTTAAAAATATATATATATATTGATTTAATCAAAACGTTTTATTATATGTATATATATATATATTGCAACATCAAAAAATTAATATTAGATTGACAATATTATTAATCCTTAATTATTAATTACATACTATTTCATTAAAACATGACACAAGTATATATATTTTAATTCCCCTTGCTAGTTAACTATCCTATTTTTCTTAATTAGAAGGTAACATTTATTGAAACTATATTTTATCACACATACAAGTGTGTGTTGGTGAAAATATTAACACCACAAAACACACAAGTGAAAGAAACCATAATTTGATGTAGTTTCTAAAATAATTAATAAAAGGTTTAATCATACGAGAAATAAGGTATCTATTTTGATGCAAACTCATAAATGAAATTCAACAGGTTTGATATAACTAGAAAAACAATTGTTTAATTATTTTATTAAAAAGTATAGTGGAAGAGGACAATAATATTAATTCTTTCCTTTTAAAACATAAAATTACAAATCTTATTTTTGAAAACAAAGGATAATTAACATTGAGGTCATTTAAAACATTAAAGAAAACTACACATGTATCATTCGGATCATTTTATTTCCAACGGTCAAAACGATCATTGGATTCTTTGGGAACCAACGGTCGGATTCATGGTCGTTTTTGGGGTCCAACGGTTAGATTTATGACCGTTTGTGGTCCAACGGTCATCTTTGGTGATTATAAAAGAATTAGGTCTCGGGTGACCCTTACCCCAAGTGGCTGAAGGAGAAGCAAGGATGGTTCGTATGATCCCCTTGGTGTTGAGCACGGTCGCGGTGGCGTCAGCCATTCTTACGTTCCTTATGATGGATTCTCGAAATCCTTACCGCATACTCGGGCTCCTAGTGGTTCTAAGCAGTCTTCCCATCGTTGTAATCGGATTCTTGGTTGGAATCCTTGGTTAGTGATGTTTTGATTGTGGGAAGTTGTAAACGTCATGTTTCTTAATAAAGGAGTGTTCCATTCATGCTTGTGGTTACGTTTTTCATTTATTTTCATTTTCTTTTTAAAGCAAGATGGTCCAACCAAAAGGGGAAACATATCATTACACAAAACATGAATTCTAGGGTTGTTACATTATCTCCCACTTAAAAGAATTGCGTCCTCGCAATTCTATTCATAAAAAGACAAGAGAAAGACTTCGGTCGCACAACTTTACCAAAACTGAAGGCCTGGCTCAGTTAACGGTACCCCTAAACTGGTACACAGCTCCTCTGTTTCCCTGACCCAGATACACTTTGAGCAATAAGACTTGTACTCATGCTCATGGGCACTACACACAGGCTTCCACAGGGAGGCTCGTGCAATAAACAGTTCTGAGACGTCCGAGCGGACGAATCCCCTAGTAACCCTTTGAACTTCATTACGCTCGAGGTAGTTGAGGGGTACAATGCGATTGAGAAGGCTGACGTTCTGGATCTGAAACATGTAGGCGGCTCTGAGGTTGCCGTCCTGAGCTGCTACGAGAAAGCAAGCTCTGGCGGAGAAGTTTCGTGTCATAGAGAAACCCTGAAACAGCCCTTCCTGGTATCTCCCCCATCGCCTATAGCAGGGGAGCTGGGTGGTGGCAAGGAGGTGGATCACATATTCATTCTCCTGACACGCGCGGAGAATTTCTGGACTGTTTGCTATGTCCAGAAGACGTTGACAGGACCCTCGTAGGTGGATAAAGGAGGGAAAGTCCTCCATACAAGTTCTGATCAAGGCAACCTCTATTAACTCGTCAGGCAGAGACGAGAGGTTCATCTGACTTTCCATCTGGAAGAAAAGGTAAACAAGAGAGGTCACTTAACAACACTAAGAGGAAAGAGATCATAAACTTTTCAATTAAGAAAGTTTACACATTAAAGTCTGAGTTTTCCAGACGGACACTACAAAGAGAGGCGAAACTCTCTAACTCCACAAACCAAACACAGGAAGAACAAACAAGACTAAAGTCATGGGGACATTTATAGCGCCTCTTGAGTTTCGCGTGAGGGGTGTGGAGTTGGGAAACGTCAGTGTACACTTCTTGCCTAAGAGACACACGAGTGGACTCATTCTCCAACGCTTCGAAGTCCATTAACTGGCCCCAGAAGCCATAGTGCAGGACCTGACACAGATAAGCCGCTCGAAGATCTCCGGCAGCGGCAGCTTCTTGGAAAGGGTTATCTAGCATTGTGCCAAACTCCTCGCCCGCAGTAAACACTCGGAAGAGTCCTTCGTGATACCTTCCTCGACGTGCATACGAGGGAAACTGGGTCATCATCATTAGGAGATAATCCATCCCTATTCCCCGGTGGAGACTAAGCACCCTAGATGAGTTCGACACATCGTATAGGTGCTTACACGTCATGCGAATGTGAGCATAGTTCAAGAAGTTTGCACGGCTAACTAGAGATATAATGTTCTCTAGGGCCTCGGTGGGGAGTGAAAAAAGGTCAGTAGGTACATCACCCATCTGAAAATCATAACGTTTTTACTTAATTAGTCTTAGCAATATATTTATATCACCTGGTTTTCCAGAGTTTCCTGAACCCATCCTCTGATACCAACTATAGCGACCCCCAAATACCGGGGTGCTTAATGAGACATGATACACTTAACACTACATCATTACAAACAAAATATCATGTCTCATCACAACAGAGGATCGTGTGGTTCGGGATTCTGGGAAACCAGCTGCTTTTGTTTAGCTTCATTAATATCAACCGTACCTGAAAAATTTTAAACAAAACGTAGGGTGAGCAAAAAATGCCCAGTAAGGGGTTTAAAAATCATTTTTAGGAAAATCCTTTCATACATAAATCCTTTGAAAAGAATACAAATACTTTTCTCAAACATTATCATTTATTAAAAACATGAAATCCAACTTTCTTTGAAAACCACTTGCACAAAGAGGCACGTACTTGCAATAAGCCTTAATGTAAACATGGTCAGAGTGCGCAAAATAAACAGAGTAAGCAATACATATAGTTAAAACAAGGTTACTTTAATTCCAAGGGAATTACTATGGCTAGGTAGGAAAACATGCATATCATGGTTCGTGAGAAGAATGCAGTTCATTTAACAGTTCACCATAAGCAAACAGTTCTTGTCACGTTAAGTACGGTTTCATGATCAAGGGAGCCTTTCAAGGCAGACATTTTAGAAAGTGATAAAACATTACATTAAACAAGACAAGGACACGTAAAGTTCTTATGATACCAAACATATGTTTTTCAGTTCTTATCACATGTTTCCTTTCTCATAGTCTAAGGGAATTTACCCAGTTAGGGATGTCCTGTTAGTTGAACCATCCCCTGGTTCACCATTAATCTTCATATGTGGAGGGAAAGTATAATGCCGGACCTTGTCAAGACCTTGCGTCAAGACCATAAAAACATAACTTAATACGGGTCAAGGCTAACCGCCAATCCCGTTTCCATAGCAGCACAAGCCGAGGCTAACCGCCAAGATTGTAGCACATAACGTCTCATGAGACTCATCCTTTACCCAATGCATTGGAGCGCTGTATAATTCCGGGCGCACCCGTCCATAACATGTAAGTCCAATACTTCCCTCTCATATTTAGACATGGTCATACGTTCATTCGGTTTCATTCATATATTCATAGTCAAGTCTCTCATACATATTCACCATTTGAAGCAGATCATGTCATGAGCATGAATAAAGAGTTTGAAGCAGATTACGTCATGAGCATAAATAAAGAATCAGAAGCGGATTATGTCATGAGCATAAATAAAGAATCAGAAATGGAAACAACAAGCTTATTACACAAGAAATAATAACTTAAACACTCAATGTATTGGTTTGTCATGTAGAATTACATTATTACTAAGGGCTACTTCCAGGCTTAAGGATATCTTTAAAACATCTCCTTTTGGAACCATAATGTGCTAGAAAATTAAAAACAAGGCAAGTGTCATTTCTTGTAACTATTCGGGTTCTAGAAATGGATAAGAATTAAAACAATCACCAAACAATGTTAACTTTCGTTTGCCAAAAATACTGTCAATCAGTCCACAGTTATGTATATATGTAACACACGAAGCCGTGTATTGTGTATATGTGTCTCAGTGGTCTAGTTAATTAAATAATACTCAATTGATTCGTTACATGATTCACATATTCTTAAGAACATAAATTTTCTAACAAAAGGGGTAGATAGGGTTTTATAAAAGCACATAAGGAAATCAACTTAACACTTGTCAAGGGATTCAGTTTTATTCATACTTTGGATTCCCACAAATCTTGTCTTAATTTGATGTACACAAAAACAGTTCTGATTTGGAAGATGTTTCATACAAAAGAAAAACATGTATATACTTATTTATATTTCGAAGTAAAAGAAAACACAAAAGCACACTTGTCCCCTTTCAAGTATTTGACACATTAAAACATGAGTTTAGAACTAATAATCATATTTAGGGAGCCCAAAAATAAAGGATTGAAAGTTAAATCCAAATATATATATATATATGTTTACATATATAAGCGTATAAAAAAACACAAAACTCAACTATCCCTTACCAGCTCGACGAGAAGGAGGAGGAGAAGAAGAGATGGTGCAGCAAACCAGATCCAGAAGCCGAGGGTATAAACATAGAATATATATATATGTTTATATATAGTGTATATAACTATATACACAACCGGTGTTTACACAAACTGGAAAAAAAACAACCCTTACCAGAACTCGATGAAGAGGAGGAGGGTGCAGCCGATGCTGGATCAAAGGTCAGTGCAAGGAGGATCTCTTCGGTGCAGGACCACCCCGCTGCCTTGGTGCAAGGTCTCCTCAACCGGTGCAAGAACCTTCCCCCTTGCCTGCGGTGCAACCAGGTCTTAAAGCCGGAGGGAAATTCGTGCAAGGGAGGCGACGGGGATCCAAGGCCGGGGTCAGTGTCAAGCTGTGTGGAAAGAAGGCGTCGCTAGGTCTACACGGCGAAGAAGAAGAAAGAATAAAGGCAGCAGGCTACTGGTTCGGCGCGAGGGAGATGAGCGCGACGTGGAGAAGAAAAACGCGAAACGCGTCGTGGAGAAAAAAAAAAGAAAAACGACGGCCGAGATCAGATGCGGTGCGATCGACGGCTCAGGATGTAGCGCGATAAAAAGAAGCGGACGGCCGTGATCCGGGGGAGAAAGGATCGGACGGCTGGAAACCCACCGCAGTATAAACACGGTTTTTATCATACAGGTTTTTCTAAAAAAAAGGAATCTCTTTATTAATAAAGTTATTATTAATTTTTTAATCTCAATTATTCATTATTTTAATAATAATTCTGTTGCAAATAATTTAATCAAGACTAATTTATATTATTATTATTAAACCATTCTTATTTAAAATATATTATTCTTTAAAAATATATATATATATATATATTGATTTAATCAAAACGTTTTATTATATGTATATATATATATTTTGCAACATCAAAAAATTAATATTAGATTGACAATATTATTAATCCTTAATTATTAATTACATACTATTTCATTAAAACATGACACAAGTATATATATTTTAATTCCCCTTGCTAGTTAACTATCCTAATTTTCTTAATTAGAAGGTAACATTTAGTGCAACTATATTTTATCACACATACAAGTGTGTGTTGGTGAAAATATTAACACCACAAAACACACAAGTGAAAGAAACCATAATTTGACGTAGTTTCTAAAATAATTAATAAAAGTTTTAATCATACGAGAAATAAGGTATCTATTTTGATGCAAACTCATAAATGAAATTCAACAGGTTTGATATAACTAGAAAAACAATTGTTAAATTATTTAATTAAAAAGTATAGTGGAAGAGGACAATAATATTAATTCTTTCCTTTTAAAACATAAAATTACAAATCTTATTTTTGAAAACAAAGGATAATTAACATTGAGGTCATTTAAAACATTAAAGAAAACTACACATGTATCATTCGGATCATTTTATTTCCAACGGTCAAAACGATCATTGGATTCTTTGGGAACCAACGGTCGGATTCATGGTCGTTTTTGGGGTCCAACGGTTAGATTTATGACCGTTTGTGGTCCAACGGTCATCTTTGGTGCTTATAAAAGAATTAGGTCTCGGGTGACCCTTACCCCAAGTGGCTGAAGGAGAAGAAAGGATGGTTCGTATGATCCCCTTGGTGTTGAGCACGGTCGCGGTGGCGTCAGCCATTCTTACGTTCCTTATGATGGATGCTCGAAATCCTTACCGCATACTCGGGCTCCTAGTGGTTCTAAGAAGTCTTCCCATCGTTGTAATCGGATTCTTGGTTGGAATCCTTGGTTAGTGATGTTTTGATTGTGGGAAGTTGTAAACGTCATGTTTCTTAATAAAGGAGTGTTCCATTCATGCTTGTTGTTACGTTTTTCGTTTATTTTCATTTTCTTTTTAAAGCAAGATGGTCCAACCAAAAGGGGAAACATATCATTACACAAAACATGAATTCTCGGGTTGTTACATCAGGGCTTAGTGGTGAAGTACTTCGCCATCGCTAGTACGTTTAGGTGGGGTGGCGAATATTCAAAATTATTTAGGATATACAATAACCGATTGGGAATTGCCTAAGATAATTTTGTGTCTTCACAACAACTCTATCACACAATGGATGAAGTGTTTACCAAACTAGAATTATGTTAAACCATTTAACCAAAGAAGTGATTTGTAGTAACTATGGAATCTCACTTAAATCAACTTAGTAGAAGTGGATTGAACAAAATGGAACAAGGATAGTATTGAAATTATAAAACCAACCCCGACATGATCACCCATCTCATTAAATATTTTTTAAATCACATTCATTCCATATTTTCGTTTAAACTCCTCCTTAATTTCTTCTTTTTGTTATTTCTCTCTTTTATTTCAAAACCAAAAAATTTTACAAACACTTACCTTTTTCTCTAATTAAAAAGTGAAAAACTATTATATGTGCACTCTTCATTGGGAGACAAACTAGGTTAACCACTATAAAATATTTTAACATAGTAAATAATATTTTTTTCACACCCAATGATAGGAACATGTCAAAAATTGGGGCCATTATTGGGGAGGAAGTGCCTCAAAACAGAAAAAACTAAAAAAACTTTTTTGAATGACCCATAGTTCAAATAACCATTTAATTGAATTTGATCCTAAAATAGATCGTACAATTACCAAATGAGAAAAAAATCTAAGATAGTTTGATGAAATTCACCTCACTGATTCAAGTGATACTTCCAGTGATCACTATGAACATACAAAAATTGCTGATAATCCCAATCAAACTCTACGTGATCTATCCACACCTCAATTTACTAATCAAAATAACCAATTCAATATACCTTTCCATAGAAAATGATTTGGAAATATGAATTAATATGATTCGAGGCTACCAAAATTTCATGGTATTAAAGGTGAAGACCCAAATCGACACATCCAAGAGTTCACCTATTCCTGCTCTAGCTTCAAACCATGAGGAGTCGCAAAAGAGCAAGTAAAGTGGAGGGAATTCCCCTTCTCACTTGATAGAACAACAATAAAATGGTTGTACAATGTACAACCAGGGGAGATAAATGATTGGGATGATCTCAAAAGAAGATTATTGTAGAGATTGTTCCCTACATCTAGGAGTACATTAATTATGAATGGGAATTATGTCATACATCAATCGACTAAATAGACTCTCTAGAAATACTAAGAACATTTCAGGAAACTATTTTCAAGCTACCCACACCACGTAATGAAAGAGAACAAATTTCTTGTGTTATTATACCATGTATTTCTGAACAATCATCGTAATTTACTAGACGTCTCATCTGGTGGAGCATTGATCAGAAAGTCACCAGCAGATGTTAGAGGCCTGATTGAGAAGATTTCGCAAAACGCACATCAATTCAGAACTAGACGTATGAGCACTAGAGGAATCCATGAGGTAATAACTTCTGATTCATCCTCACACTTACTTGAAGCAGCAATTAATGAAATGACTAGTGTTATGATACAACTTATTGTGAACAATGTGATGGAACAAAAAGTCCCGAATCAGGTATGTGGTTTATGGTCTTCTAGTTATCATTACATTGATCAATGTTCCGAAGTGCAGGGGACTGAAAATTGTGCAGCAGCCTATCAAGAAAGGAAAATCCGTAAAAATCCACAACATCGTCCCAAAAAGGATATGGATTCTGATATAACAATGATATGCCTCCATTTCAAAATCAATACCAAAATTAACCTCTATTAAAACAGTTGCAATACAATAATCCTCCACCATTCCAACAACCCTATAAACAACCACACTAACAGAAACCATATGAACAACCTTCAACGAGTCCTCATAGGAACCACCGATAAATAGATATTTAATATCTAAAGAAGAATTTGAAAATTTTAGACAATAAATTTGAAAATCTTATGGATATTCTAACCAAAAATCAAGGAAAACTCCAAACACAAAAAGTTCCAAATCCCAAAGAAAGCATGAGTGTCATTAAAACACGAATTGGAAAATAGCTAATGTCACCTAAACAAAGTGAGGACGATGATTCTATGAAACATAATGAAGCACAACACATCCACCAAAATGAATAAGACCAAAACTACAAAGGATAATGATTCAGGTTTAGAATGGAAAGGCCAGAAACACCTTTGCAAAAACAACAAAGGGAGAAGAAGGATATTCAAGCACCATTCCCATCTGCATTAGATGATTCAAATAAGGTTGAACAAGGGAGACTTCCAAAAGGAATTCCAGAAACATTTCAAAAAGTTTAGATCAATATCCCACTACTAGATGCAATCAAACAAATCCCTATGTATGCAAATTTTCTGAAAGATCTATGCACAAAAAGACAGCGGTTGGATGGAAATGAGATAATCAGCTTAGGAAGAAGTGTATCAGCACTAATAACACCAACAATACCCAAAAAAGTCAAGATCCAGGGAGATTCTATATTACTTTCACAATTGGTTCTTTAAATTTTACTGATGTATTATGTGATCTAGGAGCTGCAACAAATGTTCTGCCTCAGTCAATATTTTCATCCTTGTAGATCGGAGAACTAAAACCAACTCTAGTGGTGGTCTAATAAGAAAATAGATCTATTGTTTTCCCAGCTGTAGTTGTAGAAGATGTTTTCATGGGAGTAAGTGGATTGATATTTCCAGCTGACAGGTCTTCAGGAGACTCTCACATCATCATGGGGAGACCCTTCCTAAAAACAGTAAGGACTATCATCAATGTCCATGAAGGCACACTCACAATAGAACTTAGAGAAAGTATAGTTCACTTCAACAATATTGATTCAATGAAACATCCTTCTATTAATCACTCAATTTATGTGATGTCCCATGAAGAAGGTATGTAACCAATTGAATATTTAGGTATGCTTCTTGACTTCTTATCATTAGGAGAACATTTTTGATTTGAAAATTCCAACTCCCATAAACCTGAAAATCCAATATGGTCAATTATCTGGTTAAATTTCAAGTCCCATATAATTTAAATTTCCAACAAATTCAAAAGATGAAATATGAATCTAGATATTACATTTAGGATAATCCATTTGTTTGGAAGATTTTTAATGACCATGTAATAAGAATATGTTTTCCTAAAAATGAAATTAATTATTTATTTCAATTTTTTCATGCATTATCATGTGGAGGCCACTTTGGACTTCAAAGGACAGGGAGGAAGGTTTCTGAATCTAGAATTTATTGGCCCACCCTTTTTTAAGATGCTAATTATTTTTTGTAAAAGGTGCAAAATATGTCAGTTTTCTAGAAATATTTCAAAGAGAAAATAAATTACCCAAAATACATAATTTTTGTGAAATTTTTTATGCTAGGGGAATATATTTTATGGGTCCTTTCTCAATGTCATTCGGAAAGTAGTATATATTTCTTGCCGTTGATTATGTTTCAAAATGGGTGGAAGCAAAAGCCACCAGAACTAAAAATGATAATGTTGATTGTTATTTTTTCAGGACTAAAATATTTTGTAGGTCTGGAGTGCCTAAAGCAACAATTAGTGATCAAGGAACTCACTTTTGCAATAGGATAATGGATGCATTGCTGAAGAAATATGGGGTGCATAATAAAACATCAACTCACTATCATCCACAGACTAATAGTCAAGCTGAAGTATCAAATAAGGAAATCAAATGAATTTTGGAAAAGACTGTTAATCCAAATAGGAAGGATTGTATCCAAAGGTTGGAAGACACATTACGGGCTTACAAGACAGCCCATAAAACCTCTATTAGAATGAGTCCATATAGGTCGATAATCGGGAAGAGTTTTCACCTTCCTGTGGAATTGGAACATAATGTATAATGGGCTATGAGGGAGATAAATTTGGATCTTGAATGTGCTAGGAAGGAGAGAAGACTACAGTTGTAGGAGCAAGAAGAAATTAGAAGGGAATATTTTGAAAACACCAAGATTTATAAGTATAGATAAGGAGGTTCTCATGACAAGTTGATCCAAATAAAAACATACATCCTAGAGACATGGTGCTATTATTCAACTCAAGACTCAAGCTAATGCTAGGTAAACTATGTTCCAGATGGGAAGGTCCATTTATAGAAACACGTGTATATCCTTTGGGTGTTGTGCAGATTATGAAGGATCAATAGAAGAATACATTCACTATTAATGGGAATCGATTGATGAAATTCCTTAGGACCATACTATCAGAGCCAGTTGTGGAGATCAAAATCCTTAACCCATTTACTAATAAATCCATCATCTTGTACATTTTCATTACACTTTATTGATTGTTATGATCCATTTAAAAATATTACTACATGTTAAATCAATTTGAATAAATTTCTTACACAACATCATTTAAGTGTGGGACACAACATCATTTAAGTGTGGGGGAGGGAACATTTATAGTTTAGTATTTTTAGTTGTGTGTTTTTCAAATTTATGTGTTTTTTGAAACTTTTGACCTTAAATGATAATCATCACATATTTTGAAAGAAATTTTAATTTTTGAAACAATTTATACCATGAAACTATTCTTAAATGAATTCTGAAAATGACTTTGCTTCAAGATCAAATATTTGTAAATTTCATTAAAAGTAATATGATTTTTGAATCCCATGCCACAATTTACTTTCATGATATTTGAAATAAATTTCTTGTGAGGATTATAACCCTATTTTTCATACTCTTTTTATTCACCACACTTCTTGAGAGAACCATTACATGATTGATATAACCACAATTCGATTTATTCCAATCAAAACTTAAGGGTTTGTGGTACATGTGTTTTAAATGATTGAGGCGTTTCTTTTATATTAAATCCCCCTTTTCAGAATAATCCATTCTATAATGGCCCACATTATATATTTAATCCTTTTAGTCCATATAAGACATTAACATCCTATTAGGTTAGACACATTATAAACCAATATTCCCCATCTCACCTGCTCTTGAAGTAAAATTTCATAATCTATTTGAACTTGAGTGTGGTGGGAGGTTGGCTTGTGTTGTGCTACCTCATTTGGAGAGATGTTGGGTGAGAAATCAAATGGTAAAGAGATGTTCTTGCTATTGAAAAAATAAATATATTTAATGTTGTGCCTTATCTGGAGCATTCATGTAAAAGAAGATGTGCCATTCAGAAGCTTCTAATGAAAGGAACGTTGTGCCTATCTGGAGCTTTCGAGAAAAATCATGTTTGAGATGACTGATACTTTTTCTGCTGAAATGATTAATGGTATGAAATTTCATTGATTTTGAATGTTTTTGAAGCTTATTTACTCTTAATAGTAGTGAGGAGAAGGCCATATTTGAGTAAAAAATAGAATAATAAAATTTTTCTTCAAAAAGAGCCAAGCCCTCCTTAATCAGCCTCAAAATTTGTCACATCTAAATCCTCCCAAACATTAGCCAAAAAATATCCTTGAAAAGTATTCATGATAGACATATTTCCTTGACTCATATTGGGTGGAGATGTAGGAATTTATCAAGCCTATGGTGACCCTAGCATGAGTATTGGATGAGAAATACATTGTTGAAAATTGATATTTGGGTGATGAGGGAAAATGCATGATAGGTAAGTGTTTCGTGTGAATTGTAGAATACATAAAGAGTAAATATACTTAATGAACTAAATTTAGAACTTGGAATAATGTTTTCTTAATGAGGTGTGATATCTTTAGTTTCTGGGTGTTAAATTTTCAGATCTCATGGATATGTGTTTTAAATTTGCTTTGATTTAATATCGATGATTACTTGTCTAGGAGTCCAAGTGATTAGTGTGTTGTAATTTACATATATCATATTCTATTATTTATAAATATGTTTTTAAATTATTTAATCCCTTCAAATTAATAAATATTATCTTATTTGCATTATTTAATGACTTTTGGTGAGTTTTGAGCTTAAATTTGAAAAGTTGTTAATTATGGACATTAAACAGATTTATGTTGCCTCTATATTTCAAGACTAACATCTATATTTTTAATCCAATTTACCTTATACCTTTTTTTAGGATTACATTAATATTTTTCTGCAAATAATTTTTCTAAACCCAATGCCAATTCGAATTCCAATAGGACAAATAAAATCGATCAATATGAAAATGTTTTCTGGATGGTAGAATGGACCATGACCCATTCGATGACTATGATCTCGGGCTACCGTTCACCAAAATGTCTGATTCAAGATTTGTTCAAAATAAAACTCAGCAAGGAAGCTTCCCATTAAATTTTATGGAGAAATGATGTGATTAAGGCCGCCCTTAAACCGGTCAAAATATGGTTTTTAGAATAGTGATTGGCGGCCAGAACAAGTCAGGGCTACTAATTCAGCAATAACTCAATCCACACTGATCTAAATTCTTTAAAACATAGTGAGTTGATGGAAAAATCCATTCCTCACCTCCAATAGGCTGTTACCTCGTCCTGATTTGAAGAGATGATGGGAGAACCGAAGCTACATTTCTAGAGAACTGAATCTGTATGAGAAAATTATGTTCCTTATTTTCATGTATACATCTTCTTATTTTTGTAATTCCATAATATTCCTAATTATTCTAAATTACCCTTACCATGGTGGGTCAAACATATTATGTTATTGGGGGAGGGAAGGTTTTATATTTTTAATGATTTGAGTTCTTACATTTTATTGAATAAAAACTCTCTCTCTTCTGCAAAGTTATTTTCAAATTCTAAAAAATAATTTATTATCTTATGTTATCATATTTGATTTTATATTATATTGTTATTATTTCTCTGATGAATGAAAATTTTCTCCATCCATTAGGTTCTGGTCTATATTTGATAGAATAAGATCGGGGCTTAGTGGTGAAGTACTTGGTGATTGTTAATATGTGTGGGAGGGGTGGTGAATATTCATGATTATTTAAGATAAACAATACCTGATTGGGAATTGCCTAAGATAAATGTGGGTAATCAATAAAAATTTATCGCACAACAAAATAAGTGTGTACCAAACTAGAATTCTGTTAAACCATTTTACCAAATAAGTGATTTTATGTAATTATGGAATCCCACTTAAATCAACTTAGCAGAAGAGGATTGAATAAAATGGAATAAGGATAATATTGCAATTATAAAACTGGCCCCGACTTGATCACACATCTCCTTAAATAGTTTTTAAATCACTTTTATTGTATATTTGTCTTAAATACCTTCTTTAATTTTTTATTTTGTTTTGTTTCTCTCTTTTATTTCAAAACCAATGAATTTCAAAAACACTTAAATTTTTCTCTAATTAAAAAGTGAAAAAATCTTTTTTATGCACTCATCATCTGGAGAAAACCCGAGTTAACAACTATACTATAATTTAACATAGTAAATAATTGTTTTTTCCACACCCAATGACATGCACGTGTCAAAACGTGGTGTCGTTACTTGGGAGGAAGTGCCTCAAAACAGAAAAAAGTAAAAAATTCTTTCATCAATGACACGTAGTTCAAATAACCTTTTTATTAAATTTTATCCTAAAATAGATCATACAATAAACCAATTGAGAAAACCAAATTTTCAATGAGTTTTTGAAGAAATACACCTCACGGATTCATGTGATACTTCCAGTGATCACTCTGAATCTACAATAATGGCTGATAATCACAATTAAACTCTATGTGATCTCTGCGCACCTCAATTTACTAATCAAAATAACCAACTCACTATCCCTGCCATAGAAAATGATTTGGAACTACGCATTAATATGATTCAAGTTCTAGCAAAAAATCATGGTCTTGCATGTGAATCCCTAAATCGACACATCTAAGAGTTCACCTATTTTTTCTCCGTATTCAAACCCCGAGGAGTCACAGAAGAGCAATAAAAGTGGAGGGATTCCCCCTTATCAGTTGAGGGAACAGCAACATAATGGTTGTAAGATATCCAACCAGGGGAGATAAACGATTGGGAAGATCTCAAAAGAATATTATTGCATATATTATTCCCTACATCTAAGAGTACAACAATTAAGAAGGAGATTTATGTCATACATTAATAGACTGGAGAGACTCTCTACAAATACTAGGAACATTTCAAGAAACTCCATGCAAGATGCCCACATTATGAAACGAATGAGAACCAATTTATTTTGTTCTTCTACCAAATACTTATTGACAATGATCTCAATATACGTAAAACCTCATCTGGAAGAGCATTGATCAACAATTCTCTAGCAGATGTTAGAGGCCTGATTGAGAAGATTGCACAAAACTCACAGCAATTCGAAACTAGAGGTACAAGCACTAGAGGCATCCACGAGGTAAGAACTTATGATTCATCCTCAGCCTTACATGAAAAAACACATAAGTAAATGACTAGTGTAATGAGACAAATTTTTGTAAACAATGTGAATGAACAATAAGTCCCAAATCTGGTATGTGGGTTATGTTCTTCTAGTTATCATTACACTGATCAATGTTCATAAGTGAAGGGGACTGAAAATTGTGTAGCTACTTATCAAGAAAGGAAAATCTAGCCAAATCAACCATGCCAACCCCAATAAGGATATCTATTCTGATATAACTAGGATAGGCCTCCATTTCAATATCAAAACCAAAATCAACCTCCATTCCAACAGAAGCAATACCATAATCCTCCACCATTCTGACAACCCTATAAACAACCATACTAGAAGAAACCATATGAACAACCTTCAATGAGTTCTCATAGAAACCACCAAGAAATGGAGATTTATGATCTAAAGAAGACAGTGAAAATGTTAGATAATAAATCTTACAATATTATTGATATTCTAACAAAAAATCAAGGAAAAATCCCATCACAAATAGTTCCAAATCCCAAAGAAATCATGAGAGCCATTACAACACGAAGTTGAAAAGAGCTGAAGTAACCTGAAAAAAGTGAGGATGATGATTCTAATAAAACTACTAAAGCACAACACTTCCATCCAAAATAAGGAGACCAAAACAACAAAGGATAATGAATTTGGTTTAGAAAGGAATGGCCTGAAACACCATTGAGAAAACAATAAAGGGATTTGAAGGATATCCAAGAACCATTCCCATCTGCATTATTTGAGTAAAAGAAGGTTGAACAAGGGAGACATCAAAAAAAATTCAGGAAACTTTTCAAAAAGTTGATATCAATATCCCACTACTAGATTCAATCAAACAAATCCCTAAGTATGAAATGTTTTTGAAGGATCTATGCACCAAAAGAAGGTGGTTATATGGAAATGAGAGAATCAACTTTGGGAAAAGTGTATCAGCAATGATCACACCAACAATACCCAAAAATGTCATGATCTAGGTAAATTCAATATTCCTTACATAGATGGTTCTTTAAATATTACTAATGTAGTATGTGATCTAGGATCTATAATAAATATTATGTCTCACTCAATATTTTCATCCTTGAAGATTATAGAACTAAAACCAACTCGAGTTTTGGTCCAATATGCAAATAGATCTACTATTTTACCTACTAGAGTTATTGAAGATATTTTCATGGGAGTAAGTGGGTTGATATTTCTAGAAGAATTTTATGTCCTTACCATGGAAGAAGACAGATCCCCATGCCACTCTCCCATCATACTGGGTTGACCCTTCTTAAAAATAGCACGGACTATCATCGATGTTCATGAAGGAACAATCAAAATAGAACTTAGATTTAGTACAGTGCACTTTCACATTCTTGATGCAATGAAACAAATTTCTAGTAATCACTCACTTTATGCAGTCTCCCATGAATAAGGTATAGAAACAATTTAAGATTTAGGTATGCTTATTGACTTCTAATCATTAGGAGAACATATTTCATTTGAAAACTCCAATTCCCATGATCTTGAAAATCCTATACTCAGGTTAGGGAATGACGAAAAATATGACTTTTATGATTATTTATTAATCGAAAATGAGATGACACCAGAGATTCCTGTCCTAGGAATAGGACACCTTAATTAAATCACATCCCTTGAACAACCCCCATGTCTGGAACTTAATCCATTGCCCAGTTATTTGATGTATGATTATCTAATGGAAGGAGAGATATTTCCTGTAATAATTTCCAATAACCTATCACATTCACAAGGGGAAATTATAATTGACCTACTCAAAAGAAATGTCCCTTCGGTTGTATGGAGTTTAGGTGATATACCCCAAATCAATCCCAAGGTCTACTCTCATAGAATATTTTTAGAAAGTGATTTTTGACCAGTTACACAACCACATAGAAGACTTAATCCCACAATCATAGATGTTGTTAGGAAAGAGATAGGGAAATTTCTAGCAGCTGACATCATTTTTCCAATATTTGATTTTCAATGTGTTAGCCCCATTCATTTAGTCCCAAAGAATACTGGCCTAACAACTTCCAAAAATGAAAGAAATGAATTGATTCCCATGAGTGTACAAAATAGATTGAGAGTGTGTGTAGATTTAGGAAGCTAATTAAAGTTACCCAAAAATACCACTTACCCATTCAATTCATCAATCTAATTCAGGAAAGGTTAGCCGGAAAAACCCATTATTGTTTTTTAGATGGATTCTCAGGATACTTTCAGGTACCGATTGTACTAGAAGACTATGAGAAGATGACCATCACCTTTCCATTTGGTACATTCACCTAAAAAGGATGCCTTTTGGTTTGTTCAATGCCCCAGGTACATTTCAATGGTGTATGGTGAGTATTTTCTAAGATCATATTGAGGAATGCTTGGAGGTATTTATTGATGATTTCACAATGTTTTGTAATTCATTTGATCATTGCTTAGGAAATTTGGAAAAGGTTTTGAAAACATGCATTAAAAATAATATTGTATAAAATTTTAAAAAAAATTATTTCATGGTTGAAAAGGGAATAGTGTGGGGCCACATAATTTCATAAAAAGGGATAGAGGTTGATAAATCAAAAGTTTAAGTAATAAATTCCATGCCATATCCAACTTGTTTAAAACAAGTTAGATCTTTTTAGGACATGATGGATTTTACGGAAGGATCAACAAAGATTTTAGTAATATTTATCTCCCTCTCTCAAGATTACTACTAAATGAATATTACTTTAATATTTATTATGCATACAGAAAGTCATTTTATGAACTAAAGAAAAGGTTGATCACACCTCCAATAATGCATCCACCCAACTATGATTACCCTTTTGAGTTGCATTGTGATTCATCCAACCATGTAGTGGAAGATGCTCTATAAAAAAGAACTGAAAGAAATACTCAAGTCATATCATATGCATCAAGGACCTTGGATGCCACACAAATAAATAACCCAACAACTGAGAAGGATTTCCTTTCAGTTTCTTTGCACTAAATTCTGATCATATCTTGTTAGAACTAAAGTTGTTGTTTTTTCTGATCATACAGAACTCAAGTATTTAATGAAATGGGTAGATGCAAAGCCATGGATAGTGAGATGGATACTACACTTACAAGAGTTCAATTTGGAATGTAAAGATAAAAATGGAACTAAAAAACATGAGGCTGATCATCTAAGTCGACTACCCCACACCGCTGAAGGATAAATTCCAAACCAGAACCCACTTAATGATAAGCATCTTGGATAACAACACTACATCGTCAACATTGATGTTACGTGGTATGAAAATATGCTCAATTATATGGTAACATCTCAAGTCCCATCTCATTTAAATTTCCACCAAATTCTAGTGATGTAATCTGAATCAAGATATTACATTTGGGATGATCCATTTCATAGGAAGATTTGCAATGACCAAGTAATAAGAAGATTTTTTCATAAAAATGAAATTCATTATGTCTTTGAGTTTTTTCACACATTAGCTTATGGAGGCCACTTTGGACCTCAAAGGAAAGTAAAGAATGTTTTATAATCTGGAATTTATTGGCCCACCCTTTTTAAAGATTCTCATTAATTTTGTAAAAGGTGTGAAAAATGTCAGTTTTCTGGAAATATTTCAAAGAGAAAAGAAATTCCCCAACAACCACATAATTTTTTTGAAATTTTTGATGTTTGGGGAATAGATTTTATGGGCCCTTTCCTAATTTCATTTGGAAATTATTATATATTTCTTATCGTTGATTATGTTTCCAAATGGGTTGAAGCAAAAGCCACCAGAACTGAAAATTCTAAAGTTGTTTGTGACTTTGTTAGGACTACCATATTTTTTAGGTTTGGAGTGCCAAGAACAATTATTAGTGATAAAGGGACTCACATTTTCAATAGGATAATGGAAGAATTGCTGAAGAAATATGGGGTGCGTCATAAAACATCAACTCCTTATCATCCACAGACTAATGGTCAAGATGAAGTATCCTATAGTGAAATCAAATGAATTTTGGAAAAGACTGTTAGTCCAAATAGGAAGGATTAGAGACAAAGTTTGGAAGACACATTATGGGCTTACATGATATCCTACAAAAACCTGATTGGAATGTGTCCATATAGGTTGATTTATGGTAAGAGTTCTCACCTACCTGTGGAATTGGAACATAAAGCATACTGGGATGTGAGGAATATAAATTTGAATCTTGAAAGTTCTAGGAAGGAGAGAATATTTAAATTGCAGGAACTAGATGAAATTATAAGAGAAGATTTTGAAAACACCATGATTTATAAAGAGAGAACAAGAGTGGCTCATAACATGTTGACCCAAATAAAAATCATTCATTCTAGAGACATGGTGCTATTATTCAACTCACGACTGAAGCTGATACCAGTTAAACTTTATTCTGTATGGGAAGGTCCATTTATAATTACTCATGTATATCCTTTTGGTGTTGAGAAAATAATGATAGATCAATAGAAGAAGCCATAAACTGTTAATGGGCATCGGTTGAAGACATTCCTTAGGACCATACCATTAGAGCCAGTTGAGGAGACCACACTCCTCAAACCCATTTATCAAAAAATCCATCAGGTTGTACCTCTCATTTACACTTTATTGATTGCTATTATCTATTTAAAAATATTCTTACATTTTAAATAAATCTGAATAAATTGGGTACAATACATCATTTAAGTGTGGGGGAAAGAACATTTATTTTATAGTATTTTTAGTTGTGTGATTTTCAAATTTTTGTGTTTTTTTGAAGCATTTGCACTTAAATGATTATCATAAAATATTTTGAAACCCATTTAAATGTTTGAAACAATTTATCCCATGAAACAAAGGTTAAATGAATACTGAAAATGACTTTGTTTCAAGTTCAAATATTTGGAAATTTCATGAAAAGTACTCTTATTTTTGAATCCCATGCCACAATTCACTGTCATGATATTTGAAATAACATTCTTATGGGGCTTCTAAACCTATTTTTCATACTCTTTTAATTCACCCCACTTCTTGAGATATCTATATCATTCTTGATTTAACCAGAATTTGTTTTATTCTTATGAAAACATGAGGGTTTGAGGTACATGTGTTTTAAATGATTGAGGAGTTTCTTTTATATTAAATCCCCCATTTCAAAATAATCCTTTTTATAATGGCCCACCTTATACAATTAATCCTTGTATCCTATAGAAGCCAAGGACGTCCTATTTGGTTTTCACCATTACAAAACAATTTCCCCTATCTGATCTGCTCTTGAAGTAAAATTGCATAATCTAGTTGAACTTAAGTTTGAGGGGATGTTGACATGTGTTGTGCTACCTCATTTGGAGAGACATTGGATGGAAAATCAAATGTTGAAGAAATGTGATTTCTATTGAAAAAAATAATTATGTTGAATGATGTACCTTATCTGGAGCTTTCAGGTAAAATAATTTGTTCATTTATAGAGCTTCTAATGAATGGAAAGTTGTGAATATCTGGATCTTTAGAGAAAAATAATGTTTGATATGGCTGATACTTATTCAGCTGAAATTTTGAATGGTGTAAAATTTCACTGATTTTTCATGTTGCTGGACCTGATTTACTCTTAAGGAGAGTGAGGAGAAGAACATATTTGAGTAAAAATTAGAATAATGCAATTTTGCTACAAAAAGATCCATGCCCTCCTTAACCAGCCTCCGAATTTGTCACATCTAAATCCTACCAACCTAAAGCCACAGAACAACCTTTTAATGTATTACTGATAAACATATTTCATTGACTCATATCGAGTGGATATGTAGTAATTTATCATGCCTATGGTGACCCATGCATGAGTATTGGATGAGAAAGACATTGTTGAAATTGATATTCATGTGATTAGAGAAAATGCATGATAAATAAGTTTTTTGTATGCATGGGAGAATAAATGAATTGGAAATATATTTAGTAAACTAAATTGATAACTTGGAATATTTTTTTGTGGAGGTGTGATATGTTTTGTTTCGTGGTTCTAAATTTTTAGATCACATGGACATGTGTTTAAAATTTGATTTGATTTAATATCGATGTTTACTTGTCCTGTAGTCTAAGTTATAAGTGTTGTGGAATTGAAAGCGATCATCTTTTCATATTTATACATATTTTTTTAAATGATTTAATCCCTTCCCGTTAATAAATTTGATCTTATTTTCATTATTTTATGACTATAAGAGTGTTTGGAGCTTAAATGTGGAAGGTGGTTAATTCTGGATATTAAACAGATTTATGTTGCCTCTGTATTTTGAGCATAACACCTACGTTTTACATCCAATTTACCTGATTCTTTTTTTAGGATTTCATAAATCCGGTTCTAAAAATAAGTCTCCTAGACCCAATTCCAATTCAAATTCCAATAGGCCAAATAAAATAGGTCAATATGAAAATGTATTTAGGTTGGCATAATGGACCATGACCCATTCAATGACTTGTATCTCAGGATAAAGATCACAAAATTGGATGATTCAATCTGTTCTCGATATCCAACGTGACGGGGAAGCTTACGATTAACGTTCATAGAGAAATTAGTTGACTAAGGCCGGCTTTAAACCGGCCAATGTATGGTTTCCGGAAGAGTGATTGGAGGCCAGAACAAGTCAGGTCTACTAAATCGGCCATAATTCATTCTACACAGCTCCAAATTCTTTCAAACAGCATTGGTGGATAACCAAATCCATTCCTCACCTCCTATAGGTAAGAACCTCAGCCTGATTTTAAAAGATGGTTGGAGACCCAAAGATGATATTCTGGAGAATTGGATCTAGAGGAGAAAATTCTATTATATATTTTCACTTCTTAATTCTTCTAATTTTTCTAATGCCTTCATCTTTCTCATTCTTATCAATTACCCTTACCATGGTGGGGTAAATATATAAGGTTATTAGGGGAGGGATGGTTTTATATTTGTAATGATTGGAGTTCATACATTTTATAGAATAAAATCTCTCTCTCTTGTGCAAAGTTATTTTCAAATTCTAAAAATAGAATTTTTTATTTTATGTGATCGTATTCAATTTTATATTCGTATGATGTTATTTCATTGATGAATGAATATTTTTCTCCTTCTATTAAGTTCTGGTCTATATTCGATAGAATAAGATCAGGGCTTTGTAACAACCCAAGATTTTATGAAAAATATTCTTTTTAATTTCATTAATGTATTGTGTTGTATGCTACACCAAAATAAGCTTTCACAAAACACATCCTTGACTTGCCTTGCATTACACGCAAGCGCGACCTTCCGCGATAGCGTGTATTGTACGCAATACCAAGTTTCGATAAACAATGATATGCTATTAAATTATAATTAAAACTAGCTGTTATGAATATTAATAACAACTATTTGAAATTTTTTAAATTATATTTTTCAAAATGGTCTTCATTTTTGGATTCGGAATATCGAAATTATCTTAGGGTGAACTTTTGGTACTTTTCGGATAACTTTCATATTCTAATAAATAGTGAAAATTACTAAATTTTAATTAAAAACAACCTTTTTAATCGAAATAATTAATAGTGATAAATTATTAATTTGAGTGGACTTAAAGTATATTTAGAATATATTATTACAATTTAATACAATATTGTTCATTGGATGTAATTTCACATTTAATCCAGACATAAATAATAGTCAATATTTTGATAGTTATTATCTCTTAAAAACACGCTATTTGTTTAGACGATGGGAATTAATTTTTAAATTAATTAGTTCAACTGATATGCTTTGAATTTGGTAAAATAGACATCATTTTTTAGTTCATAATATCAAATATAGCTTAGGACTAATTTTTGGTATTTTTCTGAAACTTTCATTTTTTGAAGAATAGTGAAACCACTAAGTGGTAGATAAAAAAATGAATTTTTCATAAAACTTAATTTTACGGCTTCTGTGAGTGGAATTTCAAAAATCCGAGAGACACGGTTGATGTCGGTAAGTAAAATTTGGTTCAATGAGATGAAAATAATTTTTGGTCAATAGTAACTTTTTACTTTTTTTACCACGGTTAAAAGTAAATAGGGTAATTAAGGGTAAAAATGATATTATTATTACCCTAAAACATGTCCTAATTCTATTGGATAAGTTTAATTCGACCATAAACAACCTTAGAAATAATATATGACCATTTAGGCCCACTTGGATTAGATTAGGACCTTTATTATTAATTTATTTAAAGAAGGGTTAAAATAATTAAAATCAATGTTTAATAAGTATATCATTTCTAATAAAGGGTTATACATAATATAAATTCGACTATAAATATTAATTAGAAAGCTAAAAAAAATTCATACATAATGGTATTTTTTTGTAATTTTTATACATTAAATAATGTAATTTAGTTATGACACAAAGATGATGCAGCAATTATATTTTTAATGAAATATTGACATAATTGATGTTATAAATACCCAAATAAATGTAATTTGAGACTTTTTTTGAATTCCAATAATTTTCTAGGTTAATATGACATGTTATTATAGATTTAATCAAATTTTTTCTAACTAATAATTCTGTTATGATTTTCACCAAAATCAATTACTAAATAGTTTCAAAATTGACGTAAAATACTTTTTAAAACAAATATTATATTATTAATTGTTATTTTATTCCTAAAAATATATGGTTCGGAAAAATGACTTATATAAGGTTATATATATTAATAATAAACAACTTGGGGTTCTTTAGGCTACTTATAGTTTGTTTATTAACCTTATAGTGTAAGAACACAAGAAGAGACAGTAAAAGTAAAATTATTTTACTTAATGTTAAATCTAAATGATATGGTTAAAATAGGAACCTAAACTTGTATAAATTCTATTGGATGAGAGTATTTCGACCAATACCTACCTTAGCTTCGAAATAAATCAATTTGGAACTATTTAAAACCGAATTTCGATTTATAATAAAATAATATTTTTAGTTATTCCAAAGGTGCCCCTCTCCTCCCTTATAAAAGGGAACCTCCTCCCTCTCCCCCTCACACCAATTTGAGGCTTCATTCTCGGACAACCCCGGACAAATTATCTTATCCACTTCCCTAGAAACATCCTAGAGGTTCTTTTCTTCCTCAAAGACCAATTTAAGTTCCCTAAAAGGAGATCTCAAAGAGGCACTTCAAAGAAGAGGTAATGTCTGTTACCGATTCTTTCACCTTTATTTCTTCTTCCAATTCTTCTTATTAGGTTGTTTCATTATGAAGTAATAACCTTAGTATCACTCATATACTTATATTTTATTATAAGTATGAAACAACTATATTTCACCATCTATCCATCCTACGGAAAACGAAATCACCCAGCGTGCGTACGTACGGAATACCGTCTCCACGCCATGGTGTAATCTGTTTTTCCACCAACACCTTACATGGATGGGTATAATGGTGTAAAGAATAACTATACATAGTTATTATAACATCATACTTATTCTGATATATTTTATCATCCACTCCAATTCAATTCAATAATTATGGAAACGATATCATCGCTCGTGCGTATGTACGGACTATTGTCTCCACAACGCGAGAGATTCATTCTCCATGTTAACCATTTAAGAATGATTATAAAGTATATATAAGAAATAATAATGAAATATATGACATTATAAAGCTACTGGGTTTATTTATATATGTATTTCATCTACTTAATTCCATTCAACTCAATAAGGAAACAAAAACAGTGTTAATGCGTACGTATGGCCTACCGTCTCCATGAACGGTGTATTTCTTTCCATTTATAGATCTATTATATATATGTATATTATGAATATATATTATATATAAATAATGTTTTATATTCTGGAATTATGTAATCGTGATCTAAGTAATCATATGAATAATAACAAGTCAAAACACGGACGACAAATGAAACGATTTTACCCAAAACGCTCTTTAACATGGAATTTACAAATTAACGGGTAATATAAAGTGATAAGTGAACCATATATGATATAATAACAATTAATATGATTCTGTAATAAGTCAATAACATTATTTAAATCATTATACCGGAGTTTCAGATACGTACGAAGCATATCAGACATAAGGTAAGGGATAATTTTTCAAATCTCATTTTTATCAGAGATTTCTTATTCGTAAGTATTTACTGGGGTTATTTCTATCATCCATGTCCATGTTTTATAAAAAAATTCATGTATGTTTAAATTCCTTTTTACCCATTTTTTTACTTTTACTACGTGGTATGTAAGGAATCTTTCTTTTGGTTACATTACGAGTTACTTTTTGACTTTTCCGGCAAAAGTACGAAAAGAATGTTTTTTTAACATATAAGGCATGAACGGATTTTTACGGTTTTATAAACACTTATTTTCATGAAGATTAATACAAAATATTTCATAACTATTTTCAAAAAAATCTCTTTCTTTTAAAATTGCATGACGTTTTGTGAAAAGAAATTGATTTTGAAGAAGAAAGGATATTTTCCTCAAGAATTCATTTCAAGTGTTTTATCAAAACCATTTTCCATCTAAGATGAAATTATTTCATATGTGTATGTTTCAAGTGTTGTGTCTTTATGATTTACATGGTTTCACTTTTCTTATTATGAAATGATATCCATTTCTTTTAAATGGATTATGTGATGATGGGATGATGTTTATGAAACCCATTTTATTTGTTGGGTTATTATGAATGATGTATGTTTATTTTGTGGAACATGTAAGAATGATTTCATTATGAAATATGTGGGACCTATATCTCCCTCCAATGCATTTGTGTGAAGATTTATATCTCATGTGATATACATGGTTGGAGCGGCAGGTTAAACTGGTTCAGTAAAACAGGACTGAAACGAGGAGTGAAGTCGATTCAGAAATGGACTTTGTCCACTAAGACGGTCTTGGAAGCAATGCCTTGGCTACTATGGAAATCATTACATGTGATTAATGGATGCCACAATTACATGTTTTATTCCCATGCTATTTTATCATGATTTATGTTCCATTGTGATCTATGCCTTATGTACTTCCATGTTTTATGCCGTTGCTCAAGATTTATAATGTTCATATTTTTTAAAAGTTCAAATTTATATGGTATGTTTTATTTTATCCATGCATACCCTTTCTGAGAATTTGAGATCACCCTTTTTATGTTTTCTTTTCCCATAATATAAAGAAATTTTTTAGGTAAGAAAAAATGGGGATGATCTTTATGAGAGATGTTGAAGATCTTTCACCACAATTAGAAGATTATATTCCGAGTTTCCAAAGACACTAAACTATTACGGTCCTTGTGTGTGTGTTTTTTTTATGTACTATGTATTCCGAAAAAGTAAGGTAATGTCCATGTACATCAGGCTTCGGGTCTCTATAGTTGGTATCAGAGGAAAGGTTTAGTCAACCTTTGGAAACTAGGATGCGAGAACTTTAGTGAGATCCCTAGAGATATTTCTAAGTTATGTCTAGGGATGTCCCTAAGGATAAGTATACATATAGGATATAGTCCTAGAACTATGGTAATGATATTAGATTAAACCAAAGATGTTAGATATTGAAGTTACTCCCCCTTTATTATGATTTTTACCTCTCACACTATTCTTTTTGGGTTTTAGACGATGGCTGGAACCCGAAAGAACTGTGTTGATCAATGTAATGGACAATGCAATGATTTTCCTCCTGAACAAACAAATGTTATGGGGGATGGAGTGAAAAATCTTATTGCTATACTTACACATGCTATTAATCATTCTGGACATCCAAATGAGCAGAGAAGGGAACAATATTCTATTGAGTCCTTCATGAGGCAACGTCCACCTTCTTTCAGTGGGTCTTCTGATCCACTTGTTGCTGAAAAATGGATCAGTACAACTGAAAAGATATTTTCAGTTCTTCAATGTTCTGAACATGATAAAGTCATCTTAGTAGTGTATTGTTTGGAACGTGATGATGATCAATGGTGGAATGTTATCATGAAAACGAGGCCAAGAGATGAAATTGAGTCCATGGAATGGGACGAGTTCAAGAACATATTTTTCAATAAGTACTTCCCACGTATTCTTCAAACAAATATGGAGAAGGAGTTTCTTGAACTAAATCAAAAGGATGATGAATCTGTTGGTATATACGAAGCAAAGTTTACAAGGCTTGAAAGGTATGAATCTGTATTAATCATCCAACCTGAAAGTATAGTTGATCGATTCTTCGGTGACTTAAAACGAAATCTTCGAAGGGAATTAGCTATAAGAGATTTCAGTAGCTATGAAGAAATTGTGCGTTGTGCTATCAAGGTAGAAATTGAAGTTGGTGTTACTTATCCATCTCATAGTTTTAACAAGAAATGAAAGATGGAGTTCAAGGAGAAATCTTAGAATAATGGTGAAAAGAAGATGAATGTTTTCTTATGCTCAAAGTGTGGAAGGAAGCATTGTGGAGATTGTCTTAAAGGGACTAGAAAATGTTTTAAGTGTGGAAAAGAAGGTCATCGAGCAGCTGAGTGTCGAAGTAATGGAAAAAGGGTTTCTAATGATGTGAATAAAGAAAAGGCTGTAGAGAACGCACAACCAACACTTCAATGCTTCAAGTGCAAGGAAATGGGGCATTATGCTAATAAATTCCCTAATCCAAGGGTTAGTGATGATCGACATGAGAAACCACTTAAGGCAAATGACAAAGGGAAGTCACATGCGATCACTATTGGCGATGTTGAATATGACAACGATGCGGTGGAATGATTAAGTGTTTTTGTAATGGGATTCCAAAATAATGTTCTATATAGTATCATGGAATATTGGAATATTTATTTATTGGTCTATTGTGGTTTTCAATGGTACTGGTAACCATAGAATGTGATTGAGATATTTTTGGAAAAAAAGATGATATGCGTATAATGAATGGAAAACGAGAAAATGAAATGTTTGACCGTATTCATGAGCTCATGACTGATATAAGGAGAAGGTTATATCATGGTTTGAGTATATAGATTTTTTGGATTTTGGTATGTGGAAAGAGTTAGCCTTTGACTGCATTCATGTTTTCACTATGGTTCAATTAATGGGTATTCATTCCTCAAGAGAATACATGATTAAGGTATTCACATGTTTGTAATTTGACCAACAAGATATATCTTATGATATATGGGGGATAAATGATGGAATTCCGGTGATTGTTATGTGACATTTCAAGTAATCAATTTCTTTATACTATGAGCTTGGACCGAAGTATTTTAGATAAGCCAAAATATTGGAATGGATTATGTTGGACATAAGTTAGGATAAAACTTTTTTCGATATTATTGATGGGATTTTATAGTAATATAGCTTTAGAAAAAGGACAACTTGCAGGACGGGGGACAACCCATTGCGTCGGACAAGGCTCTGGGAATCGAACCCAAAACTGAAGTGCGACTGGCCTTTATCGCCTACCACTAGGCTACATGATGTCCCTGGTTAGTAGAAACTAGTTTTATTTTATTACGCGATGTGATATATGAAGTATAAGTTCATTTTTGGAATCGTATACGATTAACCTCACCATAGATGGACTTATGTGTATTTGATAACATTTCCTAACCTTTTGTTTGAAACAGATGGAATGACCCATCATTCTATCACATGATCTATTAATACTTCATGAATAACAAATTCAAATTCATTTCTTTAAGAGATGGAGTGGAAATTTTTCAAAGCACGGAAAACAGTGAAATTGTACCAAAATCATATAAGTATTTCTTTTAATTCACCAACTATAGGGAAATGATCTTGAAAACCAAAAATGTTGTCCTAGTGCCCTTATATCTGATGAATTAGATGGTACCTTAGATCATCGAAAATCTATGGCTTTGTGATTGTTGGATTTTTCATAGCCATGTTCTCTACCACTCTCCATCAGAACATGATGGTTATATTTTTTCTTCCATATCCATATTTTCATCTATGTTCTCCTACGTGGAAACCCAGTGATGAGTTAATTTGGGTAACCGTTACATTTCATACTTTTGTTTTTAAATCCAGGTTTGGGTATTCCTTTTTACGATGTGGGTTTCTATTATACAATCTTTCGAGTAGTAAACCATTTATAACCCCGACGAATTTCGAGGGAGAAATTCATTTTAAGGGGGGTTGAATGTAACACCCCGAGATTTTATGAAAAATATTCTTTTTAATTTCATTAATGTCTTGTGTTGTATGCTACACCAAAAGAATCTTTCACAACACACATCATTGTCTTTCCTTTCATTACACGCAAGCGCGACCTTCCGCGATAGCGTGTGTTGTACGCAATACTGAGTTTCGCTAAACAATGATATGCTATTAAATTATTATTAAAACTAGCCGTTATGAATAGTAATAACCACTTTTTGAAATTTTGTAAATTTTATTTTTCAAAATAGACTTCATTTTTGGATTCGGAATATCGAAATTATATTAGGGTGAACTTTTGGTACTTTTCGGATAACTTTCATTTTCTGATGAATAGTGAAAATTACTAAATTTTAATTAAAATCACCCTTTTTAATCGAAATAATTAATAGTGATAAATTGCTAATTTGAGTGGTTTTAAAGTATATTTAGAATATATTTTTACAATTTAATACAATGTCGGTCATTGGATGTAATTTCACATTTAAACCAGACATAAACAAGTGTCAATCGTTTGATAGTTATTATCTCTTAAAAACACGATATTTGTTTAGACGACGGGAATGAATTTTTAAATTAATTAGTGAAACTGATATGTTTTGAATTTGGTAAAATAGTCATCATTTTTGAGTTCATATTATCAAATATAGCTTAGGCCTAATTTTTGGTATTTTTCTGGATACTTTCATTTTTTGATGAATAGTGAAACCACTAAGTGGTAGTTAAAAAAATGAATTTTCATAAAACTTAATTTTACCTCTTCAGTGAGTGGGATTTCAAAAATCTGAGAGACATGGTTTATGTCAGTACCTAAAATGTGGTTCAATGAGATGAAAATAATTTTTGGTGAATAGAAACTTTTTTTTTACCACGGTTAAAGGTAAATAATGTAATTAAGGCTAAAAATGATATTATTATTACACTATCACATGTCCTAATTCTATTGGATAAGTGGTATTAGACCATAAACAACCTTATAAATACAATATGAACATTTATACCCACTTGTATTAGATTAGGACCCTTATTATTAATTTATTTAAAGAATGGTTAAAATAGTAAAAATCAATGTTTAATAAGTATATAATTTTTAATATAGGGTTATACATAATATAAATTCGACTATAAATATTCATTAGAAATATAAAATGATTTCATACATAATGGTATTTTATTTGTAATTTTTAGAAAATAAATAATCTAATTTATTTATGACACAAAGATGATGCAGTAATTATCTTATTAATGAAATATTGACATAATTGATGTTATAAATACCCAAATAAATGTAATTTGAGACTTTTTATGAATTCCTCAAATTTTATAGGTTAATAAGACATGTTATTATTGATTTAATTAACTTTGTTCGAACTAATAATTCTGTTATGATTTTCATAAAAATCAATTACTAAATTGTGTCAAAATTGACATAAAATAGTTTTTAAAACAAATATAATATTATTAATTGTTATTTTATTCCTAAAAATCTTAGTCTCGGACAAATGACTTAGATATTGTTTTATATATTAATTATAAACAACTTGGGGTTCGTTTTACTGCTTATAGTATGTTTATTAACCTTATAGTATAAGAACACAAGAATACACAATAAAAGTAAAATTATTTTACCTAATGTTAAATCTAAATGATAAGGTTAAAATAGGAACCTAAACTTGTCTAAATTATATTGGATGAGAGGATTTAGACCCATCCCTACCTTAGCTTCGATATAAATCAATATGGAGCTATTTAAAACCGAATTTAGCTTTATAGTATAATAATATTTTTTGGTATTCCAAAGGTGCCCCTCTCCTCCCTTATAAAAGGGCACCTCCTCCCTCTCCTCCTCACACCAATTTGAGCCTTCCAGATCGGCCAACCCCTGACAAATTCTCTTCTCCACTTCCCTAGAAACATCCTAGAGGTTCTGGTTTTCTTCAAAGACCAATGTTAGTGCCCTAAAAGGAGATCTCAAAGAGGCGCTTCAAAGAAAAGGTAATGTCCGTTACTGATTCTTTCACCTTTATTTCTTCTTCCACTTCTTCTTCGTAGGTTGTTTAATTATGAAGTAGTAACATCAGTATCACTCATATACTGATATTTTATTATAAGTATGAAACAACCCTATTTCACAATCTATCCATCCTACGGAAAACAAAATCACCGCGTGTGCGTACGTACGGAATACCGTCTCCACGCCGTGGTGTAATCTGTTTTCCACCGACACCTTACATGGATGGGTATAATGGTGTAAAGAATAACTATACATAGTTATTATAAAATCATACTGATTCTGATATATTTTATCATCCACTACAAATCAATTCAATAATTATGGAAACGATATCATCGCTCGTGCGTACGTACGGACTATCGTCTCCACGACGCGATGAGATTCATTCTCCATTTAAACCATTTAAGAATGATTATAAAGTATATATAATCAACAATAATGAAATATATGACATTATAAAGCTACTGGACTTTTGTATATATGTATTTCATCTACTTAATTCCATTCAACTCAATAAGGAAACAAAAACAACGTTCATGCGTACGTACGACCTACCGTCTCCATGAATGGTGTATTTCATTCCATTTATCGATCTATTTTATATATGAATATTCTGAATATATATTATATATAAATAATGTTTTATATTCTTTAATTATGTAATCATGATCTAAGTAATCATATGAATAATTACAAGTCAAAACACAGATGACAAATGATACGATTTTACCCAAAACGCTCTTTAAAATGGAATTTACAAAAGAACGGGTAATATAAAGTCATAATTGAACCATATATGATATCATAACAATTAATATGATTCTGTAATAAGTAAATAACATTATTTAAATCATTATACAGGAGGTTCGGATACGTATGAAGCATATCGGACATAAGGTATGGGATAATTTTGCAAATCTTATTTTTATCCGAGATTTCTTATTCGTAAGTATTTACTGGGGTTATTTCTATCATCCATGTCCATGTTTTATAAAATTGTTTTCATGTATGTTTAAATTCCTTTTTACCCATTTTTTTACTTTTACTACATGGTATGTAAGGAATCTTTCTTTTTTTTACGTTACGAGGTACTTTTTGACTTTTTTGGAAAAAGTTCGAAAAGAATGTTTTTTTAACTTATATAGCACGAACGGATTTTTACGGTTTTATGAAGCCTTATTTTCCTGAAAATTCCTCCAAAAGATTTCATGACTATTTTCAAGAAAATATCTTTCTTTGAAAATTGCATGACGTTTTGTGAAAAGAAATTTATTTTGAAGAAGAAAGGATATTTTCCTCAAGAATTCATTTCATGTGTTTTACCAAAACCATTTTCCATATAAGATGAAATTATTTTATATGTGTATGTTTCAAGTGTAATGTCTCTATGATTTACATGGTTTCACTTTTCTAATTATGAAATGATATCCATTTATTTTATATAGATTATGTGATGATGGGATGATGTTTATGAAACCCATTTTATTTGGTGGGTTCTTATGAATGATGTATGTTTATTTTGTGGCACAAGTAAGAATGATTTAATTATGAGTTGGGTGGGACCTATATCTCCCTCCAATGAATTGGGTAAAGATTTATATCTCATGAGATAGACATGGCTAGAACGGAAAGTTAAACCGGTTCAGTAAAACAGGACTGAAACAAGGAGTGATCTCGATTCAGAAAGGGACTTTGTCCACTAAGATGGTCTTGACAGTAATGCCTTGGCTACTATGGAAATCATTACATGTGCTTAATTGATGCCACAATTACATGTTTTATTCCCATGCTATTTTATCATGATTTATGTTCCATTATGATCTATGCCTTATGTACTTCAATGTTTTATGTCGTTGCTCAAGATTTTTAATGTTCATGTTTTTTTATATTCAAATGTATATTGTATGTTTTATTTTATCCATGCTTACCCTTACTGAGCATTTGAGCTCACCCTTTTTATGTTTTCTTTTCCCAGGATATAAAGAAATGTTTATGTAAGAAAAAAAGGGGAAGATATTAATGGGAAAGTTGAAGATCTTTCACCACGATTAGAAGATTATATTCGGAGTTTCCAAAGACACTAAACTATTACGGTCCTTGTGTGTGTGTTTTTGTTACTTACTAAGTATTCAGCAAAAGTAAAGTAATGTCCATGTACGCCAGGCATCGGGTCTCTACAGGATTAGTGGTGAAGTACTTGGCGATCCCTAGTACGTGTGGGAATGGGGTGAATATTCATGATTACTTAGGATAAAAAATACCCAATTGAGAATTGCCTAAGATAATTTGGGTTATTCAATACAACTCTAGCACACAAGAAATGAAGTTTATACCAAACTAGAATTATGTTAAACCAATTAACTAAAGACTTGATTTGATGTAATTATGGAATCTCATTTAAATCAACATAGCAGAAGAGGGTTGAATAAAATAGATCATGGATAGTATTGAAATTATAAAACTGACCCCGAATTGATCGCCCATCACATTAGATACTTTTTAAATCACATTCATTCCATATTTGTCTGGAATCTACTCGTTATTTTCTTATTTTGTTTTGATTCTCTCTTTTATTTCAAAACAAAACTATTTCAAAAACACTTAACTTTTTCTCTAATTAAAAAGTGGCAAACTATTTTTTGTGCACTTCTCATCGAGAGACAACATAGGTTATCCAATATTCTATATTTTAACTTAGTAAATAATTGTTTCTGCCACACCCAATGAAGGCACGTTTCAACCGCCCATGAAGGACCCACTCTTGTTGGTCCTCAATCTCCACTAGAACCTTCGAAAATGTCTCCCCCTAATCAATGTCATGCTCGTCGTGGTCGATGATGTGAGAAGGGTCATGCACATATATCCTCAGATGGGATACGTGGATAATGTCATGCAGCTGGTACTACTAAGGTGGAAGAGCTAAGCGATAATCAACCTTGTCAACTCTTTTAAGGACCAAAAATGGTCTGATGAAACTCAGAGATAACTTGCCACCCTGGCCAAACCACTGCAATCCCCATTGTGGTGAGTCTTGTAAAAAGATGTGGTCACCATCCTCGAACTCCAAAGGTCTCTATCTCCTGTCAGCATAAGACTACTTCCTACTCTGTGCAGTCTTCAACCACACCCGGATGGTCTGACCTTTCTCTATGGTAGTCCATACCATCTCGGGTCATACGAGTGCTAACTCTCCTGGGTCAGTCTAGCACAAATGTGATCTTCAAGGTCACACGTACAACACATCGAAAGGTGACTTCCCAATGGTGGTTTGATAGACATTGTTGTATGAAAACTCAACCAATGGAAATTGATCCTCCTAGCTATGACCAAACTCAGGGACACAAGCACATAGAATGACCTCGAGCGTATGAATAGTCCGCTCAATCTGGCCATCCTTCTGAGGATGGTAGGTAGTGCTCAAATGAAGCTACATCACGAAATCCTCCTTCA
Organism: Viscum album; assembly: GCA_963277665.1. NCBI lineage: Eukaryota > Viridiplantae > Streptophyta > Magnoliopsida > Santalales > Viscaceae > Viscum > Viscum album. Next base: position 573,976,584 of record OY728160.1, read on the forward strand.
ACCCATTCCATAGTGAGGAATTAAAATGTGCATCAATATTTGAGAAAATCACCATGGGTAATCCATGTTGTTGAATAATCTCCTGCACATAGAGGCGTCCCAGGCTCTCTACAGAACCCTTCACTATAATATGTAGAAAGTGGGTTGACTTGGTGGGTCTGTCGATGATCATCAAAATAGAATCATGATCCCTAGATGTACGTGGATGTCCTATCACTATTTTCATAGATATCCTATACCACATCCACTTTGGAACCTATAAAGGCTGCAATAAGCCTGCTGGTACTTGATGCTCTGCCTTCACTTGCTAATAAGTGAGGCACATAGTGTCAAAATATGTTGATTTTTTCTTCATTCCTGGCCAGCAATGTTGTCTTCAGAGATCCTGGTATATCTTTTCCACTCCTAGATGTACCTTTAAAGGGGATGTGTGTAACTCCCTCAACACATCCTCCCGAAGAGAAACTGGTACTATGGTACGTCCTCTGAAGAGGATGGTTTGCTCCCCATATTTAGAAAATCCATCAGGTGCATGTCTTGTGGATATCTAAGCATGTCGAGTCTCACAGTCAGTGTCCCTACGCTATGCCTCCCTGACATGCTGAAGGAGAGGGGTAGTGACTGTAAGAGACTGAATAAAAACTACTCTATCCCGATCCCCAAGGGATATCTTCAAAGCGGCCAGCTTCTCTATCACCTCACCTAGAATCTGTATACTAAATCTCATGTTGAGTGCATCTACTACAACATTACCCTTCCCAGGAGTATAGACTATCTTTAATTCATAGTCCTGGAAGAACTCTAGACAATGCCACTGTCTCAGGTTTAGGTCATTCAGAGAGAAGATATACCTGAGACCCTTGTGATCTGATAGGACTGTAAAATTTTTGCCCATCAAGTAATGTCGCCACAAGATGAAGGTGAAAACCACAGTTTCTAACTCCAGGTCATGGGTAGCATAGTTCTTCTCATGTTCTCTCAAATGTCAAGAACCATATGAGATCACTACATGCACCTATATCAGGACACATCTGAGCCCGGTCCCTAATGTGTCATAGTAGAATATGTACACTACACCTTCCACTAATATCATCAAGATGAAAGCACTAGTCAGCCTCTGCCTCTGGTCCTAAAAACATTGTTGGCATCTCTCTGACCAAACGAAGGTGTGTATCTTCTTTGTCAATACTAATAAAGGTGTGGCAACTCTGGAGAAATCTACACAAAACATTAGTAGTATCCAGCCAAACCCAGTAAAATCTGTACCTCTGTCACATTCCTAGCTGTCTCCCATGAAAGTACAGCCTCAATCTTCACTGGATCTACCACAACACCATCTTCTGAGATGACATTTCCTAGAAAGTGAATCTCTCAGATCCTGAACTGGATCTTTGGGGGCTTACCATAGAGATGGTGGTCTTGTAGTGTGTCTAGAACTATCTTCAAATGATAATCATGCTCCACCTCAGTATCCAAGTAGATCAGAATGTCGTCAATTAAGACTACTACAAAGCAATCAAGGTAAAGCTGAAAGATCATGTTCATGAGCCCCATGAAAACTATAGGAGAATTTGATACACAGAACGACATGACCGAAAACTCATAATGGCCATACTGACATCTAATAGATGTCTTCTACACATCCTCATCTCATACTCTGAGATGGTGATAGCCTGATTTTAGGTCTATCTTCGAGAACCACCATGCTCCCTTCATCTGATCAAAGATGTCGTCAATCCTCATGAGTGTCTACATATTCTTCATGGTCACCTGGTTCGAGCACCGATAGTCAAAATAAATTCTCAAGATCCCATATGACTTCTTGGTGAATAGAATCGGGGCTTCCCTAGGGGAAACACTAGGCCAGATGAACCCATTCCCCTATAAGTCCTCCAGTTTTACCTGCATCCCACGAAGCTCCGTGGGAGCCATCTAATATGCTGGTGTAGATATTGTGGTCATCCCGGGGTATAAGTGAATGTAAATGTCCACCTCTCTATGATGAGGTAGACCCATAACATCATTAGGGAAGACATCTGTGTACTAGTCCACCACTACAGGATAACTCAGACCCTCCACATCAACTTCTCTGAGGGTAAGGCTAGCCGAAAAATGTGTAATCGGTTTCACCCTCCTCCAGGAAAATCCAACATGTTCTATAAAGGCTCCTTTCTCACAGTTGAAGTTAAACATAGTTCTATCCGTGGGGACACATAGCACATTGCACCTAATAAAGTCAATCTGCACATGGACTATAGATGACCAGTTTATACCCAAGATGAAGTCGTAAGGACTCGACACTGCTACTAGGAGATCCCTGCCAAAGCTCTCTCCCCCAGAGTAAGCTTACATTGCTGGCACCGGTGTGTAATCATCAAATCATCTATTGTAGGATTATCTAGCCGTAAGGATCGAGCCAACGACTCTGTCTGAATCTCCATGCTCCGAACGAGGTTAGTGGAAATAATAGAATTACTGAAACCTGTTTCTATAACTACTGCAGATATGGTGGAGTAGACACATATCGTACCACGTATCATCTCTGGAGGGCCATGGCCATATGGCTTAGCTTTCTAGAGCTGAGATCTCCCATGTGCACCTGCTCCCTATAGTCGAGGTGGACCACCTAGTGGTGGTGGTGGTAACTCCTCTAATCATCACCCACCACCAGCTGCACGACCAGCTCCTCTACCACATCTGCCTGCTCCCTACAGACCTCATCGGCTAAACCTCTACCTCTACCTGGGTGGTCCTTCAATCATCTATTATTCATCCATATGGGGGGTCGCGTAGTCATGATCCATGTGACTCTTCTCACTGCATGTGAAATATTACCTATTCCTCTCATGACTAAATCTATCTTCACTACCCTGCAAAAATGATCTTTCGTAATGCAGTTGTCCACCTGTAGGTCTAGTCCTCTTGGACCTCTATGACATTTGGCTGTTTCCAATTGTAGAAGACACTTCTATGTGACATCTGGTGGGGTATCTCATTATTGGTGACTGCTCATCAAGGAAACTCTCTTCTAAGAGGGCTCGCTCTAACACCCCCTCCTACGTCGAGATGCATAGAGAAATCATTGATGCCCTGATCTCCCACCTAAGCCCCTGACCGAATGTCCGAGCCCTGAAAAATGGGTCTTGAACCATATCAGCGGAGTATCATAAGAGGTCGGTGAACCTGGACGAGTATTGATCCACAGTTTTGCTGCCCTGATGTAGATGAAGAAGATACTAAATGCGCATGGAGCGAAGAGTCTTTTAGAAAAAATCTGTCCAAAATATTCTCTCTATGTATTCCCAGGGAACCATCAACTCATTGTGAACCTGGAGAATCAAGCTCCACCATCTGCCAGATGCTTCTTGAAGAAGACTGGCAACAAGGATCACCATGAGATTTTCTGGTGTCCCTACCAGTCAGAAGACTCTCATCAGGGCCTCCAGCCAATCCTCAGCTGCCTGAAGGTCTCTCTCACCCCTAATCCTGGGTGGCCTCTGGTGATGGAACTCATGAAATGCACTCAAGCGATTTTCACCCTCTCTTTCAAGGGTAGGTGGCATTGGTGGACCAACGGTTAATGGTACCACTTGTGCCTATACTTGTGCCTCTATAGGAAGAGGTCCCTACACCAAGGCCTCGTCGCTCAGTGGGCTATCAGTGTGTTCTATACCCGGAACCCTAGCTTATTGTCTGCGTGGAAGAATCCTAAAAAAATAGGTGTTCCATGGTCAAAAGACATACCTGGTGAGATGACTCAAATAGATCACAAAGAAAACTCTTTAAAACACACACGCAATTAGTGTTTTCTTGCACTCAGTTGAAAATCAGATTTCAAGGTCCTGGTGTATGGAAACGTCGGTCGCCGCACCAATACTGGATTCCCTAAACTGATAACCACGCTCACTATACATAACACTATTGATGTTAAATTGATCAGAGTTTAATGTTCTATGGTAGAACCGACTCCTCTGATACTAATTTGTCATGACCCGTCCCCCCAGGCCCATGCCGAGACTACCACAAGCCCGCCTTTCAAAGGCCAGGGGCTTCCGACTAGCACTAAAAGGAGTATTCTCTAAAACCGGGAAGGAATTTCCTTTAAAACCTATAAACACACTCAACCAGGAATAAAACAAGATATGAAAAGAAGTAAATTTTATAGAAAAAAGAGTTTTGAAACTAAGTGAGGATGAAATACAATCCCAATAGTAATGGTACATGTACTATTGGAAATACAATACAACTAAAGAATGTTTAAGACGACTACTATGTCTTCCTCCGTGGTTCCTACCAAAAGGGTAGGTACAGATTGACTCCTCAAAACTCCACATTCGTATGTCCCCTCTGTGTACCATCACTCTATGTGGTCCAACTTCGGGCATCGTCCCGTCCTCGTACCCTCAGCCTTGATCAGGGTTCTATGCTGTCTGCACCAAACAAAACAAGGTGCGGGTGAAGCCCATGAAGGGGTGAGTATAACGATACGTTGTAGGGACCTCGAGACCCTCAAGGTCTCAAAAATCCACAGAGGATAAAATAAATATCAAGAAAACTAGTGACAACCCTACATAGGTATATGCCCATATATTTACCTAATTTATCATATATTACCCATGTCAATAATGAGGAAACATAGGGTCCAACTCAAAAGCCCAAATATAATCTATTCCAAAATGTATGTAATACCATGAAGGTAAGTACCACACGAGTACACCACACAATATAATACCACCAAGGTATTACCACGAATGAAAGTACCACGCATGTAAAGACTCAGCTCACACAAGGTATATCTTAGATACAATAGTAGAGATGTTTATATGTGACAACTAAATCATCCTACTCTGTTAAGAGGTAGAACCATGAAGTATCCTAAATCATAGACTCACACATGATCATACTACATCATCATACACACACAGGATCCTAGTACAACATCAGACACACACATTGTCCTAATATATTGTCAGGCCCACACCGGATCATAGTACTACATGAGACCCACACAATATCCTAGTAGAATGTCAGACCCACAAAGGATCCTAGTACGACATCATACCAACACAAGATCCTAGTACATCATCAAACCTAGATAGGATCCTAGTACGGAATCGTACCCACACAGGATCCTAGTACATTGTTAGACCCACACAGGATCCTAGTACATCGTCACAACCAGCTATAGGGTTCCAACACTAATCATTCTCATCTCCGAAAGAGTCGGATCCTCAATCTACCGTTCGATACTCCACTACCGCAATGTCCCAAGAAGACATATCCCCAATGAACACCACGTCATAGAGGTCTCAATGCAACAGACGGTGCGTCAAATAGACACCCGGTCTGTAAATTATTATCCTTTTAGTCTGAAGGGTCCAGTTGGATTCATGCTCGATCCAACCCAATTGTACCCCAACTATATCCAAACAACATTTGGGGTATAACAAAAGTACTCTCCCGCTCCATGGTTTTCGGTGACCCAGGAGGTTCGTAAATAAGGAAATTTATAAAATAGTAAAGATAAATTAGTGTCCTTAGAAGAGGGAGTGGGAGTAGATAATGAGAAGATGTATTAATGTTTCAATCCCGTTGAGCATCTTAATAGACTAACAGATTTGAAAGATCCTAGTCATGGACCAGATGATGACATTGTTTATTTTGATGAAGAACAAGATGAATCTTATAGAGGAGAAGGTTCTCTTATAGATGATAGTAGTAACCCAGATATTGTTGATAGTCCTAGGGGAATGACATATTGTCTAGCTTGACATATTATTGCTCTACCATGTAAGGAACGTATTTTTGCTGATAATGATGATTATGAAACTAAGGAATATATTAGTATATAATATGAAATAAGATCAAATGATTCAGAAGTGGAATATGTAAAAAAATAATAGGGAGACATAGAAGAAGAAAGTTGTTATATTAGTGGCTCTCACTGTTAGGAAGAAGGGGATAAAAAATCTGCTCATAAAAGTAGGGAATGTGACAATGTAGGTGAAATAGATAAACATGTGTATGAAGGTGATGAATGTGGAAAAATTGATAGTGATTATAAAAATCCTTGTGATGCTGATGGTGAAAATATAGATATCTTTAGTGCTAAAAATTGGGAACATATTGTAGAAATATCAGTCAAATAGAAGCTGGTGTTGAGGCTGTAGAAGTAGTTGATGTTGTTATGCATACAGAGAAATGGTTGACCTAGTACCTTAGTTGGGGTTTTTTATAAGGAGACATCAAGTAGAGGGGAAAAACTAGTAAGGTGAGCTCAAATTGAGGGGGAGCCTCAAAAAGGGGAAGTGAGATTTTATACACTCACTCCTTTTGAAGCTTTAGTGTTAACTAAGATAGAAAATCAGTCTGGTTATATTTCTCCGAGTCTATATTATCCAAACTTAGATGATGATGAGATGATAGATGTTTTAAGAGGATTTGTTGTTGAGTAACCTTAAGCAGATTCATCATCTACAGTGCTAGTTCATGCTGATTATTTATCCACGAATGTCTTCATTTCAATTAAAGAAGACATGTTAGCAGTTGTGAGATTAGTCCCTCCATCTCAATTTTAACAAATTGAAAAAATTAGTGAAAATTTTGAAAATTTTATTTTATAATGAAATGTTTCCAATATCAAAAATCTATTGGAATTAGTTTTGAGGTTGTTTAAATAGCTAGTCATGAATTGTCTGGTGATATGGTCAAGAATCCTACGGTTGTTAGCCAACTTCTTAGTGCATAAAAATACACTATGGACTATTCTATGCAATTTCAGGTCTTCTCTCATGAATCCATTACTATTTGTGTCATTACAACTATTGATTTGTTTTTTTGAACACAATAGTAAAGGATGTAGTGAATAGTTCCTCATCATCTGTGGATATAGCTATCTATTTCCCATTTTTCTGTCTTTAGACAACTTGTTGATTCAAATATAAATAACGGAATAACTTCAATCAATATTAGGTTATTTGGATAGTGAAAGATTGATCTAGCTAAAGAATAATGTGAGATACACTATGAAGTGGGAATCTAGATCATCATCTCATGTATCTCACCCAGCAGACAAAGAGACGGTTGGGATTGTTATTATAGAGAAAATGAGAACTACAATGGGTGTAACTAGTTAGAAAAGTATATCAAAATTAGGAAAAATAATTATCATACATATTAAATTGTTAAACATTATTCAGACTAGGATAGAGTTTCTCATGATGATATAACAAATAAATTAGATATTTTTTACATCAAGAAGATATAAAAAATAGTCAATTGGATAAAAATATCAAGATTTTAATTGAGAACCTAAAAATTCATGTAGGGACTAAGTCCATTAGAGTTAATGTATAGTTTTTCATGGAATTTAATCCTTCAATTATAATGTTTATTGAGAATAAAATGATTAGACAAAGTTTATTTAGTATTGTGGAGAGATAATCGTGGATTTAATCAATCTTTTAAATCCAAATATAAATTACCAGAGTACTGAAATTGTTTCCCCTCCTACCACTACTATCAGACCACCTCTGGGATGTGCTAGCTCAACTTCTTTCTAGAAAGCCTTATTTAATAATTAATCATGCTAAATATTTCCGAAAGATCAGTCTAGTCATTTTTTATGGTGATTACTAATTGTCCTACATCCTCTTGCCCATGCTTGGCCCCTTTTTTGTATTTTGAGTTCCCATTACACCTCTCAGAATTCAATCTCACCCACAAGCCAATATATCTACATCTACTACTCCTACCCATACATCTTCTGATAAAGGAAATTTTGTAATGCCCCCTATTTAAAGAATAATTAGTTTGGATCAATTTATTGATAGGGATGAATTGATTTAATTTTTATATGTAATTTCACTTGATTAATAAATTCAGAATTTCTTTATTTCATTAGTTTTTCATCTGTCCACATATATTTTTCTTTTTTATTTATTCTATTGTTGAAATTGAATCATTTTTATAATTTGAAAAGGGGGTAAACAAAAGAAAATTTTTAGTATTACACATTAGATTACATGTGATGATAGTAAGCAGAATACCTGCTTTGATCATTATGAATCAGCTAAATATACTTTATAATTCCATGATTTATGATCATAATAAAGGGGGGATTGTTGAACCTCCCCAGTTTTAATAAATAAAATCATGTTAAATATTATTCAATCATGTTCATTCATGTTATATCAAATTTAATAAATTTTAAAGAAAATTAATTATTATTATCGAGGATTCAATAACAAGATTAACATATTTTGTAAATGTTTATAATATAAGATATATAAGTAGAAAAAAAGATTCCCCAGAAGAAACATTGATTCACTGATACCCTGAATCACTAAGAGAACAATTGGATCACCAATAGTCTGATTGACTAACAGAACAAATAAGTCACAGATAGATCAACTATATCACTGATAGTATAACTGAATAAATAATTAAATGAGTCATGGATAGCCAAAAAACTCATTGACCTCCCAACTCAACTAAAGAAGTATGTAACCACTAAAAACATGAGTAACCAATTGAGGGATTAATCGATGAACTGACTTACTGGCAACATGAATCACTGATAAAAAGAGTCACTAAATCACTAACCTAATGATAAAAATACTGTAGATAGACTTTTCAAAAAAATACTATATATATTCAAAAAAATTATCCAAGATTCATATTAGGTTATTTAGTTCCAATGATTTACTACGTTAACATTTTATATAAATCATTAACATAGATTTTAAAGGTATGAGGAACAACACATGTCTTAACCATGCCTATTGTTGGACATGCAGAATATAAAAACTAAATAAAATGAGAAAAAAGGGGATCAAACACACACGAGAAACCATATGAAAAGAACCCACAAATAAAATAAAAAACGAAACACATTACAGCGGACATAAAAAAAAATTGTGCATCACGGTTCCAATAAACCATGTAGCAAAAACACTCTATGGAAGTAATTATTCGAAGAATATATCATCTTCTTGGTAACCAAAAAATAGAGCTTACATGAAAATATATATTTGTATCTAGTTCCTACAGAGGATAAAATCCTCAATTTTTATAAATTCATGGATTTTTTATGCTTTAAGAACAATACTCATATCATTATATTACAACCCACATTATTTCTTCTCTATTTTGTTCAATTTTATAACATTTCAATTATAGTGTGATTCTTTATTATAAACACACAATGTCTCTTATGATATAATGGAGGATACAAGATATCCTCAAACTACAATTCTCTTACACCATATTTCTCTCATGAAGAACTATGGAAGAGGTCATTGTGTGTCTTTGTTGTAATTTTTTGGCCACGAATAACTTTGTTAGAGATCTAGAATGAAATGGATTAAACTTTATAATGTTATAAACCTAGATCTAATGGGTGGATCAATGTTTTTTCAATTAAACAGATTGTTGGTGGGTGGTCACCAAGTAGAGAGTATTAGGTCTCTGTTCGATACTAAACCTCTTATTTTATTATACTATGGTGTTTCAAAGTTATTCAACTTTGTTTTAACATATATTTCAGAAAACAATGATTTTCATTGATAGTTGATGTTACATAGTATTTATAACTATTTTGTTTTGTTAAATTTGTTTCAAAAGTTATATCAATATTTCAAATTTCAATAACTGAGAATTAATCAATCTTTTGAGAAATTAATTGAAAAATAAAATTGTTACAAGTTAACTACAATGGATGACTGGAATTTTTTATTTCAAAGTGGGGGTATATTTATCTATCATTTTTAGAATAATTTTTTTAGGAACTCAATTCACCCCTACCCCTAATGAGTTTCCTACTCTTACAAACACTTATAAAGTGGTAATAGACTTTTAATATTACATGATTAAACCTGTGGTTGTCCACGCCCAACCTGATACCCCCATTCTCTTAAATATAGGAAAACATTAAAGCACCCCACCATGATGAATTGGGTAAAATATGTTACATCTCCACTAGATCATACAAATGAAACATAAACTCTTATATCTCTGTTGGATCCATTCGATATGGATTCAACAAAATTGAAGATTCAGATGATTGATACTATATCCCAAACATAACATCTTGTTGTTTGGTAACATCACAACCACTTATATAAGAAATCTTGGGAACCCCTCTATAACCGATGGATCATCCTACACTTTATATTCCCCTGATACCTCCACAAATTATTACCATATAAGACTATAATTACCACCTCCCATCTGATAACCTATCTCTCTAATGACCACCACACACTATCCATCCACATAAAATAATGAAACTATAATATTAAAATATTAAATTTATAAATAAATGGAATACATAAAATCCGTTAAAAGGGTAATATTTTTTGTATGTTTATACTATTTGATGAAATATCCTACGAACTTCTTATGCATCATCACTAGCCTACACCCCTAACAAAGATCAAACTATGATTCCAAAACCTCTAACCACTTCAGATAACGCCATTTAATATAAAAGACTCTCCACATATTTTCCAATTTAATGGACTAATTTTAATGATGAAAAGGACTTTGAGGGTCCAGAATCATACTAGGCTTACACAAGTGTCGATGATACATTAATCAAACATCGAAAAAATCTGGGACCAGCTGACATGACCACCTCTAAAAAATGATTCTTAACTATTATCTGTAACTCCACCATTATAAATTTAGACACTAAATCCTTGCTATTGGATATGTTCCTATATATTTGCACAATCATGAGGCAACCCTATTCCAAAACCACCTAAAATTGGTTGTTGATCATGAACTGCTAGTCCCTCCTTATATAAGTGCCTCAGAGGCCACAGTTGCTACTAATAAAAAAGGCCATGAATTAACACCAGATTCTAGATTCCATGAGAATTTGGGCACTGAGAAAATTGTTTCCCATGTCCCACATATACATAATATTAAAATGGAAGTCATGTGGAATGTTCATTGAAACTACCATCCCTGTAAGGATATAATGATATATACTATGGTTGGGTCCCCTATACTTGGATCTATGTTTTTCTAAGCACTACAAACCACTACATGATTTAATTCTATATCATATTCCCTTATGTACACTAAATAAATTTTTATCTCCAACAGAGGCAATCCATTAGTTAATCACTGTGTTTTTCTACAAATATTAATATGTATGAATATTAAAATTAGTGACATTGTACTCAATCAATATTCACAAACCCTCCTCCAATCTCCATGATCTAGACTTATTGACTTTAAAAAAAATATTGAAAGGAATTGGAGTTGAATTACCATATTCCAGGACACTTTATAATTATAATCCCCTTCTATTTAATTGTAATGCACATTAGCTGCACTACCATTCACATAGATGACAAAAATTCTAAATGAAACCCCTTAAAAAATCCCAAAAACAACACATCTAACCTTTTTGTCACCAAGGTATAACATTAAATATGGGAAAATAGATCTTCACAACTTACTAACATATAATGACACCCATAACTTATCAAATCAATCAATTATATCTAATGCAATATCATGGTCCTATAAATTGTAGTCTTCTAATTTTTCTGGGGTAGCTGTCTAATTAAATCCCATGATCAATAGCTCAATGTCATGAAATTCCCTATTCCAAACCTCATTATCCTCTATTACATAAATCTATAAATTATAAACTGGTTCAACCTCCTAAAAAATTAATTACATGAGCCACCCCTGGATGATTACCATGAACCATTCTGAAAATAATAAGAATACCATATACATAGTTTCATTTAATTTTTTCATTATTTATTTAAACTATTATTATTAATTTATAATACATACCAAATGAAAATCAAAACATAGTCAATAAGGATTAATTTACCTTTACCAAGAAAATTGAATCAATGTTTGTCTAACTCACAATGTTTTTTGATATGTTAATATTTAGTGGACTCGATTAGGGGGGCCCTAAAATATAATTTCATTTTTGATCTCTTTTTTATATTTAACATACCCAGATCTATTATGACAACTGATATACCAATCACTACAACACTTATAGTTCACTACCCCAACATCCACCATATCTAATATCTATCATATTTGAATTTAATCTATCATAAAACCCTACCAATAAAGACATCCCTCCTAGGATAATAATCAATGTAGTGTGATAATTGCCCTTATGTCCCACCATTAGTAAGCCCATGGTTTTATAAAAGGACAAGAGTAATAAGAATATAACATATAATAAAAATTTCCCATTATATAAAATCATTAGGAGATAATATAAATAAAAACCTATAACATTCAGTATATAATATAAAATTAAACTGAGAAACATCCCAAAATGAATGAAAATTGTAATAAAAATAAATAAAACTCTTAAATATTTAACAAAAATTTATGTGTTATGTTAATAACATTGTTGAATCTCTAAAACAATCTATATAGTTATATAGTAGTTAAATATTTCAACTTAGAAACCTACAAATATAGATAATATACATATGGTTAGAAAAAAAACATATATTGAATAATTTTATACCCAATATATCAAGTTGAGAGGTGAAATTTCATACTAATACAATAGCTATCAAATAGTATATCAAAAATAGTGCATAATTATGTTATAAAAGCAATCACATCCCCACCTGGGCTCACTCACCAAATTAGAAATCATTTATAATAACATAGTATAATAATAATACAATGAATGGAACACCTCTTCAACTTCCCTTTTAATTTGAAAATCCCTTGACCTATATTCGACTATCCTATACTCGCATCCCATAAATTCATATCACATAAAAAGTAGACATATTTCATCTGTGTTGGGATGCATCACTACATGCCCCACCATCGCATTCTCTAGAATCCAGTACTAGAATCATCTATCATGACACTATGTATCATATGAAGGCACCTAGTCCATCTCCAAAAAATCACTACCCAAATAAATATGAGAATAAAAGTATTATTAGTATGACTAAAAAAACTCATTCCTGCACTAACTATGAATGACCTCAAAAACATCTAAATATCTATCACAACTAAATCATGTAAATCTCGCATAAAAATACCTAGGAAACATCTTCACAACTCACCCGAAGACACCTCAGTTATTACTAAAGAAGAAATGGTGGGGAATAAGTGGTAGTAAACAATCATTATCACATAAGCCATGGATATTTGTATGAAACATATATTCTAGATAATCTATGTTATGGTAATTATATACATAATATGTAGGATAATATAATATAAAAATAGAAAATATTATATATATGGAAAACATAATACCAAACATATGGGTGTACATAAAGAATCTTATAACCCACCACATGAACACATTCATTCTACAAATTAATGGTCACAACAAATCTAAAAATATATATTTAACTCACCACATAAACACTACTCATTCCCGCCATCAATTATATGTTTTATAATGTTTAATATTTAATATGTTTTTGAAAACATTAATTCAAACCCATTTAATTAGTAAATTACAAAACCCATTATTTATTAAATTAGTTTAATCCATTAACTACATGTTATTTCCCAACAAATTTATGTACATTTACCTCATCATAAATTATCCCATGGGTAATTGGGTAACTAATAAAACATTTTTTTACCCAACAACATTACAGCTGAAATCAACTATCATCTCCATGCCACAAAAACCAGAACATCTCACACCAAAAAACATGTTTCACACTCTCTACAAAACATTATCAACCAAGAATCACATCTAATGTTCACTACAATCACTAAATTCCACAACCATAATGCATCGTAATGAACAATTTTCCAATGCATCCATTCCAACCAATAGTTGCATCTCATTCCCATGAATCACATAGCCCATATACTAACATAAATCGCTACATAATTTAAAAAACAATACAAGAAAAAACAAAAAAAAACAAACCACTCAAACAACAACACATCCTTATATCCAAAATTTATTTGGGGAATTTTATCACATCAGCTCTTTATTTATCATTTGTATTAACACATAAATTATATTTTCATGGGAAGAATCTTTATTAGATAGATATACAACCCTTAAAATTTTTATTCCTTGAATGTTCACAAAAAAATAAGTATAGGTCTCAATGAATATCATCAATAGAGAGAAAAAGGCTTCAAACATACAATAATTTCAGTATCTGAAATATCAGGCATAATAACAGTAGTAAAGATATCAATGATGTCAAAAAATATGATATCTCCCCCACACCCATCATTTTTTGGTGAGACAATTTTTTATATTTCATATGTTAGACCATAATATCCACCCAATAGGAAAAAACCATTCGATCCCCAGAAATAAAATAAAAAAAGGAATGATATTTAATCCCATTACATGAATAATTATTTCCAACTTGTTGTAAAACTCATGTAAACGAATAAATATCGTTGAATCCAATACCACAAACAAAACAATCAGTTAACCAGAAATGATGTATAAAATAATCAAAAAAATCGCACATCACCCACCTGCATCAAAACAATAAAAGTGTATTAATTTTAAAAATTCCGAAATGAATTGAGGCACTACAGATGGGATGATAACTCAGATCATGTTTTCAAAACTCTGTAAAAAACACATAGATCATATATAGGTGTGATATGATATATTATATCATATAGACTATCGTGGATGACTACAAAACATGACGACAACATGAATCCAAAGGCCACGTAGTAGTGGTGGCATCCCATAAGGCCCATAGGCATATATGAGAACATAGATGGATCACCAGAGCTTCACTTGTGGCCCGTGGAAGTGCGGCCAGTGTAGCACCACAGGCGCAATGGTGCTGGAAATCGATGGCGGTGAGGAGTTGGCTATGCTGGCAGGTGCTGCAGTAGAGAGGGAAGAATGGTGTACCACTGCGAATGTGGAACTGTTCTCGCGTTTCTTTCCATAAATAGGTCCACTAGACCAGTCAACCAATGGGGGAGGCACCATCCTGGCACTGCCTAATGGAGGTAGAACTAACATCTATCTATTTAGATGGGAGCTGGGACTGTGCCCAGCTAGCTGTTGTGCCCATCGAACAAACCAGACCAGGTCAAACAGGGTCAGGTCAAACCCGGGTTGGACTAGATCCAGGTTGGGTCGACCCAGGGATGGACAAGTCGGGTCGGTCCAACGGGGTCGGACCGAACCCGAACCTTTGTTGACCATGTTTTGCTTAAAGGGCCATATCATTTATACTAGTGGTATGTATGACGAACCTTCTATGCCTCTCAAATCCTTATAGAGAGATGATCATTTTTATATACATCATTTGGGTTTTGGATAAAGTTAGTGCATGGTTGGGTTAGATCGGACACAAATCCAACTGGTCCCTTTTCACTAAAATGCCTATAACTTATAGATAGGAAATTTGTTTGATGTGGCCTTTGATGTAATGGAACCCTTATTACATTGTAGTTTTTCTTGTTAATTCTTCATGGGACTTATTGTAAGTTGAAATATTATTGATGTCTTGTGGAGTGGATCCTATGGAAATCAAGCATGCATAGTGTAGGAATATAGTGTCTAGTTTTGATGTGAAAAAAGAATAGTTATCCTCTGTGGTTCAGCACCTAGAGATCATATGAGTGGGTTATCACATAGAAATCATCTTTAGGTCACCTGTTTATGTTCCTCTGAATGGGCCAGCACCTAACGATCCTCTATGGGTTTGCACAAAGCGATCCTCTCTGGGTGAGCACTTGGCGATTCTTATGGTTCAGCACCTTGGGATCCTTTGTGGGTCATCATCTAGTGACCTTGTGTGGTCTCATAGAAAAATCCACTCAATAGAATAATATGATCTAGCTTTATGACTGATCAACTATATTCTTGTTCTTTATATCATATACCTAGTTTGAGATGAGTCTTTTACCTATTCTTTTTGATTGAGATCAAGCTTTTTGGTTCATCCTTTGTGGAATTCTGGTAGACCATCGGGGGTCTCAGGTCCCTTCTAGGTATTGTTATACTCACCCCTGCATGGGCTTCTCTTGCACACTGTTATATCTTGTGCAGATGATGGATAGCTTTGGACAAGTTTTTGGAGACAGGACTAGACGATGCACGATGGTGACCTGTTTACATGGATAGCTATAATGACAGTTTGTACGTACACTTCATGCAGGATCCTTGTGGAATGACCATATGAGTTATTTGAACCTTTTTGATATACATTGTTTTAGTTGGGTTTGTAAACTAGAACAATCTCTTTAAGATATCACTTTTTAATTTTAGTAGTTATACTTTGTGGTTTTCTCTTATTGTGTAGATGGTATGTGTGTTTACAGGTATAAAGTAAACACCATCTATTTTTAGGGATATTTCTTTCTAGTTCTAGTGTCCAACCCCTGTCATATGGATGGCGTGCTTGTGGTAGTCATGACATAGGCCCAGGAGGACGGTTCATGACATTATATAATAAGGTCATCATTGATTTTTTTCATGAGGAATTCAAATAAAGAGTTTAAATTTTTTACCATAGTTTATATTGAAACTGGTTTATCAGGGTCACTAATGAGATAAATAGAAAAAAAATGTTTACAAATGATTTCATTAATATTTTAAGAATTTCTCAAACTTATACATCTATGAATTGTTTATTTGATGATTGAGTGTGACCATTTCTTGAGGGTGACATCCCATTATTGTATAATTTTTTGTATTTCTATGTATATTACCCCAAGTAAATTTATGATGGAACCCCATATCCTTATAATTTCACACATAAATAACCCATTTTATAATAAAATATCTACTATTTTCCTTTTTTAAATCCCTTTTCACTTCCTAGATGCATTGGTTTTCTATGAAAGAAAATTTGTGTAGGTGTTAGATATAATCCTAAAGAGGTTGTCTAAAGAGGTTGTATTGATCTTCACCAGGAATCCGTATATTGTGACTTCTTCTTCTTCATTCAAATCATACTAAATCATTTTTATATAAAAACACTAGTATCTATCAAAAAAAATTAGGTTATTAAATTAATCTTGTTCCCTATATATATATACTATTATAAAATGGGAAATTAAATAATCGATTGCCTTCACGATATATTACCACCTTGAGAATTGATTTAATTAATTTTCATTCATATCCTCTAATGGATTATAATTATGATTGTTTTATAGTCATTATTTTATAGATGTTAAATTTAGTATGTCTATCCTCGGGGTTAATTATATAGAACTCAAAATTCCTATAACAATTTAATTATGTTTTCATACCATGCATTCATTTTATTTTAAAAAAATTTGTTTCCTATTTTAGGAATGATTGTGAGGGATGGGGTTTAATTATGGGTTCACAATAATTAAAATCACCAATAACATTTACATATTTCATAGACTCTCTTAAATAGATCCCACTTACAAAACATAGTACAAACAAATGTTCAAAAGGTAAACATTCCAATTTTGTTTCAGACCCAATGATGATTAGAAACTAACATTGGTTGAGAGGATGGGTGGTCTGGTTCATTGAACCCTTTTAGGTGGAATTATTTCCTATATAATGACTCTATTATATTTTAATTATATGTTATTTAATCAATTCCAAATCCACATACGAAGTTATTTACCCTAAAAATGATTGGCTGTTTAATCCTTTAATGTTTAAATGAAGGGTTCAATAAATGAGACCATCAGTTTATTTTTTATGTTATTCAATGATTTATTTTTGTTACATAAAAATAGGTATCTATTTATATTATTAGTTATATGAAAAATAATTATACATAATTTTACCTTATATATTTTCTATTGACATTTCAAAAATGGTATTTAACCATTATAGGGCGTCTAACATATCATGTTCGTGAATGAAATAAAAATCCACCAAGTTCATATAAAAATGTAGTTCATTCACTATAAAAAATTACATTTGTGAGGGAAAAATTAACAAAGTATTTCTCTTGAGGATTAATAAGGAATTCAACCTATCATGAATTTATAATTAATCAGATCCTTCCATGTTTGATATACCCTAAGCCTATTGATAGGTATTGAACAAAAATTAACAATCATGAGTGTAATTTATATATTTATAACAAATACAGTAATGTCATTGGGTAATTCCCCATGGTGGAGGACATTTTGTGGAGGAAATAAAATAATTACACTAATTGTGGATGTTACAGTAATGTATCTTTTTCTGAAAAAATTTATGATAACAGAGATATAATTCTTGTGATTCCCTAATCCCATGGAATCCATAATTGGTGTGAGAAAAAAAAAATATAAGAGGATATTACCCTCATGATTTTAGATATTATACATATGAATCATGGTAATTCTAATGTTGATTTTTATGTCGAGAAAGTACTATAAGAATTTATCATATGTTCTATGTTGGGAAGGGATTATTACTAGTCATAATTTAGTTCTCACCTAACCAACTAATAGGATTGAAGTAAAGGAGTACAGGTTTGGGGCCTAAACATAAAGGGATAACTAGGGTGATCCCACATCCCATTCCACTGATGATAGAATATATATATATATATATAATATACTAATGTGTGAATTCTACCCCATGAGTTAATAATTTTTTATATATGGATGGACTTACCCTAGCGTGGATTCCCATTATAATAGTGTCCTATGAAGGAGCCTACATATCTTATATGGAGAAAAATATATGCATGCATAGTGTGTTTTTTTGTTTTCCCATGTGTGTCTCATGGATAAGTATATCATCTTATATGGTGTATGTTTGACATGTCTGATATGTCGAAGATGTCTTCTAAAAACATATCAATTTTTTATTTTACATGTCCCCAGTTCATTCTTGGAATGTACTGATTATGTGATTGCATTATCCTGAGTGTCTCCTGGACATATCCTATTTTTTGCATAAAATATACTGATTTTATATTTGACATGTCATGATTTTATTCTATGGAAGGATGAAATGACCCAGGGTGCTTCACATGATTTTAGAAGACATGGAAAATTCTGATTGCATGATATGACTGAAATTTCTATAGAACTGTCGAATAAATATGTTTACAAGTCTAAGGGTCTTCACCTGATCCAAAAAGTTGCATCCTGTAGTATCACATGACCATGGATGGAATATTATAATGCTTATGCATGATCTTTATAACCTGATTGATTTGACTTTCATAACATGTTCAATAAGTCTGGAGGACATAAAATGTCATGGATGACATTTCTGATGTAATTTTCAGGACATTAATGATAGGATCAGAGGACCTCATGTGTCATATTGTGATCAGGAGAGGTCATGATTATCACATGGTTCCTTCTAATAAAAATTATTGAATCCCTATTCACATATGTTTTCAATTATTTTCAATAATTATTTAATTTATCCCTTAATGTTTTTCAATAATTAGCATATTATGATTTCACAAGAAAAAAATATCAGTTAAAATTCCAACTCATAGTTTGTATTGAACACTGAAGGACCTTCACATGATCAATAGTGGTAACTGGCAATGAAAATAATTACACCACATCTTTCCATAGGTAACTCCCAATATTATTCCTCATGGAAGTACCTATGATCCCATGGATTTCCACTATGATAAGACCTCTATTTTGTACTCACATGGGTGTGAGTTACATTAAAATGTATGTATAATTATTATATGTATCAAGGGGGGTTATATAAGATTTTCGTATGCATTTGAATACTTCTTTATGTTGAATATATCTTTTAGTTATAGTCTTCTGTGGGGGTATAGATTATTACATCACATGATTCATGTGATCTCGTCATAGGTCATTCATGTCATCACATGAGAAATTAAAAATATGATAATATTACATCATTGTCAAATTTATTAGACCTGAGGATTATAAAATGGAATTTTCAAGATCATGTCAACCTGTGAAATAGACTACACAAGATTAGGAAAACATATATAAGGGACAACCTGGGATAAATAGTTATCATACAAGCCACATAACCAAAATCATGTGAAAATTATCTTTTCCCTTTCTGATAGAATTCTATATTTTCATGTTTTTAATTACTAATTTTAAAAACCTTTTTGACTTATCCCATTTCATTAATGTCTGTGAATCATGTGATCTTCAAGGGATCTCACAATATCATGTGAACATTGTGATTAGAATCCTCTCTTCATTTATTTTAGGTGTTGTTTTATCAATTTAAAATTTCATAAGGATTATGAATAACATATATGAAATTTTTTAAAGACTTATCAAGATGAGGTCAGTCATTGAAGACTCTATTTCATGTTGAAGGATACCTATCATGGTTTGTTCAAGAGATCATGATATATTTTCAGACATCATTCATTAGATTAATGTTTAAAGCCAAAGGAAATTCATGATATCAATATAGTATTCGAAATTACATCTTTCTATTCCATGGTTACTAAATTAGGTACAAAACCCTTTCACATAAATATTTGTGTTTCATCAACTACATGAATCATTAAAAAATTTCAAATATCTTGATTTATTTTTTTGGGGGCTTCATGTGATTTGTAGGCATCTATCACTAGATACATTACATGATCTTAATATTTCAACATGAATCCTTTTTATGATCTTCCACACTCATTCACACATAATCTCAAGATCAAGAGGACTTATCAAAGGGGTTTAGTTTGATTATAAGGATTCTCCAACATTCATTTACATGATCATCCACATGTCA
Organism: Viscum album; assembly: GCA_963277665.1. NCBI lineage: Eukaryota > Viridiplantae > Streptophyta > Magnoliopsida > Santalales > Viscaceae > Viscum > Viscum album. The sequence goes on from OY728160.1 coordinate 573,997,246, forward strand.
TGTGAAAAATGAAACCCATTCACATGACCCTACAAGGTTCATGAAATCATAGAATCATTAGGGGTAACATGATCCATGTTATCATACATTTGTTTTCCATATATCCATGCATCATATCCCATTTTATAGTTAATAAAATAATACCCATGGTTGGGGTACTTATTCAATTCTAAAAAATTTTATTCTCATTTATTGAGCATTAATAAATTCTCCCCATCAAGAGTGGGAGAGGTCTGTAGCGACAAGTAATGTGTTTCAATGATAACAAGATATTGAATAAGTCACTAAGGACAATGGGTATCACTTTCCAAAAAATTTTATGACCTTCACGTAACAATTTTTATTCAACAGGAAATCATATAAATATGGAAGTTACATAGATATTCATTCTACTAGTGACTCAAACTCTATTGATCTACTTATATCTCCAATAATGTTACTTGTTTCAAATACCTAACCAACATATATATTTCTCAAAATCCTTTTAGAAGATTAATTGAAAGAATTCTTTGCGGGGCTGGTTGACAAGATTAAGTTCCATGATCTCACTCTATGAATTTTCTGTCTGAGAATATGTTCAAACGAACAATAAACCCATTCTATGTAATTTATTTTAAAACATTATTCATTATAATGATTTCATAAATATCATTGATTATTAGAATAATCTACTATCATGTTATAATGATTTATTGATCATTACATAGATTTCCCGACCAACTTAGGGTCCCAAAATAAAAAATCCTTAAGTGGATAATGAAATAAAAATTTTATCCATTAGTCATGATATTCATGATACCTATACCAGGTCATGCAATCATACATTCATATGTTTTTCATGAAATTAACTTGATTTTTCCATGTCATGTGCCTTTTTTAAATGGGTTATTCACAAATATAACATGTTATTATTAATTTTCATGTCGATGGATTCATATCACAGTATGTATTCCAATGCGATTATTTTGATGGATATGATTTATGGGAATAAAAATGTAAACCTGATGAATCGCTTTATCTTTGGAATGAAATAATTCTACTAGGATCTCCCACCTATAAATAAATGTTTTTTTCTTTCATATGGTATCCCATTGTATATATTTTCCCTACTATATGATACTGCCATTCATTCACACTGTTAAAATAATTAATATTGGTGGTTTTCATATTCCATTGGCTATAATAAAATGTCAATTTATGGATTCATTCAAAAATTTATAGTACCATTATTAGGTTTTTCATATATACTAAAAATATACAGAGATGGACCATATGGTATTTATCATTCCCACCAACCAATTTCTCAATGTTATTCAAGTATACCTCTCCCCTCCATGATGACACTGGGAATACATTGGAGATCCATGTTAGACATAGGAGATAATGGTAACTTCTTCGATGAATGGAACTAGATTTAATATATTAATAAGAGGTACTCAAAATTCTCTAACTAATTACACAATATTCATCTTTACAAGGGATAATGGAATTTTTAGTTCGTTGTGTATCATCGGACAAATCTTCTCTTTGATTTCATTAGCTAATGGTGACCTCTGACTTTTTCATTGAATCTATATCATTGAGTAGTGGATATCATACACTAATATATATACCATCTATGAGTAATACCACCTCTTGGGGATTTTTGTGATGTATTTTATCCTATTAAAAACATTTTTGTAGAAACCTATACAAACTCTAATCAGGGAATGATAATCCTCACCAAAGTGGAAGAGAAATTAAAGATAGAGATAAATATACATTTACTCATTACATAAAAGGATTGGATCAAAAATATTCTTCAACTATAGAGGGAATCATTAAACATATAGATTCTCCCATTTATTACCTTTAAGAATGTTATTCAATAAAACATGCTCTCATGGGGCCATCCATGAACCGGGGATGTATTCCATCTATGTCTATCATGTCTGATATAAGGTAATACAAAACCATTAACTAGTGGGGTTTCTAGAAATCTTTTTGTATTTAATTATATTTTTCATTTTGGGATAAATTCTTGGTTATATAGGTAAACACATTAGTGTTGGAAACCTAATGAGAAAAGTGGGTACATCATAATAAATTTATACTGACTATCTCTATCCGTTATAAACTCTTGAGTCATTTCTTATTGGGAAACACCACATACCAAATTCAAATCACCTTATAGTACATATTACTCTGTGCATGAGAGTAGTTATTGGGTTACAAAAACCTTTACACAATAATAAGACATTTTTCATTATTCTATCCCTATAATTTTAATATTTTTTATGTTGAGGGAATTATAGTATGTCTTAATGAGGTTAATGAAATGTTGAGTTAGTATGGTCATTTCAAACGCGTGCCCCATAAAATATAATGTAGGATAACTTTTTATAATCTATTTGTCCAATTGGGTGATATACCATACAAAATCACCCTCCTGTAGGAGGTTTATACATCCCATGTATAAAATATGTCTATCGGTGATATGTATAAACATAATCAGTTTTCTCTACAAAATGGTTATAATCAATGGATAGTGCCTCTCCCTTTAGCCAGTGTGTGTGGTTTACAAAACAATATACTAATCATCCAATTTTGTGTAATGTTTTAACATGAAGAAACAAATACCGTCATTATTCATCATTTAGAAGATGACACCATCTTCATATCTTCTATCAATGACCATTCTTTAATGGAACCCTACCCTGACAATGTAATGAATCGACATGTCTATTCGGTTTACAAGATATGTGCATCACCCGTCCCCTTATATATATAGAACTATATGAGTTGATTCAAGGATTTGGATAGCCTCCAAGGAGGAATTATTTACCTTTTTAAAAACAACCCATCAGTAGGAATGATTTATAATATCGTGTTATACCATTCATATCAATGAAAGATGATTCATCAATTGACATGAGAGGACATAAATCTTACTCTCATGCTTATTTCTCAGCTCATCCAATCATTAATCTTTCTAACAAACCAATCATAGTGGATATAAAAAAATAAGGATCAAAATGAAAAATTTTGTAGGAAATCTGTACCATTTCTATAAAGAGTACCTTGCATGATTTTTATGGCCTATATGAATGCATGACCCTCATAATTAATGATTTTTGGGGATGTGGATTTAATTATCATATTCTTTATGATTTCATTACAAATATAGTTAGGAATTAGAAAAAATTGGTATGTATTGAGGATTAATTTCACGGTTCTGATTATGAGACCCTATAGTTTAGTTAATATGGGAATCATATGAGGTTATATAAGAGATATATTAGGTAATATATCAACAACATGATTATATAAATGGCATGAATGTCCATATAAGAGAATATTAGGAGATCATATCCAATTAATTGTCTAGTATTTTAACAATGTTTCCTTATTAGAAACATACTTTAGTGGATATATGTAATTTTCTTATAGTATGAAAACACTTCATCCCTACGAAGTAACATAAGATGTAAGAAATATTAGAATTTTTCACTTAATAATCACTTCGTTGTAGGTGATAATTGATTTGTGAAATTTATCATATCAAATTTTGTTATATTATTTTAAAAAATTCCCTTTTATGGAAGTCCTAGAGAGGCCATTGAATATGGATATTCCTCCATTTTCACAGTATCAATAAACAAATATTTATAAAATTTACATGTCATTTTTCATCTCTTGTTCATAATGACATTATTTTTAACCTATTATCTTATAGATCTTCAATGATACGAGTCCTTTATTTTATACCAAGTATATCCCAACCATATATTAGAATACTTAAATCATAATATATTTCCCTTGTAAATTTCTCATAAATCCCCAACAACATGAATTTATTAATTTACAAACATGGTTCACTTATCCTCAGATAACCTGGTTTAAAAAGGGCAATTTGGTTGAATTACATATCCTAGGAGAGAATACACTTATTTTTTATGTATATGTACATAGAGAGAACAGACAGATTTTTCTATTTAAAAATAATGATCCCTAAAAGTGTTAGATATTATTTTTTATACTACCATAAACATATATTAATATATCAATGGTTTAATATTAGAAAGGTTTTTGAATTGACATTTATTATGATACCACGGTATGGGTTTTAGAATAGCCAATATTTATTTCATTTCCATTATATGATTTCCAAAATTTTATTTAGTCATAGAAATTTAATTTCAAATGAGTTGAGACTTGGAATTTCACCAAGATTCCATTTATGTTATTTTAACCTAGATATTGTTATGTCTATTCAATTCTATTTTTTAGGCCCTAAATATTATAATATTTTTTAGTAATAGTTTATATTCCCCTATAAATTACATTCCATTTTTATATCTTATGGTCTTAAATCATCGGTCTTTTTCAACTTTAATTTATGTTCATATATTTTAGATCTTTTACTATCATCGTTTATTTTCTTCAAGCGGGGAATTTCTATTGATTTTGATTAAACTCTTCTATCTCTGGAATTTTATTGCAATTTTTTTAGGGTAGTATAGAACATACCTTCGATTGTTGTAGTTTAAGGACTTTTTGCTCGGACCGTCAATTGTTTTATTTTAATGCTTTGTAGATCATACCATCTACTACTCTAGTGACCTTGGTTTAATGTACATGGATATTGCATCATTATATAGGAATATTCTACTCATTAAAAAAGTACATGATCGTGTTTCATAATATTATAGTTTATTTGGAAAAATGGAACACATTCTTCTAATGCGATGAATGATCATCAATGTTTATCACAAAGACATTCATATTTTGTATTTCTAAACAAGACCATTCTTTATAACATGGAGAAATGAATGATTACAAATGATGATCTTAAATGATCATTAATTTTATATAATTTATATATAGGTATAAAATAATTATAAGGATATATGAACAAGAGGATAAAATTTTATGATCACACCCTACATATCAATGATCATAATATTAAGTCATGGAATAGAAATTGAAATTTTATAAGATTTGAATCATAAGATAATAAAAGAAAACGAGTCATGAGAATATAATATGTGTGTAAGACATAGAATAATGGTATACCCATCATCTTATAACATTTTGAATAATTATAAGTAGAATCTTGTTTAGTAATTAAGTTAAGGACATAAAATCATTCGCTCCCTTAAACATATGGACATCCATGAAAGGTCCACACATAACAATATGGAACTAAAATATTGGTCTAATAATAACATTGGAAAAAAGTAATTTGGTTAACGTATATCATTTTGAACATTTAATATGGTAGATAGATAGAATTATGAACATTTAACAATATTTTCTCATAACATAGTGAACATGTAATTATGATCTCACATAACATTTTGTACTTGTAATCATGTTCACACATATCATTGTGAACATGTAATAATATTCACTCATAAAATTTTGAACATGTAATCTAGTTCACTCATATAATATGTGTAATGCCCCGACCCCAGAAGCCTAGAGTCAGTGCATTATTATGTATCATTAGCATGATCACAAAAGATCATGTTTCGAAAGTCTGATTAGTTTAGTAGCCTTGGAAGTGCTAGATACATTCATAAGGTTTACATTACATCATAAAGTAGAAGACAGAAAGAACATTGTTTTCATGGATAACACTGTGATCCCATAGACTATCCCAGTAGGTCAGAAATAATATACATCTTCACATCCTAAGAAAAATAAAACCTAGAAAGGGGTCAGCTTAGATGCTCAGTAAGGATAAGAATATAGTAGAAACATGCATAAATAATAATAAACATTTAATGAAATTTATATAACTAAAACAAAAGACTTTTTGACATAAACATCATCATAATATAGAAAATATAAATCAAAATAATTCCATTTAATTACTCATAATGGTATTCTACTAGTCAAATAATCACCTCCAATATCAATAGCCACTTTCATAATGATGGAATGCATATTACCAGATGTCCATAACCAAATATTCAAGGCCTTTTTCCAAGACAAAAAATAATATATTGTCAAGTCCTTGGTCCAAGACACTAGTTTGTCTCATTAGACCTACCGATGCATCGAGGAGATATAACGGGCTCCACACGTCACTTACTAAGTCCAATGCATTCCCCATATAAAAAGGTTTAAACATAACATAAACATTCGTATTAAAAATGGCTTATGAAATGTCAATACTTTATACATAAACCATGAATGTTATTAAATAACATATCGATAGTCAAACATATCACAAAACCTTCAATACAACATGGTGGTTTTGTTTCATAGTAAATCAACTTCAAAAAAATGTAAAATCCATCAAAGGATGTTGACATAGATGAAATAAAAACGTTTTTAAAGAAATATCACTTTCTATTTTGAAATCATTTATATGTCATGAAATTATAAAAGAAAACATATATATTAGAAAATATTTTTATAATATTGTAAGGTAATCTTTGATAATTTTTTAATGGGATAAAATAGCCGCAACCACCGTAAAACATTCTAAACTTAATTTTGTTGAAAAGGTCAAAAAGTACCTTGTTTGGAAAATGACGGAAAGATTCATTTCAAACCATTTTATAAAAATTAAAATAAGGGTATAAATGACTTTAACCCATAGTCTATTATATAGTATAAATCTTTTGGAATACAGTTTTAAGAAACATAGATGTGGATGATAAAGAGGTCCATGTAGATACTTACATAAAAAACCTCGGATAACAAAGAGATTGTGAAATTAAACCTTACCATGTAAATTTCCTTGGTAGATGGTAGGGTAACATCTTTTCTAATGGTGAAATAATTTTTATTAAATTATACAACAATAATATACATAAATATGATATTATATATGATCTTTTAATCTTTATTAGTTAATAATATCTTAGTATTATCATCATTTCAGGTGTTAACTGCTTTATTTTATTTTATATGCTTTGTTACGTAATTAATGTTTTTTATGGATAGGATGTATCCTATTCATATTCATAATGATATTAAGTCTTTAAAAATTACCTTTAATCATCTAATGAAAATAAGTCTTGAATGGATACAATGGAAAATGAATCTAATCGCGTTCGTGGAGACGGTAATCCGTACGTACGAACAAGAGACAATATCATTTTTTTGATATTAAAATAATATATAATTGGATGGTATATCATATATAAAGAATCATTATAATGTTATATTTCTTATTTATATCAATTACACATCACTGTTTTACCCATCTAAATAGTAATGTATTGAATAACAATTACACTTCGACATGAAGACGGTAAGTTATACATACGCACAAATGGTAAAATGTCATTGAAAGGATGGATATAATAATAAATATGGTTGTAATATATTTATAATAAAATCATATTATATAGAAGATACTGGAGTTTTTGTTTTAGAATTGAAATAACAAAGAAAGAGGAAGTGGAAGAAAAAAGGAACATGAAAGAGGTGATGAAATATGTACCTCTTCTTCTGGTTCATCTTTTTGATTTGATCAAAAGGGATCCATAACATGGATTTATGACAAAATTAATTCCTCTAGGATGATGGGAGGTAAGTTTATAGAGTATTTGGGTAGGTTTTGGACGATCCTATAGGCTTCGAGTGTGTGAATTAGAGAGAAGGGGGAGTTCCCTTTTATAAGAAAGGTGAAGGGGCACCTTAGGAAAAGCTAGAAATACTATTTTATAATAAAATAATTTTTGGTTTATAATGGCTCCAAAATGAATTCTTTAACTCTACGGTGGGTATGGGTTTAAAACCTCTCAAAAAATAGGTTTTAGACTTGTTTGGGTCACTATATTAACCTTATCATTTAGATTTAATTCTTAGTTAAATAGTGTGACATTTACCATGCTTCTTTGTATTTTTATATTATAAGGTTAATGAACATACACTAAACTTCCAAAAGTACCCCAAGTGGTTAATTAATAATACACCTATCATTATATATGTCTTTTGGCAGAAAATTATATTTTTATGATTATTATATCAACCAATAATATTGTATTTGTTTTTAAAACACATTTATGTCAATTTTGAAATTATTTAATAATTTATTTTTGTTAAAGTCCAAAAAACATTGTTGCTTCCAAATAAATACATTTAATCAATCCTAAAATGTCATAGTCACCTATAAAAGTTGTTTATGGGTTCAAAATTTTCAAATTATATTTATTTTAGTATTTATTATTTCATTTTTTGGATTGATTCATTATTAAGGAAAATACTGCATCATTATTGTGTCATATATAAATATATTTATTTTATGTATAAAAATTATAAATAGAATAAACTGAGGTTGGAAATATTTTGAGCTTTCTAATGAAGATTTATAGTCAAATATATAAATTATATAACCTCAAATAAAAATTGTTTTATTAAAATATATATTTTCTTTTTTTATTTTTGTCTTTACTTTAGATTATTTAATATAAAATGTAATTATCACTCCCATGTGGATACATGGGTTCCCAAAATCAACCCAAGGATGCCCATGGTCGGATATGTATTATACAATAAGGTTTGGACATGTTTTAGTGTAATTTAATAATATTAAAATATTATTTTTTACCCTTATTTACTAGATTTACACCTTTAACCACGGTAAATAAAATATTTACTGAAATAAATATTTCAATTGTCTAAAAATAAAAGATACCTATTTACACAATATGGAACACCAGATTCCAAATATGGGATCTATTGTTTCAAATTCAAAACATAGAAGTGGCAGAAATTAATTTAATATTAATTCTCGTGGTCAAAACAAAAAGCATGTTTTTATAAAATAATAACTATCAAAAGATTGACACTTGTTTATGTCAAATTTAAATGTGAAATTACTTATAATTACCACCATTTTATTAAATGATAAAAAAATATTCTAATTATTCTTCCAAACCATTAAAATGCATAATTTATCACTATTAATTATTTCGATTAAAAAAGCTGTTTTTAATTAAAATTTATTAATTTTCACTATTCATCAAAATATGAATGTTATCCGAAAAGTAAATAAAATTCAGCCAAAGATAATCCTGATAATAAAAATCCAAAAATGAAGTCCATTTTTAAAGTTAAAATGTATAAAATATCCAAATGTGTGGATTATAATTCATAACGTCTAGTTTGATTGGTTGTGGTGTGTTAAAACTCAAAGTTGCGTACAATACACGCTATTATAATATTCAAAGAGAAGTGTGCCGTGGATGCTTGGGATGTTACATTCTCTACATTTTCAAATAATTTCATCCTCAAAATTTCTAGATTATTACTTTGTAAAAAGACTCGAGTGGTTCTTAATCATAAGTTCCTCGGGATCCCATAGTTCCTCTTCCATCTTATGGTTTCTCCATAGAACTTTTACAAGACGAGTCTTCTAGTTTCTCAGCACTTGTTCACTTGTATCAAGATCCTTGACATGATCTTCACAATAAGACAAATCGGGTTCTAGTTATAATTCTTCCTAGGCAATTACATGTGTTGGGTTAGGCATATATTTTCTCAACAGTGATACATGGAACACATCGCGATCATTGGAGAGACTTGGCGGCATTGCCAAACAGTAATATATAACCCCAATTCGTTCTAGAATTTCGAAATGTACAATGTAACTGGGACTCAATATTCCCTTCTTACCGAAACGTATAACACCCTTCCATTGAGACACCTTCAAGAAAACATGATCTCTTACCTAAAATTCCAAATCCATCCTTTGATTATCGGCATAGCTCTTATGTCTACATTGAGCTGCTTTGATGTTTATTTGGATTACCTTTACCTTTTCCATAGTTTCCTCCACAAGTTCTGGTCCTACGAGTTTTCTTTCACCGACATCATCCCAACAGGTTGGTGTGCGACATCTCTTTCTATATAACACTTCATATGGAGCCATATTAATACTTGAATGGAAGCTATTGTTATAGGAAAATTATACTCGAGGTAAATATTAATCCCACAAACCTTGAAAGTCATGTTATAAAGATCTCAACATGTATTCTAAGGTTGGAATAGTATGTCCTGATTGCCCATCAGTTTGAGGGTGGTAGGCAGTGCTCAAACTACGTTCAGTATCCAAGGCATTCTGAAGAGTTTTCCAGAATCATGATGTAAAATGGGGATCACGATCAGAAACAATCGATAGTGGTACTGCATGACATCTCAAAGCTTCATAAATATATAGTCTTTCTATATGTTCAAGTGGTTAATCTTTTCTTATGGAATGAAAATGTGATGACTTTGTAAGACGATCAACAATAACCCTTATTGTATCGTTCATTCTAGGAGTCTTTGGTAGTCCCATGACAAAGTCCATCGTAATATTATCCCATTTCCACTCATATATAGGAAGAGGTTCCAAGACTCATCCATGTTGATTCCTTCCATCTTTCACTTGTTGATAAACTATAAATCTTTACACAAAATCACCCAATCTCTCTCTTCCTGTTGTCCCACCAAAAATGTTCCTTCAAATATCTATACATTTTAGTGTTCCTAGGATGTATATAGAAATTAGAACTATGAACATCATCCAAAAATTACCTTTTTAGATCAGGTATATCGATAACACAACGTCTCTTCCCAATTTTCAAAATTCCATCTTCATCTATGAAGTCACTCAATCTCTTGTTATTCACAACTTTAATCTTCTTTTGAAACTCTTCATCACCGTTATGAGAACTTGTTATCCTTTCTAGTGAAGATTGTTTGGAAACTATTTGAAAAAGTATTGATGATCCACCATCCATTGTTATTCCCATATCCATCATTTATAGATCCATTAGAATAGGATACCTTTCAACTATCATCCTATTCAAAACACCATGATCTTTTCTGCTCAAAGAATCATCTTCCTTATTTGCCTTCCCCAGGTGGTAGTGTATCGTGAAATCATAATCCTTGAGTAGTTCAAGCCATCATATTTTCCTCATGTTTAGATCTTTCTATGAGAAAATATACATCAAACTCTTCTAACTAGTATTAATCTCAAGTTTTTTACCATATAGATAATGTCTCCATATCTTCAAAGTAATGATTACAGCTGCTAACTCAATATCTTGAGTAGGATAGTTTTTCTCATGAATTTTTAGCTTTCATGATTCATAGGAAATAAACATATCATTATCCATAAGGACACAACTAAGTACTTTCTTTGATGCATCACTATAAATAACAAACCCATCGTTCACTGATGGTAAAGTCTATATAGAAGTATTGACTAATATTTTCTTCAGTTCTTCAAAACATTTTTCACACTCTTTTGTCCAAAAAAATTTAACCCCTTTGCTTGTGAGCTTGGTTAATGGGTGATCCAATTGGGCAGAATTATGGACGAAATGCTGATAATAACCTGCTAAACCAATAAAACTACGTAGCATGTTTACACTCATCAGTGCTGGCCATTATTGGATTGCCTTGGTCTTTAAAGGATCAATAGAGATTCTATCCTTATAGACAATATAGCTATGAAAAGAAATATTATAAAACCAAAATTCATAATTACTATACTTCCTATATAATTCATGTATTCTAAGAGTCTTTAGAATAATACGCAAGTGATTTTCATGATCTTCATATCTTTTAGAGTATAACAAGATATATTCAATAAATTCCACAACAAAGTCATCAAGATATTCCTTGAAAACTATATTCATTATATCCATGAAGATAGAGGGTGCATTATTCAATCCAAAAGGCATTGTTGTAGACTCATAATTCCCGTACCTGGTTCAAAATTTTATTTTCGGTATGTCTTCATTCTTCACACACAACTAATGATATCCAGGTCAAAGGTCAATCATTGAAAAGTATTGAGCCCCATGAATTTGGTCGAATAAATCATCAATGCGAGGTAAGAGATACTTAATCTTTATTGTTGTAACATTTATCTCCCTATGGTAATGCATAACCTCATAGAACCATAATTCTTCTTAACAAAAAGAACATGGGCTCCCCATGGAGAAACTCTTAGGTGAATAAATCCTATATTACGCAATTCCTCTAGTTTTTTCATTAGTTCCACTAATTCTACAGTGATCATTTTATAAGGGGTCCTCGACATGGTCCTTGATCCAGGAATTAAATCAATGGAAAACTCAATTTCTCTTTCAAGAGGATGTCCAAGTAATTATTTTATAAACACATCAACATATTCTTTAACAATAGGTACATCCTCTAATTGAACATTCCTTTCCTCACCCACATTTATTTTATTCTCTTCATCCATAATAATTGAATTTAGTTGAGCTACTGGGGGTGGATCTAGATAAGAATTAGGTGGTGACAATTCTTCCCTAAAGATATGGTGTTCTTTATCATCATCATCAAAAATAGTAACCTCCATCTTCTTATAATAAATTTTTGCATCAGGGTCTGAAAGCCAATGTATACCAGAAATTATATAAAATTCAATCATGGATATGATGATGAGATCAGGAGATAAAAAACCTTTATATGCCCTAATGGAGACTGAATCACAAAACTTTGTTTCAATGATACTTCCCTTTAGTGTTTTGACTGAAAACTCCCATGTTAAATCAAATTGAAAATATCTAATTTTCGTAACTAACTATAATTATATAAAACAATGCGATTATCCTGAATCAAATAGAGCATTGGATAAACTTTAGGAAACCATTAAATTACCTTCCACTACATCTTTTGGAGCTTCAACCTCAGCATTTGTGATAACATAATATTGGCCTTGATCTCTTAGACTTTTCTGAGTTATGTTCCCTTGACACATAGGACATTCATTTGAACAAAGGACCATTTCTCTAAAAAAATTCATTCAACATCGATGGCCTCTTTCTTCCCCTTACAATCACGATGTTAGTGACCCGTTTCACCAAACGTGTAACAGACTCCCATTACCTTCAGGAAAGTACCAGGGTGTTTCTTTTGACATTTACTACAGGATGGATATTAAAATTTTCTTTTATTCCCTTTATTTCTATTTCCAGAGTGTTTAGTAGATATTTACTTCTATTTCTTTTCTTTAAAGTCGTAAGACTTAGAGAATTATTTTTCTATCTAGATATCACAAAAGTCAATATGTTCGTATGAAGAGAAGGATTGTGAAAATAATTCTCTACGATGAAATGGTTTTAAACTATCAAATAAATGTTCAATCTTACTTCTTGGGTTACATATATAATCTACAACATGCCTCGCTATCCTTGTAATGTTAGCCTCATACTTTCTGACATTCTCATCTTTTTTTTCCTCAGACTCAAAAATTTAATTTCTATATCTACTCGATGGTCATGAGGAAATTATTTTTCTATGAAAATATTTTTAACTCACTTCATTCCATATTTTATACTTCATCATCTTCCTTTGTGTTTTGAATGAATGACCACCATTTATCAGCATCTCCAGTGAGGTGGTAAACTATAATGACAACCTTTTCCCTTTCACTGCTCCCAAAGGCATGGAATATTTTCTCTAAGTAATTTATCCATTGCTCAGCTAATAGTAGATTTATACCCCCATTGACTATTGGTGGTTGTTGCCTCATGAATCAATCTAACATTAATCCCCCCACTATGGATTAGGGTGCTCTATATGGGTAAGGTTATTATTCATAAGCTGAGTGACTTGTCCCAATATAGTGATTATGTGATCACCACCAGTTGCATCACCAGCTCCACTATAATTATTTTGGGCAAGAGGTAAATCACTACATGGAACACGTTCATTTATATAATTTACATTCCTTACACTAGTTTACCTTTCTAAAAAATGGCATAAACTAGATTAGTTTATGAATCAAAATACATAAATCCAAATATGTAAAACACTTAACATTAATTGAACAGTTTATGGATATAATCCATAATAATCAAAATGTGTTAATTGAGGAAGTATATACCCATAAACCCTTAATAATGGTTTTTAAATAAAATGAGAATTATCTTAAGCATATCCCCTACGAGTTTCGTAACCAAGAGTGCAACATATCCCATTATCGTGTACCGGTTCTCGTTCGAGTCTATCTCAAAGCGGTGTTTTCAGGTTTTACCCCGAGGTACATCTGTGTTAGAGCTACCTATACCTACTTGTATCAAGATAGAGTTGTATTTCTCAGAGAAACTCACAAATTTCTTATAATAACAAAATTATAGGAAGTTCTTCTATATTAATCCTCAATTTCAATATTAGGGCTATGTGCTCTAATCAGAGGTTTTTTAAATATAGTTTCCCAGGATTATACTAATCTTCCTCTTATACCAACTATAACGCCCCAACCCCGGGAGCCTAGAGTCGGTGTATTATTATGAATCATTGTCATGATCACAAAAGATCATGTTTTGAAAGATAGATTAGTTTAGTAGCCTAGGAAGTGATAGATACATTTATAAGGTTTACATTACATCATAAAATTGAAAACTACAAGAAAAATGTTTCCATGAAAAACACTAAGATCCCATAGACTATCCTTGCAGGTTAGTCATAATATACTTTTTCACATCCTAATAAAAATAAAACATAGAAAGGGTGAGGTTAGATGCTCAACAAGGATAACAATATATAAAAAACATTCATAAATAAGCATAAACATTTAAGGAAATGTATATAACTAAAACGATATAATTTTTAACATTAACTTCATCATAACATAGAAAATATAAATCAAAATAATTACATTTACTTACTCACATGGATATTATACTAGTCAAATAGTCACATGCAAAATCAATAGCCACTTTCATAATGATGGAATGCATAATTCCAAACATTCATAACCACTTAGTTAAGGCCTTGTGCCAAGACAACAAATATGATATTGGAAAGGCCATGTGTCAAGACACTAGTTTCACTCATCAGACCTACCGATGCATCGCATAGCTATAGGAGGCTCCACCCGTCACTTACTATGTCCAATGAATTCCCCGTATGAAAATGTCTAAACATAACATAATCATTCATATTAAAACTGGCATACGAAATGTCAATACATTATCCATAAACCATGAATGGAATGAAATAACACATAAATAGTAAGACATATCACAAAACCTTCAATACAATATGGATTTTTATTATTATAATAAATCAACTTCAAACAAACTTAAAATCCATCAAAGGATTTTCACATAGATGAAATCAAAACATTTTTAGAGAAATACCTCTTTATATATTGAAATAATTTAAAGGTCACAAAATTATAAAAGAAAACATTTACATTTGAAAATATTCTTATAATCTTTTAAGGGAAGCTTAGAAGGTGTTATAACGGCAGAAAATAGCCTCACCCGCTATATAAGTTAAAAAAACAATCTTGCCTTAATTTTGTAAAAAAAGTCATAAATTACCCTGTTTGGAAAACGAAGGAAGGATTCCTCTAAAATGATTTTATAAAAACTAAAAAAAGTGTATAAATGAATTTCACCCAAAGTCTAGTAAATAGTAAAAATGTTTTGGAATAAATTTTTATGAAATATGGATGTGGATGTTAAAGAGGTCCTAGTAGATACTTACACAAAAACAACCTCGGATAATAAAGAGATTGTGAAATTAACCATTACCTTGTACTTTTACTTGGACGAGGGTAGGTTAAACACTTGTATAATGGAAAAATAATTTTTAATAAATTATAAAAAAAACATAAAAATTAATATTATATCATATATGATCTTTTAATATTGCTTTTTCAATAATATATTAGTATTATCGTTGTTTCGGGTGTTAACTGATTCATTTTCCTTAATATGCATTGTTACGTAAGTAATGTTTTTCATGTATAGGATGTATCGTATTCATATTTAGAAATATATTAAGTCTTTAAACATTATCTTTAATTATCTAATAATAATTCGTCTTGAATGGATACGATGGGGAATTAATCTCATCGTGTTCGTGGAGACTGTAATCCATACGTACACACGAGCAACAATATCATTCTTGTGTTATTGAAATAATATATAATAGTATGTTAAATCATATATAAATAATAATTATCATGTTATATTTATTATTTAAATAAATTACACTTCATTATTATACCCATCCAAATAATAATGTGTTGAATAACAATTATACCATGACGTGGAGACGATAAGCCGTATGTACGCACGTATGGTGACATGTCATTCAAAGGATGAATAGAATTATTAATATGGTTGTAACATATTTATAATAACATTACAATATATATAAGATACTGTAGTTATTATTTTATAATGGAAATAACAAAGAAATACGATGTGGAGGAAGAAAAGAACATGAAAGAAGTGATGAAATATTTACCTCTTCTTCGGGTTCTTCCTTTTGATTTGATCAAAATTGATCGTTAGGTTCGATTTTTGACTAAACTAAGGCCTCTAGGGTGAAGGTAGGTCAGTGAATAGAGTATTTCTAGCATGTTGTTTCAGATCCTAAAGGATTTTAGTGTGTGAATTAGAGAGAAGGGTTAGAGCCCTTTTATAAGAGGGGTGAAGTGAACCTTAGGAAAACTAGAAATATTATTTTATAATAAAATTATATTCGGTTTGTAATGGCAAAAAATAGAATTATTGAAATGATAAGGAAATTATGTGACGAAAAAACTCAACCAATACGTTTTAGACAGGTTGGGGTCACTATATTAACATTTTATTTTTGTTCAATTCTTATTTAAATAGTTTGACATTTACCATGCCTCTTTGTATTTTTATATTTTATAGCTTATAAACATACTGTAAACATCCAAGATAACCCCAAGTGGTTCCCTAATGATACAACAATAATTATATTAGTCTTCTGGCCTTATCATAGATTTTAGAATTATTATATCAACTAATGATATTGTATTTGTTTAAAAAACTCAGTTATGTCAATTTTGAGATTATTTAATAACTGATTTTTGTTAAAGTCATAACAACATTATTACATAGAACTAAATAAATTTAATCGACCCTAACAGGTTATAGTGACCTATAAAATTTGCGTATGGCTTAAAATTTTCAAATTATATTTATTTTTGTATTTATAATATCATTTATTTTATTTTTTCATTAATAAGGAAAATACGGTATCATTATTGTGTCATATATAAATGTATTTATTTTAGATCTAAAATTTATAAATAAATAATCCTAAGATATGAAATCTTTAAATAATTATAATTACTATTTATAGTCTAATATATCAATTATATAACCTCATATACAAATTTTTTTATTAAAATATATTTTCCTTTGTTATTTTTGTCTTTACTTTAGATTATTTAATATAAAAGGTCATTATCACTTCCATGTGGCTCCATGGGGTACTGAAATCAACTCATGGATGTCCATGGTCTGACATTTATCAGAAAATAGGGTTAGGACACATTTTAGAGTAATTTAATACTATTATAATATTATTTTTTAACCTCATTTACTTGATTTATCCCTTTAACCACAATAAATAAAATATTTACTGAAATAAATATTCAAAATGACTAAAAATAAAAGTTATCTATTTACACAATTTGGAACTCCTGATTAAAAATACGGGATCCTTTATTCCAAATTCAAATCATAGAATTGGCCAGAATTATTTTAAAATTAATTCTCGTAGTCAAAACCAAAAAGAGAGTTTTTATTAAATAATATTTATCAAAAGATTGACACTTATTTATGTCAAATTTAAGTGTGAAATTACTTAGACTGACCTAAATTGTATTAAATGATAAAAATATAATCTAATTAGACTTCCAAACCATTCAAATGCATAGTTTATCACTATTAATTATTTCTATTAAAAAAATTTCTTTTAATTTAAATGTAGTTATTTTCACTATTCATCATAATATGAAACTTATTAAAAAATTACCAAAAATTCACCCTAAGATAATTTTGATATTTAGAATCCAAAATTAAGGTCCATTTTGAAAGATAAAATGTATAATATTGCAAAAAGTGGTTATTAATATTCATAACAGCTAGTTTGATTGGTTGTGGTGTGTTAGGACTCGAAGTTGAGTACAACACACGGTATTGTATTATTTAAAGAGATTCATTCCAAGGATGCTTGGGGTGTTACAATATATAAAAATTAGATATATATTTTTACATGATGAATTTGTGGGATATATAGATCACACCCTTCACATATTGAAAATATACAAAAGTGTCCAGAAATATCCTAAACATTCATACGATCCTAACATATGTAACAAAATAGTTTATTAAAAAATTGTCATAATATCATGAACAATTAAAATATATAGGTTTCATAATAATTTCACTACATAATCACCTATAAAAATAAGTTGGTTTTATATTAATTTTATCATGGTCTGACATGTGGCAGAGAAATAAGTTTCATAAACAACATGCCATCTTTAATATAAACCATTAAAAGACAGAATAAGAATGGTGTGAAAAGATAATATAAATATTAAAGCATAAAATATATAAATGGATGCAATTTTAGATGGAATTTAATTGTAATGATCATTTAAAATAATTCACTGGGGTGATTATCCTCTCCATATTGAAAACTTATTTTTATAACAGAAATTAGTGAAAACATTTTTCATTTTAAAAAAAATGTGAAAACATATAAAGGATTATATTGAAAAGATTTAAAACAAATTTTAAAACATCAAAAATTATAAAAAATATTTTTACTTGAAAACAATATTAAAATATTATTTAAAAACATTTCTAACATCAATTTTGAAATAAATTTTTTGAAAGAACATAGACAATAAATGGAATAGTGATATAGTGCTAGATTCCCTTAAAAAATTTTATTAATTTTATAATTTAAAAATTTTCAAAAAAAAGTCCAAGTACCCAAATATATAATAAATAACAAGATGATAGGTACATTAATAATTTTGTTTATAGATGGATTATAATATTTACTCAAACAATGAAAAACAGAATCCAATCCCAATAAATGATGATATTATATCAATAAACTATTACAACATTTCTAACATTCAATCGTAATCACCATGGGGGAAAGAATTAAATTAAGCTAAAAATATCATCAAAATAAATATATACATGATATAAAAATAAAAATTGATGTATATTCCCCTCGTAAAATAATATTGGTGCATTACATAACATTTGTCTCCATGTAGGAAAATTGAGGAAAAAATCTTTTACCGATTTGGAAAATTTTTAATAGTATACACAAGGAAATATAGAAAATAAAATCGTTATTTAAATACCCTTTTATTTATAAATAATAGTAATTAAATATGTTTATGATAATTATATAAACCACTGAAAATAAATTAGTTTTAAATAAGGCATAATTATCACATAAATAAAATTGAGTCTTGAAATCCAAATGCACTAATTTACGACTAACTTCATACACATTCAATCATGTTGTATAATGAATATAATTTTTATTTTAATATCCAACAGAACCATATTCATTTTTATAGTAATGCAGATGATTTTATTGTGACTTTATGTTAAATTATTTTTAACACCTCTTTGTTAATGTATCATTTCATGTAACAACTCCTTTGTTATTCCTATGTGTTTTGACATGTTAGTTTTGGTTCCCTAAAATTGATCATGACTTTCACATTTAAAAAATTTATTCCATGATATATATATTTATATATGATAAATTATTCTTTAATTTATTTAAAATTATATTAAAATTTAAGGGAACTAAAATACTCTTTTCATAGAGACAATAGTCTATATGTATGCATAAATAATGATTTCATATTCTTGTCATATTGAATGGAAGAAAATTAAATGGTATATAAAAAAATATATATTATCATTAAAATATAATTATTATTTCATATATATCACATATTATCATTAACATGTTCTTAATAAATTCCATTTATGGAATAATTAGTCACATCAATTTGAGGAGGTCGTAGTCCACACATCCAAATATTATGTTATCGTATTCCCCGAAAATGGAAAAAATAATATTACATTTTATATTATAATCATACAACGAAAAATACATGATAATATCATATATATCATATAAAAAAATTATCTACATATTTATTACAAACCATGAGAGGTTGTAGTGGATGAACAAACAACTTCAGTTTGTGAGGAGGTAGTCTGTCGTACACATGAACAATGATTTTCGTATCTAATTTTATGGATGTCTAAACAAATTTAGGACATAAAATTAACATTATAACATCAAAATGTATTTATTAAACTAATGATATTATATAATAATGATATAATAAGAGAATAAGTGTTGGAAAATGATATAAAAGAAAAGTGCACGTTGATGAACATTACCTCTTCTTTAGGTAACACCTTTGGTATGAAAAGTGTAAATACTTTGTATTAATTCTCCCCAATGTGATGTGTCTAGTGTTAACATAATTTTTTTTGAGATTATTTAGGAAGGTCTTGGATAATACAAATGGTCCTAAAAGGTGTGAATAAGTGAGGCTGTGATTTCACTTTTTTGGTGGAGGTTGAGTGCTTCTCTTGTAAATACAAACAGACAAAACTTAATGAGATGTATATTTAAATTTAACTCTCCCAATAATAAACAATTTATTATAAAAAAGGTAATATTTTTTAAATTATTTTATCTAATGTATTTTCTACAAGATTTTATTCCATTTTCCACTTTGATTTTAATTTAACCCACTAATTGAACAAATATATCACTTAATCATTGTAATATATTTTAATTTTTTCATTAATATTTTAATAAAACAATTTATCATAGTTTATTAGACATTGTAAATTATTTTTATTTTTCATATGGAATATTTTCTCAATTTAAAATAATTTATCTAGAATAAATTAATTTAAAATTAATCCCACAGATAAGACATAACAATAGTGTTTTGTATTAAAAACATCCAAATATTGAATTTTTTTATATCGAATTTCATTTGTTTAAATTTTTTAAAATTCCCTTTATTGGATTTATTAATTTAATATTTATCTATATATACTTTGAAAATAAATAAAAATATAATTTATCTATATAATTGAATTATAATAAATGTATTTTTCATTTGAAATTCATTATTTTTCACTATTCTTAAATAAAATGAAATATATCAAAATATTTCCAAAATATCATCCAATATATGTTATTTTATTCCTATTTCAAAATTAAATTTTATATTATGAACTTAATATTATTAAAAAATAAATATTTAGTTTTAAAAGAGGTTTATTGTAGTTCCCCGCCCTGAGTGCCACTAAATTGGGACCCTAGATGGTGGCCCACATGACCTCAAGCCTATTACCACAAACTCCTGAGGCCGATGATTTGTAGTCAGGGACTTGGTTATATTTGTGGGGAGAATAATCCATTATTGGATTAGGAATGACATAATATAAGATAATATATGAAACAAGTGGAAGAAAAATATAGAATAAGAACAAAACATCAAAAATAGATAAATGACCCAACAAAATAAAAAATAACTATGAAAGATAAGTAGTCATAGAAAATACCATGATGATAACAAATTATTATTACCAAAGTAAATGAATCAATGTTCTAGGGTACATGTTACAAGTGTACAATTCATTCTATCAAAAACTCCAAAAAGACCAAAAACTGTGACGCGACATCAAAAGCATATGTTGAGACCTCTATCCATATACACTATCCAAAACAAAAAAGAAATCTGGAATCTGGAGTGGCACACTTCCCTATATCCAATATTAGAAACATAAAGTCTAATAAGGCACAAAACTACTCAATAGTAGGGTGTCAGATATAATATTACTGGGATAGCACTCACAGTGTTTGAACCATTCTATTTCCTGATGCAGATACATTTCAGTGTTTCATATATTCTAAATTAATGGGATTTAAATAAATAATAAATAACTGTAACTTTGTCAGGGATTCGATGTGGACACCCATTCCATACCACATGCTTCGGAAAGAGCTGGATATCAGAATGATATACCTGGTATTTTAGAATAAATATATATATCAAGGTCAATGTAACATGACAAACCACTATAAAGGGTATACCCTCAATATTGTGATTTATCCTGGGTTTGAATGAAAAATTCAACATCAATCACACTAAATTCACATGATATGTTGCAAATATCATAATCAAACTCTATAGAGTATAAATAAAATAATCCCAATAAATTTTTTCAAAAAAAATCAGAGGTTGATTCGGAGCCCATCCCGAAGGTATATCTTTGTAAAATCAATTCAATAATATTCAATGGCAGGAGCCAGTCCAAGGATTTACTTTTAAAAATTCAAGAATTGTTCAAAGTATATAACTATGATTATATCCTATGTATCATACATAGGTGATCGAGTATCATCCAATGCATAGAATATCCAATTTTTCCAACGGGTTCATCCTCAGTTTCCCAATATGGAACAGATTACATCCAATAGTATAATAATAAGCTTGGGGAAATCCCTTTTCTGAGATATCCTAAAACATCTGTTTCCCTGTGCATTGTGCAGTAAAATATTGATCATGGAGAGTCCAAACATGGGGTTTTCATTCAAGACTCACATTCTATCTCCAATCTAACATTATATAAAACAAAAAACGAGGCATATATATCATAGTGAAAGCAGACTTGATTGTGGAACCATTAAGTGACCATTCAATTCCATGCATACTAATTACAAAATTCCAACAGCCAAAACTAATTATAATAACACAATATTAAACAAAACTATCCCTTTATCAGTGTAAGAATCGGAAAGAGCATTTAATAATAAAAAATTAACAAACAATTAAATGAAATAATTATTTAGGGATAAAAAAATAATATGAAAACTAAATTAATGGTTTATGATTTAAAAAAATAATTTATTCTATTTAAAACATCAACCAAAATTATTGCACAAGAACATTAAATTAATATTTTAATGAATCAAGAGAAAATTTATATAGGAAAATATTTTTTCAATATTCAATTAGGTCTCCAATAACATGGAAACAATTTAAAAACATATCTTCATTAAAAAATGGTCTCAATGATAGAGGAAAAATATTTTTATAAAAGAAAAATGCATTATTTGGAAATATTTTCTATTCACCAACAAGTGGTAAAATGGTTATAATTGAACAAATCAATGAAACAATATGATAGAATATATTTATTGTTCCTAATAGTCTTATTATACCATGCGTCCCACAACAACCTTGGATTTCACCTAAAATGGAAGAAATTGAAGGATTTAATGAATCCCCCTATTTTTTTAAAAAACCATCAGTGGTAGATTTCAGGATGAAGAGATGATTAAATCCAATATAAATTGGTGTCGATGTTAAGCCATACCAAGAGGTTCACAATTTTTCTAATAGCGTTGAAAATGGATATGATCCAGAGTTTTAATAGGCTTCAAAAGAGGTGATGGGGGGTATCTCAAAACATAGAGACCAGGGGGGTGATGCATAGAAAGAGAGGAAAGGTAGAGAAGAAAAAAAGGAAAAAAGGAAATAACTAATGAAAAAATAAAAAACAGGATGAGAAATGAAATAAAATATTAATAAAAATGGGATAAGACAGTTTTAATTTTTTCACTTTAAATAAAAGTAATTATTATTTTGTTATCTATTTTTCGTCAATTTTATTTTTTATATTTTATTTTAAATAATTTTTTTAATCCATTGAATTACTTTTATCCTAAACATTACAAAAGTGAACTTGGTTTATTTCATATAAATACTATGTACCCCTTCAAAAGTTTACCTACTGCTCAGGACCTTTAACATACCGCGCAAGAATGTGCCCTAGGTAACATTAAATAATTGGACTAAACATATTTAAGTGGTATATACATTGGTTAAATCTTGGGCATTACAACCTCCCCTCTTTAAGGAAACCCATTTATCAGTTTACCTTCTATGGGTAGTGGAATGTCTCCTCAGAAGAGTTCTAATAACTCTACCCACACATCAGTTGCTAGCTCTAACGTCCAATCTAGAATTATTATGTGCTATAATAGAACCTAGACCAGTGTAAAATATATTCATCAATGAATATTTCTTCTATTAATGATGATATGAATTAGACACTCTTAAAAGGATGCATCTGCCACAAGCTCTATGTCTTTAGGGTTAAACTCATGAGATGGGCCAGGATGATAATTTCAATGTTGTGATATATAGAATACATCATTAAATGCATAGTACCTTAGAGGTAACTAAAAATTATAGGATACAAGAAAAAAATTCCTTACTATATCAAATGGACTGAAATTAATTGCTGATAACAACCATTAACTCTAGATTAACCCAAGATCAAACCATGAATGAAACATATAGAAAGGACTAATGTCCCACCTCAAACATTAGGCGTCTGCAATAATGATCAATATTAGACTTCTGTCTGGAATGAGATATAATTGTACACTTATGAATTAGTTGGGCATGATGGAATGTATCTTTAATGATATGATGACCAACAAGTACATCCTTTCCTTATTCAAGCCGAAATAGAAATGAACGAAACTGTATACCATAGAGGGAATCATATAGATCTTATTGAATTGATTCAAAGAAGAAGTTATTGTAGGAAAAATAAACAATAGGATTTTTTTTCTCCCAATATCCTCCAAAATTGATGATAAATGCTCACAACATATCCACTAACACCCTAATGGTTCGCTCAGAATGCCTCCTATTCTATTGGTGTTACGCAGTACTAAAATGCACCTATGAACCCAATTCCTTCTACAACAATTTCAATAATAAAAATGTTAAATGGGAATATCAGTATGTCCTGATAGGGTGAGTAATTCTATGATATTGAACTATCTTCCTAATATAATCTTCTCAAACTCTTCAATAATGGATGTCTCTCTAAATGGTAGGAATTGTCTGACTTTGATCAACCTATCAACGATACCCCACACTACATCAATACCTTGAAGGAACATCAGAAAGCCTATAATAAATTCCATGGTGACGTCCTTTTATTTAATCCTAGTATTGGAAAAAGGGTGTAAGATTCTAGTAGGTCGTTGGTGATCTGCATTCCCCAACTGATAGGTGGAGCACCAGATATTGAAAACCCCCAAATTTCATTTTCATACATGTAAATCAATACTAACTATGAATATCTATATAAATCTTGTTATGTATATTTTGAACTCTCCAAATAGATGAATGATATTTTCTCATCATATGTTCATGAATTTTAGAAGGGACCCATACACAGACATTTTAGAGAAGAGTGTCACTTCTATAAACAACCAAACTATGAGGAAAGTTCTCTCCTATGATGATATCCCTCAAAATGAGCTCCTCTATATCATATAACTATCATGTTTGTACTTGATCAAAAAGTATGGATTTCGTTATAAGAGATGTTATAACTAGTTGTCTGCGCTGCTCTAGAACGTGTAGATGCATATTAGAAAAAAATCCATCAACTGCCCCTCATTACATGCTACATGGATGTCTTGTGTTTTCATTTCGAAGCTCAAATAATCAGCCACAAAATTACCCATACAAGGGGTATAAACATGTTCAATATTGAATGACTATAGGTATTTGACCCACCTGTAGTGCCTCAAATTTATGTCTCCGTGTGTGGAGATATATTTCAAGATTTTATGATATGTTTAAATTTTTAACCTCTCTCCCAACAAGTATTTTGTCCAATATAGACAAGCCTAAACCACAATATCTAATTTGAGGATGTGTGTAGGAAATATCTACTAATGAGGCCTCATATGGTAGGATACATAATCCACATCATGATCATTGAGCATTAGAAATGCACCCAATCTATCTCTCTAATAATCAATGTAAATAGTACAACTTCATCTTGACTGCGGAATAGTCAAGATGAGAGATGACGAAAGCCTTCTATTTAACTCATGAATAGATTTCGCATAATCTATTGGAAAGATGAACTGAATACCCTTTTAGTGATGGATATTAGAGGTACTATTAGGAAATATAAATTCTGGACGAAATGTTTGTAATATCCAGAATGACCAATGAAGCTGCGTATGTCAAAATAATTATTGGGATTCTCCCTGGAAAATTCAATGATCAATTTTTGGGACAAATAATTCGCATTCCAATGATATTTTTCACCCATGAAGTTTACGTTATTAATCCAAAAGTGGCTTTTAATGAACTTCACATATAGCTAGTTACATCTCAGTGTACACAACACAATCTCAATATGGGTTTCATGGTCCTTTAATGAGTGAGAATAAACAAATATTCCATCTATAAATACTACCATAATGGATTAAAGGTACAGGTGAAAAAACAAAATAATTATAGCAATAAAAAATTCTGGTGCATTTTTCATTCCTAACAATATTCCCACAAACATATATAATTCATCCCTTATCTAAAAAGATGTTTGAGATATATTAGATGTTTGTACACACATATGATGATAGCCTAACCACATATCGATCTAAGAGAAAATGGTTTCTCCTTATATCTGGTTGGAGAGGTTGTCTATACGAAGTAATAGTTACTAATTCTTTAATATAATTTTGTTGAGTTAATGGTAATCCAGACATAATCAGAGGTTATCATCCATCTTATTAGGGAAAAAGACTAGAGAACCCCAATGTTATGTGCTAGTACTCATTAAAACCTCATCCCCAAAATCTTCAAGCTTCTTCTTAGCTTCCTATAGCTATGTAGGTGGCATCCTATATGGTAGAATGTTAATTGGTTTCGCACCTGGCCCTAGCATGATAGTGAACTCATATTTTCTCATATGAGGTAAGCTAGATAAATCATCATGTAATACCTCCTAGAAAGATCAAAAAATGGAGGGAATTACACTATAATTATTCAATGATTACTCATAATGAGCCTTTAGAGATTAGCTATTAATCATACCTTCGAAGAACAGGTATGTCTATAAATATATTCCAAGATATCCCATTCTACATTTTATATATATGTGGTACCCTCAGGTGTTGTGACAGAAACATGACATAAATAGGAATCCACTTGGTCATGATAAGGAACAATTTTATACATACTGAGAATGACATCCAATCCAACTATCTTGAGGTCGATGAATTTCCAGACAAAACATAAACTCATATATCATGGGGATCTCCTGACACTGGTTCATGTCATATGTTCCTTCCCCCAAAAGAGTTTCATGATACCAAATGCTACAAAATTAATCAATGGAAAGAATCAAATTGAAAATAGATGTAGAATATATGAAAGATTGTAAAGCATTAGTATGAATATGGGAGGAAACTAATGTCTATACCATAATGATAGTTCATCTAACCAAGGAGGTCCCTATAATCCACTCCAATAGTGTTGTTTTCAATGAATGCATATGGAAAGAACCTCGACCATGAGATGATTATTTACAACCCTATCAAGGTTAATCTACTGAAACTGGTGTTCTGAATCTTGATTGCCTTATCCACAAACACCCCTACCTCAGCCTGTTAGCCTAGAGGAAAATGAACTCCCACATAGATGTGGATTCGTAGATCACATACTTCATGGAGATGCTAGAACAGATCCACTTTCATTGGTTTTTTATGGAAAAGAACATTAGAATTGGTGATGGTGACCCAACATTCTGCAATCTCGGCATTCCATCGAGTTCCTCACAAATATGGTTTTCTTTTTGATGATCCAACCACACTAATGAAATATGGTAGTGTTGTCAGTATTTTTCATTTGGCTGCCATTCCCCCCATGTGTACCCTCTAAATAACCCTTCTTACTGCCTATAGAATCCATACTCTATGTAGGAACTTAACTGCATGGGCTCACAAGACCATCCACCTTATGATTTGGTTTCATAATCATGGAATGATTATCGATAATTGTAATTGTTCAAAAATGAAACATTTTCACCTATTAGAGGATACCATATCAAATTACATCTTGAATGTGCCTCGAAGTTTCTTTTGTGTCACTGATCATCTGTAGATCAAAATTCTAGGCCTCAGTAAAGCGAGTAAAATATTCAATCATTATCATAGAGCCCTGTTAGAAATGTAAAAATACCCTGGAATAATAGCTTCTCAATGTCTATGTAAATAAGTTATCATATAGAGTTTTCTAGATGAATTCCCATCCCATATCGTAGGGTTGGTCTACTTGGGAAATTACGTCCCACCAACTCTTGGCAGAGTCAAGAATCATAAAGACATAATGTTTTGAACTCTACTATAGAATCATCTCAAGATGGTTGATGTTGGATTTCATTGCTTCTATCCATGACTCTACATCATTGGGATCTCCATACCCCGAGAATGTTGGACTCTTCTGTCATATAGAGTCCAGTATAAGCTCTTCTATAGTCGTGGTAGGCTTGGGAACACTCTAAATTAACTTTATGAACCTAACATGATTTTCCCCGAATTGGGTGTCATCACCCAATGGATGGTCTGGAGGAGGTAACATAAGAGTCACTACATGAGGAACTAATTGAAAAATTATAATAGGCATTATGGTAGCCACTACCAATTGATCTAGACCTACCAAATCCAGAATTTTCTCATCGCTACTCTCATGGCATACGACACACAAATGTCTTGACAGCATTGTTCTATAATTTTGATACGTGAACAAAACATGATATTCTATGGACTATTATGTTAAATTGTAAAGGATATATAATAAAAAAATTGTTACAGGGCCTTCCTAGACATGGAATAATAGGTTACAAAGGAATGTAAAGAGGGTAGGTACACATCCAAAATCTATGTTTTACAAAACAGATAGCATGCTCCAAGATCCAAGTCTAGATAGAAATAGATGAGGTCATAAATGGATATCTAAGAACAATAAAAACTTTAATATTAATACAATCTATTATTCCAATATATTAGAACTAGGAACAACAACACTCACATGAAGGATGGCAGATACATGTTAAATGTAGATATGGCATAGATATATGATTGTAATTCTAATCACTATGGTTACAAATATGATGCATATAAATGAAATTACCTCATTTAATCTTGTTTCAATAGTTAATATAATAATCTAAACAAGAACAATACAATTAACAACATAAAATTTGTGTCTCATCCAATGGTGAAGTCGTATGAACATGAAATGGTATAATCAATAACCGAAATCCCCAACCTAGGCAATATGTTATTCACATATTTACAAGTTAGCTATGTCCAAGGATAGGTTTAATTACAAAATACTATGTCCTAGTCTCATATATAACCCAAAATGTACGTAAAAAGAAATATAATATCCTCTAATACCTCTTTGTAGCATCCTGCCCCAAGTGCCACAGAAACTGGCCCCGCAACGGTGGGTCACACGACATCACACTCATCTCCCAAAAATCTAGAGGCTACAAACATGTAGTGAGGTCCCTTTCTAAACATATATAGTCTTTATCCCCTTATTGGATAAGGTATAATTTAGGGTAAAATAATTCATGACAATTATTAGAAGAATAAAAAAATGAAGACAATAATATAAGAAGATAAATGGCCCAAAAGAATAAATAATAATTGAAAAATCTGAATATTCATTACAGATAAAATGATAATTTTAATGAATGATTTAGAAACTAATTGAATCAATGTAAAGGTATATAGGGTTCAAGAGTAGACTACATGCTAAAAAAACCTCCCAAAAGGTACAAAACAACGACACGACATCTCGATCTTAGGCTCAGTCCACTGTCCCCCAAGATCAATTTAGAACAACCTAGAAATCAAGAATTGGATCAGTATGCTTATATTTATCCATATTGGAGAACATAAATTATATTTTGGTACCAAAGTCCCTTGGGAATGGTGTGATATATAATCCCATTATGATGACACCCATGGTCCCTAAACATTTCCATTTCGTTCTGTATACAAATAGTAGTGTTCTATATATAATAAATGAAAGCAATTTAAATAAACAAAAAGTAACTATACCATGGTATAGGTTTGAAGTAGAAACATGTCCCATACTACCCACTTCATCTTTATTTGGATGTATGAATGATATACCCAATAGAGTAATATATATATATATATATATATATATATATAACAATGTCTAAGTAACATGACTGACCATAGTAAAAAGAATACCCCCCAAGATTTTTCATTAGTTTGGGGGATTAATACATATTTTAACATCAGGTACACAAATGGCTCAATCGTGGTATCATAAAGCATAAGGAATATCTATTTAGTATCAATAATAACAACCCATGAATTAATATTTAAATTGGAAAATTTTAGAGCTGGAGTATGAACCCTTCTGGAATGTATCTCTTTGGTACATCCATTGAATAATATCCAATTCCATGAACCCATCCATGAGGATCCTTTCAAAAATAAATATATTTCTCATGGTATAGTTACTAAGAGTCTCTTTGCGGTATTACCTATTAGGTTCCGATTATCAGTTGGGCATTGTGCAGCCATTTTAAAAACATGATCATCCTCAGAGTACCCTTTGAGAACTATTATCACCCAATAGTATAATAAAAATATCAAGGAAGGACCTTAGCTGGAGAGAAAAAAACATTTCTTTCCGAGTTCATTTTGATTTAACCAGTCAAGCATAGAGATTCCAAATATTGGATATCAATATAGGACTCATGTTGTCTCCCCAGTATGATTAATTTTAAAACATCAAGAGAGACATATATATCCCAGAGAAATAATTCATTATTGTAGCCCCTTTTATTATCCATTCAAATACACACATTCAATTTATTCAAACCCAGTAGTCATTGCTAATTATTAAAATACAATATTTATTAAAACAAGAAAAATATGTCTGTAAGTACATGCATCAACATTTAATAATATAAAAACATAATGTGACATTTAGAAATAATAATTTTTGTATGAAAAATTAAATAGAAAACCAAATTCATGGTTTATGTTTCATCCTTAAAATGTTAATCAATTTAAAATATCAACCCAACTTATCGCACACAAACACGTCATTGATAATTTAAGGATTCATGCAAAATAATAAATAGGTAAATATTTTTGGCACACCCAAAGGGGTGTCCAACAACATGGAGTCAAACTATCAAGGGGTTTTCTTTAATCGAGGGTCATAGGGGTGAAGGAAATATTGTTTAATTAAATTAAAACACATTACTTGGGATTCACTGGTAGGAACCAAAGATTGGCACAATAGTGAAAATTTAATGATGAAATAAAATGATATGTATAAACCGATAAAACCTACCTCATAGTCAATTTTTACCCCACATCTTGCTACAACCATTGATTTTACCTAAAAAAGAATAAATCATTGGATTTAATGATAATCCCAATTTTTGGGTGAAAACCTTCCTTGGAAGATTAAGTAATGAAAATAAGATGACACCCAAAATAAATTATTGTGGATGATAATCCTTAATGAGTGGTTCACAACACTTTTTTGTAATGTCCCGGCCTAGGTCACCATCTAACCGGTGGCCGGACCGGTCACCACATGGCCTCAAGCATGTCTACCCGTACGCCAGAGGCTGCCGACTAGAAGTGAGGGTCTCAGGAGGTTATAGTGGGGAGCCTATACCCTCTTATCAGAGTTTCACAGTGGTATTATCATAGTGGAAAACACAAGTAGCGAAAGTAGTAATTGATAAACATCGAACAACAGCAGCAGAAGACAAATAGTGATCATTTATATAAAAGGCGGAAAACGCCACTTGTCACAATACATGGATGATTCTACAAATATGAAAAGCAGTAAACAATACAGCATGCTTTCAATACAATAAAAAAGAAACAAAGAAAAGATATCAAAGCCCGACGGCCGATCTCTTGAGCATCCCAAGCTCCCGCTTGGTCCATTGCTCCTAACTCCCTAGGTACAAACATGACAGTGGAAAACCGAGGTCCTACAAGCAAGAAAGTCTACTCGGGTACCCCGGTGAAATGGCGGCCCGAGTAGGGTGTGAGATATAAATCTCAGTAGGCCAGCACCACTGGTGTCTAACCCAATCAGGACAGTGTAATATAAATTAAAGCAGTAAGCAGGTAGAGTAGGATTCGATAAACAAAACAATAATGAACAACAACGCCTGCCCCGGTTTCCCCAGAGGAAACCTGACGACTATAACAGCTTCAGATCGTTGACAGTAAGTAACCATATCATGTGACCATATATATATATATAATATGTTGGGTAGGACCGGGACAGAACTCACTGACATCCTTAACCGAGGA
Source organism: Viscum album (assembly GCA_963277665.1). Classification (NCBI taxonomy): domain Eukaryota; kingdom Viridiplantae; phylum Streptophyta; class Magnoliopsida; order Santalales; family Viscaceae; genus Viscum; species Viscum album. The sequence continues at coordinate 574,029,292 of OY728160.1, forward strand.
GCAGCTCTCTCGATCGTACTCCTAGCCGAACCATGGGGAAGCTCTCATTGTCTATCCCCGGCCCGGAGGTTTAATAATGATTCAACGAATACATATATATATAACACGTTGGGTAGGACCGGGAAGGAACTCACAGACGTCCTTAACCCAGGAGCAGTGCTCTCGATCCTACTCCTGTCCCAACCTTGGGGAAGCTCTCACAGTCTATCCCCGGCCTGAAGGCTTAATAATGATTCAAGGAATACATATATATATAATTATTTGGGTAGGATCGGGACGAAACTCACAGACGTCCTTAACCCAGGATCAGCGCTCCCGATCCTTCTCCTGGCCCAACCTTGGGGAAGCTCTGACGTTCTATCCCCATCCCGAAGGCTTAATAATGATTCAAGGAATATATATATATATATATATATATATATATATATATATAATACGTTGGGTAGGACCGGGACAGAACTCACAAACATCCTTAACCCAGGGGCAGCACTCCCGATCCTACCCCTGGCCCAACCTTAGGGAAGCTCTCACGGTCTATCCCCAGCCCGAAGGCTTATGAATGATTCAAGGGATCTCTCACAGTCTACACTTAGTTTGAAGCCATAACATAGGGGAGCTCTCACGGTCTACCCCTGGCCCGAAGCATTATCATTCAATTAGGGGAGCTCTCACGGTCTGCCCCTAGCCTGACGTCGTATCATAGGGTATCTCTCACAGTCTACCCCTGGCCCGAAGCGTTATCCTTCAATAGTATAGGGTATAAGGCATACACTTATTATAACATTCATATAAATAAATCATGGTATTTCCATCTCACAATATGACATGATCATATCATTTGTCGAATGCATAATATTGATATAAGGTACATGAGACAAACCGCTCATGTGTGGTATGGCTAACCCCCAATTCATTCTTTAAAACTATCATTTTCATTTCAAAGATGTATAATGATTTATGAAGCATCAAGAGGTGCTAAAGACTGCTCTGAGGTAAGTCCCACTCACTAGACCCGTTACATTAACATAATTCATTCTTATTCCATTATCCTTAGGCATGGTCTTACCACCCTAATCCATTTCATTCAAGTTTTACCAATTCATCAAAAGACAACAACTGTTATGCTTTAACCATTTAGTACATTTCCAAGTAAACATGACAACATCGACAATCACCAAAGCATGACAAGAATCCAGTAGGCAAGCATAAGAATCTACTTCCTAATTTTATCTTAAATACAGCACACCTCTGATCGAGGGGTTTTATTATTAAATAGTTAGTTTAATGGCCTGAACAATATTTTATCTTATTCCTGCAATTCAAACTGTTTTCATAGAAGCACTTATCCAAGACTAAATTGAATAATTAAAATACTAAGAAAAGCAGTATTAAACTGTAACATCCCAAGTAAGTAATGAATAATAGATATTTTTATCTATGTCTATTAATTAATTAGATAGTTTTTTAGATGCTTAAAATTAAAATAAATCCAATCTTAAGCATGGAATACACTAATATTTTTAAAAGATTGTTTTACTGCCTTTGATGGAAAAACATTTTTAAATCTATCTTTTGAAAATTTTATAAACTATGTTTGTCAAAATAAACTTATTCTTTATGATTGGGACATCAAAATTTACTTTGTGTGAATTTTTGGTATTTTTCTGACAATGTTCATTTTTTAATGAATAGTGAAAAATACTGCATTTTACATCAAAACTGCTTTTTAATCTAATTTATTTATATGATTAGATTATGTTTTGAATTGGTTTTAAAGTGAAATTAGAATATATTTTTACCATTTAATCCAATGGTGGTCATTGGAAGAAATTTCACTTTGAAATTGGACTTAAACTGGTGTCAATCTTTTGATACTTATTGTTTCATAAAAACACGCTATTTGTCATGACAGTGGGAATTAATTATTAAATTAATTAATGAGACTTATATGTTTTTAATTTTGTAAAATAGAATTCATTTTTGAATTCATAATATCAAATATATCTTAGGGTGAATTTTTGGTAATGTTCTGAAAAACATCAATTTTTGATGAATAGTGAAACCACTAAGTGGTACTTATAAAAACTAATTTTTCGTTTAAATGAAATTTTACCATCTTTCTGTTTTGAATTTCAAAAATCCAACATACATGGTTGTCATTAAAAAATAAAATTTGGTTCAATGAGATTAAAATAAGTTTTTGGTGAATAGTAACTTATTAAGTTTTTAATCGCGATTAGTGGTAATAAGGGTAGTTTAAGGTAAAAATAATGCTTTAATAATATGAAATGACCTAGAAACATGTCCTAACATTATTGGTTGTGTCATGGCCGACCAAGAAAAGCCATGGGTCAACTGCGGTACCCCATGGATCCACTTTGGTTGGGAAATGACATAAATAACTTTTTATTTAATGTAAAAGTAAAAATGACACAAACATAATATGTTTTACGAAAACAATTTTTACATGGGGTTATAATGATCAGATTTTTGATTATAAATTTTCATTGGATAGCTAAAACGATTTCCTACATCATAGTATTTGTTTTATAATTTTTAGACTTTAAATATATTAAATTAATTATGACATCATGATGATGGAGCGATGACCTCATTATTTAACGATTTAAATAAAATTGAATGATAATGAAAAATCTAAAACCTACACATGGCCAAAACTAATTGGATGAGTGGATTTCGAACCCTTATCACCTTATCCACTAATTATATCAATGTGGGACCTTTTAAAACCGAAACACATTTTCAAATAAAATAATAGTTTCATGGATTCCAAAAGTGCCCCTCCTCTCCTCTTATAAAAGGCCCCCACCTCTACCTCATTTCGCACACTCCTCAAGCCTTTGGCTCGGCCAACACCTGCCCATTTAATCTCTCCACATCCCTCTACTCATCCTAGTGGATTCCCTTTGGGCATAATCCTTTCAATGTAAGCCTTTAGGATCAAATCAAAAGGAGTTACACTTTTAAAGGTAATTCATTCTCTCATGTTCATTTGATTTATTTTACTTATCCAGCCCTCTAAACTCTTTTTATTTACTTATTTTGTAACAACACCAGTATCTTCAATATACTAGGATTTTTTTATATGATTTATTTGAGCTACACTCTCACACAACTACATCAAATGGATATAGAACATACAGTTTCCGTGGATGGCGAAATTCTGCCTCCCGAAATGATGATTGTTTAATACTCATTTAAAACCTTCAAAGGTGTCCATTATGATGTCACTATTTTTATATATGATATATAATATGTTTATTCTTTCCTTAATATTCTGTTTTTTTTTTCATTTTGTGCATACCTTTATGGTTTCCATTATGGGTAAACATGATATCATCATTTTAGGAAGTGCAGACTACCACCCCCTGAAAGTGATTTGATTCGTTAATACCATATGTGGGATGTGTAAAGAATAAAGTTAAGGATATTATATGTGTTATTATACTGTAATTATAATATACTCTTATATTATTGTGATTCCATTCCATAAAATACGAAATAGAAATGGAAGTAGCGTTCATGCGTACGTACGGCTTACCGTCTCCATGAACGGTGTATTTCATTTCTTACCTCTAAATGTGATGTAATATTATAAATACATGTATATGATGAATATATATGATATATATGTTATAAAAATCATTAATATCATTCTGGATATAATGAACCTTTGACCAAATTAACAACATGTAATTGTAACAAGTCTATTTTTGACATAAGAACCAAATACCGACAAAATGAACATTATTAACTTAAATGATTACATGATGTTCATAACATGGTATAAAATAAATAATGAACTTGAAAAAGGTTTCCAAAGCAAGTAGAAATTAACTCAAGTTTATTATTCAGGAGATTAAAGAACGGTCGGGTCAAGTCAGATACGAGGTATGGGACTTCGTCTCAATCACCTTTCATTGAGGCATATTCTATTTTATACACAACTTTCTTTTATATGGTGTATAAACCCCTTTGAATTTTACGTTTATTCAAAAGGAATCTTTTTTATACGAAGCGTTTACTAAACGACAAAAGGGAATGTTTTAGTCGTACGTATGCGGCGACAACGACTTCTCCGCCGTCGTGACCGTTATTTGAGTTTCGGCTTCCTCTACAAGCCATACCTTCTTTTTAAAAGAAAAATAAATACCATGTTTTACTTTTATTTTATTTTGGTATTGAAAATGGTTTTCATAATGTTTTTATATCAATGTGTTGTATTGATATCTCGTGATTGAAATGTGTAAATTTTATGTTTCCTTTATGCATGTTTTATGTGATATGATTATGTTATGGTTCTTGGGCATTATTATGAAGACGGGTGGTTCTGTGATAAACTAAGGGCAGGTGAGCCCGTTATAGCTCTCCAATGCATTGGGTAACGCGAAGGAGTGAAACGTTAAGGTTTCTCTGAAGAGATTTAGGTAATATACTGTGATTGGTATTCCAAACGTAACCAAGAGGGTTACTCCCTACGTAAGAATGTTATGAATGCCTCAAGTTACCTTTATGTCCTACGATTTCTATGATTTACCCATGATTTGATGAGGTATGTTAAAGTGCTTATGTTTTATGGGTAAAGTATGATTTCATTCTTATGTATATATGTACCCATGTTTCCTTTCCATGTTTTTATAACCTATACTGAGCTTTTTATGCTCATCCCAAGTTTTTTTTGAAATGATTTTCACAGGTCAAGGGAAAGGTACATGATATGATGATAGTGTCAAATAAGTGTCAAAAAAAGAATCCATGTTTTATCTTAAATATGTTTCCATTAATGGGAATGAAGAATACTATCTTTATGTAACCACTTTGTTTATATGTGGAATGTAAGGCAAGTTTTATGATCTAATTTTCTAAAACTCTAAACCCGAAAAGATCCTCAATGCGTAATCTTGTAATAACTCAAGATTAAGTAAGGTTTAAGGCTGGGGCCTTATAGTTGGTATCAAAGGTCGGTTTAGATAACTTTAGGAGTTAAACTTCTATTAAATGATTGTCCAAAAATAATTTTTTTGAAATGATATAGAATTTGAAGATTACCTTGTTGCTTCATCTAGGACATGTTTGTTTAGAATGGTTTTCTGTAGAGGAAATAGGGAAGCAGTGCTAGGAAGGCATACAGAAGGAAATAACCTTCCGAATCAGCATCCTGAGATGGTCGGAATTGGAACTGAATAGTTTGTTGCAGTGATGGTGCAGTTGACTCAAGCGATAAATGGTGGTGGTATCCATGCACGAGATCAGCCAGATCAACCATAGAGGAACATGTCAGTGGTGTAACATTTCATGAGGCTACATCCACCATCATTCAGAGGATCATCTGACCCTGTGCTAGCTGAAGGGTGGATTAAAGCACTGGAGAAGATTTTTTATGTCATGGGGTGTTCAAAAAATCAAAAGGTTAGTCTTGCTATTTACTGTTTGGAGGGTGAAGCAGATCAGTGGTGGTTGATGGTTAAAAATATCAGGGACGCTAATGAGATTGATGCTCTCGACTGGGAGGAATTCAAATGTATGTTTCTTGAGAAGTATTTTCCTAAGGCTGTTCAACTTAGGATGGAAAAGCAATTCTTGGAATTGAGGCAAGAGGAAGACTCAGTGGCTACCTATGAAGAAAGGTTCACTCGACTGGCAAGGTATGCTCCAAATTTTATCCGAGACCTTGATAGTAAAATCAATCATTTTTACACAGGATTAAAGCCAAAATATCGAAGGGCATTAGCTTCTCATGAGTTTAAAAGTTATGAAAATCTTGTTCGATGTGCTGAGAAGGTGGAAATGGAGTTTGCCGATGACCACGTGTTCTATAACAACCAACAGAAGAAGAGACCGAGGTGGCAGGAGAAAGGAAAGAATTCTTTTAAAAAGTCTTATGGTAAGAAAACTAAGTTTCCAGTTTGTGATAAATGTGGAAAAAGTCATGCTGGGGAATGTCTTCTGAATTCTGGAAAGTGCTACCGATGTGGTAAGACGGGACATAAGGCTCGTGATTGCACTGAAAAGGATCAATGTGAAGGTAAGACCAAATTTAATTTACAGTTATTGAAATGTTATATGTGCAATGAGATGGGTCACTATGCAAACGAGTGTCCGACAAAGAGCTTGAGTGATGGGAAGCAGTTAGACTACAAGAAGAAAGGAATGGTGAGTTTGTTATCTACAGTAATACTTCATTGAAAGGACTTGGTTGCGTCCTAATGCAGAATGATCAGGTAAATGCTTATGCTTCATGACAGATGAAAACTCATGAGGTAAATTACCCTACACATGATTTGGAATTAGCCGCTATTGTTTTTGCTTTAAAAATTTGGAGGCACCATTTGTATGGAGTAAAGTGTGAAATATATACCGATCACAAAAGTTTAAAGTATATATTCACTCAGAAAGAATTGAACATGAGACAGAGGAGATGGTTGGAATTAATCAAGGATTATAATTGTACAATTCATTACCATCCAGGAAAAGCAAATAAAGTGGCTGATGCTTTGAGTCGAAAAAGTAATGCTTCATTAACCATGCTACGTTTGGAACGAGATCCTTTGGTTTTTGATTTGATGAACTTTGTCATAGAAGTTGTTGGTGCAGGAAGTCCTTCTATTTTGTTTCAGGTATCAGTGAAATCTGCTCTATCAGATAGAATCAAGCAAGCACAGAATCAAGACAGCGAGTTGCAGAAAAAGGTAGAGCTGGTTCAGAAAAGTAAGTTTCCTAAATTCAACATTGATAATGATTGTGTTTTGAGGTTTGGGAAGAGGTTATGTGTGCCTTTTGATTCACAGTTGAAGGGAGAGTTGTTATGTGAAGCTCATAGTTCTCCGTTTTCAGTTTATCCTGGCAGTACTAAGATGTACAGAGATCTGCGGGAGTATTACTGGTGGGATGGAATGAAAAGAGATATTGCTGATTTTACTGTGAAGTGTTTGACTTGTCAGAAGGTTAAAGCAGAGCGGCAGTTATCGAAAGGGATGCTTCAGCCTTTACCAGTGCCAGAGTGGAAATGAGAGAATATATCCATGGACTTTGTTGTGGGATTACCGAACACATCTCGAGGTAATAATGCAATCTGCGTTATTGTTGATCGCTTGACCAAATCTGCTCATTTCCTTGCTATATGAGATACTTTCTCTCTTGATCAACTCTCCCGTTTGTATCTTAATGAGATAGTCAGGTTACATAGAGTTCCACTCTCCATTGTATATGACTGTGATCCCAGGTTCACTTCTAACTTTTGGAAAGGCCTTCAGAAGTCGTTGGGTGCTGAATTAAATTTTATTACATCTCTTCATCCTCAATCAGATGGGCAGTCAGAATGAACAATTCAGACCATGGAGGATATGCTACGATCTTGTTTGATGGATTATCAGGGAAGTTGGGACCAACATCTTTATTTGGTTTAGTTTTCTTATAATAACAGCTTTCATTCCAGTATACAGATGGCACCATTTCAGGCATTATATGGGAAGCAGTGTCGAACTCCAGCTTTTTGGGATGAAGTGGGTGAAAGGAAGTTGATGGGACGAGAATTGGTAGAAGAGATGGCAGAAAAAGTTCAGTTGATTCAGAAACACATGAGAACAGCTCAGAGTAGGCAGAAGAGTTATGCAGATAACCGGATGAAGGATCTATCTTTCGAGGTAGGTGATCACGTTTTTCTCAAGGTTTCTCTTTGGAAATGTGTGATGAGATTTGGTAAGAAAGGAAAGTTGAGTCTAAGGTTCATTGGACCATACGAAATTCCAGAGAGAGTTGGATCAGTTGCATACCGAGTGGCTTTACCTCCGAGTTTATCTCAGGTAAACAATGTTTTTCATGTTTCAATGTTGAGAAAGTATATGCCAGATCCATCTCATGTTTTGAGTCCAGAGGTAGTTCAGCTGGAAGAGAACCTATCTTATGAGGAACAACCGGTCCAGATTCTTGATCATAGGGAGCAAGTGTTACGGAATAAGGTGATTCATCGTGTAAAGGTTTTGTGGAAATACCATGTGATTGAAGAGGCAACATAGGAATCTGAAAATGCAATGAGGGACAAGTACCCCCATTTATTCGATAAGTAAATAAATTGCGGGGACGCAATTTTCTAAAGGGGGGAATGATGTAACATCCTAAGTAAGTAATGAATAATAGATATTTTTATCTATTTCTATTAATGAATTAGATAGTTTTTTTAGATGCTTAAAATTAAAATAAATCCAATCTTAAGCATGGAATACACTAATATTTTTAAAAGATTGTTTTACTGCCTTTGATGGAAAAACATTTTTGAATCTATATTTTGACAATTTTATAAACTATGTTTGTCAAAATAAACTTATTCTTTATGATTGGGACATCAAAATTTACTTTGTGTGAATTTTTGGTATTTTTCTGACAATGTTCATTTTTTAATGAATAGTGAAAAATACTGCATTTTACATCAAAACTGCTTTTTAATCTAATTTATTTATATGATTAGATTATGTTTTGAATTGGTTTTGAAGTGAAATTAGAATATATTTTTACCATTTAATCCAATGGTGGTCATTGGAAGCAATTTCACTTTGAAATTGGACTTAAACTGGTGTCAATCTTTTGATACTTATTGTTTCATAAAAACACGTTATTTGTCATGACAGTGGGAATTAATTATTAAATTAATTAATGAGACTTATATGTTTTGAATTTTGTAAAATAGACTTCATTTTTCAATTCAGAATATCAAATATAGCTTATGGTGAATTTTTGGTAATTTTCTGAAAAACTTCAATTTTTGATGAATAGTGAAACCACTAAGTGGTACTTATAAAAACTGATTTTTCGTTTAAATGAAATTTTGCCATCTTTCTGTTTTGAATTTTAAAAATCCGACATACATGGTTGTCATTAAGAAGTAAAATGTGGTTCAATGAGATTAAAATAATTTTTTGGTGAATAGTAACTTATTATGTTTTTAATCGCGATTAGTGGTAATAAGGGTAGTTTAAGGTAAAAATAATGCTTTAATAATATGAAATGACCTAGACACATGTCCTAACCTTATTTTTTGTGTCATGGCCGACCAAGACAAGCCATGGGTCAACTTGGGGTCCCCATGGATCCACTTTGGTTGGGAAATGACATAAATAGCTTTTTTTTTAATGTAAAAGTAAAAATGACACAAACATAATATGTTTTACGAAAACAATTTTTTCATGGGGTTATAAAGATCAGATTTTTTATTATAAATTTTTATTGTAAAGATAAAAATATTCCCTACATCATAGTATTTTTTTTATAATTTTTAGACTTTAAATAAATTAAATTAATTATGACATCATGATGATGCAGCGATGACCTCATTATTTAACGATTTAAATAAAATGGAAATATAATGAAACATCTAAAACCTACACATGGCCAAAACCAATTGGATGAGTGGATTTCGAACCCTTATCACCTTATCCACGAATTATATCAATGTGGGACCTTTTAAAACCGAAACACATTTTCAAATAAAATAATAGTTTCATGGTTTCCAAAAGTGCCCCTCGTCTCCTCTTATAAAAGGCCCCCACCTCTACCTCATTTCACACACTCCTCAAGCCTTTGCCTCGGCCAACCCCTGCCCATTTACTCTCTCCACACCCCTATACTCATCCAAGAGGATTCCCTTTGGGCAGAATCATTTCAAAGGAAGCCTTTAGGCTCAAATCAAAAGGAGTTACACTTTTAAAGTTAATTCATTCTCTCATGTTCATTCGTTTTATTTTACTTCTCCAACCCCCTAAACTCTTTTTATTTACTACTTTTGTAACAACACCAGTATATTAAATATACTAGGATGTTGTTATAAGATTTATTTGAGCTACAATCTCACACAACTACATCAAATGGTTAAAGAACATACGGTTTCCGTGGATGGCGAAATTCTGCCTCCCGAAACGATGATTGTTCAATACTCATTTAACACCTTCAAAGGTGGCCATTATGATGTCACTATTTTTATATATGATATATAATATGTTTATTCCTTCCTTAAGCTTATGTTTTTTTCATTTTGGGCATGCCTTTATGGTTTCCATTATGGGTAAACACGATATCTTCATTTTAGGAAGTGCGGACTACCGCCCCCTGAAAGTGATTTGATTTGTTAATACCATATGTGGTATGTGTAAAGGATAAAGTTAATGATATTATATATGTTATTATACTGGAATTATAATATACTCTTATATCATTATGATTCTATTCCATAAAATATGAAATAGAAATGGAAGTAGCGTTCATGCGTACGTACGGCTTACCGTCTCCATGAACGGTGTATTTCATTTCTTACCTCTAAATGTGATGTAATATTATAAATACATGTATATGATGAATATATATTATATATATGTTATTGAATTCATTAATATCATTCTGGATATAACGAACCTTTTACCAAATTAACAACATGTAAGTGTAACAAGTCTATTTTTGACTTACGAACCAAATACCGACAAAATGAACATTATTAACTTAAATGATTACATGATGTTCATAACATGGTATAAAATAAATAATGAACTTGAAAAGGGTTCATAAGAAAGTAGAGATTAACTCAAGTTTATTATTCAGGAGATTAAAGAACGGTCGGGTCAAGTCGGATACGAGGTATTGGACTTCGTCTCAATCTCCTTTCATTGAGGCATATTTTATTTTACACACAACTTTCTTTTATACGGTGTATAAACCCCTTTGACATTTACGTTTATTCAAAAGGAATCTTTTTTATACTAAGCGTTTACTAAACGACAAAAGGGAATGTTTTTGTCGTACGTATGCGGCGACAACGACTTCTCCGCTGTCGTGACTGTTATTTGAGTTTCGGCTTCCTCTACAAGTCATACCTTCTTTTTAAAAGAAAAATAAATACTGTGTTTTACTTTTCTTTTATTTTGGTATTGAAAATGGTTTTCATAATGTTTTTATATCAATGTGTGGTATTGATATCTCCTGATTGAAATGTGGAAATTTTATGTTTCCTTTATTCATGTTTTATGTGATATGATTCTGTTATGGTTCTTGGGCATTATTATGAAGATTGGTGGTTCCGTGATAAACTAAGGGCGGGTGAGCCCGTTATAGCTCTCCAATGCATTGGGTAACGTGAAGGAGTGAAACATTAAGGTTTTCCGAAGATATTTATGGAATATACTGTGATGGGTATTCCAAACGTAACCAAGAGGGTTACTCCCTACGTAAGAATGTTATGAATGCCTCAAGTTACCTTTATGTCCTATGATTTCTCTGATTTACTCATGATTTGATGAGGTATGTTAAAGTGATTATGTTTTATGGGTAAATTATGATTTCATTCTTATGTATATATGTACCCATGCTTCCTTTCCATGTTTTTATAACCCATACTGAGCTTTTTATGCTCTTCCCAAGTTTTTTTTGAAATGATTTTCACAGGTCAAGGGAAAGGTACATGATATGATGATAGTGTCAAGGAAGTGTCAAAAATAGAATCCATGTTTTATCTTAAATATGTTTCCATTAATGGGAATGAAGAATTCTATCTTTATGTAACCACTTTGTTTATATGTGGTATGTAATGCAAATTTTATGATCTAATTCTCTAAAACTCTAAACCCGAAAAGATCCTCAATGCGTAATCTTGTAATAACTCCAGATTAAGTAAGGTTTAAGGATGGGGCCCTATATAAACTATTTAAAAGATTCACTTTAAATTAAAGGGCAAGGAGAGGGACCCTACCTCAAGTTGGATCCATCTGTCTACACTGGCTCTTGTCTCTTTCAAATTAAGACCCACCTAATCTCCGGCAACCCAAAACCAACCCGAAAGACTAATGCACAAGGAAAAACATACCAGGAGCTCTTTAACAACCTAAGAAATCAAAAAAGGATGCAAAAACATTAAACGGGAAAATCCCTTACCTCAGAAACAACCCGGCGGACTAAAACAATGGCAATCCACCTCGCCTTTTGTGGCTGGCATCATACACACAACAACAAGGTCCTGAGGGACCCTCCCCATAACCCAAGAACAAAGGAACCAAAATAAAAATAAATCAAAAAAAAACCCTAATCCTAGGGGGTTTTCCTGAATGGAATTAGGGAAAGTAGGAGCCCTAAAATCAGCCCAGAGGTGAGGAGGAAGGAGGGGGGAGACTTACCGCTGAGATTCAATGGAGGAATCACCAAGAACGGAGGAGGAAGGAGGAGGCGCAGTGGAGGGGGCTCGCACGTGGCTTACGGGAGAGGAGGGGGTTGTGTGTGGGTTGAGTGAGGGTGAGGGAGAGATAGATTAGGTTTTTATTTATTTTATTTTCTTTTTATTTTTATTTTAATTAAAAACCTAAAATATACGAAAGCACACGGTTTGACCCGCACGGTATTCCAAACCGTGCGCAAACCGTGAAAAGTCTTCCACCTCCAAGAGATCTCATACATGAGCTATGCCGGAAGTTTGGAGAAACCATGCATAGCCTGTGTGCACGCCACTGTCCACTAGATTTGGGCCGCATGGTTTAGGCCACACGGCTTGGTCAGCCCGTGCGCCAACCGTGCATCCTCTCCAGCCCTTTAAATAATCGGGGTTCGTCACTTCTGAAACCCCTTGGGCCACCCAGGAAACCTAACGGGCATCAGCCCATGTCCAAAAACATTAAAAAGAAGGTTTAAAACCTTCAGAACCTCATTCCGAAGCCAGATTATAAAAACGACCAGTTCCGCAATTGAAAAAAGTTCAATTTCGACAACTTTTTAACCAGGTTCATAATGTGAGTCATTACAACCTTCCCACCTTATAACTTCTTGTAACACCCCGGGATTTCAGAGTGTGTTATTTCTTAAAAATAATTCAATAACCTGCACTACACGCAACACCGAGTTCAATCACACCATTAAAAGAGGTCATGAATAGTATTAACTACATTTTGAACTTTATATAATCCTTATAATTTTAGAATCCCTATTATGAGTTTCTTAGTCATAATGCAAGAACAAATTCATTTTCAGTATTTCACTTTTATCAACTTCTAATAGTGAAACCTTTTTAAATAAAATATTTTAAACTTTTTGAATAAATGGAGACATCAAAAAATTTAAAATGAAACATCCCAAGCGTCCACGGTACGCTTTCCTTTGGATAAAACAGTAGCGTGTGTTGTACGCAACTTCGAGTTCTAACACACCGTAACCAATCAAACTAGTTGTTATGAATAGTAATACCTACTTTTTGAAGTTATATATATTTTATATTTTAAAATGGACTTCATTTTTGGATTCGGAATATCAAATTTAGCCTAAGGTGAAATTTTGGTACTTTTCGGATAACTTTCATATTTTGATGAATAGTGAAAATTACTAAATTTTAATTAAAAACAACTTTTTTAATCAAAATAATTAATAGTGATAAATTATGAATTTGAGTGGTTTTAAAGTATATTTAGAATATATTTTTACTATTTAATATAATGTTGGTCATTGGACATAATTTTACAATTAAACCGGACATAAACAAGTGTCAATCTTTTGATAGTTATTATCTCTTAAAAACACGCTTTTTGTTTTGACAGCAGGAATTAATTTTAAATTAATTTCTGCCACTTCTGTGTTTTGAATTTAGGAAAATGGATTCCATATTTGGAATCAGGATGTTCAAATTTTGTAAATAGGTAACTTTTATTTTTAGACATTTTGAATAATTACTGCGGTAAATATTTTATTTACCATGGTTAAGGGTAAATCCGGTAAATAAGGGTTAAAAAATAATATTATAATAATACTAAATTACCCTAAAACGTGTCTTAACCCTATTGGTTGATACATGGTCGACCATGGGAATCTTTGTGTCTATTTTGGGACCCCATGGATCCACTTGTAAGTGATAATGACACCTTATTTTAATTTAGTTAAAATGAATACAAAAATGACACAAGCATATATCTTTTAGAACAACAATTTTTACATAGGGTTATATATGTTGGATTTTAGATTATAAATATTAATTAGAAAGCTAAAAAGATTTCCTACATAATGATATTTTATTTATAATTTTTAGACATTGAATAATTTATTTTATGTATGACACAATGATGATGCAGTAATTACTATAATAGTGAAAAATTAAAATAATTGATATTATAAATACCCAAATAATTATAATATGAAACTTTTAATGAATTAAACTAATTTTATATGATAATATGATATATTAGGATTGATTTAATTGACTTTGTTCGAAGTAATCAATCTGTTAGGAGTTTCAAAAAAATCAACTATTGAATAGTGTCAAAATTGACATAAAAGAGTTCTTAAAACAAATATTATATTATTAATTGATATTAAATTCCTAAAAATCTAAGGTTCGGCCAAGAGACTTATATTATGATAGGTTCCTCATTAATGGACCACTTGGGGGTCGCTTGGATGTATATAGTAAGTTTATTAACCATATTATATAAAAATACAAAGAGACATTGTAAAAGTGAAACTAATTAACTTAGAGTTAATACTTAAAGATAAGGTTAATATAAGTACCCAAACCTGTCTAAATTCTATTGGTTGAGTGGTTTTCGACCTATCCCCACCGTATCCTTTTAATAGTCAACTTTGGAGCCATTGGAAACCGAATATGAATTTATTATAAATTAATATTTCTAGCTTTTCCAAAGGTGCCCCTCACCCCTCTTATAAAAGGGAACTCCTCCTTATCATTTCTTCACACCTCTAAAGCCTTTTGGTTCGGCCAAAATCTGCCCAAATACTCTCCCAACATCCCTCACTACAACCTAGAGGCCTTAGTTTGATCATAAAGCCAACCTAAGGAGCCCTTTTGATCAAATCAAAAGGAAGAACCCGAAGAAGAGGTAATGATTTCACCACCCTTTTCTAAGTTCCTTTCTTCTTCCACTTCCTCTTTATTTGTTCTTACCATTCTAAAATAATAACTCCAGTATCTTACATATACTGTGATGTTATTATAAATATGGTACAACCATATTCAGTATTCTATCCACCCTTTGAATAACATGTCACCATACGTGCGTACGTACGGCTTACCGTCTCCACGTCGTGGTGTAATTGTTATTCAATATATTATTATTTGGATGGGTATAATAATGATGTGTAACTCATGTAAATAATAAATATAACATGTTAATGATTCTGTATATATGATATACCATCCATTTATATATTATTTTAATATCAAAAGAATGATATTGTCGCTCGTGCGTACGGACGGACTACCGTCTCCACGAACGCGATGAGATTCATTCTCCATCGTATCCATTCAAGTATAATTATCATTTGATGATTTAAAAATTCTGTTTAAGGACTTGATATCATTCTGGATATGAATAATATACAACCTATTTTTTACAAACATGTCTTACGTAACAAAACATATAAAAGAAAACAAGTAAGTTAACACCCGATATAATGATAATACTAAGATATTATTAACAAATCAATGTTAAAAGATCATATATGATATCATATTATTATATATGATTCTTGTATAATTTAATAACAACTATTTCACCATTATACAGGAGGTTAACCTACTCCAACCAAGGAAAAGTACAAGGTAAGGGATTTTCTTATCTCACATTCAATTCCGTGAGATTTCCATTGTTCGCCACTAAATTATTGAAAGTGGTGTATTGTGTACTGCCATTTGATATATATTATCATGATTATCTTTATATTCATGTTATTCTGTAAATATTTTGGTGGTTATTAACTTTTGACCATACAACTCAGTTGATTAACGTGGTCAGGGGTTTTCATCTCACTCCTTATTTCCCTGAGATTTATGTCATATTGCCACCATCACCTTTTGTGTGGTATATATACTACCCATAATTATATTCTTTGTGTAATACACTCTAATTTATGTGTATTTACATATTCATTGTATGATACCTCTTTCATGGGTTGTATATTTCATAAGTTACCGAATTGGTAAGGGTTATTTCACAATCTCTTCATTATCCGAGGTTGTTTATATGTAATAATCTACTGGGATCTCTTTATCATCCACATCCATGTTTCATAAAAATGTATTTCAAAACATGTTTTTACAAGAATATGGGTTAAAGTCATTTATACCCTTTTTTGACTTTTTATAAGAGGTTTATAAAGGAATCTTTCCGTCGTTTTCAAAACAAGGTCCTTTTTAACCTTTTCGACAGAATTGAGGTAAGAATGTTTTTTTTAACTTATACGGCAGGTGCGGTTATTTTTCGCCGTTATAAAATCGTCAAAGCTTCCCTTACAAGCTTATAAGAATATTTTCAAGAAAATGTTTTATTTTATATGGCTCTTAAATGATTTCAAAAGTAAAAGGAGATATTTCTTTAAAAATTTTGATTTCATCTATGTCAACATCCTTCATTATTCTTGATTGAGGTCAATGTGATACAATACAATCTTCCATATTGTATCGAATGAGTTATGTTTGATTGTGGATGTGCTATTTTTATATCACTCATGGTTTATGTTTAAAGTGTTGACATTTCAGAAGTTATTTTTAATCCAAATGTTTATGTTACATTTCAAACTTTTCTTCAGATGAATGTGCTGAACAAGTATGTTCCGGGTTGGGGACCGGTAAAAGTAAGCCCTCCAGGTTGGGGACTGGTTAAAGTAAGCCCTCCAGGTTGGGGACTGGTTAAAGTAAGCCCTCCAGGTTAGGGACTGGTAAAAGTAAGCCCTCCGGTTTGGTCTCCGGTTATTAGAGGTACTCCGGGTTGGTGTCCGGTTATTAGAGGCACTCCGGGTTGGTGTCCGGTTATTAGAGGCACTCCGGGTTGGGTTCCGGTTAGAAGTAACCCCTAGGTCTTGGGATGAGGCCTAGACAAAGAAATTAACGTTTAGCATTATGCATTCCAACATTATGAAAGTGGTTATTGATTTTTGCATGTGATTATTCGATTAGTAGAATATCCATGTGAACAAGTAAATGGCATTATTTCATTTTACTTTTGCCATACTATGTTGAAGTTCAATTTTAAAAGGCTTTTGTTTTAGTAATTCATTTCCTTAAATGTTTATGCTTATTTTGAATGTTCCGCTATATTGTTATCCTTACTGGGCATTTGAGCTCACCCCTTTTCTATGTTTTATTTTTCCCAGGTAGTGAAGAAGTAAATTATGAATGACTTGCAGGGATATTATGAGGGGTTAATAGTGTGGATATGAAGACTTTGTTGTTGTAGTAGTTTTTCACTTTGAAATGTAATGTAAAACTTTATGATTATATCTAGTGTTTCCAAGGCTACTAAACCAATCGGTCTTTCGAGATTTGATCTTCTTGTGATCATGCCAATGTTACGAAGTAATGCACCGACTCTAGGTAGCTGGGGTCAGGGCGTTACAGTTGGTATCAGAGGAAGTTTAGTACAAACCTTGGAAGCTAGATTTAGATAAACTCTGATTAGAGCACGTAGACCTAAGATGAACTTTGAGGATTAGTATAGAAGAACTTCCTAGAATTTTGGTATTGTGGAGATTTTGTGAGTTTTCCGAGCAATACATCCCTGTCTGGATACGAGCAGGTAGAGGCGGCTCTGGCACAGATGTACCTAGGGGTAAAACCCGAAAACACCGCTTTGAGCTAGACTCGAACGGGAACTGGTGCACGACAACGGGCCTTGCTGCACTCTTGGTTACGACACTCCCGGGGGATATGCTTAGGATAACTCTCACTTTCTTTACAAATCATTATGAAGGGTTTATGAGTATATACTTCCTCAAAGAAAACATATTTATGATTATGGATTATATCCATAGATAGTTCAATTTATGTTAGGTGTTTTATAAGTATGGGATTATGTATTTTGATTCATAAACTGATCTAGTTTATGCCATGGTATAGAAATGACGCCCAGTAGAAGGAATGAGAACTCCAGAAATACACATGATTCAAAGAGAAGGAAGGATCATATCTTTCATGGTCTTAAGCTAGAATTTATAAGAGAAATAGTCTCCCATGTATTATCATCATATGAAGAAATAATATCATGTGTTGATAAGATATGTAAAGAGTTTACTGAGTCCTATGGCTTTGAAGGGAAGCAAGAGAAGAAAAGGATGGAAGAGAGAAAGATGGATAAAGGGAAGAGGGAAAAGAAGAATTTTCCCATATGTGGTAACTGTGGAAAGAAACACCCTAGAACTTGCCTGAAAGGAATGGGAGTTTGTTATAAGTGTGGAGGAAAAGGGCACAAAGTACGTGACTGCAAGGGTAAGAAAATGGTTTTAAATGTACAATGCTTCATTTGCAAGGAGTTTGGACACTACGCGAACCTATGTCCCAGTCATCAGACTATGCCGCAAATGATGTTATTGGATAATAATCAAGTTATGATACTACCACAGATGAAGAGGAATGATTAGAGTTCTTATGTTGATTATGTCAATTGAGCTTTGTATCAACAATGTACTTGTTATAATAATTATGGAGTATATAAGGATTGTACTGCAGTACTATTTCATTAAGGACTTGAGATTGTGTGGAACAAGGAAAAGTGACTCATTAGCAGGATAGTTTTTTTTGGAAAATATATGGTTGAGAGAATGATAAACCATAATATAGTTCTGATACTGAGGTAGTGATTTTGGAATAATATGTGATTGTTTTGGATAAATTATATTGGATATTCTTGACTACCTTGGAATTGATTAATGATTTGTATATTCCATCATTGTTGGGGTTTAAAACATTTTTGGATTAATGAAGTATATCCAGCATTCTATATGGAATAAGGGAGCATGAATGTAATCAATAAGGAATATGGTAATACATGATGAAGGTATTCATATGCTATTACGGGGTAAAAAGGATCTATATTATGTTTACCTTCCTTATGAATGTTGGACTGTGAGTTTGGACAGAAGTATTTTGGATAGTTCTAGTTTGGATTATTTTGGTTTGCCATAAAAGGACAACCCGGAGGTCGGGCGGCAACCCGTCGCGTCCGGCAAGGCTGCGAGACTTGAACCCGCAACCAATGGGCGACAAGGGTGTATCACCTACCACTATCCCACGATATGTCCTGGATTAAATAAAGTAGTTTTTTAAAAGATCTGGTAGATGAATTATAAATTCGTTTATTTTGGAACCCTCTATGAATAGTATAAATAGAATTTTTTTTACTAGTGAATGATGAGTTTTTCTAGAAATTTATTAATGGATAAAACTCTAATTATAAACTAAGTATATCTCCTTATTATCTTATCCAATCTCATAAATAAATTCCTCAACATTAATAATAGAAACTTAGAACAAAAATGTTGTCCTAGATGGTACCTTAAATCATCACAAATTTATGGCTTTGGGATTGTTGGCCTTTTCATAGCCATGTTCTATACCACTCTCCATCAGATAATTGATGGCTATATTTTTCTTCCATATCCATATTTTCTTACATGGAACCCTAGTATGTGTTATTTTCGGTAATCTTCATACTTTCAACTCTTTATTTTAAATAGAGGCCTCGTTAATTCATTTTTCGATGTGGGATTTCAACTAAGATATTTTGAAACGTCAAAAATGTGTTATCCCAATACCCTATATTTTGTTGAACCGATGGTACTTTAAATCATCATAGATTGATGAGTTTAAGGACCTAAATTATACACTTGTTTGTGATTGATGACCTCAATCACTACCTATAAATATTTATGTTTTTTCCTCCGATTATATGTCTCTAATTGCCACCAATGTTCTCCTAATCGAGATCATAATTTGGTGGTGACCCTTTAATTTCTCTTTTCCTCATATTAAGACTAAATTTTAGTAACCCAATTTCCAATGTGGGTTTTCCCACAAATATATTTTCTACTTTCATCCTTTTATCTTCGAAGAACAATTTCAAATTGCGAGGACGCAATTTATTGAAGGAGGGGAGAATGTAACACCCCGGGATTTCAGAGTGTGTTATTTCTTAAAAATAATTCAATAACTTGCACTACACGCAACACCGAGTTCAATCACACCATTAAAAGAGGTCATGAATAGTATTAACTACATTTTGAACTTTATATAATCCTTATAATTTTAGAATCCCTATTATGAGTTTCTTAGTCATAATGCAAGAACAAATTCATTTTCAGTATTTCACTTTTATCAACTTCTAATAGTGAAACCTTTTTAAATACAATATTTTAAACTTTTTGAATAAATGGAGACATCAAAAAATTTAAAATGAAACATCCCAAGCGTCCACGGTACGCTTTCCTTTGGATAAAACAGTAGCATGTGTTGTACGCAACTTCGAGTTCTAACACACCGTAACCAATCAAACTAGTTGTTATGAATAGTAATACCTACTTTTTGAAGTTATATATATTTTATATTTTAAAATGGACTTCATTTTTGGATTCGGAATATCAAATTTAGCCTAAGGTGAAATTTTGGTACTTTTCGGATAACTTTCATATTTTGATGAATAGTGAAAATTACTAAATTTTAATTAAAAACAACTTTTTTAATCAAAATAATTAATAGTGATAAATTATGAATTTGAGTGGTTTTAAAGTATATTTAGAATATATTTTTACTATTTAATATAATGTTGGTCATTGGACATAATTTTACAATTAAACCGGACATAAACAAGTGTCAATCTTTTGATAGTTATTATCTCTTAAAAACACGCTTTTTGTTTTGACAGCGGGAATTAATTTTAAATTAATTTCTGCCACTTCTGTGTTTTGAATTTAGGAAAATGGATTCCATATTTGGAATCAGGATGTTCAAATTGTGTAAATAGGTATCTTTTATTTTTAGACATTTTGAATAATTACTGCGGTAAATATTTTATTTACCATGGTTAAGGGTAAATCCGGTAAATAAGGGTTAAAAAATAATATTATAATAATACTAAATTACCCTAAAACGTGTCTTAACCCTATTGGTTGATACATGGTCGACCATGGGAATCTTTGTGTCTATTTTGGGACCCCATGGATCCACTTGTAAGTGATAATGACACCTTATTTTAATTTAGTTAAAATGAATACAAAAATGACACAAGCATATATCTTTTAGAACAACAATTTTTACATAGGGTTATATATGTTGGATTTTAGATTATAAATATTAATTAGAAAGCTAAAAAGATTTCCTACATAATGATATTTTATTTATAATTTTTAGACATTGAATAATTTATTTTATTTATGACACAATGATGATGCAGTAATTACTATAATAGTGAAAAATTAAAATAATTGATATTATAAATACCCAAATAATTATAATATGAAACTTTTAATGAATTAAAATAATTTTATATGATAATATGATATATTAGGATTGATTTAATTGACTTTGTTCGAAGTAATCAATCTGTTAGGAGTTTCAAAAAAATCAACTATTGAATAGTGTCAAAATTGACATAAAAGAGTTCTTAAAACAAATATTATATTATTAATTGATATTAATTTCCTAAAAATCTAAGGTTCGGCCAAGAGACTTATATTATGATAGGTTCCTCATTAATGGACCACTTGGGGGTCTCTTGGATGTATATAGTAAGTTTATTAACCATATTATATAAAAATACAAAGAGACATTGTAAAAGTGAAACTAATTAACTTAGAGTTAATACTTAAAGATAAGGTTAATATAAGTACCCAAACCTGTCTAAATTCTATTGGTTGAGTGGTTTTCGACCTAGCTCCACCTTATCATTTTAATAGTCAACTTTGGAGCCATTGGAAACCGAATATGAATTTATTATAAATTAATATTTCTAGCTTTTCCAAAGGTGCCCCTCACCCCTCTTATAAAAGGGAACTCCTCCTTCTCATTTCTTCACACCTCTAAAGCCTTTTGGTTCGGCCAAACTCTGCCCAAATACTCTCCCAACATCCCTCACTACAACCTAGAGGCCTTAGTTTGATCATAAAGCCAACCTAAGGAGCCCTTTTGATCAAATCAAAAGGAAGAACCCGAAGAAGAGGTAATGATTTCACCACCCTTTTCTAAGTTCCTTTCTTCTTCCACTTCCTCTTTATTTGTTCTTACCATTATAAAATAATAACTCCAGTATCTTACATATACTGTGATGTTATTATAAATATGTTACAACCATATTCAGTATTCTATCCACCCTTTGAATAACATGTCACCATACGTGCGTACGTACGGCTTACCGTCTCCACGTCGTGGTGTAATTGTTATTCAATATATTATTATTTGGATGGGTATAATAATGATGTGTAACTCATGTAAATAATAAATATAACATGTTAATGATTCTGTATATATGATATACCATCCATTTATATATTATTTTAATATCAAAAGAATGATATTGTCGCTCGTGCGTACGTACGGACTACCGTCTCCACGAACGCGATGAGATTCATTCTCCATCGTATCCATTCAAGTATAATTATCATTTGATGATTTAAAAATTCTGTTTAAGGACTTGATATCATTCTGGATATGAATAATATACAACCTATTTTTTACAAACATGTCTTACGTAACAAAACATATAAAAGAAAACAAGTAAGTTAACACCCGATATAATGATAATACTAAGATATTATTAACAAATCAATGTTAAAAGATCATATATGATATCATATTATTATATATGATTCTTGAATAATTTAATAACAACTATTTCACCATTATACAGGAGGTTAACCTACTCCAACCAAGGAAAAGTACAAGGTAAGGGATTTTCTTATCTCACATTCAATTCCGTGAGATTTCCATTGTTCGCCACTAAATTATTGAAAGTGGTGTATTGTGTACTGCCATTTGATATATATTATCATGATTATCTTTATATTCATGTTATTCTGTAAATATTTTGGTGGTTATTAACTTTTGACCATACAACTCAGTTGATTAACGTGGTCAGGGGTTTTCATCTCACTCCTTATTTCCCTGAGATTTATGTCATATTGCCACCATCACCTTTTGTGTGGTATATGTACTACCCATAATTATATTCTTTGTGTAATACACTCTAATTTATGTGTATTTACATATTCATTGTATGATACCTCTTTCATGGGTTGTATATTTCATAAGTTACCGAATTGGTAAGGGTTATTTCACAATCTCTTCATTATCCGAGGTTGTTTATATGTAATAATCTACTGGGATCTCTTTATCATCCACATCCATGTTTCTTAAAAATGTATTTCAAAACATTTTTTTACAAGAATATGGGTTAAAGTCATTTATACCCTTTTTTGACTTTTTATAAGAGGTTTATAAAGGAATCTTTCCGTCGTTTTCAAAACAAGGTCCTTTTTAACCTTTTCGACAGAATTGAGGTAAGAATGTTTTTTTTTATCTTATACGGCAGGTGCGGTTATTTTTCGCCGTTATAAAATCGTCAAAGCTTCCCTTACAAGCTTATAAGAATATTTTCAAGAAAATGTTTTATCTTATATGGCTCTTAAATGATTTCAAAAGTAAAAGGAGATATTTCTTTAAAAATTTTGATTTCATCTATGTCAACATCCTTCATTATTCTTGATTGAGGTCAATGTGATACAATACAATCTTCCATATTGTATCGAATGAGTTATGTTTGATTGTGTATGTGCTATTTTTATATCACTCATGGTTTATGTTTAAAGTGTTGACATTTCAGAAGTTATTTTTAATCCAAAAGTTTATGTTACATTTCAAACTTTTCTTCAGATGAATGTGCTGAACAAGTATGTTCCGGGTTGGGGACCGGTAAAAGAAAGCCCTCCAGGTTGGGGACTGGTTAAAGTAAGCCCTCCAGGTTGGGGACTGGTTAAAGTAAGCCCTCCAGGTTAGGGACTGGTAAAAGTAAGCCCTCCGGTTTGGTCTCCGGTTATTAGAGGTACTCCGGGTTGGTGTCCGGTTATTAGAGGCACTCCGGGTTGGTGTCCGGTTATTAGAGGCACTCCGGGTTGGGTTCCGGTTAGAAGTAACCCCTAGGTCTTGGGATGAGGCCTAGACAAAGAAATTAACGTTTAGCATTATGCATTCCAACATTATGAAAGTGGTTATTGATTTTTGCATGTGATTATTCGATTAGTAGAATATCCATGTGAACAAGTAAATGGCATTATTTCATTTTACTTTTGCCATACTATGTTGAAGTTCAATTTTAAAAGGCTTTTGTTTTAGTAATTCATTGCCTTAAATGTTTATGCTTATTTTGAATGTTCCGCTATATTGTTATCCATACTGGGCATTTGAGCTCACCCCTTTTCTATGTTTTATTTTTCCCAGGTAGTGAAGAAGTAAATTATGAATGACTTGCAGGGATATTATGAGGGGTTAATAGTGTGGATATGAAGACTTTGTTGTTGTAGTAGTTTTTCACTTTGAAATGTAATGTAAAACTTTATGATTATATCTAGTGTTTCCAAGGCTACTAAACCAATCGGTCTTTCGAGATTTGAACTTCTTGTGATCATGCCAATGTTACGAAGTAATGCACCGACTCTAGGTAGCTGGGGTCAGGGCGTTACACTTCTCATCCCTGAAAAGCCATCGATAACAAAACACACCTCACTCGACCTACAAGGGTCATGTTGCTTTGTTCAAACGATCACGTTACATTTCTGAACGTCCCATGCACCATCGAACATTCACTTAAGAATAGGGCACTTAAGCCATCATCAACCGAGAAAATGTTCGTTTTCCAACCAAAACACCTAGACGACTCTTACCCGAGCTCTTCATACAAGAGACACAATCTCATTGTCATCTCGCCAAGAATCCAGCCACCGGTACTTGCCTTCTTAGGTTTTTAATGTTAACGTCCATGACTCAAACCACAACTCCACCACCTTTTGAACTATCTTTCAACAGAAAGCTCTAAGCATTCCAACGATGCACCTAGTGTGATTTTGAAACGATCAAATGGTCGATTACCCCATCGACCTATAAACCCAAGTCGAAAAGAGTCGAGCCACTCCGACTGACTATTTAAGAAGATGCACGGCTTAGACGACCGGCGTTTTATAAGCTTGACAATGATGCAATCTCCTAAGGCATCTCACACATACCACGAGAATGTTCACTGAAGCTCATACCCAACTCCCAGTGATGTATCTATGATCAAACCAAGATAGAAACCATGCATCCTGCATGAAACACCAGAAGGGAACAACCAACCAAGCTCAAAAACTTTTTAAAACATTAGCACGACGTAAGACCGACGCTCGCTTAGTGCATCCAGGACGATGTCAATATAGGGGACATGCTCGTCCCAGATGAGATTACTCTAAGTGGAATAAAACCGGATTCCAGTTATTCATACCCAAAAACTGGAAAGGAGATCAGTCGAACAACCCCTGATCGACTCTAATGAAGAAACTCGGCTTCACCTGTCAATGCATCCAGATTCTAAACCGATCACAATGACTCTCTCCCACATAGGGAATTTTGTGATTGTTTAAGATTTACCACCGAAGTCCTCAATGACCAACGTTGTTTCGTATAAGATGATGCATACACTGCCAACCTGATCAAAGTCGTTTTGTCGAGCAAGCATCGACATATAACGACACATGCAAGCCTCAAAGGCATTCAAACAAGCCAAGACATTCCCAGGTGGCCCTTCTTGATGTGTTCCTTCTACCCGGAAGAGGACACTTTACCCAACCGGCACGACGCTTTCCACCTTAGAAGGGTTGGGTTCATCGAAAGGAGAAAAACAAGTTTCTCATAAGCAGACTTGTTCATAACTATTAAACGGGCATGTGTCGCTCCTCCGAGCCATGATCACCACATAGAAACACATAAGAAAACCAAAGTAGCAAGACCATTGTGTCACCCACCCGAGTCTCTCAAAAATCATCTTGAGCATTGGGACAACTTGACTCTCAAACCCTCTGGTCACTCCACCATGGAGATGACCCGAGACCGTACACAGAAGCGCAAGAGATACATCCAAACGTCGTATTGCCCTAAATGACCATTCTCTTGGATGATGACATGTCAAGTCATCCATTTCTGTGCAAAAAAAGGGTCAAATGATCAACAAGGCGACCGACCATGCCCGAGGCATGTCTAACCAACTGATACAGAGCATTACCCGATGCTCAATCCCTTAACAAGATCAAAAGAAGCATGACCACCCGTCCGAACAAGGGTGTCATTAGAACTATAAGTCCTACACGGGAAAATGGTACCCGAACAATACCAGTCTTCAGAAAGTTCTCCGAACAATCCAAGCACATAAGCTCTATGTGCACTACCTACCATGGGCTATCCCCTCACAAAAAACAATCGTTGACCCAAGCACTTGGTCAGGCCCAACAAAAGTCATCGAGATCAAAGCCTAACATTTAACATCATTGCTAAAAGAAAATAGCCTACGGAAAATGTGTAAGGATCCACTCCAAAGCACTCACAAGAAAGTCTTAACTTACCCTCACACGAGGTTTCAACAAAGGACACCACTACAGGTTCCTTTTACCAATCCCTTTATATTTATTCACATTCATCATTTAATCACTTTAAAATATTAAATTCAACACATCAAGTACCCCTTTTTCCAAACAAAAATTCACTAGGCACTTGATCAATTTATCAAATAGTTCAAAGCACAACAGGAAAGTTTCAAACAACTTCCTTTTATCCACTAGGAGACCTACAAGGGTCCCAACAAGGCAAAGCATTTAATATCAAAATCAAACAGCTTTTAAACCTATAAACATCACACAAATCATCCTACCATTACATTCTTTATGGGGTGCCATTTCCCAACCCATGAAGCGACCATAAACTCCATGAATTAAAAATTGGCTCCCATTAAACAAAATAGATCATATTTTAGAATTTAACATTCTCAAAGAAATCATTCAGTCTTACGGGTGGTGACCTGCCAATCTGTAAAGCGCCCATACACATTACAGATTGGCATGTGGCTCCCTTTTAAAAAAACCGATCTCATTCTACAATTAATGATTTAGCAACCCTTTTTTGGAAATCCGATTACACAGGTTACCCTCTCCCAGCTATAAGGCACACACACACCTTACAACTGAAAATTTGCTCCGGTCGTAACCGCAATCACTTAATTTAGAAAAGGCAACCAATTTCATTTTTGATCAAAAACAGCATGTTATCGTAAGCAGTAACACAGAACATGCTATATCACAGAAGCATAGAATAACTACCACAGTACCTATCACAACAGAATGCATTACTAATGCATCCTAGATGGCATAGAATGTGATTTCTAACAATGTGTTTATATGATGCATGAGATGGAATACCCTCGTATCATTGGGTTGTAATATAAACTGATCCCAAAATTCATCAACAGTATCAACAGAAAACCTGTGTGTCACTCAACGGTGAAATAAAATCAACCGTAATAATCAAAATCATTAAAAAAATAATTGCATTAGAGGAAATTTGGCTTTTCCCTATGCATGGGTTGGCCAATCCCAGACACAACTCATTACCAAAATCAAATTCCTTCTTATCCATGTCTAATGTCGACAAACAGTAAAAAAAATCAGTAGAGAAAACACCTTTGATACCACATTGTAACATCCCAGCCCGGCCCACCATCCAACCAATGGTCGGACCGATCGCCACATGGCCTCAAGCGCATCTCCCCGTACGCCGGAGGCTGCTGACTAGAAGTGAGGGTCTCGGGAGGTGATAGTGGGGAGACTATACCCTCTTATCAGAGTTTCACAACGGTATTATCAGAGTGAAACACACATGTAGCGGAAGCAGTAATAGATAAACACTGAAAAATAGCAGAGGAAGACAAATAGTGATCATTTATATAAAATATGGAAAACACCACTTGTCACAATACAGGGATGATGATACAGATATGGAAGGATGTAAACAATAAAGCATGATTTCAATACAATACAAAAGAACAAATAAAAGACAACAAATCCTGACGGGCGATCTCTTGAGTATCCCATGCTCCCACTTGGTCCTTTGCTTCTAACACCCCAGGTACAAACAGCACTGCGGACAACCTAGGTCCTGCAAGAATGAAGGTATACTCGGGTACCCCGGTGCAATGGCGGCCCGACTAGGGTGTGAGATATAAATCTCAATAGGCTAGAACCACTGATGTATAACCCAATCCAGATAGTGTAATAGTAATTAAAGTAGTAAGTAGGTTGAGATGGATTCGATAAATAAAACAATAAAGAACAACAACACCAATCCTAGTTTCCCCAGAGGAAACCTGACTACTATGCCAGCTTGGGCTCATTTCTGGTAAAGTAACCCGATCATGTCACCATACATACGCACACACACACACACACATATATATATATATATATAATATGTTGGGTAGGACAGGGATGGAACTCACGGACATCCTTAACCCAGGAGCAACGATCTCAATCCTACTCATGGCCAAACCATGGATAAGCTCTCATGGTCTATCCCTGGCCCAAAGGATTAATAATGATTCATGGAATACATACATATATACATATATATATATATATATAATAGGGTGGGTAAGACCGGGACGGAACTCACATACATCCTTAACCCAGGAGAAACGATCTCTATCCAACTCCTGGACCAACCTTGGGTAAGCTCTCACGGTCTATCCCCGGCCCGAAGGCTTAATAATTATTCAATGAATACATATATATATATATAATACATTGGGTAGGACCAGGATGGGACTCACAAATATCCTTAACCCATGAGCGGTGCTCTCGATCCTACTCCTGGCCCAACCTTGGGGAAGCTCTCACAGTCTATCCCTGGCGTGAAGGCTTAATAATGATTCAATGAATACATATATAAATATAATACATTGGGTAGGACCGGGACGGATCTCACAGACGTCCTTAACCCCGGGGAAGTGCTATCGATCCTACCCCTGGCTCAACCTTGGGGAAGCTCTCATGGTCTATCCCCGGCCTGAAGACTTAAGAATGATTTAAGGGAGATCTCACAGACTACCCTTAGCATTAAGTCGTAACATAGGGGAGCTCTCACGGTCTACCCCTGGACCGAAGCATTATCTTCCAATTAGGGGAGCTCTCACAGACTTCCCCTAGCCGAAAGCTGTATCATATGGGAGCTCTCACAGTCTACCCTTGGCCCGATGATTTATCATTCAATAGTATAGGTTATAAGGCATACACTTCTTATAACATTCATATAAAAACAAAATGGTATTTCCATCTCACAATATCACATGATCACATCATTTGTCGTATTCATCATATTGATATAAGGTACATGATACAACCCACTCATGTACGGTATTGGATAACCCCCAATTCATTCTTTATACCTTTCATTTTCATTTCATAGACGTATAAGGATTTACAAATCATAAAGAGGTGCTAAGTACTACTCCTAGGTAAGTCCCACTCACTAGACCCATTCCATTAACATAAGTAGTGCATATTCAGTTATCCAAAGGGATGTTCTTACTACCCTAATCCATTTCATACAAGTTTAACCAATTCATAAAAAGTTTACAACTGTTATGCTTTAACCATTTAGTACAATTCAAAGTAAACAAGATAGCATCGACTATCACCAAAGCCTAACAAGAATCTAGCAGGAAAGCATAAGAATATACTTTCTACTTTTATCTTGAAGACAACGCACCTTGGATCAAGTGGTTTTATTATTATATCGTTAGTTTAATGGCCCAACAACCATTTAATCTTATTTCTACAATTCACACTATTTTCACAGAAGCACTTATCCAAGACTAACTTGCATAATTAAAATACTAAAACAAAGCAGTATTAAACTCTTTAAAAGCTTCACTTTAAATTTAAGGGTAGGGAGAGGGACCCTACCTCAAGGTGTATCCATCTGTCCACACCGGCTCTTGGTGCTTTCTAACTAAGATCCGCCTAAGCTCCGGCAACCCGTAACCAACCCGAATGCCTAATGCACAAGGAAAAACATAATAGGAGCTCTTTAACAACCTAAGACATCAAAAAAAGAGGATGCAGAAACATTAAATGGGCAAATCCCATACCTTAGAAACAACACGGTGGGCTGAAACAACCGCAATCCACCTCTCCTTCGGCGGCAGACATCATTCGCACAACAACGTGGTCCCAAGGGACCCTCCGCATAACCGAAGAAGAAAGGAATCAAAAGAAAAATGATTAAAAAACAAACCCTAAACATAGGTGGTTCGGCCCAATTGAATTAGGGCAAGGAGGAGCCCTAAAATCGGCCAAGAGGAGAGGAGGAAGGAGGGTGGAGACTTACCTCTGAGATTCGAAGGAGGAATCGCCAAGAACGGGGGAGGAAAAAGTAGGTGCTATGGAGGGGGCTCGCGTGCGGCTCACAGAAGAGGAGGGTGTTGCATGACGGTTGAGTGAGTGTGTGGGAGAGATAGATTTGATTTTTTTTATTTTAATTTTAATTTTAATTAAAAACTTAAAACATACCCGAGCACACTGTTTGACCCGCACGGTTTTCCAAACCATGTGCAAACCATGCGGAGTCCTCTGCTTCCAAGAGATCTCCCGCACGGTCTAGGCACACAGTTTGGGGAAACTGTGTGCAGCCTATGTGCACGCCACTATCCACCAGATTTGGGCCGCACGGTTTAGGCCACACGGCTTGGTCAGCCCGTGCGCCAACCTTGCGCCCTCCGCATCCCTTTAAAGAACTGGGATCCGTCACTTCTAAAACCCCTCGAGCCACTGGGGAATCTTAACGGGCATTATACCATGTCCAAAAACATTAAAAAAGGTTTAAACCTTCGAAAACACGTTCTGAAGCCCGATTATAAAAATGATCGGTTCAGCAATTCAAAAAAGTTCAATTTCCCCCACTTTTAACCGGGTTCAAAACATGGGTCAATACAACCTTCCAACCATAGAACTTCTCATCCCCGAGAAGCCATCGGGAAAAACACACACCTCACTCGACCTAAAAGGGTTGGGAAGCTTCGTTCAAATGATCGTGTTGCATTTCCGAATGTCCCACGCACCCTCGAACATTCACTTAAGCACACAACACTTAAACCATCAACACCCGAGACAACGCTCGTTTTCTAACCAAAACACCCAGACGACTCTTACTCGATCTCGTCATACCAGAGACTCAATCTCATCGTCATCTCGCCAAGCATCCATCCACTGGTACTTCCAACCACAGGTTTTTAACGTTAATGGCCAAGACTCAAACCACATCTCCACCACCTTTTGAACTATGTTTCAACAGCACGCTCTAAGAGTTCCAATGATGCACCTAGCGTGATTTTGAAATGATCAAACGGTCGATTACCCTATAGACCTCTAAAACCAAGTCGAAAAGAGTCAAGCCACTTCAAATGACTATTCAAGAAGACACACGGCTTAGACGACTGGCGTTTTATAAGATGGACAATGATGCCTTCTCCCAAGGCATCTCACACTTACCACGAAAACATTCACTGATGCTCATACCTGACTCCCGGTGACGTCTCTAAGATCAAACCATGAGGGAAACCATGCATCCCACATGAAACACCGGAAGTGAACAACCAACCAAGCTCAACAACTTTTTAAATCATTAACGTGGCGTAAGACCGACGCTATCTTAGTGCATCCAGGACAAAGTCGAGATAGGGGGCATGATTGTCAAAGAGCATAGTACTCCCAGAGGATTAAAACCGGATTCCAGTTATTCATACCCAAAAACTGGAAACAAGATCAGTCGAACCACCCTTGGTCAACTCTAAAGAAGAAACACGGCTTCACCTGCTAACACATCCATATTCAAAACCGATCATAATGCCTCTCTCCCGTACAATGCATTTTGAGATTTTTTACGATTTACCACTAAAGTCCTCCACGACCAATGATTTTTCTTAAAAGGGGTTGCATACACCGCCAAAAAGATCAAATTCATGCTGCCGAGCAACCATAGATGCATAAGGACACCTGCAAGACCTAAAGGCATTCAAACAAACCCGACCATTCCCAAATGGTCCTTTTTGACATGTTCCTTCTACCCAAAAGAACACACTTTACTCATTCGGCATGACTCTTTCCACCTTAGAAGGGCCGGCTTCATCAATGGGAGAAATACAAGCTGCTCATAAGAATACTTGTTCATAACGATTAAATGGATGTGTGTCGCTCATCTGAGCCACGATCACCACGTTGAAATGCATAAGAAAACTAAAGCAACAAGGGAGGCATGTCACCCACCCGAGTCTCTCAAAAATCATCCTGAGCATTGGGACAACTTGACTCTCAAACGCTCAAGTCAGTCTACCACGGAGATGCCCCAAGACCGTAAACAGCAGCGCAAGAGATATATCCAAACATTGCATTGCCCCATACGATGATTCGCTTGGATGATGACATTTTAAGTCATCCATTTATACACATTGAAGAATGTTTCCAATGACCAACAAGGTGAATGACCATGCCCGGGGCATGTCTAACCAACTGATACAGAGCATTACCCAATTCTCAATCCCTTAACAAGATCAAAAGTAGCATGACTACCTGTCCGAACATGTGTGTAATTAGAACTAGAATTCCTACATGGGACAATGGTACCCAAATTGTACCAAAAATGAAAATGTTCACCGAACAAGCCAAGAAAACAAGCTCTAAGGGAACTACCTACCACGGGATGGCCCCTCAAGAAAAAAACCATTGACCCAAGCACTTGGTCACGGCCAACAAAAGTAATTGGGCTCAAAGCCTAACATTAAACGTTATTGCTAAAAGAAAACTACCTACGGAAAACATGTAAGGTTCCGCTCCAAAGCACTCACAAGAAAGGATTAACTTACCCTCACACGAGGTTTCAAAAAAGGACACCACTACAGGTACCTTTTTCCATTCCCTTTATATTTATTCATATTCATCATTTAGTAACTTTATAATATTAAATATAACACATCAAGTACTCCTTTTTTCAAACAAAAATTCACTTGGCACTTGTTCAATTTGTCAAACAGTTCAAAGCACAACAGGCAAGTTTCAACCAACTTCCTTTTAACAACTAGGCGACCTACGAGGGTCCTAACAATCCAAAAAATTTCATATCAAAATCAAACAACTTTTACACCTATAAACAACACACAAAGCATCCTTCCATTACATTCCTTATGGGTTTCCATTTCCCAACCCATGAAGCACCCATACACTCCATGAATTGGAAATTGGATCCCATTAAACAAAATAGATCACATTTCAGAAATTAACATGCTCAAAGAAATCATTCAGTCTTACGGGTGGCCACATACCAATTTGTAAAGTTCCCATACACTTTACAGTTTGGCATTTGGATCCCCTAAAAAACACATATCATTTTACTATTAATGTTTTAGCAGCCCTTTTTCAGAAATCTGATTACACAGGTTACCCTTTCCCAGCTATAAGGTGCCCATGCACCTTACAACTGAAAATTTTCTCATGTCTTAACCACAATCACTTAATTTATCAAAAGAAATCAATTTCATTTTTTATCAAAAATAGCATGTTATCGTAAGAAGAAACAGAGAACATGCTATATCACATAAGCATAGAATAACTACCACAGAACCTATCTCAACATTAGGCATTACTAATTCATCCTAGATGGCATGGAATGTGATTTCTAACAATGTGTCTATATGATGCCTGATATGGAATACCCTCATATCATCAGGTTTCAATAGAAATCGATCCCAAATTTCATCAATAATATCAACAGAAAACATGTGTTTCACCCAATGGTAAATGAAAATCAACATTAATAATCAAAATCATTAAAATAATAATTGCATTCAAGGCGGTTTGGGTTTTCCCTGTGCACAGGGTGGCAAATCCCAGACACAGCTCATTACAAAATTCCAATTCCTTCATATCCCTGTCAAATGTCACCAAACAGTAAAAAAAATCAGAAGAGAAAACTCAATTGATACGACTTTGTAATGTCCTGGCCCAGCTCACTATCGAACCAGTGGCCGGACCGATCGCCACATGGCATCAAGCGCGTCTTCCCATACGCCAGAGGCTGCCAACTAGTAGTGAGGGTATCAGGAGGTTATAATGGGGAGACTATAACCTCTTATCAGAGTTTCATAGAGGTATTATCAGAGTGAAACACACAAGAAGCAGAATCTGTAATAGATAAACACTGAACAATAGCAACGAAAGACAAATAGTGATCATTTATATAAATGGTGTAAAACTCCACTTGTCAGAAATATAGGGATGATGATATAGATATGGAAATCCGTAAACAATATAGAAAGCTTTCAATATAATACAAAAGAAATGAAGAAAAGACAGCAAATCCCAACATGCGATCTCCTGAGCTTCCCAAGCCCCCACTTGGTCCTTTTCTCCTAACTCCCCGTGTACAAATATCACAGTGGGCAACCTAGGTCCTGCATGAAAGAAGTTCTAGTCTGGTACCCCAGTGCAATGGAGGCCTGAGTAGGGTGTGAGATATAAATCTCAGTAGGTCGGCACCACCGGTGTCCAACCCAATCCAGACAGTGTAATAGTAATTTAAGCATTAAGCAGGTAGAGCATGATTCAATAAACAAAACAATAAAGAATAGAAACACTTGTCCTGGTTTCCCCAGAGGAAATCTGATAGCTATACCAGCTTCGGCTCGTTGCCGGTAAAGTAACCTGATCATGTCACCTTACATATATATATATATATATATATATAATACGTTGGGTAGGACCGGTACGGAACTCATGAACTTCCTTAACCCAGGAGCAGCGCTCTCAATCCTACTCCTGGCGCAACCTTGGGGAAGATCTCATGGACTATCCCTGGCCCGATGGCTCAATAATGATTCAAGGAATATATATATATATATATATATATATATATATAATACGTTGGGTAGGACTGGGACAGAACTCACAGACGTCCTTAACCTAGGAGCAGCGCTCTTGATCCTACTCTTGGACCAACCTTCAGGAAGCTCTAATGGTCTATCCCCGGCCCGAAGGCTTAATAATGATTCAATGAACACATATATATATAATACGTTGGGTAGTACTGGGACGGAACTCACAGAAGTCCTTAACCCAGGAGCAGCACTCTCGATCCTACTCCTGGCCCAACCTTGGGGAAGCTTTCACGGTCTATCCCCGTCCCAAAGGATTAATAATGATTCAAGGAATATATATATATATATATATATATATATATATATAATACATTGGGTAGGAATGGGACAGAACTCACATGAGTCCTTAACCCAAGCGCAATGCTCTCGATCCTACCCCTGGCCCAACGTTGGGGAAGCTCTCATGGTCTATCCCCGGCCCGAAGGTTTATGAATGATTCAAGGGAGCTCTCACAGTCTACCCTTATCACACAGCTGTAACATAGGGGAGCTCTCACGGTCTTCCCCTGGCCCGAAGCATTATTAGTCAATTATAGGAGCTCTCACGGTGTGCCCTTATCCCGAAGCCATATCATAGGGGAGCTCTAACAGTCCACCCCTGGCCTGAAGCTTTATCATTCAATAGTATAGGTTATAAGATTACACTTCTTATAAGATTAATATAAATAAAACATGGTATTTCCATCTCACAATATCACATGATCACATAATTTTCATATTGATATAAGGTACATGAGACAACCCGCTCATGTACAGTATTTTCTAACCCCCAGTTCATTCTTTATACCTTTCCTTTTCATTTCAAAGACGTATAAGGATTTTCAATGCATTAAGAGGTGATGAGGACTACTCCTAGGTAATTCACACTCACCAGACCCGTTCCATTAACATAATTCGTGCTTATTCCATTATCCTAAGGCATGGTCTTACCACCCTAATCTATTTCATTCAAGTTTAACCAATTCATCAAAAGAATAAAACTGTTATGCTTTAACCATTTAGTAAAATTCAAAGTAAACATGACAACATCGACTATCACCAAAGCCTAACAGGAATCCCGCAGGCAGCTATAAGAATCTACTTCCTACTTTTATCTTGAAGACGACACACCTATTATCGAGGGGTTTTATTATTAAATTGTTAGTTTAATTACCGGACAACCATTTTATCTTATTCCTGCAATTCACAGTCTTTTCATAGAAGCACTTATCCAAGACTAACTTTCATAATTAAAATAATAAAAAAATAAGTATTAAACTCTTTAAAAGCTTCACATTAAATTAGAGGGCGAGGAGAGGGACCCTACCTCAAGGTGGATCCATCCGTCCACACCGGCTCTTGGTGCTTTCTAACTAAGAGCCACCTAAGCTCCAGCAACCCAAAACCAACCCGAAATCCTAACGCACAAGGAAAAACATACCAGGATCTCTTTAACAACCTAAGACATCAAAAAAAAGAGGATGCGAAAATATTAAACGGAGAAAACCCTTACCTCAGAAACAACCTTGTGGACCGAAACAACCGCATTCCACCACACCTTCGGCGGCAGACAACATACGCACAACAAGGAGGTCCCGAGGGACCCTCCGCATAACCCAAGAACAAAAGAACCAAAATAAAAACGAATCAAAAACAAACCATAAACCTAGGGGGTTCGGCCAAATGGAATTAGGGCAAGGAGGAGCCCTAAAATCGGCCAAGTGGAGAGGAGGAAGGAGGGAGGAGAGTTACCGCTAAGATTCGAAGAACGAATCGCCAAGAACGGAGGAGGAAGGAGGAGGCGTCGTGGAGGGGGCTCAGACGAGGCTCACTGGAGAGGAGGGGGCTATGTGCGGGTTGAGTGAGGGTGAGGGAGAGATATATTAGGTTTTTATTTATTTTATTTTGTTTTTATGTTAATTTTAATTAAAACCCTAAAACATACCCGAGCACATGGTTTGACCCACACGATTTTCCGAACCGTGCGCAAACCGTGCGGAGTCCTCTGCCTCCAAGAGGTCTCCCGCACGGGCTATGCACATCGTTTCGGGAAACCGTGCGCAGCCCATGCACACACGACTGTCCACCAGATTTGGGCCGCACAGTTTAGGCCACACGGCTAGGTCAGCCTGTGCGCCAACCGTGCACCCTCTACAGCCTTTTAAAGAACTGGGGTTCGTCGCTTCCGAAACCCCTCAGGCCACCCGGGAAACTTAACGGGCAATAGTCCTTGTCCAAAAACATTAAAAAGAAGGTTTCAAACCTTAAAAACCTTTTTCAGAAGCCCGATTCTAAAAAATACAAGTTCAACAATTGAAAAAAGTTCAATTTCCCCCACTTTTTAACCAGGTTCAAAATGCGGGTCATTACAGTTTTAGAATGCAAAGAATAATCAAAGGTATAAAATGATTCTAATGTAGTGACATGGGGTGGCACACCACCTAGAGAGGAGGGGTATAGATGCACATTAGGAGAGGAGAGGTAGGGAATAAAAAAAGAAAAAAAGAAAAAATAATACAAGGAAAAAATAAAATAAGGTAAATAAAAAAATTAAAGGGAAGGAAAAATAAATAACAAAATAATAAAATTTTGTTAAGCCCATTTTTTACACTTTTCATTTGAAGATTTTTATGTTATTATATTATTTTTATTTATGTATTATTTCGTTTGATTTGATTACATTTATATTATTTCTATCAATCCTTCTAATAACATTTAACTTGAATATATTGTCATTTCATGGTGTATTATATCACATAATTTCTGTATAACCCTTAAAATATTTATTTACTACTCAGAACCCATGTCAAACCATATAAGCATATTCCCTTGTTCTCATTAAGTAATTGGACCAAAAAATTAAAATTTCCACGGCTTGGTTAAATCTAGGATGTTATATTCTGCCTTAAAAGGTATTAAACCTACATTTAAAAAAATATCTTTTTTTCCAATAATTGGATTTATTCTTATCTATTTAATATAAAACGAATAGGAAGAATGTGAAATAATAGATTAAATATATAATATATAAATTACATTAAAAACATTAAACATGATTTTCAAATTTATTGTGATAAAATATGACTTTTCATAGAAAATATATGTTTTTAAAAGGAATTTATTTATTTTCAAATTGCTATTTCTAACATTAATAGTTAATTGGAAGAAAAAGGATTAATGTTTTGTCATCTGTAAACCATATATCTATAATTTACATTATATTATTTGTAACCTCAATTTTAATGGAAGTGGTGAAATTATAATAATATTATAATAATATAATTAATTTGTTATTAGTGTTTGGTAAAACTCTATCTTTTAAGTAATGAAGGCTATTGAATGAAATTGTAGAGACCTGAAGCTTGATGTACATGGACATTACATTACTTTTTCATAATATTTAGTACATAACAAAAACACACACACAAGGATCGTAATAGTTTAGTGTATTTGGAAACTCGGAATATAATCTTCTAATCGTGGTTAATGATCTTCAACATCTCCCATAAATATCTTCCTTTTTTTTACCTAAAACCATTATTTATATCCTGAGGAAAATAAAACATAAAAGGTTGAGCTCAAATGCTCAGTAAGGATAAAAAAAAGAAATATCAATCACATCATTTTCATAAGAACATAACATTTTGGAAATCTTAACCTGCAAAAGAGTGCATAATTTCATAACATGTGATAAATCATAGAAGTGAAATGAAATCCCAATAATCATAACTTAAAACTTGAAACATTGTGGCATACACACATAATCATAGAGAATCATATCTTATTAGTCAAGACTCATTTCCAAGACTATCTTAGTGGACAAAGTCCATTTCTAAACCGAGTCAACCTCGTTTCAGTCCTGTTTCACTCAACCGGTATAACCTACCGTTTCAGCCATGTCTATCTAATGAGACATAAAATCATTACCCAATGCATTGGAGGGAGATATAGGTCCCACCCATCTCATAATGATACCATTCTTATGTGTTCCACAAAATCATAAACCATACATCATAACATAACCAATGTAATAAAAATGGGAATCTTAAACATCATGACATCATAAAACAATTCATATAAGATAAAGGAATTCATAAAAATAATTCCATCACAAAATAATCAAATCAATGTAATAATAGGGATAGAAACAGAACCCTATATTATCTTAGATGGAAAATAATTTTGATAAAACACTTGAACTCCATTCTTGAGGAAAATATACTTTCTACTTCAAAAAAAATTTCCTTTCTTAACATGTCATAAAATTTTAAACTAAAAGAATTTGATTAAAAATAAACTTGAAAACTTGTAAAGTAATATTTTTGGAGATAATGTTTTGAAAATCCATTCATGCTGTATAAGTTAAAAAAACATTTTTCGTACTTTTGTTGGAAAAGTCAAAAAGTACCTCGTACGAAAAACGACAAAGGATACCTTTCATATATTTTACTAAAAACTCACTGAAGGGTAAAATTGGATTTAAAAAATTATCAGTGGATGGAAATAATATTACATATTGAGGAAACACAGATTTCGATGATAAAATACACCCCAGTAAATACTAAAGTATAAACAATCTCGGATAAAATGAGAATGTGATATTTCCCTTACCTTTGGTCCGATATGCTTTGTACATGTCCGAACCTCCTGTATAATGATTTAAATAATGTTATTTACTTATTACAGAATCATAATTATTTTTATGATATCATATATGGTCATATTATTAGCTTATTATTAGTAATATTTCATTACTACTTGTTATTCGAGTGTTTATTACTTTTTGTTCTTATGCGTGTTTTGTCGAATAAATTTGTATTATTCTATTTAGGTTATAGATGCATCTTTTAAAGAATGGTATTAGTGTAATATATATCATATTCATTCATTCAATTAATTTATATAATCATTATGAAATGAAGATCATGTAGAACGAGTCGCATCACATCGTGGAGACGGTATTCCGTACGTACGCACGAGTGATGATATCATTCCTATGATCGTGGAATTGTATTGGAGTGTAAGTATACTATTTCAGAATCAATATCACTTTATAATAGTAATATATAGTCATTATTTACACCATTATACCCATCCAAGTAAGGTGGTGGTGGAAAATAGATTACACCACGACGTGGAGACGGTATTCCGTAAGTACGCATGCGCAGTGATTTTTTTTCCGTAGGATGGATATGTGGTGAAATAGGGTTGTTTCATACTTATAATAACATATCAGTATATGAGTGATACTGATGTTATTACTTCATAATGAAAAAACTAAATAAGAATAAGTGTAAGAAGATATAAAGTTGAAAGAATCGGTAATGGACATTACCTCTTCTTTGAAGTGCTTCTTTGAGGCCTTATTTTAGGGCACTAAAATAGGACTTTGAAGAAGACCAGAACCTCTAGGATGTTTCTAGGGAAGTGGAGAGAAGAAATTTACAGGGTTTGTCCGATCTTGAAGGCTCAATGTGGTGTAAGGAAGAGGGGGAGGAGGTGCCCTTTTATAAGGGAGGAGAGGGGCACCTTTGGAATAACTAAAAATATTATTATATTGTAAAGTCAAGTTCGGTTTTAAATAGCTCCAAATTGAGTTATTTCAAAGATAAGGTGGGTATGGGTCTAAATAATCTCATCCAATAGAATTTAAACAAGTTTAGGTCATTATATTAACCTTATATTTTAGTTTTAACTCTTAGTTAATTAGATTGACATTTACCATGCCACTTTGTATTTGTATATTATATAGTTAATAAACATACCATATACATCCAAGCGACCCCCAAGTTGTGTTTTATAAATATATATAACCTTATATAAG
This sequence comes from Viscum album, assembly GCA_963277665.1. Taxonomy (NCBI): domain Eukaryota; kingdom Viridiplantae; phylum Streptophyta; class Magnoliopsida; order Santalales; family Viscaceae; genus Viscum; species Viscum album. The sequence goes on from OY728160.1 coordinate 574,069,903, forward strand.
TCATTTGGCCGATCCTTAGATTTTTAGGAATAAAATAACAATTAATAATATAATGTTTATTTTAAAACCTATTTTATGTCAATTTTGACACTATTCAATAGTTGATTTTTTTGAAACTCATAACAGAATGAATACTTCGACCAAAGTTAATTAAATCAATCCTAACATGTCATATTAACCTATAAAATTAGTTTAGTTCATAAAGAGTCTCAAATTATATTTATTTGGGTATTTATAACAACACATATGTCAATATTTCATTAATAAGATAATTACTGCATCATCGTTGTGTCATAAATAAATTAACTTATTTAGTGTCTAAAAATTAAAAATAAAACACCATTATGTAAGAAATCTTTTTAGCTTTCTAATTAATATTTATAGTCGATTTTATATTATGTATAACCGCATATTAAAAATGATTTACGTATTAAACTTTGATTTTATCTATTTCAACCCTTCTTTAAATAAATTAATAATAAATGTCCTAATCTAATCCAAGTGGGCCTAAATGGTCATATTTTATTCCTAAGGTTTTTTTGTTCGAATTACAATTGTTAAATAGAATTATAATATGTGTTAGGGTAATAATAATATCATTTTTACCCTTAATTACCCTATTTACTTTTAACCGTGGAAAAAAAGTAAAAAGTTACTATTCACCAAAAATTATTTTCATCTCATTGAACCACATTTTAGTCCTTGATATTAACTGTGTCTCTCGGTTTTTCGAAATTCTACTCACAGAAGCGGTAAAATTAAGTTTTATGAAAAATTCAGTTTTTTTAACTACCACTTAGTGGTTTCACTATTCATCAAAAAATGAAGGTTTCAAGAAAAATACCAAAAATTAGATCTAAGATATATTAGATATTATGAATTCAAAAATGATGTATACTTTGTCAAATTCAAAACATATCAGTTGTATTAATTAATTTAAAAATTAATTCCCGTCGTCAAAACAAATAGCATGTTCTTAAGAGATAATAACTATCAAAAGATTGACACTTGTTTATGACTGGTTTAAATGTGAAATTACATCCAATGACCAGCATTGTATTAAATTGTAAAAATATATTCTAAATATACTTTAAAACCACTCAAATTAATAATTTATCACTATTAATTATTTCGATTAGAAAAGTTGTTTTTAATTATAATTTAGTAATTTTCACTATTCATCAGAATATGAAAGTTATCCGAAAAGTACCAAAATTTCACCCTAAGCTAATTTCGATATTCCGAATCCAAAAATGAAGACCATTTTGAAAAATAATATTTACAAAATTTCAAAAAGTGGTTATTACTATTCATAACAGCTAGTTTTAATAATATTTTAATAGCATATTGTTCTTTAGTAAAACTCGTTATTGCGTACTACACACGCTATCGAGGAAGGTCACGATTGCGTGTAATTTAAGGCAAGTCAAGGATGTGTGTTGTGCAAGCTCATTTTGGTATATCGTACAACACAAGACATTAATGAATTTAAAAAGAATATTTTTTCATAAAATCTCGGGCTGTTACAAAAATCATCATTGACTTTACCATCAGAAAACATTGGATTTTATATTCCACAATCTAATAATTTTTTTGTGTATAGTAAATGGTTATATTGGTATTACTAATAAATTTTTCATAACAAGGTGTATCATGTAACAAAATACATTAATGAAAATTAACATATTTAGAATAACCATTAAAAATAGAGGCTATTACATTATACCCCATTATAATGAATTGATCCATTGAAATTCATGTAGGTAATAAAAAGTTTAATAAATTTGTTTTTTCAAATAACTCCACATCATAAAAATTAGTACTAAAATAATATTTTCAAAAATGATACTATAAAACATAATTTTTCCCATATGTATCTCATAAATGGATTTACACAATGTAAAACATATATGGCATGTGAAAATTTAGAGATGGTTCAAAGGCATAAATAATTATTGAGAGTGATAAAGATCTCTTATCAAAATAATGTGGGTAATATATTGAAGGATAAAACCTAAAAACTAATTATGTAAAAAATTTAAAAAGGTTAATTAATTTTATCAAAATGATTATATAAATAAATAATTTAATTTAAATATCCATTTCTTAATGTTGTTAAATATTAACAAGGATATATACTTACTATATTTCATTCTATTTTATATTATCAATCCCCCCTTTGGTTGTGCCTTAACCAATTTTGGATTCATCTCTAAATCTAATAATGAAGTTGAATTTGTATTTCCAAAAGAACTAATTGATCATATGATACATAAAGGATGATAATTCATTTCATATATATTTATTTATAATAATAAAATGGTTATCTTAGTTTAAACAATATGAATGAATCCACTTATAGAGGGGCAATACATTAATTTTAATACACACATCCAATGTAAAACAAAAACCATTTTATAATCATTTAACCACATAAAACTCATGAAATATGAATATTAAAAAAATTATATAATGAAACAAAATTTCTCAAAATTATATTAACATTGACCCCCATATATCGTAATGTAACTCTTTTTTTCCATATAACAACGACATGAATGACTTCATCATGTATTATCCTTAAAAATGGAGAAAACCTAAATTTCATAAAATTGAACTAATAGCATATATAATTATTAATTCTTCACATAAGAAATAAAATTATTATAGATATTACTAAAATACCAAAATGTAATAAATTTCAACAATGATAATAGAAAACACTATTCATTAAATAAAATATTAGTTCTAATGTCATTGAAACTATCCTAATTACCTTATCCATATTAATCATCACTTCATCTAAGGAAAACAAAATTTTCCAAACATTAGAAACAATGCTAGGGTTACATTACCTTGATCAAAATATCATTGTTCAATTAAATCATTTTTATTTTTCATTATAATGATTTAATATATTTTTGGAAATACAAAATGAAAAATATATAATTAGTTATTTATAAAATACAATTAATTAATTCCAATAAATACTAATATCAATCATACCACTTATTTCTCAAAACATTATCAAGGTTTCATCATATTATTCATTAATAACCTTTTTATAAAATACCATATATGAATCATTTATTAGAATTAATCAAACTAAATATAATCTTCATTATATATAGTACTGATATATTACATCATATATTTCATATTTCTCATGTGATGTATTCACATATTATGTAAGATGAATAATCTTAAAACCATGCTGGTTTATAATATTGTTCTAACATAAGAAATCATACTGCAACCAACAAAATTTATTGAAGAAAAAAAAATATTATTAAAAATTACATATTGGATATTTAAATAATGAAACCTTATTTAAAATATGTGTAGCCTTATACTTTTTACATATCATGCATGATCACATTAAACATAAATCCATAATTATGGTTCAAAAATTTATTATGAATTTCCTAATAATTTCTTCTAAGAGTGTCTAACTGGGTGTGTAGCAAGCCCCATTGTCATTTACATGTTCCAAATCTATTCTAGCTCAATGCAGTGTGTTTAGGTTTTCCACCCCTATGTAAATATATTCTAGAATCACATAAACTTGTACTATATCGATATGTATTTTATTTATGATAATACAATCACAATTATGGACCAGAATTCTAGGAAATTTTCCTAATCATTGTCCCACCCTTAAAATTATCCTTACATACGTCACTAGAAATATCATCTAAAATATTATGTCCGATCTCACTAATGTTTTCTCATCCTCATTTACACATGTTTAATAAACCTATCATTTGATTCCAACAATAGGGACCATATCTTAACATAATTGTATTATAAATCATTTTAGATGAATTTTCTACTCGTTTCAAAGGTACATTACCATGGGTGGTTGTAAAGACCCGCCAATTCTCACTGGATTGAGAGTACAACAAGTCATTACTAGGCCTTAAAAAACATCCCCAAGATGCCCATGGCATGCAATAAATGTCGAAGGCTTTCAAATAAATGTGGGTGATGATTTACCCTTTAAGAAATAATCCAATAAACCTACTAACAGTAACCAAACATTCCCTATATGATGCATGAATAAATGGAAGGCAACTCAATAACAACATGTATCTCACAACCACATCAAAGTATGAAACGATGGAAGAATAACTACGAATCAATGAACACAATAGTTAAACCACACAGGACTCTCCAAATATCTCATGAATCCATGGTTCAAAAGATACAATATAAAAAATCCCTAAATAGACAATATATCATGAGGTACTACTAAACACGTGTGAAACATTACCTTTTCCATTGTCCCAGAACATAACATCTACAAAAGCACCAATGTGCTGAAGCAGGGGTGAGTATAAAACTCGGTAGGTTTTCCCCAATGACTTCCCTACACATGCCACTAGGATAGCAGAGTTTGCAACAATTATATAAAATAGTTTTTATAAAACAAATTCTCAAAAACCATTTATAACTAAATATAAACAACTATCAAAAAACATTCATTACAAAAAGCATACAAGTGCTATTGAAACCAATTTTCCCACCTTGATATTTTTTCTGAAAAATAAATAAACAATCATTTCAACCATTTAAAAATATCTTTTTAACAGCATACCCAACCATTCCTCGAACCCATGTAACCAACCATGCATGCTACTTTAGGAAAATTCCATACTCATGAGTGGTTTCTCATCGATCTACCAAGTCATCACAAGCTAATTGTTTCCCATGTTCCATTAACCCTTTTGGAACCGAGTACATGGTAATATTTTAACCAAGCCCCATGTATGAAATTACCTTGTGACATTAATCCATTGGCACTGAGAAAAATGGAATATTTCAGAAAATCCCCATATATGCAACATGAAAACACAACAAATATTTTCAAAGATAATGCAAATACAAACATTTCAAAAAAAAAAATTTTTATTGAAAAACATTTCCATCAAAACCATTTCAATTCCAAACCATTTCAATTCCAAACCATATCAATAAAAATCCATTTTTATTTAAGATAATTTCTTTTGAAAACCCATTTTTATCAACAATTTACCAATTCCAGAAAATACATAATTTAAAATCATTATTTTTAATTCATGAAACGAAACCCTCTTTCAACAACTATTCACCAAGATCACGCAATTTAAAAAAACCATAAATCATAATTAATGAAGTTTTTTTCCATTCATTTCATAATCAATAAATAAATTTGAATCTAATCCAATTAATTCTAGCAATAGATGATGATATTGAAGCCACCTACCTTGATGGTTTTGACGAAACTTTGACAATAGACAAAGAATGCACGAGAAAGCGGGTCGAATCTCCATGAACGACCTTAGTTATATTATCCTAGAAAGATCACGACTCAACGTTGAATTATTTGGAATCCAAAAACATAGATCAACCCACTATAGATTCAGATCTAAGAATTAATGGTGATCAGTGTGGAAGATCTATGAATATCTAAGAAAACATGACAAATCTAGAAAGAATGGTGACATACCTCAAGTATCGGACTGGAAATCACCAAGGGAAGTCTCTCGGATGGGTCCAAATAGTGTGGGGGAAGGTTATCAAGTATTATAGGGAGAGTAATATCAAAATATGGGCGTTTGGATGCCAATCCAAAATATATGGAGCAAAAATGAGTAAGCTCCTTTAAAATAAGATCTAGATTTGACCTCTGTGCATGGTTTGACCACACGGTTTGACCACGCGGTTTGGGGCAACAGTGTATGGATCGTGCGACCTTCCTTCATTTCCCAACACTCTTTATTAAACCCCAAAACTATCCCATAATTAACCTATACCCTTTTATGGAAACACATTTTTTATGGAAACATCCCACTTTATGGAAACTCCCCACTTTATGGAAACAACCCCGATTATGGAAACACCCCACATTATGGAAACAAAACACATTATGGAAACACCCAACATAATGGACACTCTCAATATTATCTAAACTCTCTATTTAATGGAAAAACTCTATTTAATTGAAAATCTCTATTTTATACACACCAAATTAAGAAAATGTGAGGAAATGGGATATGTACCTAAAACCAAGGGCTACTACATTCTCCCCACCATTGTTATTTCTTCCCTTAGAAAGTAGAAAATCCTCAATGGCCAATAAAAAGTTCTAGCCACTACTCTATCATTTCCTTCTCATTTTCCCAAGTATCTTCTTGAATATAACTATGCTTCAATAAGACCCACATTAGGATGATGCTTTTCTAATTCCATACTTTCTCTAGTTTATCCATGATTTGCATTGGGATATTTATCAGAGATGAATCTGGATCTAGCTCAACGTGATCCCATTTGATCACATGGTTAGGATCAGGGTGATACTTTCTCAACTAGGATACATGGGGCACATTATGCACTGAACTAAACCATGGGGGTAATTCCATATGATATTCCACCTGTCCATCCTATTTTGGTATCTCAAAAGGCCCAATGTAACTAATAGATGACTTTCCCTACTTCCTGAAGCGACGATATCCAAGCCTTGGAGAGATCCTTAAGAAGGCATTATCACCCACAACAAATGACAAGGCTCTACGATAATGATCTGCATAAGATTTCAAATGACTATGAGACATCTCCATCCTCTTTCTAATCAACCATAACTTCTCCTTTTTTTCTTGGACAAGGTTTGGCCCGACTTGTCAAGTTTCACCCATTTCTACCCAGCATAGTGGAGAACGACAAGGACGCCCTTACAATACATAAAATAGAGCCATCTGTATCGAGGCTTGATAGATATTATTGTATTAGAACTCAACTAAGGGTATATGATCCTCCCATGAGCCACTAAAATCAATTACACAATCCTTCGACATGTCTTCCAATGTTTTTATCATCCGATTAGATTTCCCAACCATCTACAGAAGATATGCAATGCTCATAGTCAACTGAGTCCCCCTGGCTTGCTATAAGGATATCTAGAAACGATATTTTTACCTTGGATCTCTATCTGAGTTTATTGAAACTGGTACACCATGCCACTTTTCCACTTCTCAGATATAGATTTCTGAAAGATCCACCACCATAACAGTTTCACAGATCAGGATGAAAAGGGCCAACAAGGGTAGACGATCCACTATCTCCAAAATGGAATTGTGTCTCTGGACGGTTCATAGAATACCTGTAACAAAATACATTGATATATGATCCCATTTCCACACTGGGGTGGGAAAATATTGTAACATACCAGCTGGTCTCTGATGCTCTGTTTTAACCTGCTGACAAGTTAATCACCGCGAGAGGAACAAGGCCACCTTCCCTTTCATGTTGTTCCACCAAAACTATGCCATTAACTTCTTTTAAATCTTCAATGTACCTAGATGTACATTCCATCTTGAATAGTCTTAATAATGATGGAGTTGTTCCTGAAAAACCATAGGTACAACCATCTGATCTCTGAAACACAAAACTGAACTCCCATCCAGTTTCTATCCCTCAATGCCCCCCATTGAGTTTTGAACTTATAACCAGAAATTATGCATCAGATGTTTGTGCGTCTTTGATAATTTTATCTAAATCAATAACAAGCATTGCTAAAATGAAAACTAAAACATCACCTCAACCTTTACATTCCACGTGCATGTCAACTAAGACCGACATCAACTTACATTCATTTGATGCTTCTTTCACCAACTGAGCATATGACTTTCTACACAATGCATCTACCACTAAATTTTCGTTCCCTAGTGTGTACATCAAGTCAGAGTCAAACATTTAAAGATACTCCATCCATATACTTTTCCTAGAATTTTATTATCGTAGTGAGGAAAAGATTTTTAATATTTTGTGACACGTAAACACGGTAAATTACTATCCAACGAGATAATGTATCCATGTTTTCAAAACATGGACGACTACAACAAACTCCAAATCATCTGTTGGGTAATTATTCTCATGCACACTAAATTTCCTTGAACCATAAGATACCAAATGAACTATTTTCATGAGAACACAACAAAACCCTGATCTTGAAGCACCACAACACACCACATACCCCTGTCTTGATTCTGGCATGATCAAGATAGGGGACAATGTATACCAAACAGTGAGTTCCAGTAAAGACTTATGACATTACTCTGTGTGTTGGAATGGATCATTCTTATTTTTCATGGCTATAATTGGTGATGTTAATCATGATGAATCACACAAAAAGCGTCAGTAGTAACCATTTAGACTAAAAAAACTTCGTATCTCAAAAACAGTCTTTTGTGGCTGCCAAGACATAATGAGTTCTATATTTTTAGGCATAAGAGACACACATTTATTAGAAATGACATGGCCATGAAAAAGTACTTCTATTATCCAAAAATCACTCTTTGATAATTTTTCATGCAAAGGATGGTCTCTCAAGATTTGTAACATAGTTCCCAGGTGCACCTCATGATCAGCCCTTGACTATAAATAGACCAAAATGGCATCCCCAAAGACCAAAAAAAAGAATCTAGATATAGTTGAATTATCCGATTCATAAATTCAATGAATACGGATAGTGAATTTTTTCAACCGAAGATAATTACTATATATTTTTATAGTGGACATATCTACTTATAAATGATTTCTTTGGAATATCCTCTATCTGAACTCTCAATTCGTGATATACCATCACATGTCAAACATGGAGAACCACTGAGATCCCCATAATTGATCGAACAGATCATCAATATGTGTAATTTCATATCTGGTCTTTATTGTAACTTGGTTAATCTTATGATAATCAACACACAATCACAGATATCCATCATCCTTCTTCACGAAAAAATTCCGTACATCACATTTAGTCGTACTTGGTCGAATGAAACCCTTTATTTCGAGCTCCTATAACACCACATTCAATTCCCATAATTATTATGGTGCCATAAAATAAGATGGAAGGAAAATATTACTGGTCCCCGGAAGGAGATCAATCGTAAAATACACTTCACTAAGGGGTGGTAACATTGAGAAGTTATTAGGAATGTCATTTATAAATTGATCCACAAAAGATGGAAAACAGTTTTCCTCAGTCTCTTCCATTGATGCCTAATTCAACGCTTCCAATTGGTAAGATATTGTTCCCACAATTGGTGTCAAAAATCTATTTTCGGCCTTTTTACAATCCTCTCCCTTCTAAAGAGATGCTCGATTCCGTCCTCAGTTATAAAACTAACTCTTCTCCTATAATAGTTTATTTGATCCTTGAATGTTGTCATCCAATTTATACCTAGGATTACATCATTGACATCCATATCCAACATTGAGTAGTCACATTTTAGTTTAGCTCGATCAACAGTTATAGCACATGCTCTACACATAAAGGATTGACATTCTATTTCACCCAGAGGATTTTTTTTTTTCAAAACAGAAGGCATCATTTCTATGTTTAAACATACTGCACGAGAATAAATGAAGGAATGTGATGCACCAGTATCAAACAACACCTACACCAAGGTATAATTGAAAATAATCATACCCCTCAATGTATATGGTCCAGGGTGATCGTCAAAAATCATATACTCATCTCCATACAATTTTTTCTCCACTACATTTTTCTCCTTCTTACCATGCTGAGGTTTTACCTTATTATGGAGTCATAGAATTTCTAGAATCACAATGGCTAGTTCTGCACTACTGATGAGTCTGATTCTTCTATCCTCATATAGTCGAAGCAGACGAGGCTTGCGACACCTAAGAGGTGTCTCGAGAACAAGACATTGGGGCACTGTAACAATAGTAATAATGATGTCCCATCTTGATGCAATTATGACATGATATTGGTTGTGACATACAATCTCACTTTATGTGGTCAAGTGAACCACATTGAAAACCACCTGCTTTGCTCTGGGGTTGTGGAGGATGGTTTACTGATCTAGACGTATAGTTATGATTTTCACGTTCACCTTGGATATAGGTGTACCTATTCTTCTTGTTCTCAGCGGTTGATTTACAACTGTATCCTGTAAGTATCATCATGCCTCCAACCATAGATCCTAAGATATCACATTTATCCAAATTCTCTCTATTCACCATCCCTGTGTAATCTATAATACAAAGTATTGGAATCTTGGATCAAATGTCATGTCGTAGCCCAGATTCGATGATGCGTGCCTTCAAAGAGGCACTTGCCACATCTTCTGGTGCAAAAAGTACTAAATTTATGAACATAGCTGCATACTATGTGACAGAGAGACACACTTGTTTTAGGGTAAAGAATTATTTTGTTTTCTGGATCTCAAACTTCTGAGGATAGAATTTGTTGTTGAACAATTCTTCAATAAATTCCCATGTATTTTTTTCATCCAATTTATCTTTCACTGCTAAATCCCACCACTAACGTGCAAGATAATCGAGGATATACGTCACTAGTTTGACCTTTAACCCTACTGGTGTGTCGATTATGACGACGATGTGATTCATCCTACATAGACACACCTCAGCCTTCTTAGGTCCAAAATCTGCCTGAAAATTAGGTGGATTCTACTTCATGAACTGGATGGTATGATCCACATGTCGTGGCTCAATCCTCCAGTTCCCTATGTCCACAACTTGAAAAGCTAGGACAATACTTTGAACCAGCTCTTGGTTCAAACGTGGTTCAGTCGCAACCACATTCTCTGCAGCGTCATCGGGTTGGTTTAGATGAAGCCTTCCATAGGCTATTTTTTATGACTAACACCAAACTCCATTAATCTCACTCTCTAGAAACTGTTGGCATTGAATTTCAAATTATATCACATCAACTATCACAATATTGTTTTCCAAAACATCCATTTTCCCATGTTCAACAATTTTTTAAAACACATCACATGCTTTTCAAAATTAAACCTTTTTCAAAATACGATAAGCATTGGACTCTTCAAAATAATTCATTCGAAAACCAATTCCATTCTTTTTAAAAATTTAGCACTGTTTTTCACAACATGAATCATTCCATGAAATGATGTATGCACTTCCAGTGGGTATTCATTCCTATACAATGCATGTCATGATCGTCTCGTTGGCTAAACCCAAGATAATGAGATTTCAAAATACTAGAAGTGTCACCAAACACTTATTTACCCAACTCCCTGGTAACTTGACGTTCAGCATAAAAGGGTTATCCACATCCTTTTATGCTATACATTTCATGTTATGACAATACTACTCCTTTCTATGATTCCGACCCATGGAACAGACAAGAATGAATTTCATCTCCGAAACTAAGAACATCTATGACTACTTGTTAGGCTAGGATCGAACAACCTGATACCATTTGTAGTGAACCACCTATTCTTATTGGATTGAGGGTACAAAGGGTCATTACTAGGCCTAAATAGACATCCCCAAGATGCCCAAGGCTCACAAAAAATGTCGTAGGGTTTCAAATACAAGTGGGAAACGATTTACCCGTTATGAAATAAACCAATAATCCTACCATCCATAACCAAACATTCACTATATGATGCATGAAAAAACTGAAGACAGCTCAATAACTTCATGTATCTCACAACCACATAAAAGTAAGAAACAATAGAAGAATAACCATGAATCAAAGTACACGGCAGATACACCACACATGACACCCCAAAGACCTCATGACTTAATGATCCACAATATCCAAGCTCCAAAATCTCTTAACAGACCATACATCACGAGGTAGTGCTAAAAACGTGTAAAACATTACCTTTCCCCTTGTCCCGGAAGATAGCATCTGCGAAAGCACCAAAGTGCCAAAGCAGGGTTGCGTATAAAACTCAGTGGGTTTTACCCAGTGACTTCCCTACTCATGCCACTATGATAGAAGAGTTAGCAACATTTATATAAAATAGTTTATATAAAAAAACATCTCAAAAAACATTATAACTAAATATAAACAAGTTTCCAAAACCATTCATTACCAAAATCATACAAGTGAAATTGAAACCAATTTTGCAATCATGTTATTTTTCCAAAAGAATAACTAAACAATTTTACAACAATTTCACAATATCCCAATATCAGCATACCCAACCATTTCTCAAATCCTTGAAACCAACCATAAATGAGGAATTATGATTGTTCCATACTCATGAGTAGTTTCCCGTTGATCAACCAAGGCATCACAATGTAATTGTTTCCCATGTTCCATTAGCCCTTTGGCACTGAGCACAAGGCCATATTTCAACCAAGCCTCGTGTATGAAATTCCAATGTGCCATTAAAACTTTAGAACTGATCACAAGGTCATATTTCAACCAATCCCTATATATGAAACATGCACACATACCTCATATTCCCAAATATCATTCCAAAACAACACTTTCAGTAAAAGTACCTTTTTATTGAAAACCATTTCCATCAAAACCAATTCAATGCCAAACCGTTTCAATTCCAAAATATTTCGACAAAACTCCATTTTTATTGATAACCATTTCTGTTGATAAAAACATATTTATCAACAATTTATCAATTCTATATAATCCAAAATTTAAAATCATCATTTTAAATTCATAAAACTAAACCCCCTTGGAACAATTATTCACCAAGATTACACAATTTCACGAAAACCATAAACCATCAATAATGAAGATTTTTCCATGAATTTAACAATAAATAAACCAATTTGAATTTATTACAAATAATTTTATCATGTGGAGATAAGAGTGAATCCACCTACCTTAAAGGTTTTTACGAAACTTTAACAACATATGAAAAACGCACAAGAATGTGGGTCAATTTTCCAAGAACTGCCTTAGTTCTCTTATCCTAGCATGATCACAACCCAAATTGAGTTATTTTCCATATAAAACATATATACACCCACAATAGGTTCAGATCTGAGGAACAATGGAGATTGGATTAGAATATCTAAGTAGTTCTATGAAAACATGACAAATCCGGAAAGAATGGTGACTAATCTCAAAAATCATACTCGAAATCACCAAGGGAAGTCTCTAGGATGGATCCAAATCATGTGGGGAGGGTTCTCCAGACTTATTGGGAGAGTAATATCTAAATGGAAGCTTCTGGAAGCCAAACCAAAATATATAATTCAAAATGTGAAATCTCTTAGAAGATAGGATCTAGATTTGACCTCTGTGCAAGGTTTGACCACACGGTTTGGGCCAATCGTGTATGGATCATGAGACCTTCCTTCTTGTAACAACACTACTTATAAAACCCCCAAACTACACCGTACATTAACATTAACCTTTTTAAGGAAACACATTTTTTATGGAAACTCCCCATTTTATGGAAACAACCCACCTTATTGAAACACCACCCATTAGGGAAACAATCCTCTCATGGGAAACACCCAAATTAATGAAAACCCTATATATTAGGGAAACACTCTATTTTATTGAAACACTCTATTTTAGAGAAACTATATATTTTATGGAAACTCTATATTATTTTACACACCATATTAAAAAAACGTGATTAAAGGGGTTATATACCTGAAACCGAGTGTACTATAGTGGTAACAATATAGCATCATTGGATGTATATAACAAATTACTCTAATTTGATGAATGCTCTTCAGTGTTTCCCACAACAGACATCCCATTTATTATTTATACATAGTACATGTCTTCATAACTTTTGGAATGGAAACATTAGAATGTTTTATTATGGAAAATTAATTTGGGTATGTAAATGAGATACATGACCACAATATTAGTTTTAGGGTGTGAGAACATGATCAAAACATTTAATGATAAACCACAACATACAAATGATCATTATCTTATTCTATTTAATAAGGAATGGTTGTTTATAAGAAATATATCAAAAATTAATTAATGAACATGAGTCATGAAATCATTAAATCTGATTTAGACATTGACTTATGGAATAAATATCATTTTATAACATTGCGAACATAATATATATGAAAATTCTCACTCCTTAGGTAAACAACATGAAAACAGATACTCAGATAAACCTATGGACATGAAAGACAGATCCACACATCAAAGTATGAACATGAAATAGAGGCCCATGCCTAAAATTATAAACATTTAATCATGTTCACTCAAAACATTGTAAAAATGTAATCATCTTCATGTATATCATTCTGAACACATTATAAGATTTACTCATTACATTGGAACCAAGTAATTAGGTTCCCACATAACATTGTGAACATGTAATCAGGTTCACACATAACATTGTGAACATGTAACTTGGTTCACTAATATTATTTTGAACATGCAACCAGGTTCTCACATAACACATATAATCATGAGATATCAATCATTACCCAATACATTAAAGAGTCATTTGGTCCGACCCTTCACATAATTAATTCACACATATGTGTCCCAAAGGATTTTAAAAATTCTTAATATCTATAGCCATTAAATGATAAGGGTAATATATATATTTCATCAAATCATAACCTAAAAAATTTTATTGGTTAAATAATCATTTCATCATAGAATATATAAGGAAATTAAGTTGGTTTTGTACAAATTTTAATATGGTTATCCCCATGAAGAGAATCGGAATTCACTAATAACATGTAATCATAAATGTAAACCATTCACCGAAAGAATAAAAATTTTGTACATATATCATAACCCTAGTGGAGAATAAACATTAAATTTTATGACATTATTAAAGGAATATGTTTTTGAAATATCATATAAGACATTTAATTGATTAAAATATCATTTCCCCATTGAAAATTGATTTTCTTAATCACAAAACATTTTGAAAACTTTTTTTCTTTAAAATGTCTATGTAAACTAATTATTGAATATTTTGAAACCAATTTAATCACTTTTAAAATAATATAAAATTTTAATACTAATATTCCAAGAAATTGAGATTAAAGAATCATTTAAAAACATTTTCACAAAATTTTTATTAATGATAGTTTTGAGAGAAAACATATTCGTGACCATAGAGAGAGATAACATCAGATCCCCTTAAAAACATTTTATTAGTTATCATAAGTTGTAATGATCATAAAAATGGAATGTTTTCTTAAAGATATCATGAATAGATATATTATAGTAATGTTCCTAATATTTTATGAGATATGGATCAAATGTTCTCTTTAATGAAATAATATTTGAAAAGAATCCCAATAAAAAATGAGATTGTATCAATTGAATCTCACAAAATTGGTTACTACGAATCATAATAAACATTAGATAATAAAATTAAATTAAGTGATAATATTATAACAGTAATTATATTAATGATATAATATTTCATATGGGTTTATATAAACCACGTAAAGGAATACTAGTGCATAGCATAACATGTGTCTCAAAGAAAACAAATTGAGACAAAAAATCATTACTGATTTGGTTACTTTTTAACCATAATACCCATGAATGAATTATCATCAAATGTATTTGTCAATTACCATAAATTAATTTTTACATAATATATAAAACATTATTATTTAGTATATAATTCACATAAATGAAATTATAGTTGAATAAGGCGTAAGTCTCAAAGAAATAAAACTGAGAGTAGAAATACTCTACGATTAAGTCTTTAATTTCCTCATACAAATTAATTCCTCATATATAATAAATATAAGATTGTTATTATAAAAAAATAATCATTATGATATATATCATACCCTATATTGTTTTATTATGTCTTTTTATTAAACTTTTACTAAAAACTCAATGGTAATGTAACTTTTCAGGTAAGAACCGCTTTGATTGTCTTGTATGATGGGAAATATGATTTAATTTTAATCGATTTTGATCATGATTTTATAATTTATAGAATTTATACTATCATATAGATAAAATATATATTCAATATACATGTTTTTATAATAATATATAAATAATAGAAATTTAAAATATAATACACCATTTAGGAAGATGGTAGGTCCAACATGCGTATGAACAATGATTTAATTTTCTTATACTACTAAAATGATGAAAATAATATATATATATAAATAAATATATATATATATATTTATATGTATGTATGTATGTTATCAATATAGTAGAAATTTGATATCATATATTTGACAAATTTTTGTTTAACACATCCATATTACATTCCATGAAATTCGTAAATGAATCGGATCTCACTCCCAAAAAATGGAATGAATGAAGTTGTGTGTTATATAATCATTAAGTATGTATAGATACATAATAAATATCCTATATAACATATTAAAATAGTATTTCTATTGTTATTATCAACCATCAGTGTTTTTTATGGAAGAATAAACAGCATGAGAACACAAGGCAGGTTTCTATCATATACATGAATGATGATTTTTTCCCATTGAATGGAACTATGAGAATGTATAGGTAATAAACATCACATAAAAACATTATTTTCTAAATAATATAATATTTTTTTATAATAGTCAATATATAATAATACATTCAATTGTATATAATGAAATGAAACAAAATTTCTCTTTATAGAACATTACCTCTTATTCGGGTAACTCATTTTGGATTGCACCAAATGAATTCCATAGTGTTATATCATAATAATGTGAGTATCCTAGTATTAGAGGAGGGATGTTTTGAGATAATTAGGTTAGCTATTTATTTGAAAAAATGGTTGTTCAGTTTGAATAAGTTGGGGTGACATTATATAGTGTCTGAGGAGTTGCATTTATGTGAATAAAAAAGGTAAACAATATTGAGATGCCATGATTACACAATGATTCTAAAATAATGGTACAAATTTTGAAAAAAGATACTATATGGTAGTAATATAGTCTTAAAATGTATTTTATACATGTTTTTATGTCAATATAACCCAAATGTTTAAATTTTTCCACTATGTAAACGTGTTTTTTTCTTAATCACTATAAATAATTATTAGAATTTGCACAACATTTTTTGGAAAAAAGTTATATTGAAGGTATTATAATTTATAAATCAAATTTATTAAAAAAATGGAATCCAGTTTTAGAAATTATAATTACATTATTCTTGAATTTTTTTATAATTAATCCTAAAAATGGGATGTAACAAAATATTTTTAAATTAAAAAAGATCAAAATATTGACATTTTATATTCCCAATTTCAATGTGAAATTTGAGAGAATGACCATTATTGTATTTATAAAGGAGTAATTTATCTAATATTTTATATAACAAACATAAATATAAATTAAATATAGAAATAAGTTACATAGAAAGTCATATTTTCATTAGAATGTTTTATTTTTACTATTCATAAAAAATTATAATTTTATAGAAAAAAATTTAAACCAAAGTAAATATTAATAATAATAAATGAATTTTTTTTTAAAAAATTCAAATATCTTTTATAACTGTTTCAATTTTTTTTTCAAATAGGCTCTCCATTAATAAGTGGTAGAACTAATATTTATAAAAATGTATATTTTTATGACTGAAAGAGGATTTATGATTATGTATGGTCTATAATGCCAATAATATTAATTCATAGTAGTTTATGAAATATATAATATATAAATAAAACTAAAATAAATAATAAAATATGTATTTTTATTTGTTGATATAAAAAATGATTGTGCTTAGGAAATTGTTTTTCAGAAAATGAATTTTCTTATATTCGAATAGTTATTAGTAACACTTATAATTAATTGATAACCAAAATATTTATTTTATATACATGTGAATACCATAGTTCCATTTTTTATTTAATATTATTAATAACATCCATTACGATTTATATCTAATAACTGTAATGATATTTTAATACTAATATTGATAATATATTATAGATCAGTAAGACATAGTCTTGAATGTAATGAAAGCTGCCGAAGGAAATTGGAATTACATATAACCTAAGAATACATTTTGATGGGTTTGAAACAAGTGAAACATTGTATATAGTATACAAAAATATTAAATTGGTGTTGGATATTGTCAATTAATAACATGGGGTAGCATGTAATGTATGAAATCAATAAAATTTAACTTATTTGAAATAATTTATTTCATATAAACTCAGGGAGTTGTAGTTGGTATATTTTATGGTATTCTATAATATGATTTCATATTGTGGTGATGGGTGGGAATTCATTTGGGGTTTAATGACTCTGAATCCTCAAGAATGATTGTTCATGCATCATTCAAATGCCTTATATTATAAACTGATATTCTGAATAATGAATATTCATGAAGGGATGTAGAACCATGGATTCTTTTAGAAAATATTCTAGATTAACTTCCATGATATTACATAACAACTTGTATCATGAATGATATTTTTTACTTTGTATTCTTTATATACTATGAATTCTATGTCTATATGTATGGTTGGAATTTTGGTGGCGTAATTCATAACACAAAAGTTTGAATGGATGATTATGGAATGGGGAAAACATGCCAATGATGAATAGAAACACTCTATGTTGTTAAGTAGTTTTTACTCTATTTTTAGGTCTCACAAGGTTCATTATTCTTTTTCTAAATGGAGGAGAGAGATCTAGTATGTGGGTTATAGTCAATTATGAATAATCCCATTGAGAATACATGACTATCCATGTAAATGTTTTCACACTCTCATTAAGGGGCCATCAAAGTGTTGACAAGATTCAAATGATTAAATATTAATATGAGGTATGGAGAAAATATTTATCCAATAAGGTTTCCATAATCCAATAGATGTTTATATCATGATTGAGAAGCTCAAGCCCTACACTATGTGGTTTTGAGTCATGAGGTTTGGGCCATCAAAAGATTCAATAATATAGTGTATCATTCATTCATTGAGAAATGTTACAATACATTGTGATGTAATTTCAATGATGATGAATCCAAATGAATAGTATAGTAATGGGTACTGTAAATTATTTTCTCAGAATATTTTCCTTAAATGGATGTGGAAACTATTTTTTAAAGTTCAATAATCAATAATTGATGAACTAAAAATTCCACATAGTAAATAAAATAACTGTTTGATTTAATATTTCCATTTATGAAACCAAGAATCTTCTAGGAGAAATATATTTTTCTTGTTGTTGATATAAAACAGATCCTAGAGCTGTCCATTTGGATTTTCCTTCTTTGTAACTAATTTTATATTTGGATGAACTATGATCACAGGAGCCAAATGTACATAGGGCTCTATGAGAAGGATACAATATCGAGGAGCTAGTAGGTTTATATTAGACATAAAATAAATATATGCTGTGTATGGAGAAAATAATATTCATGAATGGATCAAACCCCCTAAAAGATCAGACATAATTTAGGGATCATGTAATCACAGTGACGATATGTGATAGATCATTACTCTAAAATTTTGACACACTAGTGGGCCAGTGCTCAAGGATCTACATTTACTAGGGCCCCAAAGAGGGACCTATGAGATTTATTGTTATTTTTATTTATTCTATAATTTTATTCAAAACAATTTGGATGAACAGTTTATAAATTAGAGACATGAAATTATCTCATGAAACAATTTTCAGGTTTTCAACCCAATAGGTTTTATCTATCTGTTACTAATATTTTATTGTCATACCATTGGGACTATAAATGGCTAATGTTAATGGTCATTTAAGTTTGAACAAATTCTATTCCATTTAATAAAATGATTCATGTAGGCTTGATATGGGGTAAAATTTATGAAGAACCAATTTATGATACCTTTTGATAAGATTACTCCAACATCAGTTTTATATAGAGATGAAAATTTTAGAAACCATGCATAAATGTTTGTGGGTCATGAAAAATGGTTTGGTAAAATCACCCATAGGATGACCGTAAACAAACTATGGTACAATGTTCCCTTGTAGTGATGTAGGGCTCACAAGGATCATAATCCCTTTTGCAGGTTACTGATGAATTTGGCAGATGGATATGAGCTAATATGCAGGAACCAGGGGCATACATTGGTATTTAAACAATATATATCTAAAATATAAGTTTCCTTTTCCAAAGGCCATGGAATATTCATTGTGATCCATGACACTCAAGACATGATACATGATTAAGGGGATGAGGTTCTTATATGATGTTTATATCACCCCATGCACTGGATTACCGGGGTCATTATCATATAGTCTTTGGATAAGGGGTGAGTATTTGTGATGGTCTACACATTTGTATAACATGTAGTGGGGGTGTATCTTCCATTTAGTTGAACATCATGAGAAAATTATGTCTTTTATATAGTTTAATATCATGTAGTGAGGATATAAGATCCAATGTGAAATTTTTTATGATATCCCTAGTGAAACCTTTCAGTAGTTAAGGGAAATTATATTTAAGATGAATTTTTAAACTATGAAAATATTTGTTGATGTGAAACTACATGTATGATCTTTTTTTTCATAGATATTTTTCATGTACATTATAATCCACCTGATGATATGGTTCATGCATAGGTAGATCGTGTTTGTTTGACTCATCCCTCTTTAAACAGTGGTATATAATTCATTTATGGATTGGTAATCATATCATTCACATTGAGTATTATAAGGATATGAATCATTCTATAATCTAATCCTTTTTGTAAATCCCCATATATAGTGTCGATTAGTATGCATAGTTGATGGGGGACTAACATAGGTAAACTGTGTCTCCCAATATGATAAATTCCCAAAAAGAGAAGGGCATAAGAATGTGATTTCAAAACAATGTTATGAAAATGGGTGTAATAGTCATATTTGTAATGTTAATGGTCTCATAATACTATTGAATATATGTGTTGTGGATTCATTAAATCATAACTCATTAATATATGAGTGAACTAGATGTTGGGACATATCTCTACAAGTCATCCATTAGAAATATAGGAAGACCTTATTCCACAAGGTTTGGAAAATATATCTTATATTTAATGGGTCCATTATATAATAATAATCCTCATTGAACAAGTTCATTTAAATGATATAAATTTCCAAAAAAAAATTGGGGGTGGGTCTTTAGGATTAGAATATCAATATTAGAAGTTTCTTACTACAATGTACTAGGATCAATGGATCCTAATGTCTAAGTAGTTTGAATATATTGACACAATATTAGGGAGCTGGTGATTTCAACTCATATATTTAATATAGGAATATGGTTCATAGAGAAAATTAGATTATATAAGTCTTTTAACACCCTAATCAATACACGATCCTTTATTAAACAAATTTTGAGATAATGGAATAAAACATGTGATTATATGTTACAAAATATAAGATGGGATGATATGTTCAATGTGAATAACATTATCTTGATGATTAATTCCATGAAATAAGGATGAATTGGTTTAGTTTAACATCATGTCCATGGGAAATGTTTCCTGATATGAGATACATCTCATATTAATTTATTATATTGTGTTTTTTGGACCCCAAAGCTCACATTATACATTATTATGATGAGAAATATAGAAAAAATGGGCCATTTATTATATTACTCAAGACTAGGTCTCTACTATCTCACAATATTGGTTATGAAGATATGTGATTAGGGGACTATTTATATCATTATATATGTTACAACATGACTATTTATTTGATATTTGGGTTCCACTATATATCTTGTTATATTATTATCAAAATATATATTGTCCAGGAATTAAAATTCCCTGTAAGGGTTCGACCCACAGACAATGATGGTAGAGAATTTTATGTAGTATTTTCCAATTAATTGAGAGTTGGGCATCACTATGTATCAAGTAATTTATAGATTCAATCAATATGAGGTTCATGATCACGAAACTATCAAAAAGGATTGAACCATATGTAAATAGGGAAATATTTAAAATTATGTATTATTGATGGACTTATGATTGGAGATATTTGTGTCACTTCAAATATTGTGATATAACGAATCAATCCATATGTATATCATGAATGAAACACTCTCTACCTTTTAATGAACATTAATATCGGGTGATATTATTTCCTTATTTTTATTGTGGATAGACATATGATTAGAGATCTGGGGGTGAATACATACCATGTGATGATAGGAATCACACCAAATGTAGTTCATAAATGAAAAAACCTTCATGCATGTCTAACGCATATATGGAGAGAAAATTTTCCAATTCATTATTGAGTGTGGACCTAGGATTTTGTATTTTTGTCTCAGTATATATTTTGGGATGGTGGGAATGAGTCCAGAAATTGTTCTTAAAGGGGAGACTCTCCATGCATGTATGCCCCATTAGGATTGGGTGGAATATTTATCATCCATTGTTATGGCATGTATAATGATTGTAGATCATGGTGTCATTATGTATCAAATTTAAAATAACATTTCATTTAATATTATTTTTTTGACGAAAGAAATATTTTCAAAAACATATTTCTTACAAAGAGTATAACTCATTTGTTTTTATGAAAACTGGTAAGGGCTTTCCAATATGATCAAGACATATCAATTCACATCTGGGTTAGCATTGTCCTCGATTCATGGTCATAAAAGAAAAATAAATAAATATTGTGGCAAGAAGTCAAATTTTATTGATGAAGACTCATGTATGACATATAACAATGCATTATTATGGCCCTCATCTGAGATAAACACTATCGATGGTTCTAGTTACCCACCACACCACCATTCATGAATTATATTTTGTTGTATTCCTGCCATAACATGATATGTAGTGACATCGTATCACTAACCCTAGCTACATCAACAATAATTAATGAGAAAGATTCTATATCTGCATTCAAATAATCTATATTTGGATAGTTTTTAATTTTATTATAATGCAAGGCTTCTTCCTTACAGCCACATGAACAATAGATCACCAATATTTCCAATCATGGGAATAGACGTAAAAATGAACTAGAACCCCCCCCCCCCCACCACCACGTTCATTGATCATACATGGCGGGGGTTTCTATTAGGATAGGGTGGAATATTTATCATTCATTGTTATGGAATGTATAATTGCTGGAGATTGCAGTGTCATTATGTATCACATTTAAATGAGAATTGATCAATACATTGTTCTAGAAATTCCTTAAATTTAATATGATGGTCTATGAATGATTAGTGTCTATATATTATGGCCAGATATAAATGTTTTTATATGGGTTTTTCTACATATCATGTTATATCATGAATCAAGACGTATTTGAATGAGAATTGATCAATACGTAGTTCTAGAAATTCATTGAATTTAATATGATGGCTTATTAATGATTAGCTTCTATATATTATGGCTAGATATAAATGTTTTTATATGTGTTTTTCTATATATAATGTTATATCAAGAATCAAGAAGCACATTGTTTTTTAGTGGGGATATTCCACATATGGAATTTACTCACACACAGGGGTGGGGCAACATTATTTTTCGTTGATATAGATAATTCTCATGTGTAGTGACTCATCTTGTGGAGTAACATTTATAGTATATTAAATACTCATGTGGTAGTGTAAAATATTGTCTTGTAGTTTAGTTCATATTACTATAGCCAGTGGTCACTTGTTGTTATAGATTATATAATAGGGGAAATGAATGATTTTAAATTTAATGTATTTCTCTAAGAACTTCTTTCGTTCCATTAAACATCAGGAGTTTATGACATATCTATCGCATAGTTTAACATCATGCGTTGAGGGATTTTTTCCTTGAAGTTTCACATCTTGTTTTTAAGAAGTATCATAATTGTTAATGTCACATGGTTTAGATAATATATTATAAATGAGAACTATGAAAAGAAAATTTTTAGAAACTTCTTTTCTATGGGGGTGTCATGTGTTAACAATACACTGTGTCCAATGAATAATATACTTTACATCAAACCTTATGTATGATTTACGCCCTTCTTATTTGTGGTTCCTCCATAGAAGATTCTTTCATAAAACCATTTGTATTTTGAGATCCAATAATGTTTCTCTAATATTTAATGAGTTGCGGTGATCCTTTTTGTTGAATTCTTATGTCATCTTATTCTGAGGGTTTAAAAGGATGTTCAGTGTACACAACCATTTCTCATTGAGAAATTCTAACTTCTAATGTGGATTTTCCTATAAATATTCATCTAATAGTTTTTCATAGATAGCTATCCCGAGTTAGGTAAAGTAATCTTATATGGGAAAACCCACATCATTACCATACATAAATATATATGGATTTTCTTGGTTAGATGTGTGGATAATGGTTTCGTAATCCCATAAAGAATAGAGGAGAATGTATAAAGAGGAAATATTGTCTCTAGACACCATTATTTGGATTATAATTCACAGATTATTATTTAAGGCCACTATTTTTTTTCATTTTCCATTGTATGATAGTTGAATTAATGGTTTAATTCTTTTTTGTACTCATTGTATTATTTCATCAATATAGTTGAATAGAAGTTCGTACCATTTTCCATCAATATCCAGTGAGGGACACAAAATAATTTGATGATATTGAATATTATGAATTTAATGATATTATTCACCCAAAAAATATTGAGGATTAATATCTATGACTATTTGAAAAATAATTTGGAATAATTAAGGAAGTTCATAAACTTCTCATCCATATTTGGGTGATATTTTTCAATAATATCCATCTAAAATATGGAAAATTGATAATAATATTTATCTATAAGTATCAATTCTAGGTATTTATGGATGAATTCTTCATCAACATGGAATACATGACATTTCTTAGCAAATTACAATCATTAATGTATATATTTTTTTCTAGTATTAACCAAGCCTCTGTATTTGGAGAGAGTGTTTGGTCCAAGAATGATGAGCACCGCAGGAGACTACATGGAATTCTTCCATCATGGTGGGAATATATCTTTATTCAATCCAATAGAAGAGGATTCTATATAATTATAATTTACTGATAGAGTTTCCTCATTTTTATCATCTCAAAGGGAAATTTTCACTTCTCAATGAAGAGTGTACTCCGATTCATCTCGATTTAATAATAGGATTCTATTTTGAAACACATCAAAAATTTGAAACATCCATCAAGAGGTGGTTTTTGGTTCATTTTTATTTTAGAAAGTGCTGACTTGATTGATATCATCAATTTCAAAAAAAATTGTTGACTATATCAATATTTAGTGTGTGATGCAGATGACCACCTCATATTAATTGGTGTGAGTTAAGACTATGGTTCTATTATCCAATGCATCTGGAAAATCATGGAACTCGTGAAATGTTGGTTCAAAATGGAATTATTCTATTGGTCCTCTGACCTTATCGATGATAGTGAAAAAATATTAATTCTTGATGGATTATCTCTACTAAATTAATTTATCAGTAGCTTTGAATCCCCATTGATTTTTAGGTTCGCTATCTAGGTTGTAGGGATTATTTCTAGCCACCAACGGTGCCATGATAATATGCATCATTATTAGTGTAGCCTTTAGTTATTGATAATGAGTATGGAATTTATGGGGAAAAAATATAATCACTCCAATAACTCTATTGATAATAATGATTTTCAACATATTTCTAATAAGACTTCAAGAGGAACCATGTAATTACATCTCCCATGTTTGGGGAGTTTCATTTGTATAGAAAACCTATTCAATTTTATGTTAAATTTCCACTAGTTTCCTTTCTATGGACAGATGTGCCGCAAATACATCAACCAGGTGTAACCATTTAACTACCCTCTACGACACAAACTAGATCTCATATTTCTACAAAATAATATCACATTGTAAAACAATACAATTTCATCATAGTGGATATAATTATATACATGAGTGGGTCAATATAAAAAGACTATTATAGTTCTTTATCACATCTATAATGTCTCATCTATTGAACTGCAATGTTGAGTGTGAGGAATATTATCGGGATATCAAAATATCAGGTCTCAGTACCTTGTATATTTTGACCACGGTAATAAATAATATTTATTACCTCAAATAATTTTTTGGGTTAACAATATCAAAAATACAACGTTCCATGGTGGCCAGATAATGGATAAGTATCTTTCTAAAAACTGGTTTCATTATGATCTATGGATAGAGTATGTATGCCATGATATCTAAAGAGTCTTCTTATCAGTTTTCCTCCAATCCATTTTTGAATACTTTCATTGTTAACATGGTGAATGGGGAATATTTTAAGGTTATGTTTTTTCCAAATACGTAATGTAAAAAAGTATACCTTAGAGACCCCTCCATCATTTGAGATTCCAAGGAGGTGATATTTCTAGAATATTACAAGCCTATTCTGGGTAGAACATAATACCATAATGGAATAATAGAAAAGAATGGAATTTAACTACCATTAACCTAGAATATAACATTAGTATATTCATCTTCATACGGTCATTTCACAACAAGATGAATATTATTTGATGATCCATTATGTGATAAAATTTATATATAAATTTTACTACTATGAATTGAACATATCTTTCTACTAATCATCCAAATAATAGTTAATCTTTGATATAGTTCATTGTGTGTTGGTATATAGTTCTAGTGTTCCTTAATGCAAAGGGAGATAATTGATAGTGGAAGATATGATATATTCCAATAAAGGTAGTGGCTTCATAATGTTTTACAGATATAGTCAATTAATTGTACCCCCAAATACCCATCCAAAATGGTGAGGGATTTGAAGATAATTTTTTAATAAATCAAATGTTATATTATCAATAATATGATGTCAACCTTCAAGAAGTTTATATTAAGATCTTTTAAATCAATACAAACCCAGATCTTCCCATTTTTCTTCATCACATAGATGATATTGTAATTTCAGTTTATATATTCAATTCCCACATATTGTTTTATTTTATAAAATTTTCAACATAAAATTTTAAATTAATGGTATTTTAAGTGTTCATCTTCCTAGATATCTACTTGAACCCATGATAGTTATTAATGGGTGTTGATATTCTGTCAATATATACTGGTGTGCCATTCCTAGATTAGTCCTCTTATTATTCCATCTATATGTCTATGGATGAGTTTTCATACTTGGTAGATAATTTGGTGGATTCTCTATCACCATTAAAGTAATAAAGGCCATGGAATGCTATTTTTTTCCGAAACAACCATGGTTCTTGGAGAGAGATTACCTAACTAATTGTTATGTTTTTGTACTATTACAAGGTAATGTATGATCCTAGAAATCATTTATTTTTTTACATACTCAATCATGATTCTAGGTAGAACATCATCTAGTATATTATTACCCAAGGGATTCATGGATGTGGAAAACAGGCCATTAGGGGTTTCAAACAACATATTTCTATCCATCATTGTTTTTTTCCTTTACTTTTATAGAAACAATGATGAGCATATATTAATTTTCATGATTTAAAAAGGGAAATATTACTATGTCTTATTCCTAACATTACATCATTGTGGTATTTCAAGAATATATGAAATTTCGATAGTACATCAACATGTATCTAAATATATTTTATTCTAATAAGGACATTATAGCTTGTATCTTTCTGGAAAACCATGAACTCAGATTTAGTTGTGAGATCCAAAAACCAGTCCTTGAGTGTGATATCGAAGACATGCCTTTTATCTCTCATATTGTAACCTCAAATGCTTATCATTGTTTTAGATAAGTATCTTTCTACATCCTAAATGTCATAGGATAAAAAATAGAATAAGTTTGATCATATATGAATTAAAATCAAATCACTTTTGTTGCCTTCATTGCCTTATTTCATTAAAATATATAGGGGTCTAAAACATCACTAGATAACTTATTCAGGATCTTATCCTCTTAATTAGTTGTTTACATTGAATTATGATGGAATATTAACCACATAAAAATTCATTTATTTGGATACCAAAATAGTGAATTCTTGTGGGATATATAGGGTTTTGATGAGTTCCTCATTGAATTCTTTAAAAAAAATTGTGATTGAATGTTATTCATTAGATAATGCCAATGGTTTAAATTGAAATACAATTATACCAAATGAATATACATTCCAATGTGTTCTTTTTTCCTATTATGTTGTTTAGTAGATGAGGTAATTGAGTTAGACATTCTGGGGAATTGTGTATAGTTTTATAAAAAATATTCTTCTATTGGTGCTAGTCATTTCGTCCTACACCTTTGATTTTATTGATAAGAAAATCACAACCCTTACATATTTTCATTTAAGATGGAAATTATTAGATGAAAATTGCAGCATTGTTATCAATATCTCAATAAATTTTCATTTGATTAATCCATTTATCGATCTTCATTCTATGAATAGACATATATTATTGAAAGACAGATTCTTCATATAGTTTTGGAAATGGAAACACAAGACACCTATGTAAGAAACTTATCACGAATCACCTATATAGAATCCTCGATGACTTGGAGAACATATTTTACCATTATAATATTATTGAATGATTTGTCCTGGACTGTTATAGAAAGTGATGTATTTTGTATGATCATTGAGGTGTACCTCAGTGGGTTTCATGGACTCTCATAGTTATAGCAGGTTATTTCCCAGAAATTCAAAGAAATGGTGGGGGACCTACTAATTTAAAAAGTTGTAATTATTATTAAATGATTCCTAGAATCCTAGGATACCTTTCTCATTTTCACTTCGAGTAGAATTTGAATTTTTTGCTTTTACTGGTCGATGGGAGGTGCTAGACGATTCATGTAAAACCTTTGTCTTTGAATGGAAGTTGTTACTAGATTGATGGTAAATTCTATATTTTCATAAATACCAATCATTTTTCTTTTGCAGAGGGAATGACCCAAGACATAGTTTGTTTCAAATGAATGGAATCAAATAGAAATCATGAAACAAATGAACACTCATAAAATTTACATGCACACTTCATCGATTTCAATGGTATATAGAGTTCATCCTATTGTCTTCACTATAGATTTTTATATATTTTTATTTTTATTTTTGAATGATGAGTGAATAGGTTGATCCATTATATCTAGACATGATGTTAGAAAACCTCTCATTTTCAAATTTCAAATAGTTTTTGTGCTAGAAATTTTTATATTATATAATGTGGATCTAAACATGTAAAATAATTTATGGTGAAGTTATTATAATCTCAAAATGGATCCTACTAGAAGTCTAATTTATCATTCTATGGGTATCCTCTCTATATTTTTTAAAAAATAATTCATATTTTTCTCCTTCTATTGATCTTGAGGACCCATCATCATGCATTATTGGGAAACAATGTGTGTGAGATTCTGTTATGAGTCTATTGCACCATTAAATATAGGAAAGGTAGGATTTATAAAATATGGTAGAGGTAATATTTCATTCCCCCAATTATATTATGAATTTTTCATAGGATGTACATGTGATTCACAGTGTTCCATAGATTATATTGGAGAAGCCACAGATTTTTAAGTGTTCTGTAGTTCTGGAGGTACCACTGTATTGGATGAATTCTGTCTATAGAGATGAATCATGTCGTCATTAGGTGTCCCCCTTTATTTATCAGATAAATTATCAGACCATTCTAGGGATGAATGGTCTCCGTGATTAAAGAGAGGCTACCATTACAATGGAGTAACTTCAGGTTAATCCTTAACATTAACATTTTTATAGATCATCATCAAAGATCTATATCCAGGATGATTATCATATTCCACTATATTAGGATAATTATCTATCTAAGGATATGTGGTAAAACATATATACATCAATGTCTGAATAAGATACATAATTGTAATTTTTTCATTAAGTATTTTTTCATTGATCTATCAAAGACTTTGTATATCATCCACATATTATGCTTTCCATTTTTAATAGGAATAAATTTTATCTATTTTTGGGTAGTATATAGAATTTACCCAAAACAATACCATTATAATTAGTATTATTCCACTATATAGGTGGAAACTCTTTATTAGGATGATTCAGGTTCTGGATCCTCCCCTAATTCCACATACACCCACCCTCAGTTTTTGCATCTAAACCACCATCCTCTTGAGGTATGTTTTATACAATTCATCTATCAGTATTTAGGAATTAATCTATATCATATTTCATGTTGATGGTGATGTAATATACTATGTTGTATCTAGAAATATTATATATACCATTACTCTCAAGTTAATAAGTTTATTATTTCCCACTTACTCCTCCATTTAGGGTTTGATCAGGGTTACTTCGGAAGACCATGGTCATACTGAAACAACTTGGATTCTAAACCATATTGGTTTATACTTCCATCATCATACGTTTCTCATGAACTAGTATATAAATAATGACCTTGATGTACTTTACGGTCTTTTTTTATCAAATAAAACCTGAATAGATAAGGTTTGTATTATGGCATGAGGAATGAATTTGATATCAACCATCAATATTTTCCATCAAACCTATAGAATAATGATTCATTATGGGGTAAGGATAATGATGAAAATGATTCTATCCATGTAAGATGGGGATAGTTCATGGATACTATATTTATATTTTGAACATATTATTGAAGATTCGATGACTCCTTTTGGGAATATGATGACTCCTCATATGGAAATTGAGATATAAACTCCCTCATACCTATGAGTTGTGTTTGATTTGGAGGTTCTAGTGATTTCTCGAGTAACCACTTGATATGTGATGAAACTTATGAGGGGGATTACGATTTAAAATCCCATAAACCTAACGGTTGGTGTTGATTTGATGGGATAAAACATGTTTGAGTGGTTTCATTCATATAATTATCTTTATATATCCATGTATGCCTCTTTATAATCATATTAATATGTATCCACCTACTCCAACAACTTAATATGCTTCTCTAGGATACCTCATGGTCATGATGAAGTCTTTATGATTGTTGATTGGGAAATATATTTTGTAATTCATAGTGTTTGAAGTTTTACTTTTTATAAATGTGTTTATGTTTTGATAACCTCTCTATATAGATGGGTTTTTTTAAAGCATAGGATTTTCATTGTCCTAGGGATATATAACCTTGTCGTTGTTGACCATAGAATATTTCAGGAGTAGATTTCTTCAAATCCATTACTAAACTACCATTTAGAGTACTGTCATGGTATTGATCACCATATACATTAGTTAACGAGTCATTGGCACATGAGGAGTTTGTAGATAGATATCTAATAAGATCAAGATAACTTGAATTAAGAATACTGTAGATAAAAGTATCATTCTTTATTATGGTCGGAAATGCCAACCTCCCTTTTATGGTTGATTTAGTTTATGAGCCTATAAAATTAAAGATACAAGAATATGTTTATAAATCTCTAGAGATGTGGTAATATGGGACAACTGATGAGAATCTGGTAGAGAATGCAGGTATGTTTCATTCATACTAGTAACAATATGATCCATCCAGTGGGTTGTTGATGGAATATTCTAGTCATCCCTGGTTGAAGTGAGGTCATGAACCCAGTCCAAGTATTCATTCCCCAATAAAATATATTAACTTTCTATTATAATGGGATAAGGTATCCCCAATCTATACATCCTTTTAAAAATGATTTTAGATTCAATAGTTGGGAGAAGTTGGGATATTATAATGGCTTTTATGAGTTGCTAAATAATCCATGATGCTTCTTAAGAAGGTATACGAGCATGATATAAAGTAATTAATACATTATACTGAAAATAATATTCAAAACAAGTATATTATATAATATTGATGGCTTAGGAATATGTTACCGGTGTTTTCGACATCAATATGAGCACATCCCAATACATGTGTCACTACCACTTGGTGATCCCCAATCAGAATTGGAATATGAGGTATATAATATTGATTTGTAGTATGTCTATAGTGTTTTCTGGATAGGAATGTGTACTTATCCCAAGGAATGTTCCAATCAATGTTGGTAATCCACGATTAGAATTAGAATATATGCTCGATCATGTGCATCATCTTTTATTGGAATGGTTTCATTATCCCCTGGAATGGGAGATAGATTGTGTTCATGATCAAGGGAATATAATTGGTTTTAATGATTATAGTGATATGTTGATATGACTATTTGGATATAAATATGGTCATATCCATGTATCTCTACTAGTTCGAGAATATTTTAGTGGATTTCTTCAGTTTTTGAAAGAACATACTGGGACTATAAGAAAGGGTGTTCATGAATATTTTACTATAGATACACATCCACTAACATGTACAAGAATATACCTATGATTTATGTGAGGATATATTATAATTATTTTCATCCATGATCATGTGGAATATGTACATGAGACTAATTCATCAGGGAAAGGATATGTTCAACCACATTTTTTCTATAGTAATATTCATTATGAATTGATCTAACTGAAGGAACATGATTCATCTTTCTTAATACCACAAAAAATGTTGATTTGATTCCACTCCTTGGAACCCATTCATGAGAATCCAGGGTGTGAATTTGTTGAGTGGTTCGCTCAGTAGGTGACTAAGGGGCACTGGTGGGATGATTCTAGTGACAATAGTTAACATGATCCATCAATGGTATCTTCAAAACCAAGATGGTTCCATATGAGATTCATTCATACGACATTCTAATATATGAAACTTGTTTATTTCCTTTATATAGGGATATCATTCCAATGTGATTTGGTGGTGTGAAATGAATCCATTGGGTTCAATATACATATGCCTAAATGGGTGGACATTTTAGCTTCAATGTTAACAGGTCGTCATGTGTATCCTCTCAGGTCAAGTTCATACCATGTTGGTTGTATTCCAAAAACAATACATTTTCTACTCAATGATGAAGATGTCAGGTTGGTGAGACTATTTTGGGACCTATATAGGCTACTAAAATTTCTAAGGATCCAAAAAAATCTCATTGTGATGACCTGATATAGGTTTTGGTTGTTGTTTTTAGTGAAGTGTTTGTAGTAAAAAATAAAATAAGTGAAAAAAATCATTGAATAGTAAATAATCAAAAGTATGAAGCATGCTAAATATATTAGGAATGAGTAATAAATTCTTTCATTATAATGGATGATTTTACAGATTTTTCATGTGGCCTTTGTATAATGATAATGGTCATATTTTATTATTTCAATTAAAATAGTTGATTTACAAAACTATTTTGAGGAAAAGGGAGAAACCAGAAAACCATAATAACAAAAAACTAACCACAAAACGTTATTACATATTAATCAAATAGAATACTAGTGAATTTATAGTCAACTACTCTAAATAACACCCAATGCCACTCGGTTACTTAGATTTATGGATCAACTTAGTGATGGGCTTCCAGTTGATCTTCCATTATTTTCCAATTTTTAAATTAGAGACACAAATAAAAATGGAACAATGCATGATCGACTTGTCATTTTCTATTTGAGTGATTCAAGTGTTTATAACCATTATGTCCCATTAATAGATGATAGGTGTTATATGTAGAATGTTTAATCATATGTTTAATGATTCATTACCCCTGACACCATGTACAATTCATATATTCAATTGTTATATGTATTGATTCTGATCTCAACATCATTATATGGTATTTGAGGATTTATTATGTGGTGTTCATGTATGGGTGAAGAATAATTATCATTGGGTTTATCATTTCCACATTTTATATAATTTCCCCAAAACACCAGCATCCATAACTTGGTACTGATATGTTTTTCAAAGGCAGGAGGTAAATTGGTGTTTTGGAAACAAAGATGAAAAAAAATACAATGGTTGGGGAGATGAGAGGCATGTCTCATTATACCATTTTATGGGGAATTTTATCATACACCAAAAATCATATAAATTTATGATATGATAGTGATTCTCTTCCATATTCAAGATAGGGAACTGGTGAAAGTAAAAAACAATTAAGTGTTAAATTTATCTTTGTATATTTGGGGATGTCTGTTAATGAAAGCATGACTATGAATCATATGTTCTTCATATATTTACCTTTATATATTTTAAATTTGTACCTAATAATATTTTTAAGCTATCTGACATGTAAATATTGTGTTTATGGTCATCCTAGAAGGTGAATTACATTTCATGGATGGGATGGAGCCTTTATGGTGGTTCATATGTATCTTATTTATAACAAGAATCAAACCCTTGTAGTTATTTCATACCATTCAGTTTAACATCATAGTTAAGGGACATATATGATGGATCTTAGACATTAGGTATTGAGCTCTGTCATTAAGTATGCATTATATACATCCTCTTAATTATAGGAATCAATGTTATTATAGTTTTATCTATCCTCATCCAATAGATTTTAAGTGATTGATAATTAATGCTTTTGAGGGTTATTTCCCTAGTTAATACCATTATGGTAATTTCCTTAGGACTTACCCAAGGGTAGATTTATTTATATCAGGTGTTGTGATATCATGTCAAATAATGGGGATTACATAGTGGGGTTTCCCATTGTAGAGGAATTTATTGTTCAAGTGATAATATTGTTCAAAATCCCTAAGATGACCTGATTCAGGATTAGTGTGAGAAATATAAGATAAAATATGATATACCTCATTGAATAGAGATACAATACCTATGCATCGGGGACACCCCAATGTGGTGCTTGAGATGGAGCTAGAACCCTCTGAATGCATATTATGTAAACTATTTGGATTGTAATCAGAGTTCTAATAGCAATGTTCATCTCTATCTCACTGATGGTTTTGATGTACATGAGATCATGGAATGGAATTTAATGTAAATGGATGTTTGTGTCTGACACCATATTTCTTCTAATGATGGAATTGGATGGATGGTAGACATATGAGATAATTTTCTCCCATATGTTAAGAATATCTGAGATATCCATGGACATACACCATGCATATTTCTCATTAGAAGTCAATCCCTACTAAATAATCCTACCCATCTAGTGTGTACATGGATTTCTGTCCACATATATCATTTTGATGTATTCCCATGTGTGTCATCTAATCATATAAAATTCATCCCAGTGTGTTTACATAAAATTATTGACATGATGGGGGTGTTTGTTGCAAACCTTCTCATTATCTATTTGATATGTCAGGAGTTCTTATATGAAATTTCTTGATTTTCTTTTCGATGGGACATGACTCTATTCATAACATGTCAGGATAGTTTTATTGACATATACTGATTGTCTCTCCGACATGTCCATTGTGCCTTCATGAATAGATAACCATGTCCCAAGGTTATTTTCCTGATTTAAGATTATTTATAAGATGTATATCACATTATCTAACAAACAATTTTGGAGGAATGTGATAGAACAAGGTTGAAACATCAAATTTTCATCACTTGATCATCACACACACATTTGAGGGTATCACATGAACATGGATGGCATTTCGTACGGCTGACACAAGGTTTGACTGTATAGTCTAAATGGATTTAATGACATGGATAATATGTCTAGACGTCCTCAAAAGACCATGCCGACATGTTTTTTAAGTCTTAACAAGACATTGATGATATTTCTATAGGACCCCGCTTTTCACGAATATGTGCCCATATGGATTTTCATTTCTTGTATGACATGTTTGCGTTCAAGAACATGACGTGGATAAGACACGAGAATAACATTAGGACGTTTCATAGGATTTAGTGTATCGATCTTCACATATATTTCCATATTTTTCTACATTTATATAATGTATCAATTACTTCTTAAAAAGAATTAGATTCTATATATTTAATATGGAAAAGTATATAAGTGAAAAATCCTAAACATAATCACGATGGTGGACCAATTTTCCATTACATCGTCAGTAGTTTTATCATAAATATGCACATATTCTTTATGTAGGATTAGTTATGTTGTTTCGTAGAGTCTAACAGGAATTATACCATTGATATTGTTTCTAATGCTTTCTGCCGGGGTGCGCGCGCATCAGTCACGCAGGGGAGGACGCGCGGCTTGTGGCCCCACATTCCCGCTTTCCAAAGGCGGGTGACATCCGTTCTTTATTCAGGGACGTCTTCTCCTTGATCGAAACTGGGATTATGAGATGTCAGTTCTTCCTTCTGTGGATTCCTCCTCGGAGCTCGTCACCTAATCCTGGTCTCCTTCATATATTTAAGACGTATTCATGAATCTCATTCCATGCGCCATATCATTGTGGATGTCGGTTAATTACACTACTTATGTCAGGAAATTCCACGGGGTCCTGACATGGTAGCAGCTTTCGGTCGGAGTAGATGACAACATGAGGCATGTTGGGGCATCTTTGGGTGCATGGACATTGTGGAACCTGTATTCTTCCTCATAAGAGGGCATCTCAAGGGTTCAGAACTCGAGGAATCCCATGTCGGATGTAGGAAATCATATGCCATATGCATGTCTCATAGGTTTTCCTCAGCTTCTCATGTTTAACGCAGGGTATGCCACGAGTTTGACGTCTTGCGAAGACGGTTACACCAAGGTCATGTCTTCTGAGGTTTTCCTCAGCTTCCCATGTTTAACACAGGGTATGCCATGAGTTTAACGTCTTGAAGAGATGGTTACACAAAGAGTGTGTCTTCTGATTTTTTCATTAGCTACCCTTGTTTAACACGGGGTATGCCACGAGTAAAACATCTTGCGGAGACGGTTACGCCAAGGGCGTGTCTTCTGAGGTTTTCCTCAGCATCCCATGTTTAACACAGGGTCTGCCACGAGTTTAATGTCTTGCGGAGACAGTTACGCCAAGGGCGTGTCTTATGAGGTTTCCTTATATTCCCATGTTTAACACGGGGTATGCCATGAGTTTAATGTCTTGTGGAGATGGTTACGCCAAGGGAGTTTCTTCTGAGGTTTTCCTCAGCTTCCCCTGTTTAACACGGGGTATGCCTTGAGTTTAACGTCTTACAGATACGGTTTGTGGGTGATCAGAACGTCCCATAGAGACGGATCATATTGTTACAACCAAAGGAGGGAACACATGGATGATTAATGGATCAGAAAGCCCAATGAGGACAGATCCAAGGTGTTGCACCCCATGTAGGGGAGACGTCACACCATGGCTGATCTGAACACCACTGAGGGAGGATCAGGGAGAGTGCACCCTAAAATTGGGGACACCAAGGTTTACTATTGGATGGGATTGAGACTCATGGGGGTTTTCTATGTACCATGTGTATAAGACTTGGATCAAAACCCACGTAGTTCGAAGGGGTGATGATCTGGGGTGTACACAAAGGACAGTGACCCAAAGACATGCTAGGGATTATGCATGGTTAGCTGCCCGGGTGCCGTAGGGAGCGGCACTGGGATGAATGGCATGATCACACCGGGATGTGACGGCCTGGGTAAGAATCAGGATGGGTGTTGGATGGATTAATGAAATGGAGGGGGAATGAAATGGGATCAACTCAAGGGAAATAGTGTAGTTGGGCATGAGCCTCGAAAAGGTTTCATACGTATCCCCATGGCATGGAATCCATGTCCACATAGTTCGATGGTATGGGTCTTACGCAAGGGTGCTGCCCATGTGCCTCTATGGAGAGGTAATGGTGGATGGGGCTTACGCAAGGGTGTTTTCCATGGTGGTATGGGGGTTACGCTCTGAGGCAGCCCAAAGTGGAATGGGCCTTACGCTCTCAGGAGGCCCAAAGTGGAATGGGGCTTACGCTCTCAAGTGGCCCAAAGTGGTATGGGGCTTACACTCTGAGGTTGCCCAAAGTGGCATGGGGCTTACGCTTTGAGGCGGCCCAAAGTGGTATGGGGATTAGGCTCTGAGGCGGCCCAAAGTGGTATGGGGATTACGCTCTGAGGCGGCCCAAAGTGGTGTGGGGCGTTTTCTCTGAGGCTGCCCAAAGTGGTATAGACCGACGTGAAGAGGTCGGAATGACCGGGTGGTGGGCTTGATACTCATGGAGGCTACCTACGTACCATTCCTTAGCACGGATCAAATTCCACATAGTTCGATGGTATTGGGCTTACGCAAGGGTGCTGCCTGTGTGCCGCTATGGAGCGACAATGGTGGATTGGGCTAACGCAAGGGTGCTTCCCATGGAGGTATGGGGGTTATGCTCTGAGGCGGCCCAAAGTGGTATGGGGCATACGCTCTGAGGCGGCCCAAAGTGGTGGGGGTCTTACGCTCTGAGGCGGCCCAAAGAGGTATGGGGCTGACGCTCTGAGGCGGCCCTAGGTGGTATGGGGCTCACACACTGAGGCCGCCCAAAGTGGTATAGACTGACGTGAAGAGGTCGGAATGAATGGGTGGTGGGCTTGAACCTTGTGGAGGCTACCAACGTACCATGATTTAGCACTGATCAAAGTCCACGTAGTTTGATGGTATGGGGCTTATGCAAGGGTGCTGCCCATGTGCTGCTATGGAGCGACAATGGTGGATTGGGCTTACGCGAGGGTGCTGCCCGTGGTGTTATGGGGGTTACACTCTGAGGCGGCCTAAAGTGGTATGGGCATTATGCTCTGAGGCAGCCCAATGTGGTATGGGGCTTAAGTCTGAGGTGGCCCAAAGTGTTATAGGGCTTACGCTCTGAGGCGGCCCAAAGTGGTATGGGGATTACGCTCTGAGGCGGCCCAAAGTGGTATGGGTCTTACGCTCTGAGGTGGACCATAGTGGTATGGGGGTTACGCTCTGAGGTGCCCC
The DNA here is from genome assembly GCA_963277665.1 of Viscum album. NCBI lineage: Eukaryota > Viridiplantae > Streptophyta > Magnoliopsida > Santalales > Viscaceae > Viscum > Viscum album. Next base: position 574,108,218 of record OY728160.1, read on the forward strand.
AAAGTGGTATGGTGCTTATGCTCTGAGGCGTCCCAAAGTTGTATGGGGCTTACGCTCTGAGGCGGACCAAAGTGGTATGGGGCTTACGCTCTGAGGTGGCCCAAAGTGGTATGAACCAACGTGAAGAGGTCAGAATGACTAGGTGGTGGGCTTGAACCTCGTGGAGGATACCTACGTACTATGCTTTAGCATGGATCAAAGTCCACGAAGTTTGATGGTATAGGGCTTACGCAAGGGTGCTGCCCGTATGCCACTATGGAGCGGCAATGGTTGATGGGGCTTACACAAGGGTGCTGCCCACAATTTCTTCCTCATGTCTGGCCAGGAGGTCATCCTAACTCACTGGTGGGTTGAGTTAACCACCTATGCGCTAGCGCACAAGAGGGATAATACCAAAGGCATTAGAATCAGTCCGAACAAAGGGAGATGAAAAGTGTGAATCACATGCCCGACATTCGGAACGCGGTGAAGGTGGCATGGTGATGGAGGATAACTGTTGACCATGGCAGAAACACAACATCCAAATCACGTTAGCCCAAAATAGGGACAAACAAATGAGGGTCGACTGCTGACCGTGTTCGAAACACAGGACCTGACTCAAAGTATTGTCCAAAGTCTTCCGGGGCATTGGCCTAGGGAAGCATGTGAACCATGGGTTAATCATATATATTGTAACAGTAGGCGGACCATGGGTCAATCATCCATACAATTACAGCAGTCGGACCATAGGTCAATCATCCATACTATTACAGCAGGCGTACCATAGGTCTATCATCCATACTGTTACAGCAAGCGAACCAGAGGTCAATCATCCATACTGTTACAGTAGGCAGACCAGAGGTCAATCATCTATACCATCAGGGGGTCCCATCAGACATAGAAGTGGATGAAGATCCGAATGAAGGACACACAAAGTGTGAGGCGGAGTGATGGAATGTTTGAATTGATTCCAACGCTCTTGATATTATGCCACTGTAATCATGGCATTGGGCATCTCATGCTTAGAGGACAAGGAATCTCCTATTAGAAGCAAGAGGCATCCTATGTTTGGAACATAGGTATTACTACAGTTTATAGTCATGTAGATAGGACTATTTCCATAAGGTTCCTAGAACGGCTGGTGTTGGGTCTTACGCAAGGAAATCCCTTTCTGGTTCATCCTAGCAAATGAGCCAAGTGATAGGGTGTGGAGGAGCTTCCTGAGGAATGGTTTGAATCAAGGTAATCGGGGAATAGATGATGAGAATCTTGACTCACGAAAAATGAATGGGACCAAGATGAATATTTCGACTCAAGGTATTTCATGGTGTGTAGAGGAGTATCTCAAATCATGCTATTCTATAGGTGGAGGGAGGCTGCGCATAAGGGCACAAGGTAAAATCCCAGCGTCCCAGCCTGAGAAGTTCGCGGTGTGACTCTCCATTTTTCATGGGGGTCTATGAAGGTAGTGAAGGGTGCATCCCTGAGGGCCGGGACGGCAGCTCGGCACTGACCGCGAGCGTGGGTGCGGGGGAGCATCCCCCATGGTATGGAGCAACGGGTGCAGGCCGGGACACTAGTGCGTAGGGCAGGCGTGCACGCAATTGAGGTTGTTTCACAGAAAAACCATGTAGGTGCGAAATAGGGGAGCTGGGGTGTGCAATAGGTGTGGCGGGCGGGCAATACGGGAGTTGAGCGCGCAATACTGGAGCCAGGCGCACAATACCGGATGCGGGCGCGCAATATGATGTGGCACGCGCAAAAGGGAAGGAATTGCGGGCAACATGGATGCCTTGCGTGTAAAAGGATGTGGTGCGCGCAATAGGGAAGGCTTACACACAATAGGACCGGTGTTTCACTGGCGCGTGAAAAACCGGGCTCAGCGGCACTGTTGCGTGTAAAAATTATGTGTTGTGCGGAAAACTTGGCAGGTTGGCCATTTTCCACGCAAAACTAATGTTTTGCGCATAGGAGGTGAGTTTTCCGCGTGGGCGCCGAAACTCCGGACTTACACGCATCAGAGCAGCGGCCAACCTCCGGGGTCCTCTTGAAGAAGCGGGGGTGCCCTTGTATTTATAGGTGAAAACTAGGTCATTGGCGCGCGTAAAATTGCAAGCACGCACAAGGTTTTTAGCGCGCCAGACGGTTCACGTAAAATTGTTTGCGTATAAGGTAGTGCGCGTAAACTCCCGCACGTGCAGAGATGATCACTTAATATTCAGCGCGCACAAGAATGGGCGCGTAATATTCCGTGCGCGCAATGATGGGCGAGTAATATTCCGCGTGAGCAAATGGTTTTCCACACAGAACTCCTTTTTCCCGCACAAATCCATACATCGCCCCAAAACTGTCCTGGATGGCCATCCCTGGTAGCGCAACATCAAACAGCCATAACTTCTGATCCGTAACTCCGTTTGGGCTCCACGACCATATCAAATCGAAGATTTCGGAATGAGCTACGCTCTGGTATCATCTATTGGGACGTTTGGAAAATGTTGGGTACGTGTTTTCTGGGGTCAACAGATATATAATGTATTTAATTACTACAAAAGTCCCCTATTATTCACTTTCTTGAGTGTTCCATATAACAAAATGATCTTGGTTGTGTGTGTTTTTTCGATGGTGTAAAATTTATTCGTCTCACTACCTCAGTTCTAATGTTCCTTAGGTGCTGTATATCTCAAATATAAGGCCCTATAAAAAATTATGGAGCATTGCATATAATTTATTGCATGATTATTTTGTTAATTTTTAGTGTCTCCTAATAAGAAATTAAAATAAGGACACTCAGTCATCATTATATTTCTTATCATCATGTCTTATCAAATGGAATTCACATCATAATGTGGACTTGTACAACACCATTTTCATATTCTAGATGACATATTATAGGGCCTTTATAAGATCCGTGGTGATCAAATGAGGCGTATAACCATGTTATAATTAATATAAATGTGTCATATATTCAGGATATGTGTCCACATTTTCATGTTCTTATTCCTTATTTCATTTAAAAAATTAATGTTTCCCATTGGTTTTCTGTCAGGACATTTTATGATTACTAGATGATCTTATGACGATGTGGGAGAATTATAATAGATAATCACTCAAATTTTATATGATGCGTGTAATGATTAGTGTAACATGTAATAAGTACTCATTAAGTATAATATTAAATGTTAGGGAGTCTTAATTAATCTTTTTCACTATTTTGAGGCATATTTTTCATGGTCAAGGAGAACATTCTAGGTTTCATCACAAGTTCAATATATCTTTTTAGATGGATTCTTCCAAATCACAAAAACATTGAAAAGTACATTCATGAAATCATGAAAATATTCAATAGTATATCCATATGATTTATAGTTATCATAGGATTCACTAAACCCATTCACATATATACTATCATCAATTTTTTTGCATGAATAATTTTCCATTTTCATATTTTTCTTACAAGGGTGTCTATTTGATTTTTTAAAATCTATCTTATAATATTTTTCATGATCATAGGATCTCATCATGTAGATTTCATGTCAAAATCAGTGTATATTTAGACATATTTGAAAGAACATTATGTCCTCTGATAGGGTCTTTATATAATTAGCGGTTCTGACTGGAGAATATTTTATGACCATTTATAGTTCATATGATGTGTGTGACCAATTCGAACGATCATTTTAGGGACATGTGATCACGTATCTACTCTTGATCCATTTGATCCGTGTGATCCATCAATTAGGCCCACATATAGAAATTTTTCTCCATCCCTCTCCTTGGGGTGTAAATAGTACCCATGATTTTTTATGTCAATAATTTTGTAGTTGTCAATGTCCTTTGGAAGGTGTCAATGTCTAGTTTTAACATGTATAAATGTAGTTCCTGAAATATTAATAAACATTTAAAAATAATATTTAACATAACCTCATACTGTCATGACCCCCTCTCCACAAGGTGTACTCCTCCTGGACCGACAATGTGATAAGGGAGATAGAGACCCCTGAGTCCCACCTCCATTAGGCCTTGGGTTAACGACTAGCATCGAGGGTATATGAAAAACATAGATGAGAGGCATCAACCTCTATAAGAACACATGAAGAATAGATAGATAAGATAGACAACAAAAAACGCCAACTCAATGATAAATATAAATGAAATATCATGTACACATATGTAATGTCATGCAGAACTACTATAACTAAAAAAGGGAAAAACTACAATTACCCTAAAGAAAGTAAAAATATTATCAACCACAAGCCCAAACAGCTCCTGCAACCCCATGTTAGTAGGAACCAAATTCATCTCCAACATATTCCACATGAACTGAAAAACATTATATATATACATAGGGTGAGTATAAAAGCTTACTTAGTAGGATCCTCCCCGAATCCTCTCGTGCAAAACTAATGAAATCATGGTAAAGCACAACGAACAACAAGTGAAACTAACTCATCACCTAGATAGGTATACTATGTTCCCAGCTTCACCATGGATACTCCCATAATGTAACGTATACATGAGTATATAATATAATAAAGAATATCAAGGTTTCCTCGATACTACTTCCCCCACGGTTTTCCACTTTCCCCTACGTCACATGTCCTAAGAATCTCTCTCCCAAAAGTCTTGCCCACAGACTCCTCGGCAAAACACCACAACATGCACCTCATGCATCAAAACCAAAAATTCCACAGAAGAATGTTACCCGGTAGTTTTTAAGAGCCATCACAGCTCTCATAACGTATATCATACGCCGGGCATTTGAACTCAAGCCAATACAGCCCACACACCGAGTAAGAATCCTCAAGTCGTCACAACCTATACACGTTACGCCTATAGTAGTCCATAGGATACTATATCTAGAATATATGTGTGTGAATAACCACAAGACATTACATCTCAATACACACATATATGGGGAAAACTAATTCATTTGCCTATCAGCACAAGTAACTACCATGTGAAGGCAGTGAGGCCAAAGGGGGTTGTCAGCCATCCATACTCCCACCCGAATGTTGGGGAAAACACCCCCAGGTCTCATAATCCTTGGGGTATTAGTTTCCCTAATTGATTGTGTGGAGTAGCGTATAAAAAAAGTACAGAATATACTATACCACAAAACGAAACAAGGGGAATAACCTAGTCATGGACTCAAATGCAGCTAACGTCTCTTGAACTCCCAGTTTCCACATCTAAGACTAGGTATCCTATAAGAACACAACCATTTAAAAAAATTATGACATTACTTACTTTCTATCTTATCACTTTTACTTTACGTTAATTATTTCATTAAAAATGAAATAAAAATTTACAGTTACACATTAAATTTCATTAGCATCAACCCAATGTCCACTATCCCTTTAAAAGTTTAACAACATTATTGAATACCCGCAATCTCCAACCTCATGGATAAAAATCCTTTATTCAATTATTTAATTATGTCATTACATTATTATATTCCCAAGAATTCTCGAAAACATTCTTCGTTACTAACACAAGGGTTCTCAACACAGTGGGTAGATAAACTAACCGTTGAGTCTTTTCCCCCTATAATAGTAGTGTAGACCCATACTCCCTTGAGAAGCTGAACACAGAAAGCACATGGCATACCCCATGCTTCTTTTCGACCTTTGGAAGAAGGGTCAGAAAGACTATCTTCCTTGAGTAGTGATGAAAGTAAATCATATAAACAACCAATAAGAAATAGTAATAATCCAAACAATCACATCCAACACATTTCATCATCCATAGTGTCCTCCCAGACACCCACATGCATAAACTGATGCATCTCAAAACTCTAGGCATCAACTAATGCCACAACCATTAGGCCTCCTTGCCCCCACATATCAAAAAAGCCATCCAGGATCACATCACAACCCAAGCAGTAGGAAAACATACATTATATCAATTGGGCCATGGGCCCTTATGTCACGACTCGTCCTCGGGGCCCGTGCTGTGACTTCCCCATGCCCGCCTTCCATAGGCCAGGGGCAGGTGACTAGCACCAAGGCGTAAATCCCGGTAAAAACGGAAGGCATTGCCTTTTTAAAGTAAACCAAAAACAGCACAGTGCAAGCAGGTAGAATTAAACACTATGTAAAAACTCGTACAACAGTAAGTGCGGAAAAGTAAGTGGGCCAGCATACAAACCCAAACTGAAAGTGAAGTACAACTGGAAAGGGAAAACATCAACAGAAAAGTAAAGCCGCAACGTCGAGCTGCCCACTGGAAATCCCACCTAAAGGGTGGGTATAGAAAGCCTCTACTGCTCCTCGGGTCCAGCCGATCGCTCCAAGTACATCCTGCCCAGTGGTCCACCTCTAGGTACCGTCTTGTTCCACAACCCTCAACCACGATCAGCGTTGTCCGTCGTCTGCAACCAACACAACGTAGTTCGGGCATAGCCCGCGCAGGGGTGAGTATAATCTACTCAATAGGGACCCCGAGACCCCCTAAGGTCTCCCAAAATCCACAATGGATAATCCACAAAGGAAAGATACAATCACTAAGTAACATCCGACACTACTTAGTTATATGAGCATACATATACCTAAGTCATCTATTCCCGATCGGCTCCAACATCCGAGCCAAGAACAACCCAGACCACACAGGAAAGAAAAACGTAAATCCACACAGGATAGCACAACACAATCCACATAGGAAAGAAAAACATTATTCATCTCACATAGGTATACTTCTTCATATGACGATAAAGATGACCAGATATTGCCACTAATTCATCTAAGTCATTGGACCTACAAAGGATCGATAGGTACTAACCCCCGAAATGACCCACAAAGGATCTGACCCACAAAGGATCGATAGGTAACTAACCCCCGCAATGACCCACAATGGATCTGACCCACAAAGGATCGATAGGTAACTAACACTCGTAAAGACCCACACAGGATCGGACCCACACAGGATCTGTAGGCGCTGGCCCACACAGGACCGCTGAGCGCTGACCCACACAGGATTGGACCCACACAGGATCGGTAGCATTGACCCACAAAGGATCGCTGAGTGCTGTAGTCATCATCGAATCCACTCAGGATCTCTGCACAGTCGTCGTCGTCGTCGTAGTCGCAGCCAGCTCAAGGGTTCCCGCACACAGTAAGCTCGTTCGGGAGGGTTCGCTCCATGAACCGAGAGGCCGATACATCAACTGAAACCTAGTCCAGAGATGATGTATCCAAAATTTCTGTATCATCAACCAGAACGCAACGTCGCAAACGGCGCGTCAATCAGACGCCTGGTCTGAGAGTTATTGGCTTTTTCGTCCCAGGGGCCCGGTTGGTTTTTAAGGCAAAACCAACCCGACCGTACTCCAACTGCGTCCAAAACTTGGGCAGAGTAAGCCAAAAGATCTATCTCACTTAGCGGAATCCAACAAAATTGACAGCATGTCAATTGGACATCCGGGGCTCAAGATATAAGCGTTTCCGCTCCGAGGGCCTGGTTGGTTTTGTGTACGAACCAACCCACCTGAACACAAAGTATTCTGAAACCTTGCGTGTGATATACAAAAATGACTGCCTCGATCCAAGGATCTCATATCCGCTGATAGCGCGTCGATCAGAGGCCTGTAGCTCAAGATATGGGAAAAAGACTGAAAAGGTCCGAAAATGGGGGGGTCTGGGCCCGGACCGACCCGGCCCAATCCGCCCTGGGTCGGCCCGGCTGGCCGCTGCCCGGCCAGGCGATCCGGCAGGGTGGCTCGGCCGGCGCGCTGGCGCTGGCTCGGCACGGTGCAAGGCAGCCACGACCCCCCCGCACGGGGGCCGCTCCGTGACACCCGGACGCGGCTTAAGCCGCATTCCTCCTCCGCGGTTCCACGTGGCCGCGGGACCGCCCGCACCACCGCGGCTGAAGCCGCGGTGGGTCTTCTCGGCGGCACACCGGCGGGTGGTTCCACGGACCACCAAACGCGCTCCGGTGGTCCGATTTGCGTGCAGTCTTCACCAGTGCTCATCCCGGGACTCGTTCTTCACTGCAAAGCCTTCAAAATTAACTTGCGGCCCCATTTGTCCTATCCCGCCAATCCGCGCATAACAACAAGAAGGACGGAGGGTTCGGAATTGTTCATTTGTCCACACCCACCGCGTTAGCAGTTTTTAAAGTCTCACAACAATCATATTTAACATCCAAGGATATAAATCACAATGATTTAAAAGGAACAACCCCTACCTCATCGTTGTCGTCAGACGAGTTCTTCGAGGAATCGACCGTCGCGGAAGAAGAGGATCGTCGAGTCGCGGAAGGGGCATCTCATCGTCGCGGTACAGGGCGTCGCGTCGACGATCTCCGAGGGTTAAATAAAACACACAGATTTAATTTCACGAATTAAATCCATGTTGAGGATAAAATCCACAACGGAATTAATAGATTTGAAATCTCCTACCTCAAGCGATTGATTGATGATTTGTCGCGGGGAAAGAATCGTCACGGAAGAAGCGTCACGGAAGGAGAATCGTCGGCGTTCTTCGTCGCCTTTCGTCGAAGGCCAGCGTTCTTCGCGTTCTTCACGTTCTTTGCGTTCTTCGCGAAGAAGGATGAAGATATTCTAGCTTCAGAGATTTCTCCAAATCCTCTAAACAAGACACCCCTCAAAAGACAAGTGTTGGTCTTATTTTTTATCTCATGCCAACAATTGATTTCAAAGATAAGTAACGAAAAAATTAATTCGTTGAATTAATTTCAACGAATTAACCACCAAATTAATAGGGGCGTTAAGAATTTAGAAAACGCGTCAGTTGACTTTCATAAAGAGGAGTTTTCACGGGTGCGTTATTTAGGGGTAAAGAAATGGTGGGGCTCGTGCGGGCCCCACCTCACAAATATCCTACCAAGAGGGTAGGATATTTTGGGTTCCACCCTATCCGCTTCAACCCAGCTTATGTAGCTTATAGTGGATTTAAGTGAAATAAAATAAAGTTGTCGCACCAATTTATTTTATTTTCATCACTTAACCCCAAAAATTTAAAAACCACACATGAGCAAATGAAACTCCGAAAGAGGCGTTTCTAAGAAAGTACTACTGCTGTGATTCCATCAGTTCCCTCGGAATTCGATTCAGAGCACTGGTTCAAAAGTTAGAAAACCCCGCTCGTTTGTTCACTGAACGTACCCGAGCCCAACTTCGGAAAATGATTCCGGGCACACCGGGCCTCCGAATCACGTGCTGTCAGAAACTGCGTTCTTGTAAAATTTCAAATAAAATTAACAAAAAAATTTCCTTTAAATTTACAGGTATTTACGTCACTCCTACATCAGGGATTTATGTCCACATAAAGATACATCATAAACTAGGGAAACAAAAGTGGGTACTGAGCACGCATCGGAGCCTCCCGCTCCCAAGTGCTCTCCTGGAGGTTCCTGTGCTGCCATCTGATGCGCACTAGAGGAATCGATCATCCACGTAGGACCAGCTCCTGTCGATCCTCGATCTCCACCAGGACCTCTACAAAAGTCGCCCCATCATCAATGTCCGGCTCCCCAAGGTCGATGATGTTCGTCGGTTCGTGCATGTATCTGCTCAGCTGAGATACGTGGAAGACGTCGTGCACCCAGTGCAACTAAGGTGGTAGAGCCAGGCAATATGCCACCTCGCCAATCTTGCTGAAGACCTGGAATGGTCCGATGAATCATGGAGACAACTTGCCGCCTCGGCCAAATCTTCTTAATCCACGTTTAGGTGAGACACGCAAGAAGACATGGTCGCCATCCTCGAACTCTAGTGGCCTCCGCCTCCTATCAGCATAAGACTTATGTCGGCTCTGAGTTGTCCTCATCCACTCATGGATGATCTGGACATTCTCTATCGTGGCCTAGACCATCTCTAGTCCCACGAGTGCTGACTCCCTAGGATCTGTCCAGCATAAAGGAGATCTGTAAGGTCGGTCGTACAACACCTCGTATGGTGCCATCCCGATGGTGGAGTGGTAGCTGTTGTTGTACGCGAACTCCACCTAGGGTAGGTGGCCCTTCCAACTGTGACCAAAGTTGAGGAAACATGCGCGAAACATGTCCTCAAAATTCTGAATGGTCCTCTCCGTCTGACCATCCGTTTGAGGGTGAAAGGAAGTGCTCAGACGTAGCTGCGTCCCGAACGCCTTCTGCAACCCCTTCCAAATCCGAGAAGTAATGTCAGCATCTCGATCGGAGATGATAGATGATGGCACATCGTGAATTTGTGCAATATCTTGAATTTAGAGACACTCCAAGCTCTCCACTGCGGCCTGCTCTCAGATGGGTAAGAAGTGAGCCGACTTGGTGAGTCGGTCGACAATCACCCAGATGGAGTCGTGACCTCTAGAAGTGCGTGGAATTCCAGTAATGAAGTCCATATATATCCCGTACCACTTCCACTCGAGGACCTCCAAGGGCTGTACCAAGCCTGCTGGTACCTGATGCTTTGCCTTCACCTGCTGGCAGGTGAGGCATCGAGAAACGAACTCTACCACAACCTTCTTCATGCCCAGCCACCAGTGCGGTCGTCTGAGGTCCTGGTACATCTTCGCCACTCCTGGATGTACCGCCAAAGGAGATGTGTGAAACTCTCTCAACACCTCCTCTCATAAAGCGACTGGTGCTAAGGTACGTCCTCTGAAAAGGATTTTGTGCTCTGCCCCAAAGGAGAAACCATCAGTTGCCTGTCTTGAGGACATCTGCGCAGGCCACATCTCATAATCAGCATCCCAACATTGTGCCTCTCTGACCCGCAGTAGTAGTGGAGGAGAGACCGTGAGTGACTGAAGGAAAGCTGCTCCATCTCTATCCAAAAAGGATATCCGCAAAGCGGATAGTTGCTCTATCGCCTCCTCGAGTAGCTGAATGCCCGTCCTCCTGCTGAGGGAATCGGCTACCACATTCCCCTTCCCACGAGTATAGACTATCTCAAAGTCATAGTCCTGGAGGAACTCGATCCATCACCGCTGTCTCCGGTTCAGGTCCTTCTGAGAAAAGATGTACCTGAGACTCTGATGGTCAGAAAAGACTGTAAAGTGCTCGTCCATCAGATAGTGTCGTCATGTCTTCAGAGCGAAGACCACTACTGCTAACTCCAAGTCATGGGTAGCGTAGTTCTGATCATGCAGCCTCAACTGATGTGATCCATAGTTAATCAATTCCCACTCCTGCATCAGGACACATCTGAGTCTCGTCCCTGATGCATCGCAGTAGACTACCTACCCTACTCCCTCCTCAGGCAACCTCATGATAGGTGCACTGGTCAATATCTATCTCATATCTTGAAAGCTCTACTGTCATATGTCCGACCACAAAAATGGTTTCCCCTTTTTTGTAAGAGCTAAGAGGGGTGCCACAACTCTGGAGACTCCTGGAAAAAATCTCTGATAGTATCCATCTAGTCCCAAGAATCTCTGCCCCATCGTCATGCTCTTGGGTGGCTCTAAAGCTATCACTGCCTCAATCATTGCAGGATCCACCGCAACTCCCGCCTCAGAGATGATGTGTCCCAGGAAGTGGACCTCACGTATCCAGAACTGACACATTGAGAGCTTTCCATAAAGCTCGTGCTCTCGGAGTGTGTCAAGTACAACTCGCAAGTGGTAGGCGTGCTCCTCCTCAGTCATCGAGTAAATCAAAATGTCATCGAGGAAGACTACGACAAATTGATTGAGGTATTGCCGAAATATCCTATTCATGAGGCCCATGAACACCGCTGGAGAATTGGTTACACCGAATGACATAACCAAGAACACATAGTGGCCATACAAACATCTGAAGGCCGTCTTCTGCACGTCCTCGTCCTGAACCCTGAGCTGATGATAGCATGACATGAGATCTATCTTCGAGAACCACCGTGATCCCTTGAGCAGATCGAAGAGGTCATCAATCCTTGGTAGTGGATACTTGTTCCTCACTTTCACCTGGTTCAGGCGACGATAGTCGACACAAAGTCGCATGCTCCCGTCCGCCTTCTTGGCGAACAATATTGGGGAAGCCCAGGGTGAAACACTAGGTCGAATGAATCCCTTGCCCTGCAAGTCCTCCGACTGTACCCGTAGCTCTCGAAGCTCAACGGGAGCCATCCGATATGCTGGAGTCGATATCAGGGCTATAATGAGGTACAGGTAAATATAAAATTCTACTTCTCTGCAAGGAGGTAGTCCTGGAACGTTGTCGGGAAAGACGTCCACATACTGATCCACCACTGCAGGAAAACTAGTACTCTGCACGTCAACTGCTCGTAGAATGAGGCCATCCAACTGATTAGTGATGAGCTATACTCTCCTCTGCGGAAGTCTATCCTATGCGGCGAAGGCTCCCTTCTTGCCGGTGAAGGTGAACATGCTCCCGTCGGCGCGTACAAATCGCACCTTGCGCCTAATACAGTCGATCTGAGCATGGACGGTAGATACCCAATCGTTGCCCAAGATGACGTCGTAAGGCCTCGACGCCACTACAAGAAGATTACAGCCGAAGCTCTCGCCTCCTAGAATAAGCTCACACTGCCGGAACCAGTGTGCAATCATCGAGTCTACTCCTATAGGAGTCTCTAGCCATAAGGATCAAGCCAACGTCTCTGTCGGAATATCCGAGCTCCGAACAAGGGCAGCGGCTATGAAAGAGTGACTCGCTCCTGTGTCTATAAGAACTACAGCAAGGGTGGAATAGACACAGATAGTACCTCGAATCATCTAGGGCGCACCGTGGTCGTAGGCCTCCGCTGCCTAGAGCTGTGCCTGCCTCTACCCGCCAGCTCCCTGTGGCCGGGGTGGACCTCCCGGTGGTGGTGGTGGTAGAGCCTCAAAGCGTCGCCCACCACTTGATGCTTGGCCAGCTCCTCTGACTCATCCACCACCTCCCTACGGACCGCCATGGTCGACCCTCTGCCTCTGCCTGGGTGGCCTCTCAATCGTCTGCTGCTCCTTGGCACGGTTGGTCGGGCAGTCACAATCCACGTGATCCTGTCCGCCGCATGTGTAGCACTGCCTGCCTCTCGAAAGACTGGCTCCATGCTGTGTTCCCCGCAATACTGAGCCAGTGTCCTATGGTCATCTACGTGAGGGTCTGGTCTGCCTGGACCCCTGAGTCATCCGTCGAGTGCCTGCCGTAGAAGAATCTGCTATGTGCTGCCCCACGGTAGGTCTCGTTGCTGATGAAGGCTCAGCAAGGAAGCTCTCAATCAAAAGGGATCGCTCCAGTACTCCTCCCTCAGTCGGAATGCTGAGGGAGATCAGCGATGCCCTGATCTCATGTCTCAAACCCTTCTCAAATGTCTGGGCCTGGAAGAATGGGTCACGTACCATGTCTGTCGAGTAACACGAGATATAGGTAAATCTCGCGGAGTACTGGGTGACCGTCAAGCTGTGCTACCACAGCCGAAGAAGCTCCTGGATGCACTCTGCACGGAGGGTGGCCGGGACGAACTCTGAGTTGAATAGGCCCTCAAAGTCTGTCCAGAGAAGAGATGCGTCATCGTGCACCAGGAGCATCAAGCTCCAGCATCGGCCAGCTGCCGTGTGTAGTAGGCTCGCCCGTGGATCACCAAGAGTTCTGCTAGTGTCCTCACTAACCGGAAAACTCGTACCACTGCCTCCAACCAGTCCTCAGCTGCCTAGGGGTCCGTCTCCCCGCAAAACCTGGGCGGTCACTGGCACTAGAACTCATGAAGTGCACTAAGGCGACGTGCGTCATTAGCGGCTGGGGAAGGAAGCATCGGTGGCTCGGCGGGTAGAGGTACCGTCGGTGCCTCAGCTATCAAAGGGCCCTATACCGATGTCTCGTCGCTCTGTGGGCTGTCGTCACACTCAACTCTTGGAACCCTAGCTGGCTGCCGTCGTGGGGCCATCCTGAAAAGAAAATAGGTGCGCTACGGTCAGAGCAGTATACCTGGTGAGCTAACTTATAGTAATCACAAAGAAAACATGAAACACACATGTAATCAATGTTTTCATGCATTAAGTCGGAAATCAGAAGTCAGGGTCCTGGTGTACGGATACGTCAGCCGTCGCACCAACACTGGACTCCCTGGACTGATAACCACACCCAATACGCTTAACACTATTGCTACACATAGAAAAAGATTAGAGTCCAAAGTTCTGTGGTAGTACTGAACTCCTCTGATACCAATTTGTCATGACCTGTCCTCAGGGCCCGTGCCGTGACTACCCCAAGCGCGCCTTCCAAAGGCCAGGGGCTGGAACTAACACCAAGGCGTAAAACCTGGTAAAAAGGGAAGACATTTCCTTTGTAAAGTAAACCACAAACACCACAGAGCAGGCATGTAGAAGTAAACACTAAGTAAAAACTGGTACAACAATAAGTGCGGAGAAGTAAGTGGGCCAGTATCCAACCCATACTGAAAGTAAAGTACAACTGGAAAGAGAAAACAATAACTGAAAAGTAAAGCCGCAACGTCGAGCTGCCCACTAGAAAACCCACCTAAAGGGTGGCTACAGAAAGCCTCTACTTCTCCTAGGGTCCAGCCGACCGCTCCGAGTATGTCCCGCCTAGTGGTCCACCTCCAGGTACCGTCCTGCTCCGCAAGCCTCAACCACGATCAGTGTTGTCCATCTTCTACAACCAACACAACGTAGTGCGGACATAGCCCGTGCATGGGTGAGTATAAGCTACTCTGTAGGGACCCCGAAACCCCCGAAGGTCTCCCAAAATCCACAAAGGATAATCCACAATGGAAAGATACAATCACAAAGTAACATCCGAAATTACTTAGGTATATGCCCATACATATACCTAAGTCATATATTCCCGATCAGCTCCAACATCCAAGCCCAACCACAACACAGTCCACACAGGAAAACAAAACGTAAATCCACCTAGGATAAAACAACATAATCCATATATGAAAGCAAAATAGGATTCATCTCACACAGGTATACTTCTTCATATGACGATAAAGATGACCAGATATTGCCACTGATTCATCTAAGCCATCGGACCCACAAAGGATCGATATGTACTAACCCCCGCAATGACCCACAAAAGATCTGACCCACAAAGGATCGATAGGTAACTAACCCCCGCAATGACCCACAAAGGATCGATAGGTAACTAACACCCGCAAAGACCCACACAGGATCAGACCCACACAGGATCTGTAGGCACTGGCCCACACAGGACCGCTGAGCGCTGACCCACACAGGATCGGACCCACACAAGATTGGTAGCATTGACCCACAAAGGATCACTGAGTGTTGTAGTCGTCGTCGAATCCACTGAGGATCACTGCACAGTCATTCTCCTCGTAGTCGCAGCAAGATCTAGGGTTCCCACACATAGCAAGCGCGTTCGGGAGGGTCCGCTGAACGAGCTGCGAGGCTGATACATCAACTGACACCTAGTCCAGAGTTGATGTATCCAAATGTTCCGTATCGTCAGTAGGAACTCAATGTCGCAGACGGAGTGTCAATCGGTCGCCCGGTCTGAGAGTTATTGGCTTTTTCGTCCCAGGGGCCCGGTTGGTTTTTAAGGAAAAACCAACCCGACCCTACTCCACCTGCGTCTAAACCTCGGGCGGAGTAAGCCAAAAGATTTGTCTCACTTAGAGGAATCCAACAAATTCAATGGCACATCAATCAGACATTCGGGGCTCAAGATATAAGTGTTTATGCTCCGAGGGCCTAGTTGGTTTCGTGTACGAACCAACCCGACCGAACCCAAAGTATTCTGAAACCTTGAGTGTGATATAATGAAACGACCGTCTCAATCCAAGGATCGCATCTCCATTGACAGCGCGTCGATCGGAGGCCCGTAGCTCAAGATACGGGAAAAAGACTGAAAAGGTCCGAAAACAGGGGGTCTGGGCCCGGACCAACCAGGCCCAACCACCCCTGGATTGGCCCAAACCGGCTCGACCCGACCCAGGTCCGACCCGGCCGGCGCTGCCAGGCGCTACCTGGCCCGGCGGGGCACGGCCCAGCGGTCCGGCCGGGCAGCTCAGCCAGCGCGCTGGCACTGGCCCGGCACCACGCAAGGCAACCCCCCCCCCCCCCCCCCCCCCCGCGGGGGGTGCCGCTCCGTGACACCCGGACGCGGCTTAAGCTTCTTCCCTCCTCCGCGGTCCCACGCGGCCGCAGGACCGGCCAACACCGTCGTGGCGTGCCGGCGGGTGGTTCCGCAGACCACCAGACTCACTCCGGTGGTCTGATTTGAGCGCGGTCTTCGCCAGTGCTCGTCCCAGGACTCGTTCTTCACTGAAAATCCTTCAAAATTAACTTACGGCCCCGTTTGTCGTCACTCGCCAATCCATGCATAACAACAAGAAGGGCGGTGGGTTCGGACTTGTTCGTTGGTCCGCACCTACCACGTTAGCAGTTTCTAAAGTCTCACAACAATCATATTTAACAATTGGGGATATAAATCACAAAGATTTAAAAGGAACAACCCCTACCTCGTTGTTGTCGTCGGACGAGTTCTTCGCGGAATCGACCGTCGCGGAAGAAGAGGATCGTCGAGTCGCGGAAGTGGCTTCACGTCATCGCGGTAACTCAAAAAGTATTATTCCACAACATATTTAACCTTCACTAGTATTTTAATATCAATATTTTTTTAGGTTTTCACTACTTAATACTTTGTAGTTTTATGTTCTTAAATTTATTTTAGATTGTTTTTATGGGGAATGAAACAATAATTCAATGTATTCATTTCCCTGGATTTATTGTGAACCATGTCTTCCAAAAGTAGTAGGAATTTTTAATTTTTTTAATGGATATTTAGATGTATGAATTATATAATAATATGTGCAATGATGTTTATTCAATATATAAAATTTTCATAATGTTCCAAAATATTATTCTGGACCAGATTCATACAAAATATTAGGATAAGACTTTTCTTTATTTTTTAAAATAATGGATTTAATTAAGGATTTGAAGAGAAATATTACAATAATAATAAAACATTAAGTACAATATGGTTACCAAGTTTTTTCCATAAAATATAGTACAAGAAGGCCGTTTTCTAATCGTTTCATTGTAAAAATTATATACATTTACTTATGGAATTATCATGAATAATTATTATGGGATAGTTGGATTCTCAAAGAATTATTTGGACATTTACGATGATCCTTCTTGATGTATAACTATAGAACATTATTCAAAAAATTTGAAATTAATTATTTTAAAAACATTGAATTATAGTAATGGTCTCTAAATATATTGATCTAGAATTTTGGAATGTAATTTTATTAATAACCTCTAGAAGAGGTAAGAATTTTCTGTGTGACTTTAAATCTTATATCTCAACGGTGGCCTTTAATTTATGTACATAAATATCAAAGTAGACTATAATAATAATGTTCTCATGGACCCATTATCTTTCACATGATTAAAGAGATTTATGATTTTGAACATTTTTTTACACATTAGGTTATGTGATAGACTTGACCAAAACCCAATATCCTTACATTAGACTAATTTTGGTTAAATAAGATGAAATTTATGTCCCACATAATATAAATGGATCCCTATATTTTAATTTTAATATTTTTATCAATATGTCCTTCTTTTTGACAATTTAAAATAAATTTATGTTCCATTAAATAAATTCCTATGGTGATTTTTTCCATCAATATTTTTACATAAAATGTTCAAGCTTTTTTCCATCACCACCTTCATTCATATATAAATATATATATTGAAACTCGATTGTTCAATTCTAATTTAAGATTGATTTTTGTAATGACTCAATTAGATAATCACATATTTTTTTATTTTTATGAGTATGAACAAAACATTTTCTTGAATATAAATCCCATTTGTTTTCAAATTATAAAAATTAATGTATTTTTAACAAAATCCAATATTAATAAAATTCCAATGAGCTCCATAAATTTTTTAAAAAACTTTTTAATTGTGAGAAATTAACAATTGGAACTAAAATTTTAATATGTCCAAATAATTACTAGATAAATTCCACTTTAAAATATATTACTCTTCAAAATTTTATCTTTTATCATATTAAACCTAAATTTCACTCAGTTATATGTAGGATTTTTTATATTTGGTTTTATCATATTTCATATCCACATTACATGATGTAATAAATAATTCATAAAATCTTGTTATTTGAATTTTATTTAATAATTATTATACAAAAGGATTCTCTAGATTTGAGAATAGTATTAAGCATAATTATATGCATATAATGGAATATCAAGACAATGCTCATCTATTCATTTTCAGGGTAATTAACCAATGGAGATTTTTTCCCATAACTACAAAAATATTATATAATCTTGTCTCAGATGTATTAATATAATAAAAAGTTAGAAGCAAATGATTCATTTTCCTGATAATCAATGTCTCGATATTCAATTTTTTCATATTTTTCAAACTTTATGGAATGTATATCTTACTTTTTATCCAGACTTTTCATCATGATATTTCATGTAAAAAAGTACATATTTAAGAAATATATCACATAGTCTTGAAAGTGAAATATAGTTCCTTCACATCACTAATAGGTTGATCACATGATTCTCATAATCTTATTGTGTGATCAATTAGTATTTTTCAAGGATTTTACCAGGGGGAATTCCTTTGAGATAGCACAAACTTCATCTCTTTGAATTCCCACATTATACACTCTCTTGAGTGTTCCTTGCATCATCAAGTTTGTCTATGTTTGTTTTATGTTGAGGATGTACAATTTATTAGAGTTTCTAACCTAGTTCTACTATTTCTTATGTTGTGTGTATCTCGAATATATGTTCCTAATAAAATTTAGGGAGTATTTATTTACAACCATTGCATGATATTTTTGTAACTAATTTGTTGTGTCTCATGAGAAGAAACAATAAAATGGAAACATAGTCGTCATCATATTTATTGTACTTCTGTCTTATCGAATGAAATTCATATCATTATATGGACATGTCCTACAACCTTCTCATGTTCTGGAAGACATATTATAGGGACTTCATGTGATCAATGGTTAACAAACAAGGTGTATAACCTTATTCGAATGAAATTAATTATGTCCACTATTCACAGTATGAATCCATAATATCATGTTCTTATTCATTTTTATAATAATTCTAGCCTTTCCCATTAGTTATATATTGGGGAAATCATTATTAGTAGGTGATCATGTGATTGTATGTGTTAATTGTAGTGGACACTTACTGTAATTTTTTATGTTGTTTCGAATTTTAAATTATACATGTTGTTGGGATTCCATAATACTAATACAACATGTTACAGAGACTTAATGATATTAGGTTGCTATTCAAGGAGGATTTCCCATAGTCAAGGATACATTTATGGGGACCTTCACATGATCAATCTAGATTTTTAGAGAGATTTTAATAGATCATGTATTCATGAAAAAAATTCATGAGATTCTTATGACATTCAAAAAGACCTTTGTATGATTGATAGTGATCTCATGAAGCACTAAACCCATTCTCACCTATATTTTCATCAATTCGACTACATGAATCCATTTAAATTTTTCAGATTTATTTTGTTATTTTAGGAGTCTTCTATCATGATTGTTAAAATTATCTCTTATAATATGTTCCAATATCACCAAATATTAATAAGAAACCATTGTGTGATGACCAATGTCTTTTTGGGAAACCCTGCAAGAACATGGGGGATTATGAAAGGGGCTTTGTATAATTATAGGGTCCCACTAAAGAATATGTTAATGACATTAGATAGTTTATAAGTTGTTTATGACCCATTGTAAAGACCTTTTTAGGGACATGTGATTGTGTATTTCTTCATGGGTCATGTGATCTGTTTGACAGATTTAGTTGGTCTCTATATGGAAATTTTGCTCCATCCTTTTCCTTATGAAGAATATTATATTTAATGACCAATTGATTTTTCAATAAAATTACCTACTTATAAATATTTGTTATAGTATAATCATATAATATTACTTATATAATACAATACAAAACATATTAATGAAAAATTAGTGAAGTTGTCTCTAGAAGTAAAGTAACATATACTTGTGAAATAGTAACGTGACCTCTGTAATATTTATGTGAACCTTGTGAATATTAAACCCACCTGTTTGATAAAATCATCACTAATGAAAGTATAAATAAAATTTTACCATCTTAAATATATAAATTTAAAATAAATATTTCATATTATAAGTATGTAAATATTTTCAAAATTATTAATTATGTTTCAGTATTATTGAATGTAATGTATATTTAATTACAATATTATGATTAATTTAATAATTTAAAAGAAAAATTATTTTCTTAAATTGAATTCATAAATATGTATTTTGATTACTTATGGTTATAATATAATTTTATGAGACCATAATTACATTTTCAAAATGTTAGAAACCCAATTATAGTATTAAAATTTGAAATTATAATGTAAATTATTAATTTACTTTAAAATAAATTTCCATATTTAGAAATTTATTTTCATAAATTTGACTTATTTTTTATTTTCTAAACACCAAAAATTATTGGGGTAAATTTTTGGTATTTTTCTAAAATATATTAATTTTTGTTGAACAACAGAATATAATAATTTATTATAAATTCTACATTAATGAATTTCTGCATCATAAATGAGTCATGGGTGATGTAAATGGAAATTGGTTCTAACTCACAGGAAATGTTTATATTTTTTGGTCACAATAATCAAAAATATACGTAGTTTTGTGGAATATTGTCAAATTAATGCTTAAAATTGGGAAACCCCTCTTCTTTTCCACTATAAATTACACCCATCCTTACCTCCTCTTTTCACACCTATAATGCTTTCTACATTGTAAAAATTCAATTAAAATCTATCCCTGAGACCCTCTCCCATGTCCAAGAGCCCCAAGTATCTTAAAAACAGAAAATAATCTCCCCTTATGAGGTTCTAATGGATGATATACTCAAGACGACATTAAGATCAAGTGAAGGACACCATCACACTTTAGGTAAGGGAATCTACAAGAACCTCCATTATACCATTGGATCGGTCTATACATATTTTTACCCAAATAATGTTATATTTTATTTTTCTTTAAATCTTTTAAATTATATTTACATGATACAAAATCATGTATAAAGGTCCATTCATCTTTATATATTGTGTATATAATTGTTTTTCTGTCGTTCCCTCCTCAATACTTCTTGATAAGAAAATTGATTTAAGGTAACTTCCTAAATTATTACCAATTATCATGTAAAATATATATTATATTTTTAAGAGACCATTTGTTCTATAAAACCAATCTTTTTATTATTTATACATTCTTGGTTCACTTATGCTGTTATATAATAGATTATTCCCATTTATGTTTTAAATGACCATTGATATTTTTCTTTAACCGCAAGAAAATGTTATAATTATAATGTTTCTAAAGTAATATTTTTACATGTTAATACATAAATTTTTTATATCTTATCATGAAATATTCCTATACTACAGTATGATTTTCCATGAATGAATTAGTTTATTTTCTTCCCAGATATTTTTATGATACTCCCATTTTATAGGATTTATTACAGGATTATGATACCCAATTATAATTAACGATAACCATTAGTATTAGCTATGATTGATTATGTATGATTTTATATAGGGAAATTATATTCATAAACATTTTATGATGGGTTAATCGAGATAGGACTCTAATGAATTGGTTTATGTAAGTTAAAATGAAACAATATGTTCAAAGGTCTTGGAAGTTAACATTGACTTGTGAAACCATGTGCAACGGTATTAGTGGTTAACATTGACTTGTGATCCTCTACATTTAATGAGCATTGGATCATGTTATATTAATATCTTAAAATTCCTCCAAATTATTATGACTCCATGTTTATATGATCATATGATTATATGCTATGAGTCCATATCTTCTATTTATTTTAATAACATAACGTAATTTATTCTTACCCATGTTATAAAGATGTATTTTAATGCTTATCCCCAAACAGGGATTTTAGCTCATCACTTTTCTCAGCTTATACCCATGTTATCCAGTGAATATGTAAGAGTACAATAGAATTTTGTATATCTTTATGAAAATTAAATTACAAAATTTCAAATTTAGTCCCATGACATTCTGTTTTACTATATATAGACAACCAAGACACTAGGATTTAAGATTCATGGTTGTAATATGATGCTTTATTATTTTTAAAATAATATAATTATATATGTAAAAGGCTATGTTTACTATAGTTGGTATCATAGGATGATCAAGTAATTTTTAGAGATTAGGAATAGAGAAATTTAGTAAAAAACATAGGGATAAGTCTAAGTATAAGTAAACAACCCTAAATGTTGGTATGTATAGTGTAAGTGGTTTATCATGTAGATAAATCCATGTTTGGATACCAACTAGAATATGTGGCTCTATAATAGATGTATCTAGGGGTATAACATAAAAACACCACATTGATCTATACTCAAAAAAGAACTGGGGAACAATAACGTACCTTGATGCACTATTGGTTTGACACTCCTAGTGGATATTCATTTTTAAATTTATAAGATTAGTATGAACAACTATCATGTGAACAGAAATATGAATCCCTTACGAATATATGTTTGGAAACAGATCACGGATAACCTGGATTGGAACCAGATAAATCAATTGTTAGTATATTCTTTTCCATTATGATTTTTTCTATTTACGATTAAGGTAACCTTTTATATACTAATTATATTTGTATTATTTCCCCGAATTGTATGTTCATTTTCATAGTTAATGGTGAAAAATATAAGAACACATGCCAATGATCAATATGATAGGAATTTGGATGATTTCCATATTGATCTGCCTGATATGATTGGAATATGTTCTCAAATATTTATGATAGCACATTCTCAGCTTGATCATGTTATAAACAATAACATGAATCCTATGTATTTCCCTTGTCCTCTATAGAAAGATCATGTTGTTGTTGAATTCGTCATGTGAAAAAGTACTCCCATTTTTAGGGGATATTTTGATCTCCTTCTTGCAGAACACATTTTTAACTCTATTTATAAGATATTATCTATCCTTTTTTGCTTATAATAAGAGAAATTAATACGGACAATCTATCATTTTTATGGAGAATCTAATTATTATTGGACACTAATATTGAAAATGACTTCCAAGGAGGAAATTGATTTTATAGATAGGGAGGAATTCAAGAAATTGTTTTTCAATAACCAATTTCCACAAACCCTCCATAAAAAGATGGAAAGATACTTCCTTTATCTTAAGCATAATGAAGTTGAGTCTATCAGGGAGTACATTGAAAAATCACAAGGCATACAAGATAGACAACTAACACTGTCATGGACATCGAAATCAAGGTAGATTGATTTTTTAGAGGACTATAATTGAGTCTATGAAAAGTGTTGGTGATTAAGGACATCAATAGTTTTTAAGAGATTGATCATTATTCCCTCAAGGATGAAATGGAGATTGGTGAATCTCAATGGTCGCGGTGGATAGGTGAAAATAAGAGTAAATGGAGTAAAATATCAATGGATTGGAATATAAATCCCATGATGAAAAGAATATCATACTTCCCACGTGTCAAAATTATCAAAAGACACATCCTGGAAACTGTCTAAAGGGAACTAAGAATTGATCAAAATGTGGAAGAATGGGGCATCTAGTTAAAAAATTTATAATGGATATGAAGAATCCCACTAATGTTGACGAATAATGGATGTTTCAAATCAACACTCAACTTGTAATGTAGTGTAAAAAATGCAAGGAACATGAGTATTATGTGAAAAATTTCCCAAAAACAAGGGTTGTAAAAGGCAATAAAAAATACCTCTAAATAAATAAGGGTGGAATTATTCGATCACTACTACAATGGTCGATCCAAATAACTATTTTTTGACATGTATTCTAGTTATTCATTCATGAATAGTGAACATACTGTTTGATTCTAGTTTTATGCATCCATTCATTTATTGTATGTTTAGAAGAACCTTTCCAATACCATGTCAAAATGTGGATATTGAGATATCTGTGAGAAAAATAAATGGGAAATGAATACATCCAAAGTATATAACACATCCCTAATTAATGTTTCTAGCATGAACCTCTTATTAAATGTTGATATCGAGATATCTGTAAGGAGGATTCCTTATGTTGGAAGGATATTGCATCTTTATTAATGATGAGAATTGAAAATTATCCAATACTCTTAGAGTTGTAGAGGACAGACATGTGAATCATTAATGGAGGAACATCATTGATCTGTTCTTAAATGATTTCTCAACCATCCCTACTAGAGAAAATAAATATTATCCAAGAAAATTTATAGAAATTATAAATAGGGTGGAAGCTATCAAAAATCGGAAATCATTAGAATTCAAGATTGATAAGGATGGAGTCATCAAATCTATATCATGATTATGTGTACTTTAACGACCCAATGTTTTTCAATGGAATTTCCCATCATATAAATATGTCATAAAATCACATGAATACAAAGCATAATGATCTACTATTGGTTAAGTGACCTTTAAACATAATTTTTTCACTTCTGTGTTAGGAATTTTGAAAATCTGACATATACGGTTATGTTCAAGATGATTTTTGGAGTCTAATGAAAAATAATAATTTTCGGTGAATAGTAACGTACCTTTGTGAATAGTAACATACCCTTATTAATAGTAATATGATCCTTATGAATAGTAAATAATCTAACATAAGAGTAACCTTACCCATGAATAATTAAATAAAATTTAGACATCATTGATAGTGACAATTTGACCTTAGTAAATGTTTTTGTATTTTGTAAGTCATAATTAATTAATTAAAATTAATTAATTAATTTAAAAGAAATGGTATTTTCTTAAAAAAAATTCATTAATTTTATAATCAGTGTTTATAGTTTTTAGATAATTTTATAAGACTCAACGTAATTTTTGATAACACTATAAAATCAGGTTTAATTTTAAAAACTATTTTTTTAGTAAATTATGATTTTAATTAAATATTAAATTAATAATTTGTTTAAAATTATTTTTTAAAAATGGAATTCATTTTTGGATTCTACACCTCAAAAAATTGATGGGGTAAATTTTTGGGATTTTTCTAAAATACATGAATTTTTTGTGAATAGTAAAATACATTAATTTACCGTATAAATACATTATAATTAAAACAAACTATTCCTGACATCACAAGTGATGTAAGCACCCAAATCCCGAACTCACATGCTTTATTTACTATTCATTGTCATCAATTACTTACTCTTCCTTGTCTCAAGAAGAAATAATAAATTAATGATTATAATATTATGAAATCCCTCCTCTCCTCCACTATAAAAACCCCATTCACTCCATCTTTTCTCCACTCCTCTCAAGACTTGTGCGTTGCCATTATTCTGCCCAAATCTATCCCCAAGGTTTCCCCCCGCGTCCAAAATCTCTCTTCCTCCTCAAAATACCAAAACATTTCCCCTTAAGAGGTTCTCAAAGGAGGAAGTCTCAAGAGGTAAATTCATCTTCCCAATTTCTTCTTTTCTTTGAAGTTCTTTTCTTTTTATTTATTTCCTCACCTACCTTCACCATAATAGTATGATAAATCTAGTAACATATATGTACTATAATGCCTTAATTCTATTATTATATTTCATTATCTTCTCTTTTTTCCCCACCCTTTTATTTGAAAGAAATGAAAGCACCGTTTGAGATGTGCTAATTTAGCACATTCGAGGACAACGGTTTATAAATTTCTATTATTATATTCAATTCTGGTAATAAAACCATTTATGTTAGGGTTGAACCAGATTATTATATATGAAATATATCCTATTTTGTGTTTTGAAATCCTTTGGTACAAATGTAATTATTTTATAAATCAAAACACTTTCTTTGTAATCAAATAAATCGATTAACAAAAACGGTTTTCACTATGGTTATATATATTTTACATCAACTTCACTCTAAGTAACTTAATTTAAATTAAAACCAAGTAATATCCTGGATATTAACTAAATAATATAACTTTAATTCTGGACAATGACTTTCATCTTTCATATAATCCAAATATGAATATAAGTGAACCGATCCTTTAACGCCATGTAAACAAACGAGCCCGAACAGTTAAATTGAACCATGTAACTAATCAAAAAGGCTTTGAATAAACTAAAATGGGTTTTGATAAGTAAATTGAATATATAAGTGGTTCTGGAATTATTAATTATTAATCATAATTTTTTTATTCAGGTCGTTAATAACAAGTGGAGAACACCAACATATTTAAGGTAAGGGATCCTCCCCCTTTTACTCTTAATCATGATTGTTCTCCATGCTATGCCTTTTTGTGTATTACCAAGTGATCGGGTATGTTAATAAACCTTCTCCATACTGCACTAATGTTTTATAAGTGATGAAAAACCCCTTATCTCTCTCATCAATCCCTCTTAGTTACACCTGATACCATGCCAATAAACCATGATGAATTATACCCAAACTTCCTTTATTCCTTCGGGTTTCTCTATCATTATTCTTACCAAATGGTTGTTGTTTTTTATTTTAGAACTTCATAATTCTATTTATATTCTCCAAATTCATGTTACAATGTCCATATCTCATTCTCTTTAGGGGATATACATGATTTTAAGTGAATCTATCTTAAATACTTCCCCATAAGCACACTTGTTTTAAAGGAACTTCTGGAATTTTTACCCAATTTCAAGAGCACTATATATTCTGTTTTGAAGAACAATTATCTTTGTAAGTTCTTTATTTTTATTATGAAAATGTTCTTGGTTCAATTCTGGTTTTATATAAATGAATGTCTTCTTTACTATTTTGAAATCCATATAGTGTTTTCCATAAAACCGCACAAAAAGTTTTTAATGCTAACATTTATAATATACATTTCTCATATTTTGTCACTTATGTTTGACACCAATTACCATATTATATGAATATTTTAATCTATTAACGTCCATTTATTTTTTATTTCTTTCATTTCATGGATATTTCATGATACACCCATTGGTTATGACATAATTCTTGATTATGGTACCCAATTCTTTCCATGGGTACCCTTATGTTTGTGTATGGTTGATTATATATGATTTTATATTTGGTATGAATATTTATATGGAAATAATATTCATGATGTCACGACCCGCCCTCGGGGTCCGTGCCGTGACTACCCCAAGCCCGCCTTCCATAGGCCAGGGGCTGGCGACTAGCACCAAGGCGTAAATCCCGGTAAAAAGGGAAGGCATTGCCTTTGAAAAGTAAACACACACCACAGAGTAAACAAGCGGAATGTAAATACTAAACATAGCAGAGTACGACTGAAAGTGCGGAAACGTAAACGGGCTGGAAATACAAACCCAAACTGAAAGTAAAGTACAACTCAAAAAGGGAAAAACAGCAACTGAAAAGTAAAAGCTGCTACTCCGAGCTGTCCACTGGAAATCCCACCTGAAGGGTGGGTACAGATAGCTCCTCTGCTCCACGGGTCCCGCCGTCCGCTCCGTACACGTCCCGCCCAGTGGTCCACCTCCGGGTACCGTCCCGCTCTGCAAGCCTCAGCTAAGGTCAACGATGTACGTCGTCTGCAACCAACACAACGTAGTGCGGCCAAAGCCCGTGCAGGGGTGAGTACAAGCTACTCAGTAGGGACCCCGAGACCCCTGAAGGTCTCTCAAATCCACAAAGGATAAACCACGAAGAAAAGTACAATCACGAAGTAACAACCGACACTGCTTAGGTATATGCCCATACATATACCTAAGTCATCAATTCAAATACGCTCCAACCTCCGAGACCAAGTACAACTCAGTCCATGCAGGAAAGTATACGTATTCCACATAGGAATGCAAAACATAATCCACACAGGATTGCACAACACAATCCACACAGGAAAGCAACAGGATTCAGCTCACACAGGTATACTACTTCAAGGACGATAAAGATGATCACTGATCCATCTAAGTCGTCGGACCCACGAAGGATCGATAGGTAACTAACCCCCGCAATGACCCACACAGGATCGGGCCCACACAGGACCTGTAGGCGCTGGCTCACACAGAACCGCTGAGCGCAAGGACCCACACAGGATCGGGCCCACACAGGACCTGTAGCACTGATCCACGTAGGATCGCTGAGTGCTGTAGTCGTCGTCGTCGAATCCACACAGGATCTCTGTACTGTCGTCGTCGAATCCACACAGGATCTCTGTACTGTCGTCGTCGCAGTCACAGTAGCAGTAGTAGCAGTAGAACAGTCGCAGCCAGCACTAGGGTTCCCGCACATAGCAAGCTCATCTGGAGGGTCCGCTCCACGAGCTGAGAGGCTGATACATCAACTGTCACGAAGACCAGATTTGATGTATCCAAAAGTTCCGTATCGTCAACAGGAACTCAACGCAACAGACGGCGCGTCGATCGGACGCCCGGTCTTAGAGTTATTGGCATTTTCGTCTCCGGGGCCCGGTTAGTTTTAAAGGCTGAACCAACCCGACCGTACTCCACCTGCGTCCAAACCTCGGGCGGAGTATGCCAAAAGATCCTTCTCACTAAGAGGAACACTACGCGACTGACGACACGTCAATCGGACGTCTGTAGCTCAAGATATGAGTGTTTCCGCTCCGAAGGCCCGGTTGGTTTCGTGAACGAACCAACCCGGCCGAACTCAAAGTAATCCGAAACCTTGAGTGCGATATACCGAAACGACCGTCTCGATCCAAGGACCGCGTTGCCGTTGACGGTTCGTCGATCGGAGGTCCAAGGCTCAAGTTATGGGCCAAAAACCAAAACTGGTTCGAAACGGGGGGGTCCGGGTCCGGGCCGACCCGGGCCGACCCCCCCCCCCCCCCCCCCGGGGCGGCGTGGTGGCGCGGCGGCTGGCGCCGCATGAGGTGGGCGCGCGGGGGGCAATCAAGCCCCCGCTGTTTGGTTAGGCGGCGCGGCCTTGTGCCGCGCCATTTGCAGGAAACGACCCCCGCATGTGGGGGCCGGCTGGAAACGAACCGGGGGGCTGCTGCCCCCCCCCCTCCTTTAAAGAACCGCCCCCCTCATTAAGAGGGGGGTTTTGTTGAACCGGCCGGGGGATTTATTCCCCCGGTTTTATGTCATCCGGCCGGCCAGCTGGCCGGCCGGTTTTTACCAACGGGACCGGAAATTCCGGTCCCGCCTTCGACTTCCGACGCCGGCGGCCCGGCCGCCGGTCTTCACATCCCGCCGCGGCCCGGATCCGGCCGCGGTCTCCTCGTCCCGCCGCGGCCCGGAACCGGCCGCGGTGTTCGTCGTCCGGCGCGGTGCGACGGCACCGCGCCCCTTTCGCCGTGCCATGATTCTTTTCAACGCGGCGCGACGGCGTCGCGTTCTTGAAGATTTTTCCTCGACGTAGCGCGACAGCGCCGCATAAAATATTTGCACGATCATCCGCGTGGTGCGATGGCACCACGCCACTTGCTTCCACCCGCATGAATAAACATGAACGATGGAGGGGGGTTCGGCCGTGTTCATGCGGTCCGGCCCCCCTCACGTTAAAATAAATAACTCAACTTAAACATTCAAGCCTCAAGTTAGACATGCGAGATCCACGTTCAAGAAATGGAATAAATAAATAATGAATCAACAACCCCTACCTCGGGTTTAAGATTCGAAGATTTATCTACGTTCTGCGGAAGACGGCGTCGCGGAGGTCGGGCGTCGCGGTCATCGTTCGTCAAATCCGTTGACGAAGAGATATGCCCGAAGAGATACGTCATTGGCGAATCTTCGTATGCCGACGAAGGAGGTCCGAGGAGGAAGCGGCGTTCCCTCTTGTTGACACCGAGGACGAAGAAGAGAGGCGTCGTTCTTCGTCGGAGTTTGGGCGTTCTTCGTTCTTCGTCAGAGCTTGAAGATGAAGAAGAAGCTCTCAAAAGCTCTCAAGGAGATAAACAAACAACCCATAATAAAATAAGATAACATCTTAATTTATTATTACAAAACACACAAGAATTTCAAATGTTTGAAATTCAAAAAGGTTTAACTCCCATAATTAATTAAGTAACATAAGCCATTAAATGAGGCGTTAAGGGAGTTGGGAGAATTTGAAAGGTTTAGGGGCTCGTGTGGGCCCCACCACACTTAATCCTCCCAAGGGAGGTTAAGTGGGTGTGGGTCCCACTCCCAACCTCATTTGATAGGTTTTAACAAGTTAAAAATAAAATTGTTCTACACAATTTTATTTAACTCAAACTATAAACCCCTAAAACTAACTTTCAACCCGCAACAAACGCAACTCCCGAAAAGGTCTCTTTAAGCGAATATCGGCGCTGCGAGTTCATCGGTGCCCTCGGATTTCAATTCCGAGCACCGGATCAAATGTTAGGAATTCTCACTCGTTCGTTCACTGAACGTACCCGAGCCATACTTCGGAAATTAATTCCGGGCACTCCGGGCCTCGGAATCAGGTGCCGTCTGAAACCGCGCTCTTGAAAAATTCTAAAGAAAATTAAGAAAAAATTTCCCTTGAATTTTACGGGTCTTTACATTACTCCCACCTCAGGGATTTACGTCCCCGTAAAGATACATCAAAAACTAGGGAAACAAATGAGGGTACTGAGCATGCATCTGAGCCTCCCGCTCCCATGTGCTCTCCTGGTGATTCCCGTGCTGCCATCTGATGCGCACAAGAGGAATCGATCGCCCACGCAGGACCCGCTCCTGTCGATCCTCTATCTCCACCGGGACCTCCGTAAAAGACGCCCCATCGTCAACGTCAAGCTCCCCATGGTCAATGATGTGCATCGGGTCGTGCACGTATCTCCTCAGCTGGGATACGTGGAAGACGTCGTGCACCCGGAGCAACTGAGGTGGTAGAGCCTGGCGATAAGCCACCTCGCCAATCCTGCTGAGAATCTGGAAAGGTCCGATGAAGCGCGGAGATAACTTGACGCCTCGGCCAAATCTCTGAAAACCACGTCGAGGTGAGAGCCGCAAGAAGACGTGGTCGCCATCCTCGAACTCCAGTGGCCTCCGCCTCCTATCAGCATATGACTTCTGCCGGCTCTGAGCTGTCCTCATCCGCTCTTGGATGACCTGGACCTTCTCTGTCGTGTCCTGGACCATCTCCGGTCCCACCAGTGCTGACTCCCCAGGGTCTGTCCAGCACAAAGGAGATCTACATGGTCGGCCGTACAACGCCTCGTACGGTGCCATCCCGATGGTGGAGTGGTAGCTGTTGTTGTACGCGAACAACACCAAGGGTAGGTGGTCCTCCCAGCTACGACCAATGTCGAGGACACAGGCGCGGAGCATGTCCTCGAGTGTCTGAATGGTCCTCTCCGTCTGTCCATCCGTCTGAGGGTGAAAAGCTGTGCTAAGACGTAGCTGCGCCCCGAACGCTTCATGTAACCCCTTCTAAAGCCGGGAAGTAAAGCGGGCATCTCGATCGGAAACGGTAGATGATGGCACGCCGTGGAGCCGCACAATCTCCTGAACGTAGAGACGTCCCAAGCTCTCCACTGAGCCCTGCTCTCTGTTGGGTAAGAAGTGTGCCGACTTGGTGAGTCGGTCAACAATCACCCAGATGGAGTCGTGACCTCTGGAAGTGTGTGGAAGTCCAGTCACGAAGTCCATAGATATGCCGTCCCACTTCCACTCCGGAACTTCCAAGGGCTGTACCAAGCCTGATGGTACCTGATGTTCTGCCTTCACCTGCTGACAGGTGAGGCATCGAGAAACGAACTCTGCTACTTCCTTCTTCATGCCCGGCCACCAGTGCTGTCGTCTGAGGTCCTGGTACATCTTCGCCACTCCAGGATGTACCGCCAAAGGAGAAGTGTGAAACTCCCTCAGCACTTCCTCTCGCAAAGCGACTGGTAACATGGTACGTCCTCTGAAAAGGATGTCGTGCTCTGCTCCAAGGGAGAAACCATCAGGTGCCTGTCCCGAGGATATCTGTGCACGCCGTGTCTCACAGTCAATGTCCCCGTGCTGTGCCTCCCTGACTCGCTGCAGTAGTGGAGGAGTGACTGTGAGAGACTGAAGAAAGGCTGCTCCATCTATATCAACGAAGGATATCTGCAAAGAGGCTAGCTGCTCCGTCGCCTCCTCAAGTAGCTGAATGCCCGTCCTCCTGCTGAGGGCATCGGCTACTACGTTCCCCTTCCCAGGAGTATAGACTATCTCAAAGTCATAGTCCTGGAGGAACTCGAGCCATCGTCGCTGTCTCAGGTTCAGGTCCTTCTGCGAGAAGATATACCTGAGACTCTGATGATCGGAAAAGACTGTAAAGCGCTCTCCCATCAGATAGTGTCGCCATGTCTTCAGAGCGAAGACCACTACTGCTAACTCCAGGTCATGGGTAGCGTAGTTCTGCTCATGCGGCCTCAACTGACGTGATCCATAGGCGATCACGGCCCGCTCCTGCATCAGAACACATCCGAGTCCGGTCCCTGATGCATCGCAGTAGACTACATATCCTACTCCCTCCTCAGGCAACCTCAAGATAGGTGCGCTAGTCAATCTCTGTCTCAGCTCCTGGAAGCTCTGCTGACAACTATCTGACCACACGAAGGGTTTCCCCTTCTTCGTCAAAGCTGTGAGTGATGCCGCAACTCTAGAGAAGTTTGGCACGAATCTCCGATAATATTCAGCTAGTCCCAAGAAACTCCGAACCTCAGTCACGCTCCTGGGTGGCTCCCATGCTAACACAGCCTCAATCTTCGCAGGATCCACTGCAACTCCCACCTCAGAGATAACGTGTCCCAAAAAGTGGACCTCACGTATCCAGAACTGGCACTTCGAGAGCTTACCATAAAGCTGGTGCTCTCGGAGTGTGTCAAGAACAACTCGCAAGTGATAGGCGTGCTCCTCCTCTGTCGTAGAGTAAATCAGAATGTCGTCGATGAAGACCACGACAAACCGATCGAGGTATGGCTGAAAGATCCTATTCCTGAGAGCCATGAACACTGCTGGAGCATTGGTTACACCGAAAGGCATAACCAAGAACTCATAGTGGCCATACCGACATCTGTAGGCCGTCTTCTGCACATCCTCGTCTCTGACTCTGAGCTGATGATAGCCTGACCTGAGGTCTATCTTCGAGAACCACCGTGCTCCCTTGAGCTGATCAAAGAGGTCATCAATCATCGGTAGCGGATACTTGTTCCTCACTGTCACCTGGTTCAGGCGACGATAGTCAACACAAAGTCACAAGCTCCCGTCCGCCTTTTTGGCGAACAATATCGGGGAAGCCCACGGTGAAACACTGGGTCGGATGAACCCCTTGCCCTGCAAGTCCTCCAACTGTACCCGTAGCTCTCGAAGCTCGGCGAGGGACATCCGATATGCTGGAGTGGATATCGGGGCTGTCCCGGGGTACAAGTCAATATAAAAGTCTACCTCTCTGCGAGGAGGTAGCCCTGGGACGTCGTCGGGAAAAACGTCCGCAAACTGATCCACCACTGCAGGAAAACCAGGACTCCGCACGTCAACTGCTCCAAGGATAAGGCTAGCCAACTGATGAGTGATGGGATGTCCTCTCCTCCGCGGAAGTCCATCCTGTGCTGCTAAGGCTCCCTTCTCGCTGTTGAAGGTGAACCTGCTCCCGTCGGTGCGTACACATCGCACCTTGCGCCTAAAACAGTCAATCTGTGCATGGACCGTAGACAGCCAATCCATGCCCAAGATGACGTCGTAAGGCCTCGATGCTGCTACAAGAAGATCCCAGCCGAAGCTCTCGCCTCCTAGAGTAAGATCACACTGCCGGCACCAGTGCGTAATCGTCGAGTCTGCTCCCGTAGGAGTCTCTAGCCGTAAGGATCGAGCCAACGGCTCTGTCGGAATCTCCGAGCTCCGAACAAGGGCAACGGCTATGAAAGAGTGACTCGCTCCTATGTCTATAAGAACTGCAGCAAGGGTGGAATAGACACATATAGTACCTCGAATCATCTCGGGTGCGCCGTGGTCGTAGGACTCTGCTGCCTAGAGTTGTGCCTTTCGCTGCCCGCCAGCTCCATGTGGTCGGGGTGGACCTCCTCGTGGTGGTGGTGGTAGCGCCTCAAAGCGTCGGCCACCACCGGCTGCTCGACCAGCTCCTCTACCTCGTCCGCCTCCTCCCTGAGGACCGCCACGGTCGACCCTCTGCCTCTGCCTCGGTGGTCCATCAACCGTCTGCTGCTCCTCGGCACGACGGGTCGGGCAGTCACGTGCCATGTGGCCCTGCCCGCCGCACGAGTAGCACTGTCTGCCTCTCGTAAGACTGGCTCCGCGCTGTGTGCCCCGCACTGCTGAGCCAGTGCCTTTAGGTCGTCTGCCTGAAGGTCTGGTCTGCCTGGACCCCTGAGTCATCCGTCAACTTCCTGCTGCAGATGACTCTGCCACGTGCCGCCCTGCGGTGTGTCGCTGTGCTGGTGTAGACTCAGCAAGGAAGCTCTCGATCAGAAGAGCCCGCTCCAGTACTCCTGTCTGAGTCGGTATGCTGAGGGAGATCAGCGATGCCCTGATCTCGTGTCTCAAACCCTGCTCGAAGGTCCGGGCCCGGAAGAATGGGTCCCGTACCAAGTCGTTCGAGTAGCGCGAGAGATCGGTAAATCTCGCCGAGTACTGAGCGACCGTCATGCTGCCCTGCCGCAGTTGTAGAAGCTCCTGGATACGCACCGCACGAAGGGTGGCTGGGACGAACTCCGAGCGGAAGAGGCTCTCAAAGTCCGTCC
Source organism: Viscum album (assembly GCA_963277665.1). Lineage (NCBI taxonomy): Eukaryota > Viridiplantae > Streptophyta > Magnoliopsida > Santalales > Viscaceae > Viscum > Viscum album. Next base: position 574,142,799 of record OY728160.1, read on the forward strand.
AAAGTAGAGATGCCTCATCGTGCACCTGGAGCATCAAGCTCCACCATTGTCCTGCTGCTGCGTGTAATAGGCTCGCAGCGAGGATCACCATGAGGTCTGTTGGTGTCCTAACTAGCCTAAACACTCGAACTACTGCCTCCAGCCAGTCCTCTGCTGCCTGGGGATCCGTCTCCCCGCGAAACCTGGGCGGTCGCTGGCGCTGAAACTCATGCAGTGCGCTGAGGCGACGTGCATCGTCAGCGGCTGCTGCTGGAAGCATCGGGGGCTCGGCGGGTAAAGCTACCACCGGTGCCACTACTGGAAAAGGGCACTGCACCGAGGCCTCGTCGCTCGGTGGGCTGTCGTCTCGCTCGACTCTCGGAACCCTAGCTGGCTGCCGTCGCGGGGCCATCCTGAAAAGGAAACAGGTGCGCCACGGTTAGAACAGTATACCTGGTGAGCTGATATATGTAATCACAAAGAAAACTTTGAAACACACACAGAATCAATGTTTTCGTGCATTAAGTCGGAAATCAGAAGTCAGGGTCCTGGTGTACGGATACGTCGGCCGCCGCACCAACACTGGACTCCCTGGACTGATATCCCCACTCAATACGCTAAACATTATTTCTTCACATAGAAAAGATCAGAGTTCGCGGTAGAACCGAACTCCTCTGATACCAATTTGTCACGACCCGCCCTCGGGGTCCGTGCCGTGACTACCCCAAGCCCGCCTTCCATAGGCCAGGGGTTGGCGACTAGCACCAAGGCGTAAATCCCGGTAAAAAGGGAAGGCATTGCCTTTGAAAAGTAAACACACACCACAGAGTAAACAAGCAGAAAGTAAATACTAAACAAAGCAGAGTATGACTGAAAGTGCGGAAAAGTAAACGGGCCGGAAATACAAACCCAAACTGAAAGTAAAGTACAACTCGAAAAGGGAAAAACGGCAACTGAAAAGTAAAAGCTGCTACTCCGAGCTGTCCACTGGAAATCCCACCTGAAGGGTGGGTACAGATAGCTCCTCTGCTCCACGGGTCCCGCCGTCCGCTCCGTACACGTCCCGCCCAGTGGTCCACCTCCGGGTACCGTCCCGCTCTGCAAGCCTCAGCTAAGGTCAACGTTGTCCGTCGTCTGCAACCAACACAACGTAGTGCGGGCAAAGCCCGTGCAGGGGTGAGTACAAGCTACTCAGTAGGGACCCCGAGACCCCTGAAGGTCTCTCAAATCCACAAAGGATAAACCACGAAGAAAAGTACAATCACGAAGTAACAACCGACACTGCTTAGGTATATGCCCATACATATACCTAAGTCATCAATTCAAATACGCTTCAACCTCCGAGCCCAAGTACAACTCAGTCCACGCAGGAAAGTATACGTATTCCACATAGGAATGCAAAACATAATCCACACAGGATTGCACAACACAATCCACACAGGAAAGCAACAGGATTCAGCTCACACAGGTATACTACTTCAAGGACGATAAAGATGATCATTGATCCATCTAAGTCGTCGGACCCACGAAGGATCGATAGGTAACTAACCCCCGCAATGACCCACACAGGATCGGGCCCACACAGGACCTGTAGGCGCTGGCTCACACAGAACCGCTGAGCGCAAGGACCCACACAGGATCGGGCCCACACAGGACCTGTAGCACTGATCCACGTAGGATCGCTGAGTGCTGTAGTCGTCGTCGTCGAATCCACACAGGATCTCTGTACTGTCGTCGTCGAATCCACACAGGATCTCTGTACTGTCGTCGTCGCAGTCACAGTAGCAGTAGTAGCAGTAGAACAGTCGCAGCCAGCACTAGGGTTCCCGCACATAGCAAGCTCATCCGGAGGGTCCGCTCCACGAGCCGAGAGGCTGATACATCAACTGTCACGAAGACCAGAGTTGATGTATCCAAAAGTTCCGTATCGTCAACAGGAACTCAACGCAACAGACGGCGCGTCGATCGGACGCCCGGTCTGAGAGTTATTGGCATTTTCGTCTCCGGGGCCCGGTTGGTTTTAAAGGCTAAACCAACCCGACCGTACTCCACCTGCGTCCAAACCTCGGGCAGAGTATGCCAAAAGATCCGTCTCACTAAGAGGAACACTACGCGACTGACGGCACGTCAATCGGACGTCCGTAGCTCAAGATATGAGCGTTTCCGCTCCGAAGGCCCGGTTGGTTTCGTGAACGAACCAACCCGGCCGAACTCAAAGTAATCTGAAACCTTGAGTGCGATATACCGAAACGACCGTCTCGATCCAAGGATCGCGTTGCCGCTGACGGTTCGTCGATCGGAGGTCTGAGGCTCAAGTTATGGGCCAAAAACCAAAACTGGTTCGAAACGGGGGGGGTCCGGGTCCGGGCCGACCCCCCCCCCCCCCGGGCGGCGCGGCGGCGGCGCGGCGGGCCGCGCCGGGCCGCGGCGGCTTGGCGGCTGGCGCCGCACGAGGTTGGCGCGCGGGGGGCAATCAAGCCCCCGCTGTTTGGTTTGGCGGCGCGGCCTTGTGCCGCGCCATTTGCAGGAAACGGCCCCCGCATGTGGGGGCCGGCTGGAAGCGAACCGGGGGGCTGCTGCCCCCCCTCCTTTAAAGAACCGCCCCCCTCATTAAGAGGGGGGTTTTGTTGAACCGGCCGGGGGATTTATTCCCCCGGTTTTATGTCATCCGGCCGGCCAGCTGGCCGGCCGGTTTTTACCAACGGGACCGGAAATTCCGGTCCCGCCTTCGACTTCCGACGCCGGCGGCCCGGCCGCCGGTCTTCACATCCCGCCGCGGCCCGGATCCGGCCGCGGTCTCCTCGTCCCGCCGCGGCCCGGAACCGGCCGCGGTGTTCGTCGTCCGGCGCGGTGCGACGGCACCGCGCCCCTTTCGCCGTGCCATGATTCTTTTCAACGCGGCGCGACGACGTCACGTTCTTGAAGATTTTTCCTCGACGGAGCGCAACGGCGCCGCGTAAAATATTTGCACGATCATCCGCGTGGTGCGACGACACCACGCCACTTGCTTCCACCAGCATGAATAAACATGAACGACGCAGGGGGGTTCGGCCGTGTTCATGCGGTCCGGCCCCCCTCCCGTTAAAATAAATAACTCAACTTAAACATTCAAGCCTCAAGTTAGACATGCGAGATCCACGTTCAAGAAATGGAATAAATAAATAATGAATCAACAACCCCTACCTCGGGTTTAAGATTCGAAGATTCGTCTACGTTCCGCGGAAGACGGCGTCGCGGAGGTCGGGCGTCGCGGTCGTCGTTCATCAAATCCGTTGACGAAGAGATATGCCCGAAGAGATAGGTCGTTGGCGAATCTTCGTATGCCGACGAAGGAGGTCCGAGGAGGAAGCGGCATTCCCTCTTGTTGACACCGAGGACGAAGAAGAGAGGCGTCGTTCTTCGTCGGAGTTTGGGCGTTCTTCGTTCTTCGTCAGAGCTTGAAGATGAAGAAGAAGCTCTCAAAAGCTCTCAAGGAGATAAACAAACAACCCATAATAAAATAAGATAACATCTTATTTTATTATTACAAAACACACAAGAATTTCAAAAGTTTGAAATTCAAAAAGGTTTAACTCCCATAATTAATTAAGTAACTTAAGCCATTAAATGAGGCGTTAAGGGAGTTGGGAGAATTTGAAAGGTTTAGGGGCTCGTGTGGGCCCCACCACACTTAATCCTCCCAAGGGAGGTTAAGTGGGTGTGGGTCCCACTCCCAACCTCCTTTGATAGGTTTTAACAAGTTAAAAATAAAATTGTTCTACACAATTTTATTTAACTCAAACTAAAAACCCCTAAAACTAACTTTCAACCCGCAACAAACGCAACTCCCGAAAAGGTCTCTTTAAGCGAATATTGGCGCTGCGAGTTCATCGGTGCCCTCAGATTTCAATTCTGAGCACCGGATCAAAAGTTAGGAATTCCCGCTCGTTCGTTCACTGAATGTACCCGAGCCAAACTTCGGAAATTAATTCCGGGCACTCCGGGCCTCGGAATCAGGTGCCGTCTGAAACCGCGCTCTTGAAAAATTCTAAAGAAAATTAAGAAAAAATTTCCCTTGAATTTTACGGGTCTTTACACATGAAAATGTGGAGATGGGTTCTCCTAGATAGCGCTCCAATTCATTGGGTAAGGTTAAGTCTCATGAGATGCGATGTGAAACGGGATTGGCGGTTAGCCTTGACCCGTACTAAAATGGGAAACGGGATTGGCGGTTAGCCTTGACCCGTACAAAAGATATGATTTATGATTCTTTCACATTTATATGCTTCCATGTTTATATGTTCCCTTGCTTATATTAAATGAATTTATAAGTTTCATTCCTTGGATATCATTATGTCATGCCTCTTAACTCATGTGCTTGAGATGCATCCTTATGTTCATTCCCTTACTGGGAATAGAAAAATATGATCCTTTATGATAAATGATAAATAATTAAATATATACATCATGATTGAGTCATGGATGATGTAAATGGTCATTGGTTAAAAATCAAATGCTATTTTATTGTTTTTTAATGACAACAATCAGAACAATTGATTGTGTTGAGAAAAAATATAGAAAAATTGATATAAAAAAATGGGAAACCCTTCCTCTGTGCCACTATAAATATCACTCTTCTTTACCTACACTCCTCACACCTATCAATCATTGTGTCTAGTCAAATGCATTCTCAAATCACTCCTTATTTTATGTTATCACATTTAGCTGCATGTGGTCTCTTAAAGACACCAAATACTCTCCCCTTAAGTGGTTTTTTGGAAGTTATATTTTATAGGACATTAATATCAAGTGAACGACTCCATCATATGTAAGGTAAGGGATTCTAAACGAAACTCCATTATTCATTCGGTTTACTATATCATTATTTTTAACTAAATGATGTTATTTGTTATTTTTATTTTCATATTATAATTTCATTTTAAATTCTATACACTCATGTATCATGGTCCATTCATCATTATCTTTCATGGATATACGTGTTTTTATGTAATTTCTTCCTCAATAGATCATGATAAGCAAACCCATTTAATGTATATTTTTGAATTCACACCCATTTAAAGTACACTATATAAAATATTTTAAGCCATAAATATTTTTTAAAAAAATATATTTTTATTATGAAATCCTTATTGGATCACTTATGGTTTTATATAAAATATTATTCCATTTTATGTTTTAAAGGACCTTTTAAATTTTTATTTAACCACACAATTTTTTTAATTATAATGTTTCTTAAGTACACTTTTAACATGGAAATACTTCATATTAACACAATTTTTAATGATATATGCATATAAAACACTATTATTGTCCATGCTTGATATAATTCTTTTCCATTAATGACATTTTTATGATACTATTTTTTTTATTCCTTATGAGACAATTATGCTACCCAATTCTTATTGTCGGTAACCCTTATGTTTATGTATGATTATCATATAGGTTTTTTATGTGGAAATCATATAAATGAACATGTTATGATCAGTTCACCTAGATAGTGCTCTAATAAATTTGGTATAGTTGAGTCCCACGAGATGTTTTGTTGAATGGTCATGGGGGGGGGGAGCTTTATCTCATGCTACTATGTGAAAATATCATGGGGTTACACCTTGACCCATGATTCACTATGTGTAGCGATTCATGAATCACGCTAAAGTCATGTTTTATGCTTGTTAAACATTATTATAAATCCATGTTTATATGGTAACATGTGTATATGTTATAATTATATATATTCTAAGCCTTTTTATATCACAATGACATTTGTTCTATCCAATGCACTAAAGCTTTATTATTATTCTTATCCACTTACTAGGATTTTATCTCATCTTTTTTCACATGCTATCCCCTAGGTTATCCTTGGATGATGTGTGAGAACAATGGATGTTATGACCCCTTTATGAATATTAAATAAATATATATTTTGTTTAGTCCCATGTATTTCATGTTTATGTACCCAGTCCTTCAATACACATGTCATAAAAATCATAAGATTATAATATGATGATTTATTATTCATAAGATCCTGCAATGAAATGTGTAAAATTATAGGTTTATTTATAAAACCCCTGATTCTTGTATTTCATTAATTATAGATCTGCTGATGCTCATTTGTCATGTGTCAACATCTTGACTTAAGGATTATATATGAAATTAATGACATATTAATCATTATATTAAAATAATATATCACATAACCTCTTACCATACCATCTATTTAAAAATGACAACGATATTCAAGTTTAAGGTGGAATATATCCACTAGATGTGATGTGATCCATTGCCTATTACCATGTAACAATTATGTTATATATAAGAGTATTCAAAGATGAAATATGATATTTATTATGTTATTATAGTTCTAGAATTATATAATAATAGTTAACTTCTCTCCATCATGAACGTTGAAAAGAGTTAATGTTTTTCATATGTATATATGACCACCATCTCCACGATCGCAACATAGAAAATTATTTATGACTATCCTTTATGGTTTTACTAATGAGTTATTGATGTATAAAAATGAAATTTTATCTGGATTATTATTTTTTGGATGATTGATTAACAATCTCTTTTTCTCAAGTCATCTCCCCATGATATTTTTTACATATTTTCCAATTATTTTCCAAACATCCAACACGAACATAAATGATTATGTAAATTTAATATAACATGATAATAAGAATAATAAAATGAATAATGGATATTGAAAAACGTAATAATAATGAAAATAATTAACACATATCTATTTTTTCATGAAATAATGAATGTATGTGAAAATTGGGAACAAGGTAATAAATATCTCTAAACAACCATTTCCATTGGGTTATAAACTTTATCTATTAAACTAACAATATATTTTTATTTTATGTAATATAATTATTCTAAATCATATATATATGAATCTTATATTGATATATATATATATATACATATACCCTTGTCCATTTCTATTATGGGGTAATACAAGCCTTAGTTCCATTTCTCAAAAGCTATATTTATTAATCCACATATATTCATTTATATTTAATGAATTTATATTGTGGTCCTATCCATATAAATCCATACAATTTTTTGGGAAAAATTATTGTCTCAAGATAAATTAGGTATGGGATTATGGGTAATCAAATTCCATTATAGGACAATATCCTCCAAGTGATTTTTTATTTGTTAATTTACATTAATTATTTGTATTCCATACTCTTACTTTATTCCACATTTCATATCTTCAATGATATTTTGATTCAATAGCTTTTATATTATGATTCTATTTAAATACTTGTGTACTTTTCTATTATGATATATTTTTTTCCTTTGACACACATGTTATTATTCTTTATCATATTTATTCCCATAAATTTTTTTTATCTCAACCTTTTCATTTCTGTATTCAACAGAGAATACTTTGTTATTTTACAGGTTCAAAAATAACTTAGGATCTCACTTTATTGAATAAAATAGTATGAAATGTTTTATTTTCCACTGATATTTTATTATAATAGTCTTAAATAAATAATGACATTTTCAATTATTGTTTCATATTAATATATATTTGTCTAAATATCATGTAATAATATTGGTAAAAGGACTGGATAATTTTAGTCAGATTCATATAGATTTTGTAGTTAAAATTGGATAATAATATTTAGAAAAGTGTAGTGATAACCCTAAGGATAAACTTATGGATTTCCCTAAATATAAGAAAATATATAATAATTTTTAGGATGTATATAGTGATCCAATTCTATGAAAATACATCAATGTAATGACACAACTTGAGTATATGGCTCTATAATAGATATGTCTATGAATAGTAACACAAAATATGGGGCATTTAGTTACACTTGATCATCACTAGGTTCATGAAAATTGGCTTTACTAAAATCCTGGTTTGAAAAACTCTAGGGGTAAGATTGGAATATTCACAAGATATTTAACAACACTTATATATGAAACTAAAATACCAATATGATTTTATTTTATCCAATAGATTATTGAATAATTACATTGAAACCTATAAATATGTGGGTTATTAAATATATATCAAGTAAGAGTTATCCCTTTAATGTTCACGGTGTCTCGTGTATGTCTTTAATATTTTTAAAATAATCATTTCTTATAATATTTTTAGTAATTAACTAGATATAGTAGATAAAAAGTCAATAAATAATTTGACGGGAATTTTGATGATGTCCCAAATGAGATTACCAAACATATGGAATAAATATTTCCTAACATCCTGAAATTACATTCTCAGTTAACTCGTATTTCGAATAGAAACATGAATCGAGAGGAAAGATAAAATACCACCAAGAAATATGATGTTTCAATTGAGAACATTATGTGAATGAGACCTCTATCTATTTAGGGATATTCTGATCAGTTAATTATTTCACAAATGAGAAACTACATTCAAATCTTCTTAATAATCCTTAAATTATATGATAATGAGATGTTTGTGATAAAATTTTATCATATTGGGGAACAAGCCAGTCAATGGTGGACGTTTATCAAAGATAAAATTCATGAGGAAGAGATTAATGTTATATTGTGAAATGAATTCTGAAAAAAATTATGAACATTTTCATCACAAACATTAAAATAAAATACAATGTTATATCATTATTCTCAAGTAAAAAAGATTATGAATCCATCATGATTGATGGTGAAAAAACTTTATGAGTATCAATAACTTATTTTGGGTTTATCATCTCTCTCAAAATTAATTTTTATTAAATCAATGGTGGGATGAAACTGAGTTAATGAAAATCATTGAAAATTAGGGTCATCAATAACTATGTGGAAAATTACCTATATAACATCAAATTAGAAATGTATTTTATTTAATTTAATGGTTCTAGTTTGTATAAGAAGTGAAAACTCAAGAATAATTCTCTTTTTATAATGGTGAAATATAATAGTGTTAAAAAAACCTAACATATAATTTATTAAATATGTGGGAAGAAGAATATTTTAAATTTCCATAATGAAACTATGAATTTATTTTAGTATTGGAATAATGGTCATCAAGCTATTGATTTTTTATGGAAAAACTGCACAAATGTAATGAATTAATGGAATGATCATCCAACCCTAATCCTATTGTCTAATGTCTTAACAACAAAGAACAAGAACACTATGAGAAAAAATGAACTATTGAAAGGGAATTTAATGAAAACATGGGAAAAATACATCCATGTACTAAAGGTAAAGGGGTTTCTTATTCCAACACAACTAGGGATGTCATTCAAGGTAATGAAGTGGTGATATGTAAGCTGGTCATTAATTAATTAATATATAATGAACATCTTGATTCTGGTTCTACACATATAACAAAATAGTTAATGTAGAGTATAACTATTCAATAAACGACTCAAAACATAGAGGATGAGTTATTTATGATGATGTAGAATGGGACAAATTTTTAATCCATGTATTGAATTTATCCATTATACATTTTATTCAGGTAGGACTTCCCTATAAACTATATGATACATAATTTCATGAAATTTGATGGAATTATTGATGTCTATTTTTTACATAAATATACTAAATATTTATTTATGATAGAAGGAAATCATTTTTTCAAGTCATGAATCACCTTCCAACTCTATACAAGTTAAAATATGAATATGAGTGTTTATCAGTGTCCTCCTTAGATGAATGAATATTTTTTCATTCTATGAAAGTGAATCATTATCAAATTATTAAGATTCAGGATAGATCATGCTTGAATACATCCCAATTGTGGATAATTATACCAATGAATTTTCAGAAGAGATACATAGTATTTCTTCTATTTGAGTGGATGAGTTTTCAATCAACCATATACAATGACATTTTCCAATATCTATGAATTCATATAAATTATATATTTTTCATAATGATGAGCTAATGAAGAATCTATAAGAGTATAAGGTTAAATTGTCTAAAAAAATAAATTATTCAATGTGTGTTGAATTCATCTTATTCATCAAAGAGAATTATGGGATAAAAAACATTTGAAATAATTATCATTATGACAAAAAATTCAGCATAAATAACAAGTACCCACATCCATGGATGGACACATTTTTTACCCACTAAATGGATCCTATAATATATCCATGGTAGACCATTGGTCTGTATACCATCAATTAAATATTAAGAATGAATACGTTACAAAAACAACCCATGAAACAAGGCATAGATGCTTTGATTTCATTATGATAAATTATTACTAACTTATTCCCCATAAATATTTATGCAAACAATAAATACACACATTATAGAATACCTCAAAGACAGTTTAATTAGAAATTCTTAAGGATATATATATATAATATCTAAATGGGTGGATGATCGTGATCAGCATTGGAATTCAATACAAAAGGTATTGAAATACAGATAACTATATGAAATGTAATCAAAATGAGAGTTTTAGAAAAAATAAGTATCGATATTGAGTCATGTCATCACCACAAAAGGTATATATGTTGGAACCTCTAAGATATATGCAATAAACACATTGGCCAATATATATAATAGATATATATTGTCATTTTGGACAATCTAGTTATTAAAATATGATTCGGTGGAATTTCACTTGATTTAAAAAAATTCTAAGAAAGCTAACATGGATAAGAGTAATGTTCTTATAGACTATTGAGCATCAAAAGATATTTGTGGAGTTGAAAAGAATATTATATCCATCTTGACACTCACATTAACCTCGTATGGGGATCAGTTTAGGTTATATAATGATGTATCAATGGTTGTTTTGGTGGTATATAAATGAATAAAAAATGTTATATCATATTCCAAATTCTTTTTTTTGGTTCATGATAAAAACAATCCAACCCATGATAAGTAGTTTGATGTATTAATATATTCAGTTAATATATTTAAACATTAACTATAGAGGTATATGTTTGAAATATAAATACATTACATGATCCTCAAAAAAATATTCACAAACTACAAGATTTTCCTGAGCTAGTGAATATAGTTAGAGATGATCAAAAAATAAGAATTCACGACACATTACCATCATAGAAAATAATAAAATGTTGAATTCTCTCTTAGTTGAAAGGATCGAACAAATTTTTCAACGAATAAAATTCATAAGTATTGAATAATATTATATTTGATATGGTTGGATATGTGAATAATTAATGTATCATAGTCCAACCGTGATTAGATTACTACTCATCCATCAATGTGTAAGAAGATCATAGAGGACATGAAAGATGATGATTTTCTATATAAAAAGGGTGTTATTATTCCAAACTTAATGATTTTTTAGGATCAATGTATATGGATTGAAACCTTGATATTAATCACAACAAAACTGGAATTTTTGATTTATATTTTGGATGAAGAACATATGTCATCATTCTCTATTCATTCAAAAAATGACTATGATATATATATATTTGTTCAAAAATTTCTTGTGGGATAACATGATTAGAGAGATTAAATAATTTTTCTCTCAATGCAATGTACTAAAAAACATTGATTAATTATAGAAATATAATTGTATGTTGCATTAAATTCAAATACTAGAATAGAAATGGAAACAAAAAATTATGTATTTTTTTATAGGACTACCCATGACATCCAAATGAAATAAGTCTTTATTTTTGGTAGATTATATCTTTAAAAATTCACCACATTATACTCCCATTAAGGATTAATTTTCTCTCTACGAAAATTATATTAAATACATAAGGTAAGTGTTAATATTTCATGGAGTTTACGTCACCATTTTATTAGATTGTGTTCCAAGTATTACCTCATTTCTCATGATATGACTTCAATAAGTGTACAATAAACGAACATAATTCAGTAATTCTTATCATTTATAAAAGGATGAATAGTATAAGAGAACAATAAAAACACTATAGGATTAGTTCATATCTTGAGAAATTAATTTAAAAGGATTTGGGAATCAATACCTTCCCATTTTAATGGTCTCAAATATCTAAAAAATTATATTCTAGTAATGAAATGGCCCCATATGAGGATCATTATGGGGATCAACTTCAAACTCCTACAAGTGGAGATGAAATTGGAGTGTGGGAGATGATTTAACGAGATCATGACCAAGATATGGAATAGAAATTTTCAACCACTCATAATCATATGAAATGAATGAAAATCCCACGTATAATCTATATAGACAATATTAGAAGAGATGTATATTTTAGGTTTTGAGATATGGAATTCATCCATATTTCACCATTAAATAATGTCATGTGTTTTTGGGAGAAGATAAATCTTAGTCCAAGATACATTATCCCTATTGAGTCCCTTGACCGCATCGAAGTAGTAGCCTATCAATTTTCACTTCTACCAAAATAATCTCAAGTACATGATGTGTTAAATGTATATACCTCATTGATGCACATACAAGGAACCTTACAAGTACTAAATCTATAATTATTATAATACCAAAAATTTAATTCCTTGAGTTTTTATATAGTGAAGATCAAAAATCCTGCTGACAATGTTATATGAAAAAAAATATCACCGATATAAACTATTTCTATGAAACCAACAGATTTAAGAAGCAACATGATATTTAAATGTGGAAATGAATAAAAATTACCCTCACATATTCTCACCATAGTTTCTAATATAATACTTCTTTGGAGAAATTAATTTAGGAATAAATTAAGAAAATCATATTTTTAAATGGGGAAAGCATGTTCCATAACGTATGCAACAACCAAAACTAAGCCCGAATGAACCATGATTATTTAAATATAAAAATTATCCTTATATTTATTTTTTATAATATGCATAACTAATTTATAAAATATTTATAAATTTTATAATCATTGTAAATATTATTAGTATATAAGTACTCATTTTGTAATAATGAAATTTATTCATCTAAAAAATAAATTTCTTTGAAATATAATATTTATTGAATTTTGTAAAAATGTATTATAATTATTTTTTTAAAATATTATTATTTTTTTCATAAATATAAAATATTATTTTATATCATCATTTATATATTAAATTTAATTTTGATTTCGGTATTTATCATAAAATAATGATTAATAGAGGATACTGAAAATACCTTCTTTTTAAAGAACAATCATTTATTTTCCATAATATATATAATTTTTTTAATTTTATTTTAATGAAACATAAACATTATTTTTATAAATTCAATAAATTTAATTAATTTTATTTAACTTATATACAATAATTTAATATAAGATAATTTTTTAAGAATAGAATTCATTTTTATTGAGAAGTATTTTAATGTGCATAATGTTTCTCAAGTTTAATAAATAAAAATTACCACTAATGATGATGTATATAAATAAATTTAATAGATTATATTTATATAAATTATAATTTTAATTAATTTAACTATTATTTATTTTCCAATAGTTATTATTTTAACTCATCTACTTGAAAAATAAATTTCTAGAAAAACATTTTTTTAACACGTTTGTTAGTATAATTCAAAAATATATACAAAAAACAATGTATTTAGTTTAAAGAAATAAATTAAATATTTTATATCATCATAATTAATATTATATTATATTTCCAAATTAATTTGTGGTAATATTGAATAGTAAAAGTAGTAAAAAAATTTAACCACTATTTATATAAAAACTAATCGATCCAGAGATTATCTTCAATTGTAAATTAAATAACATGTTTAAAATGCTTATTTTGAATGGTATAAAATTGTAGAGTAATTATGAACCCCCATAAAATATTTCCCTATTTTATAGGATCTTGTATTGAGTGTGATTTCTCATTATTGGTTAGATTTGAGTATTTACATGATTTCCCCTTATTGGAAGTTATACAAGGTCTTCTATTGTACTCTCCACTCCACAGATAAAAATTAAATTTTATTTTTAAATAAAAAATATAATAAATTACTTATTTCCTATCATATATCCTAGAGGTATTTTATTTTAATAAAGATAATCTACAGAGTCTTTATGTATAATCCTAATGTGGTTGACAAAAAACATGTATCAATATTATCCAAGATTTTATGTTTTTTTCTTCCTCCAACTCCATTAAATAGTAATAAATATTAATGACATATTAAAAGTAGTCTCTAAAATAAATTACTATTTTATTATGTTAATGGAATTTGATTAATCAATCTCAACATCTGTCAAATTGTAATCAAAACCATTTATCGATTGTATATAGGACTACCTACTTATAAACCAATAAAATTTGTTTACCATAATTGAATCTCATGGATAATTTTTTAATGGATTCAATATTTATATATTATATTCATGACATATAAATAATTCTTTAAATGTAATACATTATATTACATTTTTTCATTCTGTTAATTATAAAAATGATAATGTCAATTGTGTATATGTATGAATGCCACCTCACAAAAAAATGCGATTCGTTTACTATTATATCTTTACAATAATGGAAAATGTAGTTGAATTTAAATTTTTAATTTTATATTTATTATATAATTATAAAATAAATATGATGATAAAATTACCCTTACCTATTTTTGTCCTGATCATTGAAAAATTGAATTGTTACACATGTGTTGTACAACCTATTATCTCCTTGATTGATCGAGGCGGGGCTGGGTCTCACCCTCCTCCACCTTTGAGTTCTCGGTACATGTTTTTTCACCCTTCGTTTTTCCTCACTTTGGGGATTTCCCCATTGATAGGAATGATTCAATTTGTCTTTTCCAACCCCCAGGTTTAGGTTCCCCCATTTTACCAACACTTACTTCGTGTTGCACCCTTTTCCAGGTTCGACGGGTGATTGGGCCTGGTGGTGATGTTTCAGATTTTCCATCATTATCCTATGTTAGGATGTCAACCAACTTCATTTCTGGGTCAGGGCCATGATCTGGTGGTTCAGCGTGCATCTGCATTGACATCATGCTTTGTTCTGCAGGATCTTTTGGTGTGTTTCCTAACTCAATAAGTGTTGAGGCTGTGTCCTTCAGGGGGGTGTAAAACTGCTGTTAATCCTCATGATCTAGGTTATTCAATTATTATTGTATTACATGCCTCTAGAAGAGATAAGTGTGTTTTGTGTGACTTCATCCCATCTATATCGATATCGAATCATAATTTCCACACATAATTATTATAGTATATTACCATAATTATATCTTCATGGACTCATACGTGTTCAGTAGATCAAAGTGATTTTTGAATCCCAACATCCTTTTTACAAATTTTGTTATCTCATAGAATACGCAGATAACAAATATAACAAAATTGAACAAATTGTTGTTAAATATGATGAAATTTACCTCCCCGTATCATGTAAATGGAACTCTATATTTGTATATGATGTTTTTCTCCTTATGTTAATTTCCAAAGGTAAAATAAATTCATTTTAGATAAATTAATATCCCACAATGCTTCTTTCCAACATTATTTTTACATAGGATGTTGAATCATATTTCCTTAACCATCTTCATCCAATTATATATTTTGAAACATGGTCATTCTATTCTTTTCTCTGATAGATTTTTGGAAAAACATCTGTTAAATAGTCATATATTGATCTTGTTCTTTCAGTATGACCTTAATATTTTCAACAAAAACATATATCAAATTTGATCTATAATTATGAAAATTAGTGTATTTTCCACAAAAACCAAATAAATATAGATTCAATGATCATCATCCATTTTATACAATTGGTTGATTATGACACATGAAAAAGTTATTATATAATTTGAATATTTCATGATAACTGAAATCCATACATAAAATATCATTGTAATGTTCCAGACCTCTTCAGTCCATTAATTTGTCAATATGTGGTGTTGAGGTGTTCCGGGAGGTCAAGGTGACTTATCCCCAACACATTTCCAAATTTCCAATTTTGTGAACAGTTCTATCAGTGAGGATTTGTGAACAGTTCTATTGGTGAGGTTCAAAGAACAGTTCTATCGGTGAGGTTCAGTGAACAGTTCTATCGGAGGGGTTCAGTGAATAGTTATATCTGTGAGGTTTTGTGAACACTTCTACTGGTTAGGATCAATGAACAGTTTTATCGGTGAGGTTCAGGGAACAACTCTATTGGTGAGGTTCAGTGAATAGTTCTATCAGTGAGGTTCATTAAAAGTTGTATCAGTGATGTTTTGTGAACAATTATATTGGTGAGGTTCAGGGAAAAATGTTCTATCGGTGAGGTTCAGTGAATAGTGTTCTATTTGTGAGGTTCTGTAAACTATGTTATATTAGCAAGGTTCAGGGAATGGTGTTCTATCAGTGAGGTTCAGTGAATAGTGTTCTGTTAGTGAGGTTCAGTGTAATGTGTTCTATAGGTGAGGTTCAGGGAACAGTGTTCTATAGGTGAGGTTTAGTGAATAGTGTTCTATTGGTGAGGTTCGTGAACAGTTTTCTATTATTGAGGTTCGTGAACAGTGTTATATTTGTGAGGTTCTAACGATGGGGTTTGTGAACAGTTTTATAACAGTTAGGTTCTTGAACTGTGTTCTAGCGGTGAGGTTCATGAACAGTTTTCAATCGGTGAGGTTCAAGAATAGTTTTTCTAGCTTCCTACAGTTTCAACCCGTTAGTATTTTCCATTGACGTAAAATGTAACAATGCAATCTTCTACGATACGCTTCTCTTTCAATAATGCAATAGCTTGCATTGTACGCAAGTTTGAGATTCTAACACACCGCGACCAATCGAAATAGATGTTATGAATAGTAATACCCACTATTTGAAATTATATAAATTTTATATTTCAAAATGGACATCATTTTTGGATTCGGAATATCAAAATTAGCATATGTTGAATTTTTGGTATTTTTCAGAAAACTTCCAATTTTCGATGAATAGTGAAAAATACTTAAAACCATCTTTTTAAATCAAAATAATTTATTGTGATAAATTATATGATTGAGTGGTTTTAAAGTATAATTATAATTTATTTTAACCATTTTATATAATGGTGGTCATTAGAATTAATTTCCCTTTGAAATTGGAAATTAACAATTGTCAATCATTTGATATATATTGTTTCTTAGAAACACGCTATTTGTTGTGGCATTGGGAATTAATTATTAAATTAATTAATTAAACATATGGTTTTTTTATTTTTTAAAATAAAAATAATCTTTTAATTAGAAATATCAAATATATCTTAGGCTTAATTTTTGGTTTTTTTCTGAAAACATCCATTTTTTATGAATAGTGAAACCACTAAGTGGTAGTTAAAAAACAAATTTTGCGTTTAAATGAATCTTTACCACTTTTGTGAATTGAATATCAAAAATATGAAATACATTTTTGTCATTATTAATTAAAATGTGTTTCACTGGGATGAAAATAATTTTTTGTGAATAGTAACTTTTAAGTTTTATTAATCGAGATTAAAGGTAATTAGTGTAATTTAAATTAAATATAATGTTATAATAATATGAAACTACCTTTACACATTTCCTACCCTTATTGGATGAGTCATGGCTGACCAAGATGATCCATGGGTCAACTTGGGGACCTCATGGAGCCACTTGGGTAAGAAAAGGACATTAACAACTTTTTATTTAAAGTAAAAATAAAATTGTCACAAACATGTGTTGTTTTACTAAAACAATAATTAAATGGGGTTATATAAGGTATATTTTCGACTATAAATAATCATTGGAAGTCTAGAAAGATATCCTACATCATGGTAATTGTTTTATAATTTTTATACTTAAAATAAATAAATTTATTTATGACACCATGATGATGCAGTGATAACCTCATTAATGAACGTTTTAAATAAAATGAAAATCTAAGGTAAAATATAATACATAAACATATCTATAGCTTATTTAATGGGTTTATTTTGAACCCTAATCACCTTACCCTCGAAATATATCACTTTGGGACCTTTAAAATCCAAATATCATTTCATAATAATGTAACATTTCATGACATTCCCAGAGTGCCCCTTCTCTCCTCTTATAAAAGGCCCCCACCACTACGACCTTATTCACACCTTCAAAGCCATTTGGCTCAGCCAAACTATGCCATAATACTCTTAAAGATTCCCAATATTACTCCTAGAATCCTCACTTTGGGCAGAAGTGTTCCTAAGGAAGCCTTTGGCTCAAATCAAAAAGAGTTACCCAAGTTTAAGGTAATGTCTTCTCTTATGTTATTTTGTTTTATTTTGATTATCCATCCCCTTAAAAACTTTTTATTCCTTTATTTTTTAACAACATAAGTATCTTAAATATAATAGGTTTTTTTATGAGAATTATTTTATTTACACTTAAACACACCTTCATCTAATGTTTAAATAATATACTGTTTCTGTGGGTGGCGAATTACTGCCTCACGAAACGATGATTGTTCAATATCCTTTTAACACCACTCATTGTGGCCATTAAGATGTCACAATATTTATATATGATATATATTATGTTTATGTTTTCCTTATGATTTTGTATTTTTAATTTATGTCATACCTTTATGATTTCCATTATGGGTAAACACAATAATTTCATTTTAGGATGTGCAGACTACCTCCCCCTCAAAGTGATTTGAATCGTTAATGCAATATGTGGGACGTATAAAGGATGGTGTAAATGATATTATATATGATATCATTCTTTAATTATACTATACCATTATACCATTATGATTTCATTCCATTAAATACGAAATATAAATGAAATTAGCGTTCATGTGTACGTACGACTTACAATCTCCATGAACGGTGCATTTCATTTTCTTACCTCTAAGTGTTATGTAATATTATAAATTCATTTATATACTGGATATATGGGATATATATGATATCTAAATCATTAATATCATTCCAGATATAATGGATATTTTACCACAAAACAACTTGTAATTATAAGAATTTTATTGTTGACTCAAGTACCAAAGATCGACAAAACGACCGTTATTAACATAAATGACTACATAATGTTCATAACATGGTAATAAGTTATATAAAAGGAATAATGAACTTGAAAAAGTTTCTTAATATAGTATAAATTAACTCTAGTTTATTATTTAGGAGATTAAATAACGATCGAGTCAAGTCAGACATGAGGTAAGGGACTTCGTCTCAATCTCCTTTCATTGAGACATATTTTGTTTTATACGCAACATTATTTTATATTGTGTATAAACCCCCTTAACTTTTATGTTTATTAAAATGGAATCTTTTTATATGAAGAGTTTTACTAAATGACAAAAAGTAATGTTTTTTTTTGGTCGTACATATGCAGCGATAATGACTTCTCCGCCGCCGTGATCATTATTTGAGTTGTGGCTTCCTATACAAGCCATAACTTTTTTTAAAATGAAAAAGAAATATCAAGTTTTACTTTTATTTTATTTTGTTATTGAAAATGGTATTATCATTTCACTGTGTTGTATTGATATCTTGTGATTGAAATGTGTAAATGTTATGTTTCTATTATGCATGTTTTATGTGATAGGATTATGTTATGGTTTATGATAAGTTTAAACATTTTCATATAAGGAATGAATTGGACTTATTATGTTATTGGTGGAGCCCACTGTAGCTCCTCGATTCATCGGTAGGTCTTATGAGACAAACTAGTGTCTTGGCACAAGGCCTGGACAAAATCTTATTTGTAGTCTTGGCGCAAGGCCTTGACTATGTGGTTATGATAGTCTGGAGTTATGCATTCCGTCATTGTGAAAGTTGTTATTGATATTACATGTGATTATTCGACTAGTAGAATGTCCATATGAATACATAAATGGCATTAATTATTTTTATTTTTTCTATATTATGCGGAAGATCATGTTTAAAAGGATTTTGTTTAGTTATATATTGCCTTAAATGATTATACTTATTTATGAATGTTTCTTCTATATTGTTATCCTTACTGAGCATCTGAGCTCACCCCTTTCTATGTTTTATTTTCACAGGATGTGAAGAAATATTTTATGAATGACCTACAGGGATAGTATGAATGGGATATGGGTGTGGACTATAGAGACTATGTTATTTTGATTTTTCACTTTATGATGTAATGTAACATTTATGAATGAATCTACTGTTTCCAAGGCTACTAAACTAATAGGTCTTTAAAGACTTGATCTTTTGTGATCATGCAAAAGTTATGAAATAATGCACTGTCTCTGGGCAACTGGGGTCGGGGCGTTACAGTTGGTATCATAGAGTGTTTAGTACTAACATTGGAAGCTATATTTAGATAAACTCTAATTAGAGCACATAGCCCTAAGATAAAATTTGAGGATTAGTATATAAGAACTTCCAATAATTTTGGTATTATAGAGATTTTTTGAGTTTTCTGAGAAATACATTGCAGTCTAGATACGAGTTGGTAGAGGCGGCTCTAGCAAAGATGTACCTAGGGGTAAAACTCAAAAACACCTCCTTGAGCTAGACTCGAATGGTAACTGGTGCACGACAACGGGCCTTGCTGCACTCTTGATTATGACACTCCTGGGGGATATGCTTAGGATAATTCACAATTTCTTTACAAACCATTATGAAGGATTTATGATCATATACTTCCTCAAAGAAAAAATGTTTTTATGATTATGGATTATATCTATAAATAGTTCAATTTATGTTAAGTATTTTACAATAATGGAATTATGTATTTCGATTCATAAACTAATCTAGTTAATGAAATTGTTTAGAAATGGAACCTAGTGGAAGGAATGGAAACCATATAAATACATGCACTCCATATAGGAATTTCATTCCTGCTCAATATAATTATAATGGAGTTGGTGATACAGCTGGTGGTGATCACCATATCACCATACCGGGACAACTCACCCAGGTTAGGAATAATAACCTTACTCATATGGGCCACCCTGATCCACAATGTGGAGGATCAATGTTAGACCGCGTCATGAGGCAACAAACACCAACATTCAATGGGAGTAAAAATACCTTAGTATCTGATTAATGGATAAATTCCTTAGTGAAAATATTCAATGCCTTGGAGAGTACTGAAAGGGAAAACGTTGTCATGGCAGTTTACTTCCTCACTGGAGATGCTGATCAATGGTGGTCATTGATTCAAAATACAAAGGAAGATGAAGAAGTATCATGTATGTAATGGAGGGAGTTCAAAGATATTTTCTTAGAAAAATACTATCCTCGTGACCATCGAGCAGATATAGAAAGGCAATTTTTGAGTCTAAGACAAAAGGAGGATGAGAATGTCGCAAAGTATGAGGCTAACTTTACATGGTTAGCTAGGCATGCAAGAAGATTATATATGTAACCCAAGAAGTAAGATTTATCTTTTCTTTTATGGGATAAAATAATTTCTCCATCGAGCTTTAGTATCACAATCCTTCTCATCATATGAAGATATTGTCTCGTGTTCTATCAAGACATAAAATGAATTATCTATGTCTTATGACAACATAGTAAAGCAAGAGAAGAAGAGAATGGTGGAACAGAAGATAGTTAAAGGGAAAAAGGGAAAGAAGGATTTTCTATTATGTTATAATTGTTGGAAGAATCACCCCGGTACTTGCCTAAAAGGAATGGTAGTTTGTTACAAATGTGGAGAAAAAGGTCACTAGGCTCGTGATTGTAAGGGAAATAAAGAGTCTATCAATGTTGAATGAAAAATTTGTAGAGAAATGGGGAATTATGAAAATGAATTCACTAAGCGCCAAGGAAACTTATCTCAGAAAAGGCCAAGGGAGAAAGGCAAAGCTTATGTTGTTACTACAGATGAAGTTGAATAATTTTTTTTATTTTTGTTTTTGGACTCAAGAACTATATTATGGTTATAAGAATAATGTGATATATATAGAGATTGTACTTAAGAACTTGTTGTTTTCATTATGGTTTTAATATGATGAAGGTAATCATATTTTTAGTATGTAATAATAAGAGAAAATTTACATTGTTTGGGGAATCTCATATTACTATTGATTTTAGAGTTTAGAGACCTTTTAGAGAAAGTCTGGACAGAGGTATTTTGGATAACTATAAAGGTTGGAATGGATTAAGTTTAACTTTGGATAGTATTGTTTAAGGTTAAATCATTTATGAAGATTATTTTTGGAATATTATAACACAATAGTTTTAGGAAAAGGAAAACAAGCAGGTCGGGGGATAACTCATCGCGTTGGACAAAGCTCTAGGAATCAAACCCACAACCATAGTGCGACGGGCCTTTATTACCTACCACAAGCCTACAGGAAGTCCCTGGTTATTATAAAATAGTTTTCATAATCTAAATGGTACGTGTTATTATTTTTAACCTTGTACGATTAGGATAAATATAATATTTTTGAGTTCTATTATCTTTTTGAGTGAAAGATGGGTTTTTGGTAAAAATTTATTAAAGAATGAAAAGTCTACATGAAAAGTATGTATATTTACATACATTCTTATTAAATCTCCTAAATAAATTACTCAACATTATGAAAGGTAACTTAAAACAAAAATGTTGTTGGTTAACTTTTCCTACTGGGGAATCAATGATCGTTTAACCAATCACAAGTTTGTGATTTTCTTGTAGTTAACTTTCTCCTAATCCTATTTTCTACAACTCTCCATCAGACCTTGATGGTTTGTTTCTCCTCCACATCCACGTTTTCATAGAATCCTAGTATTGGCTATCTCAGGTGACCTTTGTACTTTTCTTGCTTTCATTTTATGTTATATTTTTATTAACCCTATTTTCGATATGGGTTTTCCACAAAGGTGTTTTCTACTGTGAACCTTTTATTTTAGAAGAACAATTTCAAATTGTGAGGACGCAATTTATTGAAGTATGGGAGAATGTAACACCCCAATCTTCCATGATACGCTTCTCTTTCAATTATGCAATAGCTTGCATTGTACGCAAGTTCGAGATTCTAACACACTGCGACCAATCAAAATAGCTGTTATAAATAGTAATAACCACCTTTTGAAATTATAAAAATTTTATATTTCAAAATGGACTTCATTTTTGGATTTAGAATATCAAAATTAGCCTATGTTTAATTTTTGGTATTTTTCTGAGAACATCAAATTTTCGATGAATAGTGAAAATACTTAAAAAACGTTTTTTAATCAAAATAATTTATAGTGATAAATTATACTATTGAGAGGTTTTAAAGTATAATTAGAATATATTTTAACATTTTTATCTAGTGGTGGTCATTAGAATTAATTTCACTTTGAAATTGGACATAAACAATTTTCAATCTTTTTTTATTTATTGTTTCTTAAAAACACTCTATTTGTTGTGACAGCGGGAATTAATTATTAAATTAATTAATTAAACTTTTATTTTTTAAATTTTGTAAAATAGAAATCATTTTTCAATTAGGAATATCAAATATATCTTATGGTTAATTTTTGGTATTTTTCTGAAAAACGACAATTTTTGATGAATAGTGAAACCAATAAGTGGTTGATAAAAAAGAATATTTTGATTAAATGAAACTTTACCACTTCAATGAATTGAATTTAAAAAATCTAAAATACATGGTTTTAATTATTAATTAAAATGTGGTTCAATGGGATGAAAATATTTTTTGGTGAATAGTAACTTTTAATTTTCATTAATCACGATTAAAGATAATTAGTGTAATTTGAGGTAAATATAATGTTATAATAATATGAAATTACCTTTATACTTCTCCTACAATTATTGGATGAGTCATGGCCGACCAAGACAATCAATGGGTCAACTTGGGGACCCCATGGCGCCACTTGGGTATGAAAATGACATTAATAACTTTTTATTTAAAGTAAAAATAAAATTGTCACAAACATGTGTTGTTTTAAAAAAAATTATTATATGGGGTTATATAAGTTAACATTTCGAATATAAATATTCTTTGTAAATCTAAAAATATGTCATACATCATGGTAATTTTTTTATAATTTTTATACATACAATAAATAAATTTATTTATTACACCATGATGATGCAGCGATTACCTCATCAATGAACGATTTAAATAAAATGAAATGATAAGGTAAAATATAAGACATACACTTGTCTAAAGCCTATTTTTTGGGTGTATTTTGAACCCTTATCACCTTATCCTTGAAATATATCATTTTTGGTCTTTTAAAATCCGAAAACATTTTATAATAATGTAACATTTCATGACTTTCCAAGAGTACCCCTCCTCTCCTCTTATAAAAGGCCCCCACCACTACCACCTTATTCACACCATAAAATCCATTTTTATAGGAAAACCTCAGCCAAAATACTCTCTCCACTTCCCTCTATTACTCCTAGAAGCCTCACTTTGGGTAGAAGTCTTCACAAGGATGCCTTCAGCTCAAATAAAAAAGAGTTACCTAATATTAAGGTAATGTCTTCTCTTATGTTATTTTGATTTATTTTGCTTCTCCAACCCCTTAAACTCTTTTTATTCCTTTATTTTGTAACAAAACCAGTATCTTTAATATACTAGGATGTTTTTATGAGAATAATTTCGTTTAAAATTACACACACCTTCGTCTAATGGTTAAAGAACATACTCTTTCTGTGTGTGGCGAATTTCTGCCTCACGAAATGGTGATTGTTCAATCTTCTTTTAACACATCTCATGGTGACCATTAATATGTAACTATATTTATATATGATATATATTATGTTTATTTTTTCCTTATTCTTCTGTATTTTTCATTTGTGGCATACCTTTATGATTTCCATTATGGGTAAATGCGATAATTTCATTTTAGGAAGTGCGGACTAAAGCCCCCTCACAGTGATTTGAATCATTAATGCCATATGTGGGAAGTATAAAGGACAGAGTAAATGATATTATATATGATACTATACTGGAATTATAATATAACTTTATATAATTATTATTTCATTCCATTAAATATGAAATATAAATGAAATTAGCATTCATGCATACGTACGGCTTACCATCTTCATTAACAGTGCATTTAATTTCTTAACTCTAAATGTTATGTAATATTATAAATGAATTTATATAATGGATATACAGGATATATATGATATCTACATCATGAATATAATTTGGATATAATGGATATCTTACCACATTAACAACTTGTAATTATAAGTAGTTTATTATTCACTCAAGTACCAAAGATCGACAAAACAGCCGTTATTAACCTAAATTACTGCATAATGTTCATAACATGGTAATAAGTGATATAAAATGAATAATTTACTTGAAAAATGTTATTAAGAAAGTATAAATTAACTCTAGTTTATTATTCAGGAGATTAAAGAATGATCGAGTCAATTCGGACACGAGTTAAGGGACTTCGTCTCAATCTTCTTTCATTGAGGCATATTTTGTTTTATACATAACATTCATTTATACTGTGTATAAAACCCATTGAATTTTACATTTATTCAAAAGGAATATTTTTATATTAATCATTTTACTAAACGACAAAAAATAATGTTTTTTTGTCGTACATATACGGCGACAATGACTTCTCCGCCTTCGTGACCATTATTTGAGTTTCGGCTTCCTCTACAAGCCATAACATTTTTTAAAATGAAAAATAAATACCATGTTTTATATTTCTTTTATTTTGGTATTGAAAATGGTTTTATCATATCAATGTGTTGTATTGATATCTTGTGATTGAAATGTGGAAATGTTATGTTTCCATTATGCAGGTTTTATGCGATATGATTATGTTATGTTTTATGATATGTTTAAAACTTTTCATATAAGGAATGCATTGGACTTAGTATGTTAAGGGTGGAGCCTACTATATATCCTCGATTAATCGGTAGGTCTCATGAGAAAAACTAGTGTCTTGGAACAAGGCCTTGAAAAAATCTTATTTGTAGTCTTGGCACAAGGCCTTGACTATGTGGTTATGATAGTCCAGCATTATGCATGCCATCATTATGAAAGTGGTTATTGATATTAAATGTGATTATTTGACTAGTAGAATATCTATGTGAATAATTAAATGGAATTACTTCATTTTATTTTTGCCATATTATGATGAAGTTCAAGTTTAAAAGTCTTTTGTTTAGTTATACATTGCCTTAAATGTTTATGTTTATTTATGAATGTTTTTGCTATATTATTATCCTTACTGAGAATCTGAGCTCACCCCTTTCTATGTTTTATTTTCCCAGAATGTGAAGAAATATTTTATGACTGACCTACATGGATAGTCTGAAGGGATATGAGTGTGGACTATGGAGACTATGTTATTGCGATTTTTCACATTATGATGTAATGTAACGTTTATGAATGTATATAGTGTTTTCTAGGCTACTAAACTAATCGGTCTTTCGAGACTTGATCTTTTGTGATCATTCCAAAGTTACGTAATAATGCACCAACTCTGGTTAAGTGGGGTCGGGGCGTTACATAAAATGCATTTAAAGACACATTTTAAAGACTCTAAGGCCGATTCAAAGGCCAGAACTCCTATATTAATTATTCTTATGGCTCGGGATGTTTTTAATTGGTCAAATCAGGTGGTTAAATGCGATCCACTTTTAATGGGAAATTAAGTGTATCGTAAAACTATCGCCCCGTTAAATCTGCTAAAGGGACAAGATATCTTTCTCCCGTATTCTTCCTCTTTCTTCCCAACTATGAGACTCCAGAACCTTTCAATCCATCCAATAATAGTAGCACAATCAAACTTTACTACCCAGATTTTTTCCACTATATTCTGATGCAACCAAGCTATTTCAATCAATCATTGATATAAAGTATGTTTTATCGTCGTTTTGTTAGGGATCATATTAGCATGTTTCTCATTCCCATGTTATAGCATGTAATCTCTATGATTTTAAATGGGGTTTTCTTGGGTTCTGGTTGGTGCGGTCGTACCGTGGCATCCATGGGTGGATGTAGTTGTTGTGAGAAGAGGATCATGACCCGTTATGTGGATAAAGAACGTCAAAAAACTATTTGTGGTAGGAGATTCATTGCTTCTATTTCTTTTATGTGAAACTGTACTTTTTACATGTTTTATACCACTGGATGACAATGGAATTGACATAATAAATATTTGAACTGGAAAAATAAATTAATATCGATCATATGTTGTAGCCTCTTGTATTTTCTAGATTGTGTGATATATATGATTTTTCATGCTGGAAATCGGTAAAGGACGTAAATAAGGATTAATTGATAATTTTTTGGCTAAAGATAAAGAGTCATGTAAACGAATCTGGTTCTTGTTTTAATTTGATTTTAATCAAATTGGTGCAGTAAGCTTGTTCATTTATTAGTGATAGCTTAATATTTGGTTTGTCGAAGTTAGAACCAATAAATAATAAATCAGTTAATCCATGATGGATTAATGAACTGTTGGTTGTAAAAAGATAATTGATTGTTGGGTTCAGAGTTACCATCCTGTTTGTTTAAGGGCCAAAATCCCAATTGTGAAGATGTTTGTCACACTAATGCTTTTGTTTTGATGTGAGACTAGGTGATTGTGGTAATATGTGAAGGCATAGAGGCATTTTTGGTTGTGGCATCAGATGACCCCTAAAGTGGAGAGATACATTGGTTTATGCATATGGGGGTTAGGGAGGACACCAGGGATGATGGAATGGGATAGCTGGGATTGTTGGATGCTTGTTGATTCATTGGTTTCTTATCTACTTTAATTTTCCCCACTGCTTAAAGAAGCTGGTATTACATACCCTTCTTCTGAAAGAGGTGAAGACACGAGGGGTATGCAACGTGCCTTATGTGTTTATATTCTCAAGGAAGGATGAGTATATGCTCTTTCTATAAGTGTAAAAGACTCGACAGGTAGTACATCTACTCACCGTATTGAGCCCCATCTGTTTAGTATCATAGAATGTTTTTCTAGAATGCCTAGAAATGTGGGAAAGTATTTATGTAATGAATAATTTAATAAATGGTGTAAACCCATGGGGTTGGAGTTTGCTGGAACATAATGATGAGGTTGTAATTTTGAAGGAACAGTTGACTTGGGTATGATGCTAATGAAATTTAATGTGGAATTGTTCATGGTTAATTAATATTTAAAGAATTAATTTACGTAAAGTGAAATTGATAAAAATGGAATGAAGTAATCTAATAAATCTATTAAATGGTTGAATGCTTATAGGATACCTAGTCTTAGAAGTAGCAGTCCGGAGTCTGAGAGACATTAGCTGAAGTTGTTTCTAACACTAGGTAATGACTATAGTGTGTTTAGGAGATATATTATATCCTGTACTTTTTGTGTTTTAATAAGATACTCCACCATGTCAGTAAGGGAAACTGACACCCCGAGGATTATGAGCCCTACGGGGGTGTTTTCCCCAACATTCTGATAGGAGTATGGATGGCTGACTCCCCCCTTTGGCCCTGCTCGCTTCTCTTTGTAGTTACTTGTGTTGGTAGGCACAATGGTTAATTTTCCTTATATATGTGTGTAGAGGGTTGTAATGGCTTGTGGTTATTCACACACATATATTCTGGATATAGATTTCAATGGAATACTATAGGTGTAACATTTATAGGCTGTGATGGCTTGAGGATCCTTACTCGGTGTATGGGCTGTGATGGATTGAGGTATAATACCTGACATATGATACATGTTATTTGAGATGTGGTGGCTCCCAAAAACTACATTGTTAATTTTCTTATGTGGGCATGGTGGTTTTGATGCATGAGAATCACGTTGTAGTGCTTCAACCAGGTGTCTGTAGGCAAGTATTTTTGGAGAGAGATGCTCAGGACATGCGACGTTGGGGAAAAGCGACAAACCAGTGGGGAAGTAGTAGGGTGGTACCCTTAATATTCTTAATTATATGATATATTATTATATGTGTTACCTGGTGAGAGTATCCATGGGGAATTTGGGAACATAGTATACATGTTAAATTCATGAGTTAGTTTCACTTGTTTTTCACTGTGTTTTAGCATGCTTTCATTAATTTTTCGCGGGAGGCTTCGAGGAGGATCCAACTGATTATACTATTATACTCACCCTATGTATATATAAACTATTTTTCAGGTCACTTGGAGAAGGTTGGAGATCAAGATGGTTTCTACTAGCTTTGGGTTACAGGAGCTGTTCGGGCTTGGGGTTGCTTTTGTTTTTACTTTCTTTTGGGTACTTGTAGTTTTTCCCTTCACGTTGTGGTATTTTTGCATGACATTTCATATATGCACTTGGGTTTATTTTATATTCCAGTTCTGATTTGGGCTTGATTGGTGTCTATATTATCTGTCTTTTCCGCATGTGTTCTATTAGAGGGTAATTCATGTAATGAACCAAAGCCTGATGTACATGGACATTACATTACTTTTGAAAATACTTAATACAAGACAAAAACAGACACACAAGGACAATAATAGTTTAGTGTTTTTGGAAACTCGGAACGTAATCTTCTAATCACGGTGAATGATTTTCAACATCTCCCGTAAAGATCATCCCCTTTTGTATTCATACCTAAAAACATTCCTTACATCCTGGCGAAAAGAAAACATAAAAAGGGTGAGCTCAAATGCTCAGTAATGGTAAACATAGAGAACATAAAACAATCCATAAACATTTGAATGCAAAAACATTAACATAAAATCTAAACATCAAAATCTTGAGAAAAGACATAAATCTTGGAAGTACATAATGCATATATCATAAAGGAACATCAATCATGACAAAATAGCATGGGAATAATAGCATTAATTGTGGCAATGATTAAGCACATGTTATGATTTTCATAGTAGCCAAGGCATTGCTTCCAATACCATCATAGTGGACAAATTCTCTTTCTAAATCGAGTTCACACTTCATTGCAGTCCTGTATCACTAAACCAGATTAACATACCATTCCATACATGTATATCTCATGAGATATAAATCTTTAACCAATGCATTGGAGGGAGATATAGGTCCCACTCATCTCATAATAAAATCATTCTTACTTGTGCCACAATATAAACATAAATGAGTCATCATAACCCAAAGAATACAAATGGGTTTTATAAACATCATCCCATCATAAAATAATGTATATAAAACAAATGGATATCATTTCATGATAAGAAAAATAAAACCATGTAAATAATTGAGACATTATAATTCCAACATAAACATATTAAATAATTTCATTTTAGATGGTAAATAGTTTTGATAAAACACTTGAAATGAATTCTTGAGGAAATTATCTTTTCTTTTTCAAAATCATATTATTTTCACAAAAATCCATGAAATTTTAAAATAATATGGTATTGTTGAAAATAATAATTAAATCTTATAGAATAAGTTTCAAGAAAATGAGGCATTATGAAACCATAAAAATCCGTTCATGCCGTATAAGTTAAAAATAACACTCTCCTCCTACTTTTATCAGAAAATTAAACAAGTTCCTCGTGTGGTAAACAAAAGTAAGATTAATATTATAACATGTGGTAAAATTAAAAAATGGGTAAAAAGGACATTATATATACATGAAAACATTTTTATAAAACATGGATATGGATGATAACAAAAACCACAGTAAATACTAACGAATAAACAATCTCGGATAAGAGTGAGATTGGAATAGTTATCCTTTACCTTATGTCTGATATGCTTCGTATGTATCTGAAACTTTGGTATAATGATTTATATAATATCATGGAATTATTACAGAATCATATTCATTGTTATGATATCATATATGGTTCACTTATTACATTATATTACCCGTTCTTTTTTAAATTCCATGTTAAAACATCGTTTTGGGTAAAATCGTTTCATTTATCATACGTGTTTTGACTTGTTTCTCTTTATATTATTACTTTTAACCTGATTTAATTTATTCCAGAATGTAAAAAATAATACTTATTCAGAATATACATATATATATATATATGATATATTGATAAATGTAATGAAATACACCGTTCATGGAGACGGTAGGTCATGCGTACGAATGAATGCTGTTTTCGTTTCCTTATTGAATTGAATGGAATTAAGTAGATGAAATACATATATGTATATATATATATATCCATTATCATTATTATGTCATATATTTCATTATTATTCATTATATATAATTTATATTCATTCATGAATGATTTACATGGAGAATGAATCTCATCGCGTCATGGAGACGGTAGTCCGTACGTACGCACGAGCGATGATATCATTTCAATGATCGTGGAATTTTATTGAAGTTTATTTATAATATTTCAGAATCAATATCACTTTACAATAATCATATATAGTTATTTATTTAAACCATTATACCCATCCAAGTATGGTGGTGGTCGAAACCATATTACACCACGGCCTGGAGACGGTATTTTGTACGTACGCACGCGTGATGATTTCATTTTCCGTAGGATGGATAGAAGGTGAAATAGGGTTGTTTCATATTTATAAAAAAATATCATTATATAAGTAATACTGATGTTATTAAATTATAATTAGACAACTAACAAAGTGTAATTAGAAGAAGAAAGAAACTTGAAAGAGTCGGTAGAAGAGATTACCTCTTCCTCAACACACCTCCTTTAAACTTCATCTTAGGGAAGTAGAGTTGGTCTTTTGAGAAGATCGGAACCACCAGAATGTTTCTAGGGAAGTGGAGAAGAGAAATGGGCATTTTTTGTCAGAGCATCAAGGCACAAAAGTGTGTGAAGATAAGAGGGATGGGGTGCCCTTTTTATAAGGGAGGAGAGGGGCACCTTTGGAAAAACTTAAAATATTATTTTATAATAAAGACATATTCGGTTTATAATAGCTCTAAATTGATTTATTTCGAAGATAAAGTGGGTATGGGTCGAAAACCTCTCAACCAATAGGTTTTAGATGAGTTTAGGTTACTATTTTAACCTTTTCATTTATATTTAACTCTATATTAAATAATTTTACTTTTACCCTGTCTTCTTATTTTCTTACACTATATGGTTAATAAACTTACTATAACAAGACAAAGTAACCCCAAGTGGTTCATTATTAATATATATAACCTTATCTAAGTCATTTTTTCAAACCTTATATTTTTAAGAATATTATACCAATTAATAATATAATATTGTTTTAAAAAAACTATTTTATGTCAATTTTGACACTATTTGGTAATTGATTTTTGTGAAAATCATAAAAGCATTATTAGTTCAAAAAA
The DNA here is from genome assembly GCA_963277665.1 of Viscum album. Classification (NCBI taxonomy): domain Eukaryota; kingdom Viridiplantae; phylum Streptophyta; class Magnoliopsida; order Santalales; family Viscaceae; genus Viscum; species Viscum album. Next base: position 574,174,795 of record OY728160.1, read on the forward strand.
AGTTAATTAAATAAATACTAAAATTTCATATTAACCTATAATGTTAGTTTAATTACTAAAAAGACTTAAAGTACATTTATTTGGGTATTTATAATATCAATTATTTTAATATTTCATTATTAAGGTAATTACTGCATCACCATTGTGTCATAAATAAATTAAATTATATAATATCTAAAAAATATAAATAAAATACTATTAGGTAGGAAATATTTTTATCATTATAATGAATATTTATACTCGAATTTATCTTATCTATAACTCTATAATAAAAATGTTTTACGTATAAATCTTTGATTTTAACTCTTTTAACTCTTTTTTAAATAAAATAATAATAAATGTCATAATCTAGTACAAGTGGACCTAAATGAAAATATTATATTACTAAGGTTTCTTTTGGTCGAATTATACTTATCTAATATAATTAGGACATGTTTTAGGGTAATAATAATATCATTTTTACCCTTAATTACCCTATTTACTTTTAACCGTGGTAAATAAAATTAAAAAGTTACTATTCACCATAAATTATGTTTATCTTATTGAACCACATTTTACTCCTTGATATTATCCATGTGTCTCTAATTTTCTAAATTCAACTCACAGAGGCGATAAAATTTTGTTTTATGTAAGTTTGAAAAAAGCTCCTAGGAGGTAGGTAAAAGACGATGAAAAGTTCAATAAAGTTTTTATATATCTAAAATTATTATAAAATGACTCCAATTAATTACATTTAACATATATAGGTATTATGTACCAATTTTTACCTCAAATAAATTTAAATAAAATAAATAATTATTTAAATAAAAAGTCAGTTTTTAAATAGTAACCCGATGTTTTCAATATTCATCAAAAATTGAATGTTTTCAGAAAAATACCAAAAATTCACCCTAGGATGATTTCGATATTCCGAATCTAAAAATGAAGTCCATTTTGAAAGATAAAATTCATAAAATTTAAAAAAGTGGGTATTACTATTTATAATGGCACGTTTATATAATATTTTAATAACATATCATTGTTTAGTGAAACTCAGTATTGCGTACAACACACGCTATCATGGAAGGTCGTGATTTCATGTAATGTAGGCCAAGTCAGGGTTGCGTGTAGTGCATGACTCATTTTTTGTGTATAACAGAATCCAACCATATTTCATTTATACATTGAATATATATATATATATACACTAAATTTTGCGTAGAATAACAACTATCAAACGAACATGAAATTGTGTGTAACACGATCTGAGAATAGTGTTGCGTATACTTCAAGCTAATATAGTCTTGCGTATAGTGAAAGATAATATTGTTTTAGAATACAACAAAAGATATGAAAGAAATTAAAGAGAATAAATCTCATAAAATCTCGGGGTGTTACATTCTACCCCCCTTTAAATGAATTTTGCCCTCAAAATTCGTCGGGGTTATAACTGGTTTACTCTTTGAAAGTTTCTTTCATAGAAACCCACATCGTAAAAAGGAATACTAAAACTTAATTTTAAAAAGTAAAGTATGAAACAAAATGGATACCCAAATTAACTCATTACTCGATTTCCACATAAGAGAACATAGGTGAAAATATGGATATGGAAAAAGAATATAACCATCAACTTCTGATGAAGAGTGGTAGAGGACATGGATATGAAAAATCCAACAATCACAAAGCCATAAACTTGTGATGATTTAAGGTACAATATAATTCATCAGATATAAGGGTACAAGGACAACATTTTTGGTTTTCAAGGTCATTTCCCTAATGTTGAAGAAATTGGAATTAGAAGAAATACATTGTTGATTTTCTTGCAATCTCACCGTTGGTCATTCCTTGGAAAATTTCCACTTCATCTCTTAAATAAATGAAGTTGTATTTTTCATTCACGAAGTGTTTGCAGATCGTGTGATAGAATGATGAGTCATTCAATCTGTCTCAACGAAAAGGTTAGGAAATGCTATCAAATATATATATGTCCATCTATAGTGAGATTAATCACATTTGGTTCCTAAAATGGACTTATACTTCATATGTCAAACTTCATAATATAATAAAACTAGTTTCTACTAACTAGGGGCTTCCTGTATGCCAGTGGTAGGTGATAAAGGCCTACCACACTTCGTTTGTGGGTTCAATTCCCACAACCTTGTCCGACATGAAGGGTTGTCACCCATCCTGTAGGTTTCCCTTTTTCTAAAACTACATTATTTTAACTTTACATCGATAATATTGAAAAAGTTCTAGCCTTAAACAATACTAACTTATGTCCAACATTATCTATTCCAATATTTAGGCTTATCAAAAATAAATCTGTCCAATCTCATATTATAGTGAAAAAGATTACCAGAGAGTTCATATAACATGAATCTTAATACCGACATTTATCCCCACATATTATAAGATATGTCTTGTTGGTCACATTCTAAACATTCGAAGGCCTTAATCATGTATTCTATAGAAAAATTAATACCCATTAAACCTTAGTGAAAACATGAATGTAGATAAAATTTAACACTTTCCACATAACAAAATCCCAAAAATTATATATACTCAAACCATGATATCAACTAGTCCTTATATCTATCATGAGATGATGAATACGATCAAACATATTGTTTTCTACTTATCCATTCATTATGCGCATATCATCTGCTTTCCAAAATATTTTAATCACTTTTAATGATTACATGTACTGAAAAATTATTGAAAAACGCAATAGACTAATACAAAAATATTCTAATATACCATAAAAGTACCTCAACAACATCATTCTTGCATACCAATACATAAACACTTCAATACATCCTCTTCAACGATTGTCATGGAATAATTCCTTCCTTTATTTAGAAGTAACCTCTTAGGTCATGGCATTGAGTTGGGTAATGCCCATTTTCCCCAAAAATTAGACATTGAATTCCATAACAGTTTGTCACTCTATGACCCTTTTCTCCACATAGAAAACATCTTCCCCTCCAATTGAGGTATTTCTCAGGGTTCTTCTTCCCTTCTTTAGAAATCTCATTCTTCTTTTCTCTATGCTCGTCACCATGAGAACATGCATAAAATTCCATCTTCCTCTTATTTTATGACTTTGGAATACCACCAAAGTTCAACTTGTTAATCATATATCGCGATGACTGATTCTGAATAATCATAATATCTTTCTCTCTAGGCATTGCACAATTTTGTTGATCACAGTCACCAATTTGTCCATCGAAATCAACGTTAACTGAATTCCTTCTCATTCCCTCCATTTACTAAAACTAGAAAACATAGTGTAAGAAATAGTTAAAATAACGAGGAACCACATAATCATTAAATGTCACTTATGGGATGTATAACTTATCACACATTCTTTAATCCATGACACCTTAGGTTCACCCTAGGTTATTCATGATCATCAACATAACTCTAGAACTATAACCTATAGTTATACTAAACGTTAGGAACATCCCTAGACATACCTTAGAATTATATCTTGGGATCTCACTAATGTTTTCGCATCCTAGTTTCTAAAGGTTGACTAAATCTTTCCTATGATACCAACTATAGAGACCCAAAGCATGATGTACATGTACAATACATTACTTTTGAGGAATACTAAATACATGACAAAAACAAACGCACAAGGACCGTAATAGTTTACTGTCTTTAGAAACTCGGAATGTAATCTTCTAATCATGGTGAAAGATCTTCAACATCTCCCATGAATATATTCCACTTTTGTTTTCTTACCTAAAACCATTCATTACATCCAGGGGATAAGAAAACATAAAAAGGGTGAGCTCAAATGCATAGTAAGGGTAATCATAGATAACATAAAACAATCCATAAACATTTGAATGCAAAGACTTGAACATAAAATCTAAACATCGAAATATTGTGCAAAGACATAAATATTGGAAGTACATAAGGCATATATCAAAAAGGAACATCAATCGTGATAAAATAGCAAGGTAATAAAAACATAAATTGTGGAAACCATTAAGCACATGTTATTATTTCCATAGTAGCCAAGGAATTTCTGCCAAGACAATCTCAGTGGACATAGTCCCTTTCTGAATCATGTTCACTCCTCATTCCAATCCTATATCACTGAACCGGATTAACTTACCATTCCAGCCTTGTCTATCTAATGAGATATAAATCTTTACCCAATGCATTTTAGGGATATATAGGTCCCACCCATCTCATAATGAAATCATTCATACTTGTGCCACAACAAAAACATAAATCATTCATCATAACCCAAAGAATAAAAATGGGCTTCATAAACATCATCCCATCATAACATAATCCATAAAAAACAAATGGATATCATTTAATCATAAGAAAAATCAAACCATGTAAATAATGGAGACATTATAATAGCAACATAAACATATTAAATAATGTCATTTTAGATGGAAAATATTTTTGATAAAACACTTGAAATGAATTCTTGAGGAAAATATCCTTTCTTCTTCAAAATCATATTCTTTTCAAAAAATTACATGCAATTTTAAAAGAAAAGGGTTTTGTTGAAAATAATAATTCAATTTTGTAGAGGAAGCTTCATGAAAATGAGGCGTTATTAAACCATAAAAATCCGTTCATGCCGTATAAGTTAAAAATAACATTCTCCTCGTACTTTTGTCGGAAAAGCCAAAATGTTCCTCGTGTGGTAAAAATAGTATGATAACTTTTATAACATGTGGTAAAATTCAAAAATGGGTAAAAATGAAATTAAACATACATGTAAACATTTTTTGAAAACATGGACATGGATAATAACAAAAACCCCAATAAATACTTACGAATAAACAATCTCGGATTAAAGCGAGATTGGAATAGTTATCCCTTACCTTATGTCTGATATGCTTCGTATGTATCTGAAACTTCAGTATATTGATTTAAATAACGTCATTTAATTATTATAGAATCATATTAATTGTTATGATATCATATATGGTTCAATTATTACTTTGTATTACCCGTTCCATTGTAAATTCCATGTTAAACTAGCGTTTAGGGTAAAATTGTTTCATTTGTGGTACGTGTTTCGACTTGTTGTTCTTGATATTATTAATAATATCCTGATTTAATTAATTAAATAATTTAAAACATAATTTATATTTAGAATATATATATATATATTATAGATCCATAAATGGAATGAAATACACCGTTCATGGAGACAGGAGGCCGTACGTACGCATGAATGCTATTTTCGTTTCCTTATTGAATTGAATGGAATTAAGTAGATGAAATACATATATATATATACACACACATAAATACAGTGTCATTATTATGTCATATAATTCATTATTATTCATATATATACTTTATATTCATTCATGAATGGTGAACATGGAGAATGAATCACATCGCGTTGTGGAGACGGTAGTCCGTACGTACGCACAAGCGATGATATCATTTCCATGATGGTGGAATTGAATTTAAGTGTATGTATAATATTTCAGAATGACTATCAATTTAAAATAATCATATATAGTTATTTATTTAAACCATTATACCCATCCATGTAAGGTGGTGGTCGAAAACGGATTACACCACTGCGTGGAGACGGTATTCCGTACGTACACACGTGCGGTGATTTCATTTTCTGTAGGATGGATAAGAGGTGAAATAGGGTTGTTTCATATTTATAATATTATATTAGTATATTAGTAATACTGATGTTATTAATTTATAATGAATCAACTAAATAAGATGATGTATAAGAAGAACGACACTTGAAAGAGTCTGTAGAAGAGATTACTTCTTCCTCAATGCACCTCCTTTAAACTTCATCATAGGGAAGTAGAGTTGCTATTTTGAAAACAACAGGACCACCAGAATGTTTCTAGGGAAGTGGAGAAGAGAAATTTGTAGGGGTTGGCCAAGCTTCAATGCTCCAAAGGGTGTGAAGAGAAGAGAGAAGAGGTTCCCTTTTTATTTTGGAGGAGAGGGGAACCTTTGGAAAAATATAAAATATTATTATATAATAAAGTCATATTCGGTTTATAAAAGCTTAAAATTGATTTATTTAGAAGATAAATTGGGTATGGGTATAAATCCTTTCAACAAATAGGTTTTAAAAAAGTTTAGGTTACTATTTTGACCATATCTTTTATATTTAACTCTAAGTTAAATAATTTAACTTTTAGCGTGTCTTCTTGTATTCTTACACTATATGGTTAATAAACATACAATAAAAAGACAAAAGAACCCCAAGTGGTTTATTATTAATATATATAACCTTATCTAAATTATTCGGCCGAACCTTAGATTTTTATGAATATTATAACAATTAATAATATAATATTTTTTTAAAAAACTATTTTATGTCAATTTTGACACTATTGGGTAATTGATTTTTGTGAAAATCATACCAGCATGATTAGTTCTAAAAATTTTAATTAAATCAATACTAAAATGTCTTATTAACCTAAAAAATTAGTGGAATTCATAAAAAGTCTTAAATTGAATTTATTTGTGTATTTATTATATCAATTATTTTAATATTTCATTATTTAGGTAATTACTGCATCACCATTGTGTCATAAATAAATTATATTATTTAATGTCTAAAAATTATAAATAAACTTCCGTTAGGTAGGAAATATTTTTATATTTCTAATTAATATTTATAGTCTAATTTATCTTATGTATAACCCTATATTAAAATTTTTTTAGTTATTCAACATTGATTTTAACTATTTTAACTCTTTTTTAAATAAAATAATAATAAATGGCATAATCTAATCCAAGTGGACCTAAATGATTATATTATATTTATAAGGTTTTTTGGTAGAATTATACTTATCCAATAGAATTAGGACATGTGTTAAGATAATAATAATATCATTTTTACCCTTAATTACCATATTTACTTTTAATCGTGGTAAATAAAAGTAAAAAGTTATTATTCACCAAAAATTATTTTTATCTTATTGAACAACATTTTACTCAATGATATTAACCGTGTCTCTCGAATTTTAGAAATTCCACTCACAAAAGCGGTAAAATTATGTTTTATGTAAGTTTTCAAAAAGCTCCTAGGATGTAGGTAAAAGACGGTGAAAAGTTCAATAAAATTTTTATATATCTATAATTATTATAAAATGACTCCAGTGAATTAAAGTGAACTTATATAAGTATTATGAATCAATTATTACCTAAAATAAATATAAATAATATAAATAATTATTTAAATAAAAAGTCGGTTTCTAAATAGTAACCCTATGTTTTCACTATTCATCAAAAATTGAAATTTTTCTGAAAAATACCAAAAAATATCCCTAGGCTAATTTCGATATTCCGAATCTAAAAATGAAGTCCATTTTGAAAGAAAAAAATCATAAAATTTCAAAATGTGGGTATTACTATTTATAACGTCCAGTTTATATAATATTTTAATAACATATCATGGTTCAGTGAAACTCGATATTGCGTATAACACCCGCTATCGTGGAGGTCGGGATTCCGTGTAATGTAAGACATGTCAGGGTTGCATGTAGTGTAAGAATCATTTGTTGTTGCATATAATAGAATCCAACCATATTTCATTTATACATTGAATATATATATATACACACTCAATGTTAAGAAGAATAACTACTATCAAACGAACTTTAAATTGTGTGTAACACAATCGAAGAGTAATGTTGCGTATACTACAGGCTAATATGGTCTTGCGTATATCGCAAGATAATCTTGGTTTAGCGTACAACAGAATATATGAAAGAAATTAAAAAGAATAAATCTCATAAAATCATATGGTGCTACAATGATTCCCATTTGAGTGTTTATTATACCTTCAGTGCTAGTTGCCAACCCAGGGCCTAGTAGAGGTGGGACTCGGGGGTCATTAACCCCTTTCTCACATTGCCACCCAAGGATATGTACACTTTTTTGGGAGGGGGTCACGACATTGCTATTTCAGAGGTCTTTTTAAGGGATTGTATGGAGTGTGGAGTTAGGCATAGGTGAGGTTTCATGGGTTGGTAGGGAAAAATGTTATTCATGTATAGAAAGTGAGGTAAACACTGGAGACCGACGGAGACATAGTCGTTTAGGCCCCCCTATGATATGATGTACGGACCTTTAAGTTTACAATGGCTATTAAACAAGGTTCTATTAGTTTCAGGGTAGAAACCTAGGAAAAGATCATGCATCATTCTTCTTTGTTCCAGTGTTTGAATGGGTAGACCTTGGGATAGGTTACTCTAAAATGTATAAATGAAAACAATTATTTAATTAATGTTGAGTATCTGTATTCCAGGTTTAGGAACTCTAATGGTTGTTATTTTATTGGTATGGCTCCAAGTCGATGTCCTCGTCAGGTTTGTGCAAACAATGTCCAGAAGGCTATTCCATCAGATCACCATAGTGTAGAGGTTGACTACGAAGACACATGGAGGAAGACACTTCGAGAGTTTCAGCTCAATATTCTGCATAAGTACTAGGGCTTTGTTTCAGATGCAGTTGTGGAAGACTTGTTAGATGAGGTCAATATCGGCTTTAGTTCGATTCGTGATCAGAAAGAGCATTGGGTGTTCTTGGTTGTGATGATGCTGCCTGAAGAAGAGAGGTAGTGGTGGTTCCTGTTCCTTGGGGATCATGAGGAGTTAGCGATCTCATGGGAGGAGTTCTGAGGCAGACTTTGAGTCAAGTTTCATTCCTCAACTGCAAAGGAGTCCAGTTTCTAGGAGCTTCTTACTCTTCTATAGGGGAGCTCCAGTGTTCAAGAGTTTGGAATCTGTTTGAGGAACATTTTACGATATTCTATAGACCATCTACTAGATGAGGAGGCCAGGCGAGGCATTTTGAGGAGGCTTTCCGTCAAGATATCCAGTTCAACGTCACCCCATTTATATTGAAAACATATCTGGAGGTACTGATGAGGGTAGAGGTTATCGAGAGGACATTTTCTTGGACTAGATCATCGTGATAGGGGAATCATCATGATTCCTCATGAAGCAGAGCTATGGTCTAAGGTTCTTGGTTTTCAAGGCAGAAGAGTTTCCGTTCAGCCGGGGGTAGGTCTCAGCCTTCCACATCTTGTTTCTCCAGAGGCAGCAAATCTCAGGCATATTCCATGGGATCAAGTACTTGTTTTTCTTATCGTTATCATGTTTATTAGCAGTGGGAGTACCCGAACGTTCATAGTGGCCATCGTGCACTAGGCGCTACGCTCTAAGTTCCTCCGTTGAGACAGTTCCGGCTGAGGGAGCAGCATCCGGTTACACCAGCTTTAGATCAACAAAGGGTATATGGGGCATGTAGAGGATAACCCCATGATGCTCCCCGTCCTCAGAGAGTAGAGTAGGGCTATGGTGGTGGTCATCAATAGGGTCAGAGAGGTCGTGGAGGAGGTCATGGTCAGCTTTATGCTCTAGCATTTCCATCTCCAGGCGAGCCAGACATCATTCAAGGTACCCTATTCTTGATTTCTACCTTGGTGTATACCTTTTTTGATTCAATATCGACACACTCTTTCATATCACCCACCCTTTTCCAAGCTTTGTTACAAGAGGTAGAGAGGCTTCCAGTGCCTTTGGAATTGACTAAGCTAGTTGGGGGTCAAGCTGACTTGTTTAAAGTATGTAGAGACTATGATCTAGTGTTGGGGAAACACTGCTCTTGGGGAGATTTCCTATGTTTACGAATAAAACCATATGATGTAATCCTCGGCATGGATTAGTTTTATTCGGTCCTAGCTATCATGGATTGCATTAAGATGAGTTCATTTTCATTGGTGTGGATGGAGAAAAAGTGGTGTTTTTTGGTGAGAAGGATCCTCAGATGGGTCAGAGGCGCCTTCCATCTTTATCATCCATGATGGCTGAGATGATGGTGATTTCTTCAGAGGATCAGTAGTTTGAGTTTCCTAGGGTCGTAGAGGAGTACCCTAATGTCTTTCCAGAAGGGGTTGTAGCATTACCCCCTCGACAAGAGATCGAGTTTGGGATTGAGCTTCATCCAGGAGCGTCTCTTATCTCTATGTATCTATATAGGATATCACCTTATAAGTTACGAGTGCTACGTATACTACTTGATGGTCTGTTACAAAGCGGTTTTGTTCGGCCATGTGTGTCACCGTGGGGTACACCAGTTTTGTTCGTGAAGAATGCCGACCGATTTTTGTGGTTGTGTGTCTATTATAATCACTTAAACATAGTGACAATAAAGAATCTCTATACTCTTTTGTGGATTGATGAATTATTCGATCAACTAAAGGGTTCAAGTTGGTTCTCAAAGATCAACTTGCGGCCAGGATATCATCAGATGCTTGTGAAGGATGAAGATATCCCAAACACTGCTTTCCGTTGTCGTCATGGGCATTATGAGTTCATTGTAATTCCATTTGGTATAACGAATTCTCCTTCTTTATTCATGGGATTGATGAATGCTGTGTTCCATGAGTTCCTTGAAATGTTCATGGTAGCTTTCATCAACGACATCCTTGTGTACTACAAATCATAAGAGGATTATGCAGAGCATCTACAAGACGTTTTGGGAGGTCTACACCAACATCAGATGTTCGGGAAGTTGTCTAAGTGTGAGTTTTGGGCTCGATAAGTCTGTTTCATGGGGCATGTTGTGTCCCAAAAGGGATTAACTCTAGATCCGTCGAAGATAGAAGCATTTGTGTCTTGGGAAGCCCCCAAGATAGTGTCAGAGGTGTGAAGTTCCATTGGTCTCTCAGGCTACTACATGAGGTTTGTAGCCGATTTTTCACGAGTTACGACTCCGCTGACAGCTTTGACTAGGAAGGATATGGCATTCACACGGAATGATCAGTGTTATGTAGATATCGAGTATCTAAAGGAGAAGTTAGTAAGTGATCCAGTCCTTTGTCTTCCAGTTGAGGGAGTTCAGTTTGATGTTTACTACGATGCTTCACATTTGGCGTTAGGTTGTGTTCTCATGAAGCAGAGGTCATCTGTTTCTTATGGGTCTTGGTAGTTTCATCCCCATGAATTAAATCATGCCACCCATGATCTTGAGTTGGCAACCGTGGTGTTTTCTATGAAGATGTGAAGACATTACCTCATTAGTGAGTGCTTTGTGGTTTTCACCGATCATAAGAGTTTGAGGTATGCTTTCTCCCAACGTGACTTGAACTTACGACAATGTCAGTGGATGGAGTTCTTACAGGAATACAACTTTGAAATATCGTATACACCTAGAAATGGGAATGTTGTAGTTGACACACTGATTCGAAAGTCACGTAGTTATGTTTTGTGTGAATCCAGTGATTCCTGGAGAGTAATGGAGGAACTGTCAGCATTGCATCTTGATATGGAAGAATTTGGGGGTACAGGTTGTCTTTTTAAGACGATGGTACATTCATCCCTGAGGTAGAATGTGGAAGAGTCCCAGTTGGGAGATCTGGAGATGGAGGTCTGGAGATACCGAGTTGTTTGTGGTGAGGCCCCTGATGGTTGGTTGGTGGATGGACAACACCGAGTGTTGTATCATGGAATTATTTTTGTTCCATTGACAATGCCTGAGACTGTTCTCCGAGAGTTCCATAGTTCTCATTTATAAGTACATCATGGCGTGACAATGATGTACCGATCCTTGAGGAGACAGTTTTGGTGGCCTGGGCTGAAACGCGCAATTACAGATTTTGTGTCTCGATGTTTAGTCTTCCAGAAGGTGAAGGTCAAACACCGTGTTCCTGGTGGTCTTCTCAATCCATTAGAGATTCCTCAGTGGATGTGGGAGGATGTCTCAATGGACATTGTTACAGGTTTACCTCAAGCTCTTGGAGGACATGATGTTGTTTGGGTGGTAATGGATTGTTTAACAAAATCATCCCACTTAATAGCGATCATGGAGTCGAGCTCAGTGGAATTTTTATCGAGGAAGTATCTAGAGGAGGTGGTGAGACTTCATGGAGACCCTAGGATGATCATTTCTGTTCGAGATTCTAATTTTCCCTCCAGGGTGTGGAGAGGTTTCCAACATGATTTTAGTTCTCAACTATGCATTAGCCCAACATTTCATCCTCAAACGAATGGTAAGACAGAGCAAACCATCCAGACTCTTGAAGACATATTACACTCTTGTGTTATTGATTTTGTAGGTTCATGGATGAGGCACAAACCCTTGGTAGATTTCTCTTAAAATAATAGTTTTCACTCCACCATTGGTATGGGGCCGTTTTAAGCCTTGTTTGGACATCCATTATGTTCTCCATTGTGCTGGACCGGGGTCGGAGACTTAGCAATTCTTGGAACAAAACTAGTGCAGAATATAACATAGTTGGTTCAGGTTATTCGTGAGAGGATGAAGATAGCGCAAGATAATCTGAAATCATATATTTATCAAAGAAGGAGAACCTTAGTGTTTAATGTTTATGGTCATGTGTTTCTGAAGGTGACTCCCCGTCGTGGGTAGTGAAGGTTTGGTCATGGAAGTAAGATTTATTCACGGTTGGTTGGGACTTTAGAGGTGTTAGCTCTTTTTGGAGATGTGGCATATCGAGTAGCACTTCCCCCATAGATGAGTCGGATACATGATGTTTTCCATCTTTCACAGCTCCTTCGTTATCTTCATTATGACTCTCACATCATCGATTGGGGGGAGATCAATGTTGATGATGATGCAAACTTTGAGGAGTGACCTATGGAGATCCAAGATCGTAAGGAGAAGGTGTTACAATGGAAATCTATCCCCTTAGTTCATGTCTTGTGGAGACACGGTGGCATGGAGGAGAGTACCATGGAACATAAGTCATGGATATGTGCTCAGTACCCAGAGTTGTTTGATGTTTAACACTTTTCATGTAATGATGTTCCATTTTTGGTTAGACCGTTCATTTTTTATTTGTGTTTTTTTTCTTTTGTTGCTTTTGTGGCTTTCTCTCTTTTGAGAGGTATCTTGATGGGTGGTTTTTTGGACCCTGTGCCTTTTTTTCTCTCTTTAGGTGGGTATTGAATTCTAGAGGATAAGAATGTTTTGAAAGGTATCAGATGTAATTTCATGGACCTCTCTGGTCCATTACGTTGTGAAAATGTGGTGTTGAGGTGTTCTGGGAGGTCAATGTGACTTATCCCCAATACTTTTCCATATTTCCAATTTTGTGAACAGTTCTATTGGTGACGTTTTGTGAATAGTTCTATCATCGATGTTCAGTGAACAGTTCTATCAGTGAGGTTCTGTTGACACTTCTATCGGTGAGGTTCAGTGAACAGTTCTATTAGTGAGGTTCAGTGAACAGTTCTATCAGTTAGGTTCAGTGAAGAGTTCTATTAGTGTGGTATTGTGAACAACTCTATTAGTGAGGTTCAGTGAACAACGTTCTATTAGTGAGGTTTAGTGAATAGTGTTTTATCAGTGTGGTTCATTGAACAGTGTTCTATCAGTGAGGTTCAGGAACATTGTTCTATCAGAGAGGTTCAGTGAATAGTGTTCTGTTAGTGATGTTCAGTGAACATTGTTCTATTAGTGAGGTTCATGAATAGTGTTCTATCAGTGAGGTTCTGACGGTGAAGTTCATGAATAGTGTTCTAACAATGAGGTTCATGAACAGTGTTTCCAGCTTCCTACAGTTTCAACCCTTTACCATTTACCTTTGATGTAAAATGCATTTAATGCCTCGTTTTAAGGACTCTAAGGCTGATTCAAAGGCCACAACTCCTATATTAATTATTCTTATATCTTGAGATGTTTCTAATTAGTAAAACCATGTGGTTTAATGAGAGCATATTTTAATGGGAAATTAAGTGTACCATAAAATCATCGCCCCACTAAATCTTCTAATGGGATAAGATATCTTCCTCCCTTATTCATCATCTTTGTTCTCAGCTGTGAGACTATAGAACCTTTCAATCCATCTCGTATGAGTATCAAGGCCAAAATTTACTCCCCAAATTGGTTCGACTCTATTTTGATGCAACCAAGCTGTATCAATCAATCTTTTATATAAGGTATGTTTTATCGTCCATCCTTTGGGGATCATATTATCATGTTTCTCCTTCCCATGTTATAACATAATTCTCTATGCTTATAATGGTGTTTTTCTTGCGGTTTGGTTGGTGCGGGCATACTGTGGAATCCGCAGGTGGAAGTAGTTGTCGTGAGATGAGGATCGTGACCTGTTGTGTGGATAATGAACATGAAGAACTTTTTGAGGTATTGGATTCGTTTCTTATCATTATTTTATGTGAAGCTGTATCTTTAGCATGTTTTATCCCACTGTATGACAATGGAATAGAAATAATAAATATTTGAACCAGATAAATAAATTTATATCGATCATATGTTGTGGCCTCTTTTTTTCTAGATTTTGTGATATTTATGCTTGTTCTTTATGGAAATCAGTAAAGAACGGAAACCGGGATTAATTGATAATTGTATGGCTAATGATAAAGAGGCATGTAAAACAATCAGGTTCATGTTGTCATTTGATGTTAATCAAATTGGTTCATCAAGCATGTTCATTTATTTCTAATATCATACTATTAGGTTTCCCGAATTTAGAACCAACAAATAATAAATCGGTTAATCCAAGATGGATTAAAGAGCTATTGGTTGTTAAAAGATAATTTCTTGCAGGGTTTAGAGTTACCCTATTATTTTTTGAAGGGCCAAGAGCCCAATTGTGAAGGTATTTGTTTTACTATTACTTGTGTTTGGATGTGAGCCTGGACGGTTGTGGTAATATGTGAAGGAATGGAGGCCTTTTTGGTTGTTGCAGCAGATGATGCCTAGAGTGGTGAGATGCATCGGTTTATGCATGTGGGTGTCAGGGAGGACACTAGGGATGATGGAATGGGATTGTTGTGATTGTTGGATTATTCTTTTTCTGTGGTTGTTTATCTTCTTTACTTTTCCCCACTGCTCAAGGCAGCTAGTCTTACATACCCTTCTTCCGAAAAAGGCGAAGACACATTGGGTATGCCACGTGCTATCCGTGTTTAACTTCTCAGGGAAGGATGGGTATATGATCTTGCTATAAGCAGTAAAGACTCGACGAGTAGTACATCTACTCACCGTGTTGATACACTTGTGTTTAGTATCATAGAACATTTTTCTAGAATGCCGAGGAATGTGGGAAACTATTTCTGTAATGAATAATTTAATAAATGGGGTTAACCCATGGGGTGGGAGATTACTGGAACATAATTATGAGGTTGTAATTTTGAAGGAACAGTTGGTTTGGGTATGATGCTAATGAAATTTAATATGGAATTTTTCATGGTTAATTAATGTTTAAAGAATTAATTAACCTAAAGTGAAATTGATAAAAAGGGAATAAACTAATCTAATAAAGCTCTCTAAATAGTTGTATTCTTATAGGCATGTCTTAGAAGTATCATCCCAGAGTATGAGAGACGTTAGTAGTAGTTGTGTCCAAGACTATTTAATTCCCATAGTGTGGTTTTGAGATATAATATATCTTGTACTTTTGTGTTTCTATATGCTACCCCACCAGTCCATAAGGGAAACTGAAACCCTGGGGATTCTGAGCCGTGGGGGTGTTTTCCCCAACATTCTGGTGGTAGGATGGATGGATGGATACCCCCTTTGGCCCCACTACCTTCTCTTGGTAGTTACTTGTGCTGGTAGGAACAACGGTTAGTTTTCCCCATATATATGTGTAGAGGGATGTAATGGCTTGTGGTTATTGACACACACATATTCTTGATATAGTTTTCTATGGACTACTATAGGTGTAACGTGTATTGGCTGTGATGGCTTGAGGATCCTTACTCAGTGTATGGGTTGTGATGGAATGATGTATAATACCTGACGAATGATACATGTTATGAGAGATGTGGTGGATCTCAAAAACTACATGGTAACATTTCTTAAGTGGACGTGGTGTTTTTGTCGCATGAGATGCACATTGTGGTGCTACACCCGGGTGTCTGCAGGAAAGCCTTTTTGGAGAGAGATGTTCAGGACATACGATATTGGGGAAAAGCCGTAAACGAGTGGGGACGTAGTAGCGGGGTACCCTTGATATTATTTATTATATAATATATTCTTGAATGTGTTACCTGGTGAGAGTAATCATGGTGATGTTGGGAACTTATTATACCTGTTTAGGTGATGAGTTAGTTTCACTTGTTGTACACTATAGTTTAGCATGATTTCTTTACATTTTCATGAGAGGCTTCAGGGAGGATCCTATTGAATATACTTTTATACTCAACCTATATATATATAAACTATTTTTTATGTCACGTGGAGTAGGTTGGGGATCAAGCTGGTTTCTACTAGCTCGGGGTTGCAGGAGCTGTTCAGGCTTGTGGTTGCTGCGGTTTTTACTTTCTTTTGGGTACTTGCAGTTTTTTCCTTCCAGTTGTAGTAATTTTTCATGACATTTCCTATATACACATGGGATTATTTTATATTCCAGTTTTGAGTTTGAGTTGATTCATTTCTATCTTATCTCTCTCTTCAGCGTGTATTCTCTTAGAGGGTAATGCTTCCCATTTGTGTGTTTATTATACCATCAGTGCTAGTTGCCAACCCTAGGCCTACTAGAGGCGGGACTCGGGGGTTATTATCTCCCTTCTCACATTGCCGACCCAATATGGGTACACTTTGTGGGGAGGGGGGTGTGACGATCATACACTACAAAAGTTTCTTGTATTATATTCAACCTAAATTCCCTTCAGTTAAATGTGGATTTATTTATATTTGGTTCATTTATATTTCATAACATTAATCTATGATGTAATAAATCTTTCATAACATCATATAATGTGAATGTGATTAACTAAATAACAACACCAAGGAGTATCTAAAATATTGAACAATATTAGGCCTAATCACATGCATCGATGTGAATATAAAGTAAATATGAATCAAGTCCTTGATGGGGGTCATTAGTCCTCATTGCATTTTTTATAACCACATCAATATTTCACTATCTTGTATGGTATGTAATTTCTAGTAGTACAATTGAATTTATACTTTATAATCTATAGATTTTTTCCTAAACATATAATAGTTTTTTTGTTTTATTCCTAGGGAATTATGTGATTTTATCTTATCTCATTCCATTAAATAAATACACTAGTCCATCAAAATAACCAAACTCTCTTTTGATTCCAAATATATACAACTGATATAATAAATAAATTTGTTTATTTATTTTACATGCATATTAATTCCATGTCACATATATTCAAACAAACTAATGAAAAAAAGGTTGGTTCTATTGCTGATTAGCCACATGAATAACTAATTTTAAAAACAGTTGTAAAAAATTATTTATAATCAATGAATATTAATATACATTCTAAACAAGTGATCTGTAATAAGCATATTCAAATCATATCATATGAAATTATATGTATTCATTGAATAAAAATTATTATTATGACTAAACATAAGAAACAAAAACCAAATATTAATAATGAAAATAAGATGAAAATATTGTTATTATAAAGTTATTGGTGAGAATAATAACCAAAACAATTAACAAAAATCATTGAATACGGATTATATTAACATGTGATATTAATCCAAATAGTGTGGAATCATGTGTTAATAAATATGATCCATGTGTTAATTATATGATCCTAAGAATAAATATCACATCTTTCAACTATTTCACAAACACAATCATTGAAATTGAATGTTATAGATACCCACCCAAACATTAGTCACACAGTATTCTTTGGACAATCACTTTGGTACCTTATCCAGATTGGGATAATACTCATATGTACCTAGGTCATGGGAAAATCCCTTTTGTGTACCCTATTACTATGGGATAATCCTTTCGTGTAACCTCAGATTTTTTGTAAAATCTCTGTTTCAACTCTTTGTCTTGGGATAAATCTTCATTTTTATCCTTTCAGTATGTATAAAGTCTATCTTATACCATATGTCTTCAAATAAATCATCTTATGATGCCTTTGACATGGGACACATCATCTCATGTAAACATTTGAGATCATGATATATAAATATTTCTTTTTAATTTTTGTGTTATATAGGGACATACACATCAATATTCTATACATATGGTCACACCTGAAGAAAATAAATAAGCACATAATAATGAAAAAATAGATAGAACATGTTAATTCACAAAAAATTTAGATGGTGTTAAAAAAAATGACCAATGAAACATAAATTTTAGATAAAAAAATTCATAGCACAACGATAATTGGTTTTCATAAGAAATTTTTTTGGGATATAAATTAAATATAAATTTTATGGTAATGATAATATTAGAGATGAATATAATATATACAGAGAAATTTTAAGGATGTTTTTTAGAAAACTCTTTTTTAATTTTCATAAAATTAGATGATACATTATAATTCTATATAAATTTTTTAAACGGTGAACAAAAAAATTGGAATTACAATAAATTTGAAAGGTAAATTTCAAAAGATAAGACATGTAAAATATAAAATGGTTTCATATATTAGTAGTGAAAATAAATTGAGAACTCTTTCTATTGTAAAAATAATCAAAAATAATGTATACTTAAAAATAAACAAAATCATAATTGAAAATAATTATAAAAAATATATATTTAGACATTCTAATAAAAAAATTTAATAAAAAAATATTACATTTATCAAAAAATAATGTTGTGTACTAGATATAACATTTTATTTGATGGGATCAAAAACCATTAATTCGTTTTTAATTCTTGGAATATAATAAAGAACATTGTTTTTTAAATAGGATAGTGGAAATATGACGCACCTATGTGATAAAAAAATTATTTTATATCCATGTTTAATGGATAACATTGTTTTCAATTGGAAATACTCTCAATGAAGGAAAACCATAGTAAAGAGTTTGAGAATTATTCTCATCAATGATATTCTCTTTATGGGTGATAGATTCATTAAGATATAAAATTTTAATAATAAATTTCATTTAACCATAGTAAAATGGAATCGACAATGGAAAGATATATTTCGATGGTAAAAAAATCATGGATGAAATACTTTGAAGAGGATTGATTATGACATAATAAATGGATTTCGGTTAAAATAATCACCAAAACCATCTGTACCTTTTTAATATAAATCCATACAATGAAAAGGAATTATATATATATATATCAAAATTCCGATGAATAAAAAATATTTTATAATATATTCCTATGAATTTAATCTCACAATATCAATTATTTCATGAGTTACAATAAGAAATATTCATCCTTAAATTAAATAGGACAAAAGAATCCCTTACTATAAAATCATACATTTTTGATACCATATTAATTAAATGTATAAAAAATATAACAATATTAATCATCAATTTTTGAATATTATTCATGTATATAAGACGTTATAATCATTAATTAAAATTATTCCATATATTTATAATATTGTGTTATCAATTTTCAGTATTGGGTGAGTAAACATAATAATTTTAACTAGTTTCGTAATACTATTTCTGTTAATTATATTTTAAAAAATCATTCTTGGTTTAAAAATATTGTTTTTTATATTTTTATAATTATTTATAATGTTTTAATTTTATTATATGGTAATTTAATCTTATATCAAAAATTATGAATTTAGAGATGAAGGAGATTAAGTGATTCTTATTGATCAAGCGGTGTTTTGCTAAACAATGACAAATTTTTAAGTATTAAAAAAAACAATAACACCTTATTTAGTTATTTATATTATATATTTCAGGAAATTTAATTCTCATTTTCATACATTATATAAATATATGTCATTGTTCATGTTGGTTTTAAAACCAACTTAAATGATGAAATATCATAATTTATGGAAATTAAGAATTTATTTTGATGTAATATTAATTTACAAGAATAATAATGATCTTATTTAATATTTAACAACTTGATATATCCTAATTTAAAAAAAAATAAGTATAAAAAATATATAATATTTTATTCTATAATATGGAAAAAACAATTTTCTCTTAGAATTCTAATTTAGAAGGGTTAATTTAAAATTGATTTTTGTTTCTCATTTTATTAATATTAAATATATTTATATTTATATACCATTAATTATTTTAATAACATAATATTTATCCAATAAACCTATTCTAATTTCCATCAATGTAATTAACTGATTAAATTAAAATCAAAATTTAATCATTAAATATATACAGTAGTTCTTCCGTACACATGGAAGATGATTACATTTTCCATAGAGCAGGTGAACGGATAAATTTTTATTAACGTTTCATAATCTAAAATATGGCATAAATATAATTTTTTTACTTTAAATTACATATTATGACCAACCCTCTAATGAGGCAACAAAAAATAAACAAATTTTTTCATGGAGGCGGCAGTCCCCAAAATGCAAGAATAGATGTTTGGTTTTCAGAGTATATGAGGCAAGGAAAAATTCGTAAACCATTATTATAATAACATTAAAATAGAATATTGATATAGAATATACAATTTTATGATATTTACATTGATTTTCTAAATAATTAATGCACATAAAATATTATAAATTAGAATGGTGTGGTTGTAAATTTACAACTCACTAATTATATTGTCCCCATTGAATATAGGGTTAATCATTTTAGGTATGGTATTCTGAGAATACAAAAACTAAAATAAGGTTTATTTAAATTAATATAATTTTTTTTTGTTACTAGGATTCAATATATGGGATGTGGTTTTGGGGATATAGGGAGAGGTGATCCAAATTTATATATGAAAATTGATAACATTTTTGTAAATAAACAAAAAATTTATAATATAAAATCACCTTCATGAAATGTATCCCCAGTAATGAGAAAAAATGTATCAAAGGTGGTATAAGGATTATAATGGCCTCCTCCACTATAATGTCCAAACCCAGGTTCCCCTCACCCATTCCCCGAGTTGGATAACTTCATGACATCAAGCCAAACTCCCCATTCACTAGAGGATTCTTACAAGTATTGGGGGTCTACTATCGATCATGGGGAGACTATACCTTATTTATCATAGTAATTCACCAGTGTAAATAAATAATAAATAATAACCAACTAATATAACACAAACAAAATTATATATTATCACCAGATGACAAAAGGTGAAAATATAATGTAAAATTTGAATAGTTGATATGTTATTCTAAAGTATATGCAAGTTTCAAAATAAACAAACAAAAATAAAGACACTAGAATCACCCAAGAAGTTATCAGATCATT
The DNA here is from genome assembly GCA_963277665.1 of Viscum album. Taxonomy (NCBI): domain Eukaryota; kingdom Viridiplantae; phylum Streptophyta; class Magnoliopsida; order Santalales; family Viscaceae; genus Viscum; species Viscum album. The sequence goes on from OY728160.1 coordinate 574,195,903, forward strand.
AATGGTTCCATCAACCATGATTCATCCAAAATCATCCATTTAACAAAGGCAATTTTCCCTTAACTTATCTTACAATCATGTGATCTATTTTGGTACAGACTAGGTAGCTTGAGATGGGTGTGAGTACAACTCAGTATCCACCAACAATTTTGTCTAAAAAATATACAATAAATAGTAGTGTATTCATTTACATAAATAATAAAATAGAAGAAATAATGTAATTGGTTCCCAATTATTCATTTACTCATTATTTAATAACATATCAATTTGGTTCCCATGTCCACCCAAATTTAAATCATATACATGAATATCATCATTACCATTTATTGATCATAATTTAATCACACTAGATACATTCATATTTTTATAAGTTATGATTGAATCTTTTTGTTACCACTCATCATATCATAATTATATAACCATGTTACCATTCATATTTAATAATACATGATTGAATTACAATTTTACCAGTCATCACTCCATAATTGAATGGCCATGTTATAATTCATATTTTATCATACATAGATAAATATCTATGTTACCATTCCCAGTTTCGTAATTTAATGACCATATTACAATTGATATATTATATTACATGATTAAATTCCCATGTTACCATTCATCTTTTCAAAATCGAATTCCAATGTAAAAATTCATAATACAAAGAATAAAATACATGTCACTATTACTTATTTAAATTTTTATATATCCATATATGAAAATATCACATATATCACATGGTTACGTGTGTCACAAAAAACACCTTAAATAATTCACCAATTAATTATTCAAATTTAAAAATTGAAAATTCACAGCACTTCATTAATTAATTCAACAATTCATTAATCCAATCTCCCACATTAATTTATTCAAGAATTAATTAATCAATTTAATTAGATCAATTAATTAAATAAATAATGATGATTATTCATTTTTCTCAACATCCCAATAATTAATTCAATAATTAATTAGCTAAATTTAGTAATCCTACAATCACATAATAAATTCAATAATTATCTATTCATAATTATAATCACAATATATCAACAATTATTTCAAAAATTAATTACCCCAATTCAGAAATCTAAATTTCACGTTAATAATTCAATAAATATTTATTCCTCATTCACATTCCCTTAATAAATTAATTCACCAAACTAATTATTTCAATCAGAAAACTCAATTTCTAAATGATCCCTATAAATTAAAAAATTACATACACATAATTGAAACCATGACTATGTTACTTGATTCATAGACTACATACCTCAATTAGATGAGGTACTATAACTCAATGGAGAAACCCAATTTGAAGAAGATAAATTATGAGTGATATGAAGAACCAAGCAGAGATCAGAAACCTAATTCCACAAAAAAGGAGACATGATCTCTTAAATAAAGTTATATATCCAAAAATCATAAATATAAATTAAAAAACTATATCTACTTACATTAAAACGGAACATAGAACCCACCAAATTATTTGATGAAGAACACGAAAGAGATGGGAAATCAATTCAAAAGAAACCTGAAACTCGATGATCGGTAGATCATCAAAATTGTCTCCTAATAAAAAATAATAGTTGTCAGCTGACCTAGAATTCCATATTGGAGGCTCTATAAATGAGAGAAATCATTAATGAGTGGTTCTATGGAATCTGAGATTAAAATATAAGGGTTTCGGATTTTTTTAATATAATTAATTGATTAATAATCCCATGAATATTGTTTGTTACTCAGTAAACATCGTTTCCCATAACCATGTGCATTAACCATGTGCCTCTAATAAGGGTTTGGGATCACAATTACTTCTTTTTGGGAATATGTTTTGAAGAGACATATGTCTGCCATGTGAATCCCTGTAGTTTTGTTGGGAAAGGTAAAAAATTTGGGAAAACTAGTCACCAACTATGGACTTTCTCCCTTCCTTCCAAATTTATCCAATTTATTCCAAAACTATCCCAAAGGTAAATCCGAAAAAAGTACTCAAAACTAGAAAAAATGTTCATGATAAAATGTATAGAGAATAACCTAAAATTTATGGAGATTTAAAATTTCCTCACATTATAATAGATCATCCTCAAGCTATACTCTCGAGTGTCTCTATGAATTTGAGTAAATAATATTGGCCCTTTGATCCCATATTTATGCTCCACTTTCCCAGGCTTCCTCTCATAGATGAAACAGATTCCACATTACACGAACTATCATCTTGTTATATCTCTATAACCCCTTATCACTACAATCCAACATAGTTATCAATTGCTCCACAAAGGTCACATCTATCTTAATCCAAACATCATTAACTCCGATCATACAAAAAGGGTCTTGATGATACCACCAATGTTGTGAAAGATTGAAAAGGACATGAAAATAATTTTACCTTTATGGATGTGATATTAAGTACTCTACCAGACCAGTTATATCTACAATCTAAAAAAGTCTAACAAAATTATTTTCCCTCATTCTATTGATCATTATCCTTAGGTTCCCCACTCATAGAGCACTGAACGAAATGAATGAAAAACCACAATAAACACTGGGGTTCATTATCAAATATCTTCATATCACATTTTTCTACTATAGACCACATCCACACACTTTTAAATAAAATATATCTCCTCTAATGTCTCCTACACGAGACTCATTCCCAAAATTTCTTAATCACCTACATCCATCAACAATATTTGTGATCTACATGGCCAAAAATAATGTTCCTCATATTATGTCAACTTAATTTTTTCCAAATAAATGTTATTATTTGAAAAATCTAAAAGATTCATTTGATGATCCCAATAAACTCTATATTATTTAACAAACACTAATTTAATATCATCAACAACCTATATATTATTCATTAACTACCCATTTATTCTTGAGTGGAATATCGTACTCACCGTGATAATCATTCCATGTTTCTTCTATATGAACTTCTTGAAATGTGAAGTAAACAATGAGTCATGTTATGAAAAAGTAGTCTATCGAACCTTGTACATATGGACTAATTAATGAACATAAAACTCTCCCAACATCCCTACTATGAAATTTTCACGTATATATAAGAAATGAGAGAAATTAATCAACCTTTTCATAGCCATAAACATAACGACATTCATCCAATGATCCCTCATATGACCCACCAAAATATTAATAGAAATGTCACCCCACATATATTATAGAATTGGAAACAGATTTAGTAAATGTCCAGGTCATTGATGCTCAGCCATCACTTACTAGATGGTAGGCATTATTCCACAAACATTGTTTTCTGCTTTTTCATGCTCGGCCAATAAAATGGTCAACATATGTCATGGTAAATTATATTACACCTAGATATACCACCCACATCGAGGCATGAAATTCATTCATAAGCTCTTCCATCATACCCATAGGAAAAATAAGCTAATTCTCTACATAGCTGTTCTCATCCCTGTCTATGGGCCAATATGATGATACCTCCCCACCATTAAGGATATCCCTCATGGGAAAATAATTTTAGATCCTCAAACATTCTATCACAGACCATCATAATAGTGTTGAATCCACATAAATTGATATTAGATTCATCTTCTCCTAACAATACAGAACCACTACATGCATCTCATCTAGCATATTCATCAAATTTCCCTCAGCGCTAGACTCATGAACTACCGAAGTATGTGTCCTCCTATATATGGTGTTGGAAACACTATTCACCTTTCTAAGTGTATATTCTAGAACAAAATAAAAGGTCTTCATATACTCCGCCCATGTATTCTCTTGATGATTTAGATCTTCACGAGGAAATATAAACATCAAGATCATATGATCTGTATACGCAGTAAAAAGTTTCCCCATCAAATAATGATAGAAACAATTTAAGATATAAAACACTATATCCAAATCGAGGTTATGTTTATGGTAATTACATTCATAAATCGTTAACTATAGAGAACCATAAACTGCAACATGATCTCCCTGCATCAACACTACTCCATTTCCAAACCAATAAGAATCAAAACGGACATTACACTACTCCCAATCCTCAGTTAGTTTCAGGATATGTGTGAATCTCAAACGCTTATCAAGTTCCAAGAAAACATTATAACAAGATAGTGACCATTAAAAATTTATTCAATTCTCATTAAAGTCTGAATGTGGCATTGAAAAATGGTAATATTACATGGTTAACATCTAATAATATTCAATTATCCCTAAAAAGTTAATAATAGCCTATACGGTCTTGGGATGCTCCCACAAAACAACTACATGAACCTTATCTAGATCCACAAACACACCTTCCTATGAGAGGATGTGATCTAAGAATTGTACATGAAAAATCCAAAAATAATATCAAATTAAATTGGGGTATAACAGATTATCTCTCAGTATGCTCAAGATATTTCCAATATGTTGGGCTTGTCTGTCATTAGTCTTAGAGTAAAACATGTTTTCATCCCAAATCACTACAAAAAAATGTTCCATGTATGGTTTTAATATTCTATTCATCAAGGACATAAAAAATATTGGTCTGTTATATAACCCAGATGGGATTATAAAGAACTCGTATATGAAATACCAAATTTAGGAAGTATTCTTCAGTATATATGAAGATTGAACTACACACTGATGATACCCAAAACAGAAATCAACCATTTTAAAAACAAAATACCCTCTTAACTATTAATATATATCATAGAAACATGGGAGATGATACTAGTTTTTCATATTCATCTGGTTCATCTTACATTAAGAAAAACATAAGCGCAAAATTAAATCATCCTTATTAGAAAAAACTATAGAACCTCAAGGCGACTTACTCAGATGGATAAATCACATACCCTGAAACACTTCTAGATATTTAATTTGATCTTGAATTTCATCTAGTGAAATTATATATGGTGGAATAGAAACAAGATCAGCCACATGCATGAGATCAATGGTAAATTCTACTTCTCTCTCAGTTAGAAACCATATAAAATAAACAAGAAAAACCTCTTAAAACTGATTCACTATAGTTGTAAAATACACCATTCTAGACTCCTCCATCATCCAAAAAAAGCTACCAACCTGGGAGGTGATCTCCCCTAGTTACTCATGAATTGGTTTGACATGACCTACTAGGAAGTCCCAATCAACTCGGTGAATACATTTTTCACCCTCCGAATAGAAGAACGTAACTATTCTATGAAAATAGTACATGAGATCTTCGTATGATACTAACATTTACATCCTCAATATTATATAAAGGAATGAAATATCAATTATTTAAATTTCCAACATATAATTATACTCTCCAATTTTTAGGTAACTATTATTTCAGAGGAAAATTTATCTAGATCGTACATATGACAATGTATATTTCATCACATGTCTACTCATGAACTCCACCTCCAGGCTTAAACCATTCTCAAGTTGTAAGGAAATAATGAATTGAGAGTCACTATTATCAAATAAGTGACCAAAGGTGTAGACGATAAAATAATAATACCTCTCAATTTAGGAAGTCTAATATTTTTATCCACATGTGTAGGTTAAATATCACGTAACTATCATGTCCCTCTCTTGTATGATATAGTATGAGATCCAAGTGCTACGCCACTCTATTGAAATGTGTTCTTATTCCATGATTCTCCATGTCCAGTGCCTCTATGACCTTATATAGTAGAAATTAAATTTACTGAATGCTATTCTTCTATTGATCCTATTCTCATACCCTAGTTCCACCTAGTTCCTCCATTACATCCCACCATTCATGGGATCCTACAGAACGTCAATATATGTCCCATACTTCCAAAATACCATCACTCCATGGGTGGTGGGGGGAACGATCTCCAATATTATTTCTACATACAACACTATTGACATATCATATGGGAAAGCTCATTGGTAACTGGAACACCCCCTTATTACATCTCTTGTTTTCACCATGACAAACATTTGTATAGAGATACATTCTACACATGAAATAAATACCTCCTGGACATTTAAAATAATCCAAATTTCATAAACTAGAAGCCTCCATCAGGTTCCCTTTCTCTATGAGAGCCTCATCCACCATATCAGTATCCATGCTTAACCAAAAAAGTTTAATTTGGGACATAATTTCTCATTAATTCTCATCATAAAAATGACTCTCCCTTGCTATCTCATGTAATTCAAATTATAGAAAAACATGATATAGGTCTGTAAGGAATCCATCACATTATTTAAAAGACATTCTCTGCCATGAGAATTCCATTTACTCACATGATCTCTCTTACCTCACTATATCTCGATTGAAATTCACAATGAACTTATCCATAAAGTCATTCCATAACAAACCATAATCCATTGAAGACTACACTTGAATTCCCCACCAACACTTCTTTTATCCACATAGAATATAAGCATACAACATGAACCTATTATTCTAATGAGTCATTAAATAGTCAAGTATAGTCTAGATAGTTTCAACCCAAAACACATCCCCCATATGCCCACCCACTTTAGTAAAAGATTGAAGATACTATAAATAAAACTCCCTCTTAATTTCATACATTCACTTCTCAAAAAACTCTATGTCTATTTCCATGAATTCCATGATACAAGTAATGTCCTCTCTAAACATCTCTCCTAGTTCAAAAAACGGAACAGTTTGTTCTATAGGTTTGACTGTTGGTAGATCATCTTCATCCATATTCTCATTTTTTCCTCTAAATATGTGTCGTCATAGAGGAATATATATACAATTCCAAAAATATGTCTCAAGAATCATAACATTACTTTATCACATTTACATAATAGGAAAAACACAATATGACACCACATATCTTTTCCCCAATCCCCTATACATAGATAAAACAGTGGCGCTGTCACTATCCTTAGACATCCTTTATCGAGGTCTTGTTTAATAATTGGTAAACTAATTCCAATTATTTTGGTTTAATTAGAAAGTCATTTATTCACATAAATTACAATTTTTAGAATATTCATGTTCATATTTGGAACATATCTAATTTTATTTTAAATGTAAGGAAAAACATTTAATGTTGAACCATAAAAGAATAACTATTTTCTCATGCATGTCTAAATTGATGCAAGTAAAAAAATAGAGTTTTTTGAATGATGCATGAAATATAAACACCACTACCATGAATGTATGTGATTAAAATATCAATGAAACTAAGAATAAATTATCACATCACAAAATAATGTGTCTTACCTTTGGTGAAATAATATTCAACTGTAATAGTGAAAAATAGTAATAATAATTCCACCATGGGTACATGGGTTCCCCCTTGTACATGGTTTAGCTACATCCATGCATGAGTTCATAACCAGGGCTTGACACTTCTATGTCTCATGTATACCTTTCCCAAATAGTAAAAAAAATGAAAGAAAACTACCATTGATACCACATTGAAACATACTGACCCAAGTGAGAGAAATAGGTTCCCAGATCCAGATAGCTTGTAACATCCTAGGTAAATAAAGAATATTACATTTTAATATTTATTAATATTTTTGAATAAAATATTAATATTACTTTAAAGGGGTTTCTATGTCTAATGGCATACCCAATAAACAATAACGTGTTTTTTTTTGAAATCTTACATTGCACACTAAAAATATAATAATAATATATTAAAAGGTAGATAATGCCTAACCGTTGTTATAGTGGGAATGAACAGAACTAACTACAAAATGATAATATATGTCTTTTAAAATATATTTTTACATGTTTCCAATAAATGTTAGATTCTTACAATGCGAATGAATCCAATTTTTATTCTAATATTCTTTAAAGGTTGATTAACCACCTTTTGATGGAGAACCCTTCTTAAATCTACTTTTTGTCACTTTTATGTGTTATATTTGAAAAAATAAAATCCTTCTTTAAAATATGGACATCAAAATTTACTTTGTGTAAATTTTTGGTATTTCTCCCATAAAGTTCATTTTTAATGAATAGTGAATAATGTTGTATTTTAATTCAAAACCTCATTTTAATAAAAAAATTTAAATGGTTAGATTATATTTTTAATTGGGTTTAAAGTGTAATTAAAATATATTTTTACAATTTAATCAAATGGTGGTCATTTTAAATAGTTTCACTTTGAAATTGGACATAAACAATTGTCAATCTTTTGATAGATATTATTTCTTAAAAACACGCTATTTGTTTTGACAAATGGAATTAATTATAAAATTAATTAATGAAAATTATATGTTTTGAATTTCTTAAAATAGAAATAATTTTTGAATTTGGAATATCAAATAATGCTTTGGGTAAAATTTGGGTATTTTTCTGAAAAACATCAATTTTTGATGAATAGTGAAACCACTAAGTGGTAGTTAAAAAAATGATTTTTCGTTTATATGAAACTTTACCACTTATGTGAATTGAATTTCAAAAATCTGACATACATGGTTGTCATTAGTAACTAAAGTTTTGTTCAATGGGATGAAAATAATTTTTCGTTAATAGTATCTTTTATGTTTTATTAATCACGATTAAAGGTAATTAGTGTAATTTAAGGTAAATATAATGTTATAATAATTTGAAATTACCTTTAAACTTGTCCTACACTTATTGGATAAGTAATTTCCGACCAATAAAATCCATGGGACAACTTGGTGACCCCATGGAGCCTGTGGGTAAGAAAATGACATTAATAACTTTTTTGTTTAAAGTAAGAATAAAAGTGTCGCAAACATGTATTGTTTAACTAAAAAAATTATTAAATGGTGTTATATAAGTTATATTTTTTACTATAAATATTTATTATAAATCTATAAATATTTCCTACATCATTGTAATTTTTTTATAATTTTTAGACATTAAATAAATAAATTTATTTATGACACCATGATGATGCAGTGATTACCTCATTAATGAAAAATTTAAATACAATGAAACGATAAGGTAGAATCTAAGACATACACTTGACTAAAACCTATTGGATGGGTGGATTGTGAACCATTATCAACTTATCCTAGAAATATATCATTGTGGGACCTTTAAAATATGAAAATCATTTTATAATAAAGTAACATTTTATAACATTCCAAGAGTGCCCCTTCTCCCTCTTATAAAAGGACCCCACCTCTACCCCCTTACACACACCTCTCAAGCCCTTGGTTCATAAAAAATCTTCTCAAATTGTCTCTCCATATACATTTCTCACTCTAATAAGCCTCACTTTGGGAATAATTCTTTCCAATGAAGGCTTTGGCTCAAATCAAAAAGTGTTACCCGATTTAAAGGTAATGTCTTCTCTTATGTTCTTTTGTTTTATTTTGCTTCTCCAACCCCCAAAACACTATTTATTTCTTTCTTTTGTAAAAAAAAGTATCATAAATATACTAGGATGTTGTTATGAGAAGTATCCGAGATACACTTACCCACACCTCCATATAATGGTTAAAGAACATACTGTTTCTGTGGGTAGCGAATTACTGCCTCATGAAACGATGATTGTTCAATCTTCTTTTAACACCTCTCATGGTGTCCATTAAGATGTCACTGTATTTATATATGATATATATTTTCTTTATGTTTTCCTTATTCTTATGTATTTTTCCATTATTCCATACCTTAATGGTTTCCATAATGGGTAAACATGATAATTTCATTTTAGGAAGTGCGGACTACAGCCCCCTCAAAGTTATTTGAATCTTTAATGCCATATGTGGGATGTATAAAGGATGGAGTTAATGATGTTATATATTATACTATACTTTAATTATAATATACCTTGGTACAATTATGTTTTCATTCCATTAATTTATGAAATAGAAATAAAAATAGCGTCCATGCGTACATATGGCTTACCCTCTCCATGAACGGTGCATTTCTTTTATTTTCTCCAAATGTTATGTACTATTATAAGTACATATATGTAATGGATATATATAATATATATTACATATAAATTATGAATATCATTCTGGAATTATAATATATATATATCTGTCATTTATTTTTAATTACATTAATATGACAAAGAAATGGAAGTAGCGTTCTTGCGTAGTAAGGCCTACCGTCTCCATGAACGGTGCATTTCATTTTTTATCTCCAAATTTTATGGAATAGTATAAAATGAATATATACTGGATATATATTATATTTAAATCATTAATACTATTCTGGAGATTATGTACCTATAACTACATGGACAATTATTTTCAAACAAGTTCATTTTTGACTCATGTACCGAACATCGACAAAAACGTCTGATATGAACTCACATAATTAACAAATTATTATAACATTATAATATGTTTTATTAATTGAATAATAAACCTTAAAATATTTACTTAATAAATTATAAATTTACCAAAGTTTATTGTTCAGGAATATAAAGAAATGAACAAGACAATTCGGACTTGAGGTAAGGGATCTGACCTCTCTCTTTCTTTTCAAGTACTCCCTTTTATGTCATTTATTTTATGATCTATGTTCTTATGTTGTAGGATGTTATTTTATATTCACCATACCATAATTTTTATTTTAATATGAATATAGAACCCCTCTTACTCTCATCAATTCATTTTAATAATTTTTAAGTGGCGTCTTTAGGTTGCCGAATTTTCGTAAGGGATTTCTTATCTCACTTTTAATTCCATGAGTTTTCCATTGGTCGCCACATCTTTATGGAATGTGGTGTATTTTGTACTTCCAATTGATATATATTATCATTATTCTATTTATATTCATGTTGTTCTGAAATTAATTTGGTGTTTATTATCTTTTGGTCGTACGACTTGATTGATTACAATGAGATAAGGGGTTTTATCTCACTTTTTATTCTCGTGATATTCATGATACATTTGACACTATTTACTTTTGTGTGGTGTAGTACTGGAAATTATTCAAGTATTTGTGTAATATACTATTTTTTATTGATATTTACATCTTCATTGTATGACCTTTTATTCATGGGGTGTACATTTCGAATGTTACCCAAATCGGTAAGGGAACCTTTCACCGTCCTCTTTTTAAAAGACCTCTTTTTTTAGTTCTTTTTAATTTACATCTTCTTATGTCGGGATATGTTATTATATATCCTTATTGAAGTAAATGATATTTACAAGTGATGAGATACCCTTTTCATCTTTCATCGTCTCATTTTATGAATTTTAAAATGAAGTCGTTTGGCTGTCATATATTTGTAAGGGAACTTCTTAACACAATTTCAATTCTTTGGGTTAAACTTTTACTCCTTGAATATGTAATTCTATGAGTATGTGTGAATGACCTCTGATTGTTTTACAATTAATATCCACTTATATTTTGTTCATCCTTTTTTCACACATAATTATATAATTCATTTATCCTTAATCAAATGATACTGTCTTCATAAGGGATTTCGTCTCAATTTTACATTCCATTGAGACTTCATTGTTGTTATGTGAAAATTCACTTTGATATGGTGTATATACTGTCCTTTGTAATATTATATCATGAATACCTTTATTCTCATGATATTATAATGTTTTGATTAAACATTATCCTTTGAAATCTTCAAAGTGGTATGGGACACTTTGATTTAAAAATCTATTTATTAAATGGTTTTGAAAATAATTTGATAAATCATTGATTTTGTCGATATATTGAAAAGATATATTGTTATTTCCAATGAAATGTTAACAGTGAAATGTTTTTATTTTCAATATTTTATGTTCTATTATTTTTTAATTGTACTTGGAAATTTGATGGGTGGTTACATGATAAACCATATGATGGGTAGTGTCATGAATACCAGGATGGGTGGTTACGTAATAACCTCTAATGCATTGGGTATGGAAGTCGGCCGTATGGCTATTCCTTTTAGTGATATGTGTGGAAGTTGACTATATGGTTATTCCATTTATGTATGTTTGTGTCCCATGTTACCTTTATATGTTATGTGTTCTTTATATGGTTTTTATGGTAATATTTTTGTTATAAAAGAGTAAGAAATTATATTTTATTCAGTGAATAGTATTTACTACTTCATAAAGGTGAAAAGTATTACTTATGATAATGTATTCATGGTTTACTTGTTATTTTTAAAAACTAAGAGTATTCCTTCCTTGTGTATCCCTTATGGAGAATTTTATACTATTAAAAAGTTTTTGAAATGTTTTTTACAGGACATAAAGTAGAATTGGGTCAAGGATGAGATCAAAGGAAAATCATGCTGTCTAAAACATGGAACTGGACATTACTTTTTTCCAAGAGTTTTTATTTTATGATAAAAATGAAAATTGAGTAGAAGTGTCTACTTTGTAATCTTTTTTGATGTAATAGTAATTTCGTAACTCTCTATAACACTAAACCTGAAATGATCCTCAATGTCAATTATTCATTTAATTCAAGATTTTGTAATGTTATAAGGTCGGGTCCTTATAGAGCTAAATGACCTCATGCACACATCCCTGTATGCTAGTGGCTTCCAATGTTTATTAAGGGTCTAATGTTCATCAAGGAGAGACTATACCCTCTTTACCAGAGACATACACTATCAAAAATAAATAATAAATAGTATAATAATGACATAACATGACTTGAATAATATTCTATCACTATATGACTTAAAATAGAAACACAATATAAAAACCAAACATTAGATATTCCATCCTAAATAAATTCCAAGTGTCAAAATTAAAATCCAAAAATAAATACCATGAAAACTACCTAGAAGGACCTGAAACACGTTTTATTCCATTATCCTATATCCTTAACAAATAATCTATTTAACATATGGACTTTCCCCTTAACTTGTCTTGTAAACATGAAATCTATTCGGCTGCCGGTCAAGAAGGCCGATTAGGCTATGAGTTCAATATTGTATGCCTCCACCAAGAGAATATAAATCTATATTCCTTCCATAATTGTTTATGTAGTTTTATAAATAATAAAATATAAGAAATAATGATAAAAATCACATTTATTCATTTGCTGTATTTAACGACATATCCCTCATATTCTCGAGGACACCTAAACGACAAATATTATACTTGAATTTCATTGATACTATTCATAATTCATAATTAAATACAATTGTTAATATTAATATTTTGGAAACTCGTTATTCGATTTCCATGTTACAATTATTATTTAATAATATATAGTTTAATTCCACGGTTTTAATTCATCATTCCATAATTTAATGGCCACATTACCATTCATATTTTATAATACATGTTTGAATGTCCATGTTATGACTTGCTATATTATAATGGAATTACAATGTTAGAATTCATATTTTTTAATACATTATTGTGTGTCCATGTTACCATTCACAATACATGGATTTATGTCATTAATACCCTTCAACATTTATAGTCACATATATCACATTATTATAGATATCATAATGTTACATGTATCATAAAAAAATATTAATTATTTCACCAATTAAATAATTAAAGGTTAAAATTTCATATTCACATTCCAATAATAAATTAAACAATTAATTAATCACATAATTCACATTAATTAATTTGAAATTTAATTAATGAATAGATAAATTACAAAATGACATGGGGGGATCATTTTCTATATCATGAAAACTAATATAACCATACACCATAATTATAATGAGAATATGATCATTATTCAATACATTGAAAGGATATAACAGACCCACCCATCATTGGTTTATAATTCAATTCCCTCCCATTAATTATAATGAAAAACCCATACATGGTTAACAAAACAAGCCACATTTATGTGGATCATAAGAAGTCACTCATCAAAATTAAATATTCTAAACAAGTATAACACAATTATATTACAAAAATGAATACAATTTTCCACATTATATACATTAAAATATCCATATCACTCATAAAAAACATTTCTACATACTAACATATCTAATAGTTTTAACAAACTTATAAAAAATTATTTTTTAGTTAGTGTGTAGTTTAGATAATGAATATTATTTTTTTAATAACATAGACCCCTTTTTAGGTATAAGGGGGAACCTGTCCTGACATCAAGGAAAAAAATAACAATCATTCCCCACAAACCAATGGTTTAGTGAAAAAATAATGTTTGTAAATAGAATCCCTTAAATTGTATCAAAAATGTTAGATCATCTTCAATCATGTCCACATTTCTTGGCTATTTTTCCCACATAGGGGTGCATAGCCCAGGTACTGATAAAGATCACCAAACAATTAATACATGATTTTGGAAAGTGTGACCCTTCCCTCAAGAGTGGCTCTTTATGTAAATTCATTATATTTAGGATTAATATGTTCAATGAAATAATTTATTTTTGTGACTTTTAATATTTATTATTCCAATTTGTATTTAATACCATTTTATATTCAATTAACTAATAATTTTTTATCACATCAAGTTAATTAATGATACTCTTCTCATAAGTCCAAAACAAATTCATCAGACATACTATGGTCAATAAGGTCAATATTTCATCATCTATAGATAATAATAATAACATAATTCCAATTTTTATAAATAGATTATTCATTTAATGCTGACAAATAAATAATTTTACGAAATATGATCTATATTATTTTTAGGGGACTATAGGGAAAATATACTCGTCAATGACATTTCTAGTGTTCAATGATCATGATAGAGTGAATTTAATTTTTATTTTATTTTTACATACTGATTATTATTTAATAAGAATAATTTCCTTTTGTTAAATAAAAACATATATTACTATTGGTATTTGTGGTAATGAATTAAAAATCACCTTGATTTAGAGAGGTTTAAATCGAAACGTGCACACAAATGATGTTATCATATTTATTAGATTTAATGATTAAAAAAATATACCACATATTATCTTTTTAGAGTGGTAAATATGCAACTAATTTCATATATATAATATAAATCTACCATTATAATAATCTATTATAGTTTATTATGGAATATGAATAACATCAATTTTTGTGGTGATAGTCCTCCTTACACATGAATAACGATTTAGTTTTCTATTTGATGGAAGAGGAGATAGATTTAGGTTATTAGATATATATAAAAACATATTAGTATATATAGTATATTTTATTATTATTTCATCTCATTTTATTCTTACATGAACACTTTATAAGAACAAATAAATCTAAAACATTTGGTTGCAGATTATACCTATTCATCAAAAAAATCTATTTTATTTTCACATTAAACTTTTTATGGATGTTATTATTCGAAAAAATAAAATACAATAATGTGATTATGTTATGATGGGATTTGGGTAGTAATGAGGCAAAATAAAAGGACATTTTGGTTTGAAGAAAAGTCGATAGGAGGATCCCTATTTTATGTTATGGTTGGAGAGAACTTGTAATTACATAATATGATATTTAATATAAATTAATATTCATTTAAAAAACAATAATAACATATATTATTGTATGATAATATTATTATTAGTTAAAATAATATAATTAAATTGCATGAAGACATATTTAGGCTATTATTTCACCCTTATATTTTCACTTTCAACCTTGGTCAATCATTTTGGATAAACAACATGATAATTTTTTTTCTATTATGGGGTTAATATTTCAAATATGAAATATACATTAGATAATATATATTAAATAAATAATATATCAAACCGTATACCACTAACCAGAACAAAAAATGGTTTTTTGTGTATTGGAAATCTTTTATTGAATTATAATTGATTTTAAAATATAACATCAGTCATTTTAGGAAAATAAATAAATAATGTAATATAATATATGTTTAGATCATATAAATTTTATGTAAAATGAAATGGAATCTTCGATAAATAAACATTTTTTTACAATAATCATAATAAAGTTTAATATGTTTTTGTTTCATTTTTAACCACATCATTTATAATAAACCCAATGATATCTGATTTTATCTTAACCATAGTAATAGATTTCAGAATATTAATGGTTTACAATTTAACTTATAAGTGAAAAATTGGACAAAAATGGAAATTTAATGTAATTCCATACCATTTATCATCCTCAATGTCATCTTGATTAATTATTAACATTTTTTACCAATTTAATAATAAATTATGTTACATATTATTTCCACAGTTATATTTTCAACACTATTTAGTTAATTTGACATTGAAAATAACAGGATTGTAATAGAATTGAAATATAATTCTTTCATATATAAAAAACATTTTATATTTATATAAATAACATGTAACAAAATAATTCATTGAATTTATATTATACTTATTATTTTATAATTCAGTTATGCTTTCATATGAGTTGAATAAATACTATATCAACATTATTATTGTGTTTAAGTTAATTATTTTATCACTAAAAAATATAAATAAATTAAAATAATAAATGAGTCACATATGATTCAAATATTTTTTATTACCTAATATAACATCTATTTATGAAAATGTGAATAAAATATTGTAAATAAAATAACAAGAATGTCATTTTTTCAATTTATGTACAAAAAAATACATAATGGTCAAAATTAGAGAAATTTGAAATAAGGTTCCCATATTTCCAAATCATTTATGGATATTTCCAGACCATACTCTTAAAATTTAACAAATTAAAATATAAAAGTCCTTTTCTTGCCTTTATTGTATCTTTATGAACATTAATCACCTAATTAACAATTACCACGGTGAAAACTATTTAATGCCGTTAATATTCATCGTATCCAGAAATAAATAGGTGAACATTTAAAAAAAATCAAAAATTATTCCAAATATCAAATCCATTTACAATAATAAATTTAAATATTATTAATAATGAATTGATAACTGATAGGAAAAACACATTAAAATCAAATTTTCAGACAAATTCCTTTTTATTTTTACAAATATTTTCATACCAAATACCATATATATAAATCATTAAAAAAATAAAATATGATAATTTTTTATATAAATAATCTAATTAAAATTTAAAAATAATCCTGAATTTAATTATACATTGTAAATACTTTACAACAAATTATAGTTTTCAGTAAAAATATTAAATTTGACGATTCATTGTAACATGAAATTTTCTGAAAAATATAACAATTTCCCTATAATTTAGTTTTTATATTAAAGTTTAAAAATTTATATAATTTTATTAAATATTGATAATTTTTTTTTATTAATTAATTATAATGTTTCTTCTGAAAAGAAACAAAAAACATTGTGGACGAAAATGTTTTTTTTATTAAAAATTACTATACAATTTTTTTTTGAATATTTAATAAAAACTTATTAATATATTTATATTTCCTAGGATCCATACATATATAGATATATAGATATATATCATGTTGAAATATATCATATTCATACTTTTAAATTTAACTGGTAGATTGTAACAGTGAAATTTATCCATTAGTTTTTTATGGTTTATTTAGGATAGGAATTACAGGTAATATATGTAATTATTCAAGGGATTAAATTTTAAATACATAGTTATTGTAAAAATAATTAATATAATGTAAAAAATGATGATCAATGTATTTATAACTTGAATTTATAAAGGGTTTTAGAAAATAAAATATGGACCTATGTAAGAGTAAATGTTGTCTACATAACAATAAATGATGACATTGAATGGAAATGTTTAGGAATTAAATTACAATGAAAGGTTTAAAATTTCATCAAAAAATTCCACCCACATATATAGGAGTAAATAAAATCCATATATAATGTAAGAATAAAATTCCATTGATAAATAAAGTGTTCCATATTAGAGACATGCACACTTGAGTAGACCAATGTGGATTCTAAGCATCACTCTCTAACTAAAAAAAATTAATCTCGCAATAATCCTATATGTGGAAGTAGATCATATAAAGGAATTTAATCATGCAGTTATATCCCATGGATCATAATATTTTGTTTATAGAATAGAATAATTATGATGAATAACTTTTGTGCATTTACATAAAAATTAAGCCCACTATGATTTGGGGTTTACACCATAAGGATTATTTAGTTCTTTTTACATTTTTATTATATTTACTAAAATCCACTTTTCATTATGATAATAAATTTATAATATTATTTTAATTATTATATTATTTTTCACCCCCATGATACTGAGAGACTTTATCAAGGGTAAACTTCTATGAGTAAGCAATGTGTCTTTAGAGTCAATAATTATATTAATGAATATTGTTTTTGAATGTTAATAATGTAGAAGGTTTATATGGTTGGGGTTAGTGATAGTTACTCTTATTTTGGTTTCCATATTTTTTATTTATTGATGAAATATAATTTTTCTTCCAATTTTTGATGGATTAATATATAACAGAACCTATCATTGAATAAATATTGGGATATGGTTTTAATATAATGATGTTAATGATGGATTTATAATTAGTTGAGTGGATTCCTTCTCTAGATCACTAGAGATATCGGAATCTAGTTCACTAGAGGACCTTATTTGTATTTCATTATATATTAGGATATCCTAAATTTTGTCATGTTAATAATGTGTAAATGTTCAAAGTGTAATATCAAGAATGTTAATAATTGTAGTATGGGGGATACTAGGTATGTCATATGAGTATCACCTTTTTTTGAATCTATTTTTTTAATTTCATAATTTTTTTATAATTTATTTCCTTGTGGTTTTAGGAGTATGTTTTTTTATAAAAATCAAACATAAAATATTTATGACTAATGAAAGGGTAATTACTAATTATCAATATTCCTCAGTAAATGACATTGTACATTCCCTAGCATACATTCCAATAATTTTATAATTTTTATATGAATAGTCTCCTAAAAAACCTTTATCACATAAAGATATATTACCATGGATTGAATATTTTAATTAATAATAGTTCAATATTTTTGAATTATTTATATTTATTACATTATGATTACTAAAAACCGAATACATGGAGTATGATTTTACAAAAAAATTAAAAAAAGAATAATTATGATTGTGCAATCATATAGAAGCCATATATTGTAAAAAATGCACCTACATATGTTAGAGGATGATGTAGATATTCGAGCATAAAAATGGTTGAAATCAAAAAAGAGACTTATTTTTGTATATTTATTGAATAAATTAATGTAATAAAATAATAATGGAAAAATATTACCTCCATGCATCTATAAATGGTAAGTAAAATTAAATAGACAAGGAAAATCCATTGAATGAAGAACTAGTAGTATATTCAATAATCTACTCCTCCATAAAGTTGGAGTAAAATATAAATGAATAATATATTTCATAACCTACATGAAAAACTTTATTCCTAGAGACCATTAATATTTATATATATAATCAATATTATATGAATTTGTAAGATGATAATTTTTTATTTCATTATATTATATATTAATTAAAATACAATTTAAAATTGAACTCTAGTTTAATGTTATGAGGATTCAATAACATTTCTAAAGAATCAGATTGATGTGTATAATGAAACTATAAATGATATTAATAGTAGTGAGGGAAAAATTGAAGTGTTTATAGTTCTAACATATATGGTTAGACAAGTTGTTATAGAGGAACACTTCTTGAATTTTATGTTTTTTCAAGATGGAATCATATATAATTTATTAAAATATATATTTTTATATAGTTACTATTATAAAACTATTTATGTGGTAGTGGTGTTAATATGTAATATCAATTTTGTTTCATGATTAATATACAATATCAAATTTACCAACCATGATATTTTTCCATTTTTGAAGCCATAAAAACCACAAATGTTATTTTATGATGTTGTATTTTAGATTAAACATACTCCCACCATTAAATCCTAAATAATAAAATTAGATGGAAACATCTAACTAAGGGTTGATCATTCTACAGATACATGGAAGAATTATATTGGTGGAAAGGATATAATTTGGTATATTATAAAATTTCGTAGAGTATTTCACACTAATTGATGAAAACATTTTTATATAATTTTCATTAAAAAACTCCATTATAAAAAATTTGTTGAATAAAAAATTAATTGTACATGATAACAATCAATTATTGTACATATAATTCTATCTAGAGTACCAATTTTGAAATGATAAAAGTGTTGGACGCATAAAAATGATGGTGGTAGTGGATCAATGGTGATATTTTCATAACAATATTATTGTTTTAAATCCATCAATTTCAATATTTTTTCAATGTTATCTAGAAAACCATATTATCCTTAATTTACCATAATACCTATCATTTAATTTTTATTCATAGTTATTCAAGATTTTATAGGAATGATATGTGTAAAATATTAATGAATAGTATACATGATTGTATAGTGTAGAGAAACCCTAAATGTATGTTTTTTAGATAAATATTTTTACAATGATATATAACAAATATGTTTTGGATTGAATAATAATTTGGAATGAAATTAATACTTATTGATGGATAATATATAAGTAATGATGGATAGACTAGTGAGAATACAATTAACTATAACTATAGATTTTTAGAATTTCATTTAGTTTATGGTAATATATTACCCAATACAGTGAATGATTATCATGTGGTGTAAAAAAGAATTCATTTTCCACGTTTTCTTCTATCATACAATGTTTATATACTTTTAGTTATGATAAAATATGGGCAAAAATATCATAAAAAATATATTGGGATATTTTATTGAAAATTTTAAATATTTAACAATTATTTTATTTTACGGATTTAAATAATATTCAATATAAAAATTTTATCCTGTAAATTAATTTTTTTGTGCTTCATGATATTCATTTTAATAGATACTGGTACATCCATGTATAATTATTCTTTTTGGAAGTAATTTTGAAATATTAAATTATATTTTTTTGTATTCAATAGTATAAAATTTTATCTGGAAGGGTTCCTTATTAAAAGTTTTCCAAGATATATAATAAAAACATTGTCTATGATAAAGCTACCTAATGAGTTTATACAATTTTATGGGGCCATTAGAAGTAAAAAATACACAAAATATGATTATATATAAAATTTAGAACACCATGTATAAATAAATAGATGATAGACAGGGTTGTGGAAGATTAAGAATTGAAATTTGTAAGAGTAAATTATTTCATTGTAAGATTAAATAGGGAAATTCAAATGCCACATAAGGGAATCTAACCCATCCATAATGTTTTCTACTTCGAAAAAATAAATATAAGATACTACATTAAAATAAATCACTTGAAATTGTAGTATAAGAAACAAAATTCATTAACATAGATGGATTTAAATAGGATGTCCATAAACACCTATGTAGACAACCAAGGATTCTCAATACCATTTTCTAATTGAATTGGTTAATCTCTAAAAAAAAGTCTCTATGGTTATTGATGCATGAGAATGTAATAATAATGTAATCAGAAGACACAATTCTCAAGTCATAACAATTTTGTTAGAAAAGAAATGTTGGTAGAGAAAACATACAAAGGAAAATAAAAATTGATGCAGTCTATTATGATAGGGGATCCCATATAAATGGAATATGTAATAATTTTTTCATATGTTTTTATTTATGTATAATGAATTTAGAATTATTTTATTTATGTTTTGGTTGTCCATTAATTCAACAATGATTTCTACCTAAAATGAAGAAGGAACATTAATGTAATGGTTCACCTATAGTATGGTGATGAGCATTGTAACACCATAATATTTTGTGAATTATATTCTCCCAAATGAATTTAATTTCAATATCTTATGTTATATATAAAACTGAGTATAGTTAGTCACACAAACAATACTAATTTTAGATTTCATTACCTAGAAAAAAAAATTTGGCATGTGTGACATGAAGCAATCAATTTATCTTGAGTTCAACGGAACATGAAGATTAGATTTTGTTAAATGAAAGTTTATGTTTAAATGAAACAATACATGAACATTAAATATTATTATCTAATATTATTTTTTTCACACAACCAGTGCAAATGTAGTATGAATATTAATAAGTGTTTTATAAGAATATATGTTTCAAAAATTCAAATAAAATTAATCCTTCCATGAGAAGTTATTTAATAATATTTAAAAAAACTATTTCAAAATTACTAATATATTTTTTGTATATTTTGTTTTCGAAAACTAAAATATTTTACCACAAAAAATTAATCATGAAAATTTTGGTGAATTATTATAGTGACATTTATATATTATATATTCAATAAATTTATTAAAATTCATCTAATGTGATTATTTGACAATACAAAAAAATAAAATTATTTTTATGCATAAATATTGTATTTTAGGAAAAATATGTTTCGCCATCTTTTTGGGAACTTATTTTCAAAACATTTTTTTAAAATTTTTATAGAATATATTTTACAAAATAATATTCATTATAAAAATAATAATTTTTAAATGATTTTTGGGTTCATTATTTTGATTATCGTTAGATATTCCATTTTATTAATGAAGAGTGAATTATACTGAATATTATTTGGAAGAAACAATTTCATTTAATTTTTTATAATGTTACATTATTTATACAATTTGATTTTAAGTACATATTATTAAACTATAAATCTTTTAATCCTATATTGTGTATTTGAATCAATTTTATATTGATATTCGATATAAAAACATTTATAACCTTTGAACTGTTTCTCACTAAAAACCTATTTTCCATCATTTTGATGAGAGTAAATATATATTGATTTTTTCATTTATTTGAATGGAATTTAAAAAAATTAATATATATTTTAAATTGAGATAATTTATATTATCTAATATTTTATATATAAGTTTTTACCAAAGAAAATAGTAAAAATTGAAATCATTATATACAGTGTTTAAGATAAAATTAGTTTACTGGCGGTTAAACTAAAAAAGATAATTGTTAAGATAGTCTAATAATAGGTTTAGATTGTATTACCTAGAAATATGTAGACCATATAATCTATAAGTTATAAATTTGATACATTTTAGACCCATATAAAATTTTAAAAACAAGGGTACACTTTTTCATTTCCAAATATTGGATGTACGCCACTCAATTCACATATAATTAAGAACCCACTCTCCACTTCAAATTATAACTTCAACCAAATTTTTAGAAAATCATTAACAAAATAAATTCCAATATTCCATCATCTTATACTTTTAGTAAAATTTTTTATTTAAATAAAACCTATAAATGATTTTGAAAAAAAACAACTATGACACTTGAAAATGATGTATCATCCATCAATGGGATTTTTTTGAAATTTATTCTTCCACCTCATTAAATCATTCATATACAATTATAATAAATAAAAATATGTTTATATAATATAAATTTTTTTAATGTTAATGTAATAACCTATTACCTTCTCTAATTCCATCAATTTTGTATGAAATGTTCCGTCATTTGTATGGTGGACTATCATCTCGTGAACTGATGTCATTAATTTTCCATTTCCACCTCTTAAATATAAAGAAACCATGGATTTAATATTTATTTTTTATATTTTTTATATTTTTATACTTATGAAATTTCTATAGCACACATACATTCATACTCCCATTTTTCTGGGTATATGATGATGTCGCTCATGTGTATGATGGACTACACCATCACGTAGTGAAATAATTTGTCCAAAAATTACACTTACATTAATAAGTATGAGTTTAATGTAAATAATTAAAATATAATACATTGTATTTATTATAGAATTATAAAATATCATTTTACCATATTTCTTTCAATATGAGAAAAAATTCAACATCATTCATCCATACGTACGACCTACCATTTCAATAAACAATTAATTTATTCTTCTATCACTACAGATAAATATTAATATGAATACATATATTCAGAATATATATATGATAATTATATCATTGTTAAAATTATGGATATTATGCAATCATGATCAATGTAACAGGACCAAAAATAAAAAATCAAATCATATAAGAAAAACAATGTTGTTCTTACCCGGCACATAACATTAACCAATAATTTTTAATAAATGGGTAATTAATAGTCATAAAAATAATATATGATACGATAAATGTAAATAATTTTCTTTAAAATAAATTTAATAAACATATATTTTTTATAATGGAGTCTATAGTGTCTATGTAAAAGTTAAGACATTAGTTAAGGGATTTCTGGTTAATCATTTATTTCAGGGAGATATATAAAAATTCAACACATTTCTTTTTGTGTGGTTTATATACTGAAAATTTTAAATATTATATTTTTAATATCCGCATTTTCATGATATTTATTGTTATATTTGATGATATTTTTTATTTGGGAATCTAATTTTTATGATTTCTAATGTGATAAGGTAATTTTCACTCACTTTTTTTATATGTGAGACATATGACATATTCACTACCTATATCATAAATGTGAGGAATATAATAATAATTATAGTATTTTATGAATATTATCCTTAATATTATGGGTATTTACATATTCATTTTATTATTTATATTTCATAGGGCTTAAAGTTCCAATATTAAGAAATTTGTAAGAGATTATTGTCTCAATTTTCCTTCTCTGCGACATATTAATATGTATTTCACCTATATTTTTTTATTGTGTGCATATACAGTAAAATTGAATTATAATATATATTATCAATTTTCTTCATGATATATTATTTAATTTTTTATGTTAAAACTTCATGGGTATTATGTATCAATGATATCTAGGTAGTAATTATTCTATGTTATAATCCCATAGTTTATATGGATTTTTTTATTATACATCCAATGATAAAATCATATGACCAATCTCTCAATAAACTAATTAATTTCCTTCTAATATTGTTATTCAAGATTTTTTCATGAAATAGTTTGATAGTAACACTCATTGGTACTTAAAATATTTAAAAAAATCAATATTTGGACGATATATCTCCCTTTAGTTAGAATCTATTTTCTACCAAGATAATGTTTTTAAATAAAAATTAAAAAACAATTATTCTCATATTAATTTCAAAATATTATCCATGGTTTACATTTTAATATTTTTTTTAAAAAATAATAATCATGTTATTTTTCCAATCCAAGACCACTAATTTCGTTTATTATTCCATTATTTTATTTAATGGTTATTTCAAACCATAATTATTTTCAAAAATGTTTTTCATATTTTTTCCCTTATCAATGAAATTTTCTTCATGAAATTTTCATAAAGATTTTTGAATCATTAGTTATATAATTTTGATGTTATCTACAAATACATGAGTATTAAAAATGGTTTTTATATTAAAAATTGTTTTCAAAATCAGAAAGGATCTATTCTTATAGTGTTTTTTATATTATATATAAAAATTATTAGTTAGATATTATTATTAATTTTTAATGAAAAGTATTTAAAAAATATATTATGTCTACTCTTAAAAAGGAATTTTCAAAAGAATTTTATTTTCCTTAAAAATCATCCCATCTATGATTTAAAAATAATTTAGCATCTTAAATGACAAACTTATATATTAAATAAACTATATTTGGGGTATTATCTGAGGATTCTATTCATATTCATTCACAAAATGGTATCTATTTATGGAACCCATTTCCCATCCATGGGTTATACCAGGATTAATAGATTATGAAACTCACTTCATTTATGGTTTATTCCTTGATAAAGTTATTAAACGATTATAAAGAATGTCTATTTCCCATAGGTAATCATATAATGAAAAGTTTCTAAACCCCATTTAATTTCATGGGTTATGATATGTTGAATGTTTATGATCTTATGGATCACATAAATATATAATTCATCATGTGAAAGATGGTAACTTTATCTCCCACCAATTAATTTAGTATGATAACATATCTAGGACCTCAAAGGGTGGATTAGTTGTTATCTCAATCCAAAAAATGATGGTATACATGTTTTTATCCAGATCCTAAATGGAGGGTATATGAGTGGTCATCCCATTCTTGAGAAAAAGGATACATGGGTGGGCATCCTAGTCCTGAAGAAGGAACATGTTTGGTTAGATCAGTCATAATATGTTGTGAATGTCTTGGTTGGAATATTTGATATATGAATTTATATTTTTATGTGTATACGACAAATATACGTCTTATAAAAATTTCATTCCCTCATGGTTCATGTTCCTTGATTCTGTAATATTTCATGCCCTATGGAATGAAAATCCTTATTCCATGACTCATAATTATGATTGTTGATGTGCATTTATGTTTTCTATATGATACACCCATTTTATCATAATCATATGACAATTTCATACATATGTATCTCATTTTTATCCACAAGAAGCATATTATATCACCCATTATTATGTTTATTTTCTCATAGTTATGATTCTAGGTTCTACATAAGAGTACTCAAGTTGAATATCTTTCTGAGATATTTTGAAGATAATTCATAAATTGAGAAGATTGTGTTCTATGATTCTGAAGGTACTGAACTATTATAGTTCTTTTTTATTTTATTGTGTAATGAAAATAAATTTTTTCTAAAATGATGTAATACCCCTGAATGAAAATATCGAGTCACTATATTTTTACCATAGGAAAGGTTACATAAATAATTAAAAAATAATGTGAGAAATAATTATGAATATATAAGAGGAATTTTTAAGGATATTTCATGTTATGTCTCTATGGAAAAGTCTAATGAAGAGTCAAATTATAGGAGAATTTATGTGAATTTTGTTAAAGTATATAAAATTTGGTTTCTAGAAAACTACATCCTTATTCGGATAATACTAGTGGATGTGGATCTAGAATAGGGGTATCAATGGGTAATAAATCTGGAAAGAGTGCATTATTCTTGGCTCAATTGTCACATGGTTCTTAAATATGTTTCATTCTACACATATAGTTTGACACACATGGGTGATATTCTTTTCAAATTATTAAAACCTATATAAACCATTATTTAAGATTTACATATTTTATTACAATGAATGACCTTTGATTAACATAATGTGTCATATACAAAAAAATCATTATTTAGACATAATATTTATTCTTTATAAATGATTATATGATTTTACAATATTTATACTCTTTCAATCACTATTTATTATATTTTAGTCAGTGATGGGAACCATTAAAAAATATGTTAACTACGAATGTGATGAACAATTTTATAATGAGATGAGAAATGGAAAATTGAGTGGAGTAAATGAAATAATAATTATACACAATCATTAATCATGAAAAATTATTTACAATTACTATATATCCTACTCTACAACCATCCAAAGAAGATATGGATACTATTCACTAATTATTTTAGAAGTTTAGGAAATCAAGGAATGAAGATTTAGTTTCCTATATGTTTAGAATTTTGGAATAAAAACTAAAGGGAATGTATCAATGAAAGGAAAATGTGTTTTAGGTGTGGAGAATAAGGGATTAGTGTTATCAAATTTTGAGGGAAATTAAATGTTAATTAATATAGCGGATGGAAATATAGGTGTTTTTAATGAATTATTAAAATTTTTAATGTTTTTATTATCGAAATTATGGGAAACATAAAAGTGGATTTCAAAAATGGAATGCCTGTAAAGAGAGTAAACAAGTTTGTGTGGGTAATTTTTGTATTAAAGAAAATTAAAAGATTCTGAATAACATATGAAAATAAATAACTATTGAGGAATAAATAATATAAATCATAGGTAATGGTTTTAGAATTAATTGGGATGATTAGAGTATTAATATTTTCAGATTAAAGTATTTTGAATTAAGAAATATAGAATGAATGTTCAGAATATGTTTTACAATATAAATTTGAAAAAATATATTAAATGGTATTAATGCACTGGAAAACTTATTTATTGGTACGGTAATATTTTGATAAAGGTACGATAATCCTTATTAAAAAATATATATTTTGAAGATGGTATTTAGTTTTGATGAAGAGATGATGGATGTGTGTCATGTAATTTGGAAAATATTAATGGCCTTGTAACTGATTAATGATTCATTTAAGTATAGTTTTTATGACATATTTCTTTTAAAACATTATTGGATATATAAAATATGTTTAGTGATATATGATTCTAATAAGGAAATGATTTAAAAATCCTATTTATATTGAGGTATAATGATAATTTGGGTTATTAATATGATTATGGAGAATACATTATGAAGCTATTTTCTAGTTTTTAGGAAAAAATAAAGATAAAAAACATGATTTTTGGGGGATCAATGACGTGTACTTTTTGTAAATCCTGTGAACATATTCATAAAGATTCATATTTTAATATCTTGGAAGGGTTATAATGTTAACCATTTATGGATTGGTTTAATTATTATAATTGGAAGAGAATGTAGTGGTTAATTTATTACATAACGATATGAATATTTAAGCATATTGGATAAACTTTGAAAACCATTATGTTATAATTCTAATTAAAGATAGATTGAATTATAAATCATTCTACCTATGGATATGTTGATCCATTTGAGATTTGTGTTACCAAATTCACCTTTATTTCTTGGAGAATGAGATGAAGTTTAAATTGATCAATTCACATCCAAAGGGAGAGTTTATTCATGTAGAGTGGAATGAAATCATATAAGTATATCATTTCATAAAAGTGAAAAAATAATTAAAAAATTAATCCAAAAATTAAATGATCCTTGTAATCATCATTTCTGATGATATCAACGATCTTTCCCACAACTAATTGGTCTATGGTTATATGGTCACCAACCATATCTAGATCAATAAATTTTAACTTATCTGAGATCATTATGACTCTCTATAAATATATATTATCATATTCCCTATCAAAATATTCATTTCTGTTCTATGTTATCCAATGTGGAAACCAAGATATAATGTATATAAGAGATCTATTATAAATCTATAATTCCCTTTTAAAATAATTTTTTACCATTCATTTGTATGTTCTGGGTCTCAATGATGGAATTTTTAAAATGATAATACTTTGATGATTGGGATATATTTCATGGGTGAAAATCATTTCAAGGGTGGTAGAAAGTAACACCAAAATATGTTTTGATATATTTTCAATTAATTTGTTATTTTCGATATTTTATGATACCCGCAACACTTTGTTGAGGTTTTGTCACATGAAATAATGATTTATCTTGTGTTACATTAAATGTTCAGTTTTTCTCTCATTTAATGCATAAAATAGATTGGATTGTGTTATAGACAACATTGAGGGTAACCATCATTAAATTCAACTCCAAATTTAAATGAAACAATACTAATTATTGAAATATTAATATTTAATATGATAGTAATCACATAAAATTTAAAATGGAATGTTTTAGTATGATTATGTAGATTATTAAAATATGTAGTTTACAAATTTATATAAAATTAATTCAAGTTAACCTATTAAATTAAACAAATAAAATACAATATATTTGAGAATAAAGGAAATCTATTTCTAAAAACCTATTGCTATGAAAAAAACATGTGTTACCATAACAAATTAAACTATACACTATTTGAGAAGGATTTTAATAAATATAATATATTCTATATTCATTAAACTGGTTAATTTTATTTTTACTTTTTTTTCAAAGGTGATAGTAATTAATCCAA
This sequence comes from Viscum album, assembly GCA_963277665.1. Lineage (NCBI taxonomy): Eukaryota > Viridiplantae > Streptophyta > Magnoliopsida > Santalales > Viscaceae > Viscum > Viscum album. Next base: position 574,225,292 of record OY728160.1, read on the forward strand.
TTTTATGCTTAAAACTGTTTTTTTATATACTCAATTTTTTCACATTTTTTAAAACATATCATAAAAATATATTTAAATCTTATCCAAATTATTATTTGAAAAATATAAATATAATTAAAAACAATCATATCAAATTTAACATGGGGTTATATTTGGTTGTTTAATTATGAAGATCAATATTTTTTTATGAATAATAAAAAATACTCAATTTTAATTGGAAACATTTTTTTAAATTATATAGAAAGTTACATTATATAATAACAATGTTTTAATGTAAAAATATTCAATTATAAATTGGTTAATAAAATTTTTTTCATTGGAATCTATTTTATATTTAATTTCTATATAAAAACATTTCAATATTTTGATCATATTATCTTTTAAACAACATTTTCATTTCAAGACTATGGGATTAATTTGAAATTATATTTTCAACAAATGTGAATGAAATTTAAAAAAATATTTCAATACTTTTATTATTAATAATTTATATTATCTAATATGGAAAAATAATTTTTTTTAAAATGAATAGTAAAACATTAAAAATTATTTCCCATGCTTAATGTCAAAATGGGTTTACTAGGGGTTAAGCTACAAATATAAAGGATTAAATAAAAAATTATGTGTTCTAAAATATATTTTCTGACAATATTAAGACCGTATAATTTATGAGTCTCTCATTTGGGAACCTTGGGACTCCTTTAACATGTGAAAAATTTGGGTATGTTTTTTCTTTTCAAAAAATCATAAGTGTGCCACTCACCTGATTTATAAAATCCCAATATATTTCCTCCCCTATTCACACCATCAAAATCTTTTTCAGAAAATACCTACCCAAATAAATTGATAAACTTCGTCTCCCACCTTAGAAGTATTATTTTTAAAATACATTAATACTAAGAAGGGTTTTGGTTGAATCATAAAAAAGGATACTTCAATAGAAGTTAATGTTCATTAGCAAGAGTTTTTGATCAATTTATTCACCCAACTCCATAAATTATTACAATACCATGCAAATAGAAAAACCTTTTATCTTCCATATTTATAGATATTTATATGTCAATATAATGAACTAAAAACATCTTCACGCCCATCAAATTGGTTATGAAATCATCATTCATATGTACTAGGGACCACCACCTCCTGTACTGATGTCATTCATTTTTTCCTATACTACCTTTCATGGATGGAAATAACGATAGATTTATTTTTTATATGGGATATTTAAGATATTATTAAACATAAAGAATTATTATATCCCACAAAAATTAATACTATAATGTTTTTATCATATGATAATGTCGCTCGTTTGTACGATAAGATACCACCACATGAAGCAATGGAATTCAATCAAACATTATATATATGGTTATACGGATGGATTTAATGAAAATATGTTATATATATGACATAAAATTATTGTCGTTGTATAATATATCATTTATCTCTCTTTATTTTAACCCTTAAAATTTAAACAATGTTCAAGTATTCATACGGTATACCATATCTATGAATGGGGTATTTGTTTTTCTATCAAAAAATATAAAGGATTACTATAAATGATTATACAATTTGTATATAATGTATTTATATCATGGTTAAATTTACAGATATTATAATATTATGACTACAGTAAAACTACCAACAATAAGAAATCAATACTTGAACAAAAACAATGTTATTATTACCTGAAACTTATATTTTACATGGAATTGATAATAAACATGTAATAACATATGTCAAGAAAATAATATAAGTTAAAATATATATTCATATTTTCTTATAATTATAAATAATGAAATTATATTTATTTTATATTTAAGATGACTTTATACTATATAAGGAAAGACTTATTATGAGGCATTTGTAGTAACACTTTTATTCATGGGAGACATATTCAGCTTCATGAGTCTTTTGTTGTGTTGTGTGTATAATTTCCCAATAATATGTTTCGTAATTAGAATAAATATTTTCAATAAATTTAATGATTAATTTTATTCTATTTTTTATTTGGTCTTTTGAATAAAAATGTTACTAAATCTGTAAGGGGTTTTTATATTACATTTTATTTCATTTAGAAAGATTTCATATTCTGCACAAATTTCATTAATGTCGTGAATATACTTCTGATATTGTATTTTATAATTATTAATCCTAATTTTATAGGGAGTCACATATCCATTTGATGATACATATTCCCCTAGGGTTATTGTTGTAATGTTACCAAATTGTAAGAGTTTTTTCCAATTTTGATTCCTTGAAACATAGGATTATTTTATTAATAATATTCATTTAAGAGTTGTTTATATTACAACATTGATATGAAATATCCTAGATTTATTTATAAAAAATAATTTCTATGTCATTTTATGTAATTCCTTCAAATGGATTATGATTTAATGATACAAGAGTGGTGATGTTTTTTTGTTATAATCTCATTGTTTATAGGGATTGTTTATGATTTTTTTGATAATAAAATATTATTAAAAATATCTTAGGAAACAATAAATAAAATTCTACTATATTTATTCATTATAGTTTAAATTATTATTATTATTTATTTACTATTTGTTACTTAATACAATTCATTTTTTATAAAAATCCAACTTTATTTCACAATTTGGTGAGAATATTTGTCTTCGAAAAAAAATTGTAGAAAATGATTTCTAAAATGTTTCATTAACATACCTGATTTGTAAAAAATTGTTTTAGCGATTTTATGATTTTTCAAAAATGATTTAATAGGAATATTCATGCCATATTTTAAATAAATTCAATTGAGATATTACCAAAAGTAAGTGAATGAATGTTTAAACTTGAATGACATGAATAGATTCTACAAATGACATGAAAAATATTTTATTTTAATGATCATTTAATTGTTTAAAATTTTATTTTAAATGAAACATATTTTTAAAATGTTTTTTATCTTAGAAATATTTTTCAAGGAAAAAAGGTCATCCTCCCCAAAAAAAAATTAATTGAAAAAACATTAATGATATCTTTTTCAAATTTATTTTCAAATAAAATTATTTTCAAAATGTTTTAGGTTTTAAACAGAGTTATTAAATGATTAATTGATATAATTCCATTATATTTTTTACATGATTTTAAATATTCCATTATATTTTTTACGAATAATTTTATACAATATAATTTGAAAAAGAGTTTATAATATTAACTTTTACAGACTGGTTTTCAATGAAAAATTATTTTCCTCATGATAAATTCCATGTAATATTTGAAATCATTCCCAAATCTAAAAATATATCTAGTAGTGATATATATACATTAATAAGGATATCATACAAGGATAAAATTTCAATTAATTCTATGAATGGTTTAGGTTTATGAAACCTGTTTCAATTTCACATGTTATAGATTTATAAAATTATTATGATACCAACTTATATTCACATGTTATGATATAATGAAATGATGATATGATTATGAAAAATGTCCCTTTTCCATTGGTTATGACATGATGAAATATTATTTAAATACTTTTAATTTCATTACTTATGTTATACAAAATTATTACGTTATTGTGGGACACCTTATTTTTTATTCATTATGAGAATGTTGGTACCAAAATCCTCCACCAATGCATTGGGAAATGTTAATATTTTTAGAATAAAAATAGGTACACATGTGGTTATCCCAATACTAAAGAAGTGGGTACATGGGTGGTTATCCCATGTTCAAAAATTATTTTACAATGGTGGTTTACCCATGACTCAGGCAGGTACATGAGTGGTTAGACCAAGACTAACATGTTGTTAAAATCTCCAGCTATCCTTAATAATATATTTTTAATGATTATGAAGATTACAAACATCAATGTCTTGTAACAATTCTAAGAATCTATATTAGATGGTCTTTGATTCCCTTATAAATCATGTTATTATATCTTTCAATACTTATTGCATTTCTCATTATTATAATCCATAATATATTGGGTATTGTTTTAAAATGTTATTCCCATGTTCTCATACCCTTATTTCTATTTTGTTCTTACTTGTATACATTTTTTACCCTTATAGGGCATCTAAGATCATCCTTTCATATGTTTCCTTTCTCCAATTTATTATGAATTGTTCTATATATGAGTAATAATGGTGATGATCGTTATGGGAGATAATGAATATATTTACTAAATAAATATATTTTTCAATGATTCTAATGTAATTAAATAATTATGGTCCATTAGAAAGTGTTTGTGTATTGTAATCAATATTTAAATACAAATATGTAATATCAATTTATCAAAATCCCCAGTCACAATTAGAATCTCTATAATATCATATTTTTTCCTTCCTTATTTAATTCATAATATATGTTAATTATGAGGAATGTTGAGGTAGGAGTGACTAACAGTTATTTTTTAAATAATTTCCCATGATTTACTTATAAATTTTAATTATATTACCTTCACACATAATCATGGCGGTATATGTAGTGGAATGACTATTTGAGTGAAAATAAGGATACATTTGCAATCAATTGTGGTTTGGGATGCTTTCAGTCTGTATTATGGTGATTAACCATTATATTAAAAGGGGATATTAATTTGTAGTTCAATAGTGGTTCCAATTGGTATTTAATGATTAAAAAATTAAAATTACAAAGTATTATCCTATGAAAAATATAACAATAATTAGAGACTCATATTATGAATTTATATTTAAATATTGTGATCGAATATTAGTTTTTTCCAATGGATATAACTTTTTAATTTGTGTTTGTCTAACATTTTTCTATTTTAATTAATATCCTCAATCAATTCATGACATTGTTTCTCTAAAAAAAATTAATAAGGGACAAAAAAAGAGGAAAATAGTGGGTCATTTCCCTTGGGATTCCACCCTAGTAATCCACAAGGCATCATTATTTAAGTTTGATAAGTTGTATTTAAATATGTTCAGGAACAAATGCATGAAATCAAATTCTACCCACTCTTATGGAACTAATTAATTTTTAAAAGACATAATATAAATTCAATTTCTTGGATTCTATTTTTTATTTCAGAATTTTTATAACCTTCCCATGTTAGCTAAATTTTAATTCATCTTATTCTACATATATTTATTTATATTTAATAATCATTGTTATATAATTGTAGTTCATGTCTTTATAATATTTACCCATTTAAAATCTATCCCAAAAGATACAAAATTCAATAATAAATGTGAGAATCCATTTATGAAATAATATATATATCAGTATTAAGGATACCCAAAATCATCCTACGTATTACAAGTTGGATGAATATGGATATTTAGAATATTTTTATAAACTTTTGGTGTGTTGTTCTGTTTTTTGAAAATATTTGTCACTTGGTGGTCTGATAAAATGTTTTCTATCATCAAAATCAATGTTTTATCATCTATTTGGTTAAATGATTATGAATTTTCATTTTCGTTGTGTATGATAATTATACCAGATTCACTATAATCCAAATCATACTTCTATTTTTATAGTATTTTATTATACGTAACATCTCATATTTTTTCAAATCCATTGATTATTAGTTTATATAAATTAATTAGGTTAATTAACTTGTTTTTTGAGATGTATTATAATTTGGTTATACTATTTAATGTTTTTCTATAATTATTAAAAAGTAATATAACACATTCATTTCATATGATACATTATAATCTATATATCGAGTTTCTAAACATAATATCTACAACCCAATCCATTTATAAATATTCCAAAAATATTTTTTCAATTCTTATATCATATAACTAAACATGATACATAGTATAATTATAATATCTAATGATTTAATAAAATTCCAAAATAATAACTTCTTTAATAATAAATTTAATATTCTTATGAAATCATCATTTGTAAAAAAATATATATACTCCTCAATATATTGTACATCAAATTTCTTATCAATTTTACTAATAATTTAATTCTTGAAATATTTATATTGTCTTTGTCTTTTAGTTTTTTTAAAAAATAATTAGAGTTGTAATAATTTTTATATTATATATATATATATATATTATTCAGCAACTCCATTGAGTATTTTTCAGGAGTGTTAAAATTTTACAACTCATTTTAATTTAATGAATTTAGTTGACTATCTATTGATATCATTAACCCCAATCAAATCATTATTTCAATGTTTTCTAATAATTCCGGCATGTTAAAATATATGATATTATAAATAAATAAGGGTTGTATGAAATATTCATTTATTCATTACATAACATATGTGTTTTCATAAATTCCAACTACTTTGATTTCAAATTATTCATGTTTAAATATAATAATTTATAACAACGTTGTGGTTCTTGAGTCATTCAATGTAAATATTTCATTAAATAACATATATGTCCATCATTATGACAAAGTTAAACACTACCTAATTGAGAAAATATAATCTTCCACTGTCATAAATCATTTTAATAATATCATCATTGGAAGCATATTAAATTTATTAAATCCAATTTGATTAAATAAATTCAAAATAAGAGGCAAATTTAATATGTTTTATCATTAAAAATTTCATTATAAAATTTATTCCTTTAATTTGGGAAATTCCATTTTAAATAATACTTTTTTCCTTCAAACCAAAATATCTATTATAAAATACTCATTATTCATAACACATTACATTGTTGTGAACATATGTTCATTAAAACTTTCCACTTGTCCCAATAATGATTATTTTATTTGATCATTAAAATATCAATGGTCCACAATCCCAAAAATAATATTATTTATATTAATAAAATAATGTGTTATCAATCTATGATAATATCATATTTTCATATATAGTTTTCATTTATGGTGTTGTTATTGGTTAATACTAATTTCATGTGATATTTAATTCATAAATTTGAACTATGCTTTCATTATTTGAGTTTCTTGTTGAGTGTCTTCAAAAAAAATTATTCCATTAGATCTTCTTCAAAGTATTTATTTAATACTACACTTTGACAGAATATAATACATATATCCTGATCGTATTCTTCATTATAAATGTATTTAAAATATTAATATATATATATATATATAGTTTACCTCAATCACTTTTATATCACTTCTACCAAGACATTATTTACTTAATTACTCATTGGTAAAGAACAATGAATAGCCCTATAATATACTGTAAAAATTATCTTCTCTAATTTTATTCTTTTCAGTAATAATTTTATATATTCAAGTAAATTTTGGTTGTTTTAGATACGATTTCTAGCTATTTCTTATGTCATTAGAAATCATCATCTCCCTATGATCTACTATGACCTTGTGTTTGTGTATTAATAAATATTTACTAATTCCATACAATTTTTAATTTCTATACCACTCCCAATTAAAACTATATTTTCATTTTTCCTCCTCACAATGATTTATATATCAAAAATATATTTTCTAAAAAGTTATAATTAATGAAACATAATGAATGATTATATTTTTCTTCAAATAGTTCTCTAATATAATTTCTATGAACATTAGGTCATTACTTAATAATACAATCTTAGATATCCTTGTATTTTCATTTTCATCTCACCATAATTTCATTTAGTCTAATCCCAAAACTCTTAAATGTATATATATACATTCTAAATCCCATCCAAATATAATCATATAAAAACATGATCAAATTATTTTCTAATATTTTTCATAAATGTGTCACAATACTATAAGATTCAGTGCGATTGAAAGAAATTATATGTAGGTATATTTTTTATTGCTCTATGTGTATTTTAAAATTATTATTAATATTAATATATATAAATATTTTTTCCAAAAAAATAAAAAAAGGAATATCAATAACTTCCCTATATTTTTATTGATTTTGCAAACATTTTTTATGAAATTGGGCAATCCTTTATTTACTTTTTTTTTACTTTCTACTACAAAAACTATATTATTTCTTTTTATCCCCTACTGAATATTATTTCATATCCTCCATCCATAAATTAATGTATTTCTACATATTCCATTGATTAGTAACTCCACCCAATTAAATATGACTTCGAGTACTTCATCCAAGAGTTATCATACAATCATGAAATTGTGGTGATGTATATCTAAATATATAATAATATTATTCTTGAACATTTCTATATATAGAATCTGATTACAATTTACTTTAATGTTTATAGTTTCTTTTTTTAAATGAACTATACCACAACAATAATTCTTTTTTAAGGAAAAACTAATTTAATTTTATGTATTTTGGACCCCCCAAATCCATGTATATAAAACTATTACTTTATACATGTTTTGAGTTAGGATTTATCTTGAATTTCATTCCCTGTAAATCATTTATTTCCATTTAACATCAATATGAGTAAAGTAATATATGTGTCTCTCCTAAATGTTTTGGTATTTCTACTAATATTTTCATCATGTAGTTATAGGGTAAAAATTAATTTTCAAAAAAAATATTTAATTTATTTCCTTCATATTTTCATTGAATAATAAATATTAAAAATTTTACAATACTTTACCAATAAAGACAAGATTTATGATTAAAATTAAATAGATTAAACTGATTTCCTAAAAAATGGTTTAAAGAATATCAGCTCATTCAAATTTTTGGATACCTGTTGTCTTGACTCATAATCAACATAACTTCTCAAAATATTTGGAATTCTATCCATGGTAACCACTCAATCATAGATTTCATGGGGTAAGCCATATCACACAATCTATAAAATCTATCTACCTATTATTAAATTATATGTTCATGAAATCCCAACTATTATTATATTCTGAGGTTTTCCCTAAGTGTTTTTCATTTATTCATTTATATAGTTATCTATGTTTAAAGGACTAAATATTAAATAATACTTTTATATTATCTTGTTTTTTAGTTGTTTAGTTGTTTTATTACATCTCAAAACACTTATTAGATAAACTCAAACACTAATTAACATAAATATTCAAAAAAATCTAAATATTTTAATATCCATTTGAAAAATCAATATTTTCATTAAACATTATGATATTTATTTCAGGTAACTATAATTTCTTAACATAGTTTAAAAAAATTGAATATATTATTATAATAGAAAATAACCATAATATAACCAATATCTAATCTAGAAGATTTCCATAATTAGAGACATTCTATGATAATCATTGGGAGGGATATACAAGTAATAAAATTAAATTAAAACATAATAGGAAAATGGAAGCATTATCCATAAATAAATATAAATATGTTCATAAGGAATGACAACTAAATGAAAATAATAATAAAATATACACAAAATAATTTTATATCTATAAAAAATTTCACGTAATGCATCATATATATAATGATAAGGAACATGGATTTCCATTTATTTCAAAAAATGGAAAGTATATTCCAAAAATAATGTACTCAAAAAACCATGAGTCTCTCAATGATCCCTTCTTAAAACCCAAACGAGCTACTCTAGCTTGATCCTGTATATAACTAGTTGTTATACCTGAATATTAACCATAATTTATCAAATTACATTGTTGTCAATATATATGGTGAGTGAATAAATATTATTAGTGAACCAAAAAAATTCATCATAATATATTTTATAAAATTAAAATAAATGTAACTGAGAAAATAAATTAAGTTGCAACATACAACATAAAAGAAATCTTGTGGTTTCATAATTTTAAAAGAAGGTCCTAATAAAAAACGATTGTACCTAGATTGATCATTGATGTAAATTGTTAAATGAATACCTAGTTATATCATTGACCTTAATTGTGTCCAATAATATGTCTTTTATGACACTAACATAGACTTGTAGGTTTTCCTAATAATAAATTTGTGTTTTTAAACCACAGGCAATCAACGATTCATTTTAAAAAAAATTTAAAATATCATCACGGAATACTATAGTGTCCTAGTAATAAAACAGAAAAATATATTTCAAGAGATATAGTTGAGTCCATGTAACAAAATATATATATATAATCCATTGATGATAAGGGATTATTTGTAATATAATAGATCTATCCAGGCTATAACTCTAATATCAAACATGAACATACATTTTGATCATCGATTTCCTAGTATTTTTTAAACTAATATTTGTTCACTATCACAATACATAAAAATTTAAATATGATAAGGTGAAGATAATACCAAACATAGAAAATTAATACAATCTTCAAGCCCTATACCCCCACTTCCAATTTACATCTTGTCCATCCATATCCTACACACATTATTTATCCTTTATTATCAACATTAATTACCCAATATATCCAATATATTCATATTCTTACTAAATTAAAAAATGAATTACTCCCATTTTACTTTAATTAAATTAAATAAATAGTTTTATAATAGTCATCTCATATATTTCACTCAGTGATAGCCATATCACATAGTTTCATTAAAACTACATGATTCATTTTTATCAATGAATCTTTTGATATAACATCCTTGGTTTTTTTATAGTCATAAAAAATATCTTGGTTAACTTAATGAGGTGTTCAAAAAATAACAAAAAATCCAATCATTATTTATTATTTTCCATTACCGGTGATCCATTTATAAATTAGTCTATATCCTACAAACACTAATAAGAAAAAAATCCATACCAACATCTATATATATGACTATATAGATTACTCATAAAACCATCTAATGAATGAATATTATAAAGTGAAATCATATCAATCACCGACCCACTTACCCACTCCTTTTTAACTTATTCAAATTATCTAATAAACATGTCATACATATCTCACATTAAGAAACACCAAAACCATTAATAATCCCCAAATAGGATGTGCACTAGAATATGAAAAAGAAATTATAACCTCAATGAAGGAATCAAATTACATTGAAAATTAAAATTCTCACAAAAACATTCATTCATGTGATGGGAAGAACATAAACCCATGACCCAAATTTTATTAAGACTAATTAAATGTGATACAAAGGAAGAGGTGATAGAAAAATAAACAAAACCCAGAATTTTAAAATGATTCACATACTCTAGGATCCCCTAGAACCCATTTTTTTGAGGATTTATTCCACTTAACATTGGAATACTTCCTCACTACCATATCTTTTACGGAGGGTCATCTTCCTCATAAGATGTTGAATCTTCCCCTAGAATTTTTAATTTCTATGATATGTCCCTAAAGTTCATTTCCAAATTTGATAAAAATACATCCTCAAAATATATAGCAAGAAGTTTTTGGACAAATAAATAGTAACTACGTCCAAATATATTTAGCTCCATCAGGTAAAAGGTCACTTACAACTATAGAAAAAACCAATCAGATACTTCATTATTAAGGAATTCAATTTTTTGTTCCACTTACAGGTCTCTTGAGAAGGTGATTTTGATATTATTCCTTATTTCAATATGGTATTCCTAACCTAGGGCCTTCACAAAGTTACTATAGGTTCTCATTAAAAGATCAAGAAATATGGAAGGTTAATTCCAATCCATTGGCTTGAAATCATCCACAGTATTAATTAGGGAAGCATCATGAACCTGCATCGATTTAGAATATTTTTATTTCTGAGGATGAACCATTTGAAACCCTTCAGAGTCCACTAAAGTATATTAAGATATAATCATATATAATGAAGAACCCAAAAATTTTTGTTTTCCCTTTTTGCTGGTATTGAGGAGGAATATTTCCATATATATCTCCATATCCTTCTCTCAATGAATTTGTGACTCAAGGTCATTTCATTCATCATGACTAGAACCACCAACCCTCCCTTCAACTGCTATTTCATCCCATGATCAGTTGGGAAAAAAACACCCACATGAATCTGAACAAACACAACATTAGCAGGATGGATCCTACAAATAGTAGAATATAGAAAACAAACACCAGGAGATATTGTATATTTACATCAATTTCTCCTCTATCCAATCTTCCAAATACATGTTTGTCATCATTAAAAGTATATAAATCAACCCTGTATGAACATGGTGTAACCCCATGCTCCATAACATGCCCCTTTCATTGTTCAGTTCCATGCAATGGTAGTGATGCTCCTACGACCTCCTTTATTTTTCCAAGTCGCACTTTTTTGATGCATGGAGAATCATTATGACCATGCGCTGAGGAAAACTAATAGGCCAAGGATTTTTTACTAGAATTATGGCCACTTAGCCAACATTTTGTAAAGAAGTTGGTAATTCTATCATACTCAATATTCAAGGAAGAAATATCTATATCACTTCCAATAAAACCTTATCAACAATAATGGATCCAAGATCCACCTCCAACCAAAAGTATGAAAAATAACAATACTGTGCCAAATACGTTTCTTTTTTTCATGTTAATTAGGACACCAATTGAAATTGAAATATCATAACGGATCATTGGATGCATCAAAATGTAGTTCAGTCAACAAAAATTAACTCTTAATTTAATATAAGAAATACTAATATACTCTATGTTGATATTTCGGCCCCACTCTGGAATATGAATCAAACCAAGTTTAAAGGATATTTATCTATAACGCCACTCTTTACTCTTCAAAACATCAATGGGGTTGAGGAAAGGGTAGAACCATTAACCCATAGAGACATACACCCAATTTTCAAATTCCAAAATTTTAGAAATTTCTATATGTAGATCCATCACATTCAAGGGATTGGAACATTTTGGTAATATAATGCATAAAATTACACGTTTCTTATCCATCACCAGTCACTCTACAATCGGGCCTAAGCCTTCTTCAACAATAGAAACTCTTCCCTTTCTTCCGAATCATGGCATTACATGCATCATTTAATTACAGAAATAAATTCTGATGACAAAGACACATCTATGATATGTTATAAGTAACAAATTCCCATGCCACATGGTTTCATTATTTCCTATACTCCTAAAACCTAAAACATTAATTAATATAATATCTCAATAAAAAAATATAATTAACTAAAAAATCATGTATAAGTACTAATCATCTATAATTCAGGCCCCCAAACACATTCCCCATCTATGTACATGTAATCTTAAATAACACATGATATATGAATTTTTAAATATACATGACTAATTATATAATTTTCCTAGATTAAACCCATTTATTCAATATCATCCAAATAAATATAAGACTATATCAATAGTATTAATTTTCAATGATATCTTATATATTTAAATAATATAAAAAAAATAAATTTTATAAAAAAATATACATAATAAAAAATCATAGTTTCACCATACACCCACCAATCTTAGAAGTGTAAATAATACTATAACCAAAAGAATATATATAGTCCACAACACATCTTTGAAACTACCATGAGAGAATAAAAATTATTATACACAAATTTGATTATAAAATTGCATCTAATTTATATAATACCATTACATACTCAACATATGATGTACCTTTAACCAATAGAGGATAAATAAACCAAATTCAATCCTCCTACGTATACTATATAATCTAAAAACAAAATATAATTAAAATTTATCGGGTTTCACCATTATCCATAGAAACCATGCATGAATGATTAGTATAAAAAATACCATATAAAACAACTTGAATTTGAAAAATGATATTTAATACCTTAATTTAATATTAAAATAAACAATTAAAAATAGATGGATTAACAAATAAATAAGGAAAAATTTTACTAATGGTAGAGGGTGTTATAACACATTTATTAAACCGATCCAAAATGCCAGATGATTTTAAAATAAGACCCCTATAAATTAAAAAATGAGAATATAATACTATAAAATATTGTCAATAACACAGTAATATGGGTGAAAATCCCTCATCTATTTTTTGGGCCACCAAATTACCATTTATATGGGAAATAATATTTCTATGAAACTCGTCCAACTGGATATGAAATGAGCTTACATTTAATATCATATGAGCTTCCACCATGTCTATGTTAGGAACATGTTGTTTCATACTAATATCATTAAATTAATAGCCACTGAAAATTTTATTCTATTTCCTTTAACTATTGATGTTTTACCCACAATACCAATAATTATAGTTAATTTTTTGGATAAAATTATTATTTCACCAATATGAATTATAAAATTAAATATCACATAGATTTTACTTGTCTCAAATTATAACATCACACTATGAGGTTGGCCATTATAAATTCTCATTAATATTTATTATCAAACTCAAGAATGAAAATAAATCAGCTCTACACCTTCTTCACATCAAATAAAATATAATACAACTACATTCCATTATTTTTAAATAGATATAGTATAGTGATCCACACACTAGGTCCAGTTAAACTTCTTTTATCATGTACCAACTCTAGCCACCATGGAACAAAGGACCTAAGTTATCCCACGACATACCTGGGGATTCAACTCAATCCCCCTAGGAAGGAAACATTCATGAATTCATAAATTATGATATGTTAAGAATTATATTTACTAAAAGTTTATAATAGACACAGTGATTCTACACATATGTCTAGAATAACCACTCCGTTCATCAAAGCTCCTTGAAAATCACATGATAAAAAATTACAATAGTTCCAGAATGAACAAAACTAAATATATAAAACAATGAAATTGTGAATATAAATAAAACTATAAATGAAAATCTAAAAATTTAAATAATGTACTCCTGAATGGTTTGTACAAATATGATATAATGTAATCTAATGAAATTACAGTTACATGAAATAATCTCCATGTGACCTCAAAGGTCACAATCTACCCTTAAACCCACATCTCGTTCTACGAATCCATGTACATAAACTGACCAAAAAATTAATATTTTTCAACTAACATTGATTTACAAAAATATGATTGATAAAAATAGGTTTTTAAGGTATCACCATATATTCCAAGATTATCTTATTTCAAAATATTTTATATATTCTAGTTTGAAATACATGTTTAAAAAATTGGTTTTATTATTTTATTATAAACCAGCAATTGTACTATTGGAATGAAATTCTAAATACTAGAAACATAATGAATTATGTTTTTTAAACCATAAATTAAACATACATTTAACAATTTATAAATCCAAAAAAATTATAAAATTATAAAAATCATAATCCGTAGAAAAATAATTAAATCAAATTAATAAATGAAATAATTGACCATAAAAATGATCATTTAAAAACATATGTAGAATTGATAGAAAAATTAATAAGAAATTAAAATAATGTTACATTATAATTATAATTGGAATTCAAAGAAGGGAACAATAATGAATACAGGAACATGAGACGTACCTAAATATATTATGAGGACACCATAGAAATAACTTCTTAGAAAAACGAATTGGTCAACTGATTAATATCAATATATATATAACAAGTTATAGTAACCTATACTCACTAGTGTAATAAAAATATATACACCAATACCATAGTGGATCACGTCAATCTCTTTAGGACCAAATATAAACTATCTCTAATCTATCGTCAATATGATTAGGATCCCCTATAATGATATAATGATCAGATTGTTGGTAAAAATATATATCTTCCAATCCTAAATAACTCATCTAAATTACATAATCATGCACCATATTTATAAACTGACTAATGAAAACATGATTTAAAAAAAAATTCAAAAAAATACACATTTATTATGTTTTATGAGGGTGAAAATCATTTTAGAAACAATTATGAATGTTCCAACTGGTCTATTATTTTAAACAAGTAATATATATTCCCAATCAATATTAATAAAATTCTCAATTGAATAACTATTTAAAATTACATTAAATGATTCCAATGGTCATTAGAGGGACATTATGAAAATAATCCCATAAATGTCAATTTTTTTAATCAAATTGGGAAACAAAATCATATTTTTTATTTTATAGAAACCCATGTTCAAATCAAACTACACTCATATGGTAGGAATATCTAAATTTCATCAATGAATAATGAGAAAAATATCACACACCTAAGTCATAGTAAACATATGGTTTACAATAACAACAGCTATATATATATATGTATATAATAGTGATAAAAATCTTATAATAACTAAATAATTTAATCCAAACCACATGAAAATATTAAAAATTTTGAAACAACAATTAATTAAATTAATAATCTATGAAAACAAATTTAATTTTTATTCAATCACTTTTTCAAACACTATTCCCCAAAATGAAACTATTGTATCATATGTATGGAAAAATCACACTATAACTCATCATAAAACATTAAAAACACTCAAATTCATTGATATATTCTTTACTAAATCCCATGAATGTATTGTTTGGAATAAATATTCAATAAAATGAAACGTTATATACAAAACCAAGTACAGATGGAAGATAAAATACAAATGTAGGATAAGAATAACACAATATACCATCTACAAAGCCAGAAATTACATGAAGAATTAATTTCAACATTCTAACAAGATATGGATTTTTTATAAATAAAACACAGTTTAAGTGGGGGAGGATATAATAACAGAATAGGATAGTCAATGAAAATAGGATTAATAATGAAAATTTTACATGAAATATAATTACACTTTCATAAAATCAAGTTTGGTTAAAGGAATTCATAAAGAGTCACTACCCTATTATATAAAAAATAAATTTGGCATGGGAGGACATAAATTTGGGGAAAAATTTCAAGATAGATTTTTGGATTTTTTTTTAAAAGGGGGAGTCACATGTTTTTGTTTCACAGTTTGGAAAATCAACATAAATTTTTTTATCCCTCTATTAGGAACCTAAAATTCTTATAGGGTATATTCACAGTTCACCAAAAAATGATTATTCCATGCACTGAAATTTCCACGTGTGGGTTAATTTTCCAATTTCCACTAAAAAAAATGATTCACCTCATACCTTATTTTTAACCTAATAATAAATAGTTCAAATAAAAATTGAATGAGAAACACATCCACATTATTGTGACCATAATTTTTAAACATTTATATTCACACTAAATATTGTGTTAAGGGAAACATACCCAAGGGTCACCCTAATAGTATCCATATAATTGTTAGTAACCAATAACTTTTCTATGCACCCAATGATGAAGCTACTAAAACAATAATCTTATTGAAAATAATCTTAAACACTAGATAAATATTCAATAAGAAAATAAATTATATGGAAATTAGTGTACTAGTTCAGAATGTTCTTAGGATTATAAATGTTTCTTCCTCAAAAAATTACTAAATTTCATTTGTAAGGGATAGAAATAAAGAAGTTCCTATGAAAAGTAAAAAATCAAAAATCTGAACAAATCACAAAATCAAACTATGATCCAATAAAACCATCATACTCAAATAAAAAATAATAATTTCACTAAAATATAATTTATAAGAATAATATTCTACGAAATAGAGACCATATTTTTTCATAACCCTTAATTCAGGACTCCCAACCACGGATTATTAATTAAAAAATTGATGAAAATTATTTATTATTTAATCCAATGAGCCTAAGCAATTATGATTAAAATGAATAAGAATCAATTATGCAACCAAACAAACACTTAATCTATAAATTGGAAAAATAGTTTCAAAAATTAAAAAACACACATAATTGGGCAATATAACCATAATAATAATATCATAAAAATAAATAAAAAGAAGAGTGAATATTTGGATACCACAAAATGAGGAATGAAATCACTATAAATTTCCCATGGACCTCATGGAATTCCACCATGATAAATTATTTTTATTATAAATCATTTTTTTATGTCCCAATAAAAAATTGTGGCTAATATTTTTTAGAATAAAAGGGAATTTGGATTTTCAATTCCCGATCTAACCATATTAAAATAACATTTTAGATCACATTATTTTAGGTGAAGAAACAACAAGAAAAATATTATCCCAAAACAGTATCATTGGCTTAAACTCATCATTAGATGGTGAATCCCTGCCACTAGTGAAAGAATGTATGCTACAACCCATCATCATATTCCCACTATAAACCAAATCTACTAGATAATGTATATCCACCAAATAATTAAACATGTTGAACCAAACTGAATGAACTCAAAAATATGTACCAAATTATATACATTCATGAGTAGGTGATCATTCAAGGAGTCTTTTGATTAAATTTTCAATTACAATGGAAGAATAAATATTATGTGTTCAATGTAATCATTCACTATTATCTAAACATAATGAGTTTGACCACCTTCTTCACAATAAAATCCTAAAGTATAATTATTCTAACATTTGTTTCGTAATTTTTTGAATTAAAATAGGCATATTTAGTTGTTTATATTACTAGTTTTTTATATTTTTTAGTATAATAATTGTTCATATGAGGCATTTACATATTTAATTATACTAAAAAGATAATAAGAGAATAATTGTGTAAAATTATAAATACATAGAAACTTTACACAGTGGGAAAATAATTGGAGAAGACAAATATGATGGATGTTTATAAAGTGAACCTTATATTCACTCAATTAGATATTTCACATAGAATTCACCCATCTCATAAATCCCATTACTTCCATGAATCAAATGAGATTCATTTATATAAATATATTTGGTTTTATTCACATCATGAATTGAAATTAAAACTTAGAGTTATTTATAGAAAATGAATTCTAGAAAGTATCCAAAATATTTCATATTTTGAAACATATTTTAACATGGTGAACCTGATTCAATTATATATTTTATGATCTAATCATCAATGAATTTTGGGGATATTTTTTAGGATTGAAAATAACACTGTATGATAAACATCGAATACATTGAAGGATAATTTGTTAGAGTATTATGTCTAACCCTTAGGTTTTATAACCAATAAATTGATTGTTCCAGTGAGCATGGGGGTCTAGAATATGTGGATTGAAGTTGATGATGATAATAGAAGTATAAATTCTAATGATATTATTGAAACAATCATAGGATTATTATTTTTTATTTTTTATCCTCATGAATATGAATGGTTTTTAATTTTTTGATGAGTAATTTAATGATTGGGATAATGTTTTAGGTTATTATTATTGTAACATCCTGACGTGGAATACTAACAAACTGGTAGATAGATCAATCGAAACATGACCTCAAACTTGTCTCCCAATACGCCAGAGGCTTCCAAATAGAAATGATGGTCTATTGACAGTTATTGTGGAGACTATAAATTCATATTCAGAGTCTACACTTGAAACCAATAATATACTCACATGATAGAGAAAGTATATGTAATACAATAATCACCTGAATAATAAAAACTGAAAATGCCAGTTTATACAATGCATTAATTTCATGGTGATACATATAAGAAAGAAGTAAACAGAAAAATCATTGAATTACATTATATAAATAATAAAAAGACTCAAATACCAAATGGATATCTCCATGAGCATCCTGAGCTCCCACTCGGTCCATTGCTTCTAACTCCAAAGTACATGGAATAAAAACATGCAACGATATACAATCTCACCAACAAGAAGGTCTACATGGGAACAAAAGTGAAATGGAATCCCATGTAGGGTGTTATATAAAAATCTCATAAGGATAATACCACTATTCATTTAGCTCAATCATGAAATTCAATAAAAAACGGTGTGCAGCTATAACAAGGAAATAACAAAACTAAATATATAACCCACAACTCGACCAGGATCTAAAAGGACACCTACTGGCAATATCTACTTTGGCTCATAGAAAGAATAAGTGTATTGACAAGAATAAAACAATAATTTCTATCAAGGATAACCTACTTTCCACAATTTACCAATTATTATCTATTTGATCATTTTTTATCTCCAAGGATCCCTGGATTTCTCGTACCTCAATACTATCATCAGATCATGCCAGAATTCTAATCATTACAAACCATAATTTATATAATCACATTTAACATGAGTTTGATACACATTTTTAATTCATATAATTATTTATTATTTTCATTCATTTTGTGTTTGAATGCCTGTCAAACACCCCAATTCTCATTTGGTGAAGATCTCCATGTCTAAAACCAAAATTCTCATCTGGTGTAGATTTCCATTTCAAACACATTACATACATGCACTTAGATAACTATTGTGGGGGTGAATTCCATGTCCAAGTATCAAGATATACATTGTTATATAATTCCATGTCTAGAAGCCACATTCTCATCCCTTAAAATCCTTAGATAACTATTGGGGAGGAACCCCGTGTTCATATTAAAACATCTCTAATGGTCTACAATTCAATGACTAGAACCTAATTCTCAAAAATTAATAAATTCCCGATATGAATAAGTCTAATATATATAATTTATTTCTCAAGAAATATAAATATTCCTTTCATTACTAATCCAATGACTATTGAAACACATCAAATCCATTGGTTAACCACACAATTAACTAATTCTAAAATTCCATTAATTACTTCATTAATTAATTGATCTAATAACAGAAATATCATACCATTATATATTCTCCATAATTAATTATCCGATAAAAATAAAACAATTTTATATCTAATCTCACTATTAATTATCTTAATAAAACATCAATGCACATAAATAATCCACCATAATTTACCTCAACATATCAAATTCTACATCTCGTAATTAATCACCCAAATAATAATATATATTCAAAGCTCTAGAAAAAAGTTATTTCACAATTAATTATTACATACTAAATATCATATTTCCACAATTATTTTTGATAATTATTTATCCTGAAAAATGCTGTAAAATCACATAATTAATTACAAATTATTTATCTCAATTTAAATTCTCAAGGTTCAAAATTAATTAACACATTAATTATCTTGACTTATCCAGTTAAATATCTCATAATTAACCACCAACTAATTATCTCAATTACTACCTCAAGGCATATAATTAATTCCAAATTAATTATTACAAATTATTGCACCCATTACACATAATTAAAACTTAACATAAGGGTTTCAACACTTCAGGGCGGTAATAGAAAATTAAATATCATCAAGATAATTAAACATATCAATCTAGAAATTATTATTTTTATCATCAAGGAATCACTCTTTTTTCAAAGGGGTTTTATTGTAGAAACATAATTTTTTAATATAAAAAACATTGTATACCTATAAAACCATTCATTCAGTATTTTCAATTAATGTCATCATCATTAAGGATTTAACAACATTTCTGTTTTATAAATTAAGGAATGTTGAGGAATCTGCCACAAAGAATAGTCTGAGGCAATGATTTATAACTTAAATGATCATATTCTCAGATACACGCACAACAAAAATATCACATGCACTCTGAATTGGTCGCACCACCCTAAAATGATACATGGAACACACAATTAGTTTAATGATGACCAATAAACCTCTAATTAATTAAACACAAACCAAAATACCCCATAAGAACCTA
Organism: Viscum album; assembly: GCA_963277665.1. Taxonomy (NCBI): domain Eukaryota; kingdom Viridiplantae; phylum Streptophyta; class Magnoliopsida; order Santalales; family Viscaceae; genus Viscum; species Viscum album. Next base: position 574,246,557 of record OY728160.1, read on the forward strand.
ATTATAGGGTTGCAAAGCCTTACCCGAATACCACATTAGTGAACCTAATCAAGAATAATTACGATAAATTTGAAGATGAATATTGAAATATGGACCAACGAGTACCGATGTATAATCTTTTACCCCTAAAATTGGATGAATGGAAGAAACTAAATTAATTTTGTGTTATAGAGTTTCATCCTAAAAAATACTGTATGAAGGAATGCTGAGATGGATGATGCGAAGAGAGAAATATGCAGAGAAGGACATTCCTTGATTATACAAACTACTTTAGTGAGGAAACCACCATGATCTGGCATGTAGAGAGGATCTAGGAAGAGGGGGTGGTGCACCAACACACTAGGAGTGTATGGGGCCGCACATCACATAGGTGGAGTAGATAGGGTGTGCCTAAATATTATTTTCTCCCTCAAATAACCCCAATTAGAATGATACGATTTAATATAATAATAATAATTACTACATTATTATTTTCATCTTTTAATTTAACTGTTCCATTGATAAACATCATATCTTCAACAGTAAACATCATTTAATTTAATTATCCTCTAATGAATTTACTTAAATTACATTCTCAAATCATCATTATTTAATTAAATTTTCCCACTAATGTTAAATTAAATAAAATCACCATTTTTCATCAAATATTTAGATTCATCTTAATATTGAATTTAAATAGGTAAACAAAAAACTCTACATTTATTCCTTAATTAATTAAATTCCATTAACCTTGACTTAGTTAATTAACATTCCAAATAATTATCATTTAATATTATTCTCAAAAAAATAACTTAATTAAATGCCCCCCCCATTTTGCAACAATTAATTAAATTCCACTTATCCTAGAATTTAATTAAATTTAAAACCACATATCACAACATTTAATTAAATACCTATCAGGTTGTAATTTAAATAAATAAATTAACCCAAAACCCAAAACTAGGTAAGCCACATAGTTTGACTCACATGGTCTATAGAACCATGCACCAACCGTGTGGATACTTCTACCTAAGGAACACACCAAGCATTGTTTGTCCCACAGAGGTTGCCTAATTGTGCATGGTCTATGCGTGAACCTCTACTAAAGATACTCACATCAAAAAGTTTATCCCGCATAGTTTGCCTAACCATGCACATACCATGCCAGTGCCTCTGTCTCCCAGAATTAATCTGCATTGTTTCCTGTAGTAGGCTGCATGATTTAACAGTTCGTGCACTAACTGTGTTCTCTCTATAGTTCATTATAATCTTGATTTTTCTTGGCACTATGCTCTCGATTTCCATCCAACCTTCCAAAAAATCCACATTCCTTTACCCATGCCCGATATAAGCACATTTTAAGGATCCCAACTCATGAAATATCAACCCATTACATGGATTTAAGTTAAACTATCCAACAAATGAAAAATTTAAATTCATTCGAATTTTAACATGGTTCAAAAACACCATAAATTATAATCTACCCACCATTAAAACATCTCGTCCCTAAAAATCCATCGATAACTACATCATCATTAACCAACCCTCTAATTACATAAATTCTCATTTGAATCACAACATTGTGTTTCTAGAAACCAAACCCACCTTTAACGAATCCAGAATCCCAACAACTTAAACATTATAAACCTATGCCAATGCTCTTAATTGAACCCAAACATCAAGATGACATATAACCAAGATCACAGAACTAGAGACATGATGTCATCATCTTCTCCCTAACCACCCGTTCATTGGTGGTTTCCACCAATGGTATTACCATATAACATTAAAACATCCATACCACAACTATTTCCTTGAAAGACATCACATACTCTTCTTAACCATGAATTGGTGACCTTCCATTAATGAAATTGCATCACCAACTATATTCAACCAATGTATTCACTAGACTTATGATGACGTCTATAATTCATGAGATCATAAGGCTACATTAAAACTATTGATTTCCAACAATAATAAAAGCATAATCCAAATTACCATGAATCTCACGTACAACCAATATTTCCACCACCTATCATGAACACCGACTATAAAAACTATAGCACGACATAAGAATGATGATATCCAAGTTTCTCTTGGATAAGGTCAATATAGGATACATGCTCTTCTCATTTAGAGGAACATAGTAAGAATAAAACTAGGTCACCAAAATATTAGTCAATCTATCACCAATCGAATCTTTCAAAAAAGGATTGGATTCTCCTATTGACGCATCATCAATAAAACATCAATGCATGTATCTCACAAGGAATATGTATTCATTAAAATTTAGCCACTAAAAATTTACCAAAACAAAATGATGCCATAATACCCACCTTTAGAGTTTCCACGTCATTGATGAAAAGATCTGTTAATTACCAGAACACTTGTTCAGAAATGACTTCAACGCACCTACGACCATCAAAAAAGAAAGATCTCCATGTCAACATCTCTCATAAAACATGAAACTTAAACCAATTCGATTGTCAAAACTCCCATGACCCAAAAATTCCTCTCAGGAAGTAGGATAAAATTATATTAACACCCCAAACACTCTACTTCAGAGATAAACCATTTATTTATTTAACGGCTGACCATCAGGGAGGCATGTTTGTCCTACTAAACCAAGCATTTCAAAATGATTATTTTCTTACCAACAGTCACAATACAACAACCACATTTCAAAAAAAGGGTTTTATTTATTAAAACAAATAGACATATGAAGGAAAATCAAACATTAGTGGTACCGACATAAAAAATTCCTTTACGGAAACAATGAATCTAAAGATATAATGGTTCTACCTACTACAGGTTAGTCCCTTAAAAAAAATATGTGTCAACCCTATCTCTTGGTCACATAAAATAGAACACAGTAGGTTTATAAGACACCTTTTCATTTTTATCCATTTCATTAATTCATTTCAACCTCTAATAATTTGAAATAAGTTTAACAATTAAAAAGTACTATTCCACCTTAGAGAACGTGGTTATTAAACAAAACTCCTCATATAAAATAAGGAAACAAAAAATAATTACAACTAAAAATTTAAAATTTAGCATCACTTCATTTTAAATAGTAAATTTTACATCTAAATTTCTTTTAATTAGAAGGAGACCTCTGAGGGTCCCATTTATTCAAAACATCTATGTTCTTCAGAAATAATCCCTATAGCAATTTATTTCACAAAACACAACAGTTTTACATTTATAACTATTTTCAAACACACTATGTTTATACAAGGATCAGTCACATTGGTGGACATCTACGAACCGATATGGTGCCCATACAATTTACCGCTGGCATTTGGCTACCATTTATCGCATCAAATTTCCAATTACTATTTTAACATTATCAACCACTTTTTCTTCTATTTCAATACACAGGTAACCCTTTTCCAGTCATAATGTGTTGATACACTTTACAACCAAAATTGGATCCCCTCGTAAACACATTCAATAAACTTTATAATCATGTTGCCATTTACACATCCGAACATCTATATCATGTTATCATAAAAATATCCCAATAGCATGCTATAACATAGAAGCATTAAACTACATAAAAACATGATAATAACATAGGAAACATGGAATATAGACACCCAAGAATGATATATCTATAACAAAAATTTGGTATCTAAAGGGGAATCCTAAAGAAAATCAAAACACCAGATTTCACTCAAGGTATAAAATCAAAATTAGCAATCATCAAACTAATGAAACATCATGGAATGTAATATGAATGTCATGTGTATGTTTAAGGACCCAATATGATGTATTTTATGGATTTTCATTTCCATAGTATGCCAAGGAAAATTTTTCAATTTTAAAAAAAAATATGTATTAGAAAATACACTACTCACTCAATGTAAAATCATATCAACTGTAATATCACACAACATAGACACCAACTCACATCCCCTTTCACACGACCCTTTCTCATAAATGGGGTGATCATTACTAGTAATGGATATTAACTATGTTTTTAAACTTTCATAGACTCTAGTATACAAACAAAAAACATAGAGACAATGGAAAAAAAGGAAATCTAAACCTCTAATACTGCATTGTAATGTCCCAACCCAGCATAACCATAAACTGCTTGCCAGACCGGTCTCGACATAACATCAATTGTGTCTCCCTGTATACTATAAAATAATGAATAGAAACTAGAGTCGATTAATAGCCAGTGGGAAGGAAATATCCTAATATTTAGAGTGTACAGTGAAAATAGATAATAAATGAAGACTGCAATAGAATAATATGTAAAATAATAATCAACTGAATAATGAGAATGGACAATGCCAGTTTATACAATGCATGGTTTTCATAGTGATACATATCAGAAAACAATAAACAAAACAATATGATTTACATTCCAATAAAAAAATAAGGAAATGACTCAAATCCCCAAGAAAGATCTCCACTAGCATCCCAATATGCCTCTCATTTGATTTCTCCTAACTCCAAACTACATGGAACAAGCATAAGAAAAAATTCTATATTTCTGCAAAGAAGAAGGTCTATTTGAGATCCCTTGTGTAATTACAGACCGAGTAGGTTGTAAGATATAAATCATTGTTTTCTGGGACCACTGGCCATATAGCTAAATATAGACAATACAATATAACAACTGGTGTATAGATATAATAAGGAAATAATATAATAGAAAAAATAACCAACAAAGCATCCTGGTTCCAGAGAGACACCTACCAGTGATTCTTTCTTCAGCTCGTAACCATAATAAGAGTCTTAACAATAATCAAACATGCATGTTTATCGATCAAAAATAATATTCTACTGTTTACCAAACATTATCTATTTAATCAATAATATCTCCATGTTTCTCATGATTTCTCATACCTCAATAATTATGTCAGCTCGTGCAGAAATTCTTATCATTATCAACCCTTATTTATATAATCACATTAAATGGGGTTTGATCTATATCACTCATTCATTTAATAATTAAATATATTCATTCATTTGGTTTAGTAATTCCATTTCAAATACCCCAATTCTCATTTGTTGTTGATAGCAATGTCTTACTCTCAAATTCTCATTTGGGGTAGATTAGATTGTCTAAAACCTTACATCTAATCTCTTAGAAAACTATTGGGGAGAAATTCCATGTTCATGACCCAATATCTACATTAGTCTAGAAGGCTATGTCTAACACTCAGATTTCCTTCCATTTCCATCATTAGATATCTATTGGAGAGGAAATCCATTTCCTAGTCCCAACATCTACATTAGTCTATAACTCCATGTCTAGCAACTAATTTTAATTAATTAATAAATTCACAAATTAACCAATCCATGCTCACTTATTAATTCTTCAATAATTATGCATATTTATTCCATCACTAATCCAAAAATTAGTGAAGCACATCAAATCCATTTGTTAACCCACATTTATCTAAGTCTACAATTCCATTAATTAATTTCTTTATTAATTAATCTATAAATAAAAATATCATTCCGTAATGTATTCTAAATAATTAATTATCCAATCCAAATAACAACGCATCATAATTAATCTCAAAATTAATTATCTTAATGAACCATCAAGTCACATAATTAATCTATGATTAATTATCTCATTTATCCAATTCCACATCTCATAATAAATCCTCCGATAAATATCTATGTTAAAAAACAAAGCACATAATTTTTTCAGAATTAATTATTCTATTCTAAATCTCATATTTTTCTTAATTAATTTCCACAATTAATTATCCAAAAAATTACCGAAAAGGAACACAATTAATTAACAATTTTTTCTCAATTATAATTCTGAATGATCATAATTAATCCAAAAATTTATTATAATGAAATATTCAATTAACTATCTCATAATTAATCACCCAATTAATTATCAAAATCACAACCACAAGGAATATAGTTAAATAACATTTATTTTTTACAAATTATCCCACCCAATATGTGTAATTACCACTTAACCTAGGTGTGTCAGCACGTATGGGTGGCAATAGTAGAATAAATATCAGCAAGCTAAATGAACATATTAGTCTAAACATTATGTTATTTATCTTGATGATAGAACATCTCTTTTAGTGGTATTTTATTAGGAAAACATGATTTTGTTATCTAACAAATCATTTTATAAAAATAAACCATTCATTTAGCATTTGAAATTAAATTCAACATCGTTAGTGATTTAGAAACTATTGTGTTTCAAGAATTGAATAATTTTAAGGACACTAATTCAAGGAATTGGTCGAGCCAATGTTTTTAAACTTAAACCATCATCTTCCCAGGTACACACACCTCAACAATAGTGTTTTCACACTATTAATTGGTTGTATCTACCTATAATGAAATCCATTGCATACAATTAATGCGTAGAGTTCACAAGAACCCTTAATTAATTATGCACGATGAAAAATAAGTCATAAAAACCTAATTGAAGGGGTAAAATTAATTTTCCAAATATTACATCGGTGACCCAAATAGATTTGAACCGCCATACATTTGGTGATGATTATCGAAATAAGGACCAAAGAGTCCTGATACATCCTCCAAACCACCTAGAATTAAAGAATGGATGAAAAATAATCAATATTGGGCCATAAGGTTTTGACCTAATAGAGAAATAGTAATGGATATCCTAGATAGACGATGTGAAGAGAGAAACATGTGGAGAAGGGAGTAACTCGATGATAAAGACAACTTTAGTGAAGGAACCACCATGATCCACCACGTGGAGAGAAGCAGGGAAGAGGGGTTGGCGTGCCTCCACCATGGGAGAGGAAGAGAGTCGCGCTTCACGTAGGATGAGGATATGGGGTGCGCCTCATTCATATTTTCTCCATAAATTAACACTAATTAGATTTATATTAATTAATATAATTATAATAAAAATCACCAAATTATTATTATTATTTAATATAAATTCTTCCTTGATAAACCCTATATCTCCCCTATTACACATCATTTAATTAATTTTTCTTTTAATGTATTTAATTAAATAAAATTATCCAACTAATATTTATTTTATTAAATTCTCCCAAAAAATTATTTAAATAAAACACCCATTTTTCAAAAAATAATAATATTATCTTAACATTGAATTTAATTACATAAAAAAACTCCACATTTATTAATCATTTAAGTAAATTCCATTCACTTGGATTTAATTAAATAAAAATCCAACACATTATTATTTCAATAAATTATATCAATGTTAATTTAGTTAAATGAAACCATGTTTTGAATCAATTAGTTAAGTTTCTCTTAACCCGATTCTTAATTAAATAAAACCCATATATCACTACATTTAATTAAATCCCCCTTAGGAAGGAATATATTTAAATACACTAACATGAAACCCAAAACTGGGTAAGCCACACAGTTCGGCTTGTATGGTCTGAAAATATTCCCCCCAACCATAAAGAACCTTCTATCTAAGTAACCCACCTCATAAGGTTTTTCCTACATGGGTTTTCTAACCTTGTGGAGACTGTTCATGTGCATATATCTCAGATACACACCTCAAACAGTTTGTCCGCATGGTTTTCCTATCCATGTATATACAATGTGAGTGCCTATGTATCCCAAAATTATGTTTCACTATTTCCTATAGTAGTCCAAACTCTTTAACATGTCGCGCACCAACCGTGCACTCTCTATAGTTATATAAAAACATGACCTTTCCCAGTTCGACGCTCTCAATTTCCAATCAGTCACCTGGAAAACTCCTCGAACCATTAAATAAGCCCTATGAGAACAACATTTTAAGGATCCAAACTCAAGTAACATCAACCAAAATCATGGTATTATGTTTTACCTATATAATAAATGAAAATTATCAAAAACATTTTTTTAACCTGATTCAAAAACATGGGAATTTTCAATTGTATTGTTTGTTGATCATGTTTTTGTTGTCACATACTTTTTTCATTATTTAATTTTTTTCATTATATAACTACTATCAATGTGAATAATAATATATAATAAAATGAATAAACTAATATATATGAATTGTGAGTAACCATTTTCTAATTTGTGTGGATTATATTTCAAAATGGTATGGGGAAACTAAATTTATTTATAATGTTATGTAATTAACCACATGAAAAATGGTGTTTTTTATAATTCATTACAATACTATGAATAATTTTTTTTAATATTATCATAGTAATAGAAACTAAATTCAATCTATCACTTTAATAAAACACAAAACCATGAATTACAAAATCTGTCACATCATGAATTGTTTTTATATTACCAAATTTATTATTTTCATTCACATTGGATCATACCTCAATATCATTAATTATCATAAGAATACTTATACAATATCATGGTTTCAACATCAATGTTACCATTTAGAGAACTCATTTATTTATTGTTAGTTTATTTAGTATTTATATTTTCCAAAAATTGATAAACCCCATAAGGAATTTTTGATGTCCATCTAGAACAATATTTTGCGAAAACCATCACCAATGATGGGGACCAAGTAGATTATGTTTCTTTGGGGTATTTATTTTTTCTTTTTATTATGTTTTTGATTAAAAAAAATTTGTACATGCTCTGTATTTTTTTTAAAAAACATTGTATGTTCATTCTACTCTAGATAAAATCATGGAAAAAATAAATTAGGTCTTTGTTCATGAACAATAATTTTCGAAGAGATAAAATTAACAACAACTATCATTTCTAGTGTTGGAAAAATCATACATGGTTGAAAAACCAAAAAAACATTATCTTTGAGTCCATATGGATTATTGAAGAACATATATCAAAGTAAAAAAAACGCATATTCACATAAATATAATTTTATAAATTCACATTTAAATTTATAAAACAATCCATTAGATAATACCCAACTCCATTTAATTCTCTAATAAATCACACAGGGATCCCAACTCACATATAGGGTGTTTTTTGGACCATTTTTTGGATTATATTTTCATAATGTACCTAGTGATTCATAGAGGTTGATATTATATTGTTTGTATTTAAAATACTGTGATATAGTTCACATATTTATTCCTAATAAATTACATAAAACATAGGATGTGTTGACAAAAAATCATCTAACATCATTTTTCTCCACACTTACAATACTTGTAGATTCATTTAGATATTGTTTTATAATAAAATTGATGATGATTGAATTTATTATTCTTAAGATATGTTTTGAGATTTAATTATAAAATCCTATAAATATATAATTAAAATTTGGTTACTAATTCAAACAATTCAAAAAGGATTATCTAATGGAAATTTGAAAAATGTTGAATCTTCAATTTATGTTTCATTGATAAAAAATTACCATAAGAGATATATAACTTACTCGATGAAATAGTGGTAAAATTATTGAAATCTTCATAATAAAGAAGTATTATGGGGAGTAATAAACATATTTTGTTACAACATATGTATAAAATATGAAATATAAAGTATAACCATATATATGGATATCACGATTTCCTTGAACTAACCACTTGTTGTGTATAATGAAGAAATAAATTATGTTTCTTATAATAATGTAATTCATTTATTGATGTTTCAACAACAACATGGTCATGGGATAAAGGACTGATCTTTTTTATTCAATAAGAACCACATGACTCATCACATAAAATCCATGTCAAAATATTTTTGGAGAATCTTGAATTTTTCATTACAAAACTAGTAATTCATGTATGAAATTAAATTTGTACATCCCAAATGGATTAGGTATGGAAAATGGGTAGGGGAGTGGATCTGTATACCATACTTTTACAGATTTGTTCTTTATTTTAGTTGTATCCATTTAATTTAAAATGATTACCATATTTATGATTATTGGATATATCGTGAACTCTCTAAAATTGCATACATGTTTAATGTAGATAATATGGAAATTTGGAATACATAAGAATTTTGAAAGGTTCAGTCTCACTGTTTAAATATACACCTGATCGTGATAAACTTCTAATTATTTCATAGATATTCATATCATTATAACATTTTAGTGATATCAAATTCTTATAATCGGAACAGAATATTTGGGATAAAAATAATAAAACATCATGTATTATTGTTTTTTGTGCTAATTCCACAAATTCTTCAATGATATTGTAGTACATTAACTATTTATTCTTCAATGATACACAAAAACCATCTATATAAGATCTTTTGCAAATATCAAGGATTTCACCACATTAAATTGAATATGATCCCCTTCCTCAATCAACCAATATTTGATATCCATAGTATGGTTAAATATATTTCATTTATTTTGGATGTGGTATATCATCTCTCTTCTAGATAGATGAATAATGTTTTGATTTAGAATAATCCATGCTACCTTCATTCTCAACCTTCTGGTACTAAGATAGATACTCCATATATTAATAATTTTTTTACCTGTATATTAATTTTAAGAATTTATGCATAAAATTTATTCAGTATTATTTCATGAAAGATAAACCATTCAAAATATCAAATTATTCTTCTTAAATTCTAATCATTCACTTATAGAATTATTATTTGATTATTTTTAGTACTTTTTAATTTTATTCAATTATATTAACAAAATTATTGACTAATCAATATTTTTTTAACAATATTAATTTTAATCTAAGATATTATTATTAAATGATTAGATTTTTTCAATGAATACACATAGAGTCTATAGAAAGAATATATTATTATTCAAATTCATGAAATTATGTATAAATAAAATAATGTATATAGTTTTACTCCTTCATAATGATGGGAATTATATGAGACATTAAAGAATATTCATCAAGAAAAAAATACGTTTTTGGATTAGTGATCATTAAAATGGTTTACCAAAAACCCAAATGATTTATTGATATTCAAGATTATTTCATCTTTTTATAACATTTATCTCTTCATTGAATTGATAGAAGTACATAGAAAACCCATAATTCAATGTAGTGTGTTCATGAATTTGTTATTCTTTATTTGACTATGATAATTTTATTATCTCATATTTTACATGTATCTAACTAATAATCATTGGAGATTAAAATTTGTATAAAATTTGTTTAAAAAATATAGCCTTCATGATTTTGAATGCTTCATGGTTGTTTCATTTAGTAAATTCCAAAAAATTTAATTTTTTTCATGATGGAAAACATGATCAATCATGTTTTTTACCAGTAGATATTTCCATCAGGTTATCTAGTATTTTTAACCAGGGATCACTGCATCATCTATGACATTTATTATGTTTCGAGATCATCATAAATATTCTATGATTAAAATTATATATTGTTCCTTTATAATAAAAAACCAAAGTTTCCATTTTTTAATATTTTCATGGATTCGATCACAATATGGAATATTTTATGATGTCTTAAAATTGATATAAGATTCTTCATCCACAATGGTATCCACAAAATTATTGAATAGAATGACATGAAACAACCTTCTTGTGAAATATGAACTCATCAATGTATTCAATTATATGAATTTATGCCTCATGATAAGATTATATTATATTTGTTGAATTATATTCTTCAAATAATGGAATGCAGGCATGATAAAGAATCCATGAATGAATTTAGGTGATCAAACATGTCTTCATCCCTTTTAATTCAACAGTGATGATGGTATTCACAATGTTCGATGAAAACTAGTATGATGAAATTCAATGTTACATCATCTCCTCAATGTATCATGTTGGATGAAAACATAGAAGATATATTGAACAACTACGATTCATATGATCAGGTGGTGAGTGTTGAATACAAGGTTGAAGTATTTCTTTCTATATATCCCATCACAAATAAAACTTTCAATCACCATTATGTTCCTTTGTAATATATTATTTCCCACAGGTTTCGTAATTCAGAATAAAGACATAATGCACCCACACACACATATGAGGTAGTCCACAACTGATTTCCCCCTTACACCCCACCAACGGCACACTTTAGGTACTATGATCACATAACACATATTTCATTTAACTATTGTGAATATTATAAAACCTATTTCCAACATGGATATCCTTGTAGCCCTACCTTGTGCATCTATTTACCATTGGGCCCCACAAATGTGGTTTGATATTGGTCTTTGGTTTTTGTGGATGAATATGTATTTTAATAACTATTAAAAAGAGTTATTGAATTTCCATACCCTGAAATGAAATGTACAACCATGTATTTCATTTTAATGGGAGTTTAGATATAGATTCCTAAAATTATTCAATATCATATTCCTTTTAAAATTCCTCAAAAACTTATTATTTCTAAATGTCATTTCTCAGAAAAATGTTTTTATCGTAACCTTCAATTAATCTTATAAAAACATTTATTATACTAATGTTATATTTTTATGGTAGTCAAAAATAAAGAATATCAATAAATATTTTTTTAATTCATGGTAATCTTTGGGAAAATATCAATTCTGTATTAAATAAAATGATTAATAATACATGATCAAAAAAATATAATCTATATATAAATCATCATTTACATAAACTAGTAATTAATTATTATCATCATCATTGAATATTAATAAAATTTTAGATTCAATGTAAATACTCCATATAAAATTGGGACACGTATTAGACATCTAGAATACATTTAAAATCATCAAATATATCTATGAGAGTTATACTACCAAATGACATCGAATTAATCCATAACAATTCTAAATGTATAATCACTAACATTATTCACTGATTTTAAAATTCAAAAATCATTTATCTTTGTATGTATAATCACTAATATTTTAGTAATTTATCATTCAATTAATTATATTCCTTAATATATATTGAAAATAAATACAACTATACTCATAAATTATATAAATCGTACTTTTAATATCCTCATTTGTATTTTTTTCAATATAATTATATTGAAAAATGTCAATGAATCTTCCACCATTATTGAAATTAAATATAAAAGATTAATTTTTTAATATGAAATGAACAATAGGATTGCATAAGTTTCTAAATAATTGAACTCTTAGTTCATTAGCTTCATGTCTACATGTGAATACACTATTTAAAAAACATGTGTAATTTCACTAAAACATCAATGATATCCTAATAATTATTCATGTGATAAAATATAAATATTTTTATGATTTCGATAACTAAACTCAATATTCATTAATTTAATTTATATATTATTCTGTGCAAAAAAATTACATTATAAATGTAGAGTATTTAAAAAAAATCACCCCTTCTATGGTCTTACTCATAAAAACGCACCCCTTCCCATTTATGCACATGCATGTTGTTTTGAATCCAAATTAAAGAAGTGTAATTATATTAAATACATTTTAAAATATTGTAATTTTCAATTGAAATTATATATATTTGGGGAATAATACACCATGTAATCTCTTCATGGTATTCTACCTCAAGGGGATAACTCCATTTATTTTACCCAGTGGATTTTTTAATATATATTCATCAAAATGTTATTATTTATGAACGGAAAAATGATAGATTTATATATTTTATAAAATAGTGAAAAAATATTGAAATTTACTTTATTCTAATTTTTTCACTCTATTCTACTCTTGAGAATGAGATTCTGCATCCATTCCCTATATTTTGGGTACACACATACTGCACATGATGTGACGGAAATTCTTGTATCATACATGAGATTATCAATATTTGAAACAGAGATATGTGTTTATGCTTAGCCTAGAAAATATATTACATGTAACTCTAAGGCATCTCAATGTCATGACCCACCAGTGTCCGAGTTGCAACTACCCCAATCCCACCTATAATAAGGCAGGGGATTGTGTCTATATAAAATAATGCATATCACAAGGATGGGTGAAATTATCCTAATTTTCCCATAAAAACGAACAATTAACCAACCCCGTATAATTCTAAAATATAAAAAAAACATATAACAAATCATTCAAAATATTATAATAAAAATATAATAATTTGATAGGGATTACTAGAATTCAGATAAAGAGGCTAAATACAATCCACCATATACTTGAAAATAATGATTCTCCCGCTGAGGATGGGACTATTATCAAATGAACCATTGGTATAAACCATATTAATTCTATGAAAACTATGATAAAACTATTCCTAATCCACTAGGAATTCTATAATAGAAGTGTCGTAAACATATGAAATGCCATATGTGGGGAGATCTCTTTTAGGGTTGAGTATAATAATACATACTAGGACACCCTTGAATCACTATGTATAAAGAATCAATATCATCCAACTCATCATAAGACATGTAAATGGTAATATAATACATAAATTAATACATTTATATATACTCAAAAAATAATTCTAATATCAATGGTCTAATCCACTTATATCTATATATCTGCTTTGAGACTTCACAGTAATGCTCGTCCAATATATCTCACTTTATAAACCTTGTTAACCTTAAAGGAACTCATCCTAGTGGTATCTCTCCCTTGGGAATCACAACTTTTATGGAATATCCCCACCATCCTGGAGGTCATAAAATTAATAAAACACACTGATCATGTCTACCAATGTATAACCAAATAGAAAAATGAGAGGTTAATCTGACATTTACACAACATTTGACTAATACCCCATCAGATTGAACATATGACGATTCAAAGAGAGGGTTTAATACTGAGGGATCAATAGGGGGACCCAATATCATACGAGAAAAATTATCTTATATTAATGATCAACACCCATTTTAAAATTGTTCATTTCATTAATGACCCATCCTAATGGGGACCCTACCTTGACTCTCTAAACCAGTAATTAATAGGCTAGGGCAGGTGACTACCACCGAGTAAGAATGTCACTTACATGGGAGTAGTTTGGCTATGTATTTGTACTCATGCACACATCATCAATCCATAAAATTCCATAACTTCAATACAACTATAACCCATTATTTCATAATTTAATCACACCACAATGGTATGGAAAGATATAAAGTAATGAAAAAAAGGAAAAATAATAATCCACAAAAAAATATCCTTAAAAAGTCAATCATTATATTTAAGAAAAAAACTACTATAAAAATACCATATGTAGACTCATTATTATATTCATTTTGAATAATTTTCATTGGGTATTGGATCATAGAAGTATTTTTTAAAAGGTATTCCTTATAAACAATATTTGAAAAGTGTGGGAAAATCCCATTATTGGGTGTGTATACAAATACCCATTATGACATCATGAAAAAACAAATAATTAAAAGGTATTACAGTCATATATATATATAGGTTTATGGATACATCATATATATCATGAATATCCAGATATACTCAATAAAGATACACAGTCTCAAAGAAAAAGTCACAATTGTAAAAATATCCCATGATTACATATAGAATAATAAATATTGAACTTGTTCAGGAGAAAAAATCCTTGAGTCTAACAGAATGGATGATGTCTATCTGAGTGGTATCCCTCATCTGTTCTAGTCATATTATGTATAAAATTATGTCCAAAAATATATGACACATTTATGAGGATCACCCTGAAGGCCATGTGGTATACCAAAAAATTAATCTGTAATAACCTTATATGTTGTGGATCAATTCTTATGTAGTATTGGAAATAAAGATACCACAATATCCTATAGGGGTATGAATATGACAGAAGAACTCACTCCATGCCTCATGTAAGGATTCCAATAACTATATCTAAGAGTTCATATTTAAGGGATCGATGATTTATGTGCTGGAGTAGATTCCATACTAACCCTCATAGAAATGATATGGGGAACATATCCTAACAAAATAATTTCTAGGAAATAGAGGAAAAGGGATCGAAGATAACATTTAAGGGTTACACAGGGTGTTTTAGTGTTACACGTTGGGTCCCTTTCACCTCGTTTCCTACTCCAATAAATATCATGTTCTCGTGTCCATTTATAAGAACACATCATTATACTACCCGTTTACTTCTTCATGTGTCCCTGTACATAGGTATGACCATGTATCCATGGCCTCTCTATGTTTGTATAGGGGTAAATGGTGTTCCCATGGCCATGTATTCTCATCCCTTCGTTTTATACACTATGAGGTACACATCTATCTCAGAAAATGTAACCACATGATGTGGGACAAGGTCACATTATATATCATCCTTATCCCTATCTTTATACCCTTGATATCTCTCTATGTTACCCTCATGCAATGTAATCAAGGATTACAAATCGTGTGGGTTTTGATTTTCTAGAAAACCTTGTTATTCTGCCCATGTGTGATCACATTGGTGCCTCCTCTAAATAATTATTTAATCTCACATAGAATTGTGGTTCAATCCTAGCTGAATATTTTCTTGATCCTTCTCCATGTTTCAAAAATATGTTATTACTATAAAACACCCACATCTATCATCTATGTTTTTTAATCTAATAATACTAGTAATGGGAATCCAATTACCAATGACTCACTACATCAATCTATCAGCACACTTCGATCATGTTTTTTTGAGCTTGGAACTCCAATTTCAAATCATTATACCCTAAAAATGGTTTGTAACATTCAATTTTCCAATGGAAATCAGGCCATGAGCGAAGGGGATTCACCATTTTTGAGCATAGGAAAAAGAGGTAAATGCACAACTGAAAACATTAGAATAGAACCTTGAACAATTCTCATGTTTTCCATGATGATTTTTTTAATGAAATTTAAAAATAAAAATAATCATATAGAAACATCCCCCAATAAATAACTTTAATAAAACCATCCAAAAAAATGAAAAATATTTGAATTTATCCATTAGAATATTGATTTGAGTTTTTCATTTATACAAAAATATTGATAAAAAAATAAATCAGAAAACATTATACATTGATATGGATAGATTTATAATGAAAAAATATCCTAAATCATTTTCATTGGAGAGATATGGAATACCATTTCACAATGATTGTTGACCAATGATCTATTTGACATTGGCCTACCTAAGATAGATCTTCTATCTCTCTCTCTAAGGATTATTCTACATCTATAGAATTTTGTGTATAACTTTGTAATTACATAATATCTATATTCTTATATATAATTTAGGTTATTATTTCAAAATATTAATAATATAACATTACATAATTATATAATTTATTTAATGCTCATGCTGAATTTTCCAGAAGTGACACAAGGAAAAAACATTATGTCAATCCTAGGGTAATACCCATGTTATTATCTCGAAGGTTCCCTTTTATTTTGAATCTAGGAATACTTTTAAATTTTATTCCATTTTTTTGGAAAACTGCATGTTTTTGGTTTATAATATATTTAATATATTTCAAGCATTTATTGTTACCACACCGAGCATCAAAATCACATGCCTTCTCATTGAATCATCTAAATATTATCCATACTATTTAAAAAACAATAAACACAAAATATGAGTTATTTTATTTTCCCTAACATGGTTTTTTATATATTGAAAATAAAAAATATGGTTGATATAATGATATGTGGTTATTGAGCATGAATTTGGCTCTCCCCATTCCATGTGCTCTCCTAGAGATTCATCTGCTTCCACTAGACCAGAACTAATAGAATCAATATGTAGAAAAAGCACCATATCCTATTGATCCGGAATATTCAAAGGGTAATCATAAAATATATCTCTATTCTAATGGTCCAGATCACCTTAGTGGATAATGTGCTAATGGTTATGTAAATAACTCTTTATTCGTGACACATGGAAGATCTTGTGTATTATTTAAAATTGTGGTGGTATACATATGTGGTATTCCACATCTATAACATTACATAGTATGTTGAAAGGGACGACGAAGCTTAGAGAGGGATTAATTCCCCATCCAAATATATATAATCCATGTTGAGGTAAAACCCATTAGAACACATTGAATCCCTAATTAAATTCTAATGACCTTTTTATCCTTTACAAACAAGTCATCTGATGGAACTGATTGGTACACATCTACATCTAAATGAGGTACAAAATATCAGTAGTTTCTCGCACAAACTCGGGGCCCATATGGGATAAATCGCTCGGTCCTAACCAAAAAAGTTTATACCTACAGGGCCACCATTACAAAAACCCAAATTGTGCCATATTAATGGTGTTATGGTAGGTGTTATCATATAAAAACTCCACCAGTGGTAGTTGATCCTCCAAACTATTTCCAAAGTCTTACTTGATAGGTTGTATCAGGTCCTCCGGTACCTGGATGATCCTCTTAGCCTTGTAATAAATTTTTGGAGAAACACTATGCTCAATCATAACTGAGTCCCAAAATCATCATATAATATCATCCATAATCATTATGTAATGTTTCCATCATGACCATAAATGACCATCAAGGGAATTCTATAGAGCCACACTATTTTAGGCAGATAAAGGCATCCCAATTTCTCAACTAAAATCTACTCTTCTATAGCTATCAAGTGGACTTCCTTGGTGAGCCATTCTATGATCACCTATATAGAATCATTCCCCTTGGGAGAACATGGTTATCCAGTCATTATGTAAATGTATATCACATCCCATATATATATTGGAAAATCATCGGCATGAGCTAAGTATGATGGATCATTCTCCACAACCTTCACAAACTAATACATGATGGTTCGATATACAAACTCTACGAATAGGACTTCATACCTAGCCACCAAAACAGACATCGGAGGTCCTGGTAAATATATTCCCCACATGGATGTGTTTCCAAATGATATGTGTGAAAATCTCTCAAAATCACTACACTCGTTGTCACCAGTACCATATTACATCCACTAAAAATAAATACATGCTCCACACCTTCATAGTATAAATCAAAAGAAATTTTAGTAAATAATTGAGTATATAGGGTTAAGTAGTGATAATTCTGGTGTTTTACATCACTGAACCACTATAAAATAAGCTGTTTGACAACCAACAACCTGAATTAAGATTCTCCATCACTGTCCACACAAGAGTCCTACAATGAGACCAATTTCTCTAATGCCGCATTCAGCATCTGCGATCAAGATCTGATGATGAGATAATCATCTAATGCATTATCATTCCAATGAGTATAGAGAGTCCCAAGGTCATAATGTTATATCAACTCTATCCATTTCTTATTTATAATGTGAATATCATTATAATAGATTATATGATTCTGACCATTATGTATAAAATATATAATTAACCACTAATTGATTAGGTAGTTTCACCACTTCTTTAATGGGAAGAATACTGCTGATAACTCAAGATCATTGGTAGCATAGATCGGCTCATGTGGTTCCAAATGACATTACCCATATGAAATCACCACCTTCCACTACATTAGAACATAACCATGTGTGGTCCATGATACATTTTAGAACTCCACCTCCATATGGATATACCGAGATCGGAGTTCTCATCAATCTTTTATTAAACTTTTAAAAATACACTTGGAACCTCTCCATCCACAAGAAAGAGTACCACAGTTGTGTCACTATTTTCATAGTTGATGATTTACTAGAAATATTATGCATAAATATCTAGTAATATCATTTCATCATATGGAATATCCATAAATTTATCACAGTCATGGCTGGGTCCCTTGGAAACACAACCACGAACTTTCTCAGGTCCACTACTACTCCATCTGTTATGGTAATATTTACTAGAAATTGGACCTCATAAATGAAAAACATGTACTTCAACAAAATTCCATAACGTTCGCCCTCTTGGATTACATCCAGAACCATCCCCATATGTCTTGTGTGCTCCTCCTCAGACACTGAGTACACTAGGATATCATCAATGAAGACAACCAGCATCAATACGAAAAAGGATTAAATATCCAATCAACAAGTCCTATAAACATTGTAGGGGATATTTTCATTACCAAGGGAATAAAAATGTACTCATTGTGACAAAATAAGGATTTGAATTCATTCTTCCAGACATCATTGTACTGTACTCATAACCAGTAAAAACATCATCTAAGGATTGCCTTCAAGAACCATCCTTCCCTTCTCAACTAATATAATTGTTCATCAATCCATGTTTGTAATTACATGTTATTTATGGTCCACTGGTTCATGTGCTGATAGTCCATAGTTATTTTAAAGATCCAATCATCTTTCAATTTTGAACAACAATAAGGCTATACAGGTTAAAACATAGGGTCAAACAAATCATTTTCTTTACAATTCCTCCATCTACACTCCCAATATAAGAATCATTACAAGAGACATCTGATAAACCCATGTAGATATTAGTACCGTCTTTGGGTGTAAATTAGTGTAGAAGTCTATCTATCGGTGGGTGTTTAGCCTATAAAATCTATAGGGAAGACACCCTCATACTCATAAACTACAATGGGGAACTGAAAAATCATAAAATCTATTGTATGAATCATCATGTCAGACAAATGATGATTAATTAGATGAAACTTCTTATTCATTTGTAAATCCGGTGTTTTGTGGGTTTTTGTGTCAACTAAAAAGATAAACAATATCCCATTACTGTAGACAAACAAGGTCCTCCACTTGAAATAGTCAATTTCATTAAGAACTGTAGATAAGTAGTTTAACCCTGAGATGAAATCATACGACCTCATCACTGTTACTTTGGTATCCAAACCGTGACCATCACCCAAAATAGTCAGGTCACACAACCTGAACATATTTGTTATAATTGAGTCATCTCTTGTAAGAGTATTCAAACACAAGGGTCGAGACAACATATCAACCAGAATCTCCAAGTCCTAAACCAAAAAGGTGGATATAATGAAATTCCTTTCACATGTGTACATTTGTACTAATTATAAGGTTTAAAGGACATATATAATATTTAAAATCATTTATGGAACCTTTGGGTCATATACCTTGACCACCTGCTATTTCCCCCACTCTTATACTTCTGCTCTTTGAGCCATGTAAAGACCACCTAGGGGTTGTGGTGGTTACAAGTAAAATCGTTTACTACATCCATCTACTCTCTCAACCCTTATTCCATGTCTTCTACCCTATATTCATCTATTCTACGTTTTTATTTCTCCCATGGTCGACAATCCACAATATCTTATTTCACCATATGGTAGGTCGGGCAATCTAAAATATGATGTCACAAAGCATCACATGGGTACCACATCTACTCTGTTAGATTAATTGACTGATCCTGTGAGCCATTCAATATATAATATCTATCTTGGCACATCCCCTTGATAAATCTCAAATGTGTTTTCACTAATACTATCCCACGATCCCAACTTCTTATGTCTCCAATTTTATTGGCCCACTATCGGCAACCCATTTTTGTGTTTGAGGAGCCAAGTAACGCTAAACCAACAAATCTCACTCTAGTACCCTATCATATGTAGAAATATATAGAGGTAAAATATTGGCCCAGATATATCGACACAATCATCAATAAATTCTATAATTAGAAAATAATTAATCTTGATCAATATCCATTGAGTACCCGGATTGGTTGGTGAACCATGATGAATACTCACCTACTGTTGTGTTTCCTGATTTGACATGCACAAGCTCATGGATACGTACAACCCTCCACATAGATATAGAGAACTCCTCGATGAAAGGGAACTCAAACAGTGACCATGATAGAGTCTCATCATCATAGTACTAGGTTAGTAACCTCCACCATCATCCAATTGTTCAATAGAGAAGGTTTTTCACTAGGATAACCATGTTATCTTCTAGAGTCATGAAAAAAATGAAAAGATTCAGTCACAAACTCAATATATTCCTTAGAATCTTCTGGTTTAGGATTCTCCTTAGGACATGAGGGGTTTATATTATGGAAACTCATGAAGTGTTATCTATCTACTAACCTAATGTTATATTACCCCAACTACAATCTACTATTCTTATGGTGGGGACAAACATGATGCACAAATTAGAGTTAACACATCTACAATTTGTCCTTGTATCTAAGCCTCGTTAATTAGGGGATCATCCTCATGATATTAATGTTGACTCCTCTCTTTTATATGCAACAGAGGCATCCTGAAATAAATAATATGTTCCATAGTTAAGGATTATGTCTGGGTAGTTGAATCAAGATTGAATTCATAACTACAACCCATTACTATATGATGTCCACCAAATTATTTTGCTAACAACTATTTCTCTAATTACTAAGACAAAAAGGAGGTGAGTACATTCATGGTGTATGGATATGTCTGCCGATGAACCAACAATGGGGTACCTTTTCTAAAATATGAACATAAAATATATAACAATGTTTTCACAATCCATGCTTACTAACTCTGGTTCAATGGTTTAACTGACTGCTTTGATGCAACAATATCATGATTTGTCTTAATGTTTCCTATTTAATGAATCCCCATTCCCATCTCTAATAGGACTGGGGATGGAGACTAGCACCGAATATTAATATCACATACTTGAGATTCCATATAATATGTACCCTCATACACACACACACATTCCTTCACGTAATATGTGGAAATATAAAATCAACTGAAAAACCATTCATGCATACAACTAATTCCAAAAACTCAAGTATGGAATGAGGGATTATAACATATATTGGTCAATATAATATCCCCTTCAAAGGAGTTTGAACATATGTTCAACATGGCGGTATAGATTGGTACTATCATCAATATTACACAACAACAAACCATGGTCAATCTAGTATCAATAAGCACTAGCATGTCCTGGTCCATGTGTGACTCTTTCAAAAGGCTATTTCTGCTCACAATAATTGAAACATACAGGAATGTATTATTCAATTGTGAGTGTAACCATCCCTAGTAGCATAGTGTGAAACAAAAATGAATACTAAAAATGTAAAACAGTCAGCTCTACACATGTATATATCTACAAAAAAATATAAAAATAATATCTAGATATATATAACAAAGACACACATTCCCACAGGTAAAGTAACAACTATAATACCACCACAGTATTCTAGCTCCAAAATTCCATAGTAAAATTATATGTGGAAATAAACCACAAGATTATGATTGCATGAAGGCCATTTATTCGAGAGGTAGAGATTTCCAGGTCTCATTACTTGAAATATACTGTAAAGCTTAAAGAGAAAAAATACATAGTTTAGGATCAACCCCAAGTCCATTAGGAGTATGAAAAAATTAATCCAGAAGAGCTTGTTGTGTAGAGGATCGACATCCACATAGTGTTTTTAGAGCAATACCACAAACTCTACCAAGTGGACAAAAATGATAGACTATCTCGCTCTAGGCCTCATGGAATGATTCCAAAATCTCTATTAAATAACAATGGTTAAAGGGATTTTTATCCTATGTTTATGAGGGAACTCAATACAATCAACTAGTCAAAGGATAAGGAGAATGTACCCTAAAAATATTTTCCATGATACATAGGATGAGGGATCCATGCTATCATTTTAGGGTTAAATGATGTGTTGTAAGGCTACACGCTATTCCCATTGACCTTAAGTCATTCATGTGTAAATGGATTTTTTTCCTCATGTATAAGTACACAGTGTGACTCTATCTATGTACCTCATCACCAATCCATGTACATGGATATACCTGTGTGGCATTGGTCTGGAATTTTTGGTGAAGAATTACATGGCATGACGATGGTCATCTACTCTATTCTTGTGTATGTGTATCCTCTAAGTTACACTCTGAGCTCAATAAATAGGACCATATAATATATTACAATACAACATGTAGTGTGATACTCATATCCCCCCCCCCAATCTGTAGCTGCCACAAGGATGGCCCCACAGACCGTGTATTCCTATACTACACACCATGTGGATCGGGGTTTTCCATCAACCTCCGTTTTTTCATTTGTTTTCTCTTGAGATACCTCTACCTAAAAATGTATCCTCAATATTTATATGAATTATGTATCTATCCCCACAAAAAAGTTTCTTTATCAATCACTAGAATTCAATCATTCGATTTACATGTAAACTGTATATGTTTATCATATGTGGTCATATGTTCAAAACACCATAATGAGGTACCAAATCCCTTTGAGTCACTATCTTTTTTCATCACATCACCACATTCATTCCATACTAATCTCTAATATCTATTTTATAATCCTTTTACTAAGAAATATTTTCGAACAATTATTTTTCTAGTAAACATCAAACTGTGAGTCAAAGGGAATTAATATCAATGAATGGATAAATGGGGGGAAATACACAAACAAAAAATATGTGGAATGGACCTTGTCTAATTTTTCCCCAATCATTCTATAATAGAATTAAATTGATAAATTAAAATAATCACAAACATAATTCTCCCAATAAATCACCTTAATAATACTATCTAAAAAATGATTGATCTGTGGATTAATTCATTATTCATTGGATTCAAATTCATCATAGGAAAAAAATATTTTCAACAAACCAAATCATTAATCATCTTGCTTCTATATGTATTGATCAATAATGATTTATGAGATTACATCATTTTCGTTTAAGACATTCAGAATCCTGTATCACACTGATCATAAATCCATGCTCCAATCAATGATTTCATGAAATAGATCTCCCAACTCTCACTATAAGGTTTCTCCAATGGCTATAAGGTTATTATTCTAACACCAGACATCCATCAAAGATGTATTCCTATAGATGATCCTGGTTTCTACATCAATGGATTAATAAATTAATTTCAATTAATTTTTTTTCTAATTTTATACTCCTGCCAAATTTTTCACAAAGACCCTAAACTAAAAAGTGTTATTCTGTTTCTAGGGTAAAACATAAATTATGAATGGATTGGTGCACTTGGACTTATGATCAGAGAAACCATTTATATTTTTTTAGACTATTTCAGGAAAATTGTTTCAGCTTAATATTTAATATATCATATATATTTAATTAACTTGGAACTTTTATTCCAAGAACACGAAGCTTAAAATAATACATTACCTTGTAGAATGGTCTCGAAAGTAATATATAAAATATCCAATAATAATAAATGAAAAATATGATTGATTAAAATTAAAATTATAAAAAAATGTTTCTAAGGAAATAATAAATACATGTGTATTGATCTGGGTCCTTCAAAGAGATACATAATCCATGATGCTAAGATATCTATCAATGTGGACGGAGGTAACTCATTCTAAAATAGTGGATTTATCCCAAAAACACTGATCACTATGAATATATTGTGGTTTCACACTCTATGATGTGAATTTAATGGCACATTAAAACCTCATCTGAATGAAACAATGGAACACCCATAACTGATATGGGTATAAAAAATATCAATCAATCTTAACAAGAGAAGGAACTAAAATTAAAGATTAATCCAAAGTACCCATAAAGAATAAACAGTGTGTCCCTAGGGGTCCTTTTTGTGTCTCAATAAGCATAAAACATCTCATTTTTTAAGAAAATAATTCATTCAATTTTCTATAATGCATAGTGTATCTTAGAGGATCAGGGTTTGAAGTTGTCAAGGATGGAAATCGGTGTCTAGTGTACCCATTCCCATGTAATTTATATGTAAATGGAATGTGGCACAACAAACATTTAATCTTGGGGCATCTGATCATCTATACATGTACTCCTTGATTGCGATGAATATGTTTGATTAGGGTCAAATTATATGTGAAATGTGTCACAAAACCTTTGATACTTATCTCTATGTAGAAACCTTAGTGTCACTGAAAAGGTACCCAATGGTGTGTGATCATATGACATCACACCATGTAGACCATAATTTTAGAAAAATTCATAAAATTTCATGCTCATTCATCTAGGCAATCTAAATCCACAAAATCTATTAAAAATTAATCCACAGTTCAAAAGATGGGGTTGACTAATCCCATTCACTAGCACATGCAATATTCCTTCGATATTTATCCTTTTGTAACCACGTAACTTTTCTCCACATTGTCGGTGCATTAAAAATCCATGAAAAAACACTCTATATATGTACATGAATCTGTTAACTTATCCCTATATTGGAACTATGAAACCATAGACACATCCCATATTCTTGGTACCAATCTGTTACACTAATGATCACATTTTAATGGTTGTTCACAATGTAATCATTGAATCATAGACCAAAGTCATGTGTAATGATTAACACACATTAAATGATTATAGAAACCATATAACACAATATAAGAAACACTCCATGCACATTTTTTTTTGTTTTAATCGATCCATATACATTAGAATGAGAATTAATATCCAATAATGAACAATAAATAAAAATTATCACTCAAATCCTAGATATAAAATCCCATTCCCATGAAAATGACCGATTCAAAAATCAATCCATGATTCAATGGATTCGAATTCTCAATTTGGATCAGATGAATATGAAGGGATCATATGTCATTATCAGTGGAATGATACAAAATCTTTTCTACATAATGGTCATCCATCCAATATCTAGTCATTGTTCATATGAGAATCACCATCCAATACTCACTTCTAAAATATCTAGGGTTATACAAAGAACCCCTAGATTATTAATTATAATATTATGTATACATTCTTTTTTTCATAGAGAAATTTTTTTTAAAAAAATAAAAAATTTACTTCTTTAATAAATTTTCAACAACTATTCATACCATATCGTCTAATTCATTCCATAGTTAGGTCACTTATAGTGTAAAATCCATGCTCTTAACTCTATTTGTGTCGCTGATTTCATATTTGACCCTCTGTTGGGATGTTATTCTCATATTTTAGGAAATATACAAACATGTGAAATTAGTATATTTAATACAATCCAAACATCAATTCCCATACCAATAAAACTCAAAATCATTCACTATCATTTCGTCAAATGCTATAGATATTCTAAAAAAAATTCTACCATTTTACATGGATAAAATAATAAAATTAAATTATTCCCTCATTCATCTTTTCTAATCCCCAAAAAGAATATGGTTAACAAGCAGTTTGGGATACTCAGCTCCCAACTATGTCACCCACTTTCATAAGATCACCCAAATGGTTTACGTGTTATCAACAAACATGAATATAATGAAATTTTTTTCCCATAAAGTGTCATTATCTAAATGATTTCAATTTTTTTAGGTTATTGAAAATGGAATCTCTAGACTCATGCCCTATCTTACACAAGTTGTAATAATATAGTCATTCGTACTCAAACCTCTTCATCTAGATCATGTAGAGAATAATAATCAATCTGATAATATTTTCTTCATTGTGTTAATCGGTACTCTGTAATACTATCTTATAACATCTATAGAAAATTAAGGGGTATATTAACCCCAAAGATAGCCTATCACATTGAGTAATAGTATATTCTTATAGAAGTTTATATTCCAAGTTTATTTTTCTTTAAATAACTACCAAAATTTACCAAGTAGTCTACATCATCCACTTGTTGAATTTAACCTTTATAATGATCACTAGAATCCCAATATGGAACCAATGGTTGTTACCCACTATATCTTACCTGTATAACAATTTCTAGTAATGTATGTCATGAATTTCATCAAAAGGCTCTAATGTTGTAGAGGAGTGGTATTTACTATGACTCAAAAAACTCTCTTAATGTTATATGATCATCATAGCTATGACTGAAAACCAACATGTGAACCTAAATCATGATTTATAGATCAAAATTTGTTAACTAACCTTGAAAACTAACTACTGTAAGACATTTTTATCAACTGAAACCAATTCCCAATATTTTTCAGGTTTATCCTCCCAAATTTTGTGGTAAAGTATCCCTCAATTTCTAATATGATTGTCAAGGTAATTCCATGATCTATAATAACTTAAACATTTATAGGAATCCCAAACTATATACAAATATAAATTGTTCATCACCCATATATAGGTTATCCAAAAACAAATTTATCTTCATAACACTATAAAACTACCCCAGATTCTACACCCATGCAATGGGATCCATGTACATCTTTATATCTACTAGATGTACTTATTTGAGAAAACTGCAACCATAGAACTACCTTCCACAATGTGGATAGTGTCACCTCCTTAACATACTTGAGATAATCAAATTTCCTATATGGATTATCTATCTAAAACATTTCTAGTGTATATATAGTAACATAATATCTTTCATTTGTTATCCAATTATTTCACATCTATGTATCTATATTGAAATGGAGTTTTGAAAACATAAAATCAGAGTTAATACTCTCTATCCCGAAGTGTCTCTCATCCTAAAATGTGGAAACCATGTACACATTATTTCCAAAAAACAAGAATACAATTTAGTTATCAAAATGTTTGTAGGAACTAGTCAATTAGTATCAGGTTCTGATATGGTATTCTACTCTCCAAGGGTATCATCATTAAATTCAAACAACCTTTGTATATTTGGAGATCCACTTCTTGAATATTATTCTCTTATACCATATTTGGTGATAAACTGTCTCAAGATAAAACTCTAAGAGTTTCTTAGTAATGGTCCAATATTTAATGAATATAATGATTCTCATGATTGGTTAGTTTCTCACATGTCATTTGGTTCATGTGAAACCATTCCACAGCCATTGGAATTCACATATCTACCTCCTGGGATAACCGATATATGGATTCCATGGATTACGTAGTCATTATTGTGAACTCCCTTCTCCGCAAATAATTTTAAATGAGTCTCCAAAACACATTATTACAAAGGATATCCAAATATGTTGGTACAGATATCAGGTCATTCCATGTAAATTTCCATGCAAAAACTCACAATTAGAAGGTGAAATTACTACGTACTCATGATGGATTCCCTCATACTCCGTTATAATTTTACGAAACTGAGATATCAAGAACTCATCTACTTGAATGGTAGTTTTAAAAAAACATTTAAATAATAGGGTTAACACCTTTAAATTAACTCATCCTAATTTTATTAGGATCACTAATTTTTCAAATGAGGAAAACTCTATCCCATGAAACCTGAATCACGTAAAATATCGATAGTGTAAGAAAATGAGCTTCGATTATAGGGAAATAGTCTATACTATGGAAAAAATTATAGTCTCCCACATCCATGATGAAAATATTCTATGTGATGATTAATGTAATCTCAATGTCTATTTACACTTTTTCATGAACTGTGAAACCACTAATAATCTCTGTAAGAGCCACAGACACCAGGGATGAGAGAAAAGGATCCCCTGGAATCACATAGTCTCAAACATGGTAATTTCAAAGGTATAGGTTCCCCATGTAACAATGTGAGTATGGTGACTTGGGTAGTAATTAAATATGTCATAAAATGATTTAGAATTGATGAAAAAGTGTTCTTCTACTTCTCAAAACTCATCATTTCCTACTCCCACATGTTTACCAGAACTAAGGATTCCTTTGAATCCTTAACATAAAAATTTTTTCAAATAGAAAATTCATATAAAATCATCACCCACACTTAAACTCTATCTAAATTGGGTAACAATGACTCACACATATGGTATTGGATCACACCTCAAGAATGATTCTATGTCGGGGAATTTTCCAACTTATTTTTGTTTCCATTTTTATGAAAAAATTACCCAAGAAGGGCCCTACCAATGACCTGAAACCAGATTTAAAATAACACATAATTGGATAAAATGATTTTCTTCTAAGTGTTTATAATAGTACTATAACAAGAAAATATGGGACACCGAATGTAATTCATAATGAACATGGAGCCTCCATGTAATGAACCTCTATTTCCTAGGGCTATCCAATATTATGTCTACGAACTTCCTGATCCTAAAGGGGTCCATATAGGGGATAATGTATTATCATTGAAACCATGTTCCTTCCAATTCCATGTACTCCAACAACTCTTCTTCCACATCGGCCACCCAAAATAGCTCCTTTCTTTAACTATAGCTGCTACCTTTGAGGTTCATCGAACATCTCCCCATC
Organism: Viscum album; assembly: GCA_963277665.1. NCBI lineage: Eukaryota > Viridiplantae > Streptophyta > Magnoliopsida > Santalales > Viscaceae > Viscum > Viscum album. The sequence continues at coordinate 574,276,297 of OY728160.1, forward strand.
TAATGTACAATGGGATGGAAAATCCTACCTAAATTCTCTTCTATTATTATAATAATTTGAATTTCTCAACCTCGGATAACTACTTTATCTCTGATATCTCTGATGAACCCACCTGGTTTGTTATTTTCGTCACATAATTTCTAATAGTTACTCCAACAGACCCTTCATCATAGAAGATTTAGTTCTTGAAATCTCACGATATGTGTTAAACCCCTACACATCATCATCAATAATAAATAGAGACATCCATGTATTTGTAGGACAATCCCCATCCACTATAATCATAGAATGGGCTTTATGTGCTACTCAACAGGTGGATGCTTTACTAGACTTCCACTCAGAAGGATTCATTCCTCATGACTAGGTCCCTCCATGACCATCTCATTAATTTTATAGAAAAACTCTCAATTAATCATTAAATACATTTATAGATGTTGTCATTAATATATCCTAAAATAAGACAATAAATACCACATTAAATGAGTATATATGGTGAACTAACCCATGTAGGACATTGAAACAATTAAACATTCATATATGATAAATTTACCTAGCTTTTCCCTATAACTAAGGCCTATATATCCTATGTCAATAAAAAGGTTATCAAGGTACAAGTGAAGGGACTTGTCTTGCCACACCGACACTAGACATCCAATACCATAGTCCATACATGAAACACTCAATCAATATTCCCTAGTTCCGAAACCAAACATCATAGCTAGGAAAAATAAACTATAAAATATGATGCTAAACCAAAGATGTTTCATTAAACATTAGGCTAGAAAACCCTCAGATACCATTCTATCATGAAATCTCCCAATGGGGTATATGCCAATTATACGCCAATCTTACCACTAATAGATTAAGGGATAATGACTAGTTCCATGAAGTCATATTACATATATGGTAGGAGTTATCATAACATAGATTTATGAACTCAAAAAATCATCAAAATAATATTATTTTGAATCTTATAGAAACATAGAAAAATTCCCAAACACACTAGTAATTCCAAAATATGTGTACAAAATAATGTACTAGAAATCATAAAAGGGGCATAATATAATCCCACACAAAACTAGAAAATATGGTATGAAATTATCATGAGAGGAAAACTATCTAATGAAAATATAATATAAAACTCATTATAACTAGACGAAATAATATGAAATCCCTTATTCTTTATTACATAACATTTCATTACATTGTATAAAAAGGTTATATTTCACTGTTTATTTTCATAAAAATAAGGTACAAAATATAAAAAAACATAAAACATTATTCAATATACAAATAAAAAACATATTCATGGGTTTACCCAAATTTACATTAACATCATATCATAACATAGAGATATACATCAATGTAAAATTTAGAGGATGAATACGAGTAAAGGATTAGTAATGAGAAACATTTAGCTTTTGATCTTGAGATATAGTAATTAGAACATGAGGCTAACCAATAAGGCATGATTTATAGGAATTTCATAAAAATAAGAGCAAAAATCCTAAAATGGAAATGTAGATATTACAATGAAATGATACATTCATAATCCAATCACCATGGTGCCATAAATGAAAATATACAATGTTATTCACCATGTTATCTTAAAACAAATTCACCATTAAGGATTAAATTCATTACCCAATGCATTAAATCATTATCATTGGGCACCCATCATGTTTCTTAATTAATGTGTCCCACATAGATTATAACAAAACATTTCATAAATAACCTATATAGAATAAAGAATGGGTTTCTTATCAATATTAATATATTTGAAAAGTTATTAATGAAATAATCAATATGTCATTTTTAACCCCTGAAAAATGGATATGGATATATTATATGATAATACCAAAATAAATTGAATAATTTTTATATGTAGATGAATTCCCCTATAAAAAATAATGGTTTGGGTATTAAATAAAACAAAATAAAATAAACTTTCTTAGATATAGAGAGAAATTTGTGTAGTATATTCTATAACATGACAAGTATAAAACACAGTTATATAAAAATGAGAATGGGGGGAATGTCCTAACATTAAAAAAAGAAAAATATTATTTTAATGCGATAATATAATGCGTAATAATGATATTAGTTTAGTAATTTGAGTACATACCAAAAAAAGAGAAGATGAATGGAAAAATAAGTGAACATTTTTTCAAAAAATGTTGTGTTGTTTAAAAAACGAGGCGATAAAACCTTGGGGGATTGAAGAAAACTTATTGGGACTCTGTGGGAGGAAACACAATATAAATTCAATGAGTAATTATTGGTAGTAAAGTGTAGAGTTTAAATGGTTGGGTATTTATACTAAAAGTGAATGATTTCTATAATAATTTCCAAATATATGTCATGGAAAACAAGGATGGAAAATATTATAAACCCTTGTATTAGCAATTATATTCTCCCATGGTTATGGACATTTGAGACAAATTTTAATCTAACATAATCCATAACAATTTAACATCATATTTATTACTTATTCTTTCATGTGAATGTGAATAATTGACAATGCAATGTTTTTAAATTGAAACATTACTCATGAAAATTTTAAAAGTCAGTTATAGTGTTAAAAATATATTAAATATATTAAAAAATTTAAAATACGTAAAATGAAATGATTTAGGATAGGTATTATGTTTAATTAATTGTAAAATAATTATGACATAAATAGGATGTAATAAAATATACTGAAATCCTAAAATTGTACTATTTACAAAAATAAATTCTAGGTAAATTTTCATAAATTAAATATAATATAATTTCTCCCTGATGATTTCAAATATGATATTAATTTTATCAATAAAATTATGTTAATATTATAATTTTATATTTTAAAAATAAAAAAACTAATTTATTTTAAAATAATAGTTTTAATGAATAGTTTAATTTCCAAAACATAAAAAAATATCTGGAGGTCATTATAAATTTATTATAGAATTTAGCATTTAAATAAAAGTATTTCAAAATACCATATCATTATATGAAATACTTGACAAAATAACATTTTTTTATAAAAATTTAATATATTTTATTGAAATATAGAAGTATGTATTATTTTCACCCAAAAATAATATTATCCTATTCATCTCAATTAAATATATATGTTATGAAGAATAAATATTCTGAAGAGGAGTTTATAAAAAAAATATTTTTACAATGTAATTTACCCTAATGTATGGAAACATCACCCTATATTACACTTATATATTACCTAAGGTAAAGGTGTGTAATGATCGTTTTTTCCGGTGGTTGTTTGGATTACAATGATATAGTGGTAATATCTATTAAAATAAACACCTATCATTGGTGACTTCATTCAAACATAAATTCTGGAATCTCAAATTGGGATTGGTGAAGGGAAAACCCTTATGATGATACCCCCTCACATGTTTGGACCAATGGTAATCCAACGACATAACTCTAATATTTGAGTCCATCAATTATATATTATGTATCATTTACCATTTTCCATTAATACTTATAAAAAAATAATTATAACAATAAAACTATCTAACACATCTAGAGTTTCCAATTATAACACTAAAAACACTCATATTTAGCAATTTTAATATGAAAATTGAATACCAACGACCACATTTCACTATATACACTATAAATAATACTTTATTTATTCACTCAAAATTCACCACAATTTCATTAATGTTTTTATTATCATTTTCATAAGACACGGATTTTTTTACTGATATTTTTATTCCAATTTTATTTGTATTGGGAGAAATTATTCTAGTAGAATTACTAGATAAATACAATCACATTTAAGTTAATTTTTTTTATATTTTTTCAAATTGAATTATATGTCATTTTAATTTGTTTCACGGATGACTATTGTAATAATCATTGATAATTATAAATATTTGTTGGATTCTATTATTATGTATGAATATAATATTATATTATATAAAAATAATTTATTTTGGAAAAAAATATCATTTAAAATGATTGGGTCATTACATTCTTCCACCATTAATAAATTTCATACTCCAAATTTTAACCCATTTTCTGGGTTGAGAATAGTTGAGGTTATTTTTACCTCATTGTCTCACATGGATCCCACATCACTTCATCATATTTATCGATACTCTAGAAAATTTTTTGTGGTGGTTATTGTTTTTGTGTATAACTTTTTCTATATTATCCATGATCTCTACTGGTAGCTCATCATAAACAAGTTCATGTTCTGTTATTACCAACTCTAGATTTAGTACATGTGAGGGATCATGTACGTACATACTCAAGAGAGATACGTGGAATACATAATGATCTTGACCTTTTTTGGGATTATGTACTAGCTAATATCACTCATATAAAATGTGATCATGGGTTTCAAAGGGTACAATGTACCTTGGAAAAAGATTCACTTTATTTCCAAATTGTATGACTCTCTTCCATGGTGATATTTGAAGGAAAAAAATTTCCCAAACATCAAACTCAATTTCATTTCAAGGGGTTTTAGTATATATCATCTTCCTACTCTAAGAATTCTTTATATGTTTTATGATGGAATTAACCTTTAATATCATCTCTTATACCAAATCATTACCAATCAATTTTCTCCCACCAACAACATCCTAACAAGTAGGAGTTCTACATCACTATCCATTGAGAGCATTATGTTGTGCCATTTTATTAATTTTGTGGAAGTTGTTATTATATTGGAACACACACAAGATATGTTTTGGATCCCATTAAGCTTTATATTCCATTGAGAATGTTCTCACTATAAACTCGAGTGTCTTAATATTCCATTCAGACTTTCCATTAGTTTGGGGTGACAACCGACAATGAAATTCTATTCAATGATCAAAGAAATATAGAGACTTATACATAATTAAATATAAACCATTGATCCATATCCTAAATGATAGTTGTGGAACCTTGTGATACCGAAAAACATTCTATACATGTATATTGGCATGTTTGGGAAGAGAATGGACACCCCAATTAGTGATTATATTGTAACTTTTAGTGATATGATCCACTATAACCCCTATCACATTATTTCCCTGGATTTTTCATTTATGGGTAATGATTATTTCTATAGTTATATTCTCTGAAATCGATTTTGGTATGGTCACTGGTTGCAATACCACTTTAGAAAGTTTCCACTCTACCATCATGTGCTGATATACCATGTTCGTTGAATGTAGTTATTAATCACCCTTTTCATATTATCCCACCAATAATGATAATGAAGATCACTATCCATTTTATTAATACTAATATATATATAGAATTTATATTGATGAGATTTATTTATATGTTCATTATTTTTCTATAGAATAAGAGTGATACATAACCTTGATATGAAATTTAAATACAGGTCATTGAATAATATTGAACTCAAGATACAACACATTATTTATAACCTCAATGATATTTTTTAATAATGTATATTCTCATTGAGAAATATTATCCTTCAATAGTTATGAAAGTTTATAAATAATTTGGGATATGGTTGATGAAGTGCCTTTTTTTAAAATTCTAATGTTCATATTTACATGGTTCGTAACCAAATTATCTCATGAAATCCTCACAATTATATCACAATTTAGTCTTTTCTAATTTATGTATAAGTAACTCTAAATTATGTTTCAGGGTGACACATAATTGAACAGTCATAAACTATATGATGTTCCTACTATCTCCGGCATCTCACATTTAATTCCATTTTCATGAATGTAAACGAAAAAATATTTTGGTCTGTGTATCTATCACACTTCTCACCATAAATATTGTCCCTATAAATTTTTAGAGATAAAATAAATAAATCTATATCCATTTCATGCATAGGATAAAAATTCCCAATATTATTTTACAATAAGGATTTATAATAAATAATATTTTCATTTTTTATTAGGACACACCAATGAGATTTAAAGATGAATCTATATTGATATAGAATGTTTCATCGATAGTTGGTCAAGTTAGAAAAAGTGAAAAACCCAATCTATTTATCAGATCTTGGAAACATTTATTTAAATCTTTTTTCCAGATGAACATTTCCACTTATAGTGTTAACATGGTTAGTGGATTAGAATATTATTAATTTTTTCACAAAAATTATATAATATAAAGATAAACTATAGAGTTTATATATCTTAATTTTTATTATAGGATGAGGCCACACATATATATCATTTTTCATAAGAGGGTCAATTGAGATTCCTTTATTGCAAAAAATGTTTCCTGAGAAATCAAATTTTTTAAACCAGATTCATATTTACATAATTTTCCATAAACATTATATTTCCTCAAATTTCCTATGATAAACCCCATATTGTCCTCATCATCCTCATGAATTTTATATTATATATTAATGTAATCAATAAAAACAACCACAAATTTGTCAAGTTTTACATAAAATCACAATACATCGAATCGATAAATATAACACCACGAATAGTCAAGCTGACGGGCCTAACAACAAACACATAATTTCCAAATCATGTTCATATTGTAGCATTTATGATATTTAATTTATTGACCCTCAATTAATGATACCCAGATTGGATGTCAATCTTGGTGAAGAATTCAGACCCACAAAGTTGGTCAAATAAATCCTGAATTCATGGAATTGGGAACTTGATCTTTATTTTGACCCTATAGAGTTCTCTAAAATCAATGAATATCCACATTGATCGATCCTTCTTCTTCACAAAGAGATTATATTCTCTCGAAGGAGGCACACTTTGTTGGATAAATAACTTATCAAAAATATGTTTATATAGTTTGTTTAATTCCTCTAAATCAATATTTTTTATTCTATATGTGTTCTTTGATATCCTCTTGGATTGGGTTATGAGTTCAATGGAAAACTGTACCTCTCTTTATGGGGGAGTTCCATGTAACACTGCTAGAAATAAATTAATGTATACTTGATTTATAAAAACATTATCTATATATATTCACTCAATTTATTTTTTATATTATCTGATCATCTCAATAAATAAGGATGTCTTCAAAGAAAATCATAGGTCGGTATATCTCTCATTTGAAAATGACTATAAGTTGTCCATTATTGACTACTAAAATTTCATTTCATCTATAGATGATCATAATATTATATATTTAGAGAAATTATTTCCCTAGTATATTGTTGAATTCCATGATGGGAATGACTAATATAATTTTGATGATATTGTAGTCACACATGATAATACAATAGTTTATATATACTTTTCAAGTTAGGAGAATTCCTACTGGAGTATTTACTTATAAATAAACTTCTGTTAGATTAGGGATTTATTATATATTTATTGAAAACATGGATGAAATAATGGAATTCATAGACCTATAATGAGATAATTCATTTATATGATTTGAGATAATAATTATTGTACCTTCAACAGAATCATTCAGGGCCTCCAATTAAGTATTTATGATAAAAAATTCTTGACCTTGCTTTATTGGACTATGATGTGGATGTTGGTGTTTTTCCATAAATTTTTCAACTAATATTTTAATTAATTAGAAAAGTTCCAAATAATTTTACTCATGAATAATTGAACTTCTAATTTTTCTAGTACTATATTCCCTTTATTAACAGTGTTGAGGAGTTAAGGCTTCACCTCACCATGATATTTTTGGGTAATTTTCCTATATAACTCCCACAATTAGAACATTATATTCCAAATAAATAATTTCAAAATATTCTTCATCCAGCTTTTGATGAACCTTGGAAGTTGAAATTTATTTCCTCTTCTTCCATGATTAGTGATTTTCAGAGAGTTTGGATCAATTTCATTCATCGTCTCATTAAGGAAATGTGTCCAATTAATCTCTCCAAGCACCAATTCATCCATCGTAGAACTCTTCACTATCTCCTCATTACATTTATAGACTCACCTGGAATTGGTCAGTAATATATAGGGTCTGTGTCAATGAATTAATATGTCATCCTTTCCCTTTGAATACATAATGATGTTATTGGTGTATGGAGCATCTCTTGCAATTTTTATCTCATTTCATCCCAAATACTATTTTTTCATCTAGATGAGTTTGAAAAATTCCTCTTCTATTTTCATTTTCATCTAATGCGGGATTTATTTGTTGAAAAATATTCCCCTAACCTCATACCAACCAATAACATTGATCTACCTACATGGATTCATGTTATTAGTTAGTTTTCACCACTGATCATCTTTTATTTTTAAGAAGTATACTACCAGGGTGACATTCCATATCAACAAACATCTTTGTATATAAAATATCATTTCTATAGAGCTTCTCCATTTTCATCAATATTTGGGTTAGTAGATCCCATGAATGATTGGGGTCATTAATGGATAAAGGGAACAATGGAATGTTATTCCCTTTCAGGTGAATTTAGTGTCTCAACTTGATTCAAGATATTATTCATAACTTTTGATAGTTAACTAGTCATCCTCGTGATGTTTTCTATTCAATATTCCATTTTATGCCCTTACGGGAACCATCCATTTCACTCATATTTATATTGTTCCGTGTATTTTAGGCTATTTTTCTAAAAGAAGAATCCCTTTGTGGAAAACATGTCACTTTTTTGAATATTTTGATTATAAAGACATTTTATATTGTAAAAAATCATGTTTAAAAATGTTATTAGTATCCTCTAATGACAGTTACATTTTCATTATATCCATTATAATGGCTTATAAAAATATTGATATTAACCAAACATATCCCCTAAGAGTGTCAAAATAAGAGAGAAGAAAGAAAAACTATCGTGCATAAGTTCTTGTTCGATTCAATCATGAAGAGTTGTTTTCATTTGTTAACCCATGGTATATCTATCCCAAATCCACAGTCACATGTCCCTTTCCAGAAATGTATTTCATTTCATAGAATAAACGTACATTATACATCCCTAAATTATAATTTTTTTTTTAATATTTGAACATGTCCCTTGGGTTAATCCAGATGATCCCAATTCATAATTTCCAAAAATAATGAAATGTTCATTTTATACCAACTATGGAACCCTAATTTTTATCACCAAACTTTTCAATAAATGGTATAAAGAAATAATATCTAAATGTTTTTATCATAACGATAAGTTACATAATACACGTAAATAGAAAAAATTCTAAATCCACCAGAATGAAAACATTGTTGGTTCTCCCAACGTTAAATTTATTTCATATCATATCTTGGGGACATACATCAATGGAAAAAGAAAGATCATGAATCCCAGTTAGGGAATATGAAAGAGAAAAATTTATCATGTGATCTCGGGTCAAATATATATGAATAAGAAACACAATGGTAAGGATTGATCAAGAGGTAGTTCATAATAATAAAAACATGAATCACAACATGGAAATTATGTTAACAAATTTATATTATACATTCATTAGAATATCATCCTATTTTTTCACTAATGTGTAATAAATAAAAATTACCAATGTAATTCCCCAGGGTGTCGTAAAATATGATAGCATTAGATAAAAATTCTCAATCCAATGAATTGGAGTGATATCGAGGTGGAATCCTGATAATTCTTACTTAATTAAATCCATATAGATAATAATAGAACATTTCATAAATAATCCGTGGATTTTAAAGAAGCTGTTTCTTGTCAAAATCACAGTGTTTATTTATTGCATAAAGAAATGATCATTATGTCATTTTTACCCACTAAAAGGTAATCAATGTTTCTGGAATGTTAATATCCAAACCCAATAAATAATTTTAAATTATAGGTGATTACCCATAGGAAAGTAATATGTTTGAGAATTCACAAAAATAAAATTAATGATTTTTTTATTAAGTTGAGAAAGCTAGTTTGGAGAGAAAATTCTGCAAAGTAATTGGTATAAAAATTTATTTTAGAAAAAAAAAACAATGGTCAGAGAAAAGGGTATTCAATTAATAAAATAGTAAAATTTTTGTAATGGGATGATATAATAGGCACACAAGCTCTTATTTTTTTTATTTATAAGACATACCAAAAATGGAAGATGAATTGAAAAAGATATGAAGATTTTCCCTTACTATGATGGCATGTTCCTAAAACATGAATATGGAAGTCTAGGGGCTGGAGGACACCTTGGGTGGAATATTTGTAGGAGAATAGATAGTAAATTCATGGAGGCTGGAATTTTAGTGTATGGTAGGGGTGAAATGGGTGGTTATTTATTAAATAATTTGAGTATTTATTTAATAATTCCCAAATATAGATCCTGGAAAACTAGATTTTATCACATGCCAAACTATTTCTTTAACCATTACTTTAACATTTGTTAAAAAATAAATTTTTTTTAATCCACGAACACCAAAAACATATTTTTATTACACTTTTTGGCATGTAGAATTGATTTTTCCACAAAGTAATGTTTAAAAAATTAATAATTCCTTTTTAGTCCTAAAAAAGTCAGATATAGTATTATTATTTTTAAATATTTTTAAAAAATAAATTTAAACAAATAACATTATATTGGTCATATATTGTGTTTAGCTAATTATTACATCATTATGTCATATATATGATATAATAAAATAAATTTAAACCCCAATACTGTATTTTTTACTACTCACAAAAAATAAATGATTTTAAAAATTCTCAAAAATCCACACGAAACTAATTTAGAAAATCTGATTTGGAACAAGATGTTAATTTTATCTGATTTTTTTTAGTAAAACTGATAATATTAAATATTATATAAAACACCTCTTATTTATTAAAAAATAGAAGTTTTTTGGGAGTATTCAAATTTTTGACACGTATAATAAATTTCCAAGGACATTATATAATTATTTTATCATTTTTAATATATTTAAAAATGTTTTAATGAAAATTTCATTAAATTGGGTAGTGTTCATAATATCTTGGTTTATTTTAAAAATTGGATCAATTTTATAGAAAAATATAATTATGTTTCATTTCCGTCCAAAAAAATATCAAATTCATCTTAATGAAACATTTAATTTAATAAGAAAATCTATTCTTAAGATGAAATGATAAAAGAAATATTTGGAAAAAGGAAATCGTACTATGTTAGGGAAATGTAACATTTTATTACACCACCATATGCCTTATGGGTAAGGTGTGTGATGTTATTAGTTTAATGGGGATGCTTATCTAATATCAACTGAGTGCTAGTCTTCGATAATCATAACTTATCCTACAGGTTATTTAATTCAAGGTTCACTTTTTGAAGCTTGGATTGAGAATTTTCAAGGGAAACCCCGTGTTATAAAACTTCCCTCCTATGTTTGTACAAATGGTTTTCAAATTATAGGACCCTACTATTGGAGGGAATCAAACACTTTTCTATATCATTTATTCAGTTCTATTGCAACTTATAAAAAATAATTATTATAGTAAAATTATCAACCAAATGCATAGTTTATATAATGTCCCTTTTTTGGACTGGGATAAAATACACAAGTATTTTTTCTCTTTTTCCATTACTACATGGTTTGGTTTAAAAATAGAATCGGAATGAACTTTCTATTGATGGGGTTTTTTTAATGTGTTAATAACTATATTGGGTAAATTATTAAAGTGTTTACGGGATGGAAGGATGGGTTTAGTGGGAACCAAACGAGGTAGTGATGTTTTCATTAGATGTGCATTGTTAGCCGAAACTGTGGAGGGACACTGTTCATATTAAAAAAGGTTTGCAATTGTGGACACATGGTATGCACACATTCTTTCTTATCGTGAATGTCAATCAATATGATCTAACCAATTATTTTTATGTTAAATAAATTTAATTATAATTCATGGAGGAATAGAATATAATTAAATAATTTGTTGGGGGTTTATTTTAATTAAGTTAATGTTGTGATAATTTAAACAATTTATGTTGATATAGATGTGTTATTTAAATTGAGATTAAAAATTGATTTTATTTTAAGTTATGTTGGGCTGGAGTCATTATTTAATTAAATTGAGATGAGAGGAATTTAATCAAATGACTAGTAAATGGGAGGTTGGGTTTATCAAAGAAGTTAAATATTAAATGCTAATATTTAAATGATGTGTAAATGAAGAGTTTCAGTTTCATTTAATTAAATTCAAGGAAAAGAGAAATTTAATTAATTAGTGTGAAATATAGACTTTATTTAATAAAATTGAAGGTTAAGAAAAATATTATTAGTCACTGTGAAATGGTTGTTTATTATTTAATTGAATTGATATTGAGAGAATTTAACAAAATAATGTTGAGGAGTTTGAGATTTAAATTTAAATAAATTTTGTTTAAATAATTTAATTAAATAACATGAATTAGAGAAATTATTTAAAAAAATTTGATTGAAACTATGATGTCCCGACCTCAGTTACCCAGAGTCCGTGCATTATTACATAACATTGGCATGATCACAAGTGATCAAAATACTGAAAGACTGATAAGTTTAGTAGCCTTTGAAGTACTAGATACATTTATAAGATTTACATTACATTATAAAATGAAAAAAAAATAAAACGTTTTACCCATTGACCACATTCATCCCATAGACTATCCCATCATTTCATTCATAATATTCTTCTTCACATCCTTGGAAAAATAAAATAAAGAAAGGGATGAGCTCATATGCTCAGTGAGGATAACAATTTAGCGGAAACATTCAAGAATAAGCATAAACATTTAAGGCACTGTTTAAGAATAAAACATAAGCCTTTTAAAATTAAACATCATCATAATATGAAAAAGATAAATCAAATAAGGTCATTTACTTATTCACATGGATATTCTACTAGTCGAATGATCACATGTAATATCAATATCCAATTTCATAATGTTGTAATGTATAATGCCAGACATCATAACCACATAGTCAAGGCCTTGTCCGAAGACTAAAAATAATATTTTGGAAGGCCTTGTTCCAAGAAACTAGTTTGACTCATGAGACCTACTGATGCATTTCGGAGCTATAGTGGGCTCCACCTGTCACTTACTATGTCCAATGCATTCCTCAAATGAAAAGGATTAAACATAACATATACATTCGTATTAGAACAACTATGTAAAATGTAAATACTTTTTCAATAAACCAGTAATAGTGTAAAAATAACACATCCATAGTCAAACATATCACAAAATCATCAATACAATATGGATGGTTGGTATCATAATAAATCTACATCAAACAAACATGAAATCCATCAAAGGATGTCGACATTGATGAAATAAAAACTTTTTGTAGAGAAATATATCATTCTATTTTGAAATCATTTAAAAGACATATAATTATAAAATAAAAAATTTATTTTGAAAATATTCTTATAAGCTTGTATGGGATGATTCGACAATGTTATAATAGCAGAAAATAGCTGCAACCACTGTGTAAGTTAAAAAAAAGACATTCTTACCTTAATTTTGTCAAGAATTTCATTAAGTAATTTGTTTGGAAAATTACATAATGATTCATTTCAAAATATATGTTGTAAAATATGGGTATAAATAACATTAACCAAAAGTGTAGTAAATAAAAAATGTTTTGAATTACATTTTTTATGAAAACATGGTTGTTGATGATAAAGAGGTCCTAGTAGATACTTACGTATTACCAACCTCGGAAAAAAAAGATATTATAGAATTTACTGTTAAATTGTACTTTTCTTTAGTACAGGGTATATTAGACTCATGTATAATAGTTAAAATATAGTTATTAAATTATACAAGAACTATATACATATATATGATATCATATATGATCCTCTAATATTGCCTTGATAATAATATTTTAGTAGTTTCATCATTTTGATTGTTAACTGATCGATTTTCCTTCATATGTTTGGTTATGATAGCCATTTCTGTTGTGGATAAGATGTATTTCATTCCTATAAAAAATGATATAATGTTCATAAACATTATTTAATTCATAAAATGAAAATTATTCTAGAATGATTATGAATGGGAATGAATCTCATCGCGTTCATGGAGACGGTAATCTGAATGTACACACGAGTGAAAAATATAATTATATTTATGCTGAAAATGTATGTAATTGGATGGTATATCACATATAAAGAATTATTAACATGTCATATTTATTATTTATAGTATTTATACTCATTATTATACCCATCCAAAAAATGAAGTGTTATAATAACAAACTGCACCACGACGTGGAGACGGTAAGCCGTGTGTACACACGTATGGTGACATTGTCATTTATAGGATGGTTAGAATAATGAATATGGTTATACAATATTTATAATTACATCACAGTATATAGAAGTTAATGGAGTTATTATTTGGGTGTGGTAACAACAAAGAAAGAGGAATTGGAAGATGAAAAGAACTTGAAAGAGGGTGGTGAAATCATTACCTCTTCTTCAAGTGTTTCCTTTTTAGTTGATCGAAAGGGCTCCATAGATTTTATTTTTGATAAAATTAAAGCCACTAGGATCAATGGAGTATAGTTTAGAAGATATTTGAGTACGTTTTGTCCGAAAAAATATGGCATTGGAGGTGCGAAATTAAGAAGAGGGGAAGTGCCTTTTTATATGAGAGTAGATGGTCACTTTAGGAAAATCTTTAAATGTTATTTTATAATAAAATAATATTTGGTTTATAATGGCTCCAAAATGATTTATTTAGATTCAATGGTAGGTATGGGTTGAAAACCCTTCAATGAATATGTTTTAGACCAGTTTATGTCACCATATTTATCTTATCTTTTATTTTTAACTCTTAGTTCAATAGTTTGACATTTACAATGTCTCTTTGTATTTTTATATTATATAGTTAATAAAATTACTATAAAAATACAAGTGAACACCAAGTAGTTCATTATTAATATAAATATCCTTATATAAGTCCTTTTGTCTATCCATAGATTATTAGGAATATTATATCAATTAATAATATAGTATTTGTTTTAGAATCTCAATTATGTCAATTTTGATAGTATATAGTATTTTTTTTTGAATACCATTATAAGTTTATCACATAGGAAAAAATTTATTTAATCAACTATAACATGTCATAATGACCTATAAAATACGTGAAATTCATCATATCATTGAATGTAGATTTATTTTTATATTTATAATATAAATTATTTTAATATTTCATTATTAAGGTAATTACTAAATCATAATTATGTCACAAATAAATTAAATTATTTAATGTATAATAATTATAAATAATATACCAATATGTAGGAAATATTTTTATCTTTCTAATGAATATTTTAGACGAATTTATATTGTGTTTTACCATATATTAAAAATTGTCTAGTTATTAAAATTTAAATTTAACTCTTTTTAATCTTCTTGAAACAAAAAAATAATAAATGTTCTAATCTAATACAAGTGGACAAAAGAAGCTCATATTTTATTCCTAAATTTGTCTTTGGTCGAATTACACTTATCTGATATAATTAGAACATGTGTTAGTGTAATTATAATATCATTTTTACCCTAAATTACCCTATTTACTTATAACCGAGGTAAATAAAAGTCGAATTTACTATTTAACCAAAATATTTCATTCTTATTGAACCACAGTTTACTTAATTATGTCAGCGTTGTCTCTCGAAATTTTAAAATTCTACTCACAGAAGTGGTAAAACTATGTTTTATGCAAATTTTCAAATGCTCTTAAAAGGTGGGTAAAAGGCGGTAAAATTTTCAATAAACATTTATATATCTAAACTTATTATAAAATGAAACCTATGAATTACATTGATTATATATAGGTCTTATGTATATATTTTAACCTAAAATAAATTACAATAAAATAACTAATTACTTAATAAAATGTTGGTTTTAAACAATAAAGAAGTGTTTTTCACTATTCCTCATAAATTGAATATTTTCGGAAAAATAAAAAAAATTCACCCTAATATTATTTTGATATTAAAAATTCAAAAATAAATTCCATTTTGAAAAATAAAATTTATAAAATTTCAAAAAGTGGGTATTACCTGTCAAAATGGCTAGTTTGATAGGTCATGATGTCTTAAAACTCTAAGGTGGGTACAACGCAAGCGATTACATTATTCAAAGGGAAACGTACTGTGGAAACATGGGGTGTTACATTCTCCTGTCATTAAAATAATTTTGTCCTCAAAATTTGTAGAATATATTACTACATAAAAATATTCATGTGTTTTTTCATCATAAGTTCCACGGGTTCCAACATTTCATTTTTCATTTTATGATTTCCCCATAGAACTTTTAACAGGTGAGTCGTCAGGTTTGTCAGCACTTGTAATACGGTATCAAGCATATTGACAAGATTTTCACAATAGGACAGATCAGGATCTTGTTCAATTTCTTCATAGGTGAGTACATGCATTTGGTCAACCATATATTTTCTCAACAGTGATACATGGATCACATCCTTAACTTTGGAGAGACTAGGAGTCATTTACAAACTATAAGATACAACTCTAATTCGTTCTAGAATTTGTAAAGTTCTGATGTACCTGGTACTCAATTTATCCTTCTTATCGAATCGTATAACACCCTTCCATGGAGATACCTTCAAGAAAACATGACATCCTGCTTGAAATTCCAAATCCATCCTTTGATTATTGGCATAGCCCTTTTTTTTACTTTGTTCTACATTGATGTGGGT
The DNA here is from genome assembly GCA_963277665.1 of Viscum album. Classification (NCBI taxonomy): domain Eukaryota; kingdom Viridiplantae; phylum Streptophyta; class Magnoliopsida; order Santalales; family Viscaceae; genus Viscum; species Viscum album. The sequence continues at coordinate 574,292,847 of OY728160.1, forward strand.
TTGGATAATCTTCCCCTTTTTCATTTTTTCCTTAACATGTTCTGGGACTATGAGTTTTCTTTCACCATCATCATCCAACAAAGTTGGTGTGCAACATCTCATTCCATATAATGCTTCATATGGTGTCATATGAATACTTGAATAGAAGATATTGTTAAAGGTAAATTATACTATAGGTAAATATTGATCCCAGATACCTTGAAAGCCATGTGAGAAAGATCACAACATTTCTTCTAAGGTTTGAATAGTCTATTCTAACTATTCAACTGTTTGAGGGTGGTAGATTTTTCTCAAACGAAGTTCAGTATCCAAGGCCTTGTGAATACATTTCCAAAATCATGATCTAAAATACGGATCACGATCATAAAAACTCGATAGTGGTACACCATTGAGTCTTAAAACTTCATTAATATATAGTATTGCTATACATTAAAGTGGTAAATCATATCATATAGCAATAAAATATTCTTCTTGGTAAGATGACCAACAATAACTTGTATTCCATCATTCCATCTAGTATTCTTTGATAGCCCCATGACAATTTCCATCGTAATATTATCCCATTTCCACTCAGGTATGGGAAGAGGATGCAAGACTCTTCTTGGTTGTTTCCTTTCAGCTTTCACTTGTTGACAAACCATATATCTTAACACAAAATAAAAAATCTCCCTCTTCATGTTGTCCCACAAAATATGTTCCTTAAAATCTCTAGACATCTTGGTGCTCCCAGGGTGTATAGAGAAATTAGATCTATGAGCATCATCCCACAATTTCACTTTTTATATCAGGTATATTGGTAACATAATGTCAGTTCCTGAATTTCAAAATTTCATCTTCATAAACAAATTCACTAAATCTTTCATCATTCACAACTTTAATCTTCTTTTAAAACTTCTTATGATTAGTTTGAGTACTTTTTAAACTTTCTTGTAAAGATGTTTTGGAAACCATTTAAAAAGGTTTTGATGATTCACCTTCCATGGATATTCCCATATACATCTTTACTATATCCATGAAAATAGGATCCCTTTCAGATCTTATCTTGTTCAAAACCCCATGATTCTTTCATCTCAAAGCATCTGCCACCTAATTTTCCTTCCCTGAGTGGTAGTGTATTGGTAAATAATAATCCTTGAGTAGTTCAAGCCGTCTCCTTTCCCTCATGTTTTGTTCTTTTTTTGAGAAAATATACTTCAAAATCTTGTGATCAGAATAAATCTCGCATTTTACACCATAGAGAAAGTGTCTCTATAACATCAGAGAAATGATTATAGCTAATAACTCAATATCATGAGTGTTATAGTTTTGATCATGATTTTTTAGTTGTCATGGTTCATACGAAATAACTCTATCATTATGCATAATGACACAACCATGTCCTTTCGTTGAAGCATCACTATAAATAAAAAACCATCATTCCCTGATGGTATAGTCAAGATAAGAGCGTTGACTAATCTTATCTTATGTTCTTCAAAAAATTGTTCACATACTTTTTTCCAAACAAATATAACCCCTTTACGTGTGAGCTTGGTTAATCAGTTAGCCAAATGGGAAAATTTATGTACAAAATGTCTATAATAACCTGCTAAACCAATAAAACTGTGTACCACTTTTATAGTCATCGGTGTTGTCCATTCGTGGATTGCCTTGGTATTTGAAGGATCAACATAGATTCCATCCTTATAGGCAATATAAAAAAATGAAATATCAAGAATAAAAAATTCACACTTTCTAAACATCCAATATAATTCAATTCTTTTGATGGTTTTCAGAATATTTCCCAAGTTATTTTCATGTTCTTCGTATATTTTTTAGTATACCATGATATCATCAATAACTAAAACTTCAAAGTGATAATGATATTCCTTGAAAACACTATTCCATAAATCCATGAAAATAGAGGGTCCATTAGTAAATCCAAAAGGCATTATTGTAAACTCATAATGCTCATACCTGGTTTGAAATAATGTTTTTAGAATTTATTCATTCTACACAAACAAATTATGATATCCATATAGAAGGTCAATCTTTGAAAAATATTGAGATCCATGAAGTTGGTTGTATAAATCATCACTGTGAGGTAGGGGATACATGTTATTTATTGTTATAGAATTAGTCTCCATATAGTCAAAGCATAACCTCCTAGATCAGCCATCCTTCTTAACAAAAAGGACAGAGACTCTCCATAGAGAAACACATGGGAGAATAAATCCCTTATTACTCAATTACTCTAGTTTTTTATTTAGTTCCACTAATTTTCCAGTGGCCATTCTGTATGTGGTCTTCAATATTGGCCTTGACCTAGGAATTAAATCATTGGAAACCTCAATTTCTCATTCTGGAGGATGTCTGAGAAAATCCTTTGGAAACACATCATAATATTCATGCACAATAGGTACGTTTTCTTTTTTAACATTCTTTTCCTCACACATAATTATTTCATTCTCTTCCTCCCAAAGAATTGAATATATTAAAACTACTCGGGGTGGATCTGGATAAGAATCAGGTGGTGACATTTTTTCTCTAATGATATGGCACTCCTTATCATCATTGAAAATTGTAACCTCCTTCTTCTTACAATAATTTTTTTCATAATGGTCTGAAAGCCAATCCATTCCGAGGATTATATCAAATTCAATCATGGGTATGAAGATGAGATCAGTAGATAAAGAACATTTATATGCCCTAACGAGGACTAACTTACAAAACATTGATGTGATGATACTTCCCTTATGAGTTTTTAATGAAAAATCTATTGTTAAGTCAAATTGAAATTATCTAAATTTTTTGCTAACTGGGACGATGTCAAACAATGCGATGATATAGAATCAAATAAATAATTGGCTAAACATGAGGAAACCATTAAATTACTTTCCACCATGTCTTTTGGAGCTTCAAACTCACCAGTAGTGATCACATAATCTTGGTCTTTCTCCCTTGCCCTTCTCTACGGTATGTTCCCTTGGTGCCTAGGAAATTAATTAAAATAATGTCCATTTTCTCTAAAATTGTAACATTCAACATCGACAACCACATTCCTTCCCTTTCAATAAAGAGCTTGGTGTCCTTTTCCCCACACTTTTAACAGACTCTCATTCCCTTCAGGAATGTATCGGGGTGTTTCTTCTCACATATATTGCAGGGTGGATATTCAACTTTTTTCTTCTTCCCCTTATTTCCATTTCTAAAGTGATTAGTATATCACTTATTCAATTTCTTTTCTTTGAAGTCTTAAGACTTAAGGAATTAATTTTCTATCTTGATAGTGCATTAAGAAATATTTGTGTACGATGATAAATATTGTGAGTATAATGCTCAATGGAGAAATGGTTCTAACCCTTCAATGAATCGATCAATATTACTCTTAGGGTTATCTATATAATATGATGAACGCCTTGCTAACCTTGTAATGTTAGCCTCATGATTTGCGACAATCTCATCCTCCTTTTTCTCCAAACATAGAAATATTCTTTCCATATCTGCTCAATGGTCACAATAAAAGTATTTTTTTATGAAAATCACTTTATACTCTATCCATTCTATGTTCGATACTTTTTCATCTTATTTTGTGTTTTGTATTAATGACCACCATTTATATGCATCTCCCATGAGGTGATAAACTTCCATGTCAACTTTTTCCCTTTCGGTACTCCCCAAAGCATGAAATATTTTCTGTATAGAACTTATCCATTGCTCAGGTACTAATGGATTTGTACTTATCTTGAATTTTGGTGGATTTTTCCTCATGAAGTGGTCTAACATTGATTCTCCACGTTGTAGGTCAGTGTGCTCCATACGGGTAGGTTATTATTCATAACATGAGTGACTTTTCCCATAATGGTGAGAAGATGATAAACACAAATTTCATTACAAGATCCACTATAATTATCTTGAGTATGAGGTAAATCCCTACATATATTATGTGCATTGATAAGGTTTCTATTCCTTCCACTATTTTCCATTTCTAAACAATGGAATACATTAGATTAGTTTATGAATCACAGTACATAATTCCAACCATGTAAAACACATAACATAAATTGAAAAATTTATTGATATAATCCATAATCTTAAAAAAATTCTTTTGAGGAGGTATATACTCATAAATCCTTTATAATGGTTTGTAATGAAAATTCGAATTATCCCAAGCATATCACCCAGGAGTGCCGTAACCATGAGTGTATCAAGGCATGTTTTATTTTACCTGGATACCCAAGGTCATGCCCCAAACTCCTTATAATAGTTTTCACTCCAAGGTAAATCTGTTCTAGAACCACCTCTAAGTACTCATATCCAAACAAATATATCTTGCTTGGAAAATACAAAAAATATCTACACTACTAAAATTCTAGGAAGTTACTCTATACCAATCCTCAATGTATTTCTTATTTAATGTGCTGTAATTGGAGTTTATCTAAATATAGTTTCAAAGGATTATACTAAACATCATATTATAACAACTATAACATCCTTACCCTAGTTACTCAGAGTCAGTTCACTATTACATAACATTAGCATGGTCACAAGGGATCAAAATCCTGAAATACTGATCAATTTATAGACTTGGAACTATTAGATACATTCATAAGTTTTTCATTACATTATAAAATGAAAACAACAACAAAAATTTTCTCCCTTGACCAAATTCAGCCCTTATAATATCCTTGAATTTTAGACATAATATACTTCTTCACATCATAGGAAAAATAAAGCATAGAAATGTCAATGATCAGATGCTTAGTAAGGATAACAATATAGTATAATCTTTCTAGAATAAGCATAAAAATTTAAGGCAATAGATAATAATAAAACACAATCCTTTTAAACATAAACTTCATCATATTATGGAAAAGATAAATCAAATAATTCCATTTACTTATTCACATGGATATTCTAGTAGTCGAAATATCACATTTAATATAAATAGACAATTTCCTAATGTTGGAATGCATAATGCCGGAATTAATAACCACATAGTCAAGTCCCTATTCCAAGAATACAAATAATATTTTGTCAAGGATTTTTTCCACGACACTAGTTTTTCTCATGAGAGCTACTGATGCATCGAGGAGCTATAGAGGGATACACCCATCACTTACTAAGTCCAATGAATTTCTCATATGAAAAGGTTTAAATATAACATAAACATTCGTATTAAAACTAGCTTATGAAATGTCAATAATTTAACCATAAACCATGAATGGTGTAAAAATTACACATAAAAAATCAAACATATCACAAAATCTTCAACACAATATGGAAGATTTGTATCATAATAAATTAACTTCAAACCAGCTTAAAATACATCAAAGGATTTTGACATAGATGAAATTAAAACTTTTTGTAGAGAAATATCCCTTTCTATTTAGAAATAATTTAAATTTTATAAAATTATAAAATAAAAATTTTATTTAAAAATTATTATTATATGCTTGTATGGGAATCATCGATGATGTTATAATGGAAGAAAATCTCTGCACCTATTGTATTAGTCAAAAAAGGGCATTCTTACCTTAATTTTGTCGAGAAGGTCATAAAGTACCTTGTTTGTAAAACGAAGGAAAGATTCCATTCAAAACATATGTGGTCAAACGAGGGAATAAATGAATTTAACCCATATTGTAGTAAATATTAAAAATGTATTGAATTACAATTTTAAGAAAACACGGATGTGGATGATAAAGAGGCTGTAGTAGATACTTACGTATTAAAAAACTCGGATAAGTAAACAGAATATTTAATTAACCATTACATTGTACATTTCCTATGTATTTGGTATGTTAAAATATTTTATAATAGTTAAAAAATTGTTATTAAATTATTCAAGAACTATATACAAAAATATTATATCATATATTATCCTCTAATATTGCTTTGTTAATAATATTTCAATAGTATCATCGTTTTGGGTGTTAACTAATTCGATTTTCATTATATGATTGGTTCAGTATGCCATGTTTGTTATGGATAGGATGTATATGATTAATATATATAATAATATTATGTTCATAAACATTATTTTTAATCCTAAAATGATAATTATTATTGAATTATTATCATGGGGAATGATTCTCCTCGTGTTCATGGAGACGGTAATCCGTACATACGCATGAGTGACAATATCAATATATTGATTGTGAAATCGTATGTAATTGGATTGTATATAATTTAAAAAAATAATTAATGTTGTATATTTATTATATACATTAGTTTTACTCATTATTATACCCATCCAAATAATGACGTGTTTGAATAACAAACTACACCACAACGTAGAGCCGGTAAGTCGTACGTATGCACGCATGGTGACATTGTCATTTATAGGATTGATTGACTAAAGAATATGGTTGGACCATATTTATAATAACATAAAAGTATGTAGAAGGAACTAGAGTTATTATCTGGTTATGAAAATGACAAATAAAGAGGAAGTGGAAGAAGAATAGACCTTGAAACGGTGTGGTGAAATTATTACCTCTTCTTTGGGTGTTTCCATTTGAGTTGATCAAAGGGATCCATAGGTTGGCTTTATAATATTTTTAAGGCCTCTATGTTGAATTCAGGATAGTTTAGAGGATATTAGGGGAGGGTTAGGATTATCCAAATGTCTTTGGAGGTGTGAAATTAAGAAAAGGGGAAGTACCCTTTTGTAAGAGAAGTGAGGGTCACTTTAGGAAATGTTGAAATATTATTTTATTATAAAATAATTTTCTATTACTAATTTCTCCAAATTGATTTATTTTGAAGAAAAGTTTAATATGTGTCGAAAACCACTCTACCAATAGGTTTTAGATAGGTTTAGTTTACCATATTAACCTTATCATTTAGATTTTAATCTTTGTTAAATATTTTGACTTTTACCATCTCTCTTTGTATTTTTATATTATATCGTTAATAAACATACTATAACAAGACAAGTGAACCCCAAGTGGTTCAATATTAATACATATAACATTATATATTTCATTTTGCTGATCCTTAGATTTTTAGGAATATTATATCAATTAATAAATTTTTTTGTTTTAAAAACTCAATTACGTCAATTTTGACACTATCATTTATTTAATTCTTTTAAAGCCATAAAAACAATATCAATTTGAATAAAATATATTTAATTATCTTTAAAATTTCATATTAACCTATAAAATTAGTCTAATTCCTCAAAAGTCTTAGTTTACATTTATTTGGATATTTATAATATCGATTATTTTAATATTTCATTTTAAAGTAATTACTACATCATCAGTACGTCATAAATTAATTAAATTATTTAATTTCTAAAAATTATAAATGAAATTCCATTTTTTATGAAATACTTATATCATTATAATTAATATTTATAGTTGAATTTATATTTTGTAAAGGTTTTAGTTTTTAAACATTAAATTTAACTCATTTAACTCTTCATTAAATAAAATAATAATAAATGTCCTAATCTAATCTAAGTGGATCGGAGGGGATCATATTTTATACATAAGTTTGTTTTTGGTCTAATTACACTTATCTAATAGAACTAGGACATGTGTTAGTGTAATTATAATATCATTTTTACCCTTAATTACCGTATTTACTTTTAACTATGGTAAATAAAATTCAAAAGTTACTATTCATCAAAACATATTTTAATTTTATAGAACACAAGATTACTTACTGATTTCAACATTGTCTCAAATTTTTGAAATTAAACTCATAGAAGTTTTAAAATTATGTTTTATGCAAATTATCAAATTATTTTTGAAGGTGGGTAAAAGATGGTAAAAAGTTGAATAAAATATTATATATCTAAACTTATTATCATATGAGTAAATTGAATTAAATTTAACATGTATAGTTATTATTTATCTATTTTTACCTAATATAAATTAAAATGAATTCCATTTTGAAAAATAAAATTCATAAAATTTTAAAAAGTGGTTATTACTTTTAATAATGACTTGTTTGATTGGTTGTACTGTGTTAAAACTCCAACTTGCGTACAACACAAGGTACATCATTATTCAAATTGAAACATACTGTGGAAGCATGGGGTGTTACATGAACAAATTTAATTAAGTGATTTTTAATTAGTTATCAATGTTTTTAATTTATGTTTTGTTGAGAAAATTTGACTAAATAATAATGACTTAGAAATTTTATTTATTTAAATTCAGTTGTCTAAAATCTAAATAAATGGCATATTAAATGTGGAGTTGTGGTTTTATTTAATTAAATTTGATGATAAAATGAATATAATTATTTGATGAATAAATGGGGTGTTTATTTAACTAAATTGTTTTGAGGGATTTTAATTAATTAAGGATGTGTTGAAGAATGAATTTAATTTAATTTTTTGGAGAATATTTTAATTAAATTTTGTCTAAATGGGGAGTTTTGGGTTTTTTCAAAGAAGTTTTTTTTTGTAAAATGATAATAATATTTATGGTTATTATTATGGTGGTTTTGTTTAATTAAATTGATTTTTATGAATTTGATTAAATGAGGTTAGATGGACAATTATATATTATAATGTTACGTTAAATTGAATTTAATTAAATGATGTGATGTGGGGATTTTATTTAATTGTAATTATTGAAAATATTTTAATTAAATTATGTTTGTATGGTTAGTTTTGGGATTTAACAATTTTGATATTAATTAAATGATAATATTATAAATGATTATTATTATATTTTTTTATTATAAAATATTGATGTTGAGTAATTTAATTAAATTAGTTGATATGGACAATTTTATTTAATTATATCGAGGTAAATAGAATTTAATTAAATGATGTGAAATGATATATTTATATAATTAACTTCAAGGTTATGAATAATTTAATTAATTGATTTGAAATTTGGGTTTCAATTTAATTAAATTTAATATTGTGTGAATTTAATTAAATAACATTAGTTGAAGAAATCATTTAATTAAATTCGTTTGAGGATAATTTAATTAAATATTGTTTAAATTGAATTTTGGAGTTTATAAAGGTTAATAATATTAAATATTGATAATAATAATAATATGATTGTTGTTATTATTATTATGTTAATTTCTATATTTTAATTTAGAATATTAATTTATTTAACGGAGAAATGAAGGAGGAACCCCTCCCGATCCTCCTATAAGGGGTGTGACACCCAGGGCGCATCACCCTTGGGTGGAACACCACCCTCCCATCCGACTCGCTCTTTTCAAGCCTATCTTCTCTCATATTCTTCATGGATGATGTCTTTCTCATCAAGGTAATTCCTTCTCCGGATGTTTTTTTCTTCACATCGGGTGTCTTGGCACTCCTTCACTTGGGTTATGTCAGGCCAAAATCATAGGTTCCAGATTCTCCCAGATGCCCTATTTATTCTGATCCTAGATGGTGTGAACGATGTATTGAGACACAGTAGGTTGTATTTCGACAACTACCACTGAAGGCATGGCGGATCAATTTGATTTTGTTCACCTACGTCATTTTCGGGTAAGGCTATTAACCCAATTATCAGTTTTGCACCCTTTAATTAAGATTCTTATGGAGTAATTGTGTTTCTGTGAATTAATTGAAGGTGTGTCGGTCCTTACCACACCAATTTTGGGTGTCGTTTATCATTTCATAGTGATGCGATCAATTCCAAGAATGCGCACAAATTAATGTTGAAGTCTGTATGTGCGAGCAGGTCACCATTCGAGTTTGGAAGCTTTGTCACATCCAAATTTATCGAGGTAGGGTACTAAAAATTTGATAATTAATAAAATGATGATCTGTTGAATTATTTCTTTTGATAAAGTTGAATAAAATTTTATATTTATTTTTTTATTGGGGGGAATTAAATAATTAATAATGAATTCATTTTATGCTCTAAGGATGTAAAATAGATAAGTAATAGGTTGATTAATTATGAGTAATTAATTTTGTTATGTTCTGAAAATTAATTATAAATTAATAATGTGCTTTGAAATGAGAATTAATCTGGTGATTAATAATGAGTAATTAATTTGTTAATGTTGAGATAATTAAATAGGAATTAATTATGTTTTTTGAGATGTAAATTATTCAAGGAATTAATTATGAGATATCAATTAGGGTAAGTTGAAATAATTAATTATTAATTAATTATGTGGTTTGAAATGATAATTATTCATTAGATTAATTATAAGTAAATAATTTTGATAATTAGATATAATTTAATATGAGTTAATTATATTCTTTGAGATGATAATTAACTAATGGATTTATTATTACTAATTAATTTTGTTTTTTGCGATAATTAATTGGGAATTGATTATATGATTTAATATGACAATTCATCGGGGAATTAATTATGAGATATTAATATTATTAAGTTCAAATAATTAATTATGAATTAATTATTGGTTTTGAAATGATAATTAATCAGGAGATAAATTATGAGATATTAAACTGGTTATGTTGAGATAATTAATGGTCAATTAATTTTGTTTATTGCGATTATAATATAGATAATTAATCGATGTGGTTAATAATGATATATTTATTTGGATTAAGTTGTGATAAATAAATTTCATATTAATTATGATTTATTGAAACAAAAACCTTGAGATAAATAATTTTGGAATTAATTATCTGATTTTGAAATGGTTTCCTTCGAGATAATAATTTTTTTAACCAATTATGTGATACTGGAATGGCTTCCTTGAGATAATTAATTTGTGAATTAATTATGTGATATTGAAACAGTTACTTTAGAGATAATTACCTTGTGATTGTATTGTTTGATCTTTGGATGGCTGCCCTGATATAATTATTTTGTGAATTAATTATGTAATGTTGAGATTATTTTTTTCTTATAATTAATTATACAGTTAATTATATGATTTTGAGAGTGTTGGATTTTTTTAGTTAATTATTAAATTAACTTGAGAAATTCTTGAGATTAATTAATGGTTTAACTAATTAATTTTATATTTATGATTAATAAATTGTCGAGTTAAGAAATGAAATTTAGGTATTTAACAAATTTTTTAGTTTTTATTGAATGCAGTGTTGTTAATTACTTATTTATTTAATTAATATAATCGATTAATTAATTTTTGAATTAATAAATAGATGTGATCTTGGGGTTCTAGACATAACGTTCTACACCAATGATAAATATATATGATTGATTGAAAAATAGGTTGTGTGACATAAATTGATGCTCTAAATACTCATGGTGTGTTAAACATGGAATTCTACACCCACCATGCATGAAAATATTCTTTTATGGGATAGGGACTGAGGCACCTAATATCCACAGGTTGTGAGATACAGACTAATGTTCCAAATACACATGAGGCTACTAGACAAGTCATTATACACCCATTAATTGACATTTGAAAATGGTTATTATTGTTCATACATGTAATAAAATAAACGGATAATGAAAGATGATGTTATATAATGCATTGGGAATTGAATATGTGAAATGGTTTATACACCGGCATGGTCGAGATATGTATAGAGATACGGGTGTCTAGGGGAACCTGAGGATTTATTTAGATAAATAAATAATATCATATAATATGTTAAATTGTTTATTTATAGATTATATATATATAGTTCCTATTTATACTCTTATTTTGGTCTACGAACTAAAGCAGTTATCTCTGTTAGGTGTCCTTCAGGATCCCAGATGGGTTGTAGTTTATTTGTTTAATTTAGTTGTTAGTTCATTATACCTACAACATGTTTATTTATATTTAATTTTCTAGATTTAGCTAGACACTGATGGTTCTGGTCTATTGGGATTTATATCTCACACCCTACTCTGGACTACACAGCACTATGGTACCCATGTAGACTATTTTTGTGTAGGACCTTGGATCATTCTTATTGTTGTTTTCTTATACTTATGAGTTAGGAGAAATGGAAGAATCTAGTCCTCATGATGATCATGGAGAATTACTATGGGTTTTTGAGTAATGAATTAACACTGTACTAAGAAGTATAGCATGTTGTTTTTTTATAACTTTTAGTTATGTATCACCATGACCTAGGTTTATTTTATAATCTGGTTTTGGATATTTTCATTATTTAGTCGGTTATTGCCTTATGATTGCATCTATTATTGTTTTAGTTTATTATCTCTTTCGATTCTGAACTATGAATACGAGGGTATAATATCCCCACATAATATCCATAGACCCATGTGGCCAGTCAATAGTCTTGGGTGTATGGGGATATGTTCTTGACGTCAGGTAGTGACTGGTCCGGCTACCGGTTCGACGGTAAGTTGGGATAGGACATTACAAATTGGTATTAAAGGATTCAAGTTTTAATTATTTATTATTACATCTTTCTATTTTGGGTTAGTATACAAAATACAAGGAAAGAATAAGTTCTTGGTTAATAGTTGTGGATGGGACTAATCACCCAACTTTTGAGAAATGACTAAGTGGACATGGATGGGTATTGAAGTTTTATATTGTTTTTGGTTACTGTTGAAATGATTTCACCCCTACAGACTGGTGTTTTTTCCACTAATTATTGATTTGAGAATTTAAAATAAAAATTATTTTCTCTTATATGGAAAGGAAATTTTATTTCATGCATCGTCTTAGGAAAATATAGATTCACGTTCCATGCATATGACATTCCATGTAGTTTCAATTTAAGGATTCCTGCTAATATTGACAATGTTCCTTGGATGAAATGCCTTGTGTTGATTTACATTGGGATACACCTATAGATATAATTTTTTAGTGATATATATAACATTAATGGGTGTTTTTATTCATTGATACCTATTTATTAGATTTTTTTGTTTTATTCTAGGCTTATGTTTAATAACATGCAGTTGTGCTACTACTTATAAATACATGATAGATATGTTTTGATATGTAAAAGGATTTATTAGAGGAACATTGATTTATTGAACTTTTAATGGGACCCATATTCGGTTATAAGGAGTATGGTTTTTTTATAACATAGAAAAGAGTAACATATGATTTCAAAAAATTCAAAAAGATATTCTAAGGATAAATGGTTTAATGTAAATTTTACGTGATAAATAAGAGCTGAATGAGAATATTATGGTGTGTGGGCACCGTAAAGGAGCATTGGGATTTTGAGACCAAAACATGATCATTCAAATAAGACTTGATGACCTTGGTGTGTGGCTATTGTTGTTTTACCTACCGATGGCTTCTCGGGGTTGAGAAATTTTTACGGTGGGTAAATTTTAATGTCTTGTTTTTTTTGACCGGGCTAAAATATATATGTTTATTTGAACCTTTTGGTTTATTGAATGGACTGGTTTTAAAACCAAGCTTGATAAATATGTTTCATATGTTTTTATCTTTTCATGTGTTGATTACGTTCTTGGGTAAAGGCTTGAGATGTATCTCTTATATTAGAATGTGTTTTGGGAGAACTAGAACACGAAGTGACGTTCGAACGGGCTGCACATGGTTTGTCAAAACTATGCGGGTAATTCTTGCATTATAAAGTTGGTTTCTCATAGTGGGGACATGGTCTATAAACATTTTATAAGACTTTGAATGTTAAACCATATGGTCTACCCAGTTTGGATGTTTTTGGTTAAATTAATTTAATTAAATAAATTGTAGAAGGTAATTTAATTAAATGAGTTGTTGGGGGGTTAATTAAAATATTTTTGATATAATTAAATTAAATGAAGATGATATGGAGAAGATTTTTAAATTTTTATTAAAAGTATCTATTAAATTTTAAATGATTATGAGCTAGAGTTCTTATAGAATTAAATTATGATTATAGGAATTTAGTTAAATGAATGGTAAATGAGGAGTTGTGGGTTATAAAAGCAGATAAAAATTATTTGGGAAAAAATTAAATGATGTGTAAATAAATTGTTGGGTTTAATTTAATTAAATTAATTGTAAAGACTAATTTAATAAATTAATGTGAAATTGTGGTAATAATAAATTAATGTCACACTTATGTATAATTTTATTAGTCATAGGAAAATTAGTGTTTATGATGTAATTAAAATGAGGTTTGGAGAATTTTGTAAAATAATGTTGATGAGTTTGGGATTTTAAATTAATAAAATTTTGTTTAGGGAATATATTTAAAAAACATGAATTGGATAAATTATTTACTTAAATAATTTGGAACTAATTTAATTACATGATTTATAATTAGGTGTCATTGTTTTTTAACTAAATTATGTTGAAAAAAATTAATAAAATAATAATGAGTTGCAACATTTCATTAGTTAATGTTTTTGGAAATGAATTTAAATAAATGATGAGTAAAATGTGAAATTATGGTTTTATCTAATTAAATTGAGGTTTAATATGAATTTAATTTTTTGACGAAATTTTTTTGTTTTATTTAATTAAATTTTATTGAGGGAATTTAATTAAATTATGATGTCTTGGAGAGTTTATATAATTAAATTCATTGGAGAATAATTCTATTAAACGATGATTAATTGGTGATTTTTGGGTTTTATCAAATAATTATTCGATTAAATGATATTAATATTAATGTTTATTATTTGGGTGGTTTTATATAGTTAAATTGATGTTAAGGAATTTAATTAAATTAGGTGAGATGAATAATTTTATTTAATTATGTTTAGGGAAACAAAATATAAATAAATGATATTAAAATGAAGTTTTATTTAATTAAAATTATTGAGAATAATTTAATTAAATATTGTTTAAAGGGGGAGTTTTGGGGATTATCAATGAAGAGTTTTATTAAATGATGATAATATTTCTGGTTATTATAATCACAATTTTATTTTATAAAATTTAGGTTGATGGATTTAATTAAATGGGTTAATATGGACGGTTTTATTTAATTAAATAAAATTTAATGGAAGTTAATTATATGATGTGAAATGGTTCTCTTAAATAATAAAATTCATGTTTTAAAAAAATATTTAATTAATGCAAAATAAGGGATTTAATTTTATTAATTTGAATGTATAGATAATTTAATGAAATAATAGATCATGTGTAATTCATTTAATTAAATTTGGTTGAGGATAATTTAATTAGATAATGTGTAAATGTGAGTTTGGGGTTTATCAAAAGGGTATAATAGTAAAGGGTAATAATAATAATATGGTCGTTTTTATTATTATCATTATTATAAAATAAATTATTATATTTTAAAATTGAATTTTAATTTATTTAATGGAAAAAAGTAGAGGGAGGCACACCTCCCCCTCCTCCTATAGGTGGGTGTGACGCCCCAAGGTGATTCATTCATGGGTAGTGTTCCACCCTTCTCTCCAAATCCCTCTTCACATGGCAATCTCCTCTTAGAGTCTTAATGGATGTTGTCTATCATACAGAGGTGTGTCCTTATCTATGTGTTTTTTCGCATTGGTCATCTCAGCTCTCCTTTAACCATGTACTATTAGGCCAAAACACTAGGTTTAGGATTAACCCATATTTCTTGATTTTTTTCGGATCCTAGGTTGTTTAGAAGATGTATATGGACCCGTTGGGTTTTATTGCAACAACTTCCACTAAAGGCATCGTGGTTCGTCGTGATTTGGTTCACCGCCATCATTTTCGGGTAGGACTATAAACCTGATAATTGTTATCTCACCGGTTTAATTAGATACTTATTGTATATTTGACTTGCGTTGAATTAATTTCAGTTTCATTGGCCCTTTCCACAAAAATTTCTAGTTCCATATATTTTGGTAGGGTGATGCGATATATTCCTTGTATGCACATGCATTAATGTGGAAGTACGTATGCATGAACTGGTCAAGGTTTGAGTTATAAAGCTTTTACTCAGCTAAATTGGTTGTGGAAGGTTTCTAAACAAAGGCTAATTAATAAAATTAAGTTTTGTTGATTTATTTATTTTGGTAGTGTTTAATGAAATTTTAGAGTAAATTTTTTATTGGGGGAATGAAATAATTAATGGTAACTTAATTTTATACTTTGTGGTTCTGAAATGTATAATTAATCAAACAATTAATTATGAGTAATTAATTTGAATAAGTAGTGATAATTATTTATAAATTATTTATGTGCTTTGAAATGATTATTAATGAGGATATTTATTGTGGTTAATTAATTGGGTTAAGTGAAAATAATTAATTATGAATCAATGACGTGCTTTGAGATTATAATAAATTGAGGAATTATTTAGGTGATATTAATTTGATCAAGATTAAAAAATTGAATTATGAATTAACTTTGTTCTTTGAAATTATAATTAATCATGTGATTAATTATGAATAATTAATTTTGTAAAGTTGATATAATTATGTATGAATTAATTATGTGACTTGAGATGATAATTAATCAAGTGGTCAATTATGAGTAACTAATTTTGTTTTGTTGAGATAATTATTTATGAATTAATTATTATTTTTTGAGGTGATAATTAATTGATGAATTAATTGTGAGATATTAATTTGGTTAAGGGGAAATAATTCATAAAGAATTAATTTTTTGCATTGAAATAAAAATCAATCCAGAATTTAATTATGAGATATTAAAATAGATATGTTTAGATAATTAATTTTGAATTAATTATGTGCTATTATATTATAATACAGATAATTAATTGGGGGTTAATTATGAGATATTTATTGGGGATATCCTATGTTATATAAATTTCAAAAAATAATTATGTTATACTGAATGGATTACCTTGAGATAATTAATTTTTAAATTAATTATGTGATTTTGAAACGGTTTATTTAGTGAAAATTAAATTGTTAATTGCTTATGTGATATTGGGATGGCTTCCATTATGTAAGTAATTTTTGAATTAATTATGTGATATTGAAACAGTTTCTTTAAAGATAATTAATTTATTAATTGATTATGTGATATTGGGATGTTTTCCTTGAGAAAATTATTTGGTGAATTAGTTATGTAATTTTGTGGTTGTTTTCATGTGATAATTTTTTGTATAATTAATTATAGAATTTTGAGAGGGTTTTCTTTTTATTAGTTAATTGTTAAATAAACTAGATAAATTGATGAGAATAATTAATGGTTGAATTAATTAATGTCATTTTTTTATTAGTTAAATGTCAAGTTAAAGAATGGAATTTATGTGTTTTACTAGATATTGAGTCAGTAGTAAATGTGATGATTTTAATTAGTTATTGAATTTATTAAAGGACTCGATTACATAATTTATGAATTTATTAATGGATTTGTTTTTGTGGTGCTAGATGTGACGTTCTACAACAATGATAAATATATATGTATTATTGATAAATGGTTTGTGAGATAGTGATGAATGCTCCAAATACTCACAAGGTTCATGATATGGTGTTCTACAACCAACATGCATGAAAATATTATTTTGTGGCATGTGGACTGATTCTCCAAATACACATGGGTTGTGAGATGAGGAATGATGCTACAAATACTCACGAGGGTGCTAGAAATGACGTTCTACAACCACAAAATAAAATGGGACTGTGAGTCCAATTAGTCATACATGAACTGAATTAAATGGTTAATGAAATAAAATATGATGTAATGAAGTCTTAATTGAATATGAAAAATGGTTCAGAATCCATCATTAATGACATTGGTATTGAAATACGGGTGTCCAGAGGAATGTGGGTATTTATGCGGTTAAATAAATAATATCAAATAATGTTTTAAATAGTTTATTTATGCACTATATATATAGTTCATATTCAGACACTTATTTCCATTTACGAGACGAAGCCTCTATGTCATTCCAGTGTACCTTAAGAAACTGTATGGGTTTTAGATTATTTATTCAATTTGGTTGTTTCTTCATTATACATGGTTACTTATTATTTATAT
This sequence comes from Viscum album, assembly GCA_963277665.1. Taxonomy (NCBI): domain Eukaryota; kingdom Viridiplantae; phylum Streptophyta; class Magnoliopsida; order Santalales; family Viscaceae; genus Viscum; species Viscum album. Next base: position 574,310,592 of record OY728160.1, read on the forward strand.
TGTATTTTCTAGTTTTAGCTATAACCTAGTGGTCTCATCATACATAGATTTATATCTCACGCCCTACACATACTTCTATTACATTGAAGTGCCCGTGTAGACTCTAATTGATTGTAGGACCGTGGATTTTTCATGTTGTTGTTTTCATGAACATGGGAGTAAGGGGAAATGAATGATTGGGTTCTTGGGATGCTCGTAGTGAATGCCTTTGGGTATTGAAGGACCCCAGGACACCCTGAGAGAGGAGGGGTGAATCAGGGTGACAACTTTTTCTTTTAATGTGATGGATATTGTTCCCACGTTGGTAGGAACTTGTTGAACCTGTATGATGAATATGATCAGAAACCAAACATTCACATGTATGGAGAAGACACATCAATTTTTACTTGGTTCACCACTATGGGCTATGTCCAAATAGCATACGCTGATAGGTTATCAGTCGTACCTAATTCCACTAAACATCACTAGATGTGGATTACAAAGGTTTGGGAATAGTCACTCTGTCCTAGGATCAATGCCTTTACAATTGTTCCGGGATGGCTCACTGCGTCCCTCGGGTCACTCCCACTGGCTCCCCCTGGCTAACTGCCATTGGTGAAGTCACAATTAGTTTATAGATGTGAAGGTCTCTTCAATATATTCACATTGAAGTCTTTGTCTCTACTTAGCATGAGACTCTTCTTGCATAAAAGTTCAGAATTGATGCACTGGAACGCACAGAACCACAGAACAAGATAACCAGAACATGAAGATAAGATTCAATGAAAATTGTGTGAAAAACCTTCCAATTTCCCACAAAAATTACTTTTCGCGCATAAATATATTTCGCGCAATGGCACCCTTTTTTGTGCAACTTAATCTCTTACGCGCAACCTCAATTTTTACGTGCAGCTCTTCCCTTTCCGCGCATCCTAGAATTTTCCATGCAATACAGAATATTTCACGCAATCCCCTTTACGCAATCATTTTTGACGCATCAGATGTCGAATCTTCTATAAGTCTTCATTTGTACGGAATGAGGGGTTCACCTCTTATTTATAGGTGTCTGAGACCCCAGCGCGCAAAACCACCTGTGGCGTGGAAAACATCTCATCTGGCGTGTAATCATTCACGCCAGTATCTTTTTTCGTACACATCATCAGATATTTCACACAGCCCATGCCTTCTCCATTTTTGGACATTCTGATTCTGAAACACTGTTTGCGTAAAAAACCTCAATCCTTCATTTTGTGCATCCCGATTTTTTTCCTGTCCAACTCAAATATTTCATGCACAACCCTTTTTTCGCTCACCACTTCCTCTTTGCATGAACCACATTTTACCAACAATATCCCCCGTTGATCACTTTGCTGGTATACATTCTGAACTTCCACTGACGATTGAAAACAAACACAAACCAAACTCAAATTACGGCACAGAAAATCCATGGTTCCAACAATATCCCCCTTTGGGTTTGTTGGAAATCACCAAATAAATTCAATAGATCACCATCCACATGCAAACCAAGAACGCAAGGATCAACTCTGCCAACACTCCATGTCTACGTGATCAATTCTTGGAATAGAAAACAAGAGAAGAAGCTTGATTTTGGTTCCTATGTTTTGGAATTCTCAATGACACCCAAGAGATTTTATTACAATGTCACAAAAGCATTACATGTCCACTAACAACGAATTACATGTCCACTGACAATCCTGAATTTATTCCTTTCTCCCCCATTTACAATAAACCCAAATATTGGTAATTATTCATTGTTCAGCTCAAAACGCACTCCCCTTGGATAATATCTCCCCCAAAAACCTGCATCACATCCAAAAACAGATTAAAAGGAGTTAACAAAATTGGAGAGGGGTATTTCTTAACCTCCTTATGCACTGGGAGGTGGATGAACACCGAGGTTCAAACGATTATTATCAAACACAGCCACTAAAAGTGGCTTAGTTAGGATATCATCCACTTTCTCATCAGTTCCACATGATCCATTCTAATCATGCCTTGTTCAGCTTTATCTTTGATAAAATGATACTGAATTTCAATATGTTGGGTACGAGAATGTTGAACTGAATTATTCATAAGATTAATTGCACTCTTGTTATCACAATAAATCACCATTAGTTGCTTCACCTCATCACCAATATCTATTAATTACTTCTTCATCCATAGCAGTTGAGTGTATGCCTTTGTGGTGGAGATATACTCATCTTCAGTAGTACTAAGAGAAGTACTATCTTGTTTCTTGTACAACCATCCAACACATTTATTTCCAATATAGAAAGCTCCACCACTGGTGGACTTTCTGTCTACTACATCGCTAGCCCTGTCAGCATCAGAAAATGCTGATAAATCACTATTCCTTCCTACAGCAAAGTATAAGCCATAACTGTGAGTGCCTTTAATATACCTCATGATTATTTTTACTACTGCCATATGTTCCTCTTTTGGATTACTCTAAAAGCGGGCTGCAAGACACGTGGAAATGACAATATCTGGTTGTGTCGCTGTTAGGTATAGTGAGCTTCCAATGATCCTCATATACATGGTGGGATCTATAGAGATCCCATCTTCATGCTTTCCTATTTTAGTTCCAACTGCAATCAGAGTTGACATTGGTTTGTAGTCTTGCATATTAAAATTCTTCAGCAGCTCTCTTGCATACTTTTCCTGAGAAATGAAAGTGTAATCCTTCTTTTTAATCACCTAAAGCCCTATGAAATATGTGAGATCCCCAATCATAGACATTTTAGATTCTGATTTCATGTGATTGGCAAATTCATCCACTAATTTCTTCCTGCTTCCACCAAATAAAATACCATCAACGTAGACAAGAACCATGAAATGAGATTTTGTAGAATTTTTCACATATAGATTGTGATCTACTCCTCATCTTTTGAATTCCATTTTCTTGAGATAAGAATCTAGCCGGGAGTACCACGCCTGTGTTTCCTGCTTCAGACCATATAGAGCTTTCTTCAGTTTGCAGACCTTTGATTCATCGGTACCAAGAACAAAAAACATTGGTTGTTCAATGTAAACTTCTTTTTCAAGTACACCATTTAAGACTATTGTCCTGACATCCATTCGATATACTTTATATCCTATTTGGAGTACCATAGCAAGGAAAAGCTTTATTTACTCTAGTCTAGCCACTGGAGAAAATGTTTCTTCAACATCAACACCTTCAATCTGGGAATATCCCTTACATACCAGTCGAGCCTTGTTTCTAATAAAACTTCCATGCTCATCAAACTTGTTCTTAAAGATCCATTTTGTACCAATCACATTGTGACCTTCGGGTCTTTGGAAAAGATACCATGTCTAATTCTTGTCAATCTGATATAATTCTTCATTCATAGATTTCTCCCAAGATTCATCCTTTACAGCTTCTTCGAATGAGGTTGGCTCCAAAACTAACAGAAATGCAGATTGCATGTTATTCCTCATTCTTCTTGTTTGAGTGGGTGCACTCTTGTCCCCAATTATGTTGCATGGATCAACCTCAGCTCTTCAATTTCTCTTTCTAGGTTCAGTTGTATTCTCTTCAACCACAGTTTCTTCATTAGATTCTTCTTCGGATTCAACATCATGATGTGACTGCTGAGTGTTTTGTACAACTTCTTCTATTTCTGTATTTGTATTTTCTCCATGGTAACTTTCTTCATCACTTTCTATCACATGAGCTTATGACGTCCTAGAAGAATTTGTGGATTTCTCATCAATTTTCTTAACATCACTACTCTCCAAAATCCTTCCTAAATTCTTGTTGAAACATTTGTAGGATTTTCTGTTCATTGAGTAAATGAGTAAAATTCATTCATCTGCATTGCCGCCATACTTCCCTTGATTTCGTTCTTTGTTCCTGATGAAGCATTTACATACAAAGACATGAATTTATTTTAAAAGGGATTCCTTCCACGCCACAATTCATATAGTGTCTTCATCTCACATATATAATGTCCTGTTCGATTCTGAATATACACTACAGCTTGAACAGTTGCTTTCCAGTAATGCTGTGGAATACGACTCTCAATCAGCATAGTTCATTTCATGTTGTTCACCTGTCGATTCCTACATTCAACAAATCCATTTTTTTGTAGAGGTCTCACAGAAGCTACCTCATTTTGTATCCCATTCTTCTACAAATAATTATTAAATTCAAATGATGTGTATTCTCCTCCATTGTCAAATCGCAACACTTTGATTTTTCATCTGGTATCATTCTCTGCAATTCTCCGATATGTTTTCATGCAGTTAAGGACTTTTTGATTCCTATGAATGACCATAAGACATGAAATTATACTGTAACCATCGATGAAAAGAACAGAGTAACTTTCTCCATGATTTCCAGCAAAATTTATCGGCCCACATACATCTGTATGAATCAGATCAAGAAATGAGATTCCCTTTTCTTCATTGGCCGATATGAACTGCAGACCAGCTTCCCCTGAATACAAGCATCACAATTTTTTCACGCTCACACATCATGTTGGGAATGTCCTTGAAAATCCTTAAATTTGATATTTTCTCCATGCCTTGTTGATTGATGTGTTCCAGTCTCCGATGCCAAAAATTGTTTTCTTCTTCAACAGTTATGTAATAGACATTCTCTTCACTATCAACCTGATACAAGTTCCTTTCTGTTCTTCATTCCTTCATAAGGGAATTGCATGTATTTCCCGTGATACTAAAACCTTTATGATTAAGAGTAACTATATGTCCCGAGTCAGAGAGTTGACTCACGCTGACCAGATTATGATTTAGGCCATCTACATAAAGGAATTCAGTATTCATTAGTTCTCCATTAGCTAATTCGGTACATCCACTCCCTTTGATTTTAAGAGCTCTATTATTACCAAATAGAATTGTACCATCAACCTTCCTTTTGTTATCCATTAACAGGGCGGCATTACCTGTTATATGAGATGAAGAAACACTATCTAGAATCCAAGAACTTTTGTTATTTATAGCTTTCATGGCCACCTCTGCAAGGATCGATTTCTCAATCTTCTTCCTTTCCTTCCATGTGACATTAGATTGAGTATAGAGAATTGATGGCCTTTCAATTATCTCTTCCACGTACCCAGGTTTTTCATAGTCGAAATCTTATTTGAGAGGAGAAAATCTGTTTAAAAGAGAAACACTATCTAGGTGATGAGATGTGACTTGTCTTGAACTTCGGTATGAGGTGTCCATGTCCTTTCCATGCCTGCAATTAGCAGACTTATGACCAAAGTTAGAACAAAGAGAAAAATATCCATAGAAATTTTTTATTCTATAAGAATTAGGATATGAAGTCAGTTTCCTTTGTTGATGCCCCAGATCTTCCCCATTCAGATAGCACCATACCTCTTTGTAATAAGACATGGTATTACCCAAATAGCTACAGAACTGACACGTCATGTGATGAAATGTATTCTCACTTGAATTTCTCCTTATACCTTCTTCCTTGGGATAATTGTTAGACTGTTTGTAATTTCTGAATGTTTGAGGATAATTTTCAGTTCTCCTTTTAGTTTGTATTTAGGGTTCCTTTTTCAGCACATTAAGAAATGCTTCAACATGTTCAAATTTCATCTTATCTTTCTTTTAGATCATTTCACTTCCAACAGTTGATGTCTCATCTTCACAACCAATTCCACTCTTTCCCATGAAAGCGGGTTATTGATCACTCATGACTTTTCCAACCCCATCTGAACTACACTTGGTTCTTGCCAGAAATTCTGGATATGAGAATCTTCCAAATTTTATTTTCTTCCTTGATTCTTTTAGAATTGATTCAGTCTCAAGTTTACACCTACGAGTAACAACTTCTTCCTCAAGTCCCTCAGCAGTCCTGGATTTTTCTTCTAGTCTGAAGGTGAGTTCATTGATGACCTTTTCCTGATCTTCAATTCTCAGCTTCAGATCCACTACATCATCATTGCTTTCATTTATTTTTGAATGTACCTTAACAAATTCTTCCAGTCGTTCAATTTCAGTTTTAGGTTGATCAACGTATTTAGTTTATTCTTCTACAATTGATTTCCACTTATTGTAACTCTTAAATTTAGTCTGAAGCTTACTAACAGCATCCTTGAGTTGTATCTCAGGATCTACACAAGTTTTCAACTATTTTTCTGCATCAGTATCTTCTGACTTTTCAATAGTGGCCATCATGGAAGCATGGTTCCCAGTTTTGAATTCTGGTTCTTCTTCATCACAGAATTCATTATCATCTTCTTCCTCTTCACAGAAAAAAATCATCCTTTGCATTTTATTTCCAGATTTTAAGTCTCTGTTTTTGGAAAACCTTCTCTGAGGCTTCTCGAATCTTTTATTTTCAATATCTTAATCATTGATCTTTCTTAAGCACTGAGAGGCTATGTTCCCAACTTTTCCACAACGAAAACATGCAAGAGGTAACTTTCCTTTGATTTTCCATTTTCCCTTATGGAACATCTTTGCAATGAGATAAAGAATTTATTTTTCTTCTTCATCTTCACCACTACTATATTTTGTAATTTTTATTTTATCAATGGCCTTAAATGCCATTTCCATGCTCACGGGAGTCGTAGCATCTTCTGGTTTGATTCTCATTTCATATTCTACCAAGCTGCAAAGTTGGTCAACCAGATAATGTTTTGAAAGATCTCTTTCCTCAAGGGCTTATATATTTGCATTGTACATGTGTGGAAGTATTATCAGTATTTTATTCACAATGTTAATGTTTTTTATTTCTTCTCCTATGCCCCAAATTTCTCCAACTACTTTAGTGGCTCGATTAAAGGAGTCTGCATTATCATCATGATGCATCTTCAAATCATCGAACTTGTTGTGCAGAACATGTAGTTTTTCCTCCTTCACTTTGATATCACCTTCATAAATATTCTTGAGTTTATCCCACATGGATTTTCCTAAGGTGAAATTCATCACCTTATGTAGATCTGATCAGAAAGGGCTTGGGTGAGTCCATTTTGTGCTTTAGCATCTGCATCAAGAATTTTATTATCTGTGTCAGTCATAGCCAGGCCTGTTCGATCATTGACTTGTATTCCTTGCATAGTAGAAAATAGAACTTCCATTCTAAGATATCTTAGATGAGATCTTATTCTTTTCTTCCAAATCTAGAAATTACTTCTATCGAGGTGAGGGACTCCCCAATCATTAACTGCATTCTCCATGACAACAAGGGATAGATTCAACACCAGCAACCTCCCTCTGATACCACTTGGAGGTCCTCGGGACACCCTGAGAGGGGAGGGGTGAATCAGGGTGACTACTTTTTCTTTTAATGTGGTGGATATTGTTCCCACATTGGTAGGAACTTGTTGAACTTGTATAATGAATTTGATTAAATAGAAAACATTCACATGCATGGAGTAGACGCAACACTTTTTACTTGGTTAACCACTAAGGGCTACATCCAAGGAGCATATGCTGGCAGGTTTTGGGTCGTACCTAATTCCACTAAACTCCCCTAGATGTGGATTACAAAGGATTATGAATAGTCACTCTGTCCCAGGCTCACTGCTATTACAATTGTTTAGGGATGGCTCACTGCATCCCTCAGGTCACTCTTGTTGGCTTCCCCGGTATAACTATCGATGGTGAAGTCACAATCAGTTTATAAAAATGAAGGTCTCTTCAATAGATTCTCATTGAAGTCTTTGTCTCTACTTAGCACGAGACTCTGCTTACATCAAAGTCCAGAATTGATACACTAAAACGCATAGAACCACTGAATCGGATAACCAGAATGTGCAAATAAGCTATACTGACAATTGCACGCCACACCAACCCTTTGCACGCAAAACCATCCAGTTGTGCACAAAAATTACTTTTCACGTGTAAAAATATATCGCACAATGACACCCTTTTTCATGCAACTGAATCTCTTACGCACAACCCCAATTTTAACGCGTAGCTCTTTCTTTTCCGCGCATCCTAGAATTTTCTGTGCAATTTAGAACATTTCACTCATGCCCCTTTACGTGATCCTTTTTCACACATCAGACCTCAGATCTTCATTAAGTCTTCAACTATATGGAATGAGGGGGTCACCTCTTATTATAGGCGTTTGAGTCCCCCGCGTGAAAAAACCACCTGTTGCGTGGATAACATCTCACTTGGCATGTAATATTTCGTGTCGGTATCGTTTTTCACGCACATCATCAAATATTTCGTGCAGCACATGCCTTTTCCTTTTATCGATGTTCGGATTCTGAAAAAATATTTGTGTGAAAAACCTAAATCCTCCATTTTTCACATCTCGATTTTTTCCCACCCAACTCAAATATTTCACGCACAACCCTTGTTTTTCTCACACCACTTCCTCTTTGCATGCACCTCATTTTACCAACAATCCATGTCTTCATTTTCTGATTTTGAGGCCCAAAAAATTGGCAAACACTGGGAAACAGTGCCACCTTCAATACTGTTGTCTGCTTGAACTGTATGATCACTTTGCTAGCACACATTCTGAACTTCCACTAACGATTGACAACAAACACAAACCAAACTCCAATTCCTGCATAGAAAAACCATGGTTCCAATAGGTGTTTTAGTCTATCCTTATTTATGTATTGATATGTAAATCATGCTATTTTTTTAATACTTTCAATTATATATAACCATGATATGCATGAAATGTATAAACTGGCATTGGCCATTTTCAATATTCAGTTGATGATTTCCATATATTTGTGTCTGTTGTTGTCTGTGTTTATTATCTATTTCCACTATACACTCTAAATATGAGGGTATAGTCACTATAGTGAACATCCATAGACCCTCCCTAATATTTGGAAGCCCAGGTCATATGGGGAGTCATTTTGGAGGTCATGTGGAGAATGGCCTATCTACCATCTTGATGGTAAGTAGGGTCGAGATGTTAAAAAGTGGTATCAAATGCATCAGGTTATCTTTATTTATCCTTTGGCTTTTTTATGTGTTTGTAGACATGAGACTAGGAAAGTGTTAGTGTATTGTTAATTTAAATGCTTGGTATTGATAACCCCGCCTATGGAAAATAAAAAAGTGGTCAGTGATGGAAATTCATATTTATAATGTTCATAGTTACAATTGAAATGATTTCCCTTTGAGGGACTAGTGTAATTTTCTACTTCTTATTGATTTAAAAAAAATTAAAATTTCCTTCCCCTGATATGGAAAAGAAAATTTCATTTCATGCATATACTTAGGTACATAGAGATTCACATGCCATATATATGAAATTCCATATAGTTTCATTAAAAGGATTCCTAATAATTTTGATAGTGTGCCTTGGATGAAATGATATGTTTTTATTTACATTAACATCCCATTTAGATACCATGTTTTGCTGATAAATATAATATTCTTGGGTGTTTATATGATAGGATGCTTTTTTATTATCATGTTTTGTTGTCATTCATGGATTTTATGTTATAAGATGATATATTGATACTACACATGATAACATGGTAGATATTTTTTGATATGTAAATGTATTTATGAGTGGAACATTGATTTTTTGCATTTATAAAAGGACCCAATTTAAGTTGTAAGGTATATGGAAACCTTATAACTGGTAAGTGGGTAACCTGTGTTTTTATACAATTGAAAAAGGGATGAAAATGTTAAAAGATTAAATGGAAATCGTATGTGATAAATGGGATCCAAATGCCAGTGGTAAGGGGTATGGGCTCCGTAAAGCTGTTTTGGGTGTATGTGATTTCAATATGATCTTTCATATAATACATAATGACCTTGGTGGGTTTTCAAGTGTTGTAGTTACTCTTACTAGTATCTTAAGGTTGAAATGTTTTTAAGGATGGTAAATTGTATGGTTCTGTGATTTTTGACCAGGCTGAAATACGAATGTTTATTTTTAACAATTTCATTTACTTCATGGTTCAGTATTAAAACCAAGATTTAGAAATAAGTTTCCTAATTTGGGTTCTTATTTATTATTGATAATGGGCTGGGTTAAAGGATAAATGAGTTTCTCAGATGGCTGGGTGGGTTTCAGGAGAACCAGACCAAGCATGGACGCTTGTAAGGGCTACACACAGTTTTTCAAAATCGTGTGTGTCAGCTATTCATAATAAAGAAAGATTCTAGTTGTGGATGCACAGTCTGCACATGGTCTATCAGACCATTCACGTTAAACCATATGGTCTACCTAGTTTTCAGTTATAGGTTAAATTAATTAAATTAAATTATCACTAATGGAAATTTAATTAAATGAGATATTAGTTGTTTCATTTAATTAAACTAATGTTGATAGCTTCTAATTAAAGGTTGTTTAAATAGAAGAGTTATTTAAATTAAGGTGAAAATAATTAATTTTATTTTAAATGATGATATGCTGGAGTCTTTAATTAATTTAATTTATATGAATAAAATTTAATTACATGAAATGTAAATAAGGTGTTGTGGGGTTATCAAAGAAGGGAAACATTAAATGGAAAATTCTAAATGGCATGTAATTGAGTAGTTGGGGATTAATTTAATTAAATTCTATTCAAAGATTAATTTAATTAATTAATACGAAATGAAGATATTAGTTAATTATAATAATGATTAAGAAAGTTATTATCCATCCTTGCGAAATGAGTGATAATTATTTAATTAAATTGATTTTGAGAGAATTTAACTAAATAATGTTGATGAGTTTAATTTTCTAATTTATTTAAATTTTGTTCTGAGAATTTAATTAAATAACACTATTTGGAGAAGTAATTTAATAAAAAAAATTTGGAAAACATTTAATTAAATGACATTTAATGATGTATTAGGGTTTTTATTAAATAAATATTATTGATATAATTTAATTAAATAATAATGAGTTCGAAATTTTATTTCATTATATTCGATTGTCAATTAATTTAATTTAATGATGTGACTAATGTGTATTCTGGGTTTTATATAATTAAATTCATTGTTAAGATCGATTTAATTATAAAATGAAAAAATAAGTGTTTTAATTAATTATATTGTATTGAGTAAATTTAATTAAATAAGGATGTGTTGGAAAAAAATTAATTATATTTAATGGAGAATTATTTAATAAATTTATGAGTAATTGGGGAGTTTTGGGTTTATAAAAAAGAATTTTATTAAATGATAATAATATTAATTCTTATGATATAGCAGTTTTATTATTTAAATTGATATTGATGAATTAAATTAAATGGGGTGAGATGAATAATTTTTTTTAAATAAGTTATGTTAAAAAAATATTATTACATGATGTCAATTTTGGGTTTTATTTAATTAATTAGGTTGAGAATAATTTAATTAAATGAGGTTTAAATGAGGATTTTTTTTTTTGGGTTTTGTAAAAGAAGTGTTTTATGAAATGATAATAATATTAAAGGTTATTATTATGGTAATTTTATTTATTTAAATTGATTTTCAGGAATTTAATTAAATTAAATGATATAGAGAGTTTTATTTAATTAAAATGAGTTAAATGGAATTTAATTAAATGTTGTGAAATGGGTGCTTCATTTAATAAAATTTAAGGTTAAAAATTTTTAATTAATTAATTCCAAACAAGGTTTTTAATTAAATTAAATTAAATGTTGAGAGAATTTAATTAGATATCATGAGTTGGAGAAGTCATTTAATTAAATTAGTTTGAGTAGAATTGAATAAAATAATATGTAAATTAAATATTAGAGTTTATCAAAGGGGTATAATATTAAAGGGTAATAATAATAAAATGATACATATAATTATTATTGTATTAATTCTTATATTTTAAATGATAATTTTAATTTATGTTAGGAAGAAAAGAAGGAGGAGGCACAACTCCCCCATCCTCTTATAGGAGACGCGACAAAACAATGGTGTAGAATATGTCTTAGGACCCATTTGGTTTTATTTCGACAATTGTATCTGAAGGCATGGTAGTTCGGCTTGATTTAGTTCACTGATGTCATTTTTAGTTAATCTTATATAACCTATAATTGGTTTCCAACCCTTTAAGATAGATATTTATGGGGTATTTGAGTGGAAGTGAATTATTTGGAGGTGTATTGGTCCTTTTCGCACTAATTTTGGATGAATGTTATCATTGTAGGGTGATGTGATCAATTCCAAGTACATGCTCTCACTATTGTAAAATTACACATGCGCGGCTGGGTCATAGTTTGAGTTACAAATCTTTGTCTAAGAATAATTCATTGAGGTATGGATCTATACATTTTCCTAATTAATAAAATTTTGTTTTGTTGAATTATTTCTGTTGATAATGTTGACTAAAATTTTAGATTAAATCATTTATTGGTGGATTGAAATGATTAATAATTAATTAATTTTATTCTATGAGGTTATTAAATTGATAATTAATATGGTGGTCAATTAAGTTAAATTAATTTGGTTAAAATGATATAATTATTTATAAATTAATTATGTGCTTTGAAGTGATAATTAATCAGGGGATTAATTATGAGAAATTAATATGGTTATGTTCAGATAATTAATTATTGAATAATTAATTTCTTTAAGATGATAATTAATTGAGGAATTAATTATGAGATGATAATTTGGTTATGATAAAATAACTAATTATGAATTAATTTTGTTCTTTTAAATGTTAATTAATCAGCAGATTAATTATGTGTAATTAATTTTGTTAGGTTGAGATAATTATTTATGAAATAATTATGTTCTTTGAGATGATTATTAATCAAGTATGTAATTATGAGTAATTTATTTGGTTCTGTTAGGATAATTAATTATGAATTCATTATGTTCTTTCAGATGATAATTAATCGACGAATTAATTATGATATATTAATTTGGTTGAGATGAAATAGTAAATTAGGAATTAATTATTTTTATTAAAATGATAATTAATATAAGGCCCCGACCTTAAACCTTACATAATATTGAATTAATGGAATAATTCACATTGAGGATCTTTTCAGGTTTAGAGTTTTATAGAATTAGAACACAACTATTACATCTCAAAAGATGACAAAGTAGACACTTCTACTAAGTTTCCATAAAATAAAACTCTTAAAAAGAAACATGTCTAGTTCCATGTTTTAGATAGCATGACTTTCCCTTGATCCCATCCTCGACCCTATTCCACTTTAAGTCCTGTGAAAAACATTTCAAAAAACTTAGGGTGAGAACAAAAATCTTAGTAAGGGATACACAAAGAATGAAAACTGTTATTTTATCAAAACAACATGTAAACCATGTATACCTTATCAAAGTAATACTTTTCACCTTTATAAAGTATTAAAAACTCTTCACTGAATATAAAGATCATTACTTACCCTTTTGTAACCAAAAGATTACCCTAAAACCCATATAAATATCACATAACATATAAAGGTAACTTGGGACATAAACATACTTAAGTGGAATAACCATACGGTCGACTTCTACACATATCACTTAATGGAATAGCCATTCGGCCAATTTCCATTCATACTTATGGAATAGCCATACGGCCGACTACCATACCCAATGCATTAGAGGTTATAACATAACCACCCATCCTGGTATTCCCAGTACCACCCGTCATATGGTTCATCACATAACCACCCGTCAAATGTCCAAGTACCATTATAAAATCATAAGACATAAAACAAATATAATGGAATGAAAACATTTCCACACTTTGATCACAATATATCACATAAATATATTGATATAACAAATCCATTATAACAACCATTTTCAATACCAAAATATATAAAAGAGTATATGGTATTTATTTCATTTTAAAAATATTACGGCTTGTTGAGGAATCCAATGACCAAATAATACTCGCGGCAGCGGAAAAGGTCGTTGTCACCACGTACGTTAAAAAATCATTCCTTTTTGTCATTTAGTAAAACGCTACGTAGAAAAATATTCTTTTTGTATAAAAGTAAAAGTCAAAGGGGTTTATACACCGTATAAAGAAAGTTGTGTATAAAACGAAATATGCCTCAGTGAAAGGAGATTGAGATGAAGTCCCTTACCTCAGGTCCGACTTGACTCGATTGTTTTTAAAGTCCTGAATAATAAACTTGTGTTAATTTCTAATTTCTTAATAACATTTTTCATGTTCATTATTCCTTTTATATCACTTATTTCCATGTTATAAACATTATTTAACCATTTATGTTAATAATGTTTGTTTTTTCCATATTTGGTTCTTAAGTCGAAAGTGGACTTCTTACAATTACATGTTGTTCGTGTGGTCAAAGGTTCATTATATCCAGAATGAAATTCCTGATTTGGATATCATATACAACATATATATCTATCATATACATGTATTTAAAATATCACATTATCATTTAGAGGTAAGAAATGAAATGCACCGTTCATGGAGACGGTAAGCTGTACGTACGCATGAACACTACTTTCATTTCTATGTCATATTAATGGAATTAAAACTAAACAATAGATATGTATATTTTTAATTCCAGAATTATATTCGTCATTTATAAGTATCATACATCTTATATATCCATTAAATGTACTTATAATACTACATTACATTTGAGGATAAGAAATGAAATGCACTGTTCATGGAGACGGTAAGCTGTACGTACGCATGAACGCTACTTTCATTTCTATATCATACATTAATGGAGAGAAAACAATAATGATATATAGTAATATTATAATTCTAGTATAACATAATATATAATAACTTTAAATCCATCCTTTATACGTCCCACATATGGCATCAACGAATCAAATCACTTTGAGGGGGCGGTAGTCCGCACTGCCTTAAATGAAGATATCACGTTTACCCATAATGGAAACCATAAAGGTATGCCCAAAATTAAAAATACAAAAGCTTAAGGAAAAATATAAACATATTATATATCATATATAAATGTAGTTACATCTTAATGGCCACCTTTAAAGGTGTTATATGAGTTTGAACAATCATCATTTCGTGAGACAGAAATTCGCCATGCACAGAAACAGTATGTTCTTTAACCATTATATGAAGGTGTATGTAAGTGTAGCTCGAATAATTTTTATAACAAAATCCTATTATTTTGAATATACTTGATTTGTTACAAAAGAAATGAATAAAAAGAGTTTAGGGGGTTGGAGAAGGAAAATAAAACAAAAGGACTCAAGACAAGACATTACCTCAAAATCGGGTAACTCCCTTTCGTTTGAGCTCAATGGCTTCCTTGGGAAGAATTATGACAAAATTGAGGCTTCAAGGAGTAATATATGGATTTGGAGATCCAAAATGGGCAGAGTTTGGCCGAGCCAAAGGCTTTGGAAGTGTGGGTAAGGAGGTAGAGGTGGGGGCCTTTTATAAGAGGAGAGGAGGGGCACTCTTGGAAAGTAAGCAAATGTTACATTATTTGAAAATGCGGTTCAAATTTAAAAGGTCCCACATTGATATAATTCGTTTATAAGGTGATAAGGGTTCGAAATACACCCATACAATAGGTTTTGTACATGTTTAGGTCTTAGATATTACATTACCTTTCCATTTTATTTAAATCGTTAAATAATGAGGTCATCCCTGCATCATCATGATGTCATAAATAATTTAATTTTTATAATGTCTAAAAATTATAAAAAAAATACTATGATGTAGTAAATCTTTTTATATTTCCAATGAATATTTATAGTCAGAAATATGACTTTTATAACCCCATTTAAGAATTGTTTTAGTAAAACAACTCATGTTTGTGTCATTTAAATTTTATCTTTAAATAAAAAGTTATTTATGTCATTTTCCTACCAAAGTGGCTCCATGGGGTCCCCATGTTGACCCATGGGTTTTCATGGTCGGCCATGACACATCCAATGAGGGTAGGACATGTTTCAAGCTCATATTATATTATTAAAACATTAATTTTTCCTTAAATTTCACTAATTACCTCTAATCGCGATTAAAAAACATAATAAGTTACTATTCACCAAAAAATTATTTTAATCCCATTGAACCACATTTTACTTCTTAATGACAACCATGTCTATCGGATTTTTGAAATTCAAAACACAAAGGTGGTAAAATTTCATTTAAACGGAAAATCAGTTTTTTATAAGTACCACTTAGTGGTTTCACTATTCATCAAAAAATGATGTTTTTCAGAAAATTACCAAAAATTCACCCTAAGCTATATTTGATATTCCGAATTAAAAAATGATGTCCATTTTTAAAAATTCAAAACATATAAGTTTAATTAAATAATTTAATAATTAATTCCCACTGTCAGAGCAAATAGCGTGTTTTTATGAAACAATAAGTATCAAAAGATTGACACTAGTTTAAGTCCAATTTCAATGTAAAATTAATTGCAATGACCACTATTGGATTAAATGGTTAAAATATATTCTAATTTCACTTAAAACCCAATTCAAAATATTATCTAAACATCTTAATAAATTAGATTAAAAAGAGGTTTTGAATTGAAATACAACATTTTACACTATTCATTAAAAAAATGAACTTTATCGAAAAAATACAAAAAAATCACACAAAGTAAAATTTGATGTCACGATTCTAAATAAGAGTTTTATTTGGTCCAATAGAATTTATAAGAGTGACCAAAACTATATTTAATGACGGTTCACCATCAAATGTTGATAAGTGGTCCTTTCGTGAAAATTAGAGTATATTAGCCTAAAATTGAATTCTTTTTGTATTTTAAGCCTTTATCCTTTATTGGATAAGTATAAAAACATTTAACAAAAATATATAATAACATTTTAGTTATTTCTATTCATTCCCGCCAATACAATGGCTACGTGTTAACTAACATTAAAAATAATATTATTTTATTACTAGTGTGCAACGTACGATTTCAAAGAAACACTCTGTTGCGTATCGGGAACGCTATCAAACATAGCAACCCCTTTAAAGTAAAACTAATATTTAATTTGAAAATATTAATAAATATTAAAATGTATTATTATTTATTTACCTTGGATGTTACATCCTTCCCCCCTTTTGGTAATTGTGTCCTCGCAATTTTATTAACTTATCAAAATAAGTGGGGGTATTTATCCTTCACAGCATTTTCGGATTCCCACGTTGCCTCTTCAGCCATATGGTTTTTCCACAAAACCTTTACCTGGTGAATTACCTTATTTCGCAACACTTGCTCTCTTCGGTCAAGAATCTGGACTGGTTGTTCTTCATAAGGGAGATTCTCTTCCAACTGAACTACCTCTGGGCTCATAACATGAGATGGATCTGGCATATACTTTCCCAACATCGAAACATGAAAAACATTATGTACCTGAGATAAACATGGAGGTAAAGCCACATGGTATGAAACTAATCCAACTTTCTCCAGAATTTAATATGGTCCAATGAACCTTGGACTCAGTTTTCCTTTCTTACCAAATCGCATCACACTCTTCCATGGTGAGAATGTGAGAAAAACATGATCACTTACCTCGAAAGAAAGATCCTTCCTCTGGTTATCTACATAACTTTTTTGTCTACTCTGAGCTGTTCTCATGTGTTTCTGAATCAACTAGACTTTCTCTGCCATCTCTTCTACCAATTATGGTCCCATCAGCTTCCTTTCACCCACTTCATCCCAAAAAGCTGGAGTTCGACACCGTTTACCATATAACGGCTCAAATGGTGTCATCATTATACTGGAATGAAAACTGTTATTAAAAGAAAACTCAACCAAAGAAAGATGTTGGTCCCAACATCCTTGATAATCCATCGAACAAGCCCGTAGCATATCTTCCAATGTCTTAATTGTTCGTTCTGACTCCCCGTCTGATTGAAGATGAAAAGCTGTACTAAAATTTAATTCAGTACCCAACGACTTTTGAAGGCCTTTCCAAAAGTTAGAAGTAAACCTCAGATCATGATCAGATACAATGAAGAAGAGAACTCCATGCAACCTGACTATCTCTTTAAGATACAAATGATAAATTTGATCTAGAGATAATGTATCTTGAATATGATGGAAATGAGCAGATTTAGTCAATCGATCAACAATAACCCAGATTGCATTATTACCTCGAGATGTCTTTAGTAATCCCACAACAAAGTCCATGAATATATTTTCCCATTTCCACTCTAGCACTGGTAAAGGCTGAAGCATCCCTTTCAGTAACTGCCGCTCTGCTTTAACCTGTTGACATGTCAAACACTTCATATTAAAATCATCAATATCCCTATTCATTCCTTCCCACCAGTAATACTCCTGCAGATCTCTGTATATCTTAGTACTGCCAGGAGGAACTGAAAACGGGGAGCTATGAGCCAACATGACAACTCATTTTTCAACTTTCAATCACAAGGCACACATAATCTCTTCCCAAATCGAAAAACACAATCATTATCAATGTTGAATTCATGTAACTTACCTTTCTGAACCAGCTCTACCTTTTTCTACAACTCACTTTCTTGCTTCTGTTCTTGCTTGATTCTGTCTGATAGAGATGATTTCACTAATAATTGAAACAAAATAGATGAACATCCTGCACCAACAACTTCTATGCCAAAGTTCATCAAATCAAAAATCAAAGGATCTCTTTCCAAACGTAGCATGGTTAATGATGCATTACTTTTTCGACTCAAAGCATCAGCTAATTTATTTTCTTTTTCCGGATGGTAGTGAATTGTACAATCATAATCCTTGATTAATTCTAGTCATCTCCTATGTCTCATGTTCAATTATTTTTGATTGAATATATACTTTAAACTTTTGTGATCATTATATATTTCACAATTTACTCCATACAAATGATGCCTCCAAATTTTTAGAGCAAAAACAATAGAAGCTAATCCCAAATCATGTGTAGGGTAATTTACCTCATGAGTTTTCAATTAATGTAAATCATATGCAATTACCTGATCATTCTACACAAGGACACAACCATGTCCCTTAAACGAAGCTTCACTGTATATAACAAACTCACCATTCCTGGAAGGAAGTTCCAAAACTGTAGCATTCACCAATCTTATTTTCATCTCCTGAAAACAATCATCACATTCTTTTTTCCAGATAAACTTAACACCCTTCCGAGTTAGCTTAGTCATTGGACTAGATAACCGTGAAAAAGTTTCAAAAAACTGTCAGTATTAACCTGCCAAACCAAGGAAACTATGGATCTCGGTTACATTTGTGGGTCTCGGCCATTCATCAACAACTTTTGTTTTAGCAGGATCAACAATTATTCTATTTTTTTGAAACAATATGACCATGGAAATAAATTTGTTGTAACCAAAACTCACACTTGCTGAATATTCCAAATAGTTTCTTTTCTTTTAAGGTTTGTAAGATAACCCTTAAATGTCTTTCATGCTCCTCTTTACTTTAAAAAAAACACCAAAATATCATCAATAAAAACAACCAACATTTTTCACCTAAGTCAACTTAGCCATCACTGCAACAAACTGTTCAGTTCCGATTCTGACCATCTCAGGATACTGATTTGAAATGTCATTTCTCTCTGTATGACATCCCAGAAAATATGTTCTGTTTCATTTATGGAAAACCATTCTTAACACAGAAATATCTTAGGAGAAGCAATATGGTAATATTCAAATGCTATATCATTTCAGTCATACCATAAATTAATTTGTAATTTAACACTTTTCTAACTCCTAAAGTTGTCTAAACCGACCTCTGATACCAACTATAAGGCCTCGGCCTTAAACCTTACATAATATTGAATTAAATGAATAATTCACATTGAGGATCTTTTTAGGTTTAGAGTTATATAGAATTAGAACATAACTATTACATCTCAAGAGATTACAAAGTAGACACTTCTACTAAGTTTCCATAAAATAAAACTCTTAAAAAGAAACATGTCTAGTTCCATTTTTTAGATAGCATGAATTCCCATTGATCCCATCCTTGACCCTATTCCACATTAAGACCTGTGGAAAACATTTCAAAAAACATGGGGTGAGCACAAAAATCTCAGTAAAGGATACACAAATAATGAAAACTGTTATTTTATCCAAACAACAAGTAAACCATGTATACCTTATCAAAGTAATACTTTTCACCTTTATGAAGTATTAAAAACTCTTCACTAAATATAAAGTCCATTACTTACCCTTTTGTAATCAAAAGATTACCATAAAACCCATATAAATATCACATAACATATAAAGGTAACTTGGGACATAAACATACATAAGTGGATAACCATACGGTCGACTTCCACACATATCACTTAATGGAATAGCCATTCGGCCAATTTCCATTCATACTTATGGAACAACTATATGGACGACTTCCATACCCAATGCATTGGAGTTCATAACATAACCACCCATCATATGGTTCATCATGTAACAACCCGTCAAATGTCCATGTACCATTATAAAATCATAAGACATAAATAAAATATAATGGAAAGAAAACATTTCCACACATTGATCAAAATATATCACATAAATATATTGATATAACAAATCCATTATAAAAAACATTTTCAATACCAAAATACATAAAATAGTATATGGTATTTATTTCATTTTAAAAACATTACGGCTTGTTGAGGAAGCCAAAGACCAAATAATACTCGCGGCGGTGGAAAAGGTCATTGTCACCGCGTACGTTAAAAAAACATTCCTTTTTGTCATTTAGTAAAACGCTAAATAGAAAAAAGATTACTTTTGTATAAAAGTAAAATTCAAAGGGGTTTATACACCGTATAAAATAATGTTGTGTATAAAATGAAATACGCCTCAATGAAAAGAGATTGAGACGAAGTCCCTTACCTTGGGTCCGACTTGACTCGATCGTTCTTTAACGTCCTGAATAATAAACTTGTGTTAATTTGTACTTTCTTAAGAACCTCTTTCAAGTTAATTATTCCTTTTATATAACTTATTTCCATGTTATAAACATTATGTAACCATTTATGTTAATAATGTTTGTTTTGTCGATATTTGGTTCCTAAGTCGAAAGTGGACTTCTTACAATTACATGTTGTTCGTGTGGTCAAAGGATCATTATATCCAGAATGAAATTCCTGATTTGGATATCATATATATCATATATATCTAGCATATACATGTATTTATAATATCACATAATCATTTAGAGGTAAGAAATGAAATGCACCGTTCATGGAGACGGTAAGCCGTACGTACGCATGAATGCTACATTCATTTCTATGTCATATTAATGGAATTAAAACTAAACAATAGATATGTATATTTTTTATTCCATAATTATATTCATACTTTATATGTATCATACATCATATATATTTATTAAATTTACTTATAATACTACATTACATTTGAGGATTAGAAATGAAATACACCGTTCATGGAGACGGTAAGTCGTACGTACGCATGAACGCTACTTTCATTTCTATATCATACTTTAATGGAAAGAAAAAAATAATGATATATAGGTATATTATAATTCTAGTATAACATAATATATAATAACTTTAAATCCATCCTTTATACGACCCACATATGGCATCAACGAATCAAATCACTTTGAGGGGGCGGTAGTCCGCACTGCCTTAAATGAAGATTTCGCATTTACCCATAATGGAATCCATAATGGTATGCCCAAAATGAAAAATATATAAGCTTAAGGAAAAAAATAAAAATATTATATAACATATATAAATGTAGTTACATCTTAATGTCCACCTTTGAAGGTGTTATATGAGTTGGAACAATCATCATTTCGTGAGACAGAAATTCGCCATCCACAGAAACAGTATGTTCTTTATCCATTAGATGAAGGTGTGTGTCAGTGTAGCTCGAATAATTATTATAAAAACATACTATTATATTTAAGATACTGGATTTGTTACAACATAAATGAATAAAAAGAGTTTAGGGGGTTGGAGAAGAAAAATAAAACAAAAGGACTCAAGAGAAGACATTACCTCAAAATCGGGTAACTCCCTTTGGTTTGAGCTCAAAGGCTTCCTTGGGCAGAATTCTGCCCAAATTGAGGCTTCAAGGAGTAATAAAGGGATGTGGAGAGCCAAAATGGGCATAGGTTTGCCGAGCCAAAGGCTTTGGAAGTGTGGGTAAGGAGGTAGAGGTGGGGGCCTTTTATAAGAGGAGAGGAGGGGCACTCTTTGAATGTAAGCAAATGTTTCTTTATTTGAAAATGTGGATCGAATTTAAAAGGTCCCAAATTGATATATTTCATTGATAAGGTGATAAGGGTTCTAAATACACCCATCCAATAGGTTTTGGACATGTTTAGGTCTTAGATATTACATTACATTTCCATTTTATTTAAATCGTTAAATAATGAGGTCATCACTGCATCATCATGATGTCATAAATAATTTAATTTTTATAATGTCTAAAAGTTATAAAAAAATACTATGATGTATTGAATCTTTGTATCTTTCCAATGAATATTTATAGGCAAAAATCTGACTCTTATAACCCCATTAAAGAATTTATTTAGTAAAACAACTCATGTTTGTGTCATTTAAATTTTATCTTTAAATAAAAAGTTATTTATGTCATTTTCCTACCAAAGTGGATCCATGGGGTCCTCAAGTTGACCCATGGATTTTCATGGTCGTGCATGACACTTCCAATGAGGGTCGTACATGTGTCAAGCTCATATTATATTATTAAAATATTAATTTTACCATAAATTCCACTAATTACCTCTAATCGCGATTAAAAAACTTAATAAGTTACTATTCAACAAAAAATTATTTTAATCCCATTGAACCACATTTTACATCTTAATTACAACCATTTATGTATGATTTTTGAAATTAAAAACACAAAGGTGGTAAAATTTCATTTAAATGGAAAATCCGTTTTTTATAAGTACCACTTATTGGTTTCACTATTCATCAAAAATTGATGTTTTTCAGAAAATATCCAAAAATTCACCCTAAGCTATATTTGATAATACGAATTCAAAAATGATTTCCATTTTACATAATTAAAAACATATAAGTAGAATTAATTAATTTAACAATTAATTCCCGCTGTCAGAGCAAATAGCGTGTTTTTATGAAACAATAAGTATCAAAAGATTGACATTAGTTTAAGTCCAATTTCAAAGTGAAATTAATTCCAACGACCACTATTGTATTAAATGGTAAAAATATATTCTAATTTCACTTAAACACCAATTCAAAATATTATCTAAACATCTTAATAAATTAGATTAAAAAGAGGTTTTGAATTAAAATACATCATTTTACACTATTCATTAAAAAAATGAACTTTATCGAAAAAATACCAAAAAATCACACAAAGTAAAATTTGATGTCCTGATTCTAAAGAAGAGTTTTAATTGGTCAAATATAATGTATAAGAGTGACCAAAACTATATTTAATGACGGTTCACCATCAAATGTTGATAAGTGGGCCTTTCGTGAAAAATAGAGTATATAAGCCTAAAATTGAATTCTTTTTGTATTTTAAGCCTTTATAATTTATTGGATAAGTATTAAAACATTTAACAAACATATATAATAACATTTTAGTTATTCTTATTCATTCCCGCCAATACAACGACTACGTGTTAACTAACATTTAAAATATTATTATTTTATTACTAGTGTGCAACGTACGATTTCAAAGAAACTCTCTGTTGCGTATCGGGTACGCTATCGAACATAGAAACCCCTTTAAAGTAAAATTAATATTTAATTCGCAAATATTAATAAATTTTAAAATGTATTATTCTTTATTTACCTTGTATGTTACAATTAATTAGATTATTAATTATGAGATATTAAACTGGTTATACTGAGATAATTAATTTTGAGTAAATTATGTGTTATGATATTATAATATATATAATTCTTAAAAGACTTAAATATGATATATTAATTTGGGTTATGTTTTGAAAAATAAATAAATTATTAATTATTATATTTTCAAATGATTTCATTGTGATAATTAATTTGTGAATTAATTATGTGATATTGAAATAGTTGATTTAGAGACAATTAATTTGTGAATTGATTAATTGATATTGTGATGGCTTTATTGAGATTATTAATTTGTGAATTAATTATGTCATATGGAAACAACTTTTTTAGAGGTCATTAATTTGTGAATTGATTATGTGATTTTGGGATGACTGCCTTGAGAAAATTATTTTGTGAATTAATTATGTAATTTTGAGATGGTTTTCATGTAATAATTAATTTTATAATTAGTTATATGATTTTGAGAGGGTTTCTATTTTATTAGTTAATTGTTAAACTAACAATAGAAATTGATGAGATTAATTATTGATTGAATTAAATAATGTTATAGTCATGATTAGTTAATTTTTGAGTAAACGAATAGAATTTATGGGTTTAACTAATTATTGAGTTCTAGTGAATGTGATATTTTTAATTAGATATTTAATTAATTAATTCTCTCAATTATTTAATTTATGAATTAATTAATTATTGGGACCATGGGGTGCAAGACATAACATTTTACACCAATGATTAATTTATATGTATAATTGATAAATGGGTGGTGAGACCAACATTGATTCTCAAAATAATCATGGGGTACTGGACATGGAACTCAACACCCAATATGCATGTAAATATTGTTTTATGGTACAACGAATGTTGCTTCAAATACCCATGGGCTGTGAGACAAGGACTGATGTTCCAGATTCTCAGAACGGTGGTAGACATGCCATTCCTTGTCCAGTAATTGACATTATACTTTGGGACTATTTGGTCATACATGAACACAATTAAATGGTTTATGAAAGCTAATGTGATGTAATGATTTTTGAATTGAATATGGGAAATGGTTCAAACTCTAGAATGACTGAGAAATTTATTGAGAAACATGTGTCTAGGGGAACCCATGGATTTATGCGGTTAAATAACGAAATTCAAATAATATTTTAAACTATTTATCTATTCATTATTTATATATAGTTCATATTCAGACTCTTATTTCCAGCTATGGGTTGAAGCATATATCTCTATCAGGTATCACTTAGGAACCTGGATGTGTTATAGTTTATTAATTCAATTCGTTTGTTACATCATTATACGTGCACAATATTTTTTATATATTACATTGTCTATATTTCTCTATACATAAATGTTCCCAGCCTACTGAGATTTATATCTCACACCCTAATTGGGCATCCATTACACTAGGTTACATGAGTAGACTCTACTTATTTACAAAACCTTGGATCATACTTATTGATATTTTCTTGTAGTTAGGAGTTAATAGGAAAGGACTTAGGAGGAGATCAGAATGCTCAGGGAGAGTTCCCTTTGGGATTTGAGTCTTTTATTATTATTATATTGAGAAGTAAATCATTTTGTTTTATTTACTATTTTTAGTTATGTATCACAATGACATGAACGCATTTTATAAATTATAATTGGTCATTTTAATTATTCAGTTGATAATTGACTTCAATTTTGTTCTACTGTTGTCTTGGTTTTTTATCTCTTTCAACTGTGCACTATCAATATTATGGTATTTTCTCTCAACTGACTAACCATAGACCCTCACTATTAGTCTGTAGCCTAAGGCATATGGGGATATGCATTTTAGGTCCTATAGAGACTGGTCCAATTAACTATTTTATGGTAATCTAGGGTGGGGGTTAATGATTCCATTGATCATATTGGATAATTCTTTTATTGGAAAATGATCATTTAACATTATAATCCAAAATCTAAAATATTAGTTTATTCCGTATAAATACCACTTCATTGTTTCACTCAAAATTTTAAAAAATATCTCTTAAGTTTATATTTTAATTTTCATAATAGTATTATTTTTTACTAATTTATTGTTTTATTTTAATATCATTTTTTTGTTTGGAGTGATTATTCTTTTTGGTTCAGGGTGATCAATACATTCCCATTTTACCTATTCTATTTTTTATATTATGTCTAGTTTTATTATTTAAAATTTTAATCGTTTTAATTAATGACTAATGTAATAACCATTTTTAAAGATATAAAACATTACTATTTTCTCGATTTTTTTTAACTGTATGATGTAATATAATATGTAAAAAAAAATTATCTATGAAAAAAATCATTTAAAATGCAATAACAGTTAAAAAAATTTAGACATGCATAGAGTCATACAAGGTCACTATAAAACATGCATCCTTTTCATAATACAAGACATATACAAGAAGATACCATATAAGGGTGACCATAACAATAACAAGTAAGATGCTATTAAATCACTAATAATAACGAATAATGAGTATTCATAACATCAAAAGACTTTTCAAACATAATACGAGGCATATAGTCAAACATCCAGATATACTCATAAATGAATCCAGGTATAAAAGGACTAAATGACTATCATATATAGTTATACTATGATGTTTCATGGTAATGCTCATCTATGAGATATCATTCTACGAGCCATGTAATCCCTGATGGGACATAGCTAAATGATATATCTCTATAGGGATTCCCTAACCTTGTGGAAATTACCTACAACCCTAGATAAAATAAATACAAGAGAGTACCCTCATAGGGTCTAAAAAAGAAGAACACCTGATATAAAGAGGTTTCAACTAAGGTACACAATCCATTGGAATAATAAACTATAAGAAAGATCATATCAATATAATCATAAATTTGGTCAATGTCTACAACTCACTAGGTGACACCAACCACTAAGGGAAACATCATTATTTAAAGGGGATTGATTCCCAAGTAAATAATTCGTTCTGTAATTAAAAATCCTTATATAAAAAACATGTTGATATGTGGATTAATATTAGACTCTCAGAGTAATTCATTCTCCAAACAACTGAGATATATTTTAAAAAATATTATAGAAACTCATTACAGAATATGGGATCCTACCCATATAACACTACTCACAAAAAGTTTGTGGTGGATTACCCTCTGTGGTGGGATTGTGAGTCCACACCTAATCATCATAAGAATAAACTAACGAAACACACTTCACGTATATTAATCCATCAACTATGAAAAAAATTCAAATTGAATTAAACATATAAGAAATAAGAATTCAATATGTCCACAAAAGAGTATATAGAATATCGTGAGCGGTACATGGTTTGTTCTTAGGGGTACACGGTGTGTCTCATTAATCTTGTATTTTATCATATCTCACTCCAATATGGAATGAAATTTTCCACAATACATAGAAATTTGTTATAGTATATAGAGTGTACCTTTTTGTGTTGTATGTATTTTATTCTACCCATTCCCATGTACATTCACATATACACAATGTGTTTCTACTACACATGGAATGTGGGTCCACATGATCTCCTGGGCCTGTACTCTATTTACATTCCAAACTATTTTCCAAATGTTCACATGTCTTGTTAAATCTGTCACATGGAATGTGGTTCTTAAATTTGTTTGGATACCATAGAAACATATATAAGGTCTTACAAGGAATGTGTTCATACAATAACTCACCGTGCAGTAGAGGATTTAATAATAATTGTCGATAGTTCATTCTTGTTCACCAGAGTAATCTAAAGATAGAAATCTCAATGGGAATCATGCATCACATCACAGATCTAGGGATTCCAGAACAATATCACTATTTTTTCCACATTTTGGTTGTATTTGGTTCAATGGAAACACCCATTTTCACACCTCATCATTTTCAAACTCAACAATCATGTAGAAAAATTGTTGATCAGTAAATGTATATATGTCCACATTCATATTACTGAACTATTATGTTAGATCTGCATCCTAAAATGACGGTAGCGATATATTGTGCCAAATATCATATGTGTAATGATTATTACTTGAGTAATTGTTATATCAATGGAAAATGTAATCTATAATAATGAATGCATGTATAATCGGTAGATAACACCATAAAACACAAGATGAGAATTGATCCTCAAACATCATTATGGTTGGAATCAAACCCATTCTATTATAATGATGCACTAACATCAAAAAATTAACCAATAATAATAATAATCCCCAAAATATTGGATATATAAACCCATAAAAGAGGAAATCACTGATCTATAAATCAATCTATTAGTGAAATGATTTTTGGTAATCATGTTATAATTAAATGCGATAAAATCCCAAAAACAAATTTCCTACCTCATTTTTTATAAATTTATGACAAAGAATAATAAAGTGTTTTGTGGTTTTTGGCTAGATACACAGGTTTCACTACACACAGTTCATCAATGAATGATTTTTTCAATTTTTCTTAGATAACAACCCTCCAAAACTCTCTTAAAAATATCCTGAGTTTTTAAAATAACAATTTGATTTTTCTATTGTAAAATATTTATAGATGTCTTTTGGTTATGCAGAAAAAAATAATAAAAGTTAATTTAACTCATTTAATTAATAATTTACCCACTACTGTGATCAACAAAAATATCAACTGTGTTCAACGTTAATAGCTATCCTATAGTAAAATCTAGTCTATGAACTCAATGATGATCATGGATTTCAATTCCAATAATATATTTCGAAGTTAGTGTACTTATTTAGGAAAAGAGTTTTGAACATAAAATTAGTATATTTAATATATTTCAATCATCATTTATTATCTTAAGTAGACATGAAATATCATATTGTATCATCACATGGCTCCATAAATCATCCATGAAATATTATAATGTATTACATGGAAAAAATGGGACATTTCACACAAAATCATCATGTCATTGTTTCAATAATATTTCATATTCATCTATTTTATTGACATTATGGACTCTTACTTTTATTTAACTTTACATTTTAATTATTATATTTTTCATATCTACTAGTAGTTACTCATATCCTATAATATTTTATTTCATATCTCAAAATTATATATTGTGAATGTAGAAGAGGCCTAAAATGTATGAAATTATTTTTAGACCAAATGAATATTCCACACAATTTTTTGGTAACACCATATTTTACATTTTTGAAAATCTGAAAAGAAATGTGAGTTCTTATTAATGTGAAACAATCTATTTCCCTTTTTTTAATTTCCCATGATAGTGATTTAGGTTTACTTATATTTCATTTCACTTTAACGTTGAACATGATTCAAAAAAAATTAATAATTACTTAAAAAAATATACATTTTTTGATCATCTAAATGGATTATATTATTTTAATGAGTTACCTTTAATGAGTTAAATTTCATAGTCTTATTCAGAAATGGATTCAATAAAACTAATCACCTGTTTATTCCTATCTGTATTATCTTCTTGATTTTATTTCTCATAAACTAACTTGAATTTACATATATTATTTATATTCTTTCATGGTATAAACAATGTTTCCAGAGTTGTATACTATTTTTTTGGGGAAAATATAATTCATTGTATTAATCTACTCAATATAATTTAGGGTGGTGTGTTTAGGTCATTTCTTATGTTAATCACTTAACTTCACATATTTTTCTCCCACGAAATATATTTTTATATTCATTAGGACCTAATTCAGCTTGTTTTTTGGTATTTTACTCACATTACAAATGGAGTTCTAAATTATGGTTGTATTATAGCACTTTTCTTATATGTGAAAAAATATTTTACAATACACGTAGTAATTTTCAATGAAGTTGAATGTCATTATAGAGTAATAAATCATTCTCATCCTTGGAATGTAAATTTTTTAGAATGTTTGTCATTTATTCACATTTATTCCCTTTAATTATATGTCATTTATATTCTTTAAAAATTTTTGTTTATTTTATAAAATAGAAAACCCTTTTCCAAACATCTATTATTATATTCTTAGAAAAAAATCTTCTTTATTTTTTTAGAGTGTCAGTATGACTAGATATAGTGACTTTCATTGTTAAGAATTTATTTTTCATACTTTTATAATAATGTTGGGAGTTAATTTTCATTATCAATATATTTTCGACCATTTTTATGTTGGTATAGATTTTAATCCACCCACGTCTTCCAAGATTTTGAATTTGAACCTTTATTAGTAGATGATACTTAATTTTTAGATATATAATATGATGGGTTATGGATCTACTTATTCCTTGATCATGTAAGTAGTTTATTTATAGAATATTATAATATATTCATTCTACAAATATGATCATAAAACCCTTGTTAATTTCCATTACAAAAACATCACTTAATAGAGTTTCTCTATTTTTATATGTTTTGGTGAAAAATTTGATATTATTTGTAATTTGTGATGCTACAACATGTTCCTCTTAAATTTTTTTTAATTTGTACTCTTTTTCATGAAATTTCATGTTGATCGTGAACATAACATTTGCAACTAAATTTAGCCTTCATTTTTTTTACATTTCTTTCTATTAATCTTGTATATATGTTTTTTACTAAATTTATTTAATGATTTTTCATGTTCTTTGAATTAATTTAATTTAACATCCAATTAAATTTCTTATACAATAGTGATATATTTGTATGATTCTTGAGGATAATGAATAATTTGATTATACCATTTATAAATCATGGTATGTGCTTCAACTAATATTTCATGCACCTTAACACAAAAATTTTTAATATACATTGAATTATTGAATATGGATTCATGTGAAATGACTTAATACAAAAATGTATTGTTACATATGATTCTCTCATTAAAATTCCATTCATAATATTCTTCAATTATTGAAAACTATTCACTATAAATAGTATCATATTGTTTATTTTATTAAATGATGTCTATGAGAACAATTCACATTTTTTTATTCTTACTAAGTGGATTACTTATTTTATTAATTTATAATTCAATTTATTATTTTTCATTAAAAATCTATACAAAAAATAGGCAATGTATAATTAAAATAAATACATTAGTAACGTTATACATGTATCATTAAAATTGGGAGTAGATGCCTTAAATATTTTAGTTATGCTCATCTTCCTCATTCAAACCACTACATATTGATGTTTCATTAAATGGAACACTACCAATAGATATAATATAATATAATTTATCACATTTATCATCTTCAACATTTAATTTGTTTTTCTATTTAAAATTTTACATTCTATAAATCCATTTTCTTCCACATTGGATATTTTAGTGTCTTTGAATAGACATTATGGACTACTTTAATATGATTAGAGACATAGTATCCCATATGGGGTATATTGGAATCGACTACTATTAATCGCTTCATATAAACCATGAAATTAAAATTGGAAAATGCATAATTAGAGGAAATACATCCCTATGATGATACATGTAAGACATCAACAGATTATTAAGGGATTATAATATGAGGTTAATTTAATTACTAGACAATGAAAAAAAATTCATTTTCAATTTGAATCTCATACACTCTAAAAATATAGAACTGTTAATATTAATTTATCTATAGTGTGATATAAACAAATATAAACTAATATAATGGAAATAGTAAATGAAACAAAATTGAAAAAATATTTTACAGGGTTCTAACTTGATGTGAGAGAAAAATCCATCTTGTGATCAAACTAAGTTGGTATTACTGACATTCATATCACTATAAATCTCTAGAGATTACAATCACCATTAATTATATAATAATATTTCTATAGGATATAATCAATCTTCATGAGTGAGTGGTGTTATTTATAGTAGTACCACCAATTTATCAATGTCATTGTTTATTCTAACACCATTAGTTCCTCGAAGATTCTCAACAATAATATGAATAATATCTTCCAATCAAATCAAAGATATCATCAAAAAAGTTGATTAAGATCATCACCATGAAACAATATGATGTCTATATCCAATGTAATTTCACTTATATTTCATTCTTATCAGTCATTATATTCCTCACCTCTTTCTTAATAATTAGAAATTATTGAATATATAGTACTCTATGATACACTATTTTTTAATTTTTAGATTTATTGGTAGATACTCCATTCTACGATGTTCTCATCCTTAATCAAATTATTCGTCTTGAATTTTCTTCCAGAACATGTCAAATTATATTTTAAATTTTTTATATAATTTTAAATTTAATGAATTGAATTAAGACAATTTATTTTAATGATAATGGTTTTATAATGTCAATATTATACATAATTTGTTTTCATTCAAAATGGATGATGTGATCCAATGTATACATGTAGAGTGATTGGTTTTTATGTTTTGTTATTCTTTTTCAAGTGATCATGAATATATTAATATAAGAATATGGTTCTTTTCATTCACACTGATATGAATTTTATGTGATATCAACGAATGTTCTTTTCATATCATTGTAGGTTCATCGATCTCTTCCTTATTAAATTGATTCATGTAAACACAAAAGATTAAAAATATATGAATTTATTTATTCCATATATAACTATTAAGTGTACCTTAGACAATAAATAGTACTCTAATAAATCATCCATGAACACAATGTTATTGTGGAATAAAGATTATAAGAATATCTTCTTCAAGCACAGGACATACTCTCATTCACATAACCAACTAAGTATTGAGATAATATATTATTATATTAAGAGTGTTGTGAATAATCTATTATTCTCATAGACAAATGGAACATATATTATTCCATTAGTCAAGTTTCATATGTACCATTTTATCTTGAAGGAAATGAGAGTTCTCATTTTTTTATTAGCGTTTTCTTATCTTAGAATATATATTTTTGGATAAAAGGATCACTACCTCAACCTTATGTTTTGTTCCTTGTCAAGATACATATAAATATCTTCTTTTTAAAATCTCATATCTTGGATCAAAATAAAAATTAATATGGATTTATTATTTCTTTCAAATGGTTTTCATCAAAATAAATTAAGACTTATGGAGTCATCACATAAGTGGATTCTTCTTCCTACATAGCGATGTCACAAACTGCATGTGAGATGAATTATAAGAATACAACATTTAATATTTAGACACATGTATTCATACAGATATATAAAAATACACCTCACTATAACATTTTATCAGCTCTGCTAATTTTGATTCATTGAATAATTGTTTACATTTTTGTTGAATGTGTCTAACATGACCACATGTCATCAAGATTGCCTCTTCCCTTGTACATCATCAGTGGAGATAGTCAAATTAAGTTTTTGTTAACATTAGAATATTGAAACTCTATAATAATTTATCCCTTCAATGGATCAATTTAGAATCCAATGCAATGGGTGAATCGATTAGTTTTTATTCATTGGATCAGGTAGAGTTATAAGAATATTTATCTATTAAGAAATCTAAATAGTGTTTCACATCTCTTAACCAACTTTAATTTTTCATGAAAGTTCATGCAATATTTAAGGAGGAGTTGTACATATTCAATGCCAAGATAGCATCACAATTTGTATTGTGATACGCTATTCACTAACATATGGGTTGGGTCATATTTAACTTCCCACATTAATTTACAAAAATTCACTCATTGTGGGGATATTATCACCCACCACAACTTATGTGTGACCATCATAGGCACTATGACCCCACATTACACCATGGGCATCCTTTTTCCAACTTCATATACTAGTAATTAGTTAGAAACAACAAAACTTATATTTTTTTTGTTTTTATATTCATATATTTGACTAGTAATTTATATATATTATCCCATATTGATTATTCTTTTGCATAATATTTAGGGTACAATGTCATTTAGTCAGTGTCACATATATTATAGAATACTTGTTTCCATCTATGAGAAGATCCTTGAAATTCATTGAACATATACATAAAGTGAGTTTTATGATCTGATAATATATTATTTTTGAAATTATAAAACATATACATTTTCATACTAGTACTGCTAAGTATATGAGGCCTCCTCCCATGATTTTTATACCATATAAAATCAAATATGGGATATTATGAGAATAGTCCCACCCGTAAGAATTATGATTTTCTGATTCATTAAATATTCTAATATACATTAATGTTTTGTGGAACCAATTATTTTGGCTGATTTTTAGTTCATTTTAAGACTCATGAAAATAAATTTAATAGTAAACGAACTCACAAGAGTTTTGGTTGTGATGTAGGGTATTTTGGGTGCATCGGAGATATTGTTATCAATGGATAAGTTGAGGGAATATTTTCCCCTTATATCTTTAAGATTGTTAATATAGTGGCCCTTTGATTGATGTTAAAATTTCTTATAAATTCCACGGCCATGGTGCACCAATTTTTTTCATATTGTCAGAAAATAATGTATTAATCAGATATGTTGACAATTAAGATTGATGAAATATTGAGATAAAGTGATTACATTTCACATTGAGTGTTTATATATGGTTGTCATCATCGGGAAATTATAGTTTTTCACTTGGGTGCATTGACCTATTATTAGATTGTAGATTTGAAAATTTGGCATACATGTCATACACCATTGAGAAATAATCTTATAGTTTCACACCCTGTTTTCTGTTTATATAAATTAAATTTAATTTTAATTCAATTGTAAATATTAATTTTTTATAGAGAAATTGATATAAATTTATTTGATTTTTATTTATCCATGTTGTATGCAACGTAATTAGTAATCAATTATGCATTAAATAAAATAATTATTTAATTTTATTAATATTTAATATTTATTTATTAATTATATTGTGACTAAAATATTTATTTTATTTATGAATACTTACTAATTATTTCAACAAAGGATTTTCAATTATCGATTTATTTTATGTGAATAAATTAAATATTTTGGTATTTGAAACGTTTTTTAGGATTTAAATATGATTAAGATGACATATAAAGATAAATATTCATTTACAAGTTGGTAAAATAATATTTATGAATATTGAGATAAGAGAATTCCATAGGATAATAATATTTCTAGTAATAACATATGGCCTGGGGTTTATTAAATATTATAATATTATTTATGATCTAGTATATAACTAAATAATATTTTAACAAAATCCATATCTCTATTAATAAATTTGTAATTATATTATATATGGTCAGTTGAATGTTGAGGATTAGAATCATTGTGCACAATATAAGTCTACCTCCCTCCCTCCCTTCCTCCGTCCCTCTCTCTCAAATTCCTCCACTTTTTCCCTCATGAATGAGAACATATCATAAAATCATTAAGGATCATGGAAATATAAAAAGAAACAATTAAATACATTTGATTCACCATGTAATAAATCAGAAATAATTTGGCATTTTTCATATATCAATGGATAATTCTTGGATAATCTCTTTAGGGATTCTACTTATAAATCATTATAGAACAATTAATATTTCTATAATTAATTTTCATAAAATAAAAAATGTAGTCAAATAAATTATCCTAAGATGATGTAATTGTTTATTTCTAATCATAAATAAATTAGTTCTATAATAAATTTAAATGATCCTCTAACGGGGGTTCGATAAAAACTAAATTAAAATAAATTTTTATTTCAGACATATGAAAAGAAAATCCATTATTCCTATAACCTATTTGTCATACCAAACTAGTCACATTAAATATTTATATATATAGATATATATATATATATATTTGATTATTGATTAATATTCCCTATATTTGTAAAATATTTCATATTAGATTATGTTTTCATTCTTCCAATTTTATTATCATGATTTTCAAATTTAATTTATCATCATTCATGATTTATAATTCAAAAATGACTAAACAAAATGATGTAAAGCAAGTGATTCTATTGTAAAGTGCTTATTATTCTGTTTGGATAGTAGTTGATTACATTTGAAGTATATATAGTACACACAATTCACGCAATTTGATTACACATGGTTGTGTTATGGGATAAAAAACACACCATGCTGTAAATTACATGTGATACATTTATTAAAACACATTTGTTGGCCGGTCCAACTGCGAACACATCTTATTTGATTGCATGGAATGTATCTATGGTAGATATTTGGTAGTATACATGGTTTAGAAATGAAATTCATGCTAATTGTGTAGTCAAATACATGTTTCAAATATTGTGATACTAAATGACATGATAATTAATGGACAATATGATTTGTATCTAGCGTACATGGAATGTAGTACTTAAATTCATAAATCTGAAGTATGTTTTGAAATTTTCAGTGAGTCAACAAGATGCATGGAATATAGAACATATGATATATATCTAACATGCATGCCTTGTTGTCCTGCATTTGAGTAACATGCTTAGTATTCAAATAGGTTGTCAGGAAAACATTAACCAAGATATCATGCACATATCTATCTTATATACATCGTGTAGTCCTTCTGGGGTACGCACTGAAGCCTCGGTAATGTATCCTGGGTGCATGAAAATCTAGGTGAGTATATCCTTGAATGTATATACTAACTATGTTGTCTACCAATATATGCTATCTTTTACAATTTAATAATGGTTCTAATAAATTTTAAATGAATTGTGTATCTATTTAATTAAAACATTGATTATTTGTTCTACCATTTATTTTGTTAGGAATTCCATTATGATGGGTCTCATTATATTAATTAGGATGGGGATTCACTTGTTAGGGAATTAGTTAATTTAGTTATTAATTATATTAATAATTATTATGTTAATAATAAAGAATGTATATAAATAAAATTCATACAATTTACATTTGTGAATAAATTTCACATATACCTATTCTTGTACTTGACTATGAGCTGTGAAATTATTGTGTGTTTTAATTTAACATATTTCATGGGTAGGAAATTATTTAGGATTAATTTAAATATGATGAAATGTTATTTCATCCCTACTTATATTATTATTTAAGACCTCTATGTCTATGGTTATTTGGGTAATCCCCATTAACCAATCCTTTGGTTCTTATAAACCCTTTGTCAGTTATAAATACATTTAATAAATTTATTATCCCATGGTAAGTGGAGGAGGTCAAATATATACCAATTATGATACAAAATCATGTAATACATCAGTGAATAGGTGGAACATTACATCTCATTCAGTGACTGACAGAAAAATTTATTACCCTAGATCATAGGTTGATTTATTATCAACATGATAAATCAACTGTTATATAGTCACGTGATAGGGTAATTTATTTATTTTTTCCTATGATTTATTTAATTTATGGTTCAAATAACATACTCATATAATAATAGAATTTATTTGAAAATACAAAATATCATTAAATAGATTATGAGTAATTTTTTTATAAAACATGGATATTTAGTTATATAAATCCCACATAATATTAAAATTTATTAAAAAGTATAAAATTTGAATAAATTTATTCTTAATAAATTAAAATTAATGAATTAAATATTTAATTATATATTTCTTTCGATTACATGATTAGGAGTGAAATTAATAGGACCATGTGTTTTGGATACCCTTACAGGGACAATTAATTTTCAAATGGTATGACTCATATTCTTTTGGGTTAACATAAATATCTTACATCGAGTGGATTATAATATTCAAGGCTTGTCATAATTTATAAGAATATATTTAGAAAATCCTATTTAGTATTTTTGGATATGGAAATCCACTTATAGGATCATGTAGTTGAAATCCAATAGTTTGAAAATACCTTTCAACACATATACCATCTTGTACATTCGACAACCCTTTTGGGGGTTAATGTAGGGAAATATGGATACATGACAAAAGAATGTATAATCTAAAAGACATTTCTGAGATCAATGGTTGGGGATAATGAGACATTTAAAATATCTTTAGAATATATATAAATATAATTTTTATTATGATCTAATACGATAATGACGGAGCGGATGAGATATAGTGAGGGTGGAAAACAATGATGTCGTAACCCGTTATATTCTAGTATCTTAGTGGATTCGGTTGTAGGGAATTCTAATGGAAAACCTGTTTAACCTATTGTATCCCCGACATTGGATGAATTAGTTCATCCAAAGTAGTTTCGTCATAGAGGTCATGTGGCCATTGCCTTTTCAAATGAAGAGGTTCAATTTCTATCTTATGATCTCAGATTTGTGCTCATTGGTAAATTATTTAAACATCGCCCCTCACTGTACATCCTTAATAAATATTTCGAATCCATTGGGTTTTTTGGTTTTGAGATCAGTTTTCTCAACTCATTAAATTTTGTGATATGTCTTGCCTCTGAGAATGACTATTATCAGCTTTGGTCTATATGTTCATGGACCATTTGAGGGTGCTCAATGAAAATTATAAAATGGTCCTCCATCTTTTATTATGACATTGAATCCCATATTTCCCCCATTTTAATAGGCTTCTCAGGTCTTTTGATGCACTTCTTCAGACAAATCGCCCTCTTCCCAATTGCTAAATTAATAGGGCTCCCTATAAAAATGGACTTTGCCACTCAGAATCTCACAAGACCATCCGATCTACATGTGTGTGTTGAGGTTGACCATACAAAATCCTTACCTTTAGTTATCTGGACCAAAATGGAGAAAATAGTTTTTTTTTCAAGAAGTGGTCTATGAACACTTACCTAGCTACTGCTCTAAATCCCTACATCTAGGACACTCCCTTGGGAATTATGGCTCTATGAAGTCCCCCATAAGAAATTGTCACAATGAAAAACGTTTAAAAAATAAAGGGAAATCTTTTTGTATTGAGAAAGAGAGATGGATTCCTATTAAACAAGTTGAACCCTTTAATCCAGATGTCCCAGTGATTTCTCCATCCATCCCAGATTCTTGTCTAGCATAGACTCAGTGCACTCAAACTGATGTTTTCTCTTGATATGTGGATGCAGTTAACAACACTGAACTTATTGTAGACACTTCAGGAGCTGTTCTAAACACTCATGAGGTGGCACAAGAAGCTCATTCTGTTTCGGGTAGTTCTAATAATTATAATCATGACAGAATCCATCAAATTGAGGATGAATATCTACACTCTATCTCCAAAAAAGTCAAGAAACCTATTACTGAATCTGATGGTTTTCTCATTCCCCATTCTAAGAAGACTCGAAAATGCATTGATTACTCTAAGTTTTAGAAAACCATTTCCACTAAATCCTTGGTGATTCGGTTGGAAAAGGCCAACATTCCTCCACAACTAGTAGTTAATGAAAATCCCATTGCACCCACATCCTCAAATGAAGAGGGTCCTTCCACATCCAGGGATGAAGAGGAATCCTCCTCAGATAGAGATGAGGAAGAGTCTAACATTAAACTTAAAAATTGTACTCATTTTATTAAAGAAGAATGCAAGGAGGGATTATATCCTTGGATCAAGGAATATGAATGTTTGTCTTTCAGAAGATATTGTAACAAGGAGATAAATATTGATGAGAATCTAAGTATCAAAGAATGTATATTTGATAGAGTGGAATTTGTGCTTGATCGAAATCCGGATTTTGGTTTTCTTCAACTTAAGTGGGAATAACTCTCTTTTGTAGCATTTGAGTCTATTTTTTCTCATATCTCTTATGGTCATAAGATGGATTCAAGAGCTGTCATTAGTGTAAGTGTTCTTCATAGTGTATAGATGTGTGGACACCTCATGGAGGGATTTTATCCATGGGAAGTATTGATATATAAAATCATGTTTTTATTGAGAGTTCTCATTATTCTGTATGAATGTTTTCTTTGTGCTACTAGGATAATTTATTTTCCAATGATCCATATGATACCTTCTGGGATGTGAGATTTATTAGAGGAACATGAAGTTTGGAGATGTATGTTAATGATGAGGTGGAAGAATTTGTGTTCAAGGGCTTCTGTTCTCAAGTACAGTTGTCTTAAACATGATGTTTTCTGTGAAGAAATGGGCATCATTGGCTAATGCTCTGGTCTTTCCATACATGCTTTCATATCATAACATTTCATTATAGCCTGGTCAAGTTTGGCCTTAATGAGAGTTAGTGAATATTGTTGACTACATATATCAGAAACTGTCTAACAAAATTATGAATATTAGTAGAAAGGATCCGGGATAGCTTAGTAAGACAGAAGCATCTTGGAGGTATTATAGATAGATATTATATCCATGGGAAATGCACAATGATTACCTATATGATGCAGCACAAAGATGATTGCAGAATATTGTATTTTACATGGTGATTTCTATGATGACCTGGGAATTCGGGATGATACATTAAAGAGATTTTTTCATGGTGGGACAAACCATGTCCTTCCAGTAATTTTTTAGAGGTTTTCTTGTCACCCCTTTCATTTTCAATTATTCTTGTGCTGCTACAAACTAATTGTACCTCATTTAGTAACCTGACCATTATATTTTTTTAATAAATTTTGGGGATTAAGAGTTTCATTCATGCTCCGAGCCATTCTGGTATAATTATTATTATTCTCATGTAGTTTATAATATTAAAATGTATTCATCCACTATTTTTAATTTTTTTATAAAATAGAATGAAAAAACACAAAAACTGTTGCATTATTCCTTCAATAAATTTATGTACTTATAAATTAAAATTTTCAGATATAATATTATTATTTTTATCATAAATTATTATCATAAATTTTTTATTATGTGATGGAATCTAAAACTCATATATTCCTCCCTATCAGATCAGTGAATATCAAAAGGATTCCAACCACTAATGTGTTGAGAATTTATCCTATGTCTGTTGAATTATATTTTAATCTATGTCAAGAGTTGTGGTGATATAAAATATTTTCATTAAAATATACACCATAGTATTGCATCTTAATTCTATTGATAAAGATAGAGATTAGATATAAATAAATAAGATATTCAATGCACTATATGATTTTAAATTGGATGAATGTAATATACAAAAGGATCATGCATTCAAAAAAATTGGCAATATTGATCAGTTATGAAAATAGGTCTTTTAATTGGATTGTAAATTATTTTATAATATTATTGTATTACCCTAACCAATATTAGTTTCCTTATTTTTTCAATATCAAATAAACGTAATTGATAATTAATATAATAATTTTTTTCATACATCAACATGATGATAAGGACCGGATAAAACATGATTCTTATCCCTCATGGTCAAATGTTTGTTAATGGGATTTAAGGTCTATACGATAATTTAAAGTGAGAATATCCATTAAATTTAACTCCAAAGAAATATATGAATCAGTGGAAGAATAATTAGTGTGAGGATATTTTAATCATAAGTTGAAATAATTGACACCTCAAAATGAATTTCAATAAATTCATGAAGAAAGATGTTTTATCACCCTTATTTACATTCATAATGTTTTATACACCAATTTTTATTAAATAATATATTCATAAAAAATAAATTTATTTAAATATAAGTAAAATGTAAGAATATAAATGATATATTGTGAACTCAAGAAGAGTTGATTATGGGTGACTCCTATTTGAGTCAAGGGGATATCAAAATTTCTCATTACATGATTAGATTTATTTGTGGTAATAATATTATTGATCATAACATTTATCTAAATATTATTCATATCATAATGATACAATATTTTATTTTTCTAGTAAATGTAGTTTGGATACATAAATAAAAAATTAATGATATTGTAACTATTTCATAAAAATACCCATTTTAATTATTGATGAATATAAAAATATATGAATCTTACCAGATTAGGTAGTCATTATTATTATTAAAATAAAATGTATTTCTTTGACAATTTATACACCTAAATTTTTTTTACTCTCAATTGAACTATTATAATATATATAAAAACCAAATAATTATCATGTACTATATATTTCTTGGTAAAATAACGGTACATAACAATTATTTTTATAGTTGGTTCAATATTTCCACATGAACCATTCTATATTAAAGGAAATATCTAATAAATAATTACAAAACATTATGAAATTTTATATATTTTTAGTAAAGTAAATGTGTTATGTTCATATTGAATAATGAATGTATGATCTAGAATGTCTGAGAATATATTATCTGAGTAATTAATGATCATATATTTGGATAAATGTTTATATATAAATGACATATCCTTCCATAAATCATTGTTATGATGTTAAAATATGGAAAACATTATTAGTATTATATATATTTGAAATATTCAATTATTCCATCGAATACATATATAGTATATAGAAGTAAAAAAATAATTATATTTCATCTAAATTTTCTAATGGATACAATAAAAATGAAATTTGATAAGGTTAAATTAGTGAACTATCACATGTGTTTCATGAAAACTATTTAATAAATGCTCGGATATGCTATAATAAGGCATCAAAACACTAATTTTAATCTCTGTTAATGATTCTATAGTCTTTAATGATATAAATATATATACAAGATCGACAATATTTTCATAAATGAATGTTTTATCCTTAAATATATTGGGATAAGACCTATGTTATACAATTTTAGGCTTAGGATTAACATGATTATTCGTAGGAATTCTAGAATATATATATATTTATGGTGGACTAGTTATAAAAACACATACAACATGGGAATTTATAACCATAAAGGAGGTTATTGTTCAACATGGTGGAAGATAAAATTATTATTATTTAACAATAATTATACCAAAAATATATCTGTAAATGGTTATATGATAAGGTTTAAAATTATGAATAAATTATGTTAATGGAATCCATGTATCAATATTCAGGGACTCCATTATTTTAATGTTTAATTAACTTGATATTTCTAGTGAGTAAAAATGAGAAACTAGAAATGGTTGGTATATGATGGTAAAAAAGTCAATATTTACTTTTTAATGTTATAGTCTATGAAAAATCTTACATCCCAATAATCATGAATAAAATATTTCATGATTCATAAATTTTCAATGAATATTTCATTGACCATCGCATTGGTATATCGATTATCATGGTATCCTCACTTATAGTAAGCCTTATTAGATTTTTCTATATGATTAATATTAAATGATACATTATGTTATATGTATTCTGGTAATAAAAAAACAATTTTCTGAAATCAATAACATCAAAAAAAATATAGAGTACTTGAAAACATTAATGAATAAATAACGAACTTTGATCATAAATATTGGTTAAAAAAATGTGTGACATGTGTTTCTATCTTCATAGTGGGATTACTATATGCTTTCAATGTATATATGTTGATAACATACTGAAAGAAAATTTTGTTTTTACCACCTTAATAAAACTATGGAATGAAATTTCCTCCATGATGACTTAATCAATAAAAATTTAGGAATCCTAAAATACAAGATATGTAAATTAGTTTTCTCAATTTAATCATAATATATATAATTACTACTTATTGAAAAATACATATTCTTATGATTAAATAATGAGATTATTATGGATTATAATCATTCCAAGAGAAGATTCATAGAAATAGGAAGAGAATATTGAGATAAATACAATTTAACAAGATTATGTTCTATCAATTTTTTCAATATTACATGATTTGTACTAGAGTTTTTAAGTACTAAATCATGATTAATAGTATGTAAATATCCAATATATCTAATATATATTCACTTCATTTCAGTTATAGAAATATAATTATACATTGTAAGTTATAATTTCATTTCTTTATGGTTCCAGGAGATGTGAGAATAACACTGATCAAGTTCATTAAAAATGTTCCTTCATTTAGATCAATTTTATCTATTATCATTGAAAATTATGATGTAATATAAAATAAAATAGTTGTACAAGATGTCATATATATATCTATAATATATGAGTATGTTATGGCATTTTATAAAACTAAATGAAAAGTTTAGAAATATATTTTCTGGATATTGGTTAATCCTATATAAATTATTTCAATTATTATCATGATAATATTTCAATATGTATTTATTTAGTATTTCCAGACTTTTACATTTGAACAATATGCGGATAAAATGTTATGTCTCTACATGAGGGACTTTCTTAAGATAGTAATGCTGAATTCATTCTATTTTTAATAAAGATGTGTTTATTATTCCAAAACCTAGAAATAAAAATTTGATAGGATTAATAATTTTACCCTTACATAGTGGATGGATGTTTCTAAATATGACATCTTACAGGTCATTGGTATTTTTCTCTCTTAAATGTGGTATATTTTTGCAGGTATTATTTCAATATTGTAGAAGATATTGAAACGATCTTATTGAGATAGGTTATATGATGCAGACACATTCCACTGGGCCATTAGGCAAGTTATGGTCCTTTGGGCAATGTAATGAGCTTCATGACCACCTTGTTGTCATGAAATGTTCTAAATTAATAAGGCTTGATGGGTGGGACATCTTTTTGGGTGGGGGTGTGGAATGCCTCTGCATTATATATATTTACTGTTGGTTTCTTTTTAATGTAATTATACTCTCCAAAATCTAATATATATATATATATATTAATAAGAGTCATAAAATTCATCGATAATACTCACAAAACTATTTCTATGGTATGATAATATATTATACATGGGTACATAGTACATATCCAATTAGGTGCGAGTACTCATAAAAGGAACATGCCTTTATTCATGAATTTCATAGATGGTAATCTCTATTATAAGTGAATGTGATAATACAAAATCAAGGGGGAAATCTATATGATTTAATTTCATCAAATATTCCTATATGTGAGCTTGTATAATGGTCCATACACATCAAGATTATAATTAGTTCATATCTTGCCTAAAATATTTTGATTTCCTTACAAAAACTATCATGGAGTATATTGGTAGGAAGTAGGGTATATTTGTTGCGTCATGAATGATATATTACTAATATATATATATATATATATATTGATGAACGAAATTTACCTTACATTATTATATACTTTGATATATCATAACTTTTAATGAAATAAAATTGATGGAAAAATTTAATGTCCATGGGGAAATGACATTTAGTATAGATAGTATGAAAAGACAAATTAAGCATATAGGTTCATAATAAAAATGTGAAACA
The DNA here is from genome assembly GCA_963277665.1 of Viscum album. Taxonomy (NCBI): domain Eukaryota; kingdom Viridiplantae; phylum Streptophyta; class Magnoliopsida; order Santalales; family Viscaceae; genus Viscum; species Viscum album. The sequence goes on from OY728160.1 coordinate 574,355,194, forward strand.
TGCCAAATTAAGTATTGAGATGAATAGATTATATTACACATTGACTATTACGATGAGGTTGTCTTGGTTGTGTCATTATGATCAATATTTGTGTTCATTCAACAATTTCAAGAAGGTAATATTGAACTATCACGACCCCTCCTCAGGACCCGTGTCGTGAATACCCCAATCCCGCCTCCCATAGGCCACTGTCTAGCGACTAGCACCAAGGAGTAAAACTGATAAAAAGGGGAAGGAATTGCCTTATAAAGTGAACAAACACCACAAAGTAAGCTAACAAAAGTAACACTATGTAAAACTGGGTACAATAGTAAGTGCTGAAAGTAAGTCGGCCAGAATACAAACCCAAACCGAAAGTAAAGTACAACTAGAAAGAAAGTACATCAACTGGAAGTAAAGTAGCAATGTCGAGCCGTCCACTAGAAGTCCCACCTGAAGGGTGGATACAGATGGCTTCCGTAGCTTCTCGGGTCCAGCTGTCCGCTCCGTGCACGTCCCGCCCAGTGGTCCACCTCCAGCTACTGACTAGCTCTATAAACCTCAATCACGATCAGCGTTGTCCGTCGTCTGCATCCAACACAATATAGTGTGGGCATAGCCCGTGCAGGGGTGAGTATACGCTACTCAAGAGGGACCCCGAGACCCTCGAAGGTCTCCCAGAATCCACAAAGGATAATCCACATAGTAAAGATACAATCTCGAAGTAAAAACCAACACTACTTAGGTATATTCCCATACATATACCTAAGTCATCAATTCTTGTTCGTCTCCAACATCCGAGCCCATGTTCGATCACGTCCACATAGGATAGTACAACGCAATCCACACAGGATAACACAGCCCAATCCACATAGGAAATCAAGTCAATCATATCAAAGATATTGATTGAAGGTCAAAACTCAGCTCACACAGTTATACTATTCGTAAGCTGATAGAGGTGATCAGACACAGCCATAGATTCATCTAAGCTGGGACGCACGTAGGATACTAAACCAGCTAAGCTATCGGACCCACATAGGATACAGACCAGCTACTATGCCAGTCCCACGTAGGATAGGAGAACATAGTCATCACCATTGAACCCACAAAGGATTTCAGTATGGTCTTCATTGCTGCCGAACCCATGGAGGATTTCAGTGCAGTCTTCATCGTCGTCGAACCCACGAAGTATTTTAGTATGGCCTTTATCACTGCCGAACCCATGGAGGATTTCAGTGCAGTCTTCATCGCTGTCGAACCCACAGAGAATTTCGGTACTGTCATCATCACTGGTGAACCCATGGAGGATTTCAGTGCAGTCTTCATCGCCGTCGAACCCACGAAGGATTTCACTACGGTCTTCATAGTCACAGCCAGCTCTAGGGTTCCCACACACAGCATGCTCCTTTCTGAAAGGGTCCGCTCCATGAGCCAAAGGGGGTAGATACATCAACTGACACGTAGTCCAGAGTTGATGTATCCCAATGTTCTGTCTCAACAAAAGGAACTCAACGCGACAGACGACACGTCAATTGGATGCCCGGTCTGAGAGTTATTGGATTTTTCGTTCCAGGGGCCCGGTTGGTTTTTATGTCAAAACCATCCAAACCGCACTCCAACTGTGTCCAAACCTCAAGCGGAGTAAGCCAAAAGCTCCGTATCACTACGAGGAATCGAAAAAAGTCGACAACACGTCAATCGGACGTCTGGAACTCAAGTTATAAGTGTTTCCGCTCCGAGGGCCCGGTTGGTTTCGTGTTCGAACCAACCCTGTCATTCCCCAAGTTCTCCAAAACCTTGATTGTAATATACCGAAATGCCCATTTCGATCCATGGATCACATCGCAACTGACGGTGTGTCGACCCGACGGGGTGCGTCCAGGACCGTCCGGGTGTCATGCTGGCCCGGCCAGTGAGCCGAGCAGGGGACGCAATCCCACGCGGCCTTTACGCTCCGCGAATGCGGCGAGCATCGCGTCCTACTCCACCAGATCTCGCGCGGATGCTAGATCCAGATGCCTGCCGCCACGGCATCAGCCATGAAATTTCCTCCTAGCGGCGTACCGGGGTGCTGTTGCCTCCGGGCGGCCGGCCGCCGATGACCCGCACCGCCGGTGATGTCCGTGGGCCACCGGAGTTGCTCCGGTGGTCCATTTTCAATTCCGTCTGCGCCGGTGTTCATCTAGGGTCCCGTACTTTACTGTGGAATCTTTAAATTACCTCTGTGGCCAGTTCCGTCATCGCCCGTCGATCCGCACATCAAATAAACAATTTGCAGAGTCTTCGAATCGCCTGTGCGGCCCTGACTCTGGCCACGGTTTCGTTCTACCTCAACGGCGCGACGCGAAGGCGCCACGCTTCTTCTGTTGTTCTTCTTTGTTTCTACGCGGTGTCATCGCACCGTGCTACCAGTGTTCGTTCTGTGACAACGACATTATCAAAAGGATGAGGAGGTTCGACCATGTTCGTGCGTTCTGCCCCCCTCCCGATAATCCGATATCATGTGGCTAAGAAAAGGATTTTTGGACGGTCAAGAAAAATTCATGAACCAAAAAATAAAACCCCTACCTCGATGAAGTCATCGAACGAGGTTTGTTGTGGGAAAGGGACGTCGCGGAAGACGGCTCCGCGGAAGGAGGATCGTCAGCATCACGGTACACGACGTCGCGTCATCGATCTCCGAGGAATCGGTGTTATTCGTCGTCCTTCGTCGGAGGTCGGCATTCTTCGTCGGTGACAGTGTGTTCTTCATGTTCTTCAAGGAGGAAGAAGATATTCCTCAAGAGCACAAGAGTCCTCGCCTCCTTTTGCACAACGAATCAACCCCTAATAAAATAAGTCTTGTATTATTTTATTAACACACACACAAGCCATTAATTTGAAAATCAAACATATCTCATTCAATTAATAGAATTAATTGAGAGCCGTTTAATATTCAAATTAATGTTGAGGTTTCACTTGCCATTAATTCGGGGTGTAGGTGAGTTACATATTAAAAGCACGAGAGGGAGGTTAAAAAGGGATTTGAAGGGGTGGGGCTCGTGTGGGCCCCACTTCACTAATATCCAACCTAGTGGAGTTAGGATATTAGTGGGTCCCACTCCAACCACCAAGAATAGGTTTAAACTTCCTAGAATAGAAATAAAATTTGTAGCACAACATTTTATTTTATTCTTTAGTTAACCAATTTAATTAAAAACCTCACCCGAGAAAAAGAAACTCCTGAAAGGTGTTTTTAAGCAATTACCGGTTCTACAGTTTCATCGGTGCCCTCGGATTTCGATTCTGAGCACCTGTTCAAAAGTTAGGAAAACCCACTCATCCGTTTACTAAATGTAGCCGAGCTGAACTTCAGAAATTGATTCCGGGCACACCGGGCCTCGGAATCAGGTGCCGTCAGAAACTGTGTTCTTGAAAAATCCCAATGTAAATTAAGAAAAAAAGTCCATTGAATTTTACAGGTCTTTTCATTACTCCCACCTCAGGGCATTACGTCCCTGTAAAGATACATCATAAACTAGGGAAACTAAAGTGGGTACTGTGCATACATCTGAGCCTACCACTCTCATGTGCTCTCCTGGAGGTTCCTGTGCTGCCATCTGATGCGCACTAAAGTAATAGACCACCCACATAGGACCCGATCCTATCGATCCACGATCTACACCGGGACCTCTGCAAAAGTCACCCCATCGTCAATGTCCATCTCCCCATGGTCGATGATATGCATCGGGTCGTGCACATATCTCCTCAGCTGAGATACGTGAAAGACGTCGTGCACCCGGTGAAACTGAGGTGGTAGAGCTACGCGATAAGCCATCTTTCCTACCCTACTGAGGACCTAGAATGGTCTGATGAAGCGTGGAGATAACTTGCCGCTTCGGCCAAATCTTTGTAATCCACGTCGAGGTGAGACCCGCAAGAAAACGTGGTCGCTATCTTCGAACTCGAGTGGCCTCCACCTCCTGTCATCATAAGATTTCTGCCGGCTTTGAGCTGTCCTCATCCGCTGTAGGATGACCTAGACCATCTCTATCATGGCCTGGACCATCTCCGGTCCCACATGTTCTGACTCCCCAGGGTCTGTCCAGCACAGAGTTGATCTGAAAGGTCGGTCGTACAATGCCTTGTATGGTTCCATCCTGATGGTGGAGTGGTAGCTATTGTTATATGTGAACTCCACCAAGAGTAGGTGGTCCTCCCCGATGTGACCAATGTCGAGGACACATGCATGGAGCATGTCCTTGAGAGTCTGAATGGTCCTCTCCGTCTAACCATCCGTCTAAGGGTGAAATGCGGTGCTCAGACGTAGTTGTGTCCCAAATGCCTCTTGCAACCCCTTCAAAAGCCAGGAAGTAAATCGAGCATCTTGATCAGAGATGATAGATGATGGAACACCATGAATCCATATGATCTTCTGAACATAGAGGCATCCCATGCTCTCCACTAAGCCCTGCTCTCTGATGGGTAAGAAGTGAGCCGACTTGGTGAGTAGGTCGACAATCATTCAAATGGAGTCCTGACCTCTGGAAGTACGTGGAATTCCAGTCTCAAAATCCATAGACATGCTATCCCACTTCCAATCTAGTACCTCCAAGGTTTGTACTAGTCCTGCTGGTACCTATTGCTCCGCCTTCACCTGCTGATAGGTGAGGCATAGAGAAACGAACTCAGCTACAACCTTCTTTATACCCAGCCACCAGTGCTATCGTCTGAGATCCTTGTACATCTTCTCCACTCCTAGATGTACCGCTAAATGGGAAGTGTGAAACTCCCTCAGCACCTCCTCCTATAAAATAGCTGGTACCATGGTACATCCTCTGAAAAGGACTACGTGCTCTCCCCCCACAAAGAATCTATCAGGTTCATGTCCTAGGGATATCTTTTCACGCCGCGTATCACAGTCAATTTCCCCACTCTGTGCCTCTCTGACCCACTATAGTAGTGGAGGAGTGACTATGAGTGTCTGAATAAAGGCTGCACCATCTCTATCCACGAAGGATATCTATAAAGTAGCTAGCTGCTCTGTCGCCTCCCCAAGTATCTGAATGCACGTCCTCCTGTAGAGGGCATCAGCTACTACGTTCCCCTTTACAGGAGTATAGACTATCTCAATGTCATAGTCCTAGAGGAACTCGAGCCATCACCACTGTCTCAGATTCAGGTCCATCTGCGAGAAGATGTACCTGAGACTCTGGTGGTCAGAGTAGACTGTAAAGCGCTCGCCCATTAGATAAAATTGTCGCATCTTTAGAGCGATGACCTCTACTGCTAACACCAGATCATGGGTATCGTAATTTTGTACATGCTGCCTCAACTGACGTGATCCATAGGTGATCACTTCCCTCCCCTACATCAGGGCACATCCGAGTCTGGTCCCTGATGCATCGCAGTAGACTACATACCCTACTCCCTCCTTCGGTAGCCTCAAGATAGGTGCGCTGTTCAATCTCTTTCTCAGCTCCTGGAAGCTCTACTGACATCTTTCTGACCACACGAAGGGTTTCCCCTTCTTCATTAATGCTTAGAGTGGTGTCGCAACTCCGTAAATGTCTGGCACAAATATCTGGTAGTACCTAGCTATGCCCAAGAAACACCGCACCTCCGTCACGATCCTGGGTGGCTCCCAAGCTAGCACTGCGTCGATCTTCGCAGGATCCACCGCAACTCCCGCCTCAGAGAAGACGTGTCCCATGAAGTGGACCTCACGTAACCAGAGCTGACACTTCGAGAGCTTTCCATAAAGATGGTTCTCTCGGATTGTGTCTCGTACAACCCACAAGTAGTAGGCATGCTCCTCCTTAGTGGTCGAGTATATCAATATGTCATCGATGAAGAAAACAACAAATCGATCGAGGTATGGCTGAAATATCATGTTCATGAGACCCATGAACACTGCTGGAGTGTTGGCTACGCCGAAAGGCATAACCAAGAACTCATATTGGCCATACCGACATCTGAAGGTCGTCTTCTGCACGTCTTCGTCTCGAACTCTGAGCTGATGATAGCCTGATCTATGTTCTATCATCGAGAACCACCGTGCTCCCATGAGCTGATCGAAGAGGTCGTCAATCCTTGGTAGAGTATACTTGTTCCTCATGGTCACCTAGTTCAGGCGATGATAATCGACACACATTCGCAGGCTCCCATCCACCTTCTTGGCGAACAATATCGGGGAAGCCCAGGGTGAAACACTGGGTCGGATGAATCCCTTTCCCTGCAAGTCTTCCGGCTGTACCCGTAGCTCTCGAAGCTCAGTGGGAGCCATCCGATATGCTGGAGTGGATATCGGGGATCTCCCGGGGTACAAGCCAATATAAAAGTCTACCTATCTGCGAGGAGGTAGTCCTGGAACGTCATCACGGAAAACGTCCGCATACTGATCCACCACTACATGAAAACTAGGACTCCGTACGTCAAATACTGCTAGGATGAGGCTAGACAACTGATTATTTATGGGCTTTCCTCTCCTCTTCATGAGTCCACCCTACGCTGCAAAGGCTCTCTTCTCACTGGTGAAGGTGAACCTACTCCCATCGGTGCAAACACACTGCACCTTGCGCCTAATATAGTCGATCTGAGCATGGACTGTAGATAACCAATCCTTGCCCAAGATGACGTCATAAGGCCTCGACGCCACAACAAGAAGATCCCATCCGAATCTCTCACCTCCTAGAGTAATCTCACACTGCCGGAACCCGTGCATAATCATAGAGTCTTCTCCCGTAATAGTTTCTAGCCGTAAGGATCGAGCCAACGACTCCGTCGGAATCTCCAAGCTCCGAAAAAGGGCGGTGGAAATAAAATAATGATTCGCTCCTCTGTCTATATGAACTGTAGAAAGGGTGGAGTAGACACATATAGTACATAGAATCATCTCTAGAGTGCCGTTGTCGTAGGCCTCTGCTGCCTGAAGTTGAGCCTGCCTCTGCCCGCCACCTCCCTGTGGTCGGGTTGGACCTCCTGGTGGTGGTGGTGGTAAAGCCTCAAAGCGTCACCCACCTCCTGCTGGTCAGCCAGCACCCCTTCCTCATCCTCCTGCTCTCGGGGGACCGTGACGGTCGACCTCTGCCTCTACCTAGGTGGCCCCTAAACCGTCAGCTGCTCCTCTGCACGGCGAGTCAGGCATTCATGAGCCATGTTGCCCATCCCTCCGCATGCATAGCACTGTCTGCTCCTCGGAAGGCTGGCTCTGCGCCAGGTGCCTCGCACCTCTGAGCCAGTGTCCTAAGGTCCCCTATTTGATGGTCTGGTCCACCTGGACCCCTGTGATGTTCGTCGACTGCCAACTGCAGACGACTCTACTACATTCCCCCCTGTGTAGGTCTCGTTGCTAGTGTAGGCTCAAAAAGAATGCTCTCAATGAGAAGGGCTCGCTCCAGTACTCCTTCCTGCGTCGGAATGATGAGGGGCACCATCGATGCCATGATCTCATGCCTCAGTCCCTTCTCGAACGTCCGGGACCAGAAGGATGGGTCCCGTACCATATCCGTCGAATAGCGTGAGTGATCGGTAAATCTCGTCGAGTACTGGTCGACTATCATGCTACCCTTCCGCAGCTGTAGATGCTCTTGAATGCACACCGCACGGAGGGTGGCTACGATGAACTCTGAGCGAAAGAGGCTCTCAAAGTATGTCCAAGGGAGGGATGTCTCATCGTGCACCTGGAGAATCATGCTCCACCATATACCTGCTTCCGTGTGCAGGAGGCTCACTGTAAGGATCACCATGAGGTCAGCTAGTATCCTCACTAACCTGAAAACTCACAAAATTTCCCCAGCCAATCCTCGGCTACCTGAGGGTCTGTCTCCCCGCAGAACCTAGGCGGTCTCTAACGCTGGAACTCGTGCAGTGCACTAAGGCAACATGCACTCTCAGCGGTTGGGGCTGGCGGCATCGGTGGCTCAGTGGGTAGAAGTACCGTCGATGCCTCCGCTGAAAAAGGGCCCTGCACCGAGACCTCGTTGCTCAGTGGGCTCTCGTCTTTCACAAAGCTCGGAACACTAGCTAGCTGCCATCGTGGGGCCATCCTAAAAAGAAACCAGTGCGCCACGGTCAAAACAGTATACCGGGTGAGCTGAAAAAAATTAATCAAAAAGAAAACTTTTGAAACACACAAGCAATCAATGTTTTCGCACATTGAGTTGGAAATTAGAAGTCAGGGTCTTGGTGTACGGATACGTCGGCCACCATACCAACACTGGACTCCCTGGACTAATAACCACACTCAATACCCTTAACACTAATGCTTCACATTGAAGAATGATCATTGTCTTGAGTTCTGCGGTCGAACGAGACTCCTTTGATACTAATTTGTCACGACCTGTCCTCGGGACCCGTGCCATGACTACCCAAATCCCGCCTCCCATAGACCAGGGGCTAGCGACTAGCACCAAGGCGTAAAACCGATAAAAAGGGGAAGTCATTTCCTTATAAAGTAATAAAACACCACAATGTAAGCCAGCAGAAGTAACACTATGTAAAAATGGGTACAATAGTAAGTGCGGAAAGTAAGTGGGCCAGAATACAAACCCAAACTGAAAGTAAAGTACAACTGGAAAGAAAGAACAACAACTGAAAGTAATGCAGAAACATCGAGACATCCACTAGAAGTCCCACCTGAAGGGTGGGTACAGATGGCCTCCTCAGATCCTAGGGTCCAGCCGTCCACTCCGTGTACGTCCCGCCCGGTGGTCCACCTCCAGGTACCGATGAGATTCATAAGCCCCAACCACGATCAGTTTTGTCCGTCGTCTGCGTCCAACACAACGTAGTGCATGCATAGCCCATGTAGGGGTGAGTATACGCTACTCAGTAGGGGCCCCGAGACCCCAAAGGTCTCCAAGAATCCACAATGGATAATCCACAAAGGAAAGATACAATCACGAAGTAACAACCAACACAACATAGCTATATTCCCATACGTAAACTTAAGTCATCAATTCTCGTTCGGCTCCAGCATCTAAGCCCATGTTCGATCACGTCCACATAGGATAGTACAACCCAACCCACACAGAATAATACAACCCAATCCACATAGGAAAGCAAGTAACTCATATCGAAGATATTGATTGAAGGTCAAGACTCAACTCACACATGTATACTTATTCATAAGGTGATAGAGATGATCAGATATAGCCACACATTCATCTAATATGGGACCCACGTAGGATACTAAACCAGCTAATCTGTCAGGCCCACATAGGATACAGTCCAGCTACTCTGCCAGACCCACGTAGGATAGCAAGAACAAAGTCATCACCATCGAATCCATGGAGGATTTCAGTACGATCTTCATTGCTACCAAACCCTCATAGAATTTCAGTGCAGTCTTCATCACCATTGAACCCACGGAGGATTTCAGTACGGTCTTCATCACTGCCAAACCCATGGAGGACTTCATTGCATTCTTCGTCATCGTCGAACCCACGGAGGATTTCAGAACGTTCTACATCACTGCTGAACCTACGGAGGATTTCAGTGCAGTCATCATCGCCATCGAACCCACGGAGGATTTCAGTACGGTCTTTGCAGTTGTAGCCAGCTCTAGGGTTCCCGTACACAGCATGCTCGTTTCTAGGAGGGTCCTCTCTATGAGCCAAAGGGGGTCGATACATCAACTGACACGTAGTCCGGAATTGATGTATCCCAAAGTTCCATCTCGAAAAAAGGAACTCAACGTGACAGACGACATGTCAATTGGACGCCCGGACTGAGAGTTATTGGCTTTTTCGTTCCAGGGCCCTAGTTGGTTTTTAAGTAAAAATCAACCCGACCACACTCCAACTACATCCAAACCATGAGTGGAGTAAGCCAAAAGGTCCGTCTCACTAAGAGGAATCCAACAAAGTTGACGGCACGTCAATCGGACGTTTGGAGCTCAAGTTATAAGTGTTTCCACTCCGAGGGTCTGGTTGGTTTTATGTTCTAACCAACATGGCCATCCCAAAGTTCTCCGAAACCATGAGTGTAATATACCAAAATGACCGTATCGATCAAATAATTTCATCACAACTGAAGGTGCATCGATCGGAGGTACATATCCCAAGATATGGGCAAAAGACAGGAAGTGATCTGAAAAAATGGGGGGGGGGGTCTGGGCCCGGTCCGACCCGACCCAACCCCCCCAGGGTCGACCCAAACTGGGCGACCCGACTGGGCACGGCCTGGCCCGGTCCGCGCAAGCCGGCCCGGCTCGACCGAGTGGCACACTGGCCCGACTAGTGAGCTGAGCAGGGGACGTGGTCCCCCTCAGCCTTTGCGCTCCGCGGACGCGGCAAGCGTCGCATCCTGCTCCCCAAGATCTCGTGCGGCCACACGATATGCCCATGTGCCGCCGCGGCATCAGTAGTGGGGATTCCTCCTGGAAGTGCGTCGGGGCACTGCTGCCTCTGGGTGGCCGGCCGGTGCAAGCCGCTGGTGGCCCACACTACCGGTGATGTCCGTGGGCCACAGGAGTTGCTTCGGTGGTCCGTTTTCAATTCCGTCGGCGCTAGTGTTCATCTCATGTCTCGTACATTACTGAGGAATCATCAAATCACCTCTGTGGCCTGTTCTGTCATCGCCCGTCGATCCGCACTTCAAATAAACAATCTTCAGAGTCTTCGAATCGCCTCTGCGGCCCCGACTCTGGCCGCGGTTTCATTCGGCCTCAACGGCGCGGTGCGACGACACCGTGCTTCTTCGCTCATTCTTCTTTGTTTCCGCGCAGTGCCGTTGCACCGTGCTACCTTTGTTCGTGCCACGACAAACACATCATCAAAAGGGGGAGGAGGGTCAGCCGTGTTCGTGTGGTCCGACCCCCTCCCATTAATCCGATATCAGGTGGCTAAGAAAAAGATGTTTGTACTATCAAGAAAAATTCAGGAACCAAACAATCAAACCCCTACCTCGATGAAGTCTTCGAACGTGGTTTGTCGTGGGAAAGGGACGTCACGGAAGACGACGTCGAGGAAGGAGGATCGTCGGCATCTTGGTACACGATGTCGCATCGTCGATCTCTGAGGAATCAGCGTTATTCGTCGTCCTTCGTCGGAGGTCGGTATTCTTCTTCGGTGATGGTGTGTTCTCCGCGGTCTTCAAGGAGGAAAAAGATATTCCTCAAGAGCGCAAGAGTCCTCGCTTCCTTTCGCACTACCAATCAACCCCTAATAAAATAAGTCTTGTCTTATTTTATTAACACTCACACAAACCATTAATTTGAAAGTCAAACAGATCTCATTCAATTAATTGAATTAATTGAGGAGCATTTAATATTCAAAGTAATTTTGAGGGTTGACTTGCCATTAATTCGGGGTGCATGTGAGTTACATATTAAAAGCACGAGAGGGAGGATAAAAAGGGATTTGATGGGGTGGGGCTCGTGTGGGCCCCACTTCACTAATATCCTACCTAGTGGAGTTAGGATATTAGTGGCTCCCACTCCCACCACCAAGCATAGGTTTAAACTACCTAGAATAGAAATAAAATTGGTAGCACAACATTTTATTTTTTTCATTAGTTAACCCATTAAATTAAAAACCTCACCCGAGCAAACACAACTATGGAAATGGTGTTATTAATAAATTATCGGCGTTGCAGTTTCATCGGTGCCCTCAGATTTTGATTCCGAGCGCCGGTTCAAAATTTAGGAAAACACGCTCGTTAGTTTACTGAACGTACCCGAGCTATACTTCAGAAATTGATTCCGGGCACACCGGGCCTCAGAATCAGGTGTCGTCAGAAGTTGTGTTCTTGTAAAATCCCAAAGAAAATTAAGAAGAAATTTTCCTTGAATTTTATGGGTTTTTACATGAACATTAGGCATAACTATATATTTCTTATGAGAAATAACCCAATAGGTACACAGACTACGTGCTTCTATAGATCACATTTATATTATATTTGAATTTAATTATTAGAATAAATAGAAATCATTTGAATGAGGAATAATTTTCTTTATGTTTTATTGATAATTAATATTTTTAATGTGATGAATAATTATTACTCATAAAATAAATAATAAATATTTTTAAATGAATATTTAATAAATATTTATTTTCTATAATGCAGAATAAATATTTTTTATTTAATATTAAATATATATTTTTTCATCAAAATGTTACTAAAATTTTTCTTTAGATGATTGAAATAGTTAACTAGGTGATCAATAAATGATAAGGCATTTTAGAATACCAAGTTCACAACTATTGAAAAATATTAATTTATTTTTTGAATGAATAATTTTTATCTTTTTGTGAGGAACCATACAATGTAATATAATAATAATATTTGTATTACTATATTGAATGGGGTTTATAAAAGATAATAATATTTCCATGTCAGTATGAAATTAAATATACATCAACATAAAAAATATCTCTATAAATAAATGGTTATGTTTATATTAGAAGGATTTTTAAGAACTAAGGATACCGAATCATGTACATAACATACATATGTATTTATCTTCCCCTCTCTAACATTTCCATTCTATTATGCTCATGAATTAGACTAACTCTTTCATCCCCAAAGGATCTCAAATAGAAAAACATGAACAATTAAAGAAATTGGATTCGATGATTTGGGACCCATAAATATATTTATATTGCTTAAAGGTCAAAGGAGTTTGTGTGGATAACCGCTATAGGGATTCAACACATGAATCCCTACTACACAATCACTGCATTACAAAATATTTTTTAGAAAATATACATCATTATTTATGATAATATGTTATGATGAAGTACTCATTTTTTCCATTTATAAATAAGCTAATTATAAATTGAAAATGAATGTTCCTCTCTAATGGTTTCGAGGAAATCTATATTAAATGATATTTTAATTTATAACAAATGAAATGTTGATTACTCTCCAACATGAACCATCAAATTAAGCATCATCGACCTTGTATCTCCCCCATATGTGTATTGACGTGGGAAATTTATTATATATTGATGGGTATGTTATTTAATACTCATAAAAGGATTTATCCAAATTACATAAAATTAAATTAAAATTAAAAACTCCTCATTCATTTGATTTTGAAATAAACTGAGATTCCAAATATTATTCAATTTCAAATTTCTTTTAATATTCTTCATGGGTATATTATTTTGGTATAATTTTCCCCATTGATAATATTTATTTTATAAATTTCTAAAAAATTTCCAAAACTATTAATTTATGAAATGAAATATTTTAATGGCCTTAATCAATTTTACCTCAAAATTTTTTAATGATAAATTAGTGAGAATTTAGTTTTTTGTATCTCAAATCAACTATTCATATGTTGAAAAGTGATGCTTGATCAATCAAAAAAGATTTATACCCAACACATCATTTCTTAAAACTAACATAGATTGATAAATATCATCAAAATATCCCCATTTAATATATTAAACAATGTGAATTCTCATAATTCAATTTGAATATGATTTTTATGTTAATAACATACCTATAATTGTAAAATTCAACATAGAGAATCATCATAAAAAATGAAATAAAATGAATCCATATAAATTCTCCTTGCATCATCACAAATTTTCATCTTCCTTTATAACCTTAAATACATAATTATATTTAAATGATAAATCATTAATGAATGATTAATTCATCACACATTGAATATTATTCTTTTTAATATGGTGAAAACAATTACAACCATACTCATCAACCATGAATATAGGCTTTTAAATAGATTAATAATAACATAAAGGGATTACCCTTAATGAAATGAAATATAAATCAAGGATTTTGAAGGATATATTATGTTTTCTATAATTTAATGTTTCTAAGTTCCAATGAAAATAAATATAATGTCATATTTGGGGTTTTAGGCTATAAGAAAGTCAAAATATGAAGAGACTTGAAGGTATAAACTTATGAATATAAAATATGGATCAATAATTTCTTAAATCAAGGAAAATATACAATCTGAACAAATTTAAAATTATTTAGAAAAAGAAATAAAATTTTTATAATAAATATATAAGGGCTATAAATTATGCTAATAAAGAACCACTATCACCATACCAGCTAAGAATATTTATTCTAGGGGGATTAATAAATGTAAAATTGATGAAATTGAAAGTAAATTTATAGAAATTAAATATGAAGATCCAATTTTAGGACACATCTGATCAAATTAATTAATATGAAAAAAAAATAAAAGGAATGTTATTATACATGAAGAGTATATGTAAAAATGGAATGATCACACCCACGTTAGAGTTCTCATTTATAATTTCAATAGAGATAAAAAATATACATGATCTATTTAGTTTCGAAATTCATATTAAAAATATATATAATTAATTCTTATATTCATTATGTGAGTATTTTATAGTTGGGAATAGTCTTTCATATAACACATTAATGATATTAGGATATGTGGATATAAAGTCAATAAGAGTTACTATCTGACTAGTTGGTTAAACGGTAATGTATCAATGACTGTTGGTTGAGGGTCTCTTCATCATAGTATAAAAACTGTAGTTATTGATGAATTTCATTGAGTTTTATGTGGATTATGGAAGAGAACCATAAATATTTTGAAGACCATTCGTGGTTATTGGAAGAAGTAAAATTTATGTAAAAATAATGATTTATTATTGAGAGTTAGTGGTGTGTTTGTCAGTCTAGTATTAAACTATAATTATATAATAATAATGGGAAAGTTGATGATTTTATGTGGAAAAAGGATATAAGATATAGATGTAAATTTTATTAATGTAATAAAGGAACTATATACATTTATGAAAAATAAACAACATTTTTATGAAATGATTATATTCTATGGTATTGTGTTGAAAATGATGAAATAAATTATTCCCCAAACATGTCTAAAGAGATTTAATAGGTTTAAATACTCCATGGTCAAGTTATTTACATGGGATTAACCATTATATTTTTAATTAGACTAGTTGAATTGGTGAAGGTGTTTTTCATTGAAATAATGCCGCATATTTAGAAAAAGATGAGTCATAGAATTACATTAAGGAGAGATAATAGTGAGAATTTATTTATCTAGATATGGCCATTTAAAATTAATCCTCTATCACTTATGTCACTATGAGTTATTCACATTCCAATTATATTAAAAAATGATCTTTTGGGATCCACCATCAGTTTAATGGATTTTTCATTCACTTTTTTTACATGTAGGGCCACTCTCTTTATCGTGTTTTAGTTGAATTGAAAATGGAATAAACATTTAATTTTTTCATATTTTATCATCTATCATGTGGGAACACAGAATAGAGACTAAATATTTATTAAGATGAAGTGTTTAAATGAACAATTGACATCAAGAAACAATAGTTCATTCCATTATATGATACATTGATAAACCTACATAAGATATCATTGTTATTTACAATTATAAACCAAAGAGACTAATTATAAGAGTATATTAGTATATTAAATTAATTTTTAATTCCCATTTATTATGAAAATAAATTTATTTTTATAAATATTAAATGCATGCCCACCTTAGTGTTTTGATTTCATTTCGATCTAGGAGAAAAAAGACTCATAAGATAATAATTATTCCATGTTTTTAATATCATTTTTGACAAGATTTTATGATTAAAATAGATAAGTAATTAATATTGTCCAACATAATAGATTTATTTTGAAAAATTGTGACTTCATGGTATAATTAAATTATTTTAGATAATTGTTCTCCATGATTTTATTTGTTTTGAATTTTTTAAATTAGAGTTGGTTAATTTGTTTGTATGAATATACCAATATAATTAAGTCATTATCACAAGATTATATGCACAATGGATTCTAAAAATATATTTCCAATTACTTCATCAGTAAATATCAAGACTGATACTCAAGGGTTGTTTTCTAATGGAATTAGTTTTATAGAGTCTTATGAAATATATATTTTTAATATGATAATATTAAAATGATTAGGATAATTTTTTAGTCATCCATTTATCTTATTCACCATATAAATGAATCCTATTGTTATCCATTATATTTCAAGGATGGACTTAAATAAAAATATATATATTATATTTAAATAATTCCTTTAATTACCTTACTATAGGTATTTTACTATATAAAATTTTAAGTCAGTGTTGGGGGGGAATTTAATACTTAAAGGTTTGTTTTACATAGACTCATTTTTGGGTTATTTATTAAGGAGATTTAGAATATTAATGTTATTAATTATTATATTACATTTAATTTCCAAACTTAAAAATATAAGAAAATAATGTAGAAAATATAATGAAAAAATTGGTTTTTCATTGTGTACCCAATAGTGGCTATTACCAATCCAATTATGTTTTTATTATTATTTCATTAATGGTATTAGGTGGTCATTTTTTGATGTATTATTTATATTATAAATATATCAATAATGAAATTTGATAAATGAAATAAAACATAGTGATGGATAGGGAGTGAGTAATTATTTCATTGCACATCATCATTTCATAAGACTATACTTGTGTTTTATTGATTGAATGATTTCATATTTATTAATAAGATTTACATTGAGATATTTATTTCTTATTATACACAATGAATTATAATTAAACCATTCTTTTGATATTTATATTTTTTATAATTTTATCCTCCACCAACCCTGAGAATTAGAATCACTTAAACCAAATTAATGGGTCTTATTAATTATTTTATCTTTTTTATCACACGGTGGAGATAGTTTGACCAATTAAAAAGTATGGTAAGTGACATTTATTTGAGGTATGAGAAAAAATATATTAATAATTTATATTTTTGGTGATTAAAACATAACAATGTAAGGTAGATCATGTTGGTAATTCACACTAATTCAATATTATTTTATATGATAAGTTATGTAAGTGAAATACAAATGTTTATTTGAGGAAGAGTAAAAACATGGAAATTTTTATTTTAAAATTAGGTGTTTGATAAATTCTCTTGTGAGGTACATGATGATTGTTTCCCATGATAATCACTTACTTTTTTCCTGTGAAATTTATATATTTGTATAATAATGGTCAATCATAATTATCTTATGATTTCATAATTTATTACATTATATATTGTTTTTGTTATTGGATTTGATGATTTAATTTATTATAAATAATTTTAAATAAAATAGATGTATTTTGTTAATAATATTATTATGTTTGAAAATATTAATTAGTTTTTCCATGTTTTGTATGATTATTAGGAGATATCTAAGTTCTACATAGAGAGGAAGAGGACAAGGACACAAAATTTGAATCCAAATACACTTCCTGTAGTGGATCGTTGTATAATGACATGAAATCAATATTGTTAGATGGGAATATTTTGAAGAGTTACAGAAGATTGGTATTCGTTTCTAAAAAGTCTATTTATATCATGAGATATTTTATATAAAATTAATCCATACCTAAAATTCAATTTATTCAGTGAATCTACGAATATCTCAACATATAAAGTCATAATAGCCCATTTACATATTGAATTACAATTCATATTGTGTGATATTTCTAGAAAAGTAAATTTATATATAAATCCATATATTCCACATCATGGCACATATTTTCACAACACTATCACAAATAAATTTTGGATTTTATGATCTGATCATTAAATATTTTATGGGGATGTGATATTGTTTGGATAGTGATTTAATATATTGATATTTTGGTTCATTTAAATTAATAATATCTTCTAAATATTTTCTCACACAAAACATTGAGCTATTACAACAATAAAAAATTCATATTTAAATTACATTAATTATATTTTTTGAGTCATTGATAAATTTATAATAATAAATTAAAACAATTATATATTATTATTCCGTTAAATTAATATTTTAAAAAGGATCAATTTTGATGATAAATTTTTGTAAAAGATCATTTTATATTACCATAATTAAAAAAATTTAAAAACTAAATAACATAATATATACATTTATAATTAAAATTATCTAAAAATAACTTTGGTTCTTAATTTATAATGTTATAATTTACATATGGTTAATTTTTATGATTTTTATAAAAAGTATGCTTTTTATTTGGGTAATGTAACATATGATTTTAACATATATCATGAACATTATGAAATTAATAATATTAAAATATGAATAAAAAATTTGACATTACATTTAATAAAAAATATGAATTTTATAATTTAATTATTAAAATTAAAATATAAAAAAGTCATAAACCCACATTTACATTTTATAATTTAAGTTAATTTTTTTTAAATCATTTCATTACGTCATACATTAAGAATTTTAATATTTTTATCACAATATTAAATTGCATTAACTGCAATAAACTTCAAATTTTTAATTTTTATGTCAAAATTATGGAATAAATGATATTTTATTTTTGTGTATAAAGGATTTGTTGTTCTAGGGAAAAACTAATGGCCATGATAAAAGCTAAAATGAAAAAATTAAAAATGTATGAGTAAAAGGCCATGTTAATGTTTCAAAAAAGAGTGATAATATGTGATTAATGCCATATATATATATATAACCTATTCTCTACATTATATATCAATTTTGTAGCCTGTATTTTAGAATGTGACTTCCCATTATCCAAAAACAATTAGTAATTAAAAAATCTCACTCTTTTTCACTTATAAAATTGTAAATCCTCACCTCAATTTTCATCGCACCAAAAACACATTATTTCCAATGATACTCTTCCAAAATAATCTTTAAACCTTATTATGGAGGTTTTGGTCTTCTCAAAATAACATTATTCTATGATGTACCTTTTTCTTAAAGGTGATAACTGGATTGGTGGTGTATATATTTCTAATATCCTCTCTTTTATTCTTTTTCTTATGTGGATTTATTCCTTCTCAAATGTTCATTCACCATGTCAAAAAAATTTATGATTATACATATTATAATGGTACCATATTATAATTATGCAACAATCTTTCACCATCATTCCTATTTTCTCTATGAAAAGAGAAAACAACTTGTGTGTGTATATAGATTGTATTAACCACATAAAATCATATTTCACTTTCATTAACCACAATAAATAACCTATCTAAATGTTGAATTTATTAAATATCTATTAT
Source organism: Viscum album (assembly GCA_963277665.1). Classification (NCBI taxonomy): domain Eukaryota; kingdom Viridiplantae; phylum Streptophyta; class Magnoliopsida; order Santalales; family Viscaceae; genus Viscum; species Viscum album. The sequence goes on from OY728160.1 coordinate 574,374,193, forward strand.
ACATATTAAATATATATGACTATGAAATGATAAAGAAATATTTTACAAATCTCATATGCTATGTAAAAAAGAAATCATCAATTATGTGTATTAGTGGATTACGACCTCCTTAGGACGATTGATTATGTTATTTTTCTTCATCACAACCATACAAATCTGGTCATGGAAATCATTTATATAAGGAAATAATAGTTTTATTTTTCAAATATTTTTTTATGAAAAATTGAGGAACCTTTTAATTACATGGCCAATTAATGATTATTATTATTTAAATTGTAAAAAATATTATTTTTAAATTGAAAATAATTAATTAAAAATTTATAATATTATATAGTACGTTAATTCATAAAATAAATCATATATACTTTACATAAAAGTAAAAAATAATAATAAATAAAATATCTATTTACTAGTGTTATTATATTTCAATTAAATCACCTTATAATCATTAATAATCATTGTATGATCATGTTTGGCACTGTTTTTCTATTAAAGGGAATAATTATATAAAATTATATCATGGATGATTATAAAAAATTAATAACAATCATATTATGATATTTATATAAAAATAATTATTTTCTACTAAAATTGGAAATATATATCAAAATTTGACACACTGATTAATAGTACATACTTTGTTGTAAATAACATATGAAAATGTCAATTTTCAATTAAATAATCAATTATAAAGAGTACGATACATTTTAAAATGAAATTAAAAATAATAGATTATGATAATTCCACAATTAAAATCACTGTAATGAATTATTAATGATGAATATTTTGAGAAATATTAATAAAAATATCTCTATTAGGAAATCAGTTCAAGTATATATTGATTTTTCACACACAAAATTGAAAATATATAATAATATACCAATATGAATGTATAAAATAATTATAAATTCATTATATAAAATTTAAAATACATGAAAAATGATATGAAGTTTGTGGTTTTGATATTTTTTATTCAATATCCTAGGGATAATTTTACTAGAATGGTAAAAAAGTTAGAGGTTTCTCAATCAAATTTTTAACACAAGGAAATGGCTTTTGATATTATACACCATAATTTCTCATCTATTTAATTTTCCATTGTCACATCTTACAATTAATCAGGGATATTCTTCAAATGATACCATTGACCTTAATTATTTATATGGTTTATGAATGTTATCTATAGTGATAGAAATAATTTATTATCACCTTTGAGATTCACATTTATAAAATGTTTGTATACCAAATTTTCTATCAAAATTATTCCCTCTCTCAGCATCCCGATTTTGATTCCATTGATTTATGTCTATTTGACATTATAGAATTCATTGGATTATTTGATAAATTATTACCTTAACTATGTACCCTATATCTATATATGAGTTATTTTATTTGAGTTTAATGGAACCCATTTTTTCAATGCTAGCATTATAGTATGGAGAATTTTTGATTTCTTATGAAAATATAAGTCTGAATAATGACATGTGGGGTCCTATATGACCCTCCAATGCATTTTTTATAGTTTATATCTCACAATTTAGAGATTTTCATATATATTTTAGTTGAACATGACCATGGAAAATGATGGTGTGAAATTGAAAATTTTGAATTCTAATAAAAATTTTGAATGAAAGTTGTACGAATTATTATTGAATTTTTATTATTCTTATGATAGTTCCATTTTCACATAAAACATGTTTATTAACTCATGTTACCACACACCTTTAAATAATGTTTTATGCATAAATTGTTCTTTTATTTATAATAAATTAAACATAAGGAAACATTTTATTGAAATATCTTGATTATAACTATATCCTCCCATATTTATTACTTATTATCGTTTATTATTATTAATTTTGTTTCCCCTTACTGAGGATATGAACACTTTCCATCCTTGTGATACCATTTCTCTATTTGTGGAGAAAATTTAGACATAATATTTTTATTAATGAATATCATATTATAAAAAATACTGCGATTCAATTACGAATTTTTATGGGTTATGTAGTTTCTATAATTGTGTAATGATAAATCCCCATATATTGGAAAAATGTTTTTAATTAATATTTGACATAATAATTTAAAAGACTAAACCTTAATGGTCATCTAGATTTATTATTCTATTAAACCATCTATAATCATTATATAATGTAGTTTATTAATATTGGAATTTATTTTCCTTCATTCTGAATGCTATTTATGGTTTATAATTTTTTAGAATTAGGTCATAAATCTACCAAATAAACCCAATTTATTACATAGTGGATAATTATACTCAGTATCTATTTTTCAACCACATAACATTATCAATGAAAAATTTATATAATTTCATTAAAATTGATTATGTAATTAGGCCTGACTTATTATTATTTTATACACATCAATAAAAACTTTGCAAAAAATTTAATATGTTGGTTTAACACAAAATCCCCATTAAGGGACATAAAAGGCGTAAATATAGATTCCTTTTTGAATAAGAATACATAAAAAAATTACTTTTAAAAATAATCATGATCATTCAAAATATAAATTTTATAATAAAACAAATAATGTTCTCAACTGATTAACTTTCATCAATGATTTAATAATAAATATTAATCATAAAATTAAAATCATAAAGGACTATTTTCCTTCATGAAAATACCTTTAAAACATTTTCACACATAAAATGTATCATATACATTCCATTATGGTTTATATAATTATATTAGATCAAAATTTCATATTATTTCTATAGAAACCCGTAGAATGAATATATAAAACATGTAAAAAACGTGGGACATCGTTTTCTACATGATAATACAAAATGAAGTTACCATATAGTCGACTTTCATGCCCAATGCATTAGGTGGATATCGAAAACCCACCTATCATTGGTTTATTGTGGAACCACATAATCAAGGATGATAATGTGAACAATTTCCCATATATTATAAATAAACCAAAAATTTTTGGTTAATAATGAAAATGGTCATCATTAGAAAAATTCACATGTACTATAATATAATAAAAACATATAAAATCATTCAATTACACTATATAATGTTTTCTTTTCACCCATATGATAAAAAATTGATAAGTATTGATCAACATTTTCTATTTTATAAACATTTCATGAATTAACTATAAAATTGTGATACCAGGTTTTTATTGGAGGGAAAATTAAATATTTTAATAAAATCCAAAAATAAAATAATGTTTTTGTGAAAATAAATGTTATTATATTCATATGTGATATAATAAGACATTCATTTTGACTTTTATATAAAATTCAATATATCCTATAAGAAATATATGTAAAAATATTCGTTTTAAATATAATTTAATGAATATAATGATAGAAACCATTTTTTATAATCCTTTTATTCCCTTATAAAAACATCTATAGAAAAATTTTAGGAATATAAATATAATAGAAAAATAGTATTAAGGGAAGCTTCAAAAGATGATTTTTTTTAAAAGAATGCCCTTTACCTTGATAAAAACTCATCATATATTATTTTTATAATATATATTATTAAACATAAGTTGATTATTTTACAAATTACGAAACATTGTTCATGTTTATTGGTACTCCTTATTTTCTATCTTTCCATGCTATATATAATAATTTAATCCAAAAAATCACGTCGAATCTTTTGACAATACTCAGTTTATATGTACAAAATGAATTCATTAGGTTCAATATTTCCAATAAGGTCATTATTTAATCATCTAAAAAATAATAGTCATGGCATAATTACTGTTTTTAAATACCAACTACAATTTGAAAACAAATAATAATTTTTGTTTATGAAAAAATAATAGTGTTTGAATCACAGACACGGTAAGCTGAATGTATTCCTGGATGACATATCCATTTTATAATTATCCTTATAGAAATAATTTAAAGATAATTTTATACTTATATAATTACAATTATTTCATAATAAACATATTATATTAATAAATTTAATTGTATATATAAATTATGTGATGTGGTGTTGAAAAATGAATCGCATCACATCAGAGAGTTGGATGTCCACACGTAGGCATGAACTACATTATAATTTTATTGGGAATATAGTGGTTTTCAAGTGCATGATATATTTTATTTTAATAATAATAATTTTTTCATGAATATGATATAGGTAAAATCCTTTATTTTAAAAAAATTTGAGATGATGCAATGTGAAATGACTTTCATTGGTTCATATGGCAGTTTTCTACTATAAACACTGATGTGAGTTCAATTTCCCATTAGATTGAAGGTGATAGATATATATTATTATATTAGTATTAGAAAAACCCATTATATTGGACATTTTTATGTGATTATATAATAAATTATGAATAATAAGAGAAGGAGGTGGCAGAAAAAATAAAACAAAAATGCTCAGTTAAAAATGATTCCTCATCATAGAAAAACCTCTTATGATTTCCACCAAAATCCATTCAATTATTATTTTCTATTCAATGAAAGTAATATATGATTTCTATAGGGGTGTAATTACTGGTTTTTCATTGATTTAATGATCCAAGTGGATTTTCATGTGCGTTTATTTGAGAGAAAGATGTTCCCTTTAAAAGAGAGGGGAGAGGTACTCATAGATGTTTTTAAAATATTATATTAGTATAATGTATTTTTTCACATCAAAATTTATCAAAAATGATAAATGTATAATAGTGGATTAGTATCATTTTAATAAATATCATCTAATGTTTTTATAAATGTTGAGTTTATTTCTTCTCCTTCCCTTTTTTATTTTTAACTTAATGATAACCAATTTAATAATTACAAAAAAGTAATATTTTTACACTTTAGGGGTCAATATTGTTTTAATAAAAAGTTAAAACACCCATAAATATACTATTTTTTACATACTGAATCACATCACAATAATTATTAAGAACCTATTATTTTATTATGAAATAAATGATATAATAATATTTTTTTATTAAATAAAGTAAATGTCAATGTTGGAACTATTAATTTAAATTGACTATTAAAAATAATTGAAAACAATGGAATATAAATATAATATATTAAATATTATATAATATGTATTTTTTATATAAAAAACCAATGATGATAAAAATCACTCAGATTATATTATTTTTATAATTTTGAATACCATTTTATTGATTTTTACACTACTTGAACAAGCTCTATGACAATGTTGTATAATAATTTAATGTAATTATTTCATAATAAAAAAATAAAAATTAAATTTTCATGATTAAAAATATATCATTTATGTTTCAAATAATATTTTATGTCTAATTATATCTTCTTTTATCCCAATTTCAATAAATTATATATAATAAAACAAAGATAATTAAATCTTTAGCTTATCATTATATAAATAAATATAAAGGTAATGATATTATAAAATTGAAACAAAAGACCGCATGTTATTTTTATGGATGATTATGGATGACATATACAATTTTAATAAAATATATACATGTTTTAGGGTATTTTTTTGTCTATATCATTTCATTTTTATCATTATTTACTATATTAATCCATTACTATTGTATCAAATATTACTAAATATACTACTCATAATGCCCCAAAATTTAATTGGGATATTTGATTTATATTTACACTCTGGTTCCAAATTTAAATCAATTTTTATAAATAAAAAATATATAATTGGATGAATTTAACATTAAAAAAAATTGACAAAACATGATGAATTTTTTCCCCTAACATTCATTTTAAGTATAAAAATTTTATAACAAATTAAATCATAAAAAATTTGAAAATAAAAATAATTATTTTAAAAAATAACATGACTAATTTTAATATTGAATTAATTATGAATAAAATAAATCATTGTTAATTCTTGAAATAAATATAGTGTTTTCAATGAATGTCATTGTTTTTCATTATTTATTGGAAAATCAATCTTTTCTGAAAAAACAAAAAAAAATTACTATTAGAAAAATATGTATTTTTAATTTATTGAATTATATAAATATTATCATATATAAATTTAATAATATCCAAAATGAATTATATAATCCACACATAGGAAAAAAATAATTTTTGATGAAAATGTATTTTTTAAAAATAAAATGACTTTACTATATATTGAGTGATTATTTAAAAATTATTTATAAAAAAAAGTTTTATTAAGTGGGAAAATTGACATATATTTCATAATGTATCTAATTTATTTCATACCCCTTATTTATATAAAAGGTTATAATGGTCATATAAAAATAATAATATTCCATGGTTCGTTTGGGCATGGTTTTGTGTGTTGTAAACTCAATATAACATGTTCTTCTTTTTAAAATTCAAGGGTTTAAAAATCTCTATTACACATAAATTTATAAACTACATAATTGAAAATGAAATTCGGTCTTATTAATAAAATATATTTCATTCAAAAATAGATTTTAAAATCCAACATGAAAAAGGGTTAATAAAACTACTTATTCAAAAGAGTGAAAGGTAAATATAAAATTCATATTGAATATAACATAAAAATGATTCCAAATAAAAAAATATTAGTTTACACTAAACATATGATCATGGAAAAAATGAATATCATCAAAAATATATGGTCACTGACACATATCATTGATAAAATGAATGTGATGGATCATTATAAAGTTAATAACAATCAAATTGTACATGAAAGAGGATTGAAAAAAACATCAATTCATTATAATTTAATATTATAGGATAGAATTCGTATTATATTTTTCTTATTATGTAGTAATATATAATAATAAAATATGTAAATACACTTACTTGATATTAATAATTTGTTTTATTACTAAATTTCTACCCTAATCCCATTATTTTCAATAAACATTGATTTTTATAGAAGAGAATATTAAACATAAAGTAATAAAATCAACTAAAAAATGATCACATAATAACAAAAAATGATAAGAAAATATTATTTTAATGTTTATATATTAGTAAAAACTAAATTTGTTAAAACATGATATGATATTTCACAAATAGATTAAACCTTTTATTCAGAAATAATACATTAATATATAAAATTCCATAGTAATACCCGTAATTAAAATTAAATAAATATATAAATAAATATCCGAAATATTCATCAATATATTACTAATGGATATTGAAACTCAACGATTAGATTGATATTATCACAAAGACATCTATTATGAATTTAAAGTGTTATTCCAAATAAAACCATCTACTCTATATATATCCAATCAATGGTTATACATCATATTTATATAATATAGAAGACATGGTAATAATTTAACATAACTAATGTAAATTACAACAAGGAATCATTAACATCATATATTCTCCAAAAATAAATGTCAAGACCCGTCCTCGGGGCCCGTGTCGTGACTACCCCAAGCCCGCCTTCCATAGGCCAGGGGCTGCTGACTAGAACCAAAGGTGAAAATCCCTTAGCTGAAAAGGCATTGCCTTTATGAAAGTAAACAAACACAACCGATTATGCAATATGTAATAAACACTATCTAAGCTGAATACAAAAGAGTATGCTAGAAAGTAAATGTGCAAGTATACAAACCCAACTGAACAACAAGTACAAGTAAGGGACAAAAAAACTGAAAGTAAAGAGCAGCCCCTGGATCATCCTCCAGGGATTCCTACCAAATGGGTAGGTACAGATAACCACCTCATCACCCAAGTCCATCAGTCTCCACCATAGTCTAACTCGTCATATGGCCCAACTCTGTGTACTGTCCAGTCGTGGAGAACTCGGCCTCCGTCAGCGTTGGCCGTCATTTGCATCCAAAACAGCGATGTGTGGGCATTGTCCATGTTAGTTGATAAAAATAGGCTGATTACAATCCAAGATATTCAATGAAGAATGAGGTACAATTTTATTCAATTAAAATTTATCATAACCCCCTACCTCGATTTCAAGAACGTTGCATGTCGACGAGCCACGGAATACGAGCGTTGCGGAAGATGGATGTCATTCCATAAATGTCGGAGGAATTATGTAGTAGTTGGTGGCGCTCTTAGTGGACAAATTCGTCACCCTTGACGTGGAGAAAGAAGAATGAAGACGGGCATTACTCTTGGGCATCGCCTCACATTCTTGCCCCAGTTTAAGAAGTGGAGAGAACGTTATTCGTCAAGAGGAAGGTGTCTTTCTTCATTGAAGATGTTATTCGTGGATAGGAACACTTTTTTCTAATTCTCCAGAGCCTCCCAAATAGAATATTTTCCAAAGAAAATAAAATAAAAGGCTTCCCAATTTAATAATGTCATGCATTTCAAATCAATTCAAATTAACTGATTAGTTAAGGGAGCTTAACTAATTAAATTGATGGGGTTGGAACAATTAATGGAGGGAGGTGGAGAGGCTCCACAATTATGTGGATGTTCAAATGTTAAAAGAGTAGTTTAAGGAGTTAAGGGGGTTACAAGGGAGTTCAATGGGTTAGTGTTCGTGTGGTCCCCACTACACATTATCCTATCATGAGAGGTTATGTGGGGGTGGGCCCCACCACCAACCTCCCTTTGGAGATAAAAACTACCAACTAAATAAAAATTTGTTCTCACACATTTTTATTTAAATGTTTAATTATAAGTAGTTACCCCAATAATTAACTTCTCCTCCCGACCAAACTCAACTATGGTAAAGTTTCCCTTAGGTGAATACAAGCATTGCGAGTTCATTGGTGCCCTCGGAATTTAATTCTGAGCATCGGTTCAAAAGATAGAAAAAACCCACATGTATGTTTACTGAACGTACCCGAAGAAAACATCAGATATTAATTCTGGGCACACCAGGCCTCAGAATCAAGCACCGTAAGAAACTACGGACTCATAAAAATTCAAAGAAATTATGAAAAAAAAAAATTGAAATTTCTGGGTCTTTACATTACTCCCAACTCAGGGATTTACATCCCCGTAATGCGACAACAAACACTAGGAAAACAAATGGGGGTATTGGGAATGCATCTAAGTCTCCCACTCCCATGTGCTCTCATGGAGGTTCACTTGCTGCCAAGAAAAGCGGACCAGAGAAATCGATCATCCACTTACGACCTGCTCTTATCGATCCTCAATCTCCACTAGGACCTCCGTGAAAGTGGCCCCGTCATCGATGTCCAGCTCCTCATGGTCGATGATGCTTGATGGGTTATTCACGTATCTCCTCAGCTGAGATACGTGGAAGACATCGTGAACCTAGTGCAACTGAGGTGGAACGGACAAGCGGTAAGCTACCTCGCCTACCCTAAAGAGGACCTGGAACAGTCCGATGAATCGTGGAGACAACTTGCTCCCTCTGTCAAATCTCCGTAGATATTGTCGAGGTGAGACCCATAAGGGGACGTGGCCGCCATCCTCGAAATCCAGTGGTATTTTTCTCCTATCAGCATAGGACTTATGTCTACTCTGTGCAGTCTTCATCCATTCCAGGATAATATGCACCTTCTCCATCATAGCATGCACCATCTATGGTCCTACAAGTGCTGACTCCCATGGGTCAGTCTAGCACAGAGTTGATCTACAAGGTCGGTCGTAAAGTGCCTCATAAGGTTTCATCCCAATGGAGGAGTGGTAGCTATTATTGTATGCAAACTCCACCCAGGAAAAGTGATCCTCCTAGCTACGATAAAAGTCAAGGAAACATGCACAAATCATGTCCTCAAGAGTCTGAATGGTCCTCTCAGTCTTACCGTCCATCTGAGGATAGAAGGTGGTTCTCAAGAGAATATGTGTGTCGAATGCCTCATGTACCCCCTTCCATAGATGGGAAGTGAAATGAGCATCTCGATCTAAGATGATAGTCGATGGCACACCATAAATCTGTATGATCACTTGAACATAGAGGCATCCCATTCTCTCTAATGTGCCATGATCTATAATTAGTATGAAGTGGGTCGACATGGTGATTCGGTCAACGATCACCTAGATAGAGTCGTGTCCTATGGATGTACATGGAAGCCCCATCATAAAATCCATGGATATTTTAATCCCACTTCTACTCTGGAACCTCTAAGGGATGTACCAGGCCTACTGGTACTAGGTGCTCTTCCTTCACCTGCTGAAAAGTGAGGCATTGTGATATAAACTCTCCTACCGCCTTTTTCATACCGGACCACCAGTGTTGTCGTCTATGGTCCTAATACATCTTCGCCACTCCTGGATGTACCCCTGGAGGGGATGTGTGGAACTCCCTCAACACATCCTCCTGTAGTGCAACTGGTACCATGATTCATCCTCTGAAGAGAATGACGTGATCCCCACCTTCAGAAAACCCATCAAGTGCCTTCACTGAGGATATTTCAGCACGTCATGTCTCACAGTCAACGTCTCCATGTTTTTCCATCCTGACTTGCTGAAGGAGTGGAGGAGTGACTCTGAGATACTGTAGAAAGGCTGCTCCATCTATATCCACAAAGGATATCTGCAATGTGGCCAGCTGCTATGTTGCCTCTCCAAGCAGTTGAATGCCAGATCTCCTGCTGAGAGCATCTACTATAACGTTCTCCATCCCAGGAGTATAGACTATCTCAAAGTCATAGTCTTGGAGGAACTCGAGCCATCACCAATGTCTCGGGTTCAATTCCTTCTTCGAGAAGATGAACCTGAGACTCTGGTGGTCAAAGTAGACTGTAAAATGTTCTCCCATCAGATAGTGCCACCACATCTTCAAGGCGAAGACCATTGCTGCTAACTCCAGGTCATGGGTATCGTATTTCTGCTCGTGCTGTCTCAACAGCAGTGAACCATACGTGATCACTGCTCACTCCTGCATCAGATCACACCTGAATCTAGTCCCTGATGTGTCGCTATAAACTACGTACCATACTCCCTCCTCTGGTATCCTCAAGATGGGTGCACTACTCAACCTCTGCCTCAGCTTCTAAAAGCTATGGTTGTATCTCGCCAACCATAAGAAGGGTTGACCCTTCTTCATCAAAGATGATAGTGGTGCACCAATGATAGAGAAGTTTAGCACAATGCCAAGTCTGGCCGACTCCTGACTGATCGACTGCACCCTCTTATGCATGATTCCATCCTATGGTTCCTGGGTTTTCCTTCTTGCCGAACAAGGAAAATCACATCCCAACATTGTAGATAAACCACAACCTTTTTCCTAATACAGTCAATCTGTGTATGAACTGTGGTTGCCTAGTCCATACCGAAACTAATGTCGTAAGGCCTTAACGCTGCCACTAATAGGTTCCAACCCAAACACTTGCCTCAAGGGTCAGATCACGCCATCGGCATTAGTGTGATTATCGATTCTCCTCCCAAAGGTATCTCTAGACGTGAGGGTCAAGTAAACGGTTTAACTAGAAACTCTAGGTCTAGGACAAGATTCATGGAAGGAAGGGATGGTTGGTACCTATGTCTACTGATACGGAAGCTACTAGTAAATACAGACCATACCTAAAATCATTCATAGTTCCCTTGGGTCGCACTCCTTGACCGTATGCAGCTACACTCTTCCCCTTCCCTCTAGATCCATGAGCCTAGAGGGGATTATAAAGGCGGGCAGTTGTAACTGGTCTAAATGTTCACCACCTCATGCTTCTCTCCTAGATCTGCTCCCACGTCTGTTTCCCTGAAGATTCATCTATAAATAAAACTTCCTCTTCCTGAAACATCTCCCACAACCAAGTATCTGAGACTGAAACCAGTATCATGCTTTCCAACTGTTAACATTCACTGGCTGTATCCACTTAGCTAATGAATAGTCAACCACAATGGGTCTCTCTATCAACCTAAAATAAGTAGGAATGAGTAGAGTAAAAAGTGTTGTCTGGGATTTCCTTAAACACAACATGCTCAGAGGTCCAAGCTTTAAATAACATATCTAATCATATTCATGAAGTACCAGGAATGATCGGTATGCCTTGATGAATACTCAGCTATCGACACGTCATACTGTCAAAGATGTATAAGCTCTAGAAAACTCTCAACCACCTCCTCAAGCCAGTCCTTAGCTGCCTGTGGGTCAGGCTCGCCTCAGAACATGAGGGATATCTGGTACTAAAACACATTTAAGGCACTAAGCCTACAATTTTCCTCTACCGGTACTACTGGTAGTGTGTGTTGACCAACGAACAGTGATATAGTTGGCACACTACCCAAAGGTACCATCTCAGAAAACAGTCCAAGTACCAAAACTTCAACATTATGCCGACCATACTCATGGTCACTCAACGGAAAAGATTAGTAGATAAGATCAACATCTTCTATACTAGTGTCTCTTCTAGGTGGATAACTCCATTAATCACCTCCATCCAGTCCTCTAATGCCTGGGAATCTGTCTCGCCGCGAAACCTTGGAGGCCTCTGCCACTAGAACTTGTGCAACAAAATCAATCGATGTGCATTTTTCGCCAGTACGGCTGGGGGTATCTACTTCCATACAAGTGGTGGTGCTGCTGGTACACCCTCCGAAGGTGCCAACATAGTAAGAGGGCCCTACACCGGGGTCTCGTCTCTCAATGGGCCATCATCGTGTACTCTCTCGGAAACCCTAGATAACTGTCTACATAGTGTAATCCTGATAAGGAACAGATGTTCCATAGTCACAAAGTTATACCTGGTGATCTGACTCAAAGATACCACAAAGTAAACTCTTGAAACACACACGCAATCAGCGTTTTCATGCACCGAGACAAAAATCAGAGATTAGGGTCCTAGTGTATGGATATGTCAGTCACCGCACCAACACTGGACTCCCTAGAATCAAAACCACACTCAGTACTCTTAACACTATTGCTTCACATAAAAGTATGATCAGAGTCCTATGTTATGTGGTAGAACCGACTCCTTTGATACCAATTTGTCACGACCCGTCCTCGGGGCCCACGCCGTGACTACCCAAATCCCGCCTTCCCTAGTCCAGGGGCTGGCGACTAGCACCAAAGGAGTAAATCCCTAATCTGGGAAGGCATTTCCTTTATGAAAGTAAGCAAACACAACAGAGTATGCAACAGGTAGTAGACACTAAGTAAACTAAATACAAAAGAGTGTGCCAGAAAGTAAATGGGCCAGTATACAAACCCAACAAAACAACAAGTATAAGTAAGTGAGAAATAGCTGAAAGTAAAGAGCAGCTCCTGGATCGTCTTCTGGGGATTCCTAACTTAAGGGTAGGTACAGATATCCACCTCCGCACCCATGTCCTACAGTCTCCACCGTACGCCGACTAATCGTAAGGCCCACCTCTAGGTACTGTCCAGTCGTGGCGTTCTCGGCCTCCGTCAGCGTTGTCCATCGTCTTCATCCAACACAACTATGTGTGGGTATTTCCTGTGCTGGGGTGAGTATAATGATACTAAGTAGGGGCCCCAAGACTCCAGAAGGTCTCCCAGAATCCACAAAGGATAAACCACAGAATAAATAAACAATCACTAAGTATCAACCAAACCTACTTAGGTATATGCCCATACATATACCTATGTTATCAATCTCAGTTCGGAATCAACTCTGGAGCCCAAATACTACCCAGTCAATACAATAATTAAAGTCAATCACATCGATAATATTGATTGAATGTCAAGACTCAACTCACACAGGTATACATCTTTCGTATAACGATAGAGATGATAAGATGTATTCAATGATTCATCTATACTGTCGGACCCACACATGATACTAGACCATCTATGTTGTCAGACCCACACAGGATACAAGACCAACTACTCTATCGGAATCACATAGCATACAAGTACAGAGGTCAAACTACCAGACCCAGACAGGATACAAGAGAAGTAGTCATCGTTGTCGAACCCACGGAGGATCCCGATACAGTAGTCATCTCTGTCAAAAATACGGAGGATCCCAGACAGTAGTCATCACAGTCGCAACCAGTTCTAGGGTTCCTGCACACAGCATGCTCGATTCCGAGAGGATCTGCTCCTCGAGAAAAGGGGTCGATACATCAACTTTAACGAAGTACAAAGTTGATGTATCCCGAAGTTCCACCTCATCAAAAGTAACCTAATGCGATAGAAGGCCAGTCTGAGAGTTATTGGATTTTCCATTCTTGGGGCCCGCAAAAGGAACATATTTTCACGAGGATCCCAGATCCACAGACGGTGTGTCGATCATATGCACAGTCTAGAATTTATTCACTTTTAAGTGAAACGGGCAAGGCCCGTCAAGCCCAGTGGGCTGGCGGGTCGGCCCGACCCCCTTCAGCAGGTCCGACCTGGCTAGGGGGTCACCCCGGCCTGGTGGGGCACGACCCGGCCCGGTGGCTGTGGCCCTGTCCACGTGAGGGAGGCCCGGCCCACGCGTGGGCGGCCCGGCCCGTGAGGCAGGCGGCCCGGTCTGGAGACCGGCTGCGGCTCGGCGAGATGGCTGAGTAGAGCGGGCACCATGGCCCCCCGCTTCTTGTAACAGGGGAGCCGAGCGGTGTCGCATCTCCTGTCCGGCCGGCCAAAGACGACCAGTTTTTCCAGCGCAAGCATCCCTCTATGCGGCCCATTGTCTCCTCCAAGAGGCACCACTTGGCACCGCGGTTTCAGCTGCCCGGCCAGTTCGCCTTCCAAAGCGGCCCGCCCAGTGCGGGTCGAGGTTCCTCTATACCGCGGTGCCAAGAGGGGCCGTGATCTTCTGGCTGGATTGCAGGTGGCTGGCCAGTTCTCCCGGAAAAGTGGCCAGAATAGTGGGGCACGGCCTTCCCGCAGTGCGACGCCGTTGTCCTCCAGCATGGCCGACTACGGCCGGCCATTTTGCCTTTCCCAAGCAGCCCGCACTGCGGGTTGTTGTTTCCCCCATGTGGCCGGTGCGTGGCCACTGCCTCCGGACTCCAAAACCTCTGGATTCCGCCGCCTCCAGTCGCCACCGCCTCCAGTCGTCGCTGCGAATATATTAAAGAACTAATGGAGGGTCGTCGGGTCGTTTTCGTTCGGCCCGCACCCTCCGCGTTAGGTGATAACAATAGGCCGGAGACAATCCAAGATATTAAATGAAGAATGAGGTAAAATTTTATTCAATTAAAATTGTTCATAACCCCCTACCTCGATTTCAAGAACGTTGCACGTCGACGAGCCGCGGAAGACGAGCATCACAGAAGACAGATGTCGTCCCGTCAACGTCAGAGGGAATGATGTAGTCATTGGTGGCACACTTAGCGGACGACGTCTTCTCCCATGACATGGAGAAAGAATAAGGAAGATGAGAATTCCTCATGGGTGTCACCTCACATTCTTTCCCCAGTTTAAGAAGTGTAGAGAACGTTCTTTTTCGAGAGGAAGGTGTCGTTCTTTGTTGAAGATGTTCTTCGTGGAGAGGAACACTTTTCTTCTAATTATCCAGAGCCTCCCCAATAAAATATTTTCCAAACAAAATAAAATAAAAGGCTTCCCAATTTAATAATGCCATGCATTTCAAATCAATTCAAATTAACCAATTAATCAAGGGATCTTAATTAATTAAATTGATGGGGTTTGCACAATTAATGGAGGGAGGAGGAGAGGCTCCGCCATTATGTGGAAGGTCAAAAGTTAAGAGTGGTGTTTAAGGAGTTAAGGCAGGGGGGGGGGGGGTTCACGGGAGTTAAAATGGTTGGTGTTCATGTGGGCCCCACCACACATTATCCTCTCATGAGAGGTTATGTGGGGGTGGACTCCACCACCAACCTCCCTTTGGAGATAAAAACTACCAACTAAATAAAAAAGTGTTCTCACACATTTTTATTTAAATTTTTATTTATAAGTAGTAACCCCAAAAATTAACTTCTTCTCCCATCAAAATGCAACTACGGTAATGGTTCCCTTAGGTGAATACCGGTGTTGCGAGTTCATTGGTGCCCTCGTATTTCAATTCTGAGCACATTTTCAAAAGATAGAAGAACTAGCATGTACGTTTACTGAACGTACCAGAACAAAACATCATATATTTATTCCAAGCACACTGGGCCTCGGAATTAGGCATTGTCAGAAACTGCGGAGTCGTAAATATCCATAGAAATTATGAAAAAAAATTCTTTGAACTTTTCGGGTCTTTACAATACAACTCAATTGTTGTTAAATAGAATAATTCCATAATATTCTCTTTACAATTATCATATAATAATCCCCAAAATTATATTAGTATTCTTCCAAAACAAAATTAATCACTAAATATCTAAATCAATTTTTAATACCATTGTTTTCAATAGGATAATACTAATTCTCCAAATATGATATATCACATTATAAGAACAATATAAAATATCATATAAAAAATTAATGTTATTAATACCATTAAAAATATATCCACTGAATATTAATACATTCTAACTCAAATGATACATCATGTTAAACATAAAAGTAATATATAACTAATCCAAATAAAAAACCTACTAAAATATCATTAAACATATTAAAATTACAGCACATAAAAAGGGGGTATTAATTAGGTTATAATTATGTTCATGTAAAAACCCGAAATTTTCTGTGTAATTTTTTTAATTATATAGGAATAAATAGAGTTCTCAAAAATCTATGGCGTGTATTTCTGAGTCCCAGTGCAAACAAAATGAATATCTAATCTTTTTTTGGGTAAGTTCAGTGAACGCATGAATGACATTTTGTAACATTTGAACCAGTTCTTGGAATTCCATATTGAGGACACTGTTGAACTAGTACCACCAATATTTGCTTAATGAGACCTTCACCTAGACCATAGTAGGTCGAGGGTGGAAGTTAGTTTTTCAAATTTCCATGGGAGAAGAAAAATAAAATAAATAACATGTGATTTCTCCTTTTGAAACCTCCTTTTTGAATTGTGGAGGTGGGGACCACACTAATGTGGTTGAGCATTTAAGACTAGGAATTAGATGCTCGATTAGACAAATTATGTAACCAAAACTTTCTTTAATTAATAGGGTTCATTAAAAGTAAATTAATGAAACAACTTGTTAATAAAGAGTTATTGTATTAATTATTCTTAAGGGAATTGAGGGTAGTTTTTTCGTTGGATAATGAGAGAGGAGGCCTTTGATGGGGAATCCTCCAATGAAGAATGTCATCCAACAAAGAACATTCTCTGGATCAAGAATGAGGACGACGCCTGAGCCCAAATCGGAAACATGTTGCAGGAACAGCGAACACTGGTGTCCCCTTCATGGACTTCATCCTCTCCCTCAAGCCACCTACAATGGGCAAACAAGATAGTGTTTGTTAATTATTGTCATATTGGTTTCACGTTGTTTGAATTATCTTGAACCACATGCTACCAACTTAACGTGGAGGGTGTAGGTCAAATGAATAAGGACTGATCCCTCCACAATCCTTCTCTATTATCATGTTCTTTGAGGGTTGTGATGAATGCAGTGGAACAACCATGCTGCCAAAGGAGATAGTGGCCCATCAGTTGTGGTAGAGGAAGGTAGCTACCATCACACGGTCAACCGCGAGGATCCGAGCCGGAGGGCTGCTGTGTGTGTCCGCGCCAATGGAAGGAGGGTCAGTCGTTTCAGTCATCCATGTCACACCAAGCGGGACCCGAGTGGGCTCACCGTGCCAACCTGACACCACATCCAGTCGAATGGTCCATTGGACCATTCTGGTGACCTGGGGTGACTCCCCTCCCAGGTGTCGGGTAGAGCAGACCCCACCATAAGGGGTCATCCTAGCTGTGCGCTGCCTAGTGTCCCATGCCCCAAGTGGGAGGGATAGTGAAAAATGGGCTGGGCCGCCTCATTGCAGGCTGGGTCGGGCCAGTTCTCTCCCACTAGGTCAGACCAAACCTGGGCCCATCCAGACCCGAATATGCCTTTTGGCCATATCATGAGAACCAGGCGTCCGATTTATGAACCAACTACAGCGCAATAATCCTTAGATCAAGACAGTCCTTTTGGGTATACTCCACAAGAGTTTTAGATAATGTTGAAGTATGGACGGGTTGGATCGAACCTGAATCCAACTAGGCCCTTAGAACTAAAAGGTTAATAACGTACAGACATGGCGTCTGATTGACTCATTGTCTTTTGCATTGGGTTCTATAGGACGTGGCAGACCTTTGTGAAACTTCTTCATGGGACCTCGTTGCAATTGAAGTATCAACAGATGGCTTGAGGAGTGGAACCTCTTGGAATCAAGTGTGATTAGTGCGGGAACATTGTGGTTGTACTTGAGGAATCTTCAAATCCTGTGTGGTTCTTCTTTGGATCATGTATGGGTTAGCGCTCAACGATCCTGTTAGGGTCATCCCATACTGATCCTGTCTCGGTCATCTCTAGATCTTGTGTGGGTCATCTTGAGATCTGGTGTGGGTCATATTCGATCCTATGTGGGACATATCCAAATATTTTTTGGGTCATCATCGGTCTTGTATTGGTCAACATCAAGGCATCTCGACGAAGTAAGCTGATCTAGAAATGCAGCTAATCATCCATACTATCGTTCATAAGTTATACCTAGTGTGAGATGATTCTTTACCATTGTGGTACACTTCTGTGTAGTGAATCATCTTTGGTATTCTTCTATGTGGAGATACCATTGTGGTACTTACCTTTATGGTGATACCTATGTGGTATTCTTCTGTGAGGAATTACCTTTGTGGTACTTACCTTTTTGGTGTTACCTTCGTGGTCTTATTTCCATTGTGGAACAGTTGAGCTTTTGGCTATGGTTTTGGGCCTTTTGTTTCCTCATGAATGAGATGGGTATAATTGATAACATAAGTATATATATGGGAATATACCTAATTAGGGTTTACTATTGTTTCCATTCATTGTGGTTTATCCTTTATGTATTTTGAGAGACTTTCAGGGGTTTCAGGATTCCTTCTGAGTATTTTTATACTCACCCCTGCACATGTTATGCCCTCACGTTATTTTGTCTATGCAGACAATGGGAAACGCTGACTGGGGATGAGGGTACCAAGACTGGAGGTTTCTCTGAGGTAGACCATAAAAGAGGCATACCATAGGGATGACCGTTTGAGAGCTGTACCTACCCTTCATATAGAATCCTTGGTGAGTGTTCACAATAGTTGTCTTTGGTTTTACTTGTACTTTATAGTTTTACTTCTACATTCCAGTTGGTCTTGTATTCTTGCCCCCACTTTAATTACTGTACACACTCTTTTTACTATACTATTTACCTTGTGCTTGTACCTTGTTATGTGCTTGGTTGGGTGAGTTTAAAGGTTATAATGGAAACGACTTCCTATTTTTAGGGATAATCTTTTCCAGTGCTAGTTGTCAGCCCCTGGCCTATGGAAGGTGGGCGTGGGGTAGTCACAGGAAGGGCCCTGGGGGACGAGTCATGAAAAATAAGTGTCATAGGAGTCATTTATACCTAAAAACATGGACTCTAATAATTATTGTGTGGAAATAGTGTTAAGTGTGATGAGTGTGGTTATTATTTTTGGGAATCTAGTGTTGGTGTGGCGGATGACGTATCCATACACTAGGACCATATCTTTTGATTTCCAACTTATTGCATGAAAACACTGATTGCATGTGTATTTTTGAAATGTTTTCATTGTGATATCTTTGGGTCAGCATGATAGGTTAAACTTATTGACTTTGGTGCACCTGTTTCATTCAAGATTACACCACGTAGATAACCAGCCAAGGTTCTAGCTATATTATGCGATGAAAGCCCACCGATCGACGAGGCTTCGGCGTAGGGCCCACTTACGACAATTGTACCATTGGGTGGTGTACTAGAAGCACCACTAACCTCTGGGATGTCGATGCCAACAGCCCCAGTAGTAGAGGGTGCACACCGCATGAGCGCATTGAATGTGTTTCAGCACCAAAGGCCACCGAGTTTCTGGGGAGAGATTGATCCACATGCGGCTGAGGACTAGATGGAGGCCATGGTTAGAGTTTTTCAATTGTTAGGGACCCCAACTGATCTCATTGTAATTTATGATGCCAGTATTTTTCAGGAAGCAGGGGGAAGATGGTGGAGCTTGATGCTCCATGTTCATGATGAGGTCACTCTCATTTTGGCAGACATCGAGAGCCTTTTCAAGGCATAGTTCATCCCATCGACCTTACGATGAGGGCGTATACAGGAACTTCTCCACTTACAGTAGGGTAGCATGACCGTGGCTCAGTTTTCAATAAGGTTCACCGAACTCTCACTCTACTCCACTAACATGGTGTAGGATTCTTTCTTTAGGGCTTAGACCTTCGAACATGGGCTCATTTGGATATTATAGATATTATGATTTCTCTTAGAATCCTGAGGTATGCGGGTGTGATAGAGAGAGAAATTTTAGTGGAGAGCTTCCTTACTGAGTTTTCATCGGCAGCGTGACCCACCATCAGATGTTAGGTAGCAGATTCATCTGTCACTGGTAGCAGATAGATGACGCAGAGGTCCCATAGGACCAGATCTAAAGGTGTATGATCGTAGGATATAGGGTCTGTTTTGCGGTGCTCTCAAGACTGAGTACGACTGGCGAGGAGCAGGCAGTGTCACACATGCGGAGGGTAGAGTCACATAGCTCGTGAATACCTGACCCTCCATATGGATGACCAACAAAGGGTCGAAGGACCGCCTAGGCAGAGGAAAATATATGATCAAGGAGGTCCACAGGCAGGAGGAGGACATGGCAGAGTAGTTGGTCGTGTAGCAGGCAGTCGACGATGATTCGAGGTTCTATCGCCACCACCACTAGTGCAAAAACCCATAAATTTAAAGGAAATTTTTTTCTGAATTTATTTGGGATTTTACGAGTATGATGTTTCTGACGGCACCTGATTTCGAGGCCCGATGTGCCCAGAATCAATTTCCAAAGTTTATCTCAGGTACGTTTAGTGAACGAATGAGCGGGTTTTTCTATCTTTTGAACCCGTGCTCGGAATTGAAATCCGAGGGCACTAATGAACTCGCAGCACCGGTAGTTGCATAAGGGGTTCTTTAATGTAGTTTCATTTTAAGTTGGTTGAGATTTAATAATTGGGGATTTAGCATGAAATAAATAAAATTGTTGTGTACAATTTTATTTGTATCTTAAGTAGTTATATCCTACAAAGGGGGTTAAGGGTGGGACCTATAACCACCTAACATCCCATGTGAGGATGTTTGAGAGGTGGGGTCCACACAAACCCCAACCTCTTATATCCCTTAACCTTCCCTAAACCCCCCATTAATCTCCACTTCTTTTAATAAGATAACTCATGTTTAACTTGTGTAACTCTTGTTTCATTACGTAGCATCTCCACCTTCCTCTCCTTCATTAAAGCTAGCCTACTCAAATAATTAATGAGTTGATTCTTGAATTAATTTGAAAAGGGTGGCTTGTATTTAAATGGGAGAAGGCTAATGCATTTTTTTTTGGCAAATAATATGGTGGGGTAACCTCTGAAGAAATAAGAGAAGCATCGTTCTCCAACCCCCGATGAAGAACTAGAACACGCCATCTTTATATCTCTTTGCGATAAGATGGGGACGTCACATATTTGGGTACACTCCAGTGACAAAGGTCCTTCCAAGTCCTTCGATGAATAATTCTCACCTGGTCTCCATCAAGGGAGGAGACACCGCCATGGAGAATTCGCAAATGATGACGTCACCTTCCGACATCAACAAACGACGCTACCTCTCTGCAAATCCGTCGAGTGATCACGTCATGAGGTAGGGTCTTTAATTAAGTATGATTTTATTCCCTTCATTCTATCATTCTAAAAACAAAGAGTTTGGATCAACTTATTATCAACTTGATCCGAGAATGTTTTCCTCGCAGGTTGGGAATAATTTGTTTCGGGATGTTGTAGGGGTTATCTTCATTCAAGTTTAATTTAACGTTTTTCATTGATTAATTTGGCCACTTGTTATCGTCATTATGGGAGGAGATCAGACCGAAAAAACATGGCTGATTCTCCTCCCATTTTCTTGTTGATCATCATTGATCTTTGAGGTGAAGGAGGTGCGGTGTCGTTGCGCCGTGCGGGAATGAAGAGGACTGTGGTCGGAGTGGGCCACGATGGGGGTGCGCGGTGCCGTTGTGCCACGCCGGGGAGGCCGCGGTGGAGGGGTGTGGCACCATCGTGGCGGAGGGGCGCGGCACCATCGCTCCGCGCCAATCGGACAGAAGCCACGACCTAAGGCCGCGCTGGTCTTCAGTAGGGGCAACCGGGCTTGGCCGGCCACCGGCGTTCCAGGAGGTGGGACCCTTGCTGGTCTTGTGGTAGCTCAACTGGCCAGAAATTATGGCCAGCCGTTTCCAAATAAACTGGGGGGCGTAACCCCCCGGACCTTCCTAGGGTGGATCCCACCACAGGGGGTCACCGTTTTCGAAACAAAGGGGGTCGCGCCGCCTTCGCACCTCACTCAGTAGTTAGCCGAGTCGCGGACGGCTTCCGAGCCGCGCCCAGCCAGGCCGGGCCGTAGGCCGCACCCATCCGGGTCGCACCGCGCCAACCAGGCCAGGCCACGCCAGCCTGGCCGGACCTGGACCCGGGTCGGGTCGACCCGGTTCGGGCTGACCCATGGGGTATTGGGCCGGGTCGGACCTGGCCCAGAACCCCTATTTTCGAACTAAGTTCGTTCAACGCCCATATCTTGGGATACGAATTTCTGATTGAGGCAACGTCAGTTGCGTAGGGATCCTTGGATCAAGGTGTATGTTTTGATATATTACACTCAATCTTTTGGCAAATTTTTGGTACGTCCGGGTTGGTTCTGACACAAAACCAACCGGGCCCGCGGAGCGGAAATGGTTACAACGTGAGCTCTGGACGTTTGATTGACATGCTATTGACTTTTTGGATTCCTTTTGGTGAGATAGATATTTTGGTATACATCATATGAGGTTTGGACATAGTTGGAGTAAGGCTGGGTTGGATTGTAACGGAAATCCAACTAGGCCCCTGGAACAGAAAAGCTAATAACACTCATACCGGACTTCCGTTTGAAGAACCGTTAGTGGCATTGGTAATCATGTTGAAAAACAATACCTATGAGTATACCCTATGAGAGTTTGGGGTACAATTGAGAAATGATCGGGATGGTTTGTACACGAAAACAACCGGGCCCCTGGAGCGAAAATGATAATAACTCACAGACCGGGTGTCCTATTGACGCACCGTCTGTTGCGTTGAGACCCCTGTGACAAGGCGGTCCCTTGTGAAACTTCTTTGTGGGAATTTGTGATATTTGGAGTATCTACTAGTAGCTCGGGGAGCAGATCCTCCTGGAGATGAGCATGCGGAGTATGGAGACCTAGTAGTAGTGTACTTGATGACTGCTTGACCGATTCGACTTGGAGTGAGTCAACTAGCCCAGTGGATGTAGAGCCAGGTATTTGGCCGTAGATCCACGGTGGATGGAGCGCCTGGTGGTAGGTAGAAGACTCGCGGTACTCAATAGGATGAGTACCAATGTAGGCTATTAGGGGAACCACTACTGTGTTTGGGTGGCAGACCACTGGCGGGGAGCAATACTGTGTTTGGGTATGGACCAATGGTACTCGACAGGATGAGTAACTCAGTAATCTAAGGTTAGTGAGTAGCGCCTTGGATTCATGACAGGGATACTGTACTCAAGAGAGGACGAGTTCTCCAGCAGTTTTGGTTTCAGTATCATTAATGAAAATCCAAGTTTGAGTTGATTCAATGACCTTTGTGTATTCCTCCTGACTTAGATGGGTTACTTGATAACATAGGTATATGTATGGGAATATACCTAAGTTTTGGTTATCTTTTGATTTCATATCTGTGTGATACCTCATGATTGATATGGGATACTTGATAACTTAGGTATAAGTATGGGCTTATGCCTAAGTAATGGTTATCTGTTTAGATCATTCTTTGTGGTTCTCCTTGTTGGATTTAGTGAGACCATGAGGGTCTCAAGGTCCCTACTGAATATCATTATACTCACCACTGCACGATTTGTGTTCACACCACGTTGTGTTGGATGCAGACGACGGACATCACTGACGGAGGCCGAGTGTTCAAGGACAAGACGGTACTCGGATGAGGTTGAGAGGAGAGAGCGTTGAGGAGGCTATCTGTACCTACCCTTCTGGTAGGATCTTTGGTGGACAATCCAGGAGCTGCGCTATTTGTACCTACCCTTCAGGTAGGATCTGAGGTGGATGACCCAGGAGCTACTACTATTTTCCAGCTGTTTGTCTTTTCTGTTGTACATTCATTCAGTTGAAGCTGTACTTTTCAGTTGGGTTTGTATTCTAGCCCATTTACTTTTCAGCACTTTCTTTTATAATTAGTGTGTTAATTCTTCTTGTACTCTATGGTGTTTCTCTACTTTTATAAAGGCAATTCCTTCCCAGTTATCGGGATTTACGCCTTTGGTGCTTGTCGCCAGACTCTAGCCTATGGAAGGCGGGCTTGGGGTAGTCACGAAACAGGCCCCGGGGACGAGTTGTGACAAATTGGCATTAGAGGATTCGGTTCTACCGCAGAACCCATGACTCTGATAATTGTTTTCTGTGAAGCAATAGTGTTAAGAGTACCGAGTGTGGTATTCAGTTCAGGGAGTCCAGTGTTGGTGCAGCGGCCGACGTATCCATACACCAGGACCCTGACTACTGATTTCCGACTTTGTGCACGAAAACAATGATTCCGTTTGTGTTTTCAAAATTTTTAAATCCATCTCAAACCAGGTCAGCTCACCAGGTATAAATTGTTGACTGTGTCGCATCTGTTCAGCATGTCTCCATGCAGAAAGTCAGTTGGAGTTCTGAGATAGTACACGATGATGGCCCGCCGAGAAATGAGGCTCCGATACAGGGACCTTTTTACTATATTGGCACCCTCAGGTGGTGTACCAGCATCACCACAACCTATTGGGAAGTGGATTCCACTTTCCATACTAGCAGACAGTGCATGCTGATAGAGCACGTTGCATGATTTCTAGCAGTAGAGGCCTCCGAGGTTATGAGGCGAGGCAGATTCCCAGGCAGTAGAGGACTGGTTGGAGGAGATTTCTAGAGTTCTCCACCTAGACAAGACACCAGTAGAGTGGATGGTGTACTTGGATACTAGTTTTTTCTAGTGAGTGACCATGAGGATGGTCCACATAGTGATGAGGCATCGGTACGTGGACTCATGCCTGAGATAGTACCTTCGGGTAGTGTGTCAGCTATACATCACTACCTGTTGTCCAGCAGTTGCAACTGGTGGCACCGGTAGGTGACACATGTAGGATTACTTCCTTACACGTGTTCCAAAATTAGATACCCTCATGTTCCGAGGCAAGCCCGACTCTCAGGCGGTTGAGGACTGGCGTGAGGAAGTGGATGATAGTTTTTATAAAGCTTATAAAGCTATGGCAGAATGATGTGTCGGTAGCTGAGTATTCATCAAGGCATACCGATTATTCCGGGTACTCGATGAATACGATTCGATCAGTGCTATAGAGCTCGTACCACTGAGCATGGTGTGTTTAATGATATCCGAGATAGAACTTTATCCTCTATTAATTCCTTCCTATGTTAGGATGCTAGAGAAAACCTTTGTGGTTGAATGTTCATTGGCTGAAGGGATACAGTTAGAGAATGTTAGTAGTGGAAGAGAATGGAACTGGAGCCAGTCTCAAAGACTTGGGCATGTAAAATGTTTCATGAAGAGGGAATGTTAAGGATAGATGAATATATAGAGCAGTAGCCGTGGAAGAAGATCTAGGAGTGCAGCATGAGGAGGTGTACATTTCAACATGCTACAACAACCCACTTTTGAAGTCTCCACCAGGCTCAGGGATCTGGGGGGGGGGAGGGGAAGAGAATAATGGCATGCGGTCAAAGAGTGTGACCCAAGGGCTCTATGAATGATTTGAGGTATGGTCCGTGTCTACTACTAGTTGCCGTATCAATAGACATAGGCACCAATCATTCATACCTTCCATGAATCTTGTCCCAGACCTAGAGATTCCGGTTAAGCCATTGACTTGACCCTCACGTCTGGAGATACCTTTGGGGGAGACTCGATAATCACACTTACACCAACAGTGTGATATGACCCTTGAGGGGATAGTTTTGGTTGGAACCTCTTGGTGGTAGCATCGAGGCCTTACGACGTTATTTTGTGTATGGACTGGGAAACCATAGTTCATACACGGATTGAAAGTATTAGGCAAAAAGGTTGTGGTATATCTACAACATTGGAATGGGGTTTTCCTTGGTCGGTGAAAAGGAAAACCCAGGAAGCATAGGATGGAATCGTGCATAAGAGGGTGCATTCGATAACTCAATTGATGGCCAAACATACAGTTGTGCTAGAATTCTCCAGAGTTGCGGCACCACTTCCAGCAGAGATTTCAGGTGCTGGGGTAGAAGTTTAGCAGTGCGCCCAGCCTGAGGGGGTTGGTTACATAGAACACTGCAATGCATCAAGTACTGGACTCGGGTGTGTCCTGATGTAGGAGTAGTCGTTGATCGCCTATGGATCACGACATATGAGACTCTAAAGAGTAGACAGGAGACCACTGGAGTTCAAGGTTGGCGACCACGTCTTCTTACGGGTCTCACCTCGATGAGGTATAAAGAGATTTGGTTGAGGAAGCAAGTTATCTCTGAGGTTCATCGGACCCTTCTAGGTCATTAGCAGGGTAGGCAAGGTGGTTTACAGCTTGTCCTTTTCACTACAGTTGCACCAGGTGCACGACGTCTTCCACTTATCTCATCTGAGGAGATGTATGCAAGACCTAAAAATCATCATCAACCACGGAGAGATGGACATCGATGATGGGGAGACTTTCTCAAGGTTCCAGTAGAGGTTGAGAATTGACAAGACCATGTCCTATGGGGATGGTCTATTCCTCATGTGCACTTTCACTGGAAGCATGGGAACCTCAAGGAAAGAACATGGGAGCGGGAGCCTCAGTTGTGTGCTCAGTACCTCCTTTAGTTTCCCTAGTTTGTGTTATAGCTTTACGAGGACGTAAATCCATTGGCTGGGAGTAATTTAAAGACCCATAAATTTCATCTAATTTTTTTTCTTAAATTCTTTGGGATTTTACAAGTGCATAGTTTCTTGACGGCACTTGATTCTTGAGGCCCGATGTGCCCGAAATCAATTTCTAAAGTTTAGATCTAGTACGTTCAGTGAACGAACAAGCAGGTTTTTCTATCTTTTGAACCGGTGCTCAGAATTGAAATCTGAGGGCACCGATGAACTCGCGGAACTGGTAATTTCTTAAGGGGACCTTTACTGCAGTTGCATTTTAAGCGGGTTGAGATTTAATAATTGGGGATTTATCTTGAAACAAATAAAATAGGTGTGTAGAATTTTATTTTTATCTTAGGTAGTTATATCATACAATGGGGGTTAAGGGTGGGACCCGTAACCACCTAACTTCCCAAGTGAGGGTGTTTGAGAGGTGGGGTCAACATGAACCCCAACCTCTCATCTCCCTTAACCCTCCCTAAACCCCCCATTAATCTCCCCTTATTTTAATAAGATAACTCCACATTAACTTGTGTAACTCTTCTTCCATTAAGTAGCCTCTCCACCTTCCTCTCCTTCATTAAATCTATAGTACTCTCATAATTAATGAGTTGATTCATGTATTAATTTTAAAAGGGTTTCTTGCCTTTTAATGGGAGAAGGCTAATGCATTTTTTGGGAAAATAATATAGTGGGGGAACCACTACAGAAATAAGAGAAGCTTCATTCTCCAACCCTCCGACGAAGAACGAGAACGCGCCATCATTACATCTCTTCGTGATAAGAGGGGGACGTCACATCATTGGGTACACTCCGGCAATGATGGTCCTTCCAAGACCATCGACGAAGAATGCTCCCAGGGTCTCCATCAAGAGACGAGACACCACCGTGGGGAATTCGCAAACGACGACGTCACCTTCTGACTTCAATGAACGATGATACCTCTCTGCAAATCCATCAAGTGATCATGTCACGAGGTAGGTTTTTTCATTATGTATTATTGTATTCCCTTTATTCCTTCATTCTAAAAATAAAGAATGTGAATCAACTTATTATCAAGTTGATCCGTGAATGTTTTCCTTGAGGGTTGGGAATAATATGTTGTGGGAAGTTGTAGGGGTTATCTTCGTTCAAGTTTAATTTAACATTCTTCGTTGATTAATTTTCCCTCTTGTTATTGTCATAACGGGAGGAGATCGGACAACACAACACGGTCGATCCTCGTCCCCTTTTCTTGTTGATCCTCATTGATCTTTGTGGCGAAGGCGGCGTGGTGTCGTTGCACCGCGCGAGAATGAAGAGGACCGCGGCCGGAGCGGGCCGCGGTGGTGGTGCGCGGCACCATCGCACCGCGCAAGAGTGGTCGAAGGAGGCCACTGCAAGGAGCAGGCCAAGGCGGGAGGGGTGCGGCTCCGTCAAGTCACGTCGGTCGGACAGGAGACACAACCTAATGTCGCATCGGTCTTCAGTATGGGTTGTCGGGCTCATCCGGCTGCTGGCGTTCCAGGAGGCGGGACCCCCACGGGTCCCGTGGCCGCTCAACCAGCCGACTATTATGGCGGCCATTTCCAAAAAAACCGTGGGGGCGTAACCCCCCAAACCTTCCAAGGGCAGACCCCACCAAAGGGGGCTGCCGTTTCCGATACAAAGGTGGACGCGGCCCCATCGCACCCCGCTCGGCCGCAAGTCGAGCCGCAGACGGCTTCCGAGCCATGCCGCAGGCCGCGCCCAGCCGGGCCGGGCCGTGCCAGTAGGGTCGGGCTGCGCCTAATCAGGCCGGACCCGTACCCAGGTCGGGTCGACCTGGTTCGGGCCGACCCTTGGGGTATTGGGCCGGGTCGGATCGGGCCCAAACCCCCTATTTTTGGACCAGGTTCGTTCAAACACCCATATTTTGGGCTAATAACTTCTGATCGATACACCGTCAACTGCGTAGTGATCCTTGGATCGAGATGGTCGTTTTGGTATATTACACTCAAGCTTTTGGTAAAGTTTGGGTATGGACGAGTTGGTCTGAACATGAAACCAACCGGGCCCTCGGAGCTGAAATAGTTATAACTTGAGTTCCAGATGTCTGATCGACGTACCGTTGACTTTGATAGATTCATTTTGGTGAGACAGATCTTTTGGTATACGTCATCTGAGTTTTGGACGCAGTTGGAGTAAAGCCGGGTTGGATTGTACCTAAAATCCAACCGGGCCCCTGGAACGGAAAAGCTAGTAACTCTCAGACCGGAAGTCCGCTTGACGAACCGTCAGCTGCGTTGGTAATCACGTTGAAAAATGGTCCCTATGATTATACCCTATGAGAGTTAGGGATAAAATTGAGATACAGTTGGGTTTGTTCGTACACGAAACCAAATGGGCCCCTAGGACGAAAAAGCTAATAACTCACAGACCGAGCGTCCGATTGACGCACCGTCAGTTGCGTTGAGACCCATATGACAGGGCGGTCTCATGTGATACTTCTTTTTGGGACTTTGTGATACTTGGAGTATCGACTAGTATCTCGTGGAGCGGATCCTCCTAGAGATGAGCATGCAGAATACAGAGACCTAGTAGCTATGGACTTGACGACTGCTTAACTGATTCGACTTGGAGTGAGTCAACTAGCCCAGTGGACAGATCGGTCGGTATTTTTCTGCAATCCCACAGTGGACAGACCGCCTAGTAGTTGGCATCGGACCCATGGTACTCGAGAGTAGTAGTACCTCTGTAGGCTATTAGGGGAACCGCTACTGTGTTTGGGCGGTAGACCCCTGTCGTGGAGCACTACTGTGCATGGGTGTGGACCCACAGTACTCAATAGGAGGAGTACCTCAGTAGTATAAGGTTAGTGAGTAGTGCCTTGGAGTCGTGACATGGATACTGTACTCGACAGAGGAGGATTTCTCCAGTAGGTGTGGTTTCAGTATCTTTAATGAAAATCCGGTTTTGAGCTGAGTCAATGAACTTTGTGTATTCCTCATGATTGAGATGGGTTACTTGATAACATAGGTATATTTATGGGAATATACCTAAGTGGTGGTTATATATTGATTTCATATATGTGTGATACCTCATGATTGAAATGGGATACTTGATAAGTTAGGTATAAGTATGGGCCTATACCTAAGTAAGGGTTATCTGTTTAGATCCTTATTTGTGGTTATCCTTGTTCGATTTAGTGAGAACATGAGGTTATCGGGGTCCCTATTGAGTATCATTATACTCATCCCTGCCTAGTCTATACCCGTACCTCATTTTGTTGGATGCAGACGACGGACAACGCTGACGGAGGCTGAGTGTTTGAGGACTAGACGGTACTCGGAGGAGGTTGACGGGCGAGAGCATTGAGGAGGCTCTTTGTACCTACCCTTAAGGTAGGATCCTTGATGGATGATCCAGGAGTTGCGCTATCTATACCTACCCTTCAGGTAGGATCCTAGGTGGACGACCCTGGAGCTGCTACTATATTCTAGTTGTTTGTCTTTTTTATTGTACTTTCGTTCAGTTGTAGCTGTACTTTTCAGTTGGGTATGTATTCTGGCCCATTTACTTTTCAGGACATTCTTTGGTACTTAGTTTATTACTTCCTCTTTTACTCTGTGGTGTTTGTTTACTTTTATAAAGGTTATGCCTTCCCAGTTATGGGGATTTACGCCTTTGGTGATAGTCTCCAGCCCCTGGCCTATGGAAGGTGGGCTTGGGGTAGTCATGGCACAGGCCCCGGGGACGGGTGGTGACAACTAGGTCTTCCACCCCGAACATAGGGAGTAGGTGGAAAGGGATGAGCATAGCTCCATCCAGCTAAGGCCTATGATCACAACGCTCCGTAGATGATACGAGGTACGAACTATGTCTACTCCACCTTAGCTACAATACTTATAGATGCAAGTGTCAGTCATTCTTTTATTTCCATGACCCTCGTTCAGAGATCAGAGATACGGGTGGAGACATTGGCTCGATCCTTACAGCTAGACACTTCTAAAGGAGTGTATTCGACGATTACAAACTGGTGTCGGCAATGTGAGCTTACTATTCGAGGCGATAACTTCGGCTGGTATCTTCTAGTAGGGTGTCCAGGACTTACGACGTCATTTTGGGTTTGGACTGGTTATCCAAATTCCATTCTCAGATTGACTGTATTAGGAGAAATGTGCGGTGTGTCCGCACAGACAAGACCAGGTTATCCTTCATCGGTTAGAAGGGAACCTTTGCAGCACAATATATACTTACCCGGAGGAGGGTGAAACCAATCACACATCAGTTGTCTAGCCTTACCCTCGGAGTGGTTTATGTTCATTATCTGAGCTATCCTTTTGTAGTGGACAATACACAGATGTTTTCCCTATTGATGTTACAGGTTTACATCCTCACAGAGAGGTGGCCTTTTATATCGACTTGTACCCTAGGTAGACACTGATATCAATACTAGCATATCGGATGGCTCTAGCGGAACTCTGAGAGCTGCGAGTATACTTGGAGGACTTGTAGTGAAAGGGTTTCATTAGGCCCCTTTTTTCTCTTTGGGAAACCCCAATTTTGTTCTTTAAGAATGCGGATGGGAGTTTGATACTCTATGTGGACTATCGTCGCCTGAACCAGGTGACTGTGAAAAACAAGTACCCATATCCAAGGATTAACAATCTCTTTGATCAGCTGAAGGGAGAATGATGGTTTTCAATGATAGACCTCGGATCAGGTTATCACCAGCTCAGGGTATGAGACAAGGATGTGTAAAAGATGGCCTTTAGATGTCGATATGGCCACTATGAGTTCTTGGTTATTCCATTCGGCATGGAAAAATCCAGATATGTGTCCATTAGACTCACAAATATAATCATTCAGCCCTACCTTGGTCAATTTTTTGTAGTCTTCATCAACGACATCCTGATATACTCAGAAATAGAGGAAGAGCATGCCTATCATCTACAGATAGTTATGGAAACACTCCGAGAGCACCAAATTTATTGTAAGCTCTCGAAGTTCCAGTTCTAGATACGAGATGTCCACTTTCAGGACACGTTATCTCAGAGGTTGGAGTTGTTGTAGATCCAGCTAATATTGTGGTTTTACTTTCTTGGGAGCCACTAAGGTTTGTGATGAAGGTGCAGAGTTTCCTGGGATTGGTCGGTTACTACCAGAGGTTTGTGCCTAACTTTTCCAGAGATGCAAACTCCTTATCATTATTGACAAAAATAGGCCAACCATTCGTGTGGTCAGATAGAGGAATGAAAAGTTTCTAGGAGCTGAGGTTGTGACTAACAAGTTCACCCATCTTGAGGATTCTGGAGGAGGTCATTGGGTATGTAGTCTACTACGATGCATCAGGGGTTGGGCTCGGATGTTTCTTGATTCAAGAATGAGAATTGATCACATATGGTTCTCGACAGCTATGACATCATTAGAATAACTACACTACGCATGACGTGTAGTTCGAAATAGTGGTCTTTGATTTAAATATGTGGTGACATTGCATGATGGAAGAACATTTTACAGTCTACTCTAATCATAAGAGTCTCGGGTATATCTTCTCTCAAAATGGCCTGAACCTGAGACAACGGTATTGGCATGAGTTCCTCGAGGACAATGAAATCGCGATTGTATATACTCCAGGAAAGGGGAACATAGTATCAGATACACATAGTAAGAGATTTGGTATAGAGTTGATGCATGAGGAGACATAGCAGTTAGCTGCTTCATGGATATCCTACGTGGATTGAGATCGATTAGCTTATCTTCAGTCTCTAACATTCATTCCCCCACTCCTTCAGTGAGTCAGTGAGGTGCATCTTGGGGACCCAAACTTTGAGGCTCTACATGCCCAGATATCCATAGGAAAGGCACCTCATGGATTTTCTAAAGGTGGGGAGCATATCATTCTCTTCATAGGTTGTACTATGGTACCGGTAACGTTGTCGGAGGACGTGTTGTGGGAGTTTCATATGTCCCATCTAGCAGTACATCAAGAAGTGGAAATGATGTACCAGGACCTTCGACATCAGCATTGGTGGTCGGGAATGATAAAAGCATTAGAAATGATTGTCTCACGGAGCCTCACTTGTCAGCAAGTGAAGGTAGTGCATCAGGTTCCAGTGGGCTTAGTTCAGCCACTAGAGGTTCCAGAGTGGAAGTGGGATAGAATTTCTATCGACATTGTGACAAGACATCCATGAATGTCTCAGGGACATGATTCAATCTGGGTGATCATTGACTAACTCACCTTGTTGGCCCACTTCCTACCTATCAGAGAGTAGGGTTCAGTAGAAGTCTTGGGATGCCTCTATGTGTAGGAGATTGTGCATTTCTTGAAGTCCCCTCGATGATCGTCTCCGGTCATGATGCACATTTTACTTCCTGTCTATTGAAGGGTTATAGGAGGTTCTTGGGACACAACTTCGGTTGAGCAATACCATCTATCCTCAGACAGATGGTCAGATAGAGCAGACCATTCAGACCCCCAATGACATTTTGTGTGTTTGCATCCTTGATTTCAATAGTAGTTGGGAGGATCACTTTTCCATGGTCGAGTTCACATACTACATCAGTTATCACTCCACTATCAGTATGGAACCATTCAAGGCACTGTAAAGTCAACCTTGCAGATCACCTCTTTGCTAAACTGACCCAGGGGTGTCAGTACTCATGGGACAGGAGGTGGTATGAGCTACAACATCAAAGGTTCATATTATCTAGTAGTGGATCAATACTGCACAGATCAGGAAAAAGTCCTATGATGAAAAGAGATGGAGACCTCCTGAGTTCGATGATGGTGACAATTTCTTTCTAGGTGTCTGAACTCGATGAGTTTTGTGGATATTTGTAAGGGGTATCAAGTTATCTTTGAGGTTCATCTAACCCTTTCAGGTCCTCATCAGAGTGGGTGAGGTGGCATACCTCTTAGCTCTTCCCCCACAATTGCACTAGGTGCATGATGTTTTATCTCAGCTGGGGAGGTACATGCATGGTCCCTCACATATCATTGACTGGGGCGAGCTGGACATCAAAGACCAGGAGATGTTTTTGGAGTTTCCATTAGAGATTGAGGATTGATCGAAGAGAGTCCTACATGGGTGATCGATAACTATAGTGCGCGTATGTTGGCAGCACGTGAACCTCGAGGAAATCACATTGGAGTGGGAGACTTATATTAATGCTCAGTACCCCCCACTTGTTTCCCTAGATTATGTTGTGGCTTTTGAGGATGAAAATCTATGAGATGGGGAGAATATAAAGACCCAGAATTTTCCATGTAATTTTATTAATTATATTGGAATATTTTGAGTTCGCAAAAATTAATGGGTCGTGATTCTGAGGCCCGATGTTCCCGGAATGAATTTCTGGACATTTTTTTGGGCACGTTCAGTGAACATGTGAGAGGAATTTTGTAAATTTTGAACCGGTTCTCGGAATTGAAATATGAGGATACCATTGAACTCACAGCGCCGATATTCTCTTAAGAAGATCTTCACCTCGACCATAGTAGGTCGAGGGTGGAAGTTAGATTTTTAGTTTTTTGTGGGAGAAGAAAAATAAAAATAAATAACATTTTATTTTTATTTTTGAATCCTTATTTTTGAATTGTGGTGGTGGGGGTTGTACAAGGGTGGTCAGGAATTTATGACTGGGAATTAAATTCCTGATTACACAAATTATGTAACCACAACTCTCTTAAATTAATAGGTTTCATTAAAACTAAATTAATGAAACTACTTGTTAATTAATAGTTATTTTATTAAATATTCTTGAGGGAATTGGTGGTTGTTTTTACATTGGAGATTGGGAGAGGAGGCCATTTCTAGAGAATCCACCAATGAAGAACATCCTCCAATAATGAAAATTCTACGGATCAAGAATGAGGATGATGCCCAAGACTAAATCAGAAACTTGTTGCAGTAGCGATGAATGCTGACATCCCCTTCATCGACTTCATCTTCATCCTCATGCCACCTCCAACGAGCTAACGTCATAGGGATTGTTTATTATTGTCTTCTTGGTTTCACGTCAATTCAATTATCTTGAACCAGAGGCTTCCAACTAAACATGGAGGGTGCGGGAAAAACAAACACGACCCGATCCCTCTGCAATCCTTCCTTATTTTAGTGTTCTTCATGGTCCTAAATGATGGGGGTGGCATAACATCACCACTAAAGGACACCACAGATCATCGGTCGTGGCAGAGGAAGGTAATGGCCATCACATGGCCGACCGCATAGAATCACGGCATCATGCGTCTCTGCCTTCGGTATAGAAGGAGTCTACGGCTCGTTGGCTGTGGCAGTGGAAGAACAACAAACAGCACGCCGACAAGCCGCGTGGGGGTTGGGCAGCATGCGTCGATGATGCTAGAGCTGGAGACTACTACTGCTTGGCCGCAGCTAAGGACGAAGGGCTACTGGAATCTGGCAGCCTGCGGTAGAGCATCGTCTTGCGGCCACGCCATTGAAAGGAGGATCGGCCGTTTAGGCCGGCCGCATCACACCGAGTGGGTCCCGAGTGGGTCCCATGTGAAAAACTAGCCTCGAACCGAACCGAATGGTCTAATAGACTGTTCAGGTGACCTGGGGTTGCCTCCCCTCCAGGGTGGAATCTAGGGTAGAACCCACCACATGGAGCCACCCCTAATGCAGGCAGCGCCCAGCGCGAGCCGGACCGGACCCGGGTCGCGCTGGGTTTGTCCGTTGGGGAATTCCTGACCCAAGCCCATCCTGACTCAGATATGCCTTTCTGGACATATCTTGAGAATTGGTCGTCTGATTGATGAACTGACTTCGACGCCAGAATCCTTAGATCGAGACTATAATTTTGGAATACTCCACATGAGTTTTAAATAATGTTGGATTAAGGCTGGGATATATTTTACCCAAATCCAACAATTCCCTTAGAACTAAAAGATATTAACTTACAGACCAGGCATCTTATCGGTGCTCCATCTATTGAGTTGGGTTCTATATGACATGGCTGGGCTTTGGGATACTTTTCCATTGGACATTGTGGAATTTGAAGTACCGTCTGATGTCTTGAGGAGCGAAACCAACTGAAATCAAGCATGATTAGTGTGGAACCATGTGGTTGTACTTGAAGAGTATTCAGATCTTGTGTGGTTCATCTTAGGATCTTGCGTGGGTCAGTGCTCAACAATCTTGTGTGGGTAAGAACATTCATCTCCAGATCTTGTGTGGGTCATCTCCATATCCTATGTGGGTCATCTTCGATCATGTGTGGGTCGTCTCCAGAACCTGTGTGGGTCATCTTCGATCCTGTGTTGGTCAACAGAAAATCTTCTCAATGTAGTAAGATGATATAGCAATACAAAAATTATCCATACAACTAAACTTATGTTATACCCAGTGTGAGATGAGTCTTTGCCTTTGTGGTAAACTTCTGTGTGGTGAAGTCATTGTGGTATTCTTATGTGGGTAGATACCTTTATGGAACTTATTTTTTAGTGATACCGATGTGGTTTTCTTCTATGAGGTGTTACCATTGTGGTACTTACCTTTGTGGTGTTAGCATCACGGTATTCTTACCTTCGTGGAACAATTGACCTTCTAGATAATGTTTTGGGCCTTGTGTTTCTTCATGAATGAGATGGGTATACTTGATAACATAGGTATACATATGGCAATATAACTAAGTATGATTGATTATTGTTTCAATACTTTTTGATTTATCCTTTGTGGATTTTGAGAGACCTTAGGGGGTCTCGGGGTCCCTACTGAGTATTGTTAGACTCACCCCCTTCATAGGCTATGCCCGCACCTTGTTCTGTCTTATGTAGATGACAGATAACTTTGACCGAGGATAAGGTTACCTGGACTAGAGACTTCTCGAAGGTGGACCTTAGATGAGGCGTAATGCAATGACGACTGTTCGAGAGTTGTACCTACCCTTCAGGTAGGATCCTTTGAAGGTGTTCATAGGAGCTGTCGTTAGTTTTTCATGTACTTTCCAGTTTTACATGTAATTTCCAGTTGGTCGTGTATTCTGGCCCCCCTTTACTTACTGTACACAGTCATTTTACTAAACAGTTTACCTTGTTCATGTATCTTTTTGTGTTCATGGTTGTGTGTGTTTACAAGTTATAAAGGAAATGCCTTCCTGGTTTTAGGGATAACCCTTTCTGGTGCTAGTTGAGAGCCCCCAGCCAAT
Source organism: Viscum album (assembly GCA_963277665.1). Classification (NCBI taxonomy): domain Eukaryota; kingdom Viridiplantae; phylum Streptophyta; class Magnoliopsida; order Santalales; family Viscaceae; genus Viscum; species Viscum album. The sequence goes on from OY728160.1 coordinate 574,411,124, forward strand.
AGAAGGAGGGCTTGGGGTAGTCACGGTACGGGCCCTGGGGGATGGGTCATGAAAGTTCATCATTAAATAATAATTAAGGAATTCTTATATATAGGCACCTCAATCATCAAACAATTCTTAATTATCTATTAACCATGAAATTCCAATTTATTCCTCAATACTTACTTCTTAAAATAGAAAATATGAATACTTTCCTATCATTAATCAAAATGAATTCATATTTCATGATATAATCCAGTATAATCAAATCTCTTTCGCAGTTTCATCATCCTAAACTATAATGAAATTTGGCATTTCTAATCATTTATTTACCGGGTATTTCTTATCCCATTATTGAGTTACCTCTATAAGACGTCAAATATCATAATTCACATACTCCCCCTATTTAAATAATTAAATTAATACATGGGAATAACTTTTCCCCTTATATAGAATAAACTAAATGGTTCATTCTATAGTCTGGGATTATTTATTATTGTTATTCATTAACACTTATAAAATATCTACTCGTTCATTTTATACATTTTTCTATGTTGTTATTCCCACATTATGACATATAGGTTGTTAAAAAATTTAATATTTATTTTCTATATCACCTAAAAATCTATTTACAATCAATTATATATTATTTTATGTATCATGAAGCTAACCATGGTTAAAGTGGTTAATCCTAAATCATGGTAACAAGTTGTGAATAAACAAATAATTTTCAGTAAAACATGTATAACATTCAATTTTTTCATCCTGAAAACGACTTAAATTAACTACCAATAGACCGTTATTTTTTCTCATGCTTTATCAATCCATTAGCTAAAACAAAAAATGTTTGTGTGAGCGTATCAAAAAAATCATAATAAACAATCTTATATATAAGATAATCTAAAAAAAATATCCTTAAACATATTCCCTTCAAATATATGGATTTATTGAAAATAAATATAATTCTCAATAACATAATAATAATTATTTTAATATATTACTTACAAATTATGCTCACATAACATCATAACATCTAAAATTATCTAATATTTTTTATACCAACTATTAGTAGCCACGAGTATACATTACATTATCCAATTACATTAGAAAATAATTTAGTTTGATTCATTCCCAAGAATCATTTAGGTTTTTAATTTTAGATAATTAGTTTATAATAATTATATATAAATCATATATTTTTAAAATTAGACACATCAAATTACTATACATTTTTACTATGGTTTAAAATTTTTAACATATAACATGAATTCTATTCATGGAGAATATTCTCAGATTTTTAATTAACATATTCTTTGTTACTACGCACATTTAAACCATATTAAAAATTCAAAAATGTTGGGTGATAAAAAAATCAGAGTATGATAAATAAATTAAAATAAATAGTGAATCATATTAGTTAATGCATTATTTCAATAATTCCTTTTTTTAAATAAATATTGGGGTTCTTAATACCCATTTAAATGTGAAATAAATAAATTTATCTAACAAAATATCCTTATAGAAAATTATTAGTACATCATTAATGAAGATTAAACATTATTTTTGTTTCATGGATAATCAATATTAGCATTAAAAACATCACAAATTTTTAGTTTTCAAAATATTAAAGTTCCATATATTATTTTACACATATGATCAGTATAATACCATGAGAAATCATAAGATTTTAGTAAAACCAAATATAAATAGTGGAAAATACATTTACGTGACTTGGGACATCAATTTATATATCACTCTTAAAAATTGAATAATAATATGGTTGACTACCATACCCAATGCATTATTCGGATATCATGGACCCACCCATCCTTGGTATATAATGGAACCTCCCTTCACTGTTATTGTATAAGGACATTAATGGTTTATAAAATAAAATCCAATAATTGATTTATAATGTAACCAACCAACATAATATCAATTCCAAAGGGTTAGGAAATAATCATAACAAGATAAATCATTCAATTACACCCATAAATATATTATTTTCTCCCACCTGAAAAATATTTCACGATATTGAAATAAATAATAATCATTAAAAATATTTTTGAAAATAACCATAACATAGGGAACATTTGTTTTTATTTGAATAATGAATTAAATATTTTAAAGGAACAAAAAATTAAAATCATCTTTATGGGAGTGTGTAAAGTTGTCATCACCAAATATGTTAAAAGAGAATATTTGATTTATTTCTGTAATGAATGTCAAAATGTTTTGTATAAAATTTGTAATTATAAACCATCTTAGATATCTTCAAATAGTGATTTAAGAGACATAAAATTAACATTATAATTATTTAATGTCTATATAAATTAATCCATAAAATCACTATTGAATATGGAGATGGAAGAAAGTAAATTTTATGGGAATCATTAAAATATTGGTTTTTAAAATAAAGTCTTATAAATTGACATTGTCTAATCATGTTCATTATATATCATCCTAAAAAATAAAAATATTTAAATTATTTATTTTCAAAATATTTTTTATTAATTTTTATTCTTCCGTTATATATTATATCTTTCCATTCTATATTTAATTATATAATGATTCAAATTAACGTCATTTGTTTTCACAATATTTTTTTCTTTAGTCTAAAATGAATATTCAGGTGTTTATATGGAAAAATGGGTAAATATTTAATCATATACAATATGATAATAAGTAAATAATTATAATATTTATAGATAAATTATCATTTTAAAACATTTCTTGAAATATGGCTTGAAAAAAAATGGAATGTGTTACTAACGTGGATATGCATAGTCATACATATACCATTGTAATACTTCAATTTTAAAATGATCATTATGGAAAATGATGTAAGTTGTATTTTACCATTATATAATTATAATTATATCATAATTGAAATTTTTTTATTTAAAAAATATATATTTTTATAATCCATGTTATGTGAGTTTTAAAAAACAATTTGATCGCTCCATGGAGATGATATTCAATACGAACAAACATTCAACATTATCAATTTTCATCGGATAAAAAAATACAAAATGTGTTCTATAGATTCAATTTTCACAATGATAAATAATTAAAGAATATTAAATATATATTTATATATGTGTGTCTTAAATAAATCATTATAACCATCCATGAAGGGATTTTTTTGAATATTAAATACATCTGTTCATGAGATAGTAGTCAACTGTACACGTGATTGATAGATTTGTTTCCCATTATATTGAGGAGGAGATAGATTATTAGATATTATATTAAATGTTTAAAATATAATTATATTGAATATATTTAAATTTTTTCTATGATCAATGTTAAATAAAATATTATTGAGGAGGAAGATGAAATAAATAAAAATTTCTAGGTGAAGGGTGATTCCTCTTTTTTCGAACAAACTCTTGAGGTTTATCAAAAAAAATTCACATGTAGGATTTTTGTTAAAAAAATTATACATAATGTTTTTATGGATGTCATTAATAGATTTTTGTATGTATTTATACATATATATATTTTCAATTGTTAGTAAAAATGAAAATAGGGTTCCAGTTTTTATGATAGGGCATGCTAACTTTTTAAATTCAAAAAATATTCAATTAATAAAAAATAATTTTCATTAACATGTCGATTAAAGTAGTTTTAATTAAAATAAATGATTCTTAAGAAGATACATAATTGCTTCGAATAATATTTTGACATGTGTTGGTGCCTTTTTAGCTAATATGTTTTCATTTAAACCCCCTGTTAATCCATATCCTAATTAACAAGAATTTCTTTAACTATTTTTGGGTCAATGTAGTAAATATAAAAGGGAAATAGTCCCCTGCATTTACTATGGATGATATAATCAACCCTATACTATTATCTTCTTTGAATATTGGATATTTTAGAGTATTAAATCATTTATTAAAATATTATTTATTATAAAATGAAAATAATGATTATTTTCGATAACCTTAATTAATTACACTTTTTAAACTAAATTACAAAAATAACTCTAATATATTGAATTAAAACCTTTATATTATTTTATTAGTATCTAGAAAAACTCATTGTAGACAAAACCAATGAAAATTTTTTGAATTGTTTTTTGTTTTATATCATTTTATTGATTTTCCTAATGCTTTCATATTGACAGTGTGAGTGTTTTGAATATATTTAAGGTAATTAGCTCACTCTCTCAAAAATATATATTTTATTCATATGGGAAATAATTGAGGTTGGAATTATGTTTTATAACCCAAGTGTGACTCCAATGATTATTATGTCTAAATCTAATCATAAGGATCTTGTTATATAATAAATAACAAAAATATAATGAGTAACAACATTACTCATGAAAATTTTAAGGGAAAAATTTCCCTTCACCCATGTGTGTGTGATTTATGTTCCTTTATTGATGATTGATTTTCAATACATGATATATTTATTAAAATCTATTATACAATGCTATTTTCATTCCAGATGTTGAATAGAATGTTGTAATTCGATTCACCAATGGTGATATTGATGTTGTAGAGGTTTCACAAAAGGAAACTGAATAAAGGTCTAGTTTCTGTACAAATTGAATTTCGCAGACAGTAAATAGTGTTGTAACACAAAAATTAATAAAACTCATCCTTATTGATCAAGACCCAATCCTCTAATATATCCCTACATTCCTGAACCATAAAAAATTTATTTCATGAAATATATTGGTCTATTTCATTTGGCCCACCACCATTATGGATAATTTTTCCCACCACAAGATTTATGAGATGATAGAAATTTATTATCCTATAAGGTCTAATCACCAGTGAAGATGATACTAATATCATATACTAGAGAATGGATAAAAAACATGAGAAATTTTAAGGATAATTATATTATTTTCCCCTTAATTACTCACCTCATAGAACTCCCAACCGACTGACTGACATTAAACACCACAAATCATATCCTCATTCTGTATTCTCTCATTCATATAAACCATGTTGCAAGAAATGATGATATGTTATCACTATTCACCTATATGCCTAGCCACTAAAAAACCATATCCCTAGCACATCTTTCTATTCTCCCTAAAAAATATATTCCATGGGTACTCTATAGTAGTCTTTTAAATGAACATGCAATGAGAATCAATATGAATACCTTTCTTCTAAATATTTTCATCCATTATAAGGTCTTTGTTGTAAAGATTTCACAAGAAGAAATACATTTTTATTGGAATCTCTTAACATTATGGGTTGCAAGCCTAGCCATAAGACACATAGTTTTAATTATAGAAAGAGATAATTTTTAATTAATTGAAGGAACCTGACTCTGATTCCACGAATTTTCATATTTCATTATCATCTATCATGATAAATTATTCTTGTAGATTCGTCTAATTAAAATGAAGAGTAAAAAAATGATCTAATATTTTAAACTATCCTTTATGAATGATATCTCTAGGATTAGAAATTCATGAATGAAATACATTTATCCAGCCCATTTATCCTTCCAGTACCATATATCATATCTTTCCACAACCCAATATACCATGTTATTCAAATACCTGAAAACAAAATACACATGGAAGGTACCGTACTTAATTAGTTTCTAGGGAGAATTGCCCAGCTTCTCAATTCCACAAAATACCTGTCATGCATGGGTCTAAACCATATATATTTACCCTTAATGATTTCCCATGATTATCTGTTATGAATTCCCTTTATTAAATAAATAAGACTCCTCAAATTAATGCTTCCTTTGGGAAGTGATCTTCTCATCCATTGCAGTGATTCCTTATGGAATTTAACCTCTTATATTCTATCCTAGATGATTGAATTAATGTTTTTTTCTACCCCTAGAATTATTACTTTTAGTGAATTGATAAATTTGAAAACTGTTAATGTGATGGATTATAGGATTTTATTGACAATTTTGATCTTTCTACAAAATGAATGGTTTTTTTTTAATTTCATATGTGGGTAGTGATTTGAATTTGATTTCTCTAAAACCACACCTTCTTAACTATTCCATTAGAAACAGGGGATCTTATATTCCCCATTGAGAGATTCCACCAAAGTATGCCATTTTTTTTGAATAGCCTTACTGTATCAGTTCAAAAACTTATCATAAAGGTAAAAACTACTCTATAAATGGTTGATATGTTTCCCACTCCAACAACTATAATCCCAGATGATTTTATTGAATTATCCAATTTATATTCATCCTCTATTCATGAATATTGTGATTTAATCTATGAAAATTCTTTGTGATACCAGTTTAGTCCATGATCAGTTCATAAATGGAATAATTATCCTACTCTCTCACTACCACATTATGATTCTTATATGAGAATCCTTAGCTAAAATAAAAATCCATGGAAACAAAGGTTCTCTGTATCATACCCCGTAGAAAAATTTGGAAAATCCAAATCATCTCCCATAGGGAACCACATGTTACCATAGAGATTCATATCATAAGAATATCAAATCTTGGGTTAACTTCCAAAAGCTTAACTAGTCCATGAATTTCAATATAGAAATATCTTCTATCATATCATATTCATCATCCCTACCCATATTTATCATGATATTGGACCCCACAAAATGTTATATAAATATCCTCTATTATCCCCTTTGAGAATCCAATATCCCCTTGGAGAGTCCGAACCTACATGACCATTTTTTCTTCTTCCAAAATAATCATACAGATAAGAATAAAAATAAATCTATTGATGATTCTATCTCATATCATATTTGAGATTTTTGGTAAACATATTGTTCTCTGGTGTCTCAATGAAATTGAATCACTTACATTTATGTGAAATACATGTTTGGAGGAAAAAATTGATATTTTGAGTGAAAACCCATGAAATAAGTCCTACACTACATCAATGATATGATTTCTTGTTAATTTTCTTGCATCTTCATAAATGATACACAAGAAAACATCGGGTTGACGAGTGGTTCCAAGATTCACGTCAGAAAAATCATCTTTATTTTAATTAGTGTCTAAAATGGATTTTATTCCGTCACATTAGTAATAATTTACATGCTCATAAATTCTCCAAATGAAGTTTTACTCTCTGCTGTCCCACATAGTAATTTATTACACTATGTTAAGAGTCATAGTGAGATGGTTTTAAAAATGTATTTCTTCAATTTTTATTCATAACGTGGTCCATAGAGTACAATGAATATTATAAAAATAGAAATAATTTTATATATTACAACCTCTCAATCACACAATTGTGAAGAAATATGATGTTTATATTTCTATCTTTTGGATAATGAACTCTCAATATTCACATTTCTCTCATTTTTATCTCTAATAATTTTATAGGAAGGTGGTTATTTTTACTAACTATAATGAGAAAACTACTTTTATCCCATCAATCATGAATCTACCTATCCAATGTGAAAATTTACACATTCAAAGATAGTAAATATTATGTATTTTATTTCATCCTTTATTTAACATCCAAAGAAGTTTTATTTGTCTCCTTAACCTATCATCGAGTCTTACCTATGCATTACATTCCACATTATGGTCCCTTGAAACATTAGAGAACTATAGAAATAATTTTGTATGAGTATATCTATATGAGAAAATAAAACTCTCCACATTTTATGCCTCCCTCATTAGAATAATAGTTAGTGGGAAGTGATCCAAAAGGGAGTGATAGACGTGAATGACATCAGACTGGTGGTATTCATCGATGTCTTATAAATTTGATATACAATGATCAAGCATACTCCATATAATCCCACTACCTTTATTATTATTACACAATTTTTGGGGTTATCCTACCAATCTCATACTCATCATACTTTTCGAAGCTAGCTAATCCTTCTATGCTTGAATCGATCTTTGAGAATATAAATCAACTCCATTTTTTATGAGAATTATGTGATATAGTTGAAATTTCCTACTATAAAATATTGCAATATACCTAGTTGAATGATGAATAGTTTTTAATATATATCTAACCTCTATTTATTCTTTAATGTGGAATAGAAAAATGTAAATGTAAAAATAAATGTTCCAGCAAATACCTGGGTAGACATGTGTTGCAGAGTTGTCCTAACCATCTCTACTAAAATGTTTTCCCCCTAGAATACACAAAAATGATTATTTCATGGTTTCTCATCCATAGAATTCACATACCCAGGCTTCCCCTCTATATAAACAATCTGGTTCTCTTTATATTTTTCTTCTAGTATATCTATAATTGATGCATGATATTTTTTAGATTCTTTTGAGATGTGATCGCACTTTTCTGGGGGCACCATTCCACTGGTTTTCCATATATTTATTATATAAATGTTTGGGTTTGTTTTTTGGCCTTCTTGCCTTATATATATGAAGAGGATGATCCGGATAACATGATTCTAGAGGCCTCACTATTCTTATAATTTGTTACACTTCCTCCACCCTCATAAAGTAGATTCCTTTGAGAGATCACTCCTTTAGAATTTTTTGATTATGGTGTGAGTACTTATAATCAATTAGATCTTGAGATAACCAAAAAACATTTGTATGTGTATTGATAAATTTTTGGGGAGGTAGGTTCTGACTCCTCCAGTAATCAATCTAAATCCCTTCTCTACTTTTAAGATGATATCCTCCTCGTGCCTATAAGGAACAAAAATTTCAATCTCACCCTCTGGCATGATTAACACCATGTTCATTAAAAGATAACAAGTTGTATAAATATCTTTTTACACATCCTTTGTATCTAAAATCATCTTACTAAAACCAAACGCTATAAAAGTAATGAATATTATTGAATCTAGGCTTAGTTAATCAAATATTCCATGAATCATATCAGATACCCTTATCCTTTAATATCTGAGTCAGTACCGACAGAGATCGTATGATGTTCCCAATTTTCATGTTTTGGCAACAATCAAATTCCAACATTTATGATAATACTCCGAAAGTATTTTCCAAATAAAAATATGAATAAATAGATACATTTATGTATTCTCAAAATAAATACCCATATAAGTAATTTTACTAAAATAAATAAAGATAAATGAACCCAAATAACAACACCAATGTATCATTAATAGAAATATAACAAACCCAAGTCCCTCTATACATAGATATATAATACTAGAGATTAATAAACACTTCCTCTAAGTGGTTTTTTCCCTTGGATGAATATGGATGAAGGAAATATACAAACATGTGAAATCATAGCTAGGGAATTAACTAATAGTATAATAAATTTTTAATAAAGATTACATAAAATCATGCCACATTAATTATCCAATTAATTATATAAATTTAAAATTAAATAGAATTTTAGTAAAAAATAATATTTGGAACAAATAATTAATTATATTTTAACTAACGGAAAAATTATAAAACAATTTATTTTACTCACTTTCACATAAAAAAATTTATAAATTCACTAGGTATGTGTTAAATAGTATAAAAATAATATATTATAACAAAACAATAAAAAATTAGAATCATGATCTTATTCCAAGAGGTATTATACTTCTAGGTTATGGGATCCCGACACACTCAAATATTTTATCACAACAATATTTTTTCACAAATCCTTCAAAAAAATTAAGATTCTATTTATCACCTCCCATCGGGGATTTTTCCTACTACAATATTTTATGTTACTGTTGTAAAGAATCAATAGAGTGTCATTCCAAATAACTCACTATCTACCAAATCATGCAAGATAAAAAACCACAATCAATAACAGGAAAATTATTTCAATATAGTTCAAAATACAAATGCACATTTTTCTATTTCAATATGCCAATATTTCTTCAAAAACCAATTCACGATGTGTTAATCAATTCACGAGTTTTCAAATATAATACCACTTGTTTCATATCAAAACAATTTAAAACATTTTTGTCAAAACATATTTTAAATCAATTCCAATATTTAGTTACAAAATTTAGTTTCACAATTTAAATAATATTCAACAATCACACCTCAAAAACATATAATTATATTTTCTCTACAAATTTTAGGAAAAAATATATTAAAATACCAATTCAATCAAAATAAAGTTTTTTCAAAATCCATTTCAATGAAATTTAATTTAAATAATCAATGTTTGGGTTAAATCACCTGTACAATCAGAAACAGATCCTTATACCATAATAAAGAGATAATGTATCACAACTCCATTAAAAAGAAACTCAAATGATTAAAGACATAAAAGATGTTCTCAAAATCAAACCTCAATTCAAGACTTAAAAAAGGATTTTACAACCTCAAAAAACATGAAAATTAATCAATCCATAAATATATTAGAGGAATATAGTGAGGGAGAATGAATGTGGAAATAATCCTCACTAGAAAAGAATCTAATGAAGATTCCCTTTCATCATTCCTCTTTAAAGAGAGTTTTTAGGATCAAATATATGTTCATTGGAGCTACAAATATTTAGGAAACCATCAAAACAATAGTTGGGGTCTAGATGGGGTCTAAATGGGGGTCCATGATTTTTTTATAGAATTTTAAGACATAAAAATGACCTCATGCATGGTTTCCTGGTGGGGGCCAATCATTTTTTCAAACCATACAATCAAATCATGTGCCCTTAAAAAGGGGGTAATGATTTATAGTTTGATGGAATATTTTTCATCAAACCATGAACAAATAACATGAACCATAACTCCTTTGGTTTTCATGTTTTTAACTATTAGGGAACCCATTTTGGGAATGCCATTTGACCACTGTGCACAACCCAATAGATTTCCAAAATATTTAAAAAAATTCATGAATCACCCATAAGCGAACCAATATCAAATTTGTATCAAATTAAGGGTTTATGAGTACCAAAAACTAGATTATTATGTTACACCACCCAATCCTGGAAATGTTCCATCCCAAAAAAAATCTTATTAATAATCGTCCTTGTAAAAATGGTGCGGCCAATACTCTATCATCAATGCCTTTATCTTCCATGAATCATGAGTATCAAAATGGTGCATCCATAAAACTCTAACCAGTGGTATCATCCTCTCAATATTTACCTTGATTTCAGAATCAACTCTCATAATTGGATGCTTTTTCACTAATATATTAGGCTCAATGTTATGATTACTCAAACACAAAAAATGATTCGAATTAGAACAATACCTTTGGAGCAGAGAATCATGTAATACATTATGTGTTGACGCCAACTATGGTGGAAGTGATAAATGAATTGAAACAACTTCCACCTTCTCAAATACATCAAAAGTACCAATAAAAAATGAGAATGTTTCCCTTTCATTTCAATCCATCATTTTCCGAAATAGGTTGACCCTTTAAATAACACTAGTCAACTGAGATAAAATTACAATTGTCTAAGATGATAATTTGTATAAGACTTATACTAGTTCTGTGACATCAATATTCCCTAAAAAATCAAGTGAATCGGTTTTTTGTCTTTGGAACCAAGATCAGTCCAACCAAGGAGGTATAACCAATATCCAACCAAAAATAATAATATTTACAATGATTACCATAAAATGGCTTAAAAGAAGGCATCCTGATATCAAAATCATTACTATTTTTATAATAAGAATCAACCACCACCAAGGGATCATCATAATCCACACCAAAGTCAAGAACGTAGGAATGAATCATATCCCCAAAAATATTTACACCTATTTCTATCTGGCCATATGACAATGGATGGAATTCCATATGTAATTGAACCTAATATCCAAGTGATGCATGAAGACCAATCCCAAAGAGATATTTAATTGAAGATCACTATCAAAAACTTTATAATATATAACTTCGTGAAAATGAGCAATCTCTTTACTATAGACATTTCTCATCTCTTCAAAATTGGTTGTATCAAGAATTTGTATAAAGTGAGTTAATTTAGCAATCCTATCTATCACAAGCCATATAGAATTCATATATTTTATTGGTATGTGGACGAAAATCAAAAAATCCCATTAATATGTTATCTCAATTTAATGATTGTACTCTAAGTGGAATATGAAAATTTGAAGGTCAATTGTCCTCAACCTAGACCTGTTTTCATGTATACCATGAGAGAAAAATTTTCTATGCTACATATTATACAGATTCACCATAATTATTAGAATATATCATGTAACATTTTTGTGTGTCCAAATTTCACTTACCATTGGGAATTATAGTTATCCGTAATAAAAAAAATCAGTGGAAAAGGAAACATGTACTAAATCCAAAAACATATAACACTCTCTATAGAGACTGACTACATAGTCAATTTATTTCCACTATAATGGAAGAATGTAATTATAAGGAACATCTAATCAAAACAATTACCATGTAAAATCTTCTATATAAGAGACTATGTTGGTGGGAAAATTTCTAGGGAAACCCTTGCTAAAGATTCTAGGTCACTAATATGAGCTATGAAAAAAAAGATCCATCTAGTTCCACTATTTTATTGATTCATTATCATCCCGCATCGAAAGTTTCATTCTTATGAAATCTATGAGGACATACAAAATCCCCAAGGTATATGTGATTTCAATGTTAAAATATTATAGGTATTCCACACAATGCCCAATGTAGATATTCAAATATTGTTCATAGAAGATATAACTAAATGACTTTTTATCTAAATACAATGTAAACTATTTTTCATTTGTGTAATGATACCAAACCTTATGTTCAGGCATCACAGATATAATTTCATGGTCATGGGTTAGATAATTCATCACTTGCGGCCTAAGCTGATGAGATTCATAGAAAGTGAAATGATCACTATTCCTAAGGGAATATCCAAAACTTGAACCTAATGCCTCACAATAGCCCACATTGCCCTACCCAACATCTATAAGAGTCAACATCTATTAATAATCAAAATAAATTTTTGATCAAAAACGAAATATATTTCCTTTTATTCTAATAAATATTTACTCCCATCAAGGATAAGGATGTCACAGTGAATCCAAATTTGATAATTCCTTAAAAAACTACGGAAAATATCCATTTAAAAACAATTAGCCCCAAATCTAAAAATATTACCATGTTTAGTCCCATTTTATAGCACCCATAAAATTTACATGATCAAATAACATATCATGTTATAATATCACATATACCATGAAAATAACATTCTAAATCAGGAAATCATATTTTGATATCTTGGTATAATCGTAGTGATTTTTCCACAATTCTAGAACTTATATTCGTTGATGAACATGATACTCCTTGAACATAGAGTAGACAATTTTTTCATCCACAAGGACAACCATTAAGGTATCAAGATACTCATGGAGAGTCATTTTTATTAAATCCATAAATACTGGTGGATCATTGGTTATTCAAAAAATCCTAACATGGAACTCATACTGGCCATACTTTTTCTGATATGAGGTTTAATTAATGTGGGGTTATTTTATTATGAACTGATGAAAACTAGGCCATTTATCATTATTATAAATACACATAACAGCATTTAAATTTCCAAATAGATCATCAATCTGTGGGAACATATATCTTTTTTACCATGACTCAATTGAGTTTTTTATAATCGACACAGTGGCGATGTGAACCATTAGCATTCTTGTAAATGATAACTAGTTCCTCCCAAGGTGAAACAATCAATAATATAATTAATTTTTCTTATATATCATTAGGGAATGTTTTCAACAACTTCCTATTATTTTCATTCATGATGTATGCACTAATAATTACATGTTGAGTACAAATAGTAAATAAATAGTGATGTCTACCTCACTTGCCTATGGAAAACCCAAGAATATAGGTAGATAAAAACCCAAGAATAATGATGAAAGTAGTAGGCATGTAATAACTAAAATGATCTATATAAATATAAAAATAGAACAGTTATATTACATTCCCCAAATATATATTCTAATTTTCTCCTCTACTCAAACAGATGTCCCATTTTCCTGAAAATATATGACACACCACATTTGGTGCAGTAAAGAAGGCCCATGAAAGTAAAAAAATTTGTTAATGATTTATTAGGAATGATTTAATACGGAATGAATAAGAAGTCAACAGGTATTCTATTCAGAACTTGAAAATAAAAATGCAAGAACAATCATTGGTAGAGAAAAAACACAAGGAAAAGAATGACCTTGCTCTCTTTTTTCTGAACTGTGTAGTAATATTCCTCACCTGAGATAAATTATTCATGGGAATATTATAAATATTCTCAATAAATGATGAAATGATAGAATTATATAAAATAGTATAAAATTACATAGTCAATAATGATAATGTATTAGTTATGATACATCTCACAGTCTTTGGAACCATATCTATTTCATCGGGAGACTCATCAACAACGTGATGAAGCATTATTCAGGATGCATGTTCATGGGACCAATTATTTTTTAAGAATAAAATTTCAAGATAACACTTTATTACACATATGATCTGGTTCCAGTACATTGGGACATATAGATATGATTAAAACTTGGTACGTGGCCTGATCTTCCGCATGAACAACATAAATTGTGTTCTTCAGAAAAAACACATTTTGAGTGTCCAGGCATTCCACACAGGTAGAAAATAAAATATACTATTTTAGGAATAGATGGTGGACTATAAGAAACCTTATAATTCTTGAAACAATGAAAATCATCACACATCATCCTTCCTTTTAAGTAAATAATTGAGATTCAACTTATAAACAATATGCTCTTTCAAACTCTGACCTTCTAGCTAGATCCATCTCTACATTCAACACCTTATCTGGAACATTAAAATATGAAAAGTGATTCATCATGAAATCATTGGAAAAATATTAGATCTATGTCTTACCTTGAACCATTGACTCTACATCATCTCATTTGATTCTATCTCTTGGGAAAACATCACATGCTCAGAAAAAATGGTTTCGATATTCAATAACTCTTTTTTCATTCTGATCGAGTTTAAAAAACTCTACAGTCCTGTACATAACCATAAACATTGGAGAAAAAAATAGTGATAATATATTTAAATTATTTTCAGTTGAATCCATCTTTTTTCATAGAGGTTAACTTCTTATCCCACTATCTTTTGCCGGGTCCATCTAGATTTAATGTCTCATATTTATCATTGATTTAGTCAGTTGTTTGATAGAGATCAAAAAATGTTCAAACATTATCAACTAATCCATAGAAATTTGAGGATTTGTTTTTTCATGGAACACATGTGGCATTATATAATGGAATAACTGATCATGAATCCAAATTTTAATCCTGTGAGGTTCCATAGCATGAGTTTGACTGGGAATTGGTGTATGTGCCTCTCCTAGAGTGTTAAATTCATGCTCAAAAACTATAATAATACTCTAGAACACTAGAGTATTTGACCACAATGGTTTATCAGCAGCTTCCTCCTAGATCTAATTCAAAAGTCTTCTGGGAAGAATGATTTTACTCAATATCAGTTTACAACATTGATGATGTAATAAAATTTACTCAGATAAAAACTCCAACAAGATAAGCATGAAAATTAATTCCAAAATATAGAAAATAATATTTGTATTTCAACTTATCCAAATAAAAATTATGAAAAATACTATAACTAAACCACAAAACATCATTCCAAAACCACCCCGGGTGACTTAAGGAACATTGTGCTGAAAATAAGTAGGAACTCTTTGGTAACTATATCATATTATGTAACATGATTTCAAATTGAATTCCAATATCAATAAAATATTCTTTACATGAACCTTTGGTACAACTCTTCTCACAGAATGGATCAGATACTTTAGTTATCTAATACACAAACCGACACTGACATAGCCTTTATGGAATTCTATAATCCCCATAAGTTGGCGACTAACACCAGTAATCATCTAAGATAAAACATTGAATGTATTTTCCAAATATACATAGAATGAAATATATACAAGTTAATATCATCAAATGAAAACTCCGATGAGAGAATTGTGAAAAACATAAATAGGTATATAATCCCAAATAACAACAACAATATACCAGCAATAGAGCGACAAACAAACCATGCCCCAACTGACACATATCTCTAATCCTAGAGATCAACAAATAAGAACTCCAATAGGTTTTACCACTCAGTCGAACCAAATGATGGAAATATAAAAACATCCAATCGAATAGGTAGGGTCTGATCTAACAGCATTATAGTGTCTGACCAAGGATTCCATAAGAATAATACACATTAATTAACAAAACTATGCTTTCAAATTAAAATAAACAACCACGGGTGTACAATATCAAATTTAAAATAAATCATGATTTAAAATTCAATTAATGGATACTTTTAAAAAGAATTGATTAATATACATTTTTATATAAAACATATTATAGTTATTCACAAGGAACGTGTAAAATGTTTTCCAAAAAATCGAATATAATTAAATAATTAAAAACTGAAAACCTGTTCATATTCTAGGGGGAATGATTATTCCATGTCTTGGGATCCTCACACCCTCGAATATTTGATCTGGGTAATATGTTTAGACATATTCCACAAACACTAATCAAAGATGACTCATGACCATACCATTGGGGATGTGAGATGATGCCTAAATTATTTAGATTTGTAAAGAGTCAATAGAGTGTTCTCTCAAGTAACTCATTAACTACCTATGTTTTTATATACTCAATCAACAATCAAAAATTGTAAAATTATTTAAAAATTATTCAAAATAGAACTGCTCAATTTTCCATTTCAGAATGAGCGTTTCTATTTAATAAATATATAGGCATTTAATCAATTCAAATCTTTTTCTTTGATAAAAATAATTGGTTATTATAAAAAATTAAAACATTTTTTCCCTAAATTTTTTTTTGACTAATTTCACAATTAAATTCAAAATTTAATTTCACAATTTCCATTAAATTCCACAATCGAACCCCATTCCATATGAATTAGGGGTTTTCACAAGATATCATGCCTATTAATATTATATTACAAATTCAATAAAAACATGGTTTTCAATGATCTAATTGATTGAAATTTAATTTAAATCAAGGATTACTGTGAAAAATAAATTTTATAACACTATAAGGATAAAACTTTATTAAAAAAGTGATCACATATAAAATTTATCATTACAAAATACACGAATGAAGAACATCAAGGAAGATGACAAGAGATTCAATCCTAGATTCAAGATCCCAAATAACTGGGTTTAGATTCTCCAAAAACACAATGATCTATGAAACCCTGATAAATAGAGATGAAGGGAGCATAAGAGAAGAATTATATAATGAATCCCAACTGGGAATGGTTCAAATGATGATCTTAGAGCTTTGATCCACCTAGGATATTGTTTAGAGGAATGATAATTGGTTCTTAGAAGATTCAAATATATATGAAAACATCCAACACTGTGTTCTTCTCGAGTAGGGTTTTAAATGGGGGTTCGGTAAACTTTTTATAATTATTCGAAAATAAAAATGTTATCATGAATGATTTATTAGGGGGGAAACATTTTTTTAAACCTTTTTACCATATATCTCAATCCCACTAATGGGGAGAATTGTTTTAACTAGTTGAGAAGATAATTTTTCAAAATCTTCTCCAATCATGCGGACCTTCACTTATTGGGTTTTCAGGGGTTGCACTAGCAGGAGGCATGATTTTGGAAAATAGTGTAGCAACTATGCACAACTTTAGATGTTTCAAAAAATTTCAAAATCAATCTTCAATCACACGAAAATTATCCTCAACCATATAATAGATAAAAGTGTGGATGAGGAGGAACATAAAATGGTAACATAAGGTAACTATTATATGGGACAGAAGTAATGACCTATGAGAGGATGAATTTTCCTTAGGAGGAGGGGAGTGAACCTAAAATAGAAAGGGAAAATATTTTAGAGGAATATGGGACGTGTGAATCAAATATATTAAGGATCATATTGGATTTTAAACTATACATAGGCTACTAGAAGGAGAGATACTAGGGTTTATCATTATATGTTGTGCTTCCATTTTTTAGAGATAATTTTACTACACACATCCAATGTATTACCATGCATATGATGTACCTAAGAAATGTATGTCTAGACTAATTCAATCCCTATTTATACGGGCTAAATTTATCAACATCTCGTATAGAAGTATGAGATGAATGATTGGGGTTGAGATCCACTTCCCCAAAAATATGAGCCTTTAAAGACAAATAAAGACTATGAGTTTCTTCAACCGTACTAAGGCAACCTAGTACATCTCCCATAATTTTGAAAATGGAGGGGTTATGAATTTCAAGAGATAGAATATATAGATTTACCCATACATCACTTGAGATTTAAAATTTCCACTCATGAACAAGCCAATTCTATCAAAAAATGTGAGCATCCACTACCTGCAACTATGGGAAGCTTGGGATCAGGCTTGAATGAAATATTCCCTATAGAAATAGTGGGCATAAAAGGCGTTTATCAAGATGTTTTATGGTTTAATTGGGTGGGAGATACCATAAAAACCAAAAAAAATATTGGAAATAAGAAATCCATCAATGGTATCTGCCAAACATAGATAGAACAGACAAATGATGATATGCTTCTGCATCACCCAACTCTGATGTGGATAGATCAATTGTCGAACACCATTCCACCCTCTACAAACACATGGTCACAATGGAGATTTTAGTGTTTTATAGAAGAAGATGAGATATAACCATAGAGGAGGGATGTGAAACATTATAGCTAAATGAATTCTAACTAGGGGCTCCAAAAACTCATCTAGGAAGCATAAGGCACTAACCACATCGGTGATGGTCCCCTAGTGGTCTCCGACCAAACATAAAGAGAGGAATCAAAAACCGCACAAGGTATTTTCATGTTCTCTTTAAAATGGCTGAAAACATTCAAATTCATGAGACGTGTGAAGCTTGTTCTTTCAATATGATTGAAATATTAAATCATTTTTTATCCCTAATTAAATGTAATTATATCGCTACCAAAAATTATTAACGTGATAAAAAATGAATAATTTTTAAATTAAATAATAATTAGAATAAAATAATAGTCTTCTTATCAGTAATTCAAAAAATTACTAATAATAACCAGAGAGAGTTAGAATTTTGTATTATATATATATATAATAATATAATGGTCACAATAATGAAAAATGAATAAATATGTTGAACGTTTGACTTTTGGATTATTATAGAAAGGTTTAAATTATGAAATATAATTAATTGAAGAAATATTTTCATTTTTTAGTGCTTATAATTTTATTTTTAACCTTAATTTCCATATTTGTTTACCATGGGAAAAAATATTAATGTTACTATTCAGAATATCCAATAATAAAAAATGGAATATTTACCAATTTTTTCTTAATAAATCCAAATGTGGAATTTATTTTTCATGATTCAAAATGGATTTATACTAGAATCTAATTTATATTTTAGGAAAAAAAGTAATGAAATTTATTCTTTAGAAAAATAAATTCTTATTTATAATATTTTTTTAATATTATATTTAAAAATATATTCAAATGATAATAATTTCTTTAATTACAATTTAATTTTACTAAAATATCTTTGAATCCATTTCAAATTCAATTATATATTTATTTTTCATGAACTAAAAATATATATTCCAATGTTAATATGTATTTTTTACTTTTCCCTATAAAATAATTATTTTCTTAAAAAATAAAAAAAAATCAGGGGACTATATTATTCAAATAATAATTTAAATTTTTTTTCACTTTTTATAATGTAAAATTTAAAAATTTACCTTTTTGTAATTATATTATCCACTGAAAAAAAAAGAAATAAAAATTATTTTTCAATGAGATGTATATAGAAAGCATATAATGAATTTAAAATTTATTAATTATTATTTATAATTAATTTATTGGTATATTTTTATTTAGAAGTACAATTATATATCATTCAATAATTAGTTAATCTTATTCATACTTGTCAATTTTATTGCCAGGTTATACCGATCCCATTAAAATAATTATATTTCATTGTTTTTTATGAATCGTGTGGTGTGTCGTATACTCTATGGAACATACTTATATGCTTAAAAATCTCTTGATATTATAATTTTAAAGATATATTTTCTTTAATCAGTTAATTATCGAGATATTATGTCTATGTGGTCATAGTTGATATTTGAGATGTATTTAGACGTCTTTATTGATTAGGATGATATCGGTAAATGATAAATTTTGAGTTATAAATTTCATAATATATTAATATGCTATGGTTTATTATAATTTCAGATTTATAGAGACACTATTAATTTGTTTAATGTAATATTATAGGTATTATGATAAGATAATTTACTAAAACCACTAAGTATGATTCTATAAGAGAATTCTATGTTAATGATAGAATCTGGATTTTTTTTCTTTTTTGAACATGGTTTTTTACAATTATTTCCCAACCTGGATAATAAATATTTATGACAGATCTATCACATATGTACCAGGGGAAAACTGAAAAAAAATAGATTTGGGTATTAACTCGATCATAAACTAGTTCCCGATAATGATTATTAACTAATCACATGGGTTGACACTATTGGGGGATACTCATTTGGAAAACTGTTTCCCTTTAGTGGAAATTATGAAAGAATAAATTATTATTTACATTATGGTATTATTTTAAAAACTAAGATAGAACACTACATAATGTACCCCTATAAAAATGTGAGTGTTATAAGATGAATAATTTGTGATGTTGTTGAAATCAAATTATCACATAATAAAATTAATGTTTCTTTGGGGAAGACATGATAAGATTTAGATATCATCTTTATATACATATTTATTTTAGATATTTTTATATCTATGTTGGTGTTAATTTTTGGGAGAAATATGATCTTGAAAATTAATCTATGAGAGGTATTTATCATGAAAGCACTATGTGTTATAACCCAATAGTATATCATATTTAAATGGCCGAAAATTTCTTGTATTTTACATGAATGACAGAAATTGTGGTTTTTCATAGACTTACCTATAGTAGTGGTATTTATATTGACACCTAATATTTTAATAAATATATATTTTGAATTAAATTTTACTTATTTGATAGAATGAATTATAGGAAGAATCGGGATTCTTTATACTGTAAAACACTATTACTATTATTATTATTTAAATTTCACTATATAAAATAGATTTTAAATTTAAATGTAAGAATAAGAATAACTAAATTATGATTATGATATGGTTTCCATAAAAATAAAATAAATTTAATTATTAAAAATAAATTATAACTAAAAGTGAAAATCATTTAAAAATAAAAACCAAATTTTCTTATTAAATTATATTATATCCATGAAGTAATTTTATTTAAATAAATTAAAATAAATATATTTTTGAAATATTTTAATTAATTATATATTAAAAATTTTCAACCAAATTCTTTATTAGTCACCTAGTGTTTTTATATATGAATCGATGAATAATAAATTTTGTTTTTTTTCAATAAATATTTTTCCATAAAAGAGGTCTCATCACTTTTAGTGAACTTATTTTAAGACTAATATTATCTATTTTTAGAACATTTATATAAATAAATATTATTATTCTAATTTATATTCAAAAATTACCATTTAGTTATATTTTTTTAATTATATTAAAATATAATATTTTCAAGGAAAAGTATAAAATGTTTTTGTTTATTAAAAATTACCTTTTAATTTAATGAATTTTGAATTCCAATATTAATTTAAAATTTCTAGAAGTGTAATATTCGTTAATGTATATATTTATAAACACAATTTTGGTCATTGAAATAAATTTTATTTTAAATTTTGATAATAAATATTTTTATACTTCATACAATATAATCCTTCGAAAACTATTTTTTCATCTAATGTGGGGGATAAATATTAAATTAAACTGAAAAACATATAACATTTCAATTTGATTAAATGGATTAAATATATTAAATTATAAAAAATTATATTATATATTAATCAAAAAATTGAAATTTCTTATAAATTTTAATGGAGAGGCTAAAAATTATATGTGAACAAATTTTGTATTTACTTGTCAAGGAAACAAGGTAAGAATCTCTATGAAATATGTTTTACATAATAATCCCTTATGTTATAATGTGCACCATTATATATTTTATATTTTTTAATATCTTCCCAATCTGATTCTAATATTAAAATTTCATTCAATTCGGATATTTTAATATTCAATTGATTATTTTCTTTCGAATATCTAGTCATTATTACCCTTTCAATTGAGTGATAGTTTCTTCAAATCATTTCTATATTCATTATGTCCTCGAATTAAATTATTAGATACTCTATTAAATCTTTCATTTATCCAAGGATTCTAATTTTTGAATGTTATTTCCTCTTTCAATTTTTAAGTTACATCTCATCATAAATAAATACTTATATGAAAATATGTTTTATGAAATAAAATTGAAATGTTGGTAACAATAAATATCATTTATACTAATGAATATTTCCTTCCATGTCAATAATTTTTTTCTATAAAAATGTTTCATATAATATTTGGAATTCAAATATGGATTATTTTCTATGATTCTCATAACTGAACATTCCAAAATTAGTACACTTTTTTGATGTGGATTTAAAAAAATGTATCTTGGATTTTTTAATAGAGAATTCCATCCTTTTTATTTCAACACATTTATGATACAAAAAATATAAGATGACCTTTATACCCATTCATTGATACATTATTGAGGTTTAATTTAAAAATGTAAATATATTCATTATTTTTAAATCTTGATTTTTGAAAATAACCTTTGAAAGTGACATGTGACTTCTTCTAATTATGGTAATATTAAAAATAATTTCAAAAATATATTTTTATGTTACATTATAGATTAATATTATCAATGAAACATCTTCTCTATATGATCAATAAAAAAATTATGTATATCAACGTTTTATAAAATAATTTCCATAAAACAATCATTCAAATAATCATGAATAATTCTTTTTTCTAATGTGGTTTTTCATTATTATTTATAAGTGTTTTTAATCTATTTAAATTTCCATTGAAAAAAATATTCTCTATTAAGAATTTACTTAAAATTATATAACCTACTATATTTCATTAGATGGATAATGATCATTCTATACAATCATTTAAATGTTCAATGACTACATTTTTAATTACTTATTATTCCATTGATTATATTCTAAATAAATCAAAATATTTCATCTTTATATGAATATCATGTTTTTTTATACCAACACTTGATGGGTTTTCACCTAAATAAAAAACATTGAGTGGTTATGGAAAATATTAACATAAATATATACCCATAATCTATAAATTTTAAATAGAATATTATGTATTATATTGATTTAAATGTATTTATTTTGATTGTAACATGAGTACATTAGATTAAAAATAATTTTGCTTAGGTTTTCCATGTTATGATTATTCATCGAATTTTGAATTGTTTTCTTAATAAATTCCATTTTATAATTATATTAATCCAATTCTATTTCAATGATTTTTTATTGATGGGTTGAATGAATCCCATTTTAATTCAATAGGTTCATTATGATAAAATTAATTTTTATTTATTATGGAATATTTAAATATAAAAAATTATTTATAACATCCAATATCACCCTCCATTTCATTACATAGTAGTTTATATCTCATGAGATATATATTCATGGTTATATTATTTGTTTCTTATAAACATCGGAACAAATGTAATGGATAATAAATGTTCTATTTTTTATATATTCCATTCCACTTGTTCTGAAAGATGTTTCGTAGTTTAATTTTTATTTTCATCACTATATTATTCTTCCATGGATCGTGTTCGTTGAAACTTGTTTGCACCCTCCTATTATTAATGCCTTATATTATTCCATGTAATATTCCTTGATTAATGATCTACATTTTTCTTTTTCTAATTTTTTATGTGTCTTGATTAATCATATATGGTAATATTACTTATTATATTTGTTTGTTCACATATATGTTTACACATACTATGAATTTAACCTCAAACCATTAATATTTTTATATTTACAAATGGCATGGATTTGGATAATTTATATGATTTTTCTAAAATGGTATCTTATGAGAAAAAATTATAACTTTTGATGATGAATTTTTATGGATTAAAAAGATGATCTCAATGTTACAATAATAATGATTATTTAGTATAAAGACATATGTTTTTTATGTTTTCTTTTTAATTAATTGTATTTGTAATATATAATAGAAATGGAATATGTATAAATTGAAATTCAATATTTCCTTTTAGTGATGTAATTAATATATTTTTAGGTGAATGACATCCTAGAATATCTTAATGAATCTCATTTATGACATTAATGGACGATTTTTCAGTGATTAGAGATTGGTCTAATGGTTTCATTTGAGATTCAATTTATTTCTAATCCAAGAATATTGGGGTTCATTAAATATTGAACCTAGTACTACTGAAGGATACATCTTATATCATACTTTTTTTGGTGTCATTTTATATTTATATTTTATATCATTCCACTCATAAATAGTATGATGTTAAAAAAATTATTTTTGGGGATGTGACTAAAGAGGGAAGGTTCTAGTGGATTATATTTCTATTTTTATCATTTTTAGGTTATTACATTCATATTTAATTCTATAAATCTTTAATTATTTTTCATGGAATATATAATATTAACATTAATAATAAAAAATTAAGGAATCAATTGATCATCATTAATATATATTGATAACTATATAATCTAGGATGAATATATTTAAATTAGGTATTGATATTACTATGTAATTCATAACCATATATAATACACCATATAAAAATGGGGGATTTGGTTTCAAATAATGGATACAAAATCTAACGATCCCCTTAGTTTCAACTCTATCAAAAAATAAGGTTAATAAATTTCATTCCTGATATTAATAGTTCTAAAAATAAAAAAACAAACTAAAAACGAAATAATCTCACATTGGTATATATCATAATTTTTATTTTCACTCTCAAACTATAACATAATAATCACTATAATTCCCCTAATAATACATAAATTGTATCTTGGGTTTGACTGCTAGCATTCCATTTACAGTATTCATTATGTGTTTGGCATTTTATTTATGTAACTATAAATTTATAAAATTGATAATACCAATTATAATTTATGAATCCCTTATAGTTAATCAATGATACATCGAAGGATCCTAGTAATATAAACATATATCGTCATTTCACCATTGAAATGATCCCTAATGACTACTTTCTGTATATCAAAACTCATTCCCTCAAAAAGACCATGGGAATTTATCACTTCAATTAATCAAGTGTTTATATGGATTTAACTATTCGGAAAACCTTCTCTAACTAATGAAAATGATATATATGACATTGATAACCACAATAGTGTGAAAAAAATAATTTTAAACCATATAAAACACAATACAATTTGTATGGGATATATCATCAATTTTCCCGACAACACTCAATCCCTTATGATTCATTAAATCTATTTGTTTGGGTCTTACATTAATTTTGATAAAAAAATTCAGTCAATAACATATCAATATAAAACAATAATCATAAAAAAAGTAACTCATATGATTATAAAAAACATTACAAAAATTGTGAAATTATTTTTAAAATTCTTCAGGACTTGTAATTTTTGTTTTTTTATGACTAAAATAATAATTCAAAACATACCTAAACTAAAAAATTTAATTAAAACCATTAATCTTCAACAAGAAGTAATTCTATAACCACATTATTTTTTATTTAAAAAACATATATATCTATGAACTGGAATTCGCTTCATTTAATTTCAAAGAACACTACATCGAATTTTCAAAACCTACATCCACCACATTAAACCAATGTTTATAATCTTAAATCCCACAAATAATAATCTATTAATCATCAATATATTGTTATTTTATCAAAGATCCCAATTATATATACATACTACAGATAATTAAATGTATCGATGGGAGCTCAACACAAAAGTCTCATCGTAGATTAGTGGTTGTTGAGGATTTGGATGAAAGGTTATTCAAAACATGTTCCAACCTAGAGAAATTATTTTAATATTATTATAAACTATAAACATGGTATAATAATAATTTTTTAGGAAATGTAGGTAAATCATTCTCTTTAGTATCATCCTTAATTTTACACAAAAACATGGATAAATATTGAATAACGCATAAAATTAGAAAAAGTCTTATATATAAAAATATAAATTTAAATAATCTAAGAATAACGAGTTGAGAAACTGAGTTTTCCCTGGATATACTCAAGGCATGTTTCATAAAAAAATAAAAAGAAAAATTTTTAGGGTATCAAATAATATTTGATGATAATTATTTCTCCTAATAAATTATTAGATTTAAGAGTAATTCACCCAGAAGACTATAATGACCACTATATTTAATTGATATTCATAAACAATGAATGATAATTTATATAGGAATAAAAATTATCCGAAAAAATTAAAAAAGATAAATAAATTGAATAATATTAATTATATAATAAAACCACATAGGAGATTTTTAACATCATTATATGGATAACTGATTTGGATGATACCTCCATAAAACAACATAACACAAAACAAAATAAAATACATGACCCATTTTCTATGTAAAATAAAACACCAAAATTTATCCTTAAAACCACTGCTATCCATGAGAAATAATTATCAAAATGTGACCTAGTATAAAAATATTGTCTATCAATTCCATATGTCACAAGTAGGGTATTACCATAACTAATTAATAATAATTCACAATTTGTTACATGCTTTTCATTTTTCAATTTATATAACATAATTTTGTAAAATTCAAATAAAAATAATTTATATTTTTCTAATAAATACTAACCATGAGATTTTGTATAAAATAGTCCTAAAAAAACAAAACATACTTCATAGAATAATATTTATAATATTATATAAAGTCATGTTCAAACCATTTTAGAACCACACCAAAGTAATTTCTAGAAAAAAATAATTAAAAACCCCATGTTTAAGGGAAATGACTCAATAAGAGATATGATATAAACAAAATAAATAGAAATAATGAAAAATTATGAAACAAATAGAATAAGTCACATGATAGTAACTATTGTAATAAAGTATTATTAAATAAAAATGAGTATCAAAATCATGGAACACTAGATACAACATAATCAAGGGTAGTTCCTCAAAATCCCTTCGAGAATCCCTTTACATTCTAAAGACTGCAGCATATATTTTATTGTTGTTCAATTATTATTTCTAAAACTAATTGGATTTCCAAACCTAGATTCAAAGATATCACACTCCTATGGCCAACAATACCATGTTGGTTGTAGTCTCTCTCATTGAGAAATGATAAAATTCTTCTATCACCCCACCCAAAAATTCCATGTATTCCAATAAATCAACAATAATATAAAGATATTTATAAAAAATAAATAATTATTATTAATTAACTAATCCTAAAAACATAACTAGATCACACCTCAATACCGCAACAAAGGTACAACAACTCTAAATCAATACCTTAAAACTGAACAAACAAAGAAAGAGAAAACATTATGGTGAATCTCATTTGAGAAAACATTATGAACCATTGTAACTAGACTTTTATTTATTCTATTTGTATAATTTCAAAACTACATTGAAAACTATTTCAAATTAAATGTTATTTGAAAAATTCTTTACCAGTTTAAACTGTACTTAATCTTCAATTTATTATAGTCCAATATAAAAATAAATTTTCATGAAAACATTGGAAAAATTACATCCACTATTAATTTATGGAAAAAAATAAATATAAAACACTACTCATATTGCAAACAAATCTAGAATATATCAATTTATTATGAATATTAATTTTCTACCAACATCATTATAAAAAATTATAGGGATTATAAATTAAACCACTCAATATTAAATATAATAGAAACTGAATCCATTCAATAACTAAATATCCTCTTAAAAATTATATTTAAATATTCAGATATTTAAAACATAATTTGGATAAGAAAATCACATAAGAAAAGTAATTATGATATTTTAACAAGCACCTAACACACACACACACACCAAAATTCAATCCTTGGGGAAAATATATAAAAATACGAATATAAATTGTTATAAATCATCAAACCATTAAAATTTGAAGAAATAATTATTTTAAAATCCTAAAATACATATAGAGTAATTAAATGGTAAATACATTAAAACACATAACTGAAACCATATGTTGACGGAATGAAACCTCGGATTATTATAGGAGGAAAACCCAATACACAATCAACATAACATATGATAAAAATCCAAAAAATAGTTCCAAAAGAAACCCATTATAAACATCATCGAAGAAGACACCAGGACATAGTATGTTGACAAAATAATAATTAAATGGAAAATAGAAGAAGAAATAGAACTAGAAACAGAGATTTTTTTTTGAAATTGAAATAAATTGGTGAGAATGAATGTTAAAGAAACCTAGAGTCTCTTTCCATTTAAAAATTGAAAAAAAATTGTTATAAAGAAACAATAATTTTTTAAATGTGGGAGGGAATTTTGGGGAAAATAAATTTTCAGAAATTTGTTTGACTATCATGGTTTCAAAAACATTGAGATAAACATGAAAATACCCTTCACTAAAAGTTTCATGTTCCCATATGTTTTCATTATGGAATATCCTAACCATTTGAAATATATAAAATAGTAAATTTATATTTAACTCTCAATACCATTGTGTAAAAACACACACTTGTTTTCACCATACCATCTGAAACACACACAAACTAATCATGGTCATACAAAATGATATCAACCAATTTTTTGTGATGTTATTGGGAATTTATATTATAGTTTTTTCATAGTAAAACATTAATTAATGGATACATAAATAAGGTTCACCTTCTTGGTATTATCATGGTGGGTAAAATCTAAAAGACTATCCATATTCCTGTTACCAAAACTACATAACTATGTTTTTAAAAAATGATACTATGCAAATTAAGACAAGATCATTCTTAAATAAATAAAATTGAATATTGTGAAAATAAATGGCCAGGGTGTGATGTGTTTTTGTTCAAAAGAATAAACTTTTCTATAGTTCACATCATACATTATCTAACAAAAATGCATGATAAAATATCAAAATGTAATTATCAAATTTAATAGGAATAGAAAATGATTGTTCTTTTCTATAGGAATTATATTAGGGATTTCACATGAACTATGGTACCCATATAGGGTTTGAGAAAAAATACCACTATAAGACCATCATTATTTCCTATATTTTATTATATTTCATTCTAGTAAATAAATTTCAATATATTACATGTTATTTAAATTCATCCTAGTACTATAACATAACTATAGATTTATAGAAACCAAAATAGATACAATTAGTAATGTAGAAAATTTTATAATTGGTACAAACAAGATAAATATAATTGAAAAGTGGGAAATCAATTATAAAAAAAATTAACATTACTAGAATTTTATTTTTCTGTATTTCACAATCCCTATTAAATATCACTCTCATTTGGAACACTATGAAAAAAAATATAAATATCGATGATGTTTTGTAATAAATTCTACCACCATGAAATTATAGTTCATCAAAAGGATGTAATAATTATTAATAATATAAATTCAGTTATTTAAATTATTAATATATAAAATTAACATTATATTAATTATATTAATAATCAAAAATCATGTCCATTTGAACTCCCTTAAATGAGTATACTGAAACATGATTATTTATCATCATATAATTTTAATTATATATTCAATGTGGAAATTTCATTTTAATATGACGACATGAATACATATACCATATATATTATATAACATGTATAAAACTAGACTAATAAAATTGACCATTGTCATTACATCCATTCATTTTTGAAGCATTAAATTGAATAAACGTATCATAACAAATTGAAGAAAGAAATATATTAAATGTGTAAGTCATGATAATTAATAATTATAAAAGATTAATTATGATGATATAAACATAAATATTCTTTCATAAAAGTAAATAATAATTGTAATTTAATTATTAGTGATTTCAGAGAACATATGAGCGTATCCATGAATAAAGGTATTTGTTTCTATTCCATGTCCTCATTCTATCGATGAATTATTTCTCAGTTCACTTTTCTAAATTTTACATATTGTTACCAATGACTGGAAAAAATTCCATAATAAAATTCCTATATTTTATTTATTATTTTATTATTAACTATCTTGTTGATATAAATGGTCTCTCTCATAATATTCCCCTTTCTTTTGATTGGGGTTTTTCTTAATTTCACATTTTTCTTCGATGTCTATAGAGATTACCTCATGGTATTATTTTATATATTTATCACATGTTTTGTTGAAATGTCTATATAAATTATATTATATATCTCATAAGGAAAAAATATATTAACATTCAGTTTCATAGATATTTTAAAATAATATAATAAAAATAATTTGACTGTGAAATATGGGAAATTTTTAGTATAAATATTTTAAAAAATATAATTGTTGTCTTTGTATCCATGTTTCTCCAAGAAGATTCTTATGTGACATTATGAATTTTCCCATTTATCATTTTTTTTCATAAAATTATTTTTATAAAATATTAAGGGATGGTGGATATGAGGAATTATTAATCCCATTCATGCATCGTTTATTTTTTTAGATAAAATAGTTTAGTTATTCAGTGTATTTTATTCTATTTTGTATGATATAACTATCAAAGAATTTATAACATAATAATGATGTTAAGATTTATACATTCCTTCACCATGATTTTTTTAAATTTAAATTAATAATGTTATTTATTTCAATTGTGTACTATACATTGATATATTATTCCTGGAATATATGTTAATAATTTTTATTTAATTAATTATTCAGAATAATTGTTGTTTGTATTATTGATAATTTTATTCGATACACCTTACTAAGAGTTTATGTTATATATTTCAATTTCCTCCATTACACATGGAAACCATGAGTATTTTAATATATGGTTTTAGAATAGAAAAATAAGAAGTTTAAATTATTCATGTGTTTTAATTTTTTTTAGATTTTAATGTTTTAATTATGGTTTTAAATAAACTCTAATTCAAATTAAACACTGTATTCATTTTTTATGATCTATGTATCCGGTTTGTCATAATATTTAACTCCTAGATATTGGTTATGATAATATGGTTCTTTTTATTTAATAATGTTCAATTATAAAATTCAAAAATAGATTTAGAGTATCATAAATCAATAATAACACATTATGAAATAAGTATTAGAAAATTATACAGCATTTTCAGCATTGGTTACAATAGTTTGTATCCATTTTTAATAAATATATATTATTTATATATTTATATGTATAATTCATTATTCTATTCATAATCAATGTAGTATACATTATTGATTAGAAAATTTAACTTAATGGAATGAATAAAACCTCTTTAATCACCCATAGTAAATGTTGGGAATACCTATAAAATAATCAAACAAAGAGGTTGTTGGAGATGCATGAAATATAATAATATTTTGGATGTTAAAATGGTTTCTGATCAATAATAATTTTCTTATTGAAAAAACTATTCTCCCTTAATAAGGTGCAATGAAGTTGGATAGTTATAAAAAAATAAAAAAAATATTCAATGTAATATGAAATCTATTAGTGGTATAATAATGTATTATGTCTCTAATAAAGGTAATCCATTATATGTAATATAGTAAAAATAATATTGTTATCATGGATATATATCATGCATGGGATTACGTCTATTAATTTTTCTCTTTGTATAGAAACACAAAGTATGAAGAATAAAATGACGGTATGATGGGAAAATATTTTATGGATTTATATCATCAAAAACTGTTTCCTAGTGATGAAAGATATTATTGGAAAAAGGAATTATTTTTATAATAATGTATGATCAAACATTTACTAAGTTTAAGGAAAACCT
Organism: Viscum album; assembly: GCA_963277665.1. Classification (NCBI taxonomy): domain Eukaryota; kingdom Viridiplantae; phylum Streptophyta; class Magnoliopsida; order Santalales; family Viscaceae; genus Viscum; species Viscum album. The sequence goes on from OY728160.1 coordinate 574,442,941, forward strand.
AACGTGGATGTAAATACATGTTTTTGATAATTCACATAATTTACAATGAAATATTGATCACTACTTTTATACACTACTTCCAATCATTTATTTACAATAGTCTCCCCTACATTTTATTCAAATGAGTAGATAATGAAATTTTCTATCAAGAATTTGAAACAAATATTTTCATATTATACTTTATAATGATTATATATAAATATTAGGATAGTTTATCATCATTGATAATAATATTATTAAAAGTTAATGAAAAGAAAGTAAGAAGTTCCAATGATAATATATATGTGGGGAACCACCCTAGAGACTTCCTGAATGGATTAAGAGTTTTTCATTAGTGTGGAAATTACTATCATAGGGAACATGAATGTAAATACTATAGAGAGTTTTCTAATGATCAGTACTTGATTATCATATATTAGGGGCAATATTTTAATAATTATCCCATCTATCAAGGAATATAACTCAGAATACAATTATAAATCAAGGTCTGGTTTATGAAATTACAAATGAAAAAGTTTTGGTGTAAAATAATATGATGGAATGTTATTTGAGCCTAGGATAAATATTAGAAATTTTTTTATTTCATTCTGTATATATTCAATCATTTAAATATTTTAAAATTTTGACGAACAAAAAATTATCACTTAATATATTAAGGTACGAGTTTTAAGTCAAAAATTATAGTTGTAATATTATCAGGAAAAAAATATTTATTTTTTAATTCAAGGATGTAGTATATTTTAAAAAAATATTCTAATACACCATTTAGCTATTAAAAATTTATTGGGATGGATTGTATTACACTATATAATTTAAATATTCTTTCAATGAGAAATATATTACAATTTTTATGATAGCAATGAATTGTTATCTTTTAACGTAGGGACTTCAATTCTGAAATCATAGTATAAACTACCATTTATATATCTTCATTAATAAATTATTAACAGAGAAAATGGTAAAATGAAATCTAAGAATGATTTGGACATCAATTAAATTGGAGAAGTACTAGTTGTGTATGATTATAATGGTGAATTTCTGATGGAATTTACATGATTTGAACTATATCAATAAGTTGACTAATCTATTAATTTAATAAATAATTTGAATCATAAATCTATGACACCCGATCAAATGGATCCATATAAATTATAGTATTTAAATAATCATCAGTAAGAGTTTAAAAAAATTAATTCACACTTCCTACCATATCACATACCGTAGCGTATTTTTTATTATAATGGTGAAGCATGTGTTTTGTGAGATTTTGAAATAACTATAAATAAATCAATATCATTACTATTAAAGAACTGATAACACTTCTTCTACTATTATGTTGTATTTGATCAATTTTAATTGGGAGCATACTTCTCAAAAACTGATCTTTGTTAAGACTATGACCAATTAATAGATATGGAGGATTGTATAAAAATATAAATTTTTATACTAGTTATAAGAATTATGAGTACATTGTAATGAATTGAGGATTTAAAAATTCACCATCATTGTATAAGGATATGATTAATATAGTATTCAACGAATATATTCAGATAATTATTATATTTTTAACTCATGAAACATTGTATACTTAAGGTGAAATGAAGTTCATGGAATTTTTTTGGCAGTCATATATACAGAAAGATTGAAATAATAAGCGTAATTAAATTACTCTTACAATGATATTAAAAATATTATTTCTTGTTTGTGTTTCTCATAAGATGGAATTTTTATCGACCCTTTAAAGGACATGGTTGTTAATGAATTTCCTTCACCACTGAATATTACTAAAAATATATATTATTCTATGTTTATGTGGTCATTATCTCTGATTTCTTAAAAATATTAATTTTTTGGATAACCTGAAAAATAAATTTACACATGAAAGTTTAATATTCACATTGTCAAGAAATTATTATATTTTTTAATTACTACTAAAGTGGCCTATAATTATTCCAAAAAAACATTTAATAGTGGAGAAGGATGGATTTATTTTATATAGTGTCATAGAAAAAAATTATTTGGGAAGTCTCCTTATGATAAATGATATTTTTTTATTTTATAATCAAATTAATTACCAAATAAAATAATTATCCAAATCCTAAATTTCAGTTTGAGACATTCATATTTTTTAAATATATGACTAAAATATATATATGTTGATACTTGTGAAAAATGTCTGTAGGAAGTAAATGTTTAAATTACAAATTAACATAGATATATATCAACATGAAGAATGGAAAAAGATTATAACATATCAACAACTAATATTATTCATTAAAATACCTCCCTAAAAAGGGAAATGAAGTATCATATTCCTTGAAAATGATGGTTCGTGGAGTTCTATCCAAATAAGAATAGACAAGGATATATTAATCATGGATTTAGTATAGATTTAAATAAATTTTATTATATTAGGTAAAAATCAATAATTTTACAAAATAAAGGAATACCTTCCATAATTTTATTATATAGTGATGCATTTATAAAAAAATGTTTATAAAAAGGATGTTAATGCTATAGAATATTGAAAATTTAGAGAATTCCACAATGAAAATGATGTTTTAAAATTTTTAATAGTGAGGTATTTCACAATTTGTAAAAAATAATAAAGGAAATTATTAGATAAATCAGGATGAATAAAATTTTTATTAAACCTTGGAAACATCAACATGTATACAGATTTAGGAGGAAATTTCTTCTACGAAACCCTATAGAATGACATTTTGGACAAATGATTAATATTCTTTGTATACCCACATGTAAAAGCTAATCGAAAAACACTATAAGTTTTCATAAATATACGATTTATACTAACATCGGGGAGGGACAGTCTGTGATGGACATTTTTGTTAGACATCATATGAAATCTATAAAGAATTATGTAATATGGGATACCACAGATCACATTACAATGTATTCTAATTTCATAGAAATATGGGAGGATCTACCACTTAGGAATAATCAATATAAATATATTAAGGTTGTTTTGGGGCTTTATGGTAAAAATATATCCATTATATCTTATCATGAACATCATTTAACATCAATGTTTTACTAGTTTCCATAGAATCATTTGAGTAGTGATTTATATTTATGAACTACCTATAATCACTATACATATGGAAAATATGGAATATATATATGAATACAAGAGGATTGGTTGAGTTTGTAATAAAGAAACCTTGAATATATTGTTAAAAATAATTATTTTCCTCATAAAATGGAATGGAATGAATTTTTAATCAATAAAGACATGCATCGTGAGTCATGTATGTTGACTAAATCTATTATGAATATATTCACATATAAGTAAAATTCAGAATACATGGGATAAAAAAATTCAACAATTAAAATTTTAGTGGAAACCAATATATTAATATATGGATTCAAAAATTATTATAAGTGACAAAAACAAAAAAATTAATAATGAGACACTCTAACTACAAATGGAATGTTAAAACCCTTACACTCCACCATCCCCACAACACATCAATGTGATAATGGTTATTTAATTACTAAAAAAAGATTGGGATCCACTCCAAAAAAACTGATCAACAAATGAAAATAAGTTTACAGACATGGGGTAAAGAGGATGTGAGAATGATTATAATAGTGTTATTTCATCAATAAACAATTGTAATTACTTTATAGAACAATCTAGTTAAATATACACAAAAAAATACATTTTTAAGTACTAAATTTACGAATTAGAAAAAAAATATTGGTTAGCTTATATATATATTCTTCAACATCATAAATGAAACATGTTACTGAAATTAATTTTTTCAATTTATGAAATTAAATGAAGATAAGTTCCATGAAATATGACCACATCGAATTTTACAAATGTATTAGGGTTTTAGTTGTGTATGTACTAAAATTTATTATAATATCACATTATTTTGGCTCCCTATGGAGTACCATATTTACTATGGTAAAAATTTAGGGGAGTTCAATAAAATTTTTAGTTAAAAATTATATAATAATATCATTAAAAATATTGACATCCAAGGGAGTTACATGTTCTCTTTTGAATCATTTCATTAACGTTTAAAATAATATTTGGGTACTTCAGAAAAACAAGGTGGACTAACCAACATTTTTTTAATGAATCAAGTATCCAAATTATAGGAAATTAATAATATCAGAAGACATAACATAAACCATAAAAGTCCAGAATAAAAGTAAAATTAATAAAAATTATTTATTTTCTAATATTATATAATAATAATTTCATTTTAATTCATATCAACTAGACTAGGCATTTCATCAGTTATATTATGGAAAAAATTTATACAATTTTCTTGTAAATAATTATAAAAGAGTTTTCCTTTTAATTGAAATGTCATGTAAAATAAAGAAAATCAGAATCAGAATCTAATTAATGTAATCTATATAATTCCTAAAACATTTTATAATAGCTCATGTACTCATAGTTAAAATTTTAAAAATAATGATACGGGTTTATCAACCATTTTGTTTATATTACCAATATTAAAAGGTTTTTATCCATGTAATAAAACTCATTCTAATTTAATGAGAAAATAATGATAAATTAGAATCCCCAAAATAATACAAAAAACAATGTCAATTTATTATAAGCTTAAAGTCATTCTAGAGAGATATATGATGTGATTATAACCTCTTGAATTATATAATAAATTTTTAAATTCTAAATCCAACATCTAATAGAACAGTACCCATGATATTTTAGTGTTTTCAAATGAAAAAAAAATAAGAAAGATTTATATATCTAAATTGAAATGAAATATGGGAGGAAATTATGATGAAGATAACATGATGAAATGGATGAAAAACTAGGAAATCAAAATAATTTTGTACATTGAAGATTATTGGAAAATAAAAACCTATAATGTAGGGAAGTGTTAATCTCTACATAATAATCTATTAAAAAAATGAATAAATGAAGATGGTACCCAATTTAAATGGAAATTTTTTCATGAAAATATATCATTATTATTATAATAAAATTTTCCATCAATTTTCATATTAAAAACACCCAACACAATCTAACCATTCCCCATTTTATCCAAATAATTATTCAATTAAATAGTTTCTTAAAATTCTAAAGATAATATAATATAAACGAGTAATAATTACAATTAGTAACTAAAAATATACATGTTACATGAAATAAAAATATTTTATAGTTACAAACAGTAGAAATAATTTAATCAAAAATAAATAATTAGATAAAAAACTAAATAGCCAAAGATAAATGAATAACAAAATATCAAATAATTTTAACACATTTAATGAAATGACAAAATTATTTTAGGTCTTCATAAAAATAAAATATATGCATCGTAACATTTTATGGTCACTATTTCCGTGTATGTTAACTGGGAAAAATTAAAAAATTTCTAAGAAAATTAAAAACCATATTATTTCATGCATGAATTTTTATTAAAATTTATAAACATCAAAAAAATAAAAAAAAAATTGTTATTGATGTCTGTTACACATCATTTAAATGTTATATAGGACCAATACCAACCAATGGTATAATAATCATAAAATGGTTTTTAATGGGTTTACGGTGGTTATGTAGTGATCATTGGATTTGGAAAAACCATATTGGTTTGAGGATCAATATTTATAAAGGAAACATTTGTGGATAAATAATGAAAAATTAAAATGTAATGTGAATGTGGTATCAATAGGCTAATTATTTCCACCTCGTTACTAAATGGGGCATTATTGAATTCATTCACTAAATCCAAAATATAAGGTTTAATATCAATATGGTAGTATTCCAGCCATGAAAACCTATACATAATAAATATACCCCAAACTATCCAAAATGGTTCATATGCCTACTTTGAAATATTAATTGTTACATGGTTAGTAAGGTAGATTCACATTATGAAATTTTTACGGAAATCATTATTTGAAGAAAAATATTCTCTTATATAGCCTATAGAAAATTTACTTTATATAATGAATAGGATCATTCACATAAATCTTATCATGTGATATCTCATACATTCTATACATCAAAATTATAATCATTTATTTCAATATGAATAAAATTATAGAGGAAGGGAGTAATAAAGCAGTTCAGACCTATGGTGGTCTTATGTATTTAAGTACAAGGGCTTCTCTAATAAATATGGTAACCCCATTTAGTCTTGATGATTGTTAAAAACAAATAATTTATTTCTAAACCACCATAGAAGCAAGGTGATATGAAACCCTATTACCCTTAGTGTGCTTCTCCTGAATGTTACTTCAATGTAGGCCTCTACACGTAATAGTAATATAAGAAATGGACAATGGGACTGCACTTGTTCCATTTAGAGAGTTATAATGAATTATTAATTCAGTCTAAACATCTGTTACAATATTGTTTCTTTTCTAGCATTTATCAAACTAGGAAGTAAAGCCTTTCCTTTTGGATGATTTAACTTTCATTGACTGATCTAGGCTTTAAAATCCCGGATAAACATTCCAATGGTATCATAGACTACCCACCCCCAACAATTATGTCACGTAATATAGCTGAGACATCAGTTTTTAATTTTATTCCCTAATTTGGAGGAAGCCATCAAACCCTCTATCTCAAGGTGAAATGGAATATGGTTTGGTCAGGGGAATTTCTCACATGTAGTGGCCTTATGGTAGGGATTATATATATCATATTACATTAAATTATTCTTCTCTAAGAATATAATTTTATCAATTTCATTCAATTAATGAACCTTTTCATAAGTCATAAAAAAGAATCTATGTGGTAGTTGGTCATTAGGTAGCTGAAATTTCATCACATGAATGTGGTATCGTATGTCAATACTATCATAAAAGAAAATTAAAAAGTATCAAACATGTATTCATAACTATATAATCATATTGCAGGTTGTGATAACTATCACATGGATATAACTTCCTATTATTCAGGTATAAAGAGAGATATTTCAATACCCATTTATGAGCACATCACACAATCTCCCACTTACACTTGTATGTTGAAAGGACTTGGTGAGAAATTTTACTACCATTTTTGAATAAATCAAATATTTTTTTAAAATGGTCTATAAAATAAAAATAATTTTCCGGACAAATACTTTTTCTAAATATTAATCCTTATCCAGTGGCCTTGTTTTGTAACCATTTGTACTTTATTAGAGTTTGATATAAAATATTAAACAACCATTTTATTGAGTTAGAAAAATAAAATCCTCTAGAAATAATGAGTATCACTCAACCTACAAAGGGGTCTATTGTGACATCCATAAAACAAAATCACATCTCTATATGAATAATTACACCACCGGAAACATCACATTGATCCTATATATACCAATATAACCATTTGTACAAGGTATTCAGTAACTGATTTTATGTCACCACCGTTTCTAATTTATTAATCCTTTATTTAAACTTTTTAACAATGAAAAGTTTATAGGTGAATTTCGAGAGCATTTGGATAAATTTTGTAATGTTTCATGGCTTTACAATAGGTTCATGGTATGGTAAAACCTAACGATGCTTATAGAAACCCATTCACAATGATACATGAACTAAAGGGAAGAAACACAAGATATAGAAAATTTTCAAAAACAATGTGGAAGCCAAGAGGATATTGTGTTCTATTGGATATTGTGATTTGGGTTGGTTAGAACACAATTAGAAAAAATTGTGATACCAGAGTGTGAGCTTCAACACATGAGGAAATATATTTCCCAATGATAGTGCATTATTTCCAAACCAAGTCACTAGCAAGGCATGGGTTAAAATTGAGATCCTAATATTATGGATATTATGTGTTGTTACCTCTATTTACCATGTTTCCCTCTTATTCGGACCTATTTCAGTATATTCTCTTCTCTAAGGTAAAGAATGTTTCCCCCCATTCATTCAGAGGTTATCCAATAGATTCTATTAGGGATTTGAGGCTAGATTCTCATGGTAAGTCTTCAGTCTTGTTCATTATTTATTCTTTATCTTATATACTCTTATATATCTCTCTCTTTTTCATTGTTCCATGCTTATTTTATATGGATATAAGCTAATTGATTCCAAATAGGTTGATATTTGGTCTTTTAGATAAAAATGGAATATATCTAAGGTGATTTTATTTTGTTGTTTCCTGAATTAGTTGGATTTAATTATTCCATTTATTGGTTTAATTATAAAACCAAATGACTATGGATTAACACTCGACTCGTCATTTTAGAATATAAAAGATTTATTTCAAATTGATTATTTTTATTTTGTGAACACCGCATTGAATTTTAAATGTATTGATAATTGGAAACCCATTTGTGTGATATTTTTCTGAATCATGGAAATAGTGTGTGTATGTAAAAACAATTTTGTTACTGTTTTTAAAATGTTGATTGCAAAATTTTGATTTTCAAAAATTTTGTAAATGAATTAGTTATAATGTTATCCATAAAAGATATGGTTTTATTGAAATGAATTGGAATTGTTGATGGTTTTATATAAAATAACTGTTTTATAGGAATTATTGAAGTGATTGTGTTGTCATTGGTTTGGGATAATGGTTTTTTGTGTTCATGTGAATTCAGGGTGGAAAAGGGTATGTTTTTACCCATATCCTTAGTGGTGTGGATAAGGGTCATAGAACTCCCCCACCAAATTTTTCACTAGGTGACAGCTTAGTGAATGGATGAATTAGCAATCGAGTGTATAGGGGGGACCATGATATCATTAATGGCTAGATATGTGGATAAGTGAAATGGGATGGTTATGACAAAATATAATTTGTAAAATGATTTTAGAGAACTATTTTTTTTCTTTACATGGATGATTTTTTGTGTAAATTATTTTAATATAACTTGTTTATATTGGGGTATAATTTTTTTTATGATTTTTATTATATAAAATAATTTCATATTAATGTTTCTAAATTGTTATATACTAGTTTTTTTCGTAGGGATGTCATTGGGTAAAATCTACTGAGTCTTTTTAATCACCCATGCTTTGTAACTGTGGTGTTTTTTCAAATGTTGTTCATTGAGATAGGGAAAGGGTATTCATTTACACATATTTAGTAAATCATCCAGATACATAGGATATCTGGTGGATTTAGAGTATGAGTAATTATGTAGTGATATATTAGTGGTTTTTTATGTCTTTCTAGTTTTGATGTCTTCCCTGTATACTTTGATATTGTAGAAATCTTTTATGGAACATGGAATTTTTTAGTTTATGATATAAGTAAAATATTTTAGTTGAATTTATTTTTTAATTCATCAAAGATAATTTATTTTGTCATGAATTATTTGGGTTTCTACTATATTCATTATGTGAAAATCATCCCTCAAATGTATTGAAGCCCATCAACATTAATTTCCAACCTTTTACATATCAGGGATGCTGCTTAAGGCAATTTATTGTTGTATTTACTTATAAATACAATGAGAATGGTAAGCGTGTTACAAGTTTTATATTCATGGTACATCCATTCATGAATATGTTGTATAATTCGTTGATGGTAGTTCACTTAGTATGGGTTTCAGGTATAAGAGTTGAATTCATTCTGGTCTTTTCATTGTTTTGGAATCATAAAAAAGAGTATGATTTTCATAACATGAAATATAGATCATAAAAAGGTATATATAAACCTTTTATTCATCACATCATTTTAACATGGAGTTGGGTATATTAGTGTTTTTTAGAAACTAATAGGAATTGAAATCTCATTTTCTGGGGTTTAGACAATGATATGATAATGATATGAATTAGAAAAATGTGTTCCTAGAAGGACTTCATAATTCATTTTTATTAATGATACATGATTTGGTTAAATTTGTTTATTTTTTAAAATTGATGAAATTATTTTCAAATGAATTATTTTTATAAGATAATTCATGTGGTTTTTTTCCAAGACTTTTTATTCAAAATAAAGTTGTTTTTTTAAAAAAAAGGGTCAAATGTGGAAAATATTGATTTTAGAATTTAAATTTGTCATAGTTGATGTGAAAAAATATGAAATATTAATCCTTAACTTGATAGAGAGTGACACTTATGGTTATTTATATAAGAATAGAATATGTAACTAGTTAGGCATCATATAAAGAAACTGAGAAAAAGTTATAAAGAATGTTTTTTCACCTGAACAATAGGTGAACCAACAATTGGTTAAGAGTATTGTGAAATCATTTCAATCGGGGGACAATGGAAAAAAGATGAATGAGGAAGGATAAGTGGATTAATCAATAAAATTTATAAATTATAATCCACTATTTGTTTGGGGTGATTCTAAACTTGAGAAAGAAGAGGTATTGTTGAACATGATGAATTGTATCTTCTATTTCATTGGCACACCATCATAGCTTAAATTCAAACTGGAAATGAATATTTTAGAGGATAATTATTTTTATGTTAATGTGGATCGAGGTCTAGGATGAGAGGATTTTGAATAATATTTCAAGAAACATTTCTATCCTAAGAGATTCAATTATTAGTAAACTATGAACTAATTCATCCTGAAGCATTAAAATATTTCTACCATAGAGTACATTATTAAATTCTTCATTTTTATGTGATACACAACCAAGTCCACTACTGGTGAATCCTTGAAGGAACACAAATTTTATCTGGGGCTCAAACAAGAGATTAACTCAAGGATTGTTTTGATATGAACAATGGACTATAAAGATTTGGTCAATAGGATAATGCGGATGAAAGGGACATATCAAAATCAATGGGAGGAGGAAGCATGTAGATACCCATAGAAAAGGGTGGAAACTCTAATGTTGAAGGAATGAGGAAAAGGGAAACCCTATTTCCATGGTTGGAGTGTGCATTAGAGTTAATAGGCCAGATTTATAATTCTACTACTAAAAATAAATATCAATCCTATACTTTTTATGTGGTTTGTTTGACAACATGAAGTGATAATGTACAAGAACCACTGAGAGAATTAGATAATTAAATAAAATGGAGAATAATTAGTGTTATATTCATAGTTCTCCACATTTAGGTTCTCATGAAACCTATTAGGTAACACATGTGTCCTATACTTGTATGGGGAGAGGGAAGAAGAATCAATATCATCAATAAAACAAATTAATCCATGGTGTTTTAATGAATATCATGAATCCTCAGGCAGTGCAATCTCATGAGGTTAATAAGAAGGACATGTAGTGATGAGGCAATTATATGGAGATGAGAAGGTGATTATGGATGATCAGGCTAGACTACCTATGGTGATTGGTATGATTTTTTTAAATTCTACCCTTATTGAAGATTTTTTTGAAACATGAGAACCTCATTGATATATTGATTCTCGTATTGTCGATTTGATGAGTTAAATATTTCATACGATTACATCAATGATGACACCTCAAAACCATCTTGTTCAAAGAGAATCACAAAATATTGTGTGTATAACATGTTCTATAACATCCGATGGATCTGAACTAATATGTGGCATGTCTATGTGGGAGATTGATGTATATAATATAATCCAGTGTATGGATTGGTTAACAACAATAAAGTCTCTCATTAACAGTTATACTAGAATGGTTAGTTTCATGATGTATGATGTTATCGAGAATATATTTAAAGGATAATGGAATAAAAAGGCATTTGAAATATACATCTTAGAACCAAAAGTCAGAATAATCTCTTTATAGTTGGGGATGGTTACCTTTTCATCGATGGATGTGACTGAGGATGGAAGTTTTCTTGTAGTTTGCATGAGCTTACAGATGTGTTTCCCAGCATTTTTTCATAGTTTATAGTGATGATCGATTTTGATTATATAATTTATCTCCTTATTGAGACTATTATTATTTCCCTTCCATATTATCAAATGTTACCAATATAATTAATGGATATGGCAGTGGAGTTGTAATACTAAGAAGGAAAAAGTTTCATTTATCTTAGTACATCTCCGTGGGTTGCACCAGCCTTGTTTGTTAAAATGTGGATCGAAATATAGAAATTGTTGTAGGTTATTGTAAATACAACCAATTAAAGATAAAGAATACTTATTGGCATCGATGAATATATGATCATTTCGATCAATTGAGGTGATATCGGTGGTTTTAAAATGAGTGAATTTTTATCCGGATATCACTAATTGTGAGTTTAGATGGAGGATATTCCAATGAATGATTTTAGAAGACAATTTATCCAATATGAATATGTAGAAATTCCTTTCAGTCTAATGAATTGACCCACGGTATTTATGGAATTGATGAATCATATATTTCAAAGGTATCATTATACGTTTCTAGTGGAGTTTGTGGATGAAATATTGGTGTATTAAAGTGCAATGGTTGGGAATGAAAAAAAACTTTTCTATAGTGTTAGGAAACTTGATGTATCGTCGCTCACATACAAAATTATCAAAGTTCATTTTTTTGGATACAATATATATTATTTATTGGTCATTTAATTTCTAAATGTTTTGTTTTAGTGGATTTATAGAAGATAGAGGTTGTGATATCTTGGAATTCTTCAAATAATGTATTTGATAAAATATTTCTTCAAGGTCTAGTAGGTTATTGTGGAATCATTGATCATGTTTTTTCATGAATAGTTTCACATATTATATCTTTGAAAAATAATAATATTCCAATATAGTGTAATTAATAATAACAGAAATATTTTCATGAGAATAATATTCAATTTAAATTACCACCAATCAGGATTATCCAAAAATTCAGACAAGGTTACATGGTTTATTGGGATGCATCAGCTGTAGGTTTGGGATGTTTTCTCCTCAAAATAGATAATTTTGCGGCTTATATTTCATGGTAGTTATGATTTCATGATAAGAAAAACCAAACACATGATTTGGATTTATTTTTTACAGTCCATGATTTTATGACACTCTTTTATTATTTATTTTGTTGGAAATTTAATATATTCATATCTTATAAGAGCATCAAACATATTTTTTCACGATGGGATAAAAATCTATGGTAAAAAATGGGCATAGTATCTCCATATGATTAGCTATCAATTGATGTATACACTTGTAAATGGAAATTCGGTGGCATATGTATTTACTAGAAATTCATAAGATCATTTGGAAAAATCATATTCAGATGAGTGGTAGTTGATATAAGTGTAATCCAACATGAACTGGGATAGTGAGGAATGAAGTTTTATTTTCTTCTAATCCCAGTTTCAATGGTTCTTGATTTGTTTAATATGTACAAAAACATATGTATTTTTGATTCATAATGTTTCATGATAAGTTCAAAACTCAACGGAGGGGATAACATTATGGGATGTAAGTTGGATGAGAGTTTGGTGATGTGGTTTTGAAGTTGGATGGTATTACCTATGACATTTCAGAAACAAGTTCTTCATGATCCTCATAATTTAAAATAGACTATTCAACCATGAATACAGATAATTTATAATTCTTTGAAACCACATTTTTAGTGGAGTAGCATGAAAAGTAATGTTTCTGAGTTTGTTTCAAGATGATTAAAATGTCAGTATGTTAAGGAAGAACATCAATGACTGGTGGGTATGTTTTTGTATTTACAAATCATTATTGCGAAATGGGAGAAGATATCTATGGATTTTGTAACAGGTATACTATGAATGGTTTAGAAACACGATGTTATATGGGTTATAGTGGATCAACTCACAATGTCTCCTTATTTCATCCCTATTCGTGAATCTCATTCGTTGGAGGATCTATAAAATAGCTATATCTGATAAATGGTAATGATGCATGACATACCCATTTTGATCATATCATCTAGATATCTAATTTTTTATCCCTTTTCTTGAGATCTTTATATAAATATATAAGGAATTAGTTTATAATTAGTATGGTGAATCATTTTCAAATGTATATCTAATCCAAAATGCTAATAAAAATTTTGAATCCAAGTTACGGGCCTATGTAATGTATTTTTGTAGCTCATGGGTATATCTCATACTATTAGTGGAGTTATATTACAATGGAAATTAATAGTCCTTGATACAAATGGAAAAATTTTAAGCATTTTATAGGCATCCATGTATTCTCCACTTTGTTGGGTGGAAATATTTGAGGCCTCATTGGTTTTGTCAAGCCTTGTCCAAGAAAATATGGGGAAAACTCAATTGATCATGTAATAGATGGGGACTGATGAAATTTGACAAAAATTATATATGAATCATCGTTGATATCCATTTTCATTCATCGTGAGGGATCAAATGTTCTTAAGGATTTATCTATGGCTTAGAAATTAACTTTTTGGAAAGCATGTTATGTTATATCATCATTTTTTGTCCCTTATGAGATACTAGAATGGGTTAGTAAAGTGATTTATCATTGGTTTTTACCACCATAGTTTAGTGCATTGCATAATTTCTTCCTTGTTTCTCTTTTAAAAATTTATCAGCTTGATATTGACTATGTGATTCGAAGGGATCATCTCGAACTAGAGATAGATGTTGGGTTGGTAAATATCATAGTATGTATTTTGTATAGAAATAATAATTTGTTATATGATAAATGAATCGATCTAGTATTTGATTTTTGGAAACAAAATCAGATATTGGAAGTCACAGTGGAACGTGAGAAGAAAATGCAAGAGTTGTGAATAGAACTATTTTAGAGCAATGATTTTCTTTTAAATTCCCATTATTTTATTACCAATGGTTGGGAGAATATAGCACCCATATTTTAAAGTATGAAAACATTATATTATTATTATGTATAAAAAGTATATTGGGGTGTTTAAGTGTGTTGGGGGAAATGATAGAGTGTTTTTGGTTTTCTCTACAGGCACATGGTTGGTTCACGGTTTGGGAAACCTATAAAACATCAATAGAAAACTATACATATTGATACATGGGCTAAAGGTAAGGCATAATGGATGCACAATTTTTTTCCAAACCATGAAAAAGATTATGATAAATAGTTATATTTTCTAGATAGTGAGATTTGGTAAGGGTGATGTGTAGTTTGGAAGCCATGTGAGACAACATTGAAAAAATTAGCCCTTGAGGCAATAGCATTTCATAGAGATTTGAAGCAATAATCTCGTGATAAGCCTTAATTTTTAGTCATTTATAGTGATTTTTATTAGATACTATTATCTTTATCTCTCTAATTTTCATAGATATATGTTCAATAACGTTTTATATAAGATATTTTATTCCAAATAAGTTGATATTTTTTAATTTCATGATAGGAGAAGAGATATGTGGTCGGTTTGTGGAGTTTAAGATAATTTTTGTTGGTGTTCTACATGACACTGATTATTTTCATAAAAAACCAGAGTTATGTAGCTTCACTCCCAAATCCCTTATTTTGAATATGAATTATTTATTTCATATTTATTATTTTTGGGTGAAATTTACGGTGATTTTTCTTTTTATTGATTTTTGGAAACCCTCTAGTGTAATGGTTTGTGGAAACATGAAAACTGGGCGGGTTTGTAGAAACTGCATTGGTTCATGGTTTTAAAATGTTTATTTTAAAATATTGATTGGATGGGTTTATCAAAATTAATTGGAATTGTTCAGTGTTTTCATTATAAGAATTTTTCTATAATAATGATTGTTATGGAATTGGTTTGACATTATGGTTGTGTAAGCTCATGTGAACTCGATATAGATTCATGTAAGGAGTCTCCCACATCATTAGAGGGATGGATAAGGTTCCAGTCACACCGCAATAAATATTTTTTCACTTGGTGACTACTTAATGTAAGGATGAATCACCACTCACTGGTATTGGGTGGTCCAGGTTCTACTGCATGGTTGGATATCATGATAAATTAAATGGGATGGTTAGAAATAATATTATTTCAAAATTTATATTAGATTATTATTTTGGTAACATTCCAAGGGACTTAATATAGGTTTTATATAATGGTTTCATTATAATTAGTTTATTCTGTGATATAAACTATTCAATAATATTATTGTCTAATTTTATTATATAAATGTTTCTAATAAGTTTTATCCATGTTTCATGAGTAGGGATGTCATTTAGGAAAATCTACTAAGTTTCATTACTCAACCATTCATTGGTAAATTAGTTCTTTTGAATATGTTTTTTATCAAGACATGATAAAATGTTAATTATCACACAGAATTAGTAGTATGTTATGAAACATAGTTTTTTTGGTGGATTTGGAGAATAGATCTTGATGGAACCTTGTAGGTATATTTTTCTTTTAGTGTTTTTGATTTATCCTTCTCCCACTTTGTAAAATGATATTGTAGATATCCATTGTGGCAGTTGGTTTTAGTTTTATTTTGATATAAATTAAAATTTTGACTTATACTTTATTGTTTCATGATTTATATAATTTTTATATTAATATGTCATGTTTGGGTTGTTGTATTATTCATTAAGTGAAAATCATCCCCCACATGTATTGAAGCCCTTCATCATTTATTTCCACCCTTTAGTGTATTGGGGATGTCTTTCAAGGCCAAGAAATGTTCTTATGCATTATTATTCCAATGAAAAGGGGAGGTAGGTTACAACAATATATAAAAAAATTCAAATCTATAATATTTTTTATAATAAATACTGGACTAACTAAAAAATACAAGCACAATTGATGAATCAATCATTTCCATTCATTTTATGGATTTTCACATCACTTGCACCATACCTATGTAGATGGACACAAAACATTTGACTCAAATTAAAATGTCCATAAATATCATATATCTAATTAAATCATGGTCTATATGTATTTTATTATTATATAAATGGACTAATATTGTATTTTTTGAGCTGACACTGATTAAATTATCAGTAACATTCCCAACCACCACTCTATTATATAAGATACAATAGATTATAAAATAAAAATTTAATAGGAATGTTCACTTGTTGGGAATCTCTACAACATCACGTGACAAGAATATATAATAACAAAATCACACACATAAGTATATTATTAATTTTATGAAATTCAATAAGATATATTAGTTGTTTGTTCCAAAACAGACTTCTACAGTTATTATCTCTTGAGTTAACTACTCATGTTAATATATTCATATAATCACAATAATAAAATAATATATGTAAATATTTTATTCGCCGAAACCCACAGTCATACTATTTTGGGACATTATAATTCCACTACCCATGTAAAGGAAATTATAGAACACATGAATGAATTATCAATAGTGATTTACATTATCTTAAATTCATGACTAATTATTCAACTATTAGTTCAATATCTAATGTATTATATATGAAGAGACTCTATAAAAATATATTGATTGTATTGAAACAATAGATTAGTCATTGGATTTTATACATTATCAACCCAATCATATTGGATTATTTCATCTATGTAAACATATAACCAATGTTTATACTCATTTTTAGACCCAAAAAAGAATAAGTAAAGTTTGTATCATTTGAAAGAGATTGGTATCTAATTATAATTATAGGATCGTACATGACATCATCTTGAGTGGATTATATCAGGTTGATTAAAAAACATTTAATAAATGAAAAATCATATGGAGGATGTATATGAAATTCAATCAAACCATTATAGCACTTTATAAGGAATTAGTCTTGTATTTTTTTCTACATATTAATGGTAAATACCATTTCTTGAATTATTGATTCTAAACCTCTTCTAAACATTTCTGTTGTATATAGAATATATTAGTCCTAGAATACTCCTTTATATTTTTATCAAGATATTAATTACCAGTATTTAGGGTACTTCACATATGTGATTTAGTGATCATAATTTACACAGTAAGGATATTGTTGACTGAGGAGTTGGGATTTTATTTTTGGTTAAATTAATATTAGTTAAATTCAATAACTGAAAAAAACAAGAGTATGAACAAACATATTATCTAAATAAGAATAAATTACATTTTTGATAAATATAAACCCATTAATAACTTCATAAAATGGGATATTCTAACTTGTAGATTCATTTTTTCAATTCATAAATTATATGTTTTAGCTTTTATATATCAACATGCTCACTTACACATTTAAAACCATAGAGCTATAATATTTATATATAAATATATATATTCCATTTATGGAAAGTAATTTAAAAATCCATTTAATATAATTCAAAAATAAAAGTTATAATATTTGGATGGAAATGTATTAATGTATTATAATATTACAACAAATAATGTAACTAAACAATCAGGGTTTTCTAATTAGAATTAACTCCTTATGAACCACAATTAAAAATATATATCAATCGGGATATTAAATAATCTTACTAAACCTTCATGGATTTTGTATATCACGAATCACTTCTTCCTATGTAAATATTTGCGGAATTGGATGAACCTACATCTCCAGAACACATATTTTTTGGTTTTGAACTTTTACATGTTTAACATTACACCCATTTTTTGGTCAAAATATAAAATCCATCAAAAAAATATACTAGTTTAGTAAACAAACTCATTATATTGGGAAGTATTAACTAAATAACATCCCATATTTCATGTTCATAACAGAATCATAATAATGTTCATGATGTGGGAATTAACTAGTAGTAATTTAATGATGATATAATTTCATTGTGACTTAAATATTTATAAATGTAATATTTTTAATTTTGTTATCGATATCTCATAAGGCCTCATTATGAGTTATTTTATAGAATGTAGTACAATGTAATTTTTTCTGTCTTTAGAGTATAACTCCAAAATTAAATCTGAATATGAAATTAACACATCATCTAACAAAGAATTTATAATTGTGCATGATTCCTCCAATTCAATGCACCATTACACTATCATCATTTAAGAGGAGTTGATTGTGGAATAATTCCACTTTTCTTATAATAGAAAAAGAATATGTACCCCAATTATTCACCAAAACTATCTAATCAGTGTATCATAACAATTTACCCCCATTAATTCTATACATTGTTCTAAAAATATAAAAAATTTATAAATATTCCATTATTATGTGTCATCGTAAACATGTGAGCATAAAAAAATATCACCAATAGAGGTAATTATGTACCTAAAACCAAAAAATTATTGACTCTTAAATGTTCCACACACATTGAAATTTATGAGATCCAGCCATCAATTGGTATATTTAGTTTTTATCCCAAATGGTTATTCAGTCACCTTTTTTGAGAGTGAAGATCCACATGTATCAAATGGTTTATAATCGAATGATCACAACTATTCGTACTTCAAAAGACTAGTTGATATTTTATTTTACAAGTCTCGGGGTAAAATACCAATGTTAGAGGGGATTAAAATACACTATTACATTCTTATTATGAATTTTCTAAACTGTATTATCCATTTCATGAATATGAACTAATTTTATCACACTGCAAATTAAATAAGGTAATTCATTATTATATATTGGAAAAACTATATTCTTAATAGTGAATAATATTCAAATATTTTCATATAAATAAAAAAATTATATATTCGTTTATGTTACCAATATTGTAAGATTAATGAAATTATATTTGTAATACCATTCATAAATTCTAAAAATATGTTCCAAAAAATTTTCTAATAACTATTTCTTCAAGTCTAACATAAATATATTATTCTTTCGTTTTCAATTACCATTTCTCTTTAAGTATCTATTTGAAAAAAAATGTTAGAAACACACAAGATAAGTAATACCCATGATTCATATATTGTGAAAGTTATCTATATAACATTCACAATTAGATTATTGGAATGTATCACTTTAAGGGAATTCCTCATCCTTAGGTTGCAATCCATGTTTATTTTATAGTTTATAATTTTATTAGATTTCTATATTATAATCATGAAGTATAGAAAAATTATAACATTGATATATGAGTGTTCATGTATCATGTTTTAAATCCATTAGTCAATGAATTTTACTGAAATATATCAAACTACAAATGATGACACTATATATCAGAATTGTTTTGTTAACAAATAACAAATTGTGTTATGGGTCACTTTATCATTTCTACAATTATTTAGATATTTTATTAGTAAAAATTTACAAACATGGTTGTTAGGATTCTTAAATAGATGAGTTGAAAACCCGTTAATAATCCAAAAAATGTATATTTTTATACCCATTCCATGGAAGAATAGATTTATTAGCATCACCAATAAAGTGAAACCTAAAGAAAAACATAGAATTTGATAATAATGTACAATATAAGGGAAACTTGTATTAGAATTACCATCAAATCATGAATATATAGAGTTATTCATAACCACTATTCTTGACAGTAGATAATCTAGGGAAACCACATTTTTGGAATAATCTACTCAGAATCGATATTTATTTCATTGATTTGAGGTTTAGGGCCATTATCCCTATCATTTTTAGTTAAATTAAAAAGTAAAAAAGAATAAATTTTTTACTATGAATATTTTCATTTCTATCATAAGTCTTCAACTTCGTGAAAAATAAATTGGAATAAACTAAAGAGGCCTTTAGATCAATAAACATCCTCAGATACTGGTTCACACCATGAAATACTACAGAATAGAAGTAACACAAGAAATATTATAAGTTAAAAGTGGGGAACCATTAGATTTGTTATAATTATGTAATAACTCAATACATTGATTATTTGTTCGATTCCCAAATTTAAATGTAATATTTATATAATTTGTATAAACTAGAAATGCATCACAGCCATATACTAATGTTTTCATTTTGAGATAGGAGAAAATATTAATTTAGTATAATCACTATGTGATGTATAAAATTTCATTAAATACATGATTAAATGATGAAAACGGGGAATGATAGTTAATTTTTGAGAACTAGGGATTGAATTTTAAAAATCAGAATTCATGGTGATATATAATTCAGTGTAGATAAAATTTCCATAGATTTTATATAATATGAATTATTTAAAGTAGTGTTCGTTAGAAAATTTTTAGTGTGATTTTTTTTTATTTTATTGAGTATTTATCATATGTATCAATTATAAAGAAGGATACAAGTTAATATTTCTAATATATTATTGATTAAATTTATTCAGTGATACTTGAGTCATGTTTTCATCACTAATTTTCTTGGTATCATGTTGAATTTATAAATTCACTATGTCAAATTTAACAGAAATAATTATTTTTTATTATCCCATTATCTTTTAACATAGTTTGGATAGACACTAATTTTATCCACTATATTGAATGCATGCCAGTTTTTATAAGATTAAAATTTCATGACCTTAATTCACTATCAACAATTACTATTTCTATTTTACCTAATATTTAATGAATTAAGTGAGTAGGATAGGAAATTCATGATTGAAATTGATGGTTTAAAGTAAAAAATGTTTTTGTGTGTTTAAATTGGATATTTGAGGGTCATAATTTCAATCATTTCATAACATTTCACTTCCTCCCATAGATAAGAAATGAGTAAAAGAGAGAAGTAAAATTTGCAAAAGAATGGGTAGTTTATTGGGTAGTCAAAATCCCAATTACCAAACCAATTATCTTAATATAAATATTATACTATATGTATATGGAGATCATCAGGGGATAATCGATGCATATGAGGAATTTCATATGAATAAATTCTGAAAAATGAAAAAAAATAACATATATAGAGAAA
The DNA here is from genome assembly GCA_963277665.1 of Viscum album. Lineage (NCBI taxonomy): Eukaryota > Viridiplantae > Streptophyta > Magnoliopsida > Santalales > Viscaceae > Viscum > Viscum album. The sequence continues at coordinate 574,464,446 of OY728160.1, forward strand.
GATGTGTTTGATTGATTTAACTCCACTTATAACATCACGAGCCTTGTCATCTATTTTTTAGATTTAGTGATTTCATATTTTTGAGTAACATTTTATTTGAGTAATTTTATTAACATCAAATGTACATTAGAGTTAAACCCTCCATTTGAGAATTATATTCATATAGACATCATTATCTATAACTATAAAGAACTATCCTTAAACATTACATAATCTTGAATTAAATGAATAATTCACATTGAGGATCTTTCCTGGTTTAGTGTTTTAGATAATTAGCACATAACTATTACATAACAACTTGAATATTACATGTAGACACTACTACCTAGAATCCATTTTTTCATAAAAAAACTCTAAAAAAGAAACATGTCCAGTAACATGTTTTTGATAGCATGAATTTTCCATGATCTCATCCTTGACCCTATTCATCATTATGTCCTGTGAAAAACATTTCAAAACATGGGATGAGCATAAAAATCTCAGTATGGGTTATAAAATAATGAAAAGAAACATTAGTCTATCAATAAATAAAAATCTATGAAACCATACTTTTCAGTCAAAACATACCTCATGAAATCATAAGATTTATGAATAATATGCACAAATTATAAACCATAAGTGTAATTTATAGGATTCATAACATACTTACATTGTAGTTACCACACCTACATATGGAGTCACATTTGGAATACCTGTCATAGTATATTCCCTAAATGTCTTAGGAGAAACATTAACGTTTACCTTCGTCACGTTACCCAATGCATTCGAGACATATCTCAGGCACATCGGCCAAAGTTTTATTATGGAACCATCCTTATATGTAAACAATGCCCAATAACCATAACATGTCCATAATAGATAACACAAGCATAAATGAAAGATAACATTTCCACTTCTCAATCACAATAAATCAAATCAATATATTGAAATAAACAATCCTCTATCAAATAATTTTCAAAACCATTTAAAATGTTTAATGAAGATATATTTGAATCAAAGTGTACCATACCAATTTGAAACTTATAAATAAATTATCATTTGAAAAAATTAATTTCCATATAAATGAATCCTTAAAATAATTTTTAAAACATGTACATTAATGATAATGATTTAGAATAATACATTTTTATAACGTTTAAAATGATATTTTAGTGAAAGAGTTTTTTACAAAATGAGAGACTCTTGAATAAAAATAATAGAGTAATTAAATTAAATCAAAACATTATAATATCATGAGAATAAAGGCAATCATGATATAATATGACAAACGATAGTATATACATCATATAAGAGTGAATTAGTGCATAACAACAATGAAGTCTCAATGGAATGTAAATTGAGATTAAATCCATCATAAAAACTTTATCCTTATTAGATTAAGGATAAATAAATTATATAATAATGTTTGAAAAATATAAATACACTTAATATTATTGGATATTCAGTGTAAATAATTCAGAGAATATTCACACATATTATTTTTAAGGCATAACCACTTACATGGATGTTTAACTCAATGAATGGAAATTGAGTTAAAATTACACTTATCAAGTTCATATCGATGACTTGAGAATTTATCAATGGATTGATTATTTGTATCCAAAGAATATCCTCACAAAGGGGAGTGGAAATTAAATCATAAATAAATAGTGATTCCACACATAATAATAGCATGACATAATTAATAATTAGAAGATTAACCCATGGAATAGAAATTGGTTTAAAAGGTTCCCTTATCGATTTGGTAACATACAAAACATACAAACCATGAAAAAAGGATCATAAAATGAAGATGTAAATACTAATAAATTGAAATATATTACCCAATGAATACAATCATGGTCAGTACATACACCACACAACAGGAAATAGTGGCAAATATAGCAGGAATCTCACAGGAATAAAAAATGAGAAGAAAATCCCCTTCAATGTTGTAATCAATCGAGTAGTATAAGAAAAATTTAATAACCACCAAATGATTCAAGTAATAACATGAATTTAAAGAGAATAATGATAATATATATCAAATGGTAGTACAAAATACACCATATGAAGTAAATAAGTGCTGAAAAATGGAAATCTCACGGAATTAAAAGTGAGATAAGAAACCTCTTACATCGTGTCGGGCATGACTCGTTTGTTCCATGTTCTTCCTAAATAACAAAATAAAGTTAATTTATACTTTCTTAAGAACATTTTCAGGTTTATTATTACATTTTTATTACTTATTACCATGTTATAAACATTATGTAATCATTTAAGTTAATAAGAGTTGTTTTGTCGATATTTGGTACTTGAGTCAAAAATGGACTTTGTATACTTACAAGTTGTTCACATAGTCAAACGTCCATTATATCTAGAGTTATATTCATGAATTAGATATAATATTTATCATATAAATCTAGTATATATAAGTATTTGAAATATTACATAACATTTGGATGTAAGAAATCAAATGCACCGTTCATTGAGACGGTAAGTCGTACGTACGAATGAACACTACTTTCGTTGCTATATCTTATTTTTAGGGAATTAAAACAGAATTATAATAGATATATTATAATTAAAATATAATATCATATATAATATCATTAAATCCATCCTTTATATGTCCCATATATGGCATTAACGAGTCATGTCACTTTGTGGGGGTGGCAGTCTGCACTTCCTCAAATGAAATTATTGCATTTACCCATAATGGAAACAATAAAGGAATGCTATAAAAGAAAAAATATATAAGAATAAAGAAAAAATAAACATAATATATATCGTATATAAATACAGTGTCATCTTAATGGCCACCATGAGAGGTGGTAGGAGATAATTGAACTATCATCATTTTATGAGGCATTAGTTTTCCGTCCATTGAAAATGTATGTTCGTTACCCATTAGAAGGAGGTGTGTGTAAGTGTAGTTAAAATACATATCATAAAAACATCCTAGAATATTTAATATACTTTAGTTGTTATAAAATAAAATAATTAAAATATTTTAGGTGTTGGAGAAGTAAAATAAAAGAAAATAATTTAAGAGAAATGGTTGCCTTTAATATGGGTAACGCCCTTTAGTTATAACCAAAACGACCACTTAAAGTTCCTTATGAAAAAGGTAAGTATTATACGTGGAAGAGGGGGATCTTGAGAGCTTATTTGGTCCTGAGATGGATGAGCCACGGGTCTTGAGAGGTGTAAGGATTGGGTTAGAAGTGATGGCTTTTCATAAGGGGGAGGGGGGCTCTTTAGGGAAGTGTGAAAATATTATGTTAGCATATAATGATATTTCGTTTCTAAAGGTACAAAACTAATTAAATTAAAATATATGATGACTAATGGTAGAAATAAAATCATAAAATAAGAATTGGATATGTTTTTTATTTTTATTTTAATATTTATAATATTATTTATTTAAATCATTTATTAATGAGATCAATACTGCATCATTTTTGTGTCTTATATAATTTTATTTTTTTTATGTATAAAAATTATAAAAAAATACCATTATGTAGGAAATATTCTTATCTTTCGAATGAATAATTATATTCTAAATAATAACTTATATAACTCCATGTAAAAATTAATTTACTAAAAGATATTTTTTTTGTCATTTTGGACTTTACTTTAAATTAATTAATCTAAAGTGTCAGTATCACTCCCATGTGGCTCCATGGGGTCCCAAAATCGACCAAAAAATGCCCATGGTCGTAAATAAATCAACCAATAAGGTTAGGAAAAGTGTTAAGGTAATTGTTTTATTATTATAATATTTTTTTTACCTTGATTTATCTTATTTACCATTAAATGCGGTAAATAAAAATTAAAAGATATTACTCACCAAATATTATTTTCATCATATTGAACTATATTTTACTTACAAAGAACAACCATGTTTGTCTGATTTTTTGAATTCACAACACAGAAGTAGTAAAGATTTATTTGAATGAAAAAGTAATTTTTTTAACTACTACTGAGTGGTTTCACTAATCATCAAAAATTGTTGTTTTTCAGAAAACTACCAAAACGTAAGCCTAAGCTATATTTGATATTACAAATTCAAAAATGATTTATATATTACCAAATTAAAAACATATATGTTTCATTAATTAATTTAAAATTAATTTCCGTTATCAAAACAAATACTGTGTTTTTAAGAAACAATGACTATCAAAAGATTGATACTTGATTGTGTCCAATTTCAAATTGAGATTAATTACAATGACCAAAATTGGATTAAATTGTAAAATACTAATATAATTACACTTTAAAACCAATTAAAAAGATAATATAACCATATAATTAAATTATATTAAAAGGCTCTTTTTAATTAAAATACAGTATTTTTACTATTCATAAAAATAAATTTTATCAGAATAATACAAATAATTTACACTATGTAAATTATGATGTCCCAATTAAAAAGAAGAATTTCATTTTGTCAAGTGGAACATTTTATTGTGAAAAAAAAACTAGATTTAAAGGGGGTTCACCATTAAAAGATGGTAAATCAACCTTTAAATGGAAATTATGTTTAAAATTAGATTCATTCACATTTTAAGCCTCTAAATTTTATTGGATAAATGTAAAAACATTTAACACACATATATAATAATTTTGTTGTTAGTTCTGTTCATTCCCACCATTACAACGGCTAGGTGTTAGCTACCATTTAAAATAATAATATTATATTATTAGTGTGCAACGTAAGATTTCAAATAAACCCACTGTTGTGTATTGGGTACGCCATCAAACATAGTGTCCCCTTTAAAGTAGAATATAGTTCACCAATATTAATAAATTTGAAAAAAAGTGTAATGTTATTTATTTACATGGGATGTTACATCCTTCCCCCCTTTTGGGAATTGCATCCTCTCAATTTTAAAACTGGGCTTGGAAACTTCATTGAAAGTACTACATTGGAAAATGAGTCAATAAAACTATTACTTTAAAAAAAACATGTACAAAGGTCACCGGATATAACACATACTAGGATTCCATGTAGGAAAAAATTGATAAGGAAGAGAAAATAATTTGTCAAGTTCTGATGGAGAGTGATAGAAAACATGATTATGATAAATTTAACCACCATAAAATCACAAACTTATGATGTGTTAAATGGTATTTGATTACCCTGTAAGAAATGTAAACCAACAATGATTTGGTTTTATGTTCCTTTTCATAACTTTTAAGAATTCATTTACTGCATTGAATAATAATACAAGGAAATATACATACCTTTAAGTAGAGTTTTATCCTTTAATAAGTTTCTACCAAAAACTAATCTTTTCTCGGAACAATGAGCATTCAAAAAGTCTTGGTCACATCAAAAGCACAAGAATCATCGTCTAGAGAATCACAAAATCCACAAAAGAATAACTATATATTTCCCTTGTATTTAAGCATCAAATAAATCCAAAATCATTAGTGTGAGATCAGATAATACCCAGAAAGGATAATATTTTACAAAAAATACTATTCTTAATCTCCAAAATTTGTCAAACAATACCCAAAGTTCACCAAAGACCATTCAATAATCAATTGTCCATAAAATTATTAAAATATATTCCAAACTACGATTTAAACCCAAATCTCATAAGGATTTAATTACATAGCCTTCTAAGATAAATCTACACATTTCTCTCTAAATAACATGAGTTATTCATAAAGTCTCATATTTGAAAAGTAATTAACCAAATCACATAATCTCTATGATAGGTTAATCATGTTCATAAATTAACAAGCCGTTATATGTCCATAATAAAAACATAGATTCTTCCAAATTTAAATTTCAACCATTATTACACAATTGAAATCCCCTACTATTCTATCATCCTTAGGCATATACTGATTCCTCTAGAGAGTGATCATTTTTCACAATAACCTTTATCACTTAATCAACAAATCATTTTCCTATACTATGTATAACTATTCGATAAAACATAATTTCTAAAAATCTACTTATTCTTGTTCTATAAAATAATTTTACTAAAATAATAAGTCATACTAACCAGGGACATAAAGTAATATAGTGGTAGGAGACGTTCCCCTGTCACCGTTTGGTTGTGGGTTCGATTCAGGCGTCCTTGCCGGATGAAATGGGTTGTCATCCATCCTACAGTTTTTCCCTTTTATAAAACACAAAAATATCCCTAACGTGTTTTAACCTCAATGGTTTCCTTATACCTCTCATTTACATCCAAATTCATTATAATATCAACATCTTAAATCTATAAGTCTTATATATATTGCCATTTTTTTAATTTCACCACCATATGATAAAATAAAAAAATCCCCAAAATGAAGAAACATCATACCTTGATTGTGGTGTCGATTTGGTTTCATCATCATCTTTTTCACGTAGATAGAAAGCCCATGCATTGAAAAAATGATTTAGATATCCTTAACAATCATTTTTTTCCACCATCCATATACACCTTTTACAACATGGGTTATATGGTAGTTCAGATAAAAATTTTTAGAAAATAATCATGTATGACATATGATTTCAAAACATCTGATAAATCATGATTTCTGTAAAATAGTCGGACCAAATTTGAGTTGAAGCTTTCAATTAATGGTACTTTTAAAATACCATAGGTATGTGTTGGGAGACTATATTGTAAAAGAAAATATAAATAGGTTGTGCAAGGGTCTCCTTCTTCATCACCTTTCTCAAAATCGTAATATGCTTCAAAATCTTGTGATAAGGTAAAATATTTCAAAATTCCTTGATAATATTTACCTTTCTTGAAAATATAAGAATATTATGAAAATAGGATTTTTCTAAATTTAAATCATGATCCATGATGATAACTAGGTATAGTTGAGGTTTTTGATATCTCAAAAAAAAATACTTTCAAGTGAGTTGTATGCTAGAAAATGTTTCAAAATTATGTGATCAGGAATTTGCAATAATTATTGCAAGCAAGTCATTAGGAAGGGACATGAATATCGTTTGAGATCCACCTACATCATTTTTAACTGATTTTCCTTGATCTGAAAAAGTTATAAAATAATTATTTAATGAAAATTATAGACATAGGTACTAACCATGTGTCTAACTAAAACACCTAATCTCTAAAGTTGTCTAAACTAACCTCTGAGGCCAATTATAAGGACCCAACCTTAAACATTACATAATCCTGAATTAAATGAATAATTCACATTTAGGATCTTTTTAGTATTAGAGTTTTTGAGAATTAGGCCATAACTATTACATAACAACATGAATATTACATGTAGACACTACTACCCAGTATCCATTTTTTCAAAAAATAAAAACTCTTAAAACAAACATGTCCACTTCTAGGTTTTAGACAACATGACTTTTCCTTGATCTCATCCTTGACCCTATTCATCATTATGTCCTGTGAAAAACATTTCAAAACATGGGATGAGCATAAAAAGGTCATTAAGGGTTATAAAATAATGAAAATAAACATCATTCCAGCAATAAATACATATCAATGAATCCATACACATCAATCATAACATACCTCATGAAATCATAGGATTTATGAATAACATGCAGAAATCAAAAACCATAGAGGTAACTTATGGCATTCATAAGATATATACACTGTAGCTATCACAGCTACATAGGGATTCACATTTGGAATACCCATCACAGTATATTACCTAAATCTCTTAGGAGAAACATTAACGCTTACCTCCGAAGCATTACCCAATGCATTAGAGAGATATCTCGGACTCACCCGCCCTAAAATAATCATGGAACCACCCATATGCGTAAAAAATTCCTAATAACCACAAACTATTCATAACACATAACACAAGCATAAATGAAAGATAAAATTTACACATTCCAATCAAAATATATCAAATCAGGATATTGAAATAAACAATGATTTATGAAATAATTTTCAATACCATTTAAAACATTTAATAAAGATATTTTTTAATCAAAGTGTCCCATACCACTTTGAAACATTTAAATAAATTATCATTTGAAAACATTAATGTCCATATTAGTAAATATTTAAAACCTTTTTTAAAACATGGACATTAATTAAAATCATTTAGAAGAATAAAATTTTAAAATGTTTCAAATGATATTTTAGTGAAATAGTTTTTATCAAGATGAGAGACTCTTGAATACAAATAATTGAGGAATTAAAATGAATAAAAACATTATAATATCATGAGAAACAATGTATTCATGATATAATATGATAACAGATAGTATATAAATCATATAAGAGTGAATTGGTACATTAATAACAATGAATCCTCAATGGAATTTAAATTGAGATGAAATCCCTCATAAAAACTGCATTATTAGATTAAGGACAAATCAATTAAATAATATTGTGTGAAAAATATAAATAATATCAATATGACTGGATATTCAGTGTAAATCAATCAGAGAACATTCCCATGTATTCTTTTTAAGACAAAACCAATTATTTGGATGTTTAACTCAATGAAAGGAAATTGCATTAAAATTACACTTATCAAGTTCATATCGATGACTTTAGAATTTATCAATGCATTGATTATATGTATCAAAAGTATATCCCCACAAAGGGGTGTGGAAATTAAAACATAAATAAATAAATTGTGATTCCACAGATAATCATGGCATGACATAATTATGAATTAGAAGATTCACCCAAGGAATATGAATTGGGTTAAAATGTTTCCCTATCGATTTGATAACTTACAATCATATTACCCATAAAAGAAGGATCATAACACTACGGGAAAAATGGGTATTTGCGACGGGAATAAATCCCGTAGGAAATAGTCCTGTTAAAAACTTATTTGCGACAAGGGTATTTGCCCGTCGCAAATAAGTAGCCTTTTGCGACGGGATAGCTTTCCCCATCGCAAAAGGACTGGCGCGCTTTGCGCGCCAAATCGTGGGAAACTTATTTGCGACGGGGGAATATTCCTGTCGCAAATAACCGGCGGCGGTAAAAGGTATTTGCGACGGGAATATTCCCCCGTCGCAAATAGTATGTCGGCAGGTTGTTATTTGCGACGGGACCCGTCGCAAATAACTATTTAACCGTTGACCGTAATAAATGATGGCTAAGGTATTTGCAACGGGTACCATCGCAAATATTACTATTTGCGACGGGAATCCCGTCGCAAATGGACCGGTCGCAAATAATCTAACATATAAATACCCCCATCCGTTTTTTTCAAATCATTTTCAAACTCCATCTTCTTCTTCTCTCAATGTTTTATTTCTAAAGTTTAGTTTTTCTAAAGTTTAATTTTTTTCTTCAGAGTTGATATTAATGTTTTGAAGAACGATCAGAGCAGATCAATTTTCAAGGTATTTATGTTCATTTTAATTTAATATTTATTTTTAATTTTTTATTAGTTTTAATTATTCTTAATTAGATGTAATTTAATTATGTTTACATTGTTTTGTTACTTAATAAATTTAAATTATTAGTATTGTTCATAGTTAATGGTAATTAGGAATAATTAGTAATAATTTTTAATAATTAAGAATAAATATTAATAATTAGTAGTAAATATTAATAATTAGGAATAATAACATTATTATATTATTAGTATATATTATTATTAATATTAAAATAATATAATTTTTTATATATATACAATTCTCTTTTCATCTGTGTGTCTGTTGTCTCCACATGTATTATTTGTATGTGGAGATAGAAAAGACACAGATGAAAGGAGAATTGTATATAAATTAAAAAATTATATTATTTTAATATTAATAATAAAATATACTAATAATGTTATTATTCGTAATTATTGGTAATTATTCCTAATTATTGGTAATTATTCGTTTAATTACTACTAATTAGGAACAATTACCAATAATTATCAATAATTAGGTATAATTACCAATAATTAGGAATAATTACCAATAATTAGTAATAATTACCAATAATTAGTAATAATTATCAATAATTAGTAATAATTACCAATAATTAGTAATAATTACCAATAATTAGTAATAATTACCAATAATTAGTAATACTTACCCATAATTAGTAATAATTACCAATAATAATTAATAATTATTAATAATTATCAATAATTGGTAATAATTACTAATAATTACCACTAATTAGTAATAATTAGGAATAATTAGGAATAATTACCAATAATTACCAATAATTACCAATAATTAGTAATAATTAGAAATAATTAGTAATAATTCGGAATAATTCGGAATAATTAGGAATAATTAGGAATAATTATGAATAGTTATGAATAATTAGGAATAATTAGTAATAATAACCAATAATTACCAATAATTAGTAATAATTAGTAATAATTACCAATAATTACTAATAATTAGTAATAATTGGTAATAATTAGTAATAATTACCAATAATTTGTAATAATTAGTAATAATTAGTAATAATTATCAATAATTAGTAATAATTAGTAATAATTCGTACTAATTACCAATAAATAGTAATAATTAACAATAATTAGGAATTATTACCAATAATTAGAATTAATTACCAATAATTAGTAATAATTACCAATAATTAGTAATAATTACCAATAATTAGTAATAATTCGTAATAATTAGTAATAATTCGTAATAATTAGTAATAATTCATAATAATTAGTAATAATTAGTAATAATTAACAATAATTCATAATAATTACGAATAATTAGTAATAATTAGTAATAATTAGGAATAATTAATAATAATTACCAAGTATTAGTAATAATTAGCAATAACGAGTAATAATTACCAATACTTAGGAAAAATTACCAATAATTACCAATAATTACCAATAATTACCAATAATTAGTAAAAATTACCAATAATTAGTATTAATTACCAATAATTAATAATAATTCGTAATAATTCGTAATAATTACCAATAATTGGTAATAATTATTAATAATTAGTAATAATTAGTAATAATTAGTAATAATTACCAATAATTTGTAATAATTATTAATAATTCGTAATAATTAGTAATAATTAATAATAATTACCAATAATTAGTAATAATTATCAATAATTAGTAATAATTACCAATAATTACCAATAATTAGTATTAATTAGTAATAATTACCAATAATTACCAATAATTACCAATAATTACCAATAATTAGTAATAATTAGTAATAATTAGTAATAATTACCAATAATTAGTAATAATTACCAATAATTAGTTATAATTATTACTAATTACCAATCATTAGTAATAATTAACAATAATTAGGAAGAATTAGTAATAATTACCAATAATTACCAATAATTAGTATTAATTAGTAATAATTACCAATAATTACCAATAATTACCAATAATTACCAATAATTAGTAATAATTAGTAATAATTAGTAATAATTACAAATAATTACTAATAATTTGTAATAATTAGTACTAATTACCAAAAATTAGTAATAATTAACAATAATTAAGAATAATTAGTAATAACTAATAATAATTACGAATAATTAGTAATAATTACGAATAATTAGTAATAATTATGAATAATTAGTAATAGTTACCAATAATTAGTAATAATTAGTAATAATTAGTAATAATTACCAATAATTACCAATAATTAGTAATAATTACCAATAATTAGTATTAGTTACCAATAGTTACCAATAATTGGTAATAATTAGTAATAATTACCAATAATTAGTAATAATTTTTAATAATTAGTAATAATTAGTAATAATTAGTAATAATTACCAATAATTAGTAATAATTAGTAATAATTAGTAATAATTAGTAATAATTACCAATAATTAGTAATAATTATCAAAAATTAGTAATAATTATCAATAATTACCAATAATTTGTATTAATTAGTAATAATTACAAATAATTACAAATAATTACCAATAATTACCAATAATTACCAATAATTAGTAATAATTACCAATAATTAGTAATAATTACCAATAATTCGTAATAATTAGTAATAATTAGTAATAATTACCAATAATTACCAATAATTAGTAATACTTACCAATAATTATTATTAATTACCAATAATTACCAATAATTGGTAATAATTAGTAATAATTACCAATAATTAGTATTAATGAGTAATAATTAGTAATAATTAGTAATAATTAGTAATATTTACCAATAATTAGTAATAATTAGTAATAATTAGTAATAATTAGTAATAATTACTAATAATTAGTAATAATTATCAATAATTGGTAATAATTATCAATAATTACCAATAATTAGTATTAATTAGTAATAATTACCAATAATTACCAATAATTACCAATAATCACCAATAATTAGTAATAATTACCAATAATTAGTAATAATTACCAATAATTAGTAATAATTAGTAATAATTAGTACTAATTACCAATAATTAGTAATAATTAACAATAATTAGGAATAATTAGTAATAATTAATAATAATTACGAATAATTAGTAATAATTCCTAATAATTAGTAATAATTAGTAATAATTAGTAATAATTACCAATAATTACCAATAATTCATAATAATTAACAATAATTAGTAATAATTAACAATAATTAGTAATAATTACCAATAATTAGTAATAATTACCAATAATTAGTAATAATTACCAATACTTACCAATAATTACCAATAATTTTCAATAATTACCAATAATTACCAATAATTACCAATAATTACCAATAATTATTATTAATTAGTAATAATTACCAATAATTAGTAATAATTACCAATAATTAGTATTAATTAACAATAATTAGTTATAATTACCAATAATTAGTATTAATTACCAATAATTAGTATTAACAATAATTAGTAATAATTACCAATAATTACCAATAATTACCAATAATTACCAATAATTAGTAATAATTACCAATAATTAGTATTAATTACCAATAATATTAGTACTATGAAAATAATAAAAATTTTATATAATATTAAAATTATCCATATTTGTAACATGTTTTGCTTTATTTTCAACATATTTAATTCTTAAAGGGTCAATTTTTAGGTCTATCTCAATAAAAAGATTGCGTCAGTCGTGTATGATCTAAACTCTATAATTATCCTAGCTTGAATGTTTTTTATAACAAATTATTCAAAACCAGTAATGCTTTTATATTTTATAGATAAATATGGAACAACGAGGTCGTCAACAATCATTATTAGGTGACCACATATGGATAAATCAACGTAGAAATCCAAACGATTCTGGTTTAAATCCAGTATATGTAGAGGGTGTGGAGACTTTTTTATCATTTATGGCATCAAATCCAGAATTTGTTTCTGAAGGAAAAATAAAATGCCCTTGTAGAAAATGTGCATTGAGAACGTTTGACACGTTTGACAAAGTGGAATAACATCTCTTGCGTTTTGGTTTTCAACCAGATTATGTTTTTTGGTATCAAAACGGTGAACACATTTCCAGAGCAGGTGATACCAACTTGATTCTGGACCCATCTCGGTTTCAAGATTTAGTACATGATGTTGCAGGTTCATCTGTTCAACATACAGAAACTCCGGCTGATATAGCTTCAAATCCTGAGTTGGCACCGTCTGAATTTTTTGAGTTGTTGAAGTCTGCTGAGGATGCATTATATCCTGGCTGCAAGATGAGGAAATTAGAAGCAGTTGCAAAATTTATGGCTATCAAATCATATAAAAGAATGCCAAACACCTGTTTTGACCAGATATTTTCTTTTCTTAAAACACTGTTACCTGAAGGAAATGTTTTACCTGCAAATTACTATGAGAGAAATAGGCTAGTTCGAAATTTGGGACTTACTTGTCAGAAGATTCATGCATGTTCAAATGACTGCATTTTATATTCTGGGGAAAATGAGTCGTTGGATAGTTGTCCCACATGTGGGAAACTGAGATATAAAGAAGGACAACATGAGAAGTCTGGTTTGATTCCTGTAAAACAGTTGAGATATTTTCCGCTTACATCCAGAATTCAGCGTTTATTCATGTCTAAGAATACAGCGACAATGATGTCATGGCATAAAGAGAATATTTCAACTGAAAAAAGCTAGAATCATCCAGCCGATGGTGATTCATGGAAACATTTTGATAGAGTGCATCCATCCTTTGCTTTCGAAGCTAGAAATGTTTGAATGGGCCTTCCCACTGATGGTTTCTGTCCGTTTGGATCTTATGGTAGTCAATATTCATGTTAGCCTATTTTTTTAACTCCGTACAATTTACCTCCATGGATGTTGATGAAGGAGCCATATATCTTTTTGACTTTACTAATTCCAGGACATCCGAAGAAATATATTGATGTTTATTTGAAACCATTGATTGATGAATTAAATTTATTGTGGAGTACTGGTGTCAGTACATATGATGTTGCAACGAAACAGAATTTTATACTGAGAGCAGCATTGATGTGGACAATAAGTGACTTCCCGGATTATGGGATGTTATCTGGTTGGAGTACACATGGTCAGAAATCATGTCCTTACTGTATGGGAGAGAACAAAGCATTTATGCTCATTCATGGAAATAAACCTTGTTATTTTGACTGTCATCGAAGATTTCTTCTAGTTGATCATCCTTTTCACAGAAACAGATCTCATTTCAGAAAAGGAACAGTTGAAAGGGATGAACCTCCAAAAATGCTATCAGGTTCAGAGTTAAAATCAGTTGTATTTTCATTACCTCCCATCACTTTTGGCCCCACAATAAACCAACAGAAAATTTCTGGTTTTGGGAAAGAACACAATTGGATTAAACGTAGCATATTTTGGGATTTTCCATATTGGTCTGATTTGTGGGTCCGACACACGTTAGATTCCATGCATATTGAGAAGAAATATTTTGATAATTTGTTTCATACAGTTTTGGATACGCCATGAAAGAGAAAAGACAATGTAAATGCACATTTAGATCTTGCCCAAATTTGCAGGCGTCCAGAATTGGAACTATTTGAGAATGTCAGAACAGAAAGGTTACTGAAACCAAAAGTAGATTACACTATCTAAAGAAAACTGTTTATTATTTTGTCAGTGGATTGCAGATTTGAGACTTCCAGATGGTTGTGCTTCCAATTTGGGTAGATGTGTAAAGAATGGTCATATTACTTGATTAAAAAGTCATGATTGTCATGGAATAATGGAGAGAATTATACCCATTGGATTAAGAGGTCTGTTGAATTCTGTGATTTGGGATTCCATAACAGACATGTCTCATTTTTTTCGTGAAATTTGTGCGGCTACGGTAGATTCTTATGCTCTAGGAAAACATGACAAAGATGTTGTTGTAATTATATGTAAACTGAAAAAAAAAATTCCGCCGTATTTCTTCGACTCAATGGAACATTTGATATTACATTTGCCATATGAATCCAAATGTGGAGGTCCAGTACAGTTTCGATGGATGTACCCATTTGAAAGATGCATGCAAAAATTGAAAAGAAAAGTATGTAACAAAGAATCTGTTGAAGGATCTATTGCAGAAGCTTATTTGCAAGAGGAAATATCTTTTTTCTGCTCCCATTATTTTGAATCTGAGTATCCTTCCAAACACAACCGAATGGGAAGGAACGAGAGGAATATTGATGAAATCGACAATCAATTATCTGTTTTCAACCAGTCAGAGCTTGGTTTTGGTGGAGTTTATGAACGCTGGCTTTCAGATGATGAACATCATAGAGCTCATACGTATGTTCTGCTCAACTGTGAAGAGATGAAATCAGTTGAACTATAAGTGTTTATATAACTTATTCTATCATTTATGTTACAATAAATAACTTTGGGTTTTATAGGTTGTATGATAATCATATTAAGAAACAAATTCCACAAATTACAGCAGCTGCTCTCGAAGAAAGTCGACTGAAAAATTTCTCTCAGTGGTTTCAAAAACTGGTAACATAAATTCTTTATCTTTTAGCAACTCATTCAATTTATAGTTTACTATATTGATAATTATTTCACAAATTTTCAGGTGTCTCGACATGCTGATAAAATTGACAAACGGTTGTGTGTATTGAGTAACCCACCTTCCAAACTTGTTAAAACTTATAATGCATATGTGGTGAATGGATTTCGATTCCACACACATGCATATGGGGAATAAAAAAAACAATGAACAGTGGAGTTAGCTTGAGAGGATCTCATCATCGAGAAAATGAAGTTGACTTTTATGGCATACTTGATGAAATCATTGAACTCTGTTATCTTGGACAACATTACATAACCATGTTAAAATGTCAGTGGATGGATACAGAGAGAGGCGTGTGTGTTCATCCGACTCATGGAATCATCGATATTAAATGTAAAAGTGTTCTCGTAGTAAATGAGCCATTCTTATTGGATCAACAAGCATATCAAGTTTATTACGCAAAGTACTATGTTACATCAAGAGACTTGACTGATTGGTGGAGTGTAATAAAAATCAAAATTCGAGACAATCAGTTTAGTCAAAGTGAATGTGCTTTCACTGATGTGCAAAAAATTGAAGTTTTTCAAGAGAGTACTCAAAATCAATCTTTTTTACAAAGAAACATGAGTATCGATGATGACACCCCACATTTAAGAGTCGGTGATGACGATGATGTTAATGATGTCACATATGAATTTGAAATGGTAAGAGATGAAGCAACTGTAACTCGAATGGATATTGATGATGTTGAGGAGGAATATGAAGATGAAATTGACATATATGAAGATGATGATAAAGATGAACACTGATAGAATTCCATGGTATTTTTATACAATCATATTATGTATATATGTATATATAATAGTAATTATCAATTATTTGCTAACATTAACATTTTCTGTTTCAGATGGACGACGCCACATTTTGTGAGTTGGCAGATGCTGACCTACCTTTCGATGCGGATGAGTTGCTGGCAGATGACCCTCAGCCTACAGGCGCTCTAGGGAGTACGCGGAGGGGGCGCGGTCTTGCACGATTGAGGATTTCTGACCCCGTCCCCGAGCGACGTCCACATCTTGGGTTTGATCCACGCACACGGAGGTGTGATAACCTGTGTGATAACCTGTGTATTTGACTAAGATTTCATTAATCTATTCACATAATAAATGTTTATTATTTTTTCAGTTTATCGCATATAGCAGTAGGACAGGGCAGCGCTATTTTGCGCAACTATTTCTCTCAGCCGTGGACCACATTGGAGCAGATTCCCATTGATGTGCAGTAGGCCATGTTCGGCCATTGGTTGGTACGTACGTAAATAAATAATTTTTATTTTGAAAATTATTTCATTTCTAACATGATATTTTGATTTATTTGTAGGGTTTATGGTATCCGATCGAGGATACCATGCGTGACGCCATCCACGAGGCATGGGAGGTGGCCATGCGTGATCGCCTTCGTCAGTTTTTGCACAATTTAAGTAAAGCTTCCAGGAAGAAGGCAAGAGTGTCAGATTTTGACGAGTCATATAGAGCACACCGACCAGAGTACATTTCATCCCATGTATGGGATGGATTATGTGTGCACTGGTTGAGTGGTGCCTTTCAGAGGAGATCATCGGTGGGGAGGCAGAATCGGGGGAGACAGGAGGTGACTCATCGAGCTGGGAGTCGTTCTTTCAGTACTCATAGACAGCATCTGGTACGTACATTATTTATAAATATTTTATATAACTATAAATATTAATAGTTTATTTTTTATTCTTATAGGCTGTCAATCACCCCGATATTACGGAGTATGACGTATATCGGAGGATGTATAGTGATCCTGCTACTGGGGAGCTCAGAGGTGATCGTTAGCATCACATCGTGGTCAGTATTATTTGTTTTCAAGTTTAAAAATTAACTGCATATAATATATTCACAATTTTAATTTTAAATTGCAACTACAGGAGTCATATGAGGTCGCAGCGTCACAGGCCCGGCCGGAGAGTCAGGCCGAGTCATCAGATCAGACCACTGGCCGTCAGTTTGATGAGGCGGCATGGATTCAGGTCACCCAGTATGCCTTCGAGAAGGGCCGGGTAGTTGGTATTGGCTCTCGACTGACTCCCGGAGATTATTATGGCAGTGTTGTGATGTCGGCGTCCAGCTCGAAAGGAGCTTGTGCATCTTCTTCTACTACACAGTATGAAGATCAGTTGCGATCTTAGACTGCACTGATAGAGAGTCTCCGGCAGGAGCAGGAGCAGATGCGTCAGCGACATGAGGAGGAGCGTCGACGCCAGCAGCAGCTGTACGAGGAGAAGACGAGTCGGTGGCAGCAGCAGCATCAGGAGCAGATGGAGTACATGCGCCGAATCACTCATGCTTTAGGGATGGAGTTTCCTCCACAACCATCTGCAAATCCCCCACCACCCCCCTCCTTCAGATTAGAGTTTGTATTTATGTTATAAAATTTGTGAAATCAAAATATGATTTTTTTTATATTTGTAGTTTCTGTCTCATTATAAAATATTAATAATATTATATTTTTAAATAACAATATTAATATGAATAATAATATTATTTATATTTTATAATATTAAATTTTATATATATATTAACATTTTATAATATTATAATTTAATTATATTTTTTTGTAATACTTGAATTATTTTAATATTTGAATGTAAAATAATTCTATTATTTTTATATTAATTAAAATAGCTTATTAATATTTTTTTATTTATGAATTATAATTCTAATATTATTATATTAATTAAATCTTTTATTAATATTCTATTATTATTTTTTGAATTATAAATCTATTATTATTATATTAATTAAAATAATTTATTATTTTTATTTGTGAATTATAATTCTATTATTATATTAATTAAAATCATTTATTAATATTTTATTATTTTTTATTTATGAATTATAATTGGATTAGTATTATATTAATTAAAATAATTTATTAATAATTTATTTTGTTATTTTTTTTATTGTATTTGAGATGGGATATTATGCCCGTCACAAATAGTATTATAATTATATGCATTAAAATAATTTATTAACAGTGCAGAGTAAATGTAAAGACAAGGAAAGTAAAGGGAAACTGCTATATATAAACCACAATGTGCATCAACCCCTAACAGTACAAAGTACAGTGCTGAAAAGGAAAAAGGGGAAAACATGCACCCAACCAGAAAAGGTGCCACAACCCGGCAACAGGTAAACAAAAAAGGAAACAGCTGACGGGTCTCCCACCTAGAACCCAGCCACGACCACCGCACGCGGTCCAAGCTCCCAAGCTCTTACGCTCCACTGAAGCCACACTCCACCTGTCTGTCGTCTGCAAGGGCACACCAAGTGTGGGCAAAGCCCAAGCAGGGGTGAGTATAAAAATACTCAGTAGGATACCCCGAAGGCTCGAGGGAGCAACAAAGGAGGTACCGAAGGGTGATCAGTAGAGGGAACAGAAAATTAGAGGAGTACAACTGGAAGTGCAATAAGAGTACAATAAAGAGTCCAGCTTAGCCCAACAAGAGGAAAGAAGGTAGACTCGTCCAAACACAAGGAGCTGGAAACGGTGACAAGATGAACTTCTCGTCGAGTCTTCACAACCTATAGTAGGAGAGAAGACTCGTCCAACCATGAGAAGCAAGACACGGAAAGCACATGGCATACCCCGCGCGTCTTCGCCTCTCCTGGAAGGAGAGTAACCAAACCCATGAAGTGGGTACTAGAACAAGGTATATACAAGCCCATATGCTCAACAAGAAGCCCGAACAAGGTTGTAAAGGGATCTCCATCTCGTAGATCAGCCCAAGAAAAGAGTAGCCAACAGTCCCAGACATAACCATCATCATCACCCAACATCCTGCACGTCTGCCCTGAACCCCAAGCCAAGGGGTTCAATCATCGCACCTTGACACTATCCGCTTTAAGCGGCAATGACTCACCCGCACGGTGTTATATCGTGTCACAAGAATGTGTCTCGGGGTGGGGGGGGGGGAAAGTGCCCCTCCAACTTGAGAGTTCTAGGGAAAGTCAAACCTCACTTCGTCACTGCCCTACAGTCAAGAGGTCTCCTCAAAGTCAAGTCGTCACAACACAGACCCATATAACCAAGGGTCCTGCTCTGGTAATCACGGAGGTAAGCCACAGACTAGCCTAACCGAGAGTACTAAGTCTGGAATGCCAACAGGTGTCCCACTGCCCAGCCCTGCTGAGGGTAATCCGTAATACATCATCTGGCGACCCACTGCCCAACCCCGCTGGAGGGTAGACCATAATAAGATACTGGATGACCCACTGCATAGCCCTGCTGGAGGGTAAACCATAAGACGTCATCAGGCGACCCACAGCCCAGCCCTGCTGGAGGGTAGACCATGACACATCATCAGGCATCCCACTACCCAGCCCCGCTTGAGGGTAGACCTGGAATAGGTCGACAGGCGACCCACTGCCCAACCCCGCTGGAGGGTAGACCCTAAGAAATTGTTGGGTGACCCACTGACCAGTCTATGCTGGAGGGTAGACCCTAAGAGTGTCGGGTGACCCACTGCCCAGTCTCTGCTGGAGGGTAGACCCTAAAAGAGTCGGGTGACCCACTGCCAAGTCTCTACAGGAGGGTAAACCCTAAAATTCAGTGAGCAACCCACTACGCAGCCCCGCTGGAGGGTAAACCCGAAGAAGTTGATGAGTAACCCAATGCCCAGCCTCGCTCGAGGGTAAAACTCCTAACTTCTCTGGCCATCTCTACCGGATGGTACACCACTGGCCAACCGGACACAGAATGGGTATTGTTCAACCACCCAACTCCAGAACAACTCAACAAAAAGAGGTTCAGTGCATGTTCCATCACTGGGTGTCACAAGCCCCGCTACTGGACAATCCATCGAGAACGAAACCAGGGGGAGGCCACTCAACTGTGCTGGTCAAACAAACTAGTACAGAGCTAGGGGAAAAACTCCACCCTGTAGGTCAAACAAACACACAGAGGGACCCTCTACGCCGTGAGAGGTCAAAGTACGCAAATTAGAGCCCAGCACGCATGTGGGTCCCACACAATGTGTGGCCCCATCTCAACCCCAACTGAACGCACCAACGTTCTCAGGTATGAATAACCACATGTACCTCCAAGAATTTCTGTATACTCTTAGAGTATACCACAGTTTCATCCCAAGGGCCATCGTGCACATATCACCCAACGTTAATGCGAAGGTGTGACGTAAAATATCCAACTCAAAGGACCAGGCACGGCCAACCACATCCTGTGTACCATTTATATCACTCTTCCAAGAGTGCGCGATCACACGCCAAGGGTCCGCTACAAACATGGTAGGACGAACCGCCACCGGAGAACCTTCCGTGCTTCCACATTTAATAAGATCGCGTATAAGACTCCGCGCCATCAAACAGATTGCACCATTGTAATCCTCGTGAAAAAACGTGCGAGATAGACTACTTACTCACCTGAAACGGTCAACCGGTGAAAAAGGTACTATTCACCGTAACCAAACTCGTGTGAGGCCCACCCCATGATCCCGAAACTGAACCAACGAATCACACCACTGCGATCCCCTCTGAAAAACACACGGGATTGAGTACTCAATCGCCCAAAACGGACACCCGGTGAAAAGGGTACTATTCACCATAGCCGGGTCGGGTGGGACCCACACCACATCCCCGAAAAAGGTCGGGCGTACTACACCATTGCAATGCTCTCGAAAAAGAACATCAAATTGACTGCTTAATTGCATGGAATGGGTATCCGGAGAAAAAAAAAGGATGCATTCCGGCGCAGCGCACACGAGAGGTGCGACGTGGGACCCACACCCCGATCCTGAAGCGCTACCAACAGATCACATCATTGCGATCCACTCGCAAGAGCACATAAGGTAGACTATCCACTTGTCCAAAATGGCCGCCCGCTGATTAAGATGGAAAATCATCGTCAACGCCCAAACGACCCTCATGGGCCCCGCACCATCGTGCGGAATTACAGCGGGCAGACTGCGCCAACGCGATGCCCTGGAAAAAACACCCAACATCGACTACTCGCACGCCCCGTACGGACGTCCGAGGAAAAAGCCGCTAAAAGCTGCACGTAGCTCAAAAGACGGGATGTGGGGCCCACGCCTCAACTTCGGCCTCAACACCTGGAAACGCACTTGAATGCTCCACCTCGGTGCCAGGGTCCCAACGCCACTGACGGCGTTTAAATCGGACGTCGGACTCCTCTACGTCGTCCAAGACAAGTTCCCCCGGAAAATGACAAACCACTTAAAGACGCGTCGCGCCTCCACGGCCCCTCGTTTCGGGAATTAAAAATTCCCCAAACCATCTCAAAAGATCTGCCTCTATGGCAGGCCTGGCCGCCGCATACGGCGCGCAAAACGGACGTCCGTAGCGAAAGCTACGGACGTCGGAAGTTAGAAGCGGGGGGGGGGGGGGGGGAACCCCCCCCCCCCCTTGGGTCGGACCGGCCGGTCCGCCCACAGCCGGTCCGCTGCGACCGCGGCCCAGCCGCCTCCCGCGAGGCCGCCTCTTCCGCCGACCGGCCTACATGGCCGGCCGGCTTTCCACACGGAGACCCGCGTTGCGCGGGTCTCTGTCCAGCCGCAGGGTCGCGCACCTGCGACCCCGCAGTCTCCTCTTGCCGGCGCCCTCAGTCGGTGAGCCGAGCAGCCCCGCACCGTGGAGGTGCCGCCCAGCCAGCCGGCCATCTGCCGCACCCGCTACAGCGGTGCCGTGCCGGAACCACCGTCCGCCGCCTGAAACCGCAGGAAAACCGTAATTCCGGCCGGAACATCCCGGGACTGCCCCGGGCACCCCGGGACTCGGATTTTCGATCCGAGAAGAGCGTCAAAAACCATAGAACATATACTACACGAATATGGGCTTGGATCGAATATCGTGCATCAAATAGACACTGAAAATAGGATTCAAATAGGGGTTTGAAATTTAAAACGCAAACGAAACCGCCTACCTCGAAGGGCGTAGCCCGACTCTTCGTGTGCGGACCGTCAGAACCGATGCCCTTCGCCGGAGTTCACCTCACCAGAGCTACCTCACCGGAGCTGGAGGAGAGGGTAGGGTTTGAGGAAGAAGAATAAGAATAAGAGGAGAGGGGGTGCGTTTAAGTAGAAAATACTTAAACGCCGCCTGATAGCCCCGAACCCGAAATTTCGGCGGGGTTGGGAAAAAAACCACGCTCTGAGTGCAACGGCGGTCTCAGAATTTCAATCCATGACCTCATTCAAACATTATTAAACTTAGTGCCCGAGGCCGCCATATTACGAAAACGCCCCTGGGGCCATTTTTCAAAGACAGCCCGCGCCAGTAAAACTTACACCCCTCCTAGGGTAAACGGCACGCTCCAAACTCAACGGTGCCCTCAGGTTTCCAATAAAAGCCACCATTTAAGAGATATCTGCGTTTCAACATTAAACAAATTAATTAATTAATTAATTAATCTGTATAATGTTCCAGAAGCGAGCGAGGGGTCCAAACTCCCCATGCCGACAAGTTTTATGTCGTTCCTAGGGTAAACAACCCATTACGGACCCATCCGTACACTCGGATCTCTGATCCGGAACTCCGTATAGTAGTTATCCCATTTATTTAGCGTTTCCAGTGTGAACGCACTGAAAATTTAAATTTCGGCCACTCCGGGGCTCGGAATCGCTTGCCGTCTGAAGGCGCTGCTCTGGAATATTGTCCAGAATATTCCAAAGTCTTTCGTAGAAAAAATAGGGTTCTTACATGATTCCCTCTTTCAAGATTTCCGTCCCTGAAAAGAAAAACTAGGGAGAAACACAGGGTACTAAGCCCACACCTGGCTTTCCCGTACCCAGAAGAACCCACGCACAGCTCTGCGTCACCCCACATAGACCAAAGGATTGATCTGTTCACGCTAGGTCGGCCCTTGCCGACGTCGTTCACCCACTCCAGACTTTGGGGTTAGGGCAAGGCGGTAGAGTACCTTGTCGTCCCTTTGCACGGTCTCAAACGGCCCGAAGGCCCTCGGGGGTAGCTCACCTCCCCGGTCCAACCTCTATGTCACACACCGCGTCAGGAATCACCGTTTGGGCATGGGAAAGGCCTGGTGATTCCCTTCTTCAGAATATCCATATGGTGAAGCACCCAATGATATCTGGCCACGCAAGATTTCACAGTCGTGGCTCTCTTACACGCTCGGTGAGCGATGGAGTCGACACCATCGACTAAATGAAAAAGTCCCCGGCATTTTTCCTTACCAACACAGGGTTACACCCGACGCCCTACGTCACCCTAGTAACACCTCAAACAAGGACCAGGGAGAAAATACTTTCACACGCAGAGCCTAACAATTATACTGCAAAAGGTAGAAGAGTCGCAAGGGGTACCTCTCACCATCCAATGCTCTGTAGTATCGTAGACATCCAAAGCTCACGGATGCCCGCAGTCCCAACCGTCAGCTCCCGGAGCCTGACGTGGACTGCCTAGTGGTGATGGGGAGATCTCGTAACGTCATCCCCCACCCACAGCTTCTCCCGCTCCTCTACTAGCACCATCACTCTGGCCACTACTCCGATCACGGCGCTGCCTCTGCCGTGGTGGTGCATCTGCTGCCTGCCCGAAGCTCTCAGCATCTCGGGTCAGGCAGTCTCATGCCAAGTGACCTCTCCCGTCACAAGCATAGAATCGGTGCTTTCTGGGATGCCCTAGTGTCCTCCGGCGCCACTGTGGTGTACGACGACGGCCCGGGATCCACTCACGGAAGGGAATACTTGGCTGAGGCCCTGCACCTTTTCGCCATAGTGGTATACGACCACATCTACGAAACCGACAGTGGGAAGGCCACCTGCATCAAGGTCCGGTCCTCCGGCGCCTGCTAGCTATGGCAGACATCCCGGCTCCATCGCGCCCACTGCCACTACCAACAGCAAAACATGACAGGAAGCCCTCTGTCACCAGCGCCTTCTCTAGCACCCCGAAATATGTGGAAATCCCCAAGGGTAATCTGAGAGCATGAATCTCTCAGGATAGACCCTTCTCAAACTTCCGTGCTTAGAAGTTGTAGTCATGGACCAAGTCTGGGTAAAATTGTGCACGGTCTGCAAAACTAGCCGCGTACTCGGCTACCGGCATCCCTCCCTGCTGAAACTGCAGGAGCTCCTGAATCTGAACGGAGCACAAGCAAGAGGGGAAAATCTCCTCACAGAGAAACAACTGAAAGTCTCCCCATGAATGTGACTACTCATCAAGGAACTGAGTCACAAGACTCCACCAATGCCAAGCTGATCTACAGAACAGACTAGCTGTCAAAGCCACTCTCTGATCTGTCGGCATCTGCAGACGCCTGAAAAGGTGAAACACTGCCTCGAGCCAAACCTCTGCTGCCTGAGGGGCTGGCTCACCTCTGAACCTCAGCGGTCTCTGCCGCTGGAACTCACGGAGCATGCACAAACTATGCTCAAACTCAGCCCGCTCTGCTGAAGATGTCTGCTACTCAATAGGTGGGGGTGCTGCTACCATCCCACCCTGAGGAAAGGTCTCGCATGATGGGTCCTAGACTGTGGCCTCGTAGCTCACAGGTTCTTCGTCACACACCCAAAGCTGGTATCCTGGCTGGCTGTCCTCGCGGAGATATCCTGAATATTATCAAGGAGTGTCCCGGTCAGAGGAGAATATATGTATATACCACTAACCCCGATGGGGAGCTGACTCAAGAAGGACCGTCAAAGACTCAATCCTATAAGATGCACAAAAAAATTTCCCTACAACAAAGGTCTCAGCATGCCGAGTCGACAAGTGGGTTATCAAGGTCCTTGTGAATGGATACGTCAGCCGCCGCACCACCACTAGACTCCATGGCCTAAGAGGCGCTCTCGAGACACATTATCATTGTTTCCCTAAATCCCAACGAATTAATTTTATTTTAGGGACATCCGAACAAAGTCCCAAGGAACTAACCAGCTCTAATACCACTTTGTCACGACACGACCCTACCCGGGATCGAGCCGCAACTACCCCAAGCCCGCCTCCATAGGCCAGGGGCAGGCGACCAGCGCCGAAGGCAAAATAACTCGGGGAGGCCTTTTCCTAAGTACCTGTACACACACACGCAGCAAACTCAATGCAACAGTGCAGAGTACAAGTAGAGACAAGAAAAGTAAAGGGAAACTGCTATATATAAACCAGAGTGTGCATCGACCCCTAACAGTACAAAGTATAGTGCTGAAAAGGAAAAAGGGGAAAAATAGGCGCCCAACCAGAAAAGGTGCACCAACCCGGCAATAGGTAAACAAAAAGGAAACAGCTGATGGGTCTCCCACCTAGAACCCAACCACGACCACCGCACGCGGTCCAAAATCCCAAGCTCCTACGCTCCACTGAAGCCACGCTCCACCTGTCTGTCGTCTGCAAGGGCACACCAAGTGCGGGCAAAGCCCAAATAAGGGTGACTATAAAAATACTCAGTAGGATACCCCGATGGTTCGAGGGAGCAACAAAGGAGGTACCGAAGGGTGAGCAGTAGAGAGAACAAAAAAGTAGAGGAGTACAACTGGAAGTGTAGTCAGAGTACAGTAAAGAGTCTAGCTAAACCCAACAAGAGGAAAGAATGTAGACTCGTCCAAACACAAGGAGCTGGAAATGGTGAGAAGATGTACTTCCCGTCGAGTCTTCACTACCTATAGTAGGAGAGCAGACTCGTCCAACCATGAGAAGCTAGACACGGAAAGCACGTAGCATACCCCGCACGTCTTCGCCTCTCCTGGAAGAAGTGTAACCAATCCCAAGAAGTGGGTACTAGAACAAGGTATATACAAGCCCATATGCTCAACAAGAAGCCCGAACAAGGTCTTAAGGGGATCTCCATCCCGTAGCTCAGCCCAAGAAAAGAGTAGCCAACAGTCCTAGACATAACCAACATCGTCGCCCAGCATCCCACACGTCTTCCCTGAACACCAAGCAAATGGGCTCAATCACCGCACCTTGACACTGTCCTCTTTGGGTGGAACTGACTCGCCCGAATGGTTTTAGATCGCGTAACAAGAACGCGTCTCGGTGGGGAAAGTGCCCCTCGAAATTGAGAGTTCTAGTGAAAGTCAAACCACACCTCGTCACTACCCTGCAGTCGAGAGGTCTCCTCAAAGTCAAGCCGTCACAACATTGACCCATATAAACAAGGGTCCCGCTCTGGTAATCATGGAGGTAAGCCACAAACTTGCCTAACCGAGAGTACTGAGTCTGGAATGCCAACAGGTGTCCCACTGCCCAGCCTTGCTGGTGGGTAATCCGTAATACATCATCCGGCGACCCACTGCCCAGCACCGCTGGAGGGTAGACCATAACAGGATACTGGGTGACCACTGCCCAGCCCTGCTGGAGGGTAAACCATAAGATGTCATCAGGTGACCCACTGCCCAGCCCCGCTGGAGGGTAGACCATAACACATCATCATGTGATCCACTACCCAGCCCCGCTGGAGGTTAGACCTAGAATAGGTCGACAGGCGACCCACTGCCCAACCGTGCTGGAGGGTATACCTGGAAATAGACGACGGGCGACCCACTGCCCAGCCCCGCTGAAGAGTAGACCCTAAGAGGTCGTCGGGTGACCCACTGCACAGTCTGTTCTGGAGGGTAGACACTAAGAGTGTCGGGTGACCCACTGCCCATTCTCTGCTAGAGGGTAGACCCTAAAAGAGTCGGGTGACCCACTTCCCAGTCTCTACTAGAGTGTAAACCCTAAAATTCAGTGAGCAACCCACTACCCAGCCCTGCTAGAGGGTAAACCTGATGAAGTCGATGAGTAACCCACAGCCTAGCGTCGCTAGAGGGTAAAACTCATAACTGCTCTGGCCATCTCTACCGAAGGGTACACCACTGGCCAACCGAACACGGAATGGGTATTGTGCAACCACCCAACTCCAGAACAACTCACCCAAAAGAGGTTCAGTGCCTGTTCCATCACGGGGTGTCACTAGCCCTGCTACCGGCCAATCCATCGAGAACGAAACCAGGGGAGGTCACTCAACCCTACTGGTCAAACAAACGAGTACAGAGCCAGGGGAAAAACACCACCCTGTTGGTCAAACAAACACCCCAAGGGACCCACTACGTCGCGAGAGGTCAAAGTACGCAAAGCAGAGCCCGACACGTACGTGGGGCCCACACAAAGTGTGGCCCCATCTCAACCCCAACTGAACGCACCAACGTTCTTAGGTACGAACAACCACTTGTACCTCCAAGCATTTTTGTATACTCCCAGAGTATACAACAGTCTCAGCCCAAGGGCCATCGTGCACAAAGCACCCAACGTCAATGCGAAGGCGTGACGTAACATCTCCAACTCAAAGGCCCAGGCACGGCCAACCACATCCTGTGAACCATTTATACCACTTTCCCAAGAGTGCGCGTCACACGCCAAGGGTCCTCTACAAACATGGTAGGACGAACCGCCACCGGAGCACCTTTCATGATTCCACATTTAGTAATATCACGTATAATGCTCCACACCACCAAACGGATCGCACCGTTGTAATCCTCGCGAAAAAACGCGCGAGATAGACTACTTACTTGCCTGAAATGGTCAACTGGTGAAAAGGGTATTATTCATCGTAACCAAAAACATGTGGGGCCCACCCCAAGATCCCGAAACTGAACCCACGAATCACACCACTGCGATCCCCTTGGAAAATCACACAGGATTGAGTACTCAATCGCCCAAAACAGACACCCGGTGAAAAGGGTACTATTCACCGTAGCCGGGTCGGGTGGGACCCACACCACGTCCCCAAACAAGGTCGGGCGAACTGCACCATCACAATGATCTCAAAAAATCACGTCAAATTGACTACTTACTTGCATGGAATGAGTATCCAAAGAAAAAAAAGGATGCATTCCGGCACACCGCACACGAGCGGTGCCACATGGGACCCGCAGCCCGGTCCCGAAGCGCTGCCAACTGATCGCATCATTGCGATCCTCTCGCAAGGGCACATAAGGTGGACTATCCACTTGTCCAAAATGGTCGCCCGGTGATTAAGATGGAAAATCACCGTCGACACTCAAACGGCCCTCGTGGGCCCCACACCATCATTCGGAATTACAGCGGGCAGACTGCGCCAACGCGATTCCCTCAGAAAAACACCCAACATCGACTTCTCGCACGCCCCGTACGGACGTCCGAGGAAAAAGCCGCTAAAAGATGCACGGAGCTCAAAAGACAGGTCATGGGTCCCACACCACAACTTCGGCCTCAACACCTGGAACCGCCCAGGAATGCTCTGCCTCGGTGCCAGGGTCCCAACGCCACTGACGGCATTTAAATCGAACGCCGGACGCATCTGCGTTGTCCAAGACAAGTTCCCCCGGAAAACGACAAACCACATAAAGTCACGTCGCACCTCCGCGGCCCCTCGTTTCGAGAATGAAAAATTCTTGAAACCATCTCAGAAGATCCGCCTCTATTCCAGGCCCGCGCCGTCGCAGACGGTGCGCCAAACGGACGTCCGTAGCAAACACGCGGTTCTCTATCCAGTCGTGGGGTTGCGCACCTGCGACCCCACCGTCTCCTCTCGCCGGCGCCCTCAGCCGGCGAGCCTTGCCGCCCCGCACCGTGGAGGTGCCGCCCAGCCGGCCGGATGGCCAGCCGGCCTTCCTCCGCACCCGCTGTCGCGCCGCCGTGCTGGAACCACCGTCCGCCGCCCGAAACCGCCGAAAAACCAGAATTCCGGCCGGAAGTTCCCGGGACGGCCCCGGGCACCCCGGGACTCGGATTTTTGATCCGAGAAGAGAGTCCAAAACCTTAGAACATATAATACATGACTATGGGCTTGCATCGAAGATCGGGCAGTGATTAGACACTAAAATTAGGATTCAAAGAGGGGTTCAGAATTTAAAACTCAAACGAACACTGCCTACCTTGAAGGGCGTAGACTGACGCTTCGTGTGCGGACCGTCATAACTGATGCGCTTCGCCAGAGTTCGCCTCGCTGGAGCTACCTCACCGGAGTTGGAGTATAGGATAGGGTTTGAGGAAGAAGAAGAAGAAGAAGAGGAGAGGGGATGCGTTTAAGTAGAAAATACTTAAACGCCGCCCGATAGCCCTGAACCCGAAATTTCTGCGGGGTTGGGATTAATACTCCCCTAGGCAAAAAACCACGCTCTGAGCGCAACGGCGCTCTCAGAATATCAATCTGAGATCTCATTCAAAAGTTATTAAACTTAGCGCCCGAGGCCGCCAAATTACAAAAACGCCCCTGGTTCCATTTTTCACAGACGACCCGCGCCCGCAAAACATACACCCCTCCTAGGGTAAACGACACGTTCCAAACTCAACGGTGCCCTCAGTTTTCCAATCCAAGCCACCGTTTAAGAGATACCTGCGTTTCAACATTAAACGAATTAATTAATTAATTAATTAATCCATTTAATGTTCCAGAAGCGGGCGAGGGGTCCAAATGCCCCGCACCGACAAGTTTTATGTCGTTCCTAGGGTAAACCCCCCATTCCGGACCCATCCGTATACTCGGATCTCTGATACGGAACTCTGTTTAAGAGTTATCCCATTTATTTAGCATTTCCAGTGTGAATGCACTGAAAATTTAAATTCCAGCCACTCCGGGGCTCAGAATCGCACGCCGTCTGAAGGCGCTGCTCTGGAATATCGTCAAGAATATTCCAAAGTCTTTCGTAGCGAAACCAGTTTCTTAAAATATGACCAAAAGTTAATACCCAAAAAATGATTCAAAAAATAACATGAATATAAAGAGAATATAGATAATACATATCAAATGGTACTACACAATACACCATATGTAATAAATAAGTGGCGAACGAAGGAAATCTCACGAAATTAAAAGTGAGATAAGAAACCCCTTACCTCGTGTCCGACTTGACTCATTTGTTCATTGTTCTTCCTGAATAAAAAACTAAAGATAATTTATACTTTCTTAAGAAACTTTTTCATGTTTATTATTCCTTTTATATCACTTATTTCAATGTTATAAATAGTATGTAATCATTTAGGTTAATAATGCTCGTTTTGTCGATATTTGGTAATTGAGTCAAAAATGGACTTCTTATAATTACAAGTTGTTCAAATAGTAAAATTTTAATTATATCCAGAATTATATTCATTATTTATATATCATATATATCCTGTATATACATGTATTTATAGTAGTACATAACATTTGGAGGTAAGAAATGAAATGCATCGTTCATGGAGACGGTATGTCATACGTACGCATGAACGCTACTTTAATTTCTATTTATTATTTTAATATAATTAAAACATAATTATGCTTAGTTATATTATAATTATAGTATAATATCATATATAATATCCCTAAATCTATCCATTATATGTCCCACATATGGAATTAATGAGTCATATCATGTTGAGGGGGCAATATTCCACACTTCCTGTAGAGACCCGAAGCTTATCGTACATGGACGTTACATTACTTTTGCGGAATACTTAGTACATAACAAAAACACACACACAAGGATCGTAATAGTTTAGTGTCTTTGGAAACTCGGAATAAAATCTTCTAATCGTGGGGAAAGATCTTCAACATCTCCCATAAAGATCTTCCTTTTTTTTACCTAAAACCTTTATTTATATCCTGGGGAAAAGAAAACATAAAAGGGTGAGCTCAAATGCTCAGTAAGGGTAAACAAAAGAAATATCAATCACATCATATACATAAGAACATAGCTTTTGGAAATCTTAACCTGCAAAAGAGCTCATAATATCATAACATGGGATAAATCATAGAAGTGAAAATGAGATCCCCATAATCATAACATAAAACTTGAAACTTTGTGGCATGCACACATAATCATGGAAAATCATTTCTTGTTAGTCATGACTCATTTCCAAGACTATCTTAGTGGACAAAGTCCCTTTCTGAACTGAGTTCACTCCTCGTTTCAGTCCTGTATCACTGAACCGGTATAACCTACCATTCCAGCCATGTCTATCTCATGAGATATAAAATCTTTACCCAATGCATTGGAGGGAGATATAGGTCCCACCCATCTTATAATGAATCCTTTCTTATGTGTGCCACATAATCATAAATCATACATCATCACATAACCCATGTAATAAAAATGGGATTCTTAAACAACATGACATCATAAAACAATTCATATAAGATAAAGGAATTCATAAACATAATTTCATCACAACCTAGTCAAATCAATGTAAAAATATGGATAGAAACAGAATCCTTTATTATCTTAGATGGAAAATAATTTTGATAAAACACTTGAATTGAATTCTTGAGGAAAATATCCTTTCTTCTTCAAAATCAATTTCTTTTCACAAAACATCATGCAATTTTAAAAGAAAGAGATTTTATTGAAAATAGTCATGAAATATTTTGGAGTAAGCTTAATGAAAATAAGGCTTTATAAAACCGTAAAAATTCGTTCGTTCCATTTAAGTTAAAAAAACATTCTTCTCGTACTTTTGTCGGAAAAGTCAAAAAGTACCTCGTATGAAAAAAAACGACAAAAGATTCCTTTCATATTCTTTACTAAAAACTCACCAAAGGGTAAAATTGGATTTAAACTATTGTAAGTGGATGGAAACAATATTACATATTGAGGGAACATGGATGTGGATGATAAAATACACCCCAGTAAATGCCAAAGTATAAACAATCTCGGATAAAAATGAGATTGTGATATTTCCCTTACCTTATGTCCGACTTGCTTTGTAAGTGTCTGAACCTACTGTATAATGATTTAAATCATGTTATTGACTTATTCCAGAATCATATTCATTGTTATGATATCATATATGGTTCACTTATGACATTATATTACCCGTTCTTTTGTAAATTCCATGTTAAAGAAGCGTTTTGGGTAAAATCGTTTCATTTATCGTAGGTGTTTTGACTTGTTGTTCTTGACATCATTATTACTTATATCATGATTTACTTACTTCCAGAATATAAAATATGATTTATATATCATATATATTCAGTATATATATATATATAATAGGTAGATATATAAAATGAAAAACACCGTTCATGGAGACGGTAGTCCGTACGTACGCATGAACGCTGTTTTCCTTTCCTTATTGTCTTGAAATGGAAGTAAGTAGATGACAAACATATGTATATATATACATAAATCTGGTAGCTTTATAATGTCATATATTTCATTATTATTTCTTATATATACATTATAATCATTCTTAAATGGTTAACATGGAGAATGAATCTCATCGCGTCGTGGAGACGGTATTCCGTACGTACGCACGAGCGATGATATCATTTCTATAAATATTGAATTGGAGTGGAGTGGATTATACAATATATCAGAATCAATATGATGTTGTAATAACTATGTATAGTTATTATTTACACCATTATACCCATCCATGTAAGGTGGTGGTGGAAAATAGATTACACCACGGCGTGGAGACGGTATTCCGTACGTACGCACGCGCGGTGATTTCTTTTT
Source organism: Viscum album (assembly GCA_963277665.1). Lineage (NCBI taxonomy): Eukaryota > Viridiplantae > Streptophyta > Magnoliopsida > Santalales > Viscaceae > Viscum > Viscum album. The sequence continues at coordinate 574,497,733 of OY728160.1, forward strand.
TCGTAGGATGGATAGATAGTGAAATAGGGTTGTTTCATACTTATAATAACATATCAGTATATGAGTGATACTGATGTTATTACTTCATAATGAAACAACCTAAGAAGAAGAAGTGGAAGAAGAAATAAAAATGAAAGAATTGGTAACGGTAATTACCTCTTCTTTGAAGCGCCTCTTTGAGACCTCCTCTTAGGGCACTAAAATTGGTCTTTGAGGAAGACCAGAACCTCTAGGTTGTTTCTAGGGAAGTGGAGAAGAGATTTTGGCAGGGGGTGGCCGAGCTTGAGTGCTCAATTTTGTGTGAGGAGGAAGGGGAGGAGGTGTCCTTTTATAAGGGAGGAGAGGGGCACCTTAGGAATATCTCAAAATATTATTTTATATTAAAGTCAAAATCGGTTTATAATGGTTCCAAAGGGTCTTATTTCAAAGCTAAAGTGGGGAGGGGTCGAAATCCTATCAACCAATAAGATTTATACAAGTTTAGGGTATTATTTTAACCTTATCAATTAGATTTAACTCTAAGTTAAATAATTTAACTTTTACCGTGTCTTTTTGTTTTCTTTCACTATATGGTTAATACACTTACTATAACATGCCAAACGAACCCCAAATTGTATATTATTAATAAATATATCCTTATCTAAGTCATTTGGCCGAACCTTAGATTTTTAGGAATAAAATAACAATTAATAATATAATATTTTATTTAAAAACTATTTTGTGTCAATTTTGACACTATTTGATATATGATTTTTTTTGAAAGTCATAACAGAATTATATGTTCGAACCAAGTTGATTAAATCAACACTAATACATCATAGTAACCTAGAAAATTAGTTTAATTCATAAAAAGTCTTAAATTACATTCATTTGAGCATTTATAACATCAATTATGTTAATATTTCCTTAAAAGGGTAATTACTGCATCATCGTTGTGTCAAAAATAAATTAATTTATTTAAAGTCTAAAAATTATAAATAAAATATAATTACGTAGGAAATCTTTTTAGCTTTATAATGAATATTTATAGTCGAATTTATCTTATGTATAACCCCATATTAAAAATGTTTTAGTAAATAAACTTTGATTTTAACTCTTTTAACTCTTCTTTGAATTAAATAATAATAAATGTCCTAATCTAATCCAAGTGGGCCTAAATGGTCATATTATATTCATAAGGTTGTTTTTGGCCGAATTACACTTATCCAATAGAATTAGGACATGTGTTAGGGTAATAGTAATATCATATTTACCCTTAGTTACCCTATTTACTATTAACCGTGGTAAAAAAAAGTAAAAAGTTACTATTCACCAAAAATTATTTTCATCTCATTGAACCACATTTTAGTCCTTGATATTAACCGTGTCTGTCGGATTTTCGAAATTCCATTCACAGAAGTGGTAAAATTATGTTTTATGCAAAATTCAGTTTTTTAACCTACCACTTAGTAGTTTCACTATTCATCAAAAATTGATGTTTTTCAGAACAATGCCAAAATTTCATCCTAAGCTATATTTCATATTCCGAATTCAAAAATGAAGTCTATTTTTCCAAATTCATAACATAAAAGTTGCATTAATTAATTTTATAATTAAATCCCGCTGTTAAAACAAATAGCGTGTTTTTAAGAAACAATATCTATCAAAAGATTGACACTTGTTTATGTCTAGTTTAAATGTGAAATTACATCCAATGACCAACATTGTATTAAATTGTAAAAATATATTCTAAATATACTTTAAAACCACTCAAATTAATGATTTATCACTATTAATTATTTCGATTAAAAAAAGTTGTTTTAAATTATAATTTAGTAATTTTCACTATTTATCAGAATATGAAAGTTATCCGAAAAGTACCAAAATTTCACCTTAGGCTAAATTCGATACTCCGAATCCAAAAATGAAGTCCATTTTGAGAGTTAAAATTTCTAAAATTTAAAAAGTGGTTATTACTATTCATAACGGCTAGTTTTAATAATATTTAAATAGCATATCATTGTTTCGTGAAACTCAGGATTACATACCACACATGCTATTGAGGAAGGTTGCGATTGCGTGTAATGCAAGGCAAGTCAAGGATGTGTGTTGTGCAAGCTCCTTTTGGTGTAGCGTATAACACAAGACATTAGTAAAATAAGAAAGAATATTTTTCATAAAATCTCGGGCTGTTACATTCTACCCCCCTTAAAATGAATTTCGCCCTCGAAATTCGTCGGGGTTATGAATGGTTTACTATTAGAAAGTTTATTTAATAGAAACCCACATCGTAAAAAGGAATACCAAAATTTGGCTTTAAAAACTAAAGTATGAAATGTAACGATTACCCAAATAAACTAATCACTGGGTTCCCACATAGGTGAAAATATGGATATGGAAGAGAAATCTAACCATCATGTTCTGATGGAGAGTGGTAGAGAACATGGCTATGGAAAAGCCAGTAATCACAAATCCATAGATTTGTGATGATATAAGGTACCATCTGATTCATCAGGTATAAGATCACTAGGACAACATTTTTGGTTTTCAAGATCATTTCCCTAAAGTTGAAAATTTGCTTAGAATAAATACTTACTCTATTTTGGTACAATCTCAATTTTGTTCGTGCCTTGAACAATTTCTACTTCATCTCTTAAATAAATGAAGTTGAATTTGTTATTCGTGAAGTGTTAGCAGATCATGTGATAGAATGACGGGTCATTCCATCTGTCTCAAACAAAAGGTAAGCAAAAGTTATTAAATATACATAAGTCATTCTATAGTGAGATTAATCATATATAGTTCCTAAAATGGACTTATACTTCATATATTATACTGCTTAATATAATAAAACTAGTTTCTACTAAACAGGGACTTCCTGTAGGTCAGTGGTAGGTGATAAAGGCCAGTCGCACTTCGGTTGTGGGTTCGATCACTACAGCCTTGTCCGAAGCGATGGGCTGTCACACGTCCTGCAGGTTGTCCTTTTTATAAAACTATATTACTATAACATCCCATCAATAATATCGAAAAAACTTCAATCCTTAAACAATACTAACTTATGTCCAACATAATCCATTCCAATCTTTAGGCTTATCCATAATACTGCAGTCCATTCTCATAACATAGTGGAAACGATTACCAGAGATTTAATACCATCGTTGATCCCCATATATCATAAGATATGTTATGTTGGTCACATTCCAAACATTCAAAGGCCTTAATCTTGTACTCTCTTGAATAACCATTGAACCTTATTGAAAACATGAATTCTATTAAAAGTTAACTCTTTCCACATACCAAAATCCTCAAAATTCTATATACTAACACCATGATATCACTTAGTCCTTATATCAATCATGAGCTCATGAATACTATTAAACATTTCATTTTCTCGTCTTCATTATGCGCATATCATCTTATTTCCAAAAAATATCTCAATCACTTTGAATACCACATCAATAAATATTGCAATACTCAATGATACAACATTATTTTGGAATCCCATTACATAAACACTTAATCATTCCACCACATCGTTGTCATATTCAACATTGCCAATAGTGATCACATGTGATTTCCCTTTGTCTGTTGCCTTCAGTGGTTGCTCATGTTGATCATCACTAACCCTTGGATTTGGGCAATTATTAGCATAATGCCCCATTTCCTTGCACTTGAAGCATTGAAGTGTTGGTGGTGCGTTCTCTGCAGTGTTTACTTTATTCACATCATTAGAAACCCTTTTTCCATTACTTCGACACTCAGCTGCTCGATGACCTTCTTTTCCACACTTAAAACATTTTCTAGTCCCTTTAAGACAATCTCCACCATGCTTCTTTCCACACTTTTTGCATAAGGAAACATTCATCTTCTTTTCACCATTATTCTGAGATTTCTCCTTGAACTCCATCTTTCGTTTCTTGTCAAAACCATGAGATGGATATGTAACACCAACTTCCATTTCTACCTTGATAGCACAACGCACAATTTCTTCATAGCTACTGAAGTCTCTTATAGCTAATGCCCTTCGAAGACTTGGTTTTAAGCCACTGAAAAATCGATCAACTTTACTTTCAGGTTGGATGATAATTCCAGAAGCATACCTTGCAAGTCTTGTAAAATTTGCTTCATAGGTACCAACAGATTCATCGTCCCTTTGCTTCAGTTCAAGAAACTCTTTCTCCATCTTTGTTCGAAGAATACGAGGGAAGTACTTACTGAAAAACAAGTTCTTGAACTCGTCCCATTCCATGGACTCAATTTCATCTCTTGGCCTCGTATTCTTGATAAGATTCCACCATTGATCAGCTTCACCTTCCAAACGATATACTGCTAAGATGACTTTATCATGTTCAGAACATTGAAGAACTGAAAATATCTTTTCAGTAGTACTGATCCATTGTTCAGCCACAAGTGGATCAGAAGACCCACTGAAAGAAGGTGGACGTTGCCTCATGAAGGACTCAATAGAATATTGTTCCCTTCTCTGCTCATTTGGAAGTCCAGAATGATTCATAGCTTGAGTAAGTATGGCAATAAGATTTTGCACTCCATCTCCCATAACATTTGTTTGTTCAGGAGGGCAATCATTGCATTGTCCATTGCATTGATCAACACGGTTCCTTCGGGTTCCAGCCATCGTCTAAAACCCAAAAAGAATAGTGTGAGAGGCAAAAATCATGCTAGAGAAAACAACATAATAAAGGGGGAGTACCTTCAATATCTAACATCTTAGGTTTAATTCTATGACCGTTAGCATAATTCTAGTACTATAACCTATACGTATACTTAACCTTAGGGACATCCCTAGACAAACCTTAGAAATATCTCTAGGGATCTCACTAAAGTTCTCGCATCCTAGTTTCCAAAGGTTGACTAAACCTTTCCTCTGATACCAACTGTAGAGACCCGAAGCTTATCGTACATGGACGTTACATTACTTTTGCGGAATACTTAGTACATAACAAAAACACACACACAAGGATCGTAATAGTTTAGTGTCTTTGGAAACTCGGAATAAAATCTTCTAATCGTGGGGAAAGATCTTCAACATCTCCCATAAAGATCTTCCTTTTTTTTACCTAAAACCTTTATTTATATCCTGGGGAAAAGAAAACATAAAAGGGTGAGCTCAAATGCTCAGTAAGGGTAAACAAAAGAAATATCAATCACATCATATACATAAGAACATAGCTTTTGGAAATCTTAACCTGCAAAAGAGCTCATAATATCATAACATGGGATAAATCATAGAAGTGAAAATGAGATCCCCATAATCATAACATAAAACTTGAAACTTTGTGGCATGCACACATAATCATGGAAAATCATTTCTTGTTAGTCATGACTCATTTCCAAGACTATCTTAGTGGACAAAGTCCCTTTCTGAACTGAGTTCACTCCTCGTTTCAGTCCTGTATCACTGAACCGGTATAACCTACCATTCCAGCCATGTCTATCTCATGAGATATAAAATCTTTACCCAATGCATTGGAGGGAGATATAGGTCCCACCCATCTTATAATGAATCCTTTCTTATGTGTGCCACATAATCATAAATCATACATCATCACATAACCCATGTAATAAAAATGGGATTCTTAAACAACATGACATCATAAAACAATTCATATAAGATAAAGGAATTCATAAACATAATTTCATCACAACCTAGTCAAATCAATGTAAAAATATGGATAGAAACAGAATCCTTTATTATCTTAGATGGAAAATAATTTTGATAAAACACTTGAATTGAATTCTTGAGGAAAATATCCTTTCTTCTTCAAAATCAATTTCTTTTCACAAAACATCATGCAATTTTAAAAGAAAGAGATTTTATTGAAAATAGTCATGAAATATTTTGGAGTAAGCTTAATGAAAATAAGGCTTTATAAAACCGTAAAAATTCGTTCGTTCCATTTAAGTTAAAAAAACATTCTTCTCGTACTTTTGTCGGAAAAGTCAAAAAGTACCTCGTATGAAAAAAAACGACAAAAGATTCCTTTCATATTCTTTACTAAAAACTCACCAAAGGGTAAAATTGGATTTAAACTATTGTAAGTGGATGGAAACAATATTACATATTGAGGGAACATGGATGTGGATGATAAAATACACCCCAGTAAATGCCAAAGTATAAACAATCTCGGATAAAAATGAGATTGTGATATTTCCCTTACCTTATGTCCGACTTGCTTTGTAAGTGTCTGAACCTCCTGTATAATGATTTAAATCATGTTATTGACTTATTCCAGAATCATATTCATTGTTATGATATCATATATGGTTCACTTATGACATTATATTACCCGTTCTTTTGTAAATTCCATGTTAAAGAAGCGTTTTGGGTAAAATCGTTTCATTTATCGTAGGTGTTTTGACTTGTTGTTCTTGACATCATTATTACTTATATCATGATTTACTTACTTCCAGAATATAAAATATGATTTATATATCATATATATTCAGTATATATATATATATAATAGGTAGATATATAAAATGAAAAACACCGTTCATGGAGACGGTAGTCCGTACGTACGCATGAACGCTGTTTTCCTTTCCTTATTGTCTTGAAATGTAAGTAAGTAGATGACAAACATATGTATATATATACATAAATCTGGTAGCTTTATAATGTCATATATTTCATTATTATTTCTTATATATACATTATAATCATTCTTAAATGGTTAACATGGAGAATGAATCTCATCGCGTCGTGGAGACGGTATTCCGTACGTACGCACGAGCGATGATATCATTTCTATAAATATTGAATTGGAGTGGAGTGGATTATACAATATATCAGAATCAATATGATGTTGTAATAACTATGTATAGTTATTATTTACACCATTATACCCATCCATGTAAGGTGGTGGTGGAAAATAGATTACACCACGGCGTGGAGACGGTATTCCGTACGTACGCACGCGCGGTGATTTCTTTTTTCGTAGGATGGATAGATAGTGAAATAGGGTTGTTTCATACTTATAATAACATATCAGTATATGAGTGATACTGATGTTATTACTTCATAATGAAACAACCTAAGAAGAAGAAGTGGAAGAAGAAATAAAAATGAAAGAATTGGTAACGGTAATTACCTCTTCTTTGAAGCGCCTCTTTGAGACCTCCTCTTAGGGCACTAAAATTGGTCTTTGAGGAAGACCAGAACCTCTAGGATGTTTCTAGGGAAGTGGAGAAGAGATTTTGGCAGGGGGTGGCCGAGCTTGAGTGCTCAATTTTGTGTGAGGAGGAAGGGGAGGAGGTGTCCTTTTATAAGGGAGGAGAGGGGCACCTTAGGAATATCTCAAAATATTATTTTATATTAAAGTCAAAATCGGTTTATAATGGTTCCAAAGGGTCTTATTTCAAAGCTAAAGTGGGGAGGGGTCGAAATCCTATCAACCAATAAGATTTATACAAGTTTAGGGTATTATTTTAACCTTATCAATTAGATTTAACTCTAAGTTAAATAATTTAACTTTTACCGTGTCTTTTTGTTTTCTTTCACTATATGGTTAATACACTTACTATAACATGCCAAACGAACCCCAAATTGTATATTATTAATAAATATATCCTTATCTAAGTCATTTGGCCGAACCTTAGATTTTTAGGAATAAAATAACAATTAATAATATAATATTTTATTTAAAAACTATTTTGTGTCAATTTTGACACTATTTGATATATGATTTTTTTTGAAAGTCATAACAGAATTATATGTTCGAACCAAGTTGATTAAATCAACACTAATACATCATAGTAACCTAGAAAATTAGTTTAATTCATAAAAAGTCTTAAATTACATTCATTTGAGCATTTATAACATCAATTATGTTAATATTTCCTTAAAAGGGTAATTACTGCATCATCGTTGTGTCAAAAATAAATTAATTTATTTAAAGTCTAAAAATTATAAATAAAATATAATTATGTAGGAAATCTTTTTAGCTTTATAATGAATATTTATAGTCGAATTTATCTTATGTATAACCCCATATTAAAAATGTTTTAGTAAATAAACTTTGATTTTAACTCTTTTAACTCTTCTTTGAATTAAATAATAATAAATGTCCTAATCTAATCCAAGTGGGCCTAAATGGTCATATTATATTCATAAGGTTGTTTTTGGCCGAATTACACTTATCCAATAGAATTAGGACATGTGTTAGGGTAATAGTAATATCATATTTACCCTTAGTTACCCTATTTACTATTAACCGTGGTAAAAAAAAGTAAAAAGTTACTATTCACCAAAAATTATTTTCATCTCATTGAACCACATTTTAGTCCTTGATATTAACCGTGTCTGTCGGATTTTCGAAATTCCATTCACAGAAGTGGTAAAATTAAGTTTTATGCAAAATTCAGTTTTTTAACCTACCACTTAGTAGTTTCACTATTCATCAAAAATTGATGTTTTTCAGAACAATGCCAAAATTTCATCCTAAGCTATATTTCATATTCCGAATTCAAAAATGAAGTCTATTTTTCCAAATTCATAACATAAAAGTTGCATTAATTAATTTTATAATTAAATCCCGCTGTTAAAACAAATAGCGTGTTTTTAAGAAACAATATCTATCAAAAGATTGACACTTGTTTATGTCTAGTTTAAATGTGAAATTACATCCAATGACCAACATTGTATTAAATTGTAAAAATATATTCTAAATATACTTTAAAACCACTCAAATTAATGATTTATCACTATTAATTATTTCGATTAAAAAAAGTTGTTTTTAATTATAATTTAGTAATTTTCACTATTTATCAGAATATGAAAGTTATCCGAAAAGTACCAAAATTTCACCTTAGGCTAAATTCGATACTCCGAATCCAAAAATGAAGTCCATTTTGAGAGTTAAAATTTCTAAAATTTAAAAAGTGGTTATTACTATTCATAACGGCTAGTTTTAATAATATTTAAATAGCATATCATTGTTTCGTGAAACTCAGGATTACATACCACACACGCTATCGAGGAAGGTTGCGATTGCGTGTAATGCAAGGCAAGTCAAGGATGCGTGTTGTGCAAGCTCCTTTTGGTGTAGCGTATAACACAAGACATTAGTAAAATAAGAAAGAATATTTTTCATAAAATCTCGGGCTGTTACATTTCCTCAAATGAAATTATCGTATTTACCCATAATGGAAACGATAAAGGTATGCTATAAAAGAAAAAATATAGAAGCATAAAGAAAACATAAACATAATATATATCATATATAAATACAGTTCCATCTTAATGGCCCCCATTAGAGGTGGTAGAAGATAATTGAACGATCGTCGTTTCGTGAGAAGTATGTTTTCCATCCATAGAAGCAGCAAGTTCGTTAACCATTAGATGGAGGTGTGTGTAAGTGTTGTTAAAATATTATTTATAAAAAATTATCTGTATATTTAGGTTATATTTGTTGTTATAAAAGAAAGGAATGAAAACATTTTATGGGTTGGAGAAGTAAAATAAAATAAAAGAATTTAAGAGAAAATGTTACCTTTAATTCGGGTAACTCTTTTTGGTTTGAAGCAAACAGTCTTATTGAAGAGCCTTCTGGAAATGGTAAGGCTTATAAGAGAAATAGGAGGATCATGAGAGAATATTTTGGTAGGGTTATGATGATCCAAAGTGCTTGAGTGGTTTGAGGAATGTGTTAGAAGTGAGGGCATTTTCAAGAGAGTACTCAAAATCAATCTTTTTTACAAAGAGACATGAGTATCGATGATGACACCCCACATTTAAGAGTCGGTGATGAAGATGATGTTAATGATGTCACATATGAATTTGAAATGGTAAGAGATGAAGCAAATGTAACTCGAATGGATATTGATGATGTTGAGGAGGAATATGAAGATGACATTGACATATATGAAGATGATGATAAAGATGAACACTGATAGAATTCCATGGTATTTTTATACAATAATATTATGTATATATGTATATATAATAGTAATTATCAATTATTTGCTAACATTAACATTTTCTGTTTCAGATGGACGATGCCACATTTCGTGAGTTGGCAGATGCTGACCTACCTTTCGATGCGGATGAGTTGCTGGCAGATGACCCTCAGCCTACAGGCCCTCCAGGGAGTACGCGGAGGGGGCGTGGTCTTGCACGATTGAGGATTGCTGACCCCATCCCCGAGCGACGTCCACATCTTGGGTTTGATCTACGCACACGGAGGTGTGATAACCTGTGTGATAACCTGTGTATTTGACTAAGATTTCATTAATCTATTCACATAATAAATGTTTATTATTTTTTCAGTTTATCGCATATAGCAGTAGGACAGGGCAGCGCTATTTTGCGCAACTATTTCTCTCAGCCGTGGACCACATGGGAGCATATTCCCAATTGATGTGCAGTAGGCCATGTTCGGCCATTGGTTGGTACGTACGTAAATAAATAATTTTTATTTTGAAAATTATTTCATTTCTAACATTATATTTTGATTTATTTGTAGGGTTTATGGTATCCGATCGAGGATACCATGCGTGACGCCATCCATGAGGCATGGGAGGTGGCCATGCATGATCGCCTTCGTCAGTTTTTGCACAATTTAAGAAAAGCTTCCAGGAAGAAGGCAAGAGTGTCAGATTTTGACGAGTCATATAGAGCACACCGACCAGAGTATATTTCATCCCATGTATGGGATTGATTATGTGCACACTGGTTGAGTGGTGCCTTTTAGAGGAGATCATCGGTGGGGAGGCAGAATTGGGGGAGACAGGAGGTGACTCATCGAGCTGGGAGTCGTTCTTTCAGTACTCATAGACAGCATCTGGTACGTACATTATTTTTAAATATTTTATATAACTATAAATATTAATAGTTTATTTTTTATTCTTTTAGGCTGTCAAGCACCCTGATATTATGGAGTACGACGTATATCGGAGGATGTATAGTGATCCTGCTACTGGGGAGCTCAGAGGTGATCGTTAGCATCACATCGTGGTCAGTATTATTTGTTTTCAAGTTTAAAAATTAACTGCATATAATATATTCACAATTTTAATTTTAAATTGCAACTACAGGAGTCATATGAGGTCGTAGCGTCACAGGCCCGGCCTGAGAGTCAGGCCGAGTCATCAGATCAGACCACTGGCCGTCAGTTTGATGAGGCGGCATGGATTCAGGCCACCCAGTATGCCTTCGAGAAGGGCCGGGTAGTTGGTATTGGCTCTCGACTGACTCCCGAAGATTATTATGGCAGTGCTGCGATGTCGGCGTCCAGCTCGAGAGGAGCTCGTGCATCTTCTTCTACTACACAGTATGAGGATCAGTTGCGATCTCAGACTGCACTGATAGAGAGTCTCCGACAGGAGCAGGAGCAGATGCGTCAGCAACATGAGGAGGAGCGTCGACGCCAGCAGCAGCTGTACAAGGAGAAGACGAGTCGGTGGCAGCAACAGCATCAGGAGCAGATGGAGTACATGCGCCGAATCAATCATGCTTTAGGGATGAAGTTTCCTCCACAACCATCTGCAAATCCCCCACCTCCCCCCCTCCTTCAGATTAGAGTTTTAATTTATGTTATAAAATTTGTGAAATCAAAATATGATTTTTTTTATATTCGTAGTTTCTGTCTCATTATAAAATATTAATAATATTATATTTTTAAATAACAATATTAATATGAATAATAATATTATTTATATTTTATAATATTAAATTTTATATATATATTAAAATTTTATAATATTATAATTTAATTATATTTTTTTGTAATACTTGAATTATTTTAATATTTGAATGTAAAATAATTCTATGATTTTTATATTAATTAAAATAGCTTATTAATATTTTTTTATTTATGAATTATAATTCTAATATTATTATATTAATTAAATCTTTTATTAATATTCTATTATTATTTTTTGAATTATAAATCTATTATTATTATATTAATTAAAATAATTTATTATTTTTATTTGTCAATTATAATTCTATTATTATATTAATTAAAATCATTTATTAATATTTTATTATTTTTTATTTTTGAATTATAATTGGATTATTATTATATTAATTAAAATAATTTATTAATAATTTATTTTTTTATTTTTTTTATTGTATTTGCGATGGGATATTATGCCCGTCGCAAATAGTATTATAATTATATGCATTAAAATAATTTATTAACAGTGCAGAGTAAATGTAAAGACAAGGAAAGTAAAGGGAAACTGCTATATATAAACCATAATGTGCATCAACCCCTAACAGTACAAAGTACAGTGCTGAAAAGGAAAAAGGGGAAAACATGCACCCAACCAGAAAAGGTGCCACAACCCGGCAACAGGTAAACAAAAAAGGAAACAGCTGACGGGTCTCCCACCTAGAACCCAGCCACGCCCACCGCACGCGGTCCAAGCTCCCAAGCTCTTACGCTCCACTGAAGCCACGCTCCACCTGTCTGTCGTCTGCAAGGGCACACCAAGTGCGGGCAAAGCCCAAGTAGGGGTGAGTATGAAAATAATCAGTAGGATACCCCAAAGGCTCGAGGTAGCAACAAAGGAGGTACCGAAGGGTGACCAGTAGAGGGAACAGAAAATTAGAGGAGTACAACTGGAACTGCAATAAGAGTACAGTAAAGAGTCCAGCTCAGCCCAACAAGAGGAAAGAAGGTAGACTCGTCCAAACACAAGGAGCTGGAAACGGTGACAAGATGAACTTCTCGTCGAGTCTTCACAACCTATAGTAGGAGAGAAGACTCGTCCAACCATGAGAAGCTAGACACGGAAAGCACATGGCATACCCCGCGCGTCTTCGCCTCTCTTGGAAGGAGAGTAACCAAACCCATGAAGTGGGTACTAGAACAAGGTATATACAAGCCCATATGCTCAACAAGAAGCTCGAACAAGGTCGTAAAGGGATCTCCATCCCATAGATCAGCCCAAGAAAAGAGTAGCCAACAGTCCCAGACATAACCATCATCATCACCCAGCATCCCGCACGTCTGCCCTGAACCCCAAGCCAAGGGGTTCAATCACCGCACCTTGACACTATCCGCTTTAGGCGGCAATGACTCACCCGCACGGTGTTATATCGTGTCACAAGAACGCATCTCGGGGGGGAAAAGTGCCCCTCCAAATTGAGAGTTCTAGGGAAAGTCAAACCTCACTTCGTCACTGCCCTACAGTGAAGAGGTCTCCTCAAAGTCAAGTCGTCACAACACAGACCCATATAACCAAGGGTCCTGCTCTGGTAATCACGGAGGTAAGCCACAGACTAGCCTAACCGAGAGTACTAAGTCTGGAATGCCAACAGGTGTCCCACTGCCCAGCCCTGCTGAGGGTAATCCGTAATACATCATCTGGCGACCCACTGCCCAACCCCGCTGGAGGGTAGACCATAATAAGATACTGGGTGACCCACTACATAGCCCTGCTGGAGGGTAAACCATAAGACGTCATCAGGCGACCCACTGCCCAGCCCTACTGGAGGGTAGACCATGACACATCATCAGGCATCCCACTACCCAGCCCCGCTTGAGGGTAGACCTGGAATAGGTCGACAGGCGACCCATTGCCCAACCCCGCAGGAGGGTAGACCCTAAGAGATCGTTGGGTGACCCACTGCCCAGTCTATGCTAGAGGGTAGACCCTAAGAGTGTCGGGTGACCCACTGCCCAGTCTCTGCTGAAGGGTAGACCCTAAAAGAGTCGGGTGACCCACTGCCAAGTCTCTACAGGAGGGTAAACCCTAAAATTCAGTGAGGAACCCACTACGCAGCCCTGCTGGAGGGTAAACCCGAAGAAGTTGATGAGTAACCCACTGCCCAGCCTCGCTGGAGGGTAAAACTCCTAACTTCTCTGGCCATCTCTACCGGAGGGTACACCACTGGCCAACCAGACACAGAATGGGTATTGTTCAACCACCCAACTCCAGAACAACTCAACAAAAAGAGGTTCAGTGCATGTTCCATCACTGGGTGTCACTGGCCCCGCTACTGGCCAATCCATCGAGAACGAAACCAGGGGGAGGCCACTCAACCCAGCTGGTCAAACAAACTAGTACAGAGCCAGGGGAAAAACTCCACCCTGCAGGTCAAACAAACACACAGAGGGACCCTCTACGTCGCGAGAGGTCAAAGTACGCAAATTAGAGCCCAGCACGCATGTGGGTCCCACACAATGTGTGGCCCCATCTCAACCCCAACTGAACGCACCAACGTTCTCAGGTACGAATAACCACATGTACCTCTAAGCATTTCTGTATACTCTTAGAGTATACCACAGTTTCATCCCAAGGGCCATCGTGCACATATCACCCAACGTTAATGCGAAGGTGTGACGTAAAATATCCAACTCAAAGGACCAGGCACGACCAACCACATCCTGTGTACCAATTATATCACTCTTCCAAGAGTGCGCGATCACACACCAAGGGTCCGCTACAAACATGGTAGGACGAACCGCCACCGGAGAACCTTTCATGCTTCCACATTTAATAAGATCGCCTATAAGTCTCCGCGCCATCAAACGGATTGCACCATTGTAATCCTCGTGAAAAAATGCGCGAGATAGACTACTTACTCACCTGAAACGGTCAACCGGGGAGAAAGGTACTATTCACCGTAACCAAACTCGTGTGAGGCCCACCCCAAGATCCCGAAACTGAACCAACGAATCACACCACTGTGATCCCCTCTGAAAAACACATGGGATTGAGTACTCAATCGCCCAAAACGGACACCCGGTGAAAAGGGTACTATTCACCGTAGCCGGGTCGGGTGGGACCCACACCACATCCCCGAAAAAGGTCGGGCGTACTACACCATTGCAATGCTCTCGAAAAAGAACATCAAATTGACTGCTTAATTGCATGGAATGGGTATCCAGAGAAAAAAAAAGGATGCATTCCGGCGCACCGCACACGAGAGGTGCCACGTGGGACCCGCACCCCGGTCCTGAAGCGCTGCCAACAGATCACATCATTGCGATCCACTCGCAAGAGCACATAAGGTGGACTATCCACTTGTCCAAAATGGCCGCCCGCTGATTAAGATGGAAAATCATCGTCGACGCCCAAACGACCCTCATGGGCCCCGCACCATCGTGCGGAATTACAGCGGGCAGACTGCGCCAACGCGATGCCCTGGGAAAAACACCCAACATCGACTACTCGCACGCCCCGTACGGACGTCCGAGGAAAAAGCCGCTAAAAGCTGCACGTAGCTCAAAAGACGGGATGTGGGGCCCACGCCTCAACTTCGGCCTCAACACCTGGAACCGCACTTGAAAGCTCCACCTCGGTGCCAGGGTCGCAACGCCACTGACGGCGTTTAAATCGGACGTCGGACTCCTCTACGCCGTCCAAGACAAGTTCCCCCGGAAAACGAAAAACCACTTAAAGACGCGTCGCGCCTCCACGGCCCCTCGTTTCGGGAATTAAAAATTCCCCAAACCATCTCAAAAGATCTGCCTCTATGGCAGGCCTGCGCCGCCGCATACGGCGTGCAAAACGGACGTCCGTAGCGAAAGCTACGGACGTCGGAAGTTAGTAGCGGGGGGGGGGGGGGGGGAACCCCCCCCCCTTGGGCCGAACCGGCCGGTCTGCCCACAGCCGGCCCGCTGGGACCGCGGCCCAGCCGCCTCCCGCGAGGCCGCCTCTTCCGCCGACCCGCCTACATGGCCGGTCGGCTTTCCACACGGAGACCCGCGTCGCGCGGGTCTCTGTCCAGCCGCAGGGTCGCACACCTGCGACCCCGCAGTCTCCTCTTCCAGGCGCCCTTAGTCGGTGAGCCGAGCAGCCCCGCACCGTGGAGGTGCCGCCCAGCCGGCCGGCCATCTGCCGCACCCGCTACAGCGGTGCCGTGCCGGAACCACCGTCAGCCACCCGAAACCGCAGGAAAACCATAATTCCGACCGGAACTTCCCGGGACTGCCCCGGGCACCCTGGGACTCGGCTTTTCGATCCGAGAAGAGCGTCAAAAACCATAGAACATATACTACACGACTATGGGCTTGGATCGAATATCGGGCATCAAATAGACACTGAAATTAGGATTCAAATAGGGGTTTGAAATTTAAAACGCAAACGAACACCGCCTACCTCGAAGGGCGTAGCCCGACTCTTCGTGTGCGGACCGTCAGAACCGATTCCCTTCGCCGGAGATCACCTCACCAGAGCTACCTCACCGGAGCTGGAGGAGAGGGTAGGGTTTGAGGAAGAATAATAAGAATAAGAGGAGAGGGGTTGCGTTTAAGTAGAAAATACTTAAACGCCGCCTGATAGCCCCGAACCCGAAATTTCGGCGGGGTTGGGATTATGACTCCCCTAGGAAAAAAACCACGGTCTGATTGCAACGGCGGTCTCAGAATTTCAATCCGAGACCTCATTCAAACGTTATTAAACTTAGCGCCCGAGGCCGCCAAATTACGAAAACGCCCCTGGGGCCATTTTTCAAAGACAGCCCGCACCAGTAAAACTTACACCCCTCCTAGGGTAAACGGCACGCTCCAAACTCAACGGTGCCCTCAGTTTTCCAATACAAGACACCATTTAAGAGATATCTGCGTTTCAACATTAAACGAATTAATTTATTAATTAATTAATCTGTATAATGTTCCAGAAGCGAGGGAGGGGTCCAAACGCCCCATGCCGACAAGTTTTATGTCATTCCTAGGGTAAACAACCCATTACGGACCCATCCGTACACTCGGATCTCTGATCCGGAACTCCGTTTAGTAGTTATCCCATTTATTTAGCGTTTCCAATGTGAACGCACTGAAAATTTAAATTCCGGCCACTCCGGGGCTTGGAATCGCTTGCCGTCTGAAGGCGCTGCTCTGGAATATTGTCCAGAATATTCCAAAGTCTTTCGTAGAAAAAATCGGGTTCTTACATGATTCCCACTTTCAAGATTTCCGTCCCCGAAAAGAAAAACTAGGGAGAAACACAGGGTACTAAGCCCACCCCTGGCTTTCCCGTACCCAGAAGAACCCACGCACAGCTCTGCGTCACCCCACATAGACCAAAGGATTGATCTGTTCACGCTAGGTCGGCCCTTGCCGACGTCGTTCACCCACTCCAGACTTTGGGGTTAGGGAAAGGCGGTAGAGTACCTTGTCGTCCCTTTGCACGGTCTCAAACGGCCCGAAGGCCCTCGAGGGTAGCTCACCTCCCCGGTCCAACCTCTATGTCGCACGCCGCGTCAGGAATCACCGTTTGGGAATGGGAAAGGCCTGGTGATTCCCTCCTTAAGAATATCCATATGGTGAAGCACCCAATGATATCTGGCCACCCAAGATTTCACAGTCGTGGCTCTCTTACACGCTCGGTGAGCGATGGAGTCGACACCATCGACTAAATGAAAAAGTCCCCCGCATTTTTCCTTACCAAAACAGGGTTACACCCGACTCCCTACATCACCCTAGTAACACCTCAAACAAGGACCAGGGAGAAAATACTTTCACACATAGAGCCTAACAATTATACTGCAAAATGTAGAAGAGTCGCAAGGGGTACCTCTCACCATCCAATGCTCTGCAGTATCGTAGACATCCAAAGCTCACGGATGCCCGCAGTCCCAACCGTCAGCTCCCAGAGCCTGACGTGGACCGCCTAGTGGTGATGGGGAAATCTCGTAACGTCACCCCCCACCCCCAGCTTCTCCCGCTCCTCTACTAGCACCACCACTCTGGCCACTACTCCGATCACGGCGCTGCCTCTGCCGTGGTGGTGCATCTGCTGCCTGCCCAAAGCTCTCAGCATCTCGGGTCAGGGAGTCTCGTGCCAAGTGACCTCTCCCGTCACAAGCATAGCATCGGTGCTCTCTGGGATGCCCTGGTGCCCTCCGGCGCCACTGTGGTGTACGACGACGGCCCAGGATCCACTCACGGAAGGGCATACTTGGCTGAGGCCCTGCACCTTTTCTCCATAGTGGTATACGACCACATCTACGAAACCGACAGTGGGAAGGCCACCTGCATCAAGTTCCGGTCCTCCGGCGCCTGCTAGCTATGGCAGACGTCCCGGCTCCATCACGCCCACTGCCACTACCAATTGCAAAACATGACATGAAGCCCTCTGTCACCAGCGACTTCTCTAGCACCCCGACATATGTGGAAATCCCAAAGGGTAATCTGAGAGCATGAATCTCTCAAGATAGACCCTTCTCAAACTTCTGTGCTTAGAAGTTGTAGTCATGGACCAAGTCTGGGTAAAATTGTGCACGGTCTGCAAAACTAGCCACGTACTCGGCTACCGGCATCCCTCCCTGCTGAAACTGCAGGAGCTCCTGAATCTGAACGGAGCACAAGCAAGAGGGGAAAATCTCCTCACAGAGAAACAACTGAAAGTCTCCCCATGAAAGTGACGACTCATCAATGAACTGAGTCACAAGACTCCACCAATGCCAAGCTGATCTACAGAACAGGCTAGCTTCCAAAGCCACTATCTGATCTATCGGCATCTGCACAAGCCTAAAAAGGTGAAACACTGCCTCGAGCCAAACCTCTGCTGCCTGAGGTGCTGGCTCACCTCTGAACCTCAGCGGTCTCTGCCGCTGGAACTCACGGAGCGTGCACAACCTATGCTCAAACTCAGCCCGCTCTGCTGAAGCTGTCTGCTACTCAATAGGTGGGGGTGCTGCTACCATCCCACCCTGAGGAAAGGTCTCGCATGATGGGTCCTAGACTGTGGCCTCGTAGCTCACAGGTTCGTCGTCACACACCCAAAGCTTGTATCCTGGCTGGCTGTCCTCGCGGAGATATCCTAAATATTATCAAGGAGTGTCCCGATCAGAGGAGAGTATATGTATATACCAATAACCCCGATGGGGAGCTGACTCAAGAAGGACCGTCAAAGACTCAATCCTATATGATGCACAAAAAAATTTCCCTACAACAAAGGTCTCAGCATGCCGAGTCGACAAGTGGGTTATCAAGGTCCTGGTGAATGGATACGTCAGCCGCCGCACCACCACTAGACTCCCTGGCCTAAGAGCCGCTCTCGAGACACATTATCATTGTTGCCCTAAATCCCAACCAATTACTTTTATTTTAGGGACATCCGAACAAAGTCCCAAGGAACTAACCAGCTCTAATACCACTTTGTCACGACCCGACCCTACCCGGGATCGAGCCGCAACTACCCCAAGCCCGCCTCCATAGGCCAGGGGCTGGCGACCAGCGCCGAAGGCAAAATAACTCGGGGAGGCCTTTGCCTAAGTACCTGTACACACACACGCAGCAAACTCAATGCAACAGTGCAGAGTACAAGTAGAGACAAGAAAAGTAAAGGGAAACTGCTATATATAAACCACAGTGTGCATCGACCCCTAACAGTACAAAGTATAGTGCTAAAAAGGAAAAAGGGGAAAAATAGGCGCCCAACCAGAAAAGGTGCAACAACCTGGCAATAGGTAAACAAAAAGGAAACAGCTGATGGGTCTCCCACCTAGAACCCAACCACGACCACCGCACGCGGTCCAAAATCCCAAGCTCCTACGCTCCACTGAAGCCACGCTCCACCTGTCTGTCGTCTGCAAGGGCACACCAAGTGTGGGCAAAGCCCAAATAAGGGTGAGTATAAAAATACTCAGTAGGATACCCCGAAGGTTCGAGGGAGCAACAAAGGAGGTACTGAAGGGTGAGCAGTAGAGCGAACAAAAAAGTAGAGGAGTACAACTGGAAGTGCAGTAAGAGTACAGTAAAGAGTCTAGCTAAACCCAACAAGAGGAAAGAATGTAGACTCGTCCAAACACAAGGAGATGGAAATGGTGAGAAGATGTACTTCCCGTCGAGTCTTCACTACCTATAGTAAGAGAGCAGACTCGTCCAACCATGAGAAGCTAGACAAGGAAAGCACGTAGCATACCCCGCACGTCTTCGCCTCTCCTGGAAGAAGTGTAACCAAACCCAAGAAGTGGGTACTAGAACAAGGTATATACAAGCCCATATGCTCAACAAGAAGCCCGAACAAGGTCTTAAGGGGATCTCCATCCCGTAGCTCAACCCAAGAAAAGAGTAGCCAACAGTCCTAGACATAACCAAAATCGCCACCCAGCATCCCACACGTCTTCCCTGAACACCAAGAAAAAGGGCTCAATCACCGCACCTTGACACTGTCCTCTTTGGGTGGAACTGACTCGCCCGAATGGTTTTAGATCGCGTAACAAGAACGCGTCTCGGTGGGGAAAGTGCCCCTCGAAATTGAGAGTTCTAGTGAAAGTCAAACCACACCTCGTCACTACCCTGCAGTCGAGAGGTCTTCTCAAAGTCAAGCCGTCACAACACTGACCCATATAAACAAGGGTCCCGCTCTGGTAATCATGGAGGTAAGCCACAGACTAGCCTAACCGAGAGTACTGAGTCTGGAATGCCAACAGGTGTCCCACTGCCCAGCCTTGCTGGTGGGTAATCCGTAATACATCATCCGGCGACCCACTGCCCAGCACCGCTGGAGGGTAGACCATAACAAGATACTGGGTGACCACTGCCCAGCCCTACTGGAGGGTAAACCATAAGATGTCATCAGGTGACCCACTGCCCAGCCCCGCTGGAGGGTAGAACATAACACATCATCATGCGATCCACTACCCAGCCCCGCTGGAGGTTAGACCTGGAATAGGTCGACAGGCGACCCACTGCCCAGCCGTGCTGGAGGGTATACCTGGAAATAGACGACAGGCGACCCACTGCCCAGCCCCGCTGAAGAGTAGACCCTAAGAGGTCGTCAGGTGACCCACTGCACAGTCTGTTCTGGAGGGTAGACCCTAAGAGTGTCGGGTGACCCACTGCCCATTCTCTGCTGGAGGGTAGACCCTAAAAGAGTCGGGTGACCCACTTCCCAGTCTCTACTAGAGGGTAAACCCTAAAATTCAGTGAGCAACCCACTACCCAGCCCTTCTAGAGGGTAAACCTGAAGAAGTCGATGAGTAACCCACAGCCTAGCGTCGCTAGAGGGTAAAACTCATAACTGCTCTGGCCATCTCTACCGAAGGGTACACCACTGGCCAACCGAACACGGAATGGGTATCGTGAAACCACCCAACTCCAGAACAACTCACCCAAAAGAGGTTCAGTGCCTGTTCCATCACCGGGTGTCACTAGCCCTGCTACCGGCCAATACATCGAGAACGAAACCAGGGGAGGTCACTCAACCCTACTGGTCAAACAAACGAGTACAGAGCCAGGGGAAAAACACCACCCTGTTGGCCAAACAAACACACCAAGGGACCCACTACGTCGCGAGAGGTCAAAGTACGCAAAGCAGAGCCCGACACGTACGTGGGGCCCACACAACGTGTGGCCCCATCTCAACCCCAACTGAACGCACCAACGTTCTCAGGTACAAACAACCACTTGTAATTCCAAGCATTTCTGTATACTCCCAGAGTATACAACAGTCTCAGCCCAAGGGCCATCGTGCACAAAGCACCCAACGTCAATGCGAAGGCATGACGTAACATCTCCAACTCAAAGGCCCAGGCACGACCAACCACATCCTGTGAACCATTTATACCACTCTCTCAAGAGTGCGCGTCACACGCCAAGGGTCCTCTACAAACATGGTAGGACGAACCGCCACAGGAGCACCTTTCATGCTTCCACATTTAGTAATATCACGTATAATGCTCCACACCACCAAACGGATCGCACCGTTTTAATCCTCGCGAAAAAATGCGCGAGATAGACTACTTACTTGCCTGAAATGGTCAACTGGTGAAAAGGGTATTATTCATCATAACCAAAACCATGTGGGGCCCACCCCAAGATCCCGAAACTGAACCCACGAATCACACCACTGCGATCCCCTTGGAAAATCACACAGGATTGAGTACTCAATCGCCCAAAACAGACACCCGGTGAAAAGGGTACTATTCACTGTAGCCGGGTCGAGTGGGACCCACACCACGTCCCCAAACAAGGTCGGGCGAACTGCACCATCACAATGATCTCAAAAAATCACGTCAAATTGACTGCTTACTTGCATGGAACGGGTATCCAAAGAAAAAAAAGGATGCATTCCGGCACACCGCACACGAGCGGTGCCACGTGGGACCCGCACCCCGGTCCCGAAGCGCTGCCAACTGATCGCATCGTTGCGATCCTCTCGCAAGGGCACATAAGGTGGACTATCCACTTGTCCAAAACGGTCGCCCGGTGATTAAGATGGAAAATCACCGTCGACACCCAAACGGCCCTCGTGGGCCCCGCACCATCATTCAGAATTACAGCGGGCAGACTGTGCCAACGCGGTTCCCTCAGAAAAACACCCAACATCGACTTCTCGCACGCCCCGTACGGACGTCCGAGGAAAAAGCCGCTAAAAGCTGCACGGAGCTCAAAAGACAGGTCATGGGTCCCACACCACAACTTCGGCCTCAACGCCTAGAACCGCCCTGGAATGCTCTTCCTCGGTGCCAGGGTCCCAACGCCACTGACAGCGTTTAAATCGAACGCCAGACGCATCTGCGCTGTCAAAGACAAGTTCCCCCGGAAAACAACAAACCACATAAAGTCACATCGCACCTCCGCGGCCCCTCTTTTCGGGAAAGAAAAATTCTTGAAACCATCTCAGAAGATCCACCTCTATTCCAGGCCCGCGCCGTCGCAGACGGTGCGCCAAACGGACGTCCGTAGCAAACACGCGGGTCTCTATCCAGTCATGGGGTTGCGCACCTGCGACCCCGCCGTCTCCTCTCGCCGGCGCCCTCAGCCGGCGAGCCTTGCTGCCCCGCACCGTGGAGGTGCCGCCCAGCCGGCCGGATGGCCAGTCGGCCTTCCTCCGCACACGCTGTCGCGCCGCCGTGCAGGAACCACCGTCCGCCGCCCGAAACCGCCGGAAAACAAGAATTCCGGCCGGAACATCCCGGGACGGCCCCGGGCACCCCGGGACTCGGATTTTTGATCCGTGAAGAGAGTCTGAAACCTTAGAACATATAATACATGACTATGGGCTTGCATCGAAGATCGGTCAGTGATTATACAATAAAATTAGGATTCAAAGAGGGGTTCTGAATTTAAAACGCAAACGAACACTGCCTACCTCGAAGGGCGTAGACCGACGCTTCGTGCGCGGACCGTCATAACCGATGCGCTTCGCCAGAGTTCGCCTCGCCGGAGCTACCTCCCCGTAGCTGGAGTATAGGGTAGGGTTTGAGGAAGAAGAAGAAGAAGAAGAGGAGAGGGGATGCGTTTAAGTAGAAAATACTTAAACGCCGCCCGATAGCCCCGAACCCGAAATTTCTGCGGGGTTGGGATTAAGACTCCCCTAGGAAAAAAACCACGCTCTGAGCGCAACGGCGGTCTCGGAATATCAATCTAAGATCTCATTAAAAAGTTATTAAACTTAGCGCCCGAGGCCTCCAAATTACAAAAACGCCCCTAGTTCCATTTTTCACAGGCGACCCGCGCCCGCAAAACATACACCCCTCCTAGGGTAAACGACACGTTCCAAACTCAACGGTGCCCTCAGTTTTCCAATCCAAGCCACCGTTTAAGAGATACCTGTGTTTCAACATTAAACGAATTAATTAATTAATTAATTAATCCGTTTAATGTTCCAGAAGCGGGGGAGGGGTCCAAACGCCCCGCGCCGACAAGTTTTATGTCGTTCCTAGGGTAAACCCCCCATTCCGGACCCATCCGTATACTCGGATCTCTGATACGGAACTCTGTTTAAGAGTAATCCCATTTATTTAGCGTTTCCAGTGTGAACGCACTGAAAATTTAAATTCCGGCCACTCCGGGGCTCAGAATCGCACGCCTTCTGAAGGTGCTGCTCTGGAATATCGTCAAGAATATTCCAAAGTCTTTCGTAGCGAAACCAGGTTCTTACAATATGACCAAAAGTTAATACCCAAAAAATGATTCAAAAAATAACATGAATATAAAGAGAATATAGATAATACATATCAAATGGTACTACACAATACACCTTATGCAATAAATAAGTGGCGAACAAAGGAAATCTCACGAAATTAAAAGTGAGATAAGAAACCCCTTACCTCGTGTCCGACTTGACTCATTTGTTCATTGTTCTTCCTGAATAAAAAACTATAGATAATTTATACTTTCTTAAGAAACTTTTTCATGTTTATTATTCCTTTTATATCACTTATTTCAATGTTATAAATAGTATGTAATCATTTAGGTTAATAACGCTCGTTTTGTCGATATTTGGTAATTGAGTCAAAAATGGACTTCTTATAATTACAAGTTGTTCAAATAGTAAAATTTTAATTATATCCAGAATTATATTCATTATTTATATATCATATATATCCTGTATATACATGTATTTATAGTAGTACATAACATTTGGAGGTATGAAATGAAATGCACCGTTCATGGAGACTGTATGTCATACGTACACATGAACGCTACTTTAATTTCTATTTATTATTTTAATATAATTAAAACATAATTATGCTTAGTTATATTATAATTATTGTATAATATCATATATAATATCCCTAAATCCATCCATTATATGTCCCACATATGGAATTAATGAGTCATATCATGTTGAGGGGGGCAATATTCCATACTTCCTCAAATGAAATTATCGTATTTACCCATAATGGAAACGATAAAGGTATGCTATAAAAGAAAAAATATAGAAGAATAAAGAAAACATAAACATAATATATATCATATATAAATACAGTTCCATCTTAATGGCCCCCATTAGAGGTGGTAGAAGATAATTGAACGATCATCGTTTCGTGAGAAGTATGTTTTCCATCCATAGAAGCAGCAAGTTCGTTAACCATTAGATGGAGGTGTGTGTAAGTGCTGTTAGAATATTATTTATAAAAAAATATCTGTATATTTAGGTTATATTTGTTGTTATAAAAGAAAGGAATGAAAACATTTTATGGGTTGGAGAAGTAAAATAAAATAAAAGAATTTAAGAGAAACTGTTACCTTTAATTCGGGTAACTCTTTTTGGTTTGAAGCAAACAGTCTTATTGAAGAGCCTTCTGGAAATGGTAAGGCTTATAAGAGAAATAGGAGGATCATGAGAGAATATTTTGGTAGGGTTATGATGATCCAAAGTGCTTGAGTGGTTTGAGGAATGTGTTAGAAGTGAGGGCATTTTATAAGGGGTAGGAGGTGCTATTTAGGAAAGTATGAAAATATTATTTTATTATATAATGGTATTCGATTTATAAAGGTCAAAAACAAATTAATTTCAAATTTCAAATGAATACTTGTCGAAATAAAAACATCCAATAAGAATTTG
Organism: Viscum album; assembly: GCA_963277665.1. Lineage (NCBI taxonomy): Eukaryota > Viridiplantae > Streptophyta > Magnoliopsida > Santalales > Viscaceae > Viscum > Viscum album. The sequence continues at coordinate 574,522,930 of OY728160.1, forward strand.
GTAGGTTTTGAATGTTATTTTAATATTTATAATATTATTTATTTATATCATTTATTAATGTGGTAAATACTGCATCATTTTTGTTCCATAAATAATTTAATATATTTTATGTCTAAAAATTATAAAAAAATACCATGATGTATGAAATATTTTTATATTTCTAATAAATATATATAGTTGAAAAGATAGACTATATAAACCCATGTAAAAATTATGTTACTAAAAGATATTTGTGTGTGTCATTTTGGTCTTTACATTAAATTAATTTATCTAAAGTGCCATTATCACACCCATGTGGCTCCATGGGGTCCCAAAATCGACCCAAAGATTCCCATGGTGGTAAATGACTCAAAAAATAAGGCTAGGACATGTTTTAAGGTAATTATTTATTATTATAATATTATTTTTACCTTGAATTATCCTATTAACCTTTAATCGTGGTAAATAAAAGTAAAAAGTTACTATTCAGTAAAAATTATTTTCATCATATTGAACCAAATTTTACTTAATAATAACAACCAGGTTTTTCAGATTTTATAAATCCATTTCACAGAAGTAGTAAACTTTTATTTAAATGAAAAATTTAGTTTTTAAACTACTACTTAACGGTTTCACTATTCATAAAAAATTTATGTTTTTTAGAAAACTAAAAAAAATTCAGCATAAGATATATTTGATATTATGAATTAAAAAATTATATCTATTTTATCAAATTCAAAACATAGAAGTTGCATTAATTAATTTAAAATTAATTCTCTTTATCAAAACAAATAGTGCGTTTTTAAGAAACAATAACTTTCTAAAGATTAATACTTGTTTATATGCAATTTCAAAGTGAAATTAATTACAATGACAAAAATTGGATTAAATTGTAAATTCATAATATAATGAAACTTTAAAACCAATTAAAAAGTTATTCTAACCATATAAGTAAATTAGATAAAAGGGAACTTTTGAATTAAAATATAGTATTTTTCACTGTTCATAAAAAATGAAATTTATCAGAAAAATACTAAAATTTTCCCAAAGTAATTTTTTATGTCCCGATTCTATAGAAGAATTTTATTTTTTTCAAATGAAACATATAAAAGTGACCAAAACTAGATTTAAAGGCGGGTCGACATTAAAAGGTGATAAATTAACCTTTTAATGTAAATTATGTTTAAAATTAGATTCATTCACATTTTAAGCCTCTAACTTTTATTAGATAAATGTAAAAACATTTTATATATATATAATAATTATATAGTTAGCTCTATTCATTCCTGCCATTATAGCCACTAGTTGATAAATACCATTTAAATTAATAATATTATATTATTAGTGTGCAAAGTAAGATATCAAAGTAACAGATTTTTTGGTATTGGGTATGATATCAAACATAGAATCCCCATTAAAGTAGAATTTAGTTCAAAAATATTAATAAATTTTGAAAAAATGTCATGTTCATTATTTAATTGGGATGTTAAATTATTCGCCCATTTTGAGAATTGCATCCTCGTAATTTAAAAACTGGGCTTCGAAACTTCATTGAAAGTCTCACATTGGAAATAGAGTAAACAAACCTATTACATTAAAATAAAGAAAGAGAAGTACAATGGTCACCAAAGATAAACCATACTAGGATCCCATGTAGGAAAACATGGATATAGAAGAGAAAACAATCTTTCATGTTCTGATGGAGTGTGATAGAAAACATGATTAAGAGAAATTTAGCCACCAGAAAATCACAAACTTATGATGTGTTAAATGTTATTTTATTACCCTGTAAGAAATGTAAACCAACAATGTTTTTGTTTTATGTTCCTTTTCATAATTTTTATAAATTAATTTACTATATAGAATAATATGATAAAGAAATATACTTACCATAATGTAGAGTTTCATCCTTTAATAAGTTTCTACAAAAAACTAATCTTTTCTCCAAATATTGAGCATTCAAAAATACTTGGTCACATAAAAAGCACAAGAATCATCTTCTAGATAATTACATAATCTCCAAAAGGAGAACAATATATTTCCCTTGTCTTTAGACATCAACTAAAACTGAAATGGTTAGTGGGAGATTAGATAATACCCAAAAAGGACAATCTTTTGCAAATAGAAAAACTACTCTTAATCTCCAAATTTTTTAAAACAAAACATAAAGTTCAACAAAGACCATTCAATAAACAAGTGTCCATAATATTATTCAAAAGTAATCCAAACTAATATTGAAACCCAAATCTCATTAGGATTTAATTACATAGTCTTCTAAGATAAATCATAAAATTTATCTCCAAATAACATTTGTAACTCATAAAGTCTCATATTTGAAAATTTATTAACCTAATCACATATTCACCATGATAGGTTAATCATTTTTGTAAATAAACCAAATCGTCATATGTACATAACAAAAATATAGATTCTTCCCAACTAAAATTTCAACCTTTATTATAGAATTGAAATCTTATAGTATTCTATCTTATTTAGGCATATAGTGTTTCCTAAAAAGATAGAACACCTTTCACAATAACCATTATCACTTAATCACCAAATCATTTACTTATACTATGTATAACCATTTGAAAAAAAATAAGTTTCCAAAATCAACTTATTCTTGTTCTATAAAATCATTTTAATAAAATAATAAGTTATACTAACCAGGGACTTCATAAAGGCCAGTGGTAGGTGATGCGCCCTTCTCACCATTTTGTTGTGGGTTCGATTCATAAAGCCTTGTGGGATGCGACGAATTGTCACCCATCCTATGGTTTTCCCTTTTTATAAATCTCAAAAATAACCCTAATGTGTTTTAACCTCAATGTTTTCCTTATACCTATTGTTTTCATCCCAATTAATTCTGATCTCAACATCTAAATTATTGAAATCATATATATATTGTTATTTTTTTATTTCATGATCATATAAAAAAATAAAATGATCCAAAAAATGGAGAACATCGAAAATTATCATGGTGTCCATTTGGTTTCATCGTCATTTTTTTCAGGTGGGTAGAAGGTCCATGCATTACAAAAATGATTTAAATATCCTTCAAAATAATTTTCTTCTTCCATCGAAATACCCTTTATATTAAATGCATCATATGGGTGTTCATAGAATAACAATTCTAGAAAATAATCATGTATGACAGATAATTTCAATCATCTGATAAATCATGATTTCAATAAAACAGTCAGACAGAATTTGAGTTAAAAGATTCAATTAATGGTCCATTTAAAATACCATAGGTATGTGCTGAGAGACTATATTGTAAAATCAAATATAAATAGGTTGTGCAAGGTAATCCTTATTCCACACCTTTTTCAAAATAATAATATGCTTCAAAATCTTGTGATAATGTAAAATATTTGAAAATGCCTTGATAATATTTACCTTTTTGAATATATGAGAATATTGTGAAAATATGATTTCTCTAAATACAACCCATGATCCACGATGATAACAAGGTATAGTGGAGGTGTTTCATATCTCAAAAAACTACTTTCAAGTGAGTTGTATGCTAAAAATTGATTCACATTTATCCAAACATTACTATGAAATAATTATTGCATGAAAGTCATCAGGAAGAGATAGGAATGTCGTTTAAGATCCTCATCCTTCCATTTGTAACTGACATTCCTTTATCTGAAAATGTTATAAAACAAGGATTTAACAGAAATAGTAGACATAGGGAATAACCATGTTTCTAATGAAAACTCGTAATCCCTAATTTTTTCTAAACTAGCCTCTGATTCCAATTAAAAGGACACATCCATAAACATTACATAATTCTGAATTAAATGAATAATTCACATTGGAGATCTTTTGAGGTATTGTGTTTTATAGAATTTGGCCATAACTATTACATAGTAACTTGAATATTACATATAGAAACTACTAAACAATATCATTTTTTTTCTTAAAATAAATACTATTTAAAAGAAACATATCTAGTTCCATGTTTTAGACAATGTGACTTTTCCTTGATCTCATCTTTGACCCTATTCGTCTTTATGTTTAGTGAAAAACATTTCAAATCTTGGTATGAGCATAAAAATATCATTAAGGGTTATAAAATAATGAAAATAAACATTATTCCATCAATAAATACAAATCATTTAAACATTACGTTTCAATCATAACATACCTCATGAAATCATAAGATTTATGAATAACATGCACAAGTCATAAACCATAAAGGTGACTTATGGAATACATATCATACATACATTGTAGCTATCAAAAATATATATGGAGTCAAATTTGGAATACCCATTACATTATATTCCATAAATATCTTAGGAGAAACATTAACATTTACCTCTGCCACATTACCCAATGCATTGGAGAGCGATCTTGAGCTCACCCACCCTAGGATTATCACGGAACCGCCTATATACGTAAACAATACCCAATAACCATAACATATTAATAACACATAACACAAAAATAAAGTAAAGATAACATTTCAACAATCCAATCACAATATATCAAATCAATATATTGAAATAGACAATGCTTTATCGAATAATTCTCAAAACCATTTAAAACATTTAATAAAGATATTTTTGAATCAAAGTATCCCATACCACTTTGATACTTTTTTATAAATAATCATTTGAAAACATTAATTTCCATATAAATAAATCCTTAAAACCATTTTTAAAACATGGACTTTAGTGATAATTATTAAGAAGAATTAATTTTTAAAACGTTAAATGTGATATTTTAGTTAAAGAGTTTTTAACAAAAGGAGAGGCTCTTGAATACAAGTAATTAAAGAATTACATTGAATACAAACTTTATAATATCATGAGAATATATTTAATCAATATATTATATGCCAAAGGACAATATATACCCAATATACGATTTAATTGGTGCACAACAACAATGAAGTCTCAATGGAATGTAAATTGAGTTGAAATCCCTAACAAAAACGGTTTCCTTAGATTAAGGATAAATCAATTTCAAATAATGGGGGACCAAAATTTAATAACAACCAAATAATTTACAGAATATAATGAAAATAAAGAGTATCATGATAATATATATAAAATGTGAATACACAATACACCATATGAAATAAATAAGTGGCGAACAATGGAAATCTCATGGAATGAAAAGTGATATAAGAAACCCCTTACCTCATGTCCGACTTGACTTGTTTGTTCCTTGTTCTTCATGAATATTAAACTAAATATAATTTATAATTTATTAGGAATATTTTTAAAGTTTATTATTCCTTTTATATCACTTATTACTATGTTATAAACATTATATAATCATTTATGTTAATAACATTCATTAGGTTGATATTTGGTACTTGAGTCAAAAATGGACTTCTTATAGTTACAATTTGTTCACATTGTCAAACATTAATTATATCCAGAATGATATTGATGATTTAGATATCATATATACCATATATATCCTATATATACATGTATTTATAATAGTACATATCATTTGGATATAAGAAATGAAATGCACCGTTCATGGAGACGGTAAGCTGTACATACACATGAATGCTACATTCATTTCTATTTCTTATATTAATTGAATTAAAACATAATGATACATAGTTATATTATAATTATAGTATAATATCATATATAATATCATTAAATAAATCCTTTAAACATCCTGCATATGGCATTAACGAGTCATATCACTTTGAGGGGGTGGTAGTCCGCACTTCCACTAATGAAATTATCACGTTTACCCCTAATGGAAACCATATTGGAATGATATAAAAGAAAAAATACAGATTCTTAAATAAAACATAATCATAATATATATCATATATAAATAAAGTTCCATCTTAATGTCCACCATGTGAGGCTATAGGAGATAATTGAACAATCATCATTTCACGAGGCGTTAGTTTTCCATCCACAAAAACAATATGTTCGTTACCCATTAGATGAAGGTGTGTTTAAGTGTAGTTTGAATACATCTAATAAAAACATCCTAGTATATTTAGGATACTTTTTTTCATAAAATAAAATAATGAAAAGATATTAGGGGTTGGAGAAGTAAAATAAATGAAAAGAATTTAAGAAATACTGTTACCTTTAGTTCGGGTAACTCTCTTTGGTTTGAACCAAAAAGACCTATTGAAGTGCCTTCTGTATAAGGTAATGCTTCTAATAGGAATAGGGGGTTCTTGAAAGCTTATTTGGGCAGGGTATGGCCGAGGAAAGGGGCTTGGGAGGTGTGAGGAATGGGTTATAAATGAGGGCTTTTTATAAGGGAGGGAGGGTCTCTTTATAAATGTGTGAAAATATTATTTTATTATCTAATGATATTCAGTTTCAAAAGGTCAAAAACTAATTAATGTCGAATATAAGATGAAGAATGGTCGAAATAAAATCATCCAAAAAAATTGGGCAGGTTTTGGATATCATTTTAATATTTATAATATTATTTATTTAAATCATTTATTAATGAGGTAAATACTGCAACATTTTTGTGTCAAATATATTATAATTATATGATGTCTAAAAATTTTAAACAAAATACCATGATGTAGGAAATATCTTTAGAATTTAAATGAATATTTATAGTTTAAAAGATAACTTAAATAAACCCATGTAAAAATTAATTTATTAAAAGATATTTGTTTGGCTCATTTTGGTATTTACTTTAAATTAATTAATCTAAAGTGTCATTATCACTCCCAAGTGGCTCCATGGGGTCCCAAAACCAACACATAGATGCCTGTATTCGTAAATTACTGAACCAATATGGTTAGAAAAGTTATAAGGTAATTTTTTATTATTATAATATTCTTTTTACCTTGAATTGTTTTATTTACCTTTAACCGCAGTAAATAAAAGTAAAAAAGTTACTATTCACCAAAAATTATTTTCATCTTATTGAACCACATTTTACTTGCTTATAAAAACTATGTATGTTAGAATTTCTAAATACAATTCACAGAAGTAGTAAAATTTTATCTAAATGAAAAAATTTGTTTTTTAACTACTAATTAGTGGTTTCACTATTCATCAAAAATTAAAATTTTTAAAAAAACTGCCAAAAATTAATCCAAAGATATATTTGATATTCTGAATGAAAAAATAATGTCTATTTTACCATCTTCAAAACATATATGTTACATTTATTAATTTAAAATTATTTCCTGTTATCAAAACAAATAGCGTTTTTTTAAAAACAATAACTACCAAAAGATTGATACTTGTTTATGTATAATCTCAAAGTGAAATTTATTTCAATGATGAACATTGGATTAAATGGTAAAAACATAATATAATTACACTTTAAACCCAATTTAAAATATTATATAACCATATAATTTAATTATATTAAAATCCACTTTTGAATTAAAATACTGTATTTTTCAATATTAATAAAAAATGAATTTTATCAGAAATATACCAAAAATTTACTCAAACTAAATTTTGTGGTCCCGATTCTAAAGAAGAATATTATATTGTGAATTGAGACATATAAAAGTGACTAAAACTAGATTTAAGGAGGTTTTCCATTAAAATGTGATAAATTAACCTTTTAAGGTAAATTATGTTTAAAATTAGATTCATTCACATTTTATGCCTCTAAATTTTATTGGATAAATGTAAAATAGTTTTACACACTTATATAGTAATTTTATTATTAGTTCTGTTCATTCCTTCCATTACAACGGCTAGGTGATAACTACCATTTAAAATAATAATATTATATTATTAGTGTGAAACGTATGATTTCAATGAAACCCATTGTTGCGTATCGGGCATGCCATCAAACATAGCGTGCCCTTTAACGTAGAATTTAGTTCACAAATATTAATAAATTTTGAAAAAATTTCATGTTCTTTATTTACTTGGGATGTTACAATTACAACTTGGGAAATATTAGAATAAATCAGTTTCATGTTATATTAATATTGGTTGATTATATATTATATAGTTAAGTTATTATAAACATATTATGTACTTTTCTAGTAAATATATAAAACCCATATGTCTACCCAAATTAGGTTTTTATACATTAAATGTATGTATTAAAAAGTTAAATTTCCAAATTAATTCAAATTAAAAGGAATAAAATATCGTCATTTTTGAATTCACTATTTCATAATAATCTTACCATTATGTTTTTATTATTTTCTAAAAATATATATTATTTATATGATTACTGAATAAATACTAATTTTTTTACACTCTTTATTATATTATAAATTATTTAAAATTTAAAAAAACTATTATGGAATAGTTTTAGCATTTCAGTACTTATAATCAAAGAATATAATACAAATGAAGTCATTTTTAATGAATTTTGGTCCTAAATATTTTATAAAAATAATTGTTTCCATAAAAATACCATTTTATGAAAAAATGATTGTCAACATGTTCTCCTTTTTATTTTTATATTAAATACAACCACTTATATAAATTTATTCTAGAAAAAGATATTGCATATTTTGAATCATGAGGTCTTAATTCAATAGAAAATAACCTTTAAATTTTATTAATTGTGAATAGAAATTATAATATATTTTCGTTATAATGGTAAAGGTAAAATGAGTTAATTGGGGTTAAAACTTGTGAGATAAAGATAAAAATCATTCAAATACATTCATTTATTTTATGTAATTATTTTATTCAATTGATTATAATCCAAAAATGGATTATATGACATTTTCAATTTATCTTATTTTTTAAATTTATAATATTAATGTAAAAGAAAAAGTCAACAATGATACTTTATTTATTTTAATATCAATAATTTTGTTTGATAAAGATTAAAAATTATTCTATAAAAATTTATATCAAATGTTAATATTTTTTTAACATGGTAATTTATTTATTTTTAGTAATAATATATGTACATTAAATATGTATGCAACTCTGACACTTTTCTTGTGGAAGTAGCCAAAAAATCTTGAAAATGATATTAAAAATACTAAACATAATATTTTTGGGTGAATTATAGTGTTTCAATATCATTAATGAAAATATATATCATATTATTGATATGTTAATTCATAAGGATCTAATTCCTTTAGTGTTATGTTTTTCAAGGATATATTAGAGGAATTGTTCCATATTTGATGTTAATGAAAATTTATAATCGAAGATATTTTAATAAATGATTTTAAATTAATGGTATATTTTTGATAATATCAACCATAATTTATTTATTTCTAATTTTTTATTTTTTGATAATATTTTTATGAGTGAAAATTATTAATCATTTATATTATTATAATTTTTTATAATGTGTAAAAGAGGTGTTAAAACAAATTAATATAAGATAAAACATAATCTAAACATTTCCATGTTTTATTTTATAATATTATTTCAACACATTGTCATATTAATATTCAATTACGACAATTCTGATCCACTTGAGCAGCAAAATAAATTTGTATTACTGTAAAACATAATGAAATTCTAATAGTTCCCCATCTCTAATTTATAAATTGTAATGCCCTCTCTTCCTTTTTAACATGGTTTGAGCACTCTAACACTTACAATACCTTCTAAAATTCCATCCTTACATCCATACCCATGTTCAAGTGGTCTAATTTTATATGAAATGCCAGCTGTAGTGAAATTAAGAGTAATGAAAGAAAATTTCTATGAAGAATATGTACAATTTTTAACATAATGATATAGTTTTATATCTTATTCTACATCCTTTGGATATTCTTAAATAATTATGAAATACTAAGACCTATATACTCCTTATACTTATATATGTTTTTTTTAATTAAAGAATATATATATATCTCCTCTATGAAGATATATTTTATGTATATATATTATATTTATGAAAAAAATAAAAAAATTTATTTAACATATATTATATATTTTTCATACCATTACATCTATAGAAAAATGATAATATAAATCGTGCATAGTTATGGATTGCCTCTTCTATGAAGCAATGTGAATCGAGTTTTCATGAAAACATCACATGTCAATTATATTTTAGCTAATCTAAGAAAATAATTTGTTATTTATGATATTAAAATCATTATAAAACATTATATTAACAATTACCTACTTTCCATATTGTTAATTGAAAATTGGAATCATTACTCACATGTCAGTATAACAAACTATCTTTATGATTGTACGATTATTTTTACTTCCCTATCATAATTCGTGGTGTTATATAAAAAATGATTTATTAAAATTAAAACTATTTCATGATTATTATTTTTCATATGATTTAATAATTACAAATTTTACCATAGTAATACTACCTATATAATTTTCAAAAATCAAAAAAATACGTGAAAACATTTGACATACTCAAAATCGATTATGTAGTTAAATATAACATAATAATAAATAAAATAAAGGGAATAAAATACATGAAAAATATATATCATATTATTTATATGTTAATTCATAAGGATCTAATTCCTTTAGTGTTATGTTTTTTCAAGGATATATTAGAGGAATTCTTCCATATTTGATTTTAATGAAAATTTATAATCGAGAATATTTTAATAAATGATTTTAAATTAATGGTATATTGTTGATAATATCAACCATAATTTACTTATTTTTCATTTTTTATTTTTTGATAATATTTTTATGAGTGAAAATTATTAATCATTTTTATTATTATAATTTTTTATAATGTGTAAAAGGGGGGTTAAATCACATTGATATGGGAGAAAACATAATATAAACATGTCCATGTTTTATTTTATAATATTATTTCAACACATCATCATATTTATATTCAATTACGACAATTCTGATCCACTTGAGTAGAAAAATAAATTTGTATTACTGTAAAAAATAATGAAATTCTAATAGTTCCCCGTCTCTAATTTATAAATTTAAATGCCCTATCTTCATTTTTAACATGGTTTGATCACTCTAACACTTACAATACCTTCTAAAATTCCATCCTTACATCCATACCCATGTTCAAGTGGTCTTATTTTTTATGAAATGCCAACTGTAGAGAAATTAAGAGTAATGAAAGAAAATTTCTATGAAGAATATGTATAATTTTTAACATAATGATATAGTTTTATATCTTATTCTACATCCTTAGGATGTTGTTAAATAATTATGAAATACTAAGACCTATATACTCCTTATACTTATATGTTTTTTTAATTAAATAACATATATATATCTCCTATATGAAGATATATTTTATGTATATATATGATATTTATGAAAAAAATAAAAAAAATTATTTAACATATATTATATGTTTTTCAAACCATTACATCTATAGAAAAATGATAATATCAATCATGCATACTTATGGATTGCCTCTTCTATGAAGCAATGTGAATCAATTTTCATGAAAACATCACATGTCTATTATATTTTAGCTAATCTAAGAATATAATTTGTTATTTATGATATAAAAATCATTATAAAACATTTTATTAACAATTACCTACTTTCCATATTGTTAATTGAAAATTGGAAACATTACTCACATGTCAGTATAACAATCTATCTTTATAATTATACAATTATTTTTATTTCCATATCATAATTCGTGGTGTTATATAAAAATGATTTATTAAAATTAAAACTATTTCATGATTATTATTTTTCATATGATTTAATAATTACAAAATTTACCATAGTAATACTACCTATATATTTTTTCAAAAATCAAAAAAAAAATACTGTGAAAACATTTGACATACACATAATTGATTATGTAATTAAATATAACATAATAATAAATAAAATAAAGGGAATAAAATACATGATAAATATACTTAATAGAGTAAATATTAATAATATTTCTATTATTCCTAAAGACAAACAATGTTTGTGATGCGTTGGACTCAATGTATAATACAATTTAACTTGAAAACAAAATTTTAAATGTTTTAAATATTTATTTTCTAAATATTTTTCTTCCATGAACATATTCAATAAAATATTTTATAGATGTATTTATATAAAAAAAATTAATTACAACAGAAATTGTGTGTGTCTTTATTAAATTCATTTAATATTTATAAAATGGAATGATAGTACAGTATGTTATGAATTTAGATAAAAAATTTATTGTTCAATATAAATATTTACAATATCAACAAATTTTTCAATCATCATAACTATTATTTTAAAAGTTTTATTTCATAATTATCTCTCATTTTTTTCAGTGAAAACTCCTCCTTTGAAGAATTTTACTTCTAAAATTTTAATTTTAATGGAAAATAATATATCAGAATTTTAAAATGTACTACATATGGGTATAATGGATATTTTTTTATATATAATGATGAAAATGAAATATTTTATATATTTCATCCATTTTATTCTCATTTTAAATTTTTTATAATGATTATTATGCATAATATAGCTCATGGTGATGGGTGACTCAGATATAGATCGTGATAATAGGTGATCCCAATTTACCTCTTGCTAAAATGTGAGCCTAAAATAGCTCTCTAATGCATTGGGTAATGATAATGTTCCCTAGATAATTATGTATGAATTTTACAATAATAATTATTCTAAACATCTTAGTTATTCTAGGGGTTATTATAAGGATTCTAGGATGTTTGTATACTAAGGAACCCAAATTAGTATAGCATGTTTGAAAATAATTTTTAATGTAAATCATTATGTTTCAAAATATAAAAAATTGATCATTTTTTAATAAGAAATATCATACCCCTTTAGATAAAATTAATTTTTTGTAAATGAAATTGATACTCATGTATTATTTCAATCTTTCATGAAAATTATTTTTCAATTAAATTTTTATATAATGATTTTTATGAAATACATTTGGTTGTATGGATGATTTTATTTATATCTAACTTATTTTTTTCCAAAAGATAATTTTGTTAATGAAAAAATCCCATCAATTATCTAATGGTTTTAAAATATACAGATAAGATTCATTATTGTTCATTTTTCCCCTAACATAGATTTTAATTATCATAACAAGACTCCAATTTTTCAAAGTTTATATTTATGAGAATTAACAAAGAAAAAGTAATAATTTAAATTTGAAATATTTATCATAAAAAGGAATCAAATTTCATTTTAAAAGTTCATTATTTTGTAAAAAAATGGATACCAAGAGTATTATTTCAACTATTAATGTATGTGATTTTATGTATGATATATAACATAATTTTCTAATAATATAGACCATAAAACCTGTCTATAATTAATTAAAATGAATTAATATTTTAAAAAGGAAATTATGGATTGAATTAGAATTAGGTAATTATATTTGGTATCTGATAATTTTTTTGATAATTTTAGCAGTTAGAAAAATGTATGTGTGTATGATTAAGTAAATATAATTTATAGATATCATGATAGAGTATTCAATGTTTTCCATGATGATTTTTGATAACTGTTAGTATTTAGAATGGTTTTCAAAATATTAAACTATACATATGATGTATGAAGGATTAAATGGGACAACATCCTACCGAATCAGTAACCTGGAATTGTTCTAATTTGAATATAATAGTTTTTTTTTGTGTTGTATTTGTTGGTATGATGTACAAATGTTGTTTGTATCCATGTGAGAGACATACCATGTTCACTAAAGAGGTATATGTCTGTACTATATAATTTTATGGAACATCCTGCAATATTTAGTGGATCCTCAAAAACAATGATATATAGGGGATGGATTAATTCAATAGAAAATAAATTAAATTATTGGGTTGTTTAGAGAACTAAAAGGTATCTACTAATATTTATTATTTTAAGGGTGAACCCAATCAATGATAGTCCATGGTTATGGATACTAAACAAAGAAAATATATGGAAGCCATATAATCGAAAGAATATAAGAATAACTTCATTAATAAGTATTTTCTAATGTATATAAGACTGAATGTGAAAAAATAATTCTATAAATTACGTCATGATGATGAAGATTCTATATCCTTGAATGAATAATTCAATTCCCAATTTGTATAGTACAAGGTAAATTTTTTCCAGGATGTTGATAGTAAAATAAATTTATTTTACTAATTATTGGCTTCATGATATCAATGGATGTTTACTTTTTTGTAAATTCAAATGTTATGAGAATATTTTTTAAGGGATTGAGAAGGTCGAAATGGATTCATGAATTCCTAATGAATTCTATGATAACAAGAATAAAAAATTGACAACTATTGAAAAATTTGGATGTATCCAATAAAAAATATGTCTGTATTAAAATGAAATTTACATCTTGTGTATAGTATGTTAAAAATAATCATATATATTTATTAAAATATATTGTATTTCTTTCTGGTGTGGAATTTTTGGACATTTGGCCCATAACTACACAGAAAATGATTTGAAAAATAATTAAACGTCAACGGTATGATGAATGAAATGTAATGAGATGGGTCATTATGTGATTACATTCCAATGATACGTTTGAATTGATAAAATAATTGAAATAAAAATTAAAATGGTGTTGAAAAATCATTCTTTACTTCTTAGTTTGATGTTTCAACATCTAATAAAGTAGTGACATGTATGTCGTTAGTTTGTCAAAATTATTACAATATCTTATATGACACTCAAACTTCTCATTCCTTCCTTTATGAGAAATGTTTCTAATAAATTTCTCATATCATTTCAGAAAATTTAAATAAAACTTATGGCTAAATCTCTATGAACAAATATTATAGAAACAAATATTTAAAAATTTCATATTATTTTTATTAGTGTGATGATATATCCCTAAAATCATATTGGGATGACCATAGAATAGTTTTATATAATATTGGGTTTGAAATTGAATTATTTTGTCATTATAATGTATATTTGATTTCAATGAATGTTATTTTAAATTATTTCATACCTTTGATAACATGTGAAGTAGCAGATTAATTGATATTATATGGAATTGAATGCATCCTAGCTCATATTAATGAAAATAAATAAAATGATCAAATTAGTGACTTGATAGTATAGGCTGAATATATGGATTCATTTCCTAATTATTTTGATAGAAACATTCAATATTATGAAGTTAACATGACTATTTAATTCATGAATGTTTCTAAGAAACTTTCAACACCAAATTGAATGGCTTAAGTAGAACACAATGTTTTCAAAAAGTAGTTATAATTGTTTTTGATAAATGACTTAATTGTTCATTTTATTCAAAATTGGGTGTTTATTTTTTTAATTGATAAAGGGAAATAAGTTTTGATGAGGCATTTTATTGATTATCTCACCTTGAATAACATCTTAGTTTTGAAAAGATTTAATTTTCCCCGTATTGAATTTTTTTAACATCTATAATGAGATAATAATTTGAATCCTGACTGATCAGTTTTTTGTGGAAAATTAGATTAAAGATATGTATTATAATTTTTTAAGAAAAACTTTTAGACTAAATACTAGAATTATAAATTTTTTGTTATTCCCTTTGTGTTATCTAATTAACTAAGTGAATTCGTGGATAATATGAATCATGTTTTCCATCTATTTAGATATGTCTGCATTTTATTTTAGGATATATTAATATATAATAATAGTATTTGGTAACATTAAAATCTCCCTAGTGACTGTTTATCAAAACATAACATTATATAAGACAGATGAAAAAATGTTTATGTGTGATTTTTGGTTTCAAAAAAATATTCTCTTTCACATATGTTTTCCAAATATGGAATAATTCTTCTCCATCCATAAAATTAATATTTTTAAATAATTTCAAAACCTAAAAATGACATTTTTTTGGATTTCATGTACTATACGGTTGCTACAATTTTTTATTGAAAAAATTATTTTATAATCTATCCTTCTGACTAAGACTATATGAAAATGTTTTAAATCCATCTTAATGACATAGTATGATGAATTTTATGAGAAATGAAAAACATACTAGTGAATCAATATTTTTCGATAATCCCTCAAAAGTGATTATTTTTTTACATATGGTGATGATTCAATGAATGTAATTTGTTGATTTCTGATAAAAAATACATCAGTTATTTCTTATACTGATTAAAAACTGATACATGAAGCATTATGTTATCTACATATGATATGTAAAGAACAACTTCAGTTTTTTAAAAAAAAAAATATATGAATAATTTTGTGTTCAAAATTCTGAGATATTTACTAATGAAAAAATCATGGAATACAAATTTAGTCAAATAGAGTTTAACTTCTGGCATAGAATATTGAAGGTACTATGTATGTATTATAACTACATCATCCATTACCATTGAGAAAAATTACAAATTAAAAGGTATTGAACTAAGGAATGGGTAATTAGATATGGTAAAAAAATCCATTTATTATTTATTTTCCAATTTTCCTTTGGTGATACCATTGTTGTAATGTTCCAGAATTTCCTTATAATTTTTTTTAATTATATAAAATTATAACGAAGCCGTGAAATTTGACAGCGCGCGATTCCGAGGCCCGGATCCCCCGGAATTATCCTTCGAAGTTTTGTTATTCTTTAATTAGCACGCCTATGCAGTTTTCCAGAAAAAGTGAAATAACTATAAAATGGTAACTTGGATTAGAAATATGAGGGCATTGTTACGTTCAGAATGGTGGGTTTACCCTAGGCGTGATATAAGTTTATTCAGTGTGGGCCTCCTATGAGAAAACACAAAAATGGCATAATTGTAAATAAAATAATTCAATAAATTATTTTTTTCTCAAATTCTTATAACTCAAAAATGGTAACACGAATTGAAAATATGAATCAACCGTTGAACTCGTGAGGGTATTCCCTCTTTAGGCAGATACTAATATTGGTCAGCATGGGCCACCGGTGAATGTTAGTTTTTGGCCATAAATAAAATAATTAATTAGAAATTATTTTATTGTGAAATCCATAACATTTAAATGGTAACTCAGATTGGAAATATGAGAGTACCATTGGGTTCTTTGGGGGGTTTTCCCTTAGGCAGAGCCTAACCTTGATTGGCATGGTTCGAGGGTGACTGTAAATAATTTTCAAAACTTTTTTTCAGATACGTTCAGTAAATGTGCAAGCATAATTTTATAACATTTGAACCGGTGCTCTGAATTTAAATCTGAGAGCAATGTTGAACTCCCAATGCTGATATTCACTTAAGGAGACCTTCACCTTGGCCGCAGTGGTTCAAGGGTGGATGTTAGTTTTTTAGATTTTCATGGGAGAGTTAAAAGAGTGAAATTAAAATAAAGAACAACTTTAATTTTATTTTTTAAACCACCCATTTTATGTTTAGTGGTGGGGACGACCTGAACAAAAAACCTCCAATTTAAATTCAAAGTTGGGGACCACCCAACCCTTGAACACTCCCTTTAATAGGAAATAACTCTTGGTTTTCCTTCCATTGATGAGTCAACTGCATTAGTTTATTTAATAAACTTATTTGGCACTTCACCATTTGGTTGAAAGATTGATGGAAAAAAGAGAGCTCTAGAGAACTTAGAAGGAGATTCTTTAACGAATAACTTCCACTAAAATGAAGAGCGGCTTTCGGAATTGAGGAAAGAGGAACTGACTTTGAGCATCTTGCAATAGTGATGAACGTTGATGTCATCTTCAACGACTTTGTGTTCTTCCCCATGTTGTCTCCAAGAAATGAGTAAGGGGATTTATATATGTTTGAATTTGTTTTATTTATTCTTCATATCCTAAATTCAAGACGACGAAGGCCAAATGAACATAGCCATCTTCCCGCACATAAACCATGCTTCTCTTTCTTTTTATTCTTTTTTTGTTCCTCATGCGTTCTGCAACGCCTAATATTTATTGGCATAGTAAACACAGATTTTTGTGGAGCGTGATATATAGATGCAGATCCCTAGACGCAAGGATCGCAAATATGCTATCGTTTAATTTTTCGCGATTAGAACGAAGACACAATGGCTCGCAGAAGGAGGCTTCCAAATATTTATTGATTCTAGAAATGCAATATTCTGTTTAGCATGACATATAGATTCGGATCCCTTCACCGGAGGATCACGAATATGTGATCATTATATTTTTCAAGTTTAGGATGAAGATGCGGCAGCCCACAGAATGGGTGACGTTGCGGTGTGATTTCTATTATGTGTTTAGGGAACGACATTAGGCGAGGTAGACTGTGTGATATACGATGGTGTAGGATGGCTGGGAGGAAACATTCAGGTGGTGTGGAAGTCTTGAGGTGCCATGGATCGGGTAGCCGGAGGGGGTGGCGGCAGTCTGGCTATGTGGATGAAGGAAAAATTGTGAATGAAGAAGGAATTATATTGGAGAGAGAAACATAAATATTTTGATAGATATATTAAAATTTAATATAAGGTACTAATTAAGAGGGATGCGTTCTCAAATAGGAAAAAAGGGAGATGCAATGTAATACATGGAAGGATTAAAACAAAATATTAACAAAAATATTAAAATTTATTATTTTACTTTTTGTTGGGAAAACCTTGTTTTGGTCGTAACTTCATGGTGCGACCCCAGTTTCATGATCTATTAGTGGCAATACGACCCAAACATTAAGAGGTAAATTATGTGTCCAATATTGGATGTATATTTTGGGTTTTTGTATCGGGTACCCGAAACACTCAAATAATAATAATAATATATTATTATTAAATCTTCAACCATCCATAACTCGTGCGTGCGATGTTTGAATGACTTACCGGAAGTGGCGACATGATCCTGACATTAAGAGGGTCAATTTAAGTCTAATGTTTTATATTAAATTTGGGTTTGTGGCTCGATTCCATGAAAAACCCAATATGATTATTATTATTGCGAGATCTTCTATTCAACATATCACCCTCATACATTGTTGAAATGACAAACCATCTACGACACCAGAAACATTTGATTGAGACCGTCCTTTTTCTATACCCCACTAGAGTTTTAGATAAGGATGGGGTATGGTTGGGTTGGATCGAGCATGAATCCAACCATGTCGTCGGGGCAAAAATGATAATAACTGACAGATTGGGTGTCTGATTGACACATCGTCTGTTGCGTTGAGACCCCTATGATTTGGAGACATTTGAGATACCATTTCAGGGTACATCATGGAATCTAGATAATCAACTAGTATCTTGGGGAGCGGACTCCCCTGGAGACGAGCAAGCCTAGTGCGGAAACCCATTATCTGGATATGAAGAGAAAAGTGCTCTTCTAGAGATCCTCTGTGGGTCAGCTCCTAACGATCCCGTGTGTGTCAGCTCCAGTGATCTTGTGTGGGTTAGCTCCAGTGATCCTATGTGGGTCAGCTCCCAGCGATCCTGTGTGGGTAAGCTCTAGTGATCTTGTGTGGATCAGCTCCTAGCAATCATGTGTGGGTGAGCTCCAGTGAACCTGTGTGGGTCGGCTCCTAGTGATCAGGTGTGGGTCAGCTCTGGAGATCTTGTGTGGTTCAACTCTTTTTGATCCTCTGTGGGTCAGCTATAGCGATCCTGTGTGGGTCAGATCCTAGAGATCCTATATGGGTCAGCTCCTAGCGATCATGTGTGGGTCATCTCTAGTGATCATGTGTGGGTCAGATCCCAGCGATACTGTGCGGATCAGCTGTTATCAATCCTGTGTGGGTCACCTTCAGCGATCCTGTGTCGGTCCTCTCCTAGAGATCCTATGAGGGTCATCTCCTAGAGATTCTAAGCAGGTTAGCAGCAGTGCTTCTTACCGGAGTAAGTTGATTCAGTAGATATAACTAATCATCTCCACTACCATACCTAACTTATACCTTGTGTGAGTTGATTTCGTACCTATGAGGTTCTTTCCTTCTTGGTAATACCTTGGTGGTAGTCATCTGTGTGGTGTATCTGTGTGGTACTTGCCTTTGTGGGTTTTCCTTCTTTGTGTAACAGTTGAGCTTTGGGATTTTGGGTTGGACCTTGTGTTTCCTCATGATTGAGATGGGTATACATGATAAATTAGGTATATGTATGGGCATATACCTATGTAGGGTTGACAGTTGAATTCATGATTTGAGGTTTATCCTCTGTGGATTTTTTGAGACCATGAGGGTCTCGGGGTCCCTACTGAGAATCGTTATACTCACCCCTGCATGGGATATGCCCGCACCTTGTTGTGTTTGGTGTAGATGATGGAAATCATTGATTGAGACTGATGGTACCAGGACTGAACAGATCCCAAAGGTGAACCATACGATGAGTCGGTGCATGAAGGAGGTGGAAGGATGTGGAGTGATGAGGAGGAAATCTGTACCTACCCTTCAGGTAGGAAGCTCGGAGGAAGACCCAAAAATTGTCTTCATTTTTTCTCCAATTTACGTATACTTTTAGTTTCTTGTACTATTTAATTGGGCTTGTATTCTAGCCCATTTTGCTTATTATACTCGCACTATTTACTATACAGTTTTCTTGAGTTCGTATCTTGTTGTGTTCTTGGTTGCATGTGTTTACTGGTTATAAAGGCAATTCCTTCCATGTTTTAGGGTATACACCTTCGGTGCGAGTCTCTATCCCTAGCCTATGGAAGGCGGGCTTGGGGTAGTCACAGCACGGGCCCCGGGGGATGAGTCATGGAAAATTGGTATCAGAGGAGTCAGTTCTACCATAGAACGTAGAATATGATCTTTTCTGTGTGGATAAATAGTGTTAAGTGTTTTTTGTGTGGTTTTTAGTTCGGGGAGTCCAGTGTTGGTATGGCGGCTGACGTATCCATACACCAGGACCCTGAATTCTGACTTCCGACTCAACACGTGAAAACACTGATTGTGTTTGTTTTTAAAAGTTTTATTTTGCATTTCATTGAGTCAACTCAGATGGTATAACTTAATGATTATGGCACACCTATTCCTTATCAGGATTTTATTACGTAGATATCCAGCTTGGATTCCCGAACGAGTACACGATGACGGTCCACCGAGCGATGAGGCTCCGGTGCAGGGCCCTCTTACTAGGATGGCACCTTCGGGTGGTGTACCAGTCGCACCACCACCCGTTGGGCAGTAGTTTTCACCAACCGCCCTGGAAGACGTTGCCTGCTAACTGAGTGCATTACATGAGTTCCAGCAAAAATGGCCTCGGAGGTTTCTAAGCCAGAATGTTTCCCACACAACTGACGGCTGGCTGGAGGTGGTTGGTAGAGTTTTCATCCAAGTTGAGACACAGTAGAGAAGATGGTGATCTTACCTCCTAGGTTTTTTCAGTGAGTGACCATGAGGATGGTTCGAAAAGTGATGAGGCTTCGGTAGATGGACCTTTACCCAAGATAGTACCTTCAGGTAGTGTGTCAGCTATATCAGTACTCATTGGTCAGCAGTTACAACCGGTGGTACCGGTAGAGGACACATATATACTTAGTGCCTTATACATGATTCAACATCAGATACCCCTCAGGTTCTGAGGTGAGCCCGACTCATAGGCAGCTGAGGACTGGCTTGAGGAGGTGGATGAGAGTTCCCTAGAGCTTCTATAGCTTCAGCAAGATGACATGACGGTAGATGAGTATTCATCATGGCGTACCGACCATTCCTGGTACTCAATGATTACGATACGATCAGTGTTCAGGGCTCAGAATTCATAGAGAGGTGTATTTAAGGACATCAGAGACAACAAATTTCCTCTATGCATTCCTACTAATGTTAGGGTTCTATATATAACCTTTTTGGGTAAATGTTCTTTGGATGAGCGGATATAGCCCGTGAGTGTTAGCAGTAGGAAAGCAGGAAACTTGTGCAAGACTTAGAGACTTTGGTGTGTAAAATTTTTTAGGAAGAAGAAGTGTTTGGGATAGGTGAATTTGCAGGGCAACAGACATGGAAGTAGAGCTAGGAGAGAAACATGAGGTGGTGTACTTTTCGACATGTTATAACCACCCCCTTTTTGTGGACACCACCAAGATCAGGGAGATGGAGGACAGGGAAAGGGATTAGCTGCATGCAGACAAAGATTATGAGACAATGGCTCTAGGAATGATTCGAGGTATGGTCTGTTTCTACTACAAGTTGTCGTATAATTAGACATAGGTACCAATCATTAATTCTTTCCACGAATCATGTTCATGAACTAGAGTTTATGGTTAAGTCATTGACTTGACCCTCATGTCTAGAGATACCTTTGGGAGGATACTTGGTAATCACACTTATTTCGACTGTGTGATCCGACCCTTGAGGTGAGAGTTTCAGTTGGAACCTATTGGTGGCAGTGTTGAGGCCTTACGATGTTAGATTGGGTATTACTGGACATCCAAAATTCATACTAAGATTGATTGTATCAGGAATAAAGGTAGTGGTTTATATACAATATTGGGATTAGGTTTTCCGTAGTCGGTGAAAAAGAAAACCCAGGCAGCATAGGTTAAACTCATGCATAGGAGGATGCATCTGAACACTCCTGACTCAGCAAGCCTTACCCTCGTGGCAGTATGAGTTTTGAGTTTTCAAGATCCCAACAGGTGTGGCTAGAGTTCCTCTAGGACTATGAATTTGAGAAATTCTATACTCCTGGGAAGGGGAACGTGGTAGTAGATGCACTCAGTAGGAGGTCTGGCATGTAGCTGCTGAGTGAGGCGACATAGTAGCTAGCCACATTAGGGATATCCTATGTGGATCGATATGGATCAGCTTGTCTTCAGTCTCTGATAGTCAGTACCCCACTTCTTCAGTAAGTAAGGGAGGCGCAGCTTGGGGACAATGACTGCAAGGCTTAATGTGTTCTAATATCCTGAGGGTTTCCACCTAATTGATTTTTTGAAGGTGGGGTGCATGTCACCCTCTTCAGAGGACATACTATGGTACCATTATCTCTATAGGGGGAGGTGTTGAGGGATTTGTTGTACCCCACACTCTTTGATTTTCATGATCACAATCACTTTCATATGTGTTTAACTTTGTTTTTAAGTGTTGTGGATGATAGGCAAAAGATTGCCAAAGGATTGGCCCAAGAATGGACAAGAAGTGGACTGAAATTCAGTCCACCGGCCAGCCGGTGGCTCCTCCACCGGTCGACCTGTGGAGCCTGGACCAGAATTCTCCTCAACTTCCAAGGCACCGGCCAGCCGGTGGAGCTGTACCGGCCAGCCGGTAGCCCAGTCAAACTAGCCGTTGGGTTTGACCAGTCAACCATCTTTTGGCCTCCAACGGCTCCGAGGACTTCTCCAACGGCTCCGAAGGCCCCCAATGGGTTCCTAGCCTATATATAAAGGCCAAGGAAGCCCCGGACACCAAACAGATCATATACCAAGCGCCCGGACATATTGTTGCACATTTGGCGAACCTCCGGCGCTCCACCTTCAAGGATCCTCAAGTGCTCCAACAACTTCCACATCCAAGGAGCACCTCAAGAAGCTTGGGAGAGCACACTACATCAACTCCATCATCCAATTGGCGCCCAAGTCTTCCTCCAATACGGTTTTTCTTGTTTATTCATTTTGAGCTTAATTTTGGGTTTGTGTCTACAAACCCCAAACCCTTTTCTCATCCCCCTTTCTTTTGGGTTCTCACACCACCACTAAGGTGTGAAGAGGTTTTTCAAGCCTTTCCTTTTAAAGGGCTTGAGTTGTCGGTGAGCTAGCCTTCACCCGTTAAAAAGGCTAGTGGGTTCTTGCTATTCCATTGAAAGCAAGTGGGTTCTTGCTAAACCACAAAAAGCAAGCTGTAATAGGTCCTAGTGCTACCTCAAAGCCTAGTGGGTTTCTTGATATAACCATTGAAAAGCAAGCGGTAGGAATCTCTCAACGGTTGAGTTGGGAGCGGAGACGTAGGCCGGGTTTTGGCCGAACTCCGTTTTCAATTTCGTGTGTCTTGCCTTCTTTATTTCCGCTGCATCTTTCACTTTGATTTTAATTTGTTAATCAATTTTTTTAAAAGGCAATTCACCCCCCCTCTTGCCATCATTCATCCCTTGGGGTTTTCTCCGGCCTAACATTTGGTATCAGAGGGATAATTTGAATAATTCCCTAAACCGGTTTCAAATTAAAGATCCTATTTTTTTTTGATGGCTTCTACCGCTTCTTCCTCCCAATCCCCCGAAGGTCATTCTTTGGATCGTGCTCCATTTTTTGATGGAGCCGATTATTCTTTTTGGAAAACCCGCATGACCACTTTTTTAAAAAGTATTGGCTATCCTATTTTTAAAATTGTCATGCATGGTTATTCATTTTCTTCTCCTGATGAATCCAAATGGACCCCCGCCGACATTGCAAATTTCGAGCTTGATGGAAAAGCCATGAATGCTATTCATTGCGGGTTAGATAGAAATGTTTTTAATTGTATTTCTTCTTGCACTACTTCTTACGATCTTTGGATGTTTTTAGAACTTACCTATGAAGGTACTAGCGAGGCTCCAAAGCAAGAACCCGCTCAAAAGCTAGAACCCGACAACAAGCAAGAACCCGATGGAAAATCCGTGCCCGATTGCCCACTCCACAAGAAAAGGGCCAAGAAAAAGGAGAAGAAGAAGGCTTCAAAGGCAACATGGAGTGGTAGCTCCACCTCTTCATCCTCCTCCTCCTCCTCGAGCGACCAAGGCAAAAAATGCCTAATGGCAAAACATGAGGTATCTTCCTCCTCCTCCTCCTCTTGTTATTCACATTCAAATTCTTTCAATCATATGTCTTATGAAAAACTCTCACATGCTAGAGACCAACTTGAAAAAGGTTTTCATGAATTATCTTCAAAATTTGTCGCGTTGAAAAAGTCTTTCAAAAAACTTTCCTCCGAAAAAGACCAACTTCTCAAAGAGAAGGAGGAACTCACCCTTAAAATCCAAAATTTTCCAAATGTTGATTCTATGGAATCAACCATCAAAGACCTACGGGAGACCCTAGCCAAGTTCACCCAAGGGGAACAAAATTTGAACAATATACTTGGTTCCCAACGCGTTTCCCGAACCACCAATGGACTTGGCTATACCAATCGAGCCTCCTCCTCCCATGCTCAAACTGTTTTTGTAAGGGGAGCTCCAATTACAAATTTTGTAATTATTGCAAGAAAACCGGGCATCTCATTTATGAGTGTAATTGTAAAAACGCCCGGTATGGCCAACCCAAATCGATTTTTTATTCAGATGAATTTTATAGGAGAAGACCCGCCATGAGGCAAGTATGGATTGAAAAATCCCTATTAGCGAGTCTCTCCGGCCCAAAATTTATTTCGGTTTCAAATCCCTCTCCCCGGTGATTCATTGTTTTTATTTAGGGGGAGTTAGGATCTTTTAAGCCTTTTGTGTATTCAAATTTTTCATTTCAAACTCATCTCTTGGTTTAAATTTTCTATTAAATTTTCATTTCAAAATTTCCAACAATTGGTATTCAAATTTATTTTCAAACTTTCAATTCAATTTTCATTTTTCAAAAAAATTTCAACTGGTTTAAAATCTCTTTATCCCTCAATCAAGTTTTATGCCCCAGGCTATTTTGATAATCACAAAGGGGGAGAAATTTCTTGATTGATTGGGGGAGAATCTTTTCTCTCATGCTTAGTATTTATTTTCAATTTATCATTTAGGCATGCCTTTCATTTAAGTTTTTACATTGCTTTGATAAGTGATTGTGATCATCAAAATAGGGGGAGATTGTTGTACCCCACACTCTTTGATTTTCATGATCACAATCACTTTCATATGTGTTTAACTTTGTTTTTAAGTGTTGTGGATGATAGGCAAAAGATTGCCAAAGGATTGGCCCAAGAATGGACAAGAAGTGGACTGAAATTCAGTCCACCGGCCAGCCGGTGGCTCCTCCACCGGTCGACCTGTGGAGCCTGGACCAGAATTCTCCTCAACTTCTAAGGCACCGGCCAGCCGGTGGAGCTGTACCGGCCAGCCGGTAGCCCAGTCAAACTAGCCGTTGGGTTTGACCAGTCAACCATCTTTTGGCCTCCAACGGCTCCGAGGACTTCTCTAACGGCTCCGAAGGCCCCCAATGGGTTCCTAGCCTATAAATAAAGGCCAAGGAAGCCCCGGACACCAAACGGATCATATACCAAGCGCCCGGACATATTGTTGCACATTTGGAGAACCTCCGGCGCTCCACCTTCAAGGATCCTCAAGTGCTCCAACAACTTCCACATCCAAGGAGCACCTCAAGAAGCTTGGGAGAGCACACTACATCAACTCCATCATCCAATTGGCGCCCAAGTCTTCCTCCAATACAGTTTTTCTTGTTTATTCATTTTGAGCTTAATTTTGGGTTTGTGTCTACAAACCCCAAACCCTTTTCTCATCCCCCTTTCTTTTGGGTTCTCACACCACCACTAAGGTGTGAAGAGGTTTTTCAAGCCTTTCCTTTTAAAGGGCTTGAGTTGTCGGTGAGCTAGCCTTCACCCGTTAAAAAGGCTAGTGGGTTCTTGTTATTCCATTGAAAGCAAGTGGGTTCTTGCTAAACCACAAAAAGCAAGATGTAATAGGTCCTAGTGCTACCTCAAAGCCTAGTGGGTTTCTTGCTATAACCATTGAAAAGAAAGCGGTAGGAATCTCTCAACGGTTGAGTTGGGAGCGGAGACGTAGGCCGGGTTTTGGCCGAACTCCGTTATCAATTTCGTGTGTCTTGCCTTCTTTATTTCCGCTGCATCTTTCACTTTGATTTTAATTTGTTAATCAATTTTTTTAAAAGGCAATTCACCCCCCCTCTTGCCATCATTCATCCCTTGGGGTTTTCTCCGGCCTAACAGGATTCCCATACGTCCCCTCTGATAGTACATCCTAGTGTAGTGAACATGTATTATGATCTATGAAGTCGGTACTAATGGCCCGGGATGAAGGAAGTAGTGGCAGAGTTTGTATCACGATGTCTCACTTTTCAGCAATGGAAGACTACACAGAGTTGGAAGAAGTCCTATGCCTAAAAGATACAAAGACCTCTGGAGTTCGAGGATGGTGACCACATCTTTCTATGGGTCTCACCTCGACGAGGATTTCGGAGATTTGGCTAGGGTGACAAGTTATCTCTAAGGTTCATCAGACACTTTCAGGTTCTTAGTAGAGTTGGCGAGGTGGTTTATCGCCTAGCCCTTCCACCACAGTTGGAGAAGGTGCATGGCGTCTTCCACGTATCTCGGCTGAGGAGATATGTGCACGACCCATCTGATGCCATCGACCATAGCGAGCTGGACATTGAGGATGGGGCGACATTTTCAGAGGTTCTAGTGGAGATTGAAGATCTATTAGAGAGAGTTCCTCAAGGACGATTGATAACTTTAGTGCATGTATGTTGGCAGCATGATAACCTCCATAATAGCACATTGGAGTCGGAGGCTTAGATTCATGTTCAATACCCTCTTTTAGTTGTTTTTCCATTTTTGTGGCTTTAGGGGATTTAATACCCTAATGTAGGGAGAATTTAATGTCCTATAAATTCTGTATAATTTTTATAAATTATATGGAATTATTACGAGACCGCGAAATTTGACGGCGTGTGATTCTGAGGCCCGAAGCACCCGAAATGATCGGTCAATGTTTTGTTATTCTTTAATTAGTGTGCATAGAGAATTTTCCAGAAAAAAGTTTAATAACTCATAAATGGTAACTCGGATCCGGAATCCGAGGGCACCATTTGCATTTAGAATGGTGGGTTTACCCTAATCACGATATAAGTTTAGTCGGTGCGGGCCTCGTGTGAGAAAACCCAAAAATGGCATAATTTTAAATAAAATAATTAAATAAATTATTTTATTTTTCCAAAGATTATAACTCACAAATGGTAACTCGGATTGAAAATCTGATACCACCGTTGAACTCGTGAGGGTATTACCTCTTTAGGAAGATACTAGCATTGGTCAGCGTGGGCCACCAGTGAATGTTATTTTTTGTCTATAAATAAAATAATTAAGAGAAAATTATTTTATTGTAAAATCCATAACTTTTAAATGGTAACTCGAATTAAAAAAATCTGAGAGTACCATTGGGTTTGGTGGGGATTGTTTCACTTAGTCAGAGCCTAACCTTGACTGGCACAGGTCGAGGGTGACTGTAAATAATTTTCTGAACTTTTTTAGGTACATTCAGTAAACGCCCAAGAGACATTTTATAACTTTTGAACTGATTCTCAGAATTAAAATCCGGGGGCACCGTTGAACTCACAACGCTAATATTCTCTTAAGGAGACATCCACCTTGACCATAGTGGGTCGAGGGTGGAATTTAGTTTTTCAGATTTTCTTGGGAGAGTTAAAAGAATGAAAATAAAATAAAGAACAACTTTTATTTTATTTTTAAATCCTCCCATTTGATGTTTAGTGGTGGGGACCACCCGAATGAAAAACCCCCAATTTAAATTCAATGTTGGGGACTACCCGAACCTTGAACTCCCATTTTAATGGGAGGTAACTCTTTGTTTTCCTCCCATTGATGTGCCAACTAAATTATTTTGTTTAATAAACATTTTGGGCACTACACCATTTGGTTGAAGTATTATTGGAAAAAAGGAGAGCTCTGGAGAACTTGGATGTAGATTCTTCAACAAAGAACATCCACTAAAATGAAGAGCGACTTTCGGAATTGAAGAATGAGGAAGCAAATTGGAGTGTCTTGCGGGAGTGATGAACATTGATGTCCTCTTCAATGACTTCGTCTTCTTCCCTGCGTTGTCTCCAAGAAATGAGGTTGGGGTTTTTATATATGTTTGAATTTGTTTTATTGATTTTTCATATCCAAAATTCACGAAGATGATGGCCAAACGAACATTGTCGTTATCCTGCATATAAACCATGCTCCTCTTTCTTTTTATTCATCACGCATTCTTTGTGCATTTTGCAACACCATATATTTATTGGCGCTAGAAACACAGAGGTTTTCTGAGCATGATATATGGACATGAAGTAATTAACTCAAGGATCGTAAATATGTTATTGTTTAATTTTTCGGGCATGAAATGAAGCCACAATGGCTCGTGGAAGGAGGCGGAAAAATATTTATTGATGCTGGAAACACAATATTATGTTGAGCGCGACATATGGACACGGAGCCCTCAACCTGAGGATCGCGAATATGCGATCATTATATTTTTCAAGTTTAGAACAAAGATACGGAGGCCCACAGAAGGTGCGGCGTGGCGGTGTGATTCCTAGTGTGTGTTCAGGGTGCGACTCCGGGTGAGGTAGACGGTGCAGTGTGCAGTGGTGGAGGATAGCCGGGAGGAATCGTCCAGGCGGTGTGGTAGTCTGGAGGTACAGTGGCTCAGGTAGCTTGAGGTGGTGGCAGTAGTTTGGCCATGTGGATGAAGGAAAAATCGTGAATGAAGATGGAATCAGATTGGAGAGAGAAACTTAAATATTTTGATAAATATATTACAAATAAATATATGGTACTAATTAAGAGGGATGTGCTCAACGTCAAAAAATGGGAGATTCAATGTAATACATGGAATGTTTAAAAGAAAATATAAATAATTATATTAAAATATTATTATTTTAGTTTTTGTTGGGAAAACCGTGTTTTGACCGTAACTTCTTCATGTAACCTCGGTTTCATGACCTATTAGTGGCAGTATGACCTTAACATCAAGACGAAAATTATGAGTCAAATATTGGATTTATGTTTAAGGTTTTTATATCAAGTACCTGAAACACTTAAATAATAATAATAATAATAATATATTATTATTAAATCTTCGACCATCCATAACTGATTCGTGCGATGTTCAAATGACTTACCATAAGTGGTGACATGATCATAACATTAAGACGGTCAATTTAAGCCTAATTTTTAATATTAAATTATCTTTTGTGGCTTGGGTCCACGAAACACCCAACAATATTATTATTATTATTATTATTATTATTATTATTGTGGGATCTTGTATTCAACCTATCACCCTCATTAGGTGTCAAAATGACGAACAATCCATAGCACTAGAAACATTAGATCAAGGTGGACCTTTTAGTATACCCCACTAGACTTTTGGATAAGGATGAGGTATGGTTGGGTTGGATTGAGCACAAGTCCAACTGGGCTCTTGGGACTAAAAGGATAACAAATCACAGACTGGGCATTCGATTGACGCATCGTTTGTTGCGTTGAGACCCCTATGACGTGGAGGTCCTTTGAGATACTTCTTCAAGGTACATCATGGTAGTTGGAGAATCAAATAGTGGCATGGGGAGCAGACTCTATCAGGGATGATCAATCCTAGTGAGGAAACCCACTAACTGAATAGGATGGGAAGAGTCCTCTCCTAGTGATCCTGTATAGGTCATCTCCTAGAGATCCTTTGTGGTTCGGCTCCAGAAATCCTGTGTGGGTTAGCTCTAGTGATTCTGTGTGGGTCAAATCTTATTGATCATGTGTTGGTCAGCTCCAACGATCCTGTGTGGGTCATCTCCTAGTATTCTTATGGGGGTCAGATCCAACAATTCTGTGTGTGTCAGCTCCAAGCGATCCTATGTGGGTCAGCATCAGTGATATTGTATGGGTCAGCCCCTAGCGATCATGTGTAGGAAGCTCCAGCGATCCTATGTGGGTCATCTCCTAGAGATTCTATGTGGGTCTTCCCCTAGTGATCCTATGTGGGTCATCTCCAGTGATCCTGTGTGGGCCAGCTCTTAGTGATCCTATGTGGGTCAGATCCTAGAGATCTTGTGTGGGTCATATCCAGCGATCCTGTGTGGGTCAGCTCCTAGCGGTCATGTGTGGGTCAGCTCCTAGTGATTCTATGCAGGTCTGCATTAGATCCTCTTAATGGAGTCATATTATTCAATAGATATAACTAATCATCTCTACTACCGTACCTAAGTTATACCTAGTGTGATCTGAGTTTGTACATGTGTGGTACTTTCCTTTGTGGTAATACCTTGGTGGTATTATTCTATGTGGTGTACTTGTGTGGTACTTTCCTTTGTGGTTTTCCATATTTTGTCGAACAGTTTAGATTTGGGCTTTTGGGTTAGACCCGGTGTTATCTCATGATTCATATGGCTATACATGATAACTTAGGTATATGTATGGGCGTATACCTATGTAGGGTTGATAGTTGACTTCAGGCTTTGAGGCTTATCCTTTGTGAATTTTGTGAGACCTTGAGGGTATCGAGGTCCCTACTGAGTATCATTACACTCACCCCTGCACGCATTATTCCCACACCTTGTTGTGTTTGGTGTAGATGATGGACATCATTGATCAATATTGAGGCTATAAGAACTAGACAGACCATAGAGGTGGACCATAAAATGAGACGGTACATGGAGGAGGCGGACGGACGTGGAGTGCTGAGGAGGCGATCTGTACCTACCCTTCTGGTAGGAACCTCAGAGGAAGAACCAGTAGCTGTCTTCCTTTTTTCTCTAGTTTAATTATACTTTCAGTTTCTTGTACTTTCCAGTTGGGCTTGTATTCAGGCCCCTTTTTCTTACTGTACTCACACTATTTACTATACAATTTTCTTGAGTTCGTATCTTGTTGTGTGATTGTTTGAATGTGTTTACAGGTTACAAATGCAATGCCTTCCCAGTTTTAAGGAATACACCATTGGTGCTAGTCGCCATCCCCTAGCCTACAAATGGTGGGCTTAGGGTAGTCATGGCATGGGCCCTAAGGGAAGGGTCACGACAATTGTTGGGATCTATTGTGTAAAAAACATTTTTGTTTTGGTAATTGTGATGATGGTTAACATGGGATAAAATAAATCTATATAGGGAAACAATTCAACAAAAAATATGAAATTATAATTTTTTGATATTATTTCACCCAAAAATATCTTAATATTCAATTTAAAAAAATTTGAAACCATATTTACATGAATAATAATTTATATTAATTGAAAACATCAATAAATTCCATGAATTTCCCTCCAATCGCTTATAATTGAAATACACTTATGTATTTTCATTACCCCTATTTAATATTCATATATCAATAAAACATACCAAATTATCTTGAAATCATCCTTATATATATTATATTGGTTCTTCTAATACGATCAACAAAACTGTACAATCCATAAGAAGATATTCAAATGATGTTTCTCTAAGGGATGGTAATATTAAAAAACATGACTTTTTTCATTTTTTCTTCCATAAATCATATCCCAACAATTATATTATAATAAAACAAATATATTACATATACATTGATATTATAATGTTTCTGTAAAAATATTTATCAATATCCTTCCTTTTTAAATGTGAAAAATAAAACCATTTCTTTTGTGCACAATAGACACCCTCCTTGTGAACTCATGTAATTTTTCTCTAAATCCACCTCACATTAATAGTTATAATGCAGAAAATAATTAATATACCTGGAATTTATTAAAAAATTATCCTTCTCAATTCATAATATCACATATATCTTCTTACATTCTAATATTTTTAATGATAATGATGTCATCTATCCGTACGTGTGGACTACCACCTCAATGAATCGATGTGATCCAATTTTCATTTACACCTTAAGTGGAATGTACGAAGGATATATTTATTGAATATAAATTATTCTTATTATATTAAAATATTAAAGTAATTTATAATTATTATATACATTTAATTCATTCTATTCTTCATAACGTGAAAACATCATTCATGCATAAGTATGGTGTATTATCTCAAGGAATGTGGTGATCCAGTTTTATATCTATAAAATTTACAAGGTAATATAAATATATATATATAACATTAACTATATATAAAATTTTTTCCTCTAATTAATGTGTATATATTATGATACAATGACAAATATGATATGAAAAAGACTACCAAACAAAAACATACATGAAAAATTGTAGTTAACACCCAAAATGACTATAACAATAAATTGTTGACAAGAAATGTTTAATAAAAATTGATTAATATATCACATATGAAATTATATATTTGAATATGTTCATTCTATGTAATAAAAATAAATTCAAATCTATTATACATGTAGTGCGTACACAAATAAGTAAAATTGATTTTGATGTAACAGAATTCATCTCTATATCAAATACATGATGACATATTTTTTATTATTAGATTTTATTGAGTATAAAAAACCACATAAATGTATTTATTAGGTACATATATTTATTATTGATGAATTTTGTTTTAAATAATGCCATTCCTTTTAAGGATTTACACTTTTAATTTTTCTAAAAAAGTTAATGATTTATTTTATAGTCTCATGTTTGGGATTTCACTTATTTTCATACATATAATAAAAAAATAGTACCTTACTAAAATAGAACTATTTTATAATCATATATTTATTTATGTTGATTTTATATATTCTTCTATATTTTCTACTTTGGTAACGTGAATCAAACAATTATATTTTCGATAGAAAACAAAATCTTATTTTTACTTTGATGTGCTATATTTTTCATATTGAAAAATTTTTAGAAACTTTTTTATAAAACATTATTTCTATATGATCAAAATATATTTAAAGACATTCTATTTTCTGTTTTAAAATTTTGAGGGTTTGAATGGACTATTTATACTGTTTTTTGAAAAATACATTTTCATGTTTTTTAAAAAAGTTTGAAATGAATGTTTCACATTAACATCAATGTTGTTAACATATTTTTCCTCACACATAACCATTTTATATTCCAGATACATTTCTTAATGTTTACAATGATTTTACAATAAAAAAACTATAATGAAATAAATTTTAATATTTCAAATAAATTCTCTAAAGGGACATGATTTAATTATTCTATCACCCCTAGATTTAAGTACATGACCGTTTATCGACTTTCTTTAATCGTATAATAGGATTCAATTTTTTATAGGTTAGGATTTTTTTTTTCAGGATTAGATGGTTTTTATGGATTTCCACAACATGGGAAAAGATAGTGTAAATCAATTATGAAAACTAATAAACTATGCAAGGGGATGCACTAAGCAATATGTCACAACATGGTTCGCATGAGGATTGGATATCTTATGAGGATTTTAAAAAAGAAACCATGAAATAGTTAGAAGAGGTGAATATCAAAATTGTAACAAGGTTGGTCTTACCATTCAATCCAACCACGTGAGGTATGCATTGAGATAGTATGTCATGCATGATACGTTCATAATTATTCATTCATTGTTCCCTAAACATTTAACATGAAATTTAAGATAAACAATGTGTCTATCTAATTCATTTTACCTTCTTAATCACTCATTTTTTTTCAAAATCCTACAATGACATGAACTCATTTTCATCCTAGGTATTCAATGGAAATTCCCTTTGATATTGGAGAATGTTTTATTTAATTCGAAGTTATTTGGATATCAGGATTTAGTGATATGTTTTCATTCCTGATTTTATTCAATAGATATATTCTCTTTTC
This sequence comes from Viscum album, assembly GCA_963277665.1. NCBI lineage: Eukaryota > Viridiplantae > Streptophyta > Magnoliopsida > Santalales > Viscaceae > Viscum > Viscum album. Next base: position 574,557,045 of record OY728160.1, read on the forward strand.
TCTTATAGAACCATAGATAATGTTTTTTAGTGGTAGATACAGGTTATAATTTTCATTCTATGATGTGGTCATATTGAATTAGTTGAAGGGAAAAATACTTATGTTCAGATTTAGAAGATCTATGTCTTTTTATTATTGTTTTTTGTTATTTTGACTCACAAATTATTGAGATGTGTGTTGATATTCTATTGATTCAAAATCGTAATAATGTTATGACAGATTCAAACTTATTGAATTTTTTTAAATTATTTTTTTAATTTTTTTGAGTATTATAGAAAACAATTTAGGGATATTTTCATAGAATTTTTGGAAATTGGTTAGTTTAATTGAAATTTATCTTGGTTCATGGTTTTAAAATTATTATTTTAAAACTATGCATTGGGTTCAATGCATTGACATTATTTTTTTATTTTATAAAAATAGTATTTTTTATGTGAAATGATCTTGGAATTATTTAGAATACATGGTGGTGTGTGTTCTTGTTGTATTTAAAGAAGCGTAGATGAACTATGACATGGTGTGTTGTGCCAAAGGTGTAAGGATCATCTAATTGGTTGCCTTGTGATGACATGTTAGATAGATGAGGGACATCCAATGAGTATGGAACTACCACATCAGCATTCTTCTGTGGATGTTTGGAATTTTGGAATGTGTTTGAAAATTTTCATTTAAGAAGGTTTTAAAGGATGGAATTATTTCATTGCATCAAAAATAATATTGACTTTAATATAAATATGTTTAATTTTCCTAAAATATTTTTTATAAATCCATTAACATGTTTTGTCCTAGTTGAATGAGTTTTGAATTCATTGACAATATCCTACAGAGTATATAATCTCTCTTTTCTTAAGAACTGTTATTGGTTTACAGATGTCATTTATCAAAAACTAGGTAATATAATGGAATCCGAGTTCTATTGTGATGCATCTTGATATCATGGGGTGGGAGATGGATTTGGATCTTGATATAGATTTGTAGTTTTCAGTTACTGTCATTGTTGCATTGGGTATTTCTCATCTTTTGGTTCCTTTGGTTGTATCAAACTTTTTTCAACTTATACTCTAGTATTTTAATTTGGTTTGGGTTTTTAATTAGTTGTTATTTCTACATTCATACATCTTATATAATCTAATATGCTTATGGATACCATTATAATGTTTTTTTATATTTAAATTAAAATCATACCCTAATTTTTTATAAGGCCTAAGAAACATGATTCTATCCCTTGGCGTCTTGGGGATGTTTTACTAGGGATTGTAACACCCACCACCTTATACCAAGACAATGGGTAAAGGGTAGGATGATACAAAGTGTATTAGTTTCTTTGATAAATGATTATCAAATATTTATGTTCATCTTTCCATGGGATGGAAAAAATGATTTGGATCATAAAAACATGAAATTTATAGTATAAAAATATGTTTCTAACATATTTATGATGATCATCATGTTATCGGAGAGTATATGTACATGATGGTTTTGAAAAACATCCAGGAGTTGTCACCTCATCATCATGGGTTTAAATAATTAGAAGACCAGAGTATGCATTAATAAAAATGACTTTAAAATAGGAGTGAATAATTTCTTTTGAGTAATTGTTTATGATTTTTTTAAAAATATTGCATTTTGAAAATATTTTAAAATGGATTGATTTTCAAAATTCTTGGTGGAATTTTAAAAATCTGTTTGATAGAATAATTTATTAAATTTTCCAAATAAATTTATGATATGAGTGATTTTGTAAATTGTAAAATGATACGCCATATGTTTCAATTGAGTGATGCTAAATGGAGTTTTTTTTGTTATAGAAAATAATACTAGGTAAGTACTATAAAATCCATCTAGAGGTGGCATCTGAGATTTTGGTTCCACCTAATCCCTAGGAGAACCAAATGATTTCATCATAAATTTAACATGGTTTTCAAGCCATGGATAGTGGGAACATAAGAGAAAAAACAAAGAATGTGAATAATTTAAATAAGTTCTATAAGAAAAACACACAAATATTTTGGTGTGATTCATATATAGAAAAATTATGAATAGTGTCTAAATATGTTGAATTAAATCTTTAAATACATTTACACATCAGTTAGCCAAAAAGTGAATTTGGGAATGTATATTCTAGAATATCTAGAATGCTTTTGGGTTGATTTTATTTTCAATGGTAATTTGGTCCAAGGAATGGAATGTTCCTATTTTGAATAATATCCCATTAAAAAATTCTATACACATCTTTAGTATTTCTATTCGATGTTTCATTTTTAAAGAGGATAAACACAATGTTAAAGTGCATGTTTCTGAATTTTTTTATTTAGGTCCCATTTCATATGAAGTTAATACATGTTAATCATTGCGGCATAAAAATTTATAGTCATGATTTAAACAATAAATATGCCTAATTTTTTTCATTATTTGTATAATATATTATAAAAATATTTTGTAAAGAGAAAAGGTTCAAAAAAGACATATCTCCAAAAATATTTTAGGACGAAACGTGTTTTTTTGTTATTGGAATAGAGGGGAACTCCAATTATGGGAATAAGGAAAAAAGGGACACTTATTTCCATGGTGATGTGAAACCCTTAAATCAAACAATTGGTGTAATAAATTTTCATCCCTAACCAAATAGAAAAATCAGGGTTTTTTAATGTGAATTGTTCGACCATATGAAACAATATTGTACAAAACAAACCGGAGTATGTATGAACTAAAACAAAATGGGAGTTGAATGGTTCAATTATAATAGTTCTATATGGTTTTTCTTAGAGAACAATTTCATGCTTCTATGGCATAATATTCATTAATGGGATTAGTGGAGTAGAATAATTGTTTTCTGTAAAACATAGAAAGCCATAGTTATTTAATGATTTCAAGGAAACTTCCACAAGTTCAATATTAATAGGGTATTATAGAGAAATGAACAATGAGTAAGAAATGTTATTAATCTTATAATTTCATCACTAATTAATAATATGGAATAATGAATGTTAGATGTATGATTCTTTTCAATTATAAGCTTATATATGCTTTGTTTGATACAAGTGAATTCCTTTTTTATTGCTTATTATATGGATGATCTCATAGATTTTAATGTTGAGATAATGAATTATGTTGTGAAACTATAATTACCTTAGGGAAATGTTCAATTAATGATTTGAAATTTGTAGAATGTCTAATAGAAATCTATTAGATTGAGTTAGTTTGTGATTTTTATATGATGTAGATGGTTTTATATAACTTGATTGTGATAATAGATTGGATAATGAGATGTGATTCCCATATTGTATATTATTTAGGGAATGTGTGTTTCAAATATAATAATGGTGTTAAGAATATCTTTAAAGGGGATTAAGAATTGGGTGAAAGTTGGGTAGGACCCATGGTACCGATGGTACGACCTATCTCTTATAATATGACAGTTGTTTTCTTAACATCCATAGATGAAATATGGAATAGATAATTTTCCATTATAGAGGACCAGTTTCACGATCTATTTAAAAATATTTATTGGATTTCCCACCCAAACGAAAAGTAGGCATTATGATTGATATCCTATAGGGACTTGTCTTATTTCACTTCTATCATATAGGAATGAACTAATACAATTGAGGGAATTAATGTATTAGTAGAATAGTTAGAAAGTGAATGGTTCATATGATTAAGTACATATCTATTGTATCCATAAGTTCTTTTTATTAAGGTGTATGAAAATATTTTTATTTTTTATATTATCTTAAACATAACCAAGTTAAGATAATGAATCAGTATCACTTTCCATGTATTGATGATATGTTTGATCCACTTATGGTATCTTGGAGGTTAACAAAAATCTATTTGTGTTTAGGATATCACCACATATAGATTCTGTAGGTGGATATTGAAAGGAGATATTTTAAAATAACTTATATCCTTTATGTGTTCATTTTTATTTCCCTGGTCTTATGAATGCACTATCTAGATTAATTAAATTGATTAATAGGATATCTCTATGAATTATGGACTCCATCATGGTGATTTTTTCCAATGATATTCTAGTTCATAAATGAAAAAGGTGAATATGGAGAAATAGTTAGATATAGTGATCAGTATCTTGTGGGAGAAAAAATTTAGCATCATTGTATCAAGGTGTGATTTTAGGATACAAGAGGTTAATTTTAATGGCCATTTCTTTTCTGAAAAATTAATTTTAATATATAATTAAAACATAAGTTCTATTATATGTTGGATATAGATAAATAATGTCTTTAATATATGTTGTTTCTTTGGCATGGTGGTATAATTTAGATATTTTTTATGTGAATTTTGATGAATGAAAAAACCCATGTATTTTTATAAAGGAAAGTATTTGCATTCAAGTGGAACAAGTAATTTTATATATACTTTCAAGAGTGTATGGTTAGATGTACAGCAGTACCTATCCTCACATTACTAGAATATATAATAGGAAATGTAGTCTATTGTGATTAGTTTGGTTCTTGGTTGGGATGCATTCTCATGCATGATGATCATATTTTTCTTATAGATCATTACATTTACTACTTCATAAGATGAATACCCCGAAACAAGATTTTTTATTCATTGATGTTGACTGTACGTTTATAACATGGTGTAATTATCTTTTGGTGAGAAGTATTTGGTGTTTATGCATCTTAAAAGTATGATTTTTTTGGAAAATATTTTAGAATCAAAGGAAAATAATATGTAAGGGATAATATCAAATATTCAACTTTTACATGATGGATAAACCTTGTAAATGAATTTTTTTAGGATTATTTAATATGTATGTCTTATAATCTATTGCCTAAAGAAGCATTTTATTAGTTGTAGATGATGATGGCTTTTACAGATAGGTACATGGAGTGTATCAATCATTGTGATATTTCTATTTTATTCCAAGTTTTGGTTGTTTTGAATTTTGTTTAGTATGTGAATGATGTTGGATGTCCAATTTTGAATAGGTTTTAATGAGTTAAAAACTCAATTATGGGGATAAAATTGAGTGATGTAAGATGGTTCTGAGTTCAATTTTGATGTTTAGAGATCATATGATTTTACATTTGGTTTTTCAAGAAAAAATCATATTTCTTACCACCATTCAAAATTTGTTGTTTATCGTGAAATTAAAAATATGAATGAACCAGGTATTTTTTATAGGTTCACAAGAAAATGGATGTGGTCTAGATTGACGTATAAATATGTTTTTATTAGCAAGTAAAGGGGGACCACCAATGATAATAATACATGTTATAGCCATTAGTAATTCTTCTTATTAAATGAGAGAAGATATCCAGTGACATTGTGACTTGTTTTCCAAGGAATGATCAAAAACATGACTTGACATGGGTAATTGTGAATTGACTCACAATGTCTACTAAATTATTCATTATTTGAGACTCCCATACAAGGGATAAATTTTCCAAAACCTTTATCAAATAAGTTGGAATGGGTAATGGAATCCCAGTCTCAATTTCTTCACATATAATCATATTAATCAAGTCTCGTTTTTTTATATCCATAAGCAATCTCTTAGGAATAAATTGACTATGAAATGGAATATTTATTTGAGGGTTATATTCATTAATCCATAAAGAAATATTTGTTTCCTCATAATGAAGTTTTGTGGTTCCCACATGGTTGTATCTAGTTGAGATTGCACTTTGAGTTGCAAAACTATCAAATTTTTTAAAAGAAAAGAGAATTTGGGGTTTCTATTGAAATTAATAAATCAATTAAATGTAACTAAAATTATATATAATTGATGAATAATAACGAAAATTTACAGGAAAAAAATAGGCATGAAATAAGGATTTAAATAATGATTGAGGACAATCTTAAACATTTCAATCACTCCCCTCATCAAATTTTAAGAATATTTGTCAATTTTAATTTCTAAATGCACCCCCACAGACCCCTAGGTGAACACTATAATATGATCAGTCAATATATAAATACCTTAATGTGATTTTTGTGCCACTAATTAAAATGGTTCAACTTCTTTAAGTTCTCCAAGAAATAACACCTAATCTAAATAATTATGAATAATGAAAATACTATGCCTAAGATGTTTATATAGTTAAATTGATCAATTTAATTCACATATAGAACAATCATAAAAACAAACATGTTGAATATATATTCTTGAACAAGAATGACTATATTCATCCAATGATATGAGTTCAAAATAAATTACAAATGTTATTACAAAATGAGATAACATCTTAGAAGGGAGTATTTTTCAGGTGTCAACATCCACAACCACGTGGGGCTTAGTCACACCTTACTTGGGAATCCTATACCATATCCATCATAGAATAAATTGATGGAAAATTCATCTTAACATCAATCCCCACTATGCGGAAGAATATGGTAGCATACATTCTAGTGGTGTGGTTATCCATTGTTGGGATTGAATGTGTTTGATGGGTGGATAATGATGGTAATTATAGTCTAATCCTGTTGAAAAGGTCACAGCTTATACAATCACTACACTTCATGTTGGATTGTTGCTTCATTTTGCAGATCAACATATTTTGTCCAAAATCTGTTGTCACCCCATGAGCAGAGAGGAGAATCTGAATGGTTCCATAACCAACAATCTAGTAATAAATATGAAAATTAAAAAATTATAAGAATACATAATTGATTTAGTTTTAAAAATTATCAAAAAAACATTCATAAACTCCCAAAACAATGCAATATTACCTGAAATGACATATTGTTGGGGTTTAAATTATTACAATATCTATGAATAATAGTTGAAATATTACTTCTATAACATATCATCCTCAAATGAATTGACAATCTGAGTGGATTTTTAGTGCCAAAAGATGTGAAGATGAAATGAAAATTCAATGATGACATTGATTCCATTGAGGCTACCTCGCAAAGCTTATTTCAAAGCCCCACAACACTGCGTCCGGCGCGAAGCAGCCCACTTTACAGGCGCCACTACAAGGAAAAGAAGCAAAAGTATTTTTTATCCGAATGATGTTCGTGAAGCCACTGTGGAGAAAAGAATAAGATCTTCATTGTACTTTAGCATCATAAAGTGAATTTCCTTTGGATTAAACAAAACCCCTAATAATGTAGGGATTCCCTTCAAAAATCCAATGGGCCTTCTCAATGCAAGGAGAACCATTAGCGGACTCGGGTCTTCACAAAGAAATCATGCTTCACGAAGTACCTTCCTTTCACATGTGAACCACATGCAAATTCAGGGTCACTATGCTTTGCGAGGCACACTACTTTACAATGTTATGATTTAAAAGGCACCCATTCTTCAAAAATCCCTACTCAATGAAATCATTTTGTCTTCGTGAAGCACCCTCCATGTGCACATATTCCCTATGCCTAGGCTAGGCCATCCCTCTTTTAGAAGAATACCCCTTCACGACACCCCTCCACTACATAGAGAACTAGAGCTTCACGGGGCCTTATCCTGTGAACCCCTTTTCTCCACAACCCCTTTTCCAATTTGACCCTCCAGGTTTGTAGAATGTGATTTCAATTTCCCTTGGGTGGCGGTATACATTACTTTATTTAGCCTTATGTTATAATCATGGTGACAGTAGGGCTTACGTATGCATAGCCACTATTTTATTTTTTCTGTGATCCTTTTAGAAATAAGGTAAGTGTTATTTTATTTTTAAATAATTATAAAATTTTCATTAATATAATATTAAAATTTTAAATATAATTTTTTTGTATCATCTATATGATTTTTGATGAAAAATGAATCACTTCTCTTTATGGAGGTCATAGTTCAAACGTACGCACGAACAGAAATATCATTTTTTATAAAAATATATGATTAAAATTAATATATTTCTCCTTAATAATGATTATGTATATTGAATATCATATATAAACATTAACTCAATCATAATAACTATTCTTGAGAAATGTTGATGGAAAACAGATTATATAAGTTTTTTAGGTGGTTGTTTGCAGGACACATGGACAATCAATTATTCTCCCATTTGATGGATGTGGAGATGAATTTTGGTGATGATATTATCATTATGACATCAAATTATAATAAGGATATATGTGTTATTATTTCATCATGAATGACTAAGATTTTAAAAATGTAGAAAAATAAATAATACAGAAACACTTTGTTAAAAACAATACCACTTCCTTAGACCACCTCCTTTTATTAACACATTACGACCACTCAGGCTGACGTTCTTGCAAAAATAAAATATCTAAAAATTTATGATTGATTATATTAGTTTATTTGGGTAGATATTTTGAAAACAAAATAGGTTCTTAATTGTGAATAAAAGAAAATCATATTATTTCTTTTACAATAGAGTGGGGAAATATTCAAATGTCTCAAACTTTAAAAATAATATAAATTAAAATTATTTAATAAAAAGGATCCAAAGGGATTTATCTAGAATATATGATGATTATTCATTGAAATAAAATAATAATATTAAAATTATATATGTTTTTACTATTTTTTTAATCCTTATCTTTTTTCTTTAACCCATATTTAACCTCTTTAACTCTTACCGGGACAAGATGGTTTTTATTTATTAAAGGTAAATATACATACTGTAAACATCCAAAACAAACCATAAATGAATCATTGAATAATATTTTTATCATATTTCAATATTTCAGGTTTTTTTTGAGTTTTAGAAAATTTATATCATTTATCAGATTATTATTTAGTTTAAAATATCATTATTGTTAATTTTGGTACTATTCTTTACATTCATTTTTAAAAAATTTGTAAAAAAATTAATTCAAACCAGATATTCTAAAAACACAGTATAATTTCAATTTAGTCTTTCAAATTAATATAATTCATTAATTATTTCATATTATATTTATTTAAATATTTTCAATATCATTTATTTAATATTTTAATATGTTCAATAATTACTGCATCATCATTATAGAATCCATTAAGGTGATTATTTCATTCCTATAACATAAAAATAAATTTCCATGATAAAGATAAAAATTTTATCATTCAAAATTATTTTAAATAATAATATATCTTTTAAATTACCTTATGTGAAAATTTTATAGTTTTTAAAATAGAAGTATAGAATTATTGACTTTTATTTGAAATAAAATACCATAAAGGGATTAATGTCATAAATGTGGCTCAATGTGGTCCTAAAATAAACAAAATATTCTTCGTGGAAAATTACTCATGATATAAAATTATGAAATTTGTTAGGATAATTTTCTTTTATTTATTATATTAGTTTTAGCCAAAATTACTCGAATTACTTTTAACTATGGTAATTAAAAAATAACTCAAGTTAAAATTTATATTTTCCGGAAAAAAGGTTACAATTTACTAAATTTTCACCTTATTATTAAAATTATAAAATCAGTTTTTCTATTTTCAAAAAAATTTAATTGGATAAAATAAATTTACAATTATTCTCATTGACGGGGAGAGAAAACGCTTTATTAAAGTGAAAAAGTTCGAAAGAATAAAATGTTTTTATATCATAATTCAAATATTAATTGATTAAAATGAAGTAAATTTTATTAATGGATGTATAATTTATCTAATCATACATTGAAATTAATAAAATATATCATTTAACAATATAATATATTTATATGAAATCCCCGTATTGAATTTAAATTCATTATTTTTTCAATATTCATAAAAACAATAAATATATATAAAAAATTAAAAAAATTAAACCAATGTAAATGTTTATATTAATATTTAAAAAAGCTGTTTATTTTTCCAGACATAAATTAATAGTTTGTTAAAAATATATTTATAAAATTTTCACCATCAAATATTGGCAAAACTGCACTTATAGAAAAATACATCTTTGTTTACTAAAATAGAATTTTTCCTTATAACATGTATAGAAAACACATAGGATTAATTTTAAACATTTTATTGAATATATTATGTATATATACTTAATATAATCCAAAAATAGTTATTTTATTATTTTAAAATCATAAATTTTTACATTTAAATAATTCTTCTAGAAAAAATTTCTTTTTATTTTAGAAAGGGTTATCTATTAATTTAAAATTAAATGGTCAATGAATTAATTATATATAACTATGTAAAACAAATTTTTATAGTTCAATTTGTTTCATTTATAAACTCAATTCTAATAGATAGGTTATACTGGCGGCATTTGAATAATAATATGTATTTGTTCATTTAAGCTCGATGTGACATTCCCTATATTTTATCTAACATATTCTTCCCTTTTTTAAAAACTGGGATGTTAAAATTAATGATTACCATTTTTTATTATATTTCAATGTAAAATATCTCTCTAAATTTTTAGTAGGACATTGGAATTTATTTCCATCTTATGATGTCTTAATAATGTCCCCAAATGCATGTTTCATACACCACCACTTCCCAAGATAATAGTTAAGGGAAATACGATACCATTATGAAACATATAATGATGATGACTTTATTATCATATTTTATGTCTTATTAATTATGTAGTAATTTATTTTATCTTGAAACACTCACAATATTATGATAATTAAACACTGTGTTTCTCCTATATTTCAATATTCTTAGTATCATGTTTATCATTATATCCAAAACCATATGAAATTTATACAAAATAGTTTTTTTCTATGAAAGATATTTGATTGATCAAGAATATTTTAATGTTATTCAATATTTACTTAATATGGACATTTGATTGATTATGAAAAATTTTGTTAATAAATGACAAACATTGTTATGGGTCACTTTATCATTTCTACAATTATATAGATATTTTATGAGTAAACATTTCCAAACCTGATTATTATGATTATTAAATAGATGAGTTTAAAAACCATTAATAATCCACTAAATTTATATTTTTATACCTATTTCTTGAAAAAATTGTTCTTTTAGCATCACCTAGATAGTAAAACTTAAGGAAAACACATAGAATTAGATAATAAAGTACAGTATAAGGGAACCTTGTAATAGAATGACCATTAAAAATGAATATATAGAGTTATTAATAACCCTAATTCTTTATGTTAGATAATCTAGGGGAACCATATTTATGGAATGATCTACTCGAAATCGATATTTATTACATTGATTTTAGGGTTCGGGCTATTATCCCTGTCATTTTTGAGTTAAATTGAAAACTAAAAAGTATTATTTTTTTATTATGAATATTTTCATTTCTATTATAATTATTAAAAATCCTGAAAAAAGACATGGAATAAATTAAAGAAGTATTTAGAATAATTAACATCATTATATACTAGTTCACACCATTAAATACTACAGAATAGAAGTAATGAAACGTATCTTTTAAGTTAATAGTGGTGAACTAGGAGATTTAATATAATTTTGTTATAACACATTACATTCACTATTTATTCGATTCCCAAATTTATATGTAATATTTATATAATATGTATAAACTAGAAATACATCACAACCATATGATATTTTTTTATCTTGAGATAGGAGAAAACATTCATTTAGGATAATCACTACGTGATGTATAAAATATCATTAAATACATGGTTAAATGATAAAAATGGTGAATGATTGTTCATTTTTGAAAACTAAGAATTGAATTTGATAAATCAGGATTTATGGTGATATCTAAATTAGTGTATATGAAATTTCTCCTTGATTTTATATGACTTGAATTACTGAAATTAGTGTTGGGTAGTAAATTTTTAGTGTGATTTTTGTTATTTTATTGAGTATTTATCACATCTATCAATTATCAAGAGGCATCTCAATGAATATTTATAAAATATTTTTGAGTAAATTTATTCAGTGATAATCAGGTTATGTTTTCATCACTATTTTTCTTGGAATTATATTGAATCTATAACTTTACTATGTCAATTTTAAAAGGAATAATTATTTTTTATAATTATATTATATTTTAACACAGTGTGCATAAACACTAAATTTAACCTTTATATTTAATGGATTACAGTTTTAGAAGACCCAAATTTTAATACCATAAGTAACTATCAAAAATTACTATATTTATTTTACCAAATATTCAATGAATTAAGTGAGTGGCATAGGATGTTCACGATTGAAATTGATGGTTTAAGATAAATAATTTTTTTTGTGTTTAAATTAGAATTTTGATGTTCATAGTTACAATCATTACATTACATTGAACTTCCCCCACGTAGATAATAAATGAGAAAAAAAGAGATGGGAAATTTAAAAAATCATGGGTTGTTTATTGGATATTAAAAATCCCTATTACCAAACCAATTATCTAATTATAACAACAATATTATATGCCTATTGAGATCATCATAGGATAATCGATTCATGTGAGACATTTCCTATGAATAAATTCTGAAAAATGTAAAAAAATAACATATATGGAAAATGATGGGTTTGATGGATTTAACTCCACTTATAATATCAAGAGTCTTGTTGTATATTATTGTGATTTTGTGATTTCAATTTTTTCAGTAAAATTTTATTTGAGTTATTTTATTAAAATGAAATGTACATTAGACTGAAACCCTCCATTTGAGAATTATATTCATATAGACATAATTACCTATAACAACATGGTAAATATGAGAACAAATATGTTTGCTGTCATATTAATATTGGATGAAAATATTTTATATAGTTACGTTATTATAAAAATATTATGTACTTTTCCAGAAAATATAAAAAAATGTCTATCAAAATTTGGTTTTTATAAATTATATGTCAATTTTGAATTCCTTATTTCATAATAATCTTACAATTATTTTTGATTATTTTTTAAAATAATATATTATATATATGATTACTAAAAAAATACTAATTTTTATTCGATTCGGTTTTATATTTTAAATTATTTAAAAATTAAAAAACTATTTTGGAATAGTTTTAGCATTACTGTACATATAATCAAGTAATAAAATACAACTACAGTCTTTTTGAAAGAATTTTAGTCCTAAACTTTGTATAAAAATAGTTGTTTACATAAAAATACCATTTTATGAAAAAATAAATATCATCTTGTTCCCCATTTTATTTTTAAATTAAATTCAACCGTATATAGAAATTTATTCTTGAAAATTTTATGGCATATTTTGAATCACACGGTCTTAATTCATAAAAAATATCACTTTTATATTTTTTTATTATGAATATAAATGATAGTTTATTTTTGATATAATAGTAAAGGTAAAATGAATTAATTGGGTTTAATACTAGTGAGATAAGGAAACAAATCATTCAAATATATTCATTTATATTATGTAATTATTCTATTCAATTAGTAATAATCCAATAATGGATTATATGACATTTCTATTTATCATATATTTTTTAATATATAATATTAATGTAAATGAAAAAGTCAACAATGTTACTATATTTATTTTAATATCAATAATTTTTCATGGTAGGGATAAAAAAATTATTTAATCAGAATTTCTTTTAAATATTAATAATTTTTTAACATCGTAATTTATTTTTGTTTTTAGTAATAAAATAAGTACATTAAATATGTATGCAACTCTAACAACATGCCTGTGGAAGTAGTCGAATGTTATAGAAATGATATTAAAAATACTAAACATAATATTATAAGGTGAATTTTAGTCTTTCAATAACATTAATGAAAATATATATCATATTATGGATATGTTAAATCGTAATGATGTAATTCCATTTATGTCATGTTTTTTCGAGGATATATTAGAGTAATTGTTCTATAATTGACATTAATGAAATTTTATAATCTACAAAATTTTCATAAATGATTTAAAATTAATGGTATATTGTTGATAATATCAACCATAATCTATTTATTTGTCACTTTTTCTTTCTTGTTAATATTTTTACTAGAGAAAATTATTAATCATTTATATTATTGTATTTTTTTTCTTAATGTGTAAAAGTGGGGTTAAAAGAAATTGATACGGGAGAAAACATAATCCAAACATGTCCATGTTTTATTTTATGATATTATTTCAACACATCGTCATATTTCGATTCAATTATTACAATTCGAAGCCACTTGAGCAAGAAAATAAATTTGTATTACGATAATAACAAATGAAATTCTAATAGTCCCCCATCTCTAATTAATAAATTATAATGCCCTCTCTTCTTTTTTTCACATGGTTTGAGCACTCTCCCTCATATAATACCTTCAAAAATTCCATCCTTACATCCATACCCATGTTCTAGTGGTCCTATTGTTAAATAAATACCAACCATATAGAAATTAATAGTAAATAAGGGGAATTTATATGAAGAATATGTATAATTTTTAACAGAATGATATAGTTTTATATCATCTTCTACATCATTATGACATTCTTAAATAATTATGAATTATTAAGACCTATATACTCCTTATACTTATATGTTATTTTAATGGAATAACATATATCTATCTCTTCATCAATAAATTTAGAATCAAAACTATAGTTTGTCTATAATGAGTTCTATCCCCAAAATAACTAATGATATATTTTCCATAATATCCAATCATGTAAATTTATAGAGATATATTTTATGTATATATATGATATTTATAAAATAAATAAAAAATTTAATTACCATATATTATATTTTTTCATACCTTTACATCTATTGAAAAATGACAATATCAATCATGCATACTTATATATTTCCTCTTCCATGAATCAGTGTGAATTGATTATCATGAAAATATCACAGTTATATTATATTTTAGCTAATATAAGAAAATAGAATCTTATTTATGATATAAAAATAATTTTAAAATATTATATTAATAATTTATTACATTCAATATTGTTAATTGAAAAATGGAAACATTACTTATGTGTAAGTATAAAAAACTATATTTATGATTTTACGGTTATTTGTATATCCCAATAAAAATTTATGGATTTATTTAAAAAATGATTTATTAAAATTAAAACCATATCATCATTATTATTTTTGATAATATTTAATAATTAAAATTATTACCATAGTAATCCTACCTATGAAATTTTTGAAAAATCAAAAAAATACCGTGCATACATTTTACCTACACATAATTCATTATGTAATTAAATATAAAAAAATAATAAATAAAACAAAAGGAAAAAAATACCTGAAAATTATACTTAATAGAGTAAATATTAAAAAAAATTCTATTATTCCGAAAGAAAAACAATGTAAGTGATGTGTTAGACTTAATGTAAGACACAATTTAACTTTAAAACAACATTTTAAATGTTTTAATGATATATTTTCTAAATATTTCCCTTTTGTGATCATGTTAAATAAATTATTTTATGGATCTATTTAAATAAATAATAATAATTGCAATATAAATTGTGTGTCTCTTTATTAAATTCATTTAATAGTTTTAAAATTTAATGATAGAATAGTATGTTATGAATTTAGTTAAAAAATGTATTGTTCTATTTAAACATTTACAACATCAGCTAATTTTCCTATCATCACAACACTTATTTTAAAAAAATTATTACATAATAATCTTCAATTTTTTTAATGAAAACTCCTCCATTGTGGAATTTTAGTTTTGAAAATTTAATTTTAATCGAAAATAATATATCAGTATTTTAAAATGTATTACTTATGGCTATAATGGATATTTTTATATGTATAGTGACGAAGATAAAGTCCTTTATATATTTCATCCATTTTATTCTCCTTTTAAATTTATTATGATGATTGGTGTGCATAATATAGATCATGGTGGTGGGTGATCCTGATATAGATCTTGATGACAGGTGATCCCAATTTATCTTTTGAGGACAATTGAGCCTGAAATAACTCTCCAATGCATTTGGTAATGAAAATGTTCTCTTTATAATAATATATGAATTTTACTATAATAATTATTCAAAATACAATACTTATTCTAGGGGATTCTATAAATATTCTAGGATTTTTTTATACTAAGGAGCCCAAATTAATATTGTATGTTTGAAAATTATTTTTAATGGAAATCATTATGTTTCAATAGATAAACTATTGATCTTTTTTAATAAGAAATATTATAACCTTTTCAGATAAAATTTATTTAAAAAAATTGGATACTCATGTATTCTATGAATATATCATGAATATTATTTTCCTTTGAATTTTTATATAATCATTTTTATGAAATAATTTGGGTTTTATTGATGATTTAATTTATATCTAAATGATTTTTTTTCCAAAATATATTTATATTACTAGAAATATCCCATTAATTATCTAATGATTTAAAAATATACAAACCAGATTCTTTATTCTTCAATATTGTCCGTAACGTAGATTTTAATTATCATCACTATATTCAAAAAAATCATAGGTTTTATTTATGAGCAAGAACAAAGAGGAAGTAATAATTAAAATTGGAAATATTTCCCATAAAAAGGAATCATATTTCATTTTTAAAGTGTACTGTTATTTAAAAAAATGGATTCCAAGAGTATTATTCCAACTAGTAAAGTATTTGGTTTTATGTATGATATATAACATAAATTTCTAGTATTATAAACCATAAAACCCTTCAAGAATTTATTAAAATGAATTATTATATTGAATATGAAATTATGGATTGAATAAATATTAGGCTATTATATTTGGTATCACATAAAATGATTAGATAATTTTAACAGTTGGAAAAATGTATGTGTGTATGCTTAAGTAATTATAATTTATGGATATCATAATATAGTATTTAATGTTTTCTATGATGATTTGTGAAAACTATTACTAATTAGAATGGTTTTCAAAATAGTAAACTGTGAAGATGATGTATGAAGGAATAAAGGGGACAACATCCTTCTGAATAAGTAACCTAGAATTATTATAATTTGAATATATTCATTTTTTTGTGTTGTATTAGTTGGTATGGTGTACAAATATTGTTTGTATCCAAGAGAGAAAAAAACCATGTTGACAAAAGTGGCATATGTCTATATTTTATAATTTCATGGAATATCCTACAATGTACAGTGGATCATCAACTACAATGACATCTAGGGGATGAATTAATTCACTGAAAAATAAATTCAATTTTTGGGTTGTTTAGAGCACTAAAAAGTAACTCCTAATTTTTATCATTTTGAGGGTGAACCCAAAAAATGATAGTAAATGGCTATGAATACTAAACAATGAAAATATATGGATTCCATACAATTGAATGAATATAAGATTAATTTCATTAATAAGTATTTTTTAATGTCTATAAGGCTGAAGATGGAAAAAAATTCTTTAAATTATGTCATGATGATAAAGATTCATAATCCTTGAATGAAGCATTCAATTCCCAATTTGTATATTACAAGGTAAATTTTTTCTAGGATCTTGATAGTAAAATTAATTAAATTTAATAATTATTGATTTCATGATATCATTGGATGTTTACTTTTTGTGAATTATAATGTTATGAGAATATTTTTTAATGGGTTCAGATGGTAGAAATGGATTCATGAATTCATAATGTATTCCATGATAACAAGCATAAAAAAATTGACAACTTTTGGAAAATTGGGATATATCTAATAAAAAATATGCCTATATAAATATAAAATTTGCATCTTGTGTCTTGTATGTTAAATAATAATCATATAGATTAATTTAAAAATCTTATATGTATATTTCATGTATAATGTTTGAACATTTGTCCTGGACCTACACAAAAAATGATTTGAAAAATAATTAAATGTCAATGCTATGATAAATGGGATGTAATGAGATGCATCATTATGTGATTACTTTCCAATTTTAGTGATTAATTTATGATATCATTGAAATAAAAATAAAAATGGTGTTGAAAAATCATTCTCTACTACTTAGGTTGATGTTGAAACATCTAATAAAGTAGTGACATGTATGTTTTTAGTTTGTAAATGTTATACAATTGTAAAGACCCGGAATTTCTGTGGAAATTTTTTTTATTAATTATCTAGGAATTTTAAGAGTTTGCAAAATTTGACGGTGCATAATTCTGAGACCTGGTGTTCCCAAAATCATTTTTCTGATGTTTTGTTCGGGAACGTTTAGTAAACGTATGAGCAAGTTTTTATAAATTTTGAACCAATGCTCAGAATTGAAATCTGATGGCACTGTTGAACTCGCAGCATCGGTATTCGGTTAAGAAGTATTTCGCTTTGATGAAAGTGAGTCGAGAATAAAAGATAATTTTTGGGTTTTCGTGGAAAGTAATAATATAATGTGATCTTCAATTAATTTGATTTGAACCATCATGTGGGTGATTGGTGGTTAAAACCTTCTCAGGGAAGTTGGAGGTTGGACAGCCACATCGTAACCTCCCATGAGAATTTATAGTGGTGGGTCCCACACGACCATCACCTCCTATGAGAGGTTACGACGTGGGGACCAGATGGGGCTTAACCCCCCCAATTGATGGGAGAGAGTAAAACCTCTCAAGTCTCCCTCATTAATGAGGGAGAGCCTCCTGACCTTCCCTTTAATTCCAATTATACCAACTCTCCTAATTAATTAGTGCCAACCCTTCACATTAATTAGGTAAAGCCAAGTAATTAATTCATTCTTCTTGAATTCTTACTAATGAATTAATAGATACTCTAATATATTATTTGGAACAACTTTGTCCCTTGGGTGGAGGTTTGGGAAGAGGAGAGCTTGGGAGGATCTGATTTCTCTCAATGAAGTATGAAGAACACATTCTTCCAACAAAGAACATCGGTGATGATCCATCTTTGACTTCTTCCCCGAACACCTACCGACGTGGAGTGTCTTCTACAGCCGATGCAACTTGGGAATGGATGTGTACGGTGGACATAACGACCGACGAACTCTTTCGTCATATTCCCATGATTTAAATGTTGATGACCAACAATAAAAGGTTGGGGGTTTTATTTGTGTATTATCCCTTTTCTTTTTTCATCTTCGATTAGAAAGAAATCAATGAGGAGATTGTAAAATAATTGTTGTTCATCATACTTGTTTGATGAACCAATTGATTCCACCCTAAACGAGGAGGGTGTGGGTCAACCCAACATGGACAAACCCCTCCGCCGATCATTATTATGATGAACTTCATCATAGCGATGAGGTGACATAACGACGAAGGTGGAGATGAAAAAGCCCGCTCTACCCACTGCCTCCATGAACCACACTGCCCCTGTGGCTTTCCGGTGCTCCCGACAGACCGCCGTTGGCCCGCGCCGGCCCGACCTACAACGGATCGTCCAGCCCAGCTACCTCCCGGTCGTCGGCCCGCCTGGCCGCACCTTGCCCAGCTGAATGCAGTCGGCCGGCCTACCAGCCTCTGTGCGCGCCCCGAGCTCCTCCTCATCCCAGCCTGCACCGGCCTGAGGCACGTCGAACTATCCCGCCTGGCCACTGACCATCCTGGTCGCGCCATTCCCTACTGAACTCCGCCGGCCCACTTGTCGGCCTCCGCGCACCTCCACGATCCTGCCTATGCTGCCCCGAGCCGCGCCGAACCATCCAGCTCGGCCGCCTCCCAGCCAGCGGCCCGCCTGGCCGCGCCCTGCCTGGCCAAACGCCTCCAGCCCGACTGTCGGCCTCTGCACGCTCCCCACGCACCTCCGTAAACCAGCCCTCCTGCCGGCCTTCACGTGCCCCGTGCGCCTCCCCAAGCCAGCCCCCTCATGGCCACCAGGATGAAACTGTGTCCCGACCTCCACGCAGCCTCTTGGCCGAGCCAGTGTATCGACCCCCTTTACGATGCCCTGGCCGATCCATCCCAGTCACGCCCTCCGGGCCGAGCTGCGTCAGGCTGCGCCCTCACAATGCTTCGGGCCGAACCACCCTCGCAGCCTACTGGGTTGGGCCCAGCGGGCCGGGCAGAACCTAACAAGCTAGCTCGCTCAATGGGCTAGCCCAAACCCAACAGGTCTGACCGGGTCGACCCAGACCGAGTCGGCCTAGACTAGGTTGGGCCGCGCCAGTCCGACCGGGTTGGACCGGACAAAGGCCCACTACTGACCCTTACATCTTTTTGCCATATCTTTGGCACCGGAGGATTGTTAGACGAACCGTCAATGACGCTGGTTTTCTTGAAGCACGACGGTCCCATTGAGTATACCCCATTGGAGTTCAGGGTAATGTTAAGATACAGTCAGGTTGGATCATGCACAAATCCAATCGGACCCCTGGGACTAAAAGGCTAATAACTCACAGACCGAGCATCTGATTGATGCTCCATCTTTTGTGTTGAGACCCCTATGACGTAGCAGACCTTTGAGATACTTCTTCATGGTACTTCTTGTCATTTGAAGCATTTACCAGTAGCTTGTGGAGCAGATCATCCCAGAGACGAGAATACATAAGGTAGAGAACTAGTATATGGCTGAGACCTGATGACCGCGGACCGATTCGACTCGGAGTGACCCGACTAGCCCAATGGGGAGTGCCTTGGTGTTGCGGTAGAAACCCAGTGGGGATAACCTCTATGTGAGCACAGAATACCCACATTACTCAACCGGAAGAGTACCTCAGTAGTCTACAAGGGTGATCACCTCTGTGTGAGCTCGGAAGACCCACGGTGGGGAGTGCCACTGTGTGACCGCAGCAGACCCACGGTACTCGATAGGAGGAGAACCTCAGTAGTCCAAGGTTAGTGGAAAGCACCTCGGTGTGAGCAAGGCAGGGCCACTGTACTTGATAGAGGAGAAGTTCTCCAGCAGTTGAGGTTTTCACAGTGTGACTAGGGATGTTACTTGATTCTACCCCTATAATAAAATTGTGGTTTGAGCTAATTTAGTAACTTTTGTGTTTTCTTCATAATTGAGATGGATTTCTAGATAACTTATGTATATGTATGGGCATATACCTATGTTATGTTATCTTTTGATTTTATACATTGTGGTTTATACTTGTTGGATATTTTGAGACCTTGAGGTTCTCGGGGTCCCTACAAAGTATCATTATACTCACCCACGTACTGGATATGCTTGCACCTCTTTGTGTTGGTTGCAGATGACAAACAGCGCTGACCGAGGCTGAGTATACCAGGACTGGATGGTACCCGGAGGTGGACCATGCGGCGTGATGGTACACGGAGGGGATCGAAAGAAGTGGAGTGCTGTGGATGCTATCTTTACCTACCCTTCAGGTAGGACCTTCCGGTGGATGATCGAGTAGCTGTTTAAGTTTCTTCATTTTTACTTGTTTTCCAGTTTTACTAGTACGTTCCAATTGGGCTTGTGTTCTGACCCCTTTACTTTTCACCACTCTATGTATACAGTTTTACGTAGTGTTTTTACTTCCATCTCATACTCTGTTGTATGCGTTTATATGTTATAAAGGCAATTCCTTCCCAGTTTTAGGGAATTGCGCCTTTGGTGCTAGTCACCTGCCCCTGCCCTATGAAAGGTGGGCTTGGGGTAGTCACAGCACAGGACATGGGGGATGGGTCGTGAAAAATTGGTATAAGAGGAATCAGTTATACTGAAGAACTTTGGACTCTGGTCTTTCTTTTCTGTGAAGCTATAGTGATAAGGGTACTGAGTGTGTTTTTCATTTCAGGGAGTCTAGTGTTGGTGTGACAGCCGACGTATCCATACACCAGGACCCTGACTACTGATTTCTGACACAGTGCATGAAAACATGGATTGCAAGTGTGTTTTCAAAAGTTTTCTCTACTTTATCTCAACCTGTTTAGTTCACCAGGTAAAATCATTGACTGTGTCACATCTAATTCTTTCAGGATTCCTCTCTATGGACGACCAGAGAGGGTGACGTGATTAGTATGCACAGATAGCCCACCGAACAAGAAGGCCTCAGTGCAGGTCCCTTTTCCAGTAGAGGCACCAGTGATACTACTTCCCATTGGGCCACTGAATCCACCAACCCTAGAAGAAGATGATTCACACCACTTGACCACGTTAAAGGAGTTCCAATGCCAGAGGACGCCCATGTTTAGGGGAGAGACGGAACTGTGGGTAGCTGAGGATTGGATGGAGGTTGTGGTGAGAGTCTTCAGACTGGTAGGGATACCAACAGACATCATGTTTTTTCTCACTTCCAGCTTTCTACAGGCAGTAGAGGGCAGATGGTGGAGATTGATGCTCTATGTTCATGAAGAGATGACTCTTTTCTAGTTAGACTTCGAGAGCCTATTTCGAGCGGAGTTTTTTCCAGTGAGTCTTCGTGTGGTGCACATACAGGAGATAATTCATCTATAGTAGGGTAGAATGACGGTGGCACAGTACTCAGTGAGGTTCACCGATCTCTCACGCCACTCCACAAATATGGCGTGGGACCCATTCCTCAGGGATCAGACCTTCAAGCATGTTCTCAAGCAAGATATCAGGTCTTAGATGATCTCTCTCAGCCTCCCAACATAGGCAGGGGTGTTGGAGTGATCCCCCTTTGTAGAGAGTTTCTTTACTGAGCAGTCTCCAGCAGCGAGACCCACCACTGGTCGACATGCAACAGAGTATTCTACAGCTGGCAGTAGACAGATTTTGGAGAGGTCCAAGAGGATCAGAGCCCTGGCTGGACGACTGCATCCCTCGGGATCAGTTGTATGTGGCACCCGGGGTAGAGACACACATTCCCGGAGTGGGAAGTGTTACTCCTGCGGCGGGCATGGTGACATGGATCGTGACTGTCCGACCAACCATTCATATAATCATTATATGGTCAAAGGACTGCCCAGGTAGAGATAGGGATTTGATCAAGGTGGTCTTCATAGAGCAGGCGGACTTGGCAGAGTAGCTAGTCGAGCAGCTGGAAATGGGTGACATTTCGAGGTGTTACCACCACCACCATTGGGAGGTACACCCCGATCAAAGGGAGCAGGAGGATAGTCAAGAGCTCTGCTTCAGGAAATTGAGTTATACGACTATGGAGTTTCGGAGATGATTCGAGGTATAATCTGTGTCTACTACACCTGAGCTGCAGTTCTTATAGACACAGGTTCAAGTCACTCTTTCATTGCCACTGCCCTCATTCAGAGCATTGAGATTATGACAGAGCCGTTGACTCAATCCTTATGGCTAGATACTCTTACAAGAGCAGACTTAATGATTACGCACTGGTGATGGTACTGTGAGATTACTCTAGGAGGTGAGAGCTTTGGCTGGGATATCCTAGTAGTGGCGTCAAGGCCTTACGACGTCATCTTGGTTATGGACTGGATATCTACATTCTATGCGTAGATCTACTATATTAGGTAGAAAGTGCAGTGTTTCCGCACGGATGGGACCAGGTTCACCTTCATCAGCGATAAGGGAGCATTTGCAGCACTAGACGGACTTACTCGGAGGAGGGTGCAGCCGATCACTCATCAGTTGGCCTGCCTTATCCTTAGAGCAGTTGATGTGGAGAGTCTGAGCTATCCTATAGTGGTGGACTAGTACGCGAATGTTTTCCCTGATAATTTTATAGAACTACCTCATCTCAGAGAGGTGGAATTCTACATTGACCTATTCACTGGGATGGAACTGATATCTACACCAGCAAATCGGACGGCTCTCGTGAAGATTCAAGAGTTGTGGGTACAACAAAAGGACTTGTAGGAGAAGGGATTCATATGGACTAGTGTTTCTCCTTGGGAAGCCCTGATTCTATTCACCAAGAAGGTAGATAAAATCGTGAGGCTCTGTGTCGACATCCATCCCCTAAACCAGGTGACCGTGAAGAACAAGTACACACTCCTGAGGAATGAAGACCTCTTTGATTAGTTGAAGGGATCATAGTGGTTCTTGAAGATAGACCTCAGATCAAGCTATCACCAGCTCAGATCTTGATACGAGGATGTGCAGAACTCAACTTTCAGATGTCGGTACGACCACTATGATTTCATGGTTATGCCTTTCGGTGTAACCAATGCTCTGGTAGTGTTCATGGGACTCATGAACATGATCTTCCAGCATTACCTCGGTCGCTTTTTTGTAGTCTTCATCGATGACATTCTGATCTACTCAACTAATGAGGAGTAGCATGCCTACCATTTGCAGGTAGTACGGGACACACTCCATGAGCACCAGCTTTATGGTAAGCTCTCGAAATGCTAGTTTTGGAACCGAGAGGTTCACTTTTTGGGACATGTCATCTCGGAGGCTGGAGTTGTGGTGGTTCCAGCAAAGATTGAGGCATTACTTTCTTGGGAGCCACCCAAGATTGTGACAGAGGTACAAAGTTTATTGGGTTTGGCTGGTCACTGCTGGAGGTTCATTCTAGACTTCTCCAGAGTTTTAGAACCACTATCAGCCTTGACAAATAAGGGTAACCCCTTCGTATGATCGGAGAGTTGCCAACAGAGCTTCCATGAGCTGATGTAGAGGATGAATAGTGCCCCCATCTTGAGGCTTCAAAGGGATGGTGTAGGGTATGTAGTATACTATGATCCATCAGGGGCCAGACATGGGTGTTTCCTGATGCTGGAGCATGCAGTGATTACATAAGGTTCTCGGTAGCTGAGACATCATGAGCAGAACTATGCACCCCATGACCTGGAGTTTGCAGTTGCGGTCTTCACCTTAAAGATGTGGAGAAACTATCTGATGGGTGAGCGTTTTACCATGTACACTGATCACAAGAGTCTCAGGTATATCTTCTCTCAGAAGGACCTGAACTTGAGACAATGGTGATGGCTTGAGTTCCTCCAGGACAATGACTTTGAGATAGTCTATACTCCTAGGAAGGGGAAAGTTGTAGCAGATGAAATCCACATGAGATCTGTTATACAGCTGATAGGGGATGCGATAGAGTATCTGGTTGCCTTACATATATCCTTTGGGGATAGAGAGGGAGCGACCTTTATACAGTCTCTTACAATCACTCCCCCAATTCTTCAGTGAGTAGGGGAGGCATATCATGGAGACGCTGACTGCGAGACACGACGTTATCAGATATCCACAAGACAGGCACCTGATGGATTTTATGAAGGTGGGGAGCACGTCATCCTATTCAGAGGATGTACTATGGTGCCAGTGTCACTTCAGGAGGATGTTCTGAAAGAGTTACACACATCCCCTCTTGCAGTACATCCAGGAGTGGAGAAGATGTACCAGGACCTTTGATGATGAAACTAGTGGACAGGTATGAAGAAGGCAGTAGTAGAGTATGTCTCTTGATGCCTCATATTTCAGCAAGTGAATGTGGAGGAACAGGTACCAGGAGGCTTGGTTAAGCCTTTAGAGGTCATAGAGTGGAAGTGGGATGGGATATCCATGGACTTCAAGAGAGTACTTCCACGTACATCCAGTTGTCATTACTTGATTTGGGTGATCGTTTAATGACTCACCAAGTCAGCCCACTTCCTCTCGATAATAGAGGAGGGTTCAGTAGAGAGGTTGGGATGACTTTATGTGCAGGATATTGTGCGTATACATGGAGTACCTTCACCTATTGTCTCTGATCGTGACTCATGGTTTACTTCCCAGCTATGGAAGGGCTTGTAGGAGGCTTTCAGGACACAACTTCGTTTGAGCACTGCCTTCCATCCTCAAATGGATGGTCAGACTAAGTGGACCATTCAGACCCTTGAGGAAATGTTGCATGCTTGTGTCCTCAACTTCGGTCATAGCTGGGAGGATCACTTACCATTGGGGGAGTCTTCATACAACAACAGCGACCACTCCACTATAGATATGACACCTTTTGAGGTGTTATACGGGAGACCTTGCATATCACCCTTGTGCTTGACTGACCCTGGGGAGTCGGCACTAGTGGGACCAATGATGGTATGAGTTACCACAGAGAAGGTGAAGATCATCCAAGAGAAGATGAAGACTACACAGACTAGGCAGAAGTCGTATACAAACCAGAGATGGAGACCTCTAGAGTTCGAATATGGAAACTACGTCTTCCTACGCGTCTCACCTTAATGAGGCCTATGGAGATTTGGCTGAGGAGGAAAGTTATCTCTGAGGTTCATCGGACCTTTTCAGGTCCTTAGTATAGTTGACGAGGTGGCACAACGATTAGCTTTTCCACCTCAATTGCACCGAGTTCATGACGTCTTCCACGTACCCAGCTGAGGAGATACGTGCACAACCCTTCTCACATCATCGACCATGGAGATCTGGATGTCGATGATGGGGAGAATTTTATGATGGTTTTAGTGGAAATTAAGGATTGATAGGAGCAGGTCCTATGTGGACAGTCAATACCCATGGTTCCTGTTCGCTAGCAGCACAGGAACCTCCAGGAGAGCGCATGACAGTGGGAGGCTCAAATGCATGCTCAGTACCCCCACTTGTTCCATTAGTACGAGTTATAGCTTAAAAAGACATAAAGCCCTGAGGTGAGGAGAATTTAAAGACCCGAAATTTCCATTTAATTTTTTTTAAATACATAGGAATTTTACGAGTTCGTGAAATTTGTTAGCGCATAATTCTGAGGTCTGGTCTGCCCGGAATCAGTTTTCTGATATTTTGTTCGAGTACGTTCAGTAAATGTATGAGTGTTTTTTTATAACTTTTTAACTGGTGCTCAGAATTGAAATTTTAGGGAACCGTTGAACTTGCAGTGTAGATATTGGCCTCAGAAGACATTTACTTCGATGACAATGAGTCGATAATAGAGGATAATTTTGGGGTTTTTGAGGAAAGTAACAAAATAATGTGAGCATCACTTTATTTTATTTGATCCTCCATGTGGGTGATTGGTGGTTAAAACCTTCTCAAAGTAGTTGGAGGTGGGACCACAACACCTTAACCTCCAATGAGAAGTTATGTTGGTGGGGACCACCTGAACATAACCTCCCGCGAGAGGTTACGACGTGGGGATCACATGGGGATTAATCCCCCAATTAATATAAGAGAGTAAAACCCCTCAACTCTCCCTCATTAATGTGGGATAGCCTCTTGACCTTCCCTTTAATTAAAATTATGCCAACTCCCCTAATTAATTACTGCCAACCCTTCACATTAATTAGGGGGAGACAAGTAATTAATTAATTTTTTTATTTCTTTCCAATGAATTAATAGATACTCTAATATATTATTTGGTGCACCTCTGATATTTGGGTGGAAGTATTGGAAGAGGAGAGCTTGGGTGGATTATAATTCTCCCAATGAAGAACGAAGAATGAAGAACACATTCTTTCAACGAAGAACACTGGTGACAATCCTTCTAAGAATTCTTCCCTGGACACCTACTGACATGGAGCATCTTCCATAGCTGACGCAACATGGGATTGGAATCATGCGGCAGATGCAATGAACGATGAACTTCTTAATCTTTGTCCACCAACTTCAATATCGATGAAATACAATCCAAGGTAGGGGATTTATTTGTGTATTATCCCTTTTCTATTCTCATCTTCGGTTCGAAAGGAATCGATGTGGAGATTGTAAAATAATTTTTGGTCATCATAATTCTTTGACGAACCAATTGATACCACCTTAAATGAGGATGGTGTGGGCCAATCCAACATGGCCCAAACCCTCCACCGATCATGTTTATGATGAACTTCAGCATGGCGATGAGGCGACCGAACGATGAAGGCGGCGATGACAAAGGCCGTGCTACCCACGGCCTCCGCAAACCGCGCCGCACCCCTCGGCACTCATGTGCTCTTAGCCAAACACCCCTGGTCATGCCCTGCCCGATCCGGATGATTTCGGACCACCTTCTGGCCTACATGCGCTCCCCACACGCCTCCTCGAAGCGGCCTGTGATGGACCGAGCCGCGCCGAACCGGCCAGCCCAGC
Organism: Viscum album; assembly: GCA_963277665.1. Classification (NCBI taxonomy): domain Eukaryota; kingdom Viridiplantae; phylum Streptophyta; class Magnoliopsida; order Santalales; family Viscaceae; genus Viscum; species Viscum album. The sequence goes on from OY728160.1 coordinate 574,584,624, forward strand.
CTCCGGCCTGCCTAGTCATGCCCTACCCAGCCTAAGATCACTGGAAAGCCTACCGGCCTCTGTGTGTGCGCCGCATGCCCCCCCTGAACTAGCCTGGAAACCATCCTCTACGCTCCCCACGCCCCTCCCCATGTCGGCCCCCTCACGGCCATCCAGTCGAGCCGGGGTCCTGTCCTCCTTGCTGCCTCCCGACCCCCCTTGCAGTGCCCTGGCCAAATTGGCTGCACTGTACCCTATTGGACGAGCCGTGCTAAGTCGCTCCCTCATGACACTCTAGGCCGAACGAGCCCCGAGCCCGGGCTAAACCGCCCTCACGGCCAGCGGGGATGGGCCCAGTGGGCCGGGCTGAACCTAACAGGATGGCCCGCTCAATGTGTCAGGTCAGACCTAATGGGTCTGACCGGGTTGACCCAGACCGAGTTGGATCAGACTAGGTTGGGCCGAGTCGATGCAAACGGGTTAGACCGGACCCGGGCCCACTACTGACCCTTTACTACCTTTGGTCATATCATTACACCAGAAGAGCTTTTGAAAAACCGTAAGTGGAAATGGTATTCTTGGAGCACGACAGTCCATTTGAGTATTCGCCACTGGAGTTCAGGGTAATGTTGAGGTAAAGTCAGTTTGGATCGTGCATGAATCCAACCAGGCCCCCAGGACTCAAAGGCTAATAATTCACAGATCGGGCGTCTGATTGCCGCTCCGTCTATTGCATGGAGACCTCTATAATGTGGAAGACATTTGAGATACTTTTTCATGGTACTTCGTGGAAGTTGGAGCATCGACCAGTAGCATGTGGACTAGATCCTCCCAAAGATGATCGTGCATAGCACAGAGACGTAGTAGCTGGCTGAGAACTGATGAACACTGACCAATTTGATTTGAAGTGACTTGACTAGCCCAGTGGGGAGCGCCTTTGTATCACGGAAAACCCAAAGTAGGTAGCGCATCTGTGTGAGCATGGCAGACCCACAATACTCGATAAGAGGAGTACCTCAGCAGGCTATGAGGGGGAGTGCCTTTGTGTGGGCGTGGTAGACCCACAGTGGGGAGCTCCACTGTGTGAGAATGGCAGACCCATGGTACTCAACCGGAGGAGTACCTCAGCATTCCATGTTTAGTGGGAAGTGCCTCTGTGTGAGCATGAAAGAACCACTATACTCATTAGAGGAGAAGTTTTCCAATACCCATGGTTTTTATAGTGTGATTGAAGATGTTACTTGATTCTACCCCTATAAAAAATCCTTGTTTGAGCTGATTCAGCAACTTTTTCATTTTCCTAGTGATTGAGATGAATTACTTGATATCTTAGGTATATGTATTTGCATATACCTAAGTGGTGTTATCTGTTGATTTCATTGATTGTGGTTTATCCTGGTTGGATGTTGTGAGACCTTGAGGGGATTGGGTCCCTACTGAGTATCGTTATACTCACCCCTCTATGGGCTATGCCCGCACCTCATTGTGCTGGTTGCATACAAAGGACAGTGCTAAGTGAGGCTGATTATACCAGGACTGGATGGTACCCAGATGTGGACCACGCAGCGCGATTGTAGATTGAGGGGACAGACAAACGTGGATTACTGTGGAGGCTATCATTACCTACCCTTTAGGTAGGACTTTCCGGTGGACGATCCAATAGCTGTTTAACTTTCTTCAGTTGCACTTGTTTTCCATTTGTACTTGTAATTTCTTTTTGGGCTTGTATTCCGGACCCTTTACTTTTCAGCACTCTATTTATACAGTTTTACTTAGTGTTTTTACTTCCAACTTGTACTCTTTTGTGTGCGTTTACAGGTTATAAAGGCAATTTCTTCCCAGTTTTAGAGAGTTACGCATTTTCTGCTAGTCTCCAGCCCTTGTCCTATAGAAGGCAGGCTTTGGGTAGTCATGGAACGAGCCTCAGGGGATGGGTAGTGACAACAATACGCTATATGACACTCAAAGTTCTCATTCCTTCATTTATGAGAAAGTTCTCTAATAAGATTCTGATATCATTTTAGGAAATTTAAATATAACTTTTTGATAAATCTCTATGGATAAATATTAAAGAAACAAATATTTACAAATTTTATATTATTTTTATTTGTGTGATGATCTATCCTTAAAATCATGTTGGGATAACAATAGAACTGTTTTATATTATTTTGGGTATGTATATGAATTATTTTTTTTATTATAATGTATATTTGATTTCTAAGAATGTTATATTATATTATTTCATACCTTTGATAACATATAAAGGAGGTGATTAATTGATTTTAGATGGAATTGAATGATACATAGATCATATTAATGAAAAGAAATAAAATGATCAAATTAGTAACTTGATAATATAGGTTCAATATATGTATTCATTTCCTGATTATTTTGATAGAGACATTCAATATTATGAAGTTAATGTGACTATTTACTTCATGCATGTTTCTAAGAAATTATCAACACCATATCGAATGGATTAAGTAGAACATTTTGATTTGAAAAAATAGTTACAAATTTTTCTTGATAAATGAATTAATTTTCATTGATATTCAAAATGGGGTGTATATTTTTTAATATATAATGGGAAAAATTTCAGTTAGGCTTTTTGTTGATTATCTAACCTTGAATAACATCATAGTTTTGAACATATTTATTTTTCCCCATAATGAAATTTTTTAACATATCTAGAGACATTATAATTTAAATCATTATTGATCACTTGTTTGGGGAAAATTACATTAAGAAGATGTATTATTATTGACTAAAACAGAATTTTTGACAAAATACAAGAATTATGAATTTTTAGTTATTTATTTTGGGTTATCTAATTCACCATTGAATTAATTGATAATATGAATCATGTATTCCATGATATTTAGATATGTTTACGGTTTTTTGAAGATATATTAATATATAATAATAGAATTTGGTAACATTAAAATCTACCTAGGGACTATTTATCAATTCATAACATAATATAAGCCACATGAAAAAAAGATTATGAGTGATTTTGGGTTGCAAAAAAATATTTCCCTTCACATATTTTTTTTCAGATACGGAATAATTACTTTCCATGCTAAAACTATATTTTTAAATAATTTCAAAACCAAAAAATTTACATAGTGTTTTATGGTTTTCATGTTATATAGGGTTACTACAATTTTTTTTGAAACAATTATTTTATTATCTATCCTTTTGACTAAGACAACTTGAAAAGGTGATAAATTATTCTTGATGACAGAGTGTGATTAATTAATAATGAAATGAAAAATAGATTCGTGAATCAATATCTCTGGATAATCCCTCAAAAACTGATTATTTTTTCATATATAGTGATGATTCAATGAATGTAGTTTGTTACATTCAAGTGAAAAATACATCAGTAATTTTATATACTCATTGAAACTGATACATAAACCTTTATGTTATCCTACATATGATATGTAAAGAACTAATATTGTTTTTTAAATTAGATGAATAATTTATAAGTTAAAAATTATGAGATATATACAAACAAAAAATTCTTAGAGTATAAATTTAATCAAATAGAGTTAAACATCAATCATAGAAGATTGAAGGTATTGATTATGGATTATAACTACATGATTCATTACCATTGAGAAAAAGAACAATTCAAAATGTATTGAACTAAGGAAAGGGTGATTAGATATACTAAAAAATTTACATTTATTATTTATTTTCCAATTTTCTTTTTATGATACCATTGTTGGCATCTATTATGTACAAAACATTTTTGTTGTGGTAATTGTGAGAAGGGTTAACATGGGGTAAAACAAATCTATATGGGAAAAAAATTCAACCAAACATATCAAATTATAATTTTATGATATTATTTCACCCAAAAATATATTTATATTCTAGTTAAAAATAAATAAAACCATATTTACATGAATAATAATATATATTAATTGAAAAAATCATTAAATTCCATGAATTTTCCTCCAATCACTTATAATATAAATCCACCTATGTATTTTCATTACCCATATTTAACATTAATATATCTATAAAACAATCCCAATTGTATTATCATAATCCTTATATATATTATATTGGTTATTCTAATCCAAAGATTAAATCTATAGATTCTATAAGATGATATTCAAATGATGATTCTCTTAGGGAGGGTAATATTAAAAAACAAGACTTTTTTCCATCTTTTACTGCCATAAATAATATCCAAAAAATTATATTATAAAAAAATAATATATTACATATACATTGATATTATTATGGTTATGAAAAATTATTTATCAATATCCTTCCTTCTTAAATGTGAAAAATAAAACCATTTCTTCTGTGTACAATAGACTACCTTCTTGCGAACTGATGTAATTTTTCTCTAAATCCACCACACATTAATAGTTATAATGTAGAAATAGTTAATATAACTGATATTTATTAAAAAATTATCATTCGTGATTTATAATATCACATATATCTTCTTAGTTTATAATTTGTTTAATAATGATGATGTTGTATATGCGTACATGTGGACTACCACCTCAATGAACAGATGTGATCCAATTTTAATTTCCACCTTAAGTGAACTATAATGAAGATATATTTATTGAATATAAATTAATATTATTATATTAAAATACTATATTAATTTATAATTATTATATACATTTATTTCATTCCATTCTTTAAAAAGAGAATGCATCATTCATGTATAATTATGGTTTTTTATCTTATAAAATGTGGTAATTCATTTTTTTATCCATAAAATTTATAGGGTAATATAAATATATATATATATACACAACATTATCTATATAAGAAATATTTATCTCTAATTAATTTATATATATTATTATAAAATGATAATTATGAATTGACAAAGATTACGAAATAAAAACATACATGAAAAATGGCAGTTAAAACCTAAAATAAAGATAATAATAAATTGTTGTTAAGAAATGGTTGATAAAAATTTATAAATATATCACAAATGAAATTATGGGTTTTGATATGTGAATTATATGTAATAAAAATAAAATTAAATCTATTAAACATATAGTGAGTTCACTAATGTGGAAATTTGATTTTAATGAATGGGAATTCAACTCAATATCCAATATATGATGACATATATTTTAATAAGATCTTATTTGAGTATAAACAACCACATAACTGCATTTATTAGGTACATATATTAATTATTGAAGCTTTTTTTCATATAATGTTATCCCCTTCAAGGATTTAAAATTTTAAATATTCTAAAATAGATAATGATTTATTTTACAGTCTCATTTTTTCAGATTTCATTTGTTTTCATTGATAGAATAAAAAAATAGTAGTTTACTAAAATAAATCTATTTTATAATCATATAGATATTTATTTTTATTATATATATTATTTTATCTTTTAAACTATGGTAACATGAATCAATCCATTATATCTTTAATAGAAAACAAAATATTATTTTTACATTGATGTGATATATTTTTCATACATGAAAATATTTTGAGAAACTATGATGAAACATTATTTTTATATGATTAAATTATATTTAAAGATTTTTTATTTTATCTTTTAAATTTTTATTTGTTTTAATGGATTATTTCTAATGTTTTTTGAAATATATATTTTCACATTTTTTTAACATGTTTTAAATGAATGTTTCATATTAACATAATTTTTCTTAACATATATTTTCACATACATAAACATTTTATGTTCTAGATAATTTTCTTAATGTTTAAAATAATTTTACAATGAAAGCCCTATAATGAATTAAATTTTAATATTTCACATACATTTTAGTAAGGGGCATGATTTAATTATTCAATCACCCCTAGATTTAGGTACACGACCCTTTATTAATGTTTTTTAATCATATATTAGGATTAATTTTATTAATTGTTTTGATTAATTTTTTCTAGGATTTTATGGTTTTTTGAATGTCTACAGTATGAGAAATGTTAGTGTAAATCATATTTAAACACCAAGAAATGGTATAAGGGGGTGCACTGAGCAATATGTAGGACATGGTTGGCATGGGTATTGGACATCTTTTGAGGATTCTAAAGAGAATCCATGAAATTTTTGAAAGTAGTGAATATCAAAATTGTAAAAATGTTTTCCTTACCATGCAATCTAACCATGTGAGGTGTGCATTGAGACAGTAACTTAGGCATTGTAAGTTCATAATTATTCTTTCAGTGTTCCCTAACCATTTTCCATGAAATTTAAGATAAAAAATGTGTCGATGTGATTATTTTTAGATCATTAACCACTCAATTTTTCATAAATCCTTTAATGAAATGAATTCATTTTCATTCTTGGTATTCAAAGGAAATTACCTTGGATATGGGAGAATGTTTTATGTGATCTAGAGTTCCTTTGAGATCTTGATTCAGTGATATGTTCTCATTCTTCATTTTATTCAATAGATATGTTATTCCCTCTCTCATAAAACCAATGATTCTGTTTTTTAGTGATAGATACAAGTTAAAATTTTCATTCCAGGATGATTTCATATTGAATTAGTTGAAGGGAACAATAATTATGTTCCGATTTATACGATCTATGTTTTGTTACTTCTTTTTTTTGTCCATTGGTCTCAAAAATTATTAAGATGTGGGTTGATATTGTATGGATTCAAAATTGTAAGAAAATTTTGAAATAGATTCATATTTATTAAATTTATTTAAATTATTTTGTTTTTTGGTATTACAGAATCATATTTAGTGATATTTTGCTATATTTTTTGGAAATTGTTTTTTTTAATTTCAATTTAATCATGGCTTTAAAATGATTATTTGGAAATTATTCTTTGGTTTCAATGAATTGAAATAATTTTGATATTTCATAAATATAGTATGTTTATATGTTTAATGATTTTGGAATTTTTTGGAATTCATTGTGGTGTGTGTTCATGTGGTATTTAATGAGGCATTGATTAAATATGACAAGGTGTGTTGTGCCAAAGTGTGATGAACCATTTAATTGGTGACCTTCTCATGGTATGGTAGATCGATGAGATACATCCAATTAGTATGGAACTACCACATAGGTATTCTTCTTTGGATGTGTGTGATTAGGTAATGTGTTTGAAAATTTTAATTTTAGAAGGCTTTAAAGGATGGTATTATTTAATTCCAAGAAAAATATTATTGATTTTGATATAAATAGTTGTAAATTTTTTAAAAATATTTTATATAAATCCACTAACATGTTTTATACATGTTGAATGAGTTTGGAATTCATTGACTTTATACTACAGATTATAGAATATCCCCTTTATTAATAACTATTTCTAGTTTACAAATGTTATTTATTAGGAACTAGGTAATATAAAGTTATCCCAGTTCTATTGGGATGCATCTTGATTTCTTAGTGTGGGCGATGGATTTGGATCTTGACCTAGATTGGGAGTTTTTAGTTAGTTTCATTGTTTCATTGGGTGTTTCTCATATTTTGGTTCCTTTGGTTGTATCATCTTTTTTTTCACTTATAATATATTATTTTAAAATAGTTTGGGTTTGAATTAGTTGTTATTTCTGTATTCATACATCATATAGAAACTTGGATTCTTATGGATACCTTTGTTAAGATGTTTTATTTTTAAATTGAAATCATACACCAATTTTCTATAAGGCCCAAGGAATTTGTTTCCATCCTTTTGTGTCTCTGGAATGTTTTCTTAGGGATAGTAACACCCACCACCTCATACCAAGACAATGGGTAAAGGGTAGTATGATACAAATTTTATCAGTTTCTTCGATCCGTGTGTATCAATAATTTATGTTCATCTTTCTTTTGGATGGTAAAAAGGATTTGGATCATAAAAACATGAAATTTAGAGTATAAGAACATGTTTCTAAAAAATTTATGATGGTCATCATGATATTAGAGAGCAGATGTACATGATTGTTTTGATAATCATCTAGGAGTTTTCACCTCATCATCATGGGTTTAGCTAATGAGAAGACCAGAATATGCATTAATAAAAATGACTTTATAATAGAAGTGAGTAATTTCTTTAGAGTGATTATTTATGAATTTTAGAAAAATTTATTTCATTTTGAAAAAAAAAATGAAAATGGATTGATTTTGAAAATGCATGGTGGAATTTTTTTTAAAAAAATTGATAGAATATATTATTGAATTTTGAAAAGAAATTTATGATATGAGTGATTTTGTAAATTGGAAAATGATTGGACATAAGTTTCTATTGAGTGAAACTAAATGGATTTTTTTGTTATAGTAAATAGAACTTGGTATGCACCATAAAATACACCTAGAGGGGGAATCTGAGATTGTAGTTCCACCTAATCCATTGGTGAACCAAAAATATGTCTCATAAATTTTACAAGGTTTACAAGCCAGGGATAGTGGGAACAGAAGCAAAAAAACCAAGGAATGTTCATTATTTAGATATGTTCTAACAGAAAAAACACACAAATATTTTGGTCTGATTCATATTCATAAATAAGATTAAGAGTGTCTAAATATGTTGAACTGAAGCATTAATTTTTATTGCACATGTACTGGTCTAAAAGTGAATTTGGAAATGTATATACAAGAAGATCTAGAATGATTGTGGATTGATTTTATTGTCACCTCTAATTTGGACCATGGTATGGCATCGACCTATTTTGAATAATATGTCTTTAAATAATTCTATAGACACAGTTAGTATTTCTAAACCATGTTTCAAATTTAATTAGGTTAAACAATATATAAATGTGTATGTTTCAGAATTTTTTTTATTTAGTTCTCTTTTCATAGTAATTTAATGAATTTTTATCCTTGAAGCATCTAAATTTATTTTCTTGGTTTAAATAATAAATATGCCCAATTTTTTTCAATATTTGTATAATATATTCTAAAAAAAATTTTCCAAAGTGAAAACGTTCAAAAAATGGATATCTTCAGAAATATTATTGGAGGAAACATGTTTTTTCTTATTGGAATAGAGGGGAAATCCAATTCTTGGAATAAGGAAAAAGGGACACTTATTTCCATAGTGGGGTGAATCCCGAGAATCAAATAATTAGATTAATAAATTTTTATCACTAACCAAATAAAACGTAAGGGTTAATTTAATGTGAATTGTTTGACTATATGAAGAAATATTGTACAAAACAACTCGAGTCTGTATCAACTAAAAAAAATGGGAGATGAATTGTGCAATTATCATAGTTCTATATTTTTAGTTTTAGAGAAAAATTTCACACTTCTATGTCATAATATTCTTCAATGGGATTAGTGGAGTCAAATAATTATAATCAGTAGAACATAGTAATCCATAGTTATTTAATTAATTAAAGGAATATTCATCAAGTTCAATATTAATAGGGTATTATTGGGAAATAAAAAATGAGTAATAAATTTAATTTATCTTATAATTTCATCATGAATTAATAATAGGGATCGATGAATTTTTTATTTATGATTCTTTTTAATTATACGCGTATGTGTACTTAGTTTGATATATGTGACTTCCTTTTTTAATTGCTTATTGTGTAAAAGATCTGAACGTTTTTCATGTTGAGAAAATGAATTATGTTGTGAAACTACAATTCCATTGTTACAATGATCATTTAATGATTTGAAATTTGTAGCATGTCTAATAGAAATTGATTGGATTGAGTTAGTTTGTGAATTCTATATGATATAGATAAATGTATATCACATGATTATTAGAATATATTAGCTAATGAGATATGATTCCCTTATTGTTTATTATTGAGGGAATGTGATTTTCAAATATAACAATGGTTTTAAGAATATATTTAAAGGAGAATAAGAATTGGGTGAATGTGGGGAATGACCATTGGTACCAATGGTATGGCCTATCTCTTATAATATGATAGTAGTTTCCTTAACATCCATAGATGTAATATATAATATATAATTTCCAATTATAGAGGATCAGTTTCATGATGTATTTAAAAATATTTATTGGATTTTCCACCCAAACGAAAAGTAGAAATTATGATTGATATCTTATAGGGACTTTTTCTATTTTTCTTCTATCATATAAGAATGAACCAACAGATTTGAGGGAATTAATGTATCACATAGAAGAGTTATAAAGTAAATAGTTCATATGACTTAGTACATATCTATTTGATCCATATGTTTTTTATGAAGGTGTTTGAAAGTATTTGTTTTTTTTTATTATCATAAACTTAACCAAGTTATAATAATGAGTCGGTATCCTTTTCCATGTATTGATGATATGTATTATAAATTTATGGTAGCTTAGTGGTTCTCAAAAATATAATTGGTTTTAGGATATCACCAAATATAGATTCTTAAGGTGGACATTACAATTAGATATTTAAAAATAACTTATATCTTTTTTTATTTTATTGTTATTCCACTGGAATGCACCATCTAGATAAATTAAATTGATTAATAGGATATCTCAAATAATTATGGATTCTATCATGGTAGTTTTTACAGAATATATACTGGTTTATAAATTAAAAGGATGAATATAGATAAACACTTAGATTTTGTGATTGGTATCTTATGGGAGATAAATTAGAACCCCATGGTATCAAGGTGTGATTTTAGGATACAAGAGGTGAATTACCATGGCCATTTCATTTATGAAAAATTAATTTTTATATATAATTAAAATATACGTTCTATAATATATTAGAAATATCTAAATATTTTATTTGATATATGTAGTTTACTTAGCATGGTGGTATAATATAGATATTTTTATGTGAATTTTGTTGTTTGGAAAAACCCTTGTTTTGTTTATAAAGGAAAGGATTTCCTTTCTTGAGGAACAAGTAATTTTATAAATCCTTTCAAGAGTGTATGGTTATATGTACATCAGTTCCTATGCTCACAATACTAGAATCTATAAAGGGAAATTTAGTCTAATGATATTCATATGGATCTTGTTTGGTATGTGTTCTCATGCATGATGATCATGTTTTTCTTATAAATCATTACATTTACTATTTCATAAGATGAACATCCCAAAACATGATTTTTTATTCACTATTATTTACTATTCTTTAATAACATGGTGTCATTCTATTTTGGTAATAATTTTTTGCTGTTTATGCATCATACGAGTATGATTTTTTTGAAAAAAAAATTAGAATCAGAGGAAAATAATATGGAAGGGATAATATCAAATATTCAACTTTAACATGATGGATAGACATTGTAAATGAAATTTTGTTTAGGATTCATTAATATTTATGTCGTATAATCTATTGTCTAATGAAAAAATGAATTAGTTGTATCTGATGATGGTTATTATAGATAGGTACAGGTATTGTATCGATCGTGGTGATATTTCAATTTTATTCCCAGTTTTGGTTGTTTTGAATTTTGTTCAGTATGTGAATGAGGCTGGATGTCCAATTTTGAATAGGTTTCAATGAGGTCAAATCAAAATTATGGGGATACAATTTAGTGATGTAAGATAGATTAAAGTTAAATTTTGATGTTTAAAGTACATATGATTTTACATTTGGTTTTTCATGAAAAAATCATATTGCTTACCCCCATACAAAATTGTTTGTTCATCTAGGAATTCAAAATAAATCTGAACCAAGAATGAATATTTTGTCTAGGTTCACAAGAAAATGGATGTGGAATATACTGAATCATACAAAGTTACTTATTAGAATGTAAAGGTAGACCACCAATGAAAAGAATACATGTTATAGTCATTACTAATTCTTTTGTTAAATGGGGAAAGACATCCTGGTATTTTGTGACTTGTTTTACAAGTAAAGATCTGAAACGTGATTTGACATTGGTAATTGTGGATTGAATCACAATGTCTACTCATTTTTCCATTATTTTTGACTCCCAGACAGTGGAGAAATTTTCCAAAGTCTATATCTATGAAGCAGAAAAGTGGAATAGAATCCCAATGTAAATTTCTTCATATAGAATTAGTAGGATCAAGTATCATTTTTTGATATCCATAAGCAATACCTTAGGAATAAATTGACTGTGACATGGAGTATTTATGTGAGGGTTTTTTCACTAATCCCTAATGAAATATTTTTTCCCTCATAATGTACTATTGTGGTTACCACATGGTTGTATCTAAAGGATATTGCACATTGAGTTGAAAAACTATCAGTTTTATTGAAAGAAAAGAAAATTTGGGGTATTTATTGAAATTAAAAAATTAATTAAATATAACTAAAATTAAAGAAAATTCATGAACAATATTGAAATTTTACAGGTAATGAAATAGGTTTAAAATAAGGGTTTAAATAATGTTTGAGGACAATCTTAAACATCTCAATCACTCCCCTCTTCCATTTTTAAGAATATTTATGAATTGTAATTTCCAAATGAATTCTCAAGCAACACCAAGTGAACACTCCAATATGATTAGTCAATATATAAATACCTTAATGTGATTGGTGTGCCACCAATTGAAATGTTTCAACTTCTTTAAGTCCTCCAAGCAATAAAACCTAATTGAATAAATTTTGATCAACAAAATTACCTAGACAAAGAATTTTAAATAGTTAAATTGATTAATTTAATTCACATGTAGAACTACCATAAATAAACATGTTTAATTTATATTAATGAAAGAAAATGACTAGAGTCATTCTATGATACATGTTCAAAAGAAATTCAAATTTTTATTACCAAATGTGAGAACATCTTAGAATAAAGTGTTTTTCGAGTGTCACCATCCTCAACCACGTGGGCCTTAGTCACACCATTCTCGGGCAACCTTTACCATATCCATCATAGAAACAATGGATGGCATCATCATCTTGACATCAATCCCCACTATGGGATTGAAGATGGGGGTAGACTGTCTAGTGGTGTGGTCATCCATTTATTGGTTAGAATGTGTTAGACGAGTGGATATGGATGGTAATTATTGGAAAATCCTATTGAAACCCACGGCCTGTGTCACCTATTTTTTTATGTGTGCCACTGAGTACAAAAAATGTACTTGGGTTACAAGTCATGTAATCTAGATCTTATTTTTACTTCTACTGCATGGAATCTGTAAAAAAATCATACACTGATATGACTCAGGTCATGTTATGTAATGGAGACTCATGACATGTATCATACATTCATAGAGTGTATTCTTATAATGACTTTTAATACCTGAAAACCACCATTTGAAATGGTCAAAACTTGTACAATCATTACACGTCATGTGGGAGTGTTGCTTCATTTTGTAGCTCAACTTATTTTTTCAAAATATGTTGTTTCACCATGAGAAAATTGAAGCATAAAGAATGTTACATTACCTAAAATCCCGTAATACATTATAAAATTAAAAAATAATAAGAATCCCTAATTGACTTAGTTCCAAAAATATCAAAAAAACATTCACAAACTCCCAAAAATGATATTTTACATTAAATGACACATTGTTGGGGTTTAAGTTCTTAAAATAGGTATGAATAATAGTGGGAATATTACCTCTATCACATATCATCCTCAAATTAATCATCAATCTAAGAATATTTTTGCACCAAAATATGTGAAGAGGAAATGAAAATGCAAAGATAACACTAACTCCATTAAGCCTGCCTCACAATGCTTGTTCGCAGAGCCCCACATCAATGAGGTCGGCACAAATCAGACCCTTTGTGGGCGCCGCATAGCAATGAGTTGGGAGGATAAATGATCCAGAAGATATTTTTGAAGGCACCACAAAGAAAAGAGGTAGCAGGAACCGTGAACCGAAAGACGTTTGCGAATCCACCATGGAGAAAAGAATGATCTTTTCACTGTACTTTTGCATCATGAAGTGCCTTTCCATTGTATTAAACAAAACCTCTCATAAAGAAACGATTCACTTCACAGAGACCATAGTCCTTTACAATGGAAGGAGAACCATAAGCGGACTCAGGTCATCCCAAAGCAATCATTTTTCATGAAGTACCTTCCATGCACATGTGAACCACATGCAAATGCAGTGTCACTGTGCTTTGCGAGGCACACTTATTTACATTGTTATGATTTACAAGGCACCCTTTCTTCAAAATGGCCTACTCCACGATATCTTTTTTCCTTGGCAAAGAACCTTCCATGTGCACGTATTCCCTATGCCTAGGCTAGGACACCCCACTTCGAGAATCATACCAATTCATAAAGCCCCTCCACTACATGGAGCACAAGATCTTCCTGAGGCCTCCTCCTATGAACCCCTTTCCTCTGCAACCACTTTTCCCATATGACCCTCTAGGTTTTTACATTGTGATTTCATTTTCCCTTGGGCAGTGCTCCGCATTACATTTCTTAGATTTATGTTATAACCATGGTGATGGTAGGGCGTACTTATTCATGGGCATGATTTAATTATTTTAATGATCCTTTTAGAAATAAGGTAAGTGTTATTTTAAATTTAAATAATTATAAAATTATCATTAATATAATATAAAAAATTTAAATATCCTTTTTTGTATCATTTATATGATGTTTTTATGAAAAATGAATCACATTTCTTTATAGAGGTCATAGTTCAAAAGTATGCATGAACAAAATATCATTTTTTTCATAAAATGATATGATTAAATTTGATATATATATATTTTAATAATTATTTTGTATATTGTATATCATATATAAATATTAATTCAATTATTATAACTATTATTGAGAGACAATGAAAGAAAATTGAATATATAAGTTTTTGAGGTGGTTGTTTGTAGGATGAGTGAACAATCTATTATTTTCCCATTTGATGGATGTGTATATGGATTTTGGAGATGATATTATCATTATAACATCAAATTATAATGAGGTTATATGTGTAATTATTTCATCATGACTGAATAATATTTTAAAAAAGTTGAAAAAGAAATAATACTGAAACACTCTATTAAAAACGATACCACTTCACCAGACCACCTCCTATTACTAACACCTTACGACCACTCAGGATGACGTTATTACAAAAATAAAAACTCAAAAAATTTATCAGGGATTATAGTAATTTATTTGGGAATATATTTTTCAAAACAAATTGGTTTTTAATTGTGAAGAATAGAGAATCATATTATTTCTTTTACAAGGGAGGGGGCACTACTCAAATTTCACAATATTTTAAAATAATATAAATTAAAATTATTTAAATAAATGATTAAAAGAGATTTCTCTAGAATATATGATGATTATTCATTGAAATAACATAATAATAGAAAAATTATATATGATTTGACTATTTTTTTAATCCTTATCTTTTTTTAACCCGTATTTAACCCCTTAAACTCTTACTGTGAAAACATGGTTTTCACTCATTAAAGGTAAATATACATACTATAAACATAAAAAACAAACCATAAATGAATCATTGAATATTTTTCTTTTCATATTTCAATAGTTAATTTTTTTAGAGTATTAGAAAATTTATATCTCTTAAAAGATTATTATTTAGTTTAAAATATCATTATTGTTAATTTTGATATTGTTCATTACATTCATTTTTAAATAATTCATAAAAAAGAAAAATTCAAACAAGATATTCTAATAACACACTATAATGTCAATTTAATATTATAAATTAATATATAAAAATAATTATTTCATATTTTATTTATTTTAATATTTTTAATATCATTTATTTGATATTTTAATATATTCATTAATTACTTCTTTATCATTATGGAATCCATTAAGGTAATTATTTCATTCTCATAGCATAAAATTAAATTTACATGACAGAGATAAAACGTATATCATTCAAAATTATATTTAAATAATAATATATCTTCTAAATAACCCTATGTTAAAATATTGTTGTTATTAAAATAGAATTACGGCATGTTTGACATTTATTTGAAATAAAATACTATAAAGGGCTTAAAGACATATATGTGGCTCAAATTGGTCCTAAAATAAAAAAAAATGTTTTTCATTGAAAATAACTCATGATAAAAATTATGACATTTTTTAGGGTAATTTTCTAATATTTTTTATATTAGTTTTACCCTTAATTACTCGATTTACTTTTAACTATTCTAATTAAAAAATAACTAATGTAAACATTTATATTTTCCAAAAATAAAATGTTACAATTTACTAAATTTTCACATTTTTATTAAAAGTATAGAATCAATTTTTCTATTTTCAAAGAAAACAACTGGATAAAATTAATTTACAAATATTCTCATTGATGGGGTGAGAAAACGTTTTATTAAAGTGTACAAGATTGAAAGAATAATATGTTTTTATATAATAATTTAAATATTATTTATTTAAAATGAAGTAAATTTTATTAATGGTTGTATAATTTATATAATTATACATTTAAGTGAATAAAATATATCATTTAACAACATAATATATTTATATGAAATCACTATATTCAATTTAAATACATTATTTTATCAATATTCATCAAAATAATAAACATATATAAAAAATAAAAAACATTAAACAAATGTAAATTCTTATATTACTCTTTAAAATAAGATGTTTATTTTTAAAAATACAAATTATAAAGGTGTAACAATATATTTAAAAAATTAGCACCATCAAATGTCGACAAAAATGACTTTTTAGAAAAATACATCTTTTATTACTAAAATCTTATTTTTTGTTATATCATGTAAAGAAAACACATAGGATTAATTTTAAACATTTTATTCAATATATTATGTTTATATACTTAATATAAACCAAAATAGCTATTTCATTATTTTAATATCATAATTTATCACATTTAAATAGTATTTCTAGAGAAAAATTCATTTTATTTTAGAAAGGGTTATCTTTTAATTTACAATTAAATGTTTAATGAATTAATTATATATATATGTTTAAACCATATTTTTATAATTCAATTTATCTCATTGATAAATTCATTTCTAATTGATTTGTAATAATGGTGACATTTGAATAATAATATTTAGTTGTTCATTTAAATTCAATGTGACATTCCCTATATTATATCTAATATATTCTCCCCTTTTAAAAATACTGGGATGTTACAATTCATGATTACCATGTTTTTTTGTATTATATTTCAATTTAAAATATCCCTCCAAATATTTAGTAGGACATTTGAATATATTTCCATCCTCTGGTGTCTTAGAAATGTCCCCAAAGGAATGTTTCATGCACCACCATGTCCCAAACTAATAGTTAAGGGAATGATGCTACCAATATAAAACATATAATTCTGATGATTTTATTATCATATTTTATATCCTATTAATAATGTAGTAATTTATTTTATCTTGAAAAATTCACAATATTATGGTAATTAAAACTTTTATTTATCCTAAATTTCAATATTCTTAGTATCATGTTTATCATTATATCTAAAACCATATAACATTTACACATAGGGGGTTTTTTCTATAAAAGATATTTGATTTATTGAGAAAATTTTGTTATTAATTAATATTTACATAATATGGAAATTTGAAAATAATGAATTTTATTTATAAATAATTTTATCATTTAATATATGGGGCATGCATTGGAAATGTAGTGATGGTTTTTTACAAGTTAATGATATCCAATCAATACATCACCATGTTTCATGAGTGAAATAAATATTCCAAATTACATGGGTTTTTGGTGTATGTCTTCCCATTAAGTAAATTCATTATCCTAAAGATTTGATGGTATAAATTTCATGATGTATGAGATCATAAAATCCAAAATTTATTATTTTCTATAATTGAAAATTTAGTTATTATATTTTATGAGATTACTATATTAATATTAAATATTTATGCATTAAATGATCTTCTGAATGATTTAATGGATTCAATTTTCAATTATTTGCATTACTGTTTGATTATTCCTTTCTGATTCAAGATATCTTCTACTATTGGTAACTAAAACTGAGCATCTGAGCTAACCCTTTATTTAATTCTTCTACCCGAGATATAAATATGGGTATTATGATATATATAAAGAATATGTGATTTTTTTTAAGAATTTTATATTAACTTTTTTAATATGGGAATCATGTATTTATTTGGTTCATTAGGAAAATTAACACAACAGATTCTTTATGTTCATATCCCTTTTATCTTATACCAATTTAATAATGCAAACTCTATCCAATGGTTATTAGAGTTGTGGTAAATACATGAGATGAAAAGGTATGATATATCAATGGATTTACTGGTTAGTTTTCTATTGATATATCAATAAAAATGATATTTAGATTATTGTTAAAAAATTAGTTAAATCTATAGATTTCATTACTATTAGAGTCAATAAAATTTTGATAATCATTCACGACTATATCTCATTGAGAAAATAAGGTCTTATCTGTTCCTATCTATAATGTATCTGATAGTGAAACCATGTTTATATCTTGTATTTTAAAATTAATTAGATATCATTACGGATTGAATTAAATTTCATTACAACTTTACATTCTCTAGATGATGGATAGTTAATGAAAACTATTAAGGAATTGGAATAATTGAATTGGGCTTGTTCAATGGATTAACCAAAAAATATGGGACCAACATCCATCATCAGTTAAATTTAATTTTAAAAATAGCTATAATAATCATGTAAAGATGGAACCTTTGAATTATTTATATAGAAATATGTTTTAGAAAATATAATAAATTGATAAATAAGGTAATGTAAAATTATTAGGAAACGAATTGGTAAACGAAATAGATGAGTAGTTCATGAAGATTTAGTAAATATAAGGAATTATTAAAATGGACTTATATATTATATATATATCTAGAGGTATGTAATATAATTCTTTGTTGGTTATCATGAATTTCATAATGTATTTTGTAAAGTCCCGGTTCAGGAAGCCACCAAGAGGCGCCTCGTACCAGGTTGGTCACATGGCCTCAAATGCATTTCCCCATACACCAGAGGCTACCAACTAGCTGTGAGGGCCTTGGGTGTGATAGTGGAGAAACTATTCCCTCATTGGCAGAGTATACAGCCGAATTAATAAACATACAATAGCAAAAGTAGTAAATAACCAACAACAATAAACAGCGTAAGACTAAATCAAGAAACCAGAGCACATATGTATATATATGAAATGATGCAAGATACATATCTAGGAAAGCATACAACAAGTCACAAGGCTGAAAAACACCATAGTACCCAAACAAGTACAAAAGAAAAGTAAATAACTCATCAGCCTCGCAAGCCAAAGCTTGGTCCCATGCTCTCCTACTCTAAGCAATCATGTTCCGGATGTCGAAGGGTGCTTACCCTAGTCTATACATAAAACAACATAGTCTGCTTGGGCCCAGAAGCATGGCCCAAATAGGGTGTGAGATAAAATCCCAGTAGGTAAACACCCGAAGATCTGTTCCTAACATTCAGTGAGTATATGGCAGGTAAAGGTACAATAAGTAGTGAACAACAGAAGCAAAGCCACAGGTAGTAAATAGGATGATACACAACATCAATCAACCACAACAATAGCAGTAGTGAAACAAATAGCTAAAAAGCAGGAAACCCTCTGGGAAGTACTCACCGCCATCCCTACCGGACTTATCCAAGAAGTACAACAACCCTCTGGGCAGTGCACTCATCCTAACCCCTCTGGTTTGGTTATATGAATTTATGTGACTCTCTGGGGAAGTACACTCGGTCAATTAGCCTCATAGTATAGGGTAGTCAGGGACTCTCTGAGGAAGATCAAGTGGTCTAACCCTCTTATCCCTAAGGTCTAGAGACTCTCTGAGGAATCTATCTCAGTCAACTCCTCCTATAGACTTAGGTATAACACAGACTCTCTGAGGAATCTCACTCGGTCAATTCCACCTCTGGCATGAGAAGGTTCTTAAATTGATTCAAACAAGGTAAGACTCTCTGAGAAAGGTCACTCATTCTACCCTCTTGTATTCTATAATATCCAAGACTCTCTGGGAGCTCAGTCGGTCCATCCACTGTAGTCTATAATCTCTAAGACTCTCTGGGGTGCTCACTTGGTCTATCCCTTATAGTCTATAACACCAGGTTCTCTCAGCCCTGTGACATTCAGTGCATAATAATTCTATAAGGCCAAAGTACACCCATAGAGCTACTTGTCTAACCAAAGTACACCTATAGAGATACTTAGATAAAAAGTCAATAAGGCAACTTTCATGTAATGATTTTTACTTCAACCTATAACTGCAAGGCATGGAAATAGGTGTAACAGCCAAAGGAAAACAAGACCCAAAGGTCATAAACAGAACAAAGAATGGGGAATCACATCCAAGAACAACAAATAATCCTATAACATGGTCAATTTACCTCTACACAAGCATACAAGCTAGGTAGGAAAACAACAAGGGAAAAAAGGTAAACCCACAATACCCCGTTTATGGGTATTAGTCGAAATTGGCTCATAAACTCAGAGACCTTGAACAGTAAGGAACAAACCACCTACCTTGATCCTATGAGATCGATATACTCGAAACACGATGGACGATTCTTTGTATAACATCATTGATATGAGAAAACAAACAAAACATTCAACCTTAGATAACTTTAGAAGGAGGGAGAATTGGAACACAAGGCTCATGCAGAAGGGAGAACTCACCGCTATGCTTCCAACACAATCGACAGAGCTTGAATCAAAGAACGGATTGAGGCTCGGGAATCCAGAGATGTCTCATGGCCGCATGGCATCTCTCGGTCGAAGCATACCTAGAAGAAGATGATTATGGAGATTAGGCGCGACCTCGATCTATTTAATGAAAAAAAGTACACGTCATGTACTTTTAGAGTACACGGCGTGCATTGGGTTTTTCCATACTCTGCCAAAATCAACCTCTATGTCACCCCCACACACTGTGTGTGTGGCCCGGAAACGGCCAGCACATGGATTCAAGATGGAAAATAGTACACGGTGTTTACTCAGAAACTAAACGGCGTGTACTTCAAAAATTTCCCGAAAACTGATTTTTTCAAAAAACTCCAGAAGAAAGAAAACTTACCTAAAACGAAGATCCAAGTTCTGACAAACTTCCCCCCTTAAAGAAATTTTTCCCCGAGTTTCCCTAGAGGGGGCATAGAAGAAGAATCCTCGAACAAATCCAGCAACTGCGATCGAACCTCGGCCTCCCTCTCCCAAGTCTCATCCTGTACTCGCCCGTACTGCCATAGCACCTGCACTAGAGGAACATACTAGCCACAGATAACCTTTATACTACGATCGGCAATCTCGATAGGATGCTCCAAAAATGATGCATCTGCTTCGAGCTCAACCTCCTCGGGTTGAAAGACATGAGACAGGTCTTAAAAGGTAACGTCGGAGTTGATATAAATGGAAGACGTCACTCATGGCCTGGTATCTCTGAGGTTTCTCCAACTGATAGGCATCCAGCCAAACTCTCTCCAAAACCTCAAACGGATCGATGTACTGTGGTGAAAGCTTACCCTATCTCGGAATCCTTTTATGTCCCAACCTCGGTGTAACACGCAGGAAAACCTGATCCCTAACCTCGAAATCAAAAGGTCATCTTTGATGATCAGCATAAGACTTCTATTGAGACTGTGTTGTAGCGATCCTCTTTCGAATCAACTCTATCTGCTCTGAGGTCTCCTAAACAAGACAAGGTCCCACCAAGTGTCCTCTCCTACCTCCAGCCAGTATAAGGGTGATCAGCATGGCCTACCGTAGAGATCCTCATATGGTGCCATCTGAATTGTCACCTGAAAAATGTTGTTGTAGGCAAACTCCACAAGAGGTATATGCTTCTCACAAGAACCGCTGAAGTCTAAAATGCCAACTCAGAGCATATCCTCAATCACCTCAATTGTGCGCTCGGATTGGCCATCAGTCTGGGGATGGTATGCTGTACTTAAATGTACATGTGTACCCAAAGCCTTCTGGAGTCCCTTCTAGAACCGAGAGGTAAAGCGTATATCCCTATCTGAAACAATGGAGTGCGGAACTCCATGTAGACGTACAATATCTCGGATGTACAGTCTTCCCAGATCATCAACACTAAATGTCTCCTTGATTGGAAAGATGTGTGCAACCTTCGTAAGCCTGTCAACGATAACCCAAACATCATCACTTCCCTGAGGTGACCTTGGGAACCCTGTCACGGAGTCCATCGCGACATCGTTCAGCTTCCACTACTGAATGGGTAACTGCTGTAAAAAGCATGTTGGTCGCTGATGCCCCGCCTTCACATGCTGACAAGTAGAGCATCTCATGACAAAACCAGAAACATCCCTATTCATACCTGGCCACCAGTACTGGCTATGAAGATCTTGACACATCTTGGTGATGCTAGGATGAACTGACCAAACTGAGGAATGAAAATGCTGCATCACCTCCTCACGTATGTCTGCTGGCACGCATATGCGTCCTTGGAAACACAAGATCCCATCCTCACCTATTGTCCATCCAGGAAGAGGGTTTCTTCCTGGGACACTCTCCCACAGGACCAAGGCCTCTGAATCTGATAGCTGTCCCATACAGACCTGATCATGAAGAGTAGAGGTAACAGCTACATAAGATAGGACAGTCTGTCCCTACATGTTGTTCACTTCTATGTGCATCTCAAAGAACAACACCATAAGCTGCCACTCACTGCTGGCCTCCTGATCTGCCTGAATCTGAGTTCTCTTGCTCAACGCATCTGCCACTACGTTTCCATTTCCTAGTGTATAGGTGAGCTAAAAATCAAAGGACTAAAGATACTTGACCCACCTGCACTATCTCAGATTCAGATCATGCTGAGTGAAGATATACTTGAGACTCTTGTGGTCGGTGAAAACCACAAAGTGCCCTCCCAGAAGGCAGTATCTCAAACAGCGTATGGAATTAACAACTGCATCCAACTCCAGATCATGCATATGGTTATTCCTCTAGTGTGGCCTCAACTACCGAGACCCATACGCAATGACTACATCTCGCTACATGATCACAACTCCCAACTCGATACCTGAAGCATCACAGTAAACCGTTTAGCCCTTGCCCGGCTCTAGCAAGACTAGTATCGGTGCGGATATCAACCTCTCCTTTATCTCTTGAAAGGCTGACTCACATGAATCTGATGATAAAAACATCACCCCTTTCTTGGTCAGACCTTTTAATGGTGCTGCTAGGTGCGAGAATTCCTAAATGAAGCATATGTAGTATCCAGCCATTCCTAGGACACTTCGTACCTCAAATACATTCTTCGACTGCTCCCAAGAAACCATAGCTCTCACTTTTTCTGGGTTTACTGAAACTGCTGTCTCTGAGATGACGTGACCCAAGAAGTGAATCTGATCCATCCAAAAGTGGCACTTCGAGTGTGATAGTACACCAAGATGTCGTCCATGAAGATATTGTTTTTCATTTTTTAATTTGATATTTATGATATCATTGTGGTACAGGTTTGAAGATTTTGTGAAGAAATTAATAATATATCCAAAATCATTATGGACTATTTAATCATTTTAAAAAAGAGTTCTAAGAGGAATATGATTATTTAAAATTGTGAAATTTTTTCAAAAATTTTATTATAACATGAAGACATCCATAATTCTGATATATCACATTAATATACAATAAATGATCTTATTATTCTATTGTTGTAGTGGTATTGAACTTAAATCACCTCAGAATCATCAACAATTATAGTATATTTATGTTTGGTACGGTTCGGATGCCTACATGATCAATGATATAAAAGTATATAACGTATGGTTATGAAAGCATAATTTATTGTATAATATAATAAAAATATTTGAATTATTATGTTTTGTGAAGGATATTTCAATTATCTATGTAATTAAAAAAACTCCCTACATATGTTACAAATAACATGGAAATGTTCGTTATCGATTTCATATTATTTTATAATGATTATAACACAAATTTACTTAAATATAAAAACATAAGTCATTATAATTACCCAATTATTGTATCTATAATTTACTAGGAATGATTAAATTTGGATTATGATTGAATAATGACATTGATATTATGAAATAAGTTTAAAATGGTCATGATTACACACCAAACATATAAAATATGTAATAACTAACAAATATAAATGTAAAAAATATAAATAGGGTTTATAAAAGGTTATTTATGGGTAAAAGATTATAAAATACGTGATTAATATTTTTTATGTAGGATCTAAGAGTGAATTAAAAAATCTTGGGAAGTAATGTAACGATTTCTTTGTCTTCATGTTTACTCAATGGGGAATGTTTTGATACTGTTAATCATACAATATTTTTTTTATATAACAACTATCCAATTTCATTCACATAGAAAAATATATCAAATTTCATTTTTTATTTTAAATTCTATGATTTCCATGTCATATCTGATGATTCATACCTTTCATATTTTATGATATTTGCATCAACTCAATTTACAATTCATTAGGCCATAGACTTTCGTAATAGAATAATGTAATTGGGCCTTCATTGATCCTAAAATTACACTATGTTATATGATATATACTTCTTTCTTTTATTTAAGGAACATATTATCATCAATAAACACTTTTTAGCCTTTTCCAATATAATTGTGAAACATGGGTAAATCTAACCCTCATTATCACCAATGAATCTTTACAACATTTCCAATAATATATATAATTCCAATATTATGATATCTTATCTAGAATCCTAATATGAATTATATTCTATTATTGTAATTTTTACCCCTTTTGAATGGGAAATATAATATAATATTTATGATATGGGTATTCAAAAAAAATCAAATTATTTAAAAGAGTCTTCCATACTATAAATAATTTTTTTTTAAAATCAATGCACGTTTTTATATTAACGTTAGGTCCATAAAAACATTATTGAATTATACTTTTCAAATGGTAATGTTTCTAATCTTTTTAAATCACCCTTTTTTAATATAATAATTTAATTTCACTTGAATATTCATCTATTATACGTTGATATCAAAAATAATTCCCCAAATGTCTATCTCATATCAATGTTATATTTTTCTCATCACTAAATTATCCTCTAAGAAGATTTTATAGAATAAATTATTATTTGAATTTTTAAAATATGAAATTGTTAATTTTAAAATTATTTCAAATAATAAATAATATTTCTTATATCACATGTTTTTTTGACATTTAATAGTATTTTCAATAGAATTCATTTACTTATGACACATATCATTCTTGGTTAATGATTTTTCACCAAATTATACCATCAACAATTATTATAATAATGGATTAAAGATTTTCTACATTGTCATGGAAATGATCCATTACTTCAATTTTCCTTTTTATTTGTCGAAGGATTATATAGATTTTTTTTTCAAATTTCCTCTCTATCTGACTATCCAATTTGGGTTTCTATTGATATAAGGCTGTATATGTAGATTCTATATAGTAATTGATTTGGGATCTTTTCATCTTAACTATATAACCTTTATCTTCTTATGTTAAATACCATATTATCCACTAGTGTAATTTAATTGTATTTACCTCGAATGTTACATGAATTTGTTGGATACATCTTTATTTTATGTAGGTTTATCATGGTTTGATTGTTTTTGGACTTGTGAATGTTTTCACAATGATATTCAGTTATTTAAAACCAACATTCATTTAATGGGATCTTTATCATGGTTTTAAGAAAACACATATTATTTTTATTTATTAATTCGGATATTCTCGGTGTTTTATTAAAAACGGAAGACATAATAATTGATGATTATGGGTGGGGTACTATATCACCCTCTAATGATTTTGTTAATATATTATATATCATGAGATATTTTTTCAGGATTATGTTTTAGTTGATCCAAATCCTTGGAACTGATGATGTGGATTATTATTTTTATATACCCTTTAAACAATTTTCAAATTTGAAGGATGTCTCCCAATGTTAAACTTATTATCTTTGATTGTTTTATGATATAATGGATCATGTTTATTTACAAATGAATCTATAATCATTTGATTCATGTTTTGTGTTATGAAACATAATATTATATTATTAATGAATAATGGTTTTTTTTGGTATAATATTATTATACATCATGATACCACCCATCATCTCACCTTATTTTCAAATTTGTCCTTCGATTGTTATCACTTATGTTTAACCTTATTGAGAATATGAGATAACCAAAACATTATGTTTTTTTGCATTAGGTTTTAGAGAAAAACTGAAACATATAAAGTGTCTAAAATTGTATCTTATGAGTAGAATCTATGAGTGACAATGATTAAATTTTATGGTCTAATGTATTTACCTCAAAGTCAAAAATATTATACAATTTTTAAAAAGACATCGGTTTTGTTATTTAATTTTTTTCCTAGTTCACTAAAACTCAAAAACTAAAATGTCTTGGTGATATATTAGAATATACTATTTTAATTATATTATTTCATTATCTAGTGGTTAGATATAGGATGTCATAAAAAATATTTATGATCATTTTTGATATCATTCAAGGATGATTTTCTGTTATGGGATTTCAAACCCTGTATTACCTTAGGATATAAGTTGATAGTTCGATCTAGCATGAGGTTGGTAAAAATCCTTGAAATTGAACCTCATACTACTAATAAAAGAATATGATATAATGATTTTTTCTTCCTTTAGGTTATACTATTTTATTTCAATACACAAATACATATTTTGGGGGAAAATTTCTATCATTTCATAGAATGTAACAAATGATTGATTGTACGAGTGTGCCGTGGTTATGTATTTTTCATTATGTTTGGATTTTTGTATTCAAATTTCCTTATATAAATCTTTAATTTTTTGCCTTCGTATCAACACAATGATCCAAAATAAATATTTCCTATTTAATCTATCGATTGATCTTCTTGAATTATTAATGATAATTGTGTGATTTTTTACGATTATATTTAAATAATGTTCCAGGACACACTATTCGTCAATAATGATAACTAAAGGATCATATGAATTCTTGGATTTTTTTTTAAAATATAGTATAAAAGACCATTATATTAGGTCCAAATGATACGGAAATAATGAATATAGTTGGGTAAATAATAAATTAAAAAAATTAATCAATTTAATATAATAATTAGAGTTATTAACAATGTTAATTGAGATGCTAAAAAAATTAAAAATTAAAAATATTTTTTGTAGTGGTTTAGATCAAAATGATCATATTCTAGTATTAAATATTCTATACTCAGTTAGAAGACTAATATTTATTAATTCATATATTTTAATAGGTTTAGATAGTGTAATTTAAGATTATATACCTTTCAATCACACAATAGTGTAACCCTATATAACTTTTTAATGATTAAAAATCTAGCAGATATTTTTCCATGATTCATAACATGAATATACTTTTATATAGGGAAAAACCTAGAGGATAAATTTTTGATGAGAAAATAATAATCCATCTCTCAAATAGTAAATAAATTATATTAATAATGAAAAAAATGAAAACAAAAATAATTAGAAATAATAGTCAAGAATATAAGGACGAATACTTTTGTAGCTCAATATCTATGATCACATCATTAGTGGGTGATTAAATGTACGATTTCAATCATGGTTTTAGTAATGTAACATTAGTCATAAAATAAATTTAGTGCATCATAATCATAGTATGAATGTTTTATTTTTACCTCTTTATGATCTAATCTAATCTCCATTCTAATTATTTAATAATTTGTGTCCTATTTTTTTATCTCATTATTCTTTATCATATTACATCAAATTAATTCCACATCATTAATTTGATTATATTGTTAATTTGGAAGGACCATAAAATTCACCAATCATAAAATTCCACCCATAAGGGAAAAATAATACTTAAAATAATATTTTTACTGATAATTTGAATCACCATTCACTTTTTAGGATAATAATTATACCCTCATTCATGCATGCTGTTCCTTAGAAATATAAAATTTATTCTCATAGATTCATAAAATTATTATAAAAGTAATTAAAACAAATATATTCAATCATATTAACTAGAATTAATCCACAAATATATTAAAATAGATAATTGAATAAATGAAATGAAAATTGTTATTTCCAAAAACATTTCCACAATATATCTTATTAACCAATTGATAAAATGGGGATAAGATTATATATACATTTAATACTTCCCTATATTAATTGTATCCATTTTCATATCCTGAAATTGTTTTCAATAACATAATAACATTGAGATATAGCATAGAATAAATATTTTCAAAATTGTTATATCTACAAATAGTTCGTCTATATTTTATAGTAACAATAATTTTATGCATGGATGTAATAATATATAGTTATATTATAATGAAATATAATAACAAAAATAGATTAAACAGAAATGCATTAAATGAATTTATATTAATATTCCTGAAAAGTATTTTTTAAAAAACTTCTTGTAGATATTGATATTTGAAAATATTTTGGCGCTATAGTGATTTTGATAGTTGATACACCTCAATTTACATGCAATATATGAGATTTAAACTCACATTCCATCCACATCAATGAGTTGTCAATATATAGGATTTCAACTCATAGTCAATCCACATCAACATGTAGTCGGTCTCCTTCAACGTACAATCCAATATAAAATATCCAATTTAACTTGCATTCTAATGAAAATCTACCAATATTACATAAGGTTGATCCAATAGTTATCCATTTTAATAAATTATCAAAATAAAAATTACCCATTTTATCTTTTATTTCATCTTATACACATTGTTGGTGGAGAATATAATGTTTTGTGCTATAACTTGTTTAATATTAAAAAATATTTATGTATATATATATATATTATTATGCACATATAATTTATACAAATAAATATTTGGTATTAATATTAAAATATTAAAAATAAACTTATAAATAATTTAATTTATATGAATGAGTTTAATAAACTGAATAATAAAATTACAATATTTCAGAATGTTTTTTTAAAAAATCTTAATTTAATTTAACAAAATAGTAAAATAAATAAAAACCTACACTCATACCAAAATAAAATAAACTGATTTTTTTAAATTTTCCAACCATAGTAAAATCTCTAATTTTCCAAAATCCCAATTTTTTTAGAAAAATCATTCATTTTCTCCCACTTTTTAAATTTATGAAAAGTTAAAAATAAAATAATTGTAAATTAGTTTTAATATATATAATAATGTTTTAATAAAAATAATATTCAATAGATATCTCCCCATAAATTCAGTAATTGATAACAAATTATTTAATAAAAGTAAAAAAATTGTTACTAATCCCTAAAAAACATAATATTTGTTATATCAAATTCAGTATTCAATTTATTATTCCCCACTGAATAAGTTTATTTAGAATAAATATCAACATGTTGATATTTTGTAGGAATATAATTGAGATTAATTCCCTTGTTATGAAAATATAGTCTTAATGAATGAAATCCAGAATTTGTATGATTGGTTAATCAGTATTGTAATGTATTTTTTCATATTCAAAAAGCCCATTTATTATCAATATAAATTGAAATTTTATCTAAATAAACATTGAATTTAGATATATGTGGTTTTAGTTAATGAATTAGATTACAACAATTTGTATCACTAATTTAATCATCCTTAACGATTGAAAATTGATCAAAATATTTATATTTCTAATTTTTTAATATAAAAATTGTTCCATGTTAGTGATTTTTAAATAATTTTCTTTTCATGTCTAGTATTCGACTTTCTAAATTAATGACAGAATATCATAAAATTTAAAATATTTTCGATTGGATTAGAACATAACAGTGTTAATAGTTTTTTTAAATATAATTACTAATTTATAGACATTAAATAATTTTATGTAGGATTTGACTTATACCTCACACATATAGAGACAAATAACTGAAAATACTACCATAATGAAAACGAATAATTTAGTCTCATATCATTTTTCTATACATTTTATCCTTTATTTTTTTTAAATCAGACACATCCAATTTAGAATTAGTTAAAATTAGGGTCATCATAATTTTACATGAATCACAATTAGATTTTTTAACTATATATTTATTCTTCATACATAGATTTTGAAAAGGGGAAACTACTCATCATAAATTTTTAAGACTAATGAAAAATTTTAAATTACTCCATTTGGATCATGCAAAATTATATTTGAATTAATTTACAAAATATTTATTATTTTTATGATTTTCATATCCAAATACAAAATTATAAATTATATTTGTAAATTTAAAATATAATTTGGAAAAAATGATAAATATTTTTGGATCAATCATTCTATAATAAAAATAATTTTGCAACCAAAATATAGTCTGTCTATCATACCAATACCTTAGAAATTTATTTATACCATACAATCTTGTAACACATTAAAACAAAATTTAGAAACAAAATTTTTTAAAAATAAGGTTATTGATTAAAATACAACTCTTTAGAAATTAAATCACTTAAAATTCCATTTTTTACTTCCATTTGAAACATTTTTGCATTTTCAAAACAATAATAAAAATATATTAATAAATAATAATTACTTCTATTCTAGAAAAAAACGTAAATGATTCCTCAATATCAATTCACTGTCATTTTAAATTACCATAGTAAACAGTTATATCCTTATTTATACCAATATTACCAGAATCATCGATTTTATATCAAAAGGTACAAATGTTATCAACAATCTGTTTATCTTTATGAAAATTATTGAGATTTAAGATATTGTTTCAATAAAACATATTATATATATCATTTTTATAATTTATATAATTTTAATCATTAAATTATATTGTAAAATAAAATTCTATAAATTTAGAAAAAACATTATAATTGTTACAAGAAATAAGAACTAATTTTTTAGACCAAATTCCATATTCAAAATTTCCAATTTCATTTTATATACAATGATATTTTTTTAACCAGTTCATTGGATCAAATTAGAAAAGAAATGAGTTTTATAAGATCCAATGAACATTATTTTTTATTTTTACCTTATTCAAAATTGAACTCATTATAATAATATATAGGATTATCATAATTTATATTACATTTTTCATTATTTTTATCAACTTTTTATTCCAGGATTCATCCTTTGACATGTTTTACTTATTATATACACTAGATTCCATTTTATTGTTTGAATATCCTAGAGAATACACTTGTCATTTTCATCATTTATGTTTTCAAAATTTTCATTTGTATATAAATATAGTCAACATTGCAAAAAACATTTAAGTATCCAATATTAGGATTCATTTCTTTGAGAAGTATATTTGGTTTTTTATTTAAAATCCTTTTAATGTAAACAATATTTATGATATATAATTATTTTTTATTGGTTTTGTGAATAAAATTATTTGAAGGTTATGTTCATTTAGCTTAGTTTTTTCTATTAAAGGAATTTTTTTTATTTTTAAATATCTACCACACTATTTCGTTGTAGTGTTTTAGTAGAAGCAAATTAATGTAAATATCAATTATCCTAATTTTTTCAATGACTATGTTAATTATTTTTCCTCCATTATAAATTATAATTGATTATATTGAATTGTTTTTTTATTTATAACTATTTTATAAAAATTAACATTATTTTTTTTATGATTCACTGTAATTAAATAATAAAATTGGCCAAGCAAATTTACTAAAATCAAATGAAATTGCAATAAAATATCACATAAAAACTAAATTAGATGTTCTAATATGGTAAATTAAATCAAGATGAATTAGTTTTAAACATTTATTAGTTTCAAATTAATAACATATCTAAATAATCCATTGTGATACATACCTTTTTAAAAATAGTTACAAATAAAATACTAACTTGCGATTAATTTTAGATGTTCAAAAATTGGTCCATGTTTTTCCAACTAGATGAATTATAAAAATATCCATGTCCAAACCACATATTCTGATGAATATGATATATTTATATATCATTTATGGAAATTTAATTTTGTTATATTATTTCAAAAATAAATAGAGTACTTGTTTTCTATTATATTAAAATAAAATTAAGTAGTGTATCTATAAAAATAATAAATTTATCATTATTCAAATTTCACACTCCTTATATCATCACAATGTTCTGAGATAATAATTATTCTATATTTAAATACATATAAAAATATAAAATATTATTTTTATTATATTTTAAAATATATATAATTGCATTTAACCATTGAACATGAAAATTGACTTACAACGGAATATAAAAGATCCATTAACTTAAGAATTAAATGAATAAAATAATTTAAATGCCACTATTTATTTTCTTAGTGAACGCATTATCCATGTACCATGTATAATTAGAACATGTTTTTTAGTTCTCTTATATAATCAATAATGATAATAATATTTTTGGTAAAAATGGTATTTTCATCTAGACATGATTTCTAAAAAATATTTAAGGAAGCCATAATTATTTTAGACATTTTATTGATGGTAAACATGAAGATATATTATAATATATAAAATGGATGTTTTTTATTCTGACCAAGTAATTATTATAGAAATTGTTTTGAAAAATCCATTTTAGATTACATAAAAAGCATGTAATAGTTGACATATTCTCATTAATACCTTTAATAAATGTAATTAATTTCATATTAGGAATTTTTATATAATTAATAATATATTTTTCATTTATTTATTTGGTTTATTCATAGACATAATGTTATAAAATGTTTCATTTCCAACAACAAAAATGTATAATGTTTCAATTAAATATGTAATTTCTCGTTTATGATATCCATTATTTTTCTTAATAACTGACATGTCATTATAAGCCTTCACATTTAAACATAATCATGTATTTTTTTAATTGATTATTTTATGGAATGGGATCATTAAATTAATTTTTAATTATATATGAAATATATCAAATTATTATAAATTTCATTTAATTGTAATAGTTTGTTTTCAATAAGAAGTGGTTTATCCTATAATTTTCTTCTTTAAGCTTCTTAAGAGATGAATCTGAAACTCTATTCTCTTCTACATTTCATAAGAAAAATGGCTTTAGTTTTTTATTTTCTATTTTTTTTATTTTCTTATTTTCTCCAATCATTTCTTTATAAATTTCATCCATATTTTAAATATCACTTTGACACGACATTATTTTTTTCAATTACTTATTTCAGATTATTTTCTTATATTAGACTCCTAACCAAAATATTAATCTTAATTTTTGTTTAACAAATTCATATTTATACCTATAAATTATATAATTTATGATTCATTTTTCATAGCAAAACAATCATTCCATGGTTCTTACTCTCCTTAGAAACTCCATCAAAATCTTTAGACATGGGTTAGTGATTTTTTATCCCTTTTCACTACCTTATTGTTTCAATTTTGGATAGTATAACTTGATATATCACATAATCCTAATTTTATTGTATAATAACTCAAAAAAATAAAGTTACTACTTTTATATATCTTATTTCCCACTATATCATCCCTTCCATGGTCTATTTTGGGACACTTCTTAAAACTACACTTAATTTTTAAGAACTTGTAACCTCTTTTAATTAAATTTTTTATTTCAGACTTCCAAAATTTCTACATTATAGAATTAGAATACATATAAAAAAATTATAATATATTTTAAAGTTACCCTTATTATATTTTTATCTTTACCACCATTATCATTCTTCATTTACATATCCTATTAAATAAGTGATCATATCAGTTCATCTATTTAATACTCAAGATAATACATGCTTTTTTAATTGAATCCTTCTAAGAGTTAAATTTGATAGTTATATCATGATGTATTATATCAATAATAGGATAATTAATCATAGTATCCCAATTCTAAAACAATTAATTTTTAATATTAGTAAATTTATTATAAATCTCTTTAACGATACCTTTATTTTTAATTATATTTTATTGAAACCCATTTACTAATTTGTTCATTACAACATATTTATTCTTTTATTAGTTAATTTCAAAATCCATTATAGGTAAACAGTTTTTTTAAATGATTATATATATGTATACATATTTATACATTAATAATAGTAAAATTAATTCACAAATTTTAAGTTTTGATCATGTTTTATAACATCATTTTCTATTGCAGTTTCAAAATAATCCTCAGTGTTTATAATGTTTTCACATGAAAGAAAAAAATTAAAGACCTCTATTTTATTGAGATACTACTCTCTAATCCTTCAAAAAAATCTATTTGCATACATTTATGTATCATGGTCTAATATTATTTAGTATCTCAATATAATGACATTCTGAAACAATGTGGTGGATCTTTCCATACACACTTTGGCATATGATTTGGGTATGTTTAAAATGATAATGAAAAATATAATAACCAACTCCTTTAAATGACTATGATATGATTCATATATTTAGTTCAATTAATATAAAAATATTCACTAGGGTAAAATAGTACTTCTGAGAAATATATTAATTTTAAAAAAACTATTAGAATGGTTAACATTATTAATTATGAATCATAAAATAAAATAATGATCTAGAGGTTATTTTTTAGTAGTTCATATTATCATGGTCTAAATATGATAATTAATATTATAATCATTTCATGAATATAATTATTTACTAATTACCCACTTTTAATAGGGAGTGATAACCCAATTACAGATGAAGTTGTTTTTTTTCACCTGGTAATATAACTTGGAACGACCATTAAAGGATTCATAACCATGCTAAATTTTTTCCATGAGTCAAAAATCAACATTTTTTTTAGCTAATAGTAATAATATTAAATATTTGTATTCAATGGTAAACTGATTATACAGACTTCAAATAAACAAAATGATGATATACTGTTATAAAATTTTGAAATCTTGAAGAATAGAAAATAGAATTCAAAAATATTGTGATAAAAGTATATATAGTTAAAAAAACATCGATCCCTTTAGTCTTTTATAATAAAAACAAAGAATTACACAGTGATGAAAACAAAGGAACATTATTTTTATAAGAATGTTAGTACTTAACAATCATTATAGTAATGTTTCATTGTCCAATCTCAATGATTTTATTTAATCTTCATCAATATTATTGAACAAATTATCATGATTTTTATTTTAACACAATATCCATTATCATTTTTCCATTAAATTAAGTGTGCCTAAAAATTCAATGATTTTATTTATTTTTCAGGAGTTTTTAATTATCATATCAATGAATTTCATGTTCAACAGAACAAAGTCTTAATTTGACAATGTTTAATACAATTTGATTTATCATGCACTTTTTTTAAAAATATATCACATGCTAATTACTATATGAATTAACATTAGAACTCATTTACTATTTTATTTAGTTTATAATAAAATAATAAAAATATTTAAAATAGTTAATATCTCTACCGTTAACAAACCGTAATTCAAGAATCTTTAGAAAATATTTGTTTAATGACTGAAATGAAAATTAAAATTTCTTTAGATATTTCTAAACTATTTTTCCATTTATTATTTTTAAAATGGTCATTAGATTATATATTTATTTTAAATAGTTTTATAATTGTTAAAATAAATTTATTAATATGTATTTAATTTGAATAAAAACATAATTCTAAATTTCGTTATAAGAGAAATAATATGAAAACAATTATTTCAATAAACATTTCCACTATATATTTAATAAATATTTTCAAATCATTGTTGTTGTGATGTATAAATATTTTAAAATGCAATTTTATATTTCATAAAAAATAAATAGATATTAAATAAATCAAATTATATAAATATTTTAAAAAATAGAGCATATTTTATGTTTCTCATATAGTTAGAAATTAGAAAAACTATTAGAGTGGTCCTAAGGTATACAGTCGATCAACTTCAATAGATATATATGATATATTATATTCAAATCACATTATATACACTTAAATATATGTTGGATATATGATATTTCATCTCACATTCTATGTACTTCAACATATAGTTGATCAACATCAACTAACTATTGATCAAACAAAGTCATTTCAACATACGAGAAATCTAGAAACTGCCTATTTTATCATATGATCAATCTAATTTATAGCCACATTTATTTATGGTCATTCTAATAGTTTCATAATTTTACGTATGGTCGGTTATATACTCACTTTAGGTAGGAATATAATGTGGAGTGTTTTTGTTTGTTTTCTCCAGAAATAATACAGTTGTGGATATATATATATATATAAATTGAATTTTTACACTTATTTATTGATATTTAAATATTATAATTATAAACAATAACACATGTAATAATTCCATTTTAAAAGAATGAAAATACTAAAATGATTAAAAAAACTAAAAAAGTCATATTTTTAAATAAGGGATTACAATTTAACAAAAAAAATAAAAACATAAACTCCCCAAACAAACAAAATCTTCCACATATTTTATTTTCATATGAAAAATATGGTAATTTAATTAAATTACATAGATAATTATCATACAATCAAAAAAATTTAAAAGCCATGAAATCTACTCACATTGTTATTATTCAACATTTTCTATTCTTTGTCCCTATTCAATAAAAAATAAATCATTTTTATTTTTCTGAATATTACATAAACAATATAGTGTGATTGACCTAAAAATATTATTTAAGTTATTCATTAATTTAGTAGTAGTTTTTTGGATCCATTATAAATTCATAAATTTGATAAACCAATTTTAATTAATGATTCATTTAAATTGCATCATGAAACAATAGAAATAATATGGTCTTATATAATTTAAATATCATTCCAACTTGAATATGAATAGGAATGAAACATTAAAAAAATCCAAAATCTATCCCTAATACAGTCCATTATAATTTTTCACTCTCAAAAATTAATGTTTTTACATGGATTTAAATATTTCTTCGTAATTCTTTAAAAAAACCATAACCACTTGTGTTAATTGATATCCAAAACTAAAAAGAAACAACTAAGATTAAATATAAATTTCTAATATTCCATATGGTTTGGTAGTTTCATCAACTAACAAAGACATACTCAAACACTATGATTCAAGGAAAATATTATATTGGATTACATTTAATAACATAGAAAAATAAATAAAAAAACTTATAAAATTTTAACTTCAAATCATACCAAAATAAAATATATATAAATTCACAAATCCAAAATATTAATCACAACCAAAATTAACAATTAAAAATTTCATTTTCTATACCACTTCAAAACATATCATTTATGTTCTATAATTGTAATACACAATTTGGAATCAATGTTAAACTCAACATTTTAAATAAAGATCAAAATTTTCCACATGAAATTATTCTTAAAATATATCATCCATTTATTTTGAAGGCACACTATTGCTTAAACCTAAAATCTATATATTAATAGTAAATGAAAACTATTTTAATACATCAATAACAACATCAACCCATTAGAATATGGGAATGGATTTTAAAATAGTTATTATTTCAAACCATTTTTCATCAATATATTATTAAAATTTATTTTATAATATTCTAAATAAAACTCACACATAAAACAATATTATTTGGATCCAAGTAAATAAAAATCAATGTTTCAAGATAGGATAGTGGTTGTGCATGGTTTGGAAACAAGTTTTCACAAATCATGTTCTAACTATTCAAAATTCATCAAATTGAAAACATAACCATACAAATGGGATTCACATAGTTCACTATAACATAAGGTATAATATTTTTTAAAGATATTAATTATACATACTAAAAATTGGGAAAAATATTTATCACCAATATATCTTACATAATAGTTTATAAACATACAATATAAATAAAAATACAATGGGAATATTAAAGGAAACCTCAAAATTTAATACCTCTCACTTAACATCCCATGAAAAAATGAGGAACCCAATGGGAAAGATCTCAAGAGGATATCCCCACACCAACCTCATGATTTCTTGAAATCTGATATCAAATCTACCAAACTGCCAAAATAAAACTTTCCATTGCATGAACCAGGATTTATAAAATGAACAGGCCATGATATAATTATTCATTACCAAATATAGGCCACCAAAGACTGGGATCATATGTTTTCTCATGAAATACAAGAGTTATTGTAGAGACCCGAAGCTAGACATACATGGACATTACATTACTTTTGCAGAATACTTAGTACATAACAAAAACACACACACAAGGATCGTAATAGTTTAGTGTCTTTGGAAACTCGGAATATAAGCTTCTAATCGTGGTGAAAGATCTTCAACATCTCCCATAAAGATCTTCCTTTTTTTACCTAAAACCTTTCTTTATATCCTGGGGAAAAGAAAACATAAAAGTGTGAGCACAAATGCTCAGTAAGGGTAAACAAAAGAAATATCAATCACATCATATTCATAAGAACATAACATTTTGGAAATCTTAACCTGCAAAAGAGAGCATAATTTCATAACATGGGATAAATAATGGTAGTGAAATGTAATCAAAATAATCATAACTTAAAACATGAAACTTTGTGGCATACACTCATAATCATAGAGAATCATTTCATGTTAGTCAAGACTCATTTCCAAGACTATCTTAGTGGACAAAGTCCCTTTCTGAACCGAGTCACCCTCGTTTCATTCCTGTTTCACTGAACCGGTATAACCTACTGTTCCAGCCATGTCTATCTCATGAGATATAAAATCTTTACCCAATTTATTGGAGAGATATATAGGTCCCACCCATCTCATAATGATACCATTCTTATGTGTGCCACAAAATCATAAATCATACATCATTGCATAACCCATGTAATAAAATGGGATTCTTAAACATCATGCCATCATAATCCATAAACAATTAATATCATTTCATCATAAGAAAATTGAAACCATTTAAATCATAGAGACATTTTACTTGAAACATACATATCAAATAACGTCATCTTAGATGGAAAATAGTTTTGAAAAAACACTTGAAATGAATTCTTGAGGAAAATATCATTTCTTCTTTAAAAACATTTTTCCTTTCTTAACATGTCATAAAACATTAAACTAAAATAAGTTGATTAAAAATAAACTTGAAAACTTGTAAAGGAATCCTCTTGGAAATAATGTTTTAAAAATCCATTCATGCCGTATAAGTTCAAAAAAACATTCTTCGTACTTTTGTCGGAAAAGTCAAAAAGTACCTCGTACGAAAAACGAAAAATGATTCCTTTCATATCTTTTACTAAAAACTCACAGAAGGGTAAAATAGGTTTTAAAAAATTGTAGGTGGATGGAAATAATATTACATATTGAGGGAACATGGATTTGGATGATAAAATACACCCCAGTAAATACCAAAGTATAAGCAATCTTGGATAAGAATGAGATTGTGATATTTCCCTTACCTTAAGTCCGATTTGCTTCGTAAGTGTCCGAAACTCCTGTATAATGATTTAAATAATGTCATTAACTTATTACAGAATAATATTCATTGTTATGATATCATATATGGTTCACTTAAGACTTTATATTACATGTTCTTTAGTAAATTCCATGTTAAAGAAGCATTTTGGGTAAAATCATTTCATTTATCGTAGGTGATTGGACTTGTTGTTCTTGACATTATTATTACTTATATCATGATTTACTTACTTCCAGAATATAAAACATGATTTATATATCATATATATTCAGTATATATATATATAATAGATAGATAAATGAAATGAAACACACTGTTCATGGAGAAGGTAGTCCGTACGTACGCATGAACGCTGTTTTCCTTTCCTTATTTTCTTGAATGGAAGTAAGTAGATGAAATACATATATACATAAATCCAGTAGCTTTATAATTTCATATATTTCATTATTATTGCTTATATATACTTTATAATCATTCTTAAATGGTTAACATGGAGAATGAATCTCATTGCATCGTGGAGATGGTAGTCCGTACGTACGCACGAGCGATGATATCATTTCCATAATTATTGAATTGAAT
This sequence comes from Viscum album, assembly GCA_963277665.1. Taxonomy (NCBI): domain Eukaryota; kingdom Viridiplantae; phylum Streptophyta; class Magnoliopsida; order Santalales; family Viscaceae; genus Viscum; species Viscum album. Next base: position 574,624,347 of record OY728160.1, read on the forward strand.
TGGAGTGGATGATACAATATATCAGAATCAATATTATGTTCTAATAACTATGTATAGTTAATCTTTACACCATTATACCCATCCATGTAAGGTGGTGGTGGAAAATAGATTACACCACGGCGTGGAGACGGTATTCCGTACGTATGCACGCGCGGTGATTTCTTTATCCATAGGATGGATAGATGTTGAAATAGGTTTGTTTCATACTTATAATAACATATCAGTATATGAGTGATACTGATGTTATTACTTCATAATGAAACAACCTAAGAAGAAGAAGTGTAAGAAGAAATAAAGATGAAAGAATCGGTAACGGACATTACCTCTTCTTTGAAGTGCTTCTTTGAGACCTCCTTTTAGGGCACTAAAATGGGTCTTTGAAGAAGACCATAACCTCTAGGATGTTTCTAGGGAAGTGGATAAGAGAATTTGGCAGGGTTTGGCCGAGCTTGGCTCAAAGTTGTGTGAGGAAGAGAGGGAGGAGGTGCCCTTTTATAAGGGAGGAGAGGGGCACCTTTGGAATAATTAAAAATATTATTTTATTATAAAGTCAAGTTCGGTTTTAAATAGCTCCAAATTAATTTATTTCGAGGCTAAGGTGGGTATGGGTCGAAATCCTCTCATCTAATAGAATTTAGAAAAGTTTAGGTTCCTATTTTAACCTTATAATTTAGATTTAACATTAAGTTAAATAATTTTACTTTTACCGTGTCTTCTTGTGTTCTTACACTATAAGGTTAATAAACATACTATAAGAAGCCAAACGAACCCAAAATTGTTTATTATTAATATATATAACCTTATCTATGTAATTTGGCCGAACATTGGATTTTTATGAATAAAATAACAATTAATAATATAATATTTGTTTTAAAAACTATTTCATGTCAATTTTGACACTATTTAGTAATTAATTTTTTTGAAAATCATAAAAGAATGATAAGTTCAAAAAAAGTTAATTAAATCAATAATAACATGTCATATTAACCTATAAAATTAGTGAAATTCATAAAAAGTCTCAAATTTTATTTATCTGGGTATTTATAACATCAATTATGTCAATATTTCATTAATAAGATAATTACTGCATCATCATTGTGTTATAAATAAATTAAATTATTTAATGTCTAAAAATTACAAATAAAATACCATTATGTAGGAAATCTCATTATCTTTCTAATGAATATTTAAAATCGAATTTATCTTATGTATAACCCTATATTAAAAATGTTTTAGTAAATAAACATTGATTTTAACTCTTTTAACTCTTCTTTGAATTAAATAATAATAAATGTCCTAATCTAATCCAAGTGGGCCTAAATGGTCATATTTTATTCCTAAGATTGTTTTTGGTCTAATTACACTTATCCAATAGAATTTGGACATGTGTTAGGGTAATAATAATATCATTTTTACCCTTAATTACCCTATTTACTTTTAACCGTGGTAAATAAAACTAAAAAGTTACTATTCACCAAAAATTATTTTCATCTCATTGAACCACATTTTACTTACTGACATCAACTGTGTCTCTAGGATTTTTGAAATTACACTCACAAAAGCGGTAAAATTATGTTTTATGAAATATTCAGTTTTTTTAAATACCACTTAGTGGTTTCACTATTCATCAAAAATTGAACGTTTTCAGAAAAATACCAAAAATTAGGCCTAAGCTATATTTGATATTATGAACTCAAAAATGATTTCTATTTTACCAAATTCAAAACATATCAGTTGCATTAACTAATTTAAAAATTAATTCCCGTCGTCAAAACAAATAACGTGTTTTTAAGAGATAATAACTATCAAAAGATTGAAACTTGTTTATAACGGGTTTAAATGTGAAATTACATCCAATGACCATAATTGTATTAAATTGTAAAAATATATTCTAAATATACTTTAAAACCACTAAAATTAATAATTTATCACTACTAATTATTTTGATTGAAAAAGTTGTTTTTAATTAAAATTTAGTAATTTCCACTATTCATCAAAATATGAAAGTTATCTGAAAGTTACCAAAATTTCACACTAAGATAATTTCGATATTCAGAATCCAAAAATTAAATCCAATTTGAAAAATAAAATTTACAAAATTGCAAAAATTGGTTATTACTATTCATAACGACTAGTTTTAATAATATTTTAATAGCATATCGTTGTTTAGTGAAACTCGGTATTGCATACTACACACGCTATCAAGGAAGGTCGTGATTGCGTGTAATGAAAGGAAAGTCAAGGATGCGTGTTATGCAAGCTCCTTGTGGTGTAGCGTACAACACAATACATTAATTAAATTAAAAATAATATTTTTCATAAAATCTCGGGGTGTTACATTCTACCCCCCCTAAAATGAATTTCACCCTCGAAATTCGTCAGGGTTATAAATAGTTTACTATTCAAAAGTTTCTTTAATCAAAACCCACATTGTAAAAAGGAATACCAAAACCAATATTTAAAAACAAAAGTATGAAACGTAACGGTTACCCAAATAAACTAATCACTGGGTTTCCACATAGGTGAAAATATGGATATGGAAGGGAAATCTAACCATCATGTTCTGATGGAGAGTGGTAGAGAACAAGGCTATGGAAAAGCTAGCAATCACAAAGCCATAAATTTGTGATGATCTAAGGTACCATCTGATTCATTAGATATAAGAGCACTAAGACAACATTTTTGGTTTTCAAGATCATTTCCCTAAAGTTGATGGAATTGGAATTAGAAGAAATACTTTCGTGATTTTGGTATAGTGTCACCGTTTGTCGTTCTTTGGACAATTTCCACTTCATCTCTTAAAGAAATTATGTTGAATTTTTCATTCGTGATGTGTTAGCAGATCATGTGATAGAATTATGGGTCATTCCATCTCTTTCAAACAAAAGGTTTGCAAAAGTAATAAGTCCATCTTATGGTTAATCGTATATGGTTCCAAAAATGAACTTATACTTCATATATCATACCGCTTAATAAAATAAAACTAGTTTCTATTAACCAGGAACTTCTTGTAGGCCAGTGGTAGGTGATAAAGGCCAGTCGCACTTTGGTTGTGGATTCGATTTCCACAGCCTTGTCCAACGTGATGGGCTGTCGCCCGTCCTGCAGGTTGTCCTATTTCTAAAACTACATTACTATAACATCACATAAATAATATCAAAAAAAAGTTCTATCCTTAAACAATACTAACTTATGGTTAACATAATCCATTCCAATCTTTAGTCTTATCTAAAATACTTCGGTCTAAGCTCATAGTATAAAGAAAATTATTACTTGAGATGTCGTCAACCAAGCATGTGAATACCATCATTTATCCCCTATATATCTTGTTGGTCACATTCCAATCATGTGAATACCTTAATGATGTATTCTCTTGACAAATGAATACCCATTAAACCTTAGTGAAAACATGAATTCTATCAAAATTTAACTCTTTCCACATACCAAAATCCAAATATTCTATATACTCAAACCAAGATATAACCTTCTTCTTATATCAGTCATGATCTCATGAATACTATCAAACATTTAATTTTCTCCTTATTCTTTCATTATGAGCATATCATCTACATTCCAAAAATATCTGAATAACCTTTCATGGATACTGGTAGCATTAATCATACACATTAAAAAATCAAGGAAAGACAACAGTGTAACAATCCATAGATGTCTCTTTATTCCATAGTAGCATGAGATTACTTATACAACATTACACATGATAAACATGTAATCATTCCACTACATTCTTAAACCATTGATCGAGATTCAACAATTCTTTCATATCACATATCATTTGTAGTCTCTTCATCATCATCCACATAAATACTACCCATACAACCATACTGATTCTCTTCATGAGACTTTCCCTTAGGGCATTGGTTTGCATAATGCACGTACATTCCACATTTAAAACATTTAACCATTGCTGATGTTGTAGCAATACCATTATCCTCATCCCTAGTGTTAACTGAACCTTTTCCTTTGCACTTACTGGATTTGTGTCCTTCTTTTCCACACCCAATGAATCTTCCAGTTCCTTTGAAAAATTCTCCTTTATTCCTCTTCCCACAAGATTTACATAGGGGAAATTGAACTTTCTTTCCTCTATAATCATCATGAAACTCCATCTTTCTCTTATTAGCCGAGTCAGGAAACTTACCAAATTTTACTTTATTGATCATATTATGAGATTTCTGATTCGGCATAATAATGATGTTTGGACTTCCAAATCCCATTTCATTTGGTTGCTCATGAAAAATATCATTCCATTGTCCATCATATCCTCCATTATCGTGAATCATCTTGCTTCCAGCCATTTTCTAAAACCCAAAAAGAATAGTGTGAGAGGCAAAAATCATAATAAAGGGGGAGTAACTTCAATATCTAACATCTTTGGTTTAATCTAATATCGTTACCATAGTTCTAGGACTATATCCTATACGTATACTTATCCTTAGGGACATACCTAGACATACCTTAGAAATGTCTCTAGGGATCTCACTAACGTTTTCGCATCCTAGTTTCCAATGGTTGACTAAACCTTTCCTCTGATACCAACTGTAGAGACCCGAAGCTAGACGTACATGGACAATACATTACTTTTGCGGAATACTTAGTACATAACAAAAACACACACACATGGATCGTAATAGTTTAGTGTCTTTGGAAACTTGGAATATAATCTTCTAATCGTGGTGAAAGATCTTCAACATCTCCCATAAAGATCATCCTTTTTTTTACCTAAAACCATTCTTTATATCCTGGGGAAAAGAAAACATAAAAGGGTGAGCTCAAATGCTCAGTTAGGGTAAAAAAAAGAAATATCAATCACATCATATTCATAAGAACATAACATTTTGGAAATCTTAACCTGCAAAAGAGAGCATAATTTCATAACATGGGATAAATCATGGTTGTGAAATGTAATCACAATAATCATAACTTAAATCATGAAACTTTGTGGAATACACACATAATCATATAGAATCATTTCTTGTTAGTCAAGACTCATTGCCAAGACTATCTTAGTGGACAAAGTCCCTTTCTGAACCGAGTCACCCTCGTTTTAGTCCTGTCTCACTGAACCGGTATAACCTACCATTCCAGCCATGTCTATCTCATGAGATATAAAATCTTTACCCAATTCATTGGTGGGAGATATAGGTCCCACCCATCTCATAATGATACCATTCTTATGTGTGCCACAAAATCATAAATCATACATCGTTGCATAACCCATGTAATAAAATGGGATTCTTAATCATCATGCCATCATAATCCATAAACAATTGATATCATTTCATCATAAGAAAATTGAAACCATTTAAATCATAGAGACATTTTACTTGAAACATACATATCAAATAACGTCATCTTAGATGGAAAATAGTTTTGAAAAAACACTTGAAATGAATTCTTGAGGAAAATATCCTTTCTTCTTTATAAACATTTTTCATTTCTTAACATGTCATAAAACATTAAACTAAAATAAGTTGATTAAATATAAACTTGAAAACTTGTAAAATAATCTTATTGGAAATAATGTTTTAAAAATCCATTCATGTCGTATAAGTTAAAAAAACATTTTTCGTACTTTTGTCGGAAAAGTCAAAAAGTACCTCGTATGAAAAACGAAAAAAGATTCCTTTCATATCTTTTACTAAAAACTCACTGAAGGGTAAAATAGGTTTTAAAAAATTGTAGGTGTATGGAAATAATATTACATATTGAGAGAACATGGATGTGGATGAGAAAATACAACCCAGTAAATACCAAAGTATATGCAATCTTGGATAAGAATGAGATTGTGATATTTCCCTTACCTTAAGTCCGATTTGCTTCGTAAGTGTATGAAAATCCAGTATAATGATTTAAATAATGTCATTAACTTATTACAGAATCATATTCATTGTTATGATATCATATATGGTTCCCTTATGACTTTATATTACCTGTTCTTTTGTAAATTCCATGTTAAAGAAGCATTTTGGGTAAAATCATATCGTTTATCGTAGGTGTTTGGACTTGTTGTTCTTGACATTATTATAACTTATATCATGATTTACTTACTTCCATAATAAAAAACATGATTTATATATCATATATATTCAGTATATATATATATAATAGATAGATAAATGGAATGAAACACACAGTTCATGGAGACGGTAGTCCGTACGTACGCATAAACGCTGTTTTCCTTTCCTTATTGTCTTGAATGGAAGTAAGTAGATGACATACATATATACATAAATCCAGTAGCTTTATAATGTCATATATTTCATTATTATTGCTTATATATACATTATAATCATTCTTAAATGGTTAACATGGAGAATGAATCTCATCGCGTCGTGGAGACGGTAGTCCGTACGTACGCACGAGCGATGATATCGTTTCCATAATTATTGAATGGAATTGGAGTGGATGATACAATATATCATAATCAATATGATGTTCTAATAACAATGTATAGTTATTATTTACACCATTATACCCATCCATGTAAGGTGGTGGTGGAAAATATATTACACCACGGCGTGGAGACGGTATTCCGTACGAACGCACGCGCGGTGATTTCTTTTTCCGTAGGATGGATAGATGGTGAAATAGGGTTGTTTCATACATATAATAAAATATCAGTATATGAGTGATACTGATTTTATTACTTCATAATGAAACAACCTAATAAGAAGAAGTGGAAGAAGAAATAAAGATGAAAGAATCAGTAACGGACATTACCTCTTCTTTGAAGTGCTTCTTTGAGACCTCCTTTTATGGGAGAAAAAGGGGTCTTTGAAGAAGACCATAAACTCTAGGATGTTTATAGGGAAGTGTAGAAGATAATTTTCCAGGTGTTGGCCGATCTTGAAGGCTCAAAGTTGTGTGAGGAAGAGAGGGAGGAGGTGCCCTTTTATAAGGGAGGAGAGGGGCACCTTTGGAATAACTAAAAATATTATTTTATTATAAAGTCAAGTTCGGTTTTAAATAGCTCCAAATTAATTTATTTCTAGGATAAGGTGGGGATGGGTCGAAATCCTCTCATAAAATTGAATTTAGACAAGTTTAGGTTCCTATTTTAACCTTATCATTTAGATTTAACATTAAGTTAAATAATTTTACTTTTACCATGTCTTCTTGTGTTCTTACACTATAAGGTTAATAAACTTTCTATAAGAAGCTAAACGAACCCCAAATTGTTTATTATTAATATATATAACCTTATCTATGTCATTTGGCCAAACTTTAGATTTTAAGGAATAAAATAACAATTAATAATATAATATTTGTTTTAAAAACTATTTCATGTCAATTTTGACACTATTTAGTAAATAATTTTTGTGAAAATCATAACAGAATGATAAGTTCAAACAAAGTTAATTAAATCAATAATAACATGTCATATTAACCTAGAAAATTAGTTTAATTCATAAAAAGTCTCAAATTATATTTATTTGGGTATTTATAACATCAATTATGTCAATATTTCATTAATAAGATAATTACAGCATCATCATTGTGTCATAAATAAATTAAATTATTTAATGTCTAAAAATTACAAATAAAATAACATTATGTAGGAGATCTTATTATATTTCTAATGAATATTTAAAATCGAATTTATCTTATCTATAACCCTATATTAAAAATGTTTTAGTAAATAAACATTGATTTTAACTCTTTTAACTCTTCTTTGAATTAAATAATAATAAATGTCCTAATCTAATCCAAGGTGGCCTAAATGGTCATATTTTATTCCTAAGCTTGTTTTTGGTCGAATTAAACTTATCCAAAAGAATTTGGAAATGTGTTAGGGTAATAATAATATCATTTTTACCCTTAATTACCCTATTTACTTTTAACCGTGGTAAATAAAAGCAAAAAGTTACTATTCACCAAAAATTATTTTCATCTCATTGAACCACATTTTACTTACTCACATCAACCGTGTCTCTCCAATTTTTGAAATTCCACTCATAGAAGCTGTAAAATTATGTTTTATGAAATATTCAGTTTTTTTAACTACTACTTATTGGTTTCACTATTCATCAAAAATTGAATGTTTTCAGAAAAATACCAAAAATTAGGTCTAAGCTATATTTGATATTATGAACTCAAAAATGATTTCTATTTTACCAAATTCAAAACATATCAGTTGCATTAACTAATTTAAAAATTAATTCCCGTCGTCAAAACAAATAGCGTGTTTTTAAGAGATAATAACTATCAAAAGATTGAAACTTGTTTATAACGGGTTTAAATGTGAAATTACATCCAATGACCATCATTGTATTAAATTGTAAAAATATATTCTAAATAAACTTTAAAACCACTAAAATTAATAATTTATCACTATTAATTATTTTGATTGAAAAAGTTGTTTTTAATTAAAATTTAGTAATTTCCACTATTCATCAAAATATGAAAGTTATCCGAAAATTACCAAAATTTCACCCTAAGCTAATTTCGATATTCCGAATCCAAAAATGAAATCCATTTTGAAAAATAAAATTTACAAAATTTCAAAAAGTGGTTATTACTATTCATAACGGCTAGTTTTAATAATATTTTAATAGCATATCGTTGTTTAGTGAAACTCGGTATTGCATACTACACACACTATCAAGGAAGGTCACGATTACGTGTAATGAAAGGCAAGTCAAGGAAGTGTGTTTTGCAAGCTCCTTTTGGTGTATAGTACAACACAAGACATTAATGAAATTAAAAAGAATATTTTTCATAAAATCTCGGGGTGTTACAGTTATGTTCCTAAAAACCTTATACAAGAAACCAATTCTTGGGAATCATATAATATTTTGTGTAGATTATTCCACTCATTACATTATAATGGATATAGTGATTTTGTTGAGAAGTCCTTTGTGATAACATTTTTCATTAATGATCTATTCATGATATAATATAAATAGAATCATAATAATGTTATTCCTAATAATACATAACCAATTATTCATCCTCATTCCAGCTTAATTAAAAAATAAAAATACATTAATTAAAGTCCATATAATAATAATGGATTCTTATTAGGTATATACATCTATGATCTAAAATAATTAACAACCACAAATAGATACCTAATATAATTTATATGTGTCCTAAAACAATACCATATATCATGAAAACCAAATACCTCCCTGATAAATATTGAAAAAAATATATCCATACACAACAACATGGGTTTACTGAGGCCATGTGACAAAAATATGTTATAATTAGATCATCTCTGTAGGGAATAACCATAGAATACTTGATATTATATTTTTATAATTTTAAATAAATAGGAATTTTAAATGAAGGAATAATATATTTTTTACAATATAATATATATATAACTCATTCTTAAAAAATATTTCTCAAAAACATAATCCCATATCAAGGGAAATTTTTAATGAAATTTTACTACATCAACTTCAAATGTTTTAAAAACACCTTAAAAAGAATATCCAAATAATAAAAAATGATCCTGAAATATTTTCACCCCTACTTTGAGGTACATAAGCATTGAAATATTTATTATATATATATATATATATAGATTAGGTTATTTTTTGGTAGGTTTAGAACTGTGTTGGAATTTTTTGGGTGGTTTTCTAGAGTTCAAGGTTTTAGAAAAATTTCTACAAACCAAGCACTCCATCTGGGAAATTGTGTGTCTTTTAGAAGGTAGAAGAGTAGGAACACGTTATTGGAAGACAATTTTGGACAACCCATTTATATTTCTTAGTGAAACCATGAAATATTGGATTCATGGTAAGGGATGGTTTACGAACCACTTTTCTAACCATGCATCCCAACCATACAAGGGGTTGGATTAAGGATGTGCCACCACATGGGAAGAGTATAGTCTACCAAACTATGCATATTAACAATATAGTGTATAGTTAAAGATAAAAAATTAGTGTATCTAACATTGGATTAATTTTTGGGGCACCATTTTAATTTCCTAATATTTCATAATCCAAATATCATTTAACTCTCATGTCTTGAGGGGTAATTACCTTTTTATATTAAAGTAGTTATTATGTGATTCAATGATCAATGAAGATTAAAATTTAATGATAAGTCTCCATTAATTGTGGGTTTTTATATTTCTATTCACCTTCTAATTTATAAAAATTTAGATATAATTATCTAAGGATTTATCTATGTTATTTTATGGGAATTGTAATGATTTTTTATTGCATATAATGTGGTAAATGAGATATAAAAATTTATATAGAAGATCAAAGTCCTTATATTAATTTTTTCTAATATTTTTATGGTGGGTGGCTTATCTATTTAATTAAATTAACCATAGTTAGATGTCTTATCTTGAGAAAAACTTTTTTTCTTGAAACAATTATTGTATTCTTTAATTATTCTTATTGAAGACCACATTTCTCATAGTTTTTAGAAAATGAGAAATTTGGTTGGGTTTTTTGGAAGATCCCCATATATGATAATTTTAAAATTTAAATATTAAAATTATTGGTTGTATTTGATTCATTGAAAATAGTTGTTGAAATAATATAAGAAATATATTTATGTATAATGGAATGGTATTGATTTTGGAATAGATTTTTTGTGTGGATTCATTTCGATTGTACATGACCCTATTAATGGGGTGTGTTTAATTTGTTACTCAGGTATTAGATAAATTTAAATAAATTTGAATATTGATTATATGTCACTCAAGAGAATGGAACATTCAATAGTGAATTCATGAATGTTTGTGTGGATGTTTGTGTCAAGGAATGAGTATTAAAAATTTGATGAGAACTATTTTAAAGGCTTAAATTTTTATATTCCATGGAAAAATAGTTCAAATGTTTCATAAAATATTTTACCTATATATTATTATATTATATAAATCTGAAGACAGGTTTTGTCCAAGTGTAATGAGTTTTAAACTAAACTTGGAAACCATTCAATCTTTATACTAACCCATTCATGGAGACTTATTTTTATTTCATTTTTCATATATTACGATATATGTAATGGGAATATATATTAGCTCTTTTGTGATGATTTTTGAATCCATGGGCATGTCATGTTGTGTTAGAGTTGGTGTAGTTGGGTAGTTTCTAATTGGATTTCATTGGTTTCATTAGGTATTATTATCATTTGATTACATTAATTTTGTTACATGGTTTCCACTTGTAATATGATATGGGTTTTTATTGGATATGTTTTCTTGTTTTATATGGTACTCATACATTTTATAGATTTTTCTTGTTATTATGTTGTGGTTTGGATGTTTATTTTTAAAATGGAATATTTTCCCCCAAATATTCATCAGTCAGTCGATATTTTTTCAATTTTTTGGTTTCTTGTGGGTACAGATTATGTACAATAAAACCCAATGTATATTCTAATTCCAATTAGTGAAAAAAGTATTATAAAAAGTTACTGATTTTTTGAGCCTTGGATATTAGTTTTGTTCAGTCATAGAGTTTGAAATGGTATCAGTCTATATATTTTATTTTGTTTCATCTTATCGTAGCAAAGAGATAATATTTTACGAATGTGAAATGTGAAGTATATAATTATATATCTATCCTTTTTTTTGTAAACATCAAATTTGATGAGTTTTTGGGTACAATAGTTTTAATACACTTCTATTTGATTTTTCACCTCTTCATTATTGTATAGCTAATTATAATTTGATGAAATTCCCTAATAGTTTGAATTATACAATGACTGCATTGTTGATTTTTGTGTAAATGGTTTACTAAAATTTAATTATGTAATAATTTCTACAAAACATTAACATTATTTAGAAGATTTATTTTGAAAATTCTTGATGTATTTATTTTGGTTATGGTTAAAACAGTTTATCATGAATATTGATTAGTGGGAAAATTTTAAACCGATAAATGGAAATAGGTCAGTCTTCATTCTCTAAATATTTTAACTAAATTGAGTTTTTTTTGTTATAAAAAATGTCAGTGGGTAGGAACTATTAGAACCAACTTGAGAAGGCTACTAATAATTTTATTTCACCAAATACATAAGTGATCTAAAAGATAGTACAATGTATTATCCATAATTTTTAGGTTGTGTATAGAGGGTGTAGAATTAATGATTTATTACAAGTGGATCATTTGGTTCAGTTCTAAATTTAAAATCAATGAATATTTTTAGAGTTATTTAGATCCTGAAAGGGAAGATGTTTGGATGAATATTTTTAATCGAATCAATGATTTACATGGAATACTAGTTGAGTAAAATGTGATTCTGGGAACATATATTTATTATAATACAACATCCTAGTGGTTTGATTTAGTAGTTATTAGAAAAATATAATAAATAATGGAATGAGAGGATTTTGAGGAATTTTTTAAAAAAATATACTCACATGTTAATAATTTCATAATTGAAATAATTATTTGGAGTGAAAAACGAAAATGTATCAGTAACATAGTCTGTACCTAAATTTAAGAATTTAGCCTCATTTAAAATATAAGATTATAAAAATATATCCTTGGATGCACAAATTTTTTAGTTTAGGTTAAAACAAAAAATTCAATATATGATGGTAATTATTTTTATTTATACCTATTCCGAACTATTTAATAGATTAATGGTAGAAAAAAGAGACATATATAAAAACACAGTAAAAGGAATCACGTTTTTTTATAGTAATGGGAGGGATCTACAATTCTGGAAGGAATAGGATGTGTGAATCCTATTACTAATGGGGTTTAATATCTTATAATAAGACTATGGGATCAGTCATCTTTAATCCATAAAGGAATAGTTAAAATGAATATTTTTATTATGTATCGTTTGATAATACAATGCATGATTATATGGGACCATATAGATAATGTCAGAATTGAAACCATATGGAACATCTTTCGTACTATTGTCTTACTTCTCCACAGTCAGCTTCTTGGGAAACATCGTATATTTTTCATGTATTATATTATTTGATGGGATAAGTGTAGTAAAATATATCTCATCAGAAAAACATTGAAAGACATGGTGATTCTCGGAAAAACATTAACCCCAACTTATATAATCCCAACAAGGTAACACAGAGAAAATTTTTGGGTGTAAGGAATGTTTATTAATTATAAAAAAATAATGTTGTTGACTAATGAAAACGTTCGATAGTGATATGTGGGACTTAATTTAATTATACTGTTATATAATCATTTTTAATATGGGGGTTCCCACTGGGTTATTGAATATCATTTCCTTGATATGATGGGTTTACATATTCAGAGGATGCCTTCTATTTTTGACCTCCAAACGCCATAGGGAAAATGAAAGTGTCTGTATTTGAAATTTATAGAAGGTTCAATAACCATTCATTAGACTTTTATTGTTTGTGATTTTACTATTATGATGAGGGATATATAATATCTAATTTTGGAAATGGATTGGCTGGTGAACATTGAGTCCAATATCATTTTTTATCCATGGAAGGTGAGTTTAAAATCTAATGATGTTGTTACACATATCTTTAATAGATATTTTGTAGTGGATGAAAGAAGAGATAGGTCCTTAGTAAGGGTGGTTGGAACCATATATTATCATATAGAATCTCTTAACATTCCATAAGTACATAATGTCCTGAATAGAATTTGTCAAACTATATTGGATTACATCCTTGATGTTCTCATGAAAAGTTCCTAGGGTAACCACCTAAATGTGACATGTAGTTAATGATTTATCTATTATTTGGGACTAGCCTTATTTTACTTCAATGTTATCATATTACACTAATTTAATTGATATAATTAAAGGATATTTTAGAATAGTTGGAATATAAAGGTATAATTAGAGTGAGTATGACTCTATGGGATGTATTGGATGTTATTGTGAAGAAGATGGATAAAACTCTTCTCCATTATTTCCATTATATTAATATGAAACATTTTACGATAAATAATCACTATCCTATTATAGAAATTGATGGTATATTTGATCAATTGATGGGAAACAAGTCATATTATTCAATATTTTTCTAGGTGCTTCCCATTTTGAGTTTTTTGTTCAAAGTCTTTTGTTGGGCTTTCCATGTTGTTAAACCTATGTGTATGCGTATTTTTTGTAGATGAAGATCCTTATTGGGAAAAATATTGTAATATTCAGGGATAAATATTCACTTGAATTAATTTATTCCATTTATAAACATATTTAATTGGCCAACAAGGTCTTTATGTTTTTTTGGAAGGTATCAATGGTGGATTAGTCAATTTGATAAATGTTGGGGGGAAAATATTCACTAAACAATTACACACTATGTAAATTTTAAATAATGTAAAACTACTACCACACAAAGGTTGTTAAATGTTTCATAATTTGAATTTTTTATATATCGATAACATAATTAATATATTGTAATTTTCTGTTGAGATATATATTAACCCAATGAGTCTAGTTTTTTTATCCATTTATGAAGAAATACATTATGTGTAAATGAATTACATTTTCTGTACTTATTTTAGGAAAATGTATTCTGATGTCACATATTCATGTTCTTCATTGCATTATTTTGTGTTTCCCCACCTCTCAAGATCTGTCTATGTATCCTTAAATCACAAGATATTTCATCACCAGCAAACATTGAGATCTTTTATTAGATCCATTTTAAGTCCCTTTTCATTGGACATATTCGCATTTCCTTTTTATTGATTCATATAATTGTTCTCTTATGATATCTACTATCAAATCATGTTAATCTTCATCATGTTTGATCTATGTTATTCATTAGATATATTTTCCCTTATTCCTTACTTGTGTTTATATGATACCCTAGCCTTAATCATATGTTAATCTATAGTTAAGTCAATAATTATCATTGAGGATATTTTTAGGATTATATTTTAAGAGAATTACGCCATAACAATTACATTACATTTGAATAATTTCAATGTAGAAACTTTTTCTCAATCAATCTTTTCACAAAAATAGAAATCCTTAAAATAAAACAAGAATTTTTTTCATGACAAAAATATTCATGAATTCTACCTTTCTCATACACTTCCTTATACATTGTGAAAATGATTCAATGACTTAGGATGAGTATAAAATGCCCAGTACAATTTACTAAATATGCGAAGAAAACATTAGTCCATAAATACATACAAATCAATGAAGTCATACAATTCTACCATAAAACATAATCTTTTTAACATACGCCATGAAATTATATGATTTATTAATAACACATAGAAATCCGAAATCATAAAGGGAACTTGTGGCATCCATAACATACTTATATTGTAGCTTTCATATCTATGTAGGGAGTTACGTTTGGAATAACCATCACAGTAAATTCCCTAAATCTGATAGGAGAAGAATTAATATTTATCTCCATAACATTAACCAATTCATTGGAGAGAGAAATTGGGCTCACCCACACTCAGTTTATCATGAAACCACTCATATATGCAATCAATGGACAAGAATAGTAACATAATCATAACAAATAAAACAAGCATAAATGAAAGATAACATTTCTATATAGTAATCACAATAGATAATTTCAAAATATTTGTATAATAAATGATTTATCTAAACCATTTTCAATACCAAAATACATAAAAAAAGGTATATCATATTTATTTTTATTTTAAAAACATTGTGGATTGTTATGGAATAAAAATATCAAATAATACTCATGATAGCAGAAAGTTCATTGTCACCGTGTACGTTAAAAAAACAACCCCTTTCTATTTTATTAAAGCTCTTAATAAAACAAAATATTCCTTTTTATAAATGTTGACTAAAATTAAAAAATTGTTTGTAATTATACACCATATAAAATAAGGTCATATATAAACCAAAATATGAATCATTTAATGGATATTGAGACGAATTCCCTTACAATGTTCGTATAAATGACGTAAGAATTTTTCAATGGGGTGAAGATATGTAGAAATTGTATATCCAAACAAAGGGATGTGGAAGTTACAATATTAATTATTAAATAGGTATTTCACATATAATCATGTAATAATATAATCAAAAAAAGAATGTGTAAAACCTAATAAGTGGAAATTGAGTTTAAAAATTCCCTTACAAAAATTCGGTATCCTAACCGTGCCACTTAAAATATAAACAAAATGAGTTGATGAGAATGATAAGGGTTTCATATAATTTGGACATAAAATAGATAGAAATAGGGATATAAAATAACATATCCAAACATTATAAAATTCAAATTAAAATAGTTAACATAAAATAGGTTTTTGACTAAAAGAGTTTGGTAAAAGGTTCCTTTACTTGGAGTCTGACTTGTCTCGTTCTTTCTTTATATTCTTAAATAGTAAACCTAGGTTTATTTATATTTTATTATAAATATTTTTCTATTTTATTAAATATTTTATATTACATATCATCATGTTATAGAAATTATATAATTATTTAAGTTCATATCGGTCGTCTTGTCAATATTCGGTACTTGAGTCAAAAATGAACTTTATATAATTATAAATTGTCCATGTGGTCAAAAGTCCATTATATATAGAATAATATTCCTGATTTAAATATCATATGAATATAGTATATATATTTATTTATCATATTCCATAACATTTTGATATAACAAATGAAATTCACCACTCATGGAGATGGTAGGCCGTACGTACGAATGAATGATACTTTCATTTATTTTTCTTATTAATGTAATGAAAAATAAATGATACATAAGTATATAATAATTCCAGTATAATATCATATGTTATATATGTTACATAGGTTAATTAACTCTATCCTTTTATATATTTTATATATGTTATGAATGAGTTATATCACTTTGAGGGGGCAGTAGTTTGTAATTTTTCAAATGAAATTATCGTATTTACACATTATGGAAAGCATAATGGAATTATATAAATAAAAAATACAGAAGTACGTAGAAAATATATATATAATATATTTCATATATAAATACAGAGACATCATAATGTCCACCATGATAGGTGGTAGGGGAAAATTGAACAATCATCATTTTGGGAGGCAGTAGTTCATTGTCTATAGAAATAGTATGTTCATATCTATTAGAATGAGGTGTGTATAATTGTAATTGAAATAAATATCATAAAAATATCCTATTATATTGGGGATACTGTTGTTGTTATGTAATCTAATAATAATAATATAATAGGGAGTGGAGATGGAAAATAAATGAAAGGAACTTGAGAGAAGACGTTGCCTCTAAACTAGGTAACTTCTTTTGATTTGAGCTGAAAGGATTTCTTGAATTGCCTTCTTCACTATGTAAGGATTATGGGAGTATGGGAGGGATGTTGGGAGATTATTTGAGTTCAGGTTGGGAGAGACAAGGGTCCTGATGGAAGGATTAAACGAGCATATGTGGTGGCCTTTTATAAGAGGGGAGATGGGAACTTTTAGAAAGTCTAAAAATATTAATTTATTTTAAATTCTGTTACAAAACAAAATGATAAAAATAAATTTAGATCAAATATAATATAAATATAATTATAAATAAAATAAAATAATAATAATTATATAGGTTTTAGTTATTTTTTAATCTTTATCTTTTTATATTTAACACTTTTTACTATTACCATTTTATCAAGCATTCAAGATATTGATCATAAAAATTGATAAAAAACATGAAAAATGCCTAGTGAAATGATATTTTATAAAATTATAGACTTATAATTACCATTTGTATTAGTAATATATTTTTTGGAATTTTATAATATTTAATAAAAAAATTTATATTTTATGATATGAATTATGTCAATTTTACACAATTAATGTCACAGAATTTTAAAAAACCATTACAACATTTTTCCATCTAAAAAATTTCATTAATATAAATATAAAATGTCAATATAATCCATAAAATTCATATATGACACCAAAATAACTAAATTATATTTATTTTAATATCATTTATTTGAGTCCTTCATTAATGAAGCAATCAATGCATCATCATTGTGTCATAATTAATTTTATTTATTTAATGTATAACAATTAAAAATAAAATAAAATGATGTAGAAAATCTTTTTATATTTTTAATTTATATTTATAGTAGAAGATATGAAATATAAAACCCCATATTCAATTTTTTTAATAAAATATACTTGTTTTTGTTATATTTATCTTTACTTTAAATTATTTCTTATAAAATTTCATTTTCACGCCCAAGTGGATTCATGGGTCCCAAAATCAACACAAAGATTCCCATGGTTGTAAATATATCATAAAATAGGATTATGACATGTTTTAGTGTAGTTTAATATTACTATAATATTATTTTTACCCTTATTTACGAGATTTTACCCTTTATCCATGGTAAAAATAATAATTACTGAAGATACAGTTGATAATTTCTAAAAATAAAAGGTAATTATTCACACAATTTGGAACTCCTGATTCTATATATGGAATTAAATTTTCAAAATTCCAAACATTTAAGTTACAGTAATGAATTTTATATTAATTCCCTTTGTCAAAACAGAATAATGATTTTTTAAGAAGTAATAACTATAAAAAATGACATTTGTTTATACCCAATTTAAAAGAGAATTTATTTCCAATGACCACCATTAGATTAAATGATAAAAATATAATCCAATTAAAATTTAAAACCAACTACAATTATATTATAAATATATATATATAACTTAGATGAATTGGGATTATTGACATAAAATGTAGTATTTTCACTATTCATTATTAAATGAAATTTATTAGAAAATTACAAAAAAAATTATCCAAAATTTTTTTTTATATTTTTCTTATAAATATGTATTTTATTTTTTCAATATATAATATAATGGTGTGAAAAACTACACTTAATAAGGTTTCCCCATCAAAAGGCACTAAAACGACCATATAAATAATATTAGAGTATTTCACGCTTAAAATTTAATTCATTCTTATTTTAAGGATCTATAATTTATTGGATAAATGTAAAGACATTAAATAATAATGAATAATAATAATTTAGTTATTTTTTATCATTCCTACAAATTCAACAGCTAGGCGTTAACTACCATTTAAAATAATATTATAATTATATTATTTTTTAGTTTAACACAATGTTGTGTGCAACATATGATTTCAATAAAACATGTTGATGTGTGTTTAGTATGATATTAGAAAAAGAGACAACTTTAACATAAAATTAGTTTCTTATTCCTAAATATTAATACAATATAGAAATTATTAATCTATAAGTACCTGAGTTTTTATATCCTTCCCTATTTTAGAAATTTTGTTCTCGCAATTTTATAATTGGGTTCGGAAATGTCATTGAATGTCCCACATTGGGAAAGAAGTTAATAAATCTATAACCTTAAAAAATATAAGTAAAATGGTCACCCGAGATAAAATATACTAGGATTTCATGTATGAGAAAATGGATATGATGAGAAACTAAGTTCCATGTTTTGATGGAGAGTTATTGAAAACATGACCATGAGAAAATTAACTACCCAAAAACTTAAAATTTTAATAGGATAAACGACCTTCGATTCCCCATTAGAAAAAGTGAATGGAAAACATTTTTGTTTGAATTTCATTTTCATAATTTTTAAAATTTATTTATCATATGGACTAAAAAAATAAAGAAATATACTTACTTTTCTACTAGGGTTTCATTATTTAAGAAATTTCCACCACAAACTCATTATTTCTCCAAAAAATGTGTATTCAAGATGGTTGGGTCACAAATTAAGAACTAGAATCAACTTCTATAGAATTAAATAATCTAAAAAAGAAGAATTATATATTTCCCCTCTCTTTATAAATAAAAAACAAAAATGGATATTAAAATATCAGAAAATACCCCAAAAAATAATTATTTAATATCCAAAATTCAACAAACAATACCCCATAGTTCAAAAAATACCATTCAATACACAATTGTCCATAAAATTATTCAATATAATAAAACTAATATTGAAACCCAACACTCAAAAAAATTTGATCTCATGGACTTCCTTGATGAATCTTAACATTTATCACCAAATAACATCGACTACTCTTAATGTCTCATACTAAAAAGTAATTAACCAAATCACATATACACTATTATATGTTAATAATTTCAATAAAAAAATAAAATAAACACATATACATAATGTAAAAATATATTATTCCAAAATAAAATTCAACCATTAATCCTTAGATGAAATACCATAGTATTCTTTTTTCCTTAGGTATATTATTTTTTAAGAAGAAAAAACGTCTTCCAAAATAACCATTATCAGATATTCACCAAATCATTTTCCTATAATATGTATATCTATTTGATCAAACATACATTCCCATATAAAAATATTCTTTATCCATAAAGTAATTTAGCTAAAAATAATAATTTATACTAACTAGGGACTTCATGCAAGCATGTGGTAGGTTATAAATCACAGTCACAATTTGGGTGTGTGTCCGATTCCCATAGCTTTTTCCGACATAATGATTTTTCACACTGTATACATGTTTTACATTGTAAAAAACTATATTATTTTATAAAATTACAAAAAATGAGAAACATTCCTTAAAAATAACAATAACTTATTTTAACATTTATGGTTATTTCAGACCTCATATTTTGCATCCCAAAAAATAATAACCCATAATTGCCTCAAATTCAAGGATCATATAAACCTTAATGGTACTTTTATAACCATATTCACCAAATAAATGATAATTATTACCCAATTGACATTTTTATATAACAAACATAATGGTAACAAATACTATATGCCTTACAAATTAATCAGGTCATTAATACATTAAATCATATCATCATCCATAGATCCAACAAAAAATTCCATTTCCTAAAATGTAAGCATCTTAATAATTGAACATTATTTATGATTATTTATACATGTTTTTCCATCTTATACTTTTATACTTCCTTCCTATAAAAAACCCATCTATAATGTCTTAATATTCAATAATGTCAAAACATCATCTATGAAATAATCCATACCTTCCATTGTTCATTTTCATTTTCCTCATTTTCAATTGGAATGGATTAAGGTATTGGTAAACATATATACGTATGGTCTTGCTGGACCAATTATAGAACCTTCTTTTTAGGACATCTATTTGAATAATGGCCATTCAAACCACATTTAAAACATTTAATTAATCCCTTAGAATGAATTTCATTCCATTTCTTAGAGTCAACTGAACACATCCTTTTTCAATTGTAGGTTATTCCTTTATAAACTTCATTATAACACCTATAACCTCATCACGTCCCTTTGAAGAATTTTCCAAGGAGATTATGTCCACATCTTTGACATATACGTTTTTTAAAATACATACCTTTATGATTATTAGCTGAACTTTTATAATGATTCATTTCTAACATACTCGATGACTTAAAAAATACCCAAGGTTCAAGTGTTTAATAAAGACTCTAGAAAGTTGGTTGAGAATGACCATAAGAGTTATCATTTCATATCCCATTTCATTTAGTTGCTTATTTATAAAACTAACAGTGTTTACTTATCATCCATTTTTACAATGGTGTGTGGCTGATCTAGCCATTTACTCTAAAACAAAAAAGGTCAGTGTGAGTATATCAATAAAATAATCATATAATATTTTTTTAGGTGGGTAATTTCTAAGATATACTTATTCATGTTATCTTAAAATCATTAAATTTATATAAAATAACTATTACCCTTTTTAATATTCTAACCCCTGTGGTTATATAAAACATGTCACTTATGCTTAAATAACACCCTAAACATTAAAGTTATCTAAACAAACCTATGAAACCAACTATAAGACCCTAGACATAATCATTAATTAATCATGATTTAAGTCAAGAATTCATATTTATTACCTTTTTTTGTTTAGAGTTTTAGAGAATTAGGACATAATTATTATATTACATCCAAAAAATTACAAAGTAGAAACTTCTTCTGTATACATTTTTTAACCAAAATAAAACTCCTTAAAATAAAAAAAGAATTATTTTTTTGATATATATCATCTTGAATTCTGATTTCTAGTACCCTTTTTTTACCCTTTGAAAAAAATTTCAAAAACATGTGATGACAATAAAAATCTAAGCAAGGGTTATAAAATAATGGAAAGTAAACATTAGTCCAACAATATATAAAAATCAAGGAAATCATACATTTCAATCATAAAACATATGCTCTTTAACATAACTCACGAAATCATAAGATCTATGAATAACACATGGAAATGATAAACCATAAATGTAACTTTTGTCATCCATGACATACATACATTGTAGCATTCATAGCTACATGGGGAGTTACGTTCGGAATATCCATCATAGTATACTCCCTAAATATCTTAGGAGAAACATTAATGTTTAACTCTAACACATTACCAAAGGAATTGGAGATCTATCTTGGGCTCAACTACCTTTGGAATGTCACATAACCATCCATATATGTAAACAATTCCCAAGATTCATTACATAATTATAACACATAAAACAAGAATAAAGGAAAGTTAAAATTTCACTATTGTAATCAGTATATGTATTTTCAGAATATTGATAAAATCAATGATTTATCAATACCCATTTCAATACAAAAATACATAAAAAAGTAGTATGGTAATTATTTTCATTTTAAAAACATTACTGCTTGTTAATTATTCCAAATATTAAATAATACTTGGAGCAGTGGAAAGTTCAGTGTCACCGTGTAAGTTAAAAAGAATCATTCCCTTTGTCATTTAGTAACAGGCTTTGTAAAACAAATTATTCCTTTTTTAATATGTTTAATGCCATTAAAATAATAAGGGTATAATTATAGTCTGTATAAAATAAGGTTTTATATAAACCCAAATATAACTCAATGAAAGGACATTGAGACGAAGTCCCTAACATAGTTTATATAAATGACGTGACTGTTTTTAATGGGGTGACTATGTGTTGCAATAGTATATCCACCCAAAGGAAAGTGCAAATTATAACATTGGTAAATAAATAGATATCCACACATAATATTGTCATAATATAATCAACTATGTATGTGTAAAACTCAATGAGAGGAAATTGAGTTTAAAAATTTCTTTTCGAAAATTCGACAGCCATACAATGTCACCTAAAAAGTAAAAAAAATTGAGTTGATGAGAGTGAAAAGGGTGTATCATCATTTAGAAATAAAATAGACAAAAGTAAATATATATAAGAATATAGCATAAAATTAAAAAATAGAAATTAAAATACATAACCTAAAAGAAGTATTTGGTTAAAGGAGGAGTGTGAAAGGTTCCCTTCCCTTAAGTAAGACCAGTCTCATTTGTTCTTTGTATTCGTAAATTATATAATTTTGTTAATTTATACTTTCCTCAAAACCATTTTCATGTTTATTATTCATTTAATGTTACTTATCAACTTGTTATAAGAATTACATATTTATTTAAGTTCATATCGATCGTTTTGAATATATTACATACTTGAGAGTCGAAAATGAACTTCATATAATTAAATATTGTCCATGTGGAAAAAACATCATTATCTCCAAAATTGTATTCATGATTTAAAAATAAAATATATCCAGTGTATATAAATATTTACTTATAATATTAAATAACATTTGTAGGTATTAAATGAAATACATCATTCATGGAGATGGTAGGCTGCACGTACGCATCAACGCTGCGTTCATTTATTTTTCATATTCAAGAAATGAAAACTAAATGTTACATAGGTATATGATAATTAAACCATGATATCATATTTTTTATATGTTACATATTTTCGTAAACAACATCTTTTATACATTCCATGTGTGGCATGAACGAGTCATGTCACTTTAAGGGGGTGGTAGTTCGCACATTCTCAAAAGAAATTATCAAATTTGAACATTATGAAAAAAAAAGGTATGATATAAATTAGAGATACAGAAACATAATGAAAATATTAATATAATATATACTCAATATAAATATAATGACATCATAATAGCAACCATGTGTGGTTGTAGCGGAAAATTGGACAATCATTGTTTTGTGAGGCAGTAGTTCACCGTCCGCAGAAAATGTATGTTCATATCTATTATATGGATGTTTGTATTAGTGAAGATAGAATAATTATATTAACAAATTCCTAGTATAATTTTGAGTCTTTTTTTATTTTGTAATCAATGAATATGTTCAAAATATGGAGTGGAGAAGGAAAATAAAGGAAATGAACTTGTGAGAGGACATTACCTCTAAATTGTGTAACTTCTTTTAATTTGAGCCAAAAGGCATTATTGAATCTTTTTATTTCCATTTTAATACTATTAAGATGAAGTTAGGGATTTTGGGAGCCTATTTTAGCAAATTATAGATGATGTAAGGGGTTTTAGAGGTGTTATTAAATGGATAGAGGTGGTGTCCTTTTATAAGAAGGATGAGGGTGACTTTAGGAAAGTCTGGAAATATTAATTTATTATAACAGATATTTCAATTCAAATGAGTTAATGTTCAGTTTTTTATATGATAAAATTAATATATATCAAAATAAAATATTCCAATAATAATTAGATCTATTTTGGTTATTTTTTAATCCTTGTATTTCTTTATTTAACCCTTTTTTACTCTTACTGTTTAATCAAGAATTCAATAATTTGAGAATCTAAACAGTTACCAAAACATGAAAATTTTCCAATGAAAAAGTCATTAATAAAATTTTAGACTTATCATAACCATTTCATCGAACCACAATTTTTTTTGATTTTTATTATATTTAATAATATAATTTATATTTTCCGATATGTATTATGTCAATTTTGACAATAGTCAAATCATGAATTTTTAAAATTCCATATAAAATGATTCCTTTGAAAAATAATTATTTTATAAAAATATAACATTTTAATATAATCTAGAAAATTATTTTATTACATAAATATATCCAAATTAAAATTATTTTAACAATTATAATATCATTTATTTGAATCATTCATTAATGAAGCAACTATTGCATCATCGTTGTGTCATAATTAAATTTATTTATTTAATGTGTAAAAATTATAAATAATATACCATGTTGTAGGAAATATTTTTAAATTTATAATTACTATTTATAGTAGAATATATAAATTTTATAACCCCATATGAAAATTTTTTAACTATAAGAAACTTTCCTGTGTTATATTGATCTTTACTTTAAATTAATTCTTATGAAATGTCATTTTCACAACGAAGTGGATCAATGGGGTCCCTAAATTTTCCCAAGGATAAACATGCTTGGAGAAATTACATCCAATGAAATTATGAATTGTGTTAGGTTTGTTTTATATTATTATAATATTAATTTTTACCCTTATTTACCGTATTTACCTATAACCATAAAAAATAAAATAATTATTGAAGTAACTATTCATAATGTCTAAAAATTAATATACATATTCACACAAATTAGAAAATATTCTTAAAAATATTGATTCCTTTTTTTAAAATTCAAAACACCAAATTTTAATTAATTGTTTAATAATTAATTTCTGTTCTCAAAACCAACAAACTGGTTTTCAAGAAATAGTAACTACCAAAAGATTGACCTATGTGGATGTCCAATTTAAAAGTTAAAATACTGACAATGACCAACATTATATTGAATGATGAAAATATAATCTAATTAATTTTTATAACCAATTAAATGTACAATATATGTATATAAATAAATTAGCTGAAAAGTTAGTTTTGACTTAAAATTTGGTATTGTAAACCAGTCATTAAAAAATGAATTTTACCCTATAATTACCAAAATTTTATCCAAAGTATATTCTGATGTTATACATATGTTGAAGAAGGTTATTTAGTAAAATAAAACAAACAAAGGTACCAAAAACTATATTTAATAACGGTTTTCCATCAAAAGGTGGTAAATCAACTTTTCAAAAAATATTAGAGTATTTCTGTTTAAAATCAGATTCATTCTTACTTATAGCATATAATTTTTTTAGATAAATGTAAAATCTTTTAAAAATCATTAATAATCATAATTTAGTTATTTATGTTAATTCCAACCAATACAATAACTATGCATTAAATACCATTTAAAAAATATTTTTATTATATTATTTTTTGGTATAATTCACTATTATATACAACACAAGATTTCAAAAAAAAAAACAGGTTGTTGTGTGGTGAGTATGCTATTAGAAAAAGAATCTCATTTAACATAAAATTAATATCATATTCAAAAATACTAATATAAAATAAAATGTATTATTCTATAAATACCTGGGTCGTTATAGTTTCCTTTTGGAAGCATCGATTGATCATTAGATAAAAATTAGTGTTCTAAACCCAACCCTATGGTCTATTTATTTCTGAATTTTATGAAATATTTAAGATAAAAATTATATAACGTGAACTATAATTAATTTATTCATTTATCAAAGAAAACGGATGTATTAGAATATTTTTTGGATCCCTTTGATTTAATTGATGATGTATCCAGTTAGGGGATGAATGACTTGTATAGTATGATTTTCTCAGAGATACATGTTGATTTATTATATTGTGGGATTTTACCAGTGATATATGCTGAAATTACTATAAATATGGAGATTCGTGGTTGTTTAAATGGATATATATATAGGGATATTTCATATTATTCTTTCATTCCTTGATTTATGGATATTATTCTAGTATCCATGGCTATGCTACATGCTCAATGACATTTTAAAATGGTATTGTCGAATATTTCTTGCTATATTTTGTTAATCTATTAATTAATACAACTATTATAACTTCACAACATACAATTATTATGACCATTGTCATTTATAAGTGGTGGTCTCATACTTTTGAGTTTTACTCACACCCTATTCAAGATGATTTTTGGAACCAGATAAACATTCATATATTGAGGTTTCCACAAGGGAAAGGGACTTTGTCTCTATATTGATTCTTCTATGATGGGAAACACTGTGAAGATGGGTCTGACATGGGGTTTGGAACCTGTTTAAATTGAAATTATATTGGTTTTTAAGATTATTTTATTATTTTAGTATTTTGTTTTACATTTAGATACACTTCCTACTATAATTAAATTATTCATTATTATTGGTTCATTCATTCCACATTTCTGTTTATTATTGAAAGACAAATCTATTCAATTGTTCTTTGTTTAACTGATATTTTTTAATTTTATTAGTCCACTATGTTACAAATATATATAAAGGGATTCATTCTACCCAATATATTCATTACACACCCACTACGATTTGGAAGCCTCCTGTGATTGAGGAATGATTGAGATCGCGTAACCAACAGGTTTTTGTCAAATGAGAGAGGGATTGATTAGGAGAAATTACAGAAGTGGTTATCTAAAATTTAATTTTTTTACCAGGTCTCTATCTATGTGTTCAATAAGAGGATATTTAAAATACTTCATTCAGATGATGATAATTATATTATGTGTTCATTGTTTATTTTCTGAATTCATGATTCGTATTTATAAAATTTGGGAGTGAGAAATTTCAATGGAATATGTATTCCTTTCAGTCGTTTTTTGGATGATATACTAATGTAATATATAATAAATTTTGATCGTGAGAACACATGGTTATAGTGATGGGTATCATTCTAGATCACAGTCTATTTTCCAATTTATCAATGTTAAATTTTTTGATTAAAGAGGTATATTTTCATTCCACTTTCATTTTTGGAAAATTAATTTTTGTAGATCCATAAATGATATGATATGTTTTCTATTGGGTACTATGGAAGAAGAAAATTGATATATTATTTTTATTTAGCTGGGAATGATGATAATAATGTTTTGTGGATGATTTTCCATACTTGGAATATTTGGTGATGACATTAATGAGGAAATAAGTTCCACTATTATGGATTAATGAATATAAAAATCCTTAGATAAACATAAATACAGAATTAAATCATGACTCATCCTCACGTGTTGATATTACAGATTGAGATAAGTAGTATATTTTGATGCATCGGGATTGGGGCGGGTATGTGTTATCTTGTAAAAGGTACATTTGTTGCTTTTGGTTCACGAATGTCAATATTTCATGAAAAGAACTATGAAAAAAATTATTTTAAACATTCTGTTGTATTCTAGGCTTTGAAAACATGTTTCTATAGTCATTTTATTACGAATTTAATGGTTCTTATGTACCATAAAATCAGGAAACATATTTTATCAAAAAATGTTTAGAATCTAAGGAAAATGAGATGCATGAAAACCCATCCAATTTTAAACATCGGATTGATGAATACATTAGGTAAATTAACTTAGAATGTGGTTGAATTAATAAGTAATTCATATTCTTATTTGTCTAATGGTTCTTCATATCAGTCAATGTTTATATTGATAATAAAATACATGAACATATATCATAATTACTGGGGTGATGTCAGGGTTTTATTTTCTTGTCATGTTTGATCATAATTTGGTTGATGATGATAAAAAGTATAAATATATGATTTTGAATATATTTCTAGAGGGGTTAGGACTCAATTTTAGGGAGTCCAATGATGGTTGGGTGCTATTTGGGAGTTCAATTTTTGAGGTTTCGATAGTGTATCGTGGTTCCTTTGAATGTTCAATGATAGAATCATAGTGTCTTCCACCATTAAAATTTGGTTTTTTATCTAGTAATTCAGAAGATGGACATAGTGATGATGGTATAGTTTTTATGGTTCCCAATTAAAAGGTAAGTGTATAATTTCAATAGAGATGAACACATTCATTAGGTAAATGAACAACACCAATGAACAACATGCATATTAGTGTATTTAATAATTCCTGTATGGAAATTGGAGTAGATAAGCATGTATTTTTCCACATGGTTACCAAGAATGTGTATAAAATATGATTATAGATTGGTAATTTTTATGATATCTTTAAGTATTCACATTTTTTCTATCATTATGAATCCCATCCAATGAATGAATTGTTAAAAAATATCTATCCATGAATTTTGAAAACTGAATGGTGTTCCTATCTCAATTGTATCCTAGTGAGACCCTCTGATTACATCATGTTATTATAAGTCCTTATCGTAATCCCTTCATACTCATATGATTATGACTACAGTGTATCATTATCCAATGGATGAAAAATCCAAAAGGAATATCCAAAATGTAAAGGAAATTATTAGGGATTGTGAAATAGATTTTGGTGGTCCATGAGAGGAGAACACAACATTATTTTTGATCCCATAATATAATAGTTATAATACATTGATATATGTATATCCTTTTGAATAAATCAATAGAAATATTAATCAGTATCCACATTGATGGGATCAAATAGGTGAGTCCTTAATGGTTGGACCCATCCTTGTGCATGAGAAAACTGAAATGACCTGATTGATCTCAAAATGGATTAAGATGGCTCAATTTCCTAATAATTATATTATCCTTGTTAACAACTATTGTAATTTGAGGTGACTGATAACATATTTATTTGTAATATCCCCTTGTCTTGAACGTCTACATTTTTTTCTGCATATAATGTCGCATCATCAGAACATAAGGCCTTTCCAAATTCTTGAACAAGTTAGTGTGGTGTCATGTCTTTTTTCTTTTCCCAAAGGTTTTGTTTAATTCATATTATGTTTCATGTATCTTAATTAAAAAACTATATGAATGAAACAAACCATGTGATTTTATGGGATCACGTTGACCTAGTGATTTTTTTATATTGATTCATTTTTCAGTATAAATTGGTTATATGAAAAAGAATGTATTTAATGAGAAAATAATTTTTATAGTTTATGTTATATGGAACCATGCTTTGATATTTTATGATACATAGGAGCATATAAAAGAAAAGTTATGAGAAGTCTCAAAAAATATTCCTTGGAAACTCTGTTTTTCTACATTCTATAGATGGATAGACCAATGGTATTGATAATGTATCACCATAGTTTGAGGTACTTTAATACTTAATTATATAATTTATATATATATATATATTGATCATCTTATGGTTCAAGATGTTATAATGAAATTCTTTTATTTTTTTCTTTTATATAAGATTATGTTTTGAAAATGGTTATTAAAAATAGTGAACCACATTTGGGAAATAGTGTTTAATGTGGTTGGAGGTATAATACCTCAACATTGTTGTATCACATATTGGAAAAACCATTCATTTTCCAAGAGAATAACATTAGATTCTAGAAAGAGTATAAGATAATGTTTTTCACATAGTTTGTCTAACCATGAGATCTAACTAACTGAGGTGTTTTCTTAACATAGTCTCACTTCATGGTTGTTACATGATCTAAAAAATCATTTCTCATAACCAAGAAGTGTACAATATTAGATAATAAATTTTTGGTTCTAAGTCAAATTAATTTCTAGAAACCATTTAATAGCCTAATCTATCATAATTTCAAACTCTTTTTCTGCCATGGCATGATAGGAGATTCCCCTCAATCTTAGTGCTAGTAATAGGTGATTCAATGTTCCTTGGAGTTCCAAATTCACTAGTAAGTCTTCACTATACGATGCTCATATTATATCTATTCTCTTTATCTTCATATAACCTTATATCTAATATTTTATGGATAGATACAAGTTTTGTGAAGGAATTGTGATCTTTTATGGACTGATGGATTAAAGTAATGGATATCATAAACCTGATCTGGAGTATTGTAATTTTTTCTTTGTTTTCACCATTATCTGTGAGGTTAGTGGCTTCTCTCTCAACTCTATTTTATTAAAATGTGAATGATAATCCTGAATTTTTTTTTCTTTATAAAATTATTATAATATTCTGGGGTAATTCTTATTAGAAATTAATTAGTAGATTATTTTAATAAATTATTTAAAATCGATGTATTTTTGTAATATCACTATTTATGATCATTTTAAGATTAAAATTTTAACTTTTTGGTATTTTATTGAATCATTAAAAATGGTTATTGAATTATTTTTAATATTGAATTGTTTTTATGTTAAATTTATGTTAATCGATTTCAATATAGATGGTATCTGTGGGTTTATTTACAATTTGTGACCTAATGGAAGGGTCATGTTCCATTGGGGAATTGGTATTTTATACCTTTCAAATACATGGTTTATTGATGAGATACCGCTCATGATTACGAAACTGTAACTCAGGATGGAATGTGTAGACATATAGATATGTCAAACCATGGAATGGGTATACCAAATGTGATGAGAAATGTTTAAATGTTTTTTTATTTATTTCCATAGAGAACTATTTTTAATTTGATAGAATATATTTTACATGTTTTAAAGTCATTTTTATAAATGTACTAACATGTTTTCAAGTTTTGGAATGAGTTGGGAAGTCATTGGTGGAAAACAAATGAGATTATAATGACCCCATTCTTAGGAAAAAATTTACCAATATTAATTTCATCAATCCGGAAATGGCTAAGATGAATGAATCAGAGTTCATTATGGATTAATATTGATACCATGGGGATTTCATTTCATATTGGAGATGGGAAAATGATTGGAGTTTTTTTTGGATTTTATTGATGTCATTATGTATATTTGTCTTTTTATTACACTGGTTATGTTACATGGTTTTTTATATACTCTGATATGGTTGATGGATTAGTTAGTGTCTAAATTTTATTTTTTACTCATGCATCAAATAATGGTTTTTCTAGTCACTATTAGGAGGTGTAGATGTTTATATTTTAAATGAAAAATCATCACCCAAATTCTATTGATGCCCTCAAATAGAAAAAATGTGGTATTAAAGAATAAATAATCATGTGAAGTAACTATATATCACAATGTTTGATCCTTTATATAACCATGTTTTAAGATCAATCTATCTTACTAATTATTTATTAATTATATAATTAGCTCACATTTCTAGTCAAGACTCGCTTGTAATGACCCTATATCTAGTAACCAGGAGCTCATGATTACTTTATTACAATAGAAAAGACACAAATAGTTATATAACAAAGAAAAAATTAGTCAAATATTTTTGGAGAAAAAATTCTGTATATAATAAAAATTTTAAATTGGGAAAATAAATAAACCTAATAAATAAGAAAAATGTTATTTTAAACCATTAAACTCATTCACTGATTTCTTATTTAATCATCGGTAAAAGAAACAATATAATGGTTAGATCAAATGGTTAGTAAGGTTTACAAAAAATTGAAGATATATTTTTAGAGATTTATATAAGTAGGTATAACACATAATTACATTTCCAAATAATTAATCATATATATAACAATAAATTTAATTGATGCATTAATATTCCCTATCATCAAATATCTGTATTAAGTAATTGAAATTGATTTATCAATATTTCACAACAAAATAAATGAAATTCCAAGTAAAAAAACACAGTTAATATTTTATATTATTTAGGAAATAATCATATCCATTATACAATAGTATTGATTTTTATTATATAATTACTGTCAACTAAAAAATGATTATATGGATGTCATTCTTTTCTGATCATTTTAAATATCACAATAGAGTGTGAAACTGTACAATAATTACTTTTCCACTTTCGTAACATTAATGTTGTAAAAAATGAAGAATAAAAAGAAAAAACTTTATTTATTAATAATATATAGGTATTCATGTTAAATATATCAAATTTTTAGTATATATAAAATTAAACATTGAATAGGCACATATTAACAAAAATATGTGTCAATGAAATTGAAATTGAGATGAAATCCATTACCTCAAACATTCCATTATTGGAACATTATTTACACTCACGTGTAATGTTTAATTAATTTTATGAAATTATAAAAAATCAATTTTTATATTTATAACTTAATATATTATTCTCTTATAGGATTTTACCCAATGTTTGTTAACAATATTTCTTTATTTTCATATATTGTGTGTTAATTTCTCAGTTTTCTCATGTCTGTATTGTCACAAATATTCTAGTTATTGTATATATAATAAAGATAACTAACCTAATGAATGAAAATAATGTTATAAATATGAGAATTAATTATTATATACTTAATTTTAAACATTATTAAATATTGGGAAGGGAAAATTAATCGCATCACTTTGAGGAGAGGATTGGTCATATATATGGACAAGTGATGAAATCTTTCCCTTAATGAGTGAAAGATTATATATTTTAATGATTTATTAATTTTCAATAATTAATATAATTTTTATATTTAACTCATATATTATTTATATTTATCTTTATTACCTTCCATGTAAAGTAAAAGGGAAAAATGAATCGCACCACTTAGTAAGGATTTTTCCACCATACAGGTGAGTGACATTATTATATCTGAAAAAATTATGGAATATAATATGGTATAAGTGATATTATAATTGTATAAGAAAAAAAATATAATATATATATATATATATAAATTAAATCCAACCATGAGTGGTGTGGATGGAGAACGAGTTTCATCAGTTCATGAGGTTATATCCTTTCATTCACATGGTTGACTGATTGGTTTTGAATTTGATGGAATAAAGTATATATATATATATTTATATATATCTATGTGTGTGTGTGTTATTACATTAAAAAATAATATCTCAATATATTTAATACAATGGTGATATTATATGAACATTGTTGAAAAAAAATTAATGGTTGTGAAAGGAAACAGAGTAAAAAATTACAATTTAAGAATGTTTCATCTTCATCGGATGACCACTACAAGTTCAAACCAAATGTCATCTGAGGATATACATATGATAAAAGATGGACCTGTAGGATTTTTATTTGGGATTAATAATGTTATTTTTATATTATTTGATGAAAATAATAAATTTTTAAATTTTAATTATGGAGGAAAGTGGGTGTTATTTTTCATGTTTGGGAGAGGAGACACATGTAGTTTTTAAAATGACTCAATTAAACCCACATTAATATCATTGAAAAATAATCCAAAAGGATTAATTTTCAATAATTACCTGTTATATGGCTTAAATATGTCCATTAAATGGTTATTTTACATTATTTAATTCAACATATTCCTTTGAACATTATGATTAACCACCTTGTAAATTAGTTTTTTACTTAATCACATTAATTCATTTATAAATTTTTTAAAATTCATATGTTGAACAGTTTAAATTATTTAAAATTTTATAATTCCACATATAGATTCCAATTTTGTAAATTCAATCCAATTATCAATTATAATTCAATTACAAATTGGATTAGTATACATGTTGAAAAGAAGGATTCCAAAAGGAAGATTCTCACAAGTTTTGGTGTTTTTAATATAACAATTCAAAATAAAATTTATGAAAATGACATAAAATTTATATATTATAATATTAATTATTAAATTTAACCTTAAGACATATTTAAAATAAAATGTTACTTTTTACTTTTTTATATGAAAATACAGTTTTGAATATGAATCAATATTTTTTCACTTTTCATAGAAAAATGAAACATTCCAGAAAAAGACCAAAAAATCACCCTACTATAATTAAGATGTTCTTTTGTTGAATAATGAATTAGATTTTATCAAATACATTTTATATGTTTCAATAAAATTATTCTATTAGATGGGTGGAGGAAGCATCAAAACATTTATTTTTTTAAAAAAATAGTGTATCATAAAATATTAATTATATTTTCAAATTATTCTTATTTTAATTTCAAAAAAAACTTTTAACCAATAAAATTACATAAACTATTTAAATTTAATATTTTATATTATCCTCTTTTTACCCACAAATTTTATTACTACACTATAATGTTCATGTATTAATAATATTGTAATTGAGTATTTTAAATTAAACCCATTTTTGTATGCATCACATGTTATCGAAAAATTAAATTTAATATAAACTAAATAAATCATAATGTATATATTTTTTGCAATTATATCTCATAAAAACATTTCCCTCAGAATTTTTGGATATTACCTTCCAAATAAAAGGTGTATCTTCTTATTCATAACATTATTTGGTACCCGTATTGATTATGCCATTTATTTATTTTTTAAAAGTGCCTTTTACAATAGAGTAATCGGATTATTATATAATTTATATATACTATCAAGAATGTGGATTGTTTAATAAAATTAATATAGATATTTGACCAATTATAATTCATCAAAGGTGATTACATGTGTTTTTTATGGAAATTTCTTCCTTAACAATGATACATAGAACTCATCATGTACTTTTGAGAGACTTTTTTGTAATTTTGAAATGACATAGAACAAATACAAATCATTTAAGGATTTAAATTGATCTAATGTTCCTTGGGAGTAGTGATCCTTTTTTATAGACATATATAGAACCCTTCCATATATATACTCACAGTAAATCTAGTTCTCTAACATGGAATTACAAAACCTTACTCCAATTGTTGGAATAATGTGTTTTACTAATTTGAGATGATTTAAAATGATTTTGAATAGATTTTCCTACTAATTTTGGAACTTAATGAAATAATAGGCCTAAAGTCCTCCATTAACCGACATCATATCAAACATTTGGAGTGTGAAATCTCCTTCCATATAATGAAATTAATAGTTCCATTTAAATATTTGAATTGAAACTATTTTTATAATAAAGCTCAGCCAACGAAATATTTTGATCCCACATACCTTGAATGTACAATGAGAATGAGTTAAAAATGTCATCCACTGATTGAATGGTCCTATTTAGAATCTATTAAATTTTTATATGGTTAGAAATTATCAATTTAATCTTATTATAATGGGCCTTATTAATAATATTCTACAACTTTGATGTAAAATTGGGAGAAAAATTAGAAAAAATAGAAAGAGGATAAACATAAAGTCTTTTAATTTAATTAATATTTATTCATATAAAGAAATAAAGAGGTAAATATTTTTGTATGTTGAATAAATGTGATGATTTTTTTGAAGATTATAAATCAAAAAAAATTAATAATTCATCCTATAAACCTTTGGGATTCTAATGACTAAGCCAAATGTAATTGAATCCATTTTTCACACATGAATTTAAAGAGGTTGTATGAATCCACTAATATATTATCTCTAAATATTTCACTTTTTAATCATCGTGAATCTTGATACATTTTCCGCAATTTCAAACATCATTTTATTTCAACAAATATTTTCCATCGTATCCTTGTACATTATGGTGATACCAAGGTATATTTAGAAATATGAGCTCTCATATACATCCAATAAGTTCCTTTTATCCAATTGATGGAAAAGAACACCTCTTTCCCAATTTTAGAAAAACATTTTCACAAATGATGTCTGCTAATTTACCATCAATGACAACATCAATATTATTCAAAAAGTATAATCCTCATATTAAGAGAATTTTAACTTCTATAATAAAGATTAATTTACACTATATTGTGATGGTTGTGATATCTCTTATTCCATAATAATTTCTATATCCATCATTATTAGATCAATGAAAAAATGATACCTATATATCCACATTTGGGTCATACATCTATGATCATTACTTCTCAATGTATCAGATTCATTATTTTAATTCCATAGTCGGTAGTGTATAGAGAAATCATAATACATGAGTATGTCAAGCTTTCTATCACATTGAGATCTATCTGTGAAATGGTATAGTTTTGGATTTTAGACTATATGAATATAACATAGCTTTCACCTTATAGATAATAACTCTATATATTTAATGTAATTATTACAGATTCAAACTCAAAATCATATTTTGGATAGTTCTATTAAAGTTTCCTCAATTTCATTGATACATAACGAATAACTTAATAATTATTCATTACAAAATTAAAATTTAATTTCTTATATGAGTCACTATATTTCCCAAATACATCATTTCAATATGTTATATTAATAATATGATCATTCACCAATATTCTACTACATTCATCAAAATATTCTTCAATTTCACTTTTCGAAAAAAAATAAACACATTACATTCCATAATCGTTAAAAGGTTATCCAATTTGGAGAATTATGGAAAATAATAACAAGTAGTAACATACCAAACAAATGAAACAACACAAATTGGTTATCATAATTGTTTTATGTCATTCTCTAACATTATTTTTCATTAGATGATCAAATTTGATTGTATCCTTATAAAAAATATGCAAAATAAAAGAAACAACATCAATATAGAGATCACACTATCTAAATTTACTATATAATACTTTCCACCAAAGAGTTTTAATAATGATCCACAATTAATTATCAATATTCTGGTATATTTCAGAATAAAATGATATATAATCAATGATTACCACACAAAAACCAATATGTTATGTCATGAATACTCTATATGTTAGTTATATAAAATTTTATGGTGCATTAGCCAATACAAATGGAGTTACTATAAACTCCAAATATCAACACATCATTTCGAAATATATCTTCGTTACTGTATCCTTATTTAATGGTAATTGATGATGACCAGAATGAAGGTCAATCATATAAACAATATAGGAATCCATGAATAATACAAAATAAATCATTAATGAATGGAAATGACAAATTTTCATTAATGTAATATCATTTTATTCACTAAAATCAATACACAACCACATGGATATATATATATATATCTTCCAAATTAAGGGAATATGATCCCCATGGTGAATCACAAGTAAGAATAGATCCCTTATCACAAAACTCCAATAGTTATTTCTTCAACTTCATTAGTTCATGTATGTCTAATATATATGGAGTCTTTGATATAGGTGTAATATCATAGATTAAATCAATATAAAAATCAATATTACACTTTGGTGGATGTCCAGATAATTCCCTAGGTAATAAATAAATGTATTTTGAGTATGATGAGTACATCCTCAATTCAATGACTACTTTCTCCTTATGGTGAATTTTTTCTCTGTTTTTCCAAGAATAACATTCTATGATTCTATGAGAGGTGTAACTATTTATGTATTTTATGAATATTTCCCTTCTTTAAAGATAAGGAATTTTACACCTTCATCACAAAACATAATTTGTTTTCTTATGAAAATAATGTTTTAAATAATATTACGTAATAAATAACATAAATGGATTATATTGATGTCAAAAATCAGCATGATAATATAGTTCATAAGCATGGCCTTTTCCCCATAGCCTTTTCTAAGAAAGAATCCCATGATGCTTTGGGGACTGATGTTTCTAGTACACCATCCCCATATATTTGAAACCCAAGATAGTATATTTTGTATTAATTAACTTTTAATTCTATATTTTGATGAACCTTATCTCCACACTTATAATAAATGAAAAAGTTATTCAAGTGTTTCCCATGAGTATTCTACCCACAATTCTCACAACATTGAAATTGTTTTATTCTGTTATTATTCATTAACAATATTCCTTTTTCATGGTTATCATTATAACAATTATTTTAAAGATATTCCTTAAATATATAGGATTTTGATAATTCGTTATATATTATGATAGTTCATAATACTGTTTCATTATATGAGAAAAAATATTGAGAGACTAGTGCTATTCAGACTCACAGAAAAATCCCATCAAGAAATTTTCTATATTACACCCAATAATAATAGATTAATTAAAATTATTGATCATCATACCCATAGATATAATGAATTAAAATTTTATCAATATATTTCTTATCAGACCCCACTACCGTTAATATCTTCCCACAAGACATAATCCATTACTTAGCTACTAGTGGTTTAGTAGTCCCACAAAATGAACTTGGATTCTATCACACGAAGTGATTCAATATAATAGAACAATGAAATGTAACCATTTGATTATATATCAACTAATTTTTATTCATGATTACATTATTATTCTTCCATAATATATCCATGATCTGATTAGTTCTAATGCTTGATGTATTGTCCTTTTTATCATGGAAATCTTCACATTAGTCATGTGTATTGATACAATTCATCCATACTTATGTCATTTAAAAGAATGCAGTATAATTAATTTTATTGTAAAATTAATAATTATAAATCATAATGTATAATTATACTTGTAATGTAAAACATGACATATATTAAAATAATTATTCATTTTTAATATCATATTAAAATGCTTTTTTGGTGATATATTAGTATTCAAGTCATTAATAATTGATTGTAATGAAATGTGAATTGTTTTCTAATTATCCCCAACCAGTGACAAAAAAAGTGCATAGTAAGGAATATTTTCATGCAGCATGTGATTATCGAGTCAATCCCAATGGACGTTTTCCAAAGATATTACCACTTGGTACATCTGTGCAAGAACCATATCTAATTGTTGTATCCATGTAGGGATTTATTACTAAAAAACACATTATCCCTTAAATAACAAATCATTTGGAAGTTCTTGTATACTTATCCAAAAAATATATCATAAGCTTATTATCCATAGTCAATGTTTTCTTTAATATTATTCACAAGGATTATACTATAATTTCTATGATTCCAACATTAATGACCCAAATAATATAAAAATAGAGATGATGCCTAATTAAGAAAATATTAATAAATTCAAAGGGTCAAATCCAGTTTGAAAAATCAGAATAGTGGATTTGAGTAACCATATTCAAACATTATAATTAAATTAAATTTGTAATAAAAATATAATATATATAAAACAAAAAAATGATCCTCATTCTTAAAACTGATTAATTATTTATTCCTCATATATTGTGGAGAGGAAAAAAATAATGGTGGTATTGAATTATCAATATGGGTTAAATAAAGTGAAATCAATCATTAATAATAAAAAATATTCACTTTATAATGTTAAATAACTGGAAACACATTCTATTTTATTAATAACTTCAGAAAGAATTATGTCATAATCAATATTTCAAGGTAACTAACTGAACACAATTGATATTTAATCAATAGACCATGAATTAAATTCAAACAGTGATAATATTATTGTGAAATTTTCATGAAATATAATAATAACTAAATTCCAATGAAGCAAATAATTATTAATTAGACATCATGATCTCTGAAATCCTGATACATCTACGGTAGATACTATTCAAATGAAAGATTAAAAATACAGGTAGAAACACATCTAATTTGGCCTATTATTTTGTCTCATGAGACATGTCAATTCATAGAGGGTCTATCTAAAATGGGTCCCCAATTATTATTTCATGTCCATGTAATTCCATAAAATAAATTATTTGATTTAATTTATTAATCAATATTCAATATCAATAAATATCTATATTGATTAATGGATACATATTTATCAATATTTCCCCTATTAATGGAATAAATTTCAACGTCAATATGTTATTTGAAAATGTTATAAAACTTATGAAATAATGATATCCATCCAAAAATAATATGTATATAAAAAAATGTAGTGTTTAATTAAAAATGATCTCATGTAAGTGATTGTATCAAGAGAAAGTAAACAATCACAAAAGAAAATGAGACTGTAAAACAATTATTTTATATCTTTTGATCCCTTTCAATTTTAACCCCTTAGAGATAAAAAAGAAATAAGAAAATAATAACCATTAGTAAATATCTATTAATTATTAATATATAGAGTTGAATAGTATATATCAGATTAAAAGTTTTTTGTCTCATATTATGAAATATGTATGATTGAAGTGGAAGTTGAGATATAATCACTTACCAGAAGTATTTTATTTCTTAAAAATGATATAAAATAATATATAATGATCTTAATCATGATATTATTTTACTCCAAAACTATAAAAATAATAATAATATAATCTATGATCCTGTTATATCATTTTTACCAACTATTTGTCAATAATATTTCTACATTTCCCATATATAATTTGTTAATTTCTTTATTTTATTATGAATTTTTTCATGAATGTTCTTATTATTGTAATAAGATAGAAATACATCATCAATAGGGTCAAAATATGTTTATAAATATACAATTTAATATATAGATACATAATTATATCTTTTTTGAAATGTTTTTCAAGGAATATACATCGCACCACTTTGTGGAGATGGTAGGTCATACATATGCATGAGTAAGGATATAATTCACTTAATTAGAGAATGGGTAAGAAACTGTATAGTATATAAATTCCATAAAATATTTATAATAATAAATCTATAACATGAATTCGTTAATATTTTCCTTACTACATTCTATATATAGCATAAGTGAAAAAAAAATCACATTGGTCTGTGGGATGGTAATCTGACGTACACATTAGTGGTGTTATCTTAGTTTTGACTATATAGAATGTAAAATTTTATATGTGATATTATAATTATATAAGATAAATAATATCATGAAGGTTATATATATACATTAAACCCTATATAATATCTGACCATTGTAGATGCTAACAGAAAAGGTATTCCATCGGTTCGTAGCATAGTAGCCAGTTATACACACTATAAACATTTTAGTTTCCCATTTGATATAAATAGTGATGGATATAGGTTCTTACATTAATATAATATAATATAATTATATGATAGATATGATTTTTATTAATCATCATGACTTTAAAAAATATAAAATCATTTCATGTATTAATAAAATAGAAAAAAAAATCAGAACGTTGCCACTTCATCGGATGACCCCTTTAGGTTTCCACCAAAATCCTCTCTAGGATGGATATATGACCACACTATGGGACTTATGATTTTTCATGGAATTGAGGGTGTTAATTGGGTTTTATTGGTTGAAAAAACGGTTTTGGATGTGTTAATAGGGGAGGTTTCGGTGAGGCATTTTATATGTGGGCTAGAGGACATACATTGCGTTTTTAAAAGAATAAATTAAATAAACATATTTATAATTAAAAATTATTAAAAAATCCATTTTCAAAAATTATACGTGATAATGTACAAATATGGCCACAAATTTATTTTCGGATATGTTTTATGCTAATTTCAACCCTTATTAGTTTAATTTATCCCCATTGTAAATAAGTTTTTTTTTCTTGACCATAATAATAATTTTTTTCTTATATTACTATTAATAATGGTAAAAATTTTACGATATCATCATTAGCCACTATAAATCACTATGATTCAAAATATTTAATTATTTTTTATAAATTCAATTTAATGAAGCAGAAGATACCAATTTAAATTTATAAATGTAGATGCTGCAGAACGTGGGGTTTCAATAATAAAATTAGCATATTTATATAAGGTTTAAATATCAGCATTCAATAATAAATTAATTCCAATGAACTAAATTAAACATAATATAATATAAATATACTTGTTTTATATTAAATGAAAATTAATATATGATTTTTATTTTAAATTAATTAATTGAAACATATTTTTTCCATAGAAATCTATATTTTCCTCTAATCATAAAAAATAAAATATTTCTTAAAAATACCTCACATTAATACTTTGATAAATTATATATTATAATTTCCAAATTGATGTTAATTTTATAAAAAAAATTCTTAATTATTAAAAAATTTTACTTTTCAAATCTATACAAGTAGATATGAAACCATTTTCTTTGAAAAATCGTTTTTTCAAATAAAATTTTTTTATATTGAAATGAACTTTTTTTAATAATAAAAATATAAAAAATGAAGATATAAAAACATAATACTTTCCATAATTTATATTCTAATCCTAATTATCTATAATTTAATTGATATGTAATACTTTCCATGTTTATATAATATTTTAGTTGATTATTTTCATTTATGTCCATAATTTTATGCATCACAAGTCATAGAAGGGATTCAATTTATTTAAAAGGAAATAAATTATAAATTATAAATATGGTACAACACATAGGTTTAATCCATATGGATTCAAAGAGGAAAGTGTCTCAGGAATTTATCCTTAAGAGAAGAGAAGAATTATCTATAAACCCACGGAAAATTCATAAGATCCCTATTAATTTATAATAATATATGATGAGGTAACCCAAATAAAATTGTAATTATACTCAAGTTAACATAGTTATATAAGAATATATCTCTTAAATTAACCTACAAGTTTTCAACCCTGCTATATTATTCCATAATTAATGGGGAGACAAATAGTGGGACCCATTTGGGTAGAACTCAATTGGGAAAAAATTATATATTATTAAACTAGGGAATTCATTTTAGGTAGCATTATCATTCAAAATACCATTAAAAATATTAATGGATAAATTTTATTTTAAAATTTTATTAAAATTTCCAAACAGATCATATAGTTATATTTGTAAAAGTATCACATTGAAATATTTTTTTAATAAATCTTTGGAATCTAAACTTCCCCATTTATTTAATTTAAATCAAATTTCAAATCAAACTCTATGCATGTCAATAACACATCAATAATACATTAAATGATTAGAAGAAGAATCCACATGACTAAGTCAACCTCAAAAAATAATTAAGTATACGAAACCTATTAAAGAAACATAAATAATAATAATTCATTCCTTATAATAAACCAATAAAAAATTTCAAATAACATACAAATATAAAAAATATTAAAACCAAAATAGGATAAATAAATTTCTTAATAATTTATTTGTATTATTAACAAACACCTGGCAGGCATGCCTTTCATCAATAACTAACTAATGGATCAAATAATTTCAAAAATTTATTTTCTAAATCATTATAATACATTAAAATACAAATTTTATAAGAAAATGTTTTTCTAATTCCTTAAATATATGGTTTTTAAAGAAATTTAAATGGAAATAGGCCAATAAATTTTATTGTTGTGTAAATGTAATGAATC
The DNA here is from genome assembly GCA_963277665.1 of Viscum album. Classification (NCBI taxonomy): domain Eukaryota; kingdom Viridiplantae; phylum Streptophyta; class Magnoliopsida; order Santalales; family Viscaceae; genus Viscum; species Viscum album. The sequence goes on from OY728160.1 coordinate 574,667,894, forward strand.
CATGAGTTATGGGATGAGTATATCATGATACAAAATCCATTAAATGTAACATAAAAAACTAATTTCATAAAATAAACACCATAGGGATGGTTTAATAAGTGACAATGACATGTTTATGAGAAGAAATAACATTGAAATAGGAAAAAAAAGAAATATTCTTACCCTTGGATAGTTATCATTAAATATAAATTAAATAAAAAAAATAAAGGAGGATAAGGATAAGTAATATATAGTATTTCATCTCCACTGTATTCCCTATAATTGGTGATAAATAATAATAATTATTTCAAAAATATATAAAGGTATTTTTAGAAAATTAATTTTCTTGAAAATTGGATGAGTCACATAATTTCCCACTTAATTTGGGGAATAATGAGATAAATATGTGAACCCCCTCAACCTAAAACTACAGGTAACCACATGATTTTTTCATGGTTTATCCTTACACTTTTCAATATATGAACTAGAAAATTCCTGTAGAATATTCATTCTCATATTTACAAATAAGATCAAATTGTTTTTACTAGATCATGGGTGGTATGTGCACATTAACCATTGGAATATAAAATGAACTAAAAACACATTAATATAAGAGAATTAATACAATTTATATTAAACTATTAACCCTAAAATTTTCACTAATAAGAATTCAATCAGTCTTTTCATGGTTAGTACTAAACAAGCACCTAGAAATATTCCTTGTGATGAAACATGAAACCCAATAATTTTCAACTAATACCAACTTGTAATTCAAAGTAAATATAAATAATTAATTAATAATTTAAAATAATAGGGAAATAAAAATTAATATTGTGAAAAATATTTCCACATAAAATTTCACTTTGATTTGTTACACACCATATAAATTATCCAAACAACATTCTTGATATAATTAACATATCGTAATATCTGATTTAACATTCAAACCATATTCCAGTTCTTCCCTATAACAAATCTATGAATATCATCACATCCACTAATATAAATATATAGGGAGTGAGAATAAATTTAATTATCAAACCATTGTTGACCCTATATATATAAACTATGATTTTATTTAAAACAGTTTATTATGACACAAGTTACTATAATTTATCATAGTACTTTAAAAAATTATAGAGTTCATGTAAGAAAATTAACCATAACTAGTAATGAAGATCATTGAACATGAACTATAAATATACAATATATACTTTAAAATATCTAAATGGGGAAATAAATATAATTAAATAATACAAATATATTATCATGTTTTTTTATGTCATTGTCTTCAATATTTATAACAATAATCAATAACACAATGAAAAGAAAAACATTATAACAATGGATGATATTATGAATGGACTAATTAACATATATTATTGTATAGATTTATTTAGTCAATTATGATATTATTACTCACATTATAATATAATATGAATTACTAAATGATCTTTATATTAATTATATTACTAATACAATATCATTTTCATTATGCTATATAAAAAAGGAACACTTATACAACATTCATTATTCCCATTTATTTTATAATATATATTTATTAGGGAAATTTTATATAGCTATAATGACATAATAAGAAATACCATAATAATTTTGGACATTTGGGGACTGTATGACCACGACCTTGGACCTTTGAAGTTTTATCAAATCAATTTTGAATCACTAAACAAAACAAGCTCAAAACAACCTATGGATGAAAAATTAATTCATTAAATGAGAAATTAATGCTAATAAATTAATTTAAAAGAACTATAATGATAAAATAAAAATAAAAGTGGTCCAAATAAAGTTAATTATTAAAATAAATATGTTATAAAAAATTTTATAGAAAATAAGTAGTTATCTAGGCCTCATAGAAATGGAATATATTCCAAGTCATCAATTTATAAATATATTATTTCTCTATTTTCTATCATCTCTTTTATCTATGGTGTGATATTAAATGAAAGTATACCATTATAGTGTTCCTATATTTTTTTCATTACTATATTAGTACCCCTCTAATTTATATAAAGGGTCTCTCTAACTACTTTTTATATTCATATGATTGTGTTTTCCATCACTAATTATCATTCCCAATATTAATTATTTTGTTTTCATCCATGTAAATATTCATTATCTTATGGAAGTAGTTTTATATATTCATATACATGTATATTGACATTAAATTATACAATTTATTCAATATTGTATAAAAATTATATATTTTGTAACTCAGTTTTAGAGAAATTTAGCTTGAATGTTATACTATTAATTTTACAAGAAAATGTTAGATATTTGAATTTCCATTAATTAAATTTATAATATTATTTAAATTGTAATTTCACATATAAAATGGGTTCCTTATAAAACATTATTTATATTACCACGTGTCCTTTTATTATTTCTAATTTATTAATGTACTACATATATATATATATACTGAAATGTAATGAATTAAATTATATATCTCATTTATGTAACAATGGTTCTTTCTATACAATGTATTATAAATATTTTGTGTATTTATATACATTGTTGTATTTTGTACTGGTTGAGGTCAAGAAAATATAGATATATTTTAACACATTATACATTCCACCAAAATGAGATTATTTTTTCCCATCAATGACATTATTTTTATTATTTTTCAACCATCCATGGATAAACTATCCTTATAATAAGTTTTAAAGGAATAGTATTATGATTTATTAATTATTTATTTATTATGTTTTTATTATTTCATTTTTGAATGAAATATAAGATACCCCTTACTGATCATACGATATCACCCCATTTTATTTTTTCCCATTTCCAAATTAAAACATGAATATTTCAATGAATGGGTTTTGGATTAGAAAATGATCAATAATAATATTACACATATTTTAATTTCATTTATCATGTATTGATTTAATGAGGTATGTATAATGTCTTTTAATAAATATAAACTTTATATTATATGTAATATTATATATGTGTATAATGTTATCTAATATAAAACACCCTGATCTCGGTTATAAGAAATAGGGTTGAACAAGTCTTTATTAATTTAGTTTTTTTATGATTATAAAATATATATATAATAAAACAACTTTATATTACCACATTATGAAAAAACCCAACATTAAGTAATACATATTTGTTTGTAAAAATTCCTCCAATGTATCATTGAAGAATTTTTGAGGTGATTGTGTTTGTTGACAAAGAAGACCTCAATGTTGTGTTTGTTAAAAATAAGTACAATATGTATAAATTTGTTGACAAATGGGGTTTACATAGTGATTTTTTTAGTTCAAGAGATATTGTTGTCTATCCACGTTTGACATAAGAACCTCGACAATGGAAAACAATCTGTTGCATGAAAAATAATGTGGTGTGCGAAAAAATGGCGTGGTGTGTGAAATATTGGAAAGGTGTACAAAATGTTGGCGTGGAGCACAAAATAGAGGAATGGAGTTTCTCATGCAAGAGGTGTTTCGAGATTAGATGCTCAAAAATTGGAAAAGGCATGAGGTGTGTGAAAAATTGGAGCACCGAGGGAAATATGGTGTTGTGCGAAAGATGTATTATTAGTTCTCAATGAGGATTACGTGTGGGAGGAGGGTTTTTTTCATTGCGGTCGATTTTTTCTATAAATATAAAGTGAACCCCCTCATTCTGTGTAGCTCAAGACATAGAGATTAACTGATCTCTGGTGCATTAAATTTGAATACACGAGATAGTTATGCACAAACGTAATGTTTGAACGTAAATTCAGGGGTTTGCACGTAATGCTCTGGCGGCATGTAAAAGAGGTGTTCTATGTAAAGAAAAATTTGTGCGTAAACAAAGGTCGTTGAATGTAAAAGATGGCTGATGTGCATAAAAGTGGTGTTTTCACGTAAATTGAAGGTTGTGAATAAAAGAAGGTTGATGCTTGTAAAATAATTGATTGAATGTAATATAGGTGTTTTGTGAAAAGATAATTTCTTGAAAAAGTAGAGAATTATTCGCAAGGTAGTGTAGAGGCTGCATGTAAAATTTTGGTTTCCCCGGTACACCTGGTGCAAAGAGAGATTCATTTCTGGGAGAATGTTGGACATTAACAGAGCATCTATCAACTGTTAAAGATTTATATTTCGTTAGAGATAAGGAAGAGACCTATAGGTCTACACACTATGAGTGGATCTTCTAAAGAAGTAGGGACCTCACTTCTTTTGAGAGAGTAGTGAGTTCTCAAATTGTGAGTGGTTGTAAACTAAGAGGTACATCGAGTCTGCTTCGAAATTCTAAACAATAGTGTGCTTATAGTGGAATTGGTACATCGACACACTATCAGTGTATTCTCCTTGGAAATAACCTAGTGAGGGTGAACCAAGTAAAATTCGATGTGTCATGTGCATGCTTTAAGGTCTATTCATACTGTTCAAATTGGAAGGAGAGAGAAGAGGGTTTTGTCTCATAGAAAAACAAGATCAGAAGGGTCAGTTTTTTTAATCTTTCATTTCCTGATTCATCCCCCCCCTCCTCTCAGAAAATCTATACTAGTGGACCTAACAATATTTATACTAATGGATAGAATTGTGTGAATACAATTCTATTAAATGTGTTTTAATTATAAATTATGATTTATTATTAGTAATGTTATTAATGTTATAATTAGTGTACACCATTGAATGGACTATGGAACATAATGGTTGTAATATAAAAACATGTCAACACATATAATGAATTATTATACTTCATTCTAAAATAATCCATTGATTATGGTGTTAAATCTGAATGAAATATCACTAATTTTGGGTTGTAGACTTATGTTATGATGAATAATCATTTATTTAATGTACAACCAAATTCCCATCTAGAAGGAGTCATAAAATTGGATCATTTGAAGAAAACTCAACTAAAATAATTTACTAGATATACTAATACATTATTGGTAGAGAAATATATAATATCATTAGACAAGGTATTCCATGCTTTGGGATTCTGTAAAAAGGGACGTTTATTGTAGATATATTTCATCTAATGGGAGACGTTTTTTAAGGTTTCACATAGATTTTAAACACTAAGAAGTTATAATAGATGGAAGGAGTGAAGTTGAAATATATAATTATATGTTCCATAAAATAATCTCTTTTTGGAAAAATATTTTAGGGAAATAAAATTCATGTGTTTTGGAAAAAAGAAAGAGGAAACTATTACAGAGTGTGAGGATAAATTATCTTGGTTGGAAAAAATGTTTTTGTAATCTTCACACGTTATAAAAAAATATTAAAAATTAATTTTATTCTCTAATTTTAATACTTTGACTAGAATTTATTTCTTTGTAATATTACTCATAAATTTAAAAAATGAAACGTTCATTTAATATTGGGAAAATAATTATATGAAATATATTTTTAAATGAATACAATGTCACATTAGAAAACATTAGATTCATTTTGAAGAATCATTGGAATAGGAGATTAAGGGAAGTGTATAATTTCAATTTTATAAGTATTATAAGATGGAACACCCCAACAAATTTCATAAATGGATTTGTATTTTCATTAAATGCTTATATTGTGGTCATTGAGCTCATGGGTGACATGAAATGAAGGGATTTTCCGATGATTAATGGTTCATTTTTGTAGGAATAAAGTCTATTATTATTAATTCTGAATGTATCATGTGAATATTGAAAAAAATATGCCTATGGATCAAGCTCAGAATTGTGAAATTACTGTTTAAAATTAAAAGGTTTAAAATGATTTAATGAATGATAATTTAATCATAAAATTAAATTTAAATAGTTTATTACTTAGTTCAATATATGCAGAATCTTTTAAATATTATAATTTTCCCATGACCCTCAAATCATCCCCTAATAAATTAAATAATATGTTTTCAGTTAAAACATTTAAGTGATGTTTTATTTAGAATAATATTATTGTTTTGTTTTTAGTGGAATTTATGGATATTCTATAATAGAAAACCTTTTTTCCATCACAATGCGTTCCATTAACAATATAATTTGGAATGAATGGATATCATATTATAATGTAACAATGTATTATAAGAGAAATATATTTATATTTTTATACGATGATGTATTTTTTTGAAGCAGAGATTTCATCTCCTAATACTGTTTAGGAACCACCATTAACAGATTATATAAATGAAATTCTTAGAGATGAAGCAGATAAAATTAAAAATATTAAAGGTATAGAATATTTAAAACAATTTGACACATTTCATAGTCAGGGATAACACATGTATATGTTAACCCATGTGTAGTGCATCCCTCTTTAACTTATTGCCATAGACATCTGATATATTCTTCCGACTTGGATAATCCAAGTATATTCCATCCAATTTTTGAAAAATCCTTCTTGAGAGATATACCAAACATATCAAACCTACATGATCAACCAAATAATTCATATATAGTACATAAAATTTAGGAAACCTATGGAAATAAAATCATAATTTCATATTTACAAGTCTAAGAATCATCAGAATCAATATTCAGGAAACACAAGAATGGTTAAAAGTCTGCACACACATCATGTGATCTTGAATTGTAAATATGTTTTTAACGGATATATATTCTTTCCAAACAATTATCCAACAACCCATATAATAAATTTTCTAAAGGAAAGGGATTCCTATCCCAAGATCATTAATAAATTACTCAAGGATTTATTGAGGAAATGTCAATTGAATGACATCAGTTTGTTCATAATCTTAAACCTATCAATAATGATTCTGAGAACCAATTCTAGATATTTTATTTCTAAAAGAAATAAAAACATATCATTTTCTAAAATAATATATATCCCCTATAATTTATTAATATCCATTTAATCTATATTAATTTATAATTGTTTTCATTATAAAAATGTCAATTATAAATTGACATGATCTAGTTTTTTATATTAATAGAATAAATTAGGATAATGATTATAATATTTAATTATCCTTTATTAATTATTTCTAGATTCTTATTATTTAATAACATAATAAATTTTTATGAAATTATTAAAAAAAAAATTACCAAATTTTACATTCAATTGAATAATTAATAGTATACATAGAAAAATATCACCTTTAGAAGAGTTGAACTCAATAATATAAAACAAATATAGTTTAGTTGGGCCTACTAAATTAGATAAATTCCTGGTTTAATTAAGTGGGACTTTATTAATCTTTGTTCAATGGTTTTTTGTCATCTTAAACTTTATAAAGTATCCAAAACAAATTCTATATAGATCAAATATTTGATAACAAGGCTATCTGTCTAAGAGTTAACACCATTAAGGATAAAAATAAATTTCTCATCATAATTATAAATTTACATGATTCTAAATTATGTTGAATTAATAGTCCTTTAAAATGTTATCATAAATATATAAATGTGTCTTTCAAATCAATTCCCATAATTTATGAATTTATGTATGTTGAATATATGTTAATAATTTGTTCAAGGGAAGATGTAACAAAAAATGGTTTTTAAGGAATTCTTCCCCAAAAATACACTTTGTAAGGATAACATGGTTTTACACCTATATATATCATAATTTTCATGTTTGTCTAAGAGGTATTATATATTGTTCGTGAATCTAGAAATTTACTTACGAAATTATGGTTACCCATTTTTAACATTTAAAAATATGTCCTTACCCTTATATGTTGTCTTTGATACCTTTATGCATTATTGTATATCCATTATATTGAAAATAGAAACCAATGATATAACCTTACATAACACTAATATGTCCTTAAATAGAAATTTGAAATCCCATTATACAATTACGTAACTCTATGATGTCCTTAATAATTCTCTTGTATAACAAATTCTCATTCTCATGAAGAATATTTAATGGTAGTTAGTAAATTAATCAAGATAAATAGTTTTAAAATTAAAAATATTATTAAGAGATAATTTTTAAATATATATACATATCCTTTATTTATATGTTATCTAAATTGATGAAAATGAATTATATAACATAACCATCCATGCAAGAATTATCTAGGTCTCGTGACTTTGGAAACATCGATACTTGTTAAAAAAATCAAAATTGAATTGTATTATGTCTTACTATGTTCTTCATAACAAGAACCCTTCAAACACAAATAAAAATAATAATTCCTTCGATCATTACCTGGGGAATTGAAACATAAGAAATGTTGAGCTCAGATGCTCCGTTTGAGTAGACAAGGTAGAAATAAAAATAACATTAGAACAATGGTATGATAATATGAGGAAACATTTGATATACCATTATATATATATAATAGATCTTAAAATGGATTCATGGAATAAATATTTTTACTTAATAAGACATGAATAAAAAAAGGAATCAAATATTTTTGTCCATGTGATCATAACATTAGCATAAGACAAAAAATTGTTTCATAAAAATATGCAATGAAAATATTTTCTTTTGTATTGAATGATTACTACCAAGCCTATCACAGTGGAATGGGTTTATTTTTTAAAGTTACATAGTATCTTTGGTTCACTCCCAATACAATCATAATGGATTTAGTTCACACTAAAAACCATCATAATAATAATGTTTCACTCCAATGGATATAATATTGTATAATATTCCTTACTAATCAGGGTCTAATCCCATTTACATGCTAAATTATGTCATGAAATATTCATAATTATAAAATTCATTGGAGGGAGATATTGGTCCAACATATCAAATAATAAAAATCATACATATATGTGTTGTAAGATCATAACAATTTAATTATATCATTAAAAATGAAAATTAAATGGTTTTTATAATAATTTCATCATATAATATGTAATGGAAAAGAAATGAATTTCATAAATATTTCATCATTTAATATACCTTGGAAATAAGATAGGTTTTATAATCATTCATCAATTCATCGTAGTATAACCTATAGAAGATTATTGAGTTTCATAAAACATATTGTCATAATAATCCTAAAACACATAGATAAAGGATAATTATGGGATCATTAAATCATATCCCCCAATAAAACATAATCAACATAAATTTTTTTAATCATTGATGAATATATATTCCATAAGAAGTACATTAAAACATAATTGGGGAAAATTTCATTACCACATTAAAATAAATTCTGTAAATTATATAAATTTACATAATTTTAATGAAATAATATTATTTTAAAATATTAAGGGAAACATTTAAATAGATCATTAAATCCTTTATAAATATTGATGTTAGAAAATATAGTTCATTTGGTGGATGATAAAAAATGGTCCCATTTAAATTTTTAGTAAAAATTCAAATCACACCCCTTAAAAATGAAATGATGAAATGTTTTAAATGATTATTTAATATTAGTATATGGGTAAAATTTTATTTTAAAAAAAATTCATAATTTTAAATACTTTATTATAAATAATTATTGAATCATTGATATTAAATAGTAATTATTTTTGATCGAAGAGATGAATAATGTTACTTTTTCAAAAAACAATATTTTGGGTGATTAGTTTTTTAATGTGAACAAAATGAATAGGAGAATATTTTAATCTATAAAAATCCATTGGACATTGAATTAAATTATTTTTACTTGTAAATAATAAATTTCCTAATCAGAAACATGATCTTAAACTTTCCTAATAAATAGTTGGATCATGATAAAAAACCTCTACTAGTTTGGTATCATTTCATTCATTAGTACCATGAGATAATAAATAGATTAATGATTATTATATCCCAAATGTTTCATAATAAAATCATAAAATATATTAATTTCTGTTATATAAACAATATAAAATAAACAATAGATGTATAATTCACGTGTCCCATGAATGTAAAAGTGAGTGGAAAATCCCTTACCATAACTATCGATATTATTTGTCCATTATTGGACCACATTTATAGTAAATTTTGGTTTATTCTATATCTATATCATATCCATAAACATTATATCATACAACATGTGTTTTAATTATAATTTTTAATCACATATTTATAAACAATCCATTGTTAAAATCGTTGTTTTGAGTAATCATTGCTTTTTTTCATGTATGTTTTGGTCTGATAGTTTCGGTCCCCTTATATTGATCATATTTTCATAATATCAATTATTGTAATGTTTATAGAAGTAAAATATATTTTTATCATATAGGTGTTAATATGAATCCATAAATTTTATAGAAATAAAATGAGGTACAATGTTCTGAGATACTTTAGGTCATGTGTATACATCAAAATTGTTTCCATTTTATTGATAGGCGGAATAAAACAAAAGTAAATATTAATTTTAACCTATAGAATAATTTTTATTTCATATATATAAAATATATCCATAAAGTATACCCATATCACCAACTATTTAAGAATAAAATTAAAAATGTACCACCTGGCATCATGTACGAGGTAGTCCACACGTATTCACAAGCGATGTTATCATTTTGTAATGGATAGGAAGATAATAAGATACATGTGATTCTATAATTACAAAAGTATAAATATTTAATATATATTATATATATTATTTTAAATGAAAATTATATACACTGATTATATGTGGTGTTAGAGAATGAGTTGAATCACTTCATGAGTATATAGTCTGCCATATACGTGACCAAATGATTTGATATCAATTTGATGGAAATTAAAATAGATATAGGATATTTCAGTTACATAATTTCAACTTAGTACATGGTATATTATCATGTTGTTATTTCATAATATTTTAATAATATTTTATTTATTTATAATAAGAATGAAAATAAAAAAACTCCATTAAGAATTATGCCACTTTTATGGAATACATCCTTGGGTTACAACAAAATGACTTTTATGATGGTTTCATAATACAAATATTCGCAATAGGATGTGGTGTAAATATAAGTAATATTTAAGGGTTGGTAATTGTCTAAATGAAAAAAAATTAACTATAAAGTTTTGAAGAGATTATAAGGCCTTCAAAAAGTGGGAGAGAAGACACATTTGTGATTTTTCATAATTAAAAGTTACTCAAATGTTCTAAAAATGTCACAGGGCTCCAAAGTGGATCATTATTAAACATTAAATAATATATTGTTCATATATTTCCATAAAATAGGATTTAAAATATTTTATAGGTCATTCTAACCAATATATTTGTACCTTAAAACCCATATAAACTTTTTTTAATCATATCAATGGCAATCAATTTTTCTTATTTTTACTATTCATGGTGACAAAAAAATTTATTCAACATATTATATAATATTAATTATTCTAATTAATAGTACGGACTACATTTTTATAATTTTAATTAACATAAGTGGTAGAATCTAGTTGAAAAAAATCCATATACATGATGAAAACTGTGTTTCAATGAATTGTTTTTCATAAATATGAAAAGATATTATATTAAAAAATAACATGAAACTATTTCTAATGTCCTAAATTTGATTAATATTAACATTATATTATTATTGTTACTTTTTATACCTTTTTTTTAAAAACTCATATTAATTTTAAATGATAATTTATTTTTTAATAAAAACCAATAATTTTCAATATTTATTAAAAATTAACCTTTCTAGAAAAATCATCAAAATTTACCCTATGATATTTTAGAAATGTTGATTCAAAAATTAATACTCGTATTTTAAAATAAAGTTTCCAAAATTAAACATTATAATTATTATTATAGGCTAAAAAATAAATAAAATCTTTTTTATGAGAAAAATGTGATTTCATGGAATATAAAAAATTATCTAAAACTTGGTACTTATTTAACAATATATTTTCATTAACCAAATCATTCATAATTAATTTTATAAAGGTTGATATTCTTATTCATTATAAAATATACATCATCATAGATATAATATTTATGTTCAAATAATTATATTTATAGTATAATGAGTATTTTTAAAACATAATGTTGTGTATAGTGAAAGCTACATGTTAAATTAAATTAATCTAAAAACCATATTTCATAAAATCATATTGTATCACATTATAACAAAAATAAAATATAATTTTCCTGTGAAATTTTTTCACATTGATATAATAAAATGATTAAAATTTTGCCTCATCACATCCTCAGGTTATCACATAGCTTCTTCAATTGGGTGATTCAACCCAAACACATTCACTTGTTATGTGGTCTGGTTTTATTGAACATTCATTAAATGATCCATTATCACAACATGATATTATTTATATGAAATATCATTATCCACAATAATGACATCTAATTTCATCAAATATGAAGTGGTGGGTATGTACTTCTTAATGATAAATATATAAACTCATTACGAGCCTGAGAGGTTTATTAGAATAAAAACTGATAATAAATTTTCCTTAATCAATAAAAAATATCAAATGTGAAAGTATATATAGGGATTATATTTCATGTTTTTATAAATCTCATAATCTTATCCTAGGTATAAAAACAAAGGAAACCCATCACACCATCTTAAATCACCAAATCACACAAACAATATTTGGTATAATTTATTTTTTGACTTGCGGAAACCTTGTTTAGCTATTGATTAGACATAGCATCTTATGTCATTTTATCAGCTAGAATAGGTAAAAATATATTTCATTATCTAATATCATCCCATCATTTGGGAGTTCTATAATTCATTCAAGGGAGGTATTGGTAAGGACCCATCTGAATTTTAGGTAGAAAGTTATTCTTTTATTAAAACATGAAAAGGGGTGTTATTGATCTGATCCACAATAGAATTATAATTTACAGTATCTCATTTTATCCTCTAGGATTTTTATTTTTCTATCAGATGGCTAACAAGTATGGTGATAGTACATAGTGCTAAAAGTCATGTTTGTATCATGAAATTTCAAGATACTTCACTATAAAATCTTGGTAAAATTTAAATCCTAATTAGTTATCATTTAATATAAAAATCCAATAATCTTTAACACATACATAATGTATATATTTAAATTATTATCTAGATATAATTACTTTTTGAGAGTGATCAATTGCTCTGATATAATAAGTTGATTTACTATAACCCATGTAGATTTATTTATTTTAGAATTTTTCTAGAGCCTAATGAAAAAATCAATGGTGAAGTCCTTTTATTTATGCTGGTATGGGTAATGGTTGTAACATTCCTTTATACCATTTTCTCTCATACATTACTTGATGATATTCTAATTAATGAGATAAAAACTCTAAAAAATCTATATTCATTCCATCCAATTAGAAATAATAATTCAAATATATATCTTCTTTATAGTTTCATGATGAATTGAAAATGAAGAACAATGAGATTACTCTAACTGATCCACCAATTGTTTCTTGGATGGGACACTAACACTATTGTAGAACCTTGTGATCTCATCAAAATAAAGTATAATATTTGGAATATTTCTAGTCATAGTCTTTATATCTACACAATCCTTCTGTTCTAATTTAATATTAACATGGAATGATGGTTAACCACTTATTTTAGAAAGATAATATTTTACCCACACCATCCATATGTCTATATCCATCAGTTGACAAGAAATATATCCTTTATTAACCTATTAATGTGTAATGTATCATAAAACTCTCATCACAATGTAATCTCCAAATAATTTTATTTCCAATGGTAATAATTTATTGAGAATCCAAAATCATTTATTTTCTCCAAATCTCTTCTCTAATATATATTCAACCAAATTATTGTGAATAGATACATTAAAATATTATAATCACTGATATATTAAACCTTGATCTATAAATATTATTAATCAATATCTATAATGAAAATATTACCACAGCTAGATACAAACCATGACAAGGGTAATGTTTCTAATTAACATTAAATTTTCATGAGTCATTAGTTATAACCATATCATTCTTCATGAGAACACATCCTAGTCACTTAATTGATGAATACGAATATATTACACACCGTTATCAAATACATGGTAATGTAAGACAATTTTTTCTTACTAAAACTCTATCTAATTCGCTAATACATTATTCACATTAAACTATATAAATGAACTAGACCCTTTTCAAATTTTAATTGATTAGTGGTAATGATAATCATGAGAAATTCTATACAGTAAATTGATAATGTCCAAAAAGACTATGAAATGTTAATATAACAGTCATAGTGGCAGTTTTGGGATGATGTTCAATAACTACATTATTGGACGGAACACTGATATACAGTCAATGTAGATTATATCACCCAAAAATGAATCCATTCATATCCATAATACGCACATTATAAATTTTACACATAGTTTTTTTATTTAGGTTCTTTACTGTAATTTTAAAATGATCATAATTATCTCCCTTTAACTTTGAATTGATAAGGATATTTTCTTTAAAGACCAAAAAATGATCAGTTTAAAATCTAAGGACATAATTTATTAAATCCCTAAAAATAGAAAATGGACTAATAATTCCAAATTTAATCCCATTGTATTCATAGTGTACATATTTTTTATGTAATTTGTATTGGCTATATTGTAACATACCAGATAAATAAAGAATATAACAATTTTTTATTTCTTTTATTTTTGAATTAAATATTAATTTTACTTTAAAGGTGATTTTATTTTTAATAGCATACTTAACATGCAACAATGGATTTCTCTGAAATCTTACGTTGCACACAACTATGAGTTATACCCAAAAAAATATAATATTATTATTATTTTAAATAGTAGTTAGCGTATAGTTATTGTATTGGAGGGAATGAACAGAGAAAACTAAATTATTATTACAATTGTTTTATAGTTTTCTTTTAATTTATCTAATAAATTTTGTAGGCTTAAAATAAGAATGAATCCAATTTTAACCATAAATACTATAATATTTTTAAAGGGAATTTTTACAGCCTTTTGATGTAGAGCCCCTTTTAAATCTAGTTTTTTTTAAAATTAATATGTTTTGTTTGACAAAAAAGAGTTCTTATATAAAATTGGGATATTAAAATTTATTTTGGGTATATTTTTTGTATTTTTCTAATAAAGTGCCTTTTTTAATGAATAGTGAAAATACTACAATTAATGTCAAAACTGTCTTCTCATCTGATTTATATATATGTATAGATTATATTTATAAAGTATTTTAAAGTGTAATTGTATTTTATTTTTATAATTTAATCTAATTTTTTTCAATGAAATTAATTTTACTTTGAAATTGTACATAAATGCATATATATAGTTTGGTAGTTATTATTTCATAAAAACACGCTTTTAGGTTCTAACAATGGAAATTAATTTAAATTAATTTAAGAAAATTATGTATTTTAAATTTAGACAAATGTATTCTATATTTTGAATCCTGAAGTCCAAATTTTGTAAATAGGTAACTTTTATTTTTTGACATTATGAAAAGTAACATCAATAAATATTTTATTTTCCATGGTAAAAGGGTAAATCTGGTAAATAATGGTAAAAAATAATATTATAATAATATTAAATTAACCTAACACATGTCCTAACCATATTTTATGATACATTTCTGGTCATGTTCATCCTTGGGTCTATTTTTTGACCCCATGGATTCACCTGTAAGTGATAATGACATTTTATAAAAATTAATTAAAAGTTAAGGAAAATATAACCTAGACATATATCTTTTAATAAAAAAAATTATATGGTTTTATATAATTATTATGTGATACAATAAATAGTCATTAGAAAGATAAAAATTTTCCCTACATCATGGTATTTTATTTATAATTTTTAGACAATAAGAAATTAAATTAAATTATGACATAATGGTGATGCAGTGAATGCTTCATTAATAAATTATTTAAGTAAATGAAATTAAAAATGTTTAAATAAATATAATTCGGTTATTTTGATGTCATCCATGAATTTTATGGATGATATTTACGTGTTATAATTTAATTATTGATTTTTTTAATCAATCAAGTTGCGTTGGATTTTTACAAAAGTCATTATATGAATAGTGTCAAAATTGTCAGTAATCATGTGTCAAATTATAAAATATTTTATTAAATATTATAAAATTAAAAATATATAATATTGGTCCAAATAATTATATTAAGTATAAATTTTTTTATTAACTATTTATTTGTATTTTTTCATGTTTTTGTATCTATTTTTATTCTCAAAGTGTTATATGCTTGATAAAACAGAAAGAGTAAAAAGGGGTTAAATAAAAAAGATAAGGATTAAAAAAATCTCAATCCTATTATATTATTATTTGTTGATATTATTTCAACTTATATTCATCGTATATACAAATTTAATGAGTTTTGGACCTTTTTGAAACATATAATAATTTTATAATAAAGTAATAATTTCAATCATTCTTAAAGATCCCCTCATTCCTCTTATAAAAGTCATCCATGTCTTACCCATTACACACACATCTCAAGCCCATTATCTCGTCCGAACAGTGATTCAATAAGCTCCCAACATCCCCCTATAAATCATAGATGCTTTTACCTAGAGATAAGGCAATTTAAGAAAGCCTTTTGGCTCAAATCAAAAAGATTTATACGTTTTAAGAGGTATCGTCTTCTCTAAAATTCCATTCCATTATTCTATTTCTTCACTACATATTATATTATTTTCTTTGATTAAATAAAAACACCATTATTCTAAATATACTAGTATGTTGTTATGAGGTTTATTAAATTAAAACATACACATATCTCTATCTAATTGATTTAGAACATTCTGTTTTTGTGGATGGCGAACCACTGTCTCACGAAACGGTGATTGTTCGATTTTTCCATACGACCTATCATAGTGGTAATTATGAAGAAACTGTGTTTATATATGATATAAATTATATTTATATTTCCTATATTCTTTTTTATTTTTAATTTACATGATACCATTATGTTTTCCATGGCACGTAAATATGATAATTTCATTTGAGGGTCTGCAGACTACTGCCCCCTCAAAGTGATATGACTTGTTCATGATATACATTGAATGTATAAAGGATGGAATTAATGAAATTATTTATCATATATAAAATATTATATTATAAATTAATTATAATATTCTTATGTATCTTTTAGTTTTCACTCCATTAAAAATTAAAATGAAATGAAAGTAGTATTCATGTGTACGTACGACATACAATCTCCATCAATAGTGCATTTCATTTTCTTATATATAAATGTTATGGACTATAATAAATACATATATACTAGATATAAATACATATATAATTCATATATATGATATTTAAATCTTGAACACAATTCTAGAAATAATTTACTTTTGACCATATGAACAATTTGTAATTATAACATCTTCATTTTTTATTCATGTACCGAACATCGACAAAATGACTGATATGAACATGAATAATTATATGATTTTTATAGTAAGGTAATAAGTGATATAAAAGGAAAAATAGTTTTAAAAAGGTTCTAAAGAAAATTACAAATTAACTTAAGTTTATTTTTCATGGAGATAATGAATTAACAAGACAAGCCTGACCCAATGTAAGGGAACTATTCGCCCTCTTCTTTTAGTCAATGACATCTTTTATGTTATTTCTTTTAATTTCCATTTTATTATTTTGCGATATTTTATTATATATCCTTATTAATGTAAATTTAATTTCTAAGTTATGAGGGACCGTTTTTACTCTCATCAACTCATTTTATGAATTTTTATATAATGTAGTTAGGCTGCCGATTTTTTGTAAGGGACTTCGTCTCAACCACCTTTAATTGAGGAATATGCTGATATTTTTAAAATTTAATATACTATAATATATATATTAAATACTTTAACATATTATATCATTAATCTACATATTATCATCATATAATCTATTTATTTTAATTTTATTCTTAAATTAATTTTATTCGTGTATTTTCTCAGTTACTAAGGGAATCTTTACCTAAGATATTGTGTTAAATGTTTTAAAGTATTATCTTCATAAAACATTACCATTAATTTCCAGGTTTTTGAAATTGTTTTAAGGATTTATTTATATTGAAATTATTGTTTTAAAATTTTATATGTTTCAATGTTTTATCGTAAACTTTGATTCAAAAATATCTTTATTAAATGATTTAAAAGGTTTTAAAAAGGAACATTTTTCAACGAAGCAATTTACTAAATGAAAAAAGGAATGATTATTTTTAACGTACATGATGACAAAAAACATACCTCCGCCATGAGAATTATATGATATTTAGTTTCATTAACAATCTGTAGTATTTTTTTAAATTGAAAATAAATACCATACACTCATTTTATGTATTTTGGTATTGGAAATCATTTTTTAATAAAATTATTATGCCAATATATTGAAATGATATATTGTGATTTTAATTTTGAGATGTTATCTTTCCTTTATTTTATTTTTATGTGTTATGATTATTTTATGGTTATAGGGAATTGTTTATGAATACAGGTTATTTTGTGAAAAATAAGGGCAGGTGAGCCCAATATAGCGCTCCAAGACATTGGGTAATGTAATGGAGGTTAACGTTAAAATTATTCATAAGATATTTACGGACTATACTGTGATGGGTATTGCAAATTTAACTCCCTATATAGCTATGAACTCTATAATGTAATTATTTTATGTATGCTACAAGTTACATTTATGATTTATCATTTCTATGTGTCAATCAAAAAACATATGATTTCATGATATATGTGAAAGAGCTTATGTTTTTTTATGTATTGATGGAATAATGTTTTCTTTCTTTAATTTATAACCTAATTGATATTTTTATTCTCATACCATGTTTTTTAAATTTTTTTCACTTTGTTTAAGGAAGGGTAAGTGAATGGAATAATCCAGGAATATTTGTATCAAGAAAAAAATTATGGTATTATATTAAGAGTTTTGATTTTATGAAAAAAATGGACACTTAATAGAAGTGTATTATTTTTAATATTTGGGAAGTAATGTAAAATTTATGGCCTAATTATCTAAAACTGTAAACCCTAAAATATCCTCAATGTTTAATTATTGACATAAATCAAGATTATATAAGCTGAAAGGATGGGGCCTTATATATATCCTCTTTCTTAATCCTCAATTGATGATATCAAGAATAAAGTCCAATATTAGAAAAGTATTAAAAACCACATAGCTGACCAAACAACTATTCAATATAGTATAGTTTACACATGTCTTTGGGTTTGATCTTCATCACCTACCAATAATTACTGTGGATTATCATCTATATATATTTCTTTTTAACAATCAAAATATGAGAACCCCAACGTGATGCACATGGATGAATAAAAAACATTTCAAAATTATCCTAGATTTTCCTCATCACTTATCACAATTTGATCGTGTAAATTATCTAGGATTTCATTAATATAGGTGTAGTTATATGTATTAGTTCTATTGATTACTCAAATTCATTATTTAGTGTAAGTACAGTCAAATCTTCTGGGAAAGACATTAGGAAACTCTTATAAAATTTTCATATCATCAATGTGTAGTTTCTCCTCATTTTTCTATGATTAACACCTATTTTAAATAAGATTCAAGACCAATAATATGAATTTTATTTTCATTATATATATAGTCTCAATTATTGATGATCATGGGTTGGTTTAGAATATCAATTGTGACTTCCCAAAATCATAACATTATGTGATATTTATGTAGTGTAATCCAATACATTCCTTTAATAACATAAAATTCCACCAAAGGATGTTTAATAATGTTTTTAGGAAGCACCTTCCCAAAAAAATCAACCATATATGATTCATTGATATATAATGTGATCATTCTACCATTAGGGGATTTCACTAAGAAATAAAAATATTATCATTGAAGATATAATTTAATACTCCAAGACACATTTCATAGATTAAGGTAATTCATATAACTGTGATAAAACTAGTTACATAAATATTTGATCATATTTATTAGAACACCATGTTCATTGTTATATCTTCAAACATTTAAAAAAACAAAAATGGTTGGAATTCCAATTAGGTGTCTTTGATATGAGTGATAAGTCATTCATAAGAAGTCCAAATAATGATACCTTATTTTAATATATGAAACCATAAGTTTATCCTTCTTATTTAATGGTCATAATCTATTATATTACTATAAGATAGTTCATAATGAGTTTATGAGTTTCTAACATATATCACATGGATGTGTCAAACTTGTTTTGTACCATCACCCATTTTAATGCACTATGTGATGATTGAGTAAAATCAAAATGAATCATTTTCAGAGTTATTACCCCATAGTAAAATTGTTCTTGATCCAGATAAGATTTTAGTATCTAGATAAGAATTTAATTACATTAAAACCGCTCACTCTATTATTCATAAAAATTCTAGGATATTTTTCAATATGGAGACATAAAATTGAAAATGGACATTAACATATCCCATAGGATCGTACTAATGTTTTCACATTATAGTTTCCACATGTTAACTAAACCATACTATGATATAAATTATAGTGTCCATAACTTCTCATCCATAAATATGACATATTAATATATTAATATTCATTACATAACAAAATAGTTCACACTAGATTCGTTTAGGTCTAGTGCATTTGTAAAAATCAATATGTAGAAAATTAGCTCATAATTGAACAAAATTATCTCCCACTAAGTTATTAATAACTATTAACATTATTAACAATATCAAACATAATATCATTCCTTATGACCAAATAAATGGAATCAAAATTATTGATGAGATTGTATCCCGAGTAAGGGTATTAAAGTTACATATCGATGTAACATTATCATAAAGGAATGAGAACATGAGTATAAAATTTTATAAAAGACACCATACATTTCATGGATCATAATCATGATTCGTGGAAATAATCATGAAAACACATAAGATCTGGATCATTAAGGAATCAATAAACATGATCCATAATGGATAAACATTGGCATGAGACATAGAATTGTGGAATACACATTAGTGTCAAAAATAAATTACATAGTAGTAAAGGATATTTGGATCATATATCATAATTTAATGGGTTCACACCCTAAATCAGTATATAGTCATGGTTCACACCCAAGACTATCATAGTGGGTTTGATAATAATCTCTAATCTAATGTACTATTCAAGGATCACTCTGTTGACTATTATAGTGAAAATAATCTCTTAATGAGTAGGGAACACTCCCCAATAGAATCATGTTTATCTTATGAGATATTTATCATTACCCAAGTAATTAGAGCGATATCTATGCCCAAACTATCACATAAGGTGAGTCATACACATGTGTTATACAATATCATGAAACATTTATCATATAATAACCCATGGATAGGTAATGGGGTTTTAATTATTTTATCATATAATTAAAAAAGGAAAATAAATGGGATCAAACACATTTTATTCATGGAATAACACAAAAAAAGTAATGTGTTTCATATTCAATTGAAAAACTAATCATAGTATAACCCTTGTAATAGATAAGTGTTTCCAAAAATTATTTTTATTATAATCATAAAACATATATAAAATCGATAAGTATTTTATAATTATATCATATCCCATTAATAACATAATAAACAACAATGTTTATTATGGTTGATGAATATAAATTCTATAAAATTGTTATTAAAACATTCATGAGAAAATGATCATTAAAATTTTGAAATCACTTATTTAACATAAATAAATTTATTACATATTAATGAAAAATAATTATTTTAATAAAACATGGACTATTTTAAATAAATATATAAAAAATTTAATTTTATGGATGGTAGGATATATCAATCATTTAATACATGATAAAAATTTATATACACATATTTTTTTGGGAAAAGTAAAATTTTCCTAAATCAAAAATTAAAAATAAGATTCTATTTAAACCATTTTGTAAAATAAAAACAAGGTTAATGTTTTCATTGAAATTTTATAAGTGAATATTAAAAAAATTCAGTAATTAATTTCAAGAAACATAATAATGGAAGAGAAATTATTTTTGACCAAATGTAGAAATAAACTAAAATTTTCTTTAAAACATTATATTGGACTATTTGGATTTTAAGGATCAGAAAATAAATATAAACATTTATTCAATAGAAATAACTATAGGGGAAGTAAATACATGACTTTATTTTATATCTTATGATAATATTTCCTTATTTGAATCATAATCCTAAATAATAACGATAAACAAGTGGATTATAACATTAAAATATTTCTGGATTTGTATCTTTTGAAACATAATCCCCATAAAATTATCCATATAAAATCAGTTATTATATCAAATTATATAATAAAAATAATCATAAAAATAATAATGGGTGGTATTTTTTTCCATCATGAAAAACAGATGATGTCTAAGGCCTATGTCCCATAAACGTAAAATTGTGATGATAATCCCTTACCTCATGTATTGAGTTTTAGTGTAAACATTCACAATAAATTTATAATAAATATGGTTTTATTATACATATAATCCAGAATCATACTTGTATATAGTATAACATATATTATTATCATGAATCCTTTTATGAAATTTTTAGAAAAAACTATTTTGTTAAAATCATTGTTTTGGGTAATATCTACTTACTTTTTCTTGTATAATATTGTTTTTACAGTTTTATTCCGTGTAAATTAATGAAAAATTAACCATAAATAATATTTTAATAATAAAATTAATTTAATATATATTCATTATATATTATTTTATAATAATACATAAAATGTAGAGATATAAAATGAATTAAATCATTAATAGAGATAGTAATCCATACATGTGCAAGAACATTTTTTAAATTTTCTCGATAGATGAAATGAAGCAATGATATATATTAGTTCACATTTAAAAAATAACATATAATTCGTATATATCATATATATTCATTAAATAATTTTTTATTACCATCCATTTCTAAAAATGAAAATATGTACCATAACACTTCTTGGTGGTGAAAATCAACATGTAAGCCCAAGCGATGTTATCTATTTCTAAAGGATTTGAAGATAACAAGGTAAGTGATATTTTCTAATAATAAATATTTGGTATCTAATATCTGGTATATTATTTTAATCATTCATTATATCCATTGGATAAAGGTGGTGATAAAAAAGGAATCACATTGGTTCCTGGTTCATTCTCCTCCAAAGACATGATAGACAAGTTTGTATTCTATTTAATTGAATGGTATATGTATTTTGGATTCGAAACTAGAACAATAAACACTATTTATTTGAAAATTGATATTTTTTAAATCATAATTTGTAAATATTATGTTAATTAGGTTTATGAAAAAATTTAATAGATTTTATCGGCTACAAATGATATATATTCTTTGGAAGAACTATGTAGGATAGGACCAAAAGTCGTCTTACATGGGTTTCTATAATCATATAAAGTAATATAGTATATAGGGAGAGTAGTAATGATGAAATTTGTGTTGGTATTGGGGGATCCATAAGGAAATTTAATTGTGATTAGGAGAATATATTGGGATCATTTTCTATGTTGGATAAAAGACACACTTGGATTTTTTGAAAAGAAAATTCACTACACATGTCATACACATTACAAAACGTTTCAAAACAGCCCATTCCCTTGACATAGAAGAGATAATATCAAAATATGTCCAGAAAATAGGAGTTGGAAATATTTTTTTGGTCATTTTAGCCTATATATTTCCTATTTAACTACTATGTAAACTTGTTTTTAAATTAATAAAAGTAATTAGTATTTGTTTTTTTTAATATTAAATATTGAAAAAGATTAATTTTACCTTATTAATTAATATATTATATAGAGTTTATAAATATTCAATCAATTTTTCACTTTTTAATCCATTAATTTGGATGAATTTAATATAAAATTAAGCACATTGATGCGAGGAAAACTAGTATTTTCAACTATTCATAAAAAAAAATTATTTTCAGAATATTACAAATAATTGAAATAATTGTATAATTGAGATGACATTTGAAAAACAAATATAATTTTTTGTCAGTTATCTTTTTCTAAACAAGAAATAAATAATTTTTATGTTTTTCAGATAATGATATAAACATATTGTTTTCCGGAAAATGTATTTTTTTAGCAAAGAAAGACATGACCAAAAAAACGTACAAATTCATCATTATATTTTCTTCATCTAAAAAAATAATAAATAATTTTAAAAATATGGTATTCAAAATATATATATATATATATATATTCATTTTTAATATCTATATTATGATGGGAATATTTAATTAATAATATTTATAGTACATAGTGGTTCGTTACACCTTGGTGTTGTATGTAACACAAGATAACAGGGAAATTAAATTTATCTGAAAAATAAAATACCAAAAAATATTGTGGTGATATAGATTCGTAATAATAAATCCAAACCAAGAATAACATTCATTTGTGGGAAGATAAATGATTGACATATAATGACCCACAAACTGTTGGAGAATATGAAATCAGGGTTGTACCATATACTCTAGAATATCCCTCTCAACAAACTATTGGGATAAACAAAATAAACACTAGAAAACACCACTAAATAATTATATATGGTCTCATTATTCACAAATATTTCTGAAACCTATGCATTCTACACCTAATTTTATGGTCATATATCCAATTTTTTATATTATACATGAAGTCAAATCAAAGAATCCATTTTGATTCCTTGTCTTTCATCATTACTGAAAATTAATCAATGAAAACTTGTAAATGTTGATAATATTTCCCTATTAACAAAATTTTAGAATCATAGAAAGTTATCGCCATAAAAGGGAGTCATAGAACCCATAATGTACCCAAACATCTTGAATCTAGTGTCTAGCATCAAAAATTTACCATTGGGAATGATTTATCTCAGAAAAAATGATAAAAATATAATAAAAATACTAATGATAAAAACAGAGCTAACAAAGTAATGAAATTAAAAACAAGAATACCTTCATGTGACCTTCTAGGTCACCACCCAAAAACAGGCCAACTATTATCTAAGAATTATAGTCTCATCCAAGAGAACATGAGCAAAGGGAACCTATATATGGAATGAGAAAATAGGCAGTATCATTAAAAACAATCAGTAGGGTTTCTATGATAAACCATAGAAACCAATAATCTCTCTTCCTAAAATAATCCAATTAAACATATTTGAAATAAAAATATAAAATTTGGTTTTTCACATTTTAATATAAGCAAAAAAAATCCAACACATGCTACATACAATTTCCAAAATCATTTTTCATTTTATAATCAAAACCCAAAAAAATACAAAGTGTAGCTAAAGCTGATCAGGTAAACAGTGAAAGCTAGAAATAGACTATTATGAAAGAAATTTAAGAAGCAATGAAAATAATCCATGAAACATGGTTTATCCTAAACATCCTTATAATACCCCTGGTTGTATTCTATTCGGAACAACATGTCTGTGTATGGTGAAGCTCTTATGTCTATAACCAACTAGCCACCCTAAAACTTACCAAATCCAATAGAAAATACCACTAGTCCTAACAACAAATATAGTGTGTACTAACCCATCTAATAGGGGTTGTTACACAACTATCACTCAGTCATCTAAAAGGAACCATGGACACCATGTTAGTAATATAAATTTTGTGTAAGTAGGAGGCACTCGCACACGTGGCCCGCCTTACCATATTGCCATCGCACTTGCTTTCCCCAGACAGGTACACTCCATTTGATAACCCATAAAGGGATATCTTCCTATATAGGTTACTCAAAAATATATATATACCTACATACATATATCATTTCATCATAGGTTCCAACCGGGTTGACATGCCAAATAAATCACAAAAACCCTTTGATACTTTTATTTTCAAAATATTATTGTTTTTAAATGGGCACACAAAAATAAACACCATCTCTTCAAAGGATCAACACAAGAATTATACTAAATCTAAATGTTCCATGTGGGAAATGACCATGACGTAACTATAATGTTACCCAAAACATCACACAAACACTACTTCATATTTAAAATTCCAAACACACCCTTAAATTTCAAAATTCACCCTAAATAATTTCGCAACTACCAAATGAGCCTTTATAATTTTCAAATGCACATCAAAACATATTTTAAAGGTAAACAATCATGATTTAAATAACACATTTAATGGTTTCCTTAGAAATCATTCAGGGGAAACAACTTTATTATGATCACCAAAAACCATTTAAGTCACCAAGGTTTAAATTGAAACCCATTTTTCAACTCCCTTATTCATTTTAAAACACATATTATTTTACACCAAACTCATAAGAAATTATTTGAAAACCATTTCCATAATTTCATCAATTTATTTAAAATCTAAAACCCCACCATCCACAACATTTGTAAAATTACAAAACAACCTCAACGATACCATAAAACCCCCTCAAGGTTTTTAAAAAAGACATTGTTTATGAAGCACACCTCATTACATTAGAACCACAAAACCATTTTCTTATAATTATAAAACCATTCCAAAACAATTTAACAGAAAAAAAATTAGATATAAAATTAATTGAACCAAATTTACTGATCAACAAATACCATCATAACTTCACAATGTGTGAACATTTCATTAAGAATGAATTCACAATTTAAATGAGAAAATACATTTTATAAAATAACTTGGGTTCATAAAGACATAAAAATAATTTTTGAAACAATTATTATCATTATTTCAAGGAACAGAAAAAATTTTCTTAAGAATAAAAATGGGTACTAATAAATATTTTTTCACATTGGTGCGGATAATCATGTTTATAGGAATTCACTAAAACCATTATTTTAATAACCACTAACAATTTTAAAACAACATGGAAAACCAATGAAGAGTATACTAAAGCTAAGAGTCAAATAAAATAAATACGTCAAAGAATGAAATATCAATAGAATGAATTAGAAAGGATAAACATGGATTTTCCTAACTCAAATCAAGTACAGATGAGGGAAAATATCACTACAAGGAGGAAAAATTCCCCACCGACCAGTCGATCACACTAGAAAATTAGAAAAATGCGCAAAATAAACATAATATGTTAAGGTTTAACTAAAATTAAGGAAACTCCAATTAGATTTAATATTAACCCACCATGGAAGAGAAGGTTTGTCTCTCAGAAAGGGAGATGGCCAAAACCTCAATGACGGAAGGCGAGGACGGCGGTATGGGTCTAACCATAGCGTAGGGCTTCCAAGAAAGTTAGTAGGTGTAGAAGGAGGGGGGAGAGAGGCATGGATACCTATAGGATTGAGACCAGTGGGATCCAAATAAAGGAGGCAGAGTGCGAAGGGAAGGCCCATGCCTGGGCAGTCACGCACGGAGGGATGCACATCTGAGGTGGGTCGTCTGGCCAAAGGTGTGGAGGGTAGAAGCGGCTAGGTGAGGGCTGGAGTGGCTATGGGAATAAGGCCGGGGTGGGGAGGGATGGGATTAGAAGGGTCGGGATACCGAACTAAGGGAAAGGTGGGGAGCGTGAGGGTAAGGCAGTAGTCGAATGGAGCTTGATAGTGTCTAGAGGGGAAACCAGATGAGACCGGGTGTTTGGAGGGGGCGATTGCAGGGAGGAAGCTTGCGCAGGTAGGTTAGGGTTTGATTGTTTTTTTATAATAATAATAATTATCATAGTAAAAAATTAAAAATAATAGTAATAATAATAACATTTCCAAAAATGATCTTAATAAAAATATCAATAATAAAAATTATAATAATAAAAATATCAAGAATAAAAATAACAATAAAAATATAAAAACAATAAAAATAATAATAATAAATACGATAATAATAATAATAATACCAAAATTGATAATAATAAAAATATAAATAATAAAAATGTTAATAATAACAATAATTATAATAACAATAATAACAATAAAAGTAATAATATTAAATATGTAAAAATAAAAATGATAATAGTAAAAATATAATGATTAAAAATCCAATAATAATAATAATAACATTAAAAGTAATAATAGTAAAAAATAATAATTATAATAATAATGATAGTAATAAAAAAATAATAATATAAAGAATAATGATAATGAAAATAATAATAATGACAATCATAATTTTTCGCATTTCCTTTTAATTAATATCAGTAATTAAAATGTTTCACAAAAATATTTACATATAATTTTATTTGTTTTAAATTTCAGGAAATTGCAGAACACCTAAGCTGACTACACGGCTACCACCATCTGTGTGATGATAGTGCATGGGTCCGAAACCCATTAAAATTATTAAACATGAGAAATTTTAGACCTGCGCTAAGCCGCTCATCGATGAGGTTGACAAAATCAATGAGAAAATGAAATAAAAAAAATTAAATGGTCGGGGTGTGACAATTCTATTCACCGTAGAAACTTTATTCCACCAGAAAGTCACCCAACCAAATAATAAACAAAATGATAATCACTTCCCTAATGAAACCAAAAGAAGCCACAACACATGAGAACATGAGAACATGAGAACATGAGAGGGTTCTCCCAGCAAAAATAACTCAACTAGTGCTAATATTTAACACTAAAACATTCCACCTTGAAAAAGGTGGGCCGAAGCGGGAACACTCAATCGATCCAAACTAACTTCTATAGAACGAGCAAAACCACACCACCGCTGAAACATGGAACTCTCAACCCAAACCAAAAACCCCCAACACTAGAGAAAAACATTTCTATAGAAGATATCCCAAATTGTGAACTAGATCATAACCTCAAACATCGATTCTTCCACAGGGACTCACATCACCTAATGAACACAGATAAACCAAGATTAAGCCATACATGCTCCAAACATGCTTTTAAGAAAAACACATGAATCAGAAAACCACATCCACACAAATATTACTACATGGATTATAATTGATTGAGTCTATCATAACTTCATGAAAAAAAATTAATATATAACATTGTCGTAATTTTAATAATAGAAAAACAAGATCAGAAAGGCATTAAATGTTCTACTACAAACATAGAAAACAAACCCGAACTGAGGATTCACACTCCTGACAACTCTTAACTGCATGCAAGCTTCACAAAATTTCTATGGTTGGGGATATGATGGCTACAACATCTCCTACTTCATTTTCAGGCACTGTAATTCTTTATTTACAGTGTCTTCTTCAAGAGAATCTTCCAACAATACTTTTTTAGAAGACCCAAACATCTGCAAAGATGACACCTCTTCGGAGGGATGCGACATGAAGAATTCACATTGTTGAACCAACCACACTGGTGGGACATTACTGAATGGTCTGACAAACTTGAATCTAGAATCACTACAGATGAATTTTTAGAAATAGGTCTCTCTAGAACACCCCACTCTTCAGATGGGGAACCTTCACTAGAAAATTTATAAAATGGATTTCCAAAAAATTTCACTCTAGAGACCGAATCATCTTGGAACGCATCATCCACCAGCTTCTCAAAATGATGGTCCTTAAAAGGGAGGACCCTCTCCATGATATCTGGTAGAAGACCCCTAATGAAGAGTGAAGACTTCCTCAAATCCGGTGATTCTACCTTCAGAGAAAAGGACACAAGTTCCTTGAAATTGTCAACATATGTCTTCACTGTCCATTGGCCATGTTGAATACACAGTATCTCTTCATTTTGCTTCATATTCAACTCTTCAACTATAAACCATCGGATGAAGATGGATTTAAAGATATCCCAGTTCATCCAAAATTGAATTGATGGTGAGATGAAGAACTCCCATTATTGCAGTGATAGACTATCAAATGGACCCAACACAACTCGGACTCCGACAGTTTCAGGAGTCCCTAATACCCTGAAGATTCCCTAAAACTCATCAAGAAAATTTCATTCCTTTAATGGACCCTAATCACCATGAAGGACAGGAAGTGTCATAGAAGAAACAAAAACTGGCAGGACTTTTCAAAAATCAGGGGGACCTTTCTTGGGATCATGTTCTGAACAACAAATAAAAAACACATCTAAAACTGATATCAAATCAAAGTATAATTAAATCTAACTTCTTGAGCCAAAATTACTAGCTGAAAACCCAAACAAATACAATCACAACACAAAAAATCCTTTTTTAAAATCTCCTTTTTTATTTTTTATTTTAAAATTGCCTTCTTTCAAGGCCACTATTCAAATACCAAACCCACTTTTCAAACCAAATTAATTTTAAAATATTATTTCCCCCTTTTAAAATAACTTTATAAAAACAATTTCAAGCCTTTAATTCTAAGTAATCACCCCAGTAATCCCATGAACTGTTTTACATGTATTCATATGCTTCTATCCATATGCACCAATATTCACTTCACATACATTTCCGCACTTGTGGAAATATTCATAAAGTGTACCTGAGGTTTCACCCAAACCATTTATCTATCAATTATAAGAAGACACCATATTTTTATACCAAGAGAATTCGGTTTTGAAACCCATTTCACAAATTTAAATCCATTTAAAAGAAATCATTATCATTTTAAAACCCCCTATATAATTTTCAAAAGGGAACTTACACCATCCAAAAGCAAGAAGAAATTCAAATAGCATCAAACTATTAGACTAAGGGACTAGTAGACATTTTAACCAAAAAACATGGTAGTGAGCCATGCCCCATTTAAGTGTCAAAAAATTGGAGTAACATAAACTGTGTACTCAAACTCATCATGGGTCACATCTCCATGTGAAATATTGATGTAGCATCGGATTGCCTATGTTATCTTCCCTCAATTTGAAAAAAGCAGAAAATGTTAGGGACTCAATTACCAAACAACCCCTAGAGAATTGGGGTTCAGAAGGAGAAAGTGTACATGATGCCCTTCATGTTCCTACCTCTTGTGTCCTGAGAGTCTAAATCGCCATATCTCGGACACCCGAAATAATAAAGGCCTACTTAAATACCATTTTTTCACAAACAAACCCAGGTCTACCCTGAACCGGTCACATGATCCGGTCTGCGACATGCCATGTGTGGTGTTTCTGATCACCATGGGAAGGAAAATAGTGTTAATCATAAAACATTAACTGTTAGGAACAATTTTTTCCATGAAAAAAGTTTAAATACATAAATAAAAACTAAAGATAAAAATAAATCTAATAGCATAAAGAAATTAAAACCGAACATACCTCCATGTGACCTTCAAGGTCACCACACAACCAAAGGCCAAACATGTTCAAATAATGAGAAACATTTCCAATAGAACCTGAGAAAAGGGAACCTAAAATGGGAATGAGAAAATAGGCATGTGTATTACAATTCCTCATTATGTTTTCAATGATAAACCACATAATCCTAGAATCTCACTTCCCAAATTAATCCAATGACAAAAATTTTAAATAAAAATATAAAAATAGGTTTTTATCTATTTAAAATAAGAAAAAAAAAATCTAACACATGATTCATACCATTTCAAAAATCATTTTTCATTTTATAAACAAAACCCAAAACAAAAAATAACAATGCTAGGCTGAATTAGAACATGTAAATAGTGAAATTTGAAAATAAACTAGAATGAAGGAATGTGATGAATCAAGGAAAACCCCAATAATAATGGGTATTCCATAACATACCTAGAATTCCCCTGGATGACCTCAGTTAGGAACCACTTATCTGCATATGGTGAAGCTCTTAATTTTATAACCAACTGGCCACCCTAAAATTGACGAAATCGTGTGGCACAGACCACTAAGACTAACCAAAAAACTAGGGGTGCTGACCTGTATAATCGGTGTTGGCCAACAACCATCACTCGATCATCTAAAAGATGCCCAAAAACCCATGGTAGTAATAGTAATGTTTTTGAAGTACGATGGCCTTATAGACATGACTCACCATACTATGTCGTCACCGAACATACCTTCCCTAGACACAGACACTCTATACGATAACCTATATTGGGATATCTTCCTATATAGGTTTCTCATATATATATATATATATACCTAAAGACATATATCATTTTATCAAAGGTTCCAACAAGGTCGTCAAGCCGAAAAAATCATTAAAACCATTTGATACTTTTTTTAGAAAATATTAATGTAGTTAAATGGGATCAAATTACACAAAAAAATCATTTCAATGGATCAACACAAGCATTTCACTAAATATGAATGTTAGAAATGGGTTGTGACCCCAACATAACTATAAACTTACCCAAAATGTCACACAAAGAATGTTCCGTATTTACCAATCAAAACAGGACCTTATGTTCCAAAATGCACACCAAATCATTTCGCAACTACCAAATGAGCCTTTATCATTTTCAAACTCACGTCAAAACACATATCAAGGGCAAAAAACCAAGATTTATATATCCCATTTGAAGGATTCCATAGATATCTACCAATGGGATCCATCATTATTTTGAAAACCAAAACCCGTTTAAGTCACCCTGGTTTACAGTGAAAACAACTTCTCATGTTCCATATTCATTTGAAAAAACATAAAATGGTACACCAATCACCCAATATCATTTTTGAAAACCCTTTCCACAACTTCATTCCATTTTTTAAAAACCAAACCCAACCATCCACAAAAATTGGAAAAACAAAAAACATCCCTAACGAGACCATTAAACCCCCACTATGAATTTTAACACATACATTGTCTATGAAGTACAACACAATACTTTAGAACCTCAAATCCATTTCCTTCTAACCATAAAAACATTCCATAAAATTATCATAAACAATAAGCTCTAACATTACCCTAACCAAATTTACCGATTAACGAATACTTGCATATCTTCACAAAGGTGTAAGCAATTCATTAAAGATGCATTCACAATTTTAATGAGAAAAAAAATTATAAATTAATATGTGTTCATAAACACATAAATAGAATTTTTGATACAATTCTTATACATATTTCAAATCACATAAAAAATATTAGACGACAATGGGTATTAATCAATGACGTTCACATTAGTGAAGATAAACATGTTTAAAGGGATTCACTAAAACCATTATTTTTAAAAAACATCTAACAATTTAAAAACACCATAGCGGACTAATAAAGATTAATATAAATCTCTAAATCAGATAAAATAAATACTTTGAACACTGAAATCTCAATAGAATGCATCGAAAAGGATAAACTCAGATTCTCCTACCTGAAATCTACTGTGGACGGGGAAATATTTCAGAGGAAGGAGGAACAATGCCCCAAGAACAACTCACTCAGACTAGACAATAAGAAAAATGCTATAAACAAATATATGATGATAGGGATTAAATAAAATGAAGGAAAAACCCAAATAGATTGAATTGTTGAGAAGGTGTGGCTGCCAGAAAGGGAGACAATTAGAGCCTTAGTTATGGAAGGAAACACCAGCAATCGAGATCAAGCCGGAGTGGAGGGCTACTGAGAATATCGGCAGGTGCATTGTGAGGGTGGAGAGAGGAAAAAGGAACCTAGAGGGTGAGGGCTGTGGTGTCGAAACAAAGGATGTGACAGAGAGTGAAGGGAAGGCCTCTAGCTAGGTGGTCGTGTGTAGATGAAGGTGAGGGTAAGGTGGGTGAACTGGTCGAAGGCACGGAGGGCCACAATGACTGGGCAAGGGTAGAAGTGGCAGGGCGCAGAGGGCCAGTGTGCGGAGGGATGGGATGCAGAGGACTAGGATGCCGAACCGAGGGTGAGGCGCGGAAAAACTGGGTATTGGGGTGTTTTTAGTTTTTTTAATTAAAGGTGTTTAGTGTTGTTTTATTTGGGGATATGGGTTTTTCTAGCGCCAAATCAATTGGCGCTTTGACAAAATACCCATACCACCAATTGATTTGGCGCTGGGTGATTTATTTTTTTCAAAATCCCCACACTACCCCGCTCCCACCTTATATAATAATATCTTATATATATTTATATAATTATAATTATAAATACAATAAATATAACATATATATTTATAATAAATATAAATATTACAATAAATCTAACTACTAAAATAAATATAATAAATTTATAATTATATTTATTATATAATTATAAAAAATATATAATTACAATAATTATATAATTGTAAATATAATAACTATATAATTATAGAAAATATAAAATTATAATAAATATATAATTATAAATATAATAATTATATAATTATAATTAAATAAATATATAATTATAAATATAATAAATATATAATTATAATTACAATAATTATATATTTATAATTATAATATATATATGATTGTAATAAATATATAATTATAATAAATGTACAATTATAATAAATACATAATTATAAATATAATAATTAAATAATTATCATAAATATACAATTATAATTACAATAATTACATAATAATAAATATAATAAATCTAAATACTAAAATAAGTATAATAAATATATTATTATAATCAATATATAATTATAAATATAATAATTATATAATTATAATCAATATACAATTATAATTACAATAATGATATAATGATAAATATAATAAATACATAATTATATCAATTAAATAATTATAAAAAATATATTATTATAAATATAATAATTATATAATTATTATTAATATACAATTACCCTAAATATAAGCTACATGAATCAATATACAATTATAATTATATATTTATAATTATAATAAATATATAATTATAATAAATGTACAATTATAATAAATATACAATTATAATTATATATTTATAATTATAGTAAATATATAATTATAATAAATGTATAATTATAATAAATACAATTATAATTATAATGAATATATAATTATAATAAATGTACAATTAATTATATATATATAATTATAATAAATATATAATTATAATAATTATATAAATATAATCAATATACAATTATAATTATAATAAATGTACAATTATTATCAATATACTATTATAATTATATATTTATAATCAATTATAATCAATATACAATTATATTTTTATTTTTATAATTACAATAAATATATAATTATAATAAATGTACAATTTTAATCAATATACAATTATAATGATTATAATTATAATTATAATAAATATATAATTATAATAAAATAAATATATAATTATAAATATAACAAATATATAATTATAATTATAATAATTATATATTTATAATTATAATAAATATATAATTATAATAAATGTATAATTATAATAAATACATAATTATAAATATAATAATTAAATAATTATCATAAATATATAATTATAATTATATATTTATAATTCTAATAAATATATAATTATAATAAATGTCAAATTATAATAAATACAATTATAATCAATATAAAATTATAATAAATACAATTATAATTAATAAATACAATTATAATAAATGTAACATTATAATAAATACAATTATAATATGTAACACCCCGATATTTTATGAAAAATATTCTTTTAATTTCATTATTGTCTTGTGTTGTATGCTACACAAAGATTACCTTGCGCTATACGCAACACCGTATTAGTTTGCGGTATACGCAATACTATTCTTGGATCGTGTTACACACATTTCTGATAATAGTTATTCTATGCAACATTGAGTTTATATATATATATATATATATTCAATATATAAATGAAATATGGTTGGATTCTGTTATACGAAACAACGAAGGATTCTTTCACAACACACAACCCTGACTTGGCTTGCATTGCACGCAATCACGACCTTCCTTGATAGCGTGTGTAGTACGCAATACCGAGTTTCACTAAACAACGATATGCTATTAAAATATTTTTAAAACTAGCCGTTATGAATAGTAATAACAACCTTTTAAAATTTTAGAAATTTTATCTCTCAAAATGGACTTCATTTTTTGATTCGGAGTATCAAATTTAGGCTAAGGTGAAATTTTGGTACATTTCGGATAACTTTCATATTCTGATGAATAGTGAAAATCACTAAATTTTAATTAAAAACAACTTTTTTTATCGAAATACTTAATAGGGATAAATTATTAATTTTAGTGTTTTTAAAGTATATTTAGAATATATTTTTACAATTTAATACAATGTTGGTCATTGGATGTAATTTCACTTTTAAACCAAACATAAACAAGTGTCAATCTTTTGATAGTTATTATCTTTTAAGAACACGCTATTTGTGTTGACGACGAGAATTAATTTTTAAATTAATTAATGCAACTGATATTTTGGAATTTGGTAAAATATTCATCATTTTTGAGTTCATAATATCAAATATAGCTTAGGCCTAATTTTTGATATTTTTCTGGAAACATTCATTTTTTGACGAATAGTGAAACCACTACGTGGTAGTTAAAAAAAATGAATTTTTCATAAAACATAATTTTACCACTTATGTGAGTGGAATTTCAAAACTCCGAGAGACACGGTTGATGTCAGTAAGTAAAATGTGGTTCAATGAGATGAAAATAATTTTTTGGTGAATAGTAACTTTTTTCTTTTTTTTTACCACGGTTAAAAGTAAATAGGGTAATTAAGGGTAAAAATGATATTATTATTACCATAAAACATGTCCTAACTCTATTGGATAAGTTTAATTCCACCGAAAACAACCTTAGGAATAAAATATGACCATTTAGGCCCACTTGGATTAGATTAGGACATTTATTATTATTTAATTCAAAGAAGAGTTAAAAGAGTTAAAATCAATGTTTATTTACTAAAACATTTTTAATAGAGGGTTATACAAATGATAAATTAGATTGTAAATATTAATTATAATTCTAATAATATTACCTACATAATGATATTTTATTTATAATTTTTAGACATTAAATAATTTAATTTATTTTTGACATAATGATGATGCAGTAATTACCGTAATAGTAAAAAATTAGAATAATTGATATTATAAATTTCAAAATAAATATAATTTGAGACTTTTTATGAATTACACTAATTTTATATGTTAATATGACATGTTAGTATTGATTTAATTAACTTTTTTCTAACTAATCATTCTGTTATGATTTTCACAAAAATCAATTACTAAATAGTGTCAAAATTGACATAAAATAGTATTTAAAACAAATATTATATTATTAATTGTTATTTTATTCCTAAAAATCTAAGTTTAGGCCACATAACATAGATAAGGTTATATATATTAATAATAAACAACTTGGGGTTCTTTTGGCTTGTTATAGTATGTTTATTAACCTTATAGTATAAGAACACAAGAAGACACGGTAAAAGTAAAATTATTTAACCTAATGTTAAATCTAAATGATAAGGCTATAATAGGAACCTAATGTTGTCTAAATTATATTGGATGAAAGGGTTTCGACCCATCCACACCTTAGCTTCGAAATAAATTAATTTGTAGCTATTTAAAACCGAATTTGTCTTTATAATAAAATAACATTTTTAGTTATTCCAAAGGTGCCCCTCTCCTCCCATATAAAAGGGCACCCCGTACCTCTCTTCCTCACACCACTTTGAGCCTTCAAGCTCGGCCAGCCCCTACAAAATTCTCTTATCCACTTCCCTAGAAACATCCTAGAGGTTCTGGTCTTCCTCAAAGACCAATTTTAATTCCCTAAAAGGAGATCTCAAAGAGGCGCTTCAAAGAAGAGGTAATGTCCGTTACCGATTGTTTCAACTTTTTTTCTTCTTCCACTTCTTCTTCTTAGGTTGTTTCATTATGAAGTAATAACATCAGTATCACTCATATACTGATATGTAATTATAAGTATGAAAAAACCCTATTTCACCATCTATCCATCCTATGGAAAATGAAATCACCGTGTGTGCGTACGTACGGAATACCGTCTCCAAGCCATGGTGAAATCTATTTTCCACCACCACCTTACGTGGATGGGTATAATGGTGTAAATAAAAACTATATATCATTATTTTGAAGTGATATTGATTCTAAAATAGTATACATACACTCCAATATAGTCCCACAATCATGAGAACGATATCATCGCTCGTGTGTACGTACGGACTACCGTCTCCACGACACGATGAGATTCATTCCCCACTTTAACCGTTCATGAATGATTATAAAGTATATATAATAAGTAATAATGAAATATATGACATAATAATGATACATTATTTATGTGTATATATATTTATGTCATCTACTTAATTGCTTTCAACTCAATAAGGAAACGAAAACAGCGTTCATGCGTACATACGACCTACCGTCTCCATGAACGTTGTATTTCTTTCCATTTACTGATTTATTATAAATATGTATATTCTGAATATATATTATATATAAATCATGTTTAATATTCTGGAATTAAGTAGTCATGATCTATGAAATCATATGAATAATTACAAGTCAAAACACGGACGACAAATGAAACAATTTTACCCAAAATGCTCTTTAACTTGGAATTTACAAAAGAACAGGTAATATAAAGTCATAAGTGAACCATATATGATATCATAACAATTAATATGATTCTGTAATAAGTCAATAACATTATTTAAATAATTATACAAGAGGTTCGGACACTTACGAATCACATCGGACCAAAGGTAAGGGATAAATTTTCAATCTCATTTTTATCCGAGATTGCTTATACGTAAGTATTTACTGGGGTTACGTTTATCATCCATGACCATGTTTTCTAAAAATTATTTCATAAAATGTTTACCATTATTCCATGTATTTATAAAGTCATGTTTACCCTTTATTGACTTTTTACCACATTGTATGAATGGAATCCTTCCTTTGGTTACCATATAAGATACTTTTTGACTTTTCCGACAAAAGTACGAGGAGAATTTTATTGTTAACATATACGGCGTGAACGGATTTTTACGGTTTCATAACGCCTCATTTTCAAGAAGCTTCCTCTAAAGTATTGCATGATTATTTTCAACAATACCAATATCTTTTAAAATTTCATGGAATTTTTGAAAATAAAATGATTTTAAAGAAGAAAGGATATTTTCCTAAAGAATTCATTTCAAGTGTTTTGTCAAAACTATTTTCCATCTAAGATGACATTATTTCATATGTGTATGTTTCAAGTAAAATGACTCTATCATTTAAATGGTTTCAATTTTCTTATGATGAAATGATATCAATTGTTTATGTATTATGTTATGATGGCATGATGTTTAAGAATCCCATTTTATTTCATTGGTTATGCTATGATGTATGATTTATGATTTTGTGGCACATGAAAGAATGATTTCATTTTGTGATGGGTGGGACCTATATCTCCCTCCAATGCATTGGGTAAAGATTAATATCTCATGAGATAGACATGGCTAGAATGGCAGGTTAAACCAGTTCAGTAAAACAGGACTGAAACGAGGAGTGAACTCGATTCAGAAAGGAACTTTGTCCACTAAGATGGTCTTGGCAGCAATGCCTTCGCTACTATGGAAATCATTACATGTGATTAATGGATACCACAATTACATGTTTTATTCCCATGCTATTTTATCATGATTTATTTTCCATTATGATCTATTCCTTATGTACTTCCATGTTTTATGTCGTTGTTCATGATTTTTAATGTTCATGTTTTTTTAAGATCAAATGTATATGGTATATTTTATTTTATCCATGCTTACCCTTACTGAGAATTTGAGCTCACCCTTTTTATGTTTTCTTTTCCCCCAGGATTAAAAGAAAGATTTTAGGTAAGGAAACAAAAGTAGGAAGACATTTATGGGAGATGTTGAAGATATTTCACCACGATTAGAAAATTACGTTCCGAGTTTCCAAAGACACTAAACTATTACGATCCTTGTGTGTCTGTTATTGTTATATAATAAGTATTCCGCTAATGTAATGTAATGTCCATGTACCATAAGCTTCGGGTCTCTACATAATCAATATACAATTATATAATTATAAATATAAGAATTATATAATTATAATAAAATAAATATATAGTTAAAATATAATTAATATATAATTATAATTACAATAATTATATATTTATAATTATAAAAAATATATAATTATAATAAATGTATGATTATAATAAATAAATAATTATAAATATAATAATTAAATAATTATCATAAATATACAATTATAATTAAAATAATTACATTATAATAAAAATAATAAATATAAATACTAAAATGAATATAATAAATATATAATTCTAATCAATATATAATTATAAATATAATAATTATATAATTATAACCAATATACAATTATAGTTTATAATAAATACAATTATATTTTATAATAAATATGTAATTACAATCAATATATAATTATGAACATAATAATTTTATAATTATAATGATTACAATTATAGTTTATAATCAATATATATTTATAAATATAATCAATATATAATTATAAATATAATAATTATATAATTATAATAAATACAATTATAATTATAATAAATATAATAAATACTAAAATAAATATAATAAATATATAATTATAATCAATATAATTACGTAATTATAACAAATACAATTATAGTTTATAATTTTATAATTATAATAAATAAAATTATAGTTTATAATCAATATATATTTATAATCAATATATAATTATAAATATAATAATTATATAATTATAATAAATACAATTATATTTTATAATCAATATATAATTATATATAAAATAATTATATAATTATAATAAATATAATTTTAATTATAATAATTATAATAAATACTAAAATAAATATAATAAATATATAATTATAATCAATATATAATTATAATAAATATAATTATATAATTATAATAAATACAATTACAGTTTGTAATTATATAATTATAATGAATATAATTATCGTTTATAAAAATAATATAATTATATATAATTATAAATATAATAATTATATAATTATAATAAATACAATTATAGTTTATAATAATTATATAATTATATATAAATATAATTATAATAATTATATAATTATAATTATAAATATAATAATTATATAATTATAATAAATACAATTACAGTTTATGATCAATATATAATTATAAATATAATAATTATAATTATAATACAATTATAAATTTAAAAATTATATAATACAATTATAAATATACTAATTATATAATTATATATAATACAATTATAAGTATAATAATTATATAATTATATATAATTATAAATATAATAATTATATAATTATAATAAATACAATTATAGTTTATAATAATTATATAATTATATATAATTATAATACAATTATAATAATTGTATAATTATATATAATTATAAATATAATAATTATATAATTTTAATAAATACAATTATAGTTTATACATTTATAGTTTATATAACAATTATAATAATTATAAAATATATAAATATGAAATAATTATAAATATGATAAATATACAATTACATTTATTATAGTTTTATATTTAGGTTAATTGTATATTAATTATAATTATATAATTATTATATTTATAATTATTCATTTTTTATAAATATTTAATTGTTATAATTATGTATTTATTATATTCATCATTATATAATTATTGTAATTATAATTTTATATTCATTATAATTATATAATTATTATACTTATAATTA
This sequence comes from Viscum album, assembly GCA_963277665.1. Lineage (NCBI taxonomy): Eukaryota > Viridiplantae > Streptophyta > Magnoliopsida > Santalales > Viscaceae > Viscum > Viscum album. The sequence goes on from OY728160.1 coordinate 574,709,166, forward strand.
TATATTGATTATAATTATATATTTATTATATTTAATTTAGTATTTATATTTATTATATTTATTATTATGTAATTATAGTAATTATAATTGTATATTTATTATGAATATTTAATTATTATATTTATAATTATGTATTTATTATAATTGTACATTTATTATAATTATATATTTATTATAATTATAAATATATAAATATATAATTATTGTAATTATAATTATATATTTATTATATTTATAATTATAAATTTATTTTATTATAAATATATATTTATTATATTTATAATTATATATTTATTATAATTATATAATTGTTATAATTATATATTTATTATATTTATAATTATAATTATTGTAATTATATATTTTTTATAATTATATAATAAATATAATTATAAATTTATTATATTTAATTTAGTAGTTATATTTATTGTAATATATATATTTATTATAAATATATTTGTTGTATTTATTGTATTTAAAATTATCTTTATATAAATATATATAAGATATATGTATATAAGGTGAAAGAGGGGTAGCGTGGGGATTTTGAAAAAAATAAATCACCCAGTGCCAAATCAATTGGTGCTATGGGTATTTTGTCAATGCGCCAATTGATTTGGCGCTAGACAACCCCATATCCCCAAATAAAAAAAACCTTAAACCCCTTTAATTAAAAAAACTAAAAACACCCCTATACCCAATTTTGTCGCGAGGCTGGGATCGTGATGGTGAGGCGGTGGTTGACTAGAGCCAGCCTGAGCCCGGAGGTCGTGCAAGGTGATACCGGGTGTGTGGAGGGGGAAAAGCAGGGTTGTGACTTCCACAGGTAGGTTAGGGTTTGTTTGTTTTTTTCATTTTATAATAATATTATTATTATTATTAAAACCAACAATAATAATAGTAATACCAAAAATTGTAAAAATACTAAATCAATAATAAAAATGATAATAATAAAAATATCAATAATAAAAGTAATAATAAAAACAATAATAACAATAAAAGTAATAATAATAACAATAATAATAATAAAAATCATAACACCAAAATGATAATAATATAAATATCAATAATGACAATGATTATTATAAAACAATTAATAATAATAACAATAACATCTATAATAACAATAAAATTAATAATAATAAATAATAAATATAAAAAATATAAAAATAAAAATATCTAGAATTAAAAAAAATTATAACAATAAAAGTAATAATAATAATCATCATCATCATAATAATTATCATCATAATAATGATTATAATAATAATAATATTACTATTATTATTATTATAAATAATGATGAAAATAAAAATAATAATAATGACGATAATAACTTTACTCATTTTATTTTAAATAATAACATTAATTTAAATGTTTCAGAAAAATTATTTACATAGAATTTTATTTTTTTTAACGTTAGGAAGTTGCACGACAACTAAGTTGACTGTGTGGCTACCGCTAACCGCACGGTGACCACACACGGTCTAAAACCTTGTAAAATTATTAAATGTCAGAAATTTTAGACTTGTGCTCAACCCATGCCCCGAGGAGGTTTACCGAATCAATTAAAAATGAAATAAAAATAAATTAAAAAGTCGGTGTGTGACACTCCTCCACTATGAACATGTGCCGGAAGAAAGTGTCCATGTTACAGAAGTTCCATGGATTATAATGATGGATATACTCTGGTAAATTCTAGGTTTTATTCTCTTATATAATTGGGGAAATATATCTCCCAAATATGTTTAAATCAAAAAATTTGCTATATTTTTGAAAAACCATATTAAAGATTCAACATATTAAAAAACATAATTGAATAAATCATAGTAAAACACAATGGTTCACATAAATTTTTATGCAATGAGGATAACCACGTAATCAGGGATTATCCTCAAATAAATATGAAAAAAACCAATTCATTTTAAAAGTACATGAATGGTAGCTATAACCACACATTTATACCCAATCATATAATATAGAAATCTCGTGATTTTTTTTGGAAATAAAACACCAGAAACATGTAAAAATATAAATAGTAATTTAATTATATGGAATTTATGTAAAGAAAAAATTATAATTATATGGAATGTGAACCTATATGCCAAACCTGATGCAAAAAACTAAAAAAACTCATAAATAACATTTCAGGATTATTTGTATCACACATGGATAATTTAATCAATTATAACATCAATTAATAAAAATATGCATTCACCATGTCATGGAAACTCAGAGGTATGCTATAAAGTGTAGATGATATACGAACATAGTTCCCCTTATCATGTTCAAACATTTATATCTCCATTCTACCATGTCCCAACCCATTGAAAATAGAAAAAACAAGTTTGTGAACCTGGTTCTCTAATGCCCTTTTGTAACACTCAAACAAGAACCACTTGTTCAATTTCATAGTTCCATACGACCTAATATTTTTATAACCATATAAAAAGGTTATTAATTTATGGAGACAGACTATATTAGTCAGTGGGGATACAATACCCTTAGTACCGTGTCAAATGATAAATAATAATATAATAAAAAAGTAAAAAGTGTCAGTAGGATATCCCTAGAAAGCAAAAATTCGGTGTATGCTACTTAATAAATTGGAATGATTATAATGAATCAAACTATGAAGGATCAATTTGTTTAATAGTACTGTTAAACTAGATATATAAATGAGAATTGTATTACAATTAGATAGAATAACTACAACACATTTTTTCATCTAAACAAATAAACCTGGAGGATTATCTAAAATCCATCTAGAATATTATTTAATATCTTTCATAGTTATCTACCTGGATTTACCAGGAAGGAAATAATATATGGGGGATCTCAAATTATAAGTAGGGTAATATATAGCAGAATCAATAATGAATCAATGTGAAAAGTTAATATGGAAAGGTAAATAACTGAACACACAAGTCATGTAATCAATAAACTGAATGAATGTACACATGAAATATTGTAAGGTAATAACTAGAAATACAAGATAATAAAAAATAAATATGTCGTGGTATGATTCTATAACACATTCATTATTCAATGAACTGAAATGAAATGTATCCATATATATGTCGATGAAAAATATCATGGACGAATAATAACGAAAACTAATATGAGTGTAATTACTTCCTAATGTATATCATATCTATGGAACATGAGGACCTATTTCTATCAATATCTATCATCTAGAAAATTTAAAACTACCAATAAATCACCTATTTAATTTTCACAACTAGTTAGTCCCATGAGAACCCATCGATGCATCGAGGTGCTATATAAATTTCGAGCTCCACCCATCAATAAATGTCCAAAAAATTATTTATATTGAGTAATTAAAATAAATAATAACCCTTATCATATATATGTATTGAATAAAGTATAAATATTGACCCATATTTTCCCAAATAATCAATGAACTATCAATGTAGTCAATGTATGTAAGTCGGTAAATATTTTATGAAATAGTAATATCCATGAAAAATGAAATGGATAATTTAAAGGAAATTCAGTGTTCATTTTTCATTATAGAATAAATATTTCAAGTGGAATAACTAACAAATCATGGAATTTAATGCGATAAAATCCTTAGAGAAATCAATAAAAAACCATCCAAGGAAAGAATATAGAGGTTATCTTTACAATAAATGCCAAGTGCAATAAAATGGAGGGTAGTTGTAATTTGTGAAATAAAAGATTAACTTTTAAAAAATTTCTAGAGGAAAATATCCAATTTTTTGTAAATATATTTATTTGAAAAGCCCTTTTTCAAAAAACATTGATAATGGAGATTCACATAAATAATGTCGGATGAAACCATACATTCGATTCAAAGTAAAAAGAATATTCTTTTTGTACTGCAAAAGGTTAGAAAATACCATGTTTGAAAGTGTCAAATAGATTCCTTATAAAGGATTGGTAAAATAAAAAAAGGGTAAAATATTCATTACCAAATAATTTTAAAAACATTTTTGAAATCTTATTAGTAAAACATTATTTTTATAAATAAATTTTTTTTGCGGCTAAAGAGAGAAATGATGTTGGGTTATCTTAAAAACATTTTATAAAACACATTGAGTAAAAAAAGTGGGAAAATGGTAATAAAAATTAAAAATGGTCATGAATAATGATAGATTAATTAAAGAGATTGTTGAAAAATGGTTATATAATTTACTCAAAATGGAAATTCCATTGAAAGATCATTTCGATTGTTCTTAAGGAAAATAATCTTTAAACATTCCAAAGTGTCCCATACCACATTGAAACATTTTTAAATTATAAATCTCATGAAAGAATAATATTAAAAGAAATTCTTAAATAACATAAACTATAAATGAATTCGTACTAAAGCTGGGTTTTTTCTACTTATGTGTCACCCATTTGAGATTCCACAACACCACAAAAACATTTCCACCTGCCTCATAAATTGTGTTTCTTTCCTACACGATTCCTTTCCCCCACCCTTATGGCCAACAATCTACCCACCAATCTTGGGTTTCATTGCCATATTCTCGACCCGTAGTATACTTCAAAAGCTTCATCACATTGTCTATTTCCAACCCCCTCACCTTTGGATAACTATGTGTCTTCCTCCTCAATGTAACCACTGAAACATTTTTCACACTTAGTTTTTGGGATCTTGGCTTCAGACCCGCATATATCTGGTCGTTCTTCCTCGCCTACAAGGACTGCTACCTCCTTGTACTCCCACAACATGCCATGTGAACTTCCTCACCCATGGATCCCTATGTATCCATTTCTTAAAGAAATATATCTTCTAATCATTGATTCCTATATAACACAAGGTTTTCTTTAACACCATTCAATGAACCCTTTCTTTATCTACTACATTTCACCCAGTTAGCTTCTACTCTCGTAGAAAACCACCCCATATTTTCTAACCCACGATTCACATGATCACCTTCTTCTCATGAATATAGTACCTCAAAATTGAGTTAACTGTATATTTATGTAGTATAAATGTATAAAAACTAAAAAAACCACTTCTAGTAGTGAATAATTATGAATATAACTATATAATTTGTATATATTACCTACTTTTATCCCCACATAAAACATTTTATGTATATTGGATGTTTATTTCAGGTGTTATTTCGTAACACCAACATACTGGTCACCAAATTATTCATCTAAGGTGGACTTTTTCACGTGAAACTTCTTCACATTGCAACAAAAATATAAATAATTTTAATTAGTTTCACAAACTAGTAGTGAATTTATTCAGTTTTCATTTATGAGATTCCAACAATGAGTTTAATTGAATTTTGAAATCATTAAAACTAAAACTATTACATTCTAAACATTTTTTTAATGGTTTCATGAATACTTGAATCAACTATATATACTAACATTGGAGGAATTCTTAATATGTGTCATGTGGCTATGATTCTATATCACCAACAATACTAATTCATCTCTACAAAAACGAAGCCTCTATCATGTATACATGCGTCTCTCCATATCCATCCAATATTACCACTCGCGTTTTCCAACTATATCCTCCTATAGATTCCAGCACTATGTTCTACTCTATCTCCCATTTCAAGAACCCTCTTCTTCACTAGGTTCTATGCCTACGGCTACTCTACCTATGGGTCCTCTTACTCCACCTCTACAACTGCCCCCTCCTTCCTAGCCTTCACCTCCACCTCCACCTAATTTTCCTTAGTCTTCTTCCCTAGCTCCATCTTCACCACCTCTACATATGGCTCCTCAACCTCTGGCACCCCCACCTCCCATTGTATCTGTGTATAAATTATTTCATCAAAGAACCCTCAATTTCAAATGAAATCAATCCATATTTTACAAAAACCTACTGGGTGTGATTTCTTCTGTATATATCTGTGGTGACCCATTATTTACACTATCGTAATCTCCTCGATACACCACAAAAACACCATGGGAATTCGATTCCAATTCTCTCTTGTTCTGGTAACCACTAAACAAGTACTTTTCCTATACTATTTTGTTCTAATTTAACATTTCATCTCCTTTGGATTTGAATTCTTTTATATTTATTAAATAAAGATGGTTGACTCTTATCAATTTGAAAGAGTGGATGTAAACATAGAGGGTCTCAAGGTGTTCAAGGTACCGTAGTTAATAATATTTGCATGAATTAGGTTGTTTTTATTTTTTCCAATACAAATATCATTCTACGCTTTTATCATTTTATTTTTTCCTCATATGAATGTGTTTCCCAAATAAGTTATACATAGATATTTCTAGAATTCTTATTTAAGTGTTTACCAATTGTTCCTAAAAGGTGTTTTTAAAGATTTCTTATATATATATATATATATGGATTTATTATTTAAGTGTTTCTCCATTAGTTAATAATTTTATGAATTATTAATTTTAAACACTATAGTGTATCCAAGTAAACATAATGGATGAATGTGTAGTTTATCAAATTTTGGCTTATCACCTATTATTTGACCACTTGAATTCCTCAAAAAATAAAAAACTGGGCACAATAATAGCTTCATTTTTAGGAAACGTTTTCATATTGTTCATTAAGCTTTTAACATACAAATATTATTAGTTAATTTTTCTTCTACACTAAATCCACATGACATGTTTTAGAGGTCTGGATCATTTTTTATAGCATTGGATCTTGTATTCAGTTTATATAGTGTATCATGTTTTTTATTTTAGTTACTATATCATTATTTATAGTAGTGGAACATGATTTTTCATTGATCATGAGAGTAGTGCACTTTTTTTGGGTAGTGGACCATGAAACGTTTTAGAGTAGCGGACTATTTGTTTTATAATATCTGTGGATCATGTGTTTCATTACAACAATATATAATTTTAAAGAGTATTGGATCACGTATTTTTAGAAGTGGAAAATGTATTAGAGTAGTTAATAATTATATTAGTTGAGCTAAATATGTCTTGACATATAGTTGTAAAAGTGGATCATTTTATTCTATTTTATTTAAGTTATTAGTTTCATTTGGATTAGTGGATCATGTTTTAATTTATTTAATAATTATAACAACTAGAGTTTGTATCTATTCATTCATACTTATTTCTACTATATTAATGATGTATCCTTATTTTAGAGTAGTGGATAAATTTTTCCATTAATGGTTTTTGTTTTATGTCCTGAATCAGTGACGTACATGCACCACCATGTTCATGATGAAAGACTTATGTGGTACCAAATCATGGTATGGAATTCATATAACAACAAAGTTTTCAAACATAAACAATATTAATACAATAATAACATATAATATTTTATTTTTTACTTGAGACATGATAAATAATTCATATTCAATTCAAACAATTATGTTATTAATAATTACATAACATATGGTCATTGGATGAAGTTTTTGTTTTCAATTCAATATATATCATTCATTAACAAAGGATAATTTTCCTCTAATTACATAACCATGCTCGACTGAAACTTTTATTTCTTTCATTACATACTTGTGCTCAATATTGAAGATCACCCATTATACATAAGCAGTAATGATGGAAACGATATAGTAAGGAATTTATTTTGATAAGTCATGCACTTATATGTTTTTTTATATTATATATGAACATGTCATTTCTACAACAATTAATTTGTACAGAATGGTTATATTGATTCTCATGCTACAAAAATATTCAATCTATCTTTGTCACACCTCGACCCATGAGATTAATTTATTTAATTATTTTTCTGCCTTTAATTATTTTACTAGGGTCCGATGTGAGTCTCAAATGATGTATCTATGTTTTGATAAAGAAGTACATGTTTTAGGTTCGACGTTGTTGGATGCATGGTCGTAGCGCGACGCCACACATCTTTTCCCATGAAACAGTATGGCCTTTTCATTAATTTTATTATTATTAAATTATATGAATTCAAATTTTATTCTTTTATCATCAAGGTTATTAATATTTTTAATAATAATAATAATATTATTATTTTTTTATTATTATTATTATTATTATTATTATCCTTATTTATATTAATATTATTAATAATATTAGTAATATTAGTATTATTAGCATTATCTTTTTAATAATTTTACTTTTATTTTATTTTAATTTCTTATTTATTTTGTTTTTTATTTTCATACTTCTTCCATGCGGGTGTCCACTACACCACGACCCATCCCGACCTCATTTTCTTCTCCTCCACACCTTGATTTCCCCTCTTGTTTTCCATCTTCTAGTATCAACCCAGCCATAGCCAGCGCGCCCCACTCCTCCGGTCTCGACCCAGTCGCACCCCACTCCTCCGGTCTTGACCCAGCCATACTGCACCTTCCGCACAGTAGCCCACCACTAGAACCCTCCTCTCCCTCTACATGTGGTGCACCCCCTCCGCAGCACCCTGCTTCCAGTTCCCCAGTTCCCTACTCACCCTCATGCTCCTTTTCACACCACCCACACCCCACTCCGGATTTTCCATCCTAAAGTGCTCTCTTCTACCTTCCTTGCATGCGGCACAACCCGGTAGCACCGCCCTGGAATCGATCTTCTTCTCCGCCTCTTACCAGCAGCTCGACAGAGCTTGTCTGTAATCCCCAGTCATCTCCCTCCTGCTCCCCATTGCAGCAGTCAGTTCTTTGCTCCCTCTCCCACTTTCAAATGCACTACCATAGCTCTGCGACCTTCACCCATCCATTTGCCTCGCCACACCCTAGTGTGACACACCTCGGCTCATACTCGAGCAGATCATCCCCCGTCCTTCCCCATCTACCTCCAGCCTACTCTCCATCAGACACCACCTGTCTTTGTACCCCTTGACTTAACACAACCAACATGAATCGGGAATCAACCTCCAATGAGCACCCTGCTTCGGAGGCCCTAACCCACAGCCCTGTGATCATCATGCATTCCATCACATGGACTTTGTCCACAACACCCTTTCCGACTGACACACAACCCCCTCAGACATTATTTTTAATTCTCAACAGCTTCTCCTGCTGACCCACAGCCTTCTCCCTTGTTGGTGTGTTCCCCCATCCGAAACGTACCCCAGCAACGCACCCTCTTATTGTGAGTTCCTCAACCCGCCTTGTTGTCATTTCCTTGTTTCAAACCCTGCTTCATGCTGGCGTTTCACCGAACAGCCCTCCGGTAGTCTGTTTCCAATCACAACCCCCCCCCCCCACCATTTTTATACCCATTTGTTTTCTTCTCCTTTGATATTTCTATTTGATATATATATATTAGCTTGGTGTGATTAGGATATTTATTAATTAAATGTTGTTTTGGGTTAGTATGACATTTTAGGACCCACACGGGGCATTTCTGAGTGAGCATTGTCATCACTACTTGGTTACAAGTTTGCATTTTCATCATGCCTTTATCTTGAGGTAGGATTTCCCTTTGAATTTACTTTTTAATTAAAGATTCATTTATTTCATGATTTCTGAACCTTTTCTAATTTATAAATATTGAATTATAATTCTCAATTTCATTGTTTAGCATGCAAAGGATGGTTTGGCCTTGTTAATAAATATTTTTATGAAATAGTGATCATGGGTTTCGTGAAAGTGTTTCATGTAGTGTTATGTTTAAAATAAGTGTGTATGTTGTTTTCAATGTGGGTTTTGGTTTTATAAATGAATAGGTGTTGAGTTTTATGGTGTTTTAAAATGCATTTTCGATTAATGATCATTTGAAAATTTTATAAAAATGTGTGCCCTCTTTAAATAATGTATATTTTGTGTTAATGATAAATGCGGAATTACGAAAAAGAAATGGTTTAAGGCCTATTTGGACACTTTTTGAAAATTAGGGAAATTTTTTTTATAATGAAAACCTCATGGGGATGTTTCTCACGCAATACATTCATCTGTATATTGGATGGAATGTCCTTACTAAGGAATCCTCGTGATCTATAAAGAGAGTGTATAATGATGGACTCTTTATGTTATTTAATATATGGTATGATGTCAGTCCATGTAGTGGCACGAGGTGATGCTTTTTGTGCATTTTTATTATATATATACATATGTGTATGTGATAGGATTCTTGGCTAGCATCGGTTGGTTCACCCATTTTCTAAATAAATGAGACATGAGAATTTTTCATATTAAGAGAATATTCTATGAATGATTGTTGCACTGGTAGGTTATAGTACTGACTAGTGCCCCATATTAGGTTGATATATTAGAATTATTGTTATGGGATATTCCCTCGTCCTGCCTGAGAAAGGATGGTTGAGCGTATTGGGTGTTTTGATTTCGTCTTTTGTTACATGTCAACAGGGATGAGGTCTCATGTATTGGTGTCTTCTAGTTTATTCATGATTTATAAGGTTCACCCATGTATATTCATCTTTTGTTACTTGCAGTAGTGATTATGATTCTTATATGTATACCTACGTTTCCCTTGCTATGTTATTTACTTTGTGCGTTTTTGTATGTTGTCTTCCTTCAAAAGTGGTAAACTGGTTTTGATTAGGTTTCAAAAAAATTGTTTTCAAATGAAAGTGTTTAATGCTTTTTGTAAAAAATTTAGAATATAAACAACAATTTACCTTTCTGAAATTCCATTAACCATAATGAAATGAAGTAATATTTGAAAATGGTTAAGGGAAACGGTTTTTACATTACTTTTGAGTAAATTACTTAGAAAAAAATACTTTTATAAATTGTAGCTCAAACTTGAAATGATGTTTCGTTTATTTTAAAGGAAGTGCATTGGGAATAGATATCGGGATAGCCTACTAAGTTATAATACTCATGCATATAGTTATTTTCTATTTTGAGTGATTTTTTAGGCTACAGCATGAGTGTGCTCTCCATGGGAGATGCTTGATCATTGAGTCGGAGAGTGACCCGTGAGGTCACATGGGGTTAGTTCGGATATCGAGTTTTGTTAGTTTTATTTCCTTTTGTTCTTGTTTAGTAATTTTTTTGTTTTATTTATTCCGCATTTCTATATATTATTTGTGCTTCTTTATTTATTTATATTAGTCAAAATCATTCCCACAACCTCTGTTGATGACATGGTGCTTGTCGCAAGCCCGAGAGGATCGGGAACGCCTCTCGGGCCATGTCGTCGACTTGATCGGGTGATTGCTTTAGGGTCGACCAGTGTTGGTTCATGAAAAAATGTAATTAAAAGAGTTTGGCACTTAGCAGACCTTGCTTTTCTGAGTGACCTTTGTTATTTGGGACGTTAATGTAGATGGAGTAAGAGTTTCATGACTCATGGGGTAGGTGCAGGAAGAGCGCCGCAAACTCTTTCTCAATCAGATCCTCTTGTTTTCATGGGAAGTATAGTTTAATTGGTTTTTTTTGTTTTTATGGAATGTTTTGTTATTTGTATATGAATCATAGAGTTGGCTAATAGTCCTTCTAAGCCACATGTCCTAGAAATGTGGAGCTAGGGGATGGTCCTAAAAGTATCTCTCTGTCAAGGACGTTTTTTGGCATAAAGTCTCCAACTATATGATCATGTTACCCAGTGACATTAGATCCTTGTTGAGTTTTTTTTGGTTTCTTCTTACTTTTGAAAGTGGATTGATTCAGAATAGTTGGTTTTGAAAAAGGGTTTGTTTGAAATGACCTGTTTAATTTTTTTATGGTTTTAAAAGAAATGAGATCAATGTTTTGTTTTTGAAAAAGGAGGTTGGTTTGTTTTAGCCTTGTAGTTCTTAGGGTTGATCACATGCATATTGGTATGTTAGAATATGAACGGATGTCTGGTATGGTGGATGGATGCCTGAGGTGGCATAAAAACATGCGTGTGTGTGAGAATCTAAGGAATGACAATGTCGATGGTTTAACCCACCAAGCTTGTTTTAAAAAAACTGTCTTTTAAAGGAATGTTTTGATGTTATGATAGATTTTTTTCTTGTTTTTCGAGCTTGTAACCTATGCAATGTTTGATTTTGTGGATTTTTACTTATTGATTTGGCCTTGATAGGGTTCTTCAATTTTCTTGTCCAGCGGTTATCCCCTCAAAGCTTCAATGGGTTATCATGGTATTGTTGATCAACCTATGGATTTTATGCTTGACTTGTAGAAGCTAGATCCACCACACTTTTATAGTCAAGAAGACCCTTCCATAGTAGAATAGTTGTTGTAGACGATTGAAAGGGACAATAACTTCATTGAGTTTCCTGATTCGTTTAAGGCCATTTTTGCAACATTCATGCTTGACGGTTTGTTGAGGTAATGGTGGAAGTCGGAGTCTCGGAACAAGCCCCATCAAGATCTTAAATGGGAGTTTTTCTAGACATTGTTCATTCTTCAGTATTTCTTTGAATAATAAAGGGTGAGAAAAATGATGGAGATGTGTTATTTTCAACAGGGTGATAGATCTGTGTAGGAGTATTTCTAGTGCCTTGTCGAGCTAGTCCCTTATGATTCATGGTATGCCATAAACAACTCCATGAAGGCTTGATGCTTTGAGGTGGGTCTTCACCTAGATCTATAGTCGAAGGTGTTGGTATCCAACATAACTTCTTTTTCCGATGTGGTGAGACAAGATTTTCATGTCGATTCCATGATGGTGGGAGTGCTCGATGTTGTCCTCCCTCCTACAATTCTTCGGAGTAGTGGGGAGACTTCGAACAAGTAGATAAGTATGTGATCGAAAGTCGATGGTGAAGGTCGCAGAATCAAAAGGCCTTGGGATCATTTAACCTCTTCATAGCGAGAGACCCTCATGTTTTATAAGTGTGGAAAGATGAGTTACAACAAGCCACCGTGTACAATTTTTCTGAAGCCCTGCCAGGAATGTGCACCCCTAGGTTACTTGTGGGTATTTTTTTGGGGCGTTTCTAGAAACTGTCGTGCAGGAAGTTCTTAGAAGTGATATATTATTGAGTTTTTGTTTAAAGGTTATTATGTATGTTTCCTTCTATTGTAAGGGATCTATTATTGTTGTATTGTACTGATGGTGTTTTTAGTTTTGAAATGTATTGGAATGTCATGGGTCTTTTGATTTACTCTGGTTTTCAATGGCAGTGTGGTTTGATTTCAAAATTCTGTCATTTCTTTTGTCAAATCAAAAGATGTATGTTTCTTGTTTGGATTATCAGAACCTGACTTCAAGGATATGTTACTTCATCCATCAGAGCTCTAGCCAAAATGCATCAGAGTGAAGCAGGCACGTAGTTAGGAACCCTAAGGAATTTTAAGAAGCATGGATGTGGTTGTGCCTCTATGATTGCAGTGAGGCAGTTTTATCATTTATTTTTTTGGTTTCTTAGTCTTTTTAATTCTACTCTTGTCGCACGAGCGTGATGGACTTATCCCTCACACAACGTTAGTAATTGTGTCTCTTTGGATATGAGTTTCTGATCAGTTTCCTTATGTGGACCACCCATGAGACTGACGCCTCTCACACGGCCCATGGGGTGAGGGTCTTTGGTTTGTGTGGAGTTTTAGATCCACCTATTCTTCCTTCCAGAAGAGACAGAGTGGATTAAGGTTTTTTGTGTTTATTTTATCTTAGGTAAGGCCCGGTTCAGATACTTTTTGAATTATTATGGTGGGGAGTTCATTCAGGCCTCCCCTCTACTGGTGATTTTCTTTAGGAAATGGGGTTAAGGCTCGTTGGTGGTTGATGGAATGTCTATGTGTTAAGAGGATGGATCATGTTGTGTGGAATCCTTAAGTTTTGATTGATCGGCTGGATGGTGTCATTGCTATCCGGGGATGAAAAGCGTTATGGTGGGGAGAATTGTTACACCCCAACCCATGAGATTAATTTATTTAATAACTTTTTTCTACCTTTAATTATTTTGTTGGGGTCTGACGTGAGTCCCGGAAATGGTTTATGAGTTTCGATAAAAAGTGTGTGTTTTGGTATTAACGCCATTGGATGCTTGGGCGGAGCGCGATGTCATGTGGATTTTCCACATTAACTATGTGGCCTTTTTGTTAATTTGATTTTTATTAAATGATATGAATTTAATTATTATATGTTTATCATTAAGGTTATTATTATTATTATTATTATTATTATTATTATTATTATTAGTTTTATTTTTTCATTTAATTTTAATTTTTTATATTGTGATTTCTTCGTTTTTGTTTTTTCTTTTCCTCCTTCTTCCATGCAGGTGTCCCCTACGTAGCGACCCATCCCGACCTCCTGTTCTTTTCTCCTGCACCCATCTTTTTCTTCTTTTTTTCCCTTCTCCAGTCTCGACCTAGACACAGCCAGCGCACCCCACTCCTCCAATCTCAACCCAACTGTATCCAGTTCACCCAACTCTTCTGGTCTCGACCCAGCCGCAGCTGCACCTTTAGTGCAGCAACCCACTGCCAGCGCCCTCCTCTCCCCTGAAAGAAGTGCACCCCCTCAGCAGCACCCTACTCTTGGTGCTCCAGTTCCTTGCTCGCCCTCCTGCTCCTTGTCGCAACACCCGTACCACGCTCCGAATCTTCCCTCTACCAACTCTCTCCTATCCCTTCTTTACATGTAGTGTGGCCCTATAGTGCCACCCTGAACCCGATCTCCATCTCTGCGTCCTAATAGAAGCTTGGCAGCGCTTATCTGCAACCCCCAGCCATCTCCCTCATGATCCCCTTTACAGCAGTCAGCACCCCACTCCATTTATCACTCACACCAGCACTACTGCTTCCCGGTGGCCTCCACCCATCAATCAGCCTTGTCTCCACCCCCCCAGCGTAACACCCCTCAGCTTCTGCTTGAGCTAACCATCCCCCCGTCCTTCCCCCTTTTCCTCCATCCATCTCTCCATCAAATACTTCTAGTCTCTGTTCCCCTCTTCTCAACATAGATGGCATGCATCAGGACGTTACCTCTGCCAGAGCCCCCTCATTCGGTATCCCTCACCATATCCCCCCGGTCAGCCTGAATTCTTCCACACATACCTTGTCTGCAGCACCATCTTCAGCCGACCCACAACCACTGTTGGACCTTATGTTTGGTGTGTAGTGGCTTCTCTCACTGACCCATAGCCTTATCCCTTGCTGGAGTGGGCCCTCTACTGGAATGTACCCTACCGATGCCCGCTCTTCTTGTTAGCACATCAACCCTCTTTTCCAGCGTTGCCCTGTTTCGATTCTCAAAACCTGTCATCGCTGTCCCGACCAGCCCTTCGGTGGTCGGTTTCCAATCGCAACCCCCCATTGGTATACCCATTTTTATGCTCCATTGATATTTCTATTTGATATATATATATATATTTCCTTGGTTTGATTAAGATTTTTATTAATTAAATTTTTTTTGGGTCCTTTTTATATTTTAGGACCCACGTGGGGTTTTTCTGAGTGAGTGTTGTCGTCGCACCTTGGTTATGTGGGTGCGTTTTCATCGTACTTTGATTTTGTTGTTGGATTTCCCTTTTCACGTCCTTTTTAATTAAATATTAATTTATTTACTGCTTTTATCATCTTTTATAATTTATATATATTGAATTATTATTCTTGGTTTCATTGTTTAGCGTGCAAAGCTTGGTTTGCACTTGTTAATAAATATTTCTACGAAATATTGAACGTGGGTTTAGTGAAAGTGTTTCAAGTAGTTCTATGTTTAAAATAATTGTGTATTTGGTTTTCAAAGTGTTTTTTGGTTTTATAAATAAATGGGTGTTGAGTTTTATGGTGTTTTAAAATGTTTTTTTGATTAATGATCATTTTAAACTATTTTAAAAAAGTGTACTCTCTTTAAATATTATGCATTTTATGCTAATGATAATTGTTGGTATATGAAAAAAATCGTTTAAGGCCCGTTTGGATAATTTTTGAAAATTAGTGAATTATTTTTATTATGAAATATTCCTGGGGATGTTTCTCACTCCATACATTCATGTGTATTATCGATGATATGTCCTTACTAAGTATTCCTCATGATCCATTAAAAGAGATTCTAATATTGGGCTTTTTGTGTTCTTTGATAAATAGTATTACGTTAGCCCTAGGAGTGGCTTGGGGTGATGTATGTTGTTAATTATTATTATATATATTCATATTTTTATGTGATTGGATGCCAGTCTGGCATCAGTTGGCCCACCACTTTTCTAAATACCTAAGTCATGGGAATCTGGAATATGGAGATAATATTCTATGAATTATTCCTACATAGGTAGGCTATGGTACTGGCCAGTGGCCCATTATAGGTGGTTATATTGTGTTTATTACTATGGGATTTTCCCTCGGCCTGCCTGATAATGGATGGTTGAACGTATTGGTCATTTTGATTTCATCGTGTGTGACATGTCCACGGAGATAAGGACTCATGTATTGGTGTCTTCTAGATTATTATTGATATCTTAGGTTCACCCATGTCTATTTGGATTTTGTTTCTTGCAGTAGTGATTATAATTCTTATATGTATACATACATTACCCTTTCTGTGTGATTAATTTTGTGCATTTCTTTATATTGTCTTCCATTGAATGTGGAAAACTGGTTTTGATTAGGTTTCAAAAAAATGGTATTCAAATAAAAGTGTTTAATCCTCTTTGTACAAATTTAAAAACATAAACATCACATTACCTTTCTAAAATTAAATTAACACTAATGAAATGAAACTTGATTTTAAAAAGGTTAAGGGAAATGGTTTGGACATTGCTCTTGAGTAAAATAAATAGAAAAAGATACATTTATAAATTGAAGTTCAAACTTGAAATGATGCTTATTTTATTTTAAAGGTAGTGACTTGGGAGTACATATCAGGCTAGCCTACTGAGTTTTAATACTCACACCTATAGTTATTTTCAATTTCTAATGTTTGTGTAGGTGATAACATTAGTTCTATCACCTTGGGAGACACTTCATCGTTGAGTCAGAGAGTGACCCTTGAGGTCACATAGAGTTAGTTCAGATGTCACATTTGGTTAGTTTTATTAACTTTTGTTCATTTTTAGTCATTTTTTTATTTTATTTATTCTGCACTATTTTGTATTATTTCTGTAGAATTATTTATTTGTATTGGGTGAAATTGTTCTCACAACCTCTGTTGATGCCCTGGCAGTTTTTTCCAGCCCGGGAGGATTGAGAACGCCTCTCAGGACATGTCACGGACCTGCTTGGGTGATTGGTGTAGGGTGGACCCAGGTTGGTTCATGACAATATTTATCTATTTTTTATCCAATTTTAATTTGTCAAGTCTTTAGATGTTTTTTATGTCTCTTTATTAATGATACTTATCATGGGTGAATAACTCTAATTAGAGAAAAATATGGATATTGTCTTCTTACATGACACCAAAAAATCTTACATACATGAAAAATTCAGAGTAAATACCATCAATGGAATTTCTTTTCATTGTCATTTAAGAAAAAAATGAAGTAATTTTTAAAGTCATAAGAAATATTGATACATTTAATTTGTTATTTTATGTTCCCTAAAGCATGACTTTTGTGATTGAAAATTGAGCTTTAGAGGGAAAACTTTTTTGGAGTTAATGCTTTTTATAAATCCATGATTTATTTTTTCCCTTTGGTGTTTTTTATAACGTAACATTTCCTTTATAGAAATGTTTTATGATCATGTATGATCAGATATTTGAATTTGTTATGGTGTCATGACTGAACAACATTATTTTTTACTTGGTTTTAGGTATGGGCTTTCAGAGATCTACGCTTTCCTAAAGGTATTTTTCACTAATTTGAATCTCATGGAATGTTTTTTTCTATGAATATTGTCTTTTGGTCTCTATTTTTATGGGATATATTAAACTAAACCTTTTATTTTTTTAAAAAATAATTTGTTTTTTATTGATCATTATTATAGAATTTGGATCATCCATGTCATTTTCATGAACGTATGTTTCACTATCTATCAAGAGACATATGATAACTCGTAAGGGGAAGGATGATATTGATTCTTGAGTATAATATTTATTTTCTATAAGCTAATTTATGTATTTATATTCATGTGTCTGTATTTTAACCATTTATATTATTCACTCTTCAGTGTGTGCGTGTTTGTGTGTGTGTGTGTGTGTATTTATCTTCATGTGTGTGTATTAATTGTCATCTATAGTGATTTTCATTCCATATCATTTTGTGTCTGGAACCATAGGTCATAGCCCTCATAGAATTTCTCACAAATGGGGTATTGCATAGAGAAATGATGGATGGTATGTTTGTTTCCAACAACCAATGTTATATAATCCTTTTTAATTCGTTATTTTTTTCGTTGAGCTTCCAGTGGCATCCATCTTTTTTTGTGTCCTTACATTAATTTTTTTTAGACATGATAATTTTGGTGTTATTATGGTGGATGAGTACAATGATATATCCCTTTTGAAAATTAACTTAATTGGACACCCAAAAAGGTAATTTATTTTTGTAAGATCAATATGTGTGGTATTTTTCTATATATTTAACAGTTAATCTATATCATTTTTTCACTTATAATCACAAAACCAAATCCAACATTATAATAATTTTTTTTAATATCTATATCTATGAAATTTTTCAAAAAACCCATTAGTTCATTTGTATGCTTTACTTACTGATCATCATAAATCTAAATCCAATATTATCAACCCTAACTACACACCATTTTCTCATCATCTATAATGGAAGAAAAATAAATGTCTGTTTTTCAGAGGTGGTTTAATTTCATGGACTATCATGTGATAGAATTTATCTATTTTTATGGGATGGATGTTTACATTCAATTATATTGATCAAACCTATTTTAAATATTTCAAATTAGTAGAAAGCATCAAGGAGTGGATTTTGTGGACCTTGGACCTGGGGATGAACCTGTTATCTTATCTGTTGAGGTATGTTTTTTTTTTGACTTTTTCACTCGTCTATAACAAATTATCACCATCTCTAATTTTATCATTCTCTATAATTTTATTTAGAAATCCAAAAAATCATTCTTAAGAACCTATTTTGTCTTATAGTGGTGCTGTTTTTAAAAAAACAACAATAAACAAGAAATAAAACAAATGGTCCTTTTTATGATATTTTCACAATTTAATTATACTAATAATGGTAGGAGGTTTGATGTGACAATATATTATGTTTAAGATCATTTCTCATATTATCTTTAATCCTCAATTTTGACTGTTATGTCAATACATGATTTGGTATTTTTGTCTTTAGTGTAATGTGTTTAGGTGATGATAAGTGTATGCACACATTTTCTAAATTTTCAATCCACAATAGATTCCATATTTCATATTCTTATCAATTTTTCATCCATTAGATATTTTTAATTTTCATTTTTAGAATATTTTTTAGTTCTTTTCATTTATGTTTATTTTTTCATGGGGTATTTCATTGATTCGGATCAAATATATATAATTTTTATCCAGAAATGAAATATTGCACATTTATTTCCCATATGATTATTTTATATCCCATAGGGGATGTTTTAGCATCTCTTATAGGGAAAGATTATATTGATGCTGCAGTACATTTGAAAACTGAAGATACTCAAAACAGTGGAAGAAAGTCTTCAGGTGGATTTTTCATCTATTATACATAATTCAAGAAATATTATGGCAGTTCGACTCATGTTATATACAATCTTACTTTGAGTTTATTGTTGTTTCAGCTCCTAAAATGTTATCAATAACTACTATATACTATCAATATTTGAGATTAGTATTATCTTAACTATTTTATATCATCTATCAACTCCTTATATATATATATATCTATTACAGTCAGAATCATTCAATAGGCTAAGGATGTAATTGTGTATTCTTCTATTTCATAACTGTAAAATTTAAAATATTTCATTAATATTAGTTGAATAAATCATGAAATAGATGTTTCTTTATTAATTTTTAAATTATTTGTTAATGAGTATTAGTAATATGATTCATAACTTGTTTTATAGCTCATATAACTAGTCAGTTTGATGTCCTCATTACACCTATTTTCTGAAAGAACAAGCAATAGGTGAGCGGTCACCCCTATTTTTTATAATCGATTTGAGAATCAGTTGCACAAATATTATGCAAGTGATAATTATCATATGTAGGTTATATATGAATTAATAATATAGTATTTACACATGGTCTTTTGTTTATGGTTTCTGTAAATTATTTACTTAGTTTATGCGTGCTGCAATTTTTCATTTTTAGCAGATAGTTTGGCAGCATGATGTGTGTAAAGTAGGTTCACCCTTCACTATGATTTCTATATTTTTTAAACTATTTTTATATATTATGTATCAATAATTTTAATTTAAAAATAATCAATAATAATATTAATTAACACTTTATAAAACTTTAGTATATGGTTTTTGTGATAATTTAATCCTAATAATGCAGTTCAGAATGTCTTGTGAACATTTACCTAATATTATCATGTCCAATACTGAAATATTGTCTCTTTTTTTGGAACAATAACATTTATTGGTCCCTTATTCTTTAATTATCATTTGATTTCTATATTTTCATGAGTTCTACCTAAAATAATCATGTTTATTAATTATTGTTACCATTTACCTGTATTAATCATGTCCAATATTAAGTATCACTATTTGAATGTGTTGGATTATATTCAAGTTGAATATTCAATAGAAATGTATAATCTCATGGTCCTTTATTATTTCTACTATCTTAACTGTCTCCATTTTATGTAGTTTAGTTATACAACTATATTTTGTAACACTAATTTATGTTTCCATATATTCTATATTGTTAATATTACAGTAGGGTGTCTTTCCTACATATAATGATACTGAGTTTTCTATAACTGGATTTTGGAGAAATACAACATCATAAAACAAAAAAGAAGTGGGTGAATTCATGAGCAGTGAACCATTTTCTTTATTCTCTATTATTAATATCTTGGAGTTGTTATATATATTAATTTTGATATATGATTTTGAAAACTAGATCATTCACTCGTTTTGAGTTGTGTATCATGTTTTGGGTTTGATAAGTGGATATTTTAAAAGATCATTAGATTATATATTATTTTTTGGATAACAATCATGATTTTAAATTGAGTAGTGGAATGTTTTTTGTACAATTAGTTCATATCACCATAAAACACATGAGTAAATACTAGTAATATATCATAATGGGATGTAATTACACAACACGAACTAACTAAGTGGTGAAAATGACATTTATTTCATAGATGTAAAAAGTGAGATGGAAGTCCATACTAATATAGAAAAAAATTATTGGAAAATCCAAAGGTAATAATCCTCAAATGAAACACTTAAATACCATTAATATATTATAATTCATGGTATTATATGTCAATGTGGTAGTAAGTACACAATATATGATAAATTGGGATTAAAATAATTTTATATGCCTCGAATAATGAAATTGAGACAAGAATCCATTACTAGTTGAGAGTAGATTTTGAGTCAAGGGTTCCATGAAGAAGTAAAATCATTTGAAAAGTTTAATATCATTATATAATGTTAAATAATGGTATAATATATTTAAATTTGTATTATTTATTGCACACAAAATAAGGGAGTAGGTAATATGAATTTAATGTCACAGATTTAAAAAGTGAGATGATAATCCCTTACATTGTGTTTCATTTCGCCTGAATGTCCTTTAATATCCTTTAAAATAAACATACGTTAATTTTTTACATTCATTAGAAGAATTTTTTTATATTTATAATTACTTTAATTTCACATATTACAATCTATTTTTACAACTAATTAAACAATTATTTTCACATCAGGTGTTTTTTTACCAAATTTGGTTTATGTATCATAACAAATACTGTTTGTAAACTATTTTCAAAGGGGTCATTATATATCATCTTCATAATGATTAACATGAAATAATTATCACATTTTTACATTAATCATAATTTTAAAATGAATAACTAAATATTTTTTATGAAAATGATAATATGGTAAAATCAGGGAGACGGTAGGATATACATACACATGAGTTACTTTCCCATTTTTAAATGATCATTGCAGAAAAAAGGTAAGAAAATAAAATAATTATTGAATAGATATTATATTATAAATACCATATTATTTTATAACATATAATTATATATTTATTTTTATAGTGTAAAATGAATCACATCTTGTCAAGGAGCTGGTAGTCCACACGTCTATGAACGATGATATCTCTTTTTATGTGTGTGATGGGGTAATAAGGAAAATGATATATATATATATATATATATATATTATTGAATAAAATATAATTATTTTATGAATATATTTTTGATGTTGTGTGTTTAACCTATGTTTAATTTTGTACATTCATGTATATATTCCATTTATCATGTGAACAAATCACATCGCTTTTAGGGGTGGCAGTCCACACTTCGTCAAATGAGATTATCGTATTTACATAACTTTGAAAGCATAAATTATGTTGTGAATAAAAATTGTAGAAGTATAAAACATTATAAAAAACATATATATCATATATAAATATATTATTTATCATAATGGCCGCTATGAGAGGTAGTAATGGTAGAATGAACAATGATATTTTCATGAGGCACCATTTTGTCGTCCAGAGAAACATTATATTTGATACCCATTAAATTTTGTTTTGTGTATGATTAGGTTAAACTATCATCATTAAAACATCCTAGTATATTTAGGATATATATTTTTTTATAAAATAACATAATAATGAGATTTTAAGGGTTGGATAAAAGAAATTAAATTAGAGAGAATGAGAAATGTCATTACCATTTAATAAGGTAAATTATCTTTGTTTGAACCAAAAATATTTGTTGGATGGATTTCATCCCAATTTTTTCCTTTTATGTCAATAAGAGTAATGATTAGAGTCTATTTTGTTAGGTACTGGATGATCATAAGAGGTTTAATAGGTGAGATAAATGGGTAGAGGTGGTGGCCCTTTATAGGGAATGAAAAAGACTCACATGGTATTCTTGAAGAGAAGTTATTTGTACAAAAGTTATTACCAACATAAGTAATTAAAAATAACAAAAACCAATTAATGTGGGGGTAAATTGCCTAATTATTTCATTCAAATAATTTTTGGACAAGGGGATAGGTAATTTGGGCCATTAATATTAGGGGATTAGTCCATAGTTAAGCCTAAATAACCCTTAATCACTGTAATTTATTTTAATCACTTTCACTAAATTTTTCTAAAAAAATTATGTTTATATTATTAAGAAGAAAATATTTTATTTATTATAATGGTTTATTTCAGATTTTAAAAAATCAAATTATATTATCAAAAAAAATAAAATTAATTCGATTCTTGAAGAGAAACGGATTTATATGTTTTAACAAAAAAATTATCAAAAGATTGTTATGTTTTTATTTTCAATTTAAATCATATATTTAATATAATGAACTAAATTATTTTAATAGATTTATAATTTATCTAATTATAAATTAAAATATATTTATAAAAAAATTACTTCATTAATTATTTAAATAGAAAGGAAATTTTTAACTCAAACACCGTATTTTTTGCTATTCAGTAAAAATGGCATTTCTTGGAAAAATCATAAAAATTAATCCTATGATAATTATGTCATTTTGAATTCAAAAATGAAGTTCATTTTATTTTATTAAATTCAAAAAAATTTAAAAAAGTATTATTAATAATAGGTTATCCATTAAAAGGGTGTAAAAATGCCTTAATAAAAACAAGGGTTTTTATGTGAAATATCCAGTTTTATCTAATCACATGCTTAACATATCTATTAAAAGAATATCAACAATAAAATTTTGAATATGTAACATACTTATTACATTAATATCATTAACTAACTATAAATAATTTAATCTATTAGGGAAAAAAACATTGTGAGAAAAAATTGTTTTCTATAATTATATGCTTTTAATATTCAATTAGTTATTATTTTTGTTTATAATTTCTTTGAAACAATTAATTTAGTTATCTAAACCATATATTTTCTTAATTTATTTAACAATTTTTATGACATCTATTTTATATATTATTATATTAAATGATAGTTTTTTAATTATAGAAGTTTTCGTAGAAAGACTCGATATTGTGTATAGGAAAATACATCGAAGAAGGTAAATTTTGCATGTATTCAAATATGGAGTAAGAGAGTGGTTGCGTATGATATTCACTAACCCAGTGTCGCATTCATTGAAAGTTTACTCAGGGTTTCATTCATTGAAATATATAGAATATATATTAAATAGTATATATATTATAATGTATACTAATATTATATTACATTATGTGCTTACTATCACATGTCATGCACACACGTGAATACAAGGTTCTAACATTAGTTTTTGTGTGTGATAAATTATCCAATCCTTATTTAAATTTCATCACTACAATTTAAAATCAATCATGGTGATAGATTGTTTGATATATCCTATTTTTGAAATCCCACATCATGAGAATTGTTCATAAGTAATCATCAATAAAAAAGTAAATTAAAACTAAAAATGTCACAAGGAATTCCATGTAACTAGGTTTATAAGTATGAGAGCATCACTGGAATGTAGAGATACATACTTAGAGTAAAATTGTAAATATTTTTAAAGACTGGATGATTTCATCAATAAAAAATATGTTTTTTCTCAATGGAAGGTTGAGCAACTCAATGATAGAAATCGTTAGTGATTTAGAAAGCCATATGTTCAAGAAAAATTTTAGGTATTATGAAATATTTATTTTAAATTTCTTTTTCCTAGTGTTGGGTAATTCTTTTATAGACCAATAGTGTAACAAAATATTCTTACATGATAAGTTTCAATATCATAAGAACAATCCAATCTTTTGGTTGTTCTTTGATCAAATTATAATCCATCCCTTTACTCCCAAAAAAATTAATTACCAATAATGAATTCTGTTAATGCCTAAATCCCTAAATGAAACATTTTAAGGAGTGTAAGGCCTATAAAAGAGGGATAATTCTTACTTTATTCCTTTAATTATGTCCAAAAATAAATACGGTTAAAATATAAATTTAAAATCCTCAAAAGTGTTACTTCTGGATATTTATTAATATTTATTTATTAAATTGTTTAACTGAAAACAATTATAATTAACAATGATATTATTTATTTTACTGGTTGTTGTAAAATCCTTATCATCATTTGGTGATGGTATGAAGACATGCAGCCTTTCGGGATTTGATTTGTTGTCACCCAGCTTATAGGTTTTCTTTTTCTAAAATCATTTTAATATATTTTATAAAATATATATTATAGACATATTTTAATGTAGGTTAATCACTAAATAAAATTTTATATAATTATTTCAATAAAACCTCAATACATAAATATATCATCAATCATATTTCCACATAGGTCCTTTTGTGGTCTGGGGTTTATCTGTACTCTCAATAGTTGGATTTCTAAATTATGACACTTTATCTTCAATATAAATCTCTTTAAGTTTAACCTTGATTATTCATTATCAAAATAAGTTATACATTTTCATAATTTTTTTAAAGAATATGTTGGTTATCCTAAAAATATCTTAGGTTTGTGTTAAACCAGTTGTACAATAAGGCACATTTCTATATACTATGTTACCTCGAGTCAAGCCCGAAACACCATATTGGAGTGGTTACTCCTAGTTACATTTGTTCCAAGACCACATCAACTTGTAGTATCTATATAGGTATGCATCTCTTGGAAGACCCATATAACCTATACACAAGATGATTATATGGTTTTCTTCTACACATATTCAAATTTTACCTTAGGTATTTTCCCCCTAATATAGGTTTTCCAAAATCTAGTTCCAAAGTTCTTACTAAACTTTCTCTATTACCAACTATTGTGTACCAATCCCAGATATCCAAAAGTCATTGTATGATACTAAATACATTAGAATTATTACAAATAATCATGCACTCATGTTACTATATGTTTATTAGTTTTGGTAAACAAGATACAAAAATGTGAATTGTATTACAAATGGATACACTAATTACAAGATGTATATTTTTCTTCAAAAAAATAAATATTGATGATGATATCTAATCCATATATTATATTCTTACATATCATTCATAGTATTCCCCTTAACTCCAAGTGAATGAAGCATATTATAGGTGTGATCAAATGGTTAGTAAGGGAAAAATATAGCAGATATAATAATAAATCAATGTGAACAATCAATATAGCAACGTAAATAACTAAAAACACAAGCCATATAATCAATAAACTGAATGAATATAATTATGAAATATGGAATGATAATAACTATTAACCCATGAAATTAAAATAAATAGATATGTTAAAATAAATATGATAAGTTATGGAACTAAAACATATTCCATTAATCCATGAACTGAAATGAAATGTATCAAAAAATATTTCAACGCAAGATCTCATTCATGTATGAAAACTATAAATCATATGAGTGTAATTATTTCCCAATGTAAGTCATGTATATCTCACACGAGGACATATTACTGTCATTATCTTTCCTTTGGACAGTTTAAAACTATGTATTTATCCTTTATTTTATTTTCATAATTGGTTTGTCTCATGAAAACCTATCATTGTATCTAGGATGTATATAAAGTCTAGGATCCTCCCATCACTGCATGTCTAAATAATTATTCATATTGAATATGAAAAATAAAAAATATAACTTATCAAATATACATTTTGAATAATGAATATATACATTCCAATATTTCCCCAAATATTCAAACAACTATCAATGTAGACACCTTTTGTATATAGGTATATGGTTTAGGAAATAGTAATATCCATGACAGATGAAATAGATAATTTAGGGGAAATTCAACGTTAAATTATCATGTGAGATTGAATATTGCATGCATGAAAAAAATAATTCAATTATGTTAATGGTAATACAATCCTTGGACAAATAAATAATAAATCGTTTAGAGGAATAATAAGGTCGGTATCAGTACATCAAATCCCAAGTGAAGCAAAATAGAGGGTTGTTTTTATTTATTAAATGAAATATTTACATTCAAAATTATTCTTATGGAACGTATCCATTTTGTTGATTTTTTTTAAATAATTTTTTAAAAACAAAGATAAGGGGGTTTCAAAGATATGATCGTATATGACTTCGTACACGTCATTCGAGGTAAAAAAATATTCCTTGTGTACAAAGAAGATAGAAAATGAATCATTTTGAAAGTGTCAAGAACATTCCATATTGGAAGTAATATATGAAAATGTTTTTAGAAGAAAATAGGTTCTCCGACTAAATATTAAAATATAGTAATGTTTTTATAAAAACATTTTCTAAAACACTTTGAGAAAAAAAGAGTAGGAAAATGGAAATAATACACGAAAATGGTCATAAATAACTAGATAATAGTTTAAGGGGTTATTGATAATTTTTATATATTTTCCTCAAATGGAAATTCTATTGAATGATCATTAGGATTAGTATTGAGGGAAATAATATTTAATTATTCCAAGGTGTCCCATGCAAATTTGAAAAAATATTAAATCATAAACCTTAAGAAATAATAATATAAAAAGAAAGTATTAATTAACATTAAGGGAAAAGTAATTCATGATATAATATATCCAAGTGGGTATTTTGTATAATACAAACAAGATATAAGTGGGGATAATGACATTTATCTCACGTTTGTAAAAAGTGTGATTGAATCATTACTAATGGAGTAGCATATTGATTGGAAAACCCAATGGTAAAAGTCCTTATATAAAACATTTAAATACTTTTATGCTAAAATAATTTATTATATTTTATTTCAATGTCTCAATGTGTAAAAAACATATATGAAATTAGGTGTACAAAATTTATTAATGCCACACATAATGAAAATGAGACAAGAATCCCTTCGTACTTGAGTATAGTTAGATTCAAAGGTTACATGAAAGAGTAAATTCATTTTAAAATTATAATATCATGATATAATGTAAAATAGTGGTATAATATATCATTATGGTTAGTATTTATAGAAAAAAAATGGAGTATTGAATATGACATTAATCTCACAGATTTAAAAAGCTAGACAAAAATCTCTTACCTTATGTTTCCTTTTAGGTGAACGTACCATAACTTCATGTACAATAAACTTATGATAATTTTATACTTTAATAAGAAAAAATTTCATGTTTATAATTACTTTTATTTCACTTAGTATGATTTTTTTACCACTACTTAAACTAGTTTGTTTACGTCGGCTTTTTTGACCAAATTCGATTTATGTGTCAAATCAATTATAGTTGGTAAACAATAGTCAAATGGGTCATCATATAAAATATCTAGAATGATAAAATGACATAATTATCATATTTTTACATCAATTATTATTTTAATACAATTCATTAAATATGGTTATGAAAATGAGAATATCTTACCATCATGAAGACGGTAGGCCGTATATATGTATGAGTAATAATCCCTTTTCTAAGTGATAATTTCAAAAAAAGGCGTGTAACTAAAATCATTAAATAATTATAATTATATAATAAACATAAAATCATTTAATCACAAATACTTATATATATAATTCAGTGGTGTAAAAGGAATACCATCATGTTGAGGAGGCGATAGTCCACACGTCCATGAACAACGTTATCTTTTTTAAAGTGTGTAAAGGGGTAATAAAAGAAAATGATATATATATATATATATTATTTATAGAAATATTATTATGTCATTAATATATTATTTTTTTATTTTATTTCACTTGTTTTTAATAATTTGAATTCAATTAACCATTCTATGTATCGTACGAACGAATTATATCACTTTGAGGAGAAATAGTCTACAATTCCTTAAGAGAGATTATCTTATTTACACAACATAAAAATAATAAATTTATCTTATAATTAAAAAATAAAGAATTTTAAATCATTATAAATAACATATATATCATATATAAATTTATTTTTCATCGTAATGTCAACCATGAATTTCAGGAATTGAAGATTGAACAATCATCATTTCGTGAGGCCGTAGTTCACCGTCCACCGAAACAGTATGGATGTTACCCATTAGATGGTGGTGTGTGCTATTTTTGGTTACAAAATCATTATAAAAACATGACAATTTAATTAAGATAGTATTTTTTATATAATAATAGACTAATGAGATTTTAGTGGTTGGAGAATGTAATTAAAACTAGAGAGATTGAGAAAACGCGTTAACTTTTAATTGGGTAACTTATATTAATGTGATCCCAAAGGCTTTGTTGGAATGGTTTCCTCCAAAATGGTTTCATCTAGGTATTCAAGAGGAATTATTTGAGACTATTTTTCAGGTATTTGAACAACTTAATAGGTATCAGAGGTGTGAGGAATGGTATCATGTGGTGGTCATTTATCGGGAAGGAAGAGAACTAACTTGGTATTCGTGAAAAGAAGTTTGTTGTACACTTGTTGTTACCTAATAATAGTCATACCAAACATACAATAATCATTAATGTAATATTAATGGCCTAAATATTTCTTTCCAATGAGTTTTGTATGAGAGGATAGATCATTTGGTCCCTTAATCATAGGGTTCTAGTCCATTTTTAATACTAATTACACCTTAATCATAGTAATTTATTTTCATCAATTTTCCAAATATTTTTTGTATGAAATTATGTTGATCTTATGAAAACAAATTCTTCACTAGAATGGTGTATGTTGGATTTTTAAAATTCAAATAACAAAAGTGGAAAAAATAAGATTAATTCTTATCTCACAAAAAGACGGATTAACTAGTTTTAATAGAAAAATGTTCCAAAGAATGTTATTTTTTATATTAAATTTAATATTTATATTGATTGTATTGAACTATATTATAATAATATATGAATAATTGATAAAATATTACTTTAAACTAAATTTATAATATATTTTAACATTAATTACTATTTAAACAGAAAGGCAATTTTGAACTAAAATACATCATTTTTCACAATACACTAAAAAATGATGTTTCACGGAAAAATATGAAACATTCATAAAAGGATAATTTTTAAATTTTTAATTCAATAATGAAATATATTTTATCATATTAATTTAATTAAATTTTAAAAATTAATATTTGAAATCGGTCTTCTACTTAAATTAGGTAAATATACCTTCATAAAAATACATGATTTTATGTGAAATATTAGGTCTTCTCTAATCATATGCATGCCAAATATATAAAATGAATTTAAAAAATAATTTATTGAATTTGTAAAATATTCATTTAATTAATATAATTTATTAGGGTAAAACATCTTTTTGAGAATAAAATATTTTTCTATAAAAATATGCTTTTAATATTCAATTGGCTCTTATATTGATTTATAATGAATTTGTAACCATTTTTTTAGTTGTATGAACCATATAATTTCATATGTGGGTTATTATTATTCATGAAAACTTCTTCATATCATATTATATTAAATAATAACTCTTTAATTATATATTTTTTCTCAGTAAGGATTGGTATTGCGTATCGCGCACGACATAGAAAAAGGTCAGTTTAACATGTAACCCAAGCTATAGAGGAAGGTCGTGGTAACGTATGATGTACGATAACCTATTATTACATGAATTTCAAGCTAAGTAAGTGTTTCAAGAGATGAAATATATATAATATATATTAAATAGTAAAAATATTATAAAGTATATGGATATTATAAAAATTATGTTCTTTCTTCCACGTGTCATACAAGTTATCAATTATAAGGTTCTTATTTAGTATATTTGGGTGCCAAACAGTCCCCAAATTATTTAAATTGTATCCTCACAATTTAAACTAGATCATGTTGATTGATTCATTGATACTTCCTATGTTTTAAATCCTACATTGTAGGAATGGTTCATAAGTAATATTCTATAAAAAAAGAACTTAAAGTACAAAGGTCACATAGAATATCATTAAACTATGTCTCTAAGTAAGATAACATCAACAGAATGTAAAGATACATACTTGGTAGAAAAAACAATAATATTTTTAAGAGTGAATGAGGTCATAAATATGAAACCATTGAATTATCAATGTATGGTTGAGGGACTAAAAGACAATAATCTTTGGTGATTTATAAAGCCATCAGTTCAACAGAATTTTAGGGGTCTTGACAATATTTTTTCCAATTTCATTTTCCTATTGTTGGTTAATTATTTTAGTGAAAAACAATATAACAATATATTATTACATGATAGGTTTAAATATCATATGAACAATTATATTCTCTAGTTGTGGTTTGATCAAATTATTATTCATTCATTTAATCACAAAATAATAAATACCAATAATGCATTTTTTTTATTTCCGGAATCACTGAAATAAACATTGAAGGATAGTAAGTCCTATAAAAGTCTAACAAGTCTTAATATTTTTCATTAACTATATACCAATATATATATGGTTAATAGATTAATTTAAAATCTTCAAAAGTATTAGTACTATTTCATCATTAATATTTATTAACTGAATTGTTTAATTAAAGACAATAAAAATTATCAAGGACACTGTGTTTATAAATGGTTGGTGTGAAACCATTATTATCCTTCAATCCTTGGTTATTGGAACATTTCCTTACAGGATTTTATTGGTTGTGACATGACTTTGAAGTTTTTTCATTTTCTAAACTCGTATTAATATAATTTCTAAAAAATATATAATGGAAATCCTTCAAATCAAGTTAATAACTAAATATCATTCTACCTATGGATTTCAATACAACCTCAATGCATAAATTCCTCATTAATTTTATTTCTACATAGGTCCTTACATGGTCATGGTTTTATCTCTACTATTATTAGTTGGATTTCTGAATTATGAAACCTTATCTTCAATCTAAAACTTCTTATGTTTAACCATGATTATTCATTGTCAAAATCCATTCAAATTTTCCATAGTAGTTTTCAAAGAAAAATATGATTATCCTGAGCATATCCCCTAGGAGTGTGACACAAGTTTCATAGTAAGTCCCTTTGTCAGGTATAAGGTTTCCTTGAGTTTTCCTAGAACACCTTGTCGAAGTTGTTAGTCCTAGGTACATCTATTCCAGAACTACATCCACATACAGTATCCAGGAAGGGATGTATATATAGGAAGACACGCATAATCTAAACTTTACCAAAATTATAAGGTTTTCAGTTATACTTATTCAAATTATTCGTTAGTATTTTTTTATCTAATCTAGGGTTTCCTAAATCTATTTCCCAAGGTTTTAACTAAGCTTCCACTGATTCCAAATGTAGAGAACAAACCCCAAATAGCCCATAGATATTGTTTTATAATAAATACTTTGTCATTATTACAAGCAATAAATATCCAAATGGCTAATAAGATTATTATTATTGGTAAACTACATACATAAATGAGAATTGTATTACAAATGTATACACTAATTACAACACATATTTTTTCTTCTAAACAAATAGGCATTGAGAATAATCATTAATCCATAAAATATATTTCTGCATATCTTCCACTATACAATTCATGGATTACTAGGGAAAGAAACTCAATAAGGGTGATCTCAAATGCTCTATTAGGAAAAAATATAGCAGAAGAAATAAGGAATCAATGTGAATACTCAATATAGAATGGTAAATAATTGAAAATTCATGCCACGTAATCAGTAAATTGAATAATTGTATATATGAAATACTTAATCTTAATAAATAGAAACACATTCCTTTCAAAAGTAAAGAATATGGAAAATAAAAATTGAAGGGTATGAAACTAAAATGTATTCAATTAATTAATGAACTAAAATGAAATGTATCCACAGATATGTTGACGTAAAATCTCATGGATGAATAATAATTGAAACTAATATGAGTTTAATTCATTATCAATGGACATAATTTCTAAGGAACATGAGGACCTATTACTATCAAGATATATACTCAAGAAAATTTAAAACTATGGATCAATCCTCTGCTTAATTTTTGCAACTCTTTTGTCTCATGAGAACATATTGATTCATCAAGACTCTATATAAATTCTAGGATACACTCACCACTTCATATATAAATTAGTATCAATTATGAATAATCAATATAAATAATATCCCTTAGGAAATATCCATATTTCATAAGAAATAAATATTTACCAATATTTCCCCAAATAATCAAAAAAACATTCAAAGTATAAAACATTTGTATATAGGTATACAGTTTAGGAAATAGAAATATTCATGATAAATTAAACAGATAATTTTGGGGAAATTAAATGTTTAATTATCATGAGAGATTTTATAATTCAAGTAGACTAGAAAATAAATCATGTATGTTGATTTGAATGTTATCCTTGATCAAATCAGTAATAAATCATCCAGATTACTAATAGGGATGGTATCAACACAAATAAATCCAAATTGTTGTAAAATAGAGGGTTGTTGTCATTGATAAAATAAATGATAATATTTTAAAAATATTCTTGTGGAAAGTATGATTTTTTTTCTGATGTTTTATTAATTTAATATATTTTTTAATAAAATTGAGAAGGCGGCTTTAAATAAATGATAGCAGATGAATCCATACATGTCTTATGAGGTATAAATAATATTCCTTTTGTATGACAAATGGTAATAAAATGCCTCATTTGGAAAGCATCAATAAGATTGTTTCAAATGGTTTATTAAAAGAAAAAAAGTATAACAATGTATTTAAAAACATATTTTAAAATCATTTTTTGAAAAATATTTATTAAAAAATAGTATTTATATGAAAATAGCTTCTCCGACTAAAGACTGATATAAATTCAGGTATTCACAAAAACATTTTCTAAAAAACATTGAGTATCAAAGAGTGGGAAAATGGTTCTGATAAATAAATATAGTCATGAATAACTAAATAAGTGTGAAAGGGAATATTGAATAATTGTTATAAAATTTCATTTAATTGAAATTACATTGATATATCATTACAATTATTCTTTAGAAAAATAATCTTTATGCACTTCAAAGTGTCACATGCCACATTGAATCATTTTTATATCATAAACCTCAGGAAATAATATTATTAAATAAAATTATTATATACCATGAAGGAAAAATTAATTCATTATATAATATATCAAAATAAGATGTAGGTATATCACACCAAAGAATTATGTGGTGAAAACGATATTTATCACATTAGTTGTAAAAAGTGATATGCAAATCCTTACTAATGTAGTATTTAATTGATTGGAAAGCTCAAAAGTAATAATCCTTAAATAAAAAATTTCAATACCATTAAAATAGTATAATTATTGATATTATATGTATATTTTTCATTAAGTACACAATATATAAGAAATTAGGTGTATAACAATTAAATATGCCTCACGTAATGAAAATGAGACACGAAGCCCTTACTACTTGAGTAGATTTTGAGTCAAGGGATCCATGAAGGCATAAAATCAATTAAAAAGAATAATATCCTGTTATAGTACGAAATAATGGAATAAAATATCAAAATGGTTAGATGTTATATGATAAAAAATAAGGGAGTAGTGAATACAACATTAATCTCAATGATTTAAAAAGTGAAATGAAAATCCTTTACCTGGTGTTTCCATTCGAGGGAACATACATTAACGTCATTTATAATAAATTTATGTTAATTTTATACTTGATTAGGATACTTTTATTATTTTTATAATTACTTTTATTTCACTTATTACCATTTTTTGTACAACTACTTATAAAATTAAGTTTATGTTGGCTAATTTTTGAAAAAATTTGTTTTATATGTCAAAACGACTATTATTGGACAACTATGGTCAAAGGTTCATTATATAATATATCCATAATGATAACCATGAAAAAATTATCATACTTTCCCCTAAACTATACCTTTAAAATTAATCATTATATATTTTTATGACATTGATAATATGTTACTATCATGGAGATAGTAGGCGATATATACACTTGAGTTACATTCCTATTTCTAAATGATCATTTCAGAGAGAACATAATTAAATAAAATCAATAAATAATGTTAATTATATAATAAATACTATATTATAAGATCTCATATACTTATATATATAATTATTTGGTGTAAAAGTAATCAAATCATGCTGAGGAGGTGGATGTCCACAAGTCCACGAGTGACATTATCTCTTTTAATGTTTATGAAGGGATAATAAAGAAAATGGTTTATATGTATATATATATTATATATCCTGAAATATAATTATTTCATTAATTTATTATTGATGTTTTTTTCACTTAAATTTAATTATGTTCGTTCATTTATGCATTCTATGTATCGTGCAAATGAATCAAATCGCTTTGAGGGGGACATAGTCCACACATCCTCAAATGATATTATCATATTTACACAACTCAGAAAGCATTAATATATGTTATTAATAAAAATTAAATAATACTAAAAAATTATAAATAAAATATATATCAAATACAAATATTTGTTCCATCATAATGTCCACCATGATAGGCAGTAATGGAAAAAATGAAGATTCATCGTTTCGTGAGGCAGTAGTTCATCATCCACGGAAATATTATGTCTTTTCAACATTATATAGTTGTGTCTATATTTTTAGGTTAAAATATCAGAATAAATACGTCCTAGTATATTTAGGAAATGGTTTTTGTAATAAAATAATATTATAAGGTGATTTTTGGGGTTAGATAATGGAAATGAAACAAGACAGATTGAGAAAATACATTAACTTTTAATCATGTTACTTATTTTGGTTTGAACAAAAATTCATTGTTGGGAGGGATTTGTCCAAGTAGATTCTAAAAAGTAGATAATAAGAACAATGTTAGACTCCATAGGAATTTATTTTTTGAATATAATAGGTTTTAGATGTGTGAATAATGGGTAGACATGGTGGTATTTTATATAGAGGGAAAGTGACTCACTTGGGTTTCTTGAAATGATGTTTGGTGTACACATGTTCTTACATAAAAAAGACATAACATTACTCTAGAACTAATGAATAGAAGTTGTATGGAAAAAATATTTCCATACAATGAGTGATGTAAAGTGTTTTACGTCATTTGGGCCATTAAACATTGGGTTTTAGTAAAATTTTAAGCCAAATTACACCTTAATCACAGTAATTAATTTTGATCACGTTCACTAATCGTTTTTTTCAAAATTTATTTTGATATTATTAAACCTAAAATATTTTATTTTCCATATTTATTTATGTTGGATTTTTAAAATTCAAATCACAGAAGCATAAATTTTTAGATTAATCCTAATCTCACAGACTGCTAGATTAACTAGTTTTAATAGAAAACTGTACATATGCTTGTTATGTTTTTATATTAAATTTAAAAGTTATATTGGTTAAAAGGAACTAAATTATAATAATTTATTTACAATTTATCCAATTTGAATTTATAAAAAATTTATAATATAATTTATCAATAATATTTATTTAAATTAAAATGCAGTTTTTACATAAAACACTGTATATTTAAATATTCACTAAAATTAAATTATCTCGAAAAAATCCAAAAAAACATAGTAAGATAATTTTGGAATTATTAATTAAAAAATTAGACTTATATCGTCATATTAAATTCATAATGGTGTCAAAAATATGATTTAAAATAGGTAATCCATTAAAAGGATCCTCTTATACCTTCGTAAAAATATAGGTTTTTCTGCGAAATTTTGGGTTTGCTCTTATCATATGCTTACAAAATAAATAGGATGGACATAAAAAATAAATGACTATATATGTAACATTTTAATTATATTAATATAACTCACTAATTGTATTTATTTTAGTATAACAATGTAAAATAACTTTTTTAGCCCAAAAATATAGTTTTATATAAAAATATGATTTTTATATTTAATTAGTTCTTATATTCATTTAAAATTTATTTGAAACCAATTATTTATTTGTATAATATATAAATTTTTTTATGTTAGTAAAAAATATTAATAAAGTCTTGTTTCTATATTATTATATTAAATAATAATGTAATAATTATTAATTATTTCTCAGTAAGACATGGTATTGCGTTTAGTGCAAGACATTAAAGATGGTCTCTTTTTCTTGTAACACAACTTATAGAAGAAGGTCATGGTTTCATATGATGTACGCTAACCTAGGGTCACGTGCATTTCTGGATAACTCGGTGTTCCATTAATTTAAGTATGTAGAATATATTTTAAAATGAAAATATATTATAATGTATATGAGTATTATATTACATTATGAACTTATTGTCTTGTTTCATACCTGCTATGGAATACAAGGTTCATACTTTATTTTATCAGGGCCTCAAACACATAATGAATAAATATTATTGTCACAACAGAAGAAACTACAAATATCCATCCAATGAAGTAATAATTTGGAATTCCAAGTAAATAAAAAAATAAGAATGTGTTCATGGAATGAGGTAAATCATGTAATTAAATGCAGCATCAGACATCACTCTCAAACACCACCCAACAATTATGTATCACATGACTCCACCGACTCAACTATATATCACATTCCACTTCCTCTTAATCACATAAATTATCATGAAATATATAAAAACACTGAAATTCAAGATGATGGTGTGATTAGAAGAGATAGTAGGACACCCCATGCAACCCTTAACAACATTTCATAAAATAGACAAGTTCATACCATGAATGAAACATGGTATTTCTATAAATAACAATATATATATAATGTAAATAAACACACACAAGGTCCATGGAGAACATATCTACCTTATTTTTTTGTATGTTATAAAATATAATCATCCATTCACCAGATGCCCCGTAGTCAATGGGATATCACCAAGCATGTGACACATCTCTCGAAATAGGATATCCCATGTATATAATGAAAAAAGTATAGAACATCTATTTAAAATGTATATTCCAATGTATTTTACCCATCCCATGTTCATGGATAGATTAATTACATAATGAAAAAATACTAACACATCACTCTATGGGTATAGTTCAAATAGGCTTGACTAACATGATCAACTGCAGATGACAAACACAAAAAATAGGATATTGGAAACATATAAAAATTATATCATATTAGATCACTATTTTTCATAGTATTTTTTATCCTTAAATTATATTCTAAAAATATTATTTTCCCAATGTGTAAATGTGTAAAGGGTTCATGGAGGTTTTGGGAGTGTTAAGACACGATTTGGGTTTGTCTGTCCATGTTTGGGAGAAATTGATTGAGGCTCATTGTTAGTGTGTAGTAATCACTAACCATGAACATTAAATTTCCATCCTCAATAGGTTGTATCATGTTTTTATTTAATATCAAATATGTATTGGATGAACAAGAAAATACTTTGATTTATTGCTAGTTCATAAAACACATTTTTTCATGATCTTTCTTACCATGTGTGAAATTGGTCATTAGTGAGGGTTAAGGGATATTGGGTATTTATTTTTTATTATATGGTTAGGAAAATAAAAAAAAACAATGAGCTCTTCTCTAAAATTATATTTTACCATTTTCATCCTTATCCATTTTACCTACTTTCCTCTTCCCCTTCTAACTCTATACACATTAGGATGGGGAGCTACCACTTCTCCCTTATTCATAGTTTTTTGGTTTATCCTCCATATAAGCATAGATTAGATAATATCATATCATGTTAGATCCTAATAAATATATATAGCACTTAAATTACTTCACATCACTGATTTCATCACTATCATTGATGTTATTTCTTTGAAAACTCATGTTCCCAATTCGTATAGAATTTGTCTAGTTTTTTATTTTCTATCATTTTAAACTAAATAGAGGTATGATTCTAGAAGATTATTATACTATATGGATAAGGTAACTGGTCAACTACTGTTACATATGATTCATCTAGTTTATAATTTTTTATTTTTGTTCTACACACTAGACACTTTGGGCAGTTTTCCTAAAAAAATATTCTTCTAAATTTTTATCTAATAATAGTCTTGATGTTTTATTATGGAATATTTTTAATAATTTCCTCATATATGTAATAAATTGATTACCAAACTATGATTATTTAAGTGATTTCATATGATTCAAACCAATTCAATGATGCACCCTCAAATTGAGATACCAAACTAGGACTTGATCAAAATCATTGCTTATGTGTACCTTAGAATGGCATCAATGATTCACCTATATATTAAAAAAAATGGAATGTTTTGGGTCATCTCATTGTATATTTTTTTATGTCCTCAAACATGGAATTCAATGGAAACTCCCCTCTATATCTGATCCTGACAATCGATAGAAAACCCTTGATGTTTTCTCATTATCATCTAGAATTTGTTAGTGTGGAACAAAACTGTTACATCCATTATATTAAAACCATTTAACATAAACTATTATATTTTTTGATAAATATGAGTGGTCATGATCATCAATCATGAATTATGTTAGGGGTATCCAAGGATCACTTCGGTTTATTACAATATGTGGACACATTTTCTACATTCCTTAAGACTATCACCGACTAATGGTCATATGATCTGATTCATCAAGATTACGCTACACCGGGTAATGATTTTCGGGTATCAATTGCAACACTATGATTGAATCAAGTTATATTTAAATTTATTTATTCATTTTTTCTAAAATGAAAATATTAAATTTAATATACATGGACTATATAATCATTAGACACAATTAGGTGGGGGATAATAAGTTTTACTGACACTCTGCGCATGTCCCTATTTGTTAACTAGGTATATTACATTGATAAAATTTAGGATAAAGGGAAATTATCAACAATGAATTTTTGATATTATTTTACATAGTATCATGGGAAAAAGTCTAAGAATGTTACCGGTTTTATCATGGGGATAGTTTCATTTTGTCATTGTGTTTATTTATTTTTTTACAATGTTTTTTGTTTGTCTACTGTAGTGTATTCCAATTTAAAAATATTACTTCATCAGGAAATCATCACATTTATATGATTTTTTTGACTTATAGGTTTGTTTATTAGTATCTACATGGTATATTTTCCAATTACCTATTATTATTTCTCTTCTAAAACTATATTGTTAATTATGTGTTTCACTCTAATAATGAGGGGATAATAACACCTATATACAACCATACACTCTCAATGATACTATGGATCCTTTGGTATAAGGTGAGTCATACATGATCTCATTTGACCCACATTTAACATTACATAAGAGTGAACCACACTCAGGATTTCACATAGTGGTATTGGATG
The DNA here is from genome assembly GCA_963277665.1 of Viscum album. Taxonomy (NCBI): domain Eukaryota; kingdom Viridiplantae; phylum Streptophyta; class Magnoliopsida; order Santalales; family Viscaceae; genus Viscum; species Viscum album. The sequence goes on from OY728160.1 coordinate 574,749,130, forward strand.
AATATTTATTTTCTATTGTATAAATATTTTATGTTTGCAGAAATGAGATTGTGAAATATTAGATCATGGTAATAAAATGTTTTAGGATTAGTTATCAATTGTTTGGGTGGAAATACATCTTATAATGGAATCATTTTTTTGTCATATATTTCATAAGTTATTGTTTCACTACATTCACCATGTGCTGGAACATATGATTTTGAATGTTTTTTATATTTTTAGTAATTAAAATTATGCCAGTACTTAAATTGAGTGTTTCCTCATGCATAATTATTGGATAAAAGGTCAATATTTCAACTTGATATTCCAGGTAATGATTATTTTGTTTCATGGTTTTTACTGTTTGAGCCTTGGTTGATATACCAATAATGTTCAAACATTTTATAGAGGGGAAAAGATGAAATAATTTCTTACATATATTTTCTACATAAAAAGAAATGGTTTTTCCAATGTATCATGCTGATGTATGGTTAACTGAATAATTATGATTTTCTTAATCCATATTTCATTATTTGGGTTAAAGAAATCGTTAGTTTGTTGTGATTAAATTCTTTCCAAATATAATTTATGAATTTTTATCCACCAAAATTTAGAAGTGTTTTTCTATATAATTGTTCAATCATATATGTAATTATTTTATCCTATGACCATATAAAAATTATAATTTTTGTTAAAAGTTATTCCAGTTGTAACTCCTAAATAAAATGTCATAATATCATGGTAATCTAAATACATCATTGAGAACCATAGAGTTAAATTTAAAAACATTGACATTATTGGAATTTTTTCAGTTAAATTAGGTCACTAATTACTATGTAATGTGTCTTTTCCTCTATAAGATATAATTTTCACCCCATATAATGAATCCCTTATATTTGAAATGAGGAATAATTCTATATATATTGACCCAAGAATCATGTTTTAAAAATTCATAAAACCATCAATCAATACCAAAGAATATCTGTTTTTTCAATCATTAATCCTTCCAAACAAGAACATGTTATGAGTCATGTTCTTAACATTGTAGATATTTACCATTATGTAAACCTTGAGTATACTTATAGGATGTTAGAATCAACTAATCTCCTAATCAGTATGGCATGAACCTTTATTGGTGTGACGAGTGGCATCTCTAGTATCACAACATGTTATTAATATTCATGGGACTAAACATCACTTTTAATGATAGTTTCTTAAATCTACTATATTATATGGTGAGTTTTATGTCCTAACAACTATTTTATAATTGGGAAGTGTGTTATAATATTATCACCAAAGAGTGTTTTTTCTGAAGGCAATCCTAAGGATGATGAATCATAGATTAAGTATATGCTTTTGGTCATTGAGAATATTGATTAAACTCCAAACCATTGGATGAATCATGAAATTTATATGATTAGTGGTCATTCTATGTATGGTAGTATTTTATTAGATAGTTATATCAGTATTGGGAATGGTCCAATACAATTTTCATACTATATTATATGACTGATGTTTTGGGGATATTTGTAGTTTCTGTAATGTTGTTGAATTAATTCAACATGAGTAGGGTACTTTTTTATAATGGATAATTCTTCTCACTTCACTAATTGGAAATATATTCCACCTAATATTAGTGGAAATAGTATATCCATGTTGGGAAGCTTTGAGGATAGGATTATGTATATCATCTGGTCACTAGTGAGTGTATATTTAATATCCACCATCTCAAGAATGGTGAACGATGAAATTATCACTGTGTGATTACAAAGGAAGGATGTAGGTACATGTCATGGTGTTTCATTCACTCTGTAGAGAAGTTTTCCATCAAGTGGAAGGAAGCAATTCCTTAAGAATAATTGTGAGGGAAGTGGTAGTCAGGGAATGCGCACTTGTAGTTACAAGACCTCCCATAAGTATCATAGTAAAGTACACATGAATCATCTTTATGATTGATACACATTAGAGTTACAATACTATGGTATAATAGACCACACTTGAGGTTTTATAGGGATATTTCATAGGTCCCCTATGAGAGGCAGTCTACAGTAGCTAATAATTGTAGAGGGGAATTAGTTACACCATGCCATTCTAGGAGCTAGGGCATAAATAGTTGTACTGGTTGATTAATAGGATGAGTTCTAGGAATCAAATCTTATAATGTGTAGAACTAACACCATAGACCTACTCATTAAGGTCAGGTTTTAGTTCTAGATGGTGGATTAGTCCAGTTCCATGCATTGTATCTGACACCTAAGGAGACAAGTGATGATCCATAAATAGTGTGAAGTACGGTCATAGTATCCTGTAATATAATATTTTCTTCATTCAACACAAGAGATTCAGAATCATTTATATTTTTAGGTTGAATGGAAATTCTGGTGCTTTAAACTGAGTAATTTGTTTTGTAATGTCTCTTTATACTCTATTCAGAGTATGGTCAGAATGTGTTCACTGATGTATGGTGTTCTCCCTTGAGATCGATGATTATTATTTCTTGTTAAACATGTTTCCATTTAAATTAAAGTCCAACACACAATTCCTAGGTTGGAAAAGTTAGTGACTTATCGAGCCCATATTGGCCTTCATCACTTTTGGGTGTCATTTATATAACCTGAGGTAAGTATTTACATTCAAAAAGTAGAATTTTATTCCCATGAATGTTAATATATACATAAGTGAAATTGGTTATGGGGTGTTTGGGAAATATTTCGAGTCTTCTTCTACATGTTTGAGAAGTATGATTAGCTAGTTTACTCTAGTGGTGGAAGAAATCTTAGATGATTTTGTTGAAGAATTGTTAGGGATTCATCATAAGTGAGAGTTTGAATTGAACATAAAACTTCCTCAAGGATATTAAATTTTTTCTATAATTCCATAAGGAGTTTAACTTTTTAAGAAATAAGCAATAAATAGGTAGTTATAGGTCCTTGAAGATAATGTGTTTATACAAAATAGTTATTCTTATTAGAGATTAATTATAAATTTTTTTTTCAAAAAGGTAGATGGTAACCTAAATATATGGGTGTATTACCAACATTTAAATAATCATTCATTAAAAAACTAATAACCACAACCCCAAATATAGGATATGTTCTACCATCTCCCATGAGATAATGTCTTTTCAAATATAAAATTGAGATCTGGTTACCACCAGGTTTTATTTAGGCCCTATAATATTCTACATATGGAATACTATTTTAGGTATGGAAACTATGAGTACTTGGTGATATTTTTAGTTCTAACCAACACATCCTTTATCATTAAAGCCTTGATGGATTATGTTTTCCTCCCGTATTTGGATTCATTGTGCCCATTTTTTGTGGTTGAAATCCTAGAATTTTCATGAAGAAGTCACTATCATGAAAAACACATTAATATCATAATTATTATACAATGAGAGATTGGGTTCAAAGTAAATATCAAAAAATACCATCTTCCAATTTAAAATAGTCTCATCCTAGGTCACATTATTTCATAGGAATGGGTATATGTGGTTCGATATAAGGTGAGATTTTTTTTCAAATGGAGGAGCGTATGATAAAAGTGGATATATGGAGTTCCTTGTGTAAATCTCATTTCTCTTATAATCTCATCCAAAAAAATGCACACCTTAAATCACTACTTACAAGATCATCCAAGAATGTTGTAATGTTTTCATGGTGTGATGATTATGAGAAGTACTTATATTAGTTAAATGCAATGTTGGTCCGAGTATTGATATTTATTTTACTTGATCTAGATAGAGGCTAGAAATATTATTTAGTAATATCTGAAATTAGTCTGAGAATGATTTTTAGGCATGAAGAATGGGTCATAGTTTTTATGTCAAGTCATTTTAGGACACACATGTGAAATTACGTAAATCACAAAATCTAGATAGAAATAATTGTTCCCTGTTTTTGTTTTAAAAAATATTCTTCACTTGGGGAGGAGATTGTGGTAGGAACATACCATTCATTTTTCAAATACATATTTTATCATCACACAATGAGCCTATAATCGAGAATATGGGTCAACTACCTTTATTTAATCGTATTTCATATTTATTACATGCCATGTGTGGAACTGTTTTTACTGACACTTTGATCCAAAATAATCAGACTCGGGTCATTCCAAAAAAAATTAAAGGTGGTTTCTAGCTCTTTATTAAGAAAAATTTCTATATTTTCAAGAGTGTTATCAATAGACCTTTCTCAAATAAATAACATTGGTGTCATTCCATTTTGATTGATTATATAGGAAAAATATTTTAGGTTCTAAGGGCTCATTCATGAGGTAAAGAATTTTAGGGGAATACCCACCACTTAGTTGGGTATTTAATGAGTATTGGATACTATTTATCTATGGGAATTTAAGGGTACGTAAAGTTATTATAGATAAGTTGACGTGATATTATCATTCTTTCATGTGGGAAGTACATCTTGAATACAATAATATTTATTACAACTTACATCGCTAGTAGTAGTGACCTATAATGAAAAGGGATATCCTAGGTTTTGTTACTATGTGTTCCACCAATCAGCAAGTGATATTTATATACTAGTAAAATGTAGGTATATTACATAAATATCCAATGTAATAGTGTAGTGGGATGACATTACCATGTATTTCATGATGGGTTTACCCCTGTCCCCTTGATTTCATGACACTCTGTTTTTATTATTAGATAGGATAACAATGATCACCCACTTATTTAATATCTGGGAGAACATATAAAAATATATGATTTGGATAAATAACATATGAGAGATCATATATCATTATCCACATTCATGAAATATATTATCAAACGAGGATAATCATTTCATTTCAAAGTTCTAATAGTGGTAGCATAAGTCACATATCTCTTAGGTAGATCTGATTATAGAAAACAACCCTCATATTGACGGTTAGTTCAAGTGTACTATATAGGTACTCTATAATATTCTATATTTGCATGTCCATTATTTTATAGGTTCTTGGGGGAAAAAATTTCCCTATGTGATTTGACTTGTAATAATTTATTATTGTAATGATCTATATATCACTATATGAGGTGCAGTACTATTGGAATATTTTTACATTTTTAATTTATATAGGTAGAATAGGTAGTGCTAATGAGTCATCATCTCCTTTAAAAGATATCAGAGCATTTATAGTTAATCGGAAAATGTATGGATATAGATAAGTCTAGGTATAAGTCATAAGGAAATTATCATCACTAACCTCTAGTATTTAATATCAGAGATCAATTGTTTAGGTGGGTGTCACATAGATTGGGTCATCGATATATTCGAAGGTATTGTAATATATCTCCTATATCCATCATCAATTTGTAGGTCCTGCAGAGTGTTGGTATAATAGTATATCAAATAGTTATTCTATACATATATAGTGTTATGTATGAAATATATCACGTCTTATATCTCTAATTATATCATTATGATAAATATCATGTTTTTTATCCAGAGGAAGTTGAGTTGGAGGCTGATGCTTCTTTTAAGAATGTTTATTTTGTATCATTTGTTATAGAATAAATGCCCTATAATACATGATAATTCCTTATATATGTGTTTTGTGTAATCATAGATACGTATAGGATGATACCAATTAACAATAGTTTATAATACATGATTATTGGATGGGTTTATTCTCAGATACTGCTCAGCCACCCTAATAAGGGAAACTCAAGGATGATTTGTTTTAAAGAGGGGAAACAGTAAGATCCATATTGTTAATATAGGTATTTATTCCATAATTCACTTTGTAAAACACTATTTTTAACTAAATTGAAGTATATAAATGGTTCATGGAGGTTTATGGATAATTAATACATGGATCAGGGCCTCGTGAACTACTTTTTAAAAAAATAGAATGGGGTTCATGGTTTTTAAATAGCAAACAATAATCATATAGATGAACCATGCATCCTTGGAAGGAGGTAGTGTGGCTAATTTTACAATTAAAAATGGGTCATATGACCAAGAGAAACATATAATTTATTGTAAGTTCACTATATAGGGTTTTTCTACTGATTCAAATAAATTGTATGGGGAATGAACTCATATATAGAGTGCGTAACTCAATTGGAGCATTTTTTGGGAAAAATGAAAAAAATACTATTTCCCCATTTAAATAGTAATTTATCTTTTTTCCTTCCATATTCATTGAGAAATATTTTATTTTCTCCATCCACATTGCTGAATTTTATCCCAATAGAGATCACCTTTCCTCCCTTATTTTGGGATTTTGTGTATCAATTATTTCAGGACATCGATTCAATCTATTTTTATCACATTGGATCCTCCTCAGTATGTATAGAACAACATTTTCTTTTCTTATCTATATTCTTAGCTGTCATGGATATTATATCCCTTTAATCTTATATTCCATATTTTTTGTGTGTAATTATTCTTTTTTAGTTTCTCTCATTCTAGTATAAATATGAGGTCGATACTATAAATTACTATACTAAAAGGAATGGGACGGTGGTACAATTACTTTCCATAAATATCTTATGTTTTCAAACTATTATTAATTTTTTCAAACTCTATAATTTTTTAATGTTTCCCATAAAATTAATATTACTTTAAATTATTATCTGAAAATGTTTCTAAAAGATTCATGAGACCCATGATAACGTGGGTGGTTGAATAATATAATTAAAACCACCCCTTAGGGTTTGTTTTCTTAAATTTTCATTGCAATAATTTATTTTATTTTTTGGAAAACACCCCTCAAATGTATTTGGTTTCATGACTAAAAAATGAATATTCATTTCAAGTTAATTTAACTATAATATTGAAGAAATTCATTCCTTGGACATATTGTTCATATAAAAATTAACTAACATAGAATATTGAAATGATTTGTGAAATGGTTTCAATATATTCACATAGCCTATGTTATATTATTAAATTAAATACATAACTATAATTATAGACCATGCTGACACTGTTAATGTTGTCAACATCCATGAGTAAAACATGGATTCCTGGCCAATAACACCTTAAGAAAACACATTGGATTCCAACCAATTCATCGCAAAAACCTCTAAGTGAGAAACAAATCATGGGTTTGGTAAATTTCAAAAATTTGAATGACTCACATTAATCTAAGTGATTATCTTAGATCATAATAATATTATAATTCCTTGGTTCATCTCATGGGATTATGATCAATGTGTTTACACCCACACCATCTTGAATTGTCTACAAATTTTTGATAGATTTTATCCCATGTCTTCTATATAATTGTCCTTGGGCTTGATTAGAAACTGTTATGGTGGAATACCAATGGTTTATCACTCATATTACATTCACTATTTGTTGAATTAATTCTTATTTTATAAATAAATGTGGGATAAAACTTATATGGTATTGGATTTCATGTGTCTCCAAGGGTCAGTATTTTTTAATATACATAAGTGCATCAGAAATGTTCCATGGGAACTTGAACAACTACTAATCATATGATCATAGTCATCTGACTCAAGATAATGTTTTTAGGATTGGTAATATATCCTTGAGAAACCCATTCTCAATGTAGGTAATACTTATTTTCCAATTATAATGTATATTTTATACTCGTGTGATACATTTTATATTTACAAACAACATCTTCATTACACATCGATGGTACTATCCTACTATGTTATACACACACTATGTCTAGGACTTCTTATGGTTCCTGGGTTGATTGTAGGAATTACGGTAATGATAAAAATTTGTTCTTAGCTATAGACCCATGATTTTAGGTCATATATAAGCTTGGGAAAATATGATTGACCTTTATTAGGGGATTCACATAGAGAGATTATCATTTTTCCATTTTATTTTTCTTTTATACTTATATTATTGTTTTCATTTCATCTTGTCTGTATATTCCATATCTGTATTTCCTCATGAAATCACTGACATTATAGTAGACATTTTTAGATTTTTTTTTTATAGTTATCCAAATGGATTATTTATTTTCACCCTGTAATTATATACACTATATAATATTTACTATTTTTATGTCCTCCACTATGATAAATAGGTTATATTCTCCCCACCATGCATCCATAGATCCCCACTACTAATTAGAATCTTCTAGCACATGTGGAGGATCACTTGAGGACATACGTAGCTTATGTCTGGTTTCTTATGAGTGAATTGTTAATGGGATGTCACAAATCATCAGTAATATCAAAAATTATCATAATCATCTGAATCCATATGCAAAAAACATAAGAATAGGTCAATGTCAGGACACACACCTCATATAATCAGGCATTTTATATGGTTTCCATGGGAATACACAAACAATAAAAAATCATTCAACTAAAAAATATAATAAAAATTTTAAATTCAAGGGCTTTATACCTGAATATCATTTATGAAAAACACATAGGTTCATCAAGGAAATGTCGCCTCAAAAATTAAACTATGGTCATATGATTAAAATATTGAATATAATTCCTTGAAATGATTCAAGATATTTTATATGAAAAATAAATAAAAAACCATATTTTTTAAATGATTACCTCTTCTAGATAATTTCCAAGTTATCAAATCATTTTATAAAAGCTACCTAATAGTTTATTTCTCAAAATATAACCATAACATCACATGTGATAATATTATATCTCTCTAGAATAGTATATCTTATCAATGTTAATTAATTCTTAATATTCCTAGAAATTTTTTGGATTATTATCTAATAATAAATATTTATTCAATTTATTTATAAATACAAGAGATATTATTTTTAATTTAAAAAATAAAAGGATTCATGTAATAATATCCCATAGATATAATTCTTTCAATAGCATAAGAGAGATAAATATTATCCAATACTTGGAAATTAAAAAAGGAAAACATATATATTAACGAGGACATAATATATCTTGGATTATGGATTTTTTAGACATTATGAAATTCATAGGGTCTCCGAAACTAAATTGAGTAAGATTTAAACAATTAAGAATATGTATATTAATGTAAATGTTCTAACCCATAAGAATCTCAAATTAATTTAAACATATAATTTTCTATTAGAGTGATTGTTAATGGTGGAGCATTTATAGAACATTATAAAACGATTTCAACATTTAAATAAATCTTTTGAATTAATTTCCTTTTTTTGTCATTTAATGTAGTTAAAAATGAGTTGCAATTTTTTTGGAAAGATTATTGTCAAATATGGTTTTTAAAGTATATTTCCCAAAAAGGGTATATTGTAAGGGTAATATTGTTTTACTCTTATATATCATATAGGAAACTCATGACAGTGAGTATTATTACCATTATGAATGTATTTAATATATAAATACACACATATATATATGGTTACCTTTACAAGACCTTTAAAATCATATGTGTGTCCTAATATATAGGTTAGACTACCGATAGGCATCTCTACCTTACCCATATGTGGCCTTTAGAATCCATGGAGATACCCTTGCATTTTAAAAGAACAACGATAGTACCCTGAATATTATTTCTTATATTATTACATTATCATGATTTATAAGGAATCACATCCCAAAGGACCAAATAGATTATGGATAATGGTAAATTAGATACATAAGTGATTGAAATATTACATTTGAGAAAAAGTATAACATTAATTGTTTTCAACAATAACATTATTCCCTAAAAAATATCCTTTCACCCAAATCATAGTAATTTTATGTAATAATTAGAAAAGGAAAAAATAAGGGTGAGCATAGATTGTCACAACCCGTCCCTTGAAGCCCATGTCGTGACTACCCCAAGCCACCTTCCATAAGCCAGGGGCTGGCGACTAGTACCAAAGGCATAAATCTCAATGCTGGGAAGGAATTTCCTTTATAAATTGTAAACATACACAATCAGAGTAAAAAACTGGAAGCAAACACTATGTAAAAATGGTATACAAAAAGGAGTGATGAAAAGTTAAGGGGGTCGGAAATACAAACCCAACTGTAAATTACAAGGAAACTAAAAACAAATAAAACTGAAGAAAATGGTAAAACAGATGCTGGGTCATCCTTTGGGGATTTCTACCTGAAGGGTAGGTATAGATAGCCTCCTTATAACTCCATGTCTGCAAGTATATTCCGTGTATCGACTCGTCATAAGGTCCACCTACAGGTACCATCCAGTCATGCTACTCTGATCCTCAGTCAGCGATGTTCGTCGTCTACAACCAATATAAAAAGGTGCGGGCATAGCCCGTGTAGGTCTTATTATAACGATACTCAGTAGGGACCCTAAGACCCTAAAGGTCTAACAAAAACCAACAAGGATAAACCAGAAAGTATGAAATCAACAGATAACCTCACTTAAGTATATGACCATACAAATACATAAGTGATCAATTAATCCATCTCAATATTGAGGTAAACACAAATGTTGCTGACTCGGATCAACTAGGATTTTATTCTAGGGATATTATCAATATGAACCCTCAGCTGCTGAATAACTCCTCCTCTATCGAGTATAGTGGGCCTCCCACGTCACAAAGATGTGCTTCCAACTAACTTGGACTGCTGACGGACTCCTCCTGTCGAGTACCATGGATCTTCCATACTTACACAGAGTAGCTCTGCACCATGGGTCTGATGTGCTCACAGAGAGGTGCTCCCCCTTTTAGCCTGCTGAGGTAATCCATGTGTCGAGTACTGTGGGTCTGATGTGCTCACACAGAGGCGCTCCCCACCTTGGGTCTACCGCGACACCAAGGCACTCCCAACTGGGCTAGTCGAATCACTCCGAGTCAAATCGGTCAATAGTCATCAAGTCTCAACCAGCTACTAGGTTCGCACAAAAATTCTTTCTCGTCTCTGGATGATCCTCTCCACAACCTAGAAGTCGATTCTCCAACAGTCACGAAGTCCTACTACCGACCCTTGTACTTTCTTTGGCCATATCTTTGGCACCAGACGTCCGTTTGATGAACCATTAGCGGCACTGACTTTCTGGGAGCACGATGGCCCCTTTTATTATACGCCAATGTAGTTTGGGGTTTAGTTGAGTTATGTTCAGGTTGGATCGTACACAAATCCAACCGGGCCCTCGGGACTAAAAAACTAATAACTCATAGATCGGGCGTCCGATTGACATGCCGCCTATTTCGTTGAGACCTTTATGACGTGGGGGACCATTGAGATACTTTCACATGGGACTTCGTGACTGTTGGAGTATTGAATAGTATCTTGTGAAGAAGATCTTTTAGAGACGAGCATGCATTTGTGTGGGAACTTAGTAGCTGGTTGAGACGTGATTACTGGTGACCAATTTGACTCGGAGTGATTCGACTCGCCCAGTGGGGAGTTCCTTGGTGTCGCAGTAGAACCACATTGGGGAGAACCTCTGTGTGAGCATGAAATACCCACGGTACTCAATACGTGGAGTACATCAGCAGGCTATGAGGGGGAGTGCCTCTGTGTGAGCGCAGCAGACCCACGGTGGGGAACGCCTCTGTGTGATCACAGCAGATCCACGGTACTTAACAGGAGGAGTACCTCCGCAGTCCATGTTAGTGGGAAGCGCCTCTGTGTGATATGGGAGGCCCACAGTACTCGATAGAGAAGGAGTTATCCAGCAGCCGGTGGTTCAAATTGATTCTATCCCTAGAATAAAATCCTGGTTCAGCTGAATCAGTAACATTTGTGTTTACCTCATGATTGATATGGATTACTTATCAACTTAGGTATTTATTTGGGAATATACCTAAGTGAGGTATATATATATCATACATGTTTTATTTTAATGAAAATATAGTCACATAGCTTTATAAAGTCTATTATCCACACATGCAAGAATGATGTTATCATTTTTTAGTGTAAGAGTTAAAAAGATATGTTATATTTTTATAATGATAAATATTCCATAAATATTATATTTTTTTCATATATTTCACATATAATAAATATAATCTTCCACATTTCCTACAATGAAATGTGAAAGATTAAAAAAATCACATCTATTTGGGATATGATAGACCTTCATACACAAAATCAATGTTATCATATCCCCTATGTAAATTAATGTAGAAAAGATAAATATCATATGATGAATCTTGTTGTGTAATTATTTTATAAATATTATATATATATATATATATTATCTATCATCATACCCAAAAGTTTGATGTGGTAATTGAAAAATGTATAACAACAGTTTGTGAGGCGGTAATCCTCTGTACACATGAAAGATTATTTCATATACCATTTGATATAAGTTGGGATGGATGTAGGTCATTTCCATAAAATATTGCCATATATTTATATGTAAGATAATAAGGTTATTTAATTGGAATTATTTATTGTGAATTTTAATATGTGTTTGAAAAATAAAATCAAAACACTCGTAGAAGAACATTACTTCTTCAATGGGCATCCTCTTTTCGTTTGCACCCAAAGCCATCCTATGTTACATTTCATAAAAAATTAATGATTCAAGGATGGGTGGAGGAAATTTTTGAAGTAATTTTGGAAATCATTTCCTTATCCAAAATGGTTTTATTATTCTAAAAAAAAGGTGATAGGTGGCCTTTTATAAGGTATTTGAGTTGCACACTTGTAATTTTTGAATACAGAATGTCGTACCAATATATTTCATATTGGACAAGGGTCCAAAATGGTTTATTCTCAAACCTTATTCATGATATGGTTGAAATATGTCTTGATAATAGATTTTAAGAAAAATATTTGGTTTTATTAACCATTATATTCTTTGTTTAACCATTAGTGAATCCAGTTTTTACTTTAACATAGATTATTTATAATTTTATTTTTCACTATTAACTTTGTTCTGAAACAAAATTTACCATATGAGAAAATATTAATTATTTTGATTCCATATAAGAATTTAAAAAATTTAAAATGCAATAATATAAGTTATAAAGTATAATTTAAAATTAATCCATCATAAATTATGAGAATTTAGGTTTTTAATGGGAAATTTTACAAAATATTACAATATTTTTAGATAGAAATACATAATAAAAATGATTCTAGTGAAATAATAGATTAATAAATATATAAATAAAACAATTTTACATTGAAAATAATTAAAAACATAATTAATCAGTTCATATAATTTAAATTTAAATTATTTTTTTCCATTTAAACAAATTCATTATGTAATTTAATATTAAAAAATAATTTAAATGAATAATAAGTTGTAAATTTAAATTCAATATTTTTCAATATTTATCAAAAATTGATACATTTGGAAAAAAATCAAAAATTAACCATCAAATCATTTTAATAATATATTTCTAAAAATAATGTTAATTTTATCATGTAAATAATATAAATTTGGAAAAAATAAATTTAAATTATTCATGAAAAGTACAATTGAAATGTAATTTATAATCGAATAAAAGTTTCCCATAAATCAATTATTTTTCCTTTTAAATGATTATTTTTTTCACTAATCAGTAGATAACCATAATATTCATAATATAGTTAGTATAATGAATACCCTATAATTAAACATATAAGTTATCATTTAACACAATATTACAATTTATTTCGACTCGGCTTTGTGTGTTCCACAAACTATCGAAGGATTTAAATATAATGAAATATTTTTCAAAGAATATTTATGTTCAGAATTGTGTATTCCTTACAATATATAATAAAAATTTCTTATTTTAGAACTTTTTGGTGTTACTTTATGCTAACCCAAGTAACCCTTACATAGTAAATAGGAACAACCACTTACCCTTAGATATGGGCTTGGTACCCTTAAGTGGAACATTAAAACATGAAGTTAACCTTATGTAAAACATATCATACCCTTATGACACACATATATGTAGTGAATTACCAAGATGTATTCTAAATTAATAGGGGATTACCATTATGTAGATCATATTGATCGGGGTTACCATTACAAAGATTTTCAAAATAGAGGCTTAGCCTTATGCAGTCTATTGAAACCCCACCACATCCTTATGTAAGTCTTGTAAATATAGAATTTTGATTACACAAACCCTATTAAATAACCCAATTTATGTTTATAAAGAACATATATTTACATAGACATCATTCCATGCATAAGGATAAAAAAAATGTGAAATAATTTAAATTTTCCCCAAAAAATTATAAATTTTAAAGAAATAGGATTGAAGAATCATTTAAAACCCAAGGATATTACATATTGGTTGTGAAGGATCATAATGATTTATTCCCTATGTAATTACTTTATTATTCACCTAATTATTTAGTTGAATTATCTATTAATCTAATATATAATATGAATCCCACATTCAAGGAACTATATAGAATGGATACAGTGGAAGTATTGGATTTAAAGAATCACCTATAATTGTTTCTTGAAAATTGATTCACACTCCAGATCGTCCCACCATAAAGAGTAGATTTTTTAATTAAAAAGGTTCATTTTATGAGGTTTTCAAAGAACTATAATGAAATAAATAATATTTATATTATGAATATGTATAATTTATCATTCATTTATAAACTATTTTATCAACATAAATAACCTCAATACTTATTATACATTGATCAAAAATATGATTATAATCAATTTAAAACTATGATGAATTTTATTTCAAATATGACATATTATACAAGGTATTCGAATAATGAGTTTATGTTAGTCGGTTTAGGATTTAAAATTAAACAATAAATTTATAAATGTCTGATGAATAATGTATTAAAGTGTTGTCATGGTATTTGTTGTGTGTTTATTGATGAAAAGATGATTTACACTAAGGGAAATTAAAATCACAACAAAATATTACGAATATCCCAAAAATAATTGAGAGTGGAATTATATATTAAATTCTTTAACAATGTATTTTTACTTCATGATGTTTTGATTCCTAAAAATGTTTCTAAAATGATTGAATTTTTTTCACCTATTAAAGGAAAATATGGTTATTGAATGTCCACAACTCATGAACATTACTGAAATATATAGTTTTAATTTTATATCATGTTACTATTAGTGATTTGTTGATAAATTTAATTCATTTGAAAACCCATTTATGATGTTGAAATGTAAAGGATTCAAATTAAATTCGTCATAGAAATAAGAGAAAAATTAAGGAAACAAATAAGAGAAACATAAATCCCCATGATTTTTGTTTACTAGTGGGGAAGTAAGAATTTATAACAATGAGTGTTGCATTGAAAATTTAATTCAGTTGCATCTGTATGGATAATTATTGAGTTTTACTTATTGAAAAACATAATTAAATACCCAATAACAAAATTATACATATCAGTATCAAGTGTTGAAGATAATAATTTTTTTATTAAGTATTAGTAAGAAACTATATATAGGTTTAATTATGTAATATAAATGTGAATCATAAAAGTTTAATGTAAATACTCACATAGAATGATATCAACATGTAGTGAAGGAAATTATCATAACATCTCAAGAACACTGATCATATGTTATACTTCCCCCATTTTAAGCTAAAAAAGGTCCCATATTTATTTTGTATTTAGGTTCATAAAGTTCCATACATGATGAGGATTGATAGGGATCCAATAGTAAAGGATTTAGTAAACATGGAAATAAAAATTATAATGTAATGGAAGAAATAATCCTTCTCAAAATAAATTCCATCAAAATATTACAATATTTGATAATGAAGTATCAATAAGATAAAAATTAACGAAAATAAAATCTAAAGATATATAATATAAGATATTTATAGATATCATCAATAAAGGAGTAGTAAAATTTGGATGGAGGAAATGTGCCCTATTAATACCTAGGATAATGAGGGAGCTAATAGATACTTTTTTTAAATGAATTATTTCACATCACGAGATCATCAGAACATATAATTATTTAATATAACATTTATTGTGTGACACCATGAATAATAAAATTGTTTACTACCTATTAGGATTCATTGTATAACAATAATTATTGGATGAGTGAAATACTCTAAAATATATCATGAATCATATTACTATACTAATGGGGGTGAAAAGTATAATAATGGACTTTATATCTATAATTTATAGTAAATTTATGAAGAATGATGAAATATGGGAAATCATGGATAACCATACAATGAATACTCATTTCCCAACGATAATGGAGGGTCATCACAACATGATACATTCATGTAAATATACTAATGAGATTATAGGGAATCGTGGTTTAACATATTAAATTGTCTTCGATCATAATAATAATTGCATATAAAAAAATTAGAGGATTGTTTAAAATTTTATATGGAGTGGGTAACATTTATGAACATCATATCATCCCTAGACAATTGATTGTTTTAGACAACTATACAAAAAGTAGTGGAAATATTGATATTGTAACAAAGAAACCCGGAATATCCTCTTATGTTGCATGGTTTTTTATATAATATGTCTTTGTTGGTGTTCTATATATCCATAGACAAGAAACAAGTGTCATATTCATAAACTACCATTGTGGGAACAATTTCATCCATATAAAATTAAATTATGAAATGAGCCTAAAATTATAAAATAATATTAAACTGAATAAATATTTATTTAATTGAGACTAAAATGTTAATACAATAATTAAAAAAATTAAATAAGAGAAAAAAACTAAAAATAATAACAATGATACACTATGTTATCTACTCATGACATTCAAAAACCATCCTATTCCAAAACCCATAAAACTTGTTATTGAGTTGGAGGAAATTTCTCAATGATAAATGAATATTAATCTACACTAATAATAAATATATAATGATAAATCAATATAAAAATAAGGGGGTATATAGGATGTGAGTTTGAAAATCCTACTACGGTTTCATCAATAACTCTATATAGAACCATTATAGAATAATATTATTCATTCAAAGAGAGAAAAAGTACTAAAGTTTCTCCTTCAAGAAAAAAATAACATGTATATCATATATATTCCTTAACATCATAAATAGAGGATGTTAATTAAATTAATTATTCTAATTGAGGATATTAAATGAAAATAAGTGTAAAAAATACATCATTATGGAAATATATAATGGAAATATTTTTGGGGTTTTTAGGGCCTCATAATTAATTTTTTTTAAAAAAATATGACCCCAGGGAAGTGACTTGTTGGCTATGAAAAAAAGTTGGTGGGAGTTCATGATCTTATTGGATATCCAAATATAAATCCATCCTAATCCAAATATTTATAATCATTTTATTTCCATTTCCTTTTTCAATACATATCATTGTATTATAAGATCCTCCCAAGTTTCCTTCGAAAATATAAGGTGGCCTCACAAATGATTTATTCAAATATTAAAGGTGTTATAATATATTAAAATATTTAGAGTATAAAAGATCAATTATCATATAAATAACTCATTAAAACAATAATGAATATCCACTAAAATCTTTATCAAATATAAAATGAAAATAAAAGCTTTTTATATCATGAAAACTAAAGGACTGATTTAATCAAATTCATTTTGGTAATAAATTAATTTATCAATGTTATTAAAATTTAATCAAAAAAATTATACATAATTAGAATATAAATGAAAATAATCATATGGTTCATCATTAACTATTCAATAGAAAATCATTTATTAAATAAAATATATTTATAATAGATGAAAAACCAACTAATAAAAATATAGTCAAATTGATATGGGGTTATCCATATTTAATGGTTCTATAAAAATCGTTGGGTATTATTTTTGTAATACCTATCATGGGGATCTAATAAAATAAACATGAAAAATTATAAACCAAAATACACAAAAAAATATATAATATTTAAAAATATTGGATTTTTTTACACGTACTTGTGATTTTTGTGAAAAGAAAATTACCCCAAACATGATTTAATATATATTGTAATGGCCAACAAAATTCTATTCTAATAATCCAGTGAGATTTAAAAATATAAAGATAACATGTGAAAAGAAAAATTCCAACCAGAATGTTAACTGAATTGAATCATTGGGGGGAATAAAGATTGTTATAAGTATATAATGATGGTGAAATGGGAAAAATCGATTGAAAGGAATTCTTTAAGGATGGATGGAGAATAAGGACCATGTATGTGTAGGATATCTCTTACATCCTTTGGATTGTGTCACATATATTAAGAATGAATGTGGTTTCCCAATTTAAATTGAAAATTTTTAAAAAATAAAAAATATTTTAATATTAAAACTATATTTCCATATTACCATTTGATACTCCAAACAAAAACATGAACATTCCCATTTTAACCTATTGTTAATGGAAAATTTCACAGAAATTGGTAATAACAATATAGTTTAAATTATTATATATTAATATTAGTAAATAAAAAATATACATTTCACTTATAATATATAAATTTTATATATAAACATAAATTGTTTAATTCTAATACTAATAATAAACTATACAAAACTAAATACCCAAAACAAAAGAATAAAAATATAACAATTAATTATAAAATGAATTAAAAAATCCCCACATGTTTTGAGGTATCTATTCATATATAAAAAAAACATAAAAATTCAGTGTTCACTAAAACCATGAACATTAATTATGAAAGAAGAAAAAATTATTAAGAAATATTATTATCCACTATATTTCATAACTAAAAAAATATTAAAATTAAAATATACCCAAAAATAAATGGTATTTTAAATGATGAATTTGTCACATGATGTCAATGTTAATTGAGACCAATACAAACCTATAGTCTAATTATCATATAAAAAAGTTTTTATGGATTTGTTTTGTAATATTTATGGTCATTTCTTGTGGAAACACACTATTGTTTGGATGATATAAGTTAATTCAATCAACATGCATAGAAAATTTTAAACGAAAATACTTGTTAAATGAATAAAGTACCCTAAAAAAATATAGACTCTTATTATTTGATTGATTATTTTTTAAGGGGATCACTCAATAATTTAACTAATAATTCAGGTCTATGATGTGGTATGTTTTCTTTTGATACCCACTCATAATAATGGATCCCAAACTCACTAATGTGATGAATGTCCTTCCATAGATTATTTATTTTATTATTTTATTAGTAAGAGATATTTGTCTTATAGAATTCATATCGGGTGAAATATATTTATGGTAATTATTAAATTTTCTATAACATACCTAACACACTTAATTTAATGAAGATCATCATGTATATTAAATTTATCCAAGGAAATATCTTGGAATCTATAAATTAAGGTCCATTTAATTGATATTAATTGAACAAAAAACCTAATGTGTTTCATTCCATAAATAAACCATTTCATATATCATAAACCAAATAAACTATATTGAAGAAGTGGTAAAGATTCTTAAAAATAACTCCCATGAATGTGGTATGGTATGTCGATCGTATCATACAATATAGGCTAAAGTAAATATTTCATATTACCAAATAATATCACTATATAATAGTCCATGATATCTAACTCCTAGATATCAGTGCTTTTGATATGTGTATATCATAAAATATTATATCCCTCATTGAATAGAACATCACACCATCTCTCAATTATACTTTTATATTAAATTAACAATATAAAAAATATGACCAATATTTTTTAATCATACTGAATCATTTTTATTCAATTTATATTATACCCCATCATATTAATGATATATTTCTCTTAAAATAATTTTATTTCATTGATATCTTGGGTTTCATACTAAATATTTTCAAACATACCACATAAAATTATTAAAATATTATATATATCTTATCTCGAAGCCATAATATTTTTATGTATGAATTTTAATAATTTATTTTGAAAAATACATTTTCTAGAAACATATAAAATAAATTCATGACGATAATTAAAAAAATATTTCTAAAAAAAATCCTTTTTCTAAAAAATATTATATTATGTGTAAACTGAATGTTGTGTTAATATATTAAATTAATCATTATTAGTGAATTTATCCAATAAAATTTATATATTATTTACATAATAAAATGCTAGAAACAATATTTTTTATTTTTCAAAGAATATGATAGAAATATATCTATTATTATGCCAAAATGTTTTTTTAAAAAGTATTAGTCGCATTTTTCTCACTTATTGAATTGGATAATATTAATTACATTTATAAAATCTATAGGATAAAATTTTGTAATTAGTCCCCTTTTATTATAGCCAATATGAACAACAATAAAGGCCAAATTAGTATAATGTATGTTAAAAATTTGTTATAGGGGCATAATTATTCATCATAGTTATTATTGGAAGAATTAAATTATTCTTTTAAAACTATTGTTCTAAATGGAGTTATTTAATGAAAACATTTTCATGGAAAGTATTTATATAGTATTTAGAAAAATGGAAGAGAAAAAAAATCACTCTCCTAGTTTTAAATATCATTTATGTGTTCACATAGAAAATAATATTATATATCAATAATTTATAGTAGAAATTTTCCAACTAATAAAACTCTATTAATTAAGGTAATTTAATTATAATTTTTGAGATATTAAATAATTACCATATAAACCTTAAAAACACTTGTTGAGAAATTATTAAATTACTAGAAAAACCAAATAAATTTTATTTAAAATATTATGAATAATTTCATTTCATATTTATAAAGTGATACATGAATTCTTTATATTAGCATGCAATTTTTTGGGATTTAATAAAATAGTTTATTCGAATTTTCCTTGTTTTATTGTTGTTATTATATCCAAAGAAATTATTAATATCAACATTTCCAATAATGATATTTTGTGGGATTAGTATTTTATTCAATTATTTTAAAATCAGAAATATCGAATTAGCACATAAATGATAATATATAGTATAAAATTTTATCCCCTATGCATTTATAATAAAATAGGAAATATTTTTCTCTAAAATAGTCTTATTATATTTAAATATTTTGATAAATAACAAAATTTACCCTCACCTCAATTATAAAAGGGATCATTATATTTCACAACATTACATAACATTCAAACATCTCGCTTGACCATCTTCAGCAAAATAATTTTCTCGAAATCATTGTCCAAATTATATATGTTCTTGTCTTTCCAAGAGTTGAAACCAATATCCCTTTAAAGAATATATAAATAAGTTATTTTGAAGAAGTGTTAATCACTCTAAATGAAGTGAATATATCACTCATGTGTACAAAATGAATACCATCTCCACTTAGAGATACATTTAATTTTTCATTAGTATATTTTTTGGATGGTAATTATAAAGGTTTTCATGCTTTTATATTACATTTATTAAATAAATAATTTTAGGATTATATTATCACGTCAAACATCTTATTTTATAGTTTTATTTCTTTTCACCAAATACAAAATGGAAAATGCATTCATGTGTATGTACTTTCTACTATCTCCATTAAGGGTGTAATTAATTTTTAAATAACTATTTTTAATGAGTGATTATAATTATGAATATAATTAATAAATATTATTTTTATAACATGTTTAACATTATAAAAATTATGGGACCGTGATCAATATATAGAGATCATGATTTCTGAATCAAAATAATCATTGAAAATGATGTATTTATCACCATGAACATTCAATTTATTATAAAATTATTTATAAATGTGTGATGGGATGTTTTAAATGAATCATAAATGTCATTAATTGATATGTGGATTTTGAATAAACCAATAAAAAATAAATATTTATTATTCAGGAGGATTTAACGAGAACAATGAAAGGAGATACTTGAGGGAAGGGTTTATTTGTAATTTTAATCATTATTCCATATTGTTTAAGTTTAAGTCACTATTGTTGATTTTTTCTCTACCACTTCAATGTTGTCTAAAAAAATAAAAATGATATTTTTTAAACCTTTTTACCCATGTATTTCATTTTAAAAAATAGTTAGAAAGGAATCATATCTTTATTTTCACAATGAGGTTTTTTTGTAATTTCCCAAAAAAACTATAAAATGAATAGATTTTTAACTTATGTGGAATGAGAGTATTTCTCTATATTCCTATCACATTAATGAATGGAATCTTCCTTTACAATCTTATATGGTACATTTTTTAATGAGAATTATTTTCTTTATAATTACGCATCCCTTAAAACTGATTTCCAAATGGAAATGTAATTTACCTAAATAATCATTCAATGTGATAATTCCAGACTATTTTCCAGGAAATATTACCTTATTTAATTATACTTATTATTTACTATGGATATTTTCCATATACACCATCCATAATATTTGTCTGGATGTTTTGTGATTATCATTTCATGATGTTTATGAAACGTGTTTCATTTATATGGGTTATGATTTACTTATATATTTATTAAATCCATTTATATTCATTGGTTATGATATGATTATTGATTTATATTCTTTAGGAATTCATATATACGAATAATATATAGGGCTCGGGTATACCGACCCTTAAATTATTAATAAAAAAGTACATGATCAAGAATTACAATGATTGTTACAAAAGCAGGAGATTGTTAAACCTTGCATGTCTTATTCTACAATAATATCACAATAGTCCGGTATCTCATATGACCACATATTACATGTATCAGAAATTCTTCTTTTAGAGAGAGTGTTTTCCACTTTATTCTCTTTCAGATAATCACACCAGACAGTCATGTTTAGGTCCTTGACAAGATTGAGTAATGAAATCCAATAAGGGATAATTATATATAACAGTACCCTTGTTTTTTATAAGGGAATTTACTATAATTTTGAAGTAATATTCAAAAAAATTCCAACCTCTGTATAAAACACACTTAACTGAATAAATTATATCATATACCTCAACAACAGAGGTGATTCAATATCCAATAAAATTGATGAAATCGCCTTTGACAAAACCATGATTTGTTCAAATTAAACCCACAATGACAGAGGGGCCCAATTTTCTAAAATAGACTTCTTCAACATTTACCTTCATTCATGAATATATATGGGGAATCCATTAGATGAACATTAGTGAAAGATGCTTCTGCAGTTCCCTACAATCCATAAAAACCAAATCATTTTTTTGTAATCAATAAAGTTGTTCATTGAACATAGTTATAAGTCTGTGGTAGTGTGGGGGTCTCTAAGAAAATCCATGTTACCTACATATATCAATGGATATTGGTTCTCAAATACTTTTGGGATCATTTTTTCCATATGTAGTGGTTTAATGAGGAAATTCTATAGGGGGTGGATTTGTTTTCTTCTCCCATTTAATTCAATACATATAAGTATATCTTAAAATCTCCTACAAAAGAATAGGTCCATGAAAAATACACATATTATATAACTATAAAGGGCCTAACTATATTTGAAATGTATAAAAATGTGTTGCACATTTTCTTCATCTCGAAGAGAGATGCGACATGTAGAGATGATTTTATGTCCATCCTTATTCAGTTGATTGTGTGTGTGGACCCATTTCTCCCATATAATCCAAATGAGAAGTAGTATTTATGGTTAAAAAAGTAACCTTAAATTGAGTGATCCAGTATGCTGGTTTGATAGAGTCATCATAGTGACGGATATGGCATTCTCTAGCAGTGAAATGGGTATTTCGATTAGGCTTCTAGATCAAGGCGTCATAATCCTTGAAAACATAGTTCTTTATTTCTAGCATCACTTGATGTGAGATTAGGTTTGAAGGTAAATTTATATGGGACATTAGATCATCAACTGTCATGATGCATATAGTAGAGGGAACATTTTTTCATTCAATAGGGTGGTCCACCCACGAGGTATTCCAGCATTTAATGTTTTCCCTTCTAACAAGACATTTTGTGTGGTGCATGTTGACATTATAATAAAGATTGAGAGAAGGGAAAATAGATTATGTGGGATACATCGAGTGTCCATTATGAAGAATTATTTTAAACATGCATGAGATAAATTCAAATGAGGGGTCATTTGATATTGAGATATTCCATGTCCATTTGTTAATGTGTCCATCATTAAAGGTTTTGAGGTCCTTTATGCCAACACAACCCTTGTTGATGGGTATGATACAATCACCCCATGTAATAGTAATAATCCTTCTCTCATGGACATAACATTTCTACATGGATTTCCTTATAATGTGTTAAAGATCATTCAAGAAACATCTTTGGAATTTATGTAGGGGGAGGTATATATTAATTTAGATGTGTAAACAAAGTTGATGAGAGAGACCTGACCATCTTGTGACATTTCCATCCCATTATGTATAAAATACTAATTAATGTCTCCATAATAGCTATTTCCAATATGATGACATCAATAAATTCCCCAAAAAGGCAGCCCAAGATAATTGAAATGTAATGATCCCTTTCCCACACAAAGAAGTATGATAATTCTATTTTTCTTACCAATAGGTATTCTATTTATGAAGATAATACAGGATTTAACCCAAATTATAATCGGACCAGACACCTATTCATAATATATAAATAGTTCATTGATGAAATTAATGTTGTTTCTTGAGGTTTGTTTAGAGCATGGTATGTCAAAAGCATAAATAAACTAAGAAGTTACAATATTGTCTTTACTAGCCTTGTTTTTTTATAAAGAACAATTTTATTAAAATCCTTGATACACTTTCTCAATTAATCTATAGTGATATAAAAA
Organism: Viscum album; assembly: GCA_963277665.1. Taxonomy (NCBI): domain Eukaryota; kingdom Viridiplantae; phylum Streptophyta; class Magnoliopsida; order Santalales; family Viscaceae; genus Viscum; species Viscum album. The sequence goes on from OY728160.1 coordinate 574,773,601, forward strand.
AAGATACGCGATACTAGATCCCTTTAACGAACAACTCTTGTGCATTGAAAATAAAAAATATTTGAGCCATTAACCAGAATGGGTAGGCATAATGAGCTCAGGATGGTATATATTAATCTGAAAGATTCACTAGAGAATCCATATTTTTTTAAATTACCAAGAGACAAACTCCATTTTATGGTATCAAAGTCCTTGGAAATGTCAATATTGAGAGAAAGTATCCCTTATCTCGAGGTATTCTTCATCACGTAAACAATTTCAGATTTAGTGAATATGAAATTTGGAATGCTTCTTCCAGTTACAAAAAAAATTGTGGGGATGATAATCACATTCATGATTTCTCAAATTATTACGGGTATTCAAAAATTTCATATCTAATACAAATTTTAGTCTATCATGGAACATGTCTCCTTATAATTTATTTTGTTATGTTCTTTATAGATTCATTCTAAAACTCAACATTGTAATTTCTGATATTCATTGTATAATATAAAAATGTTATAGTTTTTTTTTATGTCATTATCATATTGTTATAGTAATGTAATCATTAATATCTCCCTTTCATACATTTACTGAACATCTTATCTCACCATTTTATTATGATTATTTTCCCAATGATATGAAAAATGGTATTAAGTATGATCTATCAAAAAAAATTCTTGTTACAAACAAATAAGGGGAACATGATGTAGATATTTAATTCACATGATGATTATGCTTCCGAGATTTCCAATGAACTATATAATTATAACCATTATGCATATGTGTGTGTAATGAAATGAATATTCATATAGGAAGATGCAACATCTATATGCGAAACAATAGGGTCTCTATTGTTTGTATTAGAGGACATGTATATTTAACCATTGGAAACTAGGATGAAAATGTATTAGGGATAAATCAAAAATTAAGATAAAATCCTTGTTTATTGACAATTATTGTGAATGTATTTGGTTTAACATATGGTTTCAAAATATAAGGTGTCATGATTTAGACATAATATTAATGATTTTCATGATTATGTTGTTTTCTATTATGACTATTGTGTCTTGCAGTATTATTTATTCTTTCAGTTACTAAAAACAGGAAGAATCATGTTATGTTGAATGTGATGGAAAAGGAGATGATATTCCCCATGACCATAAAAATATTATGTAAGCTACAATACAGAATCATGTAGATAGGATCATGAAACATCCTCAGGATATAAATCATGCTGTGTTTTGAAATGATCATAGGAGAGAACAAAATACAATTAATTCATTCATGAGGCAACATCCACTATATTTTAGTTGATATTATGATCCATTAGTTGCTGAAAAATTGATTAACATCATTGATAAAATATTTTATGTTCTGTATTGCTCAGGACATGAAATTTTTTTCCTATCTATTTATCATCATCATGGAGAATAAGATAAATGGTGGAATCATATCAAGATTACAAGAAAATAATATAAAACTGAATCCATTAAATAGTATGAGTTCAACCAGGTAATCCTTATAATGTATGTACCTCATACTCTAGCTAAAATGATGGATATGGAATTTTATGAGTAAAAATAAAAGAATGAATATTGAATAGGTACCTATTAGGATTATATTATAAGATATAGAAATAATGTATCTTGTTTTTTAATATCCTTTAAAGAAAAACAAATATGTTCATTAGTAGCCAAAAAACAAGTCACTAAAAAGAAATTTGATATAAGATACATCATTAAAAATGGAGAATGATTATGATTTTCTCATAAGTTTGAGATAGATAATGGATTTAACCATAAATATCATGGTTTTTTAAGAATAAAATTATGTAATTCCAAGTGAAATCTAAAATCCAAGGAGAAATAGATATGGGATTTCCATTATTCACTAATTATGGAAGGATACATGGGGGAAATTTTCTATCATAGATTGAAAAGTTTTTTATGTATGGAATGTAATTTCATCAGTTAATAGAATTTATAAGTGATGTGAAGAAGATATATAGTAATGTGAATAGAGAAAAAGATCAACAAAATTCACTACCCACACTCCAATGCTTCAAATTATTGTAGTATAGTAATTATGAAATTCATTTTTTTGAAAAAAACTATTTTTAATGGTCACCATCAGTAACCACTTTTGAGAAAAGATGAAGGGAAATCCCATGTGATCATGGATTCTGAAGTGTATTACAAAAATGACATGGTGAATGTTACAGTTTTCATCCACAATATACAAAATAATGTTTTATTTATTCTAGACCAACTGACTATTTTGTTTCTAAATAATTTTTAATGGTATCACTATATCTCCTCAATAATTTGATTTTGAGTAAGTCGGGAAAACTACTAACAACATAATGATCATATCTGAAGATTATAGTTATTTTCTTGTTTTTGTTTGTGGTAATTTTCTTATGGAAATATTTTTTTCTCCAATTAGTGTAATTCTATTGGATTCTAGAACTATATTAAATTTATGTATATGGAGATCAGATTAATTTCTGAGCAAGGGAATTAGCATTTCATGTTCTAAATTATCTTATAAAATTTTATTTATTAATGGATGAATATGAAAATATAAATGAAAATAATTCCATCTATTTGGTATTATTTCCTATACTTGAATTTCATCTATCCAATTTTTTTAGGTAAATTACAAATTATAGATAATCCTGTTGTACTACAGTTTTTTAAGTTTTTTCAGGGAGAATTTGTAGGTCTTAAACCAAATACTGAAGTTTATTTTTCATTAGAACTGATACATGGTACTATTAAAATCTCAAAGAATCCTTAAAAATCCCTAATTGGGTTATTAGAATAATATAAAAAACTCTAAGAGAATATTAATAAGATATCCATAAGCCCTAGTTTTTCACATTAGGGTGAAAAAATTCTATTATTTATGATTAAATATGGGTCAATGTGTCTTTGTATATGTTATAGATAGATTAAACAATTAAAATCAAGAACAAATATCATATCCCTTGTAATGATGTCTTATTTGGTTCAATATATAGAGCTCAATACTTTTCCAAGAATGATATTCATTGAGGATATCATGAATTTAGGGTCACAAAGTAGGATAACCCCATGATATAATTCCATATAATGTATGGAATATATAAAATTACAGTGATCCATATTAGTCATACTAATACCCTGACTTTATCCCTGAACAAGATTAATATAATATTTAAAGACTATGTTCATCATTTTTTGGTCATATTCACTGATGGTATTCGGTTATAATAAAACAACAAGGAATGAAATGAATATTACTAGAGTTTTTTATTGAATAACCTGATTATTGATAATCGTAATGAAAAGTTTTCCCTATGTGATCATTGGAATCATAATGTCTCATTTTTTGGTTTTATATTCACAAGTGTGGGTATATATTTAGATCCTTAAAACATATTTTTTTTAATAAAAGGCCTAGAAAAACCCTAGTGATTAAAATATATAGTTTTCATGGGGTTTCTGGATATTCTAGATATTTTTTTGAAATATTTCTCAGGATTTAATAATCCACTCACTAAGTTGACTTGGATTTGATTTTGGTTCTTATAGATAGATGAATGTGAAGGGTATTTCAATTGGATGAAAATTAAGATGGTTAGTGAACTTTTTATAACACTACCTTTTAGTAGAGAAGGGATTTTTACCAATAGTGATCCATCAAAGAAGGGACCTAGATGTGTTCTAATGAATGATGACAGAGTGATAGCTTATTCCTATGGCCAATTGATGGTCGATGAGAAAAATTATCTTTCTCATTATTTTGAGTTACCTATTTAATTTTTTTTAATTAATGATATATTTCCATTATCTATATCGATAATAGTTTGAAATATTTTCTAATATAATATTTAATATGTATATTTTCACTCAAAGTGAGATAATAATGCACAAAAAATTATGGTCAGAGCTGACTAAAGATTATGAATTCTTAATACATTATCACCAGGGGAAAGAAAACAATTGGGCTGATCCTTTGAATTGAAATTATCATGACAGTTTATCTATGATGAGTATCAAAAAATATTCATTATTAATGGATTCAAAAAGGATGGATCTAGAAATAGTTTTTCAAATGGATAAATCTTTTCATGCTCAATAGAATTTCCAACCATCTATCTTAGTAAAATTTGAATAATTATTTAAGGAATATGTAATGATTCAAATGATTGTAAGAGTTTTTACAGATTTTAACCTTGATTGTAATGGAATATTAACGTTCAAGAACCATTTATGTGTCCCAACCTACTTAGATTTAAATTATTTTATTGTTTAGGGAATAGTTCATTATTTTATATTTATCTAAAATGTACAAAGAATTATAGATACATGAATTTGCAATTCTGGTGGGATTACAATATGATATATATTGTATAGTATTTTTCTCAGAGCTTATTTTTTTATTATGTTAAATTAGGGAGAGGTAAGACTAAGGGGATATTACAAACATTAAACATAACTAAATGAAAATTGTAAAACATCATCATGGATTTTGTTATCGGTCTCTCCAAAACATATAATGGACATATTTCTATGTATGTTATAGTTGATCACCTTATTAATTCAGCACACTTCATTACTATTATAGAATATTTTTCCATTGACCATATTTCAAAAATATATATTAATATTGGGGTATTATTTCATAGAGTACCTCTTTCCATAGAATTTTATTTGGGTGTGTGTCTTACCTCAATGTTCAAGGGAAGAATTATATAGGAACTATGTATATTGTTAAGTTCAAATACTTTTTATCATCCATAGATTGATGGTCAGTCTAAGAGGACAATTCAAAATTTAAAATTCTTGTTAATGGAATTATTTATAGCTTTGAATGGGGGTGGGATCAACACATTCCTTTAGTGTATTTTTCAAATAAAAATAACTTTCACATGAGCATTAAGATGGGACCTTGTGAATCCCTATTTTATAAGAAGTGAATAAATTTGACTTTTTATAATTTAGTTCAATCGTGAAATTTATTGTGAAATGTTCTAGATATGTATATGGATGATAAGGGGAAATCAATTCAATAACACATTAGAGAATATTGGTGTCAACAAAAACATTTTACTATAATTATTTGGAAGAGTTTAAAGTGGGTCAAATTATATTCCTATGGATATATCCAGGAAAGAGAGTGATGGGATTTTGAAATTAATGAAATATAATCCCTAGGTATATTTTTCCTTCTGAAACTCTTAGTTAGATCTGGATGGGTTTTTCTCGATTGGTGCTTCCACCAAATATCAATGAAATTAATGTTGTGGTCTATGTATATCTATAAAAGAAGTACATAAATAATAATTATCATTTTATATACATATAGGTTTTACCACTAGATATAGATCATTTTTACATTTTGTGGAAACTATATAGAAACCTGATTTTGGGATGATGTAGAGGTATCATCATATTTTTTTATATGAGTGATGAATTTTGATGTCAAAAATCCATTTATGTTAGAAAAATGGAACACCGTGATATATTTATGAAAATTGTTTCATTAAAAAAATTTATTTCTTTGATAGCTTTTGTTTCATGGGACAGAAAGCTCAAATGAATCGCATAATGTTATTAAAATATTATGTTTCTATAATCTGATAGATTTTATATTGGTATGTATTAATAGTTATATCTATAGTTTATTTAAATATTATGGTCTTCACATTTATAAAATAAATTCATGAATACAAATTAAAACAAAATTTATTTTAAAATAAAGTTGATATTTTTCATAAAAAAACTATTTCAAGAATAAAATGAATTATATTTAAATATATTAAAATAATTAACATAGTTGAATGATTTTAATTAGATCTTTATATTCTTTACTTGATCAAACATTTTAAAAATTCAAAAACTGTTTTCAAAGAAATAATTAATAATAAATCAAGTTTTATATCTAAAAATGTATGTTTTTCAAAAAAATTAGTTTTTCTCTCATTTTTCCAACATATATAATAATTCATTTATTCCCTATATAGTTTTTTGATCATATATAATGAATTATATATTTAAAATTATGAGATTCAAATTTGGTAACTATGCTCATTTTATATTTGGTCAACTTGACTAGTAACCATGGTTAAATTCAACATCTCAAGAATGGGTAATTTTGGTTAATCTAGTATAAGACCATGAGGAAAATCCATAATAATTGACTATAATTATTACCAGATGAATTAATTTTTTCCCTGACCACATAAGGTTAAAAATTTAGTTATTTAATGGGAAATTGTTCGTGAAAATTAGTTATATATTATTCAAATATATATAAGTGAAAGAATTTAATCTCTACGATTCATACATCATTTCTATGTTCGCATAGGAAAAAAATAGGTATGATTAAATTTTACTGGTAATGACTTTCCTATATAAAATTATATTCTTGGTGGTATTTTATTTATAAATTTTAGTATATAAATAATTACCTTATATACTTAATCAAATATTATGTAGTATTTATTCAATTAAAAAAATATTCTAATAAATGATATTAAAAAAATTCAATGTGAGATAATTTTAGAAATTTAATGAGATTAATGCTTTCTAAATATTCCGCTGATACAATTAGAATATATTAAAATATTTTCTTTTAATTTTTCATGTTTTATTTATTTTCTTAATGTAAATGTAAATAATAGTATCAAAATTTTAAATGATTATATTTTATGGGTTAAAAATATTGTTTAAATATTTTAAAATCAAAAAAATATTAAACATCTCAAGTGGGATAAGTCATGGTTTAAAATTTCATAAAATATGAGTTTATATAACATTTGGAATCATTTTTATCTCTAATAATATTATTGTATTTTATTCTTCTGAAAAATCCCAAAAGATCACCTCACCTCACTTATAAAAAGAGAACATCCTCATATTTTTAATTACACCATGTTGAGATTGATAGCCTATATATAATCTAAAATATTTCATCTACACTTGAATATAAAAATTATAGAGGTTTTTTTCTTCTAAAAAGTCCTACCATATATTAATTTATAGTAGATCTAAAGGAGTCATTTTGAAGAAGAGGTAATCGTTATAACTGATAACTTTATTATTCTAGTCATTATTACATCACATATATCTATTATTATCATCATAAAAAGTATATATATTATCATAAATATGACTACATGTTATTATTGTTATAAAAACACAGTTACTAACCCACTATCTCACCAAATAAGATGTTATTGTATCTCTTGTGTGTGCATATGGCTTACCATCACCACATAGTGACAATAATTGTTTTTCATCACCATATATTATGTATGGTAATTATAATGGACTTATTGTTTTTGTATGATATTTATTACATAATTATAATTATTTAATTTAATAATATGTCTAACTACTTATTATCCAATATTTTGAAAAGAAAATATTTCTCTTGGAAACATATGTACTACTATCTCCACAATGTGATGTAAATTTCTTCAAATATATTTAACATATATGTAAATAAAGATTATTTTAATTAATATTTATATATATGTAACATAATAAATATTTTTTAAAGGTTTATAATAAATTAATTTTCTTTCATTCAATCATATGAAAAATAGAATCATCATCCATGCATACATAGGAACTACTATCTCTAGTAACAATGTATTTATTTTTATATATCTAATTATTATAAATGATAATAATTATTTATAGAATAAATATATATCATTTTTATTCCATGATTAAAATTATTTAAATGATGGTTTCAGGATCAATGTATAATGATCGGGTCTATGGAAACAAAGTTTCATGGAAATCGAAGTTGTTATAATGTCAACCAATTATTATAATAAAAAATTATTAAATAAGAGTTGATAAGATATTATAAAAAATAATAAATATTATGATATATATATTTTTGTTTTACTATCTGATAATAAAAAAATATTTATTATGAATTATATTTTACATTGAATAAGAAAATTTTATACTTGATGTAACTTTATATTTTTTAGTCTCATCATTGTTTGATATTATTTAACTTTATGATTCTTATATGTAAAATAATAAATCCATGTACATGTTTAAAAAAATTATATCAATTTTCTTTATAAATTTTTAAATGTTTTGTTAATTTTGTTTTAGTTTTTTAAAAACAGTTTAAAATGAGTGTTTTTGTTTTTTTTAAGGGATGGTTTTTCTGACTTTTCCGGAAAAAATATACAAGTTTTATTAACTTTTTTGGAATGATAGTCTTTTCCCACAATCATCAATCCTTAATAAATTGAATATCCCATAAAAATACTAATGGTTTCAATTCCATAAAAAATTACTTTAAAATTTCAGGGATTCTAAATTATTTATTTCAATATAGAATGGATATTTCCCTCAAGAATTATTTGAAGTTATCATTAAAAAACAATTTCTATATAGGTTAACATTATTTTATATTAATTATGATTTATAGGAGATATGATCCAATGATATCATTATTATTTTATCACTGATTGGTTTATATTTACGAAGACATGATTTATATTAATTCTTTTTTTTCCATGGGTTATGTGATGAATAAATGTTTATGAAATCCATTTATTTTCATTGGTTTCTCTATATTGAATGATTTTTATCTCTTGTGGTTAAATCTATATAAAATTTATTATGTGTTATGTGGGACCTATTTATACATCCAATTAGTTGGATAACTATTGATAACCCATGAGGTAAATAGAAAATGAATAAATAGTGAACTTAGTTCCATAAGATACATTTTCCACAATAATAGAATTCCATGTAATCCTTAACTACTATGATGATTTGGGGATAAATTTCATTAAAGTATTATAGTTTAGAAAACAAAATGTGACTACTGAAAAATTTAAATTTTATGCTTATGGGTATTCCATAATTCCATGTTGTATGCCAATTTTATTAATCTCTTGGAACAAGTTATTTTATGATTTATATCTTAAGAAAATTCAATAATTAATTCCTGACTAAAAATTATGATTATTGATACGACGATTATATTTTTTATATGTTATGTGAATTTTTTTATTCCATTATTCTAATGTATTATTATATAATCATTAATATCTCCCTTGTTTTCTCTCACTAAGAATTTGAGATCACATTTTCTTATGCTTCCTTTCCCCGGGATAAGAAGAATGGTAATATATATTATTTTTTAAAAAGGGTTATATTTATGAATAAATTAGTTGGATATGTTGTAGATATATTTTGAACCATTTTTTGAGGATTTCATGATTCATAATTCAATATTCCATTATTATTCTTATGCATGTGTTTATGTATTGTAATGGATATTCATATAGAAAGAAGTTATATATGTGTATTATATGTAAGGGTGTCTTGAGTTAATAAATTAATCAGAATATTAGACAAAATAATTTGTCAAAAATATAACCATTATCCAATTCCATATATGTTTCACCCTCTATGACTTTTAATCATTGAAAAAAACATTATTTCCTCATTTCATAGTTTTATTCATAAATTGAACTCTATTATTATGTCAATGTCACTCAAACAACTAATGGGACTGGTGTGATATCAATAAATCATAATCATATCATCTTATTGACATGTGCACCACATGAAATGATAAAAAATCATATTTATACCTATATAATCTCCTATACCTTTACATTGATTGACCACTATATATTGAAACATATAATTCAGTTATAAGAAATTTCATAGTTTTTGTCGAATCTAAATGTAACATCACAACTTTTTACAAAGTTACATACCATATTTTTTAGTATTAGAATCATACAATTTTCATGATAATGTTTTTTAATGAAATAAAGGAGATCTTAGGTGTGTCTGTGACTTATTTAGAGTTAGGAACCCTGATGTTCGAAAAGGAACACTCGATATCACTATTAGTATAAACTATTTTCTCTATCCCACATGGATTCCCTAACAGAGTAGGAAACGTAAGTGGGTATATAGGGGCCACAAGTATTTTTTTCCAATGTGTGACACCATGTGAAAGATTATTTTAAATTGTAGACCTCTTTGAAAGAGGACATTCCTATGTTTAGCGCACAATTTCGACAACTGGGCAGCCAAACCTTGTGCCCCTGCCTATGTTGGTGAATTAATAAAATTTCTCATAATGAGTGTTTTATTCAAACCCATATCTTCTTATTATTTTACTATATTGGGATTTCATATCCCTCATGAATGACACTTTATCTTACTCTCCTCATATGAAATTTGATATTCTCCTTTTTATTCATTTGTTTCCTTCACTCTCATCTCTACTCTCCACATGCTTCAATTTCATGTTACTCTCCTCCACTATTGATAAATTTAAGTGAGACGTATTTTTTATAATTTTTGGGGACTTTCATGTTATCTAATATATCTTATATTTTATGTCATTCTAATGGAAATTATAGAATTAGTGGATCAAAAATACTCGAGGTAGGTGGCCTAGCTTCCTTCCAGATGTTTTGTTGGGTTGTATATTGTACATTGTCGTGAAGCGTGCTAGACACTTATTGAGATGCCTCTATTTTTAAAAAAAAATTAAATTTCACATCTTTCTATATTTCTTATGGCCCCACATAGTAGTGAAACAACCTTTTGGTTGATCTTCTTTACCCCCACTATGTTTATGGGAAGAGTACTCCCATTGAGACTTAACATCCGCAACCAATTTTTGTTGAACACTCCTTATGGTTTATTGAGCAATTTATAATGACCATAAATATTGTAATAGAATTTAGATGAATTGTATGACATTTTTTATGCCTTAATCATGATTCCTTTGGTAGTGTATTTCATTGCCAATGATTTATGCTTCATATTTTATGTCTTATACCATATACCATGTACTTTATGCGTTGGGGTTCTGCTTCATGTCCTACTTTTAATTGAAATTATCATATATAATATTCCATAGTTGTTTGGAATTAATTAAGGAAAATTAGATTGAAAATTTTTGCATGGTACATTCTATTCATTTGTGATTATATGTATTCAGTTTATATGCCTTGAATACTTGGTGAATGGATGAAAAAAGTGGTTATGACATAAGGAAATCATGAATATACTCATTGTTCTTGGATTGTTACTACTTGATGCATTGGGATTGATAATTATCTTTCATTGTATAGAGTATCCAGGTGAATTATTAATACTCATTAGTGATAATGGTTCCCTAGGGGATAAACAGTGGATAGACTCGCTATCAATATAAATTCATCATACCTTGGGTGATACTCAACCCCCTATGTGTATACGTGGGATAGGCTCATAGGTTACCATTCTAAAAGTGATATAGGGACACCATTATGAGTCATAGTCACCTGAATCTATTAAATTAGGCATATAGAGGGATCCTATAGCGACCCTTGGGATTCTATTATAGAACCCCTTGGACAGGACCCTGATACCATTGCAAAATTTTATGGATCCATTGTTTGGATTACATATGATTTTTTATTATTATTTTAATTATCAGTATGTGGATTGCTTTCATAGGGGCTTGACCACCAAACTATAAAATAAAAATGGATTAGACCTACTTTTATTTCTTCATATATGATGACCATGTATTAGAACTTTTACTTGGGTATGTTTTCCTTAGTTCATACATTTATATTAGGTAGTAGAAGGTAGAAATAGACCAGTATCCATATGGAACATGGGAATTTCCTAGGATGAACCATGATATAATTGGATTAAGCCTATGCTCGTGTTTTTAGTAGTTGCCACTTTTGGACCTTTTTTGTTTTCATGTGGTATATACATGTCACTCGAGATACTTGTGAGAAATATTTTATAGATACATGAAATATCATTATGATCATCACTAATTTTAAATATTTTAGTTATATTCCACTAGTAGATTATTTTTATTTCGCGGTATATTATTATTATTATTCTTATATTGTTGTTTCATATTACTACTTCTTCAATAGTGGGTTACTAGTCCAATCATAATGTTTTTTCTTCTAATTTTTATTAAATATATATCTCATTATAAACATATATATACTGATTCTATATGTTCTGATTCATGATTTAATAGTATTCCTAGGGAAACACCCTGGGAACTCACTTCTAATTAGTAGAATTTCATGTTCAAAGAGTCAAACATGAGGTCATGTGACCACCTTCTTGGGGAACTAATGTGTGGAATTATGGAAAGAATGCTACAAAGTGGTATCAGTTATTATCATTTACTTTTTACTTACTTTTTTTGTTTGAAATGATATTTAGATTTTAGGATTTTTTTTAATGAGCCTATCCTTAAGAGCGGATACCCCACATATAGGGGAAAAATAAACATCCTTGTATAGGTTACTATTTTTTTTGGGTCTATAAAAATTTCATAGGGTTTCACCATTGGGTTAGACACTTTGACAGCTCTATTATTATTATTGGAAAAGAATGTTTATTAACTAAAAGGGTTATTTATCCTTGGGCCGATGATATGGGGACTTATCAAATCACGAATTTCACTTAACACCATAAAAATTAATGGATTTTTCCTTGTCATATCTATTATCTGTGTGCACTACCAATATTTATTTTTCCTTTTGAGGTTACTTATATTTTTACCTTTCCTTATTGTGAAAACATAACGGAATAAAAAAGTTCCTACCTTATCCATATAGTGTTTTCATTCATATTTTAATGAAGATGCATTAATGAGTATGTTATATAATTTTGATACATAGACCACTCGATTCATGGGATGGAACATGATTTTATTAGAATTATGTGGACACCACATTCCAATTTATATGGTGTATATGGACCTATAAATTGGAAATGGTGATCTATAAAATTAAACAATTGAAAGGGGATATAAATTAAAATGAATGAAAATGAGTATAATATTTAATACGAATGGAGAATCTTATACATGTGATACAAGACCTCGACCATGACCTGACCATAGTAGTGGGTAGTGGAATATATCTGGTTTTATCCTTCTATGAAATTTTTGTTCATACAGAGACCTATCTCTTGGACAAAGGAAAAGGGTTTATTTTCATATAGAAAGGCTTTGTAACTGTTATATTCATTATCACTTTCACAATATTTTTTAAATTTCTATAAGGATGGTTTTTAGAAATTACAAGGAAATTCCACAATTAATTCCTCATTCTAGAAACTAGGAAATGGGCTATGAGAATACTCTAGAGGTGGTGGAACATGAGCCACCTATAGTACTATCAATATTTCCACCTAAGGTACCAACAATGAAACTTTTATGTGGAGTTAATGATTATTTCTATGACATCTTCATTCGATTTATATATCCTGATTAGGGTAATCCATGGAATTCCCCTACTCTGGAAGAGCTAACCCATGATTTACATAAGCATGATCACCCCACCTCCTCAAGGGATAACAAAACTCATACCACTAAGTCATTTTTAGAATAAATGGTGTCTCTCTATGACTAAATTAAGATGCCTACACAGAATATTATGAACCTCACTACATACTTTTTACATTGTTCCACCATGCACTGGTGGGACCTCATATCCCAGGATGAGAACCATTGAGATATAGTCTTGGAATACTTCTATATGAACTTCTAAAATCACTTAATTCAATAGAATTTGATATTAGACCAATCTACGGAGTTTATGTATCTTCAGCAGATAATTATATCTGTGTGATTGAATTCTTATCATTTCACTGGTTAATATTATTTTTCTTTTTCTGAGAGTGGTTAAGAGTTAAAGAATTTTTAGGTGATTTGATGATGGGATTGTTTATATCTCTTGATCACTGTTTAGTATCTTTTGATTTATTACCATTAAATATATCGTGAACCATTCCCTTTTTATAAATTTGAATTTGATTGATGTTGGAAATGTGATTCAGGGTGGTTCTGTTCTAAGGGAGCACGCCAATTCATCTTGCAGAAGAAAGTGTCATCTTTGAGATTCCTGTAGCAGAGGTTCCATCCATTTGACATTGAAAAAATTCATGCAGTGTGCCACCAAAACTGTTTTCCCATTCAATGAAGTATAAGTTCATGTGGAACCCAATTTAGTTTTGAGAATGTGGTTGGATGAGTTTTCTTTAGTGCTTCTGCCATTCCCTTAATTCAACCTCTAGTAAGACATGATTTGTATTAATTCCTCTATCAGGCACAATATATGTGAATCTAGGTGAATCTATGATTTGATCCTCTACCATATGATTAGTCCAAGGAGTTTGTGGAAATTTTAAAGCTGGTATGGCTCTAGAGGTTTATTGTTAGCAGAGTGGACATTTACTCTCTAATTAAGAAGAATCACATATTAATTGTTCATTTTATATCTATGAAATGAACATTAATCCCCCATAACAGAGTCCAGGGCCATCTATAGATAGTGTTATAATTCTAGTAGCCTTTATTTTAGTTTATTCCATATTTTATACATGTTCATCATAATCCTTTATATATTTTGTGATTTTTTAAATTCTAATCCTTTAAAATGTGTACCTATGGGTTGTCATGTATCTCAACACATTGTTAGTTGTCATACTAGAGGAAATATACTAGATCCATGAGTTCCCCCTAGAGATATATGGGTATATATTCTTATTTACTTTTCATCATACTTTAGATGACTAGATTCAATGTATTTTTGGTTTGGAATTTATTTTCTTTATTGATCCCATGTGGATTTCATTCTCTATAGGGTGTAATTTACATCACCTCATAGTAGTGATTATGTTCATAAGTTTGAATTGGATATATAGGATAGTTGAGCTAGACCTGAGAATTCCGAGCTAGGTGGAGTGACCTCCTAGATGGGTAGTCCTTTTTTGGGCAATCATGGAATGCAACTTGTGTAAATACCTCCTCTGGTGGATCTTTTTAGGGATTCATTCAGTGATGATTTCTCTTACTTACTTCATGAGAGGGATGTCGAGTCCAATTTTGAGCTAGTTTATGGTGTAACACCAATGTCCATTTCTCATTATAGGATGGAACCAACATTGCTCCACAAACATATGAAGTATTATTATGATCTAGGGGAATTGATATTTATTCGACCCCACACAACATTGTGGGGGTACACTGGTCCTTTATATCTAGAAGTTGGATGTTTCCATTAGATAGTGTGTGGATTATTACCAACTAAAACAGCTCATAGTAAAGAACTTGTTACCACCACCTCATATATAAGAACACCTAAATAAGATATGAGGAGGGAAATTTTCACAATGATCTATTTGAGGTTAGGATACCATTAGGTTCATATTTGGCGATCATAAATACTATATATAAAGTTATAGGGAATGTATGGCTTGTAAAACTATTTGGATATTTTTTTCTTCCAGAAAAACATAGTGGTAGAATTTATTGCTATGAACAATAAGGTTTTCCACAAATATCTCAATTCTTTTATGGTAGTCCTCATATATGACATCTTAGTCTATTCTGACACAATAAAATTCCTTGGAAATCATATTGAGATCATATTGAATACACTAAGAGAGTATCAGCTATTTGAGAATCTATGTAAATGAAACTTTTGGATCCTTATAGTATATTTCATGGAATATATCATATCTGAGGAAGGAATATTTGCTGACCTAGAGAAGGTGAGAACCATGGCTTCCTGGTAGTACCCAAATAACTATATTGACATACTCAAGTTATTGGGGACAATTAGATATTATAGGTAGTTAATATAATATTTCTCACACCATTTAGTTTTTTAGCACACCAATACATTTCAATATTTTCATTTCATAATAAATTCAGTTTTTTCTAGCTTCATATATAGGTAACACTGCGTAATAATTTGGTTATACACAATAATGAGTTAGATTTTGTTACACACTAGATCGAGTTTTACCATTAATATAATCAATTTAATAGTAATCTCGTAGCCATTAATTTAGAAGTTATAAATAGTATTAACTAACATATAAAAATACAAGATCAAATTATTTGGTTACGAAATATAAATAAATTAATATAAATATGAATTTGATATAATCGAAATTTTTTCTTGAAAATTAAATATTTATGTACAGAAGTAGTTTTACTCAAATAAAATTTAATTAGTTACAATTAATGGATGATTTAAATAAAACAAATATATTATACAATAAATAAAATATTTTTTTCCCATTAATCCAGCAGATTTTATATACACTAGATAAGAACAAATTCAATATTATGCTTAAAAAATATATTTTTATAAATGCAATTTTTCAACCATTTCACTACACATATATTTTAAATTTAAAATTAAACAATTTTATAAATTTAATTTGAAAAAACAAGCATAGATTTTTTAATATAAACTATAAAAATTTTGTAGGGTAAAGTTTTGGTATATTTTTGAGAAGAATAATTTTAAGATAAATAGTGAAAATACTAAAATTTAATTGAAAATTGCATCTCTTCTAATTTAATTGTAATTATAAATTATATTTTAAATTAGATTTAAATCATATTTTTTAAAATTATACATCATTTTTTCTTATTTACATCATCAGAATCAATTTAAAAATGAAATTATTTTGTAAACACATTTCAAACATTTGAACATTTTTACTTTAGAAAACTACTTTGTCGTCTCTTCTATGGGATTAATTTGAATAAAATTTTTTCCATTTTTGGGAATAGAATTTGAAAAAATGGATTCCATATTTTGAATCAAAATAATTTATAATGTCTAATGAGGTCAATTTTGTTTTTTAACCAAAACATTATTGAATGTAATTAAATTTAAATACAACAATTTAGTTAAAAATTTTCTTATTAAGGGACTAAACCACAAGATTAATGGGAAAAATGACCTATGAACTTGTAAAATATCCATTTTGTGGAAATATTTTGAACCTATTCTCAAATTGGTAGAATTGGGCACATTATTGGATGTAACACGCATGTATAAAACATGTGTGGAATTCCATAGTAAAAAAAGACATGAATTCCACTACTCCTCTATAAAAAGTAACTCACCCCTCCAAATTCTTCACACCTATAAAAATATTTTCCCAAAAAAGTGATTCAAAAATAAGATCCTAAAAAAATTCCACTCATCCTATGATCCTCTATTTCTACATAAATCAAATAAACTATGTCTTTTGGTATAAATCAAAAGGAGTTACCCGAATATGAGGTAACGTTATTCAATAATCACATTTGTTTCATTTACTTCTCCACCAATTTTATTATTTTTATATAATTATTATATCATATAACAAATAAATTAAATGTAATTATTTTTTTTTATTTTTTTATTTCTACAAAAAAATTACATAGAAATCCATCAAATGGTATAAAAAATCATTATTCATGAGTACACCAGACTACAGCCTTGCAAACCAATGTCATTTGTTCTTCCAGTAGTAGCTTTCAAAGATTGAATTAATGATGTATTTATATTTTATATAATATATATACAATATTTATAATTTATTTATATTTATGTAATTATTATATAACACATACATTCATATGTTTCTTTTTGTGACGGTTTGATAACATAATTTGTGGATTTGTGGACTACAACCTCCTCAATACGATGTTATTCATTCATGCTATGAATATAATGTTATAAGAATGGTTTTAATAAAAATATGTCACAAATATGAAATAAATATGTCAATGAAATTATAATATTCATATATATTAATTATTTTTCATTCTTTTAATATGAAAAACAAATAGAAGTGGCATTTATTTGTATGTGCAGCCTACTATCTCCACGAATGGTGGATTTCATGTCATATATCCTGATTTTATGTAATATTATAAATACATATTTACATAATATATATGATAATTAAATTATGGTGTACATTATTTAGATTATTAAATAATGATATTAGTGTTAGGAACAAAAAATAAAAGGTCAAAACATACTCAACGGTCTAGGAAATTAACACCAGAAATATTGAAAAATAAATGATTACCAACAAAGGATAAATAATATAATATAAAAAGATCATATATGGTGTCATAAATGTTTATATAATAATATAATATGGTCACAAAATTCTTAATACCCCTTTATAGTGTGTAAATGGATGTTCACAAAAAAATAAATGAAAAGTTATGGGGTCTTCGCCTCACTATTTACATCTACGAGATAATTGTCAAATTCACAAATTAATTATTTTTTGTTCAATATAATCTACCCATTTTGATATATTATATCATAAATAATTTTATATTAATTTTATGTTATATTTTTTTTTGAATTATCTCATCCAAAGGGGTTTTACATGAAAATTATCAATTGGTGAATGTTGTCTTTGCAATCTAACATTCTTTTCTGATTACCAAATTTCTCTTGAATAAATAATTTTTTTATGAACATTTTTTATTATGAATAACATTTATTTTTGATATCCACAATATTATTTGATGTGTTTAATTTTTTAGGAAACTATAAAACATTATTATATAGAGTGTGTACTTTCTAGTTATTTTATTAACTAGGGAAATATTGGAAATCTGTATCATTTACTAAATAGGGATATTTGATTAGGAATAGTGTTCAGGAATTTAATTTCTTATATGATATATGAAAAATTAGTTAGACATATATGAAATAGTTGGGTCCCAGTTATAGATATCCCATTGAATCATTAGTAGTCTCTTGAGACAAATATGTTTACCAAATCATATGGGGTTTTACCAGATATGTCGTAAACTGTCTTTGGAAATTCTTAATGGTAATGATAACATATAAGAAGAAACATGGAATCAAATAATTAATCATTCCCCTCATTAATATTCAATATTAATTATGCATTATATTTTTTCTTTTCACATTATCTATAGCTGTATTTCTTTCTTAGTTTATTGATTATATGACATGTGATTTTGTTACAAACCATTCTATATTTATATTTCTTTATCTAGTTATTTAAATGGAACGTTTTCTCAACGAATTACCATTTAATATTGGTTTATTATCCTTAATTAATTATTTTTTCAAGTTTAATTCTCCTTAATGACTATTTTAACTCTCCCTTATTTGGTTTCATTTCTTTATGTTATGAAGATGAAATATTTGAATAAGATTTCATGGTTTTTTCATTTTTTTTATTTATCATGTTCTTATTTTCTATTTAATTTTATTATATGGGTTTCATTATTTTGTTATTTTGATTATTCAACCAATCTTTTTGTGCATGGTTCCTTGATCATTAATTATTGGAATGTGCATCTCCATTGGTGATGAACATCACAATGATGGTGCATGAACAGGATGTCAAATCCCATGCTAGTCCCAATGTTGATGGGGTGGGGTAGCTCAATTTATATTTTAATCTAGTGTTCATTATTATACACATTTGGAAAACCATGGGTAGACCAGGGATAGTACCCCATGCCAAGTTGTTCCAGTTCAAACAATTGATGTTGATGATAATAGTGAGGAATCTACCCAAGCTACTCACACACGACAAGATTATTGAAACTGGATATTAATCATATGGTATCTCTTTTACTAGTTATCTTTTTAGAAGATAACATTAATCCTTTACAATTTCTATGATTCCTTAACTTTTGTGGTTTGATCTGAGGGTGAAGCATCTATGACAATGCAATAGATACCTGATCAAAATGCCATTATTGATTAGGAGGTATGGGGTATAGTACAGGAATAAGTTAATTGATCCTGGAGTATGTTTCTCTCCCTTACAATAGATCTGAGTTGGATTCAATGCTATATAAATATCAATTTTTCAAACTCCATGGGTATTGGCGTGATATATAGAAAATAATCTCTTAGATTCCCCTTGAAGACCTACCTCCATGAATCTATCAAAATTTATTCCATTATTTATTGGTGATATATAGTGATAGTTATTACTATATAGTTCACATTGTAGTGAAGTAAATCATTTAAAAATGGGATAGAGATCACAAAAATCAATATGACCTCATATATGTAAATATTCTCATAAAAAATGATGACCTCAAGGCTAGATTATCTCAAGTGTAATAAAACAAAACCAAGAAGTTTTTAGAATGTAACAAACTGATTAATAAGAAAACCATTCATGGGTCACACCACAATCATGAATTAGGAACCACTCTAGTGGATCTTATACAACACCACAAATGAATAGAAGGAGCCCAAATAAAAGGGTCAAATATTATTTTGTTGGCATCATATATTCTTAACCTTTCCAAAGTGACTGAGGTCATTGTATTTTCTAAAATACAGTAGGCATCTAATGAGTATTAGGAATTCATTTAAAAAAATAAGAGTTATATTAATGGTATTTTCAAATTTTAAATGGAGAGACTCCCTCTTGTGGATGATCCTCCTATTATTTTCCTCACAAATTAAAATAATTTTGTCTTCAATCGTCTATTAAATCTTCCCTATTTTCTTTTTGTGACCATAATTTAATATTGAAGCTAATTTTAATAGGAAAAAAGTATATTTTTAGCAACTATTTAAAACCATAATGATGGGATGGGAAAATGAATTATTATTTTTTTAAATCTATGAGGCCTAGACAGTGTATTTCTACTATTTGTAGGGTCATATGAAAAACCCTACAAGTTTTATATCTAAATATTTCTTCACCCAAATTATTTCCTATGATCAATTTGAATGACACTTAACATGCACGACATGGATTTTTCCCAGGCAGCCCTTTTTTGGTTTTTATAATAACTTTTTTTATTCCTTTTATCATTTTATGACCTATTAATTTTAATTTTCCCTAAAGAGATCATTTATATTGAGCTAAGACTCGGATTTTATCCATAGTTCCCTTTTTGAGTTTTCAATTTGGTGAGTGTTGTGTCTCTTCATATGGGATGTTTATATCCATGGATATTAAACTAATGAGACTTGTTTTTTGGTGTAAATGTTTTTCCAATGGGTTTTAAAATAATTAACCAAACAAAACCTATGATATTATTATATTCTCACATTCTCCAATAATCTATAGGGGAATCATGTTCCATGATTTTGTGGTTCCTATACCTAAAAAATCATGTTCATGAAGAGATTATGTCTCTCTTGAGTACAAAGTTACCAATGGTTGAAAACCCTATTTTGGTATTCTTTATATAGTCTCATCTTGTGAGTGTTATTTCATAGTCAATTAATGGAATTATTTGGTATATATTCCTTGATATTTGTGACAAACAAATGAAAAATCAATTGGGGTGTGTTACAATATATTCATGAAAAGATGTTCTTAGGAATTACCAAATTCTGTTTTTGAGGGTTAAAACATGTTTATGGAGATTTGGATTTTTCAATACCTCGATCGATTGTTTTTATGAATGAGTGTTTCTAATAATGAACAGAATACATGTATTGGTACTATACATGAATGGAAAAACTTTACCATAAGAATTTGGATTGAGTGAAGTATGGTAAATATTATTTGATGATTGATTTCATCGGGTAATTTTCATTTTCAGTCGGTCTTGGAATATCATTTAGTTTAATATCATTCATCCTAGAAATTGATATTTTAGTTTAACATATTCAACAAGGACTTTGTTACATAGTTTAATTCATTTTGAATATAATTTTATTCTATATTGTATTAAAGTCATACTGAATGGAAATTTTGTCATGAGTTTTAAATTCATACAATGAGTAAATTATTTTATGTAGTTTAAAGACAGGAATCATGGAAATCAATGGGGATATAATTTAAGTTCATTAGTTCTAACCGAAAGTCTGATGATTCTATTATTCATTGCAAATTTTTAAAAAATGTTATACTATATTTATATGTGAGGGGAAATAATGTACACCATTTTTTGAAGATCCCTAAACACGAATAATGGTATGAGGAAATTTGATTATAGAATTATTTGAGGACTCCCAAAGGAAAAAGTTACCGCTAATTGAAAAAATATTTTTTGGATTTTTTTACAAGTACAAATAGGATTCATATATCATACTTAGTAGTGGAATATTTTTTATGATGGGATCTGATATTTGGGGGAAACATATGAAATTCCAACAGGGGAATTTTACGATATAATCATGAAAATATGTCCTCATGAATTCCTACATTTAATCACTAAAATATAATGGATGTCTATAGAGATTATCATTAACTAGGGTGTTATGTATGGTTTGTGGGAAAAATGTCCCTATACACAAAAGGTCAATTTAAATTAAATATTTACCCATAGTGTTTATAGGTGGTTTCCTACATTTGACTCATCTAACACATGGTAAATGGTTCATGTATTGTAATATTATACAATTAGGACCTAGGAAATGATATGGAAGACTGTACATATAGACCATGGTTATTACATTATACATCAATCATAAAGGAGTAAATCATACACCACTATATTGGGGGTTCTCAGACTAGGATAAGGGGTATGGGAAAAATATGTGAGGGGGTCGCAGACCATTTTAAATCATGGGTTTGAACATATTTTGTTCAATTATCACACTGGCATATGAGGCTTCTCCCTATGTCGAAGTTATTTATAGTTGAAAACACTATTTTTTGGGAATATCTATGTATTTAAAACTATGGGGTTTGATGAATATTAAAATAGTGTTGTACTTTTGGTAACATAACTATTATTATGGTAATTTTTTTGAAGACCAATTGTGGAATGTACTGTATAATCATGAAAATGAGCCTTCAGGTATCATAAACTAAATCTCCAGGAGCTTGAGAATGATTATTAAGATCTAAAATTATGTAGTATTACGAGTATAATTTACAATAATAGTTACTTTGAGCACAATGTAAGTGTTTAGAATGATATTGTCCATTAAGTATTAGATCCATTTCAAATATCTGGATAACATACAAAAGTGGGTTCATTTTTCATTACCCCTTGTTTGGGATAAAAACATTAGTCCTATACATCACAATATATTTCAATGTGGGTGATAATCGAGCCAAAGTACATTTTGTATTCCTTTAAATTTAATGTCATGTGGTAAGGGCGAATGTCATACTGTTAAATTTCATATAGTAAGGAAGAAGATGAACCAATGTGATAGAGGTGAAATGTTTTTGTTGAGCCAAAGAATAAAAACATGGACATCACTATGTATCATACTAGATAAAGAATCAATCCACATATAATTCTAAAATTAGTGCTCCTTGTGTAGGATCAAATTAATATATGGGATTTAATATAGAATTTTGTGGTTTAATTATGTTAGGATCCAAAATAAGTGTATCAGGGGAAATATATGGATCATTGGAATGATAATCAATCCACATGTAGTTCTGATATTGTTTCTTTCGTAGTTATGACCCATACATAGGGAGGCGAGGTCTTTTCTTAAATGAAACTGGACTCAAGATTAGAGGTCTGGGTGTCACTATGTATTTTTCTATGGAATGAATCAGTCCAACATAATTCTTTAAAACTTTACCCACACCATGTGTGCAGTGATATGGGGGGAATGTGCTATAATATTTTCCAGACTAATGGTTGGGCCCAAAACAAGAGGTATTGGTGTCACCATGTTTATCTTTGTAACCGGAATCAAGCTATACATACTGGACAAAGGTCCCTTTGTAAATATGGTTTGTACACTTTGGAAAAAGAGGATATATATTCTATATTACATGGATGGGCCTGATGATGGAAATCTAGGTGTAATCATGTATACCATTAGAAATGTGATTTAATCCATAAAACATTATTTGGAAGATCTTGTAGTTTACTACCATATGATAATGAAATTGGCTCTATAGTCTATCATCTTGCTGTAAGGATGTGAAAATGTTGGGGATTATACCTGTAAAGGGGTACCAAGTAGAATTATGTGGTCTCAATGATGTATGTAGGACTTATGCATGTGATGTACAAGGATTTTCATCCTTATGTCTATAAAGGAGGGAATGTCGACCTACTGAGGTGATATAAGGATGCGATTGGGACCTACCTGTAAGATGGAGGACCATTTTTAATAAAAAATAAGGTGTATCCAAACTCATGGTACTTTGGGGGTTTCTTAAAATCCAAGGAGAGTCATTATATTCATGTATATTAATGACATGTTATGAGGATGAAGGGTGTTTTGTTTTTTTAAGTCATATGACTAAGACCTTATGACATGAAGTTACTTATTATTAAACAAGTATGATGAAGCAGTGAATTTTAATGTCATGTGGAATGGAAGTTATGTAATTCCGTTTAAATTAGTGTGACAAAGGACCACTATACATTTTAGTGTCTTAAATCTTAGACATATATGGTTCAATGCAGTGTAATGTCCTACTGATAGGATGTTTTTTGGGCGATTACATGAAATATTAACATAAAAATCATTCATTGGATGGGTGTGTAATGAGATATCCAACCATTATATTTATGCAATAATCTCTTTTACCGTGGACATTGTGTATGGACTAAGGACCCTCCCACTTTGGATCAATATTTGGAGGCTTCTTACATGGTATAATTGGAGTCCTAAGGACTTGTTCCACTTCACCTTGGAGGAATGAATGAAGATGTATGTTTTTTACTAAAATATCTCACTATCCAATTCTGGTAGACTATAATATGATACCAAGTATGGAATCATTTTTATTCAAGTAACTCCAATTCATTCAATAATTTTTGGGAATTTTCATCTGTGGGTATAAGATCACTGAAGGCAACACAGGGTGATGGAAACCGAAACGTAATAGGAAGGACTACTTATGTTCTGTATATCAATTATTAACAGGTTTCCCATTTAGCAAAATGGGTTATAGTACATTAATCTCATAAGGCCTAGAAGATATATTTAGGAAAATACCTCTTATCTTTATCCAGAATAATCTATATTATTTTCAATAGGGTTTTGATGAACACAACTATCTGTGCATTAACTACCTCATGATAGTGGGATGAATGGTTGGATTTAAAAATTTTACTCTTGATATTGTTATTTGAAATAAGTATAATATAAATTGGTTCCATTATCCTTAAATATTGTATGAGGTACACAGAATCTAGTAAAGATTTGGTCTTTCACAAAGAAGTTAAAGATTTTGGCATCGAATTAATTTATAGGTTTTTTATTGATCGTTTTTTAGAAGAAATATATTGCAGTGAAAATGAATTTGAACATCATCAATGTACCCATAGTGTAAAGGCCTACAATATCCATTCCTGATATGAATAATGACCAAGAGTATTTCACTATATGAAGAAACTCCAAGAGTTTCCTATTTAATTTGGAATTAACTTTATTGGAATGATATTTCATGGTGAATTCTTTAAAAGTTTTCCAATAATAAAAAAGCCTTCATATTTGGGGGGAAATCATGTATTGAGACTAATGGTTTAAATAATCTACCTAGTTTACATCTTTAAATATTGTAGAAATATATTCTCTATCAATACATTTGAGAATGAATCTATCAAAACCTCATTTGTAGAATGGTTGTAGGTGTTTTGGGGTGTTATAAAGAATTATGTTGACCATACACTATCATATTGTTGTTTTCCCACCTCTATCATATGGGAACACTCCATCATAAGGATAATCAATGATTGGAATCATCGACCCTATGGTAGTTCGATGTGGCTCAGATGTGGAACTGATCACATTAATCTCTTTTTCTCTAAAACGATCAAAATGTGAAACAATTATTCATTGGGAAATACTATTGTCTATTTTTTCTGGTATTAATTTTATAGAGGTGTAGATTATTTTCAAAATTCTTCATTCTATAAATTCATTAATTATGGGAAATGATTTAATTTTGGATCTGAGGGAAACACTTCCATCAACCCTCAAACACAGTCAAGATACAGGATAATCTATTCATTTCTGATGGTGTAATCCACATTGATGTGTTTGATTACCAAATTTGAGTCTCCATTCATCACTATGTGGATTATTAGTATTTGTATTGATAGTTTCACACCCACACTAAAGACCTGGTATTCCACCTCGTTGTTGGTACAACATTCTAACAGTATGAATGAGTAAGGTAAAATTTTCTTCTCTAGTGAAATGAGCACAATCCCTAAACCAACATTATAGATAATAGGTTATTCTATTAACCCCTATTGGGATTGAAGATTCATAGTCAAAATACAAATAGAAAGAGTACATCATGGTATGTATTGGAATCTTTTTGATAATGGGATCTGAAATTTATGGGTAACATATGATATTCCAAGTTCGGAATATTACAATATAGTCATGAAAAAAAGTCCTCAAGAATTCCAATCATCAATAAATAAAATCCAATGGATATTTGTAGTGATTAGGATTAACCGGGCACTATTTATGGCTTGTGGAAAAAATGTACCTAAACAAAAATAGAGAATTTCAAGTCTATATTTACCCATAATAGTGAAAAATGGTTTCATACATTTGACTCATTTGAAATACGGTAAATGGATCATGTATTATTAGATTATACTATTAGAAACCAAGAAACGATATAGAAGCATGGACTTGTAGACCATTGGAATTGTACCCTACACTAATCAAAAAGGTTTAAATCATACACCACTATCTTGGGGGTTCTCAGACGAAGATAAGGGGTGTGGGGAAAATATGTGATAGGGGATTGCAGACCATTTCAAATCATGGGTTTAAACATAGTTTCTTCAATTTTCACAATGACATATGAGGCTTCTCTCTTGGTCCCAGTTTTTTATAGTTGAAAACCATATTTTGCGGGATCATTTATTTATGTAAAACTATGTGGTATAATGTATATTAAAATAGTGTTATCCTTTGGGTAAAACAACTGTTATTATGGTAATTATTTCGTAGACCAATTGTGGCGTATAATGCATAGTCAGGAAAAAGAGCCTTCAGGTATCTAAAATTAAATCTCTAGGAGCTGCAGAAGTATTATGGAGATCTAAAATTATGTAGCATTACAAGTATGTTGTATGATAATAGTTTCTCTAAGCACAATGTAAGTGTTTAGAATGATATTTTCCATGAAGTTTTATATCTTTTGCAATGATTTGGCTAACATACAGAAGTTGGTTCATTTTTTGTTAACATGTGTTTGGAACTAGGAAATTAATCCTAGGCATCACCATGTATTTCAATGGGGGTGATAATTAAGCCAAATTACATTTTTAATTCTATGAAATTTAATGTCATGTTGTAAGGTTGACTGTCATGTAGTTAAATTTCATACGGTAAGGATGATGATGAACCAATGTGATAGAGGGTTAATATTGGGGTTGTGACAAAGAATGAAAACATGGACATGACTATGTATCATACTATATAAATAATCAATCGTTGAAAAATTATAAAATTAATACTCCTTGTAAAGGTTCAAACCATTATATTTGATATAATATATAATTTCTTGGTTTAATAATTTTGGGAGCCAATATAGGTGTACCAAGAGAAATACATGACTCATTAGAATAAGAATCAATCCACACGTATTTTTGAAACCATTCTGTCCATAGTTCTGACCCATGCACATGGAGACGAGGTCTTTTCTTGAATTCAACTGGACCTGAGATTAGAGGATTATGTGTAAATACATATCTTATAGTGGAAAGAATTAGTCCAACATAATTCTTTATTGAATTTCCCCCTCCATGTGTGGATTTATATGGGGGAAGGTGCTATAATATTTCTGAGACTAATGGTTGGGCCCAAAACAAGAGGTATAGGTGTCACCACGCTTTTCTTTGTAATGGGAATCAAGCTATATATATAAAAAAAACATCCCTATGAAAATATGGTTTGTACACATAAAAAATAAGGATATATAATATATATCCTTAGGATGGGCATGAGGATGGAAATCTGTGTGTAATTATGTATAACATTAGAAATGAGAATCAATCCATAAAAAGTTATGAGGAAGATATTGTAGTTTTCCACCATACCATAATGCAATTGGCTTTATAATCTATAATCTTGCTGTAAGGATGTCAAAATGCTAGGGATCATTCCTGTAATGGGGGATCAAATGGAATTATGTAGTCTCAATGATTAAGTAGGACTTATGCATGGGATATACTAGGATTTTCATCGTCATGTCTATAAAGGAGGGCATTTTGAGGTGCTGAGTTGTTAGAAGGATGTGATTGGGACCTATATATGAGATGTAGGGCCATTTTTAACAGACAATATGGTTTATCTAAACTCATGGAACTTTTGGGTTTTCCTAACATCAAAAGAGATTGATTCTATCCATGGATTTTAATTACATTTGGTGAGGGTGAAGGGTGTCTTGCAATTTTAAGCCATATGAAAAAGACCTTATAACATGATGTTACTTATTATTCAACAGGTATGACGAAGCAATGCATTTTAATGTCATGTGTATTGGATGTTATGTAATTCCTTTTAAATTCTTGTGACAAAGTCCCACTACACTTTTTAGCTTCTTGCATCTTAGACATATATGGTTCTATATAGTGTATTGTCCTACCGATAGGACATTTTTCATGTTATTACATGAAATAATAACATCAAAAACCATTCATTGGATGTGTATGTAATGAGCTATCCAACAATTATATTCATTGAATATTCTCTTTTACAAAGGACCTTATGTATGGAGTAAGGCCCCTACCACTTTGGAATAAGCTTTGGAGGCTTCTTACATGGTATCATTGGAGTCCTAAAGTCTTGTACCAATTCTACTTAGAGGAATAAGTGAAGGTTTGCATTTTTATTAAAATATATCACTATTCAATTCTAGTAAACTCTAATATGATACTAGGTATGCAATATTTTTCCTTCTTGTGACTCCAATTCATTTGAGAATTATAGGGATTGTTAATATGTAAATATATGATCATAGAATGAACCATGGGGTGATGGAAATAGAAACACAAAATAAAAGACTACTTGTGTTCCATATTTCAATTATTAATGGGTTTACTATTTATCAATAAGGGTTTTATTATGGTAATCTCATAAGGCTTGTAATATATTTTTATGCAAATACTTTTAATCTTTATCTACCATAATCTATATTATTTTCAATTGGGTTTGGATGAAGGCCACTATCTACCCATTAACTACATCATAATTCTGGGATGAATGGTTGGATTTAAAAATGTATTATTGATATAGTTTTTAAAAATTTCTAGAATATGAATTAGTTCTATTATCCATCAATATTGTATGATGTACACTGAATCTGGTAATGATGTTGTCTTTCAAAATGCAATCATAGATTTTCGCCTCGAATTAATTTGGAGGTGTTTCCAATTCCCATTTCAATAAGAGATCATAAGAAGGGAAAATGTATATAAACTTATACAATGTACCAATAGTGTAAGGACCAAAAGCATTCCTTCCCCATATGATGAATTCCTAAGAATATTTCACTATATGCAGAAACTTCAGGATTTTCTCAATTAATATGGAATTTACATTATATGAATTATATTTCTTGGTGAATTTTGTAAATTATAGACAATAATAATAAATCATTCATATTCAGTGGGAAATAATGTATTGAGACTGATTGGTTCAATAATATCCCTATTATACATCTTTCAATATGGTATATGTCTCTTCACTATCTATACATATGAGAATGAATCTATTAATACCTCATTTTTATAATACTTTTAGGTGTTTTGGGATGTTATAATGAATTAATTTGACCACACTCTTCCATATTCTCTCTTTCCCACCTCTATCCTATGGGAACAATCCATCCTGAAGATAATCCATGATTAGAATCATCAACCATGTGGTAGTGCGATATGGCTCTAATATGTAACTGATCTCATTAATCTCTTTTGTTCTAATATGATCTAAATGTAAATCAATTTTTCAGTGGGAAATACTTTTGTTTGTTTTTTCTGAGTGTTTATTTTCCAGTGGTGTGGATTGATTTTGAAATTATTCTTCATTGTAATTCATTAATTATGGGAAATGATTCAATATTGGCTCTGAGGGAAACTCTTCCATCAACCATCAAATAGAGTCATGAAAGAGGACCATATATTCATTTTGTATTGTGTAATCAACATTTATATGTTTGATTACAAAATTTTAGTCTCCCTTCACCACAAGGATGTTTATTAGTGTTTTTATTGACAGTTCCATAACCACAATAAGGACTTGTTATTCCACCTCGTAGATGGTACAACATTCTAAAAGTATGAACGAGTAAGGTAAAATTTCATTATCTTGTGAAATGATCATGATCCCTAACCCAACATTATATATCATAGGTTCTTATATTATACCCTATTAAGAACCATAATGCATAGTAAAAATAAAATTCTAATGCTAAGGGTTTTTTCTAGATGGAGAATATCTATTCATCTGGCTATTCAGAATTTAACAATGTTGTTTATTCATATAGGTTCTCTAAAAGTAAATCTTCTAATACCTAGCCTTTCAATCCATTCTGAGGAAATTATTTTATATAAAATTTTTATAGAACAACATTCCACCATGAATAATTCCTTGTCATCAAAGGATGACTGCAGATAAATATGATCAGGTTTTTACAAGTGACCAATTAGACCATGTGATGATACAGGTAGTGCCACAACTTCTAAAATACAATATTTCATTCTATTATTCTCTTATTTATATTTTAATAATGACTCTAATTATAAATCATGATTGGACTATGATAATAATGTCTGTTTCTATTCAAAACATCATATACGTGTGAAGGAAGGAACAAAATGATAATTCTAAGGCTATCACATATTGGATGAATTACATTCCCTATGTTGGTGGAATTAATAGTGTTGGAATCAAGAGGCATTTCGTAATGTTATCAAACACTTCCCTAAAATCATAGGTCCGGTCATATGTGACACATGTCTTCATCAGTTGTGTAAAGGGAAAACACTTCCCTATAAGGTTGGATATATAGCACCAAATATATGCTAATAATCCTTGAATTTCTCTCATCATTTTCTGGAATCATGTAAGTGAAACACTAAGGATATATTTAATTTTTATAGGGTCAAAAAAATGTCACTATGGAATAGAATGATGCCAATAAACAGCCCTAATGTTTCCCCTAATGAACTGATTATGGGTTTCATTATCAGTCTATGCTTTATATGCTTGTTAAAGATATTCTCTAAGTCATATTGGTGGTCATAACATTATCCAAACTTGACCACTACATCATTAATGCTGCATTTAATGAATTTCCTAGAAATGTGTTGAATATGTAGTGCATGGAACATTTGTATGTGGAAACATCATTCAACAATCCAAATATTGTTACCAAATATCTAAACACACCATGGTGTATTTGAAGGAGGTGTCTTATTCATCTTCTAAAGCCATCCTAATTGGGATGTGCCTGGTGTTTTATTTTAATGAACTATAGGCAATAATAACAACCTATTGCATCAATTATTAGCTCAATAATTATCACTAGGTAGTTATTCTTTGGACAGTTCTTACTGAGATCAGTGAAATCAATGCAAGCCCTAATATGCACATTTTTATTCTTTAGAAGGATGATGACGGATAACCATTTTTGATACTTTACATATTAGATGTAGTTACCGTTGTTAATTTTATCCGCTTTAGGATCAAATTTGGCGGCATGAGTTGGATACATCCTTCTAGATACCATTTTATATCTCAAATGGTCTTTTAGAAAACCCAAGAGGTGGCTAGACCCCTCATGGTTGAGGCATAAAATCTATGTGTAATTCTAGGAAAGCACATTAGTATGTTTCTTCAGGAAGGATGTATATATGGAATGTTCTTTGAAATTATTGGCCACAAAAAACATTGTCGGTTATGGATTTTCATCTGTGCCCGATTTTTTATCTATGTTCATGCATAGTGGAGGAAATTCATTCATAAAATACTATAGGGTCACCTTTGAGGTTTTCCCCTTTATATATTCAACATGCTATACTTCATCCATCTCTTCCTAATAGGAAGGGTATAAATAAGTTGTGTCGTTATTAGAGTAATAGTCGTCTTTTGGACATCCATATAATAAGGCAATCATTTCGGCATCAAGAAATGGCATGAGGACCTTTTGGATCTCTAAATGAAAGACGATAGATTGACAATGAGTGTCTCTATCATCTCCCATTAACACGAAAACAGAATCTATATTTACAAATAAAAAAGGTATTTGATAAAGCTCAAAGGCAAGAATGAATAATTTTTATCTAATATTTAATTATTTCTCAAAGAGTTAACAATTTATCCTATACAATTGTGTTTAAATATCATAACTAACATTATGAAATTGAATGAAGTATTTCTTGAATTACAAACCACCTATTATATTTTATTGATGTTCTGTATATAATATGTACTGAGTTTCATGATAGGATAAGATAGAATCATATCCAGACCATTTTGGTAATTAATCCAAAATAATTTTATGTTATTGATTATTTCCAACACTTATGATCAAACCATAAATCAATGTACATTGACTGAAATGATTTGATTGGGTCCTTTTCTACATTAAATACCCCAATTTTTCAATTTTAACACAATTTAAGTCATTAGTGGTATGAAGAATGAATAGATGCATACTAATATAGTAAAAAAAAACCTCCCAGTAGGATATTGAATGTTATATAATACTAGAAAACCCTAAATTGCGAGTCGAACATGGGATCTATGAACTTTTTTTTGATTTTAATATCGACAATATTCCCTTTCTCATTTCTATTATAACTCTGCAACATTATAATGGAAGGGGAAAATTGAGATTCATTGAAAACCATTTGGTTAAGTGTTAAGATGGTACTGAAGTTGGCTCATAATAAATTGTCAATAATGACTCATTAAATATCCATTTCATTTATCAATCCAGATATATACAAGGTTTTGAAATTTCCTTTTGTAAAATAATCTTCATCTTGGTCTGTGAAACATATAACAAAATGAAATTATATACTATCATTCTCTCCACAACAAGATTATGGAATTAAAACATCAACTTCAAACACCTAGATTCTTTACTAGGCCATTATGAGTACTTCCCAGAGTACTTTTGATGGAATAATGGAAACCAGGATTGAAAACATGGCCAAAACATTGGAAAATTTATTAAAAACATCATAATTGTAATCAAGATTTCTATGGTTCCCAATATGGGAATATTATTCTCAAGTTATTTTTGAGGTGATTTTTCTGATGTAGATGGACCATCCCTAAGAATATGAGTTAAAATTACATCCACTCCTATCATGTTAGGTTGGATGGTTATTCCTACACACGGAGGTTGATTAGGATATGACATAACCTATAATTTATTTTCAATTATGATTATGTCAGAACATACCCAATCATTAATGAGTGGATTCCATTGTTCCTTCCAAGATCATTGGAGAACTGTCCATTTAGATTTGGATATAAAGACAGTTTGGGTGGTGGTGGATTGTGTAGTGAATTTGGGAATGATTGTGTCTTCCCCTTTACCCCTAAATGTAATGTCCTCATCCATGAGTTCCTTAATGATGTGCGAGGAATCCAATTTCATTACCATAATAACTATTTTATAAGTAATACATTATGTGAACAAGGTTAATTGAACTAATGATCAACTCTTCATATGATAGAGACTTCATCTGATGGGTCGACTCATTATTTACCATATGGACTGGTACATCC
This sequence comes from Viscum album, assembly GCA_963277665.1. Taxonomy (NCBI): domain Eukaryota; kingdom Viridiplantae; phylum Streptophyta; class Magnoliopsida; order Santalales; family Viscaceae; genus Viscum; species Viscum album. Next base: position 574,807,076 of record OY728160.1, read on the forward strand.
TGTTCTTTTTGGGACTATTAACCAGAATTATTCTATGGTAAATGACAACTTCAAATTCATAATAGGCACATATTTCTATGTTTTCATCTTACTTGTCAATTTATTATATTTTGGACTTCGATGGATTGAGTTATAGATATAAAAATATATATTGTAGTGGAATCGGTTGAAGGCCCAACTTGTTTTTCAACTACATTATATGGATGACATCATATATTTTAATCTTATTTCAAAAAAAATGTGCATTTAACTTATTTTTACATATATTGTTGACTTCCTTCCATTCATTTTACTCCATCATATTGGTTGTAGAATTACATGCTATGTAGACATGAAAATTTTTCAACTTCACATGCCTAGAGTTCTCCATAATTTTCAATAGGAATTTTGAAAAACACAGTCTTGGAAGAGGATCCCGAACATTTGATGGAAGGGAATTTTTTGGGAGATCTTCATCCCCTTATTTTCATGGATTCTATGTTTTGGAAAACTTGGCCAAATTTTTTCCAATGATGCGATGAAGTATTTTGTGACATTTTCATTAAGAAAAGAATAGATTTTGTTTTCATATCCTCAAACTATTTTACCTCTGATATCTTTGGTCATCCTGAGGAGTTTGATGTTGCTTTTGATTTCAAGGAGGTGGGGGTGCGTAATATGTTTTGAGATTAAATGTGTGTGTAGGTACTAAGGTTATTTCTTTAATATAAATATAACATCATATTATCATCATGTTCTTATTCCTTTTGATGATAGAATAAATCATGATTTATTTGTTGTCTATGTAACTATGTTCTTAGTGTCTGTGACTGAGTCCTCTAGTCTCTGATAAATTTCAATGTGGTCCCCAAACACTCTTATTTATTTCGTAGGGATAAAATTATTTTGTAGATAGTGGTAGGTTCAAGTAATATGTTAATCTATTCGAAGAAAGAATTAATATCTAAGACTCCTTCATTATCCCACTAAATATAGTTTTAGAGGCCAAAGACTGTTGTTCTCTAAAACTTCAAGTTCAACTGTAAGATAAATTTTTCACTAAAGTATTCATATTTAGTGATTAGAAAATAATGAAACACGGTGTACCAAAGAAAAGAGGGTCCTAGTTGTGATTTCATGAAGACCCTGAGTTTTACTAACTCCTATTATCCAAGGGCAACCATCATGGGACAATAGCATGAGATGAAATGCATCATGGGTAAAGATTATTTTTAAATTATATTGGCACACTACATTCCACCATGGATTATAATAGAGCTTTTAGTGAGACAATAGTGTTCACCCGAATTCAAAAAACTATCTAGGGTTTCCAAAACATGAATGTGTGCAATAGTTTTATGCTTAACAAGTAAGGAATCTAGTAAGAACACTAATGGCAGTTCTAATGGTATCATTCAAGGTTAACCTATTAGGGTATGTCTATAAATAATTTCCTTAAAATTTTCTCATTGTGCACACAATGAAGGTAAATATAGATCTACCACTACATGATCTAAATATATAGGTGTTTGGTATCCCATGTTGAGAGGATGTTCCATATCTACATCCGTTGTTACACAAATCCCTCTTTGTTGAGGTACAATGGTTAGAAGTGTGAGTTGATGTGCTTATTTTAAATAAAATATCAACAAGGTTGCCTCGTATCTGTTATGTTTTGATTCTACCCACTTATTTCATATCCTTAGTACAAGAATGTCCTTTAGCGGCCGCTAAAATCCGATTCTAAAGGAATATAGAGGCCACCTAGCAGCCGCGAAATGGCGGCCACTTTTGCCCCATCGCTGTTACTATCAGCAACTGCCATATGGCGGATGCTGTAGAAAAGACGGGGTGGGCTTTAGTGGCTGCCAATTGGTGGCCTCTATAAGTCTCCTTGAAAAACCTATAGCGTCCGCCATATGGTGGCCGATAATAAATTTTAATTTTTTTTAAAAAAAAAATCAATTATACATTAATATACAAAATAAATCCCGACTGTCATCTTCCAAGCTCCGCATCCATCATCACATATAAATGCATAACAAAATTTAATAACAAACTTAGTACCGAATAAAACCTAGAAAACAAATATTTAACTTCAAACTTACTGTAACAGATCTAAAGGATTTGATTTTAAAAATAATATTCATAAATTTGATTACTGTTTTATAAATTTAAAAGCATTAATTCTATTGTTCTAATTGGATTGTTGTACTGTGATTTCAGGTCAATCTGATGTCGTCCGTTATGAGTTTGACCGTTAGATGCTCGTTTTGGCCGTTTCTAACACCAGAACGGCCTTTCTGGTCACCACAGGCACACGACACGTCTGATCGGTGTGTCGTTTACTCGACCACATCACAATTCACTCACCCTTTGATGTCGTCCGATTTCAGGCCATTCGGACATCGTTCGGCCAGTTTGGACCCCCCCCCCCATGCGCGTTTATCAAGCGCACACAACACTTAAAGAATGGATAATGATCCCTACCAAGTAGACCGCACGTCCGATTAATGTTCCCTCTACGCGTGCACGCCACGAATAATAATTGGATTGTTGTCCTGTGATTTCAGGTCAATCCGATGTCGTCTGCTAAGAGTTTGACCGTTAGACACCCGTTTTGGCCGTTTATGACACCAGAATGGCGTTCCCGGTCACCGCAGGCACACAACATGTCCGATTGACGTGAAGTCTGCTCAACCACAACACAATTCACTCACCCTTTGATGTGTCAAATTTCAGGCCATTCGGACATCGTTCGGCCAGTTTGGACGCCCCCCCCCCACACGCGTTTATCAAGCGCGCGCAATGCTTAAAGAAAGCATAATGAGCCCTACCTGATAGACCGCACATCTAATTGATATGAAGTCTACGCGTGCATGCCGTGAATAATAATTGGATTGTTTTCCTTTGATTTCAGGTCAATCCGATGACGTCCGCTAAGAGTTTGACCGTTAGACGCCCGTTTTGGCCGTTTATGACACCAGAACGGCGTTCCCGGTCACTACGAGCACACGGCACGTCCGATTGACGTGCCGTATACTAGACCACATCAAAATTCACTGACCCATTGATGTCGTATTATTTCAGGCCATTCGGACATCGTTCGGCCAGTTTCCCCCCCCCCCCCATGCGCGTTTATCAAATGCGTGCAACGCTTAAAGAACGCATAATGAGCCCTATCGCGCAGACCGCGTGTCCGATTGATGTTCCGTCTACATGTTCATGTCACGAATAATAATTGGATTGTTGTCCTATGATTTCAGGTCAATCCGATGTCATCCTCTAAGAGTTTGATCGTTAGACGCCAGTTTTGGCCGTTTCTGACACCAGAACAGCGCTCCCTGCCACCGTGGGCACACGACACATCCGATTGATGTGCCGTCTGCTCGAACACATCACAATTCACTCACCCTTTGATTTCATTCAATTTTTGGCCATTCATACATCGTTAGGCCATTTTGGACCCCCCCCCCCCCCCCACACACACGCGTTTATCAAGCGTGTGCAACCCTTAAAGAACGCATAATGAGCCCTACGGTGCAGATCGCACGTCCGATTGATGTGTCGTCTGCGCGTGCATGTTGTGAATAATAATTGAATTGTTGTCCTGGGATTTGAGGTCAATCCGATGTTTTCCTCTATGAGTTTTACCGTTAGATTCCCGTTTTTCCCGTTTGTGACACCAGAACGGCGTTCTCGGTCACCGAGGGCACACAGCACGTCCGATTGACCTATCGTCTGCTCGACCACATCAAAATTCACTCACCCTTTGATGTCGTCCGATTTTAGGCCATTCGGACTTCGTTCAGCCAATTTGGACCCCCCCCCCCCCCCCAGGCGCGTTTATCAAGAGCATGCAACTCTTAAAGAATGCATAATGAGCCATACGGCGCAGACTGCACGTCCAATTGATGTACCATCTATGCGTGCACGTCGCGAATAATAATTTGATTGTTTTTTCGGTGATTTCAGTTCAATCTGATGTCGTCCGTTATGATTTTGACCGTTAGACGCCCGTTTTGGCCGTTTGTGACACCAGAACGGCGTTCCCGGTCACCGTGGGCACACGACACGTCCGATTGACGTTCCGTCTGCTCGAACACATCACAATTCACTCACCATTTTACGTCGCCCGATTTCAGGCCATTCGGACATCGTTCGGCCAGTTTGGACCCCCCCACGCGCGTTTATCAAGCGCGAGCAACCCTTAAAGAATGCATAATGAGCCCTACGGTGCAGACCACATGTCCGATTGACGTGCCGTCTGCGCGTGCACATCCCGAATAATAATTGGATTGTTGTCCTATGATTTCAAGTCATTCCGATGTCGTCCGCTGTGAGTTTGACCGTTAGAAGCCCGTTTTGGCCGTTTGTGACACCAGAACGGTGTTCCTGGTCACCGCGGGCACACGACACGTCCGATTGACGTGCCATCTTCTCGACCACATCATAATTAATTCACCCTTTGATCTTGTCCGATTTCACGCCATTTGGACATCATTCGGCCAGTTTGGACCCCCCACGCGCATTTATCAAGAGCGCGCAACTCTTAAAGAACGCATAATGAGCCCTACTGTGCAGACCGCACATCCGATTGATGTTCCGTCTACGCGTACACGTCACGAATAATAATTGGATTGTTTTCCTATGATTTCTGGTCAATCCGATGTCGTTCGCTTTGATTTTGACCATTAAACGCCCATTTGGCCGTTTGTGACACCAGAACGGCGTTCCCGGTCACCGCGGGCACACAGCACGTCCGATTGACGTGTCGTCTACTCGATCACATCAAAATTCACCCATCCTTTGATGTATTCGAAATTCAGGCCATTCGGACATCATTCGACCAGTTTGGACCCCCCCCCCCCCACGCGAGTTTATCAAGCGCACGCAACCCTTAAAGAACGCATAATGAGCCCTACAGCGCAGACCGCACGTCCGATTGATGTGTCGTCTACGCGTTCACATCGCGAATAATAATTTGATTGTTCTCCTATCATTTCCGGTCAATCCGATGACGTTTGCTTTGATTTTGACCGTTAGACGCCCGTTTTGGCCGTTTATGACACCAGAACGGCATTCCCGGTCACCGCGAGCACACGACACGTCCGATTGACCTGACATATACTCGAACACATCACAATTCACTCACCCTTTGATGTCGTCCGATTTCAGGCCATTCGGACATCGTTCGGCCAGTTTGGACCCCCCCCCCCCACGTGCGTTTATCAAGAGCGCACAACCCTTAAAGAACGCATAATGAGCCCTACCGCGCAGACCACATGTCCGATTGATGTGCCGTCTACTCGTGCACTCCGCGAATAATAATTGGATTGTTGTCCTATGATTTCAGGTCAATCCAATGTCATCCTCTAAGATTTTGACCGTTAGACGCCCGTTTTGGCCGTTTATGACACCAGAACGGCGTTCCCGGTCACTGCGGGCACACAGAACGTCCGATTGACGTACCGTCTACTCGACCACATCACAATTCACTCAACCTTTGATGTTGTCCGATTTCAGGCCATTCGAACATCGTTTGGCCAGTTTGGACCCCCACGCGCATTTATCAAGCGCGAGCAACCCTTAAAAAGCGAATAATGAGCCCTACAGCGCATACCGCATGTCCGATTGATGTTCCGTCTGCGTGTGCACATCGTGAATAATAATTGGATTGTTTTCCTATGATTTCAGGTCATTTTGATGTCGTCCTCTAAGAGTTTGACTGTTAGATGCCCGTTTTGGCCGTTTGTGACACCAGAACGGCGTTCCCAGTCACCGCGGGCACACGACACTTCCGATTGACGTTCCGTCTACTTGAAAACATCACAATTCACATACCCTTTGATGTTGTCCGATTTCAGGCCATTCGGACATCATTCGGCCAGTTCCCCCCCCCCCCCCACCACGCGCGTTTATCAAGTGCGAGCAACCCTTAAAGAACTCATAATGAGCCCTACGGCGCAGACTGCACGTCCGATTGATGTACCGTCTATGCGTGCACGTCGCGAATAATAATTTGATTGTTTTTCGGTGATTTCAGTTCAATCCGATGTCGTCCGCTATGAGTTTGACCGTTAGACGCCCATTTTAGCCGTTTGTGACACCAGAACGGCGTTCCCGGTCACCGAGGGCACACGACACGTCCGATTGACGTTCCGTCTGCTCGAACATATCACAATTCACTCACCATTTTATGTCGCCCGATTTCAGGCCATTCGGACATCGTTCGGCCAGTTTGGACCCCCCACGCGCGTTTATCAAGCGCGAGCAACCCTTAAAGAATGCATAATGAGCCCTACGGCGCAGACCACATGTCTGATTGACGTGTCGTCCGCGTGTGCAAGTCATGAATAATAATTGGATTGTTGTCCTATGATTTCAAGTCAATCTGATGTCGTCCGCTGTGAGTTTGACCGTTAGAAGCCCGTTTTGGCCGTTTGTGACACCAGAACGGCGTTCCTGGTCACCGCGGGCACACGACACGTCCGATTGACGTGCCGTCTTCTCGACCACATCATAATTAATTCACCCTTTGATCTTGTCCGATTACACGCCATTTGGACATCGTTCGGCCAGTTTGGACCCCCCACGCGCGTTTATCAAGAGTGCGCTACTCTTAAAGAACGCATAATGAGCCCTACCGCGCAGACCACACATCTGATTGATGATTCGTCTATGCGTGCACGTCGCGAATAATAATTGGATTGTTTTCCTATGATTTCAGGTCAATCTGATGTCGTTCGCTTTGAGTTTGACCATTAGACGCCCGTTTTGGCCGTTTATGACACTGGAACGGTGTTCCCGGTCACCGCGGGCACACGGCACGTCCGATTGACGTGTCGTCTACTCGACCACATCACAATTCACTCACCCTTTGATGTCGTCCTCTTTCAGGACATTCGGACATCGTTCGGCTAGTTTGGAACCCCTCACGTGCGTTTATCAAGCGCGCGCAACGCTTAAAGAATGCATAATGAGCCCTACCGCGCAGACTGCACATCTGATTGACGTGACGTCTGTGCGTGAACGTCTTGAATAATAATTTTATTTTTTTCCTGTGATTTCAAATCAATCCGATGTCTTCCTCTATGATTTTGACAGTTAGACACCCATTTTGGCCGTTTATGACACCAGAACGACGTTCCCGGTCACCACGGGAACACGGCACGTCCGATTGACGTGTCGTCTTGTCGACCACATCACAATTCACTCACCCTTTGATGTCCTCCAATTTCAGGTCATTCAGACATTTTTCAGCCAGTTTGGACCCCCCCCCCCCCCCACACGCGTTTATCAAGCGCGCACAACCCTTAAAGAACGCATAATTAGCCCAACGGCGTAAACCGCACGTCCGATTGACGTGTTGTATACGCGTGCACGTCGCAAATAATAATTGGATTGTTGTCTTATTATTTCATGTCAATATGATGTATTCCGCTATGAGTTTGATCGTTAGACACCCGTTATGGCCGTTTAAGACACCATAATGGCGTTCCCGCTCCCCACGGGCACACGGCATGTCCGATTGACGTGTCGTCTGCTCGAACACATCACAATTCACTCACCCTTTGATGTCATCCGATTTCAGGTCATTCGATCTTTTTTCGGCTTGTTTGGACCCCCCCCCCCCCACGCGCATTTATCAAGCGCCTGCAACACATAAAGAACACATAATGAGCCCTACCGCACAGACCGCACGTCTGATTGACGTGCCGTCTGTGCGTGCACGTCACAATTCACTCACCCTAAAAAGATACAAATATTGAAAGAGTTCTTGGGCTTCTCCTAAGAAACAACTGTATGGAGTTTCTCTCCATCCACTAACACACCTTCCTCTGAAATTATTTGAACCAATAACTATACCTATATAATCAATAAAAAACTGACATATATATAGCTTCACGTATAGTCAATAAGTGTAATCTGTATGATGTTAAGATGTTGGGTATGATCATAATCACTCTTGGAGTGCACGAAGATGACATCCAAAAATATTAAAACAAACTAATCTAGGTAAAAAGGAAAATTATATTCATCAAGTATATAAAAAATTCTAAAGAATTCCTCAAGACAAATGAAATTACCTCATGCATGGGGTTCATTCTCATCTGGATCACCAATATCACTATGATGTCCACCAGATGTATTCGGAGCCTACAATATATATCAATATTATGTATTTTAAACATATCAATAAAATTCAATCTGAGTATGGTTTGTTTTATTGTTTACATGTGGCCCCACTTATTGCGTCGTCATTTCATCGATACGTGATGGCATCTGTGACAACCTCTCCTCATACTCTACAAATAACATCTGAAACTGTGAATCAAAATTGCGCTGCATATCCTGCATGGAAGCATCTATCTCAGCCTATGTGTGCATCCCTGACTCTCTACATGGACTCATCACATCTTCTCTAACAAACTGCACGTTGTGGGACACCGCTTCCATAAGTCAAAGAATAACCATGACTGTCACGCCCCACAACACGGTGAAATATTTCATCTATAGGCACAATACTATGAAGTTTCTCCTTTAGCAACTCTGCTAACTGAGCGTCAAACTGATCCTGTAGCATATAATGAATCAATGAACAAATATGCATAATTTATATAAAATAAAAAATACATTTAATAATTAGTAAATAATTTTCTTACTATAACACCGGCAACATCGGGATCACCCGCCCTATGAGTCCTCTTCCATATGGACATCATATTGATTGGCTCTGTAGAGACCCGAAGCTTAACGTACATGGACATTACATTACATTTGCGGAATACTTAGTACATAACAAAAAACACACACACAAGGATCGTAATAGTTTAGTGTCTTTGTAAACTCGGAATATAATCTTCTAATCATGGTGAAAGATCTTCAAAATCTCCCATAAAGATCTTCCTTTTTTTACCTAAAACCTTTCTTTATATCCAGGGGAAAAGAAAACATAAAAGGGTGAGTTCAAATGCTCAGTAAGGGTAAACAAAAGAAATATCAATCACATCATATACATAAGCACATAACTTTTGGAAATCTTAACTTGCAAAAGAGATCATAATTTCATAACATGGGGTAAATCATGGAAAACATAATCATAGAGAATCATTTCTTGTTAGTCAAGACTCATTGCCAAGACTATCTTAGTGGACAAAGTCCCTTTCTGAATCGAGTAACCCTCGTTTCAGTCCTGTTTCACTGAACCGGTATAACCTACTGTTCCAACCCTGTCTATCTCAGGAGATATAAAATCTTTACCCAATGCATTGGAGGGAGATATAGTTCCCACCCATCTTATAATGAATCCTTTCTAATGTGTGCCACATAATCATAAATCATACATCATCGCATAACCCATGTAATAAAAATGGGATTCTTAAACAACATGACATCATAAAACAATTCATATAAGATAAAGGAATTCATAAAAATGTTTCCATCACAACATAATCAAATCCATGTAATAATAGGGATAAAAACAGAACCCTTTTATTATCTTAGATGGAAAATAATTTTGATAAAATACTTGAACTTCATTCTTGAGGAAAATATCCATTCTACTTCAAAAACACGTTTCCTTTCTTAACATGTCATACAATTTTAAGCTAAAAGAAGTTGATTAAAAATAAACATGAATACTTGTAAAGGAATCTTCTTGGAAATAATTCTTTAGAAATCCATTCATGCCGTATAAGTTAAAAAAACATTTTTCGTACTTTTGTCAGAAAAGTCAAAAAGCACCTCGTATGAAAAACGTCAAAATATTCCTTTCATATTTTTTACTAAAAGCTCACCGAAAGGTAAAATTGGATTTAAACAATTGTAGTTGGATGGAAATAATATTACATATTGAGGAAACATGGATGTGGATTATAAAATACACCCCAGTAATTACCAAAGTAAAAACAATCTCAGATAAAAGTGAGATTGTGATATTTCCCTTACCTTAGGTCTGATTTGCTTCGTATGTGTCCGAACCTCCTCTTCTTTGAAGCGCCTCTTTGAGACCTCCTATTAAGGCACTAAAATTGGTCTTTGAGGAAGACCAGAACCTCTAGGATGTTTCTAGGCAAGTGGAGAAGAGATTTTGGCAGGGGTTGGCCGAGCTTGAGTGCTCAAATTGGTGTGAGGAGGAGGAGGAGGAGGTGTCCTTTTATAAGGGAGGAGAGGGGCACCTTAGGAATATCTCAAAATATTATTTTATATTAAAGTCAAAATCGGTTTATAATGGTTCCAAAGGGTCTTATTTTAAAGCTAAAGTGGGGATGGGTCGAAATACTATCATTCAATAGGATTTAGACAAGTTTAGGATATTATTTTAACCTTATCAATTAGATTTAACTCTAAGTTAAATAATTTAACTTTTACCGTGTCTTTTTGTTTTCTTTCACTATATGGTTAATACACTTACTATAAAATGCCAAACGAACCCCAAATTGTATATTATTAATACATATATCCTTATCTAAGTCATTTGGCCGAACCTTAGATTTTTAGGAATAAAATAACAATTAATAATATAATATTTGATTTAAAAACTATTTTGTGTCAATTTTGACACTATTTGATACATGATTTTTGTGAAAGTCATAACAGAATTATATGTTCGAACCAAGTTGATTAAATAAACACTAATATATCATAGTAACCTATAAAATTAGTGGAATTCATAAAAAGTCTTAAATTACATTTATTTTGGTATTTATAATATCAATTATGTGAATATTTCATTAATAAGATAATTACTGCATCATCTTTGTGTCATAAATAAATTAAATTATTTGATGTCTAAAAATTACAAATAAAATACCATCATGTAGGAAATTGTTTTATCATTCTAATGAATATTTGAAATCTAATTTATCTTATGTACAACCCTATATTAAAAATGTTTTAGTAAATAAACTTTGATTTTGACTCTTTTAACTCTTCTTTGAATTATATAATAATAAATGTCCTAATCTAATCCAAGTGGGCCTAAATGGTCATATATTATTCCTAAGCTTGTTCTTGGTCGAATTACACTTGTCCAATAGAATTAGGACATGTGTTAGGGTAATAATAATATCATTTTTACCGTTAATTACCCTATTTACTTTTAACAGTGGTAAATAAAAGTAAAAAGTTACTATTCACCAAAAAAAAAATTTCATCTCATTGAACCACATTTTACTTACTGACATCAACCGTGTCTCTCGGATTTTTGAAATTTCATTCACAGAAGCGGTAAAATTAAGATTTATGAAGAAATTAATTTTTTTAACTACCACTTAGTAGTTTCACTATTCATCAAAAATTGATGTTTTTCAGAACAATGCCAAAATTTCATCCTAAGCTATATTTCATATTCCGAATTCAAAAATGAAGTCTATTTTACCAAATTCATATCATAGAAGTTGCATTAATTAATTTTATAATTAAATCCCGCTGTTAAAACAAAGAGCGTGTTTTTAAGAAACAATATCTATCAAAAGATTGACACTTGTTTATGTCTAGTTTAAATGTGAAATTACATCCAATGACCAACATTGTATTAAATTGTTAAAATATATTCTAAATATACTTTAAAACCACTCAAATTAATAATTTATCACTATTAATTATTTCGATTGAAAAAGTTGTTTTTAACTAAAATTTAGTAATTTTCACTATTCATCAATATATGAAAGTTATCCGAAAATCACCAAAATTTCACCTTAGGCTAAATTCGATACTCCGAATCCAAAAATAAAGTCCATTTTGAGAGCTAAACTTTCTAAAATTTTAAAAGGTGGTTATTACTATTCATAACGGCTAGTTTTAATAATATTTTAATAGCATATCGTTGTTTAGTGAAACTCGGTATTACATACTACACACGCTATCGAGGAAGGTCGTGATTGCGTGTAATGAAAGGCAAGTCAAGGATGCGTGTTGTGCAAGCTCCTTTTGGTGCAGCGTAAAACACAAGACATTAGTGAAATTAAAAAGAATATTTTTCATAAAATCTCGGGGTGTTACATTCTACCCCCCTTGAAATGAATTTCGCCCTCGAAATTCGTCGGGGTTATAAATGGTTTACTATTCGAAAGTTTCTTTAATAGAAACCCACATCGTAAAAAGGAATACCAAAACCAATCTTTATAAACGAAAGTATGAAACGTAACGGTTACCCAAATAAACTAATCGATGGGTTTCCACATAGGTAAAAATATGGATATGGAAGAGAAATCTAACCATCATGTTCTGGTGGAGAGTGGTAGAGAACATGGCTATGGAAAATCCAGTAATCACAAATCCATAGATTTGTGATGATATAAGGTACCATCTGATTCATCAGGTATTAGATCACCAGGACAACATTTTTGGTTTTCAAGATCATTTCCCTAAAGTTGAAAATTTGAATTAAAATAAATACTTACTATATTTTGGTACAATCTCACTGTTGTTCGTGCCTTGAAAAATTTCCACTTCATATCTTAAATAAATGAAGTTGAATTTGTTATTCGTGATGTGTTAGCAGATCATGTAATAGAATGATGGGTCATTCCATCTGTCTCAAACAAAAGGTTTGAAAAGTTATATGTTCATCTTATGGTTAGATTAATCGTATATGGTTCCAAAAATGAACTTATACTTCATATATCATACCGCTTAATAAAATAAAACTAGTTTCTACAAAACAAGGACTTCCTGTAGGCCAGTGGTAGGCGATAAAGGCCAGTCGCATTTCGGTTGTGGGTTCGATTCCCACAGCCTTGTCCGAGGTGATGGGTTGTCGCCCGTCCTGCAGGTTGTCCTTTTTCTAAAAAAACTTCTATCCTTAAACAATACTAACTTATGTCGAAAATAATCCATTCCAATCTTTAGGCTTACCCATAATACTGCAGTCCACTCTCATAATATAGTGAAAACAATTACCAGAGATTTAATACCATCGTTGATCCCCATATATCAGAAGATATGTCTTGTTGGTCACATTCTAAACATTCAAAGTCCTTAATCATGTATTCTCTTGAATACCCATTGAACCTTAGTGAAAACATGAATGCAGTTAAACGTTAACACTTTCCACATACCAAAATCCTCAAAATTCTTTATAATCAAACCATGATATCACTTAGTCCTTATATCAATCATGAGCTCATGAATACTGTCAAATATTTAATTTTCTCATTTTCCCTTCATTATGTGCATATCATTCTTTTTCCAAAAATATCTCAATCACTTTCCATGGTTAATGGTACCATAAAATTTTTGAAAACCACAATAGACCAATACATAAATATTCCAATATTCCACGATACTATATACAACACTATTTTGGAATCCCATTACATAAACACTTAATCATTCCACCACATCGTTGTCATATTCAACATCGCCAATAGTGATCGCATGTGACTTCGCTTTGTCCTTTTCCTTAAGTGGTTCTCATGTTGGTCATCACTAACCCTTGGATTAGGGCATTTATTGGCATAATGTCCCATCTCCTTGCACTTGAAACATTGAAGTGTTGGTGGTGCATTCTCTGCAGTGTTTTCTTTGTTCACATCATTAGAAACCCTTTTTCCATTACTTCGACACTCAGCTACTCGATGACCTTCTTTTCCACACTTAAAACATTTTCTAGTCCCTTTTAGACAATCTCCACCATGCTTCTTTCCACACTTTGAGCATAAGGAAACATTCATCTTCTTTTCACCATTATTCTGAGATTTCTCCTTGAACTCCATCTTTCGTTTCTTTTCAAAACCATGAGATGGATATGTAACACCAACTTCCATTTCTACCTTCATAGCACAACGCACAATTTCTTCATAGCTACTGAAGTCTCGTATAGCTAATGCCCTTCGAAGACTTGGTTTTAAGCCACTGAAAAATCGATCAACTTTACTTTCAGGTTGGATGATAATGCCAGATGCATACCTTGAAAGTCTTGTAAAAATCGCTTCGTATATTCCAACAGATTCATCATCCTTCTGTTTCAGCTCAAGAAACTCCTTTTCCATCTTCGTTCGAAAAATACGAGGGAAGTACTTATTGAAAAATAAGTTCTTGAACTCGTCCCATTCCATGGACTCAATTTCATCTTTTTTCCTTGTATTCTTGATAAGATTCCACCATTGATCAGCTTCACCTTCCAAACGATATACTGCTAAGATGACTTTATCATGTTCAGAACATTGAAGAACTGAAAATATCTTTTCAATGGTACTGATCCATTGTTCAGCAACAAGTGGATCAGAAGACCCACTGAAAGAATGTGGACGTTGCCTCATGAAGGACTCAATAGAATATTGTTCCCTTCTCTGCTCATTTGGAAGTCCAGAATGATTCATAGCTTGTGTAAGTATAGCAATAAGATTTTTCACTCCATCTCCCATAACATTTGTTTGTTCAGGAGGAAAATCATTGCATTTTCCATTACATTGATCAACACAGTTCCTTCGGGTTCCAGCCATCGTCTAAAACCCAAAAAGAATAGTGTGAGAGGCAAAAATCATGCTAGGGAAAACAACATAATAAAGGGGGAGTAACTTCAATATCTAACATCTTAGGTTTAATTCTATGATCGTTAGCGTAGTTCAAGTACTATAACTTATACGTATACTTAACCTTAGGGACATCCCTAGACATACCGTAGAAATATCTCTAGGGATCTCACTAACATTTTCGCATCCTAGTTTCCAAAGGTTGACTAAACCTTTCCTCTGATACAAAATGTAGATACCCGAAGCTTAACGTACATGGACATTACATTACATTTGCGGAATACTTAGTACATAACAAAAAACACACACACAAGTATCGTAATAGTTTAGTGTCTTTGGAAACTCGGAATATAATCTTCTAATCGTGGTGAAAGATCTTCAAAATCTCCCATAAAGATCTTCCTTTTTTTTACCTAAAACCTTTCTTTATATCCTGGGGAAAAGAATACCTAAAAGGGTAAGTTAAAATGCTCAGTAAGAGTAAACAAAAGAAATATCAATCACATCATATACATAAGCACATAACTTTTGGAAATCTTAACCTGCAAAAGAGATCATAATTTCATAACATGGGGTAAATCATGGCAGTGAAATGTAATCACAATAATCATAACCTAAAACACGAAACTTTGTGGCATTCACACATAATAATAGAGAATCATTTCTTGTTAGTCAAGACTCATTTCCAAGACTATCTTAGTGTACAAAGACCCTTTCTGAATCGAGTAACCCTCGTTTCAGTCCTGTTTCACTGAACCGGTCTAACCTACAGTTCTAGCCCTATCTATCTCATGAGATATAAAATCTTTACCCAATGCATTGGAGGGAGAAATAGGTCCCACCCATCTTATAATGAATCCTTCCTTATGTGTGCCACATAATCATAAATCATACATCATCGCATAACCCATGTAATAAAAATGGGATTCTTAAACAACATGACATCATAAAACAATTCATATAAGATAGGGGAATTCATAAAAATGATTCCATCACAACATAATCAAATCCATGTAATAATAGGGATAAAAACAGAACCCTTTTATTATCTTATATGGAAAATAATTTTGATAAAATACTTGAACTTCATTCTTGAGGAAAATATCCTTTCTACTTCAAAAACACTTTTCCTTTCTTAACATGTCATACAATTTTAAACTAAAAGAAGTTGATTAAAAATAAACTTGAATACTTGTAAAGGAAGCTTCTTGGAAATAATTTTTTATAAATCAATTCATGTCGTATAAGTTAAAAAAAACTTTCTTCATACTTTTGTCGGAAAAGTCAAAAAGCACCTCCTATGAAAAACGTCAAAATATTCCTTTCATATTTTTTACTAAAAACTCACCGAAGGGTAAAATTTGATTTAAACAATTGTAGTTGGATGGAAATTATATTACATATTGAGGAAACATGGATGTGGATGATAAAATACACCCCAATAATTACCAAAGTAAAAATAATCTCAGATAAAAGTGAGATTGTGATATTTCCCTTACCTTAGGTCCGATTTTCTTCGTATGTGTCCGAACCTCCTCTTCTTTGAAGTGCCTCTTTGAGACCTCCTCTTAGGGAACTAAAATTGGACTTTGAGGAAGACCAGAACCTCTAGGATGTTGCTAGGGAAGTGGATAAGAGATTTTGGCAGGTGTTGGCCGAGCTTGAGTGCTCAAATTGGTGTGAGGAGGAGGGGGAGGAGGTGTCCTTTTATAAGGGAGGAGAGGGGCACCTTAGGAATATGTCAAAAAATTATTTTATATTAAAGTAAAAATCGGTTTATAATGGTTCCAAAGGGTCTTATTTCGAAGCTAAAGTGGGGATGGGTCGAAATCCTATCATCCAATAGGATTTAGAAAAAGTTTAGGGTATTATTTTAACCTTATCAATTAGATTTAACTCTGAGTTAAATAATTTAACTTTTACCGTGTCTTTTTGTTTTCTTTCACTATATGGTTAATACACCTACTATAACATGCCAAACGAACCCCAAATTGTATATTATTAATACATATATCCTTATCTAAGTAATTTGGCCGAAACTTAGATTTTTAGGAATAAAATAACAATTAATAATATAATATTTTATTTAAAAACTATTTTGTGTCAATTTTGACACTATTTGATACATGTTTTTTGTGAAAGTCATAACAGAATTATATGTTCGATCCAAGTTTATTAAATCAACACTAATATATCATAGTAACCTAGAAAATTAGTGGAATTCATAAAAAGTCTCAAATTACATTTATTTTGATATTTATAATATCAATTATGTCAATATTTCATTAATAAGATAATTACTGCATCATCTTGAGTCATAAATAAATTAAATTATTTGATGTTTAAAAATTACAAATAAAATACCATCATGTAGGAAATCGTTTTATCTTTCTAATGAATATTTAAAATCGAATTTATCTTATGTACAACCCCATATTAAAAATGTTTTAGTAAATAAACATTGATTTTGACTCTTTTAACTCTTCTTTGAATTAAATAATAATAAATGTCCTAATCTAATCCAAGTGGACCTAAATGGTCATATTGTATTCCTAAGATTGTTTTTGGTCGAATTACACTTGTCCAATAGAATTAGGACATGTGTTAGGGTAATAATAATATCATTTTTACCCTTAATTACCCTATTTACTTTTAACCGTGGTAAATAAAATTAAAAAGTTACTATTCACAAAACATTATTTTCATATCATTGAACCACATTTTACTTACTGACATCAACCGTGTCTCTCGGATTTTTTAAATTCCATTCACAGAAGCGGTAAAATTAATATTTATGAAGAAAATAATTTTTCTAACTACCACTTAGTAGTTTCACTATTCATCAAAAATTGATGTTTTTCAGAACAATGCCAAAATTTCATCCTAAGCTATATTTCATATTCCGAATTCAAAAATGAAGTATATTTTACCAAATTCATATCATAGAAGTTGCATTAATTAATTTTATAATTAAATCCCGCTGTTAAAACAAACAGCGTGTTTTTAAGAAACAATATCTATCAAAAGATTGACACTTGTTTATGTCTAGTTTAAATGTGAAATTACATCCAATGACCAACATTGTATTAAATTGTAAAAATATATTATAAATATACTTTAAAACCACTCAAATTAATAATTTATCACTATTAATTATTTCGATTGAAAAAGTTGTTTTTAACTAAAATTTAGTAATTTTCACTATTCATCAAAATAGGAAAGTTATCCGAAAATCACCAAAATTTCACCTTAGGCTAAATTCGATACTCCGAATCCAAAAATAAAGTCCATTTTGAGAGCTAAAATTTCTAAAATTTTAAAATGTGGTTATTACTTTTCATAACGGATAGTTTTAATAATATTTTAATAGCATATCATTGTTTAGTGAAACTCAGTATTACATACTACACACACTATCGAGGAAGGTCGTGATTGCGTGTAATGCAAGGCAAGTCAAGGATGCGTGTTGTGCAAGCTCCTTTTGGTGCAGCGTAAAACACAAGACATTAGTGAAATTAAAAAGAATATTTTTCATAAAATCTTGGGGTGTTACATTCTACCCCCCTTGAAATGAATTTCGCCTTCGAAATTCATCGGGGTTATAAATGGTTTACTATTCGAAAGTTTCTTTAATAGAAACTCACATCGTAAAAAGGAATACGAAAACCAATCTTTAAAAACGAAAGTATGAAACGTAATGGTTACCCAAATAAACTAATCGCTGGGTTTCCACATAGGTAAAAATATGGATATGGAAGAGAAATCTAACCATCATGTTCTGATGGAGAGTGGTAGAGAACATGGCTATGGAAAATCCAGTAATCAAAAATCCATATATTTGTGATGATATAAGGTACCATCTGATTCATCAGGTATAAGATCACCAGGACAACATTTTTGGTTTTCAAGATCATTTCCCTAAAGTTGAAAATTTGAATTAGAATAAATACTTACTTTATTTTGGTACAATCTCACTATTGTTCGTGCCTTGAACAATTTCCACTTCATATATTAAATAAATGAAGTTGAATTTGTTATTCGTGATGTGTTAGCAGATCATGTAATAGAATTATGGGTCATTCCATCTGTCTCAAACAAAAGGTTTGAAAAGTTGTAAGTTCATCTTATGGTTAGATTAATCGTATATGGTTCCAAAAATGAACTTATACTTCATATATCATACCGCTTAATAAAATAAAACTAGTTTCTACTAAACAGGGACTTTCTGTAGGCCAGTGGTAGGCGATAAAGGCTAGTCGCATTTCGGTTGTGGGTTCGATTCCCACAGCCTTGTCCGAGGTGATGGGTTGTCGCCCGTCCTGCAGGTTGTCCTTTTTCTAAAAAAACTTCTATCCTTAAACAATACTAACTTATGTCGAAAATAATCCATTCCAATCTTTAGGCTTACCCATAATACTGCAGTCCACTCTCATAATATAGTGAAAACAATTACCAAAGATTTAATACCATCGTTGATCCCCATATATCATAAGATATGTCTTGTTGGTCACATTCTAAACATTCAAAGTCCTTAATCATGTATTCTCTTGAATACCCATTGAACCTTAGTGAAAACATGAATTCAGTTAAACGTTAACACTTTCCACATACCAAAATCCTCAAAATTCTTTATAATCAAACCATGATATCACTTAGTCCTTATATCAATCATGAGCTCATGAATACTGTCAAATATTTAATTTTCTCATTTTCCCTTCATTATGCGCATATCATTCTTTTTCCAAAAATATCTCAATCACTTTCCATGGTTACTGGTACCATAAAATTATTGAAAACCACAATAGACCAATACATAAATATTCCAATATTCCACGATACTATATACAACACTAATTTGGAATCCCATTACATAAACACTTAATCATTCCACCACATCGTTGTCATATTCAACATCGCTAATAGTGATCGCATGTGACATCGCTTTCTCCTTTGCCTTAAGTGGTTGCTCATGTTGATCATCACTAACCCTTGGATTAGGGCATTTATTAGCATAATGTCCCATCTCCTTGCACTTGAAACATTGAAGTGTTGGTGGTGCGTTCTATGCAGTGTTTTCTTTGTTCACATCATTAGAAACCCTTTTTCCATTACTTCAACACTCAGCTACTTGATGACCTTCTTTTCCACACTTAAAACATTTTCTAGTCCCTTTAAGACAATCTCCACCATTCTTCTTTCCACACTTTGAGCATAAGGAAACATTCAACTTCTTTTCACCATTATTCTGAGATTTCTCCTTGAACTCCATCTTTCGTTTCTTTTCAAAACCATGAGATGGATATGTAACACCAACTTCCATTTCTACCTTCATAGCACAACGCACAATTTCTTCATAGCTACTGAAGTCTCGTATAGCTAATGCCCTTCGAAGATTTGGTTTTAAGCCACTGAATAATCGATCAACTTTACTTTCAGGTTGGATGATAATGCCAGATGCATACCTTGCAAGTCTTGTAAAATTCGCTTTGTATATACCAAAAGATTCATCATCCTTCTGTTTCAGCTCAAGAAACTCCTTTTCCATCTTCGTTCGAAGAATACGAGGGAAGTACTTATTGAAAAATAAGTTCTTGAACTCGTCCCATTCCATGGACTCAATTTCATCTCTTTGCCTTGTATTCTTGATAAGATTCCACCATTGATCAGCTTCACCTTCCAAACGATATACTGCTAAGATGACTTTATCATGTTCAGAACATTGAAGAACTGAAAATATCTTTTCAGTGGTACTGATCCATTGTTCAGCAAAAAGTGGATCATAAGACCCACTGAAAGAAGGTGGACGTTGCCTCATGAAGGACTCAATAGAATATTTTTCCCGTCTCTGCTCATTTGGAAGTCCAGAATGATTCATAGCTTGTGTAAGTATAGAAATAAGATTTTTCACTCCATCTCCCATAACATTTGTTTGTTCAGGAGGAAAATCATTGCATTGTCCATTGCATTGATCAACACGGTTCCTTCGGGTTCCAGCCATCGTCTAAAACCCAAAAAGAATAGTGTGAGAAGAAAAAAATCATGCTAGGGAAAACAACATAATAAAGGGGGAGTACCTTCAATATCTAACATCTTAGGTTTAATTCTATGATCGTTAGCATACTTCTAGTACTATAACTTATACGTATACTTAACCTTAGGGACATCCCTAGACATACCATAGAAATATCTCTAGGGATCTCATTAACGTTTTCACATCCTAGTTTCCAAAGGTTGACTAAACCTTTCCTCTGATACCAACTATAGAGACCCGAAGCTTAACGTACATGGACATTACATTACATTTGCGGAATACTTAGTACATAACAAAAAACACACACACAAGGATTGTAATAGTTTAGTGTCTTTGGAAACTCGGAATATAATCTTCTAATTGTGGTGAAAGATCTTCAAAATCTCCCATAAAGATCTTCCTTTTTTTTACCTAAAACCTTTCATTATATCCTGGGGAAAAGAAAACATAAAAGGGTGAGTTCAAATGCTCAGTAAGGGTAAACAAAAGAAATATCAATCAAATCATATACATAAGCACATAACTTTTGGAAATCTTAACCTCCAAAAGAGATCATAATTTCATAACATGGGGTAAATCATGGCAGTGAAATGTAATCACAATAATCATAAACTAAAACATGAAACTTTGTGGCATTCATACATAATCATAGAGAATCATTTCTTGTTAGTCAAGACTCATTGCCAAGACTATCTTAGTGGACAAAGTCCCTTTCTGAATCGAGTAACCCTCGTTTCAGTCCTGTTTCACTGAACTGGTATAACCTACCGTTCCAGCCATGTCTATCTCATGAGATATAAAATCTTTTTCCAATGCATTGGAGGGAGATATAGGTCCCACCCATCTTATAATGAATCCTTTCTTATGTGTGCCACATAATCATAAATCATACATCATCGCATAACCCATGTAATAAAAATGGGATTCTTAAACTACATGACATCATATAACAATTCATATAAGATAAAGGAATTCATAAAAATGTTTCCATCACAACATAATCAAATCCATGTAATAATAGGGATAAAAACAGACCCCTTTTATGATCTTAGATGGAAAATAATTTTGATAAAATACTTGAACTTCATTCTTGAGGAAAATATCCTTTCTACTTCAAAAACACTTTTCCTTTCTTAACATGTCATACAATTTTAAACTAAAAGAAGTTGATTAAAAATAAACATGAATACTTGTAAAGGAAGCTTCATGGAAATAATTTTTTAGAAATCCATTCATGCCGTATAAGTTAAAAAAACATTCTTCATACTTTTGTCAGAAAAGTCAAAAAGCACCTCGTATGAAAAACGTAAAAAGATTCCTTTCATATTTCTTACTAAAAACTCTCCAAAGGGTAAAATTGGATTTAAACAATTGTAGTTGGATGGAAATAATATTAAATATTGAGGAAACATCGATGTGGATGATAAAATACACCCCAGTAATTACCAAAGTAAAAACAATCTCAGATAAAAGTGAGATTGTGATATTTCCCTTACCTTAGGTCTGATTTGCTTCGTATGTGTCCGAACCTCCTCTTCTTTGAAGTGCCTCTTTGAGACCTCCTCTAAGGGCACTAAAATTGGTCTTTGAGGAAGACCAGAACCTCTAGGATATTGCTAGGGAAGCGGATAAGAGATTTTGGCAGGGGTTGGCCGAGCATGAGTGCTCAAATTGGTGTGAGGAGGAGGGGGAGGAGGTGTCCTTTTATAATGGAGGAGAGGGGCACCTTAGAAATATCTCAAAATATTATTTTATATTAAAGTCAAAATCGGTTTATAATGGTTCCAAAGGGTCTTATTTCGAAGCTAAAGTGGGGATTGGTCGAAATCCTATCATACAATAGGATTTAGACAAGTTTAGGGTATTATTTTAACCTTATCAATTAGATTTAACTCTAAGTTAAATAATTTTACTTTTACTGTGTCTTTTTGTTTTCTTTCACTATATGGTTAATACACTTACTATAACATGCCAAAAGAACCCCAAATTGTATATTATTAATTCATATATCCTTATCTAAGTCAATTGGCCGAACCATAGATTTTTAGGAATAAAATAACAATTAATAGTATAATATTTGATTTAAAAACTATTTTGTGTCAATTTTGACACTATTTGATACATGATTTTTGTGAAAGTCATAACAGAATTATATGTTCGAACCAAGTTTATTAAATCAACACTAATATATCATAGTAACCTAGAAAATTAGTGGAATTCATTAAAAGTCTCAAATTACATTTATTTTGGTATTTATAATATCAATTATATCAATATTTCATTAATAAGATAATTACTGCATCATCTTTGTGTCATAAATAAATTAAATTACTTGATGTCTAAAAATTACAAATAAAATACCATCATGTAGGAAATCGGTTTAGCTTTATAATTAATATTTACAATCGAATTGATCTTATGTACAACCCTATATTAAAAATTTTTTAGTAAATAAACTTTGATTTTGACTCTTTTAACTCTTCTTTGAATTAAATAATAATAAATGTCCTAATCTAATCCAAGTGGGCCTAAATGGTCATATTTTATTCCTAAGCTTGTTCTTGGTCGAATTACACTTGTCCAATAGAATTAGTACATGTGTTAGGGTAATAATAATATCATTTTTACCCTTAATTACCCTATTTACTTTTAACCGTGGTAAATAAAAGTTAAAAGTTACTATTCACCAAAAATTATTTTCATCTCATTGAACCACATTTTACTTACTGACATCAACTGTGTCTCTCGGATTTTTGAAATTCCATTCACAGAAGCGGTAAAATTAAGATTTATGAAGAAATAAATTTTTTTCACTACCACTTAGTAGTTTCACTATTCATCAAAAATTGATGTTTTCAGAACAATGCCAAAATTTCATCCTAAGCTATATTTCATATTCTGAATTCAAAAATGAAGCCTATTTTACCAAATTCATATCATAGAAGTTGCATTAATTAATTTTATAATTAAATCCCGCTGTTAAAACAAAGAGCGTGTTTTTAAGAAACAATATCTATCAAAAGATTGACACTTGTTTATGTCTAGTTTAAATGTGAAATTACATCAAATGACCAACATTGTAATAAATTGTAAAAATATATTCTAAATATACTTTAAAACCACTCAAATTATTAATTTATCACTATTAATTATTTCGATTGAAAAAGCTGTTTTTAACTAAAATTTAGTAATTTTCACTATTCATCAAAATATGAAAGTTATCCGAAAATCACCAAAATTTCACCTTAGGCTAAATTCGATACTCCAAATCCAAAAATAAGTCCATTTTGAGAGCTAAAATTTCTAAAATTTTAAAAGGTGGTTATTACTATTCATAACGGCTAGTTTTAATAATATTTTAATAGCATATCGTTATTTAGTGAAACTCAGTATTACATACTACACACGCTATCGAGGAAGGTCGCGATTGCGTGTAATGCAAGGCAAGTCAAGGATGCGTGTTGTGCAAGCTCCTTTTGGTGCAGCATACAACACAAGACATTAGTGAAATTAAAAAGAATATTTTTCATAAAATCTCGGGGTGTTACAGGCTCGCCCCATTGGTGTAACTATAATAAAGGGGTTCACAATGTTATACTACAATATTTTTAAAATATAAATGAAATAGTGAATTCTGAACCTAAATAATTTCTGAGTTGTGACACATGTCGAGTGCCAAGTCTGGAAGGCATGGCCTGCATCGCATGATTATGTGAATGACGAGCAGACTCGGTCTACATTCAACATATTTACTTAATGGACATTTGAAAAATTAGTCATTTATAGATTAAAAGTAATAAATCTTACCATCGCTTCCTCACTCGAACAAAACGCAACCAAATCCTGCCACTGTGCTGGAAGAATACCTGGAGGGACTCGCTGTAGAATGCCTGGAACACCTGCAAATGGTGTCCAGTGATCTCTCTTCACCATTGACTTGTAATCCTTCCATAATTTTCTGCATTTCGACATACAAATAGACCGAAACTCATTTGAACAGGATGTCAAATTATCCTGTTAAAAATATTGTCTGTAGATGGGACAATAATAATAACAATATCATGAAAAATTAAACATTGAATTTACCTGAACCTCCCTCCATAATCTTTCCATCGTATCCTGAGGGAAAGAACTCCTATCACGCGTCGTCATAGGGAATCTGTGTGAGTCTCGTATCATATGCCCAAACTGATGACTCAATGTAGTAGCACCATCTCCAACTAGATGAAATGTGTTGTCAAATAACACATCCAATCGGGCTCCAGAGTTCCAGGATCGAACCCCTCTACCAGGACCCCTGCGTCTGCTGGAAGAAGCAGTACATCCTGATAAACATCAATTCATAATTCAATTACAATATAAATTAATGATTAGAAACGGTTAGGGAAATATAAACAGAAAATTGCAAGCAATTAATTTATAAAAATGAAAACATACATACCAACAACATCAGGTGATCCAGTGTGACCACCCTGTGACATACCTGCATTAAAATAAATTATAGTTAAATCAAGCAATTTTTATACATATATAACTGATAAATATTTTTACAAATAATAAATAGGAATATAATTACAATTTCCACTAATCATGCAAGTCTATCTTGCATATCAATCCAACTCCTATCCATATCTGTATTTAATAGATATCAAAAGAGAAATATCTTATTTAAATTCTAAAAAAAACACTTATCGTTAAAATTTAAAAACCAAATTTGGATAAAAAACATTACCTGTGGAGGACTAGACCAAAGGTAACGGGGTCTGACTCGATTGCGGATCCATGAAGGCGCACTGAATTGACGACAGAGGTTCGACAACTGGACTCGAAAGGAGCGGAACCATTGGACCGTGTGCATGGTTCTACATGGCGGGGCACAATGGATCGGAAGGGTCCAACGGAGGCCAGAGGACTTGCTGGAGGTATGCAATGGGGCCGTGAGGGGACGGCAGCGGCGGTGCTATCCAAAGGTGCGACGCGGGTAGGGGTGGGGGTTGTCGGGTCGCGGGGGTGTCGGGGACACGGGGGCGCAGCGTGGAGGCAAGGTGGTGGGGGTCGCCGGGGTGCAGCGCGGGCAGGGGGTGTCGGGGTGACGGGAGCACACCGTGGAGGTCAGGCAGTGGGGGTTGCCGGGGTTGCTGGTGGTGCAGCACGGAGGCAAGGTGGTGGCGATCGACAGGGGTCGGGGTCACCGGGGGTCGGGTCGCCCGGGGTTGCCGAGGTTGCTGGGAGGTCGGGGGTCGGGGGTCGGGGTCGCCGGCGGGGTCGGGGTCGCCGGGGGTCGGGGAGGGTCACCGGGGGTCAGTGAAGAGGGGGTCGCGGGGTCGGGGAGCGAAAGGAGGGGAGGGAGGGGAAATTTGTGGTTTTTTTAGGAAAAATTGCAGCGGCCGCCATTTGGCGGCCGCTATAGATGCCCCGCCTGCAAAGCCAGATTTTCTAGTAGTGGTTACAATATGTACCTTTTATTTTCACCTGTTTGTTTCCATCATGGGAGGTAATGATGGATTGTTTAAGGGATCACTGAAATGTTTTCCAAGAGTCTATTTCTAGGTAAGAAAACATCCTTAATTTTTTTTAGTTTGGACCTCATTATGAACTGAATTTTCTTCTTCTAAATCCCCCATTTTGGACTCATGTTCTTTAGAATCTAAAATTATGTAATTGATGAAAGTCACTGATCTGAAGACCATTTCATGAATTCAATCATTTTTTTATTATACTATTTTCTTCTATGGCCAACACAAGGCCTTGTCCTTTACTTTTTTTATTCCCTAGAAACTGATTGATGAACATTAATCTAAATTAAATATATACACACGTTGATCATGTGCGTCCTAAGAGATGGTATTAGATCATGGGAAGGGAAAAACAGAGAGAATACATTATTCTACATTTTCCTTATTTTGGAGAATACATATTCCCATTGATAATGGAGTTATTGGGGTAATAAATACCCCATCTCTTATTGTAGGGTTTTCTCCTTTTCTAATTCCACAACCCTTAGACTGTGTTTTTGGGACCTCTGAGATTGTTCAAAAATACCACCCAACCCAAGGGGATAGTGTTTCTTATGAACTATCATGGTTGTTAATTCCAAAACATTATCTTCTAATTATATAGATTTTTTTTTTGAATTTTGTCTTGTTTCATCATTCGACATGAACATTAATCAACAATTTTTGAAGACTATTGTACGATTTTGGAAATTTTCATTATCTAATGGAAAATTTCCCCCAAATAGAATGTTTGTTTTTCATTTCTATATTCCTGACATAAGAGTCTCTCTATATCCTTCTCTCTTATAGCATGAAGTGTGTAAGAGTTGTTCATGCCCAATTTTGGTTGAACTTGTCATTGGTGATGAATAAATTCTTTTTTTTGGAGCGATCCCAAGGTTATGGCGTAGTCTAACACAACCTTTTGTGGGAATTTAAATTTATTGAGATCTGTAAAATCTATCAATCTATGTACACCACATACTTTGATATGAACATGAGAGGGGGTATCAAAAACCAAATATCTCATATTTATTAATGGGTTGATCCATGTGAATAGAAGGGATCCATACAATTTCTCAATATTTAAATGTCTTGTATTAGGGATAGCTCCCAATTTAACATGGAATTGCAAAGATTTTGTTACCATGATGGGACTATGGAACTCATCCTAGGATAATACTTTTTATTTCAAGTGATAAAGTTTTTTCCATATATTGAGGAATATTTCATGCAAAAAAATCATCCAACATTGCCTATAGAATGTTGTCACATGGTGTCGAAAGAGGTCATAACATTACTGGTAAGTCAACATTTTCAAATTATTTCCCAATTTTTATCATTTAATTCTTCATCTTTCTCTTGATGTCAGTCTATTTGTTCAGAACTGAGCATGTTCTTTCATTTCACTTGCTCATAAGTGTTAACATCAGGTGGGGAATCCAATATTTCACAAGAAGGAAGGGGACACAATGGTAGTTTAGATATTGACGGTCACATTGTGATGTATTCTAATTTATAAAGTATTTCATCTTCCAATGAAAAGGAAGCATCCATGAGTACCCTTTTTTCATAAGTTCTTCATAATAAGATGGATTTATAATCAATACATTTCCAATTTAAGAATTCTATTGACTATGTGAAACTATACTCTATAATCAAATTTTTTATTGAAGAACATAATGGTTATGACCTCTATAGTGGATTATAGCAAGGGTAAGAACCTATTTCTACATACTCATCTAGACACATAGAGTAATAACACGAATCTCACCTAGGTTTAAGATCTTGAGATTGATTGTATTTTATACCTCAGTCAATTATTCATGGTGAAGTGTTTGAGGAAGACCTTCATAATTACTAGTACTGCTCCCATAATATGGTAGTTGGAGACTAGGGTCTTGATCTATAACAAATAGGTATATGAGGGATTATATAACAACATCATTGATTAGAGCAGGATCATAAATCATCTCTTTTATTTTCAATTCTCCTTGTTGGGGTATCATTTTTTATTGATTCTTATGAGCGATTGGGTCTACATGTTGGGGGTAATGGTTTTCATGAGAGGTGTTTGTGCCAGCTGTGGGGTAGTGTTTGATATATATTGATTATCTTTAGTTGGAGTGGGTGAATGATACTTATATAGTTGTCAATAAAATAAGGTGATGTTTTCTCCACACCCCTCATGGACGAGAGGATAGGTGTGAATATTATTTGGGGTGACATACTAATGATCCACTAAACATATGTGAATATATTTATTTATCCAAACCTTATTCACAACTATCGTTTTCGTTATTATGCCATATAAATTCTGTAGGATATGGGAGGGGATTTCTTTCTACTCTATTACCATTATCAATACATTTTTGGTGAATTCAGTTGTTAGAATGGGAGTAAATTCTCTGAGTGCTTCGTTACAAGTCTGCAAGAATGATTGATGAATGCAAGATGGTGTCTGTGCTTAATTTCACCTTTCTTGAAAATATGGTGAGAAGTATTCTTTGACTTCTACTAGATGAGTCCAGTAGATGAAACGGTGGGTGCAAGAAAGTGTATGTTACTTATTTTGGGTTACCACTGTATATGGTTAGTAAGATTCATCGAACGCCTCCCGGTTAGCCTGCTGGCTAGCTGAATTGAGGTGGACTTATGTGTGTGCCCCCTCAAAATTTTCCACCAAATTGGGTTGGTAGGCTGCCCATAAGGGGGAATATGTGTGACTCTACTCCTTTTCTACTATTCTATATCCTTGGTTGGATGTCTTCCATGCCCGGGTCTAGATGAACTGGGTTAGTCGACCAAGGACAACACCCTCATCATGGTGAGGGATCAATACCACACGGTGTTGGAGGTGGTGATTACAAGTAGGATTCATTTAGAATGACCCATGTATCTTTTTGATGAGGATGTTTGTAGCATTTTGATCCACCTCCCAAAGGTAAGGAAGACACCTATTACTGAATTTTAGTGAAAATCAACAGAACTGGTTAAAGATGGTCATCTAATCCATCAAATTAAGAACCATTGCTCATCACTGACTAGACGATCAGTTGGTTTTAGTGATCTAGAGGGCATGTTGGGCAGCCTCCAAGGTCGAGATAGTACCATGTTGATGGTACTCCTGGACCAATGCATTTGATACTCATGGTTTAAGACACTGGGTTTGTGATGGCTTCCTCCACATGGATGAAGACCCAGCATGATCTATATCTATTGAATCTGTTGATGAAAGATGGATGAATTTCATTGGATTTAAAGGGTTTTCATGAAATGTTGTTCCTATATATAGACATATAAAAACTATAATATTCATCAAGAAATAATCTCATTTGACTTAACACATGCATGATTGGATGTATTACCTATCCCACATTCATTTTTGTAGAGAAAGTAGCCTAATATATGGGTGATAGTATCCTATTAGTTAATTATTCATATTGAGTTAACCAATTTTGTTCCCTATAAAATGTGTTTGGTTTATGAATCATTAATTATAAATGGGTTTTAATGGGTTTTTTTCGTGGAATTGGAAACATCCAATGGTTCTACATCCATGGGAACCTATATTCCAAAGGATGGTGCTTATTAGTAAGTTGGGCCATCATTGCTTGATAACTCACATTGGTCAAGAGGATGTGGGGTCTGGATTATCACACCCTTTGGGGAGAATTGTTTCCTACTACAAGACTCTATAGTAGTTTTGAGATATATTCATTAAGCCATTTTTATTCCCCTATATGATACAGGTCCCTCTATAGTTAATAATCAATTATTAGAATGTATTTAATTAGGAACCATCTATAGGAATCTGAGTTTTTTCATTAATGGAGATATCAATATGTATATGAGGATCTCCAAAAATGTTGTCCCCTTATGTTCCAATTAATGATTCATTTGTCATTATGATGATGTTGGGTTTTTTCACACAATTGGTTACTCTGGGTCGTATTGTTTTCCATGGAGATAAGTGTTTTTTTATGTTGGTATTAAACCTTTATGAGGGGTTTCCTATGTATCTTCGTGAATGGAATCAGACCCCATATTGATAGGTTTCACTTAATTTCGAACATCATACCCATTGAAGTCATTTTATAATGACCTAATAATATAGTTTAACGTCCTGTAGAATGTAATTCTAGGAGGAAGGTTTATAGTCAAGGTTTAGTGTTGGGCATATGCTGAACAAGCCCAAGGATACTAGAAGGATGCGAGTTTCCATGTTGAATTATATTGTGACAGTAAATTACCTAGATAGAATGATGTTGAATTGGGGTGTTGGGTTTGGAACACATATAGGCTTCCTACATATTCTATTTTGACAAGAATCAAAGCTCGTGTAGTTTGGTTTTGAGGCCATATTCTTTTGGAGCCCCTCCAAGGATTATCTCAAGGGTGAGTATGGCCCATTGAGAGTATGTTGTTGGTAGTTACCCTTGAAGAGGACCCCAATAATGAATATCGGATATGATTTAGACTTTCTCCTAAATATTATTCCTATAGACCAGTGTGATTAGAGATTACTTAACCTGAGGATACCCTCAATTTTGAATGGTCATGGATTATACCAAAAAATGGGATCAGAATTTGGATGGGTCATACACATGAAGTGATTCCAATAACATCATGGGATCAAGCAGATTTCATGACCACCTTCAACATCTAATAGCATTTGAGTCAAATTCAAGGTCATAATTTAGAGGAAATGGGAGATCCATGAAACTACACAATTCAGTTTTCCCTTTGGTTGGATGAAGGGGCATGATGATGCATGACTATAGAGGCAATATGAATGAATGAGAGAAAAATATTTGGAGGATAATCCACAAGAAAACATGGATTTTATGGTGAATATGTCATTATCATATCTATCCTTTTTTCGCATAAACCATGATGATTCAAGTATGACTGTGATGGACAAGGAGAAAGATGAAGATCTATAAAATCACACACCACTACCTCCACTGGTGGAAGAAGATGTAGTGATCGATGAAGGGGCTATGGTTATCGGGCATACTTATCTTCACATTTCCTAGGAGTGGGTCCACGGTTTGTATACTATGGACAGAAGGATGAAAAAGATATAGAAGAGTGCTCTGGTGCCCATCCAATCTCTCACTCAGTGGATAAGAGGAAGAGAGGAGTATGAATAAAACCTCAAGAAAGAAAGGATTGAGAATTACTCTAGGATGTATGCCATAAAATTGTTTACATGGAGAGGGTGGTGGAATTCATTCCATGTTAAATGCAAAACAATGTATAATCCTTTCCATCCCCATTGTGAACTATAGGATTCGAGTCATAGAGATAAAAGGGAGAACATTTTCCAAGACATTGTATTTGAGACCGGGAAGTCCTAGACACAATACCTAGGTTGTAGGCCCCCATTATTGTGTGAATATACACGCAAATACACATTGAGGATGCTAAATGGACAAGTTTGAATGTGTGGGAAACCACTGACCATTGGAATACACACTCAAATGGGGGCACGATGTGGTTCCACCTCAAATGATTGTATATATAAGAAGGCTTTGGTCTATATTTTTAATTGGTACCCTTAATACAAGAGACCTAAAGGAGGAGAGTCCCTTCCATGGAAGGATTTGAAGAAGGCCTGATGTGTGTCTTAGGTGGGATGGAGTTAAAGAAAATTAAGGGAGTTCTTATAGGATGGCTTGAGAAAACCAAAAACAAATCTCACATGGGGGGTTCCCCATGCAGGTAGGCATTGGTGAGATGGTTTTAAATTAGGGGATGGACCAATTTTTCAAAACTAATTGGGAAATACTTTGTAAAATCCCTCAAGGTTCCCTATAAGTGCTCTTAGATGTAGCTTCTGTAGGTCCCTGGTTGAAGAAGTGGTTGCACGCTAGTGTTCTTCAATCATAGGGTAAGCAAGTGACTCAAACGGGTGTTATTTATTATTAACCATATTATGGAATTATTTTCATGATCCCCCATTAATTTTACCTTAGTTATATTTTATAAAACTACATAGAAGTTTTTGGAGGAATTGAGAGAAGTTCTAGGGCGATCAAAGATTTGGGAGGCCTTTTGAAACTTTTTTCCAATGAAATGATTACCACATGGTCATATTAATAAATTATAGGAAATTGGGTGAAGGATATATTTTTATTAGTTGTCTTGTGTATGATCTTTTGAAGAATCATTGTGTGGGCCAATGTGTTGGTACCCTGATCGATGATGGTGCTTTGATGTACACGGGAGAATGGCCTTTATAGGCTTTTTTATCCCTGACATTCTTCATCTCTCTCCTTTTCATAAAACTATGGTATTTCCCTTTTCAACCTTTTCATCCCTGTAATAAAACAGAGTGTAAAAATGATATTAATATGTAAATAATGATATTGTTATGTATCATTTATATCAATATTTAAATCACTAGTTAAGAGAATTCACTTTGTATGTTAAAAATCATGAGAAAATGTATATCATTGACTTAAACATTAATGATAATGAATAAATTACACAAAAATGGAAAAATTGAAATAAAAAATAATTATAATTCATCCCATAACATATCTAAAATGAAAATGTAATGATAAACTTATAGAGAAGAATGAAACGTTACACTACTATTATAAAGCTAGTTCGATAAGATCTTGATTACCCACACCTGATATTGAAAATGAGAAAGGAATAACTAATATGAATGTATAAAATAATCATTAATCATGACTCTAAATTATATTTACAAGAATTTTTGGCATAAATAAGTTATTGATATTAGTTTTTTATAAAGGATCTTAGAGTTCATTCCACTAAGCAGTGAATGAGGGTAATAGTTTCTTTATCACATTTTCAACTATATGGGATATGTTCTTATATTATGATACAAAATTTAATTAATATGATTTATTAAAATCTGATTATCATTCTTATATTAATATATCTCTAATTTAATAATATTTTAGTATTTATTTTAATATTTTAATATCAATATCCATAATTTTCATTCGTATAAATTCTGTGAGAGTTTTATCGATTGAATTTCTGAAATATGAGGACATAGTCTCTCTTAATTAAATATACCTTTCCTGATTTCTATTATTATAACATTAATTTATTTTATATGTTATATCCTTATTTCATATATGTATATTATATCTCAACATGAATAGAAAATTTCTTTTATTAAGTGTTTTCTAAAATAAAAATGAATCAATGGTAAAATTAACTCCCATTAATAAAATGAATCATTCCACTCATGCCCTAAATTTTACACCAACCAATATTAATACATAATTTTGTTAAATATAATAGTTAATATTATATTTCATTCTCATAGTTTTCATTTCCACATTTTAAAAGGAATCTATAATATAGTTTTTATGAAATCAATTTAATGAAAAACTATATTGAAAAATTTAAAAGGACATTACATCCTTTCAAAATAAAATGGTTCATCTTACTCTCCAATTTTTTTTCAACCATTAAATCCATTCATGGATCTATTATTGTTGTATTATTTTAAAAAGTAATTTTTTCTGTGATTGCAAATCACCAATTTTAAATATATCCTTTGATAGTGACATGAACTTCCATTTTTTAGGACAATGCTAAAATAAAATCAAAAATATCATTTTATGATTTCATATATTTTTCCCTCTATGAAACATCCCCTTGACTAGTTTTATAAAATAAATTTATGTTTTCCTATTTTTTATTGAATATTTTAAATTTTCCCCTATTGATCAGCAATATATATTATATAGAAATGTGGGTTTTCTTAATCTTTTATATTTTTTATCAACGATGTAATTTTATGTTGATACATTTTATAAGTGATCAAGGATATTCATAAAATAATTCCATACACCTACTTTCTATATATGGTTTATTTTTTTTATATACTATCTTGGAAATGATCATATATAGTCATTTTCGTTGCCTAAAATTGTGGATATATAAACCATATTTTTCATAAAATGTCTTCCCATATATATAACATATATTCTATTTCATTCATGGTCACATATATTCCAATCACTGAATCGTTTCATAAATTATTTTCTTAATATTATATTTCTTTAAATGGTTTAAATACCTTATTTTATATTATCTTGACTAAATGGTATTTTCTTAGACAGTTACATGATGTTATTGGCTACCCATTTACATTAATGGGTTTTCCATTCTATGTTCATTGATGGAATTATTAATTTGTTCCTTTTGTGATTGTATATGAAGAGGATGTAAATCCAATATTCATACCATGATTTCATTATGATGTGTTGAATGAAAATCATTTTCATTCCATGGGTTTTTTATGTAATGATGAATGTTTTATTTTTTATGGAACACATAAGTATTTATAGAGATTTATGGGGTCATATATCACTCAATATTTCATTCTTTAACATCTTATATCTCAAGAGATATGTATTAATGAGTATTTTATTAGTTAATAATAAGCATGGGAACTTATGAAATGACTCATGATAGGTATATTTGGTGTATAAATTGTTTTACCAATGTTAAAAAATGTTTCATAGTTCCATACATTATCTTATAACTTCATTAATTTCTCTTCTATTATTTGTATTCACTCGTAATTCTTTACACATTTGAATCGTGAATTGTGTTATCCCATATTCAATGAATTATAATCTATTTTCTATATGGTATGATTTTATTGTATATCATAATCATACTCATATTCTCATCATATACCAACATAAGATGTTTGATTGTAATTACTTCTATTTTCCCTTATTGAGAATCTAAGATAACCATTTTCATAGGCTTCTATCTCTCCAGGTTATGATAAAAGGTAGTATGTATGACGTTGTATAAGGAAATATTTTGAGAAGAATTTATTTCATATTATGATGAATTGTTATGGATTATGTATTTTTTAACATAATGGATAAAAAATATTACTTTAATTTAACATAATATTTTTTACTTAATGGGTTATCATAATTATTTATGTTTCTAAACATAAAGTCTCTTGAAGATATGATTCATTAAAATATTTTCCTTGCGTGAAGAAATTTTTGGACAATTTAGAAAAGGTTTTCATAATTAGAATTTTAGGAGGGTTTATATATCATTGGATGATAGTATGATATTGGTTGAGGTGAAGTTTGGGAGTGAAAATTTATCATCCATGCAAAAAATGATAATATTGATTATAATTTTAATGTTATAAATAATAATTTTAGTCAGCTTAGGTAATATCCTAGAGACTATAAAAATATAAATTTAGTGATATACCAATAGATACGTCTATGAATGAATTTTATGTATTTGATAGAATTCAAAAAAAATGGGCTTGGATAATGATATTTTTTTCTAGAAATGACATCCATATTAGGATATTACTAGTAGATTTTGTTCTTATTATTGATGTTAAAGGTAGTAATCACCTCAATAAAGGGGTAAATTGTTTTTTAATATACTCTTAATATGGTATATGAAAATGATACATAACTATACACTAGGTTTTACACTTTCATGGTGTATATTTTCTCAATGTCATTTGACCTAAGATTCATTATGAAGGATTTATTTCCTTATTTATTTAAGGGATTAAGATAATATATTTCAGAGAATACAAATTATTTTATCCATGGTGAAGGATAATAACAATATGATAATACATGTGTGAAATAAATAAAATGAACGTATTATTTCCTGAAATAATGGTCACGTTGGAGACTACATTTTTGTATTGATCTTTCTTAATTTTATACTCTTATTATTTTGTTAATAAAAACCGTGGTTTGCTTTATTATTTTTTTTTGAAAAATAATCCTAAAAATAAAGATGATAAATGTTTTCATCTAGAATAAATAATGTTAAATATCCAAACTATAACACCCGTAGTTTTTTAAAGAGAAAAATATGTTCAATAGAAGATGCAATAAAAATTATGATTGTCTGAATATGGTTATTTTAACAAACTATTAATTTTCAGTATATAACTAGGATTAACAACATTTGGTATATATATGTATATATATATCATAAATATATTGTTAAATTCTTAGTAAATAATCAACCAAATCTTGGTAATGTCTTTTTTTATCTTCAAAATATGATGTATTCAAAAATAATTCTTATTTATTTTTAAAAAAAGTATATTATAAATATTATCTAAAAGCTTTTAGAAATTATTTTTATGAAATTAGACCCATTTTTCATATCATAACATCATTTTAATCATTTAGGGAAATTTTTTATATTTTTTGAAATTATAGATTTTTCAATGAAAAATACCATTTTATGTAAAATTATAATTTATTTGATAATTAAATTAACATTAAAGTAAAATTATTCATTTAATTTTATTTAAATTTTGTGTAAATATTAATTATTTATTTTTAATTAAATTAATAACATGTAAATCAACTTTATATTTGTTTTTATAAGATTATTTTTTAGGATTGAAAATACTTTTTTCTCTAAATAGTTTTAAATGCATAGTGTTTCTATAATATAATTAATTAAAATAACCCTAATGATAAACTATATAAATTAAATTTTAATATTATATGTTAGTATTTATGAATTTAAATTCATATTATAAAAAAAACTAGTTATAGGGTTAAATTAAAATAACTTTTTCCTTAAAATGTATTTTTGGAAAACCTATTCCCATCATGATTGAGGAATTAATACTAAATTAAATTCTTAAACCTATAAAAATTGAACTTTATAAAATTTATTTCATATTTTTTCGTTCTAATTAATATTTTGTATTTATGTCTACTTAATTTTTTATCAATATGAATATAACTATAGTTAATATTTATTACCAATATAAAAGAAAAATATATTGTTTAAGGGAAAAAGTAAATTAACAAATACTAGAAACAATGTAACCCTTATATTATGAATATTTACATTTTTTAAAATTGAAATTATAATTATATTTATTCATTATTTATTTAATTTGTAAATGATAAAATAATATGTTTGATAAAAATAATAATTTTATACAATAATACAGAAGTAGCATTTTTTGAATAATATTATAATTCAATAATGGAATTTGTTTTGAAGAATATTTGATTTTTTTAATATATTTTTTTTAAATATTATTA
Organism: Viscum album; assembly: GCA_963277665.1. Lineage (NCBI taxonomy): Eukaryota > Viridiplantae > Streptophyta > Magnoliopsida > Santalales > Viscaceae > Viscum > Viscum album. Next base: position 574,844,139 of record OY728160.1, read on the forward strand.
GTAAATAATTTTAATCAAATATAAATGGTCATATAATATTTAAGAAGCCAAATGTAATTATTATAAGCATTTGAAAATTGTTATTGTAAAATCATATCATTTTAAATAGATCTATTTGATTATTTTGATCAATATAACTAAGGTATTTATAAAATTATATAGTTATAATGATTATTATTTTTTGGAATCAGAAATTTAGAATTATACAACTTCTAATTTATCATAATTTTTAGAGGCATTTAAATTATTCTGTAAAAATTAACTAAAATATAATTATACGTTGTGTATTATGAAATCATAATTAACCAAAAGTGATGTAATAAATTCTATAATTGGTTTAAATTAAAATATATATTTTTCCATTTTATGTATGGTTATATTATATTTATTTTATTTATTTTATAAATTCATTTTGAATCCTCCAAAACCTATAATATATTTTTGGTTTAAAAATAATTTATTTAAGAGTGTCACTCACCTCCACATAAGAAAGGAAATTATTTTAATATTTTAGGTCAATTTAATTATAAAATAATAAAAACCATTCCATTTTTTGAATAATAAGTGGTCAATAACCTTGGTATTATTTTTATTTTTGGATTTTTTATTATGTAGAATCCAAACCAAAAAATAAAGAAATCTTCCACTTTACTAATATAATCCCACCTAAGATCCAATTTCTCATCACTAGAAATCATTTTAGAAATATATTACACTTAATTCCATTATTTTGAGTCATCCATGGTTCCCAAACGCTTTCATGAAGCCTATACCAAGCCTTTGGAGTGACACACTGAAGAAAGGGATCCTCACCTTCCCCTCCTTTAAATTCACACACCTTATTAGGAATATGACTTATTAATTACAATTTTTCATAATATAATTTATTTATATACATCCAATACTCTCCAATGTAAGTTATTTTAATTATTGATCATTTATTCTCTCTCATTTTGGCCTCCACATAAGCTTTTATTGTGTAGAAATTCAGTAAGATATTTTTATATTCTTATTTCCATTCAGGAACTTCTTTTATGTTATGTATATAAAATTACATTTTATTTAGTTAGGATATGTTATTAAATTTTCCCAATCTTTCCATTTATGGTATAAAATAAGAGATCCCTATTTTTACTCTAAATAAATATCCCATGATCCTTTATGTACACTTGTTACCATGCTGAAAATTCATGGGGGATCTTTTCTTTTCACCTCTTTATTCATGTATATTCATTATAATATATATTTTATATTAATTTTATTTTTTATAGAATACGTTATTAAATAACCCACTTACTATCAAAATTATTCCAAAATATTAGATATCCATTTATCTCACAGCTTTCCATTTTTTGAATTTTTATGAAACGTCATTATGCGTCTGAATTATGACTACGATTTTCCATGCCAAAACAATTGTGTACTAAATACCATACCAATTTTTCTATCAATGTTCTTCACCTTTGAACACCTATACATATTGATTGTGGACTAATATATATATATTATACATTCATTTAATTTTTAATAAATTATGATGATGAATGAATACATATAGTATGATCGACGTGGAACACTTAAGCATGAAGATGATAAGAATATGATGGGGGCACCCAGATAGCACTCGATTTCATTGGGTTATGATTTTTATCATTATGGTCATGATAGGATAAAGAGGAAACCATATTTCTCTATATGAATTTTTTTACCATGATGTCTTGGAATATTTAGCCTTAACCTTTGTTTTATGATGTAATTCTTTATGTTGTTTCCACATTCCCCATGTTACATGTATGATTACCATTCTATATCAGTATCCACTATTCGTGTTTATGATTCATACTCTTTCAATTCAAATTTTATATTCGTGTTTTTTATGATGTATCATCTTTTTTATATTATGCATTGTTTATTAAATTTCTAGGCTTTAAAATTAACCTGTTTCTTATGTTTTTCCTAGGTAATCCCATATAGTTTTACATTCGTTGGACTATTATGATCACATTAATTAATTTTTCAATAATTTTCTTGTATATGATTTTATAAGATATTATGTAATGTAGTTAATTCCAAATGTCACAAAAAATATTAATATTCTAGTTTAGAATGGCTGCAATTTTATGCAATAAATCCTAAATTACTATGTAATAAATAGATGGTTTGTTATGGGTGGTATCAGAGGAAATAATTAGTTATTTTTTGGAATAGGATTAGAAAACTCTAGAGAAAAGTATAAGGATAAAAAAATTATATGAAAACATCCCAAAATTTCAGTTATTATAGATTATGTGGTCTATCAATAAAATGCATCCCTATGTAGTTATTATAAGTGGACAGGGTTTTGGAACAGATTTACCTAGCTGTAAAAAGTCTAATAAGGTGTTCTAAGCCTAACATGGGGTAACTTGGTTCATGACATCGTGCCTTTCTATGTACCTAATTTGAAGCTCTTGTGGGATATAATAAGGTATATTCATAATCACGTTACCATCCATTTTTACGGGAATAAAAATTAACATGATTTACTATTTTATCAAATAGATCTTGGATAACATACATTTGTGTTTATAAATTCATATACCAAGGACTAATTTTCATTTATAATGTACCCCATTAGTGTTCTATGTTTAGAATTTTGTGGTTTAATAGTTTAAAATTACTCAATAATAAATTTTCCCTTTATTCTAGAAAATATTAGTTGAAATGAGAAACCATGTAAGAAAATAATGGGGGGTAAATATGGGGATTACCCAAATGAGATTACTAATATGATGGGGAATCAAGTAAGACATCATGTTATTTTTACTAACCATATATCAAAAATAATAATTAACAACATGTACATTTTTAATGTCCAAAGACATCAAGTAATATGAATATGAAATCTAAATGGGGTTCATCTAGTAATGTTGACCATGAAAAGAAGACCCAATTTCCATTTTCCAACAACTGTGTAAAGAGGAACCAAGTGAAATCCCATAAAGGAACAATAAGATGCTTTATGTGTGGGTTGATAGGGAATAAAGTATTAAATTTCTATGAAAATATGTATTATTTGATGGATGGAAATAATTTACATTTGAAAGTACATTATACAGCTCTATGAAAAAAATATAGAGAAGTTGGGAATTATCTATGACAATGCACTATTCCAAGGGTTGAGAAGCACTATGAGAATCAATAATTTCCAAAAATAGAGGGAATAAATAATTTCTTATACTAAGATGGATCATGATGTCTAAAATAAATGTAGTGTATGTCATATTGTATTTCAATTCATTCACTATGAGTATTCTTTTATGTTATCGAAGAATGTCAAGTTACCACATGAAATTATTAGATAAAAAATCTCTAATTTTATATATCATGTTTATGTTCAGGGAAAGGTTCTTGAAAAATTATTAGTCTTCCATCAGTGTAATTTAATACATTCTGGTGTATATAAGGCTTCCCATTTTATAAAGACAATATAAATGAATAAGATACAAAACTGAACTTTTGTACAAGTAATCACCATTCTATTACACAAAAGTAGAGGATGAGGATTAATCTTATTTAGTATAAACGTTATTTCACTACATGAAATTATATCAATGTTAATTTTATGTGACTAAGGAAGGATATATTCTATATAACTCACTAATGTGTAAAGATAAAAGTGTTCATGAATTGGTATTTTAGATTTATGTTGTATACATGGTATATCAATTTCATTTGGGAAATAAGAATCATGAAACATCTCAAGATTCTTCCATAGTAAGGTTTTCTTCAACATCTTAAAATTTACAATTATTTCCACTGATAACCTATAAAAATGATATAGTGATAATGTGATATTTTAGAAAACAAATGACTGGTAGATTTATACCCATCAATATGTGATTTATTTATTTAATAAACATAAAGATTCTTACGAATATATGACTATGTCTAATCTTATGTTTACGAGCATTAATACACATTTTAATGATTTATATGATACTAGTTTAGTATTATATATTTTTGGGTAATATAATTCAGGATAAATTATTTTCGATGTCAAGGTCATTAATGATAATTATTGATATGTTTTATTTTTTATGGTATATATATATGTATCAGTATTATCCAAGATGAATAATCTCATTATTTATAAGTTCTAATGTTAAGGGTATGAGATAACTATTTGGGTTAAAAAACTATTTAAATTTTATAAGATTAATTATATATATAGATATTTATTTAACCAATGATATATATTAAAAAAAATTGAATATTTCTTCTATATTTAAGATTTATATGTTATGTTATTATAATATGTTATGCCAAACATTTTTTATTTAGTAAAATATAAAAATATGAGATTGTAGTGAAAATAGAATTTACTTTTCAAGAATATTTATTTATATATTTTTTATTCCAAAGGATAAAATAATTTCATAACACTAGGAAAGTAATATTGAATTAAAAAATGTTTTGATATTATAGTTATTTTCTATGAATTTATGGTCATGTTAACTATCATGAATTTATGTTATTGTGGTCATTGACCATATCATGAATATGTTCTCTATAAAACTCATCATGTTCTGTGGTGTTATTTTTCTATTCAATGTCAATATTTTTACATCCCACTAAATTTCACATACATGGAATGATAATTATGTGATGAACATTATAAGTATATTCCCAATTTTAAAGAGGATGTTTTGTTAATACATAAATGATGTCAAATTTATATAAACACATTTTCATGTGTCAATAAATTAATTATCAATATATAGATTAAATTTTGAGGATTCAATTCATTAAAGGGGGGAATAATATAACACCCCAAATTTTTAAAAGTAAAACTATGTTCAACTGCATATGCAATACAAACACTGATTATTCGAATATTTCCATTTTAACTATATATTAATTTTTTTATATAATTATGATTAACTACTTTATGAAATATATATTTATATATATACTTCCTATATATATTGATAAATTCATAGTAAATACTCCACAATTTTTATAATGTATTTCATTTATTCAAAATATGATTTCTTAAAAAATGATTCTTATTTATTTGTTTAAAAAGAATATAATAATTATTTTATAGAAAATTTAAGAAAATAAAATTCGTAAAATGAGACCCATTTTTTATGTCATCATATAAATATTATCAAATAGTGAGGTTTGATTAATTTTTGTAAATATAGGTTTTTTTGTGAGAAATATCGTTTTTTTTGTAAAATTGTCACTTTTGTGATAATTTAATAAAATTAAAAGATTAATTATTAAATTAATATTTTTTAAATATAGAAAAACTATTAATTATTAATAATTAATTAAAATATTTACACTTAAGTCATATTTATATCTTATTTTTGTATAAGATTATTTTTTGGGATAAAACTTTTTTTTCTCTAAAGATTATTTTATAATGAATATAGTTTCTCCATTATAATTATTTAAAATTACACCTATTGATAAAAAATCTTAATGAATTTTTTATATTATATATCAATATTTGTGAATTAAAATTCATATAAGAGAAATTTATACTTATAGAGTTAATGTAAAATCATGTATTCCTTAAAATTGTATTTTTAGAAAACCACTCTCCATCATGGGGGAGGTTTATTCTTATATTAAATTATTCAACAAATAAACATGATTTTGATAAATTTTATTCCTTGTTTAGAATCATAATAATTAATATTAGGTAATTATGAATAATTAATTTTTTACCAATACGAATAGTAAGTATAGAACATATTTATTACGACGGTAAAATGAAAATAAGTTTATTAAGGAAAAAACTAATTTATCAATGACTATAATAAAAGAATAACTAAAATTATGAATATTTATATTTTATTTTAATTGAAAATTTGATTATATTTATTCATTATTGCTTTTAATTTATAAATGATTATGTAATAAACTTGATAAAAAATATATTATGATGCCATAAAATAGAAATAGTTTTGTTATTCAATATTATAATAAGATTAAGTAATTAATTTTCATGAATTAGTGAATTTTTGAATTAAATAAAATCTTATAAAATATTATTAGTAATTAGTTTTTATCGAAAAAAATTGTTATATTATATTTATGCAGTCAACTATAATTTTTATATCGATTCAAGAACTGTTATTTTCAAATCATGTCATTTTCAATTAATATCATTTATTATTAAAAAAGTGAATATTCATATATTTATTAATTTATTTAGATAAATTTATTTTTTTTACTCATAATATTAAAATTATCCAAATGTGGTTTTTTCATCATTTTTCTACGATAATCGATTTTTCAGGTAAAATTTAAATAATATATAAATACGTGTTTCGTATTATGTTATCATAATGAAACAAAAGAGTTAAAAACAATAAAGGTTAAACATGACCAAATATATGTTTTACCTTTTAAATTATTTTATTTTATTTTTATTTGAATTATTTTATAAATCCATTATGAATCCTCCAAACCCATTTATATTTTTTATGGATTTAAGATAATTTCATTAAGATTGTGACTCACCTACCCATAATAAAGGAAGTTATTAAAATAAATTAATCCCCTTGGAATATAAAATAATTAAATACACCACCTTTTGGAATGAATGTAATGACCCGAATTCAGAGCCCCTCCACTGGTGCCCTGTACCGGGTTCTCTACATGACCTCAAGAGTGTTTCCCCAAATGCTAGAGGCTGCCGACTAGCAGCGAGGGCCTTGGTGAGTCGGTGGGGAAACTATGCCCTCATTCGGTAAAGTATACAACGGATGAACAACCAGACACAATAACGGAAACAATAAACAGCATAAAACAACTGAACTGAAGAGCGGAAGCAATGTATAAAATAATAATGATGCAACACGGTAAATGTGTCCACGAAAAGCTCTAAACAAACCAATGTGCTGAAGTAAAACTGAAAAACAAGGTGCAAAAGAAAACAAAGTAAACTCCTCAGTATCGCAAGCCACGGCTCGGTCCCATTCTCTCCAACTCCAGTGTAATCAAGAACCTGAAGTAGAAGGGAGCTTTCCCTTATCTATACCTGAAACAACATAGTCTACATGGGCCCAAAAGCATGGCCCAAACAGGGTGTGAGATACAATCCCAGTATGAAATCATCCAAAGATCAGTGCCTAACAGTCAATGAATACAAGTCAAGTAAGAGTGCAGGAAGGAGTAAATAGAAAAGAACACAACGACTATAATCCACCATTATAACATATAAAGTGCACAAGTAAACAACCCAACAACAAGAAGAAAATAGGTAACCCTCTGGGTAGCTCTAATAGCCTAACCTCTATGGTTCGACCTACAATTAATAGCAACCCTCTAGGAGGCACACACAGTCTCACCCCTCTAGTTCAGCTAAGAGTAGACTCTCTGAGGAAGCACTCACCTTCAATTCCCCCTACAGTCTCGTATCGTGCTAAAAGCTCTCTGGGGAAGCACTCAACATCTCATTCCCCCTATGGCTCACATCGAGGAACTACAGACTCTCTGAGGAAGCACTCATCATCAATTCCCCCAGTGGTCTCACATCGTATTAAAAGACACTCTAGAGAATCCCTTACGTCCATTATCCATATGGTCTACTACACTAGGTTCTCACAGTCCTCTATGGAAATAAACATGCATAGCGCGCGTGAATCATCCAAATAAAACATCAAGAACTACTTGGCTATCAATCTAAGGATCAATAGAATAACATTGCAACCTTTCCACTATCCTACACTTGGCATCGAAACTGGAAAAACTCCAAATAGGCCGAACAAGCATAGAAAACATCCAGAGTACAGTAAAAACTACCATAATCATAGGAAAAACATCTACTCTAGCAATCAAGAAAAGAAGGAATTACAACAAGGGAAAACAGGAACACGCAATACCCCGTTCAAGGGTATTGTTGGAATTTGCACAAAATACTCATCCACTTTCTACAGAAAGGCACAAACCACCTACCTGGATTCTAGGAGATCAAAATACTTAAACCGTGATGAATGATTCTCCCTAGAACATCATAGATCTGAGAAAACACACAAAATGTTCAACCTTAGATAACATGAGAATGAGGAAGAATTAGAAAACAAGGCTCAAGAAAAAGGAATAAATCACCGATGTGCTTCCAACGCAGTCGATAGAGCTCAAATAGAAGAATAGATGGAGGAATTGTGGCTCAGAGAAGATCAGCGGTCGTACAGTCGCACTTGGATGAAGAAGATGGAGAAGAAGACGTTTTCCTTGATTAGGTGCGACCCCAGTCCGTTTAATAAAAAAGAAAATTACTTGGAATGTAATTTTAGAGTACATGGCGTGTTCTAGGTTTTTCTAGACTCCTCCAAAAGCTGCCTCCACGTTACCCCTACACACCGTGTGTATGGCCCGGGCACGGCCAACACACGGCTTAGAGCTAGAGAAGAGTACGCAGCGTGTACTTAGAAAGTACACAACGTGTACTTCAAAATTTTCCAGAAATATCATTTTTCTTAAAAAATCATAAAAAGGAAAGGTGTGCCAGAAACGAAGACCTGGGTTCTTACAAACATCCCCCCTTAAAGAAATTCATCCCTGAATTTCACTAGCGAGGCATAGAAGAAGAAACTACAAACAGCTCCGGCCACTGCGATCGTACATCAGCCTCCCTCTACCAGGTCTCGTCCTGTACTCCCCCATGCTGCCATAACACCCGTACAAGAGGAACAGACTGCCCATGGAGAACCTTCGTACTGCGATCGACAATCTGGATAGGATGCTACTCAAACGATGCATCTGCATCGAGCTCAACCTCCTCGGGATGAAAGACATTGGATGGGTCTGAAAATTAACATTGGAGCTGAGGGACGTGGAAGACGTTGTGCATGGATTGATAACTCTAAGGTAACTGCAACTGATAGGCAACTGGTCCAACTCTCTCCAATACCTCAAACAGCCCGACATACCGCGGTGAATGTTTACCCTGTCTCTGAATCCTCTTGTGTCCCCACCTCGGTGCGACACGTAGGAAAACCTGATCCCCGACCTTGAACTCCATAGGTCATCTCCGCTGATCATCATAAGAATTATTATGAGATTTCTCCATAGCGATCCTCTTCCGAATCATCTCTATCTGCTCAGATGTCTCCTGAACAACACGAGGTCCCAGCAAGGCGGCCTCTTCTGCCACCTGCCAGCATAAGGGTGATCGACATGGCCTATCGTATAAAGCCTCGTATGGTGTCATCTGATTGTTCTCCTAATTTTTTTTTGTTGTAGTCGAACTCCACCAGAGGAATATGCTTCTCCCAAGAACCGCCAAAGTCTAGAATGCAAGCTCAGAACATATCCACAAGCACCTAGATCATGTGCTCGGACCGGCCTTCAGTCTGGGAATGTTATGCCATAGTCAGAAGTACCTGGGCACGCAATGCCTTCTGAAGTCCTTACCAGAACTGAGAAGTAATGCGCGCATCCCTATCTGAAACAATAGAGTGTGGAACTCCATGTAGACGAAGGATCTCTCTGATGTAAAGTCATCCCAGATCATCGACACTGAAGGTCTCCTTGATCGGAAAGATGTGAGCAACCTTCGTGATCCTGTTAAAAACAACCCAAACAGTATCATTCCCTTGAGGTGACCTCAGAAACCCTGTCACGAAGTCCATCACAACATCATTCCACTTCCACTCCGGAATGGCTAACTGTTGTAAAAGGCCTGCTTGTCGCTGGTGCTCCGTCTTCACCTGCTGACAAGTAGAACACCGCAAGATGAAACCAACAACATCTTTCTTCATACCTGTCCATCCATGAAGAGGGTCCTCTCCTGACACACTTTCTCGCAGGACTAAGCCTTCTGAGTCTGATAGATGCCTTATCCATACCCAATCAAGAAGCATAAAGGTAACAACTATAGAAGATAGGAAAGTCGGTACTTGTAGGTCGTTCACCTCTAGATACGTCTCAGAGAAAAGAGCCATAAGCTGCCACTCACTACTGGCCTCCTGAACTACCTGAATCTGAGTTCTCCTACTTAATGCATCTTCCACTTCATTACCCTTTCCCGGCATATAGGCAAGCTCGAAATAGAAAGACTGAAGATACTCGACCCACCTGTACTGCCTTAGATTCAGATCACACTGAGTGAAGATCTACATGAGACTCTTGTGGCTGGTGAAGACCACAAAGTGCTCTCCCAGAAGATAGTATGTCCAACAGCATAAGTCATGAACAATAGCCGCCAACTTCAGATCGTGCATAGGGTAGTTCCTCTCATGTGGTCTCAACTGCTGTGACCCATACACAATGAATCCATATCCTTGCATAAGCATATCTCATAGCCTAATACTTGAATCATCATAATAGACTGTATAGATCATTCCTAGCTCTGGCAAGACTAGTATCGATGCCAACGTCAATCTTCCCTTTATCTCCTGAAAGGCTGACTCACAAGAATCTGACCATAAGAACTCACCCCCTTCTTGGTCAGTCCTGTCAAAGGTGCTGCTCGGTGTGAAAAGACTTGAATGAAGCGTTTGTAGTATCCATCCATCCCTAGGAAACTTCGTACCTCAAAAATGTTCTTCAGATGCTCCTAGGAAACTACAGCTCTCACTTTCTATGGGTCCATAGATACTCCTGCCTCTGAGATGACATGACCCAAGAAGTGAATATGATCCATCCAAAAGTGTAACATTGAGAGTTTAGCATTAAGTAGATGCTCTCTTAGTGAACGCAGAATGATCTCAAGGTGTGTGGCATGGTCGTGTCACATGTGATAGTACCCCAAGATATCATTCATGAATACTACAACGAAGGAGTCCAAGTAAGGATGGAACACTCAGTTCATCAGTGCCATGAGAACTGCAGGCACGTTCGTGAGACTGAAAGGCATGACTGTATACTCGTATAGACCATACATTCTCCTGAAGGCTGTCACAGGTATATCTGATGGTCTAACGTGCAACTGATGGTAACCGGACCTCAAGTCAATCTTCAAGAACACACAGTCTCCTCGAAGCTGATCAAAGAGGTCATCGATCCTCGGCAAGGGATATCGGTTCGTGACCGTCAACTGGTTCAGCTTCTGATAATCCATGCAAAGATGAAGGGTACCGTCTTCCTTCTTTGCAAATAGGACAAGCGAACCCCAAGGAGAAGTACTGGGTTGGATGAAACTCATTGCCTGCAACTCCTACAACTGCTTCTTGAGCTCCTGCAAATCAGGTGTGGCCATCCTATAAGTAGGAATGGACACCAGTGCTACTCCTGGCATGATATCAATAGAAAAGTCTACCACACGCTCCGAAGGAAAACACGAAAATTCCTCTAGAAAGACATCCCAAAAAACGATCCACCACTGGAGGAAAGTCCAACTAAAAAGTCCCCTGATCATCCAGATAAAGACTAGTAATTTGGGCTGACACCCTTCCTATCCTGTGATGCTTGAGTCCTGCTTGACTCGCCGGAATATCCCATTCTCCTCTATGAAGAAAATATTCACCCTCTGGTGAAACAAAACTTAATCTGCGGTGATAACAGTCAATGACTGCCTTGAAGGGAACCAACCAGTCCATCTCGAGGACGACATCATAGCCCGTCATATCTAGGACATATAGATCCCATAAGAAACGATACCCTGCAAACTCGAGGGGGCACTCTCTACACCGGCGTACACTAGATGTCCTCGTCCCTAATGGTGTGTCTTGTGTCAATGAGTCGGCAAAAGAAAAGATGCAGAGCCCAAGTCTCTCCACGACAGCAATAGAAATAAAGTTATGCATAGAACTAGTATCGAAAAGAGCTGAAGATAAAATTGAGGATACTAAAATTGTACCTCGAAGTATAGAAGGGTTGGGATCCTGCTCCTGATAGGTCTTCTTCACAGCGAAAGACTGGCTTGCACCGTGGCCCTGCGCCCCTGGACAACCACTCTGAGCTGATCCACCTTGCTGGTGCTGAGGGACTAGTGGCTGACCGCCACGACCTCAACCCCCACCTCAGCCCGAACGGCAGGAAAAACACCAGTTCCCTGACTGGTGAGAAACTGGTGGTGCTTCTCTTGCATGAGGAGTCATGGAAGAACCCCGGTCACCAGCTTCTAGTGAGAAAACCTAGCAGAAACGCTGAAGGTGACCCATCTTGCCACAAGATTGGCACTCCATGGGGTCTCTCTAGCACTGCGGCCTCGTGTTCCATGACCGGCCACACTGGTAGCAAACAACCTGGCTTCTTGACGATGCATCTCTCTTCCTCGGATCACCACGCATAGACTACCTATGGTGCTTCTTGCTGTCATCTGGAGGAAAACTAGCTCTGGAAGCATAACCGCCCTAGCTCGCAGCTCCGAAGTATCTCGGATTGCGCTCCACAATCAGTTACTGATTGACGATGGAAGTGATGGAAGTCAACTGGAAGAGATTCAACTGCGAATGAATCTCCTGCCTAAGACCATCCTCAAACTTCCTTTCCAAGAACACCCCACTCGCATCCCGGAGGGGTGTGAAACACTGCAGCTTGGTGAAACGAGAGGAATAATCCATTACAGAAAGAGTACCCTGCTTTAAGATCATAAACTCTTGGGCTCGGTCGGTCCTTAGGGTCACCGGGTAGAAGTAGTCATAGAACACGCGCTGGAACTCCTCCCAAGCCATAACCAGATGATGACCCACCTGTGAGATCAAGTCCCACCACCTCTTTGTGGCGTCTCGGAGCATGTAGATAGCGAGATTGACCCGCCTATTTGGAGGTGTCTCAAGATGGTCGAAGATAGTCAACATGGCTTCCATCCAAGACTCTACAGCTTGCGGTCCTCCTTCCCCCGAGAACGTGGGAGGATGTTGAAACTGAAAAACCGGCTTCTAGTCTGCCATATTCAAGGCAGGAGGTGGTTCTCCCTGAAAGGTATGCATCATCATAATACCTTCCCTGAACTGTGCATCAGTGCCTGCAACTGGTATGACAGCCGGTGCCAAGGCTGGCCCGACTGCAAGATCAGCCGGAAGTCCCTGATCATCCATATATGGCGTCTAATCACTACCTGACGATAGTGGGACAAACGGAGGACATCTCGGAGGCATAGATCTGAATGATCAAAATCAGACCTTAGATTATAAAAATAAGGACAGGAAACACAATATTACAAAATGGGAACAGGTGAAGGAAAACACACAAGTTTACAAAACACGACTACATGACATGTATAAAAACTACATGGAGTGTCTTCTTAAGCCACTGACATTGGCCTGTACCCCTACCCTATAGGTCATGTAACACCTCAAACTACACGGCGTGTTGACCCAACACACGGCGTGTACTTGAAAACTATTCCCCTGTCAGATTCTCTTTACATGGCTAAACCACATGGTCCGACTTAACCCGAGAGTACATGGCATGTTCTAAACAAACACGACACGTACTAGACAAGGCTTCGGCGGCCCGTGTTGTTAATTACATGGCAGTCTACACGGATGGACCTTACACAGCGTGTTCCAAACAAACATGGTGGGTATAGGTGAAGGTGACATCGTCCCGTGTTGTTCGTGACACGGATGAGTACCTGAACAAGACTACACGGCGTGTTCCGAAGACAACACAGTGTGTCTAAGAGAAGGTAACGTCGACCCGTGTTGTTCATGACACGGTCGGGTACCTGGACAGGACTACAAAGTGTGTTCCAAAGACAACATGGCATGTCGAAGAGAAGGTAACGCTGACCCGTGTTATTTGTGACATGGTCGGGTACCTGGACAGGACTACATGGCGTGTTACTTTATAACATGGCATGTTCTACCGGAGCTTCCCCGACCTGTGTTGTTAGTGACACGGCCGGGTACAAAGCTCCGAACTACACGGTGTGTACCTACCATACATGGCATGTTCCAGAAGTTATTATCATGACACTGTGTTTCTGCTCACACGGTCAGTGACATGGCCTGAAAACTACATGGAGTGTATCTGAAAAGTACAAGCTGTGTATTCTGGGTTTTTCTGGTCAGTAGCTCAGAAACTGCACAGAATCCTAGAAACACTAAAAAAACCCCAAAGAGGTCCCAAATTCCGATCCATGAGGGCCCATACTCCCTACGAATGAAATCTTGGCATCTCCTACAGTCATAGAAAAGATAAAATAGGATCACGATCCACCAATTTCTGATTCGAGAGGGCCCATAACACCTCATGAATCAAAATTTGGAGTTCATTTAAGCAAAGTAGGAAACAATCAATACTCTAAAAAGGCAGTAGAGATTCTATCATGCATCTATCACAACAGCATTCATAATCTATACAAAGTCTATCACAACAGCAAGAAATCGCTAATACACCCTAGATGTCATGGCAATAATTCATGGCATGTGATTTCTACAAGTTCCTATATGAGGCATGAGATGGAATACCCTCATCTCATCGGGTTGCGACAGAAATAGAACCACAATCACCAAGGAAATAATAACACAAAACATGTGAATCACTTAAGGTGAAATCATATCAACCGTAAAATCTCAAAACCAGGAACCTGCAATTAACAAGGTGGTATGCCTTTTCCATGTACATGGGTTAGAAACTCCGGCGAAAAGCTTAATACCAAGAACCGAATCCGTCCTATCCCGGGATAAAGTCTCCAAACAGTAAAGCAAGAGAAAATAAATCCTCTGATACCACTTTGTAACGACCTGAATCCGGAGCCCCTCCACTGGTGCTTCATACCCGGTTCACCACATGATCTCAAGTGAATTTCCCCAAATTCCAGAGGCTGCCGAATAGCAGTGAGGTCCTTGGTGAGTCGGTGGAGAAACTATGCCCTCATTCGGTAAAGTATACAACAGAAGAACAACCAAGCAAAATAACGGAAACAATAAACATCATACAACAACTGAACAGAACATCGGAAGCAATGTATAATATAATAATAATGCAACAAGGTACATGTGTCTATGAGAAGAAGTTAACAAACCAATGTGCTGAAGTAAAACTGAAAAACAAAGTGCACATGAAAAAAAAGTAAACTCCTCAGCATTGCAAGCCACGACTTGATACAATTCTCTCCAACTCCAGTGCAATCAAGAACTTGAAGTAGAAGGGCGCTTTCTCTTATCTATACCTGCAACAACATAGTCTGATTCGGCCCAAAAGCATGGCCCAAATAGGGTGTGAGATACAATCCCAGTAGTAAATCACCCAAAGATCTGTGCCTAATAGTCAATGAATACAAGTCAAGTAAGAGTGCAGGAATCTGTAAACAGAAAATCACACAACTTCTACAATCCAATGTTCTAACATATAAAGTAAAAAAGTAAACAACCCAACAACAAGAAGAAAATAGGTAACCCTCTAGGTAGCTCTAATAGCCTAACCCCTATGGTTCAACCTACATGTTCTAGCAACCCTCTAGGAGGAACACACAGTCTAACCCCTCTGGTTCAGCTACGAGTAGACTCTCTGAGAAAGAACTCACCATCAATTCCCCCTATAGTCTCATATCGTGGTAATGGCTCTCTGGGGATTCACTCAACGTCTCATTCCCCTTGTGGCCTACGTCAAGGAACTACAGACTCTCTGAGAAAGCACTCATCGTCAATTCCCCATGTGGTCTCACATCGTATTAAAAGACACTCTAGAGAAGCCCTTACATCCATTCTCTCTATGGTCTACTACACTAGGTTCTCACAGCCCTGTGTTGAAATAAACATGCATAGCATGCATGCATCGTCCAAGTAAACCTCAAGAACTACTTGGCAATCAATCTAAGGCTCAACAACATAACATAGAAACAGTTCCACTATCCTATACTAGGCATGGCAACTGGAAAAGTTCCATACAGGTTGAACAAGCATAGAAAACATCCAGAGTATAAGAAAAACTACCATAACCACAGGAAAAACATCTACTCTAACAATCAAGCAAAGCGGGAAATACAACAAGGGAAAAACAGGAACATGCAATACCCCGTTCAAGGGTATTGGTGAAATGTTCACAAAATACTAATAGACTTTCTACAGAAAGGCTCAAACCACCTACCTGGATGCTAGGATATCAAAATACTTGAACCACGATGACTTATTCTCCCTTGAACATCTTAGATCTGTGAAAACACACAAAAATTTCAACCGTAGATAACTTGAGAAGGAGGAAGAATTGAAAAACAAGACTCAAGCAGAAGGATGAACTCACCACTATGCTTTAAACGCAATCGACATAGCTTGAATAGGAGAACAGGAGGAGGAACATTGAATCAAAAAATATCTGTGGTCATACGGTCACTCTCGGATGAAGAAGCTGGAGAAGAAGACAATTTCCTCGATTAGGCACGACCCCGGTCCTTTTAATGAAAAAAAAGAAAAGTACACAACATGTACTAGGTTTTTCCGTACTCGGCCAAAATTTGTCTCCACGTCACCCCTACACACCGTGTGTATAGCCCAGGAATGGCCAGTACACGACTTCGAGCCGGAGAAGATTACACGGCATGTACTCAGAAAGTACACGACGTGTACTTAAAATTTTTCCAAAAACTTCATTTTTCTTAAAAACTATAGAAAAAGGAAAGGCGTACCTAAAACGAAGACTCGGGTTCTTACAATGAAACCATGGGTAAAAACCATGGGATGTTTTGTGGTTTTGAATATTTTATTAGGTAAAATCAAAAACCAAAACAATGATGAAATCTACCTCTATTCCAATATAAAACCACCCTAGTTCAAAATTCACCTCACAAAAAGTACTTTTACAATTTCATCACCCTTAATTATACTCCCTATATTTCTCTTAAGGATCCACAGGCCTTCAATAATCCCCTCGCAAGACATTGGATTAACATAATCATGTAAGGGATCCTTACATTTCTCTCCTTTCAAATCAGGTATATTCTGTTGAATTTGTCTTCTTAATTTTACTTTTTGGGATTTAATTTATTTTTAATCTTCTCAAAATATATAACATAAGTCATTTTATTTATTTATAATTTATTTTATCTCATTTTTACATTTACCTATGTTATTACTATTTTGAAATTGCATAGGGGATTTTTTTGTTCTCATCTTCATTCATGAAATCCTGTTATATTGTAACCTAAAATTCTGTTTTCATTTTCCATGATATGCTATTACATATTCACGTTAAATATTTTTTATTTTATAAATTATTATATCTTCCTTTTTAATCTCCCTAAATCATCATATGATACTTTTTGTTCACATATTACCATGCTGAATATTATTAAGAGATCTTTTCTTTTCTCTTCTTGATTCAAGTGTCTAATCTGCCTAATGTATTATATATTCATTTACATATAATGATATATGTAATTACATATCCACCATAATGTATGATTGATGTAAAAAATATGAGATACCCCTTTCTCACTAATCGATAACTTTTATGAATTTTTATATGATGTTATTATACTGCTGAAATTTCACAATGATTTTCTGTGTGAAAACAATTGTGCAGTGAATACCATAAATATTTTTCTATCAAATTTATTCAACTTTATTCACAAATAATTATTTATTGGGGACTTAAATGCATATTTTATAGATTTATAGATCATGTATTAAATTATAGAGATGAATGAATCAATTTTATATGATCTATGTGGTGCACTTGATAATGGGAATGAAATGAATATGATGAGTGTGCCCATATAACATTCCAATGGATTGGTTAATTTTTATTACCATGATATGTCATGTTGGGATAGGGGTGAACCAAATTTAATTATTGGACTTTTTCTACCATTATGTTTTGGCAGATTTACCCTTGACCTGTAATTTATGATGTAGTGTTCTAATTTGTTTCCATATTTCCTATGTTTCCTTTATGATTACCATGTTATATAATATATCATTGTTCATTATTATTAATAATAATTTTTATATAACCATTTTATATATCTATATTCAATAATGTATCATATTATTCATGTTATCCCTTATTTTTTTCTCTTATTAGGCTATATAACCCATCCATTTCTTATGTTTTTCCAAGATTATCCCATGAAGGTTTAAGTTTGATAGAATATTATGATCTTGTCAATGATTTTTTCAAAAAACAATTATCCCATGTTATATATTGTTATTTAATGTACATAGTTCCTAATTAAAATGTACATTAAGATCATTTGGGTTGTATTGAGTTTACTTTTATGTAATAAATAATTAGGTAATCTGTAATAAAGTGCAGGGATGTTATATAAATAATATAGAATACATAAATTTTTCTTGTCCTTAATATATTTATGTTATTATAGAAAATATCAGTTTTAAAGCATTATCAATGGAAATGATATTTACACTCAAATATAAATTATTTTTTGACAATAAATAATATTTTCCTTTCGAAATTATATTAATCAATGATGTTCAAGTGTAATTCCCCGATTCATTTACCAAGATTTGGTTCATTTTTACATAACATTGGTATGATCACAAGGGATCAAAATCCCGAATGACCGATCAGTTTAGTAGCCTTGGAAATACTAAATACATTCATAAGTTTTACAATACATTAAAAAATGAAAAAAATAACAAAATTGTATCCATTGACGACATTCATCCCTTAGACTATCCATGCAGGTCAATCATAATATACTTCTTCACATCTTGGGAAAAATAAAACATATAAAGGGGCGAGCTCAGATGCTCAGTATGGATAACAATATAGGGGAAACTTTCAAGAATAAGCATAAATATTTAAGGAAATGTATAAGACTAAAACACAAGCCTTTTAAACATAAACATCATCATAATATGGCAAAGATAATTAAAATAATTCTATTTACTTATTCACATAGATGTTCTACTCATCGAATAATCACATCTAATATCAATAGCCAATTTCATAATGCTGGAATACATAATGCCAGACTTAATAACCACATAGTCAAGGCCTTCTACCAAGACTGAAAATAATATTTTGTCAAGGCCATGTATCAAGGCAGTAGTTTGTCTCATGATACCTACCGATTCATCAAAGAGCTATAACGGGATCCACCCGTCACTTACTAAGTCCAATGCATTCCTCATATAAAAAGGTTTAAACATAACATAAACATTCCTATTGAAACTTGAAAAATAAAAAGTCAACACGTTATCGATAAACCATGAAAGGTGTTAAAATAACACATCCATAGTCAAACATATCACAAAACTTTCAATACAATATGGAATATTTGTATCACAATAAATCAACATCAAACAAGATTAAAATCTATCTAAGGATGTTATCATAGATGAAATAAAAAAAATTGTAGAGAAATACCCCTTTCTATTTTGAAATAATTTTAAATCAATATAATTATAAAAGATTTTTTTTGAAAATATTCTTATAAGCTTGTATGGGAAGCTTCGACGATTTTATAATTTCCTAAAATAGCTGCATCCACCATGTAAGTTAAAAAAAGTCATTCTTACCATAATTTAGTCGAGAAGGTCATAAAGTACCTTGCTTAAAAAATGATAGAAAGATTCCATTAAAAACATATGTGGTAAAATAAGGGTATAAATGAATTTAACACATATTATAGTAAATAGTAAAAATGTTTGTAATTATATTTTTATGAAAACACTGATGTGGATGATAAAGAGGACCAATAGATACTTATGTATTAATAACCTCAGATAAGTAAATAGATTGTAGAATTAACCATTACCTTGTACTTTTCCTTAGTCAATGGTATGTTATCCTCATGTATAATAGTTAAATTTTTTTATTAAATTATTCAAGAACTATATACATAAATATGATATCATATATGATTCTCTAATATTTCTTTCATAATAATATTTCTGTAGTATCATCTTTTCGGGTGTTAACTGATTCTTTTTCCTTTATATGCTTGGTTACATAAGCCTTTTTTGTTATGGATAAGATGTAGTTAATTCATATACAGAATGATATTATGTTTATAAAAATTATTTTTAATCATAAAATGCATATTATTCTTGAATGATTACGATGGAGAATGAATCTCATCACTTTGGTGGAGACAGTAATCTGTACGTACGCACGAGCAACAATATCATTATATTGAGAGTAAAATCATATGTAATTGGATGTTGTATCATATATAAACAATAATTAAGATTTTATATTTATTATTTATGTTATTTATACTTATTATTATACACATCCAAATAATAAATTGTTTGAATAACAAACTACACCACGACCTGGAGACGGTAAGCCGTACATATACACGAATGGTGACTTTGTCATTTATAGGATGGATAAAATAATGAATATAGTTATTCCATATTTATAATAACATCATAGTATGTAGAAGGTACTGGATTTATTATTTTAATATGGAAACAACCAAGAAATAGTAATTTGAAGAAGAAAAGAACTTGAAAGAGGGTGGTGAAATTATTAACTCTAATTCGGGGGTTTCCTTTTGATATGATCAAAAGGGCTCCATTGGTTGGCTTTATTACCAATTTAAAGCCACTAGATTTAACATAGTATATGTGAGAGGATGTTTTAGGATGTTTTTACCAATAAAAATTTCTTTGGAGGTGTGAAATTAAGAGAAGGGGTAGTACCCTTTTATAAGATAGGTGAGGGTCACTTTAGGAAAACCTAAAATATCATTTTATAACAAATTTATTTGTATTTTATAATTGATAGAAAATAATTTATTTAGAGGAAAATGTTTGTATGGGTCGATAACATCTCAACCAATCGGTTTTATATAGGTTTAGGTCACTATATTAGCCTTATATTTTAGAGTTAACTCTCAGTTAAATTGTTTGACATTTACCATGTCTCTTTGTATTTTTATATTATATGGTTAATAAACATACTATAAAAAGCCAAGTGAACCCCAAGTGGTTAATTATTAATATATATAACTTTATCTAATTCCTTGGGCTAAGGATTATATTTTTAGGAATATTATATCAATTAATTATATAGTATTTGTTTTAAAAACTCAATTATGTCAATTTTGACACTATTTTGTACTTGATTTTTTTGAAAGCCATAAAAACATTATAACTTCGAATAAAATTTATATATTAAACACTAACATGTCATATGAATCTGGAAAATTAGTGGAATTCATCAGAAGACTCAATTAACATTTATTTGAATATTTATATTATCTATTATTTTAATATTTCATTATTAAGGTAATTACTGCATCATCATTTTGTAATAAATAAATTAAATTATTTGATGTCTAAAAATTATAAATAAAATAAAATTACGTAGGAAATATTTCTAGATTTATAATTAATATTTATAGTCGAATTGATATTATGTGTAACCCTATATAAAAAATGGTTTAGTTATTAAACATTGAATGTTACTCTTTTAACTTTTCTTTAAATAAAATAATAATAAATGTCTTCATCTAATCCAAGTGGAACAAATAGGATCATATTTTATTCTTAATGTTGTTTTTGGTCGAATTAAACTTATCCAATAGAATTAGGACATGTTTTAGGGTAATTATAATATCATTTTTATCCTTAATTACCCTATTTATTTTTAACCGTGGTAAATAAAAGGCAAAAATTACAATCCACAAAAAATTAAATTCATCTTATTAAACCACATTTTACTTACTTATGTCAACTATGTTTCTTGGATTTTTGAAATTAAAATCACAGAAATGGTAAAATTATGTTTTATGCAAATTTTCAAATTCTCCTAGAAGGTGGGTAAAAGATTGTAAAAAGTTTCATAAAATTTCATATATCTAAACATATTTTAAAATGATTCAAATTAACTAAATTGAACATATATAGGTATTATGTATCTATTTTGACATAAAATATATTAAAATAAATTAACTAATTACTTAAATAAAAATTATGTTTCAAACAGTAATGTAGAGTTTTTCAATATTCATAAAAAATTGTTAGTTTTCAGAAAAATTCAAAAAATTCACCCTAGGATAATTTTGATATTTTAAATTCAAAAATAAAGTCCATTATGAAAAATAAAATTTATAAATTTTCAAAAAGTGGGTATTTACCTTCATAATTACTAGTTTGATTGGTTGTGGTGTGTTAAACCTCTAAGTTGCGTACAACGAAAGCTACTTCATTATTCAAAGAAAACCATACCTTGGAAGCTTGGGGTGTTATATACTCCCTACTTAAAATAATTTTAACCTAGAAATTCCTAAAATATTACGGCATAAAATGATTTCTGTGGTTCTTCATCAAAAGTTTCTCGAGATCCAATGTGGCCTCTTCCATCTTTTGCTTTCTCCATAGAACTTTTAACAAATGAGTCGTCCAGTTTCTCAGCACTTGTTCTATAGAATCAAGAATCTTGAAAGGCTCTTCATAATAATACAGATTAATTTTCAGTTCAATTTCTGTAACACCCCAAGCTTCCAAGGTACAATTCTCTTTGATTAATACAGTAGCGTTTGTTTTACGAAACTTCGAGTTCTAACACACCTCGACCAATCAAAGTAGTCATTATGAATAGTAATTCCAACTTTTTGAAATTTTATAAATTTTATCTCCCAAAATGGACTTCATTTTTGGATTCGGAATATAGAAATTACCCTAGGGTGAAATTTTTGTACTTTTCGGATAAATTTAATATTTTGATTAATAGTGAAAATTAATAAATTTTAATTAAAAAAACCTTTTTTAATCAAAATAATTAATAGAGATAAGTTATTAATTTGAGTGGTTTTAAAGTATATTTAGAATATATTTTTACCATTTAAGACAATTTTGGTCATTGGACATAATTTTTACAATTAAACCAGACATAAACAAGTATCAATATTTTGATAGTTATTATATCTTAAAAACACGCTTTTTTGGTTTGACAGCAGGAATTAATTTTAAATTAATTTCTGCCACTTCTGTGTTTTGAATTTGGAAAAATGGATTTCATATTAGGAATCAGGATGTCCAAATTCTGTAAAAAGGTTACTTTTATATTTAGACATTTTGAATAATTACATCGGTAAATATTTTATTTACCATGGTTAAAGGGTAAATCCGGTAAATAAAGGTTAAAAAATAATATTATAATAATATTAAATTACCCTAAAACGTGTCCTAACCTTGTTTTTGGATACATTTCCGACCATGGGAATCTTTGGGTTGATTTTGGGACCCCATGGAGCCACTTGTAGGTGATAGGGACACTTTTGTTTAATTAACTTAAAATAAATTCAAAAATGACATATGCATATATCTTCTAGAAAAACAATTTTTACATAAGGTTATATATGTTGGATTTTCGGCTATAAATATTCATTATAAATATAAAACTATTTCCTACATAATGGTATTTTATTTATAATTTTTAAACATTACATAATTTAACTTATTTATGACACAATGGTGATGCAGTAATTACCTAATAAATGAAAAATTAGAATAATTGATATTATAAATACCCAAATAAATGTAATTTGAAACTTTTTATAAATAAAAATAATTTTATAGATTAATATGACATGTTAGGATTCATTTAATTAACTTTTTTCGAAGTAATAATTCTGTTATGATTTTTACAAAAATCAATTATTGAATAGTGTCAAAATTGACCTCAAAGAGTTTTTAAAACTAATATTATATTATTAATTGATATTAAATTCCTAAAAAATATAAGGTTCTGCCAAGAGACTTATATCATGACATGTTTTACATTAATTGACCATTTGGGGTCCCTTGGATGAATATAGTAAGTTTATTAACCATATAATATAAAAATACAAAGAGACATTGTAAATGTGAAACTAATTAACTAACAGTTAATACTTAAAGATAAGGATAATATAGTAACCCAAAACTGTCTAAATCATATTTTTTGAGTGGTTTTAGACATATCCCCACCTTAACCGTTCAATAATCTTCTTGGGAGACATTAGAAACCGAATATGAATTTATTATAAAATAATATTTCTAGCTTTTCCAAAGGTGGCCCTCACCCCTCTTATAAAAGGGAACTCCCCCTTCTAATTAATTCACACCTTCAATGCCTTTGGGTTTGGAAAACCCCTGACCAAATAATCTCTCAAATTCCATAACTTCGTCCTAGAGGCCTTCCTTTAGTCATAAATCCAACCTAAGGATCCCTTTTGATCAAATCAAAATGAAGAACCTGAATAAGATGTAATGATTTCACCACCCTTTTTCAAGTGCCTTTCTTCTTCCACTTCTTCTTTTTTTTTATTAAAATTAGAAAATAATAAATCCAGTATATTATATATAATTTTATGTTATTATAAACATGGTACAACTATATTTCTGTAATCTATCCATCCATTGAATGGCATGTAACCATACGTGCGTACGTACGGCTTGCCGTCTCCACGTCGTGGTGTAATTGTTATTCAAAACATTATTATTTGGATGGGTATAATAATGATGTTTAATTCATGTAAATAATAAATATAACATGATAATGATTCTGTATATATGATATAATATCCAATTAAATATTATTTTAATATAAAAATAATGATATTGTCACTCGTGTGTACGTACGGACTACCGTCTCCACGAATGCGATGAGATTCATTATCCATCGTATCCATTCAAGTATAATTATCATTTGATGATTAAAAATAGTTTTTAAGGGCTTTATATCATTATTTATATGAATAATATAAAACATATCCATAAAAATGGCTTATGTAACAAAACATATAAAAGAAAATGAATAATTTAACACTCGAAACAAGGATAATACTAAGATATTATTAACAAAGAAATGTTAAAAGAACATATATGATATCATATTAATGTAAATGATTACTGTATAATTTAATAACAATTATTTCACCATTATACAGGATTTTAACCTACCCTCGACCAAGGAAAAAAAACAATGTAAGGGGTTTCATATCTCACATTAAATTCCATGAGATTTCTATTATTCACCACTTGTTTATTGCATGTGGTGTGTGTGCTGCCCTTGTTTTAATTCATTGTGTAATATAATTTATTTTATGTATATTTACACAATCATTTTATTATACTTCTTTCATGGGTGTATGTTTCTTATGTTACCAAATTGATAATGGAATTTGAAATTTCAATTTCCACTCATTCGGCTTTACACATACTTCATTGACTATTTTACTCCAAGATTATGTGTGGAATCACTATTAATTTTATTATTTCATAATTTCCACTCCCCTTTCTATGTATATAATTTTGATTCACATAATCACTCCATTGATAAATTCTCAAGTCATCGGTATGAACTTGATAAGAGTAATTTTTACTCAATATTGATTTGTTGAGTTAAACAGCCAATCCATTAGTGTTGTTTTACAAGAATATGTGTGAATGTCCTTTGATTGTTTTACACTGAATATCAAATCATATTGAGTGTATTTATATTTTTCTCACATAATTATGTATTTGATTTATCCATAACCTAAGGATATGAAATTTATGAGAGATTTCATCTCAATTTACATTCCATTGAGACTCCTTTGTTGTTATACACCAAATCACTTTTATATGGTGTATATAATGTACTTTGACATAGTATATCACGAATCCCTTTATTCTCATGATATTAAAAGGTTTTTGTTCTCTCAATTATTTGTATTCAAGTGTCTCTCTTTTGGTTAGGAACTCTAACTAAAATATCATTTTAAAATGTTTTAAAGATTTATTACTCTAAATCTTTCTCATTAATGGTCATGTATTAAAAATTGTATTAAGGATTTATTTATATGGACATTGATGTTTTCAAATAAAAATTAATTTCAATATATTCAATGTGGTATGGTACAATTTGATTCAAAAATATATTTTAAATATCTTCTTGAAAAATAGTGTGACTTTTAAATGTTTTCAAGAAAAAGGGGGATATTTATCTCAATAGTTTGATAATTATTTTAATCGATGTCAATATCCTTCATTATTCTTTATTGGGGTTAATCTGACATAATAAAATCTTCCATATTGTATTGAATGAGTTGTGTTTGACTGTGGATATTCTACTTTTATACCATTCATGGTTTGTGGTTAAAGTGTTGACATTTCATATGCTAGTTTTAATACGAATGTTTATGTTATGAACATTTCATATGAGGAATGAATTGGACTTAGTAAGTGATGGGTGGAGCCCGCTATAGATCCTCGATGCATCGGTAGGTCTCATGAGACAAACTAGTGTCTTGGCATAAGGCTTTGACAAAATCTTATTTGTAGTCTTGGCAAGAGGTCTTGGCTATGTGGTTATGATAGTCTGAAATTATGCATTCTATCATTATGAAAGTGGTTATAGATATTGAATGTGATTATTCGACTAGTAGAATATCCATGTAAATAAATAAATGGAATTATTTCCCTTCATCATTGTCATATTATGCTGAAGTACAAGTTTAAAAGGCTTTCGTTTTAGTTATATATTGCCTTAAATGTTTATGTTTATTTATGAAAGTTTCCGCTATATTGTTATCCTTACTGAGCATCTGAGATCACCCCTTTCTATGTTTTATTTTTCCCAGTATGTGAAGAAGTATTTTATGTATGACCTGCAGGGATAGTATGAGGGGATAAGAGTGTGGACTATGCAGACTATGTTGTTGTAGTTTTTACCGTATGATGTAATGTAAACTTTATTAATGTGTCTAGTTATTCCAAGGCTACAAAAATAATCGGTCTTTCGAGACTTGATCTTTCTTGTAATCATGCCAATGTTATGTAATAATGCACCATATCTGGGTGAATGGGGTTGGGGCATTACCGTTGGTATCAGAGGATGTTTAGTACAAACCTTGGAAGCTAGATTTAGATAAACTCTGATTAGATCATGTAGCCCTAAGATAGACTTTGAGGATTAATAAAGAAGAACATACTAGAATTTTTGTATTGTAGATATTTTGTGGGTTTTCCGAGAAATACATCCCTGTCTGGATACGAGCAGGTTGAGGCGGCTCTGGCACAGACGTACCTAGGGGTAAAACCTGAAAACACCACTTTGAGCTAGACTCGAACGGGAACTGGTGCACGACAATAGGCCTTACTGGACTCTTGATTATGACACTCCTAGGGGATAAGCTTTGATAAATTCACAAGATTAAGATGAACCATTATTAAGGGAATAAAAAAATGCCCCTAAGAATATATGTCCGGAAATAGATAGTGGATAACCTAGATTTTAACATTGGGTACCCCAATCAAGGATATATTGTTCAATTACAGGATTATCCTATTCTGTATTTTTTTTAAATTCTTATTAGATAAGTATTCAAAACCCTAATTATATTTTCTTTTTGTTTGTTGAAACATGGAGGGAGAAAGATCTTGAACAACTCTTCTCTCTCTTCCTGAAGAACTACTTACAATTATTATCCAAAAGTCATGCGCAGATGACGTTGAAACTTTTTCAATGGTCCAAGTTACGTGCAAACAACTTTATGAGACATCCAATACCTCTAGCATTGCATGATTATTTCGAGGATCAAGTACTGACTATGGGATAATATTTTTCTCTCAACTTTCTTACCATGATAAGTGTGGGAAGTACCATTAGGGTATTTTCAAATTATTCACTTTATCTCAAAATTACGATGCACAAAATGATTTTCTAGATGCTGCAGAAGAGGGAGACCTTTGAGAAGCCTATATATATCAAATTATATATTTATGTCTTTTTGGATATACAGAAACTGATTTAAGAAAACCTTATTTTGAAATATTTTATGATGAATCAGTAATAATTTTTCTAAAAAACATGTTAAAGACAATGTCTAAAAATTATATATAAGAAATACCTATTTTTTATGATGCATCGATGCTTCCATCGATATAATCCAAGATGGATGAGGAGTTTTTTGGTAAAGGAAGTAGATGATTTTGAAAATTTTATGAGGTACCATTGTGACACATGAACGCATTCTACCAAAAGACAATTTTTCCTAGTCTCTTCAGAGTTCATGTTGTGTTCCACATATCACTAGTAACAAAATACATGCCTGACCCAAAGCATGTACTCACCTATGAAGAATTTCAACTGGAACCCGGTCTATCTTATTGTGAAGAGGCTATCAGAATTTTTCATACCAAAGATCAAGTGTTGATAAACCGGATGACTCGCCTGGTAAAAGTTCTATGGAGAAATAATAAGATGGAAGAGGCAATGTGGGAACCCGAGGAACATATGATGAAGAACCTCTGTGGAAATAAATGGATGGTGAAATGTTTAAAAGTGTTAGTACTCTTTATTGATGGGATTACTTTGGAAGAATTTTCTCTTGTATGTGTAAACCTGCAATTTATCATGTGAAAATGATATTTGAGGAAGAATTATCTTTTCTATTGCAGATATAGTTATAAATAACCATTTTGTCTTATATGATCATTGGGTTTGAGGAAATTACAAGTTATTATATTTTGGGATCAAAATGAAAGGTATGAGATAACATTTCTGGTTAAAATTATGTTATGGTTATTTTGAGTAATTTATCTCATTTTGGTAATGTTATAAAATATAGTTTTTGAAAAAGGACAACACACAGACCGTGTGACAACCCGTCGCGTCGGACAAAGCTATGGGAATTGAACCCACAACCAAAGTGCGATTGGGATTTATCACTTACCACTGGACTACGTGAAGTCCCTGGTTAGTGTGACTAAATATTTTCAGTTAAATGATTTTATTGATCAGTAATAAGTTGATTTGGGTTCTTATGTCTTATCAAATGAATAACCTTAGTATAGGAAAATTATTTGGTGATTAAGTGATAAATGTTATTTTTGAAGATGTTAGCTTTGTTGGGAACACTATATGCCCAAGGAAAATAGAATACTATGGGGTTTCATTTTAGGAGTAATGGTGGCTTTTTATCTACGTTTTTATTGTGGATTTATAGTGATTTGAGTTATTTATGGAAATGATTTACCTATAAAAGAAAAAATATGATTAGGTTAATTACTTTTTAGTATGTGACTTTAAGAGTAGTTGATGTCATTTGGAGATACAATTTAACATGGAAGACTACATAACCAAATTCTTCTATGTTTTGGGTTTCAATATTAGTTTGGATTATATTGAAGGATTTTAAGGACAATTTTTTATTGAATGGTATTTATTTAACTATGGGGTATTGATTTTTAAAATTAAGATTAATGTTTATTTCTCTAAAGGAATATAATTTTTGGGGATCATCAGATCTTGTACTAACCATTTTGGTTTTGATTGATCTCTAAATACAATGTAAATATATAGTTTATACTTCTTGGATCATGTGATTATATAGAAGTTTATTCTAGCTCTTCTAGTGTCACCAAGTCTTCTTGAATACTCTTCGTTTAAAAAAATGAGTTAGTGGTGTAAATTTATTAAATAATGAAACACTACATAAAAAGTAAATATATCTCTTTTTTTATTAGTCAATCTATGAAATTAATTTCTCGTCTTTATGTAATGTAACTTAAAACAAAAAAAAATGTTGTCTGTTTACTTTTCATACTGGGAAACTAATGATCGTTTCTCCCATCACAAGTTTGTGGTTTTCTTGTTGTTAACTTTCTCCTGATCATGTTTTCTATCCCTCTCCATCAGAACTTGACACTTATTTTAACATCCATATCCATGTTTTTCTACATGGAATCCTAGTATAGGTTATCTCGGGTGACCATTGTACTTATCTTTCTTTCTTTTAAAGTGATAGTTTTATTGAATATTTTTCTGTTGCGGGACTTTCCATTATATTCCATAGCCCAATTTTAAAAATTGTGAGGATGCAATTTATTGATGGAGGGGATAATGTAACACCCCAAGCTTCCATGGTATGCTTCTCTTTGATTCATACAGTGGCATGTGTTGTACGCAACTTCGAGTTCTAACACACCTCAACTAATCATAGTAGTCATTATGAATAGTAATACAAACTTTTTGAAATTTTATAAATTTTATCTCTCAAAATGGACTTTATTTTTGGATTCGGAATATCAAAATTAGACCAAGGTGAAATTTTGGTACTTTTTGGATAACTTTTATATTTTGATGAATACTGAAAATTACTAAATTTTAATTGAAAACAACTTTTTTGATCAAAATAATTAATATTGATAAATTATTAATTTGAGTGGTTTTAAAATATATATAGAATATAATTACAAAATTTAATAAAATTTTGTTCATTGGACATAATTTCACAATTAAACTGGACATAAACAAGTATCAATCTTTTGATAGTAATTATATCTTAAAAACACGCCTTTTGTTTTGACAGCGGCAATTAATTTTAAATTAATTTCTTCCACTTCTTTGTTTTGAATTCGAAAAAACAGATTCCATATTTTTAATCAGGATGTCTGAATTGTGTAAATAGGTAAACTTTATTTTTAGTCATTTTGATTTATTACTTCCGTAAATATTTTATTTACAAGGGTTAAAGGGTAAATCCGGTAAATAAGGGTTAAAAAATAATATTATAATAATACTAAATTACCCTAAAATGTGTCCTAACTTTATTGGTGGATACCTGTCCAACCATGGGAATCTCTGGGTCGATTTTGGGACCCCATGGAGCCACTTGTAGGTGATAGGGACACTTTATTTTAATTACGTTACAATAAATACAAAAATGACATAAGCATATATCTTTTAGAAAAAAAATTTTTACACAGGGTTATTTATGATGGATTTTTGACTATAAATATTCATTAAAAATATAAAAATATTTCATACATAATTTTATTTTATTAATAATTTTTATTCATTAAATAATTTAATTTATTTATGACACAATGGTGATGCAGTAATTACATAATTATTGAAAAATTAGAATAATTGATATTATAAATACCCAAATAAATTTAATTTGAGACTTTTTATCAATAAAAATAATTTTCATGGTCAATATGTCATGTTAGGATTGATTTTATTAACTCTTTTCTAAGTATTCATTCTGTTATGATTTTAACAAAAATCAATTATTAAATAGTGTCAAAATTGACATAAAAGAGTTTTTAAATTTTATATTATATTATTAATTGATATTAAATTCCTAAAAATATAAGGCTCAGACAAGAGACTTATATCATGATAGGTGTTTCATTAATAGACCACTTGGGGGGTCTCTTGGATGTATATAGTATGTTTATTAACCATATAATATAAAAATATAAAGAGACATCATAAAAGTGAAACTAATTAACTTAGAGTTAATACTTAAATATAAGGTTAATATAGTAACCCAAACCTATCCAAATCCTATTGTTTGAGTATCTTTCGACCTATACCCACCTTAAACTTTAAATAATCTACTTCGGAGTCATTAGAAACCGAATATGAATTTATTATAAAATAATATTTCTATCTTTTCCAAAGGTTCCCTTCACCCCTCTTATAAAATGGTACTCCCCCTTCTCATTAATCCACACATTCAAAGCCTTTTGGTTCGGCCAACACCTGCCCAAATACTCTCTCATCTTCCCTCACTTCATCTTAGAGGCCTTCCTTTAGTCATAAATCTAACCTAAGGATCCCTTTTGATCAAATCAAAAGGAATAACCCAAAGAAGAGGTAATGATTTCACCAACATTTTTCAAGTTCTTTTATTCATTCTTTTTATTAACATTATAAAATAATAACTCCAATATTTTATATATACATTGATGTTATTATAAACATGTTACAACAATAGTTCTGTATTCTATCCATCCTTTGAATGCATGTCACCATACGTGTGTACGTACGGCTTACCGTCTCCACGTCGTGGTGTAATTGTTATTCAAAACATTATTATTTGGATGGGTATAATAATGATGTGTAATTCATGTAAATAATAAATATAACATGATAATGATTATTTATATATTATATAACATCCAATTAATTATTATTTTAATATCAAAAGAATTATATCGTCGCTCGTGCGTACGTACGGACTACCGTCTCCACGAACGCGATGAGATTCATTCTCCATCGTATCCATTCAAGTATAATCCTCATTTTATGACTAAAAATAGTGTTTAAGGACTTTATATCATTCTATATATGAATAAGATACAACCTATACATAAAAAACAACTTATGTAACAAAACATATAACAGAAAATGAGTAAGTTAACACTCTAAAAAACGATAATACTAAGATATTATTAACAAATCAATGTTAAAAGATCATATATGAAATAATATTAATCTAAATGATTATTTTATAATTTAATAACAATTATTTCACCATCATACAGGTGTTTAACCTACCATCGACCAAGGAAAAAGTACAATGTAAGGGGTTTCTTATCTCACTTTAAATTCCGTGAGATTTCCATTATTCACCACTTATTTATTGCATGTGCTGTGTGTGCTACCCGTGTTTGTATTCATTGTGTAATATACTTTAATTAATGTATATTTACGTCATCATTTTATTATCCTTACTTCATGGGTGTATGTTTCTTATGTTACCAAATCGATAAGGGAATTTGAAATTTCAATTTCCACTCATTCGGCTTTACGCATACTTCATTGATTATTTTAATCCAAGATTATGTGTGGAATCACTATTAATTTTATTATGTCATAATTTCCACTCCCCTTTCTGTGGATATAATTTTGATACACATAATCACTCCATTGAAAAATTCTGAAGTCATCGGTATGAACCTGATAAGAGTTATTTTTACTCAATCTTGATTTGTTGAATTAAACATCCAATCCATTGGTGTTGTTTTTACAAGAATATGAGTGAATGTACTTTTATTGTTTTACACTGAATATCCAATCATATTGAGTGTATTTGTATTTCTCACACATAATTATGTCGTTGTTTTATCCTTAACCTAATGATACGGCATTTATGAGAGATTTCATCCCAATTTACATCACATTGAGACTCCTTTGTTGTTATACACCAAATCAATTTTATATGGTGTATATAATGTACATTGACATAGTATATCATGACTCCCTTTATTCTCATGATATTACAAGGTTTTTATTATCTCAATTATTTTTATTCAACTGTCTCTATTTTGGTTAGAAACTCTAACTAAAATATCATTTTAAAATGTTTTAATGATTTATTACTCTAAATCTTTCTCATTAATGTCCATGTTTTAAAAATGGTATTAAGGATTTATTTATATGGACATTAATGTTTTCAAAAAAAAATTCATTTAAAAATATTCAAAGTGGTATGGGACACTTTGATTCAAAAATCTATTTTTAAATGTCTTCTTGACAAATAGTGTGACTTTTAAATGTTTTCATGGAAGAGGGGGATATTTCTCTAAATAGTTTGATTATTATTTTAATTGATGTCAATATCCTTCATTATTCTCAATTGAGGTTAATCTGAAACAATATAATCTTACATATTGTATTGACTGAGTCGTGTTTGACTGTGGATGTGCTACTTGTATACCATTCATGGTTTGTGGTTAAAGTATTGACATTTCGTATTCTAGTTTTAATACGAATGTTTATGTTATAATCTTTTCATATGAGGAATTCATTGGAATGAGTAAGTGATGGGTGGAGCCTGCTATAGCTCATCGATGCACCAGTAGGTCTCATGAGACAAACTAGTGTCTAGGCACAAGGCCCTAACAAAAATCTTATTTTTAGTCTTGGCAAGAGGCCTTGGCTATGTGGTTATGATAGTCTGGCATTATGCATTCCATCATTATGAAAGTGGTTATTGATATTGCATGCGATTCTTCGACTAGTAGAATATCCATGTGAATAAGTATATGGAATTATTTCATTTTATCTTTTCCACATTATGTTGAAGTTCAAGTTTAGAAGGCTTTCTTTTTAGTTATACATTTCCTTAAATGTTTATTATTATATATGAAAGTTTCCGCTATATTTTTATCCTTACTGAGCATCTGCGCTCACCCCTTTCTATGTTTTATTTTTCCCATGATGTGAAGAAGTATTTTTTGAATGACCTACAGGGATAGTATGAGGGGATAAGTGTGTGGACTATAGAGACTATGATGTTGTAGTTTTTACCTTATGATGTAGTGTAAACTTTATTAATGTATCTAGTTATTCCAAGGCTACTAAACTAATTGGACTTTCGAGACTTGATCTTTCTTGTGATCATGCCAATGTTATGTAATAATGCACCGACTCTGGGTAACTGGGGTCGGGGCATTACAATTTCCTAATAGATGAGTATATGCGTTGGTTCATGCATATATTTTCTCAACAGTGATACATGGAACACATCATGAACTTTGGAGAGACTTAGAGGCATTGCCAAACGATAAGCCACAACTCTAATTCGTTCTAGAAATTCAATGGTCTGATGAACCTGTGACTCAATTTACCCTTCTTACTGAATGGTATAACACCCTTCCATAGAGATAACTTCAAGGAAACATGATCTCCTACATGAAATTTCAAATCCTTCCTTGTATTATCTCCATAGCTATTTTTTCTACTTTGAGATACTTTGATGTGGGTTTCGATAATCTTCAACTTTTTCATTGTTTTCTCAACATGTTTTGGGCCTAAAAGTTTTCATTCACTAACATCAACACAAAAAGATGGTGTGCGACATATCTTTCAATATAATGTTTCATATGGTTCCATCTGAAAACTTGAATAGAAGCTATTGTTATAGTAAAATTATAACATTGGTAAATACTGATCTCACATAACTTGAAAGTCAAGTGAGCATGATCTCAACATGTCTTCTAAGGTTTGAATAGTTTGTTCTAATTGTCTATCAGTTTGAGGGTGGTAGGCAGTGCTCAAAAAAAATTCAATATCCAAGGTCTTATGAAGACCATTCCAACATCTTGATGTAAAAAGGGGATCACGATCTGAAACAATCAAAAGGGGTACACCATGGAGCCTTACAACTTCATTAATATATATTCTTTCTAGACAGTCAAGTGGTAAATATTCTCTTATTGTAGGAAAATGTTATTACTTGGTAAGATGATCAATAAGGACCCATATTGCATCATTCTTTCTTGGATTCTTTGGTATCCCCCTGATTAAGTCCATCATAATATTATCACATTTACACTAAGGTATGGGAATAGGTTGCATGAATCTTCCAGACTATTTCCTTCCAACTTTCACTTGTTGACAAACTATACATCTTGACACAAAATTAGAAATCTCTCTATTCATGTTGTCCAACCAAAAATGTTTATTCAAATATCTATACATCTTGGTGATCCCATGATGTATAGAGAAATTGCAGCAATGAGCATCATCGAGAAAATCCCTTTTTTGATCAAGTATATCAGAAACCCAAAGTCTCTTCCCAAATTTCAAAATTCCAACTTCATATACAAAGTCACCCAATATCATATCATTTACAACTTTAATTTTATTTTGAAACTCCTCATCTATAGTCTGAGAATATTTTACCCTTTATAGTAATGATAGTTTGGAAACCATTTGAAAAAGTATTGATGTTTCACCTTCCATGGTTATTCACATATCCATCATTACTATATCCATGAAAATAGGATCCCTTTAAAATCTTATCTTGTTTAAAACTCCATGATCCTTTCTGCTCAGAGCATCTTCTACCTAATTTTCCATCCATGGGTGGTAGTGTATTGTTCTATAATAATCCTTTAGTAGTTCAAGTCACCTCTTATACCTCATGTTGAGTTCTTTTTTGTGAGAAAATATAATTTAAATTCTTGTAATCAGTATAAATCTCACATTTTCACCATAGACATAGTGTCTCCATATATTCAGAGAAAAGGATTTAGGTGATAACTATAGATCATGAGTAGATTTTTTTTGTCATAAATTTTTAGCTATCATGATGCATAGGAAATGACTCTATCATTCTGTACAAGGACATGACCATGTCATTTCTTTGAAGCATCACAATAAATAACATACCCATCATTCCCTAGTGGTTGATTCAGGATAAGAGCATTGACTTATACTATCTTGAGTTCTTCAAAAACATCCTTCACACTCTTTTCCACAAACAAATTTAACCCCTTTACATTTGATCTTGGTTAATGGGTTAGCCAACCGGGGAACATTCTGGACGAAATGTTGATAATAACCTAATAAATCAATAAATTTGTGCACCACAGTTATACTCATCGGTGATGGACATTCTTGGATTTACTTGTTCATTAAAGGATAAACAGATATTTCATATTTATTGACAATATAGCCAAGAAATGAAATATCTTGAAGCCAGAATTCACCCATGCTAAACTTCCCATTAAATTCATTACTTCTGAGGATTTTCATAATAGTGTGTATATGATTTTCATGATCTTTGTATATTTTTGAGTATACAAAGATATTTTAAATAAATACCACTACAAATACATCAAGATATTCCTTGAAAACTCTATTAATTAAATCCATGTAGACTGAGGGTTCATTAATTAATAGAAAAAGCATTACTGTTAAATCGTAATGCCTATAACTGGTTCAAAGTGCTGTTTTTGGAATGTCCTCTTTCCCACACAACTGATGTTATCCATATCAAAGGTCAATATTTGAAAAATATTGAGCTCTATAAAGTTGGTTGAATAAATCATAAATTCGAGGTAGGGGATACATGTTCTTTATTGTTATATAATTGATCTCCTTGTAGTCAATACACAACCTCATATGTTTGTTTTTCTTCTTAACAAAAAGGAAAAGGTATCCCCATAGAGAAACACTAGGGAGAATAAATCCATTATTACCCAATTCCTCTAGTAGTTTCTTTAGTTACACTAATTCCACAGTGGCCATTCTATACGGGGTCTTCGATATGGGCCTTGAACCAGAAATTAAATCAATGGAAAACTCAATTTAATGTTCTGGAGGATGTCCAGGTCAATCCTCAGGAAACACATCAACATATTCTTGCACAATAGGTATGTCCTCTATTAGAACATTCTTTTCATCACCCATAATTATTTCATTCTCATCCTCCCCAATAATTGAATTTATTAGATCTACTGGGGTATATCTAGGTAAGAATCAGGTGGGGATGTTTCTACTCTAATGATAAGGTACTCCTTATCATCATAAAAAATTCTAACCTACTTATTTCTACAATAAATTTTCACACCATGGTCTGAAATACCATCCATTCTATGTATTGTATCAAATTAAATCACTGGTATGATGATGAGATCAGTAGATAAAGAACATTTATATGACCTAATTGGAACCGATTCACAACACATAATTGCAATGATACTTCCCGTAAGTGTTTTAACTGAAAACTCCCTTGTTAAGTCAAATTTAAAATATCTAATTTTCATAGAAAACTGGGAAGATATGAAACAATGTTATGATCTAAAGTCAAATAAATCATTGGATAAACTTGAGGATACCATTAAATTACCCACCACTACATATTTTTAAGCTTCAACCTTAGGAGTAGTAATCGTATAATCTTGGCCTGGCCCCCTTTGTCCTTTTCTGAGGTATGTTTCGTTGGCGTATTGGACATTTATTTTCATAATGTCCTTTTTTTCTGCAATTGTAGCATTCAAAATTGACAACCTATTTCTTTCCCTTGCAATCACGGGCTTTGTGGCCTTTTTCACCACACTAGTAAAAGACTCACATTCCCTTCTTTCAAGTAACGGTGTGTTTATTTCCACATTTACCACATGATGGATATTCAACTTTTCAATTATTCCCCTTATTTCTATTTCCAATGTGGTCAACATATCTCTTCTTATCTTGTTTTTCATTAATGTCATAAGACATAGAGAATTATTTCTTTTGCCTTAATAGTGCATGAGATAATATCTTTGTACGATGAGAAGGATTGTGAGACAAATGCTCGATGGATAAATTGTATTAACCCATCAAATAATCGATCAATCTTACTCCTTGGGTTATGTATATAATTTTTTGCATGCCTTGCTATCTTTTAAAGTTGGACTCATACTTTGTGACATTATCATCCTCCTTTTTCCTCAGACTCATGAATTTCCTTTTCATATCCACTCGATAGTCACGAGAAATGTATTTTTCTAAGAAAATCTCTTTAAACTACCTCCATTCCTTGTTCTATACTTCTTCATCTTCCATTTTGTTTTTGATTAATTACCACAATTGATATGAATTTCCCACGAGGTGGTAAACTACCTTGACTACTTTCTCCCTTTCGCTACTCACCAAAGCATGAAATAATTTCTCTAAGGAACTTATCCATTGCTCAGCTACTAATGGATTTTTACTCCCATTTAATGTTGGTGGTTGTTACCTCATGAAGCGGTCTAACATTGATCCTCCACATTGTGGATCATCGTACTTCATATAGGTAAGGTTATTATTCATAACTTGGGTGAGTTTACCCAGTATGGGGATATGAGGATCATCACCAGTTTCATCACCAGCTCTACTATAATTATCTTGAGTAGGACGGAAATCCCGACATGGATTATGTGAATTGATATGGTTTCCATTCCTTTCATTAGGTTCCATTTCAAAACAATGGAATACACTAGATTATTTTATGAATCTAAATACATAATTCCAAACTTGTAAGATATTTAACAAAAATTAGACAATTTATGGATATAATCCATAATCAAAAAAAATTCTTTGAGGAGGTATATACTCATAAATCCTTTATAAATTTTTGTATAGAAAATGTGAATTATACTATCATATCACCTCAGAGTGTCGTAACCAAGAGTGAAGCAAGGCCCGTTGTCGTGTACTAGGATACCCTAGGTCAAGCAAGAAACTCCTTGTCAGATTTTTCACTCCTAGGTACATCTGTTCCAGAGCTGCCTCAACCTACTCGTATCCAGATTGGGATGTATTTCTTGAAAAATACAAAAAATATTTACATTACCAAAATTCTAGGAAGTTCTTTTATACCAATCCTCAAAG
This sequence comes from Viscum album, assembly GCA_963277665.1. NCBI lineage: Eukaryota > Viridiplantae > Streptophyta > Magnoliopsida > Santalales > Viscaceae > Viscum > Viscum album. Next base: position 574,882,857 of record OY728160.1, read on the forward strand.
TCTATCTTAGGATAATGTGCTCTTATATGAGTTTATCTAAATATAGGTTCTATGGTTTATACTAAACTTCCTCTAATAACAATTGTAATGACCCAATCCCAGTTACCTAGAGTCAGTTCATTGTTACATAACATTGGCATGATCACAAGGGATCAAAATTATGAAAGAAAGACCAGTTTAGTAGCCTTGGAAGTACTAGATACATTCATAAGTTTTACATTACATTATAAATTGAAAAACAACAACAAAAATTTCTCCATTGACCACATTCATACCTTATACTATCTCTACAGGTCAGTCATAATATACTTCTTCACATACTAGGAAAAATAAAACATATAAATAGGTGAGATCAAATGCTTAGTAAAGATAACAATATAGAGAAAACTTTCAAGAATAAGCATAAAACTTTAAGGCAATGTATATGACTAAAACACAAGCATTTTAAACATAAAATTCATCATAGTATGACAATGATAAAAAAATAATTCTATTTACATATTCACATGGATATTCTACTAGTGAAATAATTACATGTAATATCAATATCCAATTTCATAATGTTGGAATGCATAATGCCAGACATCATAACCACACAGTCAAGGACTTGTGCCAAGACTAAAATAAGATTTTGTCATGGCATTGTGCCAAGACACTATTTTATCTCATGAGACCTATCGATACATAAAGGAGCTATATTATGCTCTACCCATCACTTACAAATTCCAATGCATTCTTAATATTAAAAGGATTAAATATTACAAAAAAATTACTATTAAAACTAGCATAATAAATGTCAATAATTTATCATTAAACTATTAATGGTGTAAAAAGAACACAACCACAGTCCAACAAATCACAAAACCTTCAACAAAATATGGAATATTTGTATCATAATAAATTAACTTCAAAAAAGCATAAAATCCATAAAAAAGATCTTGACATATAAGAAATCAAAAATTTTGGTAGAGAGATATCTATTTATATTTTGAAATCATTTAAAAGTAATATAATTATAATAGAAAACATTTATTTTGAAAATATTCTTATAATCTTGTATTGGATGCCTCGACAATGTTATAATAGTAGAATATAGCCACACCTACTATATAAGTTAGAAAAAGTTATTCTTAACTTAATTTTGTCCGGAAGGTCATAAGGTACCTTGTTTGGAAAATGATGAAAAGATTCCTTTCCAAACATATGTGGTATAATAATGGTATAAATGACTTTAACCCATATTCTAGTAAATAGTAAAAAAAATTGATTTACATTTTTAAGAAAACATGGCAGTGGATGATAAAGAGGTCCAAATAGATACTTACATATTAACAACCTTGGATAATTAAAGAGATTGTATGATTAACCCTTATCTTATACATTTCAATAGTTGATGGTTTGTTAACCTCCTGTATAATAGTTAAAACATTATTATTAAATTACAAAAGAACTATATACATAAATATGATATCATATATGAACCTCTAATATTTATTTCTTAATAATATTTCAGTAGTATCATCGTTTCGAGTGTTAACTGATTCATTTTCCTTTATATCATTGGTTACGTAAGACAAGTTTGTTAATGATAGGATGTATTTTATTCATATAAAGATTTATATTATGTTCATAAACATTATTCTTAATCAAAAAATTAAAATTATTCTTGAATTATTATGATGGGTAATGAATCTCATCGCGTTCGTGGAGACAATAATATGTACATACGCACAAGCGACAATATCATTATATTCATGGTGAAATCGTATGTAATTGGATGGTATATCATATATACAGAATCATTAAAATTTTATATTTTTTATTTAGATTATTTATACTCATTATTATACCCATCCAAATAATGAAGTATTTGAGTAATAAACTACACCACAACGTGAAGACGGTAAGTCGTACATATGCATGTATGGTGAATTTGACATTTATAGGATGGATAGAATATAGAATATGGTTGTACCATATTTATAATAACATAAAAATATATATAAGGTACTAAATTTATTATTTTGGTATGGATACAAAAAATAACGAGGATGTGGAAGAGGAAGAAAACTTGAAAGAGTGTGGTGAAATTATTACCTCGTGTTTGGGTGTTTCCTTTTGATTTTATCAAAAGGGCTCTTTAGGATGGATTTATGATAAAAGTAATGCCTCTAGGTTTAAGGGAGGATATTGGAGAGGATATTTGGTCAGGCTTTAGCCGAGTCAAATGGCTTTGGAGGTGCGAAATTAAGAAAAGGGGAAGTACCCTTTTATAAGAGAGGTGAGGATAAATTTAAGAAAATATTGAAATATTATTTTACAATAAAATCATTTTTGGTTTCTAATGGATCCAAAATGATATATGTAGATTCCAAGGTGGGGATGGGTAGAAAAACTCTCAAAAAATAGGTTTTAGACAGCTTTAGAGAACCATATTAACCTTATCTTTTAGATTTAACACTTAGTTAAATAGTTTGACATTTACCATGTCTCTTTGTATTTTTTATATTATATGGTTAATAATCTTACTATAATAAAAAAAGAGAACCCCAAGTGGTTCAGTATTAATATATATAACCTTATCAATGTTTTTTGGCCAAACCATATATTTTTAGGAATATTATATTAATAAATAATGTAGTATTTGATTTAAAAACTCAATTATGTCAATTTCGACACTATTTAGTATTTGAATTTTTGAAATCCCTAAAAACATTATCACTTCGAATAAAATTTATTTAATCAACCCTAAAATGTCATAGTAACCTTAAAATTTAGTGTAATTCATCATAAGTCTCAGTTTACATTTATTTTTATATTTATAATATCATTTATTTTAATATTTCATTATTAAGGTAATTACTGCATCATCATTATGTCATAAATAAATTAAATTATTTAATGTATAAAAATTATAAATAAGATTCCATTATCCAGGAAATATTTTTATATTTCTAATTAGTATTTATAGTTGAATTTATATTGTATGTAACCCTATATGAAAATTTGTTTAGTTATTAATCACTGAATTTAACTCTTTTAACTCTTCATTAAAAAAAATAATAATAAATGTCCAAATCTAATCCAAATGGAACAAAGAGGATCATATTTTATTGCTAAGGTTGTTTTTTGTCGAATTAAACTTATCCAATATAATTAGTTCATATGTTAGGTTAATTATAATATTATTTTAACCTTAATTACCATATTTACTTTTAATCCTAGTAAATAAAAGTCAAAATTTACTATTCACCAAAAAATTATTTTCATCTTATTGAAAAACATTTTATATAATTATGTCAACCATGTCTCTCAGATTTTTGAAATTCAACTCACAGAAGTAGTAAAATTAATTTTATGCAAATTTGGAAATTCTCTTAGAAGGTTGGTAAAAGATGGTAAAAAGTTCAATAAAATTTTATATATATAAACTTATTATAAAATGCCTCCAATGAATTGCATTGAACATATATAGGTATTAAGTGTCTATTTTTACCAAAAATAAATTAAAATAAAATAAATAATTGTTAGGTACACTAGGTTAGATACCCTGAGTGGGGGGTGAATCAGGGTCTGACAGATTAAAACAACTGCCCCTATTGATCTTGTCTCGCTGTTAAGAAAGACTGTCTTCTCTCTCTTTCCTATAGCAAAGTATAAACAGAACCTAAAACATGCATAGGACACAGTGATTTTTACTTGGTTCACCCCCACTGAGCTAAGTCCATGGAGCATACACCGGCGATGTGCCAATGTACCAAATCTACAAAAAGCGCACTTCTATTTACAAAGTTCGGGATAGATCACTTCTATTCCCAAGATCACACCCTTTACAATGTTTAGGGTCAGCTCACTGCTTTCCCAAGGGTCACTCCCTGTCCCTCTCTCTCTATGGCTCACCACCAGTGGAGAGGATCACATTCTTCCTCTTCCTTTTCTCACTGCTATGGAAAGGATCCACTCACAGTTTATAGAACTCTAGGTCTCTTCATTATCACAAATGAATACATCCTCTATTGTATGTAGATGTGCTTTTGAATTCCAAATTTCACCCGTAGATGAATCTCAGTTTTCACTTAAGGTATCAGGAAATCTTACAGCTTTCATGCAGCCCTAAATCCATGTCCTTCTTTAACCATACCCGGCGCCCTTCTCTAAGATGGCACGCAAGTTTCGGCATGCAAGTTAAAACTGGCGTGCAAGTTTACCTCAACCACTTGTGCGACTCCAGCTTCTACAACTCCAAACTTGTGTGACTCACACCCTTTTATGCCCAAACCAATTTTGGCTCACAACCATCAACTATCGCACTTCTTCAAAATATGGTTTCCATGTGTCACCAAACCACTTGTGCGACACCCCCTTCTTCAACTGAAAACATGGGAGACTCCCAACCTTTCTCTCCCAAAAAACTCTGGACACGCAACAATGAACTGGCGCACAACATCTACTTGTGCGACCACACCACCACTTGTGCGACCACCACACCTACGCGACGGGAAATATGATTTTTGCTATGTGTTGAACTCTTACCGAATGAGGAGGGGTCGACCTCTATTTATAGGCATTTGGACACCCTGAACGATGGCGCGCAAGTCTTCTCTCAGTGCACAAGTCTCTTCTACGCACTTCACTTGCGCAAACAACCCTAAAACTTGGGTACCTTCTTTTCCTTTTCCATATTTGGATGTTCTGATCTTGAAAAACATATAGCGCGCAAGTTCCCTCTCCTTCAACACAATGGCATGCAAGTCCCTTTTCCAAAACCACTTTTCTCAATTTGTTGATTTTCAAGCCCAAAAATTTGGCAAACACTGGAAAACGGTGCCACCTTGTATCTGCTCTTTTTGTACCGCCTCCATATCATCAATTCCTTTGTCGATGTTTCTTGAATCAAACATGGATCTTTAACCACATCCCTTGAACTTGACATGCAACCATGAAATTCCCTTTGTCAACAAATTTGTACGTCAGGGTTTTCTTTGTCAACAATCACAACATAGATGTCCACATTATCGACAAACCCAATCACCTCAAAAATGCTTCAATGATACCGTGAGGGATTTTTTCCCAACAATCTCCCCATTTGGGTTTGTTAACAACTTTTCCATAAAAAGATACATAGTTAATTCTTCACCCACCATTTTCCTATTGTGATTCTGATAGCAATCAAGGATTTACTCAACACATACTCTAAACCCACATGAGCAATGCTCGGCGTGAGAAACAAGAATAAATGAAAATTTATCAATGAATCACTTCAAATCTAACACCCACTATTGACACCAAACTGATACCAATTTTTGGAAATATTATTACTGAATTCCCACACCACTCTTCTTCTTTTATCATGATCCTCACCTGTCGTGATATCTATTCTTTGATAGATCCCTTCTAGCATCAACAGATTTAATATTCTCCCCATGTCTCATTTCATTCCCATACCTCGCTGCTTCACCTGTCAGCTTCTCCCCATATCAATCATGATTTATCAAATTTTCCTTCTGTCTCCCCCTTGAACAATTACTATTTTCTCCCCCATTTTCAACGAACCCAAAGCTCACTCCTTTGCAGTCTATAATAGATTATATAACACATATCATCACATTAGGGGAAAACACATCATACCTCGGGGAGAGGGGGTTCCACATACACACTCTTTTAAGTGCAGGGAGTTGAATGAACTCTAAAAGCCAGTCGATTCCTTTCAAACACTTCCTTGGGTAAGGCTTTTGTCAGAATATCTATGACCTGTAGCTCTGTAGGCACATACTCCAACTTCACAAGCCCTTGCTCCTCCCTCTCCTTGATGAAATAATATTTGATATCAATGTGCTTTGTCCTTGAGTGATGAAATGGATTTTTTCTAAGATTGATAGAACTTGAGTTATCACACTGGATTCCAATCAGAGACTTCACTTTAACTCCCATATCATCATGTTGCTGGTTCATCCACAATAACGGTGTGCATGCTTGAGTGACCACAATATACTCAGCTTTCGTGGTGCTTAATGAAATACAATCTTGATTCTTTCTTATCCAAGAAATACACAATCCACCAACATAGAAAGCACTTCCTAACGTTGATTTCCTATCATCCAATGAACCAGCACAGTCTGCATCAGTAAATCCCAATAACTCTTTCTGAGATTTCTCATTATATGTCAAGCCGGATTCCACCGTTCCCTTGATATACCGAAGTATTCTTTTCACTGCAAGCATGTGGATTTCCTTGGGATTACTCTGATATCTTGCTGCTTGGGATCTGCTGAAAACAATGTCAGGCCTTGTTACGGTCAAGTACAACAAACTTCCAATAATTTGCCTATATTTTGTGATATTAACTGCCTTTCCATCATCATCTTTGGACAGTTTCATCTGGGTAGTAACTGGAGTGTTTATCTCCTTGGAATTTTCCATTCTAAATCTTTTCAAAACCGCCTTGGAATATTTTCATTGAGAAATGAATGTTCCATTCCTTCATTGTGTCACATGTAGACCAAAGAATAACGTTAGTTCTCCAATAATTGACATTTCAAACTCACTTTTCATGAATTCAGAAAACTATCTGCGTAGAGCTTCATCTGATCCACCAAATATTATGTCATCGACATAAACAAACACCATCATCTTTTGATTACTGTCGTTTCTGAAATAGAGATTGTAATCAAAACCCCCACATTGGAATCCAAGCTTCTTCAAGTACTAATGAAGCCTTGAGTACCATGCTCTTGGGGCTTATTTCAGCCCATAAATCACCTTCTTCAGTCTGCAATCATTGTTCTCATTATCATGAATGAGAAAACCCTATGGCTGCTCAATATACACTTCCTCCTTCATAACCCCATTCAAGAATGTAGATTTGACATTCATTTGGGACACTTTGAAATTCTGTTCCACTATAATGGCTAGGAATAATCTGATTGTCTCTATCCTTGCAACTAGTGAAAATGACTCATCAACATCTATTCCCTCTATCTGGGAGTACCCCTTGCACACTAGTAATGATTTCTTCCGAATCATTGTGCCATATTCATTCATCTTGTTTTGAATGAACCATTTAGTCCAGATGACATTCTTATCTTCTGGCCTCGAAAAAATCTCCCAAGTATGATTCTTCTCAATCTGATCTAGCTCTTCATTCATTTCCTGAATCCTGTTTCCATATTCAGCTTCATTAGTGAAGCATTTTGGCTCAACCTGTGATAGTAATGATGTATGATGTAGTGATTTCATTCTTCATGTCTAAACTAGAGCTGACTGATCACCAATGATATTCTTCCTCACAATTTCAGCTCGACTCTTTGGCTTCCTTGCAGACAAAGACTTGACACTTTCTTGTTTATCATAAGTCTCTTCTTATGATTCAACATCTTCCACTTCTGCTCTTCTTTTGTTACTTTCCTCTTCATCACTTTCATCAAGAAACTACTCACTATGCTGTTGAATATTCTCTTCATTTTCCACAATAGTGATGTCATTTCTCTCAATTACTTTTCTCAGCCTATTGTTAAAGAATTTTTATGATTTTCTTTTTCCTGAGTAGCCCAGGAATATTCACTCATCTCCACGTGATTCAAGATTTATATGCTTTTCTTTGTTGAGATTGAAGCACTTACTTCCAAATATTTGAAAGTATTTCACTATTGGCTTCTTTCAGTACCACATTTCATACAGAGTCTTTTCTTCGGACACAATAGAGCCCTATTAGAAATGTAGACTGATGTCAATACCGATTCCTTTCAAAACATCTCTGGTAGGTCTTTTTCTATAAGCATTTTTCTGGCCATGTTGTTGATGATATGATTTCTCCTTTCAACCACTCCATTCTATTGGGGAGTTCTTACTGAAGAAACATGATGCCTTATCCCATGTTTCTTGAGATACTCTTCCACCTGACTATTTGTGAATTCCATACCATTGTCTATATAAGACATCAGAATTTTCTGTCCAACCATCCTTTCAGATTCCCTTCAGTACTATTTCAGGCAGCTGAACACATCGGACTTATGGGAATTAACAAATAATAATTCCATTTTTCTATAGTCATCAATGAAAAGAATGTAATACCTACTCCCATCAATGGATCATTGTGAAATAGGTCCATAGGCATTAGAATACACTAATTCGAGCACTCTAGTTGATTTTTGTTCCTTTTACTTGTATGTCTTTCTGATTATCTTCCATGGTTTCAAGAATCGCATGAATGAGTACGATCATGTGATAGTTTAAGAAGGTTTCTAGTAGCATCACACTTTACTAGATCTTATATAGATTGTTGGCATAGATGACCAAGTCGCTTATGCCATAGCTTATTTTCTTCCTCTCTAGATAAAAGGAACGTATCTTCTTCCCCAATTACAAGGTAATGATTTCCCTTTGTCCTTTTCCCCTGTAGAAAAATTGCTCCATCTTTTCCTTTCACAACACACATATTCTTGGTAAATCTGATAGAGTGCCTAGAGTCACATAGTTGACTGACACTGAGCAAGTTATGACTGAGACCCTATACTACCAATACATCAGAACATCTCATTTCTTTTCCCCCAAATTTAGCCTTTCCGGAACCAATAATCTTCTGCTTTCATCGTTCCCAAACTTGACAACTCCTTATTTGTCATATTTTATGCCTATAATGAGATCTTTGTTACCTGTCATATGGGATGTGCAACCACTATCAAGGATCCATACTCCTGAACGATCTAAATCTTTAATGGAAATCTTCACAACTACTACCTTCTCATCCTTTTTCTTTTTGATCCATATCTTCGACTCCACACTCGGTGTGGTTTGGAGAACATGATCTTCCTTTGAGTGTGATGAACTAGCTTCATATTATAGTTCTTCAAATCGATTTTGTGTTTTCATCCCACTTGTTGATTCTCTAATTTTCTCCTTACGACTGCTCAAGTTTTGTTTTGGCACATTCCTCTGTATGATTAAAGTGAAATATCTAGCCATGTGGCCAAATACTCCACACCAAATACAATGACCTCCAAAGTGTGTTCAATAATATAGAGCTCTGTTTTGATGCCACTATTGTTCTTGTTCCCTTCAGTATCTCTTTTCTATAAAACACACATTCTGTGAGTGTCCCATATTTCCATAGTAATAGAACCTAATGTAAGGAGCATTCCTATGTGTCACTTCTTCACTACTAGTTTTCCCTTAGGATCTGCTAATATTCTAATTCACATTCGTACCCAAATCTATCTTCATTATCAGAGAAGTTTCTTGAGGTTTGACTTTATCCATGACGGCTTTCTTTTTTCATTCCTATCCCATACCAGTCTTATCATTGGAACACGACTGTGGCTTCTTTTCCGCTGGAGGTCTGTGCTCAACTTCTAACTTTTCAGTCTTCTGAATAATTTTCTTTCCTGGCACTATACTGGGTGTCATGAGTTTTTATTGATCCTTAATTCCTTGTCATAGACCAACAACTTATTTTTCGAGTTCATTGATGCGGTTGACCTGCTCCTTTCTTGTTTTAGTAAAACAATCGATTTCATTCTTTTATACCTCTATTTTATGCTTATACTCAACAATATTTGTTGAGCTCTCTGGTTTTGAAGATTTATGTTTTTCAATTTCTTCTAACAGCTCGGACTTTTCTTCATCCTGTTGTTGCATATAGAGTTTGGAATCACGAACCACTTTATTGGGTTTCTTCGTTTTGGCTCTATAAACGTTTATCTCCTCAAGAGCTGCTTCCAATTTGGCTTAAATATCAACTCTTCCTTCAACTTATTCTTCTTCTTCTCCAGTGTTAGATTCTTCCTTTTCCTGAGAACTACTGATGACTACCACCATGACATTTTCCCCACGATCTATGCAGTATTATATCTCTTCATCCTTTTCATCCTCAGACTCATCTGAACTTTCATAGTCTTATGGAAGAAGATTCCTTTTCTTTATGAAATTTCTATTGAACTGTTTCTTTCCTTTCACATAGGATGAATATTTCTTCTTGGGAATTTCAACTTCATCTTCATCATTTTATTCTTGAAACCTTTTGGGGCACCTTGTGGAAAGATGACCAACATTTCCACATCTAAAGCAAGAAAGTTGAAGTTTCCCTTTATACTTTCATTTTCCTCTTTGAAGGATCAAGGAAAATAATGACATCACTTCATATGCCTCCTCATTCTCCTGAGATTCTTCAATGGTGAGATTCTTAATGGCCTTAAATTCCACCTCCATGGATTTCCCTTCTTCCATAACATCATTTCCATCATTCCTCATTTCATATGCAATAAGTGTACTGTGTAGGTTATCCAACGTCAGCTATTTTGGGTCTTTATCTTCTAAGAATGAGACCTTCGGATTAAACCAGGGTGGATGTTTCCTCAAGATACACTTCACAATCTTTATATCTTCGATGAATTCTCCAAGTCCCCTCATTTCTTCCAAAACAACATTTACTTTGTCGAAAAATGCATCAACCGATTCATTCGGGCTCATTCAAATATCTTCATACATATTCCACAAAACTTGCAACTTTTCCTCTCTGACGTTTGTATCCCCTTCATATATATTCAAAAGATTTTCCCACATATCATGTGATGTTTTTCATGAAATAACCTTTGTATAGATAGCATTGGAAAGGGCTCCACCTAAAGCATTAATACCCTTAGCATCAGCATCTAGCTCCCTTATTTCAGATTCTGATAAAACTCCACTATTGATGTCAGTTGAGATATCAGGCATAGCTTTTGTAAACACATCCATTCCCAAAGATATGAATTATTTTTGCATCTTATTCTTCCATAGTTGATAAGTGTTCCCGTCGAAGATCGGAATCCCTTTATGATTAGTGACCTCCATTTGAGAGAGAATTACAGATATAAACCTTTACCTTTAATACCAATTTTTAGGTCCACTAGGTTAGATACCCTGAGAGGGGGGGGGGTGAATCTAGGTATGACAGATTAAAACAACTACCCCTATTGATCTTGTCTCGCTATTAAAAAAGACTCTCTTCTCTCTCCTTCCTACAGCAAAGTATAAACAGAAGCTAATGCATGCACAAGACACAGTGATTTTAACTTGGTTCACCCTCACTGGGCTACGTCCAAGGAGCATACACCGGCTATGTGCCAATGTACAAAATCCAATAAAATCACACTGCTGTTTCAAAATATCAGGATAGATCACTTCTATTCCCATGCCCACTACCTTTACAATGTTTAGGTTAGCTCACTGCTTTACCAAGGGTCACTCCCTGTCCCTCTCTCTCTAGTTCACTGTTGGTGGAGAGGATCACCATCTTCCTCTTCTTTTTCTCACTACTCTAGAAAGGATCCACTGAAAATTTATAGTCATGTAGGTATCTTCATTATCACAAATTAATACATCCTCTGTTGTATGTAGATACGCTGTTGAAGTCCAACTTTCACCCATAGATAAATCTCACTTTTCACCGAAGGTATCGGGAAATCTTCCAGCTTTCACACAGCCCTGAATCACTATTGTGCTTCAACCATACCTAGCTCCCTTCTACAAGATTGCGCACAAGTCTCGGCACACAAGTTAAAACTGGCACGCAAGTTTACCTCAACAACATGCATGACACTAGCTTCTGCAACTACAAACATGCGCGACTCACACCCTTTTACACCTAAACCAATTTTGGCGTCCAACCATCAAATATCACTCTTCTTCAAAACCCAGTGTGAAAGTGTCACCAAACCACTTGTGCGACACCCCCTTCTTCAAATCAAAACATGGGTGACTCCAAACCTTTCTTTCCCAAACCACTCTGGACGCGCAACAGTATAATGGCCCGCGACTTCTACTTGCGCGACCACACCACCACATGTGCGACCACCACACCTGCACGATGGGAGCCCTAATTTTCCCTAAGTGTTGAAATCTTACTGAATGGGGAGGGGTAGACCTCTATTTATAGGAATTTGGACACCCTTCATGATAGCGCACAATTCTCCTCTCAGCATGCAAGTCTCGGCATGCAAGTCTCTTCCGTACAAGTCACTTGTGCGACCAACCCTAAAACATGGGCACCCCTTTTCCCTTTGACATATTTTTATGTTCTGATCTTGAAAACATATGGCATGCAAGTTTCCTCTCCTTCAAGACAACGGTGCGCAAGTCCCTTTTCCAAAACCACTTTTCTCCATTTGTTGATTTTCAGGCCCAAAAATTTGGAATACACTAGAAAACAGTGCCACCTTGTATATAATCTTTTTATACAGCCACCAGATCATCCATTCATTTTTCAACGTTTCTTGAGTCAAATATGGATCGTTTACCACATCCCTTGAACTCGACATGCCACCATGAAATCCCCTTTGTCCAAAAACTTGTACATCATGGTTTTCTTTGTCAACAATCACAACATAGATGTCCACTTTTTCAACAAACACAATCACCTAAAAAATGATCCAATGATACATTGAGGAATTTCCCCCAACAATAATTACTTAAATAAAAAAGTTAGTTTTAAACAATAACGCAGTTTTGTTTCACTAATCATTAAAAATTGATTGTTTTCAGAAAAATACCAAAAATTTACCCTAATCTAATTTCGATATTTTGAATTCAAAAAATAAGTCCATTTTGGAAAATAAATTTTCTAATATTTCAAAAAAGATAGTATTACTATTCATAATGACAAGTTTGATTGGTCGTGATATGTTAAAACTCCAAGTTGCATACAACGCAAGCTACTGCATTATTCAAAGGGAAACGTACCGTGGAAGCTTGGGGTGTTACATGTTGTGTATTATAAATCATATAAAGGTTATGTGAAATTTCTATGAATTTTTATTTAGTTTTTATTAATTATCAGTTTTGAAACATATATATAATTTAATGAATAAAAAAGAATCCCACATTCATAAAAATTTAATAATTATGAGGATAACTATGGAAGGAATCATAATTTTTTCTTATCCAAATCTTATGTATAATATTTTCCTAGTGGTGATGTAATAAAGAGATCATTGATTTTTAAAAATTATGTTTGATAGTATCAATATATTTAGGATTTATATTTGATTAATGATATTATTGGTAATATTTATCAAATTTATGAGTTAATATTTATTATTATATGATTATATATAATATTAGTCCAATATATGTTTTAATTTTGAAGGAATACATTATTTCCATTTTTTAATGTCAAATAGATTCAAATGGTTTTGGGGGTGTTGTTCTCTTGATAATATTTTATAAGGGTACAAACAATCTGTAGTAGTTGATGAAATATAAGTATGTTGATCTAGATTAATATTGTATAGTATATTTCAAATAAGAATTTTTATATATAATAAAAAATATGTTATGAATACCCTATTATACATTAATATGTGAGAAATAATTAATATTTACATGAGATAATTTATTTAAGGTGGCATAATTTTTCTACACAAGATTTTGGATCATTTAAATCAATATTATATTCAATAGATTATGTCACAAGAAAAACCAATATGATGAAACACTCAACTAAAATGATCTTATAAATTATAAAATTACATGAATTGTATAATAATATATAGTGTAATGTGTAATAATAAATTAAAAGTATTAAATATTATGATATTATTTGAATAATATTTTAAAAACGGGGTAATTTGATGAAACATTTAAAAAATTTGTATAATATGTTAGATTATTTAATTAAATTGATCAAAACTAAAATGGTATTATATAATTCAATTCTTATATTTTTAAAACTTCCATTCTAATATTTTATAATTTATAAATTTAATTGAAATATTATTGAATAAAATTGATGTTTAAAAATTCGCTTGTCAAGAAAATCTATTTATCCTTATATTTTATATTTTTATTTAAATAAATGAATATAAACATTCTATAATTTCAATTTATAGAAAAATTAAAATTTTCTATTTTTAAGATAAACAAAATCTATTTCTCCTATTTTTGTTTTTTTCCTAAAAAGCATGATTTGTTTATGAATATCTCAAAACATTATTTTTTAAATTAATAAGACTTTAATGACATTATTATATAATAAATATGAATTTTAAAATCAATAAAAAAAGTATCATATCATATAGAAATTGTATAAGTGAATTTTTAATTTTTAAATTTATTTCTATATTCTAAACCCATTTTTAACATTTGAGAATTTAAGTAATATTTATCGAAGTTTCTTTTTAAATAATAATACATTTAGTATCATCAGATTAATTTTTTTGACCATTTCAAATATTATAAAATAATTTGGATATAAAATTTAGAATAATAATGTCCAAATATAATGAGAGATATTTTTATTATTGATCATAAAGGATAATTCACCGTAATTTAAAACTTCTTACCACGGTAAAACATAAAATGGAAAAAGTAAAAATCTAAAGGTAAATGAATACAATTTTTCTAAATGTGTATCTATGGACCTGAACAAAAATATAAAATTTTATATCAATTATTTATCATTTTTTGTGTCACATTCGTTTTGAGTGACTTCCCATTGTTGAACTATTTTTATTTAAAAAAATCCATACTTTTTTACTAATTAAAGTGGCACTCATTTCCTCACTTTCGTATACAAAAAAACACTTTATTTTAGCCCAAAATATACCCCAAACCCTCCCCAACTACCCTATTCAAAATAAGAGGATTATAATCATCTATAAAGGCTATCCATTAATGGTTTAATACCATTATTAATGGAAATAACTAATGTAGTGGTGTATAGATTTCATTTTTTCCTCTTATATTTTTTATTCTAATTTATTCTTACTAAAATATTATCCAACATAAAAATATGATAAAATAAATATAATTATTATAATTTTATTTTATTATAATTAATATTTATTCTTTATCCTCCCATCCATACCCTAAAAAAGTTACAACGATTGTTGTATGTGCAGAGACTAATGCCTTCACATAGAAACATTTTTTATTTTTCTTCTAAAAATTAAAATAATGGTCCTACTATTTAATTTAATTATTAATTATGATATTTATAACATATTTATTATTCTTAATTGAAAAAATATATTATACATTTCTATCATTTTTTGGAAAATAAAATCATAAACTATTCACATATGTGTACTACCGCTTCCATGGTATTATTTATTTCAATTTTTCATTAAAAACCCTGTATTCATGGATGAGAATGATAATGATTTTAATGAATAAATATTATTTTTGTTTTACCATTAAGGTTTAGGTGTTATAAATTTTATATCATTTTATTTATTTCACAAAGAAACAATTACAATTAATTCAATCGTTCAAAACAAGTTTACTAAGAAGATTGACATTAATTTGGGTTGTGCATTATTTTAATTTTTATTTATGTTTTTACAAATAATTTTTCATTCTGATATATCAAAATAATTACCTCAATATTATATCACAATTCTACTATGTAAGGATACTGTAACTAAATTACCTCACTATCATAAATAATCATATTGTGTTCATGTTTGAGTTAGTCTGACCACCTATTTGAGAAATTTAACCAAATTATAAAATTTAAGATTATGAAAATATAATTAATTTTATAATAAGATATAAATATGTAATATTTTTTTGGTTCTTTTAAATTAAATTACATATTAACTCATTATTTAATAAAACATCATTCTTAGGTTAAAAATCACCAGAAAAAATGTTTTTTTCGAATGCATATTCTAGGTTAAAGACTTAAGTATCCATGAAAATAAATATAACCACCATAAATCACTATAAGACTTATATTAAAATAAATAAATTTATTTTTTTATGATGAAATTTTTGTGATGATGTAATAAAAAACCTCTATCAAGAATCTGGTTCAAAACAATCTACATTACCCACACCTAACATCAAATATATGTAATAAATAACTATTACAAATATAGAGATTAATTTTATATGATGTTTATTAAACTATATATATATTAAAAAATATAATATTTTTGATTAATAAATTTTTCTTTTTTAAATATAATTTTATATTTCATTTTAATATAATGATAAACAAGATATGGGTTTCATTTTCTCATTGATAACTCCAAATATTTTTTTTTTAAAAATTTGTGTTCCATAATTTATTTTCTTGTAGTTAATCAAATGAAAATTTAATTTATTCATAAAATTATCTTCTAGTTATATATATTTTAATTATCACTTTATAATATATGTCTTGAGATCTATAAATTAATACCATACCAATTCATTGATATTTTCATCGAATAAATCTTTGATTCACTAAATTATTATATATATTAATTGAGTATAACATTATTGAAATCATTTATCCAAATATTATAATAATTTATAATTTATCTCATTATTTATGTGTGAATTTTTTATCTCATCCTCAATAACCACTTATTTGAAAAAAAAACATCTAAAATAAAAGTGAAAAACTTCTAAAAGATACTCCACTTCTAAGTAATCAATCTCTCTATCCATTTCCCTAATTTAAATCCCCACATTGATATCCAATAATAATTTGAATTATAACATATATTATTTTATATGATTATTATTACTATATTTAACAATTTTTGGATATGAAATATAATAAAATTTTAATAATATATGCTTTCATAGGAGTTTCAAAATAATCATAACATTTTACATAATTTCTAAATAAATTATTTTATTTTCTTAAAAAATATTATTTTGAAATCTAATATTTCCATTAAATGATATAATATTAATGTTTCCATTAAAAAAATTCCCAATTTTTTTAATTAACCATTTTATATATAAGTTTTTAATATTACCTGATACTATACCTTTTTATGAAAATCATAAATATGATTTATAAAAAATATATTTTCCATTTATATTTATATCCTCAAACTATAATACTTTATACATGTTATCAAAATGAAAATATTTTCCCCTTTTTTTTTAAAAAAATATATTAATATAGATTCAAATGATCTATAATATTTCAAATTGATAACACAATTTTTATGGAAATATTATGAATGTTTTAATCGTGAAAATTTTCATTTGACCTATCTTATTCATGCTCAAGGTTATTAATTAAATTAAATTATCCACCTTATTTATTTTTATTCCATATGAATGTTCTCTAATACCTATAAAAATATCCATTAATATATTTTTCTTTCCCAATAAATTAATGTTTGAAACAAATTGTTTCTTCATATTTTCCCCATCAATGCATATCATATTTTTCACACATTTTATTGGAAGTTATTAAAATTGATTTTATATATTAATTTACTATAGAAATTAATATATTTTGTATATAACCTCTATCTACATAGTTAAAAATCTATATTCATTATTATCATGATGGAATTTTGTTTAATTTTAATGTTGGATGTTATAATTTCGAACCCATATATTTTTCAAGTCTTAATCATGTTATTTTTGTCGATTAAATAATCATATTTTTCCTTATTTTATTCCTTTTGAAAAGTTTATTAAATCTATTTCAATTATATGGGTTTTGTAAGATGTTTTTATTGAATCTAATTCTCATTATATGTATTATTTATGATATGATAAATGTTTTATCTCTTAAGTAACATTTATGTATGAGTGATGACGGATGAGGACATATATCTCCATATAATGATTTGGTTTATAGTTTTTATCTAATGTAATATGTACAACAAATTATGCATTATTTTCTAATAATAATGGAAAACCATGGTGTGGCTCATCAAATTTTTGTTTCCTATAATAATGTTTTTTTAAATTTTAAATATCATTAAATTTATTGTAATTATACTTGGGACTATGTTATGATTTCCATGATCATGTTTTATGAATCAATATTCAATAGTACCTTGATTGATTTCTTATCTTATTCCAATTAAATTTTTTATTTATTATATATTATTTTTTATTATTTTTCTCATATATTTCATGAATATAATAATATTCTAATTTTATTCCCCCCTATGGTTTTTAATTGTTATCACTTACCATTAACATTACAGACCATCTCAGCTCACCCAATTATTATGTTTATATTTCCACAAAAAATATATCAATTTACAACATAATATGTTCCAATAATGGGATCTTATAATATGACTTCATGGGTAATTGTGATGAATTTTAATCAATTAATAAGTTTATATCATTGTGGAAATCAAAATATCCATCAAATTATAAAAATGAATTTTCTTAACAAATGTTTTTCCCCTCTTCATTAAAAATATAATAGAATTTGCATTGGTTATATATCTTAATGATTTTTTTATCATAATTCATAAAATTATAAAGGAAAAAGTTTTACGTTAGCATAATAAATCATTATGAATAGAATTTATGACATTAATGGTTAATTTTTTGGAGTTTCTAGCTCTCCCCGAGAATTACCTTATCCAATATGTAGATAGTTCATGCTAGATTGTAGTGGGGGAATTTGAATCCTATAAATTGAACCTCATGAAACTAAGGGATTAATCTTATATAAAGTTATTTTTTAATATATCATTGGGTTTTTTCTAATTTATTTATTTCAAATCTTAAATAGAATGATGATTGAGTTTTCCTTTTTCTCAAGATGTACTGAGTGGGAGACAGTTATGGGGAAAAAATATCTTGTTCTGGTTAATGTTTGGGATGTTTATTTCAAATTAACATCTTTTAATATTTTCTTTTTTCAAGTAATATACATTGTCAACTTGAATAATAAACTTTAATTTAATTCATCAATTGACAATCTTTAATTACATATCATCATTGAGTACGTGGTGTTTTTCTTATATAAGGTATCCTGAAACATATTTTTTTATTAACCCTATGTAACTAACCATACATAAAAGGGTATTTTATTAAAATGTAGGGATACCATGAAAAAGGTTCCTCATAGTTTTAGGTATGGAAAAGGTAATAGTGAATCAAATCATTTTCCCATATCAATAGAAGAAAATTAAATAATTACAATACAGAGAACATCTTCTCACATTGGCATTTTTCTTAATTTTTTATCTTAACTCTCATTTTGTCACACCATAGTCAAATTAAATTTCTTATTTTTATTAAAAAAAAATTCCTGGGTTTTACCTCAAACATTCATTTTAAAATAATATTATAGTAAATGGTAGTTTTTTTGAATATATATACATTTATAAGTTTCATAAACCTCATTGGAATAAAATTTTCCCTTTATATTTTCCACAGTACCATTAAAAAAATAAGGTCTTACAGAATTTCAACGTTATTTGAACGAGAAATTTAAAAAAAATGACCATATTCCAATAATCAAAACTCAGTCCCTAAAATTTATATAGAGAATCCATCACTTCCAAAAAAAAGTGGGGTTTCTAAGGATTTAATGTCGTTATCATCCTTCATATAATAATACATCACATATAGTGGATATTGATAACCACATAAGACATGAAATCATTTATAAGGATCCATATATACCTCACCACCATTAGTGTAGTTAATGTAATAAACTATCCAGAATATACACTAAAATATATGACTCATTGAAGGTATTTTGGTGGAATACCCTTAATATTAAAGAAAATTACAAATCTAAATTAATAAAATTTCAATATAAATTATACACCAATGAAAAAAATATAAATTCACACAATAATATAGAATGTTAATAAAAACATTATAAAAATTGTATAATACACCTATTAAAATCTTTAGAAATTCCATTTTAGTTTTTTAATCTTAAAACACAATTTAAAACATCATTAAAATCAAAAATAAATAAATTTAATACAATAAATGATTTTAAAATCCCATTATTGCTTTATATAGATCACAAGTAGGTCCATCACCCTAATTTATCACCTTTAATTCCAAATAATAGTCTATTAAAATTTTAAAACCCACTTCCAATACATGAAAACCATGTTTGGATTTGAAAATCACACTTATGTAAAACCAATTACAGAAATATATTATGAAATTGTTATCTAATACATTCTAAATAAAAATCACTTATAATAAATAAATATTTTAGTTCAAAGGTAGCCCAAAAAATGTTTTAATGGAGGTTGTTCTTAAATATCTTTTATATTAAATTTTTTAAAACCATATCACAACTATGAAAAATTTATTAGAGTGTAAATTGAAGAAAACACATGGCCTATTTATAATATTCATGTTATTTTGGGTTAATGGTGTGCTTTATGTTCTTACTTTTTTTATCATAAAAATAAGTAATCTTTGGAATCACCCATAAAAAAATATAAAAACATAGATACGACCAATATAAATCAAAACAAAATAGGAATAAAGAAATAATTCTCAAAAATCATGGCTCATCCTTCAACATCCCAATAAAATCTCTACATGAGAATGAGATCACACAGATCTCTGATGCCTACCTCTAAAACTCTAATAGTGTTAAATCCAATATATGGAACACAATTAAGAACATAGATAACTCCAAGAAGATATGTTTATCAATGTAAACAGCTCTTGTACCATTTTCCACGAACCATGTCTTGGCCTCCCATGAACCGGGTACCAAAGTTCTCTTGGAATATTCAAAGGGATCATTCCACATAATTGAAGACTAAAAACCATTGTTACTGTAACAAATACGATATCATGGGATTTATTTCATCCAATATAATAAAATAGATACATATTATCATCACATAAATCCTTCACGACCAATCTATACACTAGATATCCATACAAAACACATGATAAATAGAATAAAATAATATGGATAAAAATTGAACATTACCAATGGTATATAAATTGAAAAATATTATTTATAAATTATGTCAATAGAAGATAAGGTTTCACATCCAATTATTTATATGAGGTTAAATAATCTAACTGAGATTTAATTATCATTTTATGGATAGGCCAAATTGAGAACTTGGCACCATAATGATATTATAAAAGATTATGAAAATTAATGTTATTTAAATGGGTATTGAGGACCAAAACATGTATCATGTCTCTATATTTTTTTTGGATATTCAACCCTCAGGAAATGAGTATCAGGAGAAACAAATATCGGTAAAATATTGGTTCAAAATATTTTTATATGTGGTTCCTCTTTGTGTAGATTCACAATATATTGAAATTTTAAAACACCATGTGAGAAACCATGAATGTTTTTGATGGTTTGAATAGGGTACACTCATTGTTAGAACACTTTTTCTCTAACTGTTCACTATAACCACACAGAGTATGTGGTTCTTTAGATGTAAAGCATGTAGAGTTTTCACATTTTTGGTAAATCATGTGAGGAAAAATTGTGGCATGGGGTTTCTTATATATTTTCACCTCACACATGGAATATGGATATAAAAACATTGTATCAAAACTATTCCTCAATTTAAAAGAATATACATTACGATTTCCCTATCTCTTTCTTTAACACTCAACAAACTGTTATCCACCTTCATCCCATACAAAGTAACTTCCTTGGAGAATTTCCTTATCCCTCACCTAGGAATTTATGGATCTCCTTCATCCATAAGTATAATTGAATATTTTTTCATGTTGTATATTCATCGATCATTCTATAATTCATTTTACTTTATTCTCTATTTATACCAACATATGTGATACTATTATGTCAGCACATATACACAATATTTAGGGCATTGGAAAATTCATATGATTTCCCTCATTCCATCATGAATTAATACCTCAAAAGAGATAAATTATGTGTTCAAATAATGATTTGGGTGGTCTATAGACATTCCCAAAAGGTTTCATCATTAATATATTTTCTTTATTGTACAAAATGTCAATATATCTATTTATTTCACCTAAAATATGAAATACATTATGTTGATCACATAAGATTGTTCAGAAATTATTCAACATAATTATTAATGGTTTTAGGTTCAATAACCTATACTAAATCCTTTATTGGGTGGATTCAATCATATTCCTTGATGGACTATTTTACTAATGACAAAAAAACCACTATGTTGTGTTTCGTTTGACATTGATTATTAAAGTAACATAATAATCAAATTAATATGAAATTTAGATGTAAAATTTCATGTATAAAATACATGTATATTCTTCATAAAATTTGAATGATATTTTTAGAATGTAACTGATAGATTTTCATGTATTGTGGATCTCCCTTATAAAAACATACTACTTATAAATTATAGGGATTAATTGAATTAAATTTAACAAAAATGTGATAAGCATTGTCGGTTACAATTGACCCTTTTTATTTAATAATTGGATAATTTATTTATCAAATAAGTTGAGTAGTGAATATTATATTAAATGATATGTGACTGGTTAGACCGTGTCAATTTCCCATACATTTCACTTATAAATGAAATCCATTAGAAGGGGTCATATGTTAAATTAATAATAATATTCCTTGGGAATTAGTTGGATTAATTATATGGAATTATATAGACATGATCATTATTTTTGTGATATTTTACAATCCATGAGAGGTACCTAGATTCTGTTATGGAATTCCATAGACTAGCTTAGAGGTTAAATGAGAATATATTAGGTATTTAATGATACATGGATTCCATCATAGAAAATCATGGATAAGATTAAAGGATTTTTTATTCCTTGCGGGACACAAAGATTTCAATGAGTAATGTCTTTTAAAATCACATAGGTCCCATGATATTTTATCAGGTTTGATAGATTATTACTTAATATTCAACTGAAAAATGATTATTGTCCTAAAACATGTTGAGCATTATTCATTAATCAATATATATAAATGATTTTGTTCCACCTTGTGTCCCATATGTCTATTGTTATACATAGAAACATAATCATATGTTCAGGGGTCCTACTACACTACCTTAATTTTTACATGATCAAATAAATCATTCATCGATCGAAGAACAAATTTCTAGTCGAGCATCTATTAATGAATCGAACCAGAAAAGATTTTCATGGTTTTATTTGATTACAATAGGTTATTACTATACATGCACACTACATTATTTAATAGTCATTGAATGGATTTCCTTAGAAACTATTAGTAGAGTCCTTATAATTTTATCTCATACCTTCTTTGGTTAATTTCTTGGAACCTTAGAAGACCACATTACTCTATGTAAGGATATTGAACATGCTTCTTGTTTTTCATATTTTGTAGTTTGTGTCATGGCATGGGAGTTGAAGCTAAAAATATGTAAAACCCTGACATTTCCATCAGATTTCATGGGCTTTCTTATAGGTAATATTATAGTGTATTTTGATTTATTTTAATTTGGGTTTTACCTTAGGGTGTTAGTTTGAGAATATTTTGATAAAATTGAAGAAATAGGTTAGTGCACAATTAGGGCAAGGTTTTCCCTAATTTTGTGTACTTACCCAACTAACCATATGAAACCAAATAGAGGAGATTTTTATAGCTAGTTCATGGTTTATCAGACAATGTATATTATTATAAAAAAATATGAACCTTCCCCCCCCACCAATATGTTCATGGTTAAGTCACAGAATTTTTCAAACCATGATCCTCCACCCAGCAAAATGTGCACTGGTTTTTAATTAACCTATATTTTTCATTGAAACTTTTATATGCCCCCATTTAAACCCCTAATAGGTCCTAGGTCGACACTAATAATTATTTCATGATTATTTATCCTCCCATATAGATTAAAAGACATTATAACCCTTTTTCATTATTATATGAAGCTTGAATTGAGGATCTTAACCCCTCCCAATATCTGGATCTCATCTGTTGTGGTTTCCATTCTCTACATATTCTTCTTGTATTTGTTGAAGTATTGTGATTCCCTATTTTTAATTAGATGTAGGTAATGGATTTTTTATGTAGATCTAAAATTTTGGAATCATGATTTTTCTATCTTGATTTATTTGTTAAGATCAATATCTCATTTTATTTTTTTATTCTGTTAAAATTAGGGATTTCTGTTAGGAAATGGAATATTAAAAAATTGAGGTAGGTGGTATATTATTTAAATCCAAATATCTCGATTTCAATTATGTGTGTATAATTGTATAATTTATATTATATTATTATAAATTGAGTTTCACAAATTGAAATAATTAATTTTTTGTTTTATTTACTGTGGGAAATATGATAATGAGAATATTAGGATTGTAAATTTTAGATATTTAGATGTTGAATTAATTATAAAGTTATTGATATTGTTGAAAAATATTATTAAATTATTGATTTAATTTATTGGAATGGATGGATTTATGAAATTTATTTATATGATAAATTAATTTTTGAATTAATTAATAGGTTTGTGGTTATTAATTAATTATTGAATTAATTAAATGAATTTATATGATTTGTTAATTGTTTAATTAATTAATTCCATAGATGTTATTATTGAATTGTTAATATAATTAATAAAATTATGTATATACAATTTTTTTTAATTTGATAAATTAATTGGTGAATTAATTAATGTATTTTCATGATATATGTGTATTAAAATGATGAATAGTAACAATAGAAATTATTCATCTATTATATAATATGAATGATAACAATGGAAATGAATTATGAAATTATAAATTGTAAAAATGGAATTCAGTCATATAATATATAATATCAATGGTAATGGTGACATTAAAATATGAAATAATAAATGGTAACAATGGAATTCAATCATGTATTATGAAATATTAAAATTAACTACAGAATTGTGATATTTGATTTGGTTCTGGTGTCCTAATGATCCCAAGGGTGTTATGTTGTTAAATAAAGAGTAATTGAATGAGTGTACATTATTTACTTTATTGATTTAATTTATACATTATACAACTGTATACACTGTAGATTGGATATTGTTTGATACACTATTGGTGTTTTCCTAATAAGTTATACTCACACCTAATTCATGTATCCAGATTGGTACCCGAATGGACTTTATGTTTATAGGACATGATAAAGGAAAATTCCATGTGTTAGGTTGATGAGTTGGTATGGATCATGGATGAAAGAATCTAATGTCACTTGGGAACAACATGGGAGTATTTAGTGTCATTATTTATCAGTTTTCATATTGAAACATGAAACGTAATTTTTCATGGCATATTTACTATTATGTTGTGGGTATTATATTCCATACATTATCAATCATGTGTTATGGGTCCTATTTTAGTTATGTTTATATGTTATTCTTTAATTTTTTCCCATGATAAAATTATTGTATAAATCAAAAGAAATATTTTATTGTCTCCCCATGATATATATTATACCCTCACTACATGTAGGTAGCCTCTGGCATACGGGGATGCACACCAAAAGTCATATAACAAACAGGCTTGGGGTTCCGATATGTGGCTCCTGGACCATAATGTTACAAATTATTAGAAGATATCAATTTTATTTTATTTTCATGGGTCATATAATTTGTATAAGGTATACAAAAGAAAAAAAAGAAGATCTAGGGTCTTGGTTATGAGATCATGCATGGGAGTAACATAACAATGTATTTGGGATAACCCAACAACCAAGGGTGATATTATTGTTGTTATTTTTTCTACCATTGTTTATTTTTATTTCACCTTAGGTGATGCACTTGTAGTGTTAGGTGATTTTTTCGTTAGATATTCTAAGATTTGAATCATTTTCTGGAATGGAATGAGATTTTAGTATGCATTAATCATTCTAGGAACCCAATATTATTTGGTGAAATGAATCATTTTTGGCACACACGGGATAACATATTTTTTTGTATGTAAAGAAATATGTAAATATTTTCCTTTATAATGTAATTAAAATGAAAGAAGGTGTCTAATGTGAAATTTACTTAGAATAATAATTCAATATGTGAATAAATTAGTTTCTAATTTTAATCAATAATAATGAGAATGTGTCTACCTCTGTTAAACAAGACATAAATGTAGGATTTTTAATGGTAGTGATTTTTCCTTGGTTTTCACTATTTCGTGAGTACTAGAAAAAATATATGTTGCAGATTATTGTAATTTTCCTCCTATTTATGTTTTTAAAAGGTTTTTTATGTGTCCTAATTCATGATTTTGGAAATTTAGTGATATGACTCCACGAAGACACTTGTTGAGAGGATTATAGGAGGACATATCTAGATATTCAATTCTAGTAGTCGAACCCGAGAAACATGTAATTTTTAGTGAGGAAGTAAAAGAGAAGTTCCATGATTATTTTTATTAGATCTTGTATATTATTAAATGACACACAAAGTGGGTTGTGAAGAGCATGATTAATATAATAAGGGAGATTCAGTTACAACACCTTCCACTATTTTCTTGAGATAGTGGAGCAGAGGTAAAAGAGTACTAGATTGAGCCCATATATAATATAATTCATCATTTAGTGACTCCATCATCGACATGGGTCAATTTGGATGATTACATTCTATGATGATTAGAAAATCATATGTGGGATATTAACGTTCGAACCAGATGGGATAGTGTTATGTTATGGATATAATTCTTGGAGGAGTTTATAGAAAACATTTATCTTGAGACGTTGAGGTGGGAAGGATTGATAAATTCATGCAGTTGATTTAGGGGACTATTAATGTGATGGATGACACTAGACACTTTACTTATTTTCAATGATTTCATCCCTCATTGGTGGGGGATGATATAGCTATAGAAAAAAAATTCCAATATTAGTTTAAATGTGAGATTATGTCCCAATTAATCCCATTTCAGTTAATGAGAATTATTATGTTTGTGGATCAAGCACTCGTTGATTTGTGGAACATGGAGGAGGCATCCAAAAAAGGATAGATGATATCTACTAGATGATTAGGTGTAATGTATTTTGAGAATAAGAAGCATTTCTATGATAATGTTAGCCCAGATAGTATTATGAAAAAAGTTAGGTAAGGGTCCTCCAGATGTTTCCACACTCAGATCATTTATTATGAGTGTGGTTGAAATGGCCATAATAATAGACAAATTCCCCGACCAATAGTAGAATGCTGATATTGAAGCATGATGGGACATCTACAGATGTTTAACAGGAACTGAGGACAAATATCTAATTATGGGGTGGTTACAGAGAACTAAGATATGAGAAGAGAATATTATGCATCATATTAGTTGGGTAGTTGGAGTTCTAGATTATGTGCTAGTAGTGGCAGTGGAAGGAATATCATACATCAACAAAGTGAATAGGGATAAGAAATTTACATGTATTTGAACCTATTCTATTGGATAACAATATTATACCATTAAGATTGGGAGGTACAATTATTATAAGTTATACACATTCTAATGCCTTAATTAAAATTTATGACTCTCATTACTATATTTATACAAATCATTTGAAGGGATAGATCTTGGATGTGGAGTCCATGGTCATGGTGTTGACGATAGATACACCTTAGGTGTATGAGAAAGAGGCATCTTTTTTGTGAATGATGTGTTCTCTCGAGGTTGTGGAGTATTGTTTCAATTGGTATATTTACAATCAGGAGATGATATTATTTTAAATAATTGTGGATATGGATTGGAAAGTAGAACAACAAACCCACATTTATTTGTTACTATATAAGGGTGTCGTTATATTCTCTAGAGGAGGACATGTATATTGATTGTGGAGAGTTTGATATCATTGTGGTTCATGGAAAGACAGTTCAACAAAAATTGGGGGTTCATAATTCCCATATTTTTTTCCATGACCAAAGTGATAAGAATGATGTTTTGAACCATTTGTACTAAATAACAGGATAGATTTCCTAAAGACTTCTTAGGGATTAATCCTGAGAGAGATGTGGATTTTACAATTGAGCTCATGCTAGGGGATGAACTACTTTCCATTCCACCATACAGAATGAAACCTATAGGGATTCATGATTATAAAACTCAACTATATGTTTTATAAGACAAGGGGTTCATCTAGTATAGAACATCACCATGGGGTTCTCTAGTATTATTCATAATGTGTGTTTATAGAACTCTACATTTTTTGTGTCTATTACTAGTAGGTGAACTGAATGACATTGATATACTGATATCCTCTTTCGCATATTGATGATCAATTTTACTCTTTGATGGGAGATTGTTTCTTCTAAAATATTAAATTTAGATCAAGGTATCATATGTTGAGAAATAATCCTTTTAATATATCATAAACTACATTTAGATGTAGGTATATCCTATATGAGTTTTTCATAGTTCCATTTTGGTAGAGTAATGCACAAGTAGTGCACATAGTCGTGACAAACAGAATCTTCCATATGATTCTAGAACTATACGTGGTGGTGTTTGTGGATTAAATCATGGTGTACTATAATAATCATAATAATTACTCCCATAATATTGACATCATTATGAGTACACTGATAGAGGATTGACTATATGAAAAGTTATATATGTTTATGTTTTGGATTGATCAGGTTCACTTCTAGGGATATATCATCTCTGAGGAAGGTGTGTCATTTTCCTCGATGATATTTCGTACATTTATTTATTGGGAACATCCCAGGAAGGTTTTTAAAATCTATATCCTAATGGGATAAGATGGATATTATAGGTGATTAATTCATGACTTTTGTCAATTATAATCTCCACTTTTAGGATTTTCCAAGAAAGGGATATTGTTTGACTATTTGAAATCATGTAATAATTATTTCCAAGAGTTAAAGAAGAATTTGTAATCAAAACAAATATTGATCCTACTCGAGAAAAGTGAGATGTATATGGTTTTTTACGCATATGGGATAATAATTAGAGAAGTTTTTTTGAAGGGAGACTGAGTTGTATCATATGGGTTTATCAATTAAGACTTCATAAACAGAAATACCCTATGCATGACCTCACGTTGGTGGTAGTAATTTATGTTTTAAATTATTTAAGGAATTACCTACTAGAAGAGAAGATTACTATATTTAGCAACCACAAGATCTATAATTATATCATATAGTAGTAGTATTTGAATCATTGATAGTGGAGGATGGTTGATTATAAGCTATAATTTTATTTTGAGCTAGCCTATATGCCTAGATATGAGAACTGTGTGGCTCAAACATTGAGTAGGAAAACACAGACTAGGTCTGTTCAGAAGTCTAGTGCTTAGTGGATGATGATGGCTTTATGGGATGTGATGCATGTTGTGGTTCAAGATTTTTAGTAGTAGATGAATCTTATATCAGTTTCAATGGATTCAACACTATTAATTTGGATCAAGGATAAAAAATATGAGTATTTATAATGTTTTACCATGAGATATATCTTTGATGGTGGGGAGTTACATTCCAATTGTAAAATAGATGAGGATATGATCAAATATGCCACGAATCATGTATTTGTTCCTATAATGATACCATAGGAACTGATATATGAATTTCATTCCTCAGATCAAGAGGTCATCAATGTGTGACCAAAATATAATGTGACATGTA
The DNA here is from genome assembly GCA_963277665.1 of Viscum album. NCBI lineage: Eukaryota > Viridiplantae > Streptophyta > Magnoliopsida > Santalales > Viscaceae > Viscum > Viscum album. The sequence goes on from OY728160.1 coordinate 574,912,106, forward strand.
CTGACAGTTTTGTTTCCCAAGCATTAAAATGAATAAAGTCAGCTTCATGACAATATTCTACACCTGTCAACTAGTGAAGGACATGAATCGATGAATGTGTGGTTTAATCTAGATTTTATCCATTATATAATGCATGTGGAATGAATTTACCATTGAAATTATAGATATTATACTAAGGATACCTTGAAAGAATGATTCTATTTGGTTTGTTTTTTACAGATTGAAAAAAGTAGAGCATTTTGTGTCACTACAGGAGAAATTCTCCTTAGAGTAGTTGGAAGAGTTTTAAATTCAATATATAGTCTGTCTACATGGGGTTCCATTGAATAGTGTTTTAGATAGTGACTCATGTTATACTTTATTCTTCAAAAAAGGCCTATAGAAGGCACTTGGTATATTTGTTTTGCTGCGTATGTAATTCCACTAACATATAGATGTATATCCACTATGTTCTATGTAGGTTTTTGATGATATATAATGAGAATGTGTTCTATAATTTTTTGGGTTTTGGGAGAAATACATATCACCTAGTGAGTTTTTCTATATTAATAATAATCTAGTGTAAGAACCTGCTTTTATTAAATCTGTATATACGTTTTTTTGTTAATATTTTTAAATACAAACTAATATGGATACCAAATTTTATCATGGTTGTTTCGGGGGTTTTCAACGGCTCGTTCGGAGCCTAGAACCTAGCCATTAGGTTGAAAATGTCCTAGATAAATGTTATTGTAAACGATTTGGGGTTGGTCGCATGGTATAAAATACCATTTGAAGCCTAATATGAGATTTTTATGTTTCCATAATGTTAGGAAAAACCATGAGATTTTGGATTCATAGACTTGTATCAATTTCAACAATTTTGATAATGGGTATTATCATGGTTTCCTAACTATTAGTAAAATTGTATTTAGAAGGGTTCTTTTATAGTTTGTAAAACTATGAACCTAAACTATACAGCCCTTTTTATTGGGAAATTTAATAGTTTAAACTTAATTTAAATCTATTTTTTTCCTAAACTCTCATTTCTATCCTACACAAAAAAGCGTAGCATTTTTAGATATTTCATGAGTGACTATTCTTGGATTTGATTTATTCTTTCTATTAGAATATCCACATTGGTGAGTTTTCATTCCTTCTTAAATTTTATTTATTCTTATAGATATCAGATGAAATTTTTAGGATCAAGCTATGATGACCCAATTTATATTCTTCATATTCACATCATTTTTCTCCCACTCAGAGTCCATTTTTGGAGTTGAAACTAGATGGGAACTCTTCTACAAGTATATGGTATGTGATATAAATTTTTCTCATTAGTGTTGGGAATTTGTAATAAAATTCTATTATTTACCAATTTCTAGATACTCTGGTGCAACCTCAAAATTCATATGATAAATTAATTTAATGTAATTGATTATATTAGGGATTCACATGGGTTTCTATTTTTATTTGACGGTGTTTTTTTCCATACCAAAGGCCACCCATGGTGGGTTTCCTTGTGAAATCACTATGATTATTCCTTTTTGAAAAACCCATGGGTGACTTGATTCATTCTTAATTAAATGAATCTAATTAATTAATTAACTAGAATTGATTCTATTAACAATGATTCTTACTGACTCATCACCTTATGTTAACTTTTTGTTCTATTAATGAATTAGTCATATTTCATAAATAGAATTAGATGAATAGGTGGGTGTACTTGTTGTGTTCCCTTAAATGTTTATTGTGGATAATGAGTGGGTATACTCAAGGAATGAAATGGTAATGGTTTTTTTATGAATACAATGATATGTATTTGAATTGGTAGTAGAGCTCGGGGTTGGTATACTAGTGTTCTTGATTTCATAGAGATGACTTAGATATTACTCATTGGATTATTATGTGGTAGTGGATTTCTTGGACAGAGTATACTCTTTGGGTCTTGATTCCATGGGATTCCTTGTGCCTTACTACCCCATGGATCTGGTTTGTCTTGGGCTTATAATATATTTGTTCAATAAACATGCTCCAAAAACCTCATCTCAAGCATAAACAAGATTCCATTGAGATTCACCTGGGAGTCAATGAGGATACCCTAGTCTTCAAGACCATATATTTATCCCTTTGTGTTCTGACACATTGAATACCTAGAATGACTTTGTGAAATTTGATATGATATATTGAACGTCTCAACCATTGACGTTATGGCACATTGGGTGGTACAGTGAATCCATGGTTGGCATGACATGTCATGATAAACTGAAATGCCAAAATATTTGTTTATTCCTTGATTTTAGATTTCATCTAAGAGGATCTTGACCATATTTTAAAGGGGGACTAGAGACTATGCTTCCATGTTACTAGTTTTTAAGTCAAATTCCATGGCCATGTTTATCTTTTTCGCATCTTACCTATTTACCTTCAAAATTATTAACAAATTATATTGAACAAACTATAATTGTATTGATCGTTGTGAGGTTACCTTCTAGGATTTTTTCTCACACCTTGTTCAAGCCATCATTGGGTAACCAAAAAGACTATTTTGATGAATAAATGGATCAGGGAAATATCACATGTTTAGGTGGTCTATTTTTTTTCCAAAATTAGGATGAGTGGAGAATTGGAACAAGCTTAGGCTCATGATGCTATTTAGATAGAGAACATTTGGTTGTTTTTGGCATTTTGGATACTTGTGTTTTAATGTACTAATTTTCATAGGTTTTGGATTCAGTCTTAGATACATAAGATGGATCATCATTTTTTATAATAAATTAATTCAGGAATTATTATATATTCATGTCTTTTTTTGTATATATCGTCTTCTTGATTACTGATTCTAGAACTTGAATTCTATTGTAATTACAGTATGCTATACTCTAATGAAGGGGGAATAGTCTCCCCCTTGACACACTTAAGACTTCACTTCTAGTTAGTAGGCTCTGGTATTTGGGGAGATAATCTTGGGGTATTGTGACATACTGGGCATAGGTAACTATGGAGTAGAATTCAGGTCTACGACACTAAAAATTGTTATCAAAGAATTATTTTTTGGATTTCATAATATTTGGGTATAATAAATTGGGATAGAAAGTAACATGGGTTTGGTAATGATCAATGAAAAGGAGTAGCTACCTCATATATAGGAAAAATCCAAATTCCCTTTAATTAAATTGTTTTTATGTATTTTTACTATTATAGTGGATTTGATTAAACTTTTGGGTGATGAATTTGATTTATTCTATTCTTATTTATTTCAATATTTGTTTTTTATCTTAATTATATGAGGGTATTCCGTCTCATGCCTCATATTAGAAATTTTTTAGGAATTATATGCAATTCATTTTCCATTCTATTTATATGCATTACATATTGTATGATGTTGTGATAGTTTCGTGATAGATATTCCTACAATTGTTAATGGAATACTGATATCTGTTATGATATGGATTAGTTGGGCACCATATTTTGGGTCATGAGGTGTTATGGGACATCATGGATTGGAATTTGTGGAACCATTGTTTCAACCATTCTAATTGAATTGTGATGCAATTTTCGATATTTATGGAATAAAATGAAAATGTATATAATTATGGAGTCTATTTTTGATATAAAATGAAAAGAATATGAATTGATAATGAAACATGGTACATTGAACAGAGACTTTTCTTAGACCTAGATTATGAGTTAGCAAGATTCAGTGTCTCAAGTTATATTTTTTTTGATTATTTTCATTTACAATCCTGGATTTAGGAGAAGGTTATGGGTTTGACCATGTTTTAGGAGAATTTTGACCTGTCGAACATTTTTTGAACTTTAAACATTGATGTCATTGTTTTCTAATTCATTTTCTTTACATTGTATATAAATTATAACTTGATAACCTCCTAAAATACACAATGAGGTAGGTGAAGACCACATTATAGAGGTAGTGGGCCATGGGACATTCATTGATACACATTTAGTGTCATTTATGGAACCAAATTTTTTTCCCGAAATAGGTTTCTAGACACAGTTTGACATGAGCTTTTAACATTTCATTAAAATTTTCAGGGTGCACTACAACCTTCCATGATTATGGATGAGATAATGCATGTTTTTTAGCAGCATCATCCAACTATGTTTTTTGAGAGTGGAGGTCCATAGGTTATAGATGTGTCTCTAAAAACTAGACTAGAAATATTCCATCACGAGGAGACACCTCCTGATATGAGATTGAACATCATGACATATATTCTACATGGGGATGAAAATCAATAGTGGGATGATAAAAACTAATCTTGTAAGATGAAATACATGTTCTGGGATGATTTATAGACTTGGATCTATAAGAAATTTTACCCTAACACATTTCTAGGTGAATAGAATAATGAATTCATGCATCTGGAGCAAAGTGTGATGATGGTTATGGTGTACTCTACATGATTCACAAATTTCTAGTGTTTTTCAATGACGCACATTAATGGTGAGATATCGAGGATGAGATTACATAAGTATGGTCTCCAACCTTCCATCATATCAGAATTCAAAATGTTTAGATTGAACTCTATCACTAAAAATGTTAATCAGACATTGATTACAGAGTGGATCCTAAGAGAAGATGGGCGCGCATAGTAGGGAATTATAGTTTCTCAACTAAGTACCTCATCTTTTAGTGGTATGATGTAAAATTTTGAGGATTCTATGAGATTACTTCACGTAAGGATATGAGTTCATGTAGCATGGTTTTTTGTCTTCAGTTTGGAATATTGGTCACCATAAATAATTAGAGTGACTTCAACCCAGCTTATTTCTACGATTGATGAAGGATGGGCCACCAAATACATTACTTAAAGAACTCACCCCCCCTAGCTGTGAGTGGTAGGGTGTCAGATTTGAAATGGGGTTCAAGATATGGGTTTCCATCTGTATGTCAAGAACATTTTTGGGTCAGTGATAGTAGATTACTTAGGGAAAATTGTGGTCATGGCTATGGTATTGGGGAATCAATTTTTCAAAGACATCAGAGTTGTTATTCTATTGGTTGTGTGGTTGTCTCAAAGGTCCATCATTATGACTAGATCATTTCTATACATCCTCCTCTTAAGGATTAGAGTATTGAATCATCTATGGTGATAGGTTACATCATATTAAACTATAACATTTCATCTACCCATTTTGAAATAGGTACATCACATGGTTTTATGTCACTACTAATGGTAGAAATCATTGGGCTTTTGATATACCATTATTAGGGAGTTATGATGCTCGATAGCCAGTTGTGGATCCGAACAGATGGTGTACACCATTATAGGTTGTTCCCCCTTATGGTTTGTCAGAATATCTTCATCTAGGATCTTTGAGTCCTTGATATGACTGGGTTCGAGGTCATACAAAAAATGTAATTGATGGTAGCTTATCTAAATTTTGTTGATAGAAATCATTGGAGGTTGAAATTCACATCAGACAAGGGTGTAGTTTATACTCACATGGGTGAATGGAATGTCCTAGAATGATGAGATGGTCCAGAGCACTTTGGTATGTGGGGGATGATATCGCAAATCACTAGTTTTTATTTGGATGATCCTGAAGCAAATCAATTATAAATTCTTCAAGTGATTGATCATTTTTTATTTGTTTTCCTCAATGAATTTTATATTTTATCTTCTTGATATAGGTTGATTTCTCCATTGATCTAGTGCCATGATTTGCAACGATATCCATTAGTCTTTATAGTATTTATAAGTTTGAGTTTAAATAACATCCACGGTAGCTATAGTGTTTATAGGAAATGGGTTTCATTTGACCTAGTACTTACCTATGGGGTTTTCCTATTCTTTTTGTAAAATGAAAGATGCAACTCTTAGGCAATGAATGGATTACAAGAAATTGAACTGGATGAACGTTGAAAACATGTATCATATACCCCAGATAAATGAAATGTTTAATAATATTTTAGGAGCTTGAGTGTTCTTGAAAAATGATTTGAGGTCCAGATATCACCAGGTACATTTTTGACCTACACACATACCTCATAGAGCCTTTTGTTGCAGGTGTGGTATATACTAATAACTTGTTAGGTTGTTTTTTCTCAAAAAAACTATGTCACATTATATGGACCTAATGAAATTTTTTTCCATCATTATCTAGTTCTATTTATGGTGGTTTTCATGGATATATTTATGTGTATTCTCATAGTCAACATGACGATGCCAAATATCATGGGATCAATTTGGATAAATTGAGATAGAATCTGTTATATTATATGCGCACAAATTTCCACATTTGGATGAATCAAATTAACTTACTCAATCACATAATCATAGTTAAATGATTTTCTATAGATCCGGAGAAGTTGGGAGCTTTAGTTTCTATGGACTAGGATAAGATTGATTATGACATATAGAGTTTCAGGAGGCTATCTTGATTTTACATGTGTTTCATATAGTAAATTTTACTCTTATTAAAACCTATGAATGTATTGACTAAGATTATTGTGTAGTTTTTATGGTCAAAATCCTTTGATACATCATTTTGACAGATGTAAAGGAGATTTACTTCCCTACCAGTCCTAATACTGTCAAATTAGGCTATGAAATACATGGTGTATTGTGACACATCAAGTATCGATATATGAGTAGTGATGATGTAGGGGAATATAGTCATGGTGTATGGGTATCAATAGAAGAGTCTATGTGAGAGGAATTAAATGGATCATGATCTTAGGTTAGTCATGGGTGTACATCAATTGCATTGTTTGAGACATTATGTTTTAAGAGAGTATTTTGTGGTGTACACAAACCATAAATGCATCAGGTACAGATTTACAATAAATTATTTGAACCTATGGAATCCAAGGTTTGTGAAATACCTCCTTTCATTCTACTTAGATCTTGACAACACACATGGGAAATTAAATTCAGTGGTTAATGAAGTAAGAATAAAGGCTCATATATAAGTAGTTCACAGGGAGCGTTACATGTCGCAGAATATGGTGTTTTTTATGGGATAAAAATAGATGTTCATAAAAATCAATGGAAGAATTTTTCTCATCCTATGTGGTAAAGTCTATCATATTGGATAGAGTTACGATGAGGTAGCTATCTTACTCATATGATTTAGTTATTTGGGAGAGTTTTGAAGGTGAAGTCCCCCTCCTGGTTAAACTATAGGAGAGGATGAGATCTTGAATATCCATGGTTGTGTTTGTGTTTCAGTGAATATATGAAATGATATGATATGGGAGTTTCATGACTCAACATGGGAAGTGAACCCTAACAAAAACAATATGTATGATGACTTACACTACAAATACTGGTGGCTGAATATCAAATGTGAGGTATCTAGTATTTCTGTGAGGTTATCCACCTATCAGCAGGTAAAGGAAGAACATCAACAACCATATGGAAATTTGTAATAGTAACCTATTACTTAGAAAAAATGTGATGTTTTCATGATTAATTTTTTGACCGATTTACTATGTTATACTTAAGGTAGAAATTTTGTGTGGGTTGTTGTTGATAGGATCATGAAGGTTTCTCATTTCCTACCAATCAAGTAGACCTTTAGTGTTGAAAATATCGGGAGGTTGTATATCTCTTATATAGTATGACTCCATAGGGTCCCATGCAATCATTTCAGATAGGAATCCTAGTTTATGTATTTTTTCTAGAACATTTAATTGAGGGCACTGGGTACACATGTTCTTTTTAGTAAAACATACAACCCTCGTCCTGATATCTTGTCAGTGTATACAATAATGGAGCTTGATTACATTCATAGAGCATGTGTCCTGGATTTTGAGGATTTTGGGATAGGAAAATACCTCTATTTGAGTTTAACTAGAACAAATGATGTCATGATACAATAAATATCTAACCTTATGAAGCTGTTTATGTTATGACATGCTTATCATCCATGTTCTTGTTAGGGTCAGGCGAAGATCCTTAATTGGTAATTTTTTTGGTGTCAGATACATTTGAGCAGGACCATTGATTCTGATGTTCATGGTTACCTCAAAATATCACAATAATTCTTACATCTAACTTTGTAGATGATATCTAGAGTTTGAGGTAGGAAATAAGGTATTTTAGATGTTTCATTGAGGCTGGGACGCATAGTGATTAGGTAACATGGTAATTATTCATTCTGATATGTCTGTTCATTCAAGATTTTATAGAGTGTCAGGTCAGTAGATTATCCATTTCATTTACCTCATAGGTACCAATCGATGCATGAATTCTTTAATTTATCTCATTTTTACCTTTATCATTCAAACCCCTCTCATGATTTTCCGTCTAAGGAGGTAGAATTATAGTTTGATGAGTCCTTTGATGTTTATCTAATTTGTATCGTTTAGAAGAGCATGAAGGTCATTTTAGGCTAGTTAGTTACTCCAGTATGGGTGTTGGACTAGTAGAAACATTCATAGGAAGATAAATCATATTATGATTATGACATATGTTATGAGTGTTGGAATTTGTTCTCAGACGAGTCTTGACCACCCAGGATAAGGGAATTTGTGATGAATTTCTCTAATATGGGAAGATTGTAAGAGGCATGGTCTTCAAATGAAATAACAATACATTCTATTTTTGTTTAAATTTTTAAATATGTCCTAATGTGGATACCCAATATGATATTTGATGTTTCGAGTGTCTTTGGGTATTTTTCAGAGCCATGAACCCCAATATTAGCTTTAAAATGGCATGGTGCATGGTAAGTATAAAATGTATTAGCTAGGACCCATGGTTTAACAAAATGTTTGATGCTTGGGAAGAGAGCATGGGGGTGGAATAGTTAGGAATACCTTTATGATTTTGGATTCATGTCCATGGGACACATTCTTAAATTTTGACAGCAGATATTATCATATTTTCATATTGGTTCATCAAACCATATGAAGTAACCATGCAGTTGCACAATTACTATGGCAGACCATGTATGGTTTGTGCACAATTTTTTAAATAGTTTTCCAAAATCAAGTAACGATTTTTTATTTCAAAAATTTTATAATTTTAAAATTAAATTAAATTAAATTTAAACCAAAACACTCATTATCATCTTACACAAAATAGAGGCTCATTTTGAGAGCTTCCTTGAGATACAATCATTAGATTTGAGGCAATCACCCCATTTAATGTATAATTTAGGTGTCACTCATCTCATTTGATTGCCATCAATGACTAATCTGTTCCTTTTTATCCATTATTTATTCTTATTTATACTAACCGCTCTATTTAGGTGCATGTTATTATGCCATAATTGCAGGATCTTCATTTTGTCCTTTATTTTTCTCCCGATTTGAATCGAATCTGAAGTTGATACTATATGATCTCTATACTACTATGCTATGGAAGGAGGTCTATATGTGTCATATATGTTTTGGTTCTTTAAAGGGATAAATTCCATTTTTGCATTACTATACATTATATTACGGTCCCTAAAATTGAAATGATTAATTGAATTAATGGAATTTAACATGATAGTGATTCACTTGCATTCTATTATGGTGTGTTGGTGGATGTTTCCCTAAACAAAGGCAACCCAGATTGGTGTTCCATATGAAATAACTAGGCTTATGTAGTTTTAAACCACCTATGGGATGATTTAATTCATTCCATGTTAGAGAAATCTATTTAATCAATTAACTATAACCGATTTACTTGACTAGGAGATGTACTCCATCATTTACTTTTGTTAATTCGTTATTTCACACATGAATTAATTAAATGTACTACATGAAATTGGTTGAATTGGTGTGTATACTCATTTTGATTCCTTAAATTTTAATTGTGGATAATTAATTTGTATACTCAGGGAATGAAATTGTAATGGTTCTGGATGATGAATGGAATTAGAAAATTTTGAAATTATAGTGGACACCTGAGTTTTTATACTGAGGGACATGATTCCATTTAAATAACATGTATTGTAATCATTGGTTATTTATTTAGTTGGGGAAACCTTAAATAGAGTATATTCCCTAGGTCTTGATAATTTGGGATAACTTTTTCATTGGTTCTCTTTGGACCCAGTTTTTCTAGGGCTCGCAATTGACATGGTCAGTAGTCATGTTCATTGGACTCCATCCAATGCCTAACCGAGTTTCTTTGGAGATTATCCTAGGATGTGATGTCGATTCCTTGGTCATATACACCATGGATCTATCCTTTTGTGGTCTAGCACATTGATTATATGGCATGATATTTAGAAATATGGTATGGTTGATTGAACAGATCAATCATGGATTTTCAAACCATTTGGTTTGTATGAAACAATTCTTTTTAACATGATATATGTGGATATTTGTAAATAAAATAATATTTTTTATCCATTTTTTAAAATTCAATGTTATATGAGCTTTACAATCCTTTATATGGGCCCTTGATAGGTTGTTTATTTGTTAATTGTTTAGTAGTAACATGCTATTGGAATATTAACAATTGTTCACTACTTAGTTATTTACCTGAACAATACATACAATGTTATATTTCACATCATATAGTTTTTTAGAAAATGTGGTGGTTACCAAATGGGATTGTATCTCACACCATGTTTAGGATATCACTATGTACTCAAATAGACTATTTGGATACATGTAGGGACCTTAGAAGGTGACCCCAATTTCATTATTGATTTTGTGACACACATAGGAGCCGAGGAGGATGGGATAAAGCTGAGGCTCATGATTCAATTCAGATAAATAACATTTTAGTTTTTTTAGTTTATTGGATAGTTGAGTTGTATTATACAGATTTGGACATATTTTGAATACATTCATAGACACATCATGTTGATCAACATTTTTTTATATGAAATGAATTCTTGCATTATTATATATTCTTTTCTTTTTTATGTATCTATTTTATATATGTTTAATTCTTCCTATATATGAATGATACTATATTTCTATAGCACTACACCCAAGTGATGACTAAATTGTCTCCCCACAAACACATCTAGGCCATCGCTACTTGTCTGAAGCCTTCGTATTTAGGGGATACTCGCATGAGGCATTGTGAACCACTGGGCTCATGTCTCCTTGTAGTGGAATTTTTGTTTGAGACATTACAGATGAAAACTGTACAGATGGAACCATAAAAGAAACATTATATTTGGAAAAGGAGATCACCTCTGTATTGGATGAATCCAGGTGATTCTAAATTATTGGGATCGGGTGTCACACAAGAGATGTTGTTGTAGGTTTAGTATATTTGAAATTGCGCTGTTCTGGATCATAGTTGATATAATTAATATGTCGACCGATGTCCAGGACCCCTATTGTAAATAGAGGGTGACTGTGTATTCTTATAAGTGTCTCTTAGATTGGGTCACTACTGGATATGGGGATAATACAATATCTCGCCCAGTTTTGTTGGACCATTGGAGGTATTAGACAAAATCGAGCTTGTGGAATAATTTTTTTACCTTCCATAGAGGTGGATTTCTATTCATAATGTTTTTGATGTGTCACAATAGCAAAGGTTTTACCCTGGCCCTTTTGGTGTGATTGATGTGGATGATTTTGATCTCAAGATAAATGTATCCTTTAAGGAGAACCATCTACGTGTGTTTGATCAGAGTGAAAATGTGTTGTAGGGAAAGACCTTATTGATAGTCCACGTATTGTGGAATCATGCTAAAGTGCACGAAAAAACATGGGAGAGATAATAGGATATGTGTTCCTAGAGGACTGATCATTTTGACATGGAATCATAGAGATTCTTGGGTGTAGAGCTCAAGGGTGATCTTCTATAAGTTGGGAGATTGTAAAACCCAATACATTTTTAGAAATATCTGAGTATCGTTTAAAGATACTTTTTTCCTTTCATTTATATTTTACCTCAGGCTCCGTTTGGGTGAAAATTTTGTAACCGTGGAAGAAAGGGGGAAGTTCATGGTTCACACATATTTTTTCCTAACTATGTGACGTAGGCCAGAAAACCTCATGAACCAAAATAGAGGGGATTCACATAGATGGGGAACATTTTATTGAATTTTGTGACATGTTAGAGAATTTGGGAACCCCCTTCCGCAAGAGGTTCATTTTTATGTAGAAAATTTTGGAAACTTATGGGTATATGCCATGAAAATCAGGAGTTAGTTTTTAATTTAACAGAAATGTTGACATAAAATTTTCCGAGATGCCATTTTAACCCCTAATGGACCCTAGATCAAATGTATACATTATTTTATGATTTTTTATCCTATCAGATAGATTAAAATCCTTTATTAACCTCATTAATTTTTATTTGATGCTCAGATGGATGATATTCAACCCTCTCAGTAATAGGATCTCATTCCATATTGTTTCCTCTATCATCCCATTAATTTTCCACCCCTTGAAGGATTTTTCTTCCCCATTTTTGGATCAATAAAGTTCAGAGATTGTGCATCTAGATCTTAAATTTTTTAATATTAATCATTCAATATTGATATAGGGTTTAATATCAATATCTAATTCATATTCGTTATTCTTTTCAAAATATAGGATTTCCATTAGGTGATCGCTCATCAACAAATTGAGGTAGGTGGTCTATTTTCCAAATCTAACAGATATGATTTTAATTACTTATATATAGTTGTGCAATTTCTATTAAATTTTTAAAAATTGAGATTCATTTGATTAATTAAGTATTTTGGTGAATTAATCAATTGAGGGAAACGTGATATTGTGAATATTGGTATTGTATATTAGTATAATTACTAGTTGAATTAATTATAGTGTTTTTGTGATCGATGAAATAGCTTAATAAATTGTTTAATTATCAAATTAGAATAGTTGGACTTTAAAAATATTCTATATGATTGATTAATTGTTGAATTAATTAATAATATTGTGGTGATTAATCAGTTATTAAATTAATTAATTCAGTTAATGTGATTAATTAAATTGTGAATTAATTAATGATATAGATGTGATTAATTAAACATGGAATTAATTAATGAGTTTATTTGAATATGTAAGTGTTTAATTTTATTAATTAATTTATCAATTAATTAATGTGGTGTTGTGGCATATGTTAACTAGAATTATGATTTCTAATAGTGGAATTTAGTTGTGTGGTATAAAATATGAATTGTAACAATGGAATTCCGTTATGCAATGATCAATGGTACCAATGTAATTTATTCTTGTATTATAAAATATGAATCTGAACAATGGAATGAAATTATCAAATGATAAAAGGTAATAATGGATTTCAGTAATGTATTATAAAATTTGAATGAAAATAATTGAATTTTGGTATATGATATTGTTTGGATTATTCATGAACATAAGGGTGTTATGTGGTTATATAATGAGTAATTTAATAAGTGTAAATTTTGTAACATATTTATTTTATTTATTAATTATACAACATTATAAAATTTTGACTGGATATTCAGTTAGATATTTTTGGTGGTGGTGTGCTGAGTTGTAATCACACCCTACCCAGGCTGCCTGATCTGTACTTGAATAAACTTCATGTTTTTAGGATAAGGTAAAATTCTCAATGTTAGATGGTTGTGTTTGGATGGAGAATTGATAAGGGAACCCTATGTGGTTTGAGAAACTATTGGGATTTTGTAGTGCCAATAATTTTGGGTATGCATGTTTTCACTTGAAACATGCTTTCACATGGATATTTAGTGTTCATTATTGATATTGTATAACCTTATTTGGCCATCATGTGATTTTTGTTCTATTATATTTATGGTTATATGTCATTATATTATTAATTATTATTCATCACCAGTTAATTAATTTGATAAAATATTTTATATCCTCCCAATAATCTATATTATAACCCCTCTTCTAGTCAGCATCCTCTATAATACAGGGAGTCATTCAAGAGGTCATGTGACTGGTTGGCTTAGGTAACTATATTTTGGTACCCTATCCAGGATGTTAAAATATATAAATTAGCTTCCCTCTAGTTTGGTGTAATTTATTTATTTACATATTCAATTCAATGTATCCTTGTTTATTAAAACACACATTATTTTTTATCTACACTACGTATTCATTCCTTAGATGGAAACACATTGTTATGTAATTGGTGTGGAATATTTTATCAGTTGTTGTTATCTTTCACTACAGTTCATTATTATTTCATATACTATATTTTCACTTTTTTATAAACCAATTTTTTTACTCTATTCTTAGAGTTATAGTATCTCCAAAATACCTCCACTAGACGCACACTGGTAGTTTTTTGGTTCTAGTATATAGGGAAGCACACATGAGGCTAGGTGGCCCATCAGATCGGGGAATTGTGTTAGTGCCTCCTAGGTCAGGATATTAAAACTATTATTAGATATTAATTTTCAATTACATTATTATTTTATGATGGTAGATATAATGTATGTAATTTTTTGATACTTTTTAAATAGATCATGTATGGGTCTAGCCATCCCACACAAGAGGGAAAGACTATGTTTCTATAGATGTGATTGTTGTTTATATCTCTTGTAAATAAAATTAAATATTATTTCATTGTGAGTTATTTTTTTACTATCACTGGTTATATATTTATGATGTTTAAATCATTTCCTCATATGGTATGAGGTGATATGGTTTAATGAATCTATTCAAAAACATGGAAATCATATGTCATTGGTATGATTATCTATATAACATACATCTATGATTTATACTTACATGCCCAAATTTCACTCATTGTGAGACCATGTCTTCATATAGTTATTATATATGATAGGTAATTCATGGTTTTACATCAACCAAAATTCTATTTTCCCGTATATTTTGATAGTGTCACATTAACAAACCAAATATGACTTGTTTGAGCCATAGACCATTCATTTCATGTGGTAAAACATTAGTGGATGTGATTTAATGGGTTACTATAGAAATTTATAAAGTGTATAAGAAATTATAAATTTTGAAGTCTGAACCAAATAATTGAAACATACTTTATTTACCTGACATATTTTTAGGCCAGAGTGAACACCTTATATTAATTACATGAATTAAAATTAAAAATTATTAAGGAAATTAATTTTCTACATGGGAAGGTCATTGATGAAACTATGAAATCATATAAATAAAATAAATATTTCATTTTTACTCATGGAATAGAATTTAATATTAAAATACGATAATTTTGTTTAGTAAAATATAATTATTTCTTATGGATGTAAGTAAAATAGCTTTACAATTGAAACATAGAAAGTATGATACCTTCGGATAATGTGAATAGTCATATGTATAACAAAATCCTTATATACATGATTTGGACCTTATATGTGTCTTTTATATTTATATACAAATGAGATAATCCTACTGATGGGGTGTTTAAAAAATAAAATTAGTATTATATATAGAAATTAAAGTGTATGTAAATTTTATTTTATTGAACATTTACTCAATAAATTAGAAAATAGATGTTCATAAAATTGGAACTAGTTACATATGCAGAGATCCTCATATGATAAATTTAGCTTATTATTCCTTAGTACATAACCCTATAGGGGTATTCTTTTCATAGATGTAGATGGGTTATTATTGAATCAGTAGCCACTAATATGGTTATTTTTATAAATTTATAATGTCATATTACTAAACATGTTTTCTTTAATTATTAAAATAGATTCAATCTATTATAAATCATTAATAATATGAGATTCATGTTAATTGAAATTATAATTAATATATTAAGGTTGTTTTCATCTATAGCTTTGAACTGTAAATTTTTTTCACAGATCCCAACTGAGAGAATTTATAGCTAAAAAATTATTGTTAAAATGAAATAATAAGATATATTTCCAAATGTCACATGATGTAATGTAAATAACATGCCTAGTATAAGTTATTGTTTAAAATATAACATGATATCCATTATGTGATAAAATAGATAATTTTTTTAATAAATGAGAATTAACTAAATTCCTTAAAATGAATCATTTTAGAGGTGTTTATAGCATGGACCCTCATGTAGGGGTCAATATTAAATGTTTTCAAGACAGTTTCCATAAACATGAATTTTCATGTTTTCATGGACGGTTGATGACTTATTCATAGGTTTCATTAATGTTAAGGGCTACGTTAAGTCCTTTTTTTGTTATGAGAAATACCTTATTTAGGAATGAATCCTTTTGTAGGTACGAAGTTATCTAGGTTTAGATAAAACCCTATGAAATTAAAGAACTGAAAATTTATTATGAATAATTTTATATGTGAGGTGTTTTTATGGTGTCATTTATACCTAGTGGGACTTTTAGTGATGATAAAACATCCTTCCTGGTAGAAAGGTGTTTATTTGATAAGTTATTCCTTGTTAATGGAATTTGAATTGGCTATTCATTAATTCAGTAGGTTAGACATTGTGAATGAATTATTAGTCACCTTGATCATCAAGTGCCCTTGATATGTGTATTTCATGCATAAAATTTAGAATGTTTTAATTTATTTATTTATTTATTTAAACGAACAATATTTCAAATTTTGGAATTAAATTAGTTGTTTAATTATTTATCCCAAAAAAAGAGGGATATGTGAATACTTTGAAAAACATTGTTACACATTGTGTACGAAAAGTAAATGTTGTGACTTCATTGGAGAAACAACCCTCCACCAGAAGATGTTGTGATGAAATTTTTATTCTTCTGAAATTCATGTACACATTTTATACCTTCATTAAATGATGTGATAGCAGTCAAACATCAATTTTATGAACAAGATTTCTGTATGATTATCACAAAGATAGAGGCGTTCTGGATCGGTAGTACATGAGGTGTATGCCATGTACAGGTCATGTAAGTGGTCAAATTTACAAAATGACAGCTGAGATCTGTGCACGCATCATAAAGATGGAAAAAAGAAGATTGTCAGTACATGACATGACCACCAGGTACACATCATGACTGAAGTCAGGCAAAACCTTTCCATCACCTATAAATAGATCCCATGGCTTCCCCTTTGGAGCATTTGGATTCAGCTAGAGTTCTATGCTTTGAGATAATCTACTGTGCCCTTTTCAAGTCATTCATTATTCTTTTATGAATTTCTTATATTCTCCCCTATCCTCTAATTCAATCATCACTAGGATAATGGGGTAAACTCATCTTGTGCCATGGTGATGTAACAGAAGGGTGATGGTGAATTGGATTTAATTAGTTTAATTATTCCTGTATTTGGTTTGAGTAATTTCATAATTTAACTTCCAATCTCTTTTTTTATTTAACATGGCCATCGATATTCAAATTTAAAAGGAACATTTATATTTCTCAACTGATTAACCTAAAGATAGCATGACCAATTTCTACTTTAGGGAAAATTAGTTTTCAATATGTTATCGAGAAAAACATGATCCAACAAAATCCTAAATTATCAGAAAATGTGAAATATGAAAGTAAAACATCTAAGATGTGATACCATGATCATTGGATCTTTCTCATATCGACTCATACACCTACCATGAATCAACATATTTTCTTAAATCCAATTTCATTTAAACCCTGAAATTATATTACCCCAATATGTATTTTAAATCTTTCTTTCATGAATAATTAATCAATCTATTTCGTTTTCACATCTCTTTATCAGATCAAACGACTACAAATTTTTCTCACATATTTCATCAATTTAATTAAATTAATATTTCAAAATTCTCAAAAAACTAAATCACCATCTTTGTGGGTTTGACCTTGAAATTACCAATACTTTGTATTAATTTATAGAGTATCATTGTTTTGGTTTTACACATTTTGTTTTTGTGTAGTACCATAGGTAACTAACAATTTTCTACGGAGCTATCTGCACTTTTCACCCTTTAGATAGATGAATTTTATTTTTTTCCACCCTGTTTATAGAATTTATAGAAATTATTTCATTGGAATACATTTTTCTATTTGGATGAAAATTTAAAATCTATTGAAGCATATTTTTCATTGTTTTTTATCATGGTATCACACATTGTTACCTGTGGATGAAACTTAATGGATAGGTAATGAATTAAAACATATGAATGTTGAGTGAATATATTACATAGTACCTTGAACCGTATGATGTTATGGCTTCTTAGGATTATTGTTGAAAACATGAATGCTATGTTCAGAGGTAATATCTAGAGTATAGTGACTTTGAAATGAGAGACCATTATGAGAATTGTTTCTTTTAATTTATAACTGGACGATGAGTTTTCCTAGTGATTTGGGGTGAAATTAAAAAATATATTGGTTTTTATAAAACTACTAAACCTGAAAAATTTTGCATTCTATTTATATAATAATGATATTTAAGACATGAATCATGATGAATATTTTGTGTGAGTCTATGAACGAACATGTTCTATAGTGATAATAACAATATTGTTTCATCTCTTTTCATGTTTGAAATTGTAATATATATATGTTTCAAATTAACATGAACCATGTTCAGTATATATAGAGCATGTTATATGGTATATGATCCCATTTTTATAGAAATAATGAGCAAGACACTCCTGTGGTGTGGAGATTCACATCATTTGTGGGGATAATATCTTTCCTTGTAGAGGGGACACAATAATCATAGACAATTAGAAACAGGAAAGTGGTTCCAAGAATCTAATGAACTGGAACATTTGGTATTTCATGTCTCATACATGATTATATTTTTTGAAACTCAATTATGAGTTTGTAATGAGTATGTCTGATATGATATGATCTGGGGTGAATATGATATATTTGAGTTTAAAGGGTCAGATATGCATCAGTTTCAATAAGGAAACATGAAGATGAGGTAATATGTTGTGTACCCAAAAAATGTTGTAAACTGATAGTCATGGTTGGAATCCAGTAAGTTTTTTGAATGATCAAACACAACATGGAATATAAGGTGATGTGATCAATAATATAATTATAATATTAGTTTGTAAGCATGAAATCACTAAAATAGGATAGTCTAGAATGGATCAGCTGTATATTCAGTTATCAAAATATCAAATGTGAGTTGATACCAGGTTATATGAATCATCCTAAATTTTTTTGTTATTGTTTTGGGGATAAAGCTTTGAAAACAATGCCAAAAGTGTCTAATGAGGGTTTTATTGTGTTGTGAGGTAGTTGAACTTTAGTTGGAACTGGTATCACATTGTCAAGAGATGTGGTAATTGGGATTGATATAATAAAAGTAAAATTTGTTTTCTTAGGTCATGGATCAATAGATCTATACACTCCTATAATTATATTTTATACTTATTACCATGTCTACCATCCATTGGATTGGTAATCGTTAATGTAAAGCATCATGGTGTACTCCATGACTATTAGTGAACATGCTGAATACATTGATAATGTTTGGAATACACTATGTGAGAGTCAACTATACGATGAGTTAAATAATAATAAATTTCATTTTGGTTAAATGGATGGGCCTACATAGGAATGTTTCTTGAAGAGAAATGTAAATAAATCCTTATGGAGTGGATTTATTCCTTCTTCCATTGGATTGTAACCCATAGGTGATTGTTCCCATGATAAATGGATAGTCATTTTAGTTTTTGAGTGCATTGAAAAAATGAAATAGGTGTTGACGGATTCATATATGACTTCTAATTACTATTTTAAAAATGGTATTGGAAGTATTATGAGTGTATATGATGGATATAGTGTCCTGAATGTTATAAATAAAAATCATTTTTTTAGTTAAATGACATATTATGTAGTATGTTTATAAAAAAGCACAAGCACTTATTTAGAATTATTTATTCCTATTGGATTTAAAATACAATTAAATATAATTTCCATTGATAATATAGATATTTAATATTAATCACATGATTAGTATAAATATTTTTTTTGAAAAAATCCAATTGACATAGACAAATTAATTGATGGCCTCTTCTAGTAGGATAATACCATGTAAATCCAATTTATCTGAGCCTCTAAGGGAGATAGAATAATTGGAATTCTTCCATGACCAATCCACTATTGATATCCAACAACTTATGCATGAGAGAAACTATTTATGGTAGATGTTATGGATTATTTGAAATAATTTCCCTAACCATGTTCATTGAACCACCCCATGAATGTATCGCCATCACGAACCTTACTATTAAAAAGTTTTCTAGTGTTTTAAAGGGATATGTATCTCTAACCAAGAAATTTGAGTATGTACACTATTTTTTATAGAATAGGGAATATATTATCATCCTATTATTATTACATTCTAAATAAATTTTTTTTGATGAAATAAAGTACAAATTTTATTTTTGGTTAACATTGAAGTTCAATTATAGAATTAATGAATAAATGGATTCAGGAAAGAAATCAATTTTTAATAACATTATTTCATAATTTTTTTTAAAAAATATGAATGATAATATAATTTTAATGAAGTAATGTGTAATTTTTATATGGGTTTGAAAATCATTACTATCAAAAAAACCACCATTTCATAATAAATGTTTATTTTATTTTAAAAATTAAAATTCAAATACAAAGTCAATTATTTAGATAAAATGAATAGTATTTTCATGGAATCAAAAGGTGCCATTTTATGACATCATATTTAACCAAAAGTGATATAATATTTACTAAAAATGGACTCCATGACTAATTATTATTTCTTCATTAAAATAATGTTATTTTATGTTTGTTTTATTTATTTTTTAAATCTATTATGAATGCTCGAAAAACTGTTATATATTTTAAGGTTTTAAAATCATTTTCTAAAACTGTGACTCACCTAAACATAACAAAGGGAATTATTTTAATAAGTTCATCCCCTGGGATAACAAAATAATAAAAACCAATAACATTTGGGGGAAACCATTGGAAAAAAATGGGATAGTTACTAGTTTTGGATATTTTCTTAAGTAGAGTCCAAATCATAGAAAATAATGAAATCCCCCATGTTTCCTATATAAACCCACCCCAGTACCAAATTATCTTCACTAATAATCCTTAAAGAACATACATACTCGTTCTCTACACATTATAGAGCCCTCCCAAGGCACCAGAGAGATCCCTTAAAGCACCTTCCAAGGTTTTGGAGCCACACACTCATGTAAGGGATCCTCACCTTCCTCTCAGAGTTTCAATTCAAGAACCTCCATTGGAATTTGACTTATTAATTGAAATTCTTTATGATGTCATTTAGTTCTAAACATATCCTTATATTAACTGGATTTTATTAGAAATTGATATCATTTATTATCTCTCATTTGTATCGTTTCCTATGTCATTACTATGCCAAAATTCAGTAAGGGGTTTCTCTCTTCTCATTACCGTTAATAAACATATTTTATGTTTTTTATCTGGAATTTTATTTTCCTATATTGGAATGTGTTCTAACATATTTTTTGTGAATTCTAATTAATTTATAAATAATTACAGTCCCTTTCTATTTTCATTAATCCTCTGATTATTCTTTATGTACACCCATTACCATGCTGAAATATAGATAAGATTCATTTCTTTATTCATGTTTCTTCATTTACATATGCCCTATATTTCCAATTAATAATATTTGGATATGTTTTTATATATTCTTATTATTGGTAGTTTAATTTTCATGTGATGAGAACCCACTTAATCTATCATTAACCCTTTTTTTAAATCTTTATGTGACATTCTTATGAGGTTAAAATTTCATTGTGATTTTCCATACCAACACAATTATGTAGTGAATACCAAACCAATTTCCTATCATTGGTTTCATGTTTATGAACATATTATTTTTGATTGGGAAATTAAATGTCTAAATTCCACAATCATTCATCTTGTAATAAATTATGATGATGAATGAATCCATTTTGTATGATCTATGTGGAACACTTAGGCATCAGAATAAAATTAATGTGAAAGGTGAGTCCAAAATTATATAGAACTCCAATGCATTTGGTTATGTTCAATATCATGATAAGTCATTTTGGGATAGGGAGTGAACCTAATTAGAATATGGGTAATTTTCCACCATGATTTCACGGTGATTAAGCCTTGACCAATGTTTAATATTCATTGTTTAATGGTGTTTAAAAATTTCCAATGGTGTGATTATCATGCTATTTCATGACTTATTGTCAATGTTCCATATATTCCCTATTTATATTACTATTTTATAACTTGTATTATCTAATTCATTTTAGTCCTAGTTTATTTGATTACTGAGATTTATATATCTTATTTTCTTATGTTTATCGCTATGTTATCTTTACTAGTTTTACCATCCATGGGATTTTAGAATCTTGTTATGGAATTTTTCAATAATGTTGTCGTATCCCCTTTTAAAGATGTTTTTATATGTAAATAATTCCAAAAAAATACAAACATCTCTATATTGTGGGTTTTAAAATTTTTAAATTTATGTAATAAATTATTAATTAATTTTTAATAATGAGTAGTGTTGTTATAAATGATATCCAAGGATAGGATTAAATTATTTTGGGAATATGATTAAGAAATTTCTAGAAAATCCTCCATGTTATATTATAAATAAGATAACAAACCTAAATTATAGTGAGTATATAGTAAGTGGTACATCCGTAAAATAAATATTTTTCTATTTACAATAAGTGGATGTGGTTCTAAAACAAATGTATGTCGGAATAAAAACTCTAATAACACATCTTGTTCATGACTCGGCAGTACTTGGTACATGAAAATGGGCTTACAACACACATGGTTTGGAACTACCAAGGGAAATGCTTCGGTAAAATAATAAGCTCATTATGAACAATTATTAGGTTAATATAAATATTTATATAAGAGTATATGTTATGAAATAGATCACATATAACATAGATTGAAGCAAAGAAACTAATATGTTAAGAAATAAATGTAATTTTTTCAGTTCTCTATTTAATTTCATTAGATTCCACATTATGTTTTAATTATTTTTAAGTAATCATCCCAAATTTTTATTTTATACTAGCCAATGGCCACAAATTGGTGGAATTTGGAAAATAATCAATGTGACAGGAAATGTGATGACTGCCCCGACATGATTCCCAACTCATTTGGAGTAAGAATTACACAATTTGTCATAACTGTTTCTTTGTTATATTAGCTATTAAATAAATAACGGGTTTAGGATGAGCATATAAATCTTATAAATAGAGAAAAAGTTTATATTGACTGATTTTTATGATCAAGGAATTTTACATTCAATGTATAAACAGATCCCATAATCATGGAACAATAGATCAAATCCACTGAGAAGATCTTCTCCATCATTAAATGTTATAGTGAAGAGAAGGTTCTACTATCTGTTTATTTTATGAAGGTTATGGTCAATCAAGGGTGAACATTGATCAAAAATACTATGCTTAAAGATGATATTGAAGAAACATAGTAGAAAGAATTATGAAAAAAATAACACATATTTTCCTCGTACTCTCAAATATTAAATTTAAAGGGATATCCTTTCCCACACGCAAAAATAAGACATATATATTGAGGCGTGCAGTGAAAACATAAAAAATAATTTCATAATACACCTATATATTCATTGTTACCATTGAATTCAAGGCCAAAAACTTTTTATTTGGGATAAAACCTAGTATGCAAAAAACTATTGTGATCTGAGACATTAATAGTTATGATGAAATTTCCAGATAATCCCTCAAATTAGAAATAATGATTAGTGAATCCCAAGTGTGTCAATTGGATAATAATAAATTGATGTTTTATTGTAGTGGTATGATGTATAAATATAATAGTTCAAATAAAATTTAGTATCAAACTTGGAATATGTGTAGAAAGATGAACCTTAGAAATTTTATATGGGTAAAGGGGAATTGATATTTGTCTAGGAAGGATGTACACCTAGCTAATGATTACCAATAGGAGAAACCCACTAATTTGATGTATGAAAGAATGATCCGGTCAACCCTCATCTCACTATTCATTAATTAAATTTCATGTAAAGAAGGAACTTTACTAACCAATGCACTATGTCAAAGGTTTATGGATAAAAAATACTTCACAGCAACAAGGGTGATCTTTTTCTTCACATCCACCCAGGTGGATCCTAAAAAAAATAGGTGACACATAAACATTTTATTTATTCAAGAGTATTGAAAAAAAAATATTAGAGTATAGTTCTATGAATTCCTTCATATATGAATGTTTTATAGAACTATCCAAAAACCACCAAAATGCATGGATGTAAAGCATTTAGTTAAAATGGAAAAAGGGAAAAGTATTTCATCCCAAGTATATATCTCAACCAATATCAAATATTATTGGATGACCATTATATAAACCCATTTTATACTCAATTTTGTGGAATATAACACAAATATGGTCATGTATTGGCTTTCACTATATAAAGAAAACATAAATTCCCTCATGAATGAAATATCTCTATGAATTTTGAATTGTCCGCTGATTCTATATAAGTGAAAGACTGAGGGTGAATCTTATTTAAAATTAACATCTCAATAAAAGATATTATTTCCCAATAATAATTTGTATCATGCTTCAAATATTGTGTCTATGGAATAAACCATACTCTAATACATTTTTATTTTGATGGAATAGGATGATGTGTTTAGCAAGGAATATTTTGGTATTCCTCTTAGTAGAGAGGTTGAATTTTCAACTGATCTCGTACCATGGTAATTAACATTATCCAATAATTAGTAAATGATGGTTTTTGTGGAACATAAATAGTTAATGAAACAACAATAGGAGAATCCGGATAAAGGGTTCATACACCAATGTGCATTTCTATTAGGTGAAACAGTCATCTTCATCAAGAAGAAGGATGGATAAATATTCCTTTTTATTGATTATCATGAGCTCAATAAGACCACGATAAATAACATGTACCCATTTCCATGTATTTATGAAATGTTTGAGCAGATATGTGGAGACAAATAATTCTCAATGGTGGATCTATGGTTGGGATTTACCATGTTAGTTTAAAAAAGGGGATTTCACCAAGACTATTTTTCATACAACATATGGTCATTATGAGTTCATAGTAATTCTATTCAGACTAAATAATGGTCTATAAATTTTCATCGACATGATGAATATAGTATATATATATTACCTTAAAAAATTATATTAATTTAAGTTTATATTCAAATATAATCCAAAACTAAGTAGGATCCTGATGAGCATCTGAGCACAATGAGGGAGATGTTTTAAAAGGATAAGATTTATGAAAAGTATAGTAACTATGAATTTTGGTTGAAGGAAGTCTCATTTTTTGGGAAATATCATAATTATAAATGGGATATCTGTGAATAATTTAGTAGAAAAAGCAATTAAATGATGCATGAGGATGAAATATATGATCAATATCCATATATTCTAGGGATTTGTTTGTTATTATTATTGATTTGTGATAAATTTATCATGAATTTCAATCCTTCTAACCAAGCTATCTCAAAACGACGCCCATTTTTCATGGAATTATGACTATGAAGAGAGATTCAAATAACTAAAAAGGAGTCTTATCATTGTACGTGTACTCAGAATAGCCACAAGTAGAGAACATTAAATAGTATTCAATGATTATTTAAATATTGTAATTATCTCTTTGTTAATGATGAATTAAACATTCAATTTCTATGCTTCATGGAAGTACAAATTTCACCAAAAACTCTACCCAAAATAATGATCTGGAGTTGGATGTAGTGGTCTTCAATTTGAAAATATGGTAAAATTAACTATTTGTAGAGATTTTTAATATTTATAAATATTACAAAAACCTCATATAAAAATTTACACAAAAATAGGGGAGTATTTTCCAATGAAGTTGGTTATAGCCGATCTAGGACTATGATTACTCATTTCACTACCATCCATAAAAATAGAATAATGTGTTGTCAGATACTCTATGTAGAAATGATCCAACTATTCTATAGTTGATGATGGTTTAGAGGGATCTAATCTCAATATATTTAGAAAGTATGGGAATGTGAATCATAAAGGAAGTAACATCATCAACCCCTTCACAAATAATTGATAATCTATCCCTTATTAAGTGGGAAAAGTAATCTCAAATTGATTATGTGGGAATTTTGAAGAAAGTGGAAAATAGAAGATGGAAAATCCTGAGAGTTAAATATTAATAGAGAATGAGTTCTGATATTTGGTTCAAGATTATGTGTACCATCAAATATATATTTAATGGAGCTATTGGATGATGGACATAATTCGACTTTCTTTATTCACTTATGAGTCAAAAAAGTTATTTTATGATCTATGTTAGTTGTATTGGTGGGTCAATATGAATAAGAAGATCACTAAATATACATAAAAGTTCTTTGTATGTCAAAAAGTGAAGGCTGAAAGGTAGAAGTATAACGGTATGTTGAATCAATTACACTTACCATTGTGTAAATTGGAAGACATCACCATGTAATTTGTCATAAGACATCCAAAATAGTCTTCAGGAAATAATTCTATATGGAGTTTTTTGTATATTAATACAAATACAACTGTCTTTATAGTGATTCAAGAGTGTTTCTCACTATATCAACATGAAAATAAATATATTAGTGAATTGGTAAGGCTACATGGATTATAACTATTGATTGTATCTGATCGAGATTTTATATTTACCTCCAAATTATGGAAAAGTATCCAACATGATCTAAACATAGAGTTGAACATAATTTTGTCACATTACCCTAAAACATATTTCCAAACTAATTAGACTATTTAGACATTGGAAGACATGTTGCGAGCATGTTCTATGAACATAAAAGATGTATAGGACCAACATCATCTTTTGGTCGAGTTCACTTATAACAATAGTTTCCACTCAAGGGTCCAAATGGATCCCTTTGAATCCTATTATATGGATAGGTGAAGAAAACCATCAAGTAGAGATACATTTGGGGAATGAAAAATATTGGGTCCTAAAATTCTCATTGAAATGATGGAAAAGTATAAGTACATTCAACCTCACATCAACGCTTCTTGGAGTATGAATATGTGCTACACTGATAGTCATGGACAATACCTAGAGTTTGTTGTTAGAGACTTGGTATTTCACAGCATATCTACATGGAAGAAAGTTTTGAGATTTGTAATGAAGGGACAGATTAGTGCAAGATACATCGTCACCTTTGATATCCTTGATCACATCAAAGAGGTGGCCTACTGACTAGCACTTCCACATAGAAAATTCAATTACAATATGTATTCCATGTATCCATATTATGAATGAACATAACATACCCATCAAATGTACTCAATCAAAGGGTGGTAACATTATAGAGAGACCTTTCCATTAATAATTATCCAACGATGATGGTAGATTGTAGAGAAAATGTTCTATGAAAAAAGATAATGAACCTTGTTAATGTGTTGTGGAGAAACACAAAATATTGACAACAAATGTGGTAACTACATGTGGTGATGAAATAGAGATACCCATATCAGTTTTAGGGTATTAAATTATTATTTTGATGGAGAAATTTCTTAAGGTGGAAAGATTATAATGACCCAAACTATTTAAAATTAGAGTCTATTTTTTAATTAAATGTATTATTAAATAACATTTTTATAGAAAACACATGCTTTTATTCTGTTTTATTTTATAAAATTGGGTTTAAAATATTTTTAAGTATCATTACTATTAGTAATATTGATATTGAATATTGATCACATGATTAGTATAAATATAGGGTATAAATAAATATAATTGACAAAAAAATTGAATTGATTGACTCAACTAGTAAGATAAACCCTATGAAGCTCTTTTATTAGATCTACTGAGGGAGACGGAAATTCTGGGCTTTCCCCTTAACCAATCCCATGATTAGATCCAACCACATAATAATTAGTGAAACTGTTTATGGGAGAAGTTCATTCTCATCGATATCACAACCCAAACCATATTCACGGAACCACCCCATGAAAGTCCCACCATCGTGCACCTTACTATTAGGGTGTTTGGTGGTTTATTAAAGGGATATGTATCAATACCATAGAAATAATTATATTTAAACAATTTTTCATAAAATAATGAATATATTCTCATCCTATTTTTTTACATTATAAATAATTTTTTTTCAATACAATTATGGAAAATATTATTTATGGTTAACCTAAAAAATAAACAAATTAATTTATTATTCAAAGGATTTTTTAATAAAAAATATTTTAATAATACTATTTTATAACATTTAGCTTTTATAAATTCTCATTTAATTTTTTTATGTCCAATGTAATTTTTATAAGGGTTAAAAAACTTTATTGTAAAAAAAACAATATTTCATAATAAATGATTATTTTAATTTTAAAGTGAAAATAAAAATATTTAAAAATTTATTTAGAAAAACTGAATATTGCTTTTTTAATCAAGATTTCAAAATTATCCAAATAAAATAATTTTTATATTTTCTCAGACAGTATAGTCTTTTGTTAAAAATTAAATATTTTATAAACATACATTAAATTTTATGATATCCTAATGAACTATAAGTGATTTGATAATTACTATAAATGAGATAAATGAAAAAATGAATTTTTTACTTTAAAATAATTTTATTTTAATTTTCATTGTTATATTTTGTAAATCCAATACGAATCCTCCAAAACATATAATATATTTTATGGTTTTAAAATCATTTCGTTAAATGTGTATGTAACCTACAAATATGAAAGGAAATTATATTAATTTGGTCAAACCTCATCCATATAAAAATAATAATAAACTCTCCCATTTGGAATAATCTATGGGCATTAAAATGGTATGGTTTAGGGTTTTGGATATTTTAATATGTAGAGTCCAAAACCTAAATAAAAATTAATCACCCCACATTTACAATATAAACTCATCATAGATCAATATTAACATCACTCAAAATCCAGGGAGAACCTCCATACCTACTGATCCAAAATTTGTAGTCCTCCCATGGGGACACCAAGCTCTCATGAATCCCATCTCAAGATTTTGATTCACACACTCATGTAATTGATCATCACCTTCCTTTCATCCTTTTAATTAGATAACTACATTTTGAATTTTCCATTGTAATTGAAATTATTTATGATGTAATTTATTTATAATATTACCCAAATATCTAATGGATGATATTCAAATGGGAGATAATTTATTCTCTCTCATTCTAATTTTATGTAAGTTGTTGCTCTGTAGAAATTCATTAAGCGATTTCTCTCTTCTCATTACCATTCATGTACTTATCTTATGTTATGTCTCTCAAATTCAATTTTATTATGTTTTTATATGATCATTCACATTCCCCATACTATCTATTTAATGTATAAATGATGAGATTCCACTTTCACTCTCGTTTATCCTCCCATTATTTTTTGTGTACACCTCTTACCATGACAAAATATAGTTTGGATTTGTTTCTGTATTCATGTTTCTTTGATGAATTATTTATTCAATTTCTAATTTATAGTTATGGGATATTTATTTCCAAATCCATTTAAATCCCTATTTGACTCATATGTTAAGATATACACCAATATCTCTCACCAACACATTTTTTATGAATTTGTAGGTTACATCGTTATACTTCCAAAATTGCACAACATTTTTCTGTACCAAAACAACTGGGAAGTAAATAAAATAAATTGTTCATATTATGTTTTTTCACATTTATGAACATATAAAATTTTATTTTGGATAAAAATATATTTATTCCATATTCCATTATCATGGAATAAGTTATGATAATTAATTAATCCATGTTGTATGATCTATGTGGCACACGTAAGAATGAAAATGAAAGGAATGTGATGGTTTCACCTATAATTATATAGCACTCCATTGCACTATGTAATGTTTATTACAATGATACATCATTTTGGGAGAGGTCTTGAACCTAATTCCATTATGGGATTTTTCCACCATGATTTCATAGTGGTGTATCCTTAGCCTATGTTTATGATATAGTGTTTTAAGTTGTTTCCACATTTCTAATGTAATTATTATCATTCTATATCAATCCTTATTATTCATGGTCCTTTTATAACTCATAAATATGCCTATTTTATTTCTTGAATTATCTTTTTCTTGGTGTGCCCTGTTTATTCATGTAATTTAGTTTATTATTCGACAATTTTTTATGATTATCCATATGTTATCTCAAGAAGTTTTAAAATCCATGGAATTTTAGAATCCTGTTAAGGATTTTTTCAATAATGTGGTTGTATTAAATGGTCATGTTATTATGAAATGTACCAAATTCTAAAAGAAATTTGTCTTATCGATCATTCGGGTTTTATTATGTGTAATATTATGTAATAAATTAGGAAATAATTTTTTATAAATAGCATGATTGTTATAATTGACCTGGATTAGATTCATACAATCCATGGATGTGGTATTATGTTTTTACATGTGTTCATGTTGTTTAACTTCATAAAATGCTAACTGTGAATGTTTTGGTCAGAGATATCACTAGAATTTAGTACCTAGTTTTGATTATGATTCCCCTATTTATCTCATTATACCATGTATTAATGGAATCATGATATGTTTTTGGTGATTATTTGATAGTAGAAGTTTATAATTTTTAAAAATAGTCAACTAAAGGTGTTTCAACTTGAGTTTCCTCTAATAGATGGAAGTAGTCTATGAGGAACCACATTTGGCACACCATTGGTATAAAACGGGATCACTCAAATGTTTGGTTAGAAATATTCAATGAAAATACTACATGAACCTTATGAGTTTAGTTAGTTTTGGTTCAACCATTTTGATCAAGTTAATGACCTGAGGTAATAAAGTTTTATATGATTATTGTTATCCATATAATAGTTTTCTTGGAGAACTACTAGGACAATGAGGTTGTGCATCAATATGATTTTTTTTGTGGGATTACCATGAAACAAAGTTGACTATTTCATGAAATAACTATTGGTGGGAATATCCATATGTGTGTTTATAAAATGGGAAATGATGTGACTTTTTCTAGGGTTTGACCGAATCATGTAGACATTACCAAAATGATTCATGGAAAATTAGGATCATTTTATGGAGTTATAATATCTTATGTACCATGTGATTAATGTGATGTGTCTATATGTGTAAAGGATTTGAAAATTTAACACATCCATTTTAGGGTAATTCTTAATACTAGTTGGTTCTTTAGTGATTTCATTATTTAAGAAATTCATCATGGGGAAAATATGTTCTCTAATGGGAAGGTTTTAACATTATATTTTTTTATTGGGATGAAAATAACATAAGAGATTTAATTTTTATTTTGGAGAGTGGTCCAAATTCATAATTATTATTTGAAAAGAAAATATGAGAGTTGGAATACATTAAAGTGTTTTTTATATTTTCATTAAGGCTCGAGAAGTTTATGAGGTATTTTCATTTAATTTGGGAGATTTGGGCCCCAAGAACTCTATATAGGGATATATAGACATGAGTTCATGGTTGGATAATTGTTAGTGCTAACTATGTAGCCCATGCCATAAGAATTGTGTTTTTAGAGTCATTTATTTTTGAAACAGTGAGGCATCAATAATGAAACTGTAAAACATTGTACTTGTATGTTAACGTACCGTGATTAGTTGGTGCATAATATCTCAAACCTTATACATCATCCATGTAGAGTAGAGGATTCTTGTAGAATTATGCTTTCATATTCACTTCATTAATGGTAAACCATGTGAAGAAACTGTGTGTCATGTTGCTTCATAGATAATGATAATGCACTATTTGAGAAATTCCTTCCAAACCATGCATCCAATCATTATAGATCAATAATTTTCAAATAACTTTCATTTCCCCTTTTTTATACCTTAACACCCAATTATGATTTTTTATACCACTGATAATAGCCTCCTGATAGCTATCCCTTCTCCCACACCTTGGCTTTAATGGATCTACATCGTTTCATCATAGAATCAATTTTTGTTTGTTATATTCAATTTCCCTTTGCTAATCTATGAGTCTTACTCCTTATTTTTATATTTTTATCTTTCCATCTCGAATGATATTCCTAAGTGGGATCATATTCCCAATTTTTAATTATTTTTATGATTGCTTGGATTTCACTTATTTCAAATCGAATAAATTCATAATAATAGATTATATAAGCATCCTATGCATGATGTAGGTGGTCTTTATATTTTCCCTTATTGTTTCATCATTTATAAATTGTGGTCATTGTGCCTCATGTTTGACAATAAACACATTTCCCTTTAAATTATGAAATACAAAAAATTGATCAACTAGACTGTGATTATACATTCTTATACACCCTTATACATGGTAAACACCTAAATACATCCACCAAAATCACCTAATGGGTGGGTTTCATTGCATTCCATGATGTCTATTAGTCATGATTATCAAAAAATCACTAAAGTGTGTTTTTATTATCCTCGATTATTAAAGTGGACTAATGAATATATTAAAGTGAAAAGGAATTATAAAATTGCATGTACGAAATACATTGATCTTCTTCATCACTAGAGTGTAAATATTTTGAAATTCATATAAGTAATATTCATGTGTATTAGACATTACCTTGACCCACAGACTAATTATAAATAGTAGAACTAAATGGTATTAAATTTAACTAGGATTTGACAAGTCGTGTTGATTGTATGCTTCCCTTTTAAATTAATTATCGGATTATGGAATTTATGAATGAATTAAATTAAATAATTTTAATTAAATTATGTATGATGGTATGTCTAGGACACATTAAACTTATTAAAACTTATAAATGAACTAATATGAGGTATTAAATGAATTTTCACTTTCTTGGACATTTCTAAAAGATTATGATTCATTATTAAATTTAACATAATTGATTAACATATTTGGACTTGGGTGATACTGAAGTTCCTTAAATAGTATTTCGTTGGTGGTCTCATATGACTTATGAATGATATTAAACATTGATTGATTCTTAGGATCCCCATATAGAATGCCTCAAAAGGGCTCATATGATAAATGAAATTATATTATGCCTCGTGAGATACATGGATTATGGATATGGAATCCATCATATGGGCTTAGTGGACAAATGAAAGATGAAATACCTTAAAAAATACATGAATTCCAAATATGGAATTATTTAGATGGGATCATATGATGAATGATGTGATATACACCATGGATGATACATTGATTCTGATAGGTAATTCCATAGATGAATAGAGAGGTTATATGATATTATGTTATGCATAGAGTGAAACATGGATTACAAGACCAATGCATTAGAAAATCATAGAGGATAAATGAAATTATCTTATTCCACAGATGAAACATTGATCTTGATGAAAAACTAATTGGATGTGCTCACAACTCATATGATTTTTTCTTATATTATGTTGATAATTATTTTACACATGATAGATAAAATATTAAGGTCCTAAAACATATAAATACCTATATTATATCATTATATATCAATTCTATATTTCATACTTGGGTTTCAAATGGCTAGAATCATATATAGACACATGGGATTCTTTTCATGGGTCCTACCATTTTACATTATTATTCCCAAGTTTAGAGATATCAAGTGTTGGTCGAAGAATGTATTGTTAGTTAGGAATACGCTGGGACATGAACCAAATGTAGATTAAAATTATTTATTTCATAAAACTTCATTATTATTATAATATCAAACATATTTATTTCAATGTTATGGAATATGATGAATTGTATACTAATGATAGTAGAATACAGATTTTTTCACACACCTTATTTAGGCTCCACATGCTTCCTGAACAAACCTCCCAAGTGCATGTTAGAATCTCTATCATGCTTCTAGGCTATTATATCTTATGGGATCGGACCTAGTATGGGAGTAGTAGATGATCTTGTACTCAATATTCCCATAGGATTTGGATCTTATTATAAATTTACTTATTCTATTATGTGTATCCTTGATTATTTGATTACCTTTTGTATTATATCGTCATTTTATAATGTGTAATTACATGGACATTCATGGTTCTATAATTGGAACTGGTAGTTTTATTTGTCTTTATTAGCTTACATTTTTTATTCATTATCATTGATTGTTTTGTATATTTATCTATTATATACCACTGTGATGTGATATGATCAATACGTATTTTCATACCACTATTAGAATATTTGAACCCTACTCATAGTTGAAAGCCGCTAGCATAAAGGGTTGTACACTTGAGTCCAAGTACCCAATCAGATTGGGGAAACTGTTAGTAGATCCCACTCTAGGATATTAAAACGGTCAAAATCATAAAATAATGTTAAATGTTGATGATTAATCCATCATAAAAAATATTCAAAAAACTAGATACACATTATAAATTCTATGTGGCCACAAAAATACCTATTTATCCTAAAAATAACCTCTACATATTAGCTATCATGAATTTAATTCATCCCTACAAAATAGGTCCAGTCTATCGACACCAAGTGAAACATGTTTGGTATGACCATAGTAGGTTACTATAAAATCACTAGAGTGGCCATGTATTTCATTTTTTAAATTATACCATTGGTTATAATTAATTATAAAGGAAGGAAATTGGAATTATTATTTAATGAAAATCCAACCATGAATTTTCTTTCAGAACACTTCTTCAATCCCAAAACACTAATCAAGGAAAATATCTAAAACCTTTCATTAAACTCATGTACAACCCTTTTTAAATGAAGATATAAAATAATTTCTTGATAGATATAAATAAAACCATAAATTATTAAATAAAGTGAATCAATAACATCTATAATATAAATGACTACATAGTATTAGAGAACATTTTTGAAACTAATAGAAAATGTAACATGAAGATAAAAAAAATATCCCATTAAAGAAGAAAACATATAAAAAATATAACACTAACGAATATATAATCACGGGTAGTACATGAACATCCTGTCAGGTGACCCAAGGATTTCCCATTATTGTAGAATCATTCATTATGTCAATTTATTCTTAATCACATTACCATATAACTACTTTAATATAGCTTAACAAATGGAAAAACCCTATGTCCTCCAATAATATATTGTATCTTGTCTATATCATTGAGTCTATATAGAAATTTTCTATCATACATCGCTAAAATTTATAGAATCTTTGAAATGTTATAAAAAGTAATTGTAATATAAGTAAATTTTCAATAAAATTCAACGCATAACAATAACATTAAAAAAATATCACCATAATAAGCCTACCAATATACATCCCCTAAAAATCAATCCATCAAACATATAAGAGAATCCATTATGGTGTATCTAGTTCTAGAAAATATTATATAAGAGTAAAACCAACCATTTAATTAAAATATAAATATATATTAAAAATATGATTGAAAATTATTTCCAATTCAATTATATTTTAAAATTTATTTAAAAGTTCCATATGGGCCTTAGAGTCCTCTTTAGAGACGTATCACATTAAAATATTTTCTTAAAAACATGTAAGAAACAAACATTCCACTATTAATTTGTAGAAAACCAATTTCAAATCAATCACCTCTCATTTGACATAAATATAAAAAATACATCAATGAATAATGAATAGGAATGGAAAAACCAAGGTCATGATTAAAAAAATACTTTTTATCAATAAAAACAATCAAAATAAAATAATAATAATTTTTTAAACCTCCTAATAACTCCATATCCTATTCCAAATAACATATTAATATTCAAATAGTTTAAAAATAAATAGCATACCACAAATAGATAAGAAAATACAATTTTTAATTATTTCAAACGCCTTATGAACACTCCACTCATATAAATCAAAAAGATTATTAATTACCTCACAAAATCACATTTAAAATGATTACAAACCTCTAATACCAAAATCAATTTAAAAAAATTAATTATAACTTCTGAAATTCATGGGTTGTAATAAAGAGGAAAAGTAATGAAACAACCTACCTAAAATCATGTGTTAATGGAATGAAAAAAATTAATATTGGGAAGAGGATAAATGAAGGCACAAGACACACAACATAAGATAAGAAACCCAAAATAATTTCTTAATGACCTCCCAATAATGTTCAACTATAAAGTGGACAAGTAAAAGGTAGGAGAATAAATAAAAAAGATGTACCATAGAGGGTATTAAAAATACCTCTCTATAGAATTATTTTTTGAATGATATGAAAAAATAAAATAAATAAATGATGATACAGGGATGTCTCTTAGAGGCTCCCTCTTCCATTATGTTGAAAAAATGTTTGATAAAGGAAAACAAATTAGATTTAAATTGAGGGAGATAATTTTTTAATGAAAAAATTATAGAAAATTTGGTGAGTTGAATAGTTTGGACAGACGGTTTGGGAAACCATGTGGTAAACATGAAAATCCATTATATTAAGAACAATAAGAACCCATATTTTTTCAGCATGGTTATTTCAAACTACATGAAAGATACGTTGAAGATAATTATAACATAATGTTCACCTATACAGTTACCAAATAAACCCACATGTTTGGCACCAAACCATAGGCTTCCCATGTACACTAATCATTATAATACAAAATAAACTAAAAACATCTGTTAATAAAATTAATGGATCTTCTTACACTTTTTTATGATGACAAAAATTTAACCAGTGAGAGCCTATAAAATGGTCACCCACATGGTCATTGTATCGATGAGATTAACCATGTGTGAAAAAATATTCCATGTTTTCAAGATCCAAAATAATAAATTGTCAAATAAAATCCACAATAAACGAAAATTAAAGGTAAATATTATAAAAATATTGAAAATGGTCAATGTGGGACATATTATTTTGTAAAAAGAATTCAATTTTTTAAAATAACACACATCTAAATTCAAAAAATAATATGTTTCAAGATATTCTAACATCACAATACTTGATTGAACTACAAAATCATATCACAACTCTCTAATACACTATATATATACTGGTCAACACATCCACCAAGGTTCACACATGGGGTGCGAGAATAAATATTTTTTTTAAACAATCAAGTATTCATTTAATTTATGACCAAATATTCTATTAAAATACTCATATAAATATACATTTATTTTATATCATCATAGTTTTATTACAATTATGGGGAATCAAGGTGAAATCCCAGGCTTTTATGATATATATATATATATAAATATATATATCGATATGAAAATAAAGTTGTGGTTGGTTCTCTCCATGTTCCTTCTGGAAATTCCAATTCCCTAAAAGGGAAAAAGACTATATTTATGAGAGCTTTCTACATTACAAGGAAACAAAATTAGAGTTACATCCGGGTTGAGTGAAAATCAACAACAATTTTTTGAGATGTTAGGATGGGGGTGGTTCATCTCTCATGGAAAATGGGGTTTTAATTGGAAAATTTTCTAGGTGCACTATCTTCCCTGAATTACATTACGATGCACATCTTTCATAAATCAAAGTACCTTGCGGATGGTCTTACAATCATGGGAGTGAATGAAGATGTTTTTTGTGACTCAAAATCTATCCCTAGTGATATATGTTCTGTATTTTAGTGGGAATTATGTAAAATACCCCATTTCACACTTTTGTAATATTTCATTACTTTTATCTAAGAGCCTATAGGTTCTCTCTTCTCAAAAAATCATATTGGTATTACATGACTATATGGATATGTTAACAAGAATGGATAAAACAATTAATATATAAAATTACCTATGAAATATAAATAAATAATACATATTAGAAAATATTTAAATGTCGTAATATATATTAGTAATTAATATAACATGAATTTTATGTTTAGGTATGTTGTTGTATCTGAAAAATATCAAACCCCCGAACAACATTGTAAGAATAAAATTAAATAATAAATATATGGACAATGATATTTGACAATAATTACCTCTATACATGGATGGTTATTGACAAGGATTTAACAAATATAGATTATATTAAATACATTATTTATATTATGGGAAAATAAAATGTTAACTATATTAATTATATTATGAGTAAATAATCACATCCAATTAAACTCTCTGAACAAGAATATTGATACATGTATCTTAATAAACATATATTTTGGAGTATATATTAATCATCAAAATTTTATTCCCCTATATAGACTTAATATCCAGTAGATTAAATATTCTAGTAATTTTTTATTATTTGGAAAGAGACCCTTGACCACTACCACTACATTAAATTAGTTTTGAAACATTAAAATTATTAAACTCACAATAGAAAATGAAATAATATTTTAACTTTTAAATTTTTAATTAATGATAACTAATAAATTTAAAAACAATAATAATGTTGAAAAAAATATAAAATATTCAGAATAATTTCAATAATTGATAAAAATTTATTACTCTATAATTTAGAGGGAATGTGAAGTGATCCACGACTTGAGGAAATGGTTTAGCTTCCCAATAATCATTCAATCAATATATTATTTCTATATTTTCCATCATAAATTTTTATAATTGTAACAAATTATTAAAATTAATCATTATTATTTTGTATAATTTTTAATGGAATTATTATTATTATTACCTATCATTTTTATACAAATGTAATGTTTCACTACTTTTTCCATTCATGTATTTTTTCCTACCACTATCTATCATCCACTATCTTAATTTCACTATATTATTCCACGTAAATATTAATTATGTAATAAATGTATTTTATATATTTTTCACCATTTTTATTTGGATTACCATATATATATTTTCAATATATTGTAAAAACATATATTTTATAAATTAGGTTTATGGGTATTTTTATAATATGTTATAAAAATTATTTATCTAGGTTTATATTGGAAATATATATTCCCATTATTTAAATATATAATATATTTGAATATGAATATATGTTTATGCAATTTATTCCTTAGGTTGAATTATTTAATTTATCATTTTTCTATTATTTTTATGAATTTAAGGAATGTACTGGACATATTATGTGATAGGTCATGCCTGAAATTATATATGCCTTTCATGCATAACTAGGCCTTTTAAAAAAACTGGTTGGAATATTTTTTTTATTTCTAAAAATTTATGGATGATGCCTTTGTGGGTCCTAAAATATATAGTAATTTTCTCCCACATTATATATTCCATCAATAAAAAATTATTTATTTTCTATCAATATATTTATTTATTTTAATTTTTATATCATCCATAAATATATAATGATCATAATATCTATTTTATATAATTATTAAATGATTTATTCCATCCATGTTATCTATATATTATTTATGTTATTAATGATTTCACCATACAAAACATTTTACTAAACATCTAATCACACCCCAACCTATTATTACCCCCATTTTCTAATGAACCCAATAATATTACTAGGAATGAAATATGGATAAAGTAAAGAAGAATATTAATATTTAACATGTTTTTAATTTTTTTGTAATTTAATTTATTAATGACGTTTTGTATATAGTTTCGTTGGAAAAATAGAATTTGGATTTATGTTTTTATGATCATTTTACTTTTTTGGATATAAAATATAACCACCAGTTCTAGATTATAAGATTTGGTGTGGTTATAGTTTTAATTAAATATTATTTGGGTGCAACATTAAGAACTAGATTTAGTAGAACTTAACGATGGATTAAAAATTTATAAAAATCCCCTTATGAGATTACATAACATTTTCTATAATTTATTGATTATTTTCAATTCCTTTTTTATAAATTTCAATAATATATATATATAATACATTTTATAATTCATAAATAAATTTTTGATCCGATTAGTATACATATTATTTAGAAAATGGATCGGAATTGATGGAATTTAATTTGATTTTATGGCCATAATAAATGTAGGGATTTCATTCTGGGATAAAAAAACTCTTTTTGTTATAGATGAATGAAATATTACGATATTATATAAGTTGACATAATTCATAATGAAGGAACATTATTTTATAGAACAACCTAATTACCCTCAACAAAGTTTCATGATATTCGACCATTTTGTGAGATAGTAAAGCAAAAATTCAAATGTAAAGACTAATCTATTAGTTAGGGAGAAATTAATAATATATTTATAAATAGGTCTAAAATGATTTGACATATTGTGAAATGGGTAGATTATAATTGATATTTATCATATAAGGTGAGATATTCATTTTTATTATTTTTATTGAAACAAGATAAAGGAAAAAGGGACGAATGGATTGTTGTGGAAAGAGATTAAGGATATATTCCTTAAAAATTATTTTTTCTAAGAGAAAAGATATTATATCAAAATTACATTTTTGATATTTTGTAAAAAATGAATGTGAAAACTATAACTATGATTGAATATAAAATTATGAAGTTGGAAATAAATGGTTCGTACTACGATACAATTGAAAAAAAAATAATGAAATATTTTTTGAAACAATAATTCCAATCCTTGAAGAGACAATGGATTCCCAAAAATTTTAATCATATGAAGGGATAATAATATTTCATATCAAAATAGAAAAACTTTTATAAATGATTAATATTTTAAATTTTTAATAATATAATAATAGGATAGTTGAGTATCATTTAGAAGGAAAAATTGAAATGTAGAAGAAGGGAAATGTATGATTTCCAATTTATTATTGTCATGTAAGGAAAAAAACCAATGACTATATGGATTGAAAAGAATTTTTTTTAATGTTTATAGATTATGGTTATAAAACACATGACTATGAACACAAGATGGATATTTCTATGGTTTAATGGTTTATTTTTACAGAGATAAGGGAATATTTTAATAAATTCTCCATGTATCAATTTATTTTACCCGAAAATAAGATTGGGGGTCACGTTTAATATTTTGAAATTAGTACTAAAAATGATTCCTTATAAAAAATGTGATGGAAGTTAAATTAAAAATAAAACTATTTATCTAATATATTTAATTCATTATATATATTTACACTGTATTATATCATAAAATTTTTCGATAAACCCTTAATCATCCACATAAAATGTGAAAGGAGTTTTAATTTTATACAAATATCATGGAAATAATATTTTAAAAAAATATTGTGTATTCATTTGAGTTAATTAATATTACATAGTTTAGAGAATTGTTTTCATTCAAATAGAATGATTTAACGGAATTCTGGGGAACAATTATATCTTAAAGTAAAATGAAATTGTTTTTATCAAGAAAAGTTTACTATAATTTTTGGAAACCAAATGAAATTAATTTTAATTGGGATATTCCATTTACCATTTCATGTAAGTAACCACAGTTAATGTATCATCATATTGAAATTATTAGTGAATTGGGATATACAATCTATTTTATAGAATAAATCGATGTCTTTAGAATTGATAAATTATTGGTTTTTCTAGATTATAATTATATATTCTAAGATTAATTATCATGATGTCATCATAATATTGAAGTTTAATTTTGTATTAATTTAACCCAAATTTTTAATTCTATATCCAAGACACCTAAAAAATGTAACTAGAACACCTTATGTTTTAAATAATTCACGCTATTTCAATAAATTAAATTCCATTGATGGGTTCCATTGGACGCTATACTGAGTTAAGATTTTATTATACATAACATCGTGTAAATATTCCACTAAACAAAACCCATATATTAGGTTTTGGAACATAAAACAGAATGTTTTTTTATTACACAAAATTTGGAGTTCATTCAATAACATTCATGACACAAAATACCATGTCCTACCAAACAACAATGAAATAATAATATTATTATTGAAATTTTATTATTGTTATCACCTAGTCCTTAGAATGGTGGTTATGAATTAGAGTAATTAAATTAAAAAAATATGGTTGGTATATATATAAAATAATAATTATTTAGTGAACAATTAAAAATAAATAAAAATATACACCTTTTTAAAATATAAGAACTCTTTTTGCACGAGATTATATTTATTAAATCAATCATGTTGAAACATTAATATATTAATTAAATCACATTTGATAAAAGAATTATTTCATGATAAATATATATATATATATATTATTAATCCAAATATTTAACCATTATTCTATATGTTTATTGAAAACAAAAAAGAAAAAAACTATTTTATGCATTAAGGTATATATTTTTATAAAATTTAATTTTACCTTCATTGAATGATATCACTATTTTAAATCGATTTTTTGAAAATTTTATAAATTATATTGGGGAAAATAAACATCATTTTTAAGATAGAAATGTCAAACTAATATTAAGCTTACTTTTTTTATATGATTTTTCATTATTGGATGAATTGCGAAAATTATTGAAATTTCATTGAAAATTGAATTATTTTTTTAATTTATTTATATAATTATCTTTATTATAGATTATTGTAAAGTATATTTAGATGAATTATACATTTATTAAAAAAATTAATTAATCAAAATAAATTTTACATTGACATTAGTTTTTAAATCTTTTAAATCTTTTCAACATTTTCACATTAAAAACTCATTGTCTCTTCTAATATGTATGATTAAATTTACAATAGATACTGATACTTCTTGTCTAAACTCTAACATAATAAAAAATTAACCTACAAACATGTTATAATTCCATTATATGGACATATTTCTACCATATCCTCTATTTTATCAATCTTGGACCAGTATTGGTAGCACATAATGTGTGGGAGACATCCCAACAATGTTTACTCATTTATATTTACAAGAATTCTAGTCATACTCAAATATAAAAAACACTCACCACTCTCTTATTCACACCTCTAAAACCCTTTAGATCATTAAAAAAAGTACAAAAATAAGCTTCCAAATTCCCTCCCTTAATCCTAGAGACCACGCATTGGTTATAAATACAACTAATGAACCTCATTTGTTCAATAAAAAATAAGTTACCCAATGAAGAGGTGGTTTGGAGAGGTACAAAGAGAATAATTACCTAAGGTAAGGGTGTTCTCATCTCACTTTTATTTATGTGAGATATATTCTTTATTCACAATATTTTATTATTGTGTGGTGTATATACTTCCCTATGAAATTTAAAATAGTTAATTTCCTTTAATAACATATATTCATAGTTTTAATTTATTTTATTCCTTCGCATGTCTCAGAATTCATAAGTTACTCATGTATTGAAAAGATGTCTAGTCTCACTTTTATTTATACAAGACTTATTACTAATTAATCACTCATTTATACATTGTTGTGTATATACTTTCAATGAATGCAGAATATGACTATTATCCTTAAATTTATTTTTATTTACATACACGTTTTATGATCTATATTTCATTGGGTTCAACAGTTCATATATTACTAAATCGGTAACATAGTTTTGTCTCAATATTCCTTATTTGAGATACATGTTGTGTTAAAAAAAATTATTCATTTATAATGTGTATATCCTACTATTGGAAACGTTATTTCATTAATATCTTTATTTTAATGATATTTTATGTTTCATTTAATTTCATTTTTTCATGAGGATTAAGATTTAATGTGACCAAAGTACTATAAGGTAATCCAGTAATCTCATAATTTTTTGTGATTGTTGATTATTGTGCTTTTATTGGAGAAATATTATGATCCATATCTCAATATTTACCATCAATTTTATTCTCTTATGATTATTCATTATATATTAAATTAATTTTAAAATTTATACAATCATTAGTACTTATGATAATATAGAAAATTATTTTAAAAATTTCAGCCTTTATTTTTCTATTTGGTCAGAATTTTTTTTTTAAATATGTTTCTTATAAAAATTTAAAATTTTTAAAATGGTATTTTTAAATCATTTGTAAGGAAAAATGTTTCAAAAGTTTTTAATTTTTTAAATGGGTTTTCAAAAAAATTTCCGGATTTGTTTATAATTTTTCAAAATGATATTTTCAAAATAAAAATTGAAAATCATTTTAAAGATTAATTTATTAGTTATGAAACCAATTTTCAATCAAAATGGTTCACAAAAAAAATTCTGGTCATGATGTATATTAATGAATTTTAATTGATTCATTTATATGTTTTGAAAATGTTATTTTCATTCAAAAATAGTTAACATATATCAATGCTTATTTTATATTTTTTCAAATATATTTTCCATGAAAAATGATTCAAAAAAATTGATTTCTGTTCAAGAAGAGTAATAAATGATTTTAAGAAAATCCATTATGTTTTTTCGAAATAATATTTTCAATTAAAAGGATTGCAATGATTTCTAGTATTTGTATATATATTTTCAAAGATACTTTAAATTTTTTTTAAAAAATTGATTGATGTTCAAGATATTATTAAATGATTTTCAAACCATCTATTATATGTTTTCAAAAGAATATTTAAGAAGAAAAGTATTGAAATGACTTAAAATATTTTATTATACGTTTTCAAAGCTATTTTCAAAGAATATTTTTGTCATAGACTTGTTTTAGTGATAAGAAGTTTTCTAAATTTCATTCAAAGAATCATTTATTTGTTTTGAATGTTTTATTTTCAATGAAAATGATTTCAATGATTTTGAATATTACTATATATTATTTCAAAATCAATTTTTAATGAAATTTTTTGGAAATGGTTTTCTTTCGAATAAGTTTTTAAATTATTTTAAATTATTCCTATATATCTTTAAAAATATTATTTTCAAAAAAAAAATTGATGTTAAAAGTGGTTTTCAAATAAAAAATTTTATTTTCGAAAAAAAATTTATAAGATTTCTCAAAATAAGTTATATATAAGATGGCATTTTTAGACGTTGGTGATGTCTTAT
This sequence comes from Viscum album, assembly GCA_963277665.1. NCBI lineage: Eukaryota > Viridiplantae > Streptophyta > Magnoliopsida > Santalales > Viscaceae > Viscum > Viscum album. Next base: position 574,956,631 of record OY728160.1, read on the forward strand.
TGGTGTTATAATACAGGGGTAACATTCATATTCATTCTATTAATGGTTTTTATTTTTAGGAAATGTTTTTGATGAAATAATATTCACTTTCCCCCAGTTATACCATGATTAGTGATTTTTAATCTTGGTTATTTTGACCTCTTATTATATAATGAAATTATTGTGAATCCTTTCTATTTTCCACAGGTCGGGATATGACGAAATGTGTATGAGACCCATTTCATTTCAATTGTTGTGTTATGATATTTATGTAACACATCCTCTTATGGGTTATGATATAATGAATGTTTTATTATGTTGGAAAACATGAATCAATGCTTTCTTTACATGATTGTTGGAACCTATATATCCCTTCAATGCATTGGGTATTGATTTATATCTCATGACATAGACATGGAAATAAAATGTTGTGAGCTTTATTCTATAAAGGACATTCTTTAATAAGATGGTTAAGGGGTAAACCTTTATACTAATAGGTTAATGGTAGTGGATAATAACTAATAATATGGTCTTGGGAGTTAACATGTCTACAAAGATGGTCTTGAGAGTGAACCATTACTACAAATATAGTTTTGGGAGTCAACATTGACTACTATGATGGTTTGGGGGGGGGGGCGCTTTCAACTATATAAAAATGGTTATGACTAGAGATGGTGGTGTGTGCCACCCAATAGGTGTATCCCCCATGATGTACCCTAATTATTTTTTTCACAAAGACCACTAAATTATATAGAATTATTTTAAATTCTTTTATTCCAACCACAATTTCATTTTTTTTATTTCTATGTTATACTATCAGGGTTTATGCTCTTGATTCTTTTATGACTCATTTCTTATGATCTATCAGTCATTATTTAATGGATCATATATATAATCTATGATATTGAGGCTATGATCATAAAATGTTATTATAAAATTCTAATGCACTTCATTTCATGTTATTCTTGTATATCCCATTTATTTACCCATACTCATTATCTGAGGTCACCCTTTCTTATGTTTCCTTTTCCTAAGATATGATGAAAGGTTTTAGGGAGGATTACTAAATTGGATGATCTTTGTGGGAAACATTGATGATATTTTACCATGTTATATGATTGTGTTCAATGATTCCAAATAAAATAAACTGTTATGTTCCTCATACATGTATGTTTTATTATGCTTAATATTTATCTAAAATAATGTAATATCCCTATGTATTAAGATAGAGTCACTATTGTTGGTATCAAAGGAATGGTTTAATCAACAATTGGAAACATGTATGATAAAACAATAGTGAGATCTCTAGGGATATTTATAATAATATATCTAGATATTATCTATAGATAATTCTAAGGATGGGTTAGGATATAAGAAAATGTCTTGGGATTTTGGTAATGGGATGAGAATATGTATTATGTGGTGTGATGAAGGCGAAAAAGTATATAATTTAAAAACAACAATAAATTATTCATCCAATAGGAATATTTTTCTCTCTACAGTATTTTTTCATAGTCGAATTTTTTATGCATGGAATATATGGGAATTATTCGAATTAATGTCATATGAGAATATATCATGAAGGAACAAGACACGGTTTTATGATTAATGATTTTTCTACCGATGACTATGAGGCCACTAAGGACATACGAGAGGTTTTTTATTTTATAATAGTAGTTTTTATAACAATGATTAAATTGATTTTGAGAGAGTTATGACAAGATTTTAAATTCATATTTTATGAAAGGGGTATTAAGTAATATGATAATGATTATTAGGTTATTATTTGAGAAAGAATTTGGATGAATGATCTATTTGTGCTTTGGAATTAAAATATCCGGTTATAGAAATAATGAAATGTATATGTATATTCAGTATAAGAATTCCATTGTGGATTTGAAATGATTTGATGAATGGTGCTGATGAAATAGAAATGGTAATCACTAGAAAGGTGATATTTTGATTAAGGGGTGTTTTCCTTTAATTTTTTCTTAATGATGATAAAATTTTGTTTAGTTTGGATATAGAAATATTGGATATGAATACGTAAATAATATGGTTCTAATTGCATTTGATTTGATTATGTATTTTTTTAGACAAAGTCATTTATGGTATCCTTGATGGGTTTTAAAAAATTATTGGATCTTTTGATTATATTCAATAAATTATAATTTTATTCATTTAATGAATAAAAATTATTTTTTCATTACCATTCATTGGTAAATCACGTTATTACCATATTTCAAGTGATTAAATGACGAATTTATTCAAATTTGTGAGGTGGGGAAACCAAGATTTATTTTAGGATATATGGGGGATTAATGTTAAGGTGGTTTTTATAAATTTAGTGACTTTATTTCTAATGTTTTTTACTATTACATTTTGGATGGGTTACAAGGTTAACCATTTATGGTATGGTTTATGTTAAAAATATGATCAGGATTTATATACTAAATTACTATCTCTCTATACAAATATTTTTTAATATTTGATAACATATGAAAACCATTTTTCTATTATATCAACTAAAGATATATGGAAGGACTTTTCATTATACCTCGTGATATTTTAGTACATCATGAATTGAGAATTCACCATCATCTCATGGATTAAGAGATGATTATGAAATTGATCAAGACATAAGTGAAGGGTGAAATTGTACAGATAAAATATACTCAAGTCTTTTAATTATATCTCCTTGTATTCTTATATAGTAAAATTATTCCTCAACTCTATGAAAATGATAGTGAAAAATATTTATCATAATACTTTTGTTTCTTTAAAAATAATGACCTCATAAATCATCAAATATTTATGGTTTTTAGCCCCTTAACATTCTATTGATCTTTGACATTATTTAGAACAATGAAGTCAATCATTATCTATAATTATTAACTATTTTCCTCCATGTCAAATCTTATCGTCCCACTAATGTCCTCAAATAAAGAAACCTATTTATGAGTTATATTGGGTAACTATTTGGTTTCCATATTTTAATTTATAATGTATATTCTAGTATTCATTTTTACAAAGTATATTTTTATTAAATGATCTTTCAATTATTAAAAATTTTATAACCAAATTGAATTTTATTGGAGAATAAATATTTAATGGTGGTAGAATATAACACCCCATGTTTTTATGAAATAATTTTTTCTGAATAAATTAAATATATTTTATTCATTTTATTCCAAGCTATGTAGTGTTAAGTTTATTTATTCACAACACCATGAAAATCTTGTGCAACACACAACACATATATTATAATTAGGTACATGAAAAAATTCCATAATGTTACCCCTTATTTAGTGTTCAATCGATAACTTGTGTGACACGTATAACCTATTTTTACCAAACAAAAATATACTATTAGTATTATTATTAAAATATAATTAAATGTTAACCTAGATTTAGGTATTCTAGTTATGAATAATATTAATTTAATTATTAAAATATGGTTTAAACATGTATATAAGAATAATTATTATATTAAAAATTAAGTATAAATGAAAATAAAACCCTTTTCAAAATATAGTATATCTTTTGTAGGACAAATATATTTATACAATCAAACCCATTTAACCTCAACACATTATCTAAACCACTATGGTTAAATAATTTTAAAGAAATATATATAAATATGCATATATAAATATATATTATATTCAACTAACTATTTAATGTTTATATTATTTGATTCCTAGTCCTAAGATAAGAATAAAATCAATTTTGGCATAAAGATATATATTTTTCAAAAAAAAATTACTACAATTAAATGGAACCATTATTTTAAATCACTTTTTTGAAATTTTAATAATTTAAATCGGATAAAAGAAACAAAATTTTGGAAGTCATAACATAATAATTGTCATAGGGTTCTCTTTTTGTATTTTTATAAGAAAACTCATTTTTGGATGAATAGTTAAAAAAATATTAAATTTTAATTGAAAATTGTGTTTTTATATATTTTATTTATATTTTTAAATTAAAATTTATTTTTTAATTTATATTTATATAATTTATACAAATATAAATAAAATATCAGTCATTTTATTCGATTTCACATCAATATTTGATATGAATACATTTCAAACATTTGAATATTTTAAATTTAAAAACATGTTGTCTCAACCCATCTATGAGATTAATTATAAATTAATTTCTTCAACTTATGTGATTAATATTTGGAAAAATGGATTCCATATTTGGAAGCGAAATAATTTATAATTTCCACTATGTTCAACTTATTTCGGAGAAAAAAATAGTCAATGTAATTGAAATTAATTACAGTGATTAATGTTAATATTAGTCTACATAGTGTTTAGACATAACTTATGTGAAAAAATAACCTCAAAACATGTAAAAAATCCTTTACATGCCCATATATCATGAAAATGTCATTTATTTTATAAAATATACAATTATTGGAGGAAAATTATGTAAGGGATACCTATAAATAGTGTTTACATATATATATTGACAAGAATGCCACTACTCCTCTAATATAAAAGGAAACTCAATATCCCTCCCAAAATTACCTAACCATCCGAATACCTTCATATCATCCAACAAATACCCAAATAATCTCCCAAATAATCTCCATTCATCATATAGGATTTACTTTGGAAAAAAAAATCAACAAAGTACTCCATTTGGTGAAAACCAAAAAGAGTTACCAAATGATGATTAGTTTGAACAAGTGTTATGAGAGTCAACACATACGGTAAGGTTTTATCATCTCCCTCCCATTTCTATGTTATATATTATATATTCACAACAATTAATTATTATTTTTGTATATACTTCCTTATGAATATTTAAATCATGAATTTATTTTAATTCATCATATTAAAAGATTAAATTAATGTTTTTCATTAACGGATCTCATGATTTAAATGTTACAGAAGTAATATTGGTATTTCTATTATCACTTTTTTTACTATGATACTTATCAATTATACAACACTCATTTATTTTTTGTGATGAATATAATTCATATGAATGTATTATATGATTATTATCCTTAAATTTAGGGTTTTTACATACCCATTTTATGATCTATGTTTCATTGGATTTCAGGATTCAAATGTTACCAATTTGGTAAGTTAGTGTTTCTCAATTTTCCATTATTGATATGGGTGGTTTTTTATTCACCTAAATTCATTTATGATGTGTATATAATTATTTTTTATATGTTATATCATGTATCTATTTTAAATTATTCTTAAATATTCATGAAACTCCATCCTCTCATGTAGATTATCATTATAAGTTACAAATGTGGTATTTATTTATTGATACAATATCATCATTCATCGATATTGTATATGGTTATTGTTCTATTGGTCAAATATTATGATACATATCTTAGGAATTGTAATGAAATTTTATTTCCTCCATTTATTAATTATATATTTATGTAATCATAATGTTTTTCCATGATATTTTATATAATATTATTAAGAAATTTTTTAAATATAATTCCACTTAATTTCTTTCTTTGGTAAGAGATCATTTTAATTCAAAAATAATGATTCCTAAAAAAATAAAATTTTCAAAATGATATTTTATGATAGTTTTCATGGAAATATTTTAAAAATGGGTGTTATATTTTAAAAAAATTTCAAAAAACGTTTTAAGGATTCTTTTATATGTTTTCCAAATTTTATTTTCAATGAAAATTATTTTAATGATTTCAAATCTTCTTTTATATGTTTTTAATACTATTTTTGATGATAATAATTTTTAAAAAATTATGTTCAAGAAGGGTTTAAAATGATTTTATATTCTTCATGTATATTTATTTAAAGGTTATTTTCAAATAAATTTATTTAAATGATTTTGAATCTCCTTTTATATGTTTCCAAAACTATAATCCAAAAAAATAGTTTACAATAAAATTGTGTTATGTTCAAGAAGTGTTTTAAAATATTTTCTAAGTATCCTTTATATGTTTTGAAAATGTTATCATAAAAAAATTATATCAATGATTTCAAATATTCTTTTGATTGTCTTCAAAAATATTTTAAAATAAAAATGTTTTTAAAAATGTTTTATGTTCATGAAGCGTTTTAATTGATTTTTAAATATTCATTTATATGTTTTTAAAATGTTATATTGATATAATATTATTTAAAATATTTAGAAGCCTCTTTTATATGCCATTAATTATATTTTCAATGAAAAATGTTTTCAAGTAATGTTTTATGTTCAAGATGGGATTTATATTATTTTTAATGACACATTTCAATGTTTTCAAAAGGTAATTTTAAAGGAAAACAATTTCAACTATTTTGATGATTATTGTATATATACTAAAAGATATATTAAAAGAAATAGGTTTTTGAAAAAAATTTATATTCAAGATTTATTTTAAATGGTTTTTACAGATTCATTTATATACTTTTAAAAGGTTTTTGTACAAAGATAATTATCTTCAATTTGTTTTAAAAAAAATATTTTTCTCATCGATTTTTTAGATATTTATCAAAATGATTTTACTTATATGATAAAATCTGTTGATGTAATTAATTCCTTATTATGTTGAATATCCAATGATATCATTCTTATTATTTCTCTGAATGTTTAATCTTTAGAAGACATGTGTTTTATGAAATCTATTTCTCCGCCAAGGGTTATACCATTTTTTGTGCTTAGGAAACCCTCTTATCTTCATGGGATAATATATAATAAAATGATTTTGAAGCCTATCACTTTTATATATGTAAGTATCTGATGAAATTATTATGATACCTATTTTATTTTAGGGGTTATATTATAATTTTTATAAAACACATATCTATTTATAGGTTATGTTATGTTGAATATTCTGTTATCTTGTGGATACCATATATTTGGTTTAATTATGTGATGTGTCAGACACATATCTCCCTCCATTATATTGGGTAATGGTTTATATCTCATGATATAGACATGGCTATAATAATGAGTGAACTTGACACAATAAATAACATTGTCTGCCATGATGGTATGGGGAGTGACCTTTTAGTATTAATATGATCTTGGGAGAGATCCATGACTATTAAGATGTTCTTTGTGGAGAACCATAACTACTAAGATGGTATTTTAAGTGAACCATGGCTAGTAATATGGTCATTGGTATAAAACATGACTAATAATAGAGTTTCAGGAGTGACTCCATTAACTTATAAGGAAATGGTTGTGACTGAGGTCTGTGTTTATACCCACATAGTACGTGTATCCCCCAAGAAGTGTCCAAAACGGTTTTGGGTATTTTCTTTGACTTATAAAGAATTATTTTTTATGCGTATGTGTTTGAACAAAATTTATGTCTTATTTTTAGGTTATTATTTCATGGATTATACTCATGATTACATTATGATTCATGTATTATGAAATTAAAATAATTTTTCCATTACTCATGTATAAGATCTATTGTATGTTAGTTATGATCTGAAAATTATATTCTACTATTATCATAAACAAATTCTCATGTTATGCTTACATATCTACCTTATTTAGCCTTTCTGATAATCAAATCTCACCCTTTCTTATGTTTCCTTTACATAGATTTTGAATACATGTTTTTATGAGTAATAAATGGAAATATCTTTTTGGGATGAATTTATGATATTCCACAATGTTTGAATATTTTATCCCCTATTTCCAAATACACTAAACTTTTACCATCCACAATAATGTAATTTTTTTAATAGTATTCCTCTTAAATAATGTATCATCCTTGTATTGTAATCATGGATTGAAATTTTATTATATGTAATTATTACATTTAAAGAGTTTCATAAAAAAGTTTTGGGAAATTTGTCTCATGATCCATATCACCTTAACAAAAAGAGAATAATTTTATTTTATTAGAATAATGATGGGTTAATGAGGTTATTAAATGACTCTAAAAAATAAATATTTCTATAGTAAATAAAATGTATTCTATACCATTATTGTTTTTTCTATTTAATAATATTCAAGAAGATAAATACCTATCAAATATTTATCTTTTTCTATATTATAGTTAATTTGAATTTTAGTCGTATCATATAATAAATATGTTGTTTTGTACAAGGTATTATAATTATGGGTACCATATAATTACATTGGGATTTTGATATTCACCCTATGTGTATATAGATATAATTAATTTATTCTTCAAATAATATCTAAAAAATAATTATTCTTTTTATTGATGTTTACATTTTATTCTATTTGATAAATGAGGGGTATTAGAAAATTTTATGAATTTTCAAACACCGTCTAAGAGTGGAATTCCATGAAAATTTATAAAACATTGAATTTTGTCTTTAAAAGTATTTTTCTTTTCCTTGTTGTCTCTATGAGTATATATTCTACTTACCCCTAAAATACACTTTGATTAATGAATTTCCATCACCAAGGAACATTACTAAAATAAACATTTTTTTGGTTTAACTAATTAGTTTCATTGATTAGTTGAAAAAAATCATTAATAATATAACTGGTTAATGATTCATACATGTAAATGATTCAAATTCACATTAATAATTTAATATGTATATTGTTTCATAAACTAAAAAAATTTAAAAAATTTAATCCAGTAAAATGCATCTTAGATGTGGGGAAGGGTTGATTTATTATATGTAGTGTTTCATCGAAAAAAATGTTGAATGACATGTCCCTATGAAAATTTATATACTTGTTTCATATTCATCAATGACATTAAAGACCTGATAAAAATATTATCCCTGTAATATTCTAGAATTAGAGAATAATATTTTATTTAAATACATATATAAATTAAAATTTGTTTGAAAATATGTGACATATATATGGACTAGAAGAATTTCATGTATGTATTCATATAGAAAAATATCTACAGGAGGGAAGGGAAATTTTTTTTAACTACATGGGAATTATGAATTCATGTCACACTACCACCCTATTAATTAAAGTCATGGCATCATATGCCTCTTGTAAGAATGGTAATATATTTATATAAATAAAAATTATGGAAAACGATCTGATGAAATTGAATAAAGTGAATATGGATGTAACTATTATTTGATTATGGAAAAAATATTTCATTTTAACATTAAATTCTAATTCATCAATACTAGGGAAGATAGTGATATTTTAATATAATTAAAATGTAATAGAAGGAAAAAAATAGAGCTGTAGAATATTTGAAATTTATAGAATTCATCAAAAAAGAATCATTCAATATATATTTAAAGGGGATCTGTGTACCATTGGTAACCAAGCTAAAAAGTGTACTACTAGATAAATTCCATTGAAGAAAATATTTATTATATATTTGTAACAAAAAATTGTATAGTGATTTAAGAGAAATATTTTTGTGGGAAACAATTATTAATGAAATTATTTACTACCACATAAAATGTTTCATATACCAACAATTAAATAATGAGTGAAAATTTCCGATGTCTTTCATTGAACCTCTACCAATAATAATTTGTATATGATACAATGTCACTATAAACTCTGTCACATTACAACATAAAATATATATGAAGGATGATGAAATGAAATATATCATGGATAATGATACATATTCTCCCCATTTCCCAACAATAAGGGAGATCTACCTCTATGAAACAATCATAGATTCTATTAATGTAGTTTCGGGGATTCATGGTGCATCTATCTCAATTTTATCTAATAATAATAATCAGTTCACATAAACCTTTTTATGAATGTCATTATAATTCTCAGAGAAATGAGTTACATTTAAGCATGAAATATCATAACCATAATGTTGGTAAGACCAAACAATAGAGGATATGTTTAGGTTTTAATGATAAATCCAATAATATCCAATCACGATTCATGATTTTGTCCATCACCTAGATTGTGGCCTTTTCTCAATCACCATAGGTTGGTAACATGTTTCCTGGGAATCAAATACCACCACTGTGAATGATTTCACACATAAAGGATAAAATGAATAATGAGTCCAAATCCTGAAAACAAATAAAATATTTAATATATTAACATTTAAAAAAGAATAAAATTTGAATACAGTGATTAAAAAATTAATATTTGAAATATAAAAACAAAAATGAATAAAGAGGCTATAAAAACACATAGTGACATGCAAAAAACATCACATTCCACCCATAATATAACAAATCATTAAGATAATGTTAATTTACCAATGATAGATGAGTTCTGATTTGATAATATGAAATATATCGAGATATAAAGAAGAATATACACACATGGTGTATATAAGACTTGAGAATGACAAGACTATTAATATTTCATTAATAACATTATAGAAAAAATTTAATTAAAAAACACATTAGTTCTACATTTACAAACACAGTTAAAATAACCACATTTACTTTTTAGAGAAACAAATATATAGGTTACCATATATATTATTCAAAACCCAAATAAAAAAATTGTAACGAAAAGATTTATTAGAATTGAGTAAATTAAAAAATGACCCCAAAAAAATAGATCATAATAGGATTTTATAAATGGATTATGATTAGGGTTCATAATGAAAAATATATATATATAATGATATAGGTTTCTAAGAGATAATCCTGTTGACTATTGAAAAAAACGTAGGTGATAGTTACATGAAATAAATACTTGGTTGAATCATAATATAAGACATAAAAATTATCATTAAAAATCTAATTTACAGTCCCATTAAATCTTTATCAAACTTTAGAGGAAAAAAATTCCACTATAAATCTTGAATACTACACATGCCATTTCATTGAGTACATTGTGGAAATAAATTTATCTAAACATATTATACCTATTTAGACATGATTATTCCACATACTATAAAAATAAATTAAGATAATTAAAATGATCATAAAAACTCATTTATTAATTATTTATATTACATAAAAAACATTATAATTAGTCACATACTCATAAATGAAAATATAAAATAATTGATATGTGGTTATTTATAGTTAGTGTTCCTTCTAAAAATTTAAAATGGTATTATCTTTATAATAAAATTAATTTATAATTCATATAATATATATAAAAAATATTATAACATAAAATGTTAGATAGAAATTATCTACTGATCCCGATGATGTTTTAACACTTAATTTTGAGTTGTGGAATAATATAGTAACCACAATCTTGATGAAATAAGTATTGGAATGGCCACCCCAAAATCTAATAGAAATTATCCCATGGGAGTTCATATTCTTTAATGACATTGAATAATAACAAAAAATATATACCTTATTTGAAACGAATCATGGGATTGGAATGGGAAAAAAATATCAATAAAATATTAGTGAAAAGGGGAGGATATTGACAGAAGGGTGTAACATGTGGATAGATGGAGAATAATTCTCACGATTTTGGGGGAGAGATTCTCCCTCCTATGGTGTGTGTCACAAAAATAATGAAAATAAAGGGGTTACCTCTTTAAATTAGATAGTTTTAAGATATTAATGTAAAATATGAATAATATTAAAATTGTATTTCTAGATTACTCTGTGAAACACCAAATACACAAATTCATTTTCCCAATTTAATAAACCCTTTTATTAATTAAATACATTGTCTTGGTGATTATGATAATATAAGATAAAGGAGTAAATATTAATATTTTTAAATAACAATATACATGTCTCTCAGAATAAACATATTTTATAATTTAAAATAAATTAAATAAACATGATATTAATAATTAATTGCATATTAAAAATAAACACCAAAATAAAATGATTAACAATTTAACATATAATAATAAAATTAATTATGATATCCTCTTTTTATTTGAAGTATATATTTAAATAAAATTCTTGAACGGTTACCTCTCATGATTACTAGGACTATGAACATATATTATGTAAAATAAATAAATTTTTTCATGCATTTTAAAACCCACTCTATTTAATATCTGAATTATTATTAAAATTAAAATATAATAAATACCAAAATCTATAGATATGTATATTTCATTCTCAAATTAATTCTATATTATAAGGGACCAATACCTCCCTATGATACAATTACAAAAAAAAATAGTTTCTAATAGAGTTAGAGGGATAATATTATGATCATTGGGACTATAAAAACACAACCATTTTGATGACCCTTGGAATATGTTTTATATGATCATGTAATGATTATATGTATATGAAGACAATAGAAAAAACATAATATATTTATCTTCCAGGAATTTATAGTAAAATAATAATGAAAAATAGAGTAACTTGAATTCAAGAAAAGTAGTAGTATCAATCTTCCATCCAATGAATGTTTTTGAGGAAGATCATGTGGAGAAGGGAGTAAATGAAACCATCCTACAAGATAGTAAATTGGCTAACATATCCATTATCATATAATGAAAATACCTGAAAATTGAAGGGGTGATGGAGTCATCTAAAATGATTTAGACATAGTTTTAAGAGAAAGATAATTTCGTATAGGCTTGTATGTATCACAACATTCACACACACCCAACAAAAGAGTATATTATCTCCTTACATTGTAGATTCCCAGGAAATATCCTATTCATAAGAGATATTATTTGTTTCATACTATTTTTTGTATTTACTAATATTTTTTTAATTCAATACCTATATTGAATTCATAATGGAATGTAATTGATGAATGGAAAATTCAGGTTGAATAATATATATGTGTGTGTGTGTGTGTGTGTGCATTATATATATATATATATATATATTATTCATGCATCAAATAAATGAAATATTCTTTCACCACATGTATATATGTAATTTTCCCATATATATATAATCATATATCATATATATATATATATGTCTCGTGATTCATATTTATTTTTTCATTCATATCATGAATTTGAATTTAAATGCACATCTAGAAATATACCACTTGAACTAAAACCCAATAAGTACTTTATGAAATACATCACAACTATTTTTGAACTATTCTATATATTTTATTTCATGAAAATTTCTTCATTTTGAAAAATATATATTGTTTAGAAGGTTTATACATATAAAATTACCAAAATGAGTGACACTACAAGAATTATAAATTTTAAAAACTATTATAAAATACCAATTTCACATATGTAAGAAAATATTGGATTTATAAAATTATTAACAATGAATAATATATTATGGGGTCTAGTGTGATCCCCATTAAAGATACTTATATCTATATAAAAACATGTTAACCCCAAGAACCATCATATAAATAATATGTATTCCAATATAATGATTTTTACTATTACATTATGTGATCACTAGACATGTCACATGTCAACATTGTATTAGTAAATCATTATTTATCGATTCCCTAAAAAATACTAACCATGTGAGAAAATTTGTCACATGTAAATCATCTTTAAAAAAGTACATCACATGAAATATATAAAAGTAGTTTAACAAATAATATGTGAAACTAAGAATCATGGAGATGGATTTCCTTAATATAATACAGTTAATTTCCAAATGAATATATATTTCATAAAATTTGAGAAATCCCATATTTGTTAAACTTTAAATGATGACATTAACATAAAAAGACCCCACAACCCTTGTATTATTTAACTCCATATGTTGACATGGATGTGTATGGAATCATTGTATGAAGGTTCTCATTTTATGTATCTGACTAATCTGATGTAAGAGGGATTGGTTATACATATTCAGACATTAGTATCTGAATGACTATATAACATTCCCTAATATATATATTTGAGGTTCAGTGCATGTAATAAGTCTATACTCATTACATAAACAATATATTCATTATATATCATATAAAATACATTGTAATATATAAAAAAAAATATTCAATATAAATTGAAATTATCAACGAAAACAATAATTCTATATGATTTTGATTGATTAGGGAAAACAAAACATTTATAATTTTATGGGATATTTATCATTAGACCATTCATGTAATGAAAAGTACTATCACACATGAATGAATGATGTATGAAAATTGAAATTATTATAAATAAAAGGTATTTTTAAAACCATTAAAACCAATATATTAAGAGATAAGATATGAAATTCATGTTATTTTTTGTAGAAATTTTTTTTGATCATTACATCCATTTGTAATTAATATCACATACTTATGTTACACACTAACCCCTTATTGAGTGACATTAACGAAACAAGATATTTCGAATATTGGTGATACAATAGAAAGGTATTACATAATATTAACTCTATAATCTCATATTAAAACACTTTGGTGTATTAAACTAAAACTTAATAATGTTATATTCTTTTATCTACATGAAAAATATATATAGTTACAACATCCTCATGCGAAGAACCCTTTCCATCGGACCTTCTTCCTTGATATATTTTGTTCATAATGTAAAAATTTACATTACCACATTTCCAACATATCCTGAACTATTTTGGAATAATGTGATTCTCTCTTACTTATGGTAAAAAATATAACACTTTACATTTCTCTTTACCTTCATACACAATACAATTTTTGGATACCATGTGATTCACTTTTTGTGCTTGCTCGTATAAACCATTAATGAATAGTGATGTTCACAAATTATGGGATCTAAATGTGACTCTATTAATTTTTCTCTAACATAAAATGTTTTATAAATATTTAGTATATATATGGTGAAGAATCAATATAATAATATTTTAGTAAAATCATTTGGTTATAACTCATTTAAGCATTTTTAGAGATTCAAAATATTATTAATAATTTCTTTTTCATTATTGTCACATATCCTCGATAATAATTATATTTTTAGAAAGAACATCAAAATAATATTAGTATAATAATTTATATAAATTATTTTAACTTCTATAAATCCTGACACAATCTTATCAGACCCATATATGTTATATTCTATAAAAAATATATTTTTAAGAATCAAAACAAAACAAATTATATTTTATGAAATAAAAAAATTCTTTAGTAAGAATATATGAAAATAATATTTTTCTATATCTAATATGTGGTTCTCTATGATTTTTGTTTTCTCTTTAATGGGTAAATTTTATTCCTTAAAAGACGCCTATATGGGGTTGGAATCAAATTCCATCACATTTTAATAATAGATGGATAAACAGTTTATCTGGGATAAAACACAATTATGAATACCATATTCTAAACAGAAATTATTCAAACCAGTGAATAATAAAGATAGTGTTTATAATCATACAACTCATTTTATACCACATAAATATATTTTAACGCATCATATCATATATGATAATTTATTTGAAGATATAATTCCTTTGCAAGAATTTATTTATTTTTTATAATCATTTTCACATTCAATATTCTTATGTAGAATCGTTTACTTGATTACAAAAAATCCAAAAATAAGATCTTTTTAAATTATTCCAATTATCCTGACAACCAATACATTAAAAAACCTTATAATAAAAATAGTTATTATTATATTTGATTAAAAAATGGGGAAAAAATTTCTATAAAATCAGTACTTGACATTCAATTTATTTCCTAAACCAATTCAAAAATTCTATAAAATTGTATCATATCGAATAATTAGTCCTTAATAATTACATTACATTTTAGAAATCCAAAATATTATTCTTAATGAAATATTATTCTAAATTATATCTTTTCCTCTTCTATTCTATATTTTTTACCTCCTTGTACATAATATTAAAAACTAATATATATATATTTTTTACTATAAAAGAGACATTGTATTTTCATTTTATTTATTATCTATATTTTTTTAATATCTTTTCATATTTTTTTTCAATTCATTCATATTTATGCAAACATTACACAAATTAAAATAGAATTTATTACTTATCGAAAATATTCCTTATAAGAATTTTTTTACTCTCTCTAGACATATTCAATTATTCTTAATATCATTTACATACATAATCACATTTATTATATAATATTTGAATTCAATAATTCATTTAGAATCCAATTCCATTGAAACATTAAATTTATTATTCCATGTTTTTTTAAGAATTGTGCTTTTCCTATTGAACAACATCTACACTTTGTAACTCGTGATGGAAATACTCTAAAAATTGATTATTTCTCTTGCTGATGAACTTATATTATGATACCATTCATATGAGATTCTAGCTCTAATATTCTCATTTAAAGTATTAATTACACAGATTAGTTTGATAATGACTTTCATGTCCCAGTCCACTAGAGCTCGCCTAGTTGAAGGAGATCTAAAATAAAACAATCCCAATCCCACCTTCATAGGCCATGGGATGGTGTAAAGTACCCAGTGTAAAATTTGATGTTTTTCTTAACGTACCTATACACATTCACCCAACCACATACATTTTGAAATATATAAGAATATAATATAATATAGTAACATCTTGATTAATAACCTTTCATAAAAAACCCATTATTGAATACATAATAGAGTGATAGTGAAATCTGAAAATAAAGGGTAAAATACACTTATAACAAGAAATATTTTTTTAACCAAATAATAACTGTAAATGTAAAAATTGAAAGAGACTAGATCTGAACATCTATGCTCTATCTACTGTATGTGGTCAAATGTACTCAAGTATCACTATGCTCATAAGTAAACACTATCAACCTAAAGATTGTCCACATAAGACATGAAACATGTTGAAAGAACCTAGGAAGGTTGGAGTATATGCATACATAGTATGATACCGGAAAAGTGGATGGGGAGGGGGGATAAGAGACATAATAAAAGTAAACAAGATAAGATATAGTAAGAGATAAATTAATATCAATATATAAGGATATATTGTCATAAATGAAACCATAATGGTAGAGAAATGGGATCATTATCTCGCATACCATTCCATGAAAATAGTATTCTAATATATATAAGAGTTCTATCAATGTTACCTGGAATCATTCATGTTTGTATGATGAATTATCCATATTGGCCCATGAATTACCACTAAAATGCACAGTTGAGGGGAAACAATCTATATGTTGAAGCCATATGCCATGTTAAAATAATAGGTCACCAATCCTTAGCAAGATGAATGATTCCCTGACTCTGTATGAGGGACCAATATGACGGTAGATAGAGAACCCATTCCCTGACTTTTTATGAGGGTTCCACTCTGTAGATAGTGGATGCATTCCTGACTCCACAGTAGGGTTTCACTTGGATGGTAAATAGGGGAACCATTAATTTACAATATTTGATTGCTACACTCATATGGTATAGGACACATTCCTTGACACTGTTGGAGGATTCCACTCAGATGGTAGAGGACCCATGCAATACATTCATAGGAAGGAACCACTAAGATGGATGAAAGATGTCCCATGACCTATCCAAGATGAATAGTTCCATTCATATTATAGATAATCTTTTCCCTACTTCTGGAGGAGGGTTCCACACAAATGATTGATATAGGACCCATTCTCTATCCTGGTAGTAGGTTTCCACTCTATTCTATCTAATGACCCCACCCAATCATTTTTTACAAAGAGCATCACCAAATGAACATTCATGCTTATAAAAAATTGTATCATATCTAAAAATCCACTATAGAGGCAACAATTTCATTCTTCAAGGAGAACTAATCAATATAGTGTACTAGACGGAAAAAATAGAAGTTCAAATGAATTAGATACCGAATTATAATTTTATTCAAAAGGAGGTCCACAAATGGTAAGGGGTCCACATGGCGAGTGTCACTGCTCCTCTGCAATGTCATTTCCTTAATAAAACATAGATCATTGGCCATGTAGTACCACATGGTGTGTAGGGATAACACACAACATGTATTGGACACTTCGTGCCTTGCAGTGTTCTCTCTGTCATGTCAATGTACACTACCCATGTTCCTGTACATGGCTTGTTCTGATCCATGTATATTTTCATGTACTACAAGAGTACATTTTGGGTCACTAACATGGGTTCATAGGGTGTGTTGGAGTATAAAATGGAGTGTTATACATAAATCACATAGGAACCCTAGTCACTATAGTTAGGTCACTACATGAACTGTATTTATCCCACTTCATGTCGTGTAGTTGGGATTTTTTCATAATGTTAGTTCTATACTACCCATTTCATATTAACATCTCCTAAATGTAGTCATTTTACATTTTCACCAAAAAAACAATGTTGATGGTTTTTATTCATCTATTAGGGCCCTCTAGTGGTTGTAAATTAGTATCAATTTATCCATGGTAGTCTTTCCTCCTTCCTATGGGCCTCTCATCACGGTCAATTAATCCAAAATACTAGATCCATGAGAATCATGAACCATATCTGGAAAATAATTTGGGCATATCCCTAATGTATAAATCTACTAATCTATTGTGAATCATCCATGCTCTGGTGGTTTTATGGTGAATGATCCCACATTACAATGTCAAACTGTGATCCCATAGGCCAACAACGATGATCTCTAAAAAAATTGGGGAAATAGAAGATAATAAAAATGAAAAAAATATTTTTGCAAAACATCATGGATAATGAATATATATTTAGGGTGTCTACGGTGAGAAACATGTCACATTGGGGATTGATCAAATCCAAAATTTAAATCAAATTCTTGGTCTCATGAAAAGGATCAATTATATGATGATTAGATAATAGAGTTTTGATTATTATATATATTTTAATCATATGTGAGGAATAGAAAAATTAATATTCATACCTCAATATTTGACTTATAACTAGTAAATAATGGAACTTCCATTGATTAGGAAGATCTATTGTGATTTATGCACCTTGATTCGCCAGGATATAGAAGCTCTTCACCATTCGATCTAAATCCACCAATGAAGAACAGTGGATTCCTACACTCTTAGGACCTGTGGATATACATATGACTGTGGATATTCTCCATAACATCATATTTCTTAATGAAATATGTTTAGGCCATTTAATGAATGAATTAATTATTTTAACCAACTAATCCAATAAACACATCTTTTAGTTGCCTCTTTTTGTAAATGTACCTTGATAGACGACCTTTGGTCTCAACTATAGTAAAAAATAATTCTCTGGATTCAACAGTGATCTTAAATTTTCATTTATAGACACTTTTGATGATTTATTTTATTATTTTAGAAATTTGGTTCATGTGTGATATACAATATTTTAATATTTTAATGTAATTAATTTCGGGCACACCAGGCCCCTGAACCATAGACCATTTTAGGGAATGGATTAGAAAATATTCCTTCATATATTACAATTTCCAAAAATGAAAAAAATGACGCTATAATATTATGTCCTATTTTTTATTCCTCAAAGTGAATATGTAATATAATTAAAAAAAGATGGGATAATGAGCTTAAAACTGGCACTCCTATTCCCAGGAGATCTCTTTTATGCTCCAAAGCATTCAACTCAAATGAACTAATGGAATTGTATGTCTAAATTGGATACTCCCCTACTGATTCATGATCTCCCCTATGTTCTCTATGAAGGGAGATCCATCCATGACATATAGATCTCCCATGACATAAACATGTAAAGAATGATGCATGTATCTTCTCATTTTATACATATGGAAGACATCATGAACTTTTCCAATAGTGTGGGTAATGAGAGGTAGTAAGGAACTACGAAAACCCTCTATATAGAGTCAAATTAATTGATGAACCTCAAGTATAACATTCCTCACCTATCAAAATATCCACAATAATATTCATGGAGAAAGTATTAGCAAAATTTGGTCTAACCATTCAATATAAAAGTGATTATGATTTTAGTTTACATAATATTTCATCATTCTATAACAAATACTCACCCTCTCATAGATCACTGGAACCTTATCTTCCATATCTTACAACATTATTGGCCCCAAAAAATATACATTTCCTATCCTAATCGAATATAAGTGTGAACTTATGGGTACCCCTTATAGTGCCTCAAAATGTGAGATATTGATATTATATTTATAGATGTTATGATTAAAAAACTATACCAAAGATAAGTGATCCTTCCTTTTATGGAAAATTTTTAACATTTAATCCCTCAATATATCATGAAGAATCTGGATAGTGTTATTAGTCATGCCATTTTTCTGGGGATTAATGATATTACTACCCCTCATCATTTTCTTTATTTCCTCCTTCAGGCCTCCCCAAAACCCTGATCTGAACAACACAACATGGTTAGAGATAATCATCACGGTCACCCAATGATGGAAGAGAATCCCCCTAACGTAAAACATCCTCAAACTCTCCACTGAACTATACTCTCTTATAGCAATGAAGTGTGATGACATTGTCTGTTCTTCCAATATCACCCATATAGTGTAATTACCTCTTTATTTCCTTAAAATTAATGCCATAATGCCCATGAATATTCCATCACATTCCCATTTTGGGATCTCTAAAGAATGCAACAAACCTACCAGTGCTCATCTTGTACCTGCTGATATTTGAGGAACAAATATATAAACACGAACATGCTCTACCTCAGGCAAGGCCACAAAAAATATTGTCAAAGGCATCAATAAAACATCCCTACACTAGGATGTGTTTCCATATGAGATGTGTGACACCCTCTCATCATCTCGCCCATATCGTGATAGGGACCACCATAAATCCTAAAATAAGAATGATTTGATTCTATCCACAATATCTATCAGGTTAATCTCTTTATGAAATTTGTTCATATAGGACATCACAGTCGATATATTATAGTTGAGGTTCCCAAACATGATGAATAACAAGAGGGGTCAATGCCATCGATTGGAGAAAAGATGGACCCACCTATTCTACTGGGGTCATTTACAGCAAAGTTATCTTTATAGATGCCTTCTGTATCAAGTGATATCTCACACAACCTGATGATAAACTATCTTGATTAATAATTCCCTATTTTAATCTCAAGGGAAGGCAAGTAGGGTAAAACCTCAACTAAGAGATCTATATCTTTCACCATGATAAAATATGTTATGTAATGAATCACGTATGAGTTTACCAGTATTGAAGAAAGAGTATAATAAACATTTATCATTACCTTAATCATATCATAAGAATCTAGATCATACGCCTCAATAACATATAGTTTCCCATGTAACTGACTCATAACTCCGTGATCCTAATGTGGGATACCTAGTTTTTGTGTTGGATGTAGCTCATAACATCGTCCACTAATCATTTATCCTTCTCATAGAGCCCCCACCTGCTCCATTTCTAACTCCATCTCCCTAAGGGCCTCTCTTCCCTTCCCTTGGGGATATATGATCACAAATCTACCCCGTATATTGTCGTCAATATGATGTTTTTTCCCTACTCAACACGTTGTTTCATGAAATCACATTTAATTTGATCTCTCACATCATATGCATATCAACTCCCCTCACTGGCCTACCCTGGTCCTCTATGAGACCCATCTTCCCTCTAAAAGCATGACCATGTATGGTCATAAGGTTAAATTCATCAACATGATCCATCAATATAGTACCTACTATCTTTTTTAAAATACTCCTCCATTTTGATGCCCACTTCGAACTCCAACTACATATAATCTCTCGAATATGAATCTATCATTCGCCGACATCTACTCGTGACCTCTACCATGTCATTGTATGCAATGGGATACCACACCATCATGGATTTCCATATAGAGACCCTGCTCAAACCTTCATGCCTTATAAAATCCATCACAAATCATATCATTATAGTACCTCATGAGGTTAATGAAAAATTAATCATAATAATAATATTTCATCCCTCCATGTTGTAGATCCATAATACTCAGAATCCTATCTGAGTGCATGCAGAAGAGTTAACACGCCCCATGAATTAATTGTGGTTAGTTGGTCAATTAGAGTGACAACTCATCATGAATCTATGATAATAGACTCCATAAATGCCTATATACATCATTTAAATAATCATATAACAATTAAAATACATAACTAGCCATTATGTAGATATTTCCAAAAACTCAGATCATCGGCCCTAGACAATCCACCACTTCCTGTGGATTTGGATCACCATGTATCCTCAATATCCTTTGTCACAGGAACTGGAATATAATGATAAGCATGTTTGCATCATCATACTTCTTGAATTTTATACTCATCTACTCATCATTTAGAGGTGATCTAACCGTCTCACTCATAAGAAATATATCACATGAATACCCCAAAAATTAAGTCTCATAACTCATCAGATCTTCATCATGACCCAGAATTGGTAACATCACTAGATTTTCTTATAGAGGAATCCTAAAAACATATACATCAAAACTAATTTTTTATGAGAATATATAAATGTATATATATATATAGGGATATGACTTATAAAATAAAATAAAATGATTCCAATATATATTATTCATGTTCCAAAGTTCACTATGACTAATTTTTTGATATGCCAAATTGACATATTGGTAGTAATTTTCATGTGGAATGGACACGTTATCTATCACACCAATACTAGGTTCTCTAGCCTAAAAGATTCTCTCAAGAAACATTGAAATTGTTTCCCAAAGTTCCCAATGAAATCTCATTAGGTAAAAAACATTGAACATCATCTTATGCTCAACCTGCCTTTGATACCAAACTATTATGATCTAAACCACTCGAGCATTCCTAGTTGGTGGAGAGATGAAATGAAACAACCCAATACTTCCACTATAGGTCAGGGCTAAAAAAAATCACTGAAATTCATAACAAATATGGGAGAACTTTTCCTAATTTACATTTCGGCATGAACCCAACCATCTTTATATAGATGTCCAAAATAATAAATGATTATATATTAATGTAAATATTAATAAAAATTCTTGTAATAGAACTCTGTGGAATACATAATATTTGATAGATCAATCCAATAATTGATGGTAAAATTAAATTAATATCTATAAAATATGTCTAATCATTGAAATAAAAAGAAAATTCTGATTATGAGTGACCTTTCTCAAAATATCCATGCTTCAACCACCATAACTAGGCAATAACACTTAGGTATCCATATACTCTATAGTAATATCCACGGATGTCCTCTAAGTCTGCATAAATAATGAAATATGTTGTTTAAGACCATACAAGGGTGAGTATATAAATTCTTAGTAGGATTCCCAAATAGCTAAAGGGGGAGAAACATGTGGCACGTTATATGTACATAAATCAATACATCAAAATAATGAAATGAAAAACAATCAATAGGGATATATGGTCAAAACATTAACCAAAAAAGAGAGAAAGTGGATGTCTATATCATATCACATTCCAGTAAAAGAGTCTACCAGCATTTATATTAGGTCCATCAATGATAACCTATATTTTACATGTCTATCTAAAGAATTATCCATATATATATAAATGCATCGACACTGTGTCTCACATTC
The DNA here is from genome assembly GCA_963277665.1 of Viscum album. NCBI lineage: Eukaryota > Viridiplantae > Streptophyta > Magnoliopsida > Santalales > Viscaceae > Viscum > Viscum album. Next base: position 574,979,858 of record OY728160.1, read on the forward strand.
TTGGGGACACATTCATTTATTATAGGACACATACCCTAGAAAAATCTGAGGGTTCCATCACATAGGTAGAGTACCCATTCTGTAACACCCTGAGCTTCCATGATACGCTTCTCATTCAATAATGCAATAGCTTGCATTGTACACAACTTCGAGTTCTAACACACCTCAACTAATCAAAGTAGCCGTTATGAATAGTAATACCCAATTTTTAAAATTATAGAAATGTTATATTTCAAAATGGACTTCATTTTTGTATTCGTAATATCGAAATTATCCTAAGTTAAATTTTTTGTAATTTTCTGAGAACTTCCATTTTTTTATGAATAGTGAAAAATACTTAAAAACAAATTTTTTTAATAAAAATATTTTATAGTGATAAATTATACTATTGAGTGGTTTTAAAGTATAATTATAATATATTTTTACTATTTTATCCAATGGTGGTCATTAGAATTAATTTCACTTTGAAATTGGACATAAACAATTCTCAATCGTTTGATATATACTGTTTCTTAATAACACACTATTTGTTGTGACAGCGGGAATTAATTATAAAATTGATTAATGCAACATATATTTTTGTAACTTTGTAAAATAGACATCATTTTTGTATTTGGAATATAAATTATAGCTTAGTGTGAAATTTTGGCATTGTACTGAAAAACTTCAATTTTTGATGAATAGTGAAAGCACTAAGTGGTAGTTAGAAAACTGACTTTTCATTTAAATGAAACATTAACACTTCTTTGATTTGATTTTAAAAAATCCAACATGCATGTTTGTCATTAGGAAGTAAAATTTCGTTCAATGGGATTAAAATAATTTCTTGGTGAATAGTAACTTTTAAGTTTAATTAATCGCGATTAAAGGTAATTTGTGAAATTTAAGGTAAAAATAGTATTATAAAATATGGAATGACCTTTAAACTTGTCCTACCACTATTGGATGTGTCATGGACGACCAAGAAAATACATGGGTCAACTTGTGGACCCCATGGATCCACTTTGGTAGGAAAATGACATTAAAAATGGTTTATTTAATGTTAAAATAAAAATGTCACAAAAATGAGTTCATTTACTAAAAAAATTTTAAATGGGGTTATACAAGTAATATTTTTGAATAAAAATATTAATTAGAAATAAAAAAATATTTCCTACATCATGATAGTATTTTTATAATTTTTATACATTAGATAAATTAAAAACTTTATGACACAATGATGATGCAGCGATTACCTCATTAATTAATGATTTAAATAAAATGAAAAGATAATGAACATTCTAAGGCTTAAACTTGTCAAAAACCTATTGGATGAGTATATTTCAAACACTAATCAACTAAGACTCTAAATATATCATTGAGGGACCTTTATAATCCTAAAATCATTTCATAATAATGTAACATTTCAATCTTTCCAAAAGTCCCCCTCCCCTCCTCTTATAAAAGGCCCCCACCACTCCCAACTTATTCACACCATAAAGCCATTTGGCTCGGCCAACCTCGGCCCAAATACTCTCCCAACATCCCTCTCTTACTCCTAGATGCCTCACATTGGGCATAATTCTTCCCAAGGAAGCCTTTGGCTCAAATCAAAAAAGAGTTACCCGATTTTAAGGTAATGTATTCACTTATGTTATTTTGTATTATTTTTCCTATCCAACCCCCTCAACTATTTTTATTAATATCTTTTGTAAAAACAAAAGTATCATAAATATACTAGGATGTTGTTATAAGAATTATTCTAGCTACACTTACACACACCTACATCTAATGTTTAAAGAACATACTGTTTCTGTGGATGGCGAATTTCTGCCTCACGAAACGATGATTGTTCAACACACATATAACACCTCTAATGGTGGAAATTTTGATGAAACTATTTTCATATATGATATATATATTATGTTTATGTTTCCCTTATGCTTATTTATTTCTCATTTGTGGCATACTTTATGATTTCCATTATGGGTAAACGCGATAATTTTATTTTAGGAAGTGCAGACTACCGCCCCCTCAAAGTGATTTGAATCGTTAATGCCATATGTGGGATGTATAAAGGATGGATTAAATGGTATTATACATTATATTATACTGGAATTATATTATAACTTTATATAATTATAACTTCATTCCATTAAATATGAAATAGAAATGAAAGTAGCGTTCATGCGTACGTACGACTTACCGTCTCCATGAACGGTGCATTTCATTTCTTACCTCTAAACGTTATGGAATATTATAAATGCATTTATATACTGGATATATATGAGATATATTATATCAATATCATGAATATAATTCTGGATATAATGGATATATAACTACATGAATAACTTGTAATTATAAGAAGTTTATTTTTGACTCAAGTACCAAAATCGACAAAACGACCGTTATTAACTTAAATAATTACATAATGTTAATAACATGGTAATAAGTGATATAAAAGGAATAATGAACTTTAAAAAGGTTCTTAAGAAGGTATAGATTAAATCGAGTTTATTATTCAGGAGATCAAAGAACGGTCGAGTGAATTCAGACACGAGGTAAGGGAATTTCTTAACCCAATTTCCATTCTTTGGGTTAATCTCCTACTTTCAAATTATGTCATGATATTATTATATCCTATCTTGTATTTGTAATTTCATTATGTTTACTTATAGTTAATACACATAATATATCTATTTTATTTAAAAAATGATCTTTGTAAGGTACTTTGTCTCAATCTCCATTCATTGAGGCATAATTAGTTTTATACACAAATTTTTTTTATACGGTGTATAAACCCCTTTGACATTTACTTTTATTCAAAAGGATTATTTTATACGAAGTGTTTTTACTAAATGAGAAAAAGGAATGTTTTTCTTACGTATGCGACGACAACAAATTCTCTGCCGCCGTGATCATTATTTGAGTTTCGACTTCCTCTACAAGCTATAACTTTTTTTTAAATGAAAAATAAATACCAAGTTTTAATTTTCATTTATTTTGGTATTGAAAACGGTTTTGATAAGGTTTTTATTATATCAATGTGTTGTATTGATATCTTGTGATTGAAACATGGAAATATTATGTTTCCTTTATGCACGTTATATGTGATACGATTATGTTATGGTTTATGATATGTTTAAACCTATTCATATGAGGAATGCATTGGACTTAATAAGTGACGGGTGGAGCCCTCTACAGCTCCTCGATGCATAGGTAGGTCTCATGAGACAAACTAGTGTCTTGGCATGAGGCCTTGAAAAAATCTTATTTGTGGTCTTGGCACGAGGCCTTGGCTACATGGTTATGATTGTCAGTCATTATGCATTCCATCATTATGAAAGTGGTTATTGATATTGCATTTGATTATTCGACTAGTAGAATATCCATGTGAGTAAGTAAATGGCATTATTTAATTTATTTTTTCCATATTATGCTGAAGTTAATGATTAAAAGGGCTTTTTTTAGTTATACATTTCCTTAAATGTTAATGTTTATTTACGAAAGCTTCCACAATATTGTTATCCTTACTGAGCATCTGAACTCACCCCTTTCAATGTTTTAATATTTTTCAGGATGTGAAGAAGTATTGTATGAATGACCTGCAGGGATATTCAGAAGAGGATATGAGTTTAGACTATGGAGACTTTGTTATTGTAGTTTTTCACTTTATGATGTAATGTAACATTTATCAATGTATCTAGTGTTTACAAGGCTACTAAACCAATCGGTCTTTCGAGACTTGATCTTTTGTGATCATGCCAATGTTACGAAGTAATGCACCGACTCTGGGTAGCCGGGGTTGAGGCATTACAGTTGGTATCAGAGGCAGTTTAGTACTAACCTTGGAAGCTATATTTAGATAAACTCTGATTAGAGCACATAGCCCAAAGATAGACTTTGAGGATTAGTATAGAAGAAATTCCTAGAATTTTGTTGTTGTAGAGAGTTTGTGAGCTTTCTGAGCATTACATCCCTGTCTGGATAAGAGCAGGTAGAGTCGGCTCTGGCACAGATGTACATAGGGGTAAAACCTGAAAACACCGCTTTGAGCTAGATTCAAATGGGAACTGGTGCACAACAACGGGCCTTGCTGCACTCTTGGTTACGACACTCCCGGGGGATATGCTTAGGATAATTCTCATTTTCATTACAAACCACTATGAAGGGTTATGAGTATATACTTCATCAAAGAAAACATTATTATGGATTATATCCATAAATAGTTCAATTTATGTTAAGTATTTTACAAGTATGGAATTATGTATTTTGATTCATAAACTAATCTGGTTTATGCCATTGTTTAGAAATGGCGCCTAGTGGAAGGAATGGAAACCGTATCAATGCACGCACTCCATGTAGGGATTGCCCTCCTGCTCAAGATAATTATTTTGGATCTGGAGATACAACTGGTGCTGATCAACTTATTACCATACTGAGACAACTCAATCAGGTTATGAATAATTACGTTACTCGTATGGAGCACCCTGATCCGCAACGTGGAGGATCAATGTTAGACCGCTTCATGAGGCATAAACCACCAACATTTAATGGGGGTACAAATCCAATAGTAGCTGAGAAATTGATAAACTCCTTAGAAATGATATTCCATGCCTTGGGGAGAAGCGAAAGGGAGAAGGTTGTCTGGCAGTCTACCGCCTCACTGGAGATGCCAATCAATGGTGGTCACTGATTCAAAACACAAAGGAAGATGAAGATGTATCAAATATGGAATGGAGAGAGTTCAAAGATATTTTCATAGAAAAATACATTCCACATGAACATCGAGTAGATATTGAAAGACAATTTCTGAGTCTGAGGTAGAAGGAGGATGAGAATGTCGCCAAGTATAAGGCTAACTTTACAAGGTTAGCGAGGCATGCTGCAGATTTTATACGTAACCCAAGAAGTAATATTGATCATTTCTTTGATGGGTTAAAACCATTTCTCTGTCGAGCTTTAGAATCACAATCTTTCTCAACGTACGAAGATATAGTCTCATGTTCTATCAAAATAGAAAAGGAATTATCTAAGTCTTATGAACACAAAGTAAAGCAAGAGAAGAAGAGAATGGTGGAACAAGAGACAGATAAAGGGAAAAAGGGAAAGAAGGATTTTCCATTATGCAATAATTGTGGGAAGAATCACCCTGGTACTTGCCTAAAGGGATTGGGAGTTTGTTACAAATATGGATAAAAAGGTCACCAGGCTCGTGATTGTAAGGGAAAGAAAGAGGCTATCAATGTTGAATGATACAATTGTAGGGAAATGGGGCATTATGCAAATGGATGTACTAAGCATCCGGGAAACATACCTCAGAAAAGGCCAAGGGATCAAGGACAATCTTATGTTATTACTACAGTAGAAGTGGAATAGTAAATGTATTGGTGCTTTTGGACTCAAGGATTATATTCTGGTTATAAGGATATTGTGATATATATAAGGATGGTACTGCAGTACTTGTTTTTTTTTCATTAAGGTTTTAATATGATGAAGGTAATCATATTTTTAGTATGTGACAATAAGAGAAACATTACTTTGTTTGGGGAATCTGATAAATTGATTTTGGAATTAAGAGACCTTTTAGAGAAAGTCTGGATAGAGGTATTTTGGATAACTATAAAGGTTGGGATGGATTAATTTGAACTTTTAATAGTATTGCTTATGGTTAAAACATTTTTGAAGATTATTTTTGGAATATTATAATACTATAGTTTTAGGAAAAGGACAACCTGCAGGGTGGGGCATAACCCATCACGTCGGACAATGCTGTAGGAATCGAACCCACAACCATAGTGCGACAGGCCTTTATTACCTACCACTAACCTACATGAAGTCCCTGGTTATTAAAAAATTATTTTTTCTAATCTAAATGGTATTTGGTAATATTTATAACCTTATAAAATTAGGATAAATTGAATATTTTTGAGTTCTGTTACCATTTGGAGTGAAATATGGGTTTGTGGTAAAAAATTATTAAAGAATGAAAGTCTACATGAAAAGTGTGTATATTCCCTTAAGTTCTTAGTAAATATCCTAAATAAATTCCCTAACATTATAAAAGGTAACTTAAAACAAAAATGTTGCTAGTTAACTTTTCCAACTTGGGATTCAATGACCGTTTAACCAATCACAAGTTTGTGATTTTCTTATGTTTAACTTTCTCCTAATACTATTTTCTACAACTCTTCATCAAACCATGATGGTTTTTTTTTCTTCCATATCCATATTTTCTTATAATCCTATTATGGGCTATCTCGGGTGACCTTTGTACTTATCTTTCTATCTTTTAATGTTATATTTTTATTAACCCTATTTCCGATGTGGGTTTTCTACAAAGGTATTTTCTATTTTCAACCTTTTATTTTCAAAGAATAATTTCAAATTGCGAGGACACAATTTATTGAATGAGGGGACAATGTAACACCCCAAGCTTCCATGATACGCTTCTCATTCAATAATGCAATAGCTTATATTGTACGCAACTTCGAGTTCTAACACACTGTAACTAATCAAAGTAGCTGTTATGAATAGTAATACCCACTTTTTAAAATTATAGAAATGTTATATTTCAATATGGACTTCATTTTTGTATTCTTAATATCGAAATTATCCTAAGTTAATTTTTTTTGTAATTTTCTGAGAACTTCCATTTTTTTATGAATAGTGAAAAATACATAAAAACAACTTTTTTTAATCAAAATATTTTATAGTGATAAATTATAATATTGAGTGGTTTTAAAGTATACTTATAATATATTTTTACTATTTTATCCAATGGTGGTCCTTAGAATTAATTTCACTTTGTAATTGGACATAAACAATTATCAATCTTTTGATATATATTATTTCATAAAAACACGCTATTTGTTGTGACAGCGGGAATTAATTATAAAATTAATTAATGAAACATATATGGTTGGAATTTAGTAAAATAGACATCATTTTTGGATTTGGAATATCAATTATAGCTTAGGGTGAAATTTTGGCATTGTTCTGAAAAACTTCAATTTTTTATGAATAGTGAAACCACTAAGTGGTAGTCAGAAAACTGATTTTTCGTTTAAATGAAACATTACCACTTATGTGATTTGATTTTAAAAAATAGAACATACATGTTTTTCATTAGGATGTAAAATGTGGTTCAATGGGATTAAAATAATTTTTTGGTGAATAGTAACTTTTAAGATTAATTAATCGTGATTAAAGGTAATTAGTGACATTTAAGGGAAAAATAGTATTATAAAATATGGAATGACCTTTACACTTGTCATACCACTATTGTATGTGTCATGGCCGACCAAGACAATACATGGGTCAACTTTTGGACCCCATGGAGCCACTTTGGTAGGAAAATGACATTAAAAATGTTTTATTTAATGTTAAAATAAAAATGTCATAAACCTGAGTTCTTTTACTAAAAAAATTTTTAAATGAGGTTATACAAGTAATATTTTTGACTAAAAATTTTCATTAGAAATATGAAAATATTTCCTACATCATGATAGTTTTTTTATAATTTTTAGACATTAAATAAATTAAAAAATTTATGACACAATGATGATGTAGCAATTACCTCATTAATAAACGATTTAAATAAAATGAATAGATAATGAAAAATCTAAGGCTTAAACTTGTAAAAAATCTATTGGATGAGTATAATTCGAACCATTATCACCTTATTCTAGAAATATATCATTGTGGGACCTTTAGAATCCGAGAAGCATTTCATAATAATGTAACATTTCAATCTTTCCAAAAGTGCCCCTCCTCTCCTCTTATAAAAGGCCCCCACCACTCCCACCTTATTCACACCTTCAAGCAATTTCGATCTGCCAACCTCTGCCCAAATAATCTCCCAAATTCCCTCTCTTACTCCTAGAAGCCTCACTTTGGTCATAATTCTTCCCAAGGAAGCCTTTGGCTCAAATCAAAAAAGAGATACCTGATTTTAAGGTAATGTCTTCACTTATGTTATTTTGTATTATTTTGCTTCTCCAACCCCCTAAACTCTTTTTATTCATATCTTTTGTAACAAAACCAGTATCCTCAATATACTAGGATGTTTTTATAAGAATTATTCGAGCTATAATTACACACACCTACATCTAATGGTTAAAAAACATACTGTTTCTGTGGATGGTGAATTTCTGCCTCACGAAACGATGATTGTTCAAAACTCATATAACACCTCTAATGGTGGACATTTTGATGACACTATTTTCATATATGATATATATATTATGTTAATGTTTTCATTATTCTTCTTTATTTCTCATTTGTGGCATACTTTATGATTTCCATTATGGGTAAACGCGATAATTTCATTTTAGGAAGAGCGGACTACCGCCCCCTCAAAGTGATTTGAATCGTTAATGCCATATGTGGGATGTATAAAGGATGTAGTAAATGGTATTATACATTATATTATACTGGAATTATATTATACCTTTATAAAATTATAACTTCATTCCATTAAATACGAAATAGAAATGAATGTAGCGTTCATGTGTACGTACGGCTTACCGTCTCCATGAACAGTGCATTTCATTTCTTACCTCTAAATGTTATGGAATATTATAAATGCATGTATATACTGGATATATATGAGATATATGATATTAATATCATGAATATAATTCTGGATATAATCGATATATCACCACATGAACACATTTTAATTATTAGAAGTTCATTTTTGACTCAAGTACCAAAGATCGACAAAACGACCGTTATTAACATAAATAATTACATAATGTTCATAACATGGTAATAAGTGATATAAAAGGAATAATGAACATGAAAAAGGTTCTTAATAAGGTAGAGATTAACTCTAGTTTATTATGCAGGAGATCAAAGAACGGTCGAGTGAATTCGGACACGGGGTAAGGGAATTTCTTAACCCAATTTCCATTCTTTGGGTTAATCTCCTACTTTCAAATTATTTCATGATATTATTATATTCTATCTTGTATTTGTAATTTCATTATGTTTACTTATATTGAATACACATAATATATCATTTTTATTTAAAAAAATGATCTTTGTAAGGTACTTTGTCTCAATCTCCATTCATTGAGGCATATTTTGTTTTATACACAAATTTATTTTATATGGTGTATAAACCCCTTTGACTTTTACTTTTATTCAAAAGGAATCTTTTATACAAAGTGTTTTTACTAAAAGAAAAAAAGGAATGTTTTTCTTACGTATGCGGCGACAACGACTTCTCTGCCGCCATGACCATTATTTGTGTTTCGGCTTCCTATACAAGCCATAACATTTTTTTAAATGAAAAATAAATACCAAGTTTTAATTTTCACTTATTTTGGTATTGAAAATGGTTTTGATAAGGTTTTTATTATATCAATGTGTTTTATTGATATCTTGTGATTGAAAAGTGGAAATATTATGTTTCCATTATGCACGTTTTATGTGATACGATTATGTTATGGTTTATGATATGTTTAAACCTGTTCATATAAGGAATGCATTGGACTTAATAAGTGACGGGTGGAGCCCGCTATAGCTCCTAGATGCATCGGTAGGTCTCATGAGACAAACTAGTGTCTTGGAACGAGGCCTTGACAAAATCGCATTTGTGGTTTTTGCACGAGGCCTTGGCTACGTGGTTATGATAGTCTGGCATTATGCATTCCATCATTATGAAAGTGGTTATTGATATTGCATGTGATTATTCGACTAGTATAATATCCATGTGAGTATGTAAATGGCATTATTTAATTTATTTTTGCTATATTATGCTTAATTTAATGTTTAAAAAGGATTTTTTTTAGTTATACATTGCCTTAAATGTTAATGTTTATTTACGAAAGCTTCCACAATATTTTTATCCTTACTGAGCATCTGACCTCACCCCTTTCAATGTTTTAATATTTTCCTAGATGTGAAGATGTATTGTATGAATGACCTGTAGGGATAGTCAGAAGAGGATATGAGTGTGGACTATGGAGACTTTGTTATTGTAGTTTTTCACTTTATGATGTAATGTAACATTTATCAATGTATCTAGTGTTTCCAAGGCTACTAAACTAATCAGTCTTTCGAGACTTGATCTTTTGTGATCATGACAATGTTACGAAGTAATGCACCAACTCTGGGTAGCTAGGGTCGGGGCGTTACACATTCCATGACTTCACAGTATGGTGTCACACTAATGGTTGATATAGGATCCCTAAAACAACTCAATAGGTTGATTCCACTCTATAGTTGTCGACCCATTCCCTTAATCTTTAAGAGCATTCTACTCATATGGTAGATAGAGTACCCATTCCCATACATTATTGTATTTTTCCACTCTGATGATATAGGACATATTCCCTAACATTGATTGAGGGATAAACTCATATAGTATAAGACCCATGCCACACTTATGTATGAGTTTTACAATCATATGGTAGATAGTTGAATCATTACATGTTGTATCATAATTGTTCAACATAGATGGTAAATAGTGGAATCATTCCATGTCTCTGCATAAGGCTTCCACTCAAATGGTATACAACCCATACCCAACCTCTTTAAGATGTTGTCACTCAAATTTTAAATAGAGTACCCATGTCCAATCCGAGTAGGATCATTCCAATTTGATCACTCAGATGATCTTACCCAATCACTACCACCGTTGGGAATCTCCTAAAGAATCATCATACAAAGAATATCTAATATCATATCTAAAAATACATTATGAATTCGATTATTATATTTTTCAATGAAACAATGTAGGATTGGATACTCTCATGAAAAAATATGATCTTATACAATGAAGATACGGGAGGTCAATATTCCATAAATATAATATACACAACATGTAAGGGGTCAACACCACATATATACCTTATACTCAACCTAATTGTGTCCTCTCTATAATATGGATCACTATCCATTTATTTCCTCCCAATGTGTAGGGATACTAAAAATAATGAATCATCCACAAGGGGTGATCTAAGTCCTCTTACTTCCATATGTGTACACTAACAATGTCCCCGTACATGAAATGTGCCTCACCATATCTATGTATGTGTGCTCACAAAGTATGTGTATGAAAACCATCACTAGGTCTCATGGCTTGTGAGTGTCCAATATGGAAGGTGATAGATAACTCGGCCATAAATCCCAGTAGAAACAACCAGGTCACAACATGGTTTGTGTTCATCCTAGTACACATCATGTAGTAATACATTTTGTAGAAATATGAATATTCTCTATGAATTCTAGATATTCCACATCCATGTTTAATTGAGATGATGTTCACTAAAAATTTAAATCTTCCATTCTTCAATTATGTGTTTCTGGTGGCCGTAAATCATAATTTGTTGATCCATGGTGGTTCGTCATATGACTTGCGCAACTCTCATCATGATTGACTAATCATATATTCCATATCCATGAGAATCATCACCCAAATCCAAAAAATCATCACAGTCCATCCAAAAATCATCATTATGTTTTTCAAAAACTAAATTTCTAGGAATCTGGTTGTTTGATTGGGTTCAATTTTGTTTAAAATGATGAATAGTTATCTCATCGGCCAATAGTTAATGTCACCAAGAATGTTGTGGGTATCACATAATCAAAAAGGAATAAATTTGTGTCCAAGAGTTCAACAGAAATGAATATATATTAGGTAATTATTGGGATAATATTATATCAAAATGTGGATATAATGAGTAAAAACAAGAAATATGATTCGCGAGGTCATACAAAAGATAAATTTAAATGCATATCAATGAATAGATTTTTATCATTCTTAATATTTTAATCATTAGGAAGGAATCCAAAAAATTAATAGTCATACCTTATGATTTGAATGATTTCTTGGTAGAAATACTACTTGAAATGATGGGGACGATCTGTTAAATTAATTATGCATTGATTTGCCTAAATCCAAATTCTAATCATTGTCTGGTCTAAATCTTCCTATAATTATTGGTGGATTCATACTCTCATCAATACCAAGGCCATGTAACTAACCTTGGATATTTTGTATAACAGCATATTTATATAGGAAATTGGTTTTAATCATTTAATCTCACCATCTCAGTTCAAGGTTCTTGAAATATTACATGATGTATTTTAATTTCATATAAGGAAAAAATAGGGTTTCTACTATAATAATTCATTTATATAAAATATATATATTTATCATATGAATTTCATGTCTTATATCTAATAATTATTGAATTTTAATGATAGTTATCCCACTAAAAATGTTGACACCACCCATCATATCTATTTATTAATACTAGATACGTATTTCTCTATGAAATACATCTTCTATGGTGTTTCTCCCGCCACATAGTTATCTCGATAAAGAATTATCCCAATAAAAGTAGTTGTGAATATTGAATTTTTTATTTGATAACCCTTTATCTAAATTTATCATAGGGATTCACTCAATTGTATTCCTATATTAACCTAATCTTATTTGTGTCTCCCAGTTAGTGTAACCTAAGTAAAATCATAAAAATAGGATAACAATGGTCAATATTAGGTCACCCAGCTATGGATTAACTCACCTAAGAATTTCTATGTGTCATCCACTTATTTCATTAATTTAAAAAGGTAATCTGTTGGAAATAAAAAAATTTATTGGCCTATATTTTTTGATAATCAAGGTCTTGAAAAGTTTCTCTATGGAAAGAATATCACAATTATCATTTGAGGGGTATTTATTTTAATGTCTCATAAATTGAACATTCATTTTTTTGATATTAAATTAACCACTATTACATTAAATCCTATAAATATCTTATCATATATAATTCCATTTTGTCTATGGATGCATCTAATGTTTTGGTTTTTGGAATTGCAATTCCAATTGCCAAATTAATTTGTTCCCAAAACATTAATTTATAAGTCATTTCAAAAACCATATGTTTTCATCAATCCCCAAATAAAATAGTTCATTTATGATCAAACATATCATAATTCGTTATATAGATAAGGTATATGAATGTTTCATAAAAATTCATAGATTTTTATAAGATTGAAAAACACTATATGAGTAATCCGAAAGTGAAATATAACCAAAATGATAAGTATAATTAGGTAATTAAAGCCTCCATAAATTAGGTAGTCCAACCCCATATCCCTCTACCTTGAGATAAATCACTAAAAAATAATTTTATTCATGAAAACCCTAACACAATATGTGCACATACTAGGTAAAAAAACTTTTCTCTAGATCATAACTAAAAATACACACTCGGGTTAGGATACTTACAAAAATATATGATATCAAACCTAACTTGATATGCGAGGCTTTTTCATGGAAGAAAAATAACATATAATTTGGTATAGATAATATCCATCTTTCATTAAAAATTTACTAAACTTGAATATAAAGTGTTTTTTAGAAATAATTAGAAAATATATTTATTTTCCAAAATATAAGATATTTTTGAACTATTTATAAAAAATTATAATGATACATATTTTATAATTTAAGAAGAATATAAATTTTTTACATTCATTTCATTATGAACTATTTATATTTTATAGTCAAAGGAATTTATATGATATTTCACAAATTATGAACATATTTTTTTACAATATCTACTCCTCAAACATTTTATATAATCTAAATATCTTATATTTTCTAATTAATATGAACTGTCTAAATCACCTATTTTGATTTATAAATAAACCATTTATTTCATGATAATAAGGAATGCTGATTAATTTTTCAAAGGGAATTTTAAAATATAAACATTTAATAATAAGAAAAATATTTCATAACTATTTACATAAATTATTATAAACAATTAATAATAAAATAATAAATTTATAAAATACCTATAAATTATATTTTCCATTTCCTCTATATATAGTCAATATATAAACCATTAAATATATTTAATGTATTTGAATATATTTTAATAATTATATATTTACTCATTCATAGGTACTGGTTCCTAGTATCATTTCATGACCCATATGCAAGCACTCTACCTAGTGGTAATCATTTTCTAAGTCCCTTTATTAAATCTAAGTCAATACCTACTTTTACATAGCTTAAATTTAATGTGTTTATTAAATGTAATTTGATGAATATATTTACACATCTCATTTTTCATATGGGTTGAGAGGATACTATTGTTATGGGAACACATAAACTAATATTTCGTATCAATATACATTTTCATGGAATTCTAGAATTTTTGTATAAGGGTATAAAATTGGTTACCACTATGCAGCTATAATTCTCAAAGAGGTTTACTTCTAGTAACCTTATAATAGTTCATATGAAAATAACATTACATTTATAAATACACCATTTACCTTTTTGATAGACTCTAAATCCCAACTCTTCCTTAAATAATTAGTGTAATGTTCTAGTGGCCCTTACATAAACCTATTTCTTATATGTATTACCTTTTAAAAACACATTTGTGTAAAGGTAATAAAGAGATTACCCTTATACATACCAATGTAAGAGTATCGCATAATGGTAAATGCATATCTAACATTACCTAATGTATCATGTATGGTTATAAATATTATGAAATCTTCCTTGATATGGGTAAATCATATTACCCTTACGTTGATAATAAAAGTTCAGCAATCATCCTACAGTTTTAGGAAAAAAGGCTTTTTTCAATTTTTCATTGAAAACCAGTTATAAAAAAATAATATACTTCTTGATAATCTTTTAATTATACCTATAATGGTTTTTATATGATCACCTAATAAAAAATTAGGGGTATGAAACCCCACAACATAGGATATATATATTCATGAAATTAACAGGTAATTAATACTATAAAATAAAGTACATGTAATTAAATAGAATAACTATTTTAAATAAGAATAAAATGAAGTGTGATTGAAGAATATGATGAAGAGTACTGAAAAAAATCACCCTACATATGTTGGCATATTATGACTAATTGATCCTTGATTGTATCACGAGGAAACCCAAAAATAGAATGGGTAATATTCCCATATCTATTGAGATTAATGGAGTTTCTAGAGGAAGCGAGTTTGGAATAAAATCATACATATCTCCCAAGACAGACACCCAAAATGAAAGGATCCCAGCCTCTTATACATTTTAACCCTAGGGTGTCTCTTATTCAAAATGCATTATATTAATTTATGACTGTTGGGGTATAATTCATTAATTATTTTTTGTTAATTTTTAGAAAATACTTTAATTTATTAATAAGGGATCGTAACTGATGAATAATCCATTTAACAGAAATTATTTGTACATATATATATATATATTTAATATATATACATCACATGCTTGAAAAATAAATGCATAATATATATATATATATATTACATATATATATATAATAAAAATTTATTTATATCTATATGGGTTCCATGTTTCATATGTATGAACACATGCATCTCATGTATGTGAATCTTAGTGAAAAATCACACTATAGTTATAAAATAAATTCTCCTAGAAAATAATTCTATGACATATATGTAACATAAAAGTGGTAAACATAGACCCTATCTCAACTCCTTATTGCCTAAAGGAGTTTTTTTAAGGGCATAATAGATCAATAAATATAACACTCAATTTCTATGAGGTGGAACATCATCCTTGGCTCCACAACTGTGATGATTTGCCTTCAAAAATATGAGGGAAAGGACAAAAGACTGACAAACCCTTCCTTCCTCATCTTGATGGAGTGATAATGACCCTCAAGACCCACCTTCAATAGGCCCCGATGTGGCGACTAGAACCAAGGGTATATAATCACACGTAGAAATGGAAGGCGTTAAAATTTTTATTTAGTAGGATTAGGAGTTAATATAGTAAATCCCAAACAACTCCAAAACTAGAAGTAAAAGTAAAACCAAAACAATCCATTCCCTTATGCATGTTCCAATAATAAGTGCTATAAATACAAAAAAAAAAACCTTAAAGGAATGTATCAAAAAAAAGAAAAACATAAACATCAACTGTTCCAACATCCAAACAAGTTTGGTACCACATGATCCTCGATGTCCTCCTGGAAACCTGAAAGCAGTTTTATATACTTAGGGTGAGTATACATGTATACTCAGAAGAGAAAACCAAAAGCTCTCGTGCACAATTGGGAAGGCATTCTAATTCCCTATGAGAATATGAGATAACCAAAGTACCTATCAAGGAAACTATCCACCCAAACCTCACTAAGGCACACTCCCCAAATAACGCATGTCAAGTAATGTTATAGTAATAACACATCGATGTTTGTGTACCATGTGCCACTTTCCCACATGTTATTGAAACATCCTATGCATCAGACCTCCCCCACCATTCTCAACACAGTCCCACTACCATACCCTGCCCAAACTCACCTAGGATACCACAACCACACATCCCACCTGCAAAAACCTGGGCCACAACAACTACAAGTAACCACACCTGCAAACACATAGACCAGAACAACTATCGGCACGCTTGAAGACACACAGGCCTCATCCCAAAGACATATGGGAAACAACATACCTGCACACACTAAGGAAAACCACTACAACTACCCTACCAATGAATCTTGGGATATAATGGACCTTGGGTTGTTACACCCTACTCAAAGAGTCATGGGCTACTTAGAAAAGGTAGAAAAAAGAAGCTAATAAACAACCACTCATAGGAGTGTTGGTAAAAACATTGTCCCCCATGAAATGGGGGTGTATGGGACTAAGTGCTCAACTTGTGTGGGGTGAGAAAAAGAAACATAAGAACTAAATTATACATATAGGTAAAAAAGTACTCATCCCAATCTAGGGGTTACAAAACTAGCCATAAAAAAACACCCTCCTTACTATTTATTCATAAAAAGCATCACAACCCCAACCAAGTCAAACCACACTCTTGAAAATAAATTCCCCATTGACCCAATTATTTTTTCATATTAAAGTGATTCCATCTAAATAATTTATCACTACCAAGAATCTAACAGGCGTAGCCACAAGCCAATGAACAAAAAACAGCCATGCATTAAACTAAGCATTCACACCAAGTTCTCTTGTAAAACCAAAACAACAAAGGTATCCTTGGGATACATCAATGTATTGGAACCAAACCACACCCCAATATATGGCCCAACACGACCTCAGAGACACAAACCAACAACTTCACCACAAAAGGGGATCTCCTCCCCATTCATGCCACCCCAAAAGAATCAGGCAGAATAACCATACACATCATCAGAATAGATAAATGGAGTTTTCATATTCAACCACACCATTTCTTTAGTTTCATATTACTGTTTGGTTAACGAGGGTGACCACACAAGGATTCTTATTCATTGGTCATCCATTCAATCAACAAATTTTATGTGATTAACTAATTGTTATGTTACATCTATTCAATCAAAGAATTATCCATAAAAACTGAGGTTCATTATTGCGCAAGAAAGAACCACCAATGACCATGATTTTTAGTGGACATAATCCCATAAAATTCACAACATATATGCAATGATAAATGATTACATCAGCATCATCAAACACACCCCTTAATTATTTAAATGTCTATTTATTATATTCGTTAAGGTCTATTTCATCCATCCCCATAGAATCATTATCATACACACCCAGCATTGTACACATTAATCAAATACAAAAGAATAACCTTACCTATATGATCAATGATCGAAGTTTTTCTCCTTACAATAAGAACTGGGGATGTGTGACATACAGGGGAGGAACATCGATGACTCCAATAGTGAGTAAGAAAGCAACCAGCACTGGAACACCACTATCCTCATGAAGTGGGACTAAAAATTCACCATATAATGAAAATGATACCATCCATAAAGAAGAATGAATTTCTGTGTGATAAAAGCTGAGTTCCTGGAGTTATGTTATATGAAATCTTGAACGGATTGAAAGGTGAATCGTGGGTTTTAAATGCGGTTGGGTGGTTACACACGATGGAATTAATTTTAATTTAATAATTTTCATTAAAGATGTTTCCATAATGGGTTTGAGTTAAAGGGTTTACTTTAAATAGAGGAAAACTTGTAATGGGGGCATAACTGGAAATTATGGGGAAAAAAGTGTGACACTGAGGAAAAAGCCACACATTTTGGTAAGTCAAGGGTTTACTAACTCTTGGGGGGGGTTTTAAAAAATTTATGGGATTTAAATGAATTTTAAAGGGGTATTAATACACTTTTATGTCAAAAGATACACTGCAAGAGCAGAAAAAGTCGGAAACTAGAAAAAAAAAGAACAAGGGTAGGACATAGTTTTGCGAGACATCGTAATGGTTCCATGGTCACTATTCCACCCTCACAGTGCCACCCTCATGTTGACACCCTCACAGTTCCACCCTCATGTTGTCACCATTTTGATGAGTGAATGTGACGGTGCAACCACTACCATGCCACTGTCACAGTGCTTCTGTGACAGATGCCACCCTCACGGTGCCACTATTTTGGTGGAACCCTTTCATGGGATCGAATTTTTGGAAAAGTTCTTGACTAGGAGGGTCTGGGTATTTACCAAAATTGTAATTATTGGATACTAAGATCACTAATGTGGTAAAAAAAATTAATTGAAATATGAATGGATATTTTAGTAATAAGAGAGCTCCATCTTATGGAATGTAGAAACAACATCAACAATTACAAGGGAATGATATCATTATATAGTTCATACCTAGATCTATTAAATTAATAAATTAAATTATCCATATTGATCTATAATTTTTTAATCTAGGTTCCATACACTAGTACCCTATTTTAGTTTTCAATGTGACCTCATTAGTTCCTTCTTGTTTTCCAGAGGCTACCAACTAGAAAAGAGGGTCAATATCGATCCTAGGGAGACTTTACCCTCTTTATAAAAGTAGTAAAAAATTATAAAGGATATAAAAAATCCAAAATATATAACCATAATGAGAATGATAACAGAATAAAAATATGAAATAAATATTATATACAATATCAAAACTAAATAGTTGACAGGTCATCCAAATATGTATCATGTGTCAATATACAAAAAAAATAAAAATAATGACACAAAATTATCCTAATAGGATCTTCAATCCAATTAAACTTCCCTCATCCTGGATCTATGAAAAATGATCAATCCAACATAGGGACCATTCCTTTAACATGTCATGTAACCATAAAATATATTCATTTACTGATCTGGTATACTATTAAGGGTGTGAGAAAAACATAGTATTCTACCACCAATAGTATCTAAACAATATCAAGTCAATAAAGTGTACGTAGAAATATAAAGAATAAAGAAAAGAAATAAAGAAATTATTTTACAATTATTCAATTATTCCTTATTTAAACACTTAACTCATGTGTTACTAAGGACGCATGAACTCTCTATACATGTATTTGTCCATTCCAGTGTTTGAATGATCCCTAATGGATATCATATATCTAAATACCATTGTTACCATTGATCATTTCAATTCGTATATGAATTCCCTTGTTATCCTTAATCATCTCAATTCATATCTGAATTCCATTATAACCATTCATCATCTCAATTTATATCTGATTTCTATTGTTACCACTCATCATCACAATTCATATCTGAATTCCATCGTCACCATTCATCATCTCAATTCATCATTTTAACAGTAATTTATCACTATGGTTTTCTGGTGTATCAGACCATGTCCCACACATGATTGTCACATATATCACAATTTCACATGTAACACAATATCACATTGTATGACAAAAACCCATTAATTAATTTAAAAGTTGACTAATCCAGTATAAAATGTGCATATTCACGTATATCCATTAATTTATTCAAAAATTATTTAATCACCTAATTTCCATTAATTAATTTATGAATTAATTAATCAAACTAATTAAATAATTAATTAAACACATTAGTTCAATTATTTAATTCATCTATTAATTTTTCCCATTAAATTAAATTAATCAATTATATAATTAGTTAATTTCATCAATGTCATTAATTAATTCAAAAATTAATTAACCAATTCAATTAAATTTAGTTAATTGATAATTAATTAATCATATCAAATGCATTAATTTATTAAAGTATTAATTAATATAATTCAAAAATCCCAATATCCCATTAATTATTTTAATAATTATTTATTCCAATTTAATTAATTCAATATCCCAATTTTATAATCCCATAATTATTTAATTTACCAAAATAGTTAATTAAATGTAGGAAGCACAATTTATAAACAACCAATAATAATTATACTATTACATACACCCAACTGAAATCAATACATTATGATATTAATAATAGACCACCGACCACAATAACGGTGATGAATGCTCACCAGCAGATATCTAAAATTTGATTTGAATAGTCGTAATCATGTTAAAGATTGTGATCTTGATTCAAATCATAGATATACTATCAAAAAATCAAGATATATTTAAACTAGATATAAATATAAATCCATAAGGGGAAAATTACTTTCAAAAAATGGGAGAATAATGAGAAAGTGATGGGAAATTAATTGAGGTGAAATTCACAAACTGGGAAATGTGTATATATTCAACCCATACTTTGGATCACCATTAAAGGAAGTCAAAAGTCCTAGTAATTTATCCAGGAGCCTCCGAAAAATGATAAGAATAAGTTATGTCTGATTTTGGGTCAATATAGGGATAATACGGGGGGTTGTAGAATTTTTACAACAACATTTCAGGTGAATAAAAAGGCCAGCACTATTTCCAAGGCATAGGCTCACGGTTTTCCAAACCGTGTTTCTATTTTAGTGGGTAGGTTTCACGGTTTTTCCTATGTGGGCACACAGTTTGAAAAACCATGTACTAGTAATGTGAATCCCCTCAGTTTGTTTTTTTATGTTTTATTGGGTTGTGGTGCATTATTTGGAAAAATTGTGCGCAAACAATGATGTTTCCCATCTCCTTGAATCATTTTCAGTTTTCATCCAGACACACCCAACGTTAAGATCCAAAAACAAGAGTAATAATAACTATGGAAAAGAGTATATGTAAAAAAAATTCATACATTCTAAATAATGGTCAATATCCT
The DNA here is from genome assembly GCA_963277665.1 of Viscum album. NCBI lineage: Eukaryota > Viridiplantae > Streptophyta > Magnoliopsida > Santalales > Viscaceae > Viscum > Viscum album. The sequence goes on from OY728160.1 coordinate 575,000,846, forward strand.
ACAATCTATCCAATTGATTACTGCTCATACAATATCTATTCTCCCAAGAATCACTAAGTTTTCGATTCAAAATACTTGGTCTACTAAGATTGTATATTTTATTCTCTTTGTCCTATTTTCTCCTATACAGGCCCTTATTTCCACAATAAATGAACTTTAATCACAGTCTCCCCATGTATGATATTCTAACTTCAATCCATCATTATTATCATATTCTTTTCAAATGACTCCTCTATATCATGCTTAACAACATCCACTCCAACCACGTGATATGGTCCAAGGTGATACTGTCAGTTTTTTGACTCATGAAAAACATCATGCCTCACACGACACCTCTATGGAAGATCCAATACTTATTCCACTAGCATGATTATTTCCCTAAACTAAAACATTCCATCAAACCTAGGTTCCAGTATGCCGTTTCTACGTAGCCTATAGTGACCTAATATAGGAGACACACAGAGGAATCTGTGATCACCCTCTATAAACTCTAGGGGTCATCAATGTCTATCTGCCTATTCCATAGGTTTGATATAATATGTATTCAAATATATCTGAATGACCAAAAAATAATTCAATGTCTCATCCATGATACATGGTCCCAAGAACACTAACTCACCTACTTTTATCAAAAATATAGTCGATCTGCATTTCCAACACTAAAGATCCTCATATGGTTCCATCAATATAATAACTTAATAAATATTTTTATAGGAGAACTGCACCAAGGATAGGTTATTCTCTCAAGACCCACCAAAATCTAGGACACATGCTCTAATCGTATACTCAAGAATCTTTACCACACGCTCTAACATCCCCACTATTTTTGGTTTTGATGTTGTACTCAGAAAAACATGTGTACCAAGAGAATTCTTCGATCCATTTCAAAAGCGGAAAGTAAATTTGATGTCCTGGTATGAAACTATACTCTACGGAAATCCAATAATATGTACTATCATCTAATCATACAAATCTTAAATATGGTCCACTAAGAAGGTCCACATATATGAATAAACCGTGTTACCTTATTAAAATTCCCTTAACTGCCCAAATGTCATCATTATTTTAAGGTCCCTTAGGAGACCCACAACAATGTTTATGGAAAAACTTTCATACATCCATTTCAGAATAGAAAATTATTTTAGTAAATGTTCTGGTCATTGGGTCATTGTCTTTACTTGTTTTCAGTTATAGTAGCATCTCAAAACCCCTATTGTCTCATTTTTCATATTCGTCCACAAAAATTGTTATCGTAGCCCATGATAAATTTTGGTTGTACTCAGATGGACCATCTACTTCGAGGCATGAAGATCATACTTCAACTCCTCTCGCATTCTCATATACACAACAACCAAATTCTTGAAATAGATGATCCCATCTTTATCGATGTCCCAATAATAAGGTGACTCCCCACAATTGAAACTTTCACAGACGTGTAAAAAATATGGATCCTCATATTTCCTATAACTAAACCATCTCAAAAGTGTATAATTTACTAAAAATAATATGAGATTTATCTTCTACAGGATATCCTAAACAAAAACATCCATTTTATCAACCAAATTCACTGATTTCCACTCCACACTAGACTTCCAAACAATCTAATTTTGATTTTTTCTTCATAATACATCAGAAATCAATTTCCCTTTCTGGTTATATATTCTATATCATTGTAAAATGGTTTCATAAACTCAACCCATTTCCATTGATGGATATTCAGTTCCAATTGTGAAAATAAACAATTCCATATCTTTTGATCAATGTATACAGTTAACCTTTATCCTAATAAATAATGATTCCAACACATCAAAACATAAACTAATATATCTAATTTGAGGTCATGTGTAGGGTAGTCCTGTTCACGTGGCCTCAATAACCATTATCCATACACACCAAAACAATCTCCCTACATCAATAATGATCTTTTTCAAATCCTAGAATCATAACAAAACACCATATAATCATCACCTGGATTCGGTATGATCATGATTAGTGCTATTTTCAAGCACTTCCTCAACTCCTAGAAGGAATTATCGCATGATCTAGATAATTCAAATTGTACTTCATTCTAGGTCAAGCCCATATTTGGTGATACCAGATGTTTAAAATTCATGGATGAACCTTCAATAATATCCTGTTTACCCCAGGATATATGGAAGTTTAAAACATTCATGTAATGGACACATAAAACCACTTTTAGATCAATCTTAGGGTCCACTGACCAGCCTTCCTTAGAGATTATGTGACAAAATAAGTGTACATAATAAATTAAAACTAAAAATTTGATAGCTTAGAATAAAACAAATGTTCTCTCATTGTACACAAGACGATGTCAAGATGTTGGTCATGGTCATCTTGTGTCTCATAGTACACCAATATGTCATCAAAAAACACTACCAAAAACTGATCTAGGTACAATTGTATGATATGGTATATAAAGGGTATACAAATAGAATGAGAATAAATTAACCCAAAAAATAATATGAGTAACTCGTAATGGAGATTCCTACTTCTGAAATAATTCCTCATTATATGAGATGGTTGAACTTTAAACTTACAAAACCCTGATCTCATGTAAATACTGGAGAATACTCAAGATCCTCTAAACATTAAAAATAGATCATCTATAGGAAGAAGAGGATACCAGTTCTTCATTTTCATCTGGTTATACTTCTGGTAACCCACACATAATCATATATTTCCACAATCCTTCTTGAAAAAAAATAGACAACCCCATCGAGGAGTAATCAGATGGATAAATTACTTATCTTCTATCTCTTCCAAATGAGACTTGTTCTCTTGAATATATTTTGGCGTCAATCTATATTGTTTAATAGAAATAAGCTCAAACACATTCATTATCTCAATGTTAAATTACTCATCTATTTTAGGATGTACACTTGAGAACTATTCATGAAACATATCGTGATAAATGCAAACTATAGGTGGAATGATATCATGCTTTACACCATCATCATCTAGAAATAAAATAAAAACCTTAGAGATAATATCCCCTAGTTTTTTATTATCTAGTCCTAAAAATCCGACCACAATATCACACTCTCAATGGGGAATGCATTTTCTCCCTTATGGTCCATAAAAATCACTCTCTAGTGGTAAAAAATCAATTTGGGATCGGTACACTACTAAACTTTCTATAACCATAATTAGCTCAGATCATGACATGTTAAGGATATACAGATCCCATAGAGAACGATACACCCAAATCTAGAGAGAACACCCCTTTCACAAACATATGTCCCTCGACTGTACTCCTAATGGTGTGTCTATCATCACCCCACTCACAAACACCACCTCCAGGATCAAACCATTCGATAGATGTCTCGAAATAAAATAACTAGAGGCATGAGTATAAAATAATCAACTAGATTGATTATAAGATAAAAATTAGTACCACTCGCTAGTGATAATTCATCCTTTATATCCATAACTGTATGATGAATGATACATAACTGTGGTGACCCCCTTCCATGTCATGATGTTTGAGCTCTTTTATCTATACCACACAACTCATACATGATCTATTTCCTAGAAATACCCCATCCACTAACTCTATTTACATGGTTTTTATAACTAAAAATTCTAGATTAATACATTGTAGAAGATCCCATTCCCACAATATGCTTTTTCCTAGTTTCTCCATCATTACCCTTCTGTCTGATGTTTCTACCAAACCTGTGTATATGTCCCATCCTTCTGAACGATCATAACTCTACCGGTGATCATGTAAAATTTCTATAAAGTGTCCTAACCTGGTACTCTAGTGGAAGAGAACATAGTTAGGATCATTAGTGTCATATCTTTTACTATAGATAACACTCTCATAGAGATACTTCCTGGTCTCATAAGATGTTCCTCCAAATCATCCAACAACAACTATTTTTCCTACACTAGAATCCTCCTTATGGTTCCCCTCACCTGTGAGTGCCTGATCCACCACCTCATAAATCCAATTAAATCAAAATTGGTAAAATTAAACTTAATCTCACATTAAGGACCATTATGGGAAATCATTTCCATATATTTCTAATCCACTTCCAATATTAGAGAAACGATATGCATGACTGTAAAGCAACCAAAATAGTCCACTATAGACATACATCCCCAAGTCATCATCATGAACTCATATTCTCTCTCTTGTCTTTCCATATTTTAGTAAAATTACTATTAGAATTTCTCTAAAACATTATTCTAAGCTATCTAGTCATCTTTCCCTATCTGTAACATACCATACCACCATTGTATTAAGGATCCTCATAACAAAAGTGCATCCAATATGACCCTCTTCCCAGAAGGGGTATGTAAAGGGTCATGTATACTCTAGATAAACCCAATCCAAAAAGTTTTCTTACCTCATGTTCACCCTCTATAGTTAATGTTTGTGTGTGCTGCAACTAGAACTCCCACATCAGATCATAAACGATATTCAAAACTAGCACTAGGTTTCCTTCCATGAATGAAATAAACTAATTAATGTTCTCTCAAAACTTCTCTATGGATTTCACACACATCACTAACGGTGCCTCGGGATCCACTAATAGAGGAGCATATTTATCCATGCCCTCATGTAATCCCATCAACAAGTGTTGTCATTGAGGAATATACCTAAAATACCAATATGAGGACATATAACACATGGCCAACTCATTTATGGGGATTCACATAAATCCATAATAAGTCATTTACCCAAACCATGACACATGGTAAAAAATGAGTCCTTATCTCTACCCTTAAACATACTCTATATAGGTCAAGGTTAACATTGGTGATATCATTATCATTATTTAGGTTTCATTATATTCCTATATACTTACATATTTTGTCATTGTACAACATTAAATTTCACATTAGCCACCATATTTTCAGTTCAATTTCAAAAAATAAAATAAAATAATTTTCATTTTAACAACAGACAAAAAATAATATATTTCCATGAATGCCTAAAATGATTAATGTCATAATAATTCATGAGTGACTAAAATAAGTCATACATACTAAACTCTCAATCTATATTTGTCCATGAAAAAACTATTATAAAATCAAAAAAAATTAATCTCACCATAAAACTTGATTTTTACTTGGGGTGAAATAGTATCAACAATAACAAAACACATCAATAATAGCAATCCCACATTGGTTACTTTCCTTTTACACACATTTATGGGTTAGATAATCTAACACACGATCTCTTTACAATACTAGAATCATCCTATTATCCTTAATACCCTTCCAAAATAGTAAAAAAGTAAACAGAAATAAAACTCCTTTGATACAACTTTATAACATTCTAAACCAGGTACCACACACTAAGGCCATGTGCCAATTCATTACGTGACCTCATTCACATATTCTAGTATTCCAGAGGCTTTTGAATAGTAGGTATGTTCAATATCAATAATGGGGATACTATACCACCATTATCAAAGTAGCACAAATGTGTAGAAGAAATAAACCACAGCCAAAAGATATAACCATAATAAGAATAATACTAGAATTACATGATGACCAAAATTGGAAAACTGATATTCAAATATAAATAGTAGATATACAATGAAAATACCCATAAACTATTAATGTGAAAAATACAAAACAAATAAAGGTGCTAGAATCTCTGGTGTAGGTCCTGAATCCATGTTTAGATCCCTCATCGATACTCAATCCTGACTCATCCATCCAACCTAGGGCCCTTTCCCTTAACCTATTATGAAACCATGAAATCTATTCGAGTATCGATCGAGAAGCCCGAGAAGGGTGTGAGTAAAACACATTATCCCACCACCAATGGATTCTAAAACATCATACAATAAAACCAGTGTATATAGTTTTGTAATGAATAAATAAATAAACAATGTAAAAAAGATAACATTTATTCAGTTTCACTTCAATTAACCACATATCCCCCACTTCTTAAAGAAACTCTACCTCTCAATAATTTCTTCGTCCCATTCCAAAGATTGAACTATCCCCTAGGGATATCATATATCCAAATTTTAATGTTACCATTAATCATCTCCTTTCTTATCTAAATTCCACATTTACCATTCATGATCTTAATTAATTTATAAATTTCATTATTACAATTCATCATCTCATTACATATGTGAATGACAGTTTTATCATTCATGTTGAACTCTCTGGGAATCTAGTTGCTTTATTATATTTTGATAATCCCAATTATGCTTATTTTTATTTTGTTAATCCCTAGTTGATAACTGGTTAAATACTTATTTGGGAATCTAGTTATTTATTTTCTTTAAGTATTGTTCTATTGATTCTATGTTTAAATATTAGTCTTTCGATTACTGGATGTTGGTACACTCTGACTTAACCTATTCTGCCAAATGAATGCTTAAACAGAACAGAGCTACCGATACAGACGAGTCACCGTTACATTAATGTCCACCGTTACATAACAGAGCTACTGATACAGACTAGTCACTGTTACATTAAAGCCCACCATTACAGAACAGAGCTACCGATACACACAAGTCCACCGATATGTTGAAGCTACTATTATAAAAGGAAGTCTACTGATACAAGACAGACCTACAGCTACCGATACAAAACAGACTTACCGATATTGATCTACCGATACAAGACAGGGCTACCGCTACCGATATAAGAAGGTTACTGTTACATCAAAGCCTACCGGTACTTGAAGGTCACTGTTATGCAAGTCTACCGATACGCAGAAGGTTGCCAATATACTAAACCTACCGATATAAAAAGGTTACCGATAGAAAGGCTATCGTTACTCAACTCTAACCGTTACACAAGAAGCTACTGTTACTCAGCCCTACTGTGACATCTACCTACCGATATCCAAAGCTACCGTTCCAGAGACAGAACCCGACACTGCTTTAATTTTGTTATTATTATTTTATATAACCAACGGTCATATCAGGTATATTTTAATACACTGAAATTTATTTAATGTGTGTTTTTGGTTGTCAGGGAACCGTACCTCGTACCTGCAAAAAGTAAATCATCTTTTGTCGGAGCTCGTGCTTTAAATAAAGGAAGGATGTGCTACTGTAAAGAGACATATATAGGTGAATACATATAGATATACTTACCATGAGGAACCGAGTGTTAATGAAAAGAGATGGCTGAACTTACACGAATAACTCATTTTCATTACTGCATACCAGTGAAGAGATGAGAACAAGAACATAACACAAGAACGTCATCGACTACCTTTTTCTCTGTCTCTACACTTGGAAGTCAATGAAGCAGACGACACTCTGTTTTCCAGACAAAAACCAGAAGAGGACTCAGAACCAATTCTGATCAATCCAAAGGAGTCCAGAGATGCACTGCAATCACTAGATCCATTTCTAAACTCTAAATCTTTGCCTCTATGATTTATCTTTTTACATATTGAGTAGTGTCTGTTATCTAATGTATTTTACACACACATTGTCTCCGGTACTTTAACTGGAGGATCTGTAAATCCTCACTCAAACTCTTGCATCTTTTATTTCCCACTGGGATAGTGGTAGAGGTCGTGTGTGACCTGGACAGCTGGAGCTGCTGTTTTTGTTCCCACGGATAACAGTTGTAGAGGTCTTGGACCTGGACAGTTGCATACTATTGTAATCCCCGATCTAGGGTGTGGATCACTTTTATATAAAGTTTTGAGAGGACTAAGTCTCAGCTTGAGACTGAACCTCTTGGTTAAACCTACTGTGCTTATTTATTTTCAAAGTTATTTTTATTCTGCTGCAAACTACATTAAAACCAAAACTGTTTTAAAGTCACTTCGATAATTAAACTCGCAAGTGTTTATATTAGTTGTAAATCAGTAAGTTAGTTTAAAAAGTTAATCAATTCTTATGATTTGATTAACTGGGAAATAATCAATCCTTTGAGAACCTAACAGAACCTTTATTTTGATATATATTCACTATAGTTATTTCTGTGTTTTAATTGGGGGATTTTAAGACAATGTTTTTAAATAGAAATTTTAATTGGAACTCAATTCACCCCCCACTTGAGTATCCACTCCGACCAAAAATTAATCATATCAATTCATATATAAAATCCATTGTCACATTTAAAAAATTTGTTTTCATCAATTTAATAACATTAATCACTGTTGTATTTTTATATATTAGACCATGTCCCACGCATGAATATCACATATATCATGATATCTCAATTTCACATGTAACAAAATATCAATATGTACTACAACAGCCCATCAATTTTTTCACCAATTAATTAATCCAATTAATTAATTACATATTCAAATAATTCCATTAATTAATTCAATAATTAATTAATCACCCCATTTCCATTAATTAATTCTACATTCAGTTAATCACATCAATTACATTAATCAAGTCAACAAATAAATAATCCAACATTGTTCCATTAATTAATTCAAAATTTAATTACTCACTTCAATTACTTTAGTTAATTGAAAAATAAATTAATCCATTCCATTCCATTAATTAATTAAATAATTAATCAATCACATAAATTCAATTAATTAAAAAAACAATCAATTAATATAATTCGACAATCCCAATATCAACTTAATCAATTCAATAATTAATTATTCCAATAAAATCATTCAATGTTCTGATTTGTTGATAACTTAAATAATTAATTTACAAAATTAGTTAATTCAATCTAATAGTATTTATTCATAAAAAACATTGAAATTAAACAATTAAATTCATTAAATTTAAATCAATATTTTTTATTTGAATAATTGACCATGATCCTCAAAAATAGTCATGAACACTTACCATCAGATATCCTCAATTTTAGTGAAATAAACCTAATCACTTTGAAGATCGATATCTTGAATCAAATACTAGTTCAAATATAAATAAAATATCTATTAAACCAAGATCAATATCTCAATCCAAAAAGTAAAAACATTATTCCATTGAAATGGGGAATATTTAGAGAGATACAGGAAATAGATTTGGATGAAATTTACTTACAAAGCGATGTGAAAATATTTAATTTGGTCTTTGAATCACCATAAATAGTGGTCAAGAGGCTGTGGAATTTTTCCAGGAGCCTCAAAGAAGATATTAATATAATATTTCCATTATGGAGTTAATAATGGTTTAATATGGTGGTTGGGGTATTTTAAAACAAAAATAATACATGTTAATTAAATGTTTTCCCAGTTTCCTTGGTAGGGATGCAGAGTTTTCCAAATAAGGATCATTAATTGTGTTTTTATTCTATGGGGATTCATAATTTCATTAATATGTTGCGTGGTTTTTTCTGACAATTCACCAACCATGTAAATACCCTCTATTTTGGGTCACAAGGATTTGCTGGGCTGGGTGCAAAGTTCGGGAAAACTATACTCAAACCATTCACAAGCCTTCTTCTATCCAACATTCTCAATTTCAAACCCAATGAATTCGAAATTACATTCTAAAAACCAAATCACTCAAAACTAGTTAAATGAGTACCTACACAGAATCTTAATACAATTTCAAAAAAGTTCAGGATCTTACGATATTGATTGAGGTGTTATATCATGGATTCTATACACTATATCCAATTGTATTGTTCCACATTAAACACAAAAATTATTTTTATTATTCAATAAATGAACCGTATCATGGATCATAATAAAATTTAACTATATGTTCGGTGGTGTCCAAATTTTTTAACATTTATGTAACACCCTAAGATTCCACGGTACGTTTCCCTTTGAATAATGTAATATCTTGCATTGTACGCAACTTCGAGATTCTAACACACCGTGACCAATCAAATTTTCCTTTATGAATAGTAATACCAACTTTTTGAAATTTTATAAATTTTATCTTTCAAAATGGACTTCATTTTTTCATTTGGAATATAGATATTAGCTAAGGGTGAATTTTTTGTATTTTTTTGAAAACTTTCAAAGTTTGATGATTAGTGAAAAACACTGAGATATAGTTTAAAATGGAATTTTTTTTTAAATTATTAATTATTTTATTTAAATTTATTTTAGGTCATAATTGATACATAATATCTATATATGTTCAATTTAATTCATTGGAGTCATTTTTTAATAATATTAAATATATAAAATTTTCTTGAAATGTTCACCATCTTTTACAGACCTCCTAGGAGCATTTGCAAATTTACATAAAACATGATTTTACCGTTTCTGTGAGTTGAATATTGAAAATCTGAGAGACATGGTTAATATCAAGGAGTAAAATGTGGTTCAATAAGATAAAAATAATTTTTTATGAATAGTAACTTTTAACTTTTATTTACCACGGTTAAAAGTAAATACGGTAATTAAAGGTAAAAATGATATTATTACTACCCTAACACATGTCCTAATTCTATTAGATAAGTATAATTCGACCAAAAAAACCTTATGAATAAAATATGAACCTCTTTGGTCCACATGGATTAGATTAGGACATTTATTATTATTTAATTCAAAGAAGAGTTAAAAAAATTAAAATCAAACTTTATTAAGTAAAACATTTTTATTATAGGGTTACACATAAGATAAATTAGACTATAAATATTCATTATAAAACTAAAAATATTTCCTACATAATGGTATTTTATTTATATTTTTTAGACTTTAAATAATTTAATTTATTTATGACACAATGATGATGCAGTAATTACCAAATTAATGAAATATTAAAATAATTGATATTATAAATATCCAAATAAATTTAATTTGAGATTTTTTATGAATTAAACTAATTTTCTAGGTTAACATTACATATTAGGGTTGGTTATATGATTTTGTTTGATGTAATAATGCTGTTATGAATTTGGCAAAAACAAAATACAAAATAGTGTCACAATTGACATAAAAGAGTTTTCAAAACAAATATTATATTATTAATTGATATCCTATTTCTAAAAATCTAATTATCAGCCAAAATCCTTATATAATGATATTTTTATCATTAATTAACCACTTGGGGTTCACTTGGAAGTATATAGTATGTTTATTAACGATATAATATAAAAATACAAAGAGACATGGTAAATGTAAAACTATTTAACTAAGAATTAAATCTAAAAGATAAGGTTAATATTGTGACAAACCCTATCTAAAACCTATTGTTTGAGTGTTTTTAGACCCATACCCACCATATAATTTAAATAATAATCTTTTGAACCATTAGAAAATGAAAATGATTTTATTATAAAATAATATTTCTAGCTTTTCCTAAGGTGCCCCTCACTCCTCTTATAAAAGGGAACCCCCCTTCTCCCTAATTAACACCTTAAAAGACATTTGGCTCATCCAACCCCTTCCCAAATACCCTCTCAACTTTCATCCCTTCATCCTGGAGGCCTTTCTTTAGTCAGGAATCTAACCTAAGGATCTCTTTTGATCAAATCAAAAGGAAGAACCCGAAGAAGAGGTAAATATTTCATCACCTCTTTCAAGTTCTTTTCTTCTTACACTTCCTATTTCTTTGTTATTTCTATTATAAAATAATAAATCAAGTATATTATATATACTATGATGTTATTATAAATAAGGTTCAACCATATTCATTATTCTATCCATCCTTTGAAGGACATGTCACCATACGTGCGTATGTACGGCTTACCGTCTCCACGTCATGGTGTAATTGTTATTCAATACATTATTATTTGGATGGGTATAATAATGATGTTTAATTGATGTAAATAATAAATACAACATGATAATTATTATTTATATATGATATACCATCCAATTATATATTATTTTAATATCAAAATAATGATATTGACGCTTGTGCATACATACGGATTACCGTCTCCACGAACGCGATGAGATTTATTCCCCATCGTAATCCATTCAAGACTAATTTTAATTAGATGATTAAAAATAATTTTTAAAGACCTAATATCATCATTAATATGAATTAGATACATCCTATTCATAATAAACACTACTTATGTTGTAACACCCCGAGATTTTATGAAAAATATTATTTTAATTTCATTAATGTCTTGTGTTGTATACTACACCAAGATTACCTTGCGCTATACGCAACACCGTATTAGCTTGCAGTATACGCAACACTATTCTTGGATCGTGTTACACACAATTATGATAATAGTTATTCTACGCAACATTGAGTTTATATATATATATATATATTCTATGTATAAATGAAATATGGTTGGATTTTGTTATACGAAACAACGAAGGATTCTTTCACAACACGCAACCCTGACTTGGATTGCATTACACGCAATCGCGACCTTCCTCGATAGCGTGTGTAGTACGCAATAACGAGTTTCACTAAACAACGATATACTGTTATAATATTATTAAAACTAGCAGTTATGAATATTAATAACAACCTTTAAAAATTTTAGAAATTTTATCTCTCAAAATGGACTTCATTTTTTGATTCGGAGTATCAAATTTATCCTAAGGTGAAATTTTGGTACTTTTCAGATAACTTTCATATTCTGATGAATAGTGAAAATTACTAAATTTTAATTAAAAAAAACTTTTTTAATTGAAATAATTAATAGTGATAAATTATTAATTTTAGTGGTTTTAAATTATATTTTGAATATATTTTTACAATTTAATACAATGTTGGTCATTGGATGTAATTTCACATTTAAACCAGACATAAACAAGTGTCAATCTTTTGATAGTTATTATCTCTTAAGAACACGCTATTTGTGTTGAAGATGGGAATTAATTTTTAAATTAATTAATGCAACTGATATGTTTTGAATTTGGTAAAATAGATATTATTTTTGATTTCATAATATCAAATATAACTTAGGCCTAATATTTGGTATTTTTCTGGAAACTTTCATTTTTTGATGAATAGTGAAACCACAAAGTGGTAGTTACAAAAAATGAATTTTTCATAAAACATAATTTTACCGCTTCTGTGAGTGGAATTTCAAAAATCTGAGAGACACGGTTGATGTCAGTAAGTAAAATTTGGTTCAATGAGATGAAAATATTTTTTGGTGAATTGTAATTTTTACTTTTTTTTACCACGGTTAAAAGTAAATAGTGTAATTAAGGGTAAAAATGATATTATTATTACCCTAACACATGTCCTAATTCTGTTGGATAAGTGTAATTCGACCAAAAACAACATTAGGAATAAATATGACCATTTAGGCCCACTTGGATTAGATTAAGACATTTATTATTATTTAATTCAAAGAAGAGTTAAAAGAGTTGAAATCAATGTTTATTTACTAAAACATTTTTAATATAGGGTTATTCATAAGATAAATTGAATTTGAAATATTAATTAGAAATCTAATAATATTTCCTACATAATGATATTTTATTTATAATTTTTAGACATTAAATAATTTAATTTATTTATGACACAATGATGATGCAGTAATTACCATAATAGGGAAAAATTAGAATAATTGATATTATAAATACACAAATATATATAATTTGATACGTTTCATGAATGAAACTAATTTTATATGTTAATATGACATGTTATTATTGATTAAATTTACTTTTTCGAACTAATAATTCTGTTATGATTTTCACAAAAATAAATTACTAAATAGTGTCAAAATTGACATAAAATAGTTTTTAAAAGAAATATTATATTATTAATTGTTATTTTATTCCTAAAAATATAAGGTTCGGAAAAATGACTTATATAACGTTATATATATTAATAATAAACAACTTGGGGTTCCTTTGTCTTGTTTTAGAAAGTTTATTAACCTTATAGTATAAGAACACAAGAAGACACGGTAAAAGTAAAATTATTTAACATAATGTTAAATCTAAATGATAAGGTTATAATAGAACCTAAACTTGTCAAAATTCTATTGGATGAGAGGATTTATACCCATCCCCAACTTATCTTTGAAATAAATCAATTAGGAGCTATTTAAAACCGAATTTGGCTTTATAATAAAATAATATTTTTAGTTATTCCAAAGGTGCCCCTCTCCTCCCTTATAAAAGGGAACCCCCTCCCTCTCTTCCTCACAACACATTGAGCCATCAAGCTCGTCCATCCCCTGAAAAACTCTCTTCTCCACTTCCATATAAACATCCTAGAGGTTCTGGTCTTCCTCAAATACCAATTTCAATTCCCTAAAAGGAGATCTCAAAGAGGCGCTTCAAGGAAGAGGTAATGTCTGTTACCGATTCTGTCAACTTTATTTTTTCTTCCACTTCTTCTTCTTAGGTTGTTTCATTATGAAGTAATAACATCAGTATCACTCATATATTGATATGTTATTATAAGTATGAAACAACCCTATTTCACCATCTATCCATCCTACGGAAAACGAAATCACCGCGCGTGCGTACATACAGAATACCATCTCCACGCCGCAGTGATATCTATTTTCCACCACCACCTTACTTGGATGGGTATAATGGTGTAAATAATAACTATATATTATTATTTTAAAATGATATTTATTCTTAAATAGTATACATACACTCCAATACAGTCCCATGATCATGAGAATGATATCATCGCTCGTGCGTACGTACGGACTACCGTCTCCACGACGCGATGAGATTCATTATCCACTTTAACCGTTCATGAATGATTATAAAGTATATATAATAAGTAATCATGAAATATATGACATAATAATGATACTGTATTTATGTTTATATATATGTATGTCATCTACTTAATTCCATTCAACTCAATAAGGAAACGAAAACAGCGTTCATGCGTACGTACGGCCTACCGTCTCCATGAACGGTGTATTTCTTTCCATTTACTGATTTATTATATATATGTATATTATGAATATATATTATATATAAATAATTTTTTATATTCTGGAATTATGTAATCATTATCTATGTAATCATATGAATAATTACAATTCAAAACACGGACGACAAATGAAACAATTTTACCCAAAACGCTCTTTAACATGGAATTTACAGAAGAACGGGTAATATAAAGTCATAAGTGAACCATATATGATATCATAACAATTAATATGATTCTGTAATAAGTCAATAACAATATTTAAATCATTATACAGGAGGTTCAGACACTTACAAATCAAATCGGACCTAAGGTAAGGGATAAATTTTCAATCTCATTTTTATCTGAGATTGCTTATACGTAAGTATTTACTGGGGTTACGTTTATCATCCATGACCATGTTTTCTAAAAATGATTTCATAAAATGTTTACCATTATTCAATGGATGTTTAAAGTCATTTTTACCCTTTATTGACTTTTTACCACATTGTATGAATGGAATCCTTCCTTTGGTTACCATATAAGGTACTTTTTGACTTTTCCGACAAAAGTACGAGGAGAATGTTATTTTTAACTTATAAGGCATGAACGGATTTTTACGGTTTCATAACACCTCATTTTCAAGAAGCTTCCTCTACAATATTGCATGATTATTTTCAACGAAACCCATATCTTTTAAAATTTCATGGAATTTTTTGAAAAGAAAATGATTTTAAAGTAGAAAGGATATTTTCTTGAAGAATTAATTTCAAGTGTTTTGTCCAAACTATTTTCCATCTAAGATGAAATTATTTCATATGTGTATGTTTAAAGTAAAATGTCTCTTTGATTTAAATGGTTTCAATTTTCTTATGATAAAATGATATCATCTGTTTATGAATTATGTTATGATGACATGAAGTTTAAGAATCTCATTTTATTTCATGGGTTATGCTATGATATATGATTTATGATTTTGTGACACACGAAAGAATGATTTCATTATGAGATGGGTGGGACCTATATATCCCTCCAATTCATTGGGTAATGATTTATATCTCATGAGATAGACATGGCTGGAACGACATGTTAATCCGGTTCAGTAAAACAGGACTGAAACAAGGAGTGAACTCGATTCAGAAAGGGACTTTGTCCACTAAGATGGTCTTCACAGCAATGCCTTGGATACTATGGAAATCATTACATATGCTTAATGGATTCCACAATTACAAGTTTTATTCCCATGCTATTTTATCATGATTTATTTTCCATTATGATCTATGCCTTATGTACTTCTATGTTTTATGTCGTTGTTCAACATTTTTAATGTTCATTTTTTTTAAGTTCAAATGTATATGGTATGTTTTATTTTCACCATGCTTACCATTACTGAGCATTTGAGCTCACCTTTTTTATGTTTTCTTTTCCCCCAGGATTAAAAGAAAGATTTTAGGTAAGGAAACAAAAGTAGGAAGAACTTTATGGGAGATGTTGAAGATCTTTCACCACGATTAGAAGATTATGTTCCGAGTTTCCAGAGACACTAAACTATTATGATCCTTGTGTGTCTGTTATTGTTATGTATTGAGTATTCCTCTAAAGTAATGTAATGTCCATGTACGTTAAGCTTTGGGTCTCTACAGTTGGTATCAGAGAAAAGGTTTAGTCAACCATTGGAAACTAGGATGCGAAAACGTTAGTGAGATCCCTAGAGATATTTCTAAGCTATGTATAGGGATGTACATAACGATGAGAATAAGTATAGGATATAGTCCTAGAATTATGGTAACTATCTTAGAATTTAACCGAAGATGTTAGTTATTGAAGGTACTCCCCCTTTACTATGTTGTTTTCCCTATCATGATTTTTTCCTCTCACACTATTATTTTTGGGTTTTAGAAAATGGCTGGAAACAGGAAGATTCACTATAATAGAGGATATGATGGACAATGGAATGATATTATTCATGAGAAACCAAATGAAATGGGATTTGGAAGTCCAAAAATCATTATTATGTTGAATCAGCAATCTCATAATATGATCAATAAAGTAAAATTTGGTAAGTTTCCTGACTCGGCTAATAAGAGAAAGATGGAGTTTTATAATGATCATAGAGGAAAGAAAGTTCAATTTCCCTCATGTAAATCATGTGGGAAGAGGCATCAGGGAGATTGTTTCAAAGGAACTGGAAGATGCTCTGGGTGTGGAAAAGAAGGACACAAAGCCAGTAAGTTAAAAGGAAAAGGTTCAGTTAACACCATGGACAAGGATAATGGTATTGCTACGACATCAACAATGATTATATGTTTTAAATGTGGAATGTACGGGCATTATATAAACAAATTCCCTAATGGAAAATCTCATGAAGAGAATCAGCATGGTCATATGGGTAGTATTTATGTGGATGACGATGAGGAGACTACAAATGATATATGAGTTGAAAGAAGTGTTGAAGCTCAGTCGGTTGTTTTAGAAGGTTGTGGAATGATTGTATGTTTATCGAGAGTAATGTTGTATAGTTAATTGTACTATGGAATAAAGAATCATCTATGGATTGTTACACTATTGTTTTTCCTAAAAGTATTTGAAAGTATATGTGAATGGTACCAGTAACCATGGAATTTTATTCAGATATTTTTGTAAAGTAGATGATATGCGCATAATGAAGGAATAATAAGATAATGAGATGTTTGATTGTATTCATGAACTCATGATTTATATAAGGACTAAGTGATATCATGGTTTGAGTATATAGAATTTTGAGGATTTTGGTATGTGGAAAGTGTTAACTTTTAACTGCATTCATGTTTTCACTAAGGTTCAATGGGTATTAATGTTTCAAAAGAATACATGATTAAGGCCTTCAAACGTTTGTAATGTGACCAACAAGACATATCTTATGATATATGGGGATCAATGATGGTATTAACATGCTTCTTATATGAAATCTCTAGTAATCGTTTTCACTATAATATGACAATGGACTGCAATATTATGGATAAGCCTAAAGATTGGAATGGATTATGTTGGACATAAGTTAGTATTGTTTATGGATAGAAATGTTTTTCGATATTATTCATGGGATGATATAGTAATGTAGTTTTACAAAAAGGACAACCTGCAGGACGGGCGACAGCCCATCGCGTCGGACAATGCTGTGGGAATCGAACCCACAATCGAAGTGCGACTGGCCTTTATCGCCTACCACTGGCCTACAGGATGCCCCTGGTAAGTAGAAACTAATTTTATTTTATTAATAGGTATGATATATGAAGTATAAGTTCATTTTTGAATCCATATACGATTAATCTAACCATAATATGGACTTATAACTTTTGCTAACCTTTTTTTCAATAAGATGGAATGGCCCATCATTCTATCACATGATCTGCTAACACATCACGAATAACAAATTCAACTTCATTTCTGTAAGGGATGAAGTGGAAATTGTTCAATTCATGAACAACAGTGAGATTGTACCAAAATCATGTAAGTATTTCTTTTAATTAATCAACTTTATGGAAATGATCTTAAAAACCATAAATGTTGTCCTACTGCCCTTATATCTGATGAATCAGATGGTACCTTAGATCATCAAAAATTTATGGCTTTGTGATGGTTGGCTTTTTCAAAGCCATGTTCTCTACCACTCTCTATTAGAACTTGATGGTTAGATTTTTCTTCCATATCCATATTTTCACCTATGTTCTTCTACGTGGAAACCCAGTGATGTGTTAATTTGGGTAATCGTTACATTTCATACATTAGTTCTTAAAGCCATGTTTTGGTATTCCATTTTACGATGTGGATTTCTATTAAACAAACTTTCGATTAGTAAACCATTTATAACCCCGACGAATTTCGAGGAAGAAATTCTTTTTAAGGGGGGTAGAATGTAACACCCCGAGATTTTATGAAAAATATTCTTTTAATTTCATTAATGTCTTGTGTTGTATGCTACACCATGATTACCTTGAGCTATACACAACACCGTATTTGCATGCAGTATAAGCAACACTATTCTTGGATCGTGTTACACACAATTCTGATAATAGTTATTCTACGTAACATTGAGTTTATATTTATATATATATATATATTAAATGTATAAATGAAATATATTTGGATTCTGTTATACAAAACAACGAAGGATTCTTTCACAACACGCAACCCTGACTTGGCTTGCATTACACGCAATCGCGATCTTCCTCGATAGCGTGTGTAGTACGCAATACCGAGTTTCACTAAACAACGATATGCTATTAAAATATTATTAAAACTAGTCGTTATGAATAGTAATAACAACCTTTTAAAATTTTATAAATTTTATCTCTCAAAATGGACTTCATTTTTTGATTCGGAGTATCAAATTTAGCCTAAGGTGAAATTTTGGTACTTTTCGGATAACTTTCATATTCTGATGAATAGTGAAAATTACTAAATTTTAATTAAAAACAAAATTTTTAATCGAAATAATTAATAGTTATAAATTAATAATATTAGTTGTTTTAAAGTATATTTAAAATATATTTTTACAATTTAATACAATGTTGGTCATTAGATGTAATTTCATATTTAAACCAGACTTAAACAAGTGTCAATCTTTTGATAGTTATTATCTCTTAAGAACACGCTATTTATGTTGATGACGGGAATTAATTTTTAAATTAATTAATGAAATTTATATTTTTTGAATTTGGTAAAATAGACATCATTTTGAAGTTCATAATACCAAATATATCTTAGGCCTAATTTTTGGTATTTTTCTGGAAACATTCATTTTTTGATGAATAGTGAAACCACTAAGTGGTAGTTAAAAAAATGAATTTTTCATTAAACATAATTTTACCACTTCTGTGAGTGGAATTTCAAAATTCCGAGAGACACGGTTGAAGTTAGTAAGTAAAATGTGGTTCAATGAGATGAAAATAATTTTTGGTGAATAATAACTTTTTACTTTTTTTTACCACTATTAAAAGTAAATAGGGTAATTAAGGGTAAAAATGATATTATTATTACCCTAACACATGTCATAATTCTATTGGATAAGTGTAATTCGACCAGAAAAACCTTAGAAATAAAATATGACCATTTAGGCCCACTTGGATTAGATTAGGACATTTATTATTATTTAATTCAAAGAAGAGTTAAAAGAGTTAAAATCAATGTTTATTTACTAAAACATTTTCAATATAGGGTTACACATAAGATAAATTATATTGTAAATATTAATTAGAAATATAATAAGATTTCCTACATAATGATATTTTATTTATAATTTTTATACATTAAATAATTTAATTTATTTATGACACAATGATGATGCAGTAATTACCATAATAGTGAAAAAATTGAATAATTGATATTATAAATACCCAAATAAATATAATTTGAGACTTTTTATGAATTAAACTAATTTTATATGTTAATATGACATGTTAGTATTGATTTAATTAACATTGTTCGAACTAATCTTTCTGTTATGATTTTCAAAAAAACCGATTACTAAATAGTGTAAAAATTGACATAAAATAGTTTTTAAAACAAATATTATATTATTAATTGTTATTTTATTCCTAAAAATGTAAGGTTCCGTGAAATGACATAGATAAGGTTATATATATTAATAATAAACAACTTGGGGTTCGTTTGGCTTGTTATAGTAAGTTTATTAACCTTATAGTATAAGAACACAAGAAGACACGGTAAAAGTAAAATTATTTAACTTAATGTTAAATCTAAATGATAAGGTTAAAATAGGAACCTAAACTTGTCTAAATTATATTGGATGAGAGGCTTTAGACCCATACCCACCTTATATTCTAAATAAATCAATTTGGAGCTATTTAAAACCGAATTTGAATTTATAATAAAATAATATTTTTTGTTATTCCAATGGTGCCCCTCTCCTCCGTTATAAAAGGGCACCCCCTCCCTCTCTTCCTCACACCACTTTGAGCCTTCAAGCTCGACCAAACCCTGAAAAATTCTCTTCTCCACTTCCCTAGAAACATCCTAGAGGTTCTGGTCTTCCTCAAAGTCCAATTTTAATGCCCTAAATGGAGATCTCAAAGAGGCGCTTCAAAGAAGAGGTAATGTCCGTTTTCGATTCTTTCAACATTATTTTTCTTCCACTTATTCTTCTTAGGTTGTTTCATTATGAAGTAATAACATCAGTATCACTCATATACCGATATGTTATTATAAGTATTAAACAACCCTATTTCACCACCTATCCATACTACGGAAAACGAAATCACCGCGCGTGCGTACGTACGGAATACCGTCTCCACGCCGTGGTGAAATCTATTTTCCACCACCACCTTACTTGGATGGGTATAATGGTGTAAATAATAACAATATATGATTATTATAAAGTGATATGGATTCTGAAATAGTATACATACACTCCAATACTGTCCCACGATCATGAGAACGATATCATCGCTCGTGCGTACGTACGGACTACCGTCTCTACGACGCGAAGAGATTCATTCTCCACTTTAACCGTTCATGAATGATTATAAAGTATATATAATAAGTAATCATTAAATATATGACATAATAATGATACTATATTTGTGTGTATATATATGTATGTCATCTACTTAATTCCATTCAACTCAATAAGGAAACGAAAACAGTGTTCATGCGTACGTACGGCCTACCGTCTCCATGAACGGTGTATTTCATTCCATTTATTGATTTATTATATATATGTATATTATGAATATATATTATATATAAATCATGTTTTATATTCTGGAATTAATTAATCATTATCTAAGTAATCATATGAATAATTACAAGTCAAAACACGAATGACAAATGAAACAATTTTAACCAAAAGGCTCTTTAACTTGGAATTTATAAAAGAACGGGTAATATAAAGTCATAAGTGAACCATATATTATATCATAACAATTAATATGATTCTGTAATAAGTCAATAACATTATTTAAATTATTATACAGTAGTTTCGGACACTTACGAATCAAATCAGACCTAAGGTAAGGGATAAATTTTCAATCTCATTTTTATTCGAGATTGCTTATACGTAAGTATTTACTGGGGTTACGTTTATCTTCCATGACCATGTTTTCTAAAAATGATTTCATAAAATTTTTACCATTATTCCATGTATGTTTAAAGTCATTTTTACCCTTTATTTAATTTTTACCACATTATATGAATGGAATCTTTCCTTTGATTACCATATAAGGTGCTTTTTGACTTTTCCAACAAAAGTATGAGGAGAATGTTATTTTTAACTTATACGGTATGAACGTATTTTTACGGTTTCATAACGCCTCATTCTCAAGAAGCTACCTCTACAATATTGCATGATTATTTTCACCAAAACCCATTTCTTTTAAAATTTCATTGAATTTTTTGAAAAGAAAATGATTTTAAAGAAGAAAGGATATTTTCCTCAAGAATTCATTTCTAGTGTTTTATCAAAACTATTTTCCATCTAAGATGACATTATTGCATATGTGTATGTTTCATGTAAAATGTCTATATGATTTAAATGGTTTAAATTTTCTTATGATGAAATGAAATCAATTGTTTATGTATTATGTTATGATGGCATGATGTTTAAGAATCCCATTTTATTTCATGGGTTATGCTATGATGTATGATTTATGATTTTGTGGCACACGAAAGAATGATTTCATTATGAGATGGGTGGGAACTATATCCCCCTCCAATTAATTGGGTAAAGATTTATATCTCATGATATAGACATGGCTGGAACGGCAGGTTAAACCGGTTCACTAAAACAGGACTGAAACGAGGAGTGAACTTGATTCAGAAAGGGACTTTGTCCACTATGATGGTCTTGGTAGTAATGCCTTGGATACTATAGAAATCATTACATGTGATTAATGGATGCCACAATTACATGTTTTATTCCCATGCTATTTTATCATGATTTATTTTCCATTATGATCTATGCCTTATGTACTTCCATGTTTTATGTCGTTGTTCAAGATTTTTAACATTCATGTTTTATTTAAGTTCAAATGTATATGGTATGTTTTATTTTGTCCATGATTACCCTTACTGAGCATTTGAGCTAACCCTTTTTATGTTTTCTTTTCCCCCAGGATTAAAAGAAAGATTTTAGGTATGGAAACAAAAGTAGGAATACATTTATGAGAGATGTTGAAGATCTTTCACCACGATTAGAAGATTGCGTTCCGAGTTTCCAAAGACACTAAAATATTACGATCCTTGTGTGTCTGTTATTTTTATGTATTAAGTATTCTACTAATGTAATGTAATGTCTATGTACGTTAAGCTTCGGGTCTCTACATACGTAACAAATCATATAAAGGAAAACGAATCAGTTAATACATGAAACGACAATAATATTAAAATATTATTAACAAATAAATATTAAAAGATCATATATGATAACATATTAATGTATATGATTCTTTTATAATTTAATGACAATTATTTCACCATTATACAGGAGGTTAACATAACATTGACCAAGAAAAATTACAAAGTAATGGGTTTCTTATCTCACTTTTAATTCTGTGATATTTCTATTGTTTTCCACTTATTTATTGGATGTGGTGTATTGTGTACTTACATTTGATATATGTTATCATTATTTTGATTATATTCATGGTATTATATGATTAATTTTGTGGTTATTAACTTTTCATCATATAACTCGATTGATTACAACGAAGTAAGTGTTTTTCATCTCACTTTTTATTCCCATGAGATTAATGCTATATTGGCTACTATTTCCTTTTGTGTGGCGTATGTATTGTCTATGATTGTATTATTGGTGTAATATAATTTAATTTATGGGTATTTAAATCTTCATTGTTTTATCCTTCTTTCATGGGTTGTGTGATTCACATGTTACGAAATTGATAAGGGAATTTCAAATTTCAATTTCCACTTTGTGGTCTTTACGCATACTTCTTTGATTATTTTACTCAAATATTATGTGTGGAATAACTATTTATTATTTATGTAGTAATTTCCACTCCCCTTTGTGTTGATATAATTTTTATACATATAATCACTCCATTTATAATTTCTCAAGTCGTTGATCTAAACATGATCTTAACTCAATTTCCATTCATTGAGTTAAACATCCAAGTCATCGGTGTTGTTTTTACAAGAATATGTGTGAATGTCCTATGATTTATTTACACTGAATATCCAATCATATTGATTTATTTATAATTTTCACACATAAATATGTCATTGATTTATCCTTTACCTAAGGATACTGTCTTCATATGGGATTTCATCTCAATTTACATTCCTTTGGGACATCTTTATTGTTACGAACCAATTCACTTTGATATGGTGTATATTCTGTCCTTTGACATGGTATATAATTAAATCCTTTATTCTCAAGATATTATAAAGTTTTTATTACCTCAATTATTTCTATTTAATAGTCTCTCATTTGGTTAGGAACTCTAATTAAAATATCATTTTAAATGTTTTAAAAATTTATTCTTCTAAATCTTTCTCATTAATGTCCATGTTTTAAAAATTGTTTTAAGAATTTATTTATATTGACATTAATGATTTTAAATTAAAATTATTTTTAAAAGTATCAAAGTGGTATTGGAAACATTGATTGAAAAATCTATTTTTAAACAGATTCTTGACAAATAGTGTGACTTTTAAATGTTTTCAAGAAAAAGGGGGATATTTCCCTCAAATAGTTTTGATGACTACTTTCATATATGTCAATATCCGTCATTATTAATGATTGAGGTTAATCTGTTACAATAAAATATTCCATATTGTATTGAATGAGTTATGTTTGACTATGGATGTGCTATTTTTTTACAATTCATGGTTGATGGATAAAGTATTGACATTTTGTATGCTTTTTTTAATATGAATGTTTATGTTATGTTTCAAACTTTTTATATGAGGAATTAATTGGGCTTGGAAAGTGACGGGTGGAGCCTGCTATAGCTCCTCGATGCATCGGTGGGTCTCATGAGAAAAACTAGTGTCTCAGCACAAGGCCTTGACAAAATCTTATTTGTAGTCCTGGCACAAGGCCTTGACTCTGTGGTTATGAAAGTCTTGAATTATGAATTCCAACATTATGAAAGTGGATATTAATATTTAATGTGATTATTAGACTAGTATAATATCTATGTGAGTAATTAAATGGAATTATTTTGATTTATATTTTCCATATTATGATGAAGTTTATGTTGAAAAGGATTTTGTTTTAGTTCTATACATTTCCTTAAATGTTTATGCTTGTTTATAAAAGTTTATGATATATTGTTATCCTTACTGAGCATCTGAGCTCACCCCTTTTTATGTTTTATTTTTCCCATTATTCAATGAAGTATATTAGAATTGACCTGTAGGGATAGACTATGGGATCTCAGTGTTGTTTATGGAAACAATGTTGTTGTATTTTTCTATTTTATGATGTAATGTAAACCTTATTAATGTATATAGTACATACAAGGCTACTAAGCTAATCAGTCTTTCGAGACTTGATATTCTATGATCATGCCAATGATACGTAATAGTGCACCGACTCTAGGCTTCTGGGGTCAGGGCGTTACAGTTGGTATGAGAGGATGTTTAGTACAACCCTTAGAAACTAGATTTAGTTAAACTCTAATTAGAGCACAAAGACCTAAGATATACTTTGAGGATTTGTATAGAATAACTTCCTAAAATTTTGGTATTATAGAGATTTTGTGAGTTTTCCAAGAAATACATATTTTTTCTGGATACGAGTATGTAGAGGCGGCACTGGCACAGATGTACCTAGGGGTAAAAACTGAAAACACCGCTTTGAGCTAGACTTGAACGGGAACCGGTACACAACAATGCGCCTTGATACACTCTTGGTTACGACACTCTCAGGGGATATGCTTAGGATAATTTAAATTTTCATTACAAACCGATTTGAAGGATTTTAATATAAAATGATAATAAATGACCTTGGTTAATCCTAAAGTGTTTCAAATTGAAAATATTGTTTCAAGATATTCTCTAAAAGATTTTATGACAACTGTTACTCACATAATGATTTCTGGTTTTGGTCAATGGATGGATTCCAAGGAATCCATAGTAACAATGAGCATTATGTACAAGGTGGGAATATTGGTGGAAATGAGCAACAAAATGGAATGTTGATAGGAGTAAAAGATATTATGTTCATGCGAAATTAGTTTTCCAAAAATATGATCAACAACATATATATTAACCAACTCTCGGACTCAAAAAAGAAGAGAATGGTGATGAATGACAAGAGCTCCAGTAGTGGAGACCATGGAGAAAAGAATCCTCGATTTCCATCATGTCGTAAATGTGGAAGGATACACCTAGGAAAGCGTCTCAATGGAAAAAATAAATGCTTTACGTGTGGGAAATAAGGACATAAAGTAAATAACTTCCGAGGAAAAATGAAGAGTACTATGGAAGAAAATAAAAATGGCCCCAAGAATCCATTTATAGTCATTTTCCGTAAATGTAGGGGACCTGCCCATTACCTGAGTGAATGACCTATTCTATAAGATATTTTCCTAGTCAAAGAAGAAGCTATGTGGAAATAAATGGTTGGAGAAATGTTTAAATGTATTAGTGCTCCTTATTGATGGGATTACTTTGGAATAATTTTCTCTTGTATTTTTAACC
The DNA here is from genome assembly GCA_963277665.1 of Viscum album. NCBI lineage: Eukaryota > Viridiplantae > Streptophyta > Magnoliopsida > Santalales > Viscaceae > Viscum > Viscum album. The sequence continues at coordinate 575,027,209 of OY728160.1, forward strand.
CTGTAGTTTGTCATGTTAAAATGATATTTGAGGAAGAATTATCTTTTCTCTTGTGGATAGAGCTATAAATAACCATTTGGTTTTATATGATCATTGGGTTTGAGGAAATTACATGTTATTATATTTTGGGATGAAAATGAAAGGTATGAGAAAACATTTGTAGTTAAATTATGTTATGGTTATTTTGAGGAATTTATCTCATTTTACTAATGTTATAAAATATAGTTTTTGAAAAAGGAAAACATGCAGACCATGTGAAAACCCACCGCGACAGACAAAGATGTGTGAATCAAACCCACAACCAGAGTGCGATTGGTATTTATTGCCTACCACTGGACTACGTGAAGTCCCTGGTTAGTGTGACTAATTATTTTTAGTTAAATGATTTTATTGATCAATAATAAGATGATTTGGGATCATATTTCTTATCAAATGAATTCCCTTAGTATATGTAAATGATTTGGTGATTAAGTGATAAATTTTATTTTGGAAGACATTCCCTCTGTTGGGAACACTATATGCCTAAAAAATAGAATACTTTGGGATTTCATTTGAGGAGTAATGAGGGATTTTTTATCTATGTTTTTATTATAGATTTATAGTGATTTGGGTTTTTAAGGAAATGATTAACCTATAATAGAGATTTTGTGATTAGGTTAATTACTTTTAAGTATATGACTTTAAGAGTAGTCGATGTCATTTGGATATACAATTTAATATGGAAGACTACATAACCAAATTCTTCTATGTTTTGGGTTTCAATATTATATTGGATTATATTGAAGAATTTTTAAAACAATTATTTATCAAATGATATTTATTTAACATTGGGGCGTTGTTGGTTTAATTTTAGAAATTAAGATTAATGTTTCTTTCTCTAAGGGAATATCCTTTTGGGGGGTCATCTAATCTTGTACTAACTGTTTTGGTTTTGATTAATCTCTAAAGACAAGGTAAATATATAGTTTATCCTTTATGGATCATGTGATTCTCTAGAAGTTGATTCTAGCTCTTCCTGTGTGACCAAGTCATCTTGAATACTCATCGTTTGAAAAAAATGAGTCAGTGCTAGAAATTTATTAAAGAATGAAACTCTACTTAAAAATTAAGTATATCTCTTTTTTTATTAGTCAATCTCATAAATAAATTCCTTATCTTTATGGAATGTAACATAAAACAAAAAAAACTTTGTTCATTTACTTTTCCTACTGGGAAACTAATGACTGTTTGTCCCATCACAAGTTTGTGGTTTTATTATTGTTAACTTTCCCCTGATCATGTTTTCTATCCCTCTCCATCAAAACTTGACACTTCGTTTTTCTTCCATATCCATGTTTTCCAACATTGAATCCTATTATGGGTTATCTCAGGTGACCTTTGTAATTCTCTTTCTTTCATTTCAATTGGTAGTTTTATTGACTCTTTTTCTGATGTGGGACTTTCAATTATGTTCTCAGGACCAATTTTAAAAATTGATAGGACGCAATTTCCAAAAGGGGGGAACAATATAACACCCCAATCTTTCACGGTACTTTTCCCTTTGAATAATGTAATAGCTTACACTGTACACAACTTCGAGATTCTAACACACCGCGACCTATCAAACTAGTCGTTATGAATAGTAATACCAACTTTTTGAAATTTTAAAAATTTTATCCTTCAAAATGGTCTTCATTTTTGGATTCAGAATATCTAAATTAGCTTAGGGTGATGTTTTTGTATTTTTCTGAAAACTTTCAATTTTTGATGAATAGTGAAAAACACTGAGTTATAGTTTAAAACTGCATTTTTATTTAAAGAATTAATTATTTTATTTAAATTTATTTTATGTCAAAATAGATACAGAATACCTATATATTTTCAATTTGATTCATTGGATTCATTTTATAATAATATTAGATATATAAAATTTTATTGAACTTTTCACCGTCTTTTACCCACCTCCTAGAAGCACCTGTAAATTTACATAAAATTTAATTTTACTACTTTTGTGAGTTGAATTTAGAAAATCCGAGAGATAAGGTTAATATAAAGGTGTAAAAAGTGGTTCTATAAGATAAAAATAATTTTTGGTGAATAGCAACTTCTATCTTGTATTTACCACGGTTAAAAGTAAATAGGGTAGTTAATGGTAAAAATGATATTATTATTACCCTAACACAAGTCCTAATTCTATTTTATAAGTATAATTCGACCAAAAAAACCATAGGAATAAAATATGAACCTCTTTGTCCCACTTGGATTAGATTAGGACATTTATTATTATTTAATTCAAAGATGAGTTAAAAGAGTTAAAATCAAAGTTTAATAACTAAAACATTTTTAATATAGGGATACACATAAGATAAATTCAACTATAAATATTAATTATAGAGATAATAATATTTAATACATAATGGTATTTTATTTATATTTTTTACACTTTAAATAATTTAATTTATTTATGACACAATGATGATGCAATAATTACCTAATTAATGAAATATTAAAATAATTAATATTATAAATATCCAAATAAATGTAATTTGAAATTTTTTATGAATTACACTAATTTTCTAGGTTAATATGACATTTTAGGGTTTTTTAGATGAATTTTTTTAGAAGTAATAATGATGTTATGAATTTATAAAAAACAAAATAACAAATAGTGTCAAAATTGACATAAAAGATTTTTTAAAACAAATATTATATTATTAATTGATATTATATTCCTAAAAATATAAGGGTTATCTAAAAGACTTATATAATGATAGTTGTATCATTAATGAACCACTTGGGGTTCTCATGTAAGTATATAGTATGTTTATTAACCATATAATATAAAAATACAAAGAGACATGGTAAATGTCAAACTATTTAACTAAGAGTTAAATCTGAAAGATAAGGTTATTATAGTGACCCAAACCTATATAAAACCAATTGGTTGAGTGTTGTTAGACACATAATCACCTTATACTTAAAATAATACACTTTGAAGCCATTAGAAACTGAAAATGAGTTTATTATAAAATAATATTTCTAGCTTTTCCTAAGGTTCCCATCACTCCTCTTATAAAAGGGAACCTGCCCTTATCTCTATTTCACACCTTCAAAGCCATTTGGCGCAGACAAAACCTTCCCAAATACCCTTTAAATTTTCCTCCCTTTATCATAGAGGCCTTTATGTAGTCATAAATCTAACCTAAAGATACCTTTTGATCAAATCAAAAGGAAGAACCCGAAGAATAGGTAAATATTTCATCACCTCTTTCAAGTTCCTTTCTTCTTCCACTTCCTCATGCTTTGTTATTTCCATTATAAAATAATAACTTCAGTATATTATATATAATTTGATGTTATTATAAATATGGTACAACCATATTAATTATTCTATCCATCCTTTGAATGAGATGTCACCATACGTGCGTACGTACGGCTTACCATCTCCAAGTCGTGGTGTAATTGTTATTCAATACATTAGTATTTGTATGGGTATAATAATGATGCGCAATTGATTTAAATAATAAATATAACATGATAATTATTCTGTATATATGATATACCTACCAATTATATATTATTTTAATATCAAAAGAATGATATTGGTGCTCATGCGTGCGTGCGGATTACCGTCTCCACAAGCGCGATAAGATTCATTCCCCATCATAATCCATTCAAGACTAATTTTCATTAGATAATTAAAAATAATGTTTAAAGACCTAATACAATTCTGAATATGAATAAGATGCATCCTATTCATAACAATCACTACTTACAAAACAAATCATATGAAGGAAAACGAATCAGTTAACACCCGAAACGACGATAAAACTAAAATATTATTAACAAAGCAACATTAAAAGATCATATATGATATCATATTATTTTATATGATTATTTTATAATTTAATAACAATTATTTCACCATTATACAGGTTTTTAACCTACCATCGACCAAGGAAAATTACAAAGTAAGGGGTTTCTTATCTCACTTTTAATTCTGTGAGATTTCCATTGTCCGCCACTTATTTATTGGATGTGGTGTATTGTGTACTTCAATTTGATATATATTATCATTAGTCTATTTATAATCATGGTATTATATAATTCATTTTGTGGTTATTAACTTTTTTTCATACAAATCGATTGATTACAAGGAAGTAAGAATTTTTCATCTCACTTTTTATTCCCGTGAGATTCAAGTCATATTGGCCACTATTTCCTTTTGTGTGGCGTATATACTAACCATGATTTTATTCTAGGTGTAATATACATTAATTTATTTTTATTTACATCTTCATTTTTTTATCCTTCTTTCATGGGCTTTATGATTCATATGTTACCAAATCATAAAGGTAATTTCAAATTTCAATTTCCACTCTGTGGGCTTTACGCATACTTCATTGATTATTTTACTCCATGATTATGTGTAGAATCAATATTTATTATTTATGTAGTAATTTACACTCCCATTTTTTGGGTATATAGTTTTAATACACATAATCACTCCATTGATAATTTCTCAATTCATTGATATAAACTTCGTCTTAACTCAATTTCCATTCGTTGAGTTAAACATCGAAGTCATTGGTGTTGTTTTTACAAGAATATGTATGAATGTACTTTGATTGATTTATACTGATTATCAAATAATATTGAGTGTATTTATATTTTTTACACATAATTATGTCATTTATTTATCCTTTACCTAATGATACTATCTTTATAAGGGATTTCATCTCAATTTACATTCCTTTGGGACTTTTTTGTTATTATGCACCAATTCACTTTTATATGCTGTATATACTGTCCTTTGACATAGTATAAAATGAAATCCTTTATTCTCAATATATTATAAAGTTTTTATTACCTCAATTATTTGTATTTAAGCGTCTCTCATTTGGTTAGGAGCTCTAACTAAAATATCATTTTAATAGTTTTAAAATTCATTCTTCTAAATCTTTCTCATTAATGTCGATGTTTTAAAAATGGTTTTAAGGATTTATTTATTTGAACATTAATGTTTTAAAATTAAAATTCCATTTAAATTTTTTAATGTGGTATGGGAAAATTTGATTCAAAATTATATTTTTAAACATCTTCTTGACAAATAATGTGATATTTAAATGTTTTCATGAAAAAAGGGGATATTTCTCTCAAATAGTTTTGATGATTATTTTCATCTAGGTCAATATCTTTTAGTATTCTCGATTGATATTAATATGTTACAATACAATCTTATATAATGTATTGAATGAGTTATGTTTGACTGTGGATGTGCTATTTTTATACCATTCATGGTTTGTGGATAAAGTGTTGACATTTCGTATGCTAGTTTTAATATGAATGTTCATGTTATGTTTCAAACTTTTCATATGAGGAATGCATTGGACTTTGTAAGTGATCGGTGGAGCCAGATATAGCTCCCCGATGCATCGGTAGGTCTCATGAGAAAAACTAGTGTCTCGGAACAAGATCATGACAAAATCTTAATTGTATTCTTGGCACAAGGCCTTGACTATGTGGTTATGAGAGTTTGGATTATGCATTACATCATTATGAAAGTGGCTATTGATATTTCATATGATTATTTGACTAGTAGAATGTCTATGTGTGTAAGTAAATGGAATTATTTTGATTTATATTTTCCATATTATGATGAATTATATATTGAAAAGGCTTTTGTTTTTGTTCAATACATTACCTTAACTTTTTATGCTTATTTATGAAATTTTCTGCTATATTATTATCCTTACTGAGCATCTGAGATCACGCCTTTTTATGTTTTATTTTTCCCAGGATGTAAAGAAGTATATTATGACTGACCAGTAGGGATATACTCTGGGATCTCATTTTTTTCTATGGAAATAATGTTTTTGTAGCTTTCCATTTTATGATGTAATGTATACCTTATGAATGTATCTAATACTTCCAAATCTACTAAACTAATCAGTATTTTGAGACTCGATATTTTGTGATCATGCCAATGATACATAATAATGCACCGACTCTGGGCTTCTGAGGTCGGGGCGTTACATTTTATCCAATGTATATGGTATCATATGAGAATAATATCATCCAATATAAGCTAAATCTAGCAACATGTATTACGATAAAATATTAACGTTTTATAGATTTTCATATCCATATCATGGATACCAATGTATATGACTAGGTTTTAATATAAAATATAATATAAATCATTTAAGATAATGTCCCAAGATCTCTCACATACACTAATATACCAAAATGACAAAATGGAATTAAATTATAATTCTCTATAAATCTATACAAAATTATTTTTCATATTGATTATAAAATTATCATAATTTGTAACGCCTCGACCCTAGTTACCCAGAGTCGGTGAATTATTACATAACATTGGCATGATCACAAGGAAATCATTTTTCAAAAGACCGATTATTTTAGTATTATTGGAAAAAAGATTCATACATAAGTTCGACTTCAAAGCATGAAGAGAAATACAACACAAATATATTTCATTATAAACATCCAAGCCTCCTAGATTATGCCTGCAGGTCACTCATAACTAACTTCTTCATATCCAGGGAAAATGAAACATAAGAAAGGGGTGAGCTCAAACGCTCAGTAAGGGTAAGTAATACAGCAGAAAATGACATAAATATTAAGCATGGTAAATAATTGAAACCAGATGCCTTTACAAATAATAAACATGAATACTTTTATGGAACGAATATGAGCTGAGTAAATAATGCCAAAATAAAACATAATCATGGGTATTCTACAAGTCGAATTGTAACAACCCGAATCCAGATCCCCTCCCCTGGTGCCCCGTACCAAGTTCTCCACACGACCTCAAGTGCATTTTCCCAAACACCAGAGGCCGCCGACAAGCAGCGAGGGCCTTGGTGAGTCAGTGGGGAAATTATGCCCTCATTCGGTAAGGTATACAGCGGAAAAACAACAGTCAACACCGGAAGCAGTAACAACATGCATAACAGCAGAAACGAAACAGTGGAGGAAATGAATATTTATAGAAATGATGAAAATGATGTAGTAGGTACAAGTATCTATGGCAAGTAGAAAACACAACAACATGCTAGAATATAACTCAAAACAAGTTCAAAGGAAAAACAAAATAAACTCCTCAGCATCGCTAGCCCAGGCTCGGTCCCATGCTCTCCAGCTCCAGCGCAATCAAGATTCTCAAGTAGAAGGTAGCTTGAACTTATCTATAACTGCACCAACACAGTCTTCTTGGGCCAAAAGCATGGACCAAACAGGGAGTGAGATACAATCCCAGTACGCAATCACCCAAAGATTTGTGCCTAACAGTCAATGAATACAAGGCATGTAATAAAATAAGAAGTAGTAAATAGGAAAACACAAGCAGCTAAAATCCACATTTCTATCTAATAAAGTACGCAAGTAAACAGCCAGCAACAAGAAGAAAACTGGTAACCCTCAGGGTAGCTCTCACCGCCTAACCCCTATGGTTCAACCTATAAGTACCAACAACCCTCTAGGAGGCACACATAGTCTCACACCTCTGGTTCAGCTCTGAAAATTAATAGACACTCTGTGGAAGCACTCACCGTCAATTCCCCCTATAGTCTCGTATCGTGCTAATGGATCTCTAGGGAAGCACTCAACCTCTATTCCCCCTGTGGCCTACATCGAGGAGCTATAGACTCACTGAGGAATCACTCAACGTCAACTCCCCCTGTGGTCTCGTATCGTAATTAAAAAACACTCTGGAGAAGCCATTCCATCAATTCTCCCTTTGGTCTACTACTCTAGGGTCTCACAGTCCTGAGTGAAGCTAAACATGGTCAGCGCGCGTGTGCATCATCCAAGTAAACCTCAATAACTACATGTCTATCAACTAAGGCTCAGTAGCATAACAAAGCAACAGTTCCACTATCCTACAACTAGGCATGGAAACTGGCAAAACTCCAAACAAGCAGAACAAGCATAGAAAACATCCAAGCTACAGTAAAGATACCATAATCATAGGCAAAACATCTACTCTAGAAATCAAGCAAAGCAGGCAATACAACAAGGGCAAAACAGGAACACACAATACCCCGTTCAAGGGTAATGGTGGAATTTGCACAAAATATTCATCAACTTTCTACAGAAAGGAACAAACCACCTACCTCGATCCTAGGAGATCGATATAGGTGAACCACGACAAAAGATTCCCCTTGGAATGACGTAGATCTGAGAAAACTCTCAAAACACTCAACCTATGATAACATGGAAACCAAGAGGAATCAAGAAACAAGACTCAAGATGAAGGGAGAGCTCACCGCTGCGATCCCGACACAATCGGCCGTGCTAGAATCAGAGAATGGATGAAGAGGCGGGAGCTCGTTGAAGATCTGACCATACGGTCGCTCTTGGAAAGACGAAAACTAGAGAAGAAGATGAAAACGGGGGATAGGTACGACCCCGGTCTGTTTAGTAAAAACAGTACACGGAGTGTATTTTTAAGATACCTAACGTGTAGTGGGTTTTTCCGTACTCTGCCAAAATCGGCCTCCACGTCACCCCTACACACCATGTGTGTGGCCCGAGCATGGCCAGCACATGGCCTCGAGCTGGAGAAGAGTACAAGTCATGTACTCAGAAAGTACACGGCGTGTACTTATAAAATTTCTAGAAAAAGTAAAAACATACCTGAACGAAGATTCAGGTTCTTACAAACTTTACCCCTTAAAGAAATTCATCCCCGAATTTCCCTATCGAGGTGGAGAAAAAGAAACCCCAAATATCTCCTGCCATTATGATCGTTCATCAGCCTCCCTCTCCTATGTCTCATCTTGTACTCGCCCATGCTGCCATAGTACTCGTACCAAAGGAATAGACCGCCCGTGGAGAACCTTTGTACTGCGATCGACAATCTGGATAGGATGCTCCTCAAATGATGCATCCGGTTCAATTTCAACCTCTGCAGGTTGAAAGACATGACACAGGTCTGAAAAGTAACATCGGAGTTGAGAGACATGGAAGAAGTTGTGCATGGCTCGGTACCTATGAGGTTGTTGCAACCGATAGGCGACCGTCCCCACTCTCTCCAAGACCTCAAATGGCCCGACGCACCATGGTGAAAGCTTGCCTTGTCTCTGAATCCACTTGTGTCCCAACCTCGGTGCGACATGAAGGAAAACCCGATCTCCAACCTCACACTCTAGAGGTCATCTCCGCTGATCAGCATAAGACTTCTGTCGAGACTGTTCTATAGCCATCCGCTTCTGAATCATCTCTATCTGCTCTGAGGTCTCTTGAACGAGACGAGGTCCCAATAAAGCTGCCTCTCCTGCCTCCATCCAGCATAGGGGTGATCATCATGGCCTACCGTACATGGCCTCGTATGGCACCATCTGAATGGTAGCTTGGAAACTGTTGTTGTTGTTAAACTCCACCATAGGGATATGCTTCTCCAAAGAACTGCAAAAGTCTAGGATGCAAGCTCGGAGCATATCCTCAAGCACCTGGATTGTGCACTCGGACTTGCCATCAGTCTGGGGATGGTATGTTGTACTCAAAAGTACATGTGTACCTAAGGCCTTCTGAAGTCCATGCCAGAACCAAGAGGTAAAGCATGCATCCCTATCTGAAACAATGGAGTGTTGAACTCCATGCAGACGAACGATCTCTCGGATGTAAAGTCATCCCAGATCATCAACACTAATGGTCTTCTTAGTTGGCAAGAAGTGCACAACCTTCGTAAGCCTATCGATGAAAACCCAAACAAAATCGTTCCCTCGAGGCTTCCTCGGAAACCCAGTGACGAAGTCCATCGCGACGTCGTTCCATTTTCACTCCAGAATGGGTAACTGCTGTAAAAGGCATGCTGGTCATTGATGCTCTACCTTTACCTGATGACAAGTAGAACATCCCATGGAGAAACCAGCAAAATCCTTCTTCATACCTGGCCACTAGTACTAGCGATAAAGATCCGGATACATCTTGGGGACGCCAGGATGAACTTCCCAAATAGAGGAATGAAAATCCTGCATCATCTCCTCGTGTATGTCTGCTGGAACCCATACGTATCCCTAGAAACGCAAGATCTCATCCTTGCCCACTGTCTATCCGGGAAGAGGGTCCTCTCCTGACACACTCTCCTGCATGACTAATCCTTCAGAGTCTGATAGTTGCCTCATCCGTTCCTGATCAAGAAGTGTAGTGGTAACAGCTACAGAAGATGGGAAGGTCTGTCCTTGTCTGTCGTGCACCTCTAGATGCATATTAGAGAACAGATCCATCAGCTGTCACTCACTGCTGGCCTCCTGAACTTCCTAAATCTGAGTTCTCCTACTCAGCGCATCTTCCACTGTGTTTCCCTTCTCTGGTGTATAGGCGAGATCGAAGTCAAAAGACTATAGATACTCAACCGACCTACGCTGCCTCAGATTCAGATCACGCTGAGTGAAGATATACTTGAGAATCATGTGGTTAGTGAAGACTGCAATGTTCTCCCCCAGCAGATAGTGTCTCCAACAGCGTAAGGCATGAACAACAGCTGCCAACTCCAGATCAAGTGTCGGGTAGTTCCTCTCATGCGGCCTCAACTACCGAGACCCGTACGCAATGACTACATCACCCTGCAAAATCACAGCTCCCAGCCCGATACCTAAAGAATCATAGTAAATAGTGTAGTTCTTTCCTAGCTCCATCAAGACTAGTATCGGTGCTGATGTCAACCTCCCTTTCAGCTCCTAAAAGGCTGACTCACAAGAATCTAACCATAAGAACTTCTCCCCCTTCTTGGTCAGACCTGTCAAAGGTGCTGCTAGATGAGAAAAGTCCTGAATGAAGTGTCTGTAGTATCCAGCCAGCCCTAGGAAGCTCCATACCTCAAATACATTCATTGGTTGCTCCCTGGAAACTACAGCTCTCACTTTCTCTGGGTCCACAGATACTCCTACCTCTGAGATGACGTGACCCAAGAAGTGAATCTGATCCATCCAGAAGTGGCACTTTGAGAGTTTAGCATAAAGCTGATGCTCTCTCAGTGTACTCATAACGATCTCAAGATGTGTGGAATGGTTGTGTCGAGTGTGAGATTACATTAGGATATCTTCCACAAAGACCACGACAAAGGAGTCCAAGATTGGATGGAACACTCGGTTCATCAATTCCATGAAAACTACAGGTGTGTTCGTGAGACCGAACAATATGACTATATACTCGTATACACCATAACTACTCTTAAAGGCTGTCAGAGGTACATCTGATGGTCTAACATGCAACTGATGATAATCGGACCTCAGATCGATCTTCAAGAACACTCGGGCTCCTCGAAGATGATCAAAGTAGTCATCGATTCTCAACAAGGGATATCGGTTCTTGACCATCAACTGGTTCAGCTTCCAATAATCCACACAAAACCGAAAGGTACTGTATGCCTTCTTCGCAAATAGGATAGGTGAACCCCAGGGAGAAGTTCTGGGTCAGATGAAACCCTTAGCCTATAGCTCCTCCAACTACTTCTTGAGCTCCTGAAACACAGGTTTAGCCATATTATAGGGAGGAATGGACACTGGTGCCACTCCTGGGACGAGCACAACTGAGAATTCTACCTCATGCTCCGGAGGCAGACCTAAAAAGTCCTCTAGAAATATGTCCCTGAAGCGATCCACCACTAGAGGAAAGTCTAACTATGGAGTCCCCTGGTCATCCAGGTAAAGACTAGAAATCTGGGTTGTCACCCCTCCTAGACCAAGATGCTCGAGTCCTGTCCGACTCGCCCGAACGTCCCACTCACCTTTATGTAGAAAATATTCACCCTCTGGTGAGACGAAACTCACTCTGAAGTGATAGAAGACGACGACTTCCTGGAAGGGAATAAACCAGTCCATGCCAAGGATGAAATCATAGACTGTCATCTCTAGGACATAGAGATCCCATAAGAAGTGATACCCTACAACATCGAGCGAGCACTCTCTACACTGGCATACACTAGATGTCCTCATCCCTAAAGGTGTGTCTAGTGTCAACGAGTCGGTTGAAGAAAAGATGCAGAGTCCAAGGCACTCCAAAACAGCAACAGAGATAAATCTATGTGTAGCACCAGTATCGAAAAGGGATGAAGATAAAACTGAGGCTACTAAAATTGTACCTCGAATAGTAGAAGGGTCGGGATCCTTCTCTTGATAAGTCCGCTCAACGACGAAAGACTGACCTGTACCGTGGCCCTGCGTCCCTGGATGGCCACTCTGAGCTGAACCTCCCTACTGGTGCTGAGGAACTGGTGGTTGAACGCCACAGCCTCGACCTCCACCTTGGCCCGAATGGCCTGAAGAACTCCAGTTCCCCAATTTGTGAGAAACTGGAGGTGCTGCTCCTGAATGAGGAGTCATGGAAGAACCCCGGTCACCAGCTTCTAGTGAGAAAACCTGATAGAAACGCTGAATGTGACCCATATTACCACAAGATCGGCACTCCACGGGGTCCCTTTGTAACTGTGGCCTCGTGTGCCCTGACCGGCCACACTGGTAGCATATCACCTGGCTTCCTGATGATGCATCTCGCTTCCTCAGATCACCGTGTGTGGGCTCTCTACGGTGCTTCTTGCTGTTATATGGTGGCAAACTAGCTCTGGACGCATAACAAACCTAGCTCGCAGCACCAGAGTCTCTCAGATTGCACTCCGCAATCAGTGCCTGATTGACGATGGAAGTAATGGAAGTCAGCTGGAAGATATTTACCTGTGAGTGGATCTCCCGCCTGAGACCAACATCAAACTTCCTTGATAAGAACACCCCAATCACATCCTATAGGGGTGTGAAGTGCTACAGCTTTTTGAAACGAGCGGAGTACTCCATGACAGAAAGAGTACCCAGCTCTAAGCTCATGAACTCTTGGGATCGGTCGGCCCTCAGGGTCTCCAGGTAGAAGTAGTCATAGAACACGTGTTGGAAATCCTGCCAAACCATAGCCTGCTGCTGAACTGCCTGTGACATCACGTCCCACCACCTCTTGGCAGAGTCACGGAGCATATAGGTAGCGAGATTGACCCACCTTTCTGGAGGCATCTCCAGATGCTCGAAGATAGTCATCATGGATTCTAGCCATGAATCTGTAGCCTGAGGTCCTCCCTCCCCCGAAAAAGTAGGAGCATGTTGCTGCTGAAAACCCGCGTCAAGTATGCCATAGTCGTGGTAGGAGGAGGCGCTCCCTGGAAGGCTTACATCATCATCATGAAACCTTCCCTAAACTGCGCATCAGCGCCTGCAACTGGTATAACAGCCGGTGCCAAGGCTAGCTCGATTGGAGGATCGGAAGGAAGTCTCTAATCAGCCATATCAGAAATCTGATCACTACCTGATAACAGATGTACAACTGGAGGACTTCTAGTAGGAATAGCTCTGAAATATCAAAAGCACACCTTAAATCAAGACAACAGGGACAGAGAACACAAGAGTATAAAATGGAAATAGGGGAAGAAAAACACACAAGTTTACAAACCTCGACTACACTGCGTGTATAAAACTACATGGTGTGTCTTCTTAACCCGCTGACATGGGTGTGTACTCCTGACCTACAAGTTGTGTACACTTCAAACTACATGGCGTGTTACACCCACAAACGGTGTGTACTTGAAACTGTTCCCCTACTCGAGTCTCCTTACACGGCTAACCCACACGGTCCGACTTAACCCGAGACTACACGGCATGTTCTTAACACACATGGCGTGTACTAGACAAGGCTTCGGCGGCCCGTGTTTTTGAAACACACGACCATCTACATAGCTGAACCTTACACGGAATGCTTCGAACAAAAATGGCGTGCATAGGTGAGGTGACCCCGTCCCGTGTTGTTCGTGACACGGCTGGGTACCTGGACAAGACTACACGGCATGTTCCGAACAAACATGGCGTGTAGAAAAGAAGGTAAAGTTGGCCCGTGTTGTTCATGACACGGCCGGGTACCTGGATAAGACTACACGACATATTCCCTAAGGACATGGCGTGTTCTACCCAGGCTTCCCCGGCGCTTGTTGTTTGGGACACGGTCGGGTACACGGCTCCGAACTTACACGGCGTGTACCAATCGTACACGGCGTGTTCCCGAAGTTACTCCCACGACATCGTGTTCTGCTCACACGGTCAGTGACACGGCCTAAAAACTACACGGCGTGTATCCAAAAAGTACACGGCGTGTATTCTGGGTTTTTCTGGGTAGTAGCTCAGAAACTGCGCAAGCTCCAGAAATACTAAAAACAAGGAAAATAGGTGCCAAATTACGATCCATGAGGGCACATACTCCCCACGAATCAAATCTTGGAACCTCCTACAATCATATACAATAAAAAACAACAGCTCTATAACATAACAATAGGGATTCTATCAAGCATCTATCACAACAACAAGCATAATCTACATATAGTCTATCACAACATCATGCAATCGCTAATGCACCCTAGATGGCATGGAAAGAATACATGGCATGTGATTTCTACCAGTGCCTATATGATGCATGACATGTAACACCCTCATCTCATCGGGATGCGATAGAAATAGAACCAAAACATCAAGACAATAACCGCACAAGTCATGCGAATCACTCTAGGTGAAAACATATCAACCATAAAAACTCAAAACCAGCAAACCACAATTAACGAGGTAGTATAGATTTTCATTGTACACGGGTTAGCTAATCATGGTTACAGCTTAATACCAAGTACCGGGTTCATCCTATCCCTGTCTAAATTCTCCAAACAGTAAAGAAAGAGAAAGGAACTCCTTTGATACCACTTTGTAACGACCCGAATCTGGAGCCCCTCCATTGGTGCCTCGTACCTAGTTCGCCACATGACCTCTAGTGCGTTTCCCCAAATGCCAGAGGCTTCCGACTAGTAGCGAGGGCCTTGGTGAGTCGGTGGGGAAACTATGCCCTCATTCGGTAAGGTATATATCAGAAAAGCAATAGTCCACAGTGGAAGCAGAAACAACATGCATAACAGCAAAAACCAAACAGCGGAAGCAATGAATATATATAGCAATGATGACAATGATGCTGCAGGTAGAAGTATCTATGGAAAGTATAAAACATAACAACGTGCTGGAATACAACTGAAAACAAGTGAAAACTAAAAACAAAATAAACTCCTCAACATCGCGAGCCCCGGCTCGGTCCCAAGCTCTCCAGCTCCAGCGCAATCAAGATCCTGAAGTAGAAGGGTGCTTTCCCTTATCTATACCTACAGCAACATAGTCTTCTTGGGCCCAAAAGCATGGCCCAAAAAGGGTGTGAGATACAATCCCAGTAGGAAATAACCAAAATATTTGTGCCTAACAGTCAATGAATACATGGAAAGTAATAAAACAAGAAGCATTAAACAGCAAAACACAAGCAGCTACAATCCACATTTCTAGCAAATAATGCACACAAGTAAACAGCCAGCAACAAGAAGAAAATTGGTAACCCTCTAGGTAGCTCTCACAGCCTAACCCCTATGGTTTAACCTATAAGTACCAGCAAACCTCTAGGAGGAACACACAGTCTCACCCCTCTGGTTGAACTCTGAAAATTAATAGACTCTCTGGGGAAGCACTCACCGTCAATTCCCCCTATAGTCTCGTATCATGCAAAAGGTTCTCTGGGGAATCACACAACGTCTATTCCCCTTGTGGACCACGTCGAGGAGCTACCGACTCTTTGATGAAGCACTCAACATCAATTCCCCCTATGGTCTCGTATCGTAATTAAAAGACACTCTGGAGAATCCCTTCCATCAATTCTCCCTTTAGTCTACTATTATTGGTTCTCATAGTCCTGAGTTAAACTAAACATGCTCATCGTGTGTGTGAATCATCCAAGTAAACCTCAAGAACTACTTGGTTATCAACTAAGGCTCAGTAGCATAAAAAAGAAATAGTTCCACTACCCTACAACTAGACATGACAACTGGAAAAATGCCAAACAGGCAGAAAATGCATAGAAAACATCCAAGGTACAATAAAGCTACCATGATCACAGGCAAAACATCTACTATAGCAATCAAGCAATGCAGGCAATAAAACAAGGGAAAAACAGGAAAGCGCAATACCCCGTTCAAGGGTAATGGTGGAATTTTCACAAAATATTCATCAACTTTCTACAAAAAGTCACAAACCACCTACCTCAATCATAGTAGATCGATATAAGTGAACCACGATGACAGATTCCCCTTGGAATGACATAGATCTGAGAAAATGCACAAAATGATCAACCTATGATAACTTGGAAACCAAGAGGAATCAAGAAACAAGACTCACGAAGAAGGGAGATCTCACCGCTATGATTACAATGCAATCGACCGTGCTCAAATCAGAGAACAGACGAAGAGGCGGGAGCTCGTCGAAGATCTGGTTGTACGGTCGCTCTCGGGTGGACGAAAACTGAAGAATAAGATGAAAATGGGGGTTAGGCACGACCCCGGTTCATTTAGTAAAAAAAATTACACGGCCTGTATTTTTAAGATACATGGAGTGTAGTGGGTTTTTCCATACTCTACGAAAATCGGCCTCCACATCACCCCTACACACCGTGTGTGTGGCCCGGGCATGGCCAGCACACGGCTTCGAGCCGGAGAAGAGTACACGGTGTGTACTCAGAAAGTACAGGGCGTGTACTTTGAAAATTTCTAGAAAAAGTAAAAACATACCAGAATGAAGATCTGGGTTCTTACACGAATGACCACATGAACCATCAATATTATTTCCATAATGAGGGAATGTATAATGCCGGACATTCTGAAACATTTTGTCAACACCTCAGCCAAGACGTCTAAAAATGATTAAGGCCTCGGCCAAAACCATAAATCAAATTGGGAAAGGGCCTCAGCCAATTCCAGGTCTAGTTGTCTCATGAGATCTACCGATGCATCTAGGAGCTATAGTGGGCTCCACCCGTCACTTACTAAGTACAATACATTCCTCATATGAAATGGTTTAAACATATCATAAACATTCGTATTCAAACTAGCATACGAAATTTCAATACTTTAACCATAAATCGTGAATGATATAAAAATAGCACATCAATAGTCAAACATATCACAAAACCTTCAATACAATATGGAAGTTTTGTATCATAATAAATCAACTCCAAATAAACTTAAAATCCATCAAAGGATGTTGACAAAGTTGAAATAGAAACTCTTTTTAGAGAAATATATATTTCTATTTTTAAATCATTTAAGAGTAACATAATTATAAAATAAAACATTTACTTTGAAAATATTCTTATAAGATTTTAATGGAAGAATCTATGATTTTATAATAGTAGAAAATAGCTTCACCCGCCGTATAAGTTAAAAAGAGACATTCTTACTTTAATTTTGTCGAAAAGGTTAAAAAGGAAATTGTTTGGAAACGATGGAAAGATTCCTTTATAAACATCTTATAAAAAGTCAACAAGGGTATAAATGAATTTAACCCATATTCTGTAAAATAGTAAGAATGTTTTGAAATACATTTTTATGAAACATGGATGTGGATAATAAAGTGGTCCTAGTAGATAATTATATATAAACAACCTCAGATAATGAAGAGATTGTGAAATAAACCCTTACCTTGTACATTTCCTTGGTTGAGGGTGGGTTGAACTCCTGTATAAGGGTGAAATAATTGTTATTAAGTTATAAAAGAATCATATACATTAATATGATATCATATATGATCTTTTAACATTTCTTTGTTAATAATATCTTAGTATTATCATCATTTTGGGTGTTAACTTACACGTTTTATTTTATATGTTTTGTTACATAAGCAATGTTTGTTATGGATAGTTTGTATCTTATTAATATCCACAATTATATCATTTACTTAAATATTATTTTTAATCATCAAATGAAAATTAGTCTTGAATAGATACGATGGGGAATGAATCTCATCGCATTCGTGGCGACGGTAGTCCGTACTTACGCACGAGGGACAATATCATTATTTTGATATTAAAAAAATAAATAATTGGATAGTATATCATATATATAGAATCATTATCATGTTATATTTATTATTTACATGAATTAAACATCATTATTATACCCATCCAAATAATAATATATTGAATAACAATTACACCACGACGTGGAGACGGTAGGCCGTACGTACGCACGTATGGTGACATGTCATTCAAAGGATGGATAGAATACTGAATATGGTTGTGCCATATTTATAATAGCATCCCATTATATAGAATATAATTAATTTATTATTTTAGAATGGAAACAGAAAAGAAATAAGAAGTTGAAGAAGAAATGAACTTGAAAAAAGGTGGTGAAACATTACCTCTTCTTCGGGTTCATCCTTTTGATTAGATCAAAAGGGATCCTTAGGTTGGATTTCTGACTAAATTAAGGCCGCTAGGATTAAGGGAGGATTGTTGAGAGGGTATTTGGGCAGTGTTTGGACGAACAAAAAGGCTTTGAAGGTATGAATAATTGGTTATAAGTGGTGTCCTTTTATAAGGGGGGGAGGGGCTCTTTAGGAAAAAAATAAAGTGTTAATTTATAATAAATTCATATTCGGTTTCTAATGGCTCCAATGTTGATTATTCAATGTATAAGGTGGGTATGGGTTGATATAATTTTATAAAATAGATTTTATACAGGTTTGTATCACTATATTAACCTTATCATTTGTATTTAACTCTTAGTTAAATAGTTTGACATTTACCATGTCACTTTGTATTTTTATATTATATAGTTAATAAACTTACTATATACATTCAAGAGACCCCCAAGTGGTATATTAATGATAAAAATATCATGATATAAGTACTTTTTCTGAACCTTAGATTTTTAGGAATATAATATCAATTAATAATATAATATATGTTTTAAAAATCATATATGTCAATTTTGACACTATTTAATAATTGATTTTTGTTAAGGTCTTAACATCTTTATTAATTCGAAAAAAATTCATTTAAGAAATAATAACATGATATATTAATCAATTAAATTAGGTTATGGCATCAAAACTTTCAAATTATATTTAATTTAATATTTATAATACCAATTATTTGATTCTTTCATTAATAAGGAAACTACTGCATCATTATTGTGTCATAAATAAAATTAATTATTATATATCTAATAATTATAAATAAAATACCATTGCGTAGGAAATATTTTTATATTTCTAATAAATATTTATAGTCTAACATATAAAATATATAACCATATGTTAAAATTATTTTTCTAAAAGATATATGCTTATGTCATTTTTGTATTTACTTTAACTTAATTAATATAAAGTGTCATTATCACTTACAAGTGGATCCATGGGGTCCCAAAATCGACCAAAAGATTCTCGTGGTATGACATGTATCAACCAATAGGTTTGTGACACGTTTTAGGGAAATTTGTTATTATTAAAATATTATTTTTTACCCTTATTTACCGGATTTACCCTTTAACCATGGTAAATAAAATATTTACCGAAGTAATTATTCAAAATGTGTAAAAATAAAAGTTACCTATTAAAAAAATTTGGACATCATGATTCTAAATATGGAATCCATTTTTCTAAATTCAAAACAAAGAAGTGGCAGAATTTAATTTAAAATTAATTACCGCTATCAAAACAAAAAGCGTGTTTTTAAGAAAATAATAACTATCAAAAGATTGACATTTGTTTATGTCCGGTTTAAATGTGAAATAATGTACAATGACCAAAATTGTATTAAGTGGTAAAAATATGTTCTAAATATACTTTAAAATCACTCAAATTCATAATTTATCACTATTAAATATTTTGATTAAATTTTTTTTCAATTAAAATTTAGTAATTTTCACTATTCATCAAAATTTGATAGTTTTCAGAAAAATACCAAAAAATCACCCTAAGATAATTTCGATATTCAGAATCCAAAATTGAAGTCCATTTTTAAAGATAAAATGTATAAAATTTCAAAAAGTGGGTATTACTATTCATAACTGCTAGTTTGATTGGTTGTGGTGTGTGTTAGAACTCGAAGTTGCGTACAACACACACTACTGTATTATTCAAAGAGAAGCATACCACGGAAGCTTGGGGTGTTACATTCTCCCCTCCTCCAAATAATTTCACCCTTGAAATTTCTAAAATACTACCACATGAAAGGACTCTAGTGGTTCTTCATCATAAGTTCCTCGGGTTCCCATGTTGCCTCTTCCATATTATGGTTTCTCCGTAAAACTTTTACTAGACGAGTCGTCCGGTTTCTCAGCACTTGTTCTCTTGTATCAACAATCCTGACGGGCTCTTCGCAATAATACAGTTCAGGTTCCAGTTCTAATTCCTCATAAGTGAGTACATGCATTGGGTCAGACATGTATTTTCTCACAATGATACGTGGAACACATCGTGAACTTTGGAGAGACTTGGCGGTATTGCCAAACGATAAGCTACAACCCCAATTCGTTCTAGAATTTCGAAAGGTCTGATGTACCTGGGACTCAATTTACCTTTCTTACTGAAACTTATAACTCCCTTCCTTGGAGATACCTTTAAGAAAACATGATCTCCTACCTGAAATTTCAAATCCTTCCTTCGGTTATCGACATAGCTTTTCTTCCTACTTTGAGCTCCTTTGATGTGGTTTTGGATTACCATAACCTTTTCCATCATTTCCTCCACCAGTTCTAGGCCTACGAGTTTTCTCTCACCAACGTCATCCCAGCAGGTTGTTGTGCAACATATCATTCTGTATAATGCATCATATGGTGCCATCTGAATACTTGAATGGAAGCTATTGTTACAGGAAAATTCCACTAGAGGTAAATATTGATCCCACATACCCTGAAAGTCATGTGAACATGATCTCAACATGTCCTCTAAGGTTTGAATAGTCTGTTCTTATTGTCCATCAGTTTGGGGGTGGTAGGTAGTTCTCAAACGGAGTTTAGTATCCAGGGCTTTCTGAAGACTTTTCCATAATCTTGACGTATAACGGGGATCACGATATGAAAAAATTGATAGGGGTACTCCATGAAGCCTCACAAATTCATTAATATATAGTCTTGTTAGATGTTCAAGTGGTAGATCTTCTCTTATATCAAGAAAATGTGATGACTTGGTAATTCGATCAACAATAACCCATATTGCATCATTCCTTCTAAGAGTCTCTGGTATCCCCATGAAAAATTCCATCGTAATATTATCTCATTTCCAATCAGGTATGCAAAGACGTTGCAATACTCCACCAGGATATTGCCTTCTAGCTTTCACTTATTGAAAAACCATACATCTTGACAAAAAATAAAAAATCTCTCTCTTCATGTTGTCCCACCAAAAATGTTCTTTCAGATATCTATACATTTTGGTGCTCCCAGGGTGTATATAGAAATTGGAATAATGAGCATCATCCAACAATTCCCTTTTTAAATCAGGTATATCGGGAACACAAAGTCTCTTGCCAAATTTTAAAATTCCATCTTCATACACAAAGTCATTCAATCTCCCATAATTCACAGCTTTAATCTTCTTTTGAAATTATTCATCATCAGTCTAAGAACTCTTTATCCTTTCTAGTAAAGATGGTTTGGAAACCATTTGAAAAAGAATTGATTTTTCACCTTCCATGGTGATTCTCATATCCATCTTTACTAGATCCATGTATATAGGATCCTTTTAGACTCTCATCTTGTTCAAAACTCCATGATCCTTTCTACTCAAAGCATCTGCCACCTTATTTTCCTTCCCTGGGTGGTAGTGTATCGTGTAATCATAATCCTTGAGTAGTTCAAGCCATCTCCTTTGCCTCATGTTGAGTTCTTTCTGTGAGAAAATATACTTCAAACTCTTATGATTAGTATAAATCTCACATTTTTCACCATACAGATAATGTCTCCATATATTTAAAGCAAAGATTAAATTAGCTAACTCAAGATCATGAGTAGGATATTTTTGATCATTAATTTTCCACTGTCGTGATGCATAGGCAATAACTCTATTATTCTGCATAAGGACACAACTAAGTCCTTTCTTCGATGCATCACTATAAATAAAGAACCCATCATTCCCCGATGGTAGAGTAAATATAGAAGCATTGACTAATCTTATCTTAAGTTATTCGAAACATTTTTAACACTCTTTTCTTCAAACAAATTTAACCCCTTTATGTGTGAGATTTGTTAATGGGTTATCCAATCGTGCGAAATCTGGACGAAACGTCGATAATAACCTGCTAAGTTAATAAAACTGTGTACCTCGGTTATACTCGTCAGTGATGACCATTCTTGGATTGATCTTGTCTTAGAAGGATCAATAGAGATTCCATCCATAGATATAATATGTCCAAGAAAACAAATCTCCTGAATCCAGAATTCATACTTATTAAACTTCCCATATAATTCATGTCTTCTAAGAGTCTTCAGGATAATGCGCAAGTTATTTTCATGATCCTAGTAACTTTTGGAGTATACCAAGATATCATCAATAAATACCACCACAAAATCATCGAGATATTCCTTGAAAACTCTATTCATTAGATCCATGAATACAGATGGTGCATTAGTCAATCCAAAAGGCATTACTATAAACTCGTAATGCTCGTACCTGGTTCGAAATGATGTCTTCGGAATGTCTTCCTTCTTCACACACAACTGATGGTATCCAGATCGAAGGTCAATCTTTGAAAATTATTGAGCTCCATGAATTTGGTCAAATAAATCATCAATGTGAGGTAGGGGATACTTGTTCATTATTGTTATAGCATTGATTTCATTGTAGTCGATACATAACCTCATAGATCCGTCTTTCTTCCTGACCAAAAGGATAGGGGATCCCCATAGAGAAACACTAGGGTGAATAACTCCTTTATTACTCAATTCCTCTAGTTGTTTCTTTAGTTCAACTAATTCCGCAGTGTCTATTCTATAAGGGTTCTTTGATATAAGCCTTGGACCAGGAATTAAATCAATAGAAAACTCAATTTCTCGTTCTGGAGGATGTCCAAGTAAATCTTCCAGAAACACATCTACATATTCTTTCACAATAGGTACATACTCTATTTGAACATTCCTTTCCTCACCCACAATTATTTCATTCTCTTCCTCCCTGATAATTGAATTTAGTTGAGCTATCGGGGGTGGATCTAGATAAGAATCAAGTGGTGACGATTCTTCTCTAAAGATAAGATGTTTCTTATCATCATTATCAAAAATCGTAACCTCCTTCTTCTTACAATAAATTTTAGCATCATGGTTTGAAATCTAATGCATACAGAGGATTATATCAAATTTAGTCATGGGTATGATGGTGAGATCAGCAGACAAAGAACATTTATATGCTCTAATGGGGACTGATTCACGAAACATTGTTGCAATGATACTTCTCTTAGGAGTTTTAACTGACAACTCCCTTGTTAAATCAAATTGCAAATATCTAATTTTCTTAGCAAATTGGGAAGATATGAAACAATGTGATGATCCAGAATCAAATAAATCATTTTCTAAACTTGAGGAAACCATTAAATTACCTGCCACCACATCTTTCGGGGATTCAACCTCAATAGTAGTGATTGCATAAGCTTGGCCTTGGTCCCTAGGCCTTTTCTGAGGTATGTTTCCCAGAAGCTTAAGACATTCATTTGCATAATGTCCCATCTCCATGTAATTGTATCATTGAACATTGGTAGCGTCTTTCTTTCCTTTACAATCTCCAGCTAGATGGCCTTTCTATCCACACTTGTAGCATACTCCTTTTCCTTTTAGACAGGCATCAGGGTGCTTCCTTCCAAAATTATCAAAAGGCGGAAATTCAATTCTTCCCTTCTTCCCTATTTCCTTATATCCTTTCCCATAGTGTTCAGCATATGTCTTCTTCTCTTGCTTTGATTTAAATTCATGTGACTTAGAGAATTCTTTTTCTGCCTTGATAGCACACGAGACAATATCTTCGTATGATGAGAAGGATTGTAAGACCAATGCTCGACGAAGAAATGGTTTTAACCCATCAAAGAAACAATAAATCTTACTTCTTGGGTAACATATATAATCTATATCATACCTTTCTATCCTTGTAAAGTTAGCCTCATACTTTGCAACATTCTCATCCTCCTTTTGTCTCAGACTCAGAAATTTCCATTCCATATCTGCTCGATGGTCACGAGGAATGTATTTTTCTTAAAACAGATCTTTTAAGTCCCTCCATTCCATATTTGATACTTCATCATCTTCCTTCATGTTTTGAATAAATTATCACCATTTATCAGAATCTCCAGTGAGGTGGTAAACTGCCATGATAAATTTTTCCATTTCACTACTCCCCAAGGTATGGATTATATTCTCTAAGGAATTTATCCATTGGTCAGCTAATAAGGAATTTTTACTTCCATTTAATGTTTGTGGTTGTTTCCTCATGAAGAAATCTAACATTGATCCTCCACGTTGTGGATCAGGGTGCTCCATACAGGTAAATTTATTATTCATAACCTGAGTGAGTTGTCCCAATATAGTGATTAACCGATCAGCACCAATTGCATCACCCGCTCCACTATAATTATCTTGAGAAGGAGGGAAATCTCTACATGGAGTGTGTGAACTGATATAGTTTCAATTTCTTCCACTAGGTTCTATTTCTAAACAATGTCATACACTAGATTATTTTATGAATCACAATACATAAATCCAAACTTGTAAAACAGTTAACATAAATTGGACAGTTTATGGATATAATCCACAATCATAAAAATGTTTTCTTTGAGAATGTATATACTCATAAACCCTTAATAATGCTTTGTAAAGAAAATGAGAATTATCCTAATCATATCCCACAGGAGTGTCGTAACCAAGAGTGCAGCAAGGCCCGTTGTCGTGCACCAGTTCACATTCGAGTCCAGCTCAAAGCAGTGTTATCAAGTTTTACCCCTAGGTACATCTGTGCTAGAGCCGCCACTACCTGCTCATATCAAGATAGGGATGTATTGCACGGAAAACTCACAAAATTTCTACATTACCAAAATTCTAGTAAGTTCTTCTATACTAATCCTCAAAGTTCATCTTAGGTCTATGTGCTCTAATCAGAGTTTATCTAAATCTAGTTTCCAAGGTTTGTTCTAAACTTCCTCTGATACCAATTGTAACACCCCGACCCTAGTTACCCAGAGTCAGTGTATTATTACATAAAATTGGAATGATCACAAGGAAGTCATGTCTCGAAAGACCAATGAGTTTAGTATTATTGGAAACTATATTCATACATAATTTCAACTTTACAGCTTGAAAAAATATTCACACAAATATATTTCATTAGAAACATCCAAGCCTACTAGATTATGCATGTAGGTCACTCATAACTAAATTCTTCATATCGTGGGAAAATGAAACATAAGAAAGGGGTGAGCTCAAACGTTCAGTAAGGGTAAGTAATACAGTATAAAATGACATAAATATTAAGCATATTAAATAATGGAAACCACAAGCTTTTACCAGTAATAAACATGAATACTTTTATGGCAAGAATATGACTTGAGTAAATAATGACATAATAAAACATAATCATGTGTATTCTACTAGTTTAATGACCACATGAACCATCAAAATTATTTCCATAATGAGGTAATGTATAATTCCATACATTCTAAAACATTTTGTCAAGGCCTCGTCCAAGTCGTCTAAAAATGATTAAGGCCTCGGCCAAAACCATAAATCAAATTGGGAAAGGGCCTCGGCCAATTCCACATCTAGTTGTCTCATGAGACCTACAGATGCATCGAGGAGCTATATCGGGCTCCACCCATCACTTACTAAGTCCAGTACATTCCTCATATGAAAAGGTTTAAACATATCATAAACATTCGTATTAAAACTAGCATACAAAATGTCAATACTTTAACCATAAATCATGAATGGTATAAAAATAGCACATCTATAGTCAAACATATCACAAAACCTTCAATAAAATATGGATGTTTTGTATCATAATAAATCAACTCCAAATAAACTTAAAATCCATCAAATGATGTTGACAAAGATTAAATCAAAACTCTTTTTAGAGAAATATCTCTTTCTATTTTGAAATCATTTAAGAGTCAAATAATTATAAAATAAAACATTTACTTTGAAAATATTCTTATAAAATTTTAAGGGAAGATTTTACGAGTTTATAACAGTAGAAAATGGTCGCACCCGTTGTATAAGTTAAAAAGAGACATTCTAACCTTAATTTTGTCGAAAAGGTTAAATAGGACCTTGTTTGGAAAAAGACAAAAAGATTTCTTTATAAACATCTTATAAAAAGTAAACAAGGGTATAAAT
This sequence comes from Viscum album, assembly GCA_963277665.1. Taxonomy (NCBI): domain Eukaryota; kingdom Viridiplantae; phylum Streptophyta; class Magnoliopsida; order Santalales; family Viscaceae; genus Viscum; species Viscum album. The sequence goes on from OY728160.1 coordinate 575,053,415, forward strand.
TAATTTAACCCGTATTCTATAAAATAGTAAGAATGTTTTAAAATACATTTTTAAGAAACATGGATGTGGATGATAAAGATGCCCCAGTAGATGATTATGTATAAACAACCTCAAATAATGAAGAGATTGTGAAATAAACCCTTACCATGTACTTTTCATTGGTTGAGGGTAGGTTAACCTCCTGTATAATGGTGAAATAATTGTTATTAAATTATACAAAAATCATATACATTAATATTATATCATATATTATCTTTTAACATTGATTTGTTAATAATATCTTAGTATTATCTTCGTTTCGGGTGTTAACTTACTCATTTTCTTTTATATGTTCTGTTACATAATCCGTGTTTTTTATGAATAGGTTGTACATTATTCATATCCAGAATGATATCAAGTACTGAAACATTATTTTTAATCATCAAATGAAAGTTATTCTTGAATAGATACAATAAGGAATGAATCTCATCGCGTTCTTGGAGATGGTAGTCTGTACGTACGCACGAGCGACAATATCATTATTTTGATATTAAAATAATAAATAATTGGATAGTATATCATATATACAGAATCATTATCATGTTATATTTATTACTTACATGAATTACACATCATTATTATACCCATCTAAATAATAATGTATTGAATAACAATTACACCACGACATGGAGACGGTAGGTCGTACGTGCGCACGTATGGTGACATGTCATTCAAAGGATGGATAGAATACTGAATATGGTTGTAACATATTTATAATAAAATCAAATTATATAGAATATACTGGAGTTATTATTTTATAATGGAAACAACAAAGAAATAAGAAGTTGAAAGAAGAAAGGAACTTGAAAAAGGGTGGTGAAAACATTACCTCTTCTTTGGGTTCATCCTTTTGATTTGATCAAAAGGGATCCTTAGGTTGGCTTTCTGACTAAAGTAAGGCCTCTAGGATTAAGGGAGGATTGTTTAGAGGTTCTTTGGGTAGATGTTTACCGAACCAAAAGGCTTTGAATGTATGAATAATTGGTTATAAGTGGTTTCCTTTTATAAGGGGGAGGAGGGGCTCTTTAAGAAAAACTTAAAGTATTAATTTATAATAAATTCATATTCAGTTTCTAATGGCTCCAAACTGAATTATTCAAATTATAAGGTGGGGATGGGTCGATATTATTTCATCCAATAGATTTCAGATAGGTTTGTGTTAATAAATTAACCTTATCATTTATATTTAACTCTTAGTTAAATAGTTGGACATTTACCTTGTCACTTTGTATTTTTATATTATATGGTAAATAAACATACTATATACTTCCAATAGACCCCCAAGTGGTTCATTACTTATACACCTATCATGATATAAGTCATCTTTCTGAACCTTAGATTTTTATGAATAGAATATCAATTAATAATATAATATATGTTTTAAAAACACATTTATGTCAATTTTTACAATATTTAATAATTGATTTTTGTTAAAGTCTTAACATCTTTATTAATTTGAACCAAATTCATTCAATAAATACTAACATGTCATATTAATCAATAAAATTTGTGTATGGAATCAAATCTTTCAAATTATATTTATTTTAAAATTTATAATACCAATTATTTGATTCTTTCATTAATAAGGAAACTACTGCATCATTATTGTATCATAAATAAATTTAATTATTAAATGTCTAAAAATTATAAATAAAATACCATTATGTATGAAATATTTTTATATATTTAATGAATATTTATAGTTTAAAATATAACATATATAACCCTATGTAACAATTGTTTTGCTAAACGATATATGTGTATGTCATTTTTTATTTACTTTAACTTAATTAATATAAAGTGTCATTGTCACTTACAAGTGGATCTGTGGGGTCCCAAAATAAACCCAAAGATTCCCATGGACGGAAATGTATCAACCAATAGGGTTAGGACATGTTTTAGGGAAATTTATTATTATTATAATATTATTTTTTACCTTTATTTACGGGATTTACCCTTTAACCATGGTAAATAAAATATTTACCTAAATAATTAATCAAATTTTCTAAAAATAAAAGTTACCAATTTACACAATTTGGACCTCATGATTATATATATGGAATATGTTTTTCTAAATTCAAAACACAAAAGTGGCAGAAATTAATTTAAAATTAATTCCCATTGTCAAATCAAAAAACGTGTTTTTAAGAAATAATAACTATCAAAAGATTGACACTTGTTTATGTCCGGTTTAAATGTGAAATTATGTCCAATTACCAAAATTGTATTAAGTGGTAAAAATATATTCTAAATATACTTTAAAATAAATAAAATTCATAATTTATCACTATTAAATATTTCAATTAAAAAAATTGTTTTTAAGTAAAATTTAGTAATTTTCACTATTCATCAAAAATTGAATGTTTTTAGAAAAATACCAGAAATTCACCCAATGCTAATTTTGATATTACGAATCCAAAAATGAAGTCCATTTTGAAAGATAAAATGTATAAAATTTCAAAGGGTGGGTATTACTATTCATAATGGCTAGTTTGATTGGTTGTGGTTTGTGCTAGAACTCAAAGTTGCGTACAACACACGCAACTGTATTATTCAAAGAGAAGCGTACCGTGGAAGCCTGGGGTGTTACATAATTTTAGAGAAAATAAATTATCTAGAAACTAATACATAACTAAATTCCCAGCTATGTATCCCTATGGGCCTCATTATCATTGATAAAAATTAATAAATCCATATTTCATAGTTGTAGGAAATAGTGTCCTCTAGAAAAATAATTAATGTTACTAAAGCTACTATGGGGTATATTATGATATCCATAAAACAAAATCATATCTTCATATAATAGTGTCCACTAAAACATATATCATATAAATCATATTTATACCTATATAATCGTCTCTCTCATGGAATCTAGTGACCTCTATAAGTCAAATAAAACAAATATATCATAAAGAATATCCTAATATCCTGAATCTCTAAAAATGACTAAAATAGTCAATGAATACATTACATGTGATCGATCTAGTGGATGATCACAGCACAATCCCTCATTCATGTTTATTGAAACATCACATGTGACTCTACTAAGAATGTACATACATTTCATGGTTATCATTTAGTGATGAACTAAATGTATTTTATCATCATAGAAGTGGATAAATCACATATTGGTTAATCCCCAAATGGTATAATTTGTAGAAATATTCCGATCCACCATCGTATTAGCTAAGATACATGTGATTATAAAATAATGGATTAATATGAATTTTAGCATGTTGTGTACCTCTCCAAATACTAGTATGAATAATTGATAATAATCACTCCTTCTAATTATATCAATAATTATATGAAATTCAATGATATATACATGACTGTTCAATCTCTATAATAATTATCTACTAATTATCTCATGAGTCTTCTATAAGTGTTAATCATAACATATAATTACAATAAAAAAAATTTATTTGATGTTATTAAATTTGGATAAACCCAAATTCTTACATAAAGGTGGTATTATCATTCCACCATTCATGTAATTTATATACTGACACACATGAAAGAATGATTAATAGATAGTTAATTTAATATCAACACATGATACATTATTCAAAATTCACATAAATATCTTATTTTTCATATACCTAGATACTCTACATTAACCTCGTGATTCTGTTTTAATAAAATATTTATCATCAGATCGCCACATTATCATCAATATCCACCCAATATATTGTTTCATCACTCATCTAATGTATCTCTCATATGAGATGTTATGTTAAATGGATAAGATTGTTTTAAAGTTGGGACTATGGTTCCTTGTCCTGAGCGATAGCATTATCCCAATGCAAATAAATATTTACCACTCTATTGATTTTAGGAACCTCTACAAGATTATAAATTCAATTCTTGATCCAAACATATTACATTACATCATATTATATAGAAAAATACTAAATATCTTTTTTCATATCCTCACAGCTTCCATATTGATAACTCTTCCAACTAATATCTCCTCTATTAAATAAAAACCTAAAAAAATATTTAGATAACCTATCATCCCTATTATATTATATACATTCATTTATTCAAACATTTATACAAAGCTCATCCTCCATTCGAAAGACCAACAACATACCTTTATCATTCACAAGTACTGAAGAGTTTTGTTATCAATAATCTACTAACTCCACTAAGGAATTTCTATGTAACTACATGTAATTCTATGATCATGTGAAACATCAAGTATGGTATGAAATATTAGGTTGAGTACACGGAATTAAATACATGATAATTCTTATGGAGAGTGTATAGGGAACTAAATCCATCCATTATAAATCTTCGGGACACTTTTTAATATTTATTACATGTATTACTAGTAAAGCCCCAACATTTTTTTCTCAATACTAAACCTCTTTAAAACATATCAAATGTACATTTTCAAATAATTTATATAAAAAATCATTGGTAAATATTCATATATCATCATAAGTATTATATAGTCCACCACACCCATGTCTTTCATTGAGAATCATTTACCCACCCAAATCATTTTAGAGAGAAGAGTTTGGATGTTGTTTTGGAAAATAATTATGTGACATATATATAATATCTAAAACCCCACAACAGTCTAATTAATCTTCTTATATACACATGAATAAAATTAATTTTTTATAAGTATATGAACATTTATCAAATCATAAATTGGATATTCCAACTCTGATATTCATTCTTTAATCAATAACTTCTTTTCTATATCTTATATTCTATAAAATACTCATATACAACTTTAATGAATTTTGGATATATCATATACATGTTCTCAACTAAATTCATATCTGTTATAGTGTTATTCATATCCATTTAATATAATTCATAATTAATGAAATATTCTATGTAATGAAATATTAGCATGGGATTAATTATCAAAAAAGATAAAAAGAAATTATCATAATCCCTACCATGAACATTTTTATAACACTTATCCACAAGGTCTACATTTTAGGAAGAACATCCAATATCCAAGTAAATTTTGGTATTTAAACCTGCATATACTCTAGGTATCATATAACTAAAACAATCAATGGCTTCTTAATTGGGAGTATTTTCATCTTTTATGAATATTAGCACATCATAATTCACAATGAAATTTTCTTATCTCTTTCATAGTTGTCTAAAATTACAAAAAATTTATGGTTCTATTATCCCTATAATAACATCTTCATCTATAACACTTTACAGTGTTGAATCAACCTCCATCTATAAAACACACATTTCCTATTGGTTTTGACCTACTCTAAGTTCATCATTCCTCCCACTAACTGCTAAATATATTTATTTCTTCACAGCAAATATACTAGTTTATGAAACAAACTATTCATTTTTAGTAGTATTATAAAAACGATATCACATATTTCATTTAAAAAACAAAAACCCTGTCATTTTTTTAGGATTTTCTTATTATATTATAATCATCATACACGTGATTTGAAACCTCAATATTTCTAAAATACATATTCGGATGTATCATAGTTAATAAATCATATTGTCACTTTGTGAGTATTAATCATCAAATGAATATCTATGTAATTGTAGAAGTATCTTGAGAAAACCCAAATGTGAAATAGGAAGGTGACACTGACTTCTCAATAATAATAATAAATCTAAATAGCAATGAATCAACCGCTCAAACACGCCATTCCATTATCATGTTAATGGCGGATGGAACTATAGAAAAATTACAAAATCACTAAAATTGAAAATTAATTCACATATAAAGTATTCAAAAATCAAATATAATTAGTGTTTCATGGAACATTATCACTATACATTCTATGAATAATTGTGAATGTCTTTAAATTTTTCGAATCTTTCAAATATATCTTTCATCAGAACCACAAAACTATCCAAAAAATACTTTGATAAAGGAAACAGAGTACTTAAAAACTAGACATTATTTTAAAATCAATGGTCTACCCACATCACTATATTTGATATCCACTAATCCCCTAGTCTCATCACCATTATTCAAAAAAGGATCTTGGTTCACATTAATTAGAAAAATATTCACATGTATTGAATGATTATCAGTCAAAGGATTATAATAATTCATCTTCATGAGATCCTTGAATATTTTTTTATTATTATATGTATACAGAGAGAATACATATGGTATGTGGGAATAGAACTATCTCTCACCTAATGGGGACCCAAGTACTCCAACAACTAATATGATGAGATCCATGAGAAGATTCATTTCGATGACACTATGTGGGGCGTCATTGTAGAGAAGGTAGCCTGTTCCAGCCTACAAAACATAGAAACTAATGGACTCTTCTAAGTAGATCAGTCCATTGGATCTCATACAACATTTGAGTGGGAATACATTGTTAAAAATTATAGTCATTGTGAATTATATTTCAACTCCATTATGTCTTCTTCCATCTTCTCTTTGAACAGTGCGTTTGTGTTGGTACTTAGTTATGGAACACAAATAAATTAACAAGTTTGTCATTTTCTCCACATTACAGTGGTTTTCGTTCTCATTCTATCCATCTAAATTGTTGTTCAATTTTTAGGGTTATATTATCTAAAATAAATCACTTCTTAATTTTTTTTAAATAATATTGCACAACTATAAATATTATTACTAGATGGAAAAAAATTCCCAATAAATATCGAAAAATTAATTTATTATGGAAAGAACATAATAACCTTTTTCTAATTATATGATTAATCAACTTGATAAAGATATATCTTATTTTTATAACTATAATTAAATTACTCTTGCAACATTTCTAGCATGAATATTTACTTCTCCCATTTTCAATTCCATATTTTATTCATGTATTTACATGTTAGTATAAATGTGTGACACACGAAGTAATGAATATCCATGATTCAATGTCAGTTAAATGGATCAATATAACACTCACAATTATATATATATAATTCTTCACTTTGAAAAATCTTCTCAACAGTATATTTCAATATCCTTTTATTTTATAGTGCATACCTATAAGTGATTTTAATTTTACTATCATGATGTAAAAAAATACAAGAAGGTCATATGTGGGTTTTTTATCATATCTATGTATATTAATCTATAGATATAAATAAAACTGATCCCAATGGAAATTAATACTGGATAAATAATGAGAATTTAGTTAGGTGGGGACTATATTACAATATGTAATGTGTAATATTAAAATTTTTCACACTACATAGCTATTTTTGTTGGAATAATTTACAATCATTACAGTAATGATTCTACGATACAAGAGTTTATAACCCATTTTCCAAATCCAAAAGGTTGATATTATTAACCAAATTACATACTAGTCTATTCCAAATATGGACACCAAGATATTGTAACACAAAGAAAACCCAAAGAATATTATAATAATGTAACCTATTTGGGATCCTTAATATACCTTGGACAACTAAACAAGAATATACATATTCACTTATAACATGAATTATTTGTAAAAGATAATACTAGGGAACCAAATATTGAATAGACCTACCTGGTTAGATGATTGAGGTCTTGATAGCTATCGCATTGGTTGAAACCTCCGATGTAAAATTTGATGGGTTTTCAACAAATCACATATTCAATATTCATCATATGATTATTGATTTTTGATCTATTATACAAAATGTAATCTTTATCTTCATATGTTTTAATCCATTATGTATGCATGATTCTAATCATTTAGCTTTAGTAACCATATTCTGTCCACCAAATTAATGTGTTCACAAAACATCAATTTCAATCTTTTATAATCAAAAAATGATTTTGGTAGAAAATAAAAATAATCCAATTATAATAATACATATCTTATTTTTTTATAAAAAATGTACATGAACATTTCATAAGACTACAGGTTAGTATGTTTTCCTACCCAAATACTCTATCCATTGGAAAAAATTAAACAAAAGAAAATTAAATTAATTTGATCTCTATAAAAAAAATAAGTAAAAAATATTCAATAATGATTCTTATTCTTAGAACATTAAAAACAAATTAAGACCATATGTGTTAGAAAAATTATGGAGTTCCACATGACATGTAATGCAAGGCTATATCTCCAAAATATAAATTATCACATTAATAACTCATAAAAATTATTCAAATTATATAAATACATTATATATATGAATAATGAATATAATATCATCTATATAAAGTAACATTTAATTAAATTAATCATGAGATAATCAATTATGAACTATTCAAAAGTAAAATATTATTATAAATATTTTATTATTAAACTAAATGGTGTATATATTACATTATATTAGATTAAATGAATTTATATCCCCTTTCATTATCATAACTTTTGTATAAATTATTATAATACATTTCACTTTAAAAATGTCATGTTATTATGGTCAATAAAATTTAATATCTAAATATATTTTTTTAAAACTATTTTAGGATAAAAATATCAGATTTTTAATTATTATTGCATCCATGAAATATTTTATAATTGAATCACTTTAAATGTTGTCTAAATAATAACATATATAAGGTACATTTTAATAAAGTCAATTCCTATATAGAAATTACTAATTATTGATAATATTTTATTAGAATAGCTTTATATTCATGAATTATTTAGCTAATTTAATACTTATTTATAAATAATTATAATAATTTCATAGGAAAATATATAATTTAAAAATAAATTGAATTTAATATACTTTTTCATTGGTAAAATATGTTGTAATATGTTTTTTAAAATATTTATAGACGAAATAAATTTTAAAATTTAATATATTAAAATATTCTTTTATATAAATTGAACATGTATAATAATATATATAAAATTATTAATCTAAATAACTATATAAATTTTTAAGTAAAATAATTTTTTTTTAATAAATTTCAATAAATATTCTAAAATATTTGGTTACATTGTTTATAACCAATTTGTAAATGACCCAAAACTTTGATGCATTGTTTTCTTGTAGTAGTGATGATGGATACATTAAGACCTTAACATAACCCAAATATTCTAATCCATATTATGTTAAAATCTCTACATAATTTAGAGTGGTTCACCAAAAAAATTATCATTGTAATACCCTGCTATTTTAAATGATCAATTTGTTCAATATAGTATACAACGCGCAACACCAAGTGAAAAAAAACCACAAAATAATATTATTTTAAATATTAATGTCATATCCTATCCATTAAACATGGGTGTATAAATATGATTAACCACATTATGAAATAAATTTATCCATATTCTATACAACACAAATGTGTTTATTAAATCTTAGTAAACAAGTTCACGATTTTTAGTGATGTCATTTTATGCTTCAAAAATATGCTTTTCTGAGAATTATTCAAATAATTTTTTTTGAGAAATTATTATAATTAATATTTTCCATTTTTTGATATTTAAATTTAAAAAATGATATCATTTTCTTTGTATCATATCAAAAATATCTTAATATTGGATTTTGTTATTTTTCTGGAAATAGTAAATTTTTAGGGAATTGTTGAATAATTTTGATTTCGTAGAAAACTAAATTTTCTCTTATATTAAAATTCCCATTTTTTTGAATTGGTTTTAAAATATAAATTGTTCATTCTGATTAAAAATAATACAATTAATTAGCCTTAAAATTCTCGCTTTTCAGAATATTGAAATGAAATCATTTTTTATATAAAATGCATTTTTCTAGAAAACTATTTTTATCACATCTTACAATATTTTTTTAAATATAATTTCCTATACATATAAGAATTGTATTTTACTAAATTTATTGTGTATTAGAAATTTTGAGGTTAAAATTTGATAAACAGTTCCCTTTTTTCAATAATAAATTTCATCTATCATTAATCATTTCATCCTTAATAACTGTTAATCTGGTAATTAAGGTTAAAAACAATGTGGTAAGGCTTTAAAAACAATATAATAGCTTCATTATCAAAAAACATTCCAAATAACGCACTATATTGATATCTAAACTATTTATGATATAGCCTAATACACAATATCGATCTCCACATGTGGGAATCAAGAACCTAGAATTATAAAATTTATAAGGGGCAATGAATCTTCTATAAAAATCATCAAAGATACAAGATACATGTATACATTCTAAAAAAATAAAAAAGGGAAATACCATAAAAATAAGTAAAACAATACCCAGATAGATAGATAAACATCCCAAAGTAAACAACAACATCAAATAGAAAAAAATTCACATAAACTCATGTGTTACAAGTGACCCATAACTCCACCAGTGGCCACCACCACTATATGATCCCAACAATCCGAAAAATACACCACCTCAATGAGTAACATTCACTTTTCTCATACATTGTATAAGAAAGTTAAAAAATTCCACGAGGTAAAGGTATGATTTGTGATATAAAAAAATGTAGAATCGCACCACATGTTCCACATTCAATTATGAAACAACTGTACTAATTATTATTTCAATTACAATAAATAATTAATATTATTTTAACAAAAAACATTATTTCAAATAAAATTTGATGGTATAAATATCAAAAATAACTTAAAAGAAAATTTTATATGAAACACTAATATAAAAGAGATAGAATTTATAAAATAGTTCAATAATAAACATTATGTATAGTCAATTCACAAATCAATGAAAATAACTATCTAAAAAAGCACCATGGTAAGTCAGTTTTTCATGTAATAGGATCCTCAAACCTCTGATAATGATATCATCAATTTTTAAGTCCATACACAAACACAAATACACCGCTATATTGGAACCGATTAGGGGTAGTCTACACCCCAATAGGGGAACCCATCACGAACAGTCACACCATATATTGTTTGGTAACAATTTTCATCATCATCCCACTTCTAGCGAGGAAAGGTCCAAGTGTTCATGTCTTAGTTTCCACGAACAACCCATACTAATATATGCTTTAAAAATTAAATTGATCAAACACAGAAAATTAAAATAATTCAAATGAAAATAAATAATTCCCCACTTTTTTTTTCAAAAAATTCCATTATCATTTCAATTCCAAAATAGTGTGTTACCTCTATTATGGAAATTTCATATAATTTATCATATAAATAAATATTTTTCAATGTTAATCATCTAATCAATTGATCAAATAAATTTTAAAATTAATACACCATTTTTCCAAAATATCCCTACTATTACAATTTCATTTAAATATGGGTTTTAGAAAATTCAATTATATAAAAATAATACATAAAGTCCTTTAAAATCATAGTTTTTATAAAAATAAAAAAATTATTTCAATTCAATCATGAAAATTATGTTTCAATAATATGGAAATGAAATATGGAACCATATAATTTTATCACATGATCAAATTCAACACAAAAAAATGGGATTCCCATGGAAAAATTAGGTGTGAGGGGTCAGGGAAATGCAACCTAGTATCATGATCCAAAAAAGGGTGTTTAAATCCATAAAAAATATGATGATCCATATCTCCCTAATAATTATATAAATAACTATTGAATGAAAACACGCAATGGATGATCCAGTTAAGTAGAAAATATTTAATGATATCAATTAACTTTTGATCCACCAAGAAAAAGGATTTGAGGAGCCCAAATCACTAATTTGGGGCCTTCACAACCATGGAACTAGATGTAGGTCGAATGGGTGATTAGGAATATTAAATGGTGGTTAATAATTTTGAATAATACTTTTTGGTACATTAAATCACATAAGATTAGTATGATGGGTTGGGACATATGGCTTGATGAATCTTGCACTGAAACCTAGTGCCCCTACTATCTGGGGTGCACATTTTTTTCATTAGTGGGAACATGTTTTGGTTAACTATAATTTAACCATGCATATTCACAACGCATTAGGATACATGTTTTGGAGTTTTCTCTCACAGGGTTTGGAAAAAATATGCACCCCCCCCCCCATTGAACCATCAAATGGTACATGGTTATCCTGGCAAAAAAACTTGGTTTTCAATCACTATGTGTAAACTGTTCATAGTCCCAAATGCCTACATGATTTTCAAATTGTTTGTAAAATGATTCAAAAAGAATGACCCAACTTAAAAGTGTTCAAAATATGGTTCATGGAATTCCTAAATATATTTTAATATAATGTCAGAACATACCTACTAAAATAATTTTTTTCCATAGAAATCATGTTATGAAGATTCAATATCAAAGAGGTAAAGACACTACTCTCTCTTCAGTTTTTCATGATCTCATGTTTCAGGTGAATCATAACCATGATGCCATAGAACACATAACAAATTTATCATCCTCCAATGTAGATCCATTGTCTAAAAATCAAAATCCAACTAGATTCTCTATCATGGATAAATTATTCCCAACATCTATATCATTTTAGTTTAATACATGAGATAGGTTAGAAACGTACTTATGATGATCCGATACATAGAACACATTATTTATTAGTTTCAACTATGATGGATGTGCCCAATATAAATACCCTTTCCCCAGCAAGTCAAAAACCTAAAAATGTCCCACAAAACATGGTGCAATCATCTTCTATTTCCCAAGACATCGTTGACCCAAACAAGGTGAAATAATCAATACCAACGGGTCACTATATGAAAACTCAAACATTCATCTATGATGAACAAAAAATATTTGAACTCGATCTATTCTATCATCACTCTCTGATGAATCAAATAAATCATTTCCATTATCTCTTATTCCAAAATCAGACAATTCGGAGAACATTCACCAATATTTGACCAACCCAGCAATGATTTACAAGGTTATCAATATAATTCCTCAAAAGGAGCCATCCTAATTGCAGATTAATAGCTTTTATTACATGAAAAATCAACCAATCCCAAAAGGATGTCATAATCTCCACCAAAATCAATAACAAAATCTTGTAACATTTCCTCAAGAATAAGTATAGATCATTATATTAGGACGTATTTCTATATGTGATATGATGATATCAAATGTACTAAAGATCCATTTTCCTTTTGAAGGCCTATCCAAAACCAATAAGTACAATGGTGATCCCAATTAAGGACTACATAAGAATGGACACCATAAAATTTAACAATATTCCCCACATAGAGATATATCAATTACTAAACATTAGTTGTATAATTAATTCGTATAATGTGAGGTAACATGTTATTTATGTCAATCATAATACATAACGCATTTTATTTCTAAGGGGTATGTGGAAACCAATCCAAATAATCCATAGATATCTCATCCCACTTCCATGTTGGAACGAGAAGCAGTATAAAAAATCTGATGGTCCTTTTTCCTTAGATTTGGCTAATTGATATGTATATCAATTATAATGAAAATAATTGAACTCTAATATCATACCTAGACAGTTAAATCATATCTACATATAATAAAACTGTTTTTGGGACTAGGGTGCACCTTTAACTGTGAATTATGACAATCCCTAACAAAATTATTTCTTACTGGAAAAGCTAAAACACACTGATTATGAAAATATAGGATTCCCATTGAAGATAATGACCACTCAATAAATGTATCCCCACCATGAAGAGACACCTAATTCTATGGAATTATCCATCAAGAATTTTCTTTGAAAGAATCATCTTTTTATGGGATGACTATAAACATAACACTTGTTAAACAACATTGGGATCTACCTATACTCATAAATTAAATAGAGAAAAAGTTCTATCAAGACCAAATCATCTATTGATTTTTCATAGAATGGGTTATAATTTCTTTCCCCAAGTATCAGCAATTATGTTATCATTCCCTGATGCGTAGGGACTAACAAAATCTAAACATTGTTTGCAATCCACAAAATTCCTCTATCAATGGATCAAATATTTTTGAGTGAGGATATAACTAATGTTTTTTGTTTGAATAAATAGTAAACCATTAACTAAAAATGTAATACTAACATCATTTAATAGCATGATCCACTACACTATGTTAAGGATTGTGGTTTGTATATTATTTTCATTCCAAAAAAATTATATAGATCCAAACAACACCACATGGTGAATCAACAAGACAACATATCCCTAACATGAATGTGATGCATCACATAAGACCATATATATTTTATAGCCTTTGTTAGATTTGACACTAATGTATAAGTAAAAATATGTTTCACCTCATGAAAATTAGTCATAATTTTTTTCATTGCATAATTACTTCACTCCCTTTCGAGTGAGGGTGATCATTGTAGAAGGAAACATCAAGAATTCTTGGAAAACCATATAGTAATACTATGGTAGGACTTAGAAGCCTCAAATATCAAAAAAACATTCAGGTTCCTCCCAATTCATATTATCCTTCACCTTATTTAGATTGACTAAGATGAAATGTTCCAAGACCACATGACCCAAGAATATCACTTCATGTATTGATAAATTTAAATTTGAATGCTTCATGTAATGTTTGTTATCTCTCATGATTTATACGAATTCCCTCAAATGAGACATGTGATCCTCCTATGGCTTGGAGTAAAAAAATATATAATATACATAGAAAACTAAAAAAAATGATTTTAGGCCCTCATAGAAAATCATTTTCAATAATTGTATAATGAAAATAAGAAAATTAGTGAGGCCAAAAGGAATGAAAACATACTCATAATGGATATACATAATGTTTGTGATGAATTACGCATGGTGTCTCAAATAGAAATATTTGGGATAAAATTGATTTTAGTCAACTAAAAAGATCATTCTATGAAGGTTGAGGAACGAGCCCACAAATTTTGATGCTTGAGTGCAAGATTTATATCCACATGGAAGACTCTTGAGAGACCAATTTAATATTAATCATCCCCCTTCCATGAAGGCTGCTAAAATAGCTAATGTAGTCATGCTCAAGATTTCTACTTTGCATGCAATACCTGATATCCATTCAAAACTATTACGTGCCCTGTAACAACCCGACCCTACCCTGGCTCGTGCCGCAACTACCCCAATCCTGCCTCTATAGGCCAGGGGCTGGCGACCAGTGTCGAAGGCACAAAAACTCGGGGAGGCCATTTCCTAAGTACCTATACACACACACACGCAACACACTCAATGAAAAAGTGCAGATTAAAAGAAAAGACAAGTAAAGAAAAGGGAAACTGCTATATATATAAACCACAATTGTGCATCAACCTCTAAACAGTACAAGAAAGTGCTGAGGTAAACTAAAAATAAAAGGGAAAAAACATGCACCCAACCAGTAAAAATGCCACAACCCGGTAATAAGTAAACAAAAGAAACAGCTGGAAGGGTCCCCCACCTGGATCCGGACTCCGACCACCACACGCGGTCCACGCTCCCAAGCTCCTAAGCTCCTCTGAAGTCATGCTCCACCTGTCCGTTGTCTGTAAGGGCACACCAAGTGCGGGAAAAGCCCAAGCAGGGGTGAGTATAAAAATACTCAGTAGGATACCCTAAAGTCTTGCAGGAGCAACAAAGGAGGTACTAAAGGGTGAGATGTAGATCGAACAGGGAAAGTAGAAAGGTACAAATGAGAGTGCAGTAAAGAGTCTAGCTCAACCCAACAAGAGGAAAGAAGGTAGACTCGTCCAGACATAATGAGCTGGAAACGGTGAGAAGATGAACATCTCGTCGAGTCTTCGCTACCTATAGCAGGAGATTAGACTCATCCAACCACAAGAAGCTAGACATAGAGGGCATGTGGAATACTCTATGCGTCTTCGCCTCTCCTGGAGGAGAGTAACCAAACCCCGGAAGTGGGTACTAGAACAAGGTATATATAAATATATATGCTCAACAAGAAGCTCGAACAAGCATGTAAGGGTATCCCCATCCCGTAGCTCAGCCCAAGAAAACTGAGTCGCCCACAGTCCCAGAAGAAAACACCATCGATGCCCAGCATCCTGCACATCTACCCCAAACTGCAAGTCAAGGGGCTCAAATCACTGCACCTTGACATTATCTGCTTTGGGCGGCACTGACTCGCCCGCACGGTTTTAGGTCACGTCACAAGGACACGTCTCGGTGGGGAAATCATCCCTCGTACTTGAGAGTTCTGGGGAAATTCAAACCACACCTCGCCACTACCCCGTAGTCGAGAGGTCTCCTAAAATTCAAGGTCATTCCATCTCTGAACCATACAACCAAGGGTCCGGCTCCGGTAATCACGAAGAAAAGCCACAGACTAGCCTAGTAGAAATGACTGAGTCTAGAATTTCAACGAGTGACCCACTGCCCAACCCTGCTGGAGGGTAGACCAGGAATAAGCCGTCAAGAGACCCACTGCCCAACCTTGCTAGAGGGTAGACCTGGAAGAAGTCGACGGGTGACCCACTGCCCAACCCTGTTGGACGGTAAACCCGAAACATGATTACGGGCAACCAACTTCCCATCCCTGCTGGAGTGTAGACCATCAAGAGTAGTCGGGTGACCCACTCCCTAGTCTCTACTAGAGGGTAAAACCTGAATAAGTCGACAGGCGACCCACTGCCCAGCCCTGCTGGAGGGTAGAACTGAAACAAGATGACGAGCGACCCACTGCCCAGCCCTGTGGGAGGGTAGACCTTTAAGAGTCATCGGGTGACCCTCTTCCTAGTCTCTTCTAGAGGGTAAACCCTAAGAAGTTGATGAGTAACCCACTTCCCAGCCCCGCTGGAGGGTAAACCCAGAACTTCTCTGGCCATCTCTACTGGATGATACAACACTGGCCAACCGAACGCGGAGTGGGTATCGCGCAACCATCCGACTCCGGAAAAAGTCCTGGGGAAACCTCTCAACCCCGCTGACCTAGACCATCGAGCACAGAGCCTGGGGAAAAACTCAACCCCGATGGTCAACAAACGAGAACCGAGGGACCCTCTATGTCGCGAGAGGTCAAAGGTATGCAAAGAAGAACACGACACGCACCTGGGGCCCACACAATGTGTGCCCCAAGTTAACCCCAACCAAGCGCACAAATGTTCTTGGGTAAAACATCCACATGTACCTCCCAGCATTCCCGTATACTCCTAGAGTATACCACGTTCTAGCCCAAAGGCTATCATGCACACGGCACCCAACGTCAACGCGAAGGCGTAATGTAACAACTCCAACCTGCCACCTCAACGGTTGAGGAACAGTTAACCACATCTCTTTAAAAATCAACCTCACTCTCCCAAGAGTGCACGCGATCACACGCCAAAGGTCCGCTA
The DNA here is from genome assembly GCA_963277665.1 of Viscum album. Lineage (NCBI taxonomy): Eukaryota > Viridiplantae > Streptophyta > Magnoliopsida > Santalales > Viscaceae > Viscum > Viscum album. The sequence goes on from OY728160.1 coordinate 575,070,548, forward strand.
CAAACACGGTAGAAGAACCTCCACCGGGGTGCCTTTCATATTTCCACATTTATTAAGACCACGTATGAGGCTCCGCACAACCAAATGGATTGTACCGTTGTAATACTCACGGAAAAAGACGCAATATAGACTACTTACTTGCCTCAAATGGATTTCTGATGGAAAGGTCGCCAACACCGCCTCACGCCTGAACGGCGTCCCGTGATCCCGAGCCTCGGCCCCGAAAACAGTCAGGTGCATCGCACAATTGCGATCCCCTCGGGAAAACATGTCAAAAGCACTACTCACAGCAGTGCAATGGATATCCAGAGAAACAAAATGCACTCTGGTGCACTGCACACAAGCGGTGCTTTGTGGGACCTGCATCCTGGTCTCGAAACACAACGAATGGATTGCACCGTTGCGATCCTCTCGAAAAAGTACACAAGTTGGACTATTCACTTGTCCAAAACGGACACCCAGTGATAAAGCTAGAAATCACTGTTAACTCCGGAAACAGTCCTCATGGGGCCCACACCATCATGCGAAATTAGAGCGAGAGGACAGCGCAAATGCGATGCCCTCGGAAAAACACCAAACATTGACTGCTCGCACGCCCCGAACGGACACCCGGTGAGAAAGTCGCTAACGCTGCTCGCAGCTCGAAGACGGGTCGTGGGTCCCATGCCTCAACTCCGGTATCAATGCCAGAAACTACCCTGGAAAACTCCGCCTCTGTGCCAGGGTCACAATGCCACTGACAACGTGCAAAACGGACTCTAGACTTGTCTGCGCTGCCCAAAACAAGAATTCCCAGGAAGCCCGCTAAGCTGCTTTTCACACGTGTCGTGCTCCCGAGCCCCTCATCTTGGAAGTTAAAACTCCCAAAACCACCTTAAAAGGTCTGCCTCTACATCAGGTCTGTGCCGCCATAAACGGCATGCAAAACGGATGCCCATAGCAAAAGTTACGGGTGTCCATATTTTTAAGGGGGTTTACCCATGGGCCGGACCGGCCCGCTCCGGCCGGCCCGCTGAACCGCGGCCCAGCCGCTGGGCCCGGTCCGTCCGTACATGCAGGCCACCGCACCATGGCCTGCCATCTCCCATGAGGCTCGTGCGTTAGCGCAACCTCCTCCACCGACCAGCCAGTTGACCGGTCGCGTCCACGACGAGACCCGCCAAACGCGGGTCTCTGTCGCCGTGCAGGGATTGCGCGCCGCGACCCCACCTCAGCGTTGCGCCAGCCAGCGCCAACGGCGCCTCACACTCCCTCGCCCACGGCCACCCTGCCTCTGCCAACACCACCACTAAACCACACGGAGAATCCACCGTGCCACCTCAGTCCACTGCCGTGCCGCCTTGGAACCTCGCCGGACCGCTGGAAAAACACCCCAAAAACCACAAACATCGACGAGCTGTTTCGGCCTCCTCAGAACACCAATTACAATTCCATAATGGGAGATAGGAATACCATAAATTATAATATGCACCCATGGGTTTTTTTGAAGATCAAACAAAAATTCAAGGATATAATTTAGGTTCAAAAGAGGTGCGTGAAAGGAAAATGCAACAAAACCCTACCTTATGGGATTCACCCGAAGCATCGCCGCGACCCGTCGGAGTTGCCTCACCAGAGTCACCTCACCAGAGATGTGGAGGAGAGGAGGAGATTTTGAGGGTGAGAGGGATTCTCTAGGGGGTGAGCAAGGGTGGTGGAAGCGAAGAAGGGTTTAAATAAAATTAAAAAATTTAAATTAATTTAAACACATAATTTAACCTGCATCTGAAACTTTTGACAGAGTCGAGGTTAAGCATCCCCTAGGCCAAACACCACCTCTCGAGCACAACCGCGGTATTGGAATTTTAATCCGAGACCTTGTTCAAAATTTATTAAACTTAGTGCTTGAAGCCGCCAAATTACAAAAACGCCCCTGGGTCCATTTTTCACAGATGGGCCGCACCCGCAAATCTTACACCACTCCTATGGTAAATGGCACGTTCCAAACTCAACGGTGCACTCGGTTTCCCAATCCAAGCCACCATTTAAGATATACTTTAGTTTCACCCTTAAATGAATAAATAAATTATTTAATTTATCCGTTTCACATTCGGGAAGCGAGTGAGGTGTCCACACGTCCCGCGCCGACAAGTTTTATGTCGTTCCTAGGGTAAAAACCCCATTATGGACCCATCTGTACACTCAGATATCTGATCTGAACACTTTTTAGGAGTTATCCCATTTATTTGGCATTTCCAGTGTGAATGCACTGAAAATTTAATTCCGGCCACTCCGGGTCTCGGAATCGCACGCCGTCTGAGGGTGCTGCTTTGGAATAACATCAAGAATATTCCAATGTATTTCACAGCAAAAACCAGGTTCTTACATCATTCCCTCCTTCAAGCTTTTCATACCTGAAAAGAAAAACCAGGTAATAACTCAAGGTACTAAACCCACACCTGGCTCTCCCGTACCCAGAAGAACTCTCGCACAGCTCTGCGCCACCGCACACAGACCAAAGGATTTGATCTGTTCACACGAGGTTTGCCCTCGCTGATGACGGTCATAGAAGCACGCACACTTATTCTCGGGTGAGTCACGTGGGAGGCATCGTGCACCCACTCCAGACTTTGGGGTTAGGGCAAGGCGGTAGGGAACCTCGCCATCCCTTCGCACGGTCTCAAAACGCCAGAAGGCTCTTGGGGGTATCTCACATCCCCAACCAAACCTCTACGTCGCATGTCGCGATTGGAATCCCCACCCGCCCCTAGAACAGGGCCTGATGATTTCATCCTTTGGAATATCCATATGGTGAAACACCCATGGATATCTGGTCACGCAAGGTTCCACAGTCGATGACTCGTAACCCAGACTCTCTTACACACTCGGAAAGTGAAGGAGTCGACCCCATCGACTGGAGAAAAAGTTCCCATGCCTTTTACCTTACCAACACATGGTTACACTTGACGCCATGTGTCACCCTGGTAACACCTCATGCAAAGAGCAGGGAGGATATCATTCCACACACATATTATAACAATTCTACAATAAAAAGTTGAAGAGTTGTAGATCATACCTCTTACCACCTCATGATCTCCAGGATCGTAGACATCTAAATCTCACAGCTGTCTGCGGTCCCAACTGTCAGCTCCTGGAGCCTGTCGCAGACTACCTAGTGGTGATGGGAAGACCTCGTAAGGTCATTCTCCACTACTAGTTCCTCCCACTCCTCTACTAGAACCACCTATCTGGGTGTTACTCCGATCACGACGTTACCTCTGTCTTGGTGGTGCACCTGCTGCCTGCCCGAGGCTCTCTGCATGCCTGGTCGGGAAGCCCCGTGCAAAGTGACCTCACCCATCACAAGCATAACACTGCCGCTCCCTGAGCTGTCATGGTGCCTTCTGGCACCACTGTGGCGTACAACCACGGCCCATATCCCACTCACAGAAGGGCACCCTCGACTGAGGCCCTGCACTTTTCTGCCACAGTGGTATACGACCGCGTCTCCGAAACCAGCAGTGGAAAGGCCACCTGCGTCAAGGTCCTGCTTGCCAACGCCCACTAGCTGCGGCTGACGTCTCAGCTCCAACGTGTCTGCTTCCACCACCAACTCTAGAACATGATAGGAAGATCTCTATCACCAGCGCCTACTCTAGAACCTCGGAATATGTGGAAATTCTCAAGGGTACTATGACATCACGAATCTCTCTGTGAAGACCCTACTCAAACTTCCGTGATCGAAAGTTATCGTCATGGACCAAGTTTGGGTAAAAGCGTGCATGGTCTGTAAAAATAGCCACGTACTCGGCCACTGTCATCCATCCCTACTGAAACTGCTGGAGCCCCTGAATCTGAATGGAGTGTAAGCAGGAGGGGAAAAACTCATCACAAAACAAAAACTGGAAGTCACCCCACGAAAGTGACGACTCGTCAAGAAACTGAGTCAGCAGACTCCACCAACGTCGAGCTGCTCCACGAAAACGTTTGGCTTCCAAAGCCACTCTTCGATCAGTCAGCATCTGCAAAAGCCTAAAAAGGTGAACCACTGTCTCTAGACAAACCTCTGCTGCTTGAGGGTCTGGCTCACCACTGATCCTCAGTGATCTCTGCCGCTGGAACTCACGGAGCGCGCTCCACCTGCGCTCAAGCTCATCCTACACTGCTGAAGCTGTCTGCTTCTCAACAGGTGGGGGTGTTGATTCTGACCCACCCAGAGAAAGGGGCTCACATGATGGTTTCTGGACTGTGGCCTCGTAGCTCACAGGGTCATTGTTACGCCCCAAAACTGGTATCTTGGCTAGCTACCTTTGCGGAGACATCCTGAATATTATCAAGAAGTGTCGCGGTCAGATGAGCATAATGTATATACCAACAACAACGATGGGGAGATAACTCAAGAAGGACAGTCAAAGACTCAATCCTATGTGATGCACAAACCAATTTTCCCTGCAACAGGTGTCTCAGCATTCCGAGTCGACAAGTGGGTTATCAAGGTCCTCGTGAATGGATACGCCGGCCACTACACCATCACTGGACTCCCTCGCCTAAGAGCCACTCTCGAGACACGTTAACAGAGTTTCCCTAAATCTCAACCAATTATTTTTATCTTAGGGACATCCGAACAGTGTCTCATGGAATGGACCACCTATGATACCACTTTGTCACAACCTGACCCTACCCAGGCCGGAGCCGCAACTACCCCAAGCCCACCTCCACAGGCCGGGGGCTGGCGACCAGTGCCGAAGCCACAAAAACTCAGGGAGGCCTTTGCCTAAGTACCTTTACACAGACACATGAAGCACACTCGATGCAAAAGTGTAGATTAAAAGAAGTGACTTGTAAAAAAAGGAAAATTTCTATATATATAAACCACAATAGTGCATCGACCTCTAAATAGTACAAGCAAGTGATGAGGTAAACTGAAACGAAATGGGGAAAAACACGTGCTCAACCAATAAAAATGCCACAACCCAGCAATAGGTAAACAAAAGAAACAGCTGGAAGGGTCCCCCACCTGGATCCCAACTCCAACCACCGCACACGGTCCAAGCTCCCAAGCTCCTAAGCTTCTCTGAAGTCATGCCCCACATGTCCGTCATCTGCAAGGGCACACCAAGTGTGGGAAAATCCCAAGCATGGGTGAGTATAAAAATACTCAGTAGGATACCCCGAAGGCTCGAGGGAGCAACAAAGGAGGTACCAAAGGGTGAGCAGTAGATCGAACAGGGAAAGTATAAAGGTACAATTGAGAGTGCAATAAAGAGTCCATCGCAACCCAATAAGAGGAAAGAGGGTAGACTCATCCAGACAAAAAGAGCTAGAAATGGTTAGAAGATGAACTTCCCATCGAGTCTTCGCTGCCTATAGAAGGAGAGTAGACTCGTCCAACCACAAGAAGCTAGACACGAAAAGCACGTGATATACCCCGCGCGTCTTCACCTCTCCTGGAAGGAGAGTAACCAAAACCAGGAAGTGGGTACTAGAACAAGGTATATACAAATATATATGCTCAACAAGAAGCCCGAACAATCTCGTAAGGGGATCTCCATCCCGTAGCTCAGCCCAAGAAAAGTGAGTCACCAACAGTCCCAAAAGAAAACACCATCGATGCCCAGTATCCCACACGTTTGCCTCGAACTGCATGTCAAGGGGCTCAAATCACCACACCTTGACACTATCCGCTTTGGGCAGCACTGACTCGCCTGCACGGTTTAAGGTCATGTCATAAGGACCCGTCTCATTGGGGAAAGTGCCCCTCATACTTTTGAGTTCTAGGGAAATTCAAACCACACCTCGTCACTGCCCCGCAGTCGAGAGGTCTCCTCAAAATCAAGGTCATTCCATCTCTGACCTGAAAAACCAAGGGTCCCGCTCTGGTAATCAAAGAGGAAATCCACAAACTAGACTAGTAGAAAGGACTGAGTCTGGAATGTCAACGAGTGACCCAATTCCCAGCCCTGCTAGCGGGAAAAACATAATAATATATCGGGTGACCCATTTCCCAGCCCCGCTGGAGGGTAAACCCTAATACATCATCAATTGACCCACTGCCCAGCCCTACTGGAGGGTAGACCTGGAATAAGCCATCAGGTAACCCACTTCCCAGCCTTTCTGGAGGGTAGACCTGGAAGAAGTCGACGGGTGACCCACTACCCAGCCATGCTAGACGGTAAACCCGGAACAAGATAACAGGAAACCCACTGCCCAGCCCTACTGGAGGGTAGACCCTCAAGAGTTGTCGGGTGACCCACTGCCTAGTCTCTGCTAGAGGGTAAACCATGAACAGGTTGACAGGCAACCCACTGCCTAGCCCTGCTGGAGGGTAGACCTGAAACAAGACGACGGGCGACCCACTGCCCAGCCCTGCTGGAGGGTAGACCTTCAAGAGTCGTCGGGTGACCCACTTCCTAGTCTCTGGTAGAGGTTAAACCCTGAGAAGTCGATGAGTAACCCACTTCCCAGCCCAACTGGAGGGTAAACCTAGAAATGCTCTGCCCATCTCTACTGGATGATAAAACACTGGCTAACTGAATGCTGAGTGGGTATCGCGGAACAATCCAACTCCGGAACAAGACCAGGGGAAACCTCTCAACCCCGTTGACCTAAACCATCGATCATAGAGATGGGGGAAAAACTCAACCCGGCTGGTCAACAAACGTTAACCGAGGGACCCTCTACGCCCCGAGAGGTCAAAGGTACGTGAAGAAGAACACGGTACGCACCTGGGGCCCACATAACGTGTGGCCCCAAGTTAACCCCAACCAAGCGCACAAATTTTCTTAGGTACAACATCCACATGTACCTCCCACCATTCCCGTATAATCCCAGAGTATACCATGTTCCAGCCCAAAGGCAATCGTCGACACGGCACCCACCGTCAACGCGAAGGCATAACGTAACAACTCCAACCTTCCCCCTCAACGGCTGAGGCACAGTCAACCACATCTCTTTAAATACTGACCTCACACTCCCAGGAGTACACGCGATCACACGCCAAAGGTCTGCTACAAACACGGTAGAAGAACCGCCACCAGGGTGCATTTGATATTTCTACATTTAATACGGCCGTGTGCGAGGCTTCACACAACCAAATAGATCGTACTGTTGTAATCCTCGTGAAAAAACACGTGAGATAGACTACTTACTCTCCTCAAATGGATATCTGATGGAAAGGTCTCCAACACCGCCTCACACCCGAACGACATCCCGTGATCCCGAGCCTCGGCCCCAAAAATGGTCAGGCGCATCACACCATTGTGATCCCCTCAGGAAAACACGTCAAAAGCACTAATCACAGGAGTGAAACGAATATACGAAGAAACAAAAAGTTCATTCCGGTGCACCACACATGAGCGGTGCTTCATGGGACCCGCATCCCAGTCCCGAAACACAACAAATGGATTGCACCGTTTCCATCCTCTCGAAAAAGTACATAAGTTGGACTATTCACTTGTCCAAAACAGACACCCGATGATAAATCTGGAAATCACCATCAACTCCCAAAACGGTCCTTGAGGGGCCCACACCATCATGCAGAATTAGAGCGGTCTAACTACGCCAATGCAATGCCCTTGGAAAAACACCAAACATTGACTGCTCGCATGCCCCGAACGGACGCCCGGTGAAAATGTCGCTAGCGATGCTCGCAGCTCGAAGATGGGCCATGGGGCCCATGCCCCAACTCTGGTCTCAATGCCTGAAACCACCCTAGAAAACTTTACCTCGGTGCCAGGGTCGCAACACCACTGACGGCGTGCAAAACGGACTCCGTACGTGTCCGCGCCGCCCAAAACAAGAATTCTAGGGAAGCCCGCTATGCTGCTTTACGCATGTGTCGTGCCCCCAAGCCCCTTGTCTCAGAAGTTAAAACTCCCGGAACCACCTCAAAATGTTTTCCTCTGTTTCAGGTCCGCACCTTCGTAGACGGTGGGAAAAACGGACGCTCATAGAAAATGTTACGGGCGTCTTGATATTTAAGGGGGTTTACCCCAGGGCGGGACCGGCCCGGTCCGGCCGGCCCGCTGAACCGTGGCCCAGCCACTGAGCCTGTTTCCCCTGACCCGCAGCTCGCCACCTCCCATGAGGCCCGCGTATTAGCTCGGCATCCTCCATCGACCTGCCAGTTGCCTAGTCGCGTCAACGCGGAGACCCGCCAAACGCAGGACTCTGTCGCCACGCAAGGGTCGCGTGCCGCGACCCCGCCTCGCTGTCGCGCCAGCCAGTGCCGACGGCGCCTCGTTCTCCCTTGCCTAAAGCCGCCCCACCTCATCCGATTCTACCGCTCGCCCGCATAGAGAAGTCATCATGCCACCTCGTTCCGCTGCCGCGCCGCCTTGGAACCTCGCCAGACCGCCGGAAAAACACCCCAAAAGCCGCAAACTTCGACGACATGTTGCGGCCTCCTCCGACCTCCGATTTCAATTCCAAAAAGGGCGATAGAAAGCTCATAAATTATACTATGCACCCACGGGTTTTTTCGAAGATCAAACAAAAATTCGAGGATATAATTTAGGGTAAAAGGAGTTGCGGGAAAGAAAAACGCATCAAAACCCTACCTCTTGGGCTTTACCCGAAGCTTCGTCGCGACCTGTCGGAGATACCTCGCCGTAGCCGCCTCGCTGGAGATGTGGAGGATAAGAAGAGAGTTTGTGGGTTAGAGGGCTTCTCCAGGGGATGAACAAGGGAGGGGGAAGGGGAGAACGGTTTAAATAAAATTAAAATTTTTAAATTAATTTAAACCCATAATTTAACCCGCATCAGAAACCTTAGGCCAAACACCACCTACCGAGAACAACGGCGGTCTCGGAATTTTAATCCGAGACCCCGTTCAAAATTTATTAAACTTAGGGCTCGAGGTCGCCAAATTACGAAAATGGCCCTTGGGGCATTTTTCACAGACGGGTCGCGCCCGCAAAAATTACACCCCTCCTAGGGTAAACGGCATGCTCCGAACTCAACGGTGCCCTCGGTTTCCCAATCCGAGTCACCGTATAAGAGATACTTTAGTTTCACCCTTAAAAGAATAAATTAATTATTTAATTTATCTTTTTCACGTTTCGGAAGAGAGCGAGGGGTCCAAACGTCCCACACCAACAAGTTTTATGTCGTTCCTAGGGTAAACAACCCATTCAGGACCCATTAGTACTCTCAAATCTCTGATCTGAAACTCTGTTTAGGAGTTATCCCATTTATTTGGTGTTTTCAGTGTGAACTCACTAAAAATTTAATTCCGGCCACTCCGGGGCTCGGAATAGCACACCTTCTGAGGGCGCTGCTCTGGAAGAACATCAAGAATATTCTAAAGTCTTTCACAGCAAAAACCGGGTTCTTAAATGCCCAATGCAGTGTCCAAATGACCCTTGAACGCTCTCCAATATCACATTTTCATATAATACCTCTTTCGCAACCCAAATGTTATGTTTCATTGAGAAACCATTTGTCTATATATTGAAGTTCATCGCCTTCTTTGAGGTTAGGATCTAGATGTTGAACCACCACTATATTGTGCATAAGGCTGATCTTTTTTAATAGTGTGAAATCTTGGAAAGATAGAGGTAGAGATCATGTGTGATATGTTCTTTGTCATTTCTCACTTGAGTGAGACCACAATTGTGTAATCCTCACCCAACCCCATTTAACCAAATTTGAGTGCATTCAAAGACTCCTCTTGTGTGTATCCCGGACCTTGAGAAAATCCCATCCTACATGTTGTCCATATTTTAGTGAACCCATTTTATGGGAATCCTATCTTGTACACAACCCTTATTATGTGCTTCCCATCCCACATACTATCCATATTTCATGAATCCCACCTTATGTGAAACAATTTTCATACATGCGACCACTATTCCATATCATGGGCACTCATCCCTTGCACCCCCGTTCAGCACCACTAACAGAATTTTGTCCCGCACCTCTAGTTCAGGACATTCTCTTCCTTTATGTAACCTGATGTAAAATATAATGTCCCACACTAAACATTTCATCCCGGGTCTACGCCAATTTTTTTGTGCCCTTATGTGTCCCAAAATTCCACAAATTTAATACTTAGATTAATGATACTCCTCCACACTCTTGTATGAACCTTGATTCATACCACTCTTCATGGTTCATTTCCCATTATATGAGTTGAGATTCTCATCTTGGATTCCTTGAGTAACCTGATATGAACCATTCCACATGCATCTCCTAAAACCTTATCACCTAGCTTCTATGCCGGGTTAAACTAGAAAGGTCTGATATTTCATAAGTCCAACATATCCCATTAAAAGGAATCATATCCATTATTATACTAACTAAATTCCTTCAAGCTATAACAAACTATTTCATTATAGAATATGATTTCTTATTCTCCAATCGTAAGATACCACATGTCTTAATCATGATAAGACATTCCATAGTTCTAACTACAAGAAATTAAACTATAGATTACCATATCATTCTAGAATAGGACACCTTGTATGTAAATCATAATATCCCTCATGTCGTGATCCAGATAATATATTCCATAGTCCTCACTACATGACTTCAAACATTAAAATACCCTCTCATTTTAGAATATGTTGCCTCTTATGAAAAACAGGTGATGCCTTAAACATCAAGAATGAGATGCCTCATTTCATGATAATGATATGACCAACAAAGATCCACCATGGGCCTTCTCATCAAGTGTAATCCCCAGTCATATACAAAAACCAACCAACATTTTGGGCTTCCCTCGTGACCTAACAAGAGGATGGCATAATGAGAATTATCTAAGTGTAATACCAATTCACATCACTGACTCTTCATAACTACACCCACAAAGCTTCAACATGTAATCCACATTCATATCATTAATTCTACCTTGTTGAACTCTGGAATAGTCCAAGTGTTGGACCTACTCATGTCATTATCAATCCATAGTGTCACCTGGGTAGCTTCCTCGTGTGGTCCATATTCATATCATTTCCAATCCATTGCAACACCGAGGTAGATTCCATGTGTAAGCCCAATACATATCATCACTCCACCCAACAACACATGATCCTCCTATCTGGTGTATTCCCCTACCACCATTAAAATGGGGTTCTCAATGAATAACCCCACACCCCACATCAATTCACATGATACTAAAATGTAATCTTACCACATTTAATGCACATGGGGATCCTCATGACCGAACATGTGGAATATGTGATGTGGATCTCAATGCATAATCCCCACACACCGTGGTTATTCACATGGAACTTTACATAAATCTTACATCATGAAATTCACATGGGGTTCTCTCATGACTAAAAATAAGGTAGGTTGTAGGGACACATTCATGCATAATCCTCAACCATGTATCCCAAATGGGATAATTCAATGAACAATACCCAACCACAACCTCCATCCACTAGGCCATATCCATGCATAAGCCTCATACAAATTCCATAGGGTAAAATTCTATGATTAATCCCCCACCCTCTCAAACTATTTGCGGTTTGATCCATACCTCATATGTGGGGTCTATAGGATTCCACATTGAGGATTATTCCCAACTAATGGTATACATTAGATCCCCTACCTAGTGACATACCATCATTATGTGAAACATTCCCGTTACAGGATGAATCTACCCAATCCACATTCTTATAGTGTCCCAATCCATTCAACATCAATTTCTAAACATTGTTGTCTTTGATTCCCTTAAAATTTAGACACATAAGAAGCCTCTATGAGGGCCAATTCCATCATCCACATCCACCTAGATTTTCTCAAGGATTTCATATCCTAGAAATTTCTTGACACACGTCCACCATAATCCATATAGGCCTCCTCATCAAGTGCAATCCTCAACACTATTTCCAAAACTACATGGGCTTTGATTCTCTGCAAATTGAGATAGATATAAATTCTCTTAGAGTTCTACACTAAACACCAAAAAACCCAACTCTCCATCCACTCTATCCAGTATATCCTAATCTATCCATATTCATCTTGATTATACATGGGACACCACATCTCATTGAGATCATTCCATCCACCAGGTTGTCTCTTATGTGTAATACTCTTCTACATCATTAATGCTCCCAAGAGCACTCAGAAAACTCCCATACATAAGCCCCATACCATCCAACCAAGAGATATCCCCTTATGGAAGAATATTCAATGCATAATTCCCACCCCATCCATCAAACAACCTAAGTTATTGTCCTTGTCTTTTAAATAGGGTGTATATAAAACCTTTTATAGTTTTAATCCTAACAAACAGTAAACCATGGTCCTTCCTCTTAAAAGATCTACCACCATGATCCACCTCGATGGGCGTCCTGATTTCCCATCTATATAAGAGGTTAAACAATGGATCCCACCCCACAGGGTGTTATGATTTATCCATTGTTAAACCCATACATGTGATCCCTCTTAGGTATGTACCCCCTTTGATCCACCTATATGAGGTATTTTGATCAATTTTACTCCTCCAAAAAACATTAAACTCGTGACATGTCCCATAATGATACCTTATGTTAAACATGGTATGTATGAGGTGAAATCATTGGATGATATGTCCTAAACCATCATCCACTTCATGATAAACATGGTATTATGGAATTAAATTCATTGAAAAACATGTAACTGGCAATAGATACATATTGGTCGACAAGGGATACCTTGGGGTCTACAACCATAATGTCTCCACGAGATTCCCTACTATGAGAAAAAATAGGTGACCAATATTCACAAGGTCTAGAAATTTCTGTGATGCCCAACGTGTATACTATCCAGAATGAAGGATGATACTCTATAAAGACCCCTTATAATTTCTAGTCAGAAGCAGTATAGTTATCCAGCATCCACAAATAGATGGAACTATAAATTATTTTCATGAACATAACTAAAATCTATGATGGTGGAATGGTATGAGTTCCATGGAGGAGTCTATGGAATAAGGAACTGACAACACATCATCTTGTTTGAATCATGTATCCAACAACACCCTCAATTATGGTATTGGACACCCACCTTTGTAATTTGGGAATAGGGGAATCAAACATGTGTTTCCAAGAAGATGTGTTCCCCATCAATGAAAGCATTAGAAGAAAAATGCTGAACTAGACGTGAATCACTTCTCCTTCAATTGTGATTATATGAAAAATGTTGGATGTGACCAAAGTGAGGAATTACCCTTGTAAATACCCTTTCCTTCATATGTGATAGGATAAGTAAAACATGGTTAGTAAAGGCAAGGGTCAACGACATCTTTTTGACACCACCTCCTCCAGGGGACACACTGGGGGTGCACCACACCCTCAAATCATCATATCCTCATTGACACCATCTCGTTCATGGGCCTCGTAGGGGGCGCCACCCCCGACATCATCAGATCCAAACTCACATTGCATCCCTCATGGATCGTGCTAGGGGAAACCACCACAATTCCATTGGCTACTCATTGAAACAGTTGCCCTCATTGGTCGTGTATGGGGAATCCTCCCCCCGAATCCAACATCTCAATACCGACCCAGCAACCCACATTGGTGTCATATGGGGAAACCTCCTCCGACTCCATTGCCTCAACACTAACACTACCACCCTAATGAGCCACACAGGGCGTGACCCCCCCCCCCCAACTCCAATGGCTCATCGCCAGCATTTCTTCCCTCAAGGGTGGTTCAGGGGGAAACCATTAGAAAATCCAAATAGATCATCACCACCCCCAACAACCTCATGGGAAGAGCAGGGGAAACCACCCCTAACTAAATTTATACCTCACTTACCCAACCTTCCTCAAGTGGAGAGAATGGGGATACCTCCTCTGACTATATCATCTCCTCACTCACACTGCTGTCCTCATTGGACAAATAGGGGAAAACCACCCCTCACTCTATCTACACCACACCGATCAAGTTTACCCCATGAACTTGGTAGGGGGAAACCACACCTAGATCCATCGGCTCCTCACCACCCCCTTCTCATTCATGAATTGAATAGGGGAAAACTACCCCCCAACTCTATTGGCTCCTCACTGAAACCACTTCTATAATTGGTCACAGTAAGGGAAACCAAAACTATCTCCATCGGCTCCTCACTGACGCTACTTCCCTCTTGAGATATGCAGGGCGAAACCACCTCATAATCACTTAGAACATCACTTATTCTACTACCCTTTTCGTTTGGGTAGGGGAAAAACACACCTGACTCCATCGGCTCATGGCCAAGGCATATTGCCTCATGGGAAGCACATTGGGAAACCACACCAACCCAATAGAACATTGAAAGTATGACCAACTTCTATTTTTTGTCATCTCTTAATGAGGAAATTCAGTGTATAAGTCCTTCCATGACCACTATTAGCATGCATGAAGGTCCTCTTCATCTTTATCATTAGCCAATGTAGAGATTCCCCCCCCCCTCACCAATATAAACAGGCATAGAGGCCCTCAATATTTTTATTATTATCTACTATGGTGGTCCTCCCCACACAACTACCAGCATGAACAGAGGTCCTCCTACGTTCCATCATCAGATAGTGAAGATATCTTCCATAAACTTCTATTATCATGTATAATGTTTCTCCCTCATTCCTTCATCTTCCAGTGTGGATGTCCTCACCATGCCACTATCTACAGGATAAGATTCCTTCCCCATAACCATCACCATATAGTGTAGAGGTCCTCCCTTCACCACAATCACCAAGAATGGAGGTCCACGATATCTCTATTATCAGTCAGTGTAGCGGTTCTCCCCACATTGATATATTTTGGCATGGAGGTCCTCTATACCTCCATCAACAATTAGTAATGTGGTCCTCCCCATACCACTACCAATCCAAAAAGATGACCTCCCCATGAAAAAATCATGTCATTCACTGACGAACCAACACTTAGGGAAGTTCAATCATATTCAGGCACTTGTTAATCTACATTGTGAGATATTATTCTAGAATTCCTCACCATCAAGGATCTATTGTGTTGTTTAACCGATGCTCTAGGTTTCCACACTTTCATTCCACTATTTCCCCATCGATATGATGTTCTAGGAATCCACAACTCCAGGGAACTATCACCCCATTGATTGGACGTCCCATTATTACATGCATCTTGGGATTCATCTCCTCATAGAAATAATTTTAAAAGCGTTCATGAATATCTGGGGACATTTCCCCACTGAACTGAGAGAATGTTATCATCCAAACCATAGTCGACCTCACCTCAACAAGTTGTGTGTCCCCTACAAACCTTAGGGTGATCCATGTTACCTAGATTTATACATGGAGATCCAAAATGGTTATGATTAAAATCAAAACCATATATTAATCACGTCATATTGAACCTCTCTAAACCTTGTCCCATCAACACCCACAATGGTCTTCATAGCGACCCCGACACCAGCATATGGAAAGTTCCCCATGACATATCGTATCACATGTGTTTAGAAAAGATACTCATAATCTATGGGGAAATTTATGGTAATACTATATTAATATTCTCTAGGATCATCAAGGCCCCCAAACCATAAATAATGGGGAAGAGACAACCATCCCTCTATAGAAAAAATCCTTGTTATCGAATGTCCTGGTTTCATGATCTTAAACTGAAAAAAAACTAATGTCCTGGTTTCATGAAATTAAACTATGAAACAACCATAATATTGGTCATATAACATTAAAATGTTTGATGTTTTGGTCAAGCTACCTTTTTTAAAACCCCAACAACCATGGTTAAAGCTATGTGACCTTTAACAACATCCAAAGATTGTACTAATTAGAAAGAACATAAACTCTGTTATGAATCTTTCTTACCATGTGATGTTAAACTCTGTTTCTACTATTCTCAACACATTATGTAAAATTTTATTCTTTCCCTATATGAATATCACATTATTATTCAAATGATATGTATGGGAAGACTACAAACAACCATCTTATTATGTAAAACTATGTAATCCATGATCCCTGATATGAGATATCACTATGAATTCGACACCAATCCACCACCATGACATAGTCAAGAACAACATATGGACCCCCCAACCTTGAGAAAGAGTTTGAATACCAATATCATATATTCCCCCATTTACATTCTCAAATACATTCTATCATAGAACCTAGAGTGTTGGACTCTAAATTAACATTATCTCAATCCATATATATGCCTCACAGGTCCCATTATTTGGATCCCCATCATATTAAACATCTGAAGGAACCCCGTACTGGAATGGTCCCATGCTATACAAGCTCATCTACCATACTGCACCAATGCCCCAGAAGACATTGGATGAAATTTTGAGACAGGTACTGCCTTTCGATCATGGTAAGTGGTAGACCCCCATTTGTACATCTCCATCCCATGTAACATGATATGGAGGTTGTGTTACAAATATGATCAGTAGTTATCCTCCATCCTCACACCTCACATATTGTATTCCATACACCGGGTGTCATTATTCACACTTTAAACCTACTTATGATTCAGTGGAACTCCAACATGCTCATTGTTACCCCTCTATGCACTGATGAATGTTGAGTAAGAAGGTCAGTGTCATTGGGACATTATTATCATAGCTTCTCATTTCTAATAGTGTTTTATTATATCTATCAGTATAATTATTTCCACTCCATGTTTATCACACCGAGAATGACACACATGGGATTAGGAATATAGGTGGGATGTATTCCCATGTGGTCATGATGTGAACAATTTCAGTCCAAACTCCATGTACATAAAATGGGAGTGTCTCCATAGTCTGAACACTAAGACCCTAAATTAAGATCCCATGTACCAGAATCATGAGTTTAAACTATATGTGGTTCTTCCATAATAATTTGTTTTTCGTTGTGGACCTAACATATACTCGTTCATGTTAGGTGGTTTATGTTGTTCCTTGCATATCCCCTATAATGTACTCACCCACATTGGTCCAAACTGTTTTGCCTTAAAAAAATCCTTTCATCCAAGAAATACAACCGTAAAATATTTCCATCATCTCGGTCTGTTAACTTGTGTTCTATTTGGGTCCCATATCCCCCCTTAGGAACCTAATCTATGATGACAAATATAATCACTCCTCTCAATGTTCCATGCAAACATGGCTCAAATATTCTATGGTTTAAACCATTGATTGTAGGATTCTAAAGAGACACAACCCCAATACATATCCAAACATCAAATCCTTCTCATTAAAGAATACCATAATCTTCCAAGTCTAAATGGGTCCCCTCATAGGAATTGTTAGTAGTTAGAATAGATCACCTCCCATTAGGGAAAAACCCTATAAGGACATTTTTCAATGAATAACGGATCTAGTGTTTTGATCATGTTTAGTAATTGAATCTTCATTTTATCACCCCATCCCTGACTAGTGTATTTGTGGATCCTATGTTTTGAACTTCATAAAAATTGTTCAATGCTCATTAGTTTCCCCTTTTATGATCCAAATATCAAAAGTCTCCTCTTACATATTTTTCACCTCCCCATGTCTTGGTGGAACTCTAGTACCTCGGTGTTTCCCCTCTGTGAATATTTTCACATTGAGTGTGAATTTCGATTTGGTTGTGACATTATCATCCCAACATTTCTTCACCATTACCACACACTTTTTCATGTGATAGGTAAATCCTCGTGTCACTACTAGTATCCAACACCAGTTTGAATCACATGGGCTTAGGATTCTTGGTAGAGTTTTTACCAACATCTATTAGCTTCACTGTCTTATATCACCACACTATATGAACTTAAACTAGGGGTTCAGGTCCTAAGAACATGATATTAATGTGGGTTCATGGTGATAAATCCATGAACATTAACTAAGATACTTGTTTTTTCGAGCATTATGACCTTAATCTAATAGCCATACTATTTACTAAGAAATATAACATTAAAATATATGTAATGTCTGTATTTTTTCCATTAGGAATCAAAGTCTGAGCATCATGACATTAATCTATGTGTGATCCTAATTGTAAAATTTTGAGGTGGTAAAGGGCCCCCTAGGCCATTATTCATGTTAGTTTTCTTACTCCACCACACCACATATACACATTTGGGGAAGAATTATTCCTCATTTCATTAAACACCATGACCATAAACTATGAGTTTGAGTCCCATCATACGTCTTTAAACTATGTGTATTCCTTCTGAGGAATGTGTAATGAGGAATGGGCCTCCATGGACTTCATTCACATCGGATCAATCCTATTGTGCCCCACATATCCCTATTCATTGATATTTTTCCCTCATTCGATTGAGCATGAAGACCTTAAACTAATAGTTATCTTGCAGTCTGATATTTATAACTGTAATCTAATATGCATCCTTTGTTCTTTTCCCTATGCACCTAATTTTTTTTTCATGTCTAGGAATCATGACATTAAAATATTTTCATGTATTCCTTGAAAATATGTGATGTATCGTTGAACATATTAGGTTAACTTTCAAATAGGTTTATACCTATAATTCCATTAATATCCACCTTGGAAAACATTCACCAACTCATCTATAAAACATTATGTTAAATAGTGTTATTTCATTCTTATTGCATGATGTTAAACTACATAAAATTTCACATCCCCGCAGCATGATGTTAAACTATACTATTATTGTCTATGTTGTATGAGATTAAACAACAAATCCATATTCCCAGAATCATGTCTTTAAATAGTATCTGAACCTTCTTGGGAATGTGTTTCATGGAATAAGTGCTCTTTAGCCTCATTCACATTGAGTTTTCTACCTTTCTATGTTACATATATCCACTTGAGAATCTCTTCCCTATGGTATGAACTCTAATAATGTAAAATATCATCCCGTGTAGTATGAGATAAATGAATTTAATCTACATATCATCATCATCCTATCAGTATGATGATAAACGACATAGATCCAGTGTCATAGTAATATGAAAAAATACTATGTAAAACCCTTATTCCTATCCATACGATGATAAAATGTATAACTTATAATGATCACTTTTTATATGACATTTCCTTTCGAATCAGTCATTATTCCATGAAATTTTTTTAGAACTATGTGTTGCCTAATTCTCATCCTCATGGGATACGTAGTGGTTCTCGGATATTTTTAATTTGGGGTCAAACACAAGTTTATGAACATTTTTCCCCTTGGCATAGATTGTTGTCTGAAATCCATAACCTTAAACTAAGAGCTCACATTCCAAGAAATATTATTGAACTAATTTTTTTGGTCCTTGGAGTATGACCAAAACTATTTTAAAAAGATCAAGTTTTGAATCCCACTCTCTGATGAGATTATTATTCATTTAACACATTGAGTATTTCTTGGTGTAGATTTCCATAATCATTCAAATCATGAAGGGCCCTGCTAATGGTGTTGTTCTCATGTCATTTTAGACTCACTCCCAATTTGGTCCAACACCATAAAAGATCATTGGGTGTAAAAATTGATTCATATATTGCAAACTTATTCAATGGTTGATCATGTGTTTTCAAATACAATTCATTAGTAATAGGGTTTTGGTTCCTTCATTTTGGTCAATAGTAGATATCAACATACCGATTTTCCATTCATATATACCATAAAACACTTGACCTACATATCTTTCAGTCTCCTATTTCATTGTGGAATTCTACCCTTGGAATCAGCCCGAATATTAACATCATCATTTTAGAAATACCCCCTATACTATTCCTTGTTTCCTGCAATGATCATGGATTTTGTTGGATTAGTATTTCTTTTAGGGTGGATACCAATGTGGTTGAGCCAAATGAGGGATTATAACTCCAAAAATTTTGACCTTAAACTAGAATTTAATGTTTATGTATGACTTTAAACTACATACAAATGACCTTTTAAGATTTTTAGTGTGGCAAGGGACCATTGGACCTCATTCACATCAACACCCATCTATTAACCAATACATTTCTAGCATGTGAGCCTCCTTAGGATCACTCATTGTCAATCAAATATACAAGTTATGGACATTTTTATAGTCCATGAAACATGACATTAAAATATTTTCTAGGTTCCATGTAGTATGAAGCTGAACTATGAGAAACACCTCGATCTCACGATGTCAAACTATGGAAAACATCTTGATTACATGACGTTAAAATGTACCAAGAATAATCCTCCCAGTATGAAACTAATTTTATATCCATATTCTTTTTTTTATTATATGAACTAAAAAATGTGTTAGGACCCCTCTTGAGAGGTCCTTCCCTAATGCTAGTCACCTTATAGGTCGTTCATATTTTTAGTTGTCCCGTGGAATCTGAGATGACAGTCCCCCTATAATATTTTTTTGACAAATATTCCTATAGATATTCTCCCAACCAATGTGCTCCATGTTACTGTGTAATATTTATAATAGTGTTGGAATACATTCTAATATTTCATCACATCATTTCCACAATTTGTGTCCCTTCATATGAATCCTAGTATAGGTGAATGATCTTTTATTTTCTCTGGTTTCAAACACAGTAGGACTCACATTGACTTATGGAATTAGTATGTTTGTTCCTCATTGTGATCGGGATACAGTGGTCCCTTATATAAGAATTTTCCTTAGTTATTTTCTTAAAAAATAGTCTGCCTCATCCTCCTCATTCTCATTGGACCCCATTGTTTAGGAGGAATTTTTTGGTGTTAAATTCCACATGAATCCACAAATGGAAACATTTTGTAAAACCAAATCCATCATCAACTAAGAAGTTCATATCTGGAAGTCTAAGGAAGGTTCGTTCATGATTCATGGCATGCGCCCCATATTGAAATATGAGTGAAAGACTCTTGATGAACAATATGTTTTCAATCGCTTGCCTTCCATAGTGTCCTCTCAAAGGGATATGTCAGTGGAATACATGATGTAAATGGTTCATACAAGGCATGATCCATGAAAAAAAAACTCTTTTACACCCAATACAATTTCAAACCAAACCATTTACACTATCCAAGATCACATTTTCACCAAAGAACACTTCTGCGAATCAAATATTATTTTTTGTCATTGATGAATTCATTTATATATTGAAGGAAATCACCTTCCTTGAAGTGAGGTTTTAATAGTTGAACATATTCTCTGTTATTCATAGGAATAATCTTCCATCACATCATGAAATCATGGAAACCTCATGGTACATATCTTGAATGAAATGTTTTATGGGGTTCCTCCCTCTTGTGGTACAACATTTTTGTAATCCTCGGACAACTTATTTCAACCTAATTTGGGTGCACAAAAATACTCATCTGACATGAACCCCTGGCCTTATGAGTAACCCATATTGCATGATATCTATATTTCACATATCTTATCTTGAAAGTATCACATCTAGAATTTAGAATATCTCTAGGGCATCCTATCTTGGTGAATGACATCTTATGTGCATCCCATATTGCATGCATTTGTGTTCAAAAATGCACCCAATTGTCCATACCATAGGCGTTGTGTTCCCCCAACCTCACTCTAGATCAGTGTTGGAAGGAATTTTTGGTCCCTTCACTCCTGTAGCATACCCAAATGGAAAAAGGAGAGTTTTACCATGAAAGGTTTGATCTAGTTCGCTATAATTTTGGCTCACACCCTTATGTGGCCCCAATTTACACCACTAAAATACCATGATTCATGATACTTATCTTCCCTCCTAAAATTACCTTAAGTCAGTCTACTGCTCTTTATTCCATTCCAATGTTGTGAGATTATATTCTCATTTTGTATTTCTTAAGTAACTTGTATTGAACCATTCCTCAAAAATTTATTGAAACCTCGTCACTAGGATTATATGCTAGGTTGAACCAGAAAGGGCTACTCATACGTAAGTCCATCAATGGCCATTAATGGGATACTTCTATATAGAACCCATCACTACCTAACATTAAATTGTATCGTACCCTATCATTCTTACATAGGATGTCTTATTCATCAGTCATAAGAAGACTCATGAAGTGATCATGAGAATAAATTCAATAGCTAACACTACCTGAATTTTAACTGTAGCATGCCCAATCATTGTATAATAGGATACCATATTCATCAAGCATAATATTACACATTACGTTGCCATGAGAAGAAATTTGATAGTTATCACTACATGAACCTAAACTGTATCATACTATATCATTCGACTGTAGGATGCTACTTATGGCTAACAAAATATACCATATGCATTATGTCTAAGATAAATTATACCATGATCAATATATGACCACAAAATAGACACCATGTGCCTCTTAAATAGGTTTAATCCACAATAAAATACATTAATCCACCATTGAATATTGATTCACTCATGATCGGGAATGAGAAATGAAAAACAGCCAGCTTCCAGGCATTATCCCCATTCACATCATCTTTGCTTCATAGCATCACCCTAGTAGCATCCACAAGTAGGCCCCATTCATATCATTGATGATCCATAGAGGCACCTGTGAATCATATTTTTTAATCCCCATTCATATCATTTCCACTCTATAAAGACACCCAGGTAGCTTCCATGTGTAAGCACCATTCATAACATCACTGCTCCCATGGCACATGGTCCCCTTATCCAGTATATATCCCATCATCCATTAAAATAAGAATCTTAATGCATAATCCCCACATGACACACCCATTCAAATAATTATTAACTATAGTCTTAGCTCATGCAATGAACATGGGATTCTCTCATGATCAGACATGTGGAATACATGATGGGAAGCTCAATGCATAATCCCCACAAACGTCATCGATTCACATGGTGCTATACATTATTCTTAACTCATAAAAGGCACATGTTATTTTCATATGAACTCACATGAGGAAGTAACTAAGACCACATCCAGGTGTATTCCCCAAACATGTCCCCCTAATGGGATTCTCCATCTATAATACTCATCCACATGCAATATCATATTGGTTAATTCTACGTGTATGCCCATGACTTCACCCATATGGGCCACTCCTATGCATAATCCCTCACCCTCTAATTGTATGTGGGGTTTGATCACTGCCTCCATGGTATGGTGTACAAGATGCCTCTTTGAGTTTCAATCCCAACTAATGGTAAAACAATGTTATCAATCATAGGGTAATAAAATGATGTTGTTACACCTTCCCATTATGGGAAACATCCCTCA
Organism: Viscum album; assembly: GCA_963277665.1. Classification (NCBI taxonomy): domain Eukaryota; kingdom Viridiplantae; phylum Streptophyta; class Magnoliopsida; order Santalales; family Viscaceae; genus Viscum; species Viscum album. The sequence continues at coordinate 575,093,590 of OY728160.1, forward strand.
GATCACCTTCATATGGTGTCCTGATCAATTCACCATCCCTATCAAAAAAATTGGGATTTTATTAACAACTAATTGGGTTACATTGGAAGTCTAACTAATTTCCAAACCCATCATCCACATAAATCCTGATTCAATGAGTTACCACATCCCGGTATGATCTCGACATGCATCCAACGTCATCTGTATGGGCCTCCTCCTAATGTGTATGCCCTAACGTTCTTTCTTAAACTACATGGTCCATGATTCCTAGACTATTGGGGAACATAAAAATCCTACCTGAGGTTCACTCCCAACACCCAACACACCAACACTACATTAACTCAATCCACTACATCCACATCCATCATGATTTTAATTGGGTCTCCACATCCATATGAGATCATTCCATACATCCAGACACCTCTTATGTGTATGCCCCATCCACTTTATTGCAACCCCTAAAATCACACAAGAATATATCGTGCATTAGCCCCATCCCATAAAACCATGATAAATCATTTTTTGAAGGGAATATTTATGCAAAAGACTCATACCATCCACTAAACTACATTGTTTTTTATCCCAAAATTCTAAAAAAGTTATGTAGGACGCCTCTCTAAGGTTTAATTATGACCAATGGAAAACCATGGGGCCCCCACTTATGTGATGTACCTCCCTGATCCTCCTCTATAGGGTATCCTAATAATTCATATCTATAGGAATTTAGACCATGGATCGACCACCGTGAGGCGTTTTGATTTAACCATTATTAAAACCCTTCAGGTGATCCTCCTTAAGGATATACCACATCGATCGGCCTCCAAATGGAATTTTGATTAGTTTCATTCCATCTTCTCAAGATAATAAAATTGTGACCTATCCCTTAATTCTACCTCATGGTATATGTGGGATTCCTGAGGTTAAATCATTGTACAATATGAACCTGCAGTGTCAACTACCTCATGATAAACATGGGATTCCTGAGGTGAATTCTTTAGAAGATATTCCTTTGAATTAAATACATCATGACCAACATAGGATGTATCATGTTCCACAATATAGATGCCTCCATGATATTCTCTCCTATGAGGAAGAATACATGTGACCAATGTTTCTATAATGTATACATTCATGAGATTCCAACATGAGTAATCTTTTGTATGATGTTTTCATCCTTATCAAGACCCCTTGGAATGTCTAAAAAACATCATAATAAACTATCATCAATAAAGATATGGAAACATGTACTAGATTCATTAACATGACACAAATCTATGAGGTAGAAACAAACTAGGCGATGTGTTCTAAAGATGATACATTAGCGGAGGAATAGATATTACATCATCTCATTTCGAACAAGGAAGAAACACCACCATCAACAGTTGTAGAGGTCACCCGCATTTGGAAAGAGGGAAAGTAGGGGAAAAAGGAATCAATATGATGATTGAAACCCTACATTTGAATGAATTATAAAAACATACTCATGAATTTAGTCTTTTGAATGTAATATTCCTTTATTCTCCAATTGTGATATCCTAATCAAATAGAAATTTTTTAGAACCACTTTCCCATTTCAAAAGATCAAAAAATCTTCAATCAGTGGTAATGGATACTATTTATTTACTGTAAATAGATTGGATTCTTGGTAATAAATGTAGTGGAAAGGTGTTACACCATCTTTATTCACCAAGTGGAAAAATTATGACAAATTTGAAACACTCAGAAATATAATGTCATTATTGTACTAATCATCCAAAAATGTATTTAACTCATTCAACTCTATTGGCCTTATGTGGTAATAAGGAATAGATATCATATGAGTACCATATAATATATTAATAGGGAACTATATCTCTATTATTAGTGAAATAATGAACATACAATGTCTTTATATCAACATTATCTATTGTACATCAAACTAGTTTTTAGATTACATGGAGTAAATATCCCCACTGTATCTAACAGTGATCTCATGATCACTTATAACTTTTAGAAAGGAGTTCAATAGTCATTGGAAACTGATTTAAATTTCATCACATCCTTTCACCCTTGATCCAATGGACAGAACGAGTAAAAAATTCCGACATTGGGAGTTATGGTATGTTCTTGTTCAATTGATTTACAAGGAGGCTTGGATTAGAATATTTCTCTACATGAGTTTTGTTATAATAATATTTTTCTTTCCATTATATATATGGACCCTTTTGAGGAATTGTATTGAAATACGTGTCAAACTATATAAATTTGGGATCATGTTGGGGAAATAAAGTTGATCGCACCATAATTATGAGAGGAAGTGGATGAGAAAGTAATAATGATCCAGCAACATATGAGGATACCTCATAGAAGGAAATAATTATGTAGATAAACAGAGGAAGGAAAATTATTTTGAGGTAGGACATTATTCCATTCCCAAAATTTCTTCACTGAAAACTATCTTTCGTTTTGTTAAGAAGGGAATGATGAGTCCATTGTTCATTGTAATCTATGAAATCGAATATAATATTGACTAGTTGCCTACCGTGTATCTTTGAATCTGAGTTTATCTCATGTACACAATGCTTCTCATATTTTGATGTTGATAAATAATGTTTCAGATTCATCTCATGTTTTGATCACAAAATTAGTTCAGCTTTAGGATAACCTTTCATATGAATAAAATCTTGTTCAGATTCTTGATCACAGAGATCATGAATTGTGGAATTAGGTAATGCACATGGTTATGGTTTTTGGGGAAACCACGTGGTTGATGAGGCAACATGGAAATCTAAAAATTATTTGAGGGAAATGTATCCATACTTTTTAATAAGTTAATAAAAAATTGAGAATTCAATTTCAAGATGGGGGATAATGTAATTACCCAAGTACTTATAAAATAATTTGTTTTCATTATTGTATTAAAAAGTTAAATTCATTATGAATTTATAACGAAAAAGAGATATTTATAGAAATTAAGGAATTAATTATTAATAGATTAATAACCACACCTTTTAATTTATAAATAAAATTTATGTTCCTTATATGTGAAAATATGAAATCTTGATTTATGGTATATATAAATATATGTTTTGAAAGTTATAAACTAAGTGTTGGTATTTTATGAAACATATATATATGTTCAAAAAAATTTAATAGATATAATGAAATAAAAGAAAATATGGTTTCATAATGTATATTCATAAATTAATATATTATTGTATTATGAATATAAGATAATTTTATGAGACCTAATTTAATTTTTCAATGTGATATAAAATCAATTATAGATTTAAATTTGGTAGTTTTATAATTAATTTTGATTTTAATTAAAAAATTAAATACTCATATTTATACAATTATTTTCATAAAATATATTTTATTTTTTTAATTCTACATTTTAAAAAATCGTTAGTGTGAATTTTTGGGATTTTTTTTAAATACATGATTTTTTTGTGAATAGTGAAGTATTATAATTTACAAAATATGAAAAATACATGAATTATTAGGTAATGAATGATGTATGGATAATTTGATCTCATAAAATAGAACTATAAATAATTATATTAATATACATACTGATAAATCTCTCTCTATTCATAGTCTGTAGAAAAAATAATAAACTAATGAACAAAAATAATAAAAAAACAATCATTTCCTCCACTAAAAATGCCACCCCACCCCACCCCTTCTCCTCCCAACTCAAAAAAAGTATCATGTTTAATTTATATCCATTTACATTCCCAAACCTCTTCCACATGTCTAATATATGTTTTTCTCATCAATATTCCAAAATCAAGTAATTAAAGAGGTTCTCAAGGAGAAGAAGTCAAGATGTAAAATCCGCTTTCATTTTCTTTTATTTTCTTTTAAATTATTTTTTTCCTCTATCCTCAAATACACTAATCCATCTAAAATGATAACTCTGTTATATGAAAATATAATTTTATTTAATTTTGATAATTTAATATACATCATCAAACCACTCCTCTTCTCTTCTTATTCAATATAATGAAATCATCATTCGTGATGTGTTGATTCACTGCATTCATGGATGTCATAATTTTTTTTACTTTAGAATTTTAAAGGAAGGTTAGAAAACTATAGTTATGGTTAAAAAATATTATAATTTGTAAATTATAATTTTTTATGTAACTAATTTATATACATAAAATTAAATAAAACAAATCTTGTTTGTGATGGTAAGAAAAACCCGCAAAAAATGAACCATACATTTATCACTGATGTTTTTCCTTAATAATAAACCTCATATCAGAAAATAAAATTGCATATGGTACCATTTAAAACTATGGAAACATTAAAATACCATTTAATTTCACTTCTAGATTTTTTCTTCAATCCTAAAAAGAAAAAATATATTGAACTATCCAACGAAACCATGAAGTAAATGCACATTAAATAATGAAACTGAAAATATATTATCAATAAATGGGTAAAAACATGTGATAAAAAGATCATATATTGTATGATAAATATGAATATAGTTCTTTAATAAATTAATAACACTCTATAAAAATATATAAAAGGGGTTTTAAGGCATTTTTTTTAAGAAGAATCCGAGGTAATTGACTTTTCATTAAAAATCCCCTTTTAAATTTATATTTTTACAAAAATCAAAAGAAATGTTTTTATGCAAGTGTTATTATTTTATGATTATGTTTTTGTTCTTGTCAAATTTATATGATAAAGTTTGGGACATATTCATCTATCTAATTCAATGGTTATATTTAGTTTTGATGTTGACCATAATGGTTATTCTAAGTGTAACTATAACGGTTACACCATAAGTTAGCTTTGAGGGTTATATCATAAGGTAGTCGTAAGGGTTAAAACGTATGGTAGCATTGAGGGTTGAAAATCATATGTTAGTAGAGAGTGTTACAATTTTATTTAATTAATTCCCCAGTATTCCAATATATTTTTGTTTTTGTTTTATATGTTTTCAAGAAATCAATTTTTTACAAGTTAAGTACAAGATCCATTAGGGGTGAGAAGTCTATCTTGATAAAAATGATTTTGTGTGATTATAAGTATTCATGGAATAACCCTTTATATTAATTTTTTATCCCTTAATTATCATTTGTTCCTAATCTCGTGTTATCAAAAAAAAATCACAGGGTTTTATAATGTGTAAGAGAAAAGAAGCTCAAAATCTGAATGCTGAGAATATTTCAACTAAAATATTCCAAATTTTATTAAAAATTTTAATTATTGAATAAATGGATATTTTTTAGTATTATTCGGTTTTTATGCATTTGGAGTGACATGTATAAACTATTTCCATATTTTCTAAAACCCTAAAAGGAAAATATATTTGGAAATGGAATAATGGTATATAACATGAGTTAACAAGAGAATGTAATTTTATGTTCAGGTACTTATAATTAGTCTCAGTATTTTTTAAAAGATTTTCCATATCAAGAATGTATAGATTCATTAATATATTTCCAATTCAATAGAACATTTCATTATTCTATATAGAATTTATCATGTTCTAATAATCAATAAAAATAATTCCTTTTCAAAATAAGATATAGAAATAAACATTTTATTTAATAAGATAACATAATAACATTTATCTAAAACTAGTATATATCAACATGTTCATGATATATCATATGTTCCATCATCTAATGTAGAAAATATTCATCCATTACCATCAATAATTTCAACTCCACCCATTTTAAAATTCCTTCCAATATCTAAATATTAGTTTATTATAAAAAACATATGTTGCAAGCTAGGTATCAAATAACCATGAGTCATAGTTAGTGAAATTTAAGTTTTAAATATTTGTATTCATATTCTCATCATGCTTCTTTATAGGAAAACTTTTCTAACATAAACACAAATATATAACATTTGTATAGATCATCCTTGTAAGGGATAACAAACATATTATCATTATGTGATCTATAATGTATAAAAAATGTAGTTATGATTGAGTATCATTTTCTATATCATTACATCTAGGATATTTGAATAAATTTATTTCAAAAAATATATATCATATAATTTATTTTTTGATCTATAACATTAAGAAGCATAACACAAATCTATATTGTTTGAGTTTTCTAGTGCATTTGGGTAATTTGATACATATAATACAACATGAAGTAGGAAAATGGTGAATGTTGGCACCGGAAAACACATCAATGTAATTCACTGAATTCTATGAGACATGATCTCAAAGAAAATATCATTCCAAGGGCTTTGATTTGGCAGGTATTGGAGCCCTAATGGTGTTACAGATTCGATGTTATGGTTGTTTGAAGGCAGAATGTTGAGAATGGCCATTGACGATGATTTTGGGGTAAAGTATGGATTTGTGCGTAAAAATGGAATCTTGGGTTTAAAAATAGAATAATGCACGTAAATGTGGAATCTTGAACATATAAATGGAATTTTTCATGTGAAAATAAAATCTTGCACTTAGAAAATAGAATGTTGTGCGTAAAAATGGAGTCTGGAAAGAAAAATGGCTTTGCGCAGAAAATTGGAATAGAATTTTACGCGCACCAACATTAAATATTTTGCCTATAAATACAAGTGAACCCCCTTCTTTACAAGGACCCCTGGAGGTCGGTCGTCACTCTAATGCACGTATGTTTTCATTTTCAATACTTGGCGCAAACCCCCCCATGAAAATTAAAGAGTCTCACCGCAAACTTTTGGGGATGGGACTTCGCCATATTCCATTGCGCCCTTATGCGCGTCCACCTTCCACCTATGGAATGCAACAATTTGAGATACTCCTCCAAAAACAATGAAACACATCGATTCAACATATTCCCCTAGGTTTGTTTCTCATTTTGTGAGTTGATATTCTCATCATCAATTCCCTGAGTACCTTGAGTCGAACCCTTCCTCAAAAAACTCATCCAAACCTCACTGCCAGACTCCTATGCCAGGTTGAACCAGAAAGGGATCACCTTACGTAAGCCCCAACACTAGACATTTCTAGGCACCTTTTCCCTAATAGGTTTATCTACAAGACTATAAACTATTGTACTCCCTTTGTAAAAAATATAGGATGCCTCTTGCTCCAAACAAGAGATGCCTTATCCACCAAGCATAAGATGCCAATAGTCCTATCTATATGACTTTAAACTATATTAGACCCTATGTTCCAAACATTTGATCCCATGTTCTCTAAATGAGAGATGCCTTATTCTCTAAGAATAAGATTCCAATAGTCCTCTATACATGACTATAAACTGTAGTACTCCATATGTGATAGACATAGTATGTCTCTTGCTCTAAACAAGGGATTCCTTATGGGCCATGTATAAGATGATAACAGTTCTATCAACCTAACTATAAACTGTAGTATTCCCTATGAGTCAATAATATGATGCCTCTTGTTCCAAATAAGTGATGCCTTATGTGAAAATAATTTGATTCCTCATGCCATGATTGCAGTGGAATAATTTCATTAGCGTTCGAATCCATTTGAGAATTCTACCATTCCACCTCATGTTTTGTGTGTCCTTCATTTGGAGCTTCATCCCCTTTCATGTCTAAAGGGACCCCCTATAGGCCTAGTTCCATGTCACCTTGAATCACCTACCATTCGGTGCCAATGCCCTGGGAGACTTTGGACGACACATTGAGTTAGGTCCTATGTTACGAACACTGTCAACAGTCGAACCTTATTTGTTTGTCCTCATTTTAGGATAACACGATATGGATGTTGTGTTTTGAACACAGTGAACAGTTATCCTCCATCGTCATGCCAGCCTCACCGCTTTTTGAATGTCGGGCATGTGATTCAAACCTTCATCACCCTTTGTTCGGACTAATTCCAACACCCTTGGAGTTATCTTGGTTGTGCACTAGTGCATAGGTGTAGGCCTCAAATATATGCATCAACCCACTAGTGAGTTGGGATGCCCTCATGGCCAGACCTGAGGAAGACATTACGGGAAGTTACCATGTTTATGCCCTATCAATCATTGCCTCTCCATAGCGGCACTCGGGAAACTTCCTTGTGTAAGCCCCATCTACCGTTGTCGCTCCATAGTGGCACCTGGGCAGGTTCCATGCGTATGCTCCATCATCTATTTCAGCTCCATAGTAGCACTCGGGAAACATCCATGCATAAACCCATGTACCATTGCCACTCCTTAGTGGCACCCAGGCATGTCAACCGCTATAGTTTATTCTCATATCCACGCTAACGTAGAGATTTAAATGGATCACCCTATAACACCGCCTCGCCAAGGAATTGCAGATGCCTTCCCTTCCCCAAGGGCGGGCAGGTATCAGGGGGGTTGCGGAGAGTAATCGCATCATCCGAGCTCCAAGACATTAAACTACCAAGGGCCATCATCCTCAGCACATGATGTTAAACTATGACATCTCCCTGTGATTCGTATGCGGGGTTCCCCATCTTGAACATTCTGTATTCCCACTGGTCTCCACGGGAGTGAAATCATTTCTCACATGGAATGAGATCCTCTTTATTAGAGTTGTGTTTGTCCATGGGGAAAGGGAAACCATCTTGGTGTAATACCCTAGCCTTTCATGCAGTAGGTATCATCCTAGATCCTCTTATCTTCTTCCTTTCCAAAGACTAAGATGTGATAGGGGAACTGGGGACTATGTTACCCTGACCCTCTCCTGCTGGGCTTTTTCGTAATTGGGCCTCCAACCTGGCGTATGTCCCAATCTCCATCTATTTGGGCTGCTAACCACGCGTAAGACCCTATTTCCATTTTGGGATGCTAGCCATGCGTAAGCCCCTATTTCCTCATTTTAATCTAGCCACACATAATACCATGTTTCCTCTTCGGGTATCTAACCACGTGTAGGCCCCGCTTTACTTCCCACGGACGCACCATTCATGATGTGATCGTTATGTCTTTACTGACTCTTGTTTCTCACACCAAGAATGACTCACATGGGATTAGAGTAATAATTGACCTTGACATTCTCCTTGGGAATCCAAGAGTGTAATCCCCACTCCCTTCTTGAACTAAGTGGAAATTCATCCTTGCCAAGGAAGGGTATGTAGGAAGCCTCCCTGAGGTTCAATCCCAACACCCAGTTGTTCTGACCCTCTTCACATCAGTTCACCAACACCATCCCAAACTATGTGGACATTGATCCCTTCCATGGAATGGTACACTATAATCCTCCCAGAGGTTCAACCCCACCATTCATTGGTCTCAAACATCTTCACGTCGGTTCACAAAAACCATCCTGAACTATGTGGACTTTGATCCTTGCCAAGGAAAGGTATGTAGGAAGCCTCTCTGAGGTTCCAGCCCATCAACCACTGGTTCTGACCACCTTCACATCAGACCACCATCATCTAGCATGATGTTAAACTGCATGCCCCCCTTTTCATCCTACATGACATTAAACTCCGTCCACTATCCTAATCTATGCGGGGTTTGATCCTTGCCTCCTAGAAAGGGTATGTATGAAGCCTCCATGACGTTCAACCCCATCCAACAGTAAGCCTTTGTGGCCCCAACCAGTGGTAAGATGTTGTTCCCCCATCTAGCGTTAAGTCATTTTCCCCCATCCAGTGGTACTCCATTGTGCCCCCATCCAACGATAAGACACTATGCACCCATCCAGTGGTAAGTCGCTGTGCCCTCATCTAGCGGTAAATTGTTGTGCCTCCATCCAGCGGTAAGACCTTGCAAACCCCATCTAGAGGTAAGCCATTGTGCCTCCATCCAATGGTAAGCCATTGTGCCTCCATCCAGCGATAAGTCATTACGCCTTCATCCAACAGTAAGATATTGTTATCCCCATTCAGCGGTAAGCAATTATCAACCCAATCCCATTAGTAAGATGATGTCGTCTCTTACGTTGGGACCCATATCACTAGTCCATCCCAGTGGAGTAAGTCCAACCTTGGTCTTCTAACCATGCTTAAGCCCTAGTATATCAACGTGTCACTGTCATATGCAGACACCCTGACTCTATACCTCATTCTGAACTACGCGGACTTCGATTCCCTACCACAGGGATACGTAGGATGTCTCTTCAAGGCTCAATCCCAACATAAATGTATCCCATGAGTTGAATCCATCTCATTCTCCATCCACTACACATGATCATCCATTATCCATCTTGATTCTTTCCTAGGATGCTACATCCCGACAAGATCATGAAAATTCACCTCTTCACTACCCCTAGAAGTAACCGGGTAACTAACTACATGTAAGCCCAAACACCAGTGTTCCATCTAGATGTTTCACCCTTATGATCCACTCTAGTCAGTGATCCAATCAGTCTGATCTGTCTTCTCTTGATGTTAAACTCTGGACATACCATGTGTTAAACATGGGAAAATGAGGAAAACCTCATATACATTCCCATGGCATATAATTCCCCGCATTCGACGTGGGATGCCTCGGGCTTCCACACCCTATAAAATCCCTATAATAAGGGGAATAAACCCATACGCGCTAGTGTTTTAGTGTCCAGACATGCCAGTGATGTCCAATGTGACTACTCCCCTGACTGAAGGTTTTTGTCGTGACCGGACCCCTTGGAATGTCCTGATAGAAGCAGTGTAATTTACCGGTGTCCATGAAGATATGGCACTGGAAAGAGTTTCATGAAAAAAATCTTAATATTTAAGGGAGACCTAAACTATGTAACGAGTTCTGAGGAGGAATCCATGGAATGAGGAACTAACATCCCATCATCCCATTTCGATCAAAGAGAAAACGTCCCGAAATAAGCAAAAGATGTCGCCCACCTTTGGAAAGTGGGAATGTGGGGAAACAGTCAGCATGTCTTCCTCATCCTCCAACATACGGATGTGTATGCCCCGGTGAAAGTATCGGATTCAATGATATTATTTAAAAACCCTATAATAGGCCACTAAAATTAAATGATATTCAAAACATCATTGGATAATCCATGGACATACATAAGAACGGTTTGAGATTTAATTCACATTAAGAGAATAATCAAAACATATAATGAGGTAATGTTATAAATGTGAGTCAGGTTGAATGACATGGTTGTAGAAAAGGTGAGAATCATATTCATCATCAATTCCCTGAGTACCTTGAGTCAAACCATTCCTCATGAAACTCATCCAAACCCCACCACCAGACTCCTATGCCAGGTTGAACCAGAAAGGGCTAACCTTTCGTAAGCCCCAACACCAGCCATTTCTAGGCACCTTATGCCTAATAGGTCTATCTATAAGACTATAAACTATTGTACTCCCTTTGTGAAAAATATAGGATGCCTCCTACTCCAAACAAGAGATTCCTTATGCACCAAGCATAAGATGCCAATAGACCAATCTATATGACTTTAAACTGTAGTACACCCTATGTTCCAAATATTTGATGCCTCTTTCTCTAAATGAGAGATTCCTTATTATCCAAGCATAAGATGTTAATAGTCCTCTCTATATGACTATAAACTATAGTACTCTATATGTGACAGACATAGTATGTCTCTTGCTCTAAACAAGGGATGCCTTATGGGCCACGTATAAGATGATAATAGTTCTATCAACCTTACTATAAACTGTAGTATTACCTATGAGTCAATAATATGATGCCTCTTGTTCCAAATAAGAGATTCCTTATGTGAAAATAATATGATTCCTCATGCCATGATTACAGTGGAATAATTTCATCAGCGTTCGAATCCATTTGAGCATTCCACCCCTCCACCTCATGTTTTGTGTGTCCTTCATTTGGATCTCAATCCTCTTTCATGTCTAAAGGGGACCCCTAATGGCCTAGTGCCCGGTCGCCTCGACTCACCAACCATTCAGGGCCAATGCCCTGAGAGACTTTGGACGACACATTGAGTTAGGTCCTGTGTTACGGACACGGTCAACAGTCGAACCTCATTTGTTTGTCCTCATTTTAGGCTAACACGATATGAGTGTTGTGTTTTGAACTTAGTGAACAGTTATCCTCCATCTTCATGCCAGCCTCACCGCTTTTTTAATGTCGGGCATGTGATTCACACTTTTAAAATCCTTTGTTCGAACTGATTCCAACACCCTTAGTGTTATCTTGGTTGTGCACTAGAGCATATGTGTAGGCCTCAAATATATGCATCAACCCACTAGTGAGTTGGGATGCCCTCATGGCCAGAACTGAGGAACACATTATGGGAAGTTACCTTGTTTATGCCCTATCAATCATTGACTCTCCATAGAGACACCTGGGAAACTTCCTTGTGTAAGCCCCATCTACCATTGTCTCTCCCTAGTGGCACCCAGGTAGCTTCCATGAATATGCTCCATCATCTATTTCAGCTCCATAGCGGCACCCGGGAAACATCCATGCATAATCCCATCTACCATTTCCACTCCTTAGTGGAACCCTGGCATGTTAGCCGCTATTGTTTATTCTCATAGCCACGCTAACGTGGCCCTTTAAATGGATCAACCTATAACACCGCCTCGCCATGGAATTTCAGATGCCTTCTCTTCCCCAAGGGCGGGCAGGTATCAGGGGGGTGCGAAGGGAACCCGCATCATCTGAGCTGCAGGACATTAAACTGCCAAGGGCTGTCATCCTCAGCACATGATGTTAAACTGTGACATCGCTCTGTGCGTCATATGCGGGGTACCCCAACATGGACCTTCTGTATTCCCACTGGTCTCCATGGGAGTGAAATCATTTCTCACATGGAATGAGATCCTCTTTATTAGAGTGGTGTTTGTCCATGGTGAAAGGGAAACCATCTTGGTGTAAGCCCCTAGCCTTTCTTGCAGTAGGTATCATCCCTAGTCCTCTTATATTCTTCCTTGCAAAAGACTAAGATGTGATAGGGGAGCTGGGGAATGTGTTACCCTAACCCTATCTTGCTGGGCTTTTTTGCAACGGGGCCTCCAACCTGGCGTAAGTCCGAATCTCCATATATGTGGGCTACTAACCACACGTAAGCCCCAATTTCCATTTTGGGATGCTAGCCATGTGTAAGTCCCTATTTAGACATTGGAATCTAGCCACACATAATACCATGTTTCCTCTTTGGGTATCTAACCACGTGTCGGCCCCACTTTACTTCCCACGGACGCACCATTCATGATGTGATCGTTAGGTCTTTACTACCTCTGGTTTCTCACACCGAGCATGACTCACATGGGATTAGAGTAATAATTGACCATTACATCCTCCCTGGGAATCCTAGAGTGTTATCCCCACTCCCTTCTCGAACTAAGTGGGCATTGATCCTTACCAAGGCAAGGTACGTAGGAAGCCTCCCTAAGGTTCAAGCCCAACACCCAGTTATTCCAACCCTCTTCACGTCAGTTCAACAATACTATCCCGAACTATGTGGACATTGATCCCTACCCTGGAAAGGTACATTATAATCCTCCCAGAGGTTCAATCCCACCATTCAATGGTCTCAAACATCTTCACCTCGGTTCACAAAAACCCATCCTGAACTATGTGGACTTTGATCCTAGCCAAGGAAAGGTATGTAGGAAGCCTCTCTGAGGTTCTAGCCCAACAACCACTGGTTCTGACCCCCTTCACATCAGACCACCATCATCCAGCATGACGTTAAACTGCATGCCCCCCTTTTCATCCTTCATGACATTATACTCCATCCACTATCCTAAACTGTGCGGGATTTGATCCTTTCCTCCTAGACAGGGTATGTATGTAGCCTCCATGACGTTCAACCCCATTCAGTAGAAAGCTGTTGTGGCCCCATCCAGTGGTAAGATGTTGTGCCCCCATCTAGAGGTAAGTCATTTTCCCCCATCTAGTGGTAATCCATTGTACCCCCATCCAACGATAAGCCACTATACACCCACCCAGTGGTAATTCGTTGTGACCTCATCCAGTGGTATGCCGTTGTGCCCCCATCCAGTGGTAAGACCTTGCAAACCCCATCTAGCAGTAAGCCGTTGTGCCTCCATCCAATGGTAAGTCGTTGTGCCTCCATCCAGCGATAAGTCGTTACGCCTTCATCCAACAATAAGACATTGTGAACCCCATTTAGTGGTAAGCTATTGTCAACCCAATCCCAATAGTAAGCTGATGTCGTCTCTTCTGTTGGGACCCATATCGCTGGTCCATACCAGTGGCGTAAGTCCAACCTTGGTCTGATAACTATGCTTAAGCCCCAGTATATCATCGTGTCACTGTCTTATGCGGACACCCTGACTCTATACCCCATCCTGAACTACGCGGACTTCAATTCCCTACCACAGGGATATGTAGGATGTCTCTTCAAGGCTCAATCCCAACATCATTGTATCCCTCGAGTCGACTCCATCTCATTCTCCATACACTACACATGATCATCCATTATCCATCTTGATTCTTTCCTAGGCTTCCACATCCCTGCAAGATCATGAAAATTCACCTCTTCACTACCCCTAGAAGTAACCGGGTAACTAACCACATGTTAGCCCAAACACCAGTGTTCCATGTAGAGGTTTCACCCTTCTGATCCACTCTAGTCAGTGATCCAATCAGTCTGATCTGTCTCTGCTTGATGTTAAACTCTCGGAATACCATGTGTTAAACATGGGAAGATGAGGAAAACCTTAGATACATTCCCATGTAATATAATTCCCCACATTAGACGTGGGATGCCTCGGGCTTCCACACCATAGAAAATCCCTATAATATGGGGAAGAAACCCATACGCACTAGTTTTCTAGTGTCTAGACACGCCAGTGATGTCCAATGTGACTACTCCCCTGATTGAAGCTTTTTGCCCTGACCAGACCCCTTGGAATGTCCCAATAGAAGCAGTGTAATTTACCGGTTTCCATGAAGATATGGCACTGGAAAGAGTTTCATGAACAACATATTAATATTTAAGGGAGACCTGGACTATGTAACGAGTTCCAAGGAGGAATCCATGGAAGGAGGAACTGACATCCCATCATCCCATTTCGATCAAGGAGAAAACGTCCCAGAATAAGAAACAGATGTCACCCACCTTTGGAAAGTGCGAATGTGGGGCAACAATCAGCGTGTCTTCCTAATCCTCCAACAGACGGATGTGCGCGCCCCTGTGAAAGTGTCGGATTCAATGATATTATTCCAAAACCGTATAATAGGCCCCAAAAATTAAATGATATTCAAAACATCATTGGATAACCCATGGACATACATAAAAAAGGTTTGAGAATTAATTAACATTAAGAGAATAATAAAAGAATATAATGAGGTAATGTTATAAATGTGAGTCAGGGTGAATAACAAGGTTGTAGAAAAAGTGAGAATCATATTCATCAGCATTTAATATAGTAAAATATAATGAAATGAAGTCATTATAGAAACATTTAAAAAACATAAAACATAACATCATTAGAATAGGTCAATATCCAACCACTAGTCATCATAACAAAGTGTTCGATGGATAACCTCCAATATACCATATATACTATCTCATGAGATAAAAAAATTACATAGCACATATTAGGGCCATATAATTTTGGGCCTAACAATCACATTCAAATTTTGTCAATTAAATTGATTATTGCATTATTTATAAAACCTAAGAATGTATTTCGTCAAATTATATCCCATTGTTAAGGATTTAGGGATATATATATTGAAGTAAAAACAATGTATAGATATGGACCACTAGTTTTATAATAATGATTGTAAATGAGGATGGGTATTCCAAACCAAAAAAGAATAGTACGGAAAAATGGGATTATTTCAGCAGTAGGATCGGTGTACCAAACAGTTAATGGATATGATTATTGGGAGATAAAGGAGGTACATAATTACATATAAATCATAAAGATAACAAAGGGATGTGAAATAAATATTCCTATATAAAAAATTTGAAATTAAAATGCTTAATAAAATGAATGTACTTGAATTAAGTGAAAGAGTAATATAATACCTCACATGAGAGTGTGTTTCTAAAAGAATGGGGGCACCATAAGATTTCTTAAAATTGATATAGGGAGAGAAAATTCTAGCGCAATTTTTTTACCTTAATATAAATGGTATGTTGGGTGAATATTTATAATAAATTATAGGGTAATTTGTTTCTAATTTTGGATCATAGGTTTTGGGCTCTATGTAATAATAAAACTAAACATGGACTAGCTATCTTTACAAAATAAATCCCAAATCAGAGTAATTTTAATTATTATTTTTTGTTTATTAACTGGAATCCCAATAATTTTATCATCTAGGATATTTAGTTGAATAATATTCATAATGATTTTTTTTTAAAATATTAAAATTTTATTTATGATTCAAATGATTAATTATAAATATTTAAAATGATAAAATTACTCAAAAAAATATTTTAAAATAAAAATTTATTTTTGGTCATTAATTACTTTTATAATATTTATTAAACCACATTTGGTCTCTTATGATTTAATAATATGTATGTTATATTAATACCATATCTTATTTTCTCCATAAAATTAGACTATCTCTAAAAAAATTACCAATGAATGATATCAACATGATGATTAAAAAATGGAATTAATTTTGAGAAATTAATTTTCTATATAATTAAATTTACACTATTAATTTAAAATACATATTCATAAAAAATTCTTGTTTTGATGACACAAACTACTTTCTAATCCTTTTAAAATTACATTGGAATTCATTAACTTGTATAAACATTTATAATCAAGTAAATTTAATTTAATAACAAGAGTTAATGGAAATAATATTTAATTTAAAATTCATGAATTTATCAAAAATTGTATTTTATTTGAACAAATTTTTACCAAAAAATAATATTTATGTTTCCTAGTATCAAAATATAATTTTTATCATACTAATTATATAACCTTGTATATATTATGTAATAATGAAAATGGATAAATATAATATTTTTTTTATAAAAAAATTATAAAAATTCAAAATATTATTGTCTAGACATAAAACACCATATTACTCCAATTTACACACTAAGGGTATGGTATGCGATAGTGGTATATTCTTATGCTGGTTTGGAATACCCAGTTTTGGGAGGTTATCTCTATGGGATAGAAAATATCTAACAAATGGTTTCACTCATGTTTTCATTGTTGATAATCATATTGTTATTTTTCAAGGGAAAATCATAGTGATGAATTCTGTAACACCCCAGAATTATAAAGGGTTAAATGACTAAATGATATAACATTTTTTAACAAGGTGAAGCTTTCTATTTGGGATCCTCACTGATTAGAACTCCACAATTATGAGTGCTTGATCTGGAGTAGTGATCATGATGGTTGAAATTATGGGATGTTTCGCATGGTGTGTGTGAGTGATGAAAAAGAACAATGGAAAGGACATGTGACGGCATGTGGGGACTTTCAGTAGTCAGATGACACATTCAGGCATGTGGTTATGCCTCGAGGTGGGGACCATGTGTCTGTGGGGAAACTGGGGGTAACTGGTGTGCGAGGACCCGATAATCTTGTTAATGTAGGGTGATTGTGCTGTCATTGGGGCCCTAGTGGTTACATTTGGTATTAGAGTTGGTACCCACACTTATGTGTGGAGCACTTCCTGGGTTAAGATATACGGTCCACAAAGAGGTTGTTGCCCTATAAAGGGGGTATGTAACGCCATAAAATTATAAAGGGTTAAATGAATAAATGATTTCACACATTTCAACAAAATACACCTTCCTTTTCAATAGCCTCCCAGATTAGGACTATGTAGCTATGCATGCTTGGCCTAGAATAGTGATCGGGATGGGTTACCTTCTGGGGAGTTTCCAAAGGTGTGTGTGAGTGAGGAAAAAGCACACTAAAAATGAAATGTGTTGGCTTGTGGGGGTTGTCATAAGTTCGATGACTCATTCAGGCATGTTGGTAATTCCCAGTGTGGGGACCACGTGTCTGCGGGGAAACTGGGGGTACCTGGAAAGCCCAGACGCGATGGTCTTGTTGAAATAGTAGGTTCCCTAGACCCAACGATTCAATAATTTTTATGACCATATCATGTATATAGTTAGTTATACACGATGTTATCTTACCATTATAGTGTAGACTTTTTTGTTTCCACTATTATAATGGTAATATCTAGAGATTAATTATCTTATCGAGAGGTTATAGCAGATCATAGGCAATAATGACAACCTCAAGATACTATGACATTAATATTAAATATATGTTCAATAGTCTAGATACATCTTAATGACTGGACAGAGTAGATGTTTGACTATCAGGTGATGGGGGATTATTATCATTGAGACTTCTTCTCATGAATTTCTCACTTGGTGATATTTAGTAGTGAGATCATGAGGACAGACCAACCAATTGGAACACCACATGTTTTGGGTGTCATCGGTCATTCCGATCTACGAACATGTGTATTGGTCTCCAGACTTGAGATCATTACCAATGTATTTCATTTTATGGAATTATTTGATGAATGTAAATAACCATGGTATTTAAATCTTGGTGAGGTAGCTTGTGTTCGATGCATAGTTGGTTGTATTACATTGGTTGAATGTTCAAGAAAATATTTTTCACTACTAAATTTAAGATGTTTTATATCTTAGGCCTGGTTGATTAGGATAAGGCTGACTTCATATGTATTTTGGAAAAGTAGTACAAAGTTAAATTCATCCAGATCGATCAGCAAATAATAAATCAAAAAAGGATGATGACACAAGTGTGTGTCCTGCTTTATGAGATACTTAATGAAAAAGAGATTATAGTACACAGTCAGTGTTTGTAGGTTGGTTGTCTATTCTATAACAATCCTTATCTCTTTAGGGGCCATGTTGTTTTTCTAGACTCTGTGCTAGGTCTGTGGATTATTTTCACTACTATCGAGATAAGGTCCTAGAGGGTCACACACAACATTGTATTCAAAAATCCACCCTATTCAGTTGAATAGGTATATGAGCATGGTGGGCCCTACCATGAGAATTTGAGTTTTTTCCAATGTATCGATCACCAAAACAATTAAATAAATTCATTAATATTCAAATTATGAATATTTGAGATCCAATTTATTTAATTTATTTATATGTTTAGTAAATACGAGAAAATATTAATTGAACAAATATTATTTAAATATTCAAGGTTTATTTAATATTAAGCGGGACAATGTGATGAGTTAAATGGATCAATTTTTATCACGTAATATATTTTATATATATTACAGTTATGTGAGAAAATAATAAATAGTTTTGGCACATTTTAGTTTGTCAAATTTAGATATTTACTGGACGTTGGAATAAATGGGGGTCGGGGAAACCAACTGGGTATTTACCAAATCCAATATAAATAAAGAGGAGTCTCTCTCTCATCAGTGTCCATTCATACTATTCAATCATTTTCATGAAATGAAAATGAGAGCCTCTCTCTCCTATCACTCTCTGGAGAGGGAAGTCCTCGATCCATGAATCTTGGATCCAGAAATCTCTGAAGCAACAAAGGCATCTGAAGGAAATGATCGTCAGTACGTGTAAAGCATTGTCGGATCGCCACGCTAGCACCTAAAATTCGATGATCGACGTTCCCGTAGATTTTTGAAGCACGTGTGGACGATCTATATGGATCATACTATGGATCCTTCAAGAGACGATCACCATCGACTAGTTACAGTCGACCACATCTTCATATTTGAAATGAGTATGTTTTCAATTTATTTTTTCTCTCATTATAATTTGTGTGAGATCCTTAGACCATTCCATGGCTCAGATCATCAGCAAAGACAAGTCTCATCGACCCACTGATGAATTTTTTTAAAATCCATAGCCCATTGTTATGGGCCTTAGAACCTATCAGTGGTACCAAATCAATCGCGTAGATTTTCATAGGCAAATAAAATTAATTTGCATAAAATTAAGTATAGGGTTCAAAAATGGTCCCAACGGTTAAAAATGTGTGTCGATCCGATCTCAAACGGCCACGTTATGACCACTTTAATTTTTCGGATTGGATCACTTTTGAGGTTTGATCACAGATATTAATTTTTATTGAATCTGTAGAATAGATCATGTTTAGACCGTCTATTGAATATGATTAAAATTATGTGAAAAATTATGAATTTTATATTTTCATAATTTTCATAATAATTTTATTATTATAATAATATTCATATTATTTTTTTAATATTACCATAATAATATATTATTATTTACTTATAATTTTATTATTATTATTAAATTAAAAATCTATTTAGCCTTTTGAAATTTAATAAAAAAATAAGAAATGGGAAGTTTTTTAAAAAAAATTAAGGCGGTGGGGCGGCGGGTCAAGCAAGAAAGAAAAAAAACGAATTTTTTTATACATTTTTTCAAAAAAATAATTTTGAAAATACATCTAGGTTAAAAAAAATATTTTTTTACCCCCTAAAGGCGGCACTTGGTGTGCCGCCTTTGGGGGTTTATCTGCCTAGGGCAAGGCGGCACATGGTGTGCCGCCTTTGCCCAAAAATTAACTGCAAAGGCGGCACACCAGGTACCGCCTCTGCTTAAATATTTTTTTTAAAAATATTATTTTTATTTTTATTTTGTTTTTTTGTTATATATATATATATAACAAAACTTTTTAGTAGAATTTTTCTGCTTTTTAATATCCAACAGTTCTGCCATTACAGTAGTCTGGATTCTGACTGATACCCTCACCCAGGACTCCCTTTTATAAGGGGGTTTGCCCTGAAAACAATACTGCATTTCCGATGTGGGATTCTGGTTCTCCTTTTCCTGCACAGTACATTCTGTGTTTCTGATGTGAGATTCTTTTTCAAGTACGCGACTTTGAAAGACTATAAAACATAAACTATAAGACCAATATAAATTTAACTTTAAACACTGATTAAACAAATAATAAATAGTTGAAAACAAAAATAATTTCATAAAAAATTTTGATACAGATTAATTTTTAAGCTTTCAAAACCACCTACTTGAAACTTAAACATATTTCAAGTACGTGGCTTTGAAAGCTTTATAAAAGATAAACTATAAGACCAATACAAATGAAACTTTAAAAATTGATTAAACATATAAGAAATAGTTGAAAACAAAAATAATTTCATAAAAAATGTTGACCAAATATAATTTATATGCTTTCAAAACCATCAACATGAAACATAAAAATGTTTCAAATTCTCGACTTTGAAAGACTATAAAACATAAACTATAAGAACAATAGAAATGAAACATTAAACATTGATTAAAAATATAACAAATAGTTGAAAACAAAAAAATCATCCTAAAAAATGTCTATAAAAATTAATTTATAATCTTTCAAACCCGTCTACTTGAAACTTAAAAATGTTTCAAGTACGCGAATTTGAAAGACTATAAAACATAAAATATAAGAACAACATAAATGAAACATTAAACATTGATTAAAACATTGCTACATATAGCTTTGAAAAAGAAACATTTCTACATATAGCTTTGAAAAATAAACAATGTTTGGTTAACATATGATGAAAATTCTTGGGAAAAATGCAACGTAAATCTGTAGAAATTAGATTTTGTATCAAAACATGGCAGTCATGTGAATTGAATCCTTTTAACATCATATAATTAATTGAAACAATGTTATTGATGTTTGATAAATACCCCTCTAGAACCTTTAAATCATTTAACAGGTTGAAAAACAAATATATCTCTCCTCCCTAGAAAGAGTATAAGCAGCATGAGGAAGAAACATTGGATTATCACCCTTCACAAGAGCCAACTCTTCTCGTATTCTCATGTCAACCATGTCTAACCTTTCCTCAATTCCATCCTTTGTTTTTTCAGGGGCATTTAGCAATGTTCCTATAACACTATCACATACATTTTTTTACACATGCATCACATCAAGAAAATGTATGACATACAAAACAATTCCATTGTGGTAATTCAAAAAAAAACTGGTCTCTTTTTTCAACCGATTTCTGTATGGTTTTTCGAAAATGGTTTACCAAAAAGAGTGTTCAAATATTTTACTTTCTCAAACAGCTGATCACCTGTTAGTGGAGATGGTGTTTCATGTTGTTCAGAACATCCATTGAATGATTTTTTCCAAGATAGGTACTTATGCTGATGGGGTAGAAATCTACAATGTCCTAGAAACACAGATTTAGATGAATGTTTCAACCTAATTGATTCTTTATTTTCTTCGCACATGGGACACCCTTGAGTTCATTTAATGCTATAGCCCGACAAATTTCCATAAGAAGGGAAATCATTTATTGTCTCATACAACATCAATCTTAACATGAAGTATTCAGTTTTATAAGCATCATACATCATGACACATGAATCCCAAAATAACATCAAATCCACAATCAAAGGAGCCAGATAAACATCAATATCATTACCTGGTTATTTTGGTCCTGATATAAGCATATATAACATGATGAATTTCTGCTTCATGCATAACCAGGGTGGAAAGTTATAATTTACCAACATAACAGACCATGTACTATGAGTGCTAGAGAGTCATCCAGATGATATAATTTCCCATCTTTATTTCTTTTTGCTTCATATACCCAGCATGGGAGCTCATTTTCTTCTGGGATCATGTCATTCAAGAGAGCAAGTAGTTCCATAAAACTGATATCACTTCATCCATTGCATACTTTCAATATATACAACAACAGTATAGTTGACAATGCTGAATATTTAGTGCAACCAGCATACAATGGCATCTTTTCACAACTCTTTAACTTCTCAAACAATTTTTGGAAATCACGGAGATTATCTTCAATTTTCTTTGTCATTTCCTCAATCAAATTGTCACCATCATTGAAATCTATAATCACATCCTCCATATGTTCTTCTTCATTATCCATATTTGTATTCATATCTGATGATACATAAAACATAGTTTTATCCCAGATAGTAACTATATTCTATTTTTCTCCATGTTTATTCCAACATTTATAACTCCGATCTATTCCGTG
The DNA here is from genome assembly GCA_963277665.1 of Viscum album. Taxonomy (NCBI): domain Eukaryota; kingdom Viridiplantae; phylum Streptophyta; class Magnoliopsida; order Santalales; family Viscaceae; genus Viscum; species Viscum album. The sequence continues at coordinate 575,116,374 of OY728160.1, forward strand.
ACATATAAAATGTTCTTCCAACTCCTATGGAGTAAGTAGTCTAGAATAACAACAATGTAAACATGGACAATGGATTTGAGAAGGATCCTTTGCGTGATCCTTTGAAAACATTATGAACTCATTCACTCTGTTCTCATACACTATTGTCAAATGATTAGCATCCATCAAATCATTATTCATCTCTATCCTATTTGAATCTCAAATATTAGTATTTATAGTTCAAATACACAAAACAAGACTTCCAAATATATTACAAGAGAACCACTTCCTTACAAAAATAGAGATTAATTGAGCCTAACCATTTCTAATAATGATTTGGAAATCAACCGAACCAGGATAGACCCCCCATAAAAATCAACACAGTTTCCAAACACAAAGTGGTTCGTGGGGATAATCACTTGTGTCATAGATGGTAAAACTCACATGTCATCATCCTCTCTGACTCATCCTCCTCTATTGGGTCAACCCTTCTATGGTCAACTAGTCCATCCTTTTATACCTCCCAAACCTAAAATACATATGGATGAAAACTAGTATCCAACTCTATATGTAAAGAAAGGATTATCATAATCTCTATAATATGGAATTCAGAAAATATAATTACTTTAGATTCATTATTGTTTCCTCAAATCACCCTAGTCCAAACACGAGAATAATCAAGAATGATAAATCTACCACTCCTAGGTCTCTGCCCTACATTCAATATAATCATGCATAATATTTTTGGTAAGCTCAAGTTACTTACTTTCACTACTGGAAAATTAACCTTTACCAACGGTTTGGAACCGTTGGTATAGGCCTCCAAACCGTTGGTATAGCCTATACCAACGGTTTGGAGAACCGTAGCCAAGTAAGTCGTTGGGATAGGTCTATACCAACGGTTCTCCGAAAACCGTTGGTATAGACCTATACCAACGGTTTTGGAAACCGTTGGTATAGGTAATATGAAATCTATACCAACGGTAATGGAACCGTTGGTATATAAATTCCAAAAATAAAATCCCCGCTGGGATTTGATCCCAGGACCCCTCGTTTATAATCGAACGACTTAACCACTAGGCTAACATCACTTTGTAAACATAATTTCATAAATATATATATGTATTATCATAATTATTTAAAATTTTGATTTATATAATGTTCTCCGTTAGTAGATCTGGAAAAAAATCAATGAACGTATCCCAACGGTTTTCAAAACCGTTGGGATAGACCTATCCCAACGGTTTTCAAAACCGTTGGGATAGGTTATGGGTGGGTGTATTTTTAGTTAGGTGTATGCTGGATTTTTTCCCTCTTTTTCCCAACGGTTCATCAAAACCGTTGGGAAAGAGTAACCTTTCCCAACGGTTCATCAAAACCATTGGGAAAGGGCCTAAAAACACACCCTTTCCCAACGGTTTTGGTGAACCGTTGGGAAAGGGTACTCTTTCCCAACGGTTTTGATGAACCGTTGGGAAAAAGAGGGAAAAAATCCACCCCTTTCCCAACGGTTTTGGTGAACCGTTGGGAAAGGTCACTCTTTCCCAACGGTTCACCAAAACCGTTGGGAAAGGGTGTGTTTTTAGGCCCTTTCCCAACGGTTTTGATGAACCGTTGGGAAAGAGTAGCTATACCAACGGTTTTTACAAACCGTTGGTATAGAAGTGTTGGGAAAGATCATGTTTCCAGTAGTGTTTAAATCACAGGGGGGTAATCACTTGTATCATAGATGGTCTCCCATGTTATTCCATATGAAAATTTTAACAAATATTATTTACCTATCATCCCATTCTATCCTTATTAGTGTCTAATTCCAAACTCCATCTTAAGTGTAATATCAAATGAGTATATATTAATAAATTACCATACATCCCCTTCCCCACTAAGGGTTTACACCAAACTAACACTCCAAACACCCTCATCAACCATTTCCTTGTTACTACCACCCTCTTATAACCAATTCCATTATAATGACACCAATAATCCCCAACAAATCACATAAGCTTCCATATCAACATTACCAAATTATTATTGCATTTAACATTATAATTTCATGGATTTTTATTACCATATGCATTTCAATTGTTAACCATTTTAATGTAAAACCAATCATTAAATCACTACCCACTATAATCCATTCATTAATCATTAATAACATTTATTCTATCATTAACCATTTATTAAACATAGTTATTCCAATCATTATCATTAATCATTTAACAAACCATCATTTATCATTTCTAACAAATCACTCATTACTATTTTCATTTATTCCAACCATATTCCATGCCAAAAGGAAACTATAACACCACCCAATAACAACTACATTTTCATGACATAATATAAAACTAAACACATTCTAAAATACATTAAACCACTTTTTTTCCTAAATAGCCATATCATTGCTATCATAACCACACAGTAATCCATCCATTACTACTGTATTAATTACCACACCAAATGCTCCCAACCACATCAATCAACGATCACCCTTATAATCATAGTGACAAATACCCCATACATTGTAGCAAGAAAGGGAAAACATATAAGAAATTCACACTAAAAGTCTTATGTATGAAATTTAACCATTAAAACCATAACAAAGAAACACAAAAACCGAATAAGCATCGTTTTCACATCCTTCCTAAGAAGAATGTTCTTGAAGATAATGAATAACAAGAGAAAATAAATTCACCTTAGAGGAGGAGAAGTCGCAGGGTTATAGTACAACGAGATCTTTAGGGTGCGATAAACCGAGGACACTGTATGACCGATTTTATAAAATATGGGACTATGGTTTTATCAGTGCTAAAAAATCGCTCATAAATCCTTCTTGTATCAGTGCTAACATTTTAGCATTGATACATGCCTTCTTTATCAGCACTTTTTTTTCATTGATAATGGGGATTTTTATGAGCACTTTTTCAGTGATGATAAAGATTACCCTGCATCAGTGCTAAAATTTTAGCACTCATACATGGCTTCTTTATCATCAGTTTTTTCTTAGCGATGATATAAAGTGGTTCTTCCCTTGCCCATTTTTGTTGTAGTGATAGCTTTGTCAAATGCTTCCCATTTACATGACTGAGATGGTGATTCCAAAACTGGGTGTTGTATGAGTCAGTTGAGTTTGTTTCTTTATCGATTTTCAACACTTGGTTTTCATAATTTAATACATACAAACAGTTATTTAAATGTGTCATATCATAACATACGTTGTTCTTATAAAAGAAACAACCCTTATTTCCAAACGTGAAAATAAATCCATCCATATCGAAACATGATACAGAAATTATGTTCTTGGTAATACTAGGTACATAATAATAGTTATGTAAAACCAGAAGCATTCCAGTTGGCAATGAGATATGGTAATCTCCAATGGCCAACGCAGCCAGCCCCGCGCCATTGGAAGCTCGAAGATCCACCACTCCTCTGGAAATATTTCTAAATATACTTATTTACAAAATTTGAATAAAAATTTGATCCCTAAATTCTATATTTCTTATATGTTTTATCAATGTTTAACGTTTCATTTGTATTGGTCTTATAGTTTATGTTTTATAGTCCTTCAATGTCGGGAACTTGAAACATTTTTAAGTTTCAAGTTGATGGTGTTGAAAGATTATAAATTATTTTTGGTCAACATTTTTAATGAAATTATTTTTGTTTTCAACTATTTCTTATATGTTTAATCAATGTTTAAAGTTTAATTTATATTGGTGTTATAGTTTATCTTTTATAAGCTTTCAAAGTCACGTACTTGAAATATGTTTAAGTTTCAAGTAGGTGGTTTTGAAAGCTTATAAATTAATTTGTATCAACATTTTTTATGAAATTATTTTTGTTTTCAACTATTTCTTATATGTTTAATCAGTTTTTCATGTTTCATTTATATTGGTATTATAATTTATGTTTTATAGTATTTCAAAGTCGCATACCTGAAACAGAATCACGCATCGGAAAAGCAGAATGTACAGCGCAAGAAAAGAAGAACCAGAATCCCACATCGGAAATGCAGTTTGATTTTCAGGGCAAACCCCCTAATAAAAGGGAGTCCTGGGTGAGGGTATCGTTCAGAATCTAGACTGTTGTAATGGCAGAACCTCTGTATATTAAATAGCAGAATAATTCTGTGGAAAAGTTTTGTTTTATATATATATATAACAAAACAAAACAAAAAATAAAAATAAAAATTTAAAAAAAAATTTATGCAAAGGCGGCACCTGGTGTGCCTCATTTGCAGTTAATGTTTGGGAAAAGGCAGCACACCATGTGCTGCCTTGCCCTGGGTGGAAAAACCCCCAAAGGCGGCACACTAGGTGCCGCCTTTGGGTGGTAAAAAAATAATTTTTCTTACTCTGGTGGTATTTTAAAAAATATTTTTTTGAAAAAATGTAAAAAAAACTCAAAAAAAACAGATGCAAAGGGGTTTGTAGTGGACCCCCTGCGGCATCTTGATCGAGAAAGAGGTGTAGGGCAAAGCTGCACCGCCACGACTTCCCTGAACCGGCGTCTGACTATTTAGCTGACTGCCTCCCACTAAGCATCGGCTTCCCTTAGACGATTTGGTACACCATGACCCAGGCCTCACCCTCAGCCACTGTCCATGCTCCCAACCACCTCCAGCCTCCTCCCGATCCACATCAAACATGCACTGCCACTCGATCCCACCGCCGGACTTCTACCACACCACAATTGTCTCTTCTCAGATCATACCTCACCGCAGGTGCTACCGAACAGCATAGCTCTGGCCTCCATGTTGTAGCATTGGCGCCAACCCCATGCGCACAGGCACCCCGCGCGGTGCCTCCTGGTATTCGTGTTGCTCCAGCACCAACCTAGTCCGTAGATCCATCGCCATTAGTAGCAGCTCACCAGCTGGTCTCCACCTCGGTGCGATCTTGTGAAACTATGTCCCGATTCCAGTGCGGGTGTCAGAACAATGTGAAACTAGGGGATTGTATGTATGCATTTAATTAATTATTTTATTAGTTATTTAACTGTGTGTAATAATTGTAATTAATTAAATAGGAGGTCTGCACATCGTTATTCTTTTTCTGTTAAAATATATAAGGGAATGCACGTATAATTTTTACCTGATGTACGCTTATACCTAAGTCCCCCCGCATGTGCATGAGTATTTGGGTACCTTAGACGAAGACAATGCAAGAAGAGGTGTACTCCAAGACCACATGTGGATCCCACCAATATGAGTCGGTATTTTAAGAAGCGATGCGGACCCCGCAAAGACGAGACGATACTTGAGAAGATAAGTGAACAAAAAAGATGGGGAAAACAGCCTTACGAGTCAAAATTTGACTCAGGAATGATTCCCTTAGGTCGTTTATATGCTGAAGAACAATCGAGTAGTAGTTTACCTTTATGCCATTATTTATTATTTTATACATTTTAGACCAGTAGGAAAATACATAAAATAATAGATAATAAAATCCATAAAGAAGCAGCATATGTTTTTCTAATAAAGATCAGTTATGAGCGTGATAACATATATGAAAAAGTTTAATAGAAATGAATTACATTTGGAGAGAGAAACAAACAAAACCTTCAATGAAATATTAAGTCACCAATTCCTTCCATCATTCATGATTGATCAAAGCTAGGTGTTTGGGGTGCAAGTCATGCCATAGCTGAGGGTGCCTCCTACTGCTTGGGAGTTCCTATTTTAGTAGTGTGTTGACATAACTAAAATTTCAATAAAGAAATGGCCATATCTAGTTCGTTGTAATTTTAGATACAAGTATTGAGTAAATAAAGTTATGTTTTTTAAATTTGGGACTTAATTCAATAGATCAATGAACCCTGAGTTAATGCAGTTGGGTAGCCAAAAGCCAACCTTGAACCCTTTGAGTAGTGTCGTAGCTATTTATTTTCGACTATTAGGGGTGGCTCGAGGATTCTTTCCACTATAATGCTCAAGAGTATTCTGATTCTAGTACAATGAGTTCCTAGAATTCATAAAGTTAGTGGGAGACATTTGATTATTAAATTAATTAGTAATGTCAAAATTCGGTAATTAACATAAAAAATAATAATCTGCTAAATTTTATTCATAGGGAATGACAAGTAATACCACAAGTAAAAAATTAGATAAATATTGGAAAAAGTTAATTTTCAGACAATCAGGAAGTTCCAAATGTAGTATAGGAACTTGCACACATTAATACCAAAATGAAAATTCAAGGTGCTTGTGTCCCAACCTGTTAAGCCTCCCCAACAGGAGAGGGTGCAAAACTGCTTACAGAACACTCTTGAATCAAGCATGCGATGGTTCAATCATAATACTATCATCAACATCTGATGTTAGTTTTGGTCACTACATCATGACATATATGATTTACATGTAGTGTCATCTCCAAGATGTTTTCAATGGAGAAAGAAAAGAATGATTTGAATGCGATTGTATTGTCTCGGATTTTTCTGTGTATTATTTTTAAATATTAAATGAAATTATTACGAGACCGGGTGCAGAGACGACACCTAATTCTGAGGCCTGGTGAGCTCGAAACGGTAGTTTGAATCTTTTTTTAACTTAAGTGAGTCAACACTCGCGCGCGGTTGTGGCAGTTTCCAAACGGATGTCCGGATTAAAAATATAAGGGCACCGTTGTGTCCGAGACGACGACTTCACCCAAGAACGAGCCTAACCTTGACCGACGCGGGTCGAGGGAAGAAGTTAATTTTCGGAAGTTTTTAGAAAAATAAAAATAAAATAAATTTTTCAATGTTTATTTTATTTTTATGGGAACATCCGCTGCAGCGCAGTGACAGGGCAGCTGTTTCAATATTAAATACCATGTCATAATGGCACAGAAACAGCAAATTGACACATTAATGCCTCAGTGTAGCAGAACGTTGAATCATGTTTCCCTTTTAAATGGGTTAAGTGATTGGTGGTCATTGATGAAATTCTGAGAGAAATCTTTGGAGGATCCGCAGGAGCCCTGGAGAAAACCCTCAACGACAAACTACAATGGATCGAAGTTGAGAATCATTGTGCCAACAAAGTTGGAGGATCTCGACGACGATGGCCGCACGACACCTTCGTCAGCGATCGATCCTAGTTGAGGTAGGGGTTTGTTATTTGAATTCTTTTTCCAGTTTTTGATTTTTGGACGATGAATGCGGATCAACCACAAAAAAGTTGATCTGCGGATTCGTTTGTTCTTGCGGGAGGGTTTTATCAGGATGATTTGGGGAATTGATCCATGTTGTATTGTTGTTGTTGATTTCTGCTCCATTTAAGCCTATCAACGGCAGCGGATCAACGCCGTGACCAACGACGGCAGAGGTTCGTTCCTCAGATTTTTTTTATTGGATTTCTTCCCTTTTTATTTTGTGCGTTCTTCGCGTTCTTCGGGGGGAGATGAACAATGGTGTAATGACCCGAACTCATCCATCCACCCGAACAGTGCCAAACGGGTCGAATGTTACTACCTTCGGCGCACCTCTCTGAATGCCAAAGGATGCCGACTAGCAGCGAGGGTCTGTTAGGTATAGTGGGGAGGCTATACCCTCTCGGAGGATCATAATAAGGGTACTGGTCCGAGTATAGTTATAAAGATGCTGCAGAATGAAAGACTCGGCAGACTCAAACCAGACCTGCAGAGCAGAAGCAATAAAGATAAACAACAGCAGCGGAAAGTAAACAGAACAACATGCTGAATATCATAAGAAACTACTACTGTAAACAACCAACATGCATCCATAGAAAGTCAGACATATCAATTTATAACAGCACCAATGGCTAACCAACAATTTCTTCATAAAAAGGTAAGCATGCTGATAAAGAAAGGAAAACAAAAACAAGTAACCCCAGCTAGGTATGACCTCAAGGTCCATACCATCTCCATGCAACAACTAACGCAGCCCAGCTCCTGAATCTGGCCTCATTCATGCACGTAAATCCATAAAGTCTGCAAACGTCCTGAAGGGCCTGTGCAGGGTGTGATACAAAACTCAGTAGGATACCACACAACGATGCATACCAAATATATGTGTTTAAGAAGTCATGCGAGTGTAAGGAAAACTGTAAGAAATAAAATGCACGAATAAACATTAACTCCTCTGGTGCTCAGCAGCCACCATTGAGTGTCACCTGGTTCGTCCAATGCCAGAATCTCTTCCAAGTAACCTGGAGACATGCGCCTTCTGACACCGCATGTCTCAAGTAACGACGTCCTAAAGGTATGCCCAAGAATAGTAACTGGGCACCATGTGCCTCTTGACACCTCTTGTCTCAAGTACCGGCATCCTGAACACATGCCCAAGGATAACCCAAAGGAACAACGATGTATTCCCTCAAATCACGGCGAGCCTCATCCCCCAACCCGATAGTCTCAATACTATTTCCCGAAGGCTCCTCACCTCCCACGTGACTTTCTATGACAAACACCCCCAACCAAAATACCTAACCGCAACTACGGGGGCCTCTACCCACACGAGTGGTCAAAACCACCTCATCATGTAGTATCTCTGTGTGCACTCTACTCAAAGTCCTATGTGAGCTGTAATCACCAAAATAGTACGTAAGCCACCAAAACATCTGACACCTCGTATCCCTGCAACCATGCCGCTCAAATATGATGGTATCACCAACATTGCAACCCGGGACATGCCCAACCTGACAGTTGTACTACCTCAAGCCAACGTCTCGGACACCCAATCCTATAGTCAAAACCACCTAAAGTAACCCGGGCCAAGCCCAACCTCTAATCAGCATCACTCAAATGTAACCGGGCCAAGCCCAACAAAACCCAAATGGTCCGGCATCAGCAATTGCATATGTATCAAATTCAAACAGAACTCATAACGACAAAAAAAAATTAAACAGTTGAATTTCCCCATCCCAAGGACTATCGAACAACAACACCGAGACCTTGAATGCCTCTAACAACTTACAACAGGCTTAATAAATTAAACTCAACAGTTTAACACATTAATATTTCAATTAAAACCATTTTGGCATTCCCCAGACAAAATTCCCCGATGAGAAACGACCCCTCACCCGGCCCTGCTCACTCAAACTGGTAACAGGGCATACCCATAGGCATCCCATTGGTCTAACAAGCAATTCAATATGAAACAGCAGATAAAATGGGTCCCGCTAAAAATACCCGAAAATGCGCCGAAGGCCGAGTCACCCCAAACAACCACGAAAACACAAAATGACGTATGTACCAACTACTTGAGACTCGTACGATGATACTCCTCTGGTAACTACCACCAATTCGGTCTAAAACGCGGTAAATCTACAAAACATTCAAAATCGCTAAAACCCCTATAACTTGTTCTAGATCAAAAATCAAACAAAACAACCCAAGGGGAATCGAGGCCTTACTAAGGGGGTTCCAATGCATCAATCAGAGTTCGAATCGGGTCTCGTATGGACGATCGAGAGAAGAAAAGATCTCTGATTGGCTTGGTTCGTGAAACCGGGTGACAAAATTGAGGTTCTGCCTCAATACGAGGCTACTGCCTGTTTTAATGAAAAAAAGAAAGTACACGGCATGTACATCATGACTACATGCCGTGTAGGTATTATAACTATTCATAAGACGGCTGAATTCCACCGCCTTACTTTCCAGACCTCCTGACATGAGTACACGGTGTGTACCTATGGGTACACAGCGTGTACTTGGTTTCTCTTCTCTTCCTCGATGAATTACCCACCCTCCATGTATATCCCTCACACACGTCTAAACTACACGACATGTCCAAGGGGAACACGGAATGTATTTGGTCTTAGCGGTTCTCCTCAGCCAACAGGCCTACATGCCATGTATAGCCACCACATGGTCGGGGGTACATGACGTGCTTAAAACTACATGGCGTGTAGTAAGAAATTTTCTACACGACCATCACACGACATGCACTCAGCAAGCACACGGCTAGTAACTCGCTTAAAATATACACGACGTGTACTTAATGTACATGGTGTGTAGTCTGGAAATTTCCAAAAACTGCCCAAATTCTCCAGTTTCCTCAGAAACAAGTCAAAAATTTAAACAGGGTCGAGATTTTGACCCGTTCTAAAAACTCGGGTTCTTACAATCTCCCCACCTTAACATAGCTCGTCCCCGAGCTATCAAATGAAACCCGAAGATGGAACCATACATACCACCCCGATCAATGTAACCCGAACTTCCTCAGTCTCAAAGGTTCCAGCTAAATTCCTTAAGGGGCTCCCCACCATAGGAATCGCCTGCCCTAGACTCAATCTAACTAAACTCAAATCAACCAAGGTTTACTAACCTACTTTCTAGACGCATAGTCCTTCCGTGACGCATCATCACCCATGTGCCACATTGGCCCTCCTGTGTCATTCCTGACACCCAACGTATTCCGCACCGCATTAGTGTCCGTCTCTATGAGGTCCTAGTTCCTGGCACCTCAAGTAACCCGCCTCCTCGATGCCCTAGTTCCCACGACACCTCATGTAACCTGCATCCTCGATGCCCCGATGCCACACATCTCATACATATATATATAGACTATATCAGGCACCCGATATAGTTCCAATCCCACTGACTAGCATCTAGTCAGTCCACATAGATCATGTACACCATGTGCACTAAAAACAGACATGCCTCTACAGGTCATGCCAAAAAGGAAACATGAAGATCACGGCCACACCGCGGTGTACCTCTAACCGTCGTCGGCTCACCAGCCTGCTCATCCTCTGGCAGCTCCACAGTGTGCACATGGCCTAAAATACGGTTGCCTGATGCCTAACCTCCCTGCGGTGCTGCTCCAGTCACTGGCCACTGACCCCTCAGGTGGGTCCCACCGTCTCTGTCATGACCTCCACGCACAGCTGAACCTCGACTACCCTCTCTGGGTACCGAACCTAAACCAACTCCAGATGCTACAGTCTATCCTGGCCCCTTCCTGCCGGCTATCTGAGAAGGCTGCCTGCAAAACCTCTCCAGATTCGTGTCCTGTCCACAAGCTCGACACTCCTTCAGAGGCCTATCTCACTGAGCTCGAACATGTCCCAGCTTTCCACACTAAAAGAAAATCACCGAAGAACTACCACGAGGTGGTCTAGCTGAATCCCTATCCTAACTGCCCTGATGGAACTCATCTCGTCCTCACTTACTACTATACGAACCATCACCTAAAGTTGTCACCTTGCCAATCTGGGATCTATCCCTCTGGTTTCCCTCCACTATAAGCGCCTGGTTCACTGCCTCAGAGAAGGAACCCAACCTGAAGATGTTCACCTGGACCTGAATGGCGTGTCGTAAGCCATCCTCAAAGCCCCTCAACCTAGCCGCGTCATCTCTCACCATAACAGGTGGAAAGTGAGACAACTCTATGAAAGTAGCTGCGTAGTCCATGAAGGACATGTCTCCCTGCTGAAGATTCAAGAACTCCTGATCTCTCTCTTCCCTCAGTGTCTCCGGGTTGAAGTGGTCAAAGAACCTGTCCTCGAAGCCCTGCTATGCCAGTACCTCGTGCCTACAAGCATGAACCTGTACGTCCCACCAACACTTCACCGGTCCTCTCATCATGTACGTCGCCAGCTTGACCATCCGCCCTGGAGGAATATCTATATTCTTGAAAATCATCTGAATACTCTCTATCCAGTTCTCAGCCGCCTGTGGACCACCCTCACCCTGAAAAAGCGGTGGGAGATGCGACTAGAACTCCCGCATCAAATACACCATAGAAGGGTTTATACCCTGCGCGCCTCTGTTAATCCCCTGTAAGACATGTACCAGGCTAGCTCGGAGCTGCTCATCAAGCCATGGTCCGAATGTTTCCAAACCCGGCTGTTGTCCTGCCTGCACTGGATCCTGAACCTGATTATATCCCTGAGCCTATACCTGCGGCTTGTTCTCTGCTTATACCGAATTCTGAACCTGATCATGTGGCACTATATCATATTCTTTTAGCCTCTTCGGTGGTGGTGTAGTGGTGAAGGAGAGGGGTACAACAACGCCGTTTTTTGGGAGGTACAGGGTTCGAATCCTGGGAGTCCGCTTTCGGGGTGAACCTCTCCCCCGGGATCCCCTCGCCTTGCCGGGTCACCGGGTTTCTAACTGGGTGGGAAAAATGAGGCGCAACCCACCCGTGATGATGGATTGCTTGACGAACCATTGTCGCCCGGGTTTTCACCCTCCAGGACGCTCTGCCATCTCAGCTGGCAACGGCTCCTTCCCGGCTGGGGCTCTCTCCGGAGTGACCTCTTCGAGGGGAGGGGGGTTTCCTTGTGTGGAGGGTTCGAAAAGGCCACACAAGGGAATTTCCTTTTCAAAATAAGTCAAAAACTATATCATCTTCTTTCTGAAGCTCCATAGAGTCGTGAAGGAGTAACCCGCTGAATAACATAAATGTTTAGACAACCCATATATACATATAACAATATATTCTATGTAGATAAGGAAAGCAGTAAAAGGCAGTGCATAACAACTACCCTTACTCCCCCTCACCGCAACCCATTCCCCACGGAATCCCGGACTCATGGCCTCCTTACTCGCCCTCAATAGAGTCAAGTATCAAAAAGTACATCGGGCCATGCCCGTCCTGACAACTCACATTGCCTCAAACCGATGACCGAGTTTCCCAATCCAGACAGTTACACTACCTCAGATATAGTACATGTCTGCTCTCCTAATAACCAGACCCAAATATCCTGCAACATGAAATTCTACCGATATATAAAGCATGGAATACTACATTGAAAATAACAAAGTAATCATATCAGGAATTTCACCTATTCAAGTCTTATAAGTAGAAAAAGCATGGAAATTGATTATATTCACATGGTATTATCACTTCACAAAGCATACATGCAGTTATAAAATTGAAACACCCTAAAATGTGCCAATCAAAAGCCAAGAAAAATAGCCTTGTCGTAGCAGGACAAGGTCCAATTCTCCCTTACCGCACCGGGTCAAGGGTCACATATCACAATCACGAACATCACACATCAGGTGAGCCACTGGGGTGGGAATCATATAAACCGTAATATGAGAAAAAGAAAAATAGCAATTCCAACCCATGGAAACTTGGTCTACCCCTCACACCTGCGGCTGCAGGCACCCAAGCACAAGCTAGAAACCCAGTTCCAGTAACAACCAATCTCCAATCTACCAAATAGTAAAACCAGCATAAATAAAAAGAGAAGTATCAAACTAATTAGTTGTCAGCAAAACACTGCTACTAAATCTTTTTCAAGAACCCCTCTGATTCCACTTTGTAATGACCCGGACATGGCCAGCCACCAGAACAGTGCCAAACGGGTCGGGTGTTACTATCTTAGCACACCTCCACAAATGCCAAAGGCTTCCGACTAGCAGCGAGGGCCTGTTAGGTATAGTAGGGAGGATATACCCTCTCGAATAATCATAATAAGGGTACTGGTCCGAGTATATTTTTAACGATGCAGTGGAATGAAAAATGTAGTAGACTCAAACCAGTCCTGTAGAGTGGAAGAAATAAAGATAAATAACAGCAGCGGAAAGTAAACAGAACAACATGCTGAATATCAGAAGCAACTACCACTGTAAACAACCAACATGCATCCATAGCAGGTCATACATATCAATTTATAATGGTTACAATGGCTAACCAAAAGTTTCTTCATAAAAAAGTAAGCATGCCGATAAAGAAAGGAAAACAAAACCATGTAACCCCAGCTAGGTATGAACTCAAGGTCCATACCATCTCCATGAAACAACTAACGCAACCCAGCTCCTGAAGATGGCCTCTTTCCTGCATGTAAATCCATAAAGTCTACACACATCCTGAAGGGCCCGTGTAGGGTGTGAGACAAAACTCAGTAGGATACCACCAAACAGTGCGTACCAAATATATGTGTTTAAGCAGTCATGCGAGTGCAAGGAAAACTGTAATCAGTACAATGCATGAATAAACACTAACTCCTTTGGTGCTCAGCATCCACCATGGAGTGTCACCTGCTTCGGCTAACGCCGGAATCTCTGCCAAGTAACTTGGCAACATGCGCCCCCTAACACCATGTGTCTCAAGTATCGACGTCCCGAAGGCACACCCTTGAATAGTAACCCGACACCATGTGCCTCCTGGAACCTCGTGTCTCAAGTACCGGTGTCCCGAAGGCATTCTCAAGGATAACCCAGAGGAACAGTGATGTCATCCCTCAAATCACGGCGAGCCTCAACCCCCAACCCGATAGTCTCAATGCTATCCCCTAAAGGCTCCTCACCTCCCACGTTGATTTCTACGGAAAACACCCCAAACCAAAATACCTAACTGCAACTATGGGGGCTTCTACACACACGAGTGGTCAAAACCACCTCATCCCGATGTATCTCTGTGTGCACACTACTCAATGTCCCGAGTGAGCGGTAATCACCAAAATAGTACATAAGCCACCAAAACATCTGATAACTCATGTCCCTGCGACCATGCTACTCAAATCTAATGGTATCTCTAACCTTGCAACCTGGGCCATGCCCAACCTGACAGTTGTACTCCCTCTAGCCAACGTCCAGGATGCCCAATACCATGCTCAAAACCACCCAAAGTAACCTGGGACAAGACCAACCTATGATTAGCATCCCTCAAATGTAATCGGGACAAGCCCAACACAACCCAAAGGGTCCACCACGCGCAATTCAGCAATTGCATATATATCAAATTCAAACAGAACTCATAACAACAAAACAATTTAAATAGTTGAATTGCCCCATACCAACAGCTATCGAACAACATAACTGAGGTCTTTAATGCCTCTACCAACTTATATAAGGCTTAATAAATTAAAATCAATAGTTTAACACATTAATATTTCAATTAAAACCATTTTGGCATTCCCTGGCCAAAATGCCCCGATGAGAAACAACCCCTCACCCAGCCCCACTCATGAAAAATGGTAACAGGGCATACCCAAAAGCATCCCATAGGTCCAACAAGCAATTTAACATGAACCAACAGATAAAACAGGTCCCGCTCAAAATACCCGAAAACGCGCCGAAGGCTACGTCACCCCAAAAAACCATGAAAACAAAAAATGTCGTATAAGCCACCTACCTGAGACTCGTACAATGCTACTCCTCCGGTAACATCTGCTATTTCGGTCTAAAACATAGTAAATCTACAAAATATTCAAAACCACTAAAACACTTATAACTCATTCTAGAGAGAAAATAAAACAAAACGGCCCAAGAGGAATCGAGGCCTTAACGAGGGGGTTCCACGGCATCAATCGGAGTTCGAATCGGGTCTCGGATGGACGATCGGGATAAGAAAAAATCTCTGGCTGGCTTGGTTCATGAAACCAGACGACAAAATTGAGGTTCTGCCTCAATATGAGGATACTGCCTATTTTAACGGAAAAAAAGAAAGTACAAAGCGTGTACTTCATGAATACATGTTGTGTAGGTCTATTAACTGTTCATAAGATGACTGAATTCCACCGCCTTACTTTCCAGACCTTCCGACATGAGTACACAATGTGTACCTATGGGTACACAGCATGTACTTGGTTTCTCTTCTCTTCCTCGCCGACTTACCCACACACCATGTATATCACTTATACACAGCTAGACTATACGACGTGTCCAAGGGGAACACGGTGTGTACTTGGTTTCAATGATTCTCCCCGGCCAAAAGGCTTACACACCATGTATAGCGGCCACACGGTCGGGGGTACACAGCGTGCCTAAAACTACATGGCATATAGTAAGAAATTTTCTACACGGTCATCACACGACATGTACTCTATGAGCACACGACCAGTCATTCAATTAACGTATACATGGAATGTACTTAATGTACATGGTGTGTAGTCTAGAAATTTAAAAAACTGCCCAAATTCTCTAGTTTTCTCAGAATCAAGTCAAAAATTTAAACAGGGTCGGGATTTTGACCCATTCTAAAAACCCAGGTTCTTACAAACGGATCATTACACATCCATTTTGTGACACAATGATCAAAAATTAGAGAGTCAACACCACAGTGACCTTGGGGAGGTGCGACAATGATGACAGGCTTCGAATTGAAGCAAATCAGGAAGGACCGTTCTTTGAGAGTTCTTCGCATAGGAAGATCAAAACATGTTTTCAGAGCCGATCAGAGGACTGAAAACACCGGAAGTGGATTCTTGGTGTTGGGGCGACCAAAACCTGAAGGTTTCATGGCGATCAGATGGCCTGATCGATGATCAGGGTAGCACGGGAGTCGTGCTGGCGAAGAGCGTTGTTTCTAGAAATTTCCAGAATACAAGATGTTTACTTCCGAAGAACACGCCGTGTAGTGCTGGCGGTGGCTAGGGTTTTAGGGGTCAGAGAGGAATCACACGGTGTGTGACCCTAGTCACATGGTGTGTTAGAATTTCTCCAAAGCTCAGCATGTATTTTGGGAAATACACGGGCATGGGATGATCTACATAGCTTCATAACACGGAATGTACAGCATGCAAGAGGCAGATACGTGGGACTCGACATGTACCCAGGGGGTACACGGACATGGGATGGAGTAAATGACTGTGTACTCCATCACACGGCTAGGCGAGGCTAGTAATGCGAGTCACCCCGTGTGTCGATTACATGGGGTGGAGTACACGGGTTGATGACCGTGTACGAGCACATGGCCAGCGTACATGGGGCCAACCCCAGTCACTCGGACACGACATGTACATCGTACTACATGACATGTACTCAATTTTTATATATGACTAGCCTTATGATACGGTCCGTTGTACACAGGAAGTTCCCAGGGTCAGACAACATGGCGTGTAACTTTTATACATGTCGTGTACTTTTTTGGAAAACGGAATGGTCCTCTTTTTCATCGTATCATGGACATCTTTCATTTGGGTTAGTTCGCCTTCTTCTCACTCCCATGAAGGTCAGGCATAGTTTCCTTCTACAAGAGTATGATCCCTTCAGCAGGATTTTCTGTGATAGAGTCAGCATCCCTTCGAGAGTCCTGGAGTGAGATCCTCTATCCATTCCTGACCCAAGGTAGAGTCAGGAATCAACATGACCAACTCTACTGGGAGTTGATCCTCTACCTATATGGTGTATTACCCAGCTGGTGAATCTATATGAGTCACGGTATCCTCTATGGCCCTGGAAGTGATCCTCATATATGTATCGGGATCTTTCCCACTCAGATGTGTGTCTCCCACAATGAGTGCTTCTATCTATCATGATCCTTGCCACTCAAGAGTGTGTCTCCCGTAATGAGTGCATCTACCTATCGTGGCGGTTCTCAACGAACATTACTTCTCGGTCGGACGTCATCAGAGCTACCATACTCGTGGAGTGTGTTCTCCCGGAACGAGTGCTTCGCAGAATCTTCGAACTGAATCCCTAATAGGGTATGCGACTGTGTGACTTGACCCTAGACTACGGGTATGAGATTGGAGTATATCTGGATTGTGTTTCAATTTATATATGTGGACATATACTATGTATAGTTGATTGTACCTTTACTATGAGTACTGCTTTGTGGTTTTCAGGGTCCTCTACTGAGTATTGTTATACTCACCCTTACACGGGATTTGCCCACACGTGTCGTGTCTTGTGAAGACAAGCAACCTTTTGACAGAGTCCAGGGAGGACTAGGATAGGACAATGCTTTCTGAGTTCCCTATAGGCCGATACGTTCCTACGGCTACAAGCAGCAGTCCCAGTACCTTTTGTGTTTACAGTTTGGACTTTGAAGTTTTCAGAATTTTGTTTTTGTGGGCTTGTATTTTTGGCCCTGTTTACTTCCATAACATTACTTCCCATTGCACTCTGTTGGTTTGGTCATATGCATGCATTTTGTTTCTTAGTGCTTTTTTTACATTTCATCATTTGTGGGATTGGAGATGTCTGTGTGTGTACATGTCCTTAGGTAATGCCTCCCATGTTAGTAAAATTCCTACTCGGCTAGTCACCAGCCCCTGGCCTATTAGAGGTGGTCTTGGAGAGTCACGATGCGGGCCCCACTGGGACGGGTCGTGACAAAGTGGTTTCAGAGGTGGTCGGTTCTACCTTAGGACCAAGATTCTGTAAGATTGGTTGTGGGAAATAGTGTTCAGTGTTTTGAGCTTGGCTTTCCAGCTAGAGACTCCAGTGTTGGTGCGACGACAGACGTATCCATACACCAGGGCTCTGATAACCTGCTTTCCGACTCGGTACACGAAAAAACTGGTTACGGGGAAATGAAAGAGTGGTATATGCATCATATAGGAATGTGTTGTGTTTTCCATGTCCTTTGTGTTAGCTATCCAGATATACTCGTTGCCCATGGTACATATTTTTTCCTTACAGGATGCCTCCGCGATGTTTACCCACTAGGATTCAGCAGCCCGATCACGAGGATGGCCCCCTCAGTGACGAGGCTTCGATACAGGGACAAGTTGTCTAGGAATTTCCACTGGGTGGTGCACCTGCTATGCCACCACCAGTAGAGTAGCCCATGGTACCTGCAGTATCGACCGACGAGGAGCACAGGTTTAGCACGCTTCATGAGTTCCAGAGACAGAGACCCCTCGGGTTCTGAGGTGAGCCCAACCCTCAAGCGGCTGAGGACTGGATTGTGGCGGTGACCAGAGTTTTCTGTATATTGAGGACACTAGCAGACCAGATGGTGATCCTAGGAGTGAGCCTTCTTTAGGGTTCGGCGAGGCGATGGTGGAGTCTGACCACACAGACTCACAAGGAGGAGACTCTTTTGTGGACGGAGTTTGAGAAACTCTCCAGGGAGTAGTTCTCTCTGGTTACGCTGAGAGCTATGCGCATCCAGGAGCTTCTTCATCTCCAGCAGGGCAGTATGACAGTAACTGACTATTCCTCGATGTTCACCAACCTTGCCCGATACTCGACAGATATGGTTAGGGATTAGTACTTCAGTGCTCAGACATTCGATCAAGGTCTTCAGTGGGAAATTTGAGCTAGTGTCATGCCTCTATTTATATCAACTTATGCTGGAGTGCTCGAGTGGGCTTTGGTGACAAAGAGATTATTGGAGGAGCAAAGACAACCAATGGAAGTCAGCAGCATACAGACAGGTGTGAAGACCTCGGCGGCAAGGAGCCGGCATTAGATGCAGGGATTAGGACATGGGAGACATCGAAGGAGGACCCAGGACAATAGATTGATAGTCCAGGGCTCTCAGGCTGGATCTAGTCAGCCTAGGGAGAAGTGATTCTACACATGCAACGGTAGGGGACATCTCGATAGAGATTGCCCGACCCGTCGAGATGTTGACAGGGAAGCGGTGGATGGATCACCAAGGAAAAGGTAGAGAGTAGAGCAGACAGACCCGCCAGGTGGCGGACATGGCAGAGGAGCAGGGAGACCTGTGGGTGGTGGAAGATACTTTTACTTACTTCCACCACCACCCTAGGAGGTCCACACCAGGCTCAAGGAGCTGGGGTTCAAGGGCGAGGACAGCTGCATGCGGTCAAGGAATATAACCCAGGGGATCTAGGGATGATTTGAGGTGCGATCTAAGTCTTTTCTACCTTAGCTACCGTACTTATAGACAGAGGTTCTAGTCATTACTTCATAGCCACATGTCTTGTACAAAACCTCGATATTCTGGTAGAACCGTTGACTCGATCCTTACGCTTGGAGACACCTACAAGAGAAGAATAGATGATCACTCATCTTTGCAGATAATGTGATCTTACCCTTGGAGAAGAGAATTTCGGTTGGAAACTCTTGGTGGTAGCATCGAGGCCTTACGACGTCGTTCTCGGTATGGATTTCTTATCTTCGTTCCATGCCCAAATTGATCGTTTTAGGTGAAGAGTGTGGTGTGTCTACTGTGATAGAACGAGGTTTTCCTTTGTTGGATAAAGGGAAACCCAGGTAGCGCAGAATGAGATTATGCATAAGAGGGTGCAGCCAATCGCTCATGAGTTGGCCAGCCTTTCCCTTAGAGCAGTGGATGTTGTGAGCTCTCAGTTCCCAGCAGTAGTGGCGTAGTATGTGAACGTCTTTCCCGAAGATATTCTAGGGTTACCTCCCCATGGAGAAATCAACTTATGCATCAACTTACACCCCGAGACGACACTAATTTACTCATCATCATATCGGATGGCTCCCGTAGAGCTTCGCGAGCTGAGGGTGCAGTTGGAGGATTTATAGATAAAGGGTTTTGTGAGACCCAACGTTTCACCCCGGGCAGCCCCAGTCTTATTTTCCAAGAAGGCAGATGGGAGTCTGAGGTTGTGCGTGGATTACTGGCACCTGAACTAGTTAACGGTGAAGAACAAGTATCCACTGCCAAGGATAGATGACCTATTTGATCAGATAATAGGGGCACAGGGGTTCTCGATGGTTGACCTTCGATCAGGCTATCACCAGCTATGAGTGCGGGATGAGGATATACGGAAGACGACTTTCAGATGACGCTACGGTCACTATGAGTACTTGGTGATTCCTTTCGGCATGACGAATTCCAATGTAGTGTTCACGGGACTGATGAATCGGTTTTTCCAGCCGTACTTGGACCGGTTCGTATTGGTATTCATCGACGACATCCTTGTGTACTCGACGTCAGAAGAAGAGCATGAGAGACAGCTATGGATGGTTCAAGACGTACTTCGGGAGCACCAGCATTATGGAAAGCTCTCAAAGTTCCAGTTCTAGATTCAGGAGGTCCACTTTCTGGGACATGTCATCTCAGCATATGGAGTAGTTGTAGACCCAGCCAAGGTGGAGGCTGTGTTAGCATGGGATCCACCTCAGAATGTGACAGAGGTGTGGAGCTTCCTTGGGTTGGCAGGATATTACCGGAGATTCATTCCAGACTTCTCCCGAATATCAGAACCGATGACAGCCTTGACCAGGAAGGGGCAACCCTTCGTGTGGACAGAGAAGTTCTAGCAGACTTTCGAGCAGTTGAGATAGAGTTTGACATGCGCCCCAGTCTTGAGATTTCCGGAGGAGGGTGTCGAATACACAGTTTTCTGCGATGCATCAGGGACCGTACTGGGCTGTATCCTGATGCAAAGGAAGGCAATGATTTCTTATGGTTCGCACCATCTTAGGCCACATGAGAAGAACTATGCGACCCATGATCTCAAGTTGGAAGCATTAGTCTTAGAATTGAAGATGTGGCGACACTACCTCATGGGCGAGTGGTTTATCATCTACTCTGACCACAAGAGCCTCAAGTATATCTTCTCAGAGAAGGATCTGAATCTGAGGTAGAGTCGTTGGATAGAGTTCTTCCAGGATTATGATTCTAAGATCATCTACACTCCTATAAAGGGGGACAAGGTGGGAGATGCTCTTAGTAGAAGGTCGAGCTCACAGCTGCTGAGTGAGGCGACATAGCAGTTATCCACATTGCAGTTATCCTTCGTGGATGGAGAGGATACAACTTACCTAAATTCAATGGTTGTCACCCCTCCACTCTTATAGTGAGTTAGGGAGGCACATCTTGGAGATGTCAACTGTGTGGATTTACGTGCTCAGTTATCTACAGGACATGCTCCTGATGAATATTCACTAGGTGTGGAGCACATACTTCTTTTCATAAGAAGAACTGTTGTATCAGTGGAGTTGCAGAAGGAGGTCCTGAGGGAGTTTCATACATCCCCCTTGGAGGTGCATCCTGAAGTGGAAAATATGTACAAGGATATTCTATGGCAGTTCTGGTGGTCAGGCTTGAAGAAGGAAGTAGCAGGGTTCATTTCTCGATGCCTTACATACCAGAAGGTGAAGACTGAGAACCAGGTTCAAGTAGGATTAAATCACCCTTGGAAGTTCCAATGTGGAAGTGGGAGAGAATATCGAGGGACTTTGTGACAGGCTTTCCATGGATGTCCAAGGGACATGATTACATCTGGGTGATTTCTGACCGACTCACCAAGTCGGCCCACTTACCAGATATTAGGGAGC
Source organism: Viscum album (assembly GCA_963277665.1). Taxonomy (NCBI): domain Eukaryota; kingdom Viridiplantae; phylum Streptophyta; class Magnoliopsida; order Santalales; family Viscaceae; genus Viscum; species Viscum album. The sequence continues at coordinate 575,138,210 of OY728160.1, forward strand.
AGAGTTACATAGAGAGCTTGGGACGCCTCTACGTGCAGGAGATAGTTCGGCTTCATGGAGTCCCCTTGACAATATTCTCGGACTGAGATGCATGTTTCACATCCCTAATGTGGAATAGATTGCAAGAGGCTTTCAGAACTCAGCTAGGCTTGAGCACAACGTTTCATCCCCAGACAGGTGGTTAGACGGAGAGGACTATTTTGGTTCTGGAGGATATGTTGCGGGCCTATATATTGGACTTTGGTCACAGTTGGGAGGACCACCTACCACTGTTGGAGTTTTCATACAACAATAGCTTCCACTCCACCATTGGTATGGCACCGTTTGAGGTCTTGTATGGGAGACCCTTCTGGTCAACGCTTTGCAGGACTGACCCCGGAGAGTCAACACTCATGGGTCTAGAGTGGGTGTGAGATGCCACCAAGAAGGTGTAGATCATCCAGGAGTGGATGAAGACTACACAGAGCCAGCAAAAGTCTTATGCTGACAGACAAGGAATACCACTAGAGTTCAAAGAGGGAGACCACGTCTTTCTTCTGGTCTCACCTCAACCAGGGTTAAAACGATTTGGCCGAGGCGATAAGAAATATCCAAGGTTCATTAGACCTTTACAGATACTGTGCAGAGTTGGTGAGGTGGTGTACCTCCTAGCTCTACCTCCATAGTTTCATTGGTTACATGATGTCTTCCACGTTTCGCAGCTGAGGAGGTTCGTGCATGACCCGTCACACGTCATCGACTGGGGCAAGCTGGACATCAAGGGTGGAGCGACCTTTGCTGAGTACCCTATGGAGATCAAGGATCAGCAGGAGAGGATCCTTCATGGGGGATCTATTCACTTGCTGAGCGTTCGGTAGAAGCACGAGAATCTTTAGGAGAGCACGTGGGAGCAGGAGGCCCAGATCCGTTCCCAGTACCCACATCTTTTTTAGAAGCCTTTGTTTTGGCTTTTCAGGGACGTAAATCCCCAATGTGGGGAGAATTTAATGTCTAAGATTTTTCCATGTATTATTTTTAAATATTATATGAGATTATTACGAGACCAAGAACCGATATGAAACCTCATTTCGAGGCCCGGTGAGCTCGGAATGGTGGTTTGAAACTTTTTTTTAAGTTAAGTGAGTCGGCACTCACCCGCAGTTGTGATAGTTTCCAAATGGATGCTTGGATTAAACATCTGAGGGAACCATTGCGTCCGGTATGAAGAATTTACCCATGAACGAGCCCAACCTCGACCATCACGGGTCGAGGTAAGAAGTTAATTTTCAGATGTTTTTAGTAAGATAAAAATAAAATAAATTTTTCAATGTTTATTTTATTTTTATGGGAACATCCGCTGTAGCGCAGCAACATGGAAGCTGTTTCAATATTAAATGTCATTTCATAATGGATTAGAAACCGTAACTTGACTCATTAATGCCGCAACATAACAGAACTTTGAATCATGTTTCCCTTTTTAATGGGTTAAGCGATTGGTGGTTGTTGATAAATTTTTGAGAGAAATCGCTGGAGGATCCACGGGAGCGCTAGAGCAAACCCTCAATGACGAACAACGACGGATCGAAGTTCAAAATCGTTGTGCCAACGAAGTTGTAGGATCTCAATGAGGACGGATACATGACACCTTTGTTAGAGATCGATCCCAATTGAGGCTGGGGTTTGTTATTTGAATTCTTTTCCCCGTTTTTGATTTTTGGACGATGAACGTGGATCAACCATGAACAAGTTGATCTGCAGATTCGTTTGTTCTTGCGGGAGGGTTTTATTGGGATGATTCAGGGAATTGATCAATGTTTAATTGTTGTGATTTATTTCTATTCCATTTAATCCTACTAACAGGAGCGTATCAAAACCATGACGAATGACGGTAGAGGTTCGTTCCTCAAATTTTGTTTTATTGGATTTCTTCCCATTTTCTTTCGCGCGTTCTTCGCGTTCTTCGTGGGGTGATGAACAAAGGATCATTGCACGTCTATTTTAAAACAAAACAATCCCAAATTGGAGATTCGACACCACACCGACCTTGCGGAGGTGCGATGATGATGGCGCGCTATAGATTGAAGTGAATCGGGAAGGACTGTTCTTCGAGCATTCTTCACGCAGGAAGATCAAAACATGTTTTCAGAGCCGATTAGAGGCCCGAAAACACCATAAGTGTCTTCGTGGTGTCGGGGTGACCAAAACCTGAAGGTTTTGTAGTGATCAGATGGCCTGATCGATGATCGGGGTAGCACGGGAGGTTCTTCGGTGAAGAGCATCATTTTTGGAAATTTCTAGAATACACGACATGTACTTCCGGAGAACACGCCGTGTAGTGCTCGCGGTGGATAGGGTTTTCGGTGTCAGAGAGGAATCACATGGTGTGTGACCCTGATCAAACGGCGTGTTAGACTTTCCCCGAAATTCAGCGTGTATTTTGGGAAATACACGGGCATGGGATGATCTACACGGCTTCAGAACACGGCGTGTACAGCATGACAGAGGCGGCTAAACGGGACTCGGCGTATACCCAGGGGTTACATGGACACAGGATGGAGTACACGACCGTGTACTCCATCACACATCCAGGAGAGGCTAGTAATGCGGGTCACCCCGTTTGCCAATTACATGGGTTGGAGTACACGGGTTACTGACCATGTATGGGCACATGGCCAGCATACACTGGGCCAACCCCAGTCACTTGGACATGGCATGTACATCATACTACATGCCCAACACTCAATTTTTCTATACGACCAGCCTTATGACATGAGCCATTGTACACGGGCAGTACCCAGGGCCAGACAACACGGTGTGTAACTTTTCTACACGCCGTGTACTTTTTGGAAAATGGAATGGTCCTCTTGTTCACCATATATTGGACATATTTCATTTAGGCTAGTGCTTCTTCTTCTCATTCCCCTGAAGGTTAGACATCACTTCCTTCTACAGGAGTATGATCCCTTCAGTAGGATTTTCGGTGATAGAGTTGGAAACCCTCCGAGAGGCCCAGAGTGAGATCCTATATCCATTCCTGACCCTAGTTAGAGTCAGGCATCGACATGGCCGACTCTACCGGGCTTTGATCCTCTACCTAGCAGGTGTATCACCTAGCTGGTGAATCCGGATGAGTCGTGGTATCCGCCATGGCCTTGGAAGTGATCCTCATCTGTGTATTGTTATATTTCCCACTCAGGAGTGTGTCTCTCGTAATGAGTGCTTCTATCTATCATGATCATTCCCACTCATGAGTGTCTCTCCCGTAATGATTTCATCTAACTCTCATGGCAGTTCCCGACGAACATTACTTCTTAGACAGATGTCATCAGTGCTACCAAACTTATGGAGCGTGTTCTCTCGGAACGAGTGCTTTGATAAATCTTAGAACGGAATCCCTAACGGGGTATTCGGCTGTGTGACTTGACCCTAGACTACAGGTCTGAGATTTGAGTATATCTATATTGTGTTTCACTTGCTATGTGTGGACATATACTGTGTATAACTGACCGTATCTTTACTTTGTATACTGCTTTGTGGTTTTGGGGTCCTCTACTAAGTATTGTTGTACTCACACCTACACGGGCTTTGCCCGCGCTTGTCGTGTCTTCTACAGACGAACAACCTTTTGACGGAGTCCAGGGCAGACCAGGACAGGACCAGGCTTTCTCAGTTCCCTATAGGCCGAGGCATTCCTACAACTACGAGCAGCAGTCCCAGTACCTTCTATGTTTACAGGTTGGACATTGTAGTTTTCAGACTTTTTTTGGTGGGGCTGTATTTTTGGCCCAGTTTACTTCCAGCACTTTACTTCCTGTTGCACTCTATTGGTTTGGTTGTTTTCATGCATTTTGTTTCTCAGTGTTTTTTACATTTTAGCATTTGTGGGCTTAGAGATTTGTGCATGTGTACATGTGCTTAGGAAATGCCTCCCATGTTAGTAAAATGCCTACTCGATGCTAGTCACCAGCCCTTGGTCTATTAGAGGTGAGCTTGGGGAGTCACGGTGTGGGCCCCATTGGGACAGGTCTTGACAGCGATTGTTTCACTCATTTTGTGTAAAGTGAAAGACAGTTCAAAAACATTCATGCCATACCATTCTTATACCTTTTACACCCAATTAGTCTTCTTTTGTTTAAGGATAAAAATGAATAGTGTGGCGTAATCCCTTAATTACCATTATGTAAACATTCTCCAAGTAATAAGAATGTTAATGATAAAACCATATTTTGTTCATATAGTGAATATATTGAATGATAAGGTGAAAATTCCTATGACAAGTTACACTAAAGTCATCCCCATCATTAACATAAATGAAAAGAGGATGGTTATTTAATAGAAGCTTATTTTCATCACATTTTGAAATAGATTTATGGACGTTTAAAAATGCAACGAACTAAAATACAAGATAAAAGTACCGGCTCCTCGTTTAGTTTATATTCATCAAATAAAAGTATTTTTTTCTAACATATTTCCTAGGTATTAAATAAAATATGATTTTCAAATATATGTATTGAAATAAAGTATCCATGTATGTAGAGAAACATTACTAGGAATAAGGTGTCTTCTTTAAGAATCTGAGAAAGGGTGGTCCCTATGTCAACAATGTGAAACACATAACTTCTAATTGCCAAGTGATTGATTCAAGTTGAAAAAGTTGATGAGTATAACCAACACATTTATCTCATGTTCCCATTGGGAATAATGATACATTATTCCATTTTTTGGAATTAATGTTGTATGTGGTGTAACATAATCAACAAATAGTTCAGACATACAATAATTAAATGAAACACATTATGAATATAAATTGTAAGACCTACCCATTTGTGGCAATATGATTCATTGTCTTGTAAAACTAAAAGTGGAAATCAAAAATATATCTAGTATGGTATTTAGTCTTCACACAGCTAAATAGATTTGATATTATTGACATCATTAGTTTAGACAAAGAATCATTTAGAAATAAAGGTATGTCACAAGGCTTTTAGAATAAGTTCAACAAATGAGTGTGAACTATTCCAAAGAAAAGCTATAGGTAAAGATACCTCATAAGATTTCTTCAAGTTATCAAAGAATGTAATAGTGACATATATGAATTGTCAGAAGATATGAGTTTCTTTGGATCGACATGCCAAGAAATATCATGACTATGCAATCATCGATCATGATAATGTAGCGTCGATTAATTCCTAAACACATGTTTCCTTATCTGCATCATGATATTGATGTTCATAAAGAGGATCGATGATGAGTCTTACATGTTAACACTGATAAAAAATTTAGCATGGATAAATCCCTAAACTCACATTTTATACATCAAAGTTATGATGTAAATTGAATCAAGCTTACAACCTGCGGTAACTTCCATTATATTTCATGACGTGATTTGCAAATAATGGCGCAATCCCATAACCAACAGGCCATCTAAAATAAAAAAAAATGATATCACACGAGTCGTAGTATGATGAAAATCCATTATATCATAGATCATGTGTTATGATGCAATGAGTATGTTAAGATATAAAGAAACATGCATCATGGTAAACACATTGTGCATCTAAAGTAAATATCATAAAAGATTCTTAGGATATTACATAAATCCATAAGATAGAAAATATGTAGTCAATTATTAGACTACATTTCTATATAAGGGTATAAATCTATATTAGAGATAGTGGGATTCGAATTGACATGGAATTAGTCAATTCTTGAGATGACAAAATGGTTGTTATCGGAACATGTTTCACTTGTTACTGATGAATTAAAATGTTCTAGAGACACATACTATGTGTGAATGATAAAACCATGGGGATGGTTTTATATTCACTTCGTTTAGTGATAAATTATTCACTAAGAATAATAATTCCTTCAAGTAAGTAGTATAAGGAAATAAGCTAATATTGACAAGACTAATTAAAATTCAATAATGGATTTGACCTATCAAATTTAAAAGGGGATTATAAATTGATTATTGTAGTGGTTATTTAAGTGAGATGATCAAGGATGGTATAAGCCTGGTACCAATAAGGATCGAATAGTTATACAACGTCGGTATTCCTAAATCATTTGGAATTTTAATTGTCATAGATAAATTCTATGATCATTAAATTGGCCATTGGATGTCCAAATAAAATTTCATGGGAGGTTTCTATATGACACAACCAAAAAAGGATGATAACACCATCAAATACCAATGATGTTTGCATGTTACTAAAATTCAGTTCTGAATTATAGTAAGAAACAATTTCTTAGAGAATTTATTTCGAATGAATCTTTTCCTTGTTTCTACCAAAGGATATTTGGAGCGCACAATCTTTCCAAGAGAAATATGTTTGATAATATATGGAAAACAGAACACGATCTTACAGTTAGATAAGATTAGGATAAATTTAATTCTCTAGTGATTGGCTTAATGTAGCACCCTATGATCCATGGAACATGATCTGTTGAGGTAGATATAATGGTTTATTAGACCTAGTCTATCATACATTTAGTGACATTATATTGAAAAATAAAAGTTGAAACAATTCATGTTCAGAATTCTTACAAATGTCGCATGGGTTATTCTCTCTAGGTTGACATGTTCAGAACATGATAAGAGATTAAAGTTGTGATTTGAGTTTCATATACTTCAAATATGGAACAATCACATATGGAATGTTATGTACTATAATTGATATTTCCTGGATACGATTTATATTAGTTAAATATCAATTATATCCAGGAGAAATACAAGTGAATCAGTCAGAAATATCATCTTGTAATTCAGAAAGTTCAAATGATATGTTCCTAGTATATGGAAAAGAAGTTATACTTGTCTTTGTGGGACACAAACTAGTAATCATCAGATCAATTTGATCTAGAATTGTAGTTAGGAAAAGGTGATGACCGACTCAAGTTCATAAAACCTAGTGGTATCCATAATTATAAATACCGAGTACATTACAACTTTTAAGGTAGCTAAGAAGTAGTTATCAATCACAAAGATGTATTCCAGATCTTGGATTCACACCTAGTGAGAAAAGTTTTAACAAAATGTATATTATGATATTCTTACTATACAAGTAGTCAAGTTATTGAAGTGGAAAAAAGTTATATATTCAGGGATAAAATATCTTGAGAAGTATTACTCATGGAGATGAGGTCGCATAGATAACATATTCCACATGGTGAAAATGTGGCAGGACCAATAGTTAAATCCATTACTCAGCAGAAGCATGATCTTTACCATGTGATTATCTTATAAATTTGGTTAGCAAGTTGGATCTTGTGCAAGTGTGTGTGTTGAAATAGTGGGTTCCCTAAAACCATCTTTTCATTACTTTTGATTACCATATCATGTATACAGTTAGTTATACATGATGTTATCTTACCATTATAGTGTGGACTTTTTTGCATCCACTATTATAATGGTAATGTCCAAATATTAACTGTCATATAGAGAGTTTATAGCATATTCCATTCTATAATGATAACCTAGAGATATTATGACATTAATATTAAATATATGTTCTATAGTATAGATAAATTATACTTACTGGACACAACAGATGTTTAACTATCAGGTATTGGGGGATAATAAGCATTGAGACTTCTTCTCATGAAATTTTCACTGTGTGATCTCTAGTAGTGAGATCATGAGGACAGACCCACCAATAGGAACAACACATCTTTTGGATGTCATTGGTCATTCCAATCTATGGACATGTGTATTGGTATCCTGACTTGAGATCATTTCCAATGTATACAAATTGATTGCATACTTTTATGTAAGAAAAAAACCATGGTATTTGAAATGATGGAGATGTAGCTTGTGTTGGGTGCATCGTTGGTGGTAAAAAATAGGTTGAATTTTCAAGAAAGATTTTTTTCAATTCCATGTTTAGGATGATGTATATCTCAGGCCTCAATTATTAGGATGGTGCTGCCTTCAAATGTCTTTTTCCAAAGTAGTACAATGGTAAATCAATCCGAATATATCAACAAATAAAAAAAAGAAATAGATGATGACACAAGTGTTCATCCTAATTTATTAGATATTTAATGACCAAGAGATTATAGAACACGGTCAGTGTTCGTAGGTTGGTTATTATTGCTATGACAATCCTTATCTCTTCTTGTTTAATGATGGGTGCTAGACTCTGCTCTTGGTATATGGATTTTATTCATTGCTCTTGAGATAAGGGTCTAGATGTTCACACACAATATCATATTCAACAATATTCCCTATTAAGTTGAATAGGTATATGGACATTGAGGGCCCTTTCTGTTGAATCTGAATCTACAGATTATACACAAGAGAGGGGTGAATTGTGTCATTTGTAATTTTTTCAATAACTCTTCTTTTGAATGAGTTCTGTCCTTTATACTTTATCAGATTTGATCATGCAGCGGAAAAAGTAAAAATAAGAATAAAAATGATGTATAGTGGTTCGGGGAACAGAAATCCCCTAGTCCACTCCACCAATGCTCTACTCCACGAGCTTGGTGATTTTCACTATCTGGTCTTCTTTTCCATAGACCAATTCACAACTGAGTACAGGCAGTTGACACCTTTACAATCTAAGAAAAAACAAATCCTTATGGTTCAAACACGAACCTACATAGCTTAGAATGAGTAGCTGGTTACTCAAGAATAAAAATAATTTCAGAAAGAAATTTCTGGTTGATCTTCACAATTGCAAGAAGAATGCAATTGACAGAAGATGCATCGAAGTCTCTATAAATATTGATCTTCAAGACGAAGCAGTTCCGAGTTGATCCAGTTGTAGTAGATATAGAGATATAGTTCACAACCTCAGCAGTAGTAGATCCACAGTAGATATTAGATGTACAATAGGTGAATCATCTATCGAGTTCCTTCTTCTTGAACACGCAGATCTTTTACGCTCTTGTTGAATCAGTAGATCAATCTTGAATAGTTGCAATCTCAGTTTCCCACCTTTTTCAATAATAGATCGATCACACCATCATCTTTTTTGGTGTTTCAGAGAGAGCATATATAATAAAGTATATCTCCTACACATTTAGATCCATAACAGTCTCCTTCTGATTCGCGATATTCAAAAATTTGAATTTACAGAGAATTCGTAAATTCCCTCAAGACTCGGCATAAATAGTTGCTTTTAATTCGATCTTAAATCCATTAATAAAATGTCTTTGAATCAATCAAAGTAGTAATTTAAAAACGACTTTAAATCTTGCTTGAAATCCGCCTAGAAATCAGCTTACTGATCGTTGTACAGAAAAACCGTCTGCCGAGAATTCCGACGCCAAACGTAAGGTTGATGACGTGGCCTCCAAACGTAGGGTTAATAACATAGTCATCAAATGTAGCGTTGAAAACGTAAGGTTGATAACAAATGTAGGGTTGATCATCCATACTTTTTCTTCAACAATCAAACGTACGGTAAAAGATCCATACTTTTACTTGATCCATTCTTTTCCAAGAACGTATGGTTGTTTACAAAAGTATGGTTGATGAACCATACTTTTGAGAAATAAACGTAACCTTAAGAATTTACGTATGGTTCTACTTCCATACTTTACTGATAACCAAAACTTAGGGTTCCTTCCTAATGTAAGGTTCTTCTTCCATACATTCCTGAAAACGTATGGTTGTCTAACCATACTTTTCTCTTATCTCAAAAAGTATACATGCTTTTCATCCTTACACTAAGTTTATCCACGTAGGGTATGAACAATGATTCTAGAATGCGTTAAAACAGATTCCGCACTATATTTATCTACTTAAGATGTGAACAGTGTTTCCAGAACACGCAAAAAAGATTCCGCGCTAAGTAATAAATTCTCGTTATTTCAAGAGTAAAATAAATTAATAACCTCCTGCAAAATACAAAGTAAAATCATTAGAAAATAACTAAGGGAATTTGTTAGCATCAAAATTATCATAAAGAGATAGAGTATTATCTTTAATAATATCCCCCTTTAAATAACATTAATATGCATTGTTGAAAACAATACTTTTCTCAACAATATCCCCCTTTTTGATGATCACAAAACCCATAAAATAATTAAAATTATTTAAACAAAACAAAATTAACTTTCAAAATTTGTTATAAAGTTTTTTAATAAAAACATCTCCACCAAAAATCTCCCCCTAAATATTGATGTTGTGTTTATCCAAATTCTCCCCCTTTTTGTGATATCAAAAAGAATGAAAAATCATGGATTTTAATACGTTTAATATTGCATTGAACTGTTAGTAAATGCTATTACGAACTGTTTATCAATAATTAAATCTGGAGTACTGGCATATTAAAAATAAAGTTAGTAAAACAAATAAGGAAAGAGACAAATAAAAAATGAAGAAAATTTTCATTCAGTAACAGTAGTGTATATATGAAAATGATATACATAGGAATCATCATTTGGGTAAGATAGGCAATAGGTTCTATATCTTCTGAATTGCAGACTTGATTTCTGTAAACTGTTCCTGAAGTCTCTTCATCATCCCATCTCCAAGCTTGATAACGAGCTCTCTGTTCTCTTGAGTCATATGAATATCCTCAATTAAATTTACTCTGAAAAACACATGCATCCTTTCCTCTTTTTCAACAAATACTAATAGATTCTCCGATAACTGATCTAACAGAATTTTGATTGATGGCTCACTAGATGTCAGTTGATGCACTAAGAATTTCTAATTGTCTAGCAACACTGAAAAAGGAGCACTGTTAAATTGAATATCTTGTATCCTGTTATTCATATTTCTCAATGCAGCTATGATAGCCTGAAACCTTCTGATTAAATCAGGTGAAGAACTTCATCCACTAATAGCATTATTTGCAACTGATGCAAATTGGTTCTCCATAAACAACTTCAGATCTGATAATTCTGACTTCAAAACCATTTCATATTTTAATTGAGTAACAGCAGTCAGCATATCCTCTTTAAACATTTCAACTTCTTTCCTTGAAACTGTACACTCCTTCAGCTTTTGAAAATTCAAATGTTTTAAGTCTAAAGCATTTCTAAGAGTAGCATTCTCAGATTCCAACTGAGATACTTTTTTGTACAGTTCCTCAACTTCTTCTTTTTGTGAATCAGATGCACCCTATTTTTGATTAATATTCTCAGGTTGATGCGGAAATACCAAAGGCAATGATTCATCACCAGACTTCTCTTTTTCTTTGTCCTGATAAGGTTGGTCCATAGATTTTTCCTTAGAGTTTTCAAACTCCTCCACAGAAAAATCCTCTTGAAGTACCTCTGTTTGAGCATCAAAAGCATGCTCATCACATTCATCTGCATCTTTGCCTTCCAATGGAATTTTAAGAAAAATATCTTCAGAAGTTTCCTGAGGTCTGGCCACTTCTTCACCAGGCACTGCCTCTATCTCATGTTCCTGTTGAAGTGCAACTTCAACATCAGCAACAATATTTTCCTGATTTTCCATTTGAGATTCTTCTTGAGCTCCTGATTTCTCTAACAGAGCCGTTCCCTCAGTAACATCTTCCATGGTTTTATCAGAAATAGCTTATTTCACAAATGAATAAGAACATAAAGGTTCTGTTGGAGTTTCCAAAGAAATTGAAGTGACTTCCTCATTTACTGGTCTTTTTCTTCTTGATTGAAGTCCCTCCTGGATTCTGTCTTCCTCAATATCTGTCACTTCAAAGTGAATCCTTCTTGCTACATTGCTGACTCTAGATTCAGCTTGTCCCTCCTTGGACTTAGCAGGTTGAGCTTGAGCACTCTCTGAGTCTTCCTCAGCTCCTACTGGCAAAAGTTTTCCTTTTATTGTGCTCTAGAAATATCCAACTTTCATCAATGTTCCAGCATTAAACGTATTACTGTGATGACTGTTAGCTCTTGTATCCACTAATCTCACCATGTCTTTATTAAACAACATCTTAGAAATAAATCTACCAAATGGATAGAAATTCATCCTGGCCTCTCTTTGACATCAATAACTGAGATACCTTATCATGTATCCAGGAAAGTTTAACATAATATCACATAACAAAAGAAACATTATATACATATCAGGGTACAAAATCGTCTTCATTTCTGCCATCCATGGAGCTATTCTGGTCAGAATAAATTTTACCAAAATCTTCTAATCAGGCTCCAAATCCTTAACAAACATTTTCTTTATTGTCTTGGTACCGAAAAGAAAAGACACAATTTCTTCGGATTTATGCACAAAATCTCGTATATTCTTCAAGTCAAAATGTAAAACTCTCTCATGAGGGCAGTTGAGAATCTGACTAATCTCTACTGAAGAAATTGAGAAATCTCTATCCTCTATTTTAGCCATCATACTATCTTCGGTATCTCCTAGACTAAACTATACAGATTTGTAGAAGTATCTAAGTTCTACTTCATACAGAAATTCTGTATTTTCACTGTTGAACATCTGTTCAATATTCTGAAACGACAGTGCTTTCGTCAACAACAGATTCGTCTGAAATAACCAGTCAAGATCGATTACCTTACCCTGTAAGATTTTTCTTCCTTTAGTGCGTTGTCTCATGGAATTGCTCAGCTCGGCCTCACTGGCTCTTTTAGTCCTTACCATTACTGCGAGAGTCTCTGAAGGTTTGAAGGTTAGGGTTTCAGAAGTTCTAAGTTTAGGGTTTCAGAAGAGGAAGTGCGATTTTCAGATTTCGAAAGGGTTTCGATAGAAGTGAAAGGGTTTAGAAGTCGAAAAGGCCCTAACAATCTTGATTCCCGTGTAATCACTCATCATTACATATATTTAAAAACAAATAAATTTTCATACGACGAAAGAAAAAAAAAACTTAAACAGTATTCAATAAACAAAAAAAAATTTACAAAAAAAAATTATTTAAAATTAAATAAACCTAGACCCCCCTTAATAAAATCAAACCTTGCAGTGGGAAGAGGTTTAGTAAAAATATCTGCTAATTGAATTTTAGTATTTATAAATTCTAAAAATATATCTTTTTTAATAACATGATATCTTAAAAATTGATGCCTTATATAAATGTGCTTAGTTCTAGAATGACTATATGATTTTTTGAATTATTAATTGCACTCGTATTATCACATAAAATAGGTGTATTATTAAAATTCAATCCAAAGTCCATAAGAGTGTTTTTCATCCACAAAACTTGTGCACAACAACTGCCAGTAGAAACATATCCTGCCTCAGCTGTTGACAGGGCAACTGAATGTTGTTTCTTACAAGACCATAATACTAAGGACTTTCATAAAAAGTGACATGTACCTGATGTAATTTTTCTATCTAATATACAACTTCCAAAGTCAGCATCTAAATATGAAATCAAATTAAAATCAGAAGTTTTAGGATAAAGAAGAGATTAAAAAACAGTTCCTTTTAAATATCTAAAAATTCTTTTAACAACAGTTAGATGAGATTCTTTAGGATTTGATTGAAATCTAGCACAAAGACATACTAAATAAATTATATCTGGTCTACTTGCAGTAAGATATAACAAGCTACCAATCATACCTCTATATAACTTTTTGTCAACTGATTTCCCAGTTTCATCCAAATCAAGATTTATATTAGTACACATAGGAGTTGTAAATGTCTTACTGTTCTCAAGTCCAAATTTCTTAATTAAATCAGTAATGTATTTTCTTTTATTTAAAACATTTCCAAAATCTTTTTGAAATGTTTGAAGACCCAAAAATAAATTTAATTCTCCCATCATAATCATTTCAAATTCTTCTTGCATTAATTTTAAAAATTCATGACAAAGAGTCTTATTTTTTGATCCAAAGATTACATCATCAACATAAATTTGAACCAACAAAACATTATTTTTCACAGTTTTCTTAAATAGTGTTGGATATGCCATACCAACAGTAAAATCATTTTTCAAAATAAAAGAACTTAATCTTTCATACCAAGCTCTAGGTGCTTGTTTAAGGCCATAAAGAGCTTAAGTAAGTTTAAAAACAAAATCAGGTTTTTGAGAGTTTTTAAAACCAGGTGGTTGCTCAACATAAACTTCCTCCATTAAATATCCATTTAAAAAGGTAGATTTGACATCCATCTGAAATAATTTAAAATTCATATAAGATGCATAGGTTAAATGGACTCTAATGGCTTTTAACCTAGATACAGGTGCAAAAGTCTTATCATAATATATTCCCTCTTCTTGATTATATCCTTTAGCTACTAATCTTTCTTTGTTTCTAGTTATTGTGCCTTGGTCATCCTGTTTATTTCTAAAAACCCATTTGGTTCCTATTACAGGATAATTCTTAGGTCTTTCCACTAAATCCCAGTCTTCATTTCTTTTAAACTGATTTAATTCATCTTGCATTTCTATTACCCAACTTTAATCATCTAATGATTCTTCTATAGTCTTGGGTTCTTGTTGAGATAAGAAGGCAGAGAATTCCACTAGGTTTCCTACGTGTCTTCTAGTTTGAACACCAGTTTCTATGTTACCTATTACAGTTTCTAAAGGATGATTCTTTAGGGTTCTAGACTATCTAGGTAATATATTTAAAGGTTCTTCAGTATCATGTTCCTCTGAACTGGACTGAATTTCTTTTATATCATTTTCAAAATCATTCTTTAAATTCTCAAGTCTCGTGTTATCATTAGAGTCAAGTTCATCCATTTGTTCTGTCCTTTTCTCAAAAGGATCAGATTCATCAAATTTCACATGAACTGATTTTTCAACAATCCTTGACTTATTATTATATACTCTATAAGCTTTGGAGGTAGCAGAATATCCTAATAAAATACCTTCATCAGATTTTGGATTGAACATACAAATATTATCCTTGGTGTTTAAGATATAAACCTTGCATCAAAAAACATTAAAGTAATTTACTTTAGGTTTTCTGTTATTCCATAGTTTATAGGGTGTCTTTTTCAAAATAGGTCTAATTAAAACTCAATTAATTATATAACAAGCTGTATTCACAGCTTCTGCCTAGAAATATATAGGTAGTCTATATTCATTTAACATAGTTCTATCCATTTCTTGAATTGTTCTATTTCTTCTTTCTACAATCCCATTTTGTTGAGGTGTTTTGGGTGCAGAAAAGGTGTGTTTAATACCCATATTTGAGCAAAAGGAATTAAATTCCAGATTCTCAAATTCTCCACCATGATCACTTCTTAATGAGATTATATTGAAAACTTTTTCATTTTGAACAGATTTGCAGAAACATTCAAATAAAGTAAAAGATTCATTTTTAAATTTCAAAAAGAAAATCAATGTAAATCTTGAATAGTCATCAACTAAAAAATATACATGTAATTTACCAGCTAAGCTTGCTACTCTTGAAGGTCCAAACAAATCCATATGAATAAGTTCTAGAGGTTTATATGTAGCAACCTTATTAATAGGTTTGAAGGATGATTTGTGTTGCTTTACAAGTTGACATGCATCACAAAATCTGTCACTTTCAAATTTGAGACAAGGTAAATCAGAAACAAAATGTTTCTTTGATAAATTATGTAAAACATATACATTGAAATGACCAAGTCTTCTATGCCAAATCTAGGATTCACTTACTTTAGGAGTCAACCAGTTTACTTGTTGTTTACATAAGGATTTTAAATCCACAGTATAGACATTTTCAG
Source organism: Viscum album (assembly GCA_963277665.1). Classification (NCBI taxonomy): domain Eukaryota; kingdom Viridiplantae; phylum Streptophyta; class Magnoliopsida; order Santalales; family Viscaceae; genus Viscum; species Viscum album. The sequence goes on from OY728160.1 coordinate 575,153,751, forward strand.
TTCTTGGTGCTTTAAATTTAAACAGTTTATCATTAGAAACAGTACAACAATTGTTAGTAAAATCAACAGTATATCCATCATCACAAAGTTGAGAGATACTTATCAGATTGTGTTTTAGTCCTTCTAAATAAAGTACTTTGTTTATTGAGACTGTTTTTGGTTCTCCAACAGTTTCAATGACAATGATTTTTCCTTTGGCATTATCACCAAATGTGACAAGTCCTCCTTCCTTTTGAGTGAGTGTAGAAAAATTCAATGAGTTTCCACTCATATGTCTTGATCATCCACTGTCCATGTACCATATACCTTTTCTTCTCTGGTGACCTTCTACCTGCAAAGACATTCAAACAAATTGCTTTGGTACCCATATTTTGTTGGGTCCAAGAGTGTTAGCTAGCAATGATCTGGGTATCCAAATTTTCTTTGTTCTTTTAAAATTATCTGAATCATAAAAGTATTTTGAAACATAGGCTTTCTTAATTCCACAAATTTGAGGTTTTCTTAAGAAACAGTTTTTAGCTACATGTCCCTTTGCCCTACAAAAATTACAATTAAGCTTTTTAGAGCTAGGAACAAAATAATTTTTATATACCTTTGGTTTTTCTCCATTAATTCCAATTCCAATTCTCTCATTTTTAATGAAATTTTTTCCAAGAATTTCATTTAATTAATTTTCTCCTTTTGTAAAATCCAATGCAGCCTATTTGTAAGATAATACTTCATCCTGCAGTGATTTTATTATTGATTCAAAATTAACATAGTTAGTGTTAATCAAATTGTATTTATTAGTTAATTCTTTATGATTTTTAAGCATTATGTATATTTCATCTGAAACAGCTTTATGTATATTTTTTAGTGACTTATGTTTCTTAAATAGTGAGTCATATCTTTCTTCAAGCATTTTGTAGTAGGCTGTAAGTTTTTCATTTGCATAGCTTGATTCAGAATGTGATTCAGAGGAGTAATATGAGTGTACCTCATCAGTTTCTTCCATGAAACACATTTTTTCCTTTAGATTGACTTATTCTTTCTCTGAGCTTGATTTAGAAGAGCTACCAGAGTCTTCCGATACACTCTAAGTGGCTTTCATAGCTTTCTTGTCTTTCTGCTCAAAGTCAGTTCTTTTGAAGAATTTCTTCTTCTTTACATCCTTCAATTGTGGGAAATCTGGTCTGATATGTACCATATTTTTGCATTCATAACATCTCACTTCCTTATTATATCCCTTAAGGATTTTTTGAAGCCTCTTTTCTTACTGTAGAATTTTCTAAATTTTCTGGCTAGTTGAGCCAGTTCTTCATCTAAGTTAGATGAGTAAGAGATTTCTGATTTATCTTTGACTTTTTTTCTCTTCATCTTTCTATTCTTTTGTAGTGAAGTTACCTTCAAGTAAGTATCTTATCTTTTGATAAGCACTTTATGTTAATTAGATTCATCTTGCATTTCAGCTTCATACATCATCAGTGTACCAATCAGCTCTCTCATAGTTAGATCTTTGATAGGTGTTGATTGTCTGATTGCAGCAGAGATACCATTCCATCTAGTAGGAAGTACTCTCAGTACTTTTAATGCTTGATCAACCTGCTTGATAGGTTCTCCTAAAGAAGTTATGTTATTGAAAATTTCTGTCAATCTCACATTCATATGGGTAATGCTCTCACCTTCAATCATTCTAAAAGTATCAAATTTCAGTTTTGCAGTTGCATATCTCATTTGCCTTACATTATCTGTTCCTTCATATGCCACAACTATTGTTTGCCACATCTCATATGCTGTCGGGCACTGTGATACTCTGTTAAATTCATCTGGTCCTAGACCGTAGATAATTTCATTCATAGCCTTAATTTTCATATCGTACTCTGCCTCTATAGCAGCACTCCATGCCTCAGGATTTTTAGGAATTTCATAATGAGTCAGAATCTTTGAATATACTCTATATCCGAAGTTTTTCAGATATATTATCATGCACGATTTCCAGCAACCATAGTTGCCTCCATTAAAATATGGTTCTCTAACCATCTAAATCCCTCCTCCTGTATTAGTCATGATGCTCTGTTGTATAATCCTTAAATGCTTCTAGCTTTCTAAGGCTCTGTCAAAAGCTCCTCCTCTGATACCAATTTTTGGATCTCAATCTACAGATTATACACAAGAGGGGGGGTGAATTGTGTCTTCTGAAATTTTTTTCAATAACTCTTCTTTTGAACGAGTTCTATCCTTTATACTTTATCAGATTTGATCGTGCAGCAGAAAAAGTAAAAACAAGAACACAAAGATGTATAGTGTTTCAGGGAACAGAAAGCCCCTAGTCCACTCCACCAACTCTCTACTCCACGAGCTTGGTGATTTTCACTATCCGGTCCTCTTTTCCACAGACCGATTCACAACTGAGTACAAGTAGTTGACACCTTTACAATCTAAGGAAAAACAAAGCCTTCTGGTTCAAACACGAACCTACACAGATTAGAACGAGAAGCTGGTTACTCAAGAATAAAAATAATTTCAGAAAGAAATTTCTGGTTGATCTTTATAATTGCAAGAAGAATTCAATTGACAACAGATGCATCAAAGTCTCTAGAAATATTGATCTTCAAGACGAAGCAGTTCTGAGTTGATCTAGTTGGAGTAGATATAGAGATATAGTTCACAACCTCAGCAGTAGTAGATCCACAGTAGATATTAGATGTAGAACAGGTGAATCTTCTATCGAGTTCCTTCTTCTTGAACAAACAGAGCTTTTACACTCCTGTTGAATCACCATATCAATCGTGAATAGTTTCAATCTCGGTTTCCCACATATTTCAATAATAGATTGATCACACCATCATCTCTTTTGGTGTTTCAGAGAGAGCATATATAATATACCATATCTCCTGCACATTTATATCCATAAAAGTCGCCTTCTGATTCGCGATATTCAAAAATTTGATTTTATTGATAAGTCGTAACTTCCCTTAAGACTCGGCATAAAATCTACTTTTAATTTGATCTTAATTCCATTAATAAAATGGATTTGAATCAGTGAATGTCGTAATTTAAAAACGACTTTAAATCCGGCTTGAAATCCACCCAGAAATGAGCTCACTGATCATTGTATATAAAAATCATCTGCCGAAAATTCCGACGCCAAACGTAAGGTTGATGAAGTGGCCTCCAAACGTAGGGTTAATAACATAGTCTTCAAACGTAGGGTTGAAAACGTAAGGTTGATAAAAATCGTAGGGTTGATCATTCATACTTTTTCATCAACAATCAAACGTACGGTAAAAGATCCATACTTTTACTTGATCCACACTTTTCCAAGAACGTATGGTTGTTTACAAAAGTAAGGTTGATGGACCATACTTTTGAGAAATTAACATAACCTTAAGAATTTATGTACGGTTCTCCTTCCATACTTTGCAAATAACCAAAATGTAGGGTTCCTTCCTAACATAAGGCTCTTCTTCCATACTTTGCTAAAAACGTATGGTTGTTTAACCATACTTTTCTCTTATCTCAAAAAGTATACATGTTTTTCATCCTTACGCTACGTTTTTCCACGTAGGGTATGAACAATGATTCCAGAATGTGCTAAAACAGATTCCACGCTATATTTATCTACGTAAGATGTGAACAGTGTTTCCAGAATGCGCTAAAATAGATTCCGTACTAAGTAATAAATTCACATTATTTCCAGAGTAAAATAAATTAATAGCCCCCCTGCAAAATACTATGTTAAATCATTAGAAAATAACTAAGGTTATTTGTGAGCAACAAAATTATCATAAAGAGATAGAGTATTATTTTTAATAATCTCCCCCTTTAAATAACATTAATACGCATTGTTGAAAACAATACTTTTCTCAACACTTTATTGGGGATCCAAGTGTTGTCCAAAGTATCAATTAACAAAATAATTAAATAAATTAATTTATATTTAAGTTATGAATATTTTAGATTGAATTTATTTAATGAATTTAAAAGTTTTTTAAATATGATAAAATATTAATCAAACAAATATTATTTTAATATTTATGGTTTATTTAATATTAAGCGGTACAATGAGTTGAGATAAATGGATTATTTTTTGTCATGTAATATATTTTATATTTATTATAGGTTTGTGGTAAAATAATAAATAGTATTGGAATAGTTTAGTTCATCAAAATTGTTTATTTAGTGGACAATGAAATAAACAGGTACCGAGGAAACCAACCAGATATTTACCAACTCCACTATAAATAAACAAGAGGCTCTCTCTCATGGGTGGCCATTCAAACTATTCACTAATTTTGAGGGAATGATAATGAGATCCTTTATCTCCTCCCACTATCTAGAGAGAGAATCTATCGATCCATGATGTTCGAATCAAGAAAAATCTCAATCATCGAAGGAATCACGATGAGGATATTTTCAAGAAGTTGAAAACATCATCAGTTCACCATGCTTGCACTCAAAATTTGATGATCGACGCTTCAGCAGATTTTTGAAGCGCATGTGGATGATCTAGAGGGATACTGCTCTGGATCCCTCAAGAAAAAATCTCCATCGACTAGTTTCAGTTGACGTCATCTTCATATTTGAAATGGTTATGTTTTAAATTTATTTTTGTGATATTTATAATTTATGTGAGATCCTCGGACCTTTCCGGAGCTCGGATCATCGGCAATGTCAAGTCTCGTCGACCCATTGATGAAATATTTTATGATCTCTAGCCCATTGGCTTCCACTACGGCCCCCAAAACCTATTAGGTATAGTTAAGGTGGGGTGTATCTGAAATCAGCGCCCCCTAGTTGTTACACAATCTCCCATGGAATCTCAGATAAAGGGGCCTCATATTGTATGATCCAACCAGTAAATTCAATTGATTCTTGTTTCTATGAAAATTATATTTTATCATACAACATAATACAAAGTAAACAATAATTCTCATTATAGAATAGATATATTAAAACTGTTTATGATTCTTAATAGTCTTTTAAGCTAGATTAATAAACTACTACTATAATTAATAATGTCCCAATATTATAAATGGTATATAGTGGATGTGTTTTTTAAAATGAAATTAGATAATAAATGATTAATTCATTAACAATTTAATTTAATTTTTTAATGTTTGGGGTGTTAAATTTTTTCATTCTCCCACATATGAAATTTCATAATCAAAATATTATTTTGAACACTAAAACAAATGAGTGAGAATTTGATTCATATCCTCTTATGGAATAAGTTTTTCCATCTTGAATATGTGGTTCCACCCTAATACATTAAAAAGGTGCGTTATTTTTTTTCTTATTATTTTCTATAAAATATATGATGTTAACCAGATACTCTTTATGTGATTGGTCATTCACTAAATGCATGAACTCTAGATTAAGTACATGTGAAGGGCCATGTTAGTACTAATCTAAATGGGAAACATGAAACACATCATGTACATTATATTGGTTTGGTTGGGGTAATAGTCATTACAACATAGATCCGATGTGATAAAGGACTTAAAAGTGAGATATTTATCTTGGAATTATATTACCATCCATATTTAACCTCATGAGTTTCATCCAAAATATTATACAAAGGTACAAATTATCTCCAATCTCAAAACATATCTATCATCTACAACTATCTACGTAAATTATATATCAACATAAATGGATTTCAAATGGCATTTATTGGTTTGAACCATCTCTACTATCTCATGAATAAGATCAAATTCCATTATCTTATTCTCTCTATAATTATATCAACATATCAGGGTCTAAAAATTCATCCCATTTTCACCTACATAAGGTAACACTAAAATAATAAAATCAAAACACTTGTTATATGAGAACTACACTTAGGGAAGTTGATGATCCTAATATCCTTGGAATTTAATTGAATAATATCTAAGAATATCCTATATATATTTAATGGTTTTATTATATTGACCATCTATATATGGGTGATAATGAGTACTAAAACTCATCTCTATATCAAATTCATGCCAAATTATTCTATAAAACCACAAGGTAAACCTCATAACTCAATTAGATACAGTGCAGAGTAATACACCATATAGTCTAACCACTTATCAAATTTATATCATGATTAGTTACCAAATAAGGAAATATTCCACTATAATAATGAGATATACTACAACATAAATTTTTTATGCAATTTAGAATTCTTGAGGTGGCCTATGAAGAAAAGGTATATAAATAATGTGTTTTCTAAAATGAAATTACCTTTTACAGAGTTAATTCAATAATGATTTAATTTATAAATTTTTGGTTTTTTACATTTTTCATGCCCTACATAATAAATTTAAAACACAAAACTTTATTTCGAATAATAAAACAGAAGAGGGTACTTTTGTTTTTTCACCTCTTATAGTACCCATCTTTCAATCCGAAACACGTAATTCTACCATTAAACTTTGAAAAGGTTATTTATTTTTTTGCTAACTATTTTATCTAAAATCTGTTATCTTAAATATATAATTCCTATGTGAATTATCATTCTCTATTGTACGACCTCATGATTTAGTATATTTGAAGGGCCATGTTGGTACTTCTCTATGTGGGATACAGAAAAATCATCATGTATTTTTAATTATTTTTTTACATTATGAAATGGAATTTTAAAACATAGAAAATGATTTGATATGATCGTGATTCACATAATGATAATAGTATTCACATAGTTAGCTTATTATGTTGTGAATGAATGTCTCCAAGATGAGGTTGGTGAAGATAATGAGAACAATGTAGTTTGGAAGGACATATAGTATGAGTTATGGTTATATTCATTTGGTAAAACTCCAAATATTCATGACATATGTTTGGTTATAGGATAATTCATGAAACACATATTAGAGAGTGCCTCTAGATTTTTCACACTACAACACCATACGTACTTCTGTAAACCTTACTACAATGATTTTAAAAAAATGTATTTTTTTATCATCACTGATCAAATCTCATTTCTAATGTACTAGAAACCCATAAGGTTTCCATTGGTATATAAAAGAGATTAATTTATTTCACTAAACCAATCAAGGGAGAATTTATAACTATAACTAAAATTCCCAAGGGAGATGCAATGGAATCTAGGATAGGATCATGGGGGAGATAGTAACACTTAAGAGTCTTTAATTGGGATTAAAACACATTTTATTTTGGAGTATTTTCGTTATTTTATCACCCTCTCATGGTTAGGATGATTCAATTTCTTCATGGTGATTTCAATAAAATTAAATTCATGTATTACATATTTCATTTTAAATTAATAATTCTTCTTCATGTTTCGAGATAAATCTAATTTTTCCCATTGTTCCTAATTTCATTATTTAACACAATAACATTGAATTGTGGAGTATTGAGAGATATTTTTTTAATGAATTATGTGAATTTTCATTTCCACCATGACTATTTATCTAATTTAATTCTATCATGAAAAATATTTCAAGGATACATATATTTTCATTTTTAAATGTAATTTAACATAACAAAATGTGAGTATAGATATAAGAGTATTTATTCGAACTTACAGACTCGATTTTGATGACCAGATGTTCATTATTTTTTAAATTAATACTAAATGAACCATGATTTTTGATTACCCAAATTATAATTTTTATTATATCTCCAACCATATCCAATATAAATATTTTAATTAGGTTATATTATATTTTCCCACATTCATACATAAATTTAAATCCTAATAATTAAATTAATATTAATTATATGACTCGTCCTTGTTAGATCGACATAAAACATGAAATATTATATACCATATCTATGTAGAGATAGTGAGTTGTTATTACATGAAAATTTTGATTTTATTAATTCATTAACCCCATTGAAATTAAGAATTAATTATAAATAAATCACTTTCAAACCTAGAATAGAATAAATAACATTTTAAATGAGTATCACAATGTTCATTAGTAAATTTTCCTATAAATATAAAGAAGGGATATGTTATTTTTTGGATGTAATAAATAAAATAACTTATAATTTCACTTGTAACACAAATTCATTGTTTTGAAGTGGTGTTTAAAATTTTTTAGTCTATACTTTACCATTATTTGGAAAATATATTTGGTTTAGTCTAATAATTTAGCATAGTATATATAATAATAATACCCAAAAATTACTAGACCTTTCTATTATACAAAATATTATAGATAATATTTTATATACATTACTATATATTCTATTATATTAATATACACTACAAAAATCACAAATGTTCAAGATGCCTAGTTTCTTTGGGAAATTTGGCACATATTATAAGAACATGAAATAGGGATACACAAAAAATTATATAAAATCCCTAAAAAATCCCAAAAATTTAAATTTTCATCTATAATAGAATCGGATAACATGAGGGCATACATAAGAATAATTATCATGAGCATAAAATCATAAAAATAGATGATAACCTTGTGTCATTATTAGAATGTGGGAAGCGTAGAAAACATGAAATCATTAAGATAAGTCAAGGATAACCATCAAGACATCATAAGTTATTGTTCTTAGTCTATCCACCCTTGTATAATAAAAAGTATATATTTAGAAAAATAAATTTCCCAATGAATATGATTACTTATTAACTTTGGTCTAACCAGTCAAATTCATATTATATAAATACATTTCAGTGGCATATAAATCATAGATCTTGCGAACACAATACATCACATCTGATTTCATGACTAAGGAGTGTTAGTTGTATACATTGAATTCCAAAATCAATGAAGAACATGGATAAATTATTGAATAACATTTAGTGGGAATATATTCGTGTATTAAAATCATAATATTTTTTAAGGTTAAATCATGGGATTATTTCGGTAGCATAACAGGTATACATAAATATTTATGGGAAGGGTTAATTGTATTTAATTTTGTATCTCGATATGCAGGAATCATAAAGATTTTAAAGGGATGTATACAAAAATTCAACTTGAAAAATTGGAAATCAAATGGTCTAATAAAAATAATGAATTTGAATAATGTAGAGGATGAAGAAAATCCATTACTTGAAGGGTTTTCTTCAAAAAGAATTATAATAACATCCTAAGAGATATGAAATGACATAAGATGGATTTATAGTTTTATAGGGAGAGGGACATTGTTCTAAATGGGGTTTTGAGAGAAGATGAATGAAAGGTTGGGTTTGCATTTAAATCAAAATAGAAGATAATTTATAGTTTATTTCTAAACATTGGTTCATTAGTATATGTATAAAATATTCAAAACCGAAAATCATACCATGGTTTTCCCAATGGTTTAAAAAAAATATTAAACAATTTCATTATTTTATTATATTATTAACCAATATCCTTAATATAATACCCTTCATGTTGTAGTATTTAGTAATTTTCTTAAAAAATGGTAATTAAATCCTTAAAAATTATTCAATTTGTAAGATTCATTATAGATTTTTAAAATTAAAAAAATAAAATTAAAACTCATTATTTTATTTTGGAACATTATTTTTGGCATTGTATTAAATTGATAATATTTATTACATCATTTTTTCAATTATTATTACTAAATACATAATGAATATTTTTAGTGTATTTAAATTCTACCCAAAACATTTACTTCCTCCTAAAATAATGAAATATTAATTATTGGATAATTTACATATAATAATTTCAAAAAAGATACTTATTCTACCAATAATATTTTTAAATATATTAATTTCTACTTTAGAAAAATCATTTTTATTGAAAAATACTAGTTTTCATGATCAATACAAACTACTTGCCCTAATAAAAATTACATTGGACTTCGTTAAATTATTAAATCATACAAATATAATTAAATATTATTTTATATTAATATATCAGGGAAAAAATTATTTTAAAATTTTCCTTTTATCCAAAAAAAATTATATAAAATTTATTATTTAAGAAAAATACTATTCTTTGATTCTTCATATCTTAATCTAATTTACATAAAAATAATTATATAAATATATATATATATTAATAAGTAAATGGTATTAATATAATAACTATTTTATTAAATATATTTAAAAAATACCACTATTGGGTTCAAGATACATAACCCCTTATTACACCAATGTATTATTTAAGGTTAAGCTATGTGATAATGATACTTTCTTAGTGTGGTTTTGAAAATATGGTTTGGTCGGTGATCACAATGTGATTAAAATTCTCCAATAAATGGTTTCACTCATGTATTAGTTATTTATTTTCATCAAGGGATTGGTGAAAAAACATAGGGATGCTTACTCCCCTAAGAGATCGGATAAAAGGGCTTCATAGTGTTTGATTGTATTATTCAAGGTTATTTATTCTTATTTCAATAAAAATTATATTTTTATAACCCTTAAGATATACTAATATTAATGGTCACTATAGAAAAAATATATTAACAATAATTAAGTCACTAAATTGTGTTTTATTACAGATATAATTGTTAGGGATATATTTTATAAGTGTGTCAAATAAAAAATTAAATATATTAGATGTGTAATATATGACTTCAATAGTTATTAAGGAATTTTTTTCATTCCAAATGGAATATCATATATAAAATTTTACCTCATTAGAAATGTCCCCCCACTAAAAATATTGAACCCACATATAGCATATATTTGATTATAATATAACTATATTTCAATAACCGTAATGATGATTTAGTCTTTCTTCTGTTAATTAGATTTTTAGGTATGTGAATATTCCAATCATAAAAATTATTATTCTGGGATAGTATGGTACATAACAGTTTATAAAAATCCTTTATAAATAATCACCCAAATATATTCCTCCAGTAACCTAACCATAATTGGGTATCAAGACTCTTTACACTAAAGAAAATGTTGACATCATGTTACGGCACCTATTAACATCACCGATTACATTCTTTCCTTATAATTGATAATCCATATAAACCCAAGTTCATAAAGTAAAACCCAGTTGGATGATCTCGGTCATTAAAACTACATATTTATAATGAATCTCCCAATTAATATTTATTAAATTCCCCCATCTAAATTTCCACCAGTTTAATATACCTTAGATGTATATTAAACCCATTATGCCTCAATATATCATTATTATGCCTTGTTTTATTCATTATTGTATTCATTGTTTTAATGATTTAGTTTTGGAAGACCTATTTCATTAAGATATTTAATGTGTTCAAAACATATTAATTTTTACCCCTTACACTAACAATAAGTCTCTAATACTCATCCAAGAATAAAAACCATGCATATTTGTTTATATACAAAAGAATCACATACATATGGTACATAAAAAAATTATTTAAATGAAATCATTTAAGTGATTTTGAGAAACCCAACATTATTAATCCAATATTGATAGATAACCAACCCCTCTCCTTAATTATACATTGAATAATCCTCTAGAGAAAGCAGGTATCCTTGCTCAAATTTCTTCTCCCTATAGATACATTACTCAATAGAGAATTCAATTCACGATAACTTTAAACTATATTTAAATATTGTGGTTTTTGTTCCTAACATTATTAATATAATATTTTAATGATAGATTAATACAAAATCAAATGATATTACACCATTTTTATAATGGACACTCTATCCTTCATGAAATTTATCTAAAAATTAAACTTATATAATATACAAAATTCATAAAAATGATTATTTTTAAAATAAAAAATAATAATTAATAAAATATTTATGCGGTAAAATTAAAAATATTTTATATTTTAGTTTGGTAGAAAAATTATCATTTTATAATTTCTAACACCTGTAATTTATAAAAACATTATAAGTATAAAAGTAGTTTTATCAAAATATAATTTGTCTCAATTTTTTCATTATTTCCTATTTTAAAACTTCTTATCTTAGTATAATTCATAAAATATTTATGAGATAAATTAGAGATAGAAATGTGTGTCCATCATATTATATGATAAACAGTTCAATCATAATCTAAAACTCATATCACCACATATGGTAGGTAATAAAATTTAAAATATATCATTATTAATGTCATATCAAATATCATAAATGTGATATGATAATGAAATTTAAAAAATCATTATTAAAATTAATTTTCTGATATCATATATCATATTTTAAAACATATTTTAAAATTATGTGTTTCCACTATACTCATATTATGATATAAGACAATGATATGACTTAGACAAAAAAATACAATATTTATTCATATATTATTTAATTTAACATAGTAAATTATTTTGGATAATTATTTCATTGAAAAACTAGAATAAACATACCTTTTGACCTTAAAGATTACAAATTTTGTAAGAACCCGGATTTTTAGAACTGGTCAAAATCCCGACCATGTTTAAATTTTTGACTTGTTTCTGAGGAAATTAGAAAATTTTGGCAGTTTCTGAAATTTCCAGACAACACGCCGTGTACATTAAGTACATGTCGTGTATATGTTAAGTGAGTGGCCGGCCGTGTTCTCGTCGAGTACATGTCGTGTGATGACCGTGTGGAAAATTTATTACTACATGTCGTGTAGTTTTACGTACTTCGTGTACCCCTAACCGTGTGGTGGCTATACATGGCATGTAGGCCTGTTGGACAGAAAGAATCTTTGAAACCAAGTACACGTTGTGTTCCCCTTGGACAGGCCATGTAGTCTAGCCGTGTATAAGGGATATAAATGGCGTGTGGGTAAATCGGCAAGGAAGAGAAGAGAAACCAAGTACATGGCATGTACCCATAGGTACACGCCTTGTACTCATGTCGGCAGGTCTAGAAATTAAGGCGGCGGAATTCAGCTATATTATGAACAGTTAAAAGACCTACACGACGTGTAGTCATGAAGTACATGCTGTGTACTTTCTTTTTTTTGTTAAAATGGTCAGTAGCCTCATATTGAGGCAGAACCTCAATTTTGTCACCCGGATTCATGAACCAAGCTGGGAGAAGCTCTTTTCTTCTCCCGATCATCCATCCGATACCTGATTTGAACTCCGATTGATGCGTTGGAACCCCCTTGGTAAGGCCTTGATTCCCCGTGGTCCGTTTTGTTTGATTTTCTCTCTAGAACGAGTTATAGGGGTTTGATCAGTTTTGAATCTTTTATAGATTTACCGTGTTTTAGACAGAATTGGTGGCTGTTACCAGAGGAGTAGCATCGTATGAGTCTCAAGTAGGTGGCACATACCTCATTTTGTGTTTTCATGGTAGTTTGGGGTGACGCGTCCTTGGGCATGTTTTTGGGTATTTTGAGCAGGACCCGTTTTATCTGCTGTTTTATATTGAATTGCTTGTTGGACCGATGGAATGCCTTTGGGTATGCCATGTTACCAGTTTGCATGAGCGGGGTCGGGTGATGGGTCGTTTCTCATCGGGGCATTTTGGATAGGGAATTCCAAAATGGTTTTAATTGAAATATTAATGGGTTAAATTGTTGAGTTTAATTTATTAAGCCTACTATAAGATGTTAGAGGCATTAAAGACCTCGGTGCTGTTGTTCAATATCCATTGACTGGGTTGGTGCAATTCATTTGTTTAAATTGTTTTTCCATTTTGAGTTTTGTTTGAATTTGATATATATGCAATTTCTGAATTTCACATGCTGGACACTTTGGGTTGTGTTGGGCCTGTCCTGGTTACATTTGAGTGATACTGATCATAGGTTGGGCATGACCTGAGTTACTTTGGGTGGTTTTGACCATGGGGTTGGGCGTCCTGGATGTCGGCTTGAGGCAGTACAACTGTCGGGTTGGACATGGCCTGGGTTGCTAGGTTGGCGATACCATCAGATTTGAGCGACATGGTTGCAGGGACACGAGGTTTCAGATGTTTTGGTGGCTTAGGTACTATTTTCGTGATTACCGCTCACCCGGGACTTTGAGTAGTGTGCACATAGAGATACTTCGTGATGAGGTGGTTTTGACCACTCGTGTTGGTAGATTCCCCCTAGTTGCGGTTATGTATTTTGGTTGGGGGTGATTTCCATAGAAAGCCACGTGGGATGTGAAGAGCCTTCTAGGGATAGCATTGAGACTATCGAGTTGGGGGGATGAGGCTCTCCATGATATGAGGGAAGACATCGTTGTTCCTCCTGGTTATCCTTGGGCATGCCTTCGGGATGCCGTTACTTGAGACAGGAGGTGTCAGGAGGCACATGTTGCCGGGTTACTATTCTTGGGCATGCCTTTGGGACATTGGTACTTGAGACACGTGGAATCAGGGGGCGCATGTCACCGGGTTACTTGGCAGAGATTTTAGCATTGGCCAAAAAGGTGACACTCCATGGAGGTTGCTGAGCACTAGAGGAGTTAGTGTTTATTCAGGCATTGTACAACTTACAGTTTTCTTTAGACTCGCATGACTACAAAAGCACATATATTTGGTACATACCGTTGGGTGGTATCTTACTGAGTTTTGTCTCGCACCCTGTACGGGCCCTTTGGGATGTGTGCAGACTTTATGGATTTATGTGCAAGAAAGAGGCCAGCTTCAGGATCTGTGCTGCGTTAGTTGTTTCATGAAGATGGTATGGACCTTGGGGTCATACCTATCTGGGGTTACTTGGTTTTGTTTTCCTTTCTTTATCGGCATGCTTACTTTTTTATGAAGCAATTGTTGGTTATCCATTGGCGCCGTTATAAATTGATATGTATGACTTTCTATGGATTCATGTTGGTTGTTTACAGTAGCAGTTTCTTGTGATTTTTAGCATGTTGTTCTGTTTAATTCTTGCTTCTATTGTTTATCTTTATTGCTTCTACTCTACGGGTCTGCTTTGAGTCTGCTGAGTCTTTCATTCCGCTGCATCTTTATAATTATAATTGGACCAATACCCTTATTATGAACCTCTGAGAGGGTAAAACCTCCCCAATATACCTAATAGACCCTTGCTGCTAGTCGGTAGCCTTTGGAATTCGGGGAGGTGCACCTAAGGTAGTAACACCCAACTCGTTTGGCACTATTCAGGTGGATGGCCAGGTCTGGGTTGTTACAAAGTGGTATCATAGGGGTTCTTGACAAAGATTTAGTAACAGTGTTTTGCTGACTAATAATGAGTTTGAGACTTATCTTTTTATTTCTGCTGGTTTTACTATTTGGTATAATGAAGATAGGTAGTTACTAGAATTGGGTTTCTAGCTTGTTTTTGGGTGCCTGCAGCCCCAGGTACGAGGGATGGACCAAGTTTCCATGAGTGGGATTTGATGTTTTTATTTTTCTCAGATTACGGTTCATATGATTCCCACCTCGGTGTCTCACATGATGTGTGATGTTCAGGATTGTGATATGCGACCCTTGAAACGGTGCGGTAAGGGAGAATTGAACCTTGTCCCACTTCGACAAGGCTATTTTTCTTAGCTTTTGATAGACACATTTTGGGGTGTTTCAATTTCATAACAGCATGTATGCTTTGTGAAGTAATAATACAATGTGAATATAATCAATTTCCATGCTTTGTGTACTTATAAGACATGAATAGGTGAAATTCCTGATAGTATTTTTTTCTAGTGTCAGTGTAATGTTCCATTCTTTATATATCTGTATAATTGCATGTCACATGATATTTGGGTCTAGCTCTTAGGAGAGAAGGCATGTACTATGGCTGAGGTAGTGTAACTGTCAGGATTGGGCGACTCTGTCGTCGGTTCTGTGCAACATGAGTTGTTAGGACGAGCATGGCCCGAGGTACTTTTTGATACTTGGCTCTGTTGAGGGCGAGTAAGGAGTCCATGAGGCTGGGATGCCGTGGGGCATGGGTTGCAGTGAGGGACAGTAAGGGTAGTTGTTATGCACTACCTTTTACTACTTGCCTTATCAGCATAGAATATATTGTAATATATATATGGGTTGTCTGACCATTTATGGTATTCAGCGGGTTACTCCTTCACGACTCGATGGAGCGTTAGATAAAAGATGATATAGTTCCACAGGATTAGGTTCAGAATTTGGTACAGGCAAAGCACGATCTCCAGGTACAAGCTCAGGGAAAGGATCTGGTTCAAGATCCATTACAGGCAGTACAATAGCCGGGTTTGGAAACTTTCGGACCATGGGTTGACAAGTATCTCCATGCTAGCCTGGTACGTGTCTTGTAGGGGATTGACGAAGGTGAGTAGTGTAAAAATCCTTCTATGGCGTATCTGACAATGGAGTTCCAGTCATAGAACCCGCTGCTTTTTCAGGGTGAGGGTGGTCCACAGGTGGCTGAGAACTGGATAGAGAGAATGTAGATGATTTTCGAGCAGCTAGAGATGCCTCCGGGCCATATGGTCATGATGGAGACGTACATGCTGAGAGGACCAGTGAATCATTGGTGGGACATACATGTTCAGGCTCATAGGCATGAGGGACTGGCATGGCAGGACTTCGAGGACAGGTTCTTTGAGCACTTCTACCCGAAGACACTGCGGGAAGAGAGAGCTAGGGAGTTTTTGTGTCTTAAGCTGTGAGACATGTCGGTCATGGACTATGGAGTTACTTTCATAGAGTTGTCTTACATTGAACCTGGTATGGTGAGAGATGACGCGGCTAGGGTGAGGTGCTTCGAGGATGGCTTACGACACGCCATTTGGGTCTAGGTGAACATCTTCAGGCTAGGTTCATTCTTCAATGCGGTGAACTAGGCGCTTATAGCGGGGGGAAACCAAATGGATAAACCCCATATTGGCAGGGCGATAGCCTCAGGTGATGGTTCGAACAGCAGAAAGTGAGGATGAGATGAGTTCCAGTAGGGCAGTTAGGCTAGGGATTCAGCTAGACCACCTTGTGGAAGTTCTTTGGTGATTTTATTTCAGTGTGGACAACCGAGACATGTTCGGGCTCAGTGCGATAGGCCTCCGAAGGAGTACCAGGCAAGTGGACAAGACGGTCATCTGGAGAGGTTTTGCAGGAAGCCTTCTCAGATAGCTGGAAGGTAGGGACCAGGAAAGACTGTAGCATATGGAGTTGGTTCAGGTTCGGTACTCGGAGAGGGTAGTTGAGGTTCAGCTATGCATGGAGGTCATGACAGAGACGGTGGGACCCAGCCGAGGGGCCATTGGTTGGTGACTGGAGCAGCACCGCAGGGAGGTCAGGCATCAGGAAACAGTATTTCAGGCCAGGTACACGTCGTGGAGCTTCCAGAGGCTGAGTAGGCTGGTGAGCCGATGACGGATAGAGGTACACCACGGTGTGGATGTGATCTCCATGATTCCTTTTTGGTATGACCTGTAGAGGCATGTCTGTTTTTAGTGCACGTGGTGCACAAGATCTATGTGGACTGACTGGATTCTAGTCAGTGGGATTGGCACCATATCGGGTGCGTAATATAGTCTATATATATATTTATGAGATGCATGGCATCGGGGCATCGAAGATGCAGGTTACATGAGGTGTCGTGGGAACCAGGGCATCGAGGATGCGGGTTACTTGAGGTGCCAGGCACCAGGACCTCGTAGAGGCAGACACCGATGCGGTGCGGAATACGTTGGGTGTCGGGAATGAAATAGGAGAACCAATGTGGCGTAGGGGTGATGATCCATCACGGAAGGACTATGCATCCGGAAAATAGGTTAGTAAACCTTGGTTTCTTTGACTTTAGTTGGGTTGAGACTGGGGTAGGTGATTCCTAAGGTGGGCAGCCCCTTGAGGAATTTAGCCGGAACCTTTGAGACTGAGGAAGTCCAGGTTACTTTAATTGGGGTGGTATATACGGTGCCATCTACGGGTTTTGTTTGATAGCTTGGGGATGAGCTATGTTAAGGTGGGGAGATTTTAAGAACCCGGGTTTTTAGAACGGGTCAAAATCCCAACACTGTTTAAATTTTTGACTTGTTTTTGGGAAAACTGGAGAATTTGGGCAGTTTTTGCAAATTTCCAGACTATATGCCGTGTACATTATGTACACACCATGTATATGTAAAGTGAGTGACCGACCATGTGCTCTCCGAGTACATTCCATGTGATGACTGTGTAGAAAATTTCTTACTACACGCCGTGTTGTTTTAAGCACGCCATGTACCCCCGACCGTGTGGCGGCTATACATGGCCTGTAGGCCTGTTGGCCGGGGAGAATTGTTGAAACCAAGTACACGCCGTGTTTCCCATGGACACACCATGTAGTCTATCCATGTATAAGGGATATACATGGCGTGTGGTTAAGTCAGTGAGGAAGATAAGAGAACCCAAGTACACACCATGTACCCATAGGTACACGTCGTGTACTCATGTCGGTAGGTCTGGAAAGTAAGGCGGAAAAATTCAGCTATCTTATGAATAGTTAAAAGACCTATACGGCGTGTAGTCGTTAAGTACACGTCGTGTACTTTTTTTTTGTTAAAACGGGTAGTAGCCTCATATTGAGGTAGAACCTCAATTTTGTCGCCCGGTTTCGTGAACAAAGCCGGCCAGAGCTCTTTTCTTCTCCTGATCGTCCGTCCGAGACCCGATTTGAACTTAGATTGATGTATTGGAACCCCCTAGGTAAGGCCTCGATTTCCCTTGGTCCGTTTTGTTTGATTGTTACTCTAGAATGAGTTATAGGGGTTTGAGAGGTTTTGAATATTTTGTGGATTTACTGCATTTGAGACCGAATTGGCGGCTGTTACCGGAGGAGTAGCATCGAACGAGTCTTAGGTAGGTGGTTCATAACTCATTTTGTGTTTTCATGGTTGTTTAGGGTGACATATCCTTTGGCGTGTTTTCGTATATTTTAAGAGGGACCCGTTTTATTTTCTGTTTCATATTGAATTGCTTGTTGGACCTATGGAATGCCTTTGGGTATGCCCTATTACCAGATTACGTAAGCGGGGTCGGGTGAGGGATCATTGCTTATCGGGGCATTTTGGTCAGGGAATGCCAAAATGGTTTTAATTGAAATATTAATGTGTTAAACTATTGAGATTAATTTATTAAGCCTGCTATAAGTTTCTAGAGGCATTCAAGACCTCAGTGTTGTTGTTCGACAACCGTTGGGCTGGGGCAATTCAACTTTTTAAATTGTTTTTCCATTACGAGTTATGTTTGAATTTGATATATATGTAATTGCTAAATTGCACATGCTGGACCCTTTAGGTTGTATTAGGCTTGTCCCGGTTACATATGAGTGATGCTGATCACAGGTTGGGCTTGACCTGGGTCACTTTGGGTGGTTTTGACTACGGGATTGGGGGTTATGGATGTCGGCTTGAGGTAGTACAACTATGAGGTTGGGCATGGCCTGAGTTGCTAGGTTGGCGATACCATCAGATTTGAGTGGCATGGTCGCAGGGACATGAGGTGTCAGATGTTTTGGTGGCTTAGGTACTATTTTTGTGATTACCGCTCACCCATGACTTTGAGTAGTGTGCCCACAGAGATACTCCACGATAAGGTGGTTTTGACCAATCTTGTGGGTAAAGGCCCCCGTAGTTGCGGTTAGGTATTTTGGTTGGGGGTGCTTGCTGTAGAAAACCACATGGGAGATGAGGAGCATTCAGGGGATAGCATTGAGACTATCATGTTGGGGGCTGAGGCTCGCCTTGATTTGAGGTCAGACATGTCTGTTCCTTCGGGTTATCCTTGGGGCATGCCTTCGGGACACTGGTACTTGAGACACGAGGTGTCAGGAGGCACATGGTGCTGAGTTACTATTCTTTGGCGTGCCTTCGGGACGTCGATACTTGAGACACGCAGTGTCAGGGGGCACATGTCGCCAGGTTACTTAGCAGAGATTCTGGCATTGTCCAAAGAAGGTGACACTCCATAGTGCCTGCTGAGCACCAGATGAGTTAGTGTTTATTCATGCATTGTACTACTTACAGTTTTCCTTACACTCGCATGACTGCTAAAACACATATATTTGGTACGCTCCATTTGGTGGTATCATACTGAGTTTTGTCTCACACCCTATACAGGCCCTTCGGGACGCGTGCAAACTTTATGGATTTAGGTGCAGGAAAGAGGCCATCTTTAGGAGATGGGCTGCGTTAGTTGTTTCATGGAGATGGTATGGACCTTGAGGTCTTACCTAGCTAGGGTTACTTGGTTTTGTTTTCCGTTATTTATCGGCATGCTTAATTTTTTATAAAGAACCTTTTGTTTAGCCATTGGCACCGTTATAAATTGATTTGTATGACTTTCTATGGATGCATGTTGGTTTTTTACAATAGTAGTTGTTTGTGATTTTCAGCATGTTGTTCTGTTTACTTCCACTGCTGTTTTTTATCTTTATATCTTCTGCTCTGGGGGTTTGGATTGAGTCTTCTAAGTCATTCATTCCACTACATCTTTATAATTATAATCGGACCAGTACCCTTATTATGATCCTCTGAGGGGGTATAGCCTCCCCACAATACCTAACAGACCCTTAATGCTAGTCGGCAGCCTTTGGCATTCGGGGAGGAGATCCTAAGGTAGTAACACCCGACCCATTTGGCACTATTCGGGTGGATGGCATAGTCCGGGTCATTACAAATTTGATACTTCTGATGTGTTTATGGTGTTCATATAATGATCATTGATAGCGAGAAAACCACACAATTTTTCTAACCTTTCCCTATAGGGTCAATGTGAATGAAAAAATGTATAACAATATACCGTTAACATGAATTAACTCGAATTAAACTCCATTTAGGTTCCACATTACATGTTGGATCATGTTTGGTTGGGATGACCATACCCGAAAACTAATTATTTATGTCTCTATTGTGGTACACTAGCATGGAATACTCATCTGTAATGGGAGGGTATTAAGTTGATAAAGGAGGTTATTTAGAATCATAATGAAAATTTATTAAAGAATAGCGATTGATATTATTTCTAGATTAAATAGTAATTTACTTCAATGGGAATATTTTCCTTATATATTTCATCTTGGAGACTGTTCATTAAATGAAGATTATCAACAGTATCAACCATATCGAGTGTCACATAATTGAAATTGTAAATTACATACCATTATTTATTTACTAATTAAACTATTCAGTGAATTTGAATCATTCCATAAGTGAACCATTTAATGGAACATAGATTCAAGAAACCATTTCAGAGGTTGGGGCCAAGTGCATGCACCTCCATCCCATGCATGTCGCATCATATGCTAATCATGTCATACGATACAGGATAAATGAAGCATAAAACATTTCTACATGATGTCATAACATCATTAAATATGATATTAGTCTCATGTTTATCATTCCCATTAGATTGGGTATCTCAACAGATATGATATTATCAATATAAGTGTATATCTCCTAGTTTTCACCCCAGTATTCAAATAAAACCATATGGATATATTTGTGAGAAATTAGGTCGAACAACATCTTATTTGGGTGAAGTATAGAAAATATATTTATTCATTCGTGAACATAATAAAGAGATCCATAATAAAATTCAATCAATCCAGAACCACATTGAGATTGTTTTATGTTGATAGAAAATATGTTATGAAAATTGGGGGAAAGAGATGAAATTTCAAGTAGGAGATCATGAATTTATGATGTTAACTCTAAAATTGAATTTAAAATGTTTTGTAAAAAAAAATTAGTATAAGCTATATTTTCCCTCTTATATTTTTGAGTGAATTAGAGTAATAAAGAATCATTTCACGATTCCATCAACCCTCTGTAATGTTTCCAATGCCTTCTAAGTCTCATTATTTATGATGTATATGAAATGCCCACTACAACAAAACAAACCTATTGATATTGAGATAGATCCAGATTTTTTATACAAAGTTTATCCTATCATGATTATTGATATTAGTAATATATTATTGCAGTGAAAGGAAACATAAATGGTGAAGGTGAATTGGAGGAATCATATATTAAATAAATAAACATGGGTTCATGAAGAATCCATGATGATGAATTACCAAAAATTATTCATGGATTAATTAATATTAAAGAAATTTATTAGGAATTTATTTAATTGGTGGAAAATTAACTTCCTAAAACACTACTAAAAAATATTTCTTTAAAAAAAATTATTTATTTATTCTTTAAAACATGTATAAAGAATTATAGAGTTGCATTCAATAGAATTACAATAATTATTAATTTATAATACTAAATAAGAAGTATAAATGCACTAAATAATATTGAAAATATTACAATAGAAAAATAAAAACAAGTAAATAATTTAACTATAATTTCTATGTTTGTAATATCAAATTCTCTTTTTATTATCACACCAGATATAAATGCTAGGAAAATGAACCAAAACATTAGAAAATGTATTCGATTTTTGAAAATGAACTATTGAGAATCATTTAAAAATTTACCTAATAATGAATGTTTAAATTTAAATGTACTTATAGAATGTATAAAAATTATTTTACTATTGTAAACAGAACTATTAGAATTATAACAAGATAATTAGAATAGTAACCTAGTTATTCAAATACAATGTTGATATTTGGGTAAATATTTAAACAATCCTACATCTAATAATAAATATTGAAAAAAAATTATATGAAATATCCCAATATCATTAAATAATTACACAAATTATGAATCAAAATGATTGTATATTTAATCATTTTTTCGAAAAAATGATTTATAATCATTAATTTTATATTAAATATTTTAATAAACTTAAATATGAAGATTGAATAAAATATTATTTAATTTTAAAATTTTGTTTAAATATTGGAATCATTATGATTATAATTAGTTGGGGATACCTTTTGGTATTTTATATCAATTGTTATATACATTTTTTGAGTAATAAAATAATATTAAATACTATATTTTTCATTATTTTTTAAATAAAAGAATAATTACATCTGAGATGATATGTGAAACAATAATGTCATCATTACAAGAAATAATTAATATATTTTGTGATAGTATTTAATTTAATTCACTTAATTTATAAAAATTAATTAATTTTTATTTTATTTAGTATTTACAAATAAATAAACACCCTCTTCCAACTACTTCCCATCACCTCCAAGCACCTTTTATAGCATAAAATATTACAAAATATATATCCAAAACACTACAAAACATATTTGTAATTAATTATCTAATCAAAATACAATTCTAACAAGCTTCATGTTGTACTTCTATGGAGCCATCTTGAGGAATGTAATACTTCTCAGAATTTCAATACCATGATTTTTATTTACTGATATTCCTCCTATTATAATTAATAAAACATTATTTCCATCATAAAAATAAGAAATTTATCATACATTAATATTAATTATTGCCTTATATAACTTACAATAAGACTATTCCCTGGTTGTTTATAACATTGCTTTCATCATAGACTATTTTATATGAATTTAGGGATGTCATTATGAAATTAAAAGTAACACCTCATGAGTACAGTTTTAATAAAAAAATTAATTAATATATATATATATATATAATAATTACATTGTTGTAATTCGGGTAAAATTTTTGGATATTATATTAATGATACTAAAAATGAAAATTCGTGGTCATTACAACTTCCTAGAATAAGAAAATCAATACACACTTCTTAATATATATTTATGTGGCTTATATATAGAATAGAGAACATTAATACCATTATAAAGAAATATTACCCGATATTTATACACTTATATAGATTATAGAACCATTGGAAAGTTATCATAAATTGGAACCATTACATCAATGTTTTTTTAAATATGATCCGATCAATCTGAAAATGGTAGATGAAAGAAAAAGTAATTATTTAAATTAAAAATAATTTTTAATAAATAAATTAAAAGGAATAATACTAATGAAATAATAAATATAAACCTTTATATGAAACTTTGTTGAGCCCTCTGGAAGATTGCTGATTTCATGTTTATAACTGATGTTTTAATAATCACAAATCATCACAACTCATTGATGCTTAATCTGGTTTGATGTCCCATAAACATAATTCCAATCTATGAATGAATCAGTTATCATGTTCTTTTTTAACTATGCTTATTAACTTACAAAGTATGTTTGGAAGCCTTCTGGATCCATCAGACTCACCGATCCATCTGAGTCACCGATTCATCAGACTCACCGATCCATCAGAGTCACTGATCAATCAGACTCACCGATCCATCAGACTCACCGATCCATCAGACTCACCGATCCATCTGAGTCACCGATCAATCAGACTCACCGATCCATCTGAGTCACCGATTCATCAGACTCACCGATCCATCAGAGTCACTGATCAATCAGACTCACCGATCCATCAGACTCACTGATGCAAATGAGTCACCGATGCAAATGAGTCACCGATGCAAATGAGTCACCGATGCAAATGAGTCACCGATGCAAATGAGTCACTGATGCAAATGAGTCACCGATCCAAGGACTCACCGATGCTGATCAAAATGACTCACCGATCAGATGACAGACCGATGCTGATCAAAATGACTCACCGATCAGATGACAGACCGATGCTGATCTATCTGAGTCACCGATCTTTACTCTAATGCTGATGACCTACCGATCTCTTGAACAGTCATAAACAACTGTTTGAATTTCTTTATCTTTATCTTTATTTATTCTAACCAACGGTCATATTAGTTATATTTTAATACACTGACAATTAATTAATAAAGGTTGTCGGATGTCAGGAAACCGTACCTCGTACCTGCGGAAAGGAAACCTTTTCTATCCTACGGAGCACGTGATATGAATACAAGAAGACTCTGCTGAAAAAGATATATAGAGCTGCGAAGAAGTGTGAGACAAAAAAAAACACAGAGACAAGGGAGCATACGACATACTCGAGAATAGCTCTGTACATACAAGAAGAACCAAGCAAGACAGAATCAAATATACAATCAAGCCTACTCAAGAAGAGTGGTGTGCATACAATAGATCATTGAAGAGCTTCATCGACTACATCTCACTGCCTGTGACCCTGAAGCATATGACACTCTGCTTCTCAAACAAAATCGAGAAGAGGACTCAGAATCACTTCTGATTAATTCCAAAACGAGTCCAGTGCTACACTGAAATCACTAGAGCCATTTCTAAACTCTACATCTCTGCTCTGTGATTTATTTATTCTACATTTTGAGTAGTGTGTGTTATCTGCTGTATTAAACACACACACTGACTCCTGTACTTTCACTGGAGGATCTGTAAATCCTCAGCAAACTTTTTACACTTCACTTCCCACTGTGGATAGTGGTAGAGGTCTTGTGACCTGGACAGCTGGCTGCTGTTGTTTGTTTTCCCACGTAGAACTGTGGTAGAGGTCTTGTGACCTGGACAGTGTGCTCACTGTTGTTAACCCCGATCCAGGGTGTGGATCACTTTTATATAAACTTTTGAGAGGACTAAGTCTCGGCTTGAGACTGAACCTCTTGGTTACTTCTCTGTGTTTATAGCTATACTATATCCATACTATACATATTTATTTCATATTCCGCTGCTATTACTTTGAAATATAAACTATCTTCAAAGCTACTTTGATAATTAAATTCGCAAGTGTTTATATTTATTATAAATCAGTAAATTGGTTTCAAAAGTTAATTTAATCATAAGATTAAGTTAACTGAGAATTAATCAATCTTTGAGAAGCTAATTGAACCTTTATATTCTATATAAATTCACTACAGTTTAATTGATTTTTGAAATTGGGGGATTTTATTAGAAATTGTTTTTAAAAGAAAATTTTGATTGGAACTCAATTCACCCCCCTCTTGAGTGTCCACTCCGACCAACACATGGTATCAGAGGAAGTAAATACTTTCTAAAAGTGCTCTGCTTTTGAACTGTGATTTTAGTTGTATTTTAAAGTTCTTAAAATTTCTGTTATTTCTAAATTTTTATCTCTTTAAAATTCTTTTTGTAATATCATGGATAATAGACTTGAGGGTGCTGCTACCAACCGGCCACCTTTCTTCAATGGAACTAATTATGCTCAGTGGAAACTGAAAATGAAAATTCATCTAGAAAGCATAGGTTTTGATATTTGGACTGCTATTGAATCTGAATACAAAATTCCCACTACTGCTAGATCTACTTGGGATGAACCTACAAAGACTGCTTACAATAACAATTGTAAAGCTATGAATGCTCTGTACTGTGCTCTAGGTGATGAAGAGTTTAATAGAATTTCTGCATGTAAAACTGCATATGAAATTTGGGATACCTTAGCTGTTTCTCATGAAGGAACAACTAATGTTAAGGAGATGAGATTGAATACCTATACTATTAAGTATGATAATTTTAAGATGAAACCTGATGAACCCATTTCTGATATGTATCTCAGGTTCAATGAAATTGTCAACACAATGACCTCTCTGGGAAAGGATGTTCCAGCAAAGGAACAAATTATGAGAATTTTGAGATGTCTACCTGAAAGATGGAGAGGAACCTCTGTCTCCATTAGAGAATCCTGTGACATTGGTGCTCTACCTGTCAAGGAACTAATTGGCAAGCTGATGATGTATGAAGAAGAGCTTAAAGTGAACAAAGAGGAAGACAATGAACCTGCAAGAAAGTCTATTGCCTTCAAGACTACAACCTCAAAGAATAAGGATAAGGAAAAGCTTCAAGCTATCAATGAAAGTACAAGCAGTGAGGAAAGTGAGAATGATTCTGACAGCGATGATGAGATGGCTCAAATAGCCAGGAGATTCAAAAAGTTCTATAGGAAAAAGAAATTTTTTAGGAAACCAAATTACAAGGGAAAGTATGACCACCAAGGCAAATGGAAAAAGGACTGGAAGAAGAATGACAAATCAGATGATGTTGTCTGCTATGAGTGCAAGAGAAAAGGACACATTAAAGCCGACTGTCCAAAGCTGAAGTATAAAAAGAAATATGAATACAAGAATAACAAGTACAAGAAGGCCATGAAGGCTACTTGGAGTGCTTCAGAAGACAGCACAAGTGAAGCTGAATCTTCAGACTCTGAAAAGAATCGGGCCAACATGTGTTTCATGACAAACACTTCTGAGGTAACATCAGAGACTCCTGCTTTTAATTCATACTATTCTGGAGAAGATTCTGACTCAGAAAACATGTCAAAATCTGAATTGTTTGAATACTGTGACATGCTAGAAGAAACATGTAATGAGCTTAAAGATAAATATAAAGATCTAAAGAAACAGTATGCTTTAAATGTTAAGCATAAATCTGATCTGGATATAGAAGCAGAAAAGAATGCTCAGCTGCTTAAAGAGAATACTGAACTGAAATTGTCTAATGAGCAACTCAAGAAAGATTTAGAGAAGTTCACCAATGGTAAAAATACTCTAACACAAATGCTAGGAAAGCAAGTTGCACCTAGATACACTACTGGTATAGGATACCAACCTGGACAAAGGAAAGTTGCCAAAACTAGATTCATTCCTAAATCTGGACAGAAGATAGTTAATTCTGGAACTTCTTATGCCTCATCCAGCTATATTCATAGTTATGAATCTAATAAGGTTTATCTTTCAAAGGATGTTATTTCTACAAATTATATGAGACCCATTAGACAAATATGGGTACCTAAAGTGTTATTGGCTAACCTGTCTGGACCCAAGAAGATCTGGGTACCAAAATCATCTTCCATCTAAATCTGTTTTGTAGGAGACCTGCTTGAAGAGCTGTTACAAGAAGATATGGTATTTAGACAGTGGGTGCTCAAGACACATGACTGGAGATTATTCTTGCTTCAAGAGCCTAATAAAAGTTGATGGAGGCTTTGTCACCTTTGGTGATAACTCAAAAGGGAAAATCATCGGCCTAGGCCAGATTGGTAACACTGATTCAATTTTGATTTCTAAAGTTTTATTTGTTGATGGACTTAAATATAACCTATTAAGCATTTCTCAGTTATGTGATGATGGTTTTCATGTTAAATTTGAAAATGATTCTTGCAATGTTTGTAACTCTAAAAATGTTTTAGTATTTTCTGCTTTAAGAAATGAAAATGTTTATGCTGTTGATTTAGATTCTTTAGCTAAACAGAACATTCCATGTTTAAATGCTTTTCATAAAGAGTCTTGGCTTTGGCACAGAAGATTAGGACACTGCAATGTGCACTCACTTAGAAAACTTTCTAGGAAGAACTTGGTTAGAGACTTACCCAAACTTGAATTTCCAGCAGACAAAGTTTGTAATCCCTGTCAAAAGGGAAAACAACACAAAGTTTCTTTTAAATCAAAGAAAGAAGTTTCAACTTCTCAACCACTTGAATTGGTTCACATGGATTTGTTTGGACCATCAAGTGTTTCTAGTTTAAATGGGAAGCACTATGTCTATGTTCTCGTAGATGACTTTTCTAGATATACTTGGGTATATTTTCTAGCTCACAAAAGTGAAGCCTATTCTTACTTTGTTAAATACTCCAAGTCTGTAGAAAATCTGAGTGGACTCAAGATTAAGACCCTGAGAAGTGATCATGGTCGTGAGTTTGAAAATCAAGATTTTGAATCTTACTGCTCTCACAATGGCTATTCTCATAACTTTTCTTCCCCTAGGACACCCCAACAGAATGGTGTAGTAGAAAGAAGAAACAGAACCCTGCAAGAAATTGCTAGAACCATGCTCAATGAATATGACCTTCCAATTTACTTTTGGGCTGAAGCTGTTAATACAGCTTGTTATGTCATTAATAGAGTCTTGATCAGACCTGTTCTAAAGAAAACCCCTTATGAGTTGTGGAACCATAGGAAACCTAAGGTAAACTACTTCAAAGTTTTTGGCTGCAAAGTCTTTATTCTGAATACTAAAGATAATCTGGATAAATTTGCATCCAAGAGTGATGAAGGAATTTTCCTAGGTTACTCTATCTCTAGTAAAGCCTATAGAGTTTTCAATAAGAGATCCAAATGTGTGGAAGAATCTGTTCACATCAAATTTGATGAAACTGATCCACATGAGCCTAAAACCTCTCTTGGGAATCTTGAAGAAGATTTGTCTATTATGGACCTTAATGATAAATCTAAAGAACCTGTTATAAAAGCATCCAGTTCTGGACATTCTCCAGAATCTTCTTCTGTTGAACCTCAATCTCTAGATGAACCTGAAACTTCTAGCTCTATCTTTTCAAGACCATCTAGGACTCTAAAGAACCATCCTTTAGATGCTGTTGTAGGAAATCTAGATAGAGGAACACAAACTAGAGCTTCTCTAAGAAACCAGGTTGAACATCAAGCCTTTCTTTCACAGTCAGAACCTAAAAATATCAATGATGCTATCAATGATGAATTTTGGGTAATGGCTATGCAAGAAGAATTAAATCAGTTTGAAAGAAACAAAGTCTGGGAATTAGTTGACAGACCTAAGGACACCTTGACAATAGGCACAAAATGGGTGTTTAGAAATAAAATAGATGAATCTGGAAATATAGTTAGAAACAAAGCTAGACTAGTTGCACAAGGATATAGTCAAGAAGAAGGTATAGACTATGAGGAAACTTTTGCACCTGTAGCTAGACTAGAAGCCATTAGGATCTTACTTGCATATGCTGCACATCTGGATTTCAAATTATATCAAATGGATGTTAAAAGTGCATTTCTAAATGGTTTTATAATTGAAGATGTTTTTGTAGAACAACCACCTGGATTTACTAATCCCCATTTTCCAAATCAAGTTTTTAAACTTTCTAAAGCTTTATATGGTTTGAAACAAGCTCCAAGAGCTTGGTATGATAGACTTAGCAATTTCCTTATTTCAAAAGGTTTTACTAAAGGGATTGCTGATCCAACTCTTTTCATTAAAAGAATTTCTAAAGATGTTTTAGTTGCACAAATATATGTTGATGATATTATTTTTGGATCTTCTAAAAACTCCTTATGTACTGATTTTTCAAAGGTTACGCAAAATGAATTTGAAATGAGCTTAATGGGAGAGCTTAAGTATTTTCTTGGATTTCAAATCTTTCAAACTAAAAATGGTATTATTTTAAATCAAAGTAAATATACAAAGGATCTTTTAAAACGTTTTGGATTGGATAGTATTAAGGAAAGTAATACACCTATGAGTACTACCTGTAAATTGGATGTCGATGAAACTGGGAAACCAGTTGATCAAACCAATTACAGAGGTATGATTGGAAGCTTACTTTATCTTACTGCTAGTCGACCAGATATTATGTTTAGTGTATGTATGTGTGCTAGATTTCAAGCTACTCCTAAAGAATCACACTTATTAGCTGTTAAACGGATTTTTAAGTATCTTAAGTATACTATAAATTTAGGTTTGTTTTACCCAAAAGAACAATCCTTTGAGTTAATGAGTTATTCAGATGCTGACTTTGCTGGTTGTAAGTTAGATAGAAAAAGCACATCAGGAACATGTCATTTGCTTGGAAAATCCCTAGTATCATGGTGTAGTAAGAAACAGAATTCAGTTGCATTGTCTACTGCCGAGGCAGAATACATAGCTGCTGGTAGTTGCTGTGCACAAATTTTGTGGATGAAACACACTCTATTGGATTATGGATTTGATCTTAAACATGTCTCAATTAACTGTGACAACACTAGTGCAATCAACTTATCCAAGAACCCTGTATCTCACTCTAGAACTAAGCACATTGATGTCAGACATCACTTTCTAAGAGATCATTACCAAAAGGGTGATATTTCTCTAGAATTTGTTAGTTCTGAAAATCAATTAGCTGACATCTTCACAAAGCCCTTATGCTCTGAAAGAATGAAATTTATTAAACAAGGATTGTGTATGATTGATCTGTGAAACTGATCTGTGAAACTGATCTGTGAAACTGATCTGTGAAACTGATCTGTGAAACTGATCTGTGAAACTGATCTGTGAAACTGATCTGTGAAACTGATCTGTGAAACTGATCTGTGAAACTGATCTGTGAAACTGATCTGTGAAACTGATCTCTGAAACTGATCTGTGAAACTGATCTGTGAAACTGATCTGTGAAACTGATCTGTGAAACTGATCTGTGGAACCGATCTGTCACACTGTTCTGTCAATCCGATTTATTTTTTTTTAAAAAAAAAAAATTTAATTAATTACTTTTTATTAATTAGTAAATTACTTTTTATGGGAAACCTAAATGATAAAGTAAATGATACGCGGCTATTTATCTTCCCTAAACCTTTGACCTTTCATTTCCCGCCGAACCTCTCAACCTCTCTTCCCCTCTGCTTCGAACCTTCGAACCTTCGAACTCCTGCCTCTCCAAATCCTCGAATGGCTAAGCAAAAGAGACCGAGCAAAGGACCAGATAGCCCTGTACCTTCAAAGCGTGCTCGAGGCGAGTCGAGCAGTACCTCTCAACGTTCAGTAAATCCGGACCTGGAAACTCGGATTGTAGCTGCAGAAAAAGAAGTAAACTCGGCGTGGCTTCTGTCAAGTAAGTCCCTGTTGCTACGAGTTCTTGAATCTCAAGGATGGATAGACTGGTTTTCAGACAACGCCCGAATAGATTATCCAAATCTAGTACATGAGTTTTACATGAACCTGAAAATCACGCTGGATGGTGTGGAAGCTGCTAGGATGTCATCGGTTGTGAAAGGAAAGAAAATATCTTTCTCATCTAAGCAGTGGGCTGAATGTTTAAACGTACCTCATGAAGGTCGATATGAAGACTATGCTGGCAATATACCCCCAGTCACTGACTATTTTTCTTATGAGCTAGCTCTAGAGCTTCTAACTGGAAACAAAGAATCGAGGAGAATCATAGCGTCAGAATTAGATGGTGAAAGCAGACTCCTATTCAAGTTTATTCAGCACCAACTTTGCCCTCGAAGAGGAGATTTTGCTGCTGTTAAGTATCAAGATGTTTTTCTATTGTTTCTGCTCAAAACCCATGAAAAGATAAATCTGTGCAGATATGTGATGGTCCACATAGCTAGTATGCTGAAACCTTCCAAGAAAGCCACGGCTTTGTTTTATTCAAAAATGATATCTACTATGCTCCAGAATCTGGAATGTGTTGATGAAGATGATGAAGTTGTTGAAACAGAGCCTTCCTTCTGTCTCAACAAAGAGATCTGCAAGAGGATGAAAATCAATTGGAACCCATGGAAGAAGTGCTGGGTTGCAGATGAAGATAAGTTGTATGAAGCCTACAATCCCATAGATCATGGCAAGAGGCCAAAGGATGTGAGAGATCCTGGATTAAAACCAGATGAGGAACCAATTTATTCTGATGATGATGAGCAAGAAAAAGCTGCAACTGAAGAAGGAAGTGTGTCTTCTCCTGATGATAGGAGTGATCCAGACACTGCTAGCCCCAAGAAAAGAATAGAATTTGGACCTGCTAGTCCACCCTTAACCCTACCAGAGTCAGAACCTATTCTTGATGATGAAGAAGATTCTGATACTGAGGAATATCACAGTGAAGCCTCTGAGCAGAGTAATAATGAGCAAGGTGATGCTGAAGACAATCATGATGGTGATGATGATGATGCTGATGTTGTTGAAGCGGCTGCTGATAGTATCAACAGACCGGTGGATGGTCTTGCTGAAGTTCAAGTAGAACAACCTCAGTCAGTACCAGAAATCCATATCAGTGGCAAGACTGACTCATCAAAAATCAGTGGAACAGCATGCTATG
This sequence comes from Viscum album, assembly GCA_963277665.1. Classification (NCBI taxonomy): domain Eukaryota; kingdom Viridiplantae; phylum Streptophyta; class Magnoliopsida; order Santalales; family Viscaceae; genus Viscum; species Viscum album. The sequence continues at coordinate 575,186,140 of OY728160.1, forward strand.
AGAAACCCAACTACACCCTGTGTGCTGCTGTGTGGGATGACTACCCTGGATATGCTGTGTTGGGCTTAGACTATTCTGAAGAAGAAGGCGAATTACCAGAATCTGCTGCAACTGTGAAAAGGAACCCTCCAAGAGAAGTAAGGTCTATTCCTACTGATGATCCTGTAACTGTGAATTTACCTGGTTCTGAAATCTCTCGAGCTGATCTTGATATGTTTAAGACTGAATTGCTAACCACTGTGAGAGATATAGTCAGAGAAGAACTTTCCAATGCCCTTCATCAAGTATCTCTACAAGTTTCTAAAAACTCCTTGAAAGCTTTTTCAACGGCAGTCTCAGATGTTCTCAAGCCAGACTTGACTGCTACGGGTGAATTTGTTGGTAGGCACATAGCCTCTTTGAATCAAACCTTGAAGGATCTCCAAGTTAGCTTACTTTCTCTGTCAAATGAGTTCAGATCAACCATCTCTGGTATGATGGAAGTTTTAAGAAATCTGATTGAACATCTTAACAAGTCTGATCTGAGGAAGTTGAAAGCTGAACTAACTCATATAGTCAGCCAAGCAAGTACAGGCAAGGTAACCAAAATCACTACTCGTGAGATAGAAGCTCTCAGAGAAGTTGTGCATACAGAGCTAGCTGCTGTTAGAAATATTCTTGACTTAGAATCTTTGAGGAGGATGAAAGAGCTCTGTGATAATAGTCATAAGATGGCCTTAGTATATTCAGCAGATGCTAAGAATGCCCTGCAAGAGATCAAGGAAAAAGTTGATGCTTTCTTTTCCAAGATTTATACAAAACATGAGATGGCTGCAAACTTCAAAGTCCTGGCAGAGAATCTGAAATTACCTCCAGTCACTCAGGCCTTCAACACTCAAGTTCGCCAATTGCAAGATTTTGTTCCTTCCTTGGCACAGTTCATGGAAAACAAGGATGATTTTGAAAAAGCTATGAAGTATGGAGCAGAAGTCATTCAGGACTTCATTCATCTGTTGAAGCCTTACTTGGATGCACAGGCCACTGCCATTGTACTCCCTACATCCGAACCTCTAAGTGCCTCTGATGTCGCTCCAAATCAGCTGTCTGTTGCCCAAGCCCTATCTCAATTGCGGCCAGTCTCTCCGAAAGCTTCTCATCCAGCTCCTGCTCCTTCTCCACAACCTTCTGTGACACCTCCAACTGCACCTGCCAGAGTTGTCCTGCCACCACTTCAGCTCCGTGACCCACAGCCTGCCTCCAAGCCTTCTTCCTTACCTACAATTGATCCAAAGGATAAAGGGAAAGCCCCTTTGTATCCCACCAAATAGCCATGTATTATTTTTGATGGGGTGCTCTATGTATTTCTTGTCTTTTTCTATGCCTTTATAAAATTTGTTTTTCCTTTGTGTTATGTTCTATCCTGCCTGCACCCTGCTTCTCTTTTCCCTTAACTATGTTCCCTCCTTTTTGATCATCCCAAAGGGGGAGAAAGAAGATATATAATGGGAGAAAGAAGATATATAATGGGAGAAAGAAGATATATAATGGGAGAAAGATATATATAAGGAGAAAGAACTATATATCTAAGGGGGAGTACTCTATATATGAAGAGGGAGATCAATATCTCAGGGGGAGAAATCTGAATATTATATATATGGGATTGTTATCTTAAGAGGGAGATTATTTTTTTTATTTATATATATATATATATGAAGATTTGTGATTATCAAAAAGGGGGAGACTGTTGAGCCCTCTGGAAGATTGCTGATTTCATGTTTATAACTGATGTTTTAATAATCACAAATCATCACAACTCATTGATGCTTAATCTGGTTTGATGTCCCATAAACATAATTCCAATCTATGAATGAATCAGTTATCATGTTCTTTTTTAACTATGCTTATTAACTTACAAAGTATGTTTGGAAGCCTTCTGGATCCATCAGACTCACCGATCCATCTGAGTCACCGATTCATCAGACTCACCGATCCATCAGAGTCACTGATCAATCAGACTCACCGATCCATCAGACTCACTGATCCATCAGACTCACCGATCCATCTGAGTCACCGATCAATCAGACTCACCGATCCATCTGAGTCACCGATTCATCAGACTCACCGATCCATCAGAGTCACTGATCAATCAGACTCACCGATCCATCAGACTCACTGATGCAAATGAGTCACCGATGCAAATGAGTCACCGATGCAAATGAGTCACCGATGCAAATGAGTCACCGATGCAAATGAGTCACTGATGCAAATGAGTCACCGATCCAAGGACTCACCGATGCTGATCAAAATGACTCACCGATCAGATGACAGACCGATGCTGATCAAAATGACTCACCGATCAGATGACAGACCGATGCTGATCAAAATGACTCACCGATCAGATGAGAGACCGATGCTGATCAAAATGACTCACCGATCAGATGACAGACCGATGCTGATCTATCTGAGTCACCGATCTTTACTGTAATGCTGATGACCTACCGATCTCTTGAACAGTCATAAACAACTGTTTGAATTTCTTTATCTTTATCTTTATTTATTCTAACCAACGGTCATATTAGTTATATTTTAATACACTGACAATTAATTAATAAAGGTTGTCGGATGTCAGGAAACCGTACCTCGTACCTGCGGAAAGGAAACCTTTTCTATCCTACGGAGCACGTGATATGAATACAAGAAGACTCTGCTGAAAAAGATATATAGAGCTGCGAAGAAGTGTGAGACAAAAAAAAACACAGAGACAAGGGAGCATACGACATACTCGAGAAGAGCTCTGTACATACAAGAAGAACCAAGCAAGACAGAATCAAATATACAATCAAGCCTACTCAAGAAGAGTGGTGTGCATACAATAGATCATTGAAGAGCTTCATCGACTACATCTCACTGCCTGTGAACCTGAAGCATATGACACTCTGCTTCTCAAACAAAATCGAGAAGAGGACTCAGAATCACTTCTGATTAATTCCAAAACGAGTCCAGTGCTACACTGAAATCACTAGAGCCATTTCTAAACTCTACATCTCTACTCTGTGATTTATTTATTCTACATTTTGAGTAGTGTGTGTTATCTGCTGTATTAAACACACACACTGACTCCTGTACTTTCACTGGAGGATCTGTAAATCCTCAGCAAACTTTTTACACTTCACTTCCCACTGTGGATAGTGGTAGAGGTCTTGTGACCTGGACAGCTGGCTGCTGTTGTTTGTTTTCCCACGTAGAACTGTGGTAGAGGTCTTGTGACCTGGACAGTGTGCTCACTGTTGTTAACCCCGATCCAGGGTGTGGATCACTTTTATATAAACTTTTGAGAGGACTAAGTCTCGGCTTGAGACTGAACCTCTTGGTTACTTCTCTGTGTTTATAGCTATACTATATCCATACTATACATATTTATTTCATATTCCGCTGCTATTACTTTGAAATATAAACTATCTTCAAAGCTACTTTGATAATTAAATTCGCAAGTGTTTATATTTATTATAAATCAGTAAATTGGTTTCAAAAGTTAATTTAATCATAAGATTAAGTTAACTGAGAATTAATCAATCTTTGAGAAGCTAATTGAACCTTTATATTCTATATAAATTCACTACAGTTTAATTGATTTTTGAAATTGGGGGATTTTATTAGAAATTGTTTTTAAAAGAAAATTTTGATTGGAACTCAATTCACCCCCCCTCTTGAGTGTCCACTCCGACCAACAAACTTAATATTAAATATTTTTTTAATAATGATATAAGAGGAGTTATAAAATAAATCAAGAATCAAGGTACGAGTTTCTATTCTGAATCATCATTTTATCCATGAATTATTTCTATACTCTATACCTTATCTTAAATGAATTACAAAAAAAATCGATTTTATTTGTCCAATATTTTTTGTATATATGTCTTGATATATATCTTATTTGTTTAAGGTATCTATCATGATAATTTTTACCTTTTTATATTTTTTTCTCTGTCACTCTCTATTTATCTCTCAAAAGAACAATATTTTTACATGTATGTATTTTATAGAAATTATAAATTTTTCCACATAATAAAATCTATATTTTTTGTTATGGAAAAACATAAAAATTCTAAAAAATCACCTCCTAGACTATACAATACAATGTCTTTTTATCCTTTATTACATGGTAAAGCATCAAATAACTGTGGAATAGAACCAGAAAATTGTATGACGGTTAGTGTGGGAGGGCCTATAACATGATGGAGACCCATTAAATTTTTTGATAATGTAGATGATTATAACAGATTATTTCAGGGAATAAGAAGAGTTTTGAACACACAAATTATACCAAATGTTAGTAACATATGTGAACGAATCTCTAGCGAGTTTCAACATTCAATGAATTCACCATATCAATTTGTTTATCTTGAGGCATGAGGAAGAATATAAATGAAAGAGTCAATTTCATATAGGTAGATATAATATACCAAAGGTAAAAAACAAAAACATAAAACATATCCCCATTAAGTAGAGTAAATAATCAAATCAATTCCAATTATGGACTAGCACCCATATCCTATAGAGGATGATTATAATGAATCATGTAATAGACATAAACACATGCACTGATGGGGACCACTTCAGTCCAACATAAAATTGTGGAAAACAAATTATTGATGAAATTCAATAAGATCTATGGGACAAAAAAATATAAATTACTATTTAATATTGATGATGACTAATCATACTGATGATCCCTGAAGTGACATGAAATATAGTATGTTATAGAATCTATTGAACAATCACTAAGGTATATAATAATATAAAATAGAGACTACATAAAATTAGGATTATTTTTTGTGAAACAATACCATCTTAAACCATTAATGAGGAAACTAATTATAAAATATATTGGATTTAAATCCACATTACTATTATTTGAAACAAAAAACTCAATTTTTACATGATTTTGTTTAATCTAGAATAAGTATACCAAAAAATAATTCCATCGAATATACTCTGATATATTATGGTGGTAAAATAGAAACCCTGATTTCATAAGACAACGAATGTGATCATGTGTAAAATCAAAAGTCATTAAAAAAATAATGTTACATCTGAAACACAACCCTCATATTTGATTAAAACATTAATGGACAGTAATGTATCGAAAACACATTCTAAAACATATAAAACCCATCATTTATTCATGAGATAAACTAAATTGAATGGGGGTAGTTTATACACCATTTGAAAAAATAACCATATGTAAGTAAATTATATGGGTGAAGCGGTGGGAAGGTGATTTGAAAAAACCATAAAGGAAAATTTAATAAGTTAACAATTAAGAGAGAGATCTAGAATAAGAATGTGATGTTTATGTTGGAAAACATATCTCCATATCTATTTGATGTAAATATTCATTTAATCATTAATATATTTTATACTTAGTAAAAATTTCAATTTAATTGATTATATCTCATTTGTAATCTAGAGTGAAAACAATAAATATTTCATAATTTATAATGAATTCCATTTACCAATAATGTTATACTAATTATTTTATTGAAGAAATATTAATAATTAGTTTTCCCATTATATTATTTTGAATTATTATAGATTATATAGTAAAGTTTATGTGGGATGCTCCACATAGAGAATTCTGTGTTGAATTTTTTTATATATTTATCATTTTTATTTGATGAATTTGTTGAACATAGTAAGTGATGGTTGTTTTCTAAAATTATTCATCCCCTCAATGAATTAGTATATCTAATGAGATAAAACATATAGGGTATTTATTGTATTCCAATACATTTATATATTATTTCTTGGCTTGGACCATGATAGTAAGGGTACCATGTCTCAAATAATTCATTCCATTACGATAAAAAATTTATTTTCCAGGTATGTGATTATTTATTTCTATTTTTATATCATTTAAGGATACATTATTCTCATGATATAATTATATGTAATTATTTTATTTTATTTCATCATATCATAATGCGGATTTATAATTGATGTAATAATAACATCCTCTAGAGAATACCTACTTCTGAGTAATTTTACTCACATCATTCTATTATTTCCTCATTTCCTCATATTGTCATAATGATTACTATAAATTATATTTAAATAATAAAAAATTTATTATCACAAATTTATATGAAATAATGATGTTTTTAGGGTAATTCATTAATGACATATCTATATAGCCTTCTCAGACTACAAAAAACTAGGTTTTAACTCATCCACCATGACACTAGAGTGTAAGTGATCAAATATATTATGTTACAAACCAAAAATAAGTTATATATGATAAAATTTTTAATAGTTGTATAACACGTCATGAGTGATATTAAGTTGGGTCATTAGGGTATAACTAATCCACCAAAACACTAGAACCTACAAAGAATGATCATATCATATAACGTGTTGAAATAAAATAAAGACATATGTTTAAATGAAATGATGTCATATAACGTGACTGATCAACCCAATAAAACTAATAGAAAAGATTACTTTTAACCTAACCAATTATTACAATTCATTGACTAATAATAATTCATAGTAAAATGATAATTTTTTTTCTAATAAATGGACAAAAATGAGTGATGGTAATAGTAGTTGTGATATTAAGACACACACTATAATTGAATCCAAATAACACAACTACATTATCCAAGTCATGGAATATCAAGGATTTTGAATTACATATCTTATATATATATTATAGAAGAGGATTATCAAATAGGATCACTAATTATAATACCATTTCTCAAGAATATTATTTTTTATTTAGAGATAACATTAACATTCAATAAATATTATACCATGAATAGGATAAGTTAATAAAAAAGATACTAAAGGTATTGAAATATAATTTTCTCACCCTCCAACAGCATTTGATCATCCAATGCATCTATATCCTATGTTTAAATCTTATTCATGTTTTATAACCTATCATTACATGGCCTAATCAGAAAAAATACTTCATCAAAAAGTCATATTTTTAAACCACATCATGTCATTCCCTAACATTACCTAAAATTATTAAATAATAGTAATATTTCTATTCCACTCAACAAAAACCATATAAATTGGTTCCAAAATACCAATATAGTCTAACAATATAAATACAACCACATCATTCCCATCGTTATTGAAATCTTAGTCCTAGACCATACATGGTTTAACATAAATAGGATTTCCAAAATCATAAATCATAATTAAAGACTTTTATCATTTTCGAAATTTTTAATAGATTGTTTCTATATCAATATACTCAGTTTGAACATCAGTGAATCCAAAACTACTCTAACCTCTCTCTAAAATCTATAAGGAAGAGTATTTTATAGATTATATCCTATAATTATTCCTATAAATATCAACCAAAATACTATTTCATAACTTAAGTAAAAATTAATTAATAAATTGAAAATATCTAATATCATCATTGGATAATTAGATAGTCTATAGCAGTTGAACCCCATACCTTATCATAAGAGAACCCCACATTGTATTCTCTATAATTATTCCAAGAACAACTACTTATCCATGATATGAAAAACAAAAACAATTCACAAGAATCATGGAATTTCAATCCCCTTCAAACATAAAACATCCAAAAATTAAAAGAAAATTATTTGAATAATACATGGCCTATAAAAATTCAAACATTCATTAGGAACTAATTATCCCAAATGTGCCCTCTTCACCTGAACACTAATATTAAAAAATTCCATCAACAATCATCTTATTCCATCAAATACCATATAAAAAATAATCAAACACTCAATATATTATCTTCCTCCACAAATATAATTAGTTAATTATAAAATTTATAAGTAATTTTATTTTATAATAACATTGAGAAAAAATATCAAACAATTACTAATTGGAGTGATGATATAAAAATGGTAACTAATTCTATGTGAGTGGTCCTTATAGTATATTTTACACTCTCAGGAGATAACACACTATTAATTTTCACCTAGATTATTTTAAGTTTAGAACAAATTGGTGAAATACTTATAAAGATGCCAAATATGACTCAAAATTTACCAAAAGATGAGAAATGATATGGACTCATTTTTTTAACATGTTGAAATAATTACAACATACATTTATTATTTATTATATTTCACAATACCCAAGAGAATTAATACATGAATATATAGAAATATCCAAACCACAACCAGGTAAAAATATGAAAAATTGATGCGGATGAGAAGAGATAGAGCTCCTACCTCTATCTAATGTGAGGAACAAATACCCAAACTCCATTAATGAACCAAGAATGAGAATATAATATATAATCCATGGGAGATTATCCTCCCTTATTTCTAGTATCACAAAACCCAAAAACCCTAATGGGGTCCAAATAATACCTTTTTATCAAGAATAACAACCCCCATATGATGTGGTGGTTTGCATTTGACACTTGCTTCATAGTGGACCATCATCATAATATAAGTGGGATTTTGGGTTTTTGGTGATTAGTTAGTGGATAGGAATTACTAATGTGTGGATAAAATAACAAGTACAATTACATAGGTAGTATATACAGAAATAATTATTACTCACATGGTTCAGATGAATACTAAACCCTCAGAGTTTTATTTGTAGACTATTCCAAATGAATAATTACAAAAAAATCAAATTATAACTAAAAATCATGATCAAAATATAATTTACCATATATTAATTTGATATTTTCTAATTTAATCATATTCTAATTCTTGGAATCTTGGATTTTCTGTTATTATATTGATAAAAATGGCATTGGTCATTATAAAATCTACACTATATAGATTATTCTCACCAAGAATCATCTATGATTTTATCTCATCCTTTTATAAATAAATTGAAATCCAATTGTACATATCACTAGTAATTCCATAATATATAAAATTATTTTATTATAATACCAAATCTATTTAAACTAATTTTGTTCTCAAAAAATGTACGTTGATCCTAAAAATTCATCAGTCATTCTATAAAAAATGTCTCCTGGAATTTCCAAATCATAATATCTTATCAATCATTGAAAGACTCATTTAGTGCACCATTAAACTTAGTCCATCAGTATTTCATTGAGTAGAAAACATAGTATCTAATTCTCCATATTAATAACAATTTGTTTAACTTGAAGATATTTTGACAACACCAAAAAATCTATAACAGATTAACACATTTTTTTAAGTTGTTCAATGTTAAAATAGTATTTACTTTCAAAAATATTATCAATATAACCATTCAATGAGTAATGTAATCGTTGTACATCTCAGTCCCCCTCATATAATTCATCTCTTTCATAACAACCCTTAGTCTAGTATCCCAAAGCTAGTAATTAAATTATAACATTTATATAGAATAAAAAATATTAAATCTTATGGGATTGGGTTGATTAGTAGTATAGGGAGAATAAATAAAAACATAATTCTATATTCATAAATAATGAATGAAAGATAGTTTAATAATTAAGGTTAATTTAAAAATTTCTTTTAGTTTGTCTTTTAAATAATTGGAAATATACTTCTTAGTTCCCTAGGAACACGAAAAAAATTAATGGGAGATCTAAAATGATTGGTATGAAGTAGCATAAAACATAATATATAAGGGATTAAGTAATACATTAATAATATTGAAGATATAGATTATAATCAAATATGTTACATAAAAAACCATGAAAGAGATATAAATCCATAGAATACATATAAAAATATGCAATCACATAGATAAAAATTTGATTACTTTGTGATGGAATAAATAATTGTAGGAATATTAATCTCACTAGGAAGGAGTCATTCTAAGGTATATTACATACAATCATTTCTTTACGCAATAGCATATTGCATATTAGAATGGCATAATTCCAAGACAACTTACATTACATATATTCCTTTTTGAGACATATAATATAATTAAGTAGGAATAAACTAAATACCCATAGTAGTTTATTTGATGATACATACCGATGGATCAGGGGGGATATATAATTATAGGCCCCTCCTATCACTAAAAATGTCTAAATCATTTATTATTTACTGAATTTATAATATAATACATTATAAATTTTTATTAGTAATAATTAAATATCTATATTGTATCAAATATAAAAATTGTCAATATTCCCCATTAAATTGAATAAAATTATTTATAAAAATACAAGAGTAAATATTTTATATAGAAATGGTCATATGGTTAAATAAGTATAATGTTTAAAGAGAATATATCCAAAATAGAAGAAAATATATACCTAAAGTAGAAAAAATAATGTATAAAAATGTTTGAGAGTGATAAAGAACATTAGTTCAATTAAGTGAATGAATTGATAAAAAAATTGTCTAATAAAAAACATATACATAGTAAGGAATGAATGGATATTTTCCATTTTTCATAAATTAATTTTATTATTAATTTTTTTTAATTAAGAGAATAAAAAGGATGTGAATCATTTAAAATAACATTATTAATTATTTTACAACTTCTTCCCAAAATGATGTTAAAACTAAAATCAAAGAAACTTTTTAATATATTTCAAGGATAATATTAAAACATTATTTATAAATTAATTTAACATAATGAAGTATTTAAAAGATAATATACTTATGTAAGAAAATGTAGTGTGTATGATAAAAATATAGATAAGGTAAATGATATCATCTTTAGAACATGAAAGAAAAAATATCCTTCTATTTTGGTTTAAAAAGTAAAACTTTCAAATTTTAATGGGAATAGATATTACTTTTGAAAATCATAAAAACATTGAATGAAATCTAAAAATAAATAATGGATATGGTTTCATGAAACTCTATTCCTGAGGAAAAAGTTAAAAAGATATTTTTTCATAATTTTATATAGAATGTCAAAAAATTAATTGTACTAAAAATTTATACAATATTCCATTTAAAAATGTGAATATAAATTACAACATAAAAATTTATTTTCTCAAATAACTATATAATATAAATGAATATTTGTAATAATTAGGAATTTTAGAAATGTTAAGTTGATACTATTTTAAAAATATTTTTTCACACATAACACTGAACTAATTCTAGATATGACTAAAAGTAACATTGACTTGTTCATATTACATGAATAATTTAATTAATTTAATATATAATGACAAAATCAATTTAGATATATAAATATTACAAAATAGTTGATAAATGTTTTTTTTAAAATGGATTCCTTTTGAATAACCATTTCAGAAAATCATGTTTTATTTAACCATTATAAATTTCATTTATAATAGTTAAAATATAATTATAATATATATTAATTATATTTATAAACTAGAATGTCTTCATTCAATTTTTTATAACCTTTTATAAAATAAAATTCTAGATATTTTATGTTTGAAAAGTCATTTTTCATTAGAAACTGTTTTTCATGTATTTGGTACTTTAATTTTAAAAACTAAATATATATTTTATAATTTTATTTTCATAAAAATAAATTCATTATTAAATTTATAATTTAAAAAATAATGTGAATTTATTTTATTATATTGTCCTAATATAATTTATTTGCAGGTAAATAGTTAGAAATATAGTTATAACAAAAATCATAGTTTTTGTGACTATATCATGAAGTGAGTATAACATTAAAACATATAAAACATTTTTCATGATCAATGATACATTCCATCACTTAAATTTTACACTTCATTGTACTATTGTAAATTCATAAAACTTATGTTTAACATAAATGAAATAATTTTCAATAACAAATATTTTTAAACGATTTATTAAATTAAAATTTATGTTTCTGAAATTTGATTTTATCTTTATGTTAAATTAAAATATATTTTTAATTAATTTATAATAAAATAATATATGTTAGGTAAATAAAATCAATTGATAAATTTATCATACATGTAAATATTAATCTTAAAATTAAAAACATTCTAAAAATTATTTCATCAATGTTATATACACTAATGTAAAAATTAATTTTTGATATACATTGAAATGTTATCTTAAAAAATAAATGTCATATTTGAAATTATAAGGTCCATTTAATGAAATATGTTCTTGAATCATCATTCCACCTAGGAATACTAATGAATGGCTGATTGTTGGTTTCTATATCACCACAAACATGCCTCCCAATACATAAGATGATATAGACTAGTGGTAGGGGATCTACAAGAATCTTGTGGGGAGAGTATAACCTATAATTATTGTAGAAATAGTAGAAAAAATAATGGTTAAAAATAAAAACTTCTAAATAAACTTTGTAGAAGTGTTATAGATAAAAAATATAATAATTTCAAACAATTTAACAAATAATGTAAACAACCACTGAGACTCACATTACCTAGTGACACCTGAGAGAAATATATACCATCATCTATCATTATGTATTTATCCCCCATCTACCATACATTATTCTTCACATTTTATATTCCATATGAAAAAATTATAATCACCATTACTAAAAGAATTATAGACCTAGGTTTTCTCTATATACATGATAATGTAACACACACAACTCCTATATAATTTTTCTACGATAGTGGTGGAATAAAATTGTAACACATACCTACGTTTAATGTTTTTTCTCATACAGTTATATTGTCCAATGATTAGGTTTGTCTTCCTTTCCATTAAACCCATACCATTCTTTGTTCTTGTTTTCCTTCCCCTTAAAAATAGCACATCCAAAGGGTGATTAAACATACACATAAAAAGACAAACATCCAAGTCATGTTTTTATATTCAATTTAAATAACCCCCTATAAGGTTTTTTTCATTTAATTTTTAAAATATACCCTAAATGGTTCCTTCAATTTTCATTAAATCTGTTAAATATATAAAACATTATTTTATTAAAGTATGACACATGACTTCTATTCCAATTAAAAATTGAATTTAAATTTCCCCAACCTATTTCCAAACACATTAATTTTAAATGACCTATTTCATGGTAATTATTTCCAATTTTATTCAATATAAATTTCCCAAAAAATTACCAAAACAACATAACATCCATAATTACCATTTCATTAATCATTACCAAACCACACAAAATTTCCATTGTAAAACATTTGATTTAAAAAAAACATCATTTTGGTATATCTAAAATACATATAATAATTTAGAAAACATGTTATTATTTTAATTATCCCAATTGGAACCAAAAGTAATCATTTTAAAAACCACATTACAAATTCTAAAGGAAATATTCATGATTCGATTTCATTTCTATAAACTAACTACTGTGAAATTATGTTTCACAATAATTAATTCTAAAACATAATCACTATTTTCTTAATTTCTAAACATGGATTAACCATTTAATAACACCTAGTTAACACTATTACAATTATCTAAAAAATATAATTCTTACCACGGTAAAAAAAAATTAATATATTAATTTATATTCATGGTCACGAATTGGATAATTGGTGATACCACAAAAAACATGAAACAAATCTATTCGAAGGATAATATATTACATTAATAAAACATTATACTATGGTTTAGAAGATCCTACTCATCCAATATTGGTCTCGTGTTCTTTCATAATCAAGATAAATCAATAAATTACACCAAAACTAATAAATAGTGGATATTTCATTAAATTACAACGATATAACTAATCATTTAAGGAACTAAATATTATAGAAAATTTGAGTTGCATCATTATCATAAATTTTTTATCACAAAAAATGGTAGATCAAACAACCATGGATTGGATTAGGTTTATCAAAGAGGATATAGATGATGTTATAGAACGAAATAGGTTATTATTTTGAATAAATGTGATGAAATACATAGTGGGAGGTCAAGGGGGAAGGAAAGTAAAATTTTGTTTTATTCCATAATAACTTCTTAAAATACCATTGTAAAGTTTCTAGGATTCTAATAGGTAGTTGGGGAACATAGTACCCAAACAGGGCTACTCATCTTTCTACTAGATAGCCAGTGGGATATTCGTTACATGCTCTTATCCCATCTTCTTCCCTCAATCCCTTATTTCTCTCATGACATGTCTTTAACACAAAAACACATCCTCTAAGGGTAATTTATAATTGATAAAAATAATTTATAAAATCAATTCTTTTGTAGAGGGGAAGGATTTAAAAGTTCCAAACCATATTATATATTATCCACAAGTTATATATATGAGTGTATTGGAGCTCTAATTTTTAAAATAAACACATGAATATGGAATTATGGTCATGATAAAATGACATAAATAATTATGTATACTACTTAAACTCTAACCACCCCTTGTATCATAACCCTAAAAAGTTTAGTCAATGCCACAATGAATCCCCACATCAATTGTACTTCCAAAGAACAATGTTCTGATGCTACATCCCAATGGTAATGAAATCAGTCAACAAAAATCATTAAGTTATATGAATCTATCTATTAAAATTCCAAGATTCAATCCTGATAAAATTCCTAACATTTAAATATGCCTTAAATTTCATGTCATCATGACACTTTATATCAAATAACTCTATAGAATTGGATACTATAAATACCTACACTATAATAATAAAATTCAACCATATCCCCTAACCACAGGCCAAATTAGTGAATATAAATTTATTTATCATGTGAAATCAATGTAATTCCCATCAACCGATACCTATATTGGGAAACAACAAACTCTTCCAGATCAACCTCTTTCTTCTATATGGTACAACAAAAGCACAACTAATTATTGGTTCGGTTCATTACCATATCACCTCTAACATTTACTTATCTATATAATATGAACATAACTTGGTCAATATATTCATTTAATTTTCATAATCATATTATTTCATGATTAAAATATCACCCATTCATGTGAACATCAATTATAATTCCAAAAACACCCTACATTCCTAGTTTTGATATAAACTGAATGAGTTATCATCAACCATACCCATGTTCCTGATCATGTATATAGTCAATGGAATGTTTGGAAAAAATTATTCATAATCACCATACTAAATTTACATGTGTGATGTCGTTTGTAATCCACCACACCAAACTCCACTAACACAAACACATCATACCTCTGCTAATTATCCTATCCCATGGAATATAGTCTACAATCACTAATGTGATTCTAAATTATCTGATCATGATTCCATTGCATATAGATCCACCCCATGACCATTTAAACACCCCAATATCTATTCAACCAATGATTTGAGTCAAATAAATAAATAAATAAAGGAATAACCATTATAATCACCACTCTATCACTTAAGAACTGGTGTCAAATCAATAAATCTAGTTCTAGTTACATAACCTCATTCTGGAACTGAATCAACCTCTCAGATAACCCATATAATCGTGATTTAAAATTATAGGGACTAACAATATTCCTTACACCATATCTTTTTCCTTTCTAGATACCCATTAAATCATGTTATAAAATCCATTCCTTGTTTATTGTTTATCATTAAATAAATGACCAAAGGTTTCATCCCCACGCATATCTAAATGCCTGGTATGAAACTCAAAAAAGTCACTCAATATTGATTCATAGAATGTAATGAACTAAAGTCACTAAAATCTAAATCATAGGGTAGTTTAATACCTCAATAGACTAATTTTTCTCTCTCCACTATATAGAATCAAAATATACCACTCCTAAACTAAAACCCAAATAGGTTCAATCTCTGACGAATGTGTAACATTATTTCTAAGCCACACCAACCTATTAAACATTGAAACCAATATCAAGGGTCCAGATAAAATCAATCACCTCACTACACCTCAATCAATAAAAATTCACTATCCCTTTCCCATGGTATGTTGTAGGACCTAATAAAATATCCTGGTTATCTCTCTCAGAAGAATCTATAATCATAATGTCACCCCATTCCAAGAGGATATAATATCCAAAAACCAATATGTCCTGACCACTATCTACAAAATATTCTTGAACTAAATTTCATCATGATTACTCTTCCATCACATTACTCAGTTACTTTCAAGACTCAACTAATGCTTATCATAACTACACATTATTTACTCCACCCATACCATCCCTAAAAGATCAATACGTACAACGAAGGTTTTAGTTTTAAACAATGGTTTCAAACTCTCAAATAAACTAATTATATAAAAATTGGGGACCCACACCTTCCACTTCCTCCCATTTATTGATTCTGACTCATCATCCCTTTAGTTGATAATCACTTATATAATGATTGTATGGATGACTAAGAAATAGACCACACTTTTGGAATGTTAGTTTAAATAACCAGTTTAACCTTATATTATTAATAAAAATCGGCTAGACACAATACATGTATCATTTTTAGGTGAATTAACTAATATAATCTTATTTTCATTCCAAAAAACTAAAGCATCTACCGAAATAGTCACCATATACCAAAACTGTATCCATGGATGAAAGGTTCACGCATCTAAAAAATCCTTCACTCAAAATCATCCTTGATATAATGATTTAATACTTCAGTTCCTTATCCACAATTGCATCAACATTTAGAAACATCATAAATGCAATGATCATATATGTTGAATCATATACCCACAACATATATGTCTTAGAGAATTCATGGGAACAAGTTATGCCTCACACATGTTCCCCTCAGATATCTCTATTTTTAGACTCATTGAGAATGCTAATTCATATATATGGGTCACTCAATCCTATAACTTAGTCTCTAAACCAATACCTGTAAGGATCACCCCTTGTGAATAATACAAATTTCCAACCACTTGGTCACATGACATTTAGTATACCAAACATCCAAATCATTGTCCTCACGTATAAAAAATAACCAAATATATCCAACCCACTCCTTGGATAAGAAACAACCATGATGGTCGTAAGGAACCACTAATCATCATATAACACCACAACCCTGAATGTTCATAGCTTACGTGGAAAATTAAGTAGGTGTATAATTCACTATATAGTAAACCAAAAATCACTGAAGGTTTCACAAACTAGGGTCTCTCTACCTCATCCACACTTATTATAGTCAAAACAATATATTCTCAAGGTACCCCACCCTAAAATGATCTACATATATACATATCATAAGAGATTATATATCCATTTCTCTGAGTAATCTCATGTACCCATACAAACATTTAGGCCATATATATGAGTATCATTACCATAATCATGGGGTTCACACACTGTGTTTTCAAGAAAATTTATTTATAGAGTGAGGCCATAAATGGAAATATGTAATCATATTTACATTTACATTCTTTTAAAAACTCACATTTTAAAACATTACATAATGAATAAAATTTTATGATTATATTGTTTTGGTTAAATTGGGATTCATTCAATATATATAATGGATAACACCCTCTATGAATATTATAGACACTCTATTTAACCAATATCCTCTTTTATAATCCATTTATATCTTTCTTTATATCATAATATCATTTAGGGAATTTGTCAAGTAATTTTATACCATAGAATTTATGGGAAAACATTATATTAAATTATGGAGAAATATTAAATGAAGAGACCATTTTTATCATTAGATATTCATAACTATGGTAATTTATAAAAAAAATTGATATAACCATGGAATAATATAAATTACAACCAATATTTAATTGACCTAGGAATCTTATTTCACAAGAATTATGCATGTCATGTAAATCCAAACATTCCAAAAATTATGTATCAAAAAACCTATACACTCTTTCCATATTGTTCCATGTATATAAATACTGTAAGAGGTTAACATTATAAGTATTTTTTCCACTCAAAAAGTACATCCTAGATACCTGAGATCAAATCCTAGTAGAGATATATTTCTTGGGTACTGTAGCAGTGATTATCAATACTTTTGTAGTACTATAGCAAGAATTATTCCATATAGTAGTAACCGGAACTATTCATCCCTTTGGGCCTTTGGGCCACATGTTTGGTCATCAGGTCCCTCAAGGCCTTTGGGACACCCAAGGCCTTCAGCCCAGTCAGAAATTCAGGCCACCTGAGGTCTATATATCACCCAATAAGCCTTTGGGGCACCACATGTCTTTAAAGACACCGGAATATGTAGATATACCACACAAATTAAAAGGAATAATGATCCATATAAGGATTCAGAGAAGAAACATTCACTACAGAAGAGCTAATCAGATATGGAGTACTGAGAGGATATGGCATTTCTATCGGTACTAGGCATGTGCAGAACTACATTGGAAAACTAGCCGACCAGCCATGCGAATGTGGAGAGATGGAATTATTAATTTTTTTTGGGGTGGGGAAGTTCTAGATTTTCTTGTTTCAGATGATTTCCTAAGACCTACATGTCATATACCATCGCATAATCCTCCGGTCCTTGTTATGAATCCCCTAATCCCTTCAATGGGGTATTATCAAAAAATAAATAAAAATTGAAGGTCCTTAGGCCATTCAAGCCTGAAAAAAATGTCCCATCCTTAAAAATGTGGGGTTTCCCATGAATAATGGTTGATCACTCCCTGGCCTGATATCAATACCAATCCTCAAAAATTAATATTATCTTTTCTATCATCCCCATATAAGAATAAAAACATAAAATACACCGTCAAATACCATATTGAAATGTTCTGTTTCCCATAACAACTAACTAGTTCTTGACTGATATTTTCTACATCCACATAAACATACCTCCTCATATTCCAAGGGAAAATAACTATTATAAATTATCTATAAGGATTTATTATGGTGAAAATAATCATTAGTTAGAGTGCCAATATTTATAGAAATAAAATCATGTTAACAAACACTTCTAATTTAAGAAGATAAATATGGTAGTCAAAATTTCCAAAAATAACTATAGTTCCAATTTTTATAAAAAATTAATGTACATTACGTGTCACAATAGACCCCTCAAGAGAAGATCATATAAAAGAATAATAAAACAAAATCACACACATATATGTATAACTCATCCACAACTAGTTTCTATTGGTTCCCCATACCATCATGCATACACCAACCTTGCTTGAAAGGAAAATAACAATGTTATCAGCCCCATGGCTATCCAATATCCTGAAACTATAGAGCAATGTCTGTTTAGGTACTGAAGTTCCATGGTAGCCCAGGAAATGTTTTAGTACGACATGATAGGCCACTATAAACAAAATCCCAAAAATAAACTATCAGTAATAAAAATGAGAGCATAAGTGGTATAAATTATATATTTATCAATTTTAAATAATCTAAAAATAATTAAACCACCAACCCTGCTCAACTTCCTTACTGACACATGGGGCCAACAAATAAAATCCTCAATACTTTGGTCCTGAAACTCAACTATAAATACATGCTTCCTCCATAGCATGAGTTTCATTGAGAACATCTGAATTTCAATAGCACCCAACAAAACAAAACCTATGTTTAGTTATAATACTTAAGAAAGTAACAAATACCACCCATTTATTAGTTTTCTTATCAATTTTATAATCTATTCATTTAATTTAACAACCCAACTGGAGTTTTTAATGCTAGTTGAAACATACTACAGTAACAAAAATATCCACTAGGTGATTTTACTTCTTCAAATATAATATCAATAGAAAAGGGTTTTTTTCCATACCTTTATATAAAGTTCACCCAAAAATACTATTTTCCATTACCATAAAAAGTACCACCTCTATAGGGTGTTTTCATTCACATTAATATAATTCCATACCATAGGGAAACTTTCTATTCAATTAAATAAATATAGCCAAAAGAGTTTTTTTTTCATTACAATTATAACAATTACTCCAAAATGGGTGTTTTTACCTTCAAAATATTCTAAAATGTGAATATTTTTTCAAAACAAAACAATACACATGACTTCAGTTTCAATTCATTAATGAATTTACATTTCAAAAACCAACATCAATCATCCATAATTTCAAAGGCAACTATTTCATGTGGTTCATTCCATTTTAATTAAATAATTCGGACCAAAACACAATTATATAACACCTCACAATAAAACAATTATATCTCATAAATCCTTACCAATATACAATAATATTATTGAGGAAACCATTTGATTTTAAAAAGACCAATGACCTTTTTAGTTGCAACAATTTCAAATCATACATTTAGAAAATATTTTTTGATTTCAAGGAGTCCAATCAAACATAAATGTAATATTTTTATAAACCAAATTACTATTTTTAAAGGCATGGCTCATGAGAAAATTGAATATAATAAAACTGATGGTTCTGAAATTACATTTCACAATAATTACATGCAAAACATAATCCTCATTTATGAATAATTTAATATGATTTTACCATTACATAATCATTATTTTTGAAAGGATAATTCTCTAATATTGGGGAATTAAAAACATGTAATAATGAAATTTAGGTCATCTAATTAAGTCTATGATCATCACACGAAAATCCTATAGTGAACCTCACTTTATATACATAGATATTAATAAATTTTGAAAAATTCCAAAAATATTATACAAAAAGACACCCAAATAATTTATTAGATTAGTGCGTTTGGAAACATGGAAACATATACACTCCTATATAAAGGAGATACATTATCATACACTAGGTTCTTTATGACTATAATCCTTCTTAGAAACATATTAATTAATACATATCTTTATAACCTAGGGTAGGGAAGATAAAAAGGGATGCTCTCAGATTCTCAGTAAGGGTAAATAAGGGAGACATGTAATCATAAACATCAGAATAGGGGTATGATAATGTGATCATAACATTATATATTCATACCATACATATCAATGATCCTTAAAAAGAGTCATTTTAGAAAGAATAGAAGTTCATAATACATGAATCATAAGGGAATAGATGACATAATCCATGAAATCATAACATATGAATATTTCACGGAATAATGGAAAGCACATATGTATATAATATGATTTCTATATTATCCAAGTCATTATTGTTGATTCCATATAAGTAGCATATTTTAACTCCTTATACCGTCTTGGTAGTCAGGGTTCACTCTCATTGAAATATTATTAGAATAATGTCACTCCTCATACAATATTGTTTTTCATGGTTCACTCTCATGGTCATCATATTATCATGAGTTAAACCGTGATACAATTTTGGTAGTCATAGGTCACTCACATGGCCATCTTATTAGTCAATGTTCACTCCCAAGACCATCTTATTCTATATTAGGAGATATAAATGTGTACCCAATGCATTGGAAGAAGATATAGGTCCCACCTATCCCATAATGAAATCATTCACACATATGACATAGTATCATAAAAAACCATATCATAACCCATGAAATGAAATGGGAGTCATAAACATGTAATCATATCTTAACATGTAGAAAAAGATAGGTTTTATAATTATTTAATCAAAGCATAACCCTTTAAAAGAAGAGGGTTTCACAATCATTAGACCTATAGAAGAGGAATTGATTTCATGAAAATATAACCAGTAAAATTGAAAAGTGTTTTTTAAACATAATTGCACAATAACATAAACCATCCATAGAAAAAACTTTAAATGAAACATTAAACTATATCCTTATAAAGGCATCAGTAACACAAATAGATGAAGACTTATATGGAAAATAATTTTTATATAACATTTATAAACATTTTTTTGAAGAAAATATCCATTATTCATTGAAAAAAGGATTTTAAAAACATAAAACCTTTTCTAAACCATTTTCATTGTAAATAATGTATACATAGAAAAACGTATTAAAAAATTTTTGAAACAAAATTTTCCTTTAAAATATAAAAAAGAAGCCTGAAATCATTTTGCAACTAATTTCCCATCAAATCATATAATATATGTTTGAAATTTTTTTAAAACCTTTTCTTATAAAATTACATTTAGAAAATATATAATAATATTTCAAAACACTATAATTATTTTCATAGAAAACAATATTTTAAGTCCTTTTTCTTTCAAAACAATCATGACAACTTATAAAGAAGGATTGAATGCATTTTGGAAGTCATTTATTGGAAAAAAAATAAAAAAATAAAAAATTCTTGAAAACATTTTAAAAAATATCTGAAAAAACATTGAAAAAATAATATAAATATTGAATTTTTTTTGAAAACCATTTCTTTGAACAAAATTTGAAATCATATAAATAAATATTAAAAACATTTTGAAACCCATTTCATTGAAAAATAATAAAAAACATATAAGGTATTATTGAAAATAAATTGAAAACTATTTACTTTAAAATACTATGAAAACATAAAAATTAATCATAAAATCATTTTGAAAAAAATTATTAGAAAACATGGTTTTGAATGAATAATGATATCTGATAAAAGGTAGAAGTAAATTCAAAAAAAATTAAAATGCATTCTTAATCATATTATTTACCTAATAGTGTAAAAATGGTACAAATACATAATTATATAATTCATATATAGAGTAAAATAAAATTCATGAGTTCACTTGAGAGATGGATCATAATATTTCCTCAATGGAAGTATGATCTTTTGTAATCTCGATAAACGATTAGATTTTCTTAGTAAACTCTTTCCACATGGAAACATTTAGTTTTAATCCCCATGTAAGTAAAAGAAGATAAATTAAGCTTAAAATAAAATGAATAGAAGTATATTAATGATTTAACATGTCAAATATAGTATATACAAATCATATAAAAATATAGCTGCATAATATGGCGTGTCTTTCAATAATGGAAAATTGAGACAAAATTACATAACAATTTGGTAAATATTGAATCCTAAAACCCATCAAAGAAATATCATAATATGGATAATAAAATAAACTTAAATTTATGTATATTAATAATAGAATATTTCTATCATTAATATAAACACTACATATAAGAAATAGTAGGTGAACAAGGCATGTATCTCAAGAAATTAATAACTGAGATAAATTTAATTATCTTACGGCTTGACTGTCATCGTACTCATAAAAAATTCATGTATAATAAATATATTTTTATTATAAATATATAACATAATAGTATTATTATTTTTAATATCATATATGTATTTATTAATTCATTATATTACCCCTTGTAAATAATTATATGTTGTTGATTTACTTTAGTTAATATCCGCTTTAATCATAACATTTCTTTAATTTTTATATATTTGGTCTTTATAGTTATATCAAGATTATAATATACTAAAAATGTTAAAAATATAATTTTCATTCACTATATATGTTTTATTATAATTAATATACTATATAATTTTGAAATGGAAAACACTGTTCAGGGAGAGCATAGGTCATACGTATGCATGAACGACGTTTCTGTTTTATTATCACATTAGATGAAAGAAATTAAATTAAAGATATTTATATAAAATTATTTATTTTTAATTATTATATCATATATATCATATAATTTTACTAAACCTATGCTCAATACATTCTATTTATGGCATAAACTAATCATGTCTCTTTGAGGATGCAGTAGTCCGCACTTCCTCAATTTAAATTATCATATTTTCACAAAAAATAATTTATAATGAAATGTGTTTTAAATTAATTAAATAATATTAAATACATAATAAATAGCATATATATCATAAATAACCCCTTGTTCTATAGTAATTCCTAACCATGATAGTTGTTAAAGGACAAATGAACAATCGTTTTTTTGTGATGTGGTAGTTCATCGTACAAATAAATAGTATGTTTTTTACAAATTAGTTGGATGTTTGTGTATGTGAAGGTCGAACCCTTACCATAAAAAATTATATTATATTGATGATACTATTGTTATTTTATTAACATTGAACATGTATAGTGGAGGGATGGAGAATGAAAATAAAATAAAGGAGCTTGAGAAAGGATGCAACATCTTCTTTTGGAATCTCTTTTTATTTTTACAAATAGGGTTTCCATGGATTGATTTATGCCAAAATTTGTTCCTAAATGATTAACCTAGGGATTCAAATTCAATTGAGAGGCAGGAGGAAGTGAGAGGATATTGGCCACTTTATAGTGTAGGAGAAGTGGCTCTCTTTTAATTATTGGGAAAGGGAATACAAACAATGTTTTTATCATTGAATGTGTATCCAATAATCGTCCCAAGTATATAAAAGTGATTATATGGTTAATATATAGTCTTAAAATGTCTTTTTACACATTTATCGGTCAGTTGGGCCCTCAAGATGATATCTAAGTCCCATGTTAACCGTAATTTCACCTTAATCATTGTAATTAAATTTAAATAATATCAATAATATATTTTTTTAAAAATTATTTTATACTTATTATAAAATATAAGTATTTATGATTAAAAATATGTAATCCATTTTTAATAATTACTATTCCATAAGATCTAGAAAAGAATTTAAATTTAATCCTAGAGACATGAAAAAATGTGGGTTGTTAATGTAAAAATGACAAAAAGTTTTCTTTGTTTTCATTTTCAATTTTAATGTGTAAGTCATTCTAATGACCAATATTTTATTAATAGATAAAAATTTAATCTAATTAATATTTCAAAAAATTAAAAATATATTTTAACACTGTAAATAATTTAGATTAAAAAATATTATTTAATTAATATTTAATATGTTTCACTTTTCATTTAAAAAGAAACATCATAGAAAAATACCAAAAATTCACCCTAAGGTAATTATTATGTTTATATTTACAATATGTTGATTATTTGGACATATAAGATTTATAAAATTTCAAAAATTTAGTTTTAAAATATGTTATCCATTAAAATATGGTAAATATGCTTTTAAAAACACTAAGTTTTTTATGTCTAATATTTGGTCTGTTTGTATATTATGCTTATAAAATATATTAAAAGAATATAAAAACTATTTTATTGAATATAAATGATATAAATTTAATTAATATAATTCACTAGTTTTAGTAAATTTAACATAATATGGTAAATTATATTTTTCATATGAAAATAGTCCTTTATAAAGTCATTCCATTTATATTCATTTGATTTTGATATTCATGTTTAGTTAATATATAAAAAAATAATTCAAATATATATATGTTCATATGTTATTTTATCCTATAATATTAAATTAAAATTTATTGTTATATCTTATTCTATAAATATATTTCAATAATATATTATTTTTTGGTACCACTCGATCTTGCATGTTACTCAATAAAACAATTAAAGACAATCTTATGTGAAATATAAGCTAATATTAGGGTTTAATGTAGAGAAATATATAATTTTTGTTGCATGTAGTGCATGAATAACTTTCTATTATGTATAAAAAATTCCATACATAGTTATTTAATTAAAAATAAAATATTTTCAGTGTTAGATGAAATGGAAAATATAAGTAAGAATAAATTAATTCGAAAAATATATATTTAACTGAATCTCAGGTGTTACATTTTACCCCTCATAAAAGTAATTTGTCCCTAAATGTTAATCTATGTAATCAATGGATTAATAAATCAAATCTTCTAACATAGAAACTCTCATCATAAAAATAAATACTAAAACTTCCTTTCAAAAATGGAAATATAGAACCATAATTATTACCCAAATTATATAATAACTAGCTTCCAACATAAGAGATCACAAGTTTAATGTGAAATATTAGAGGAAAAGAATAAAAATCCAAAGGGAGTTAATGAGGACATCAATCCCAATCAAGTGATTTATCAATATAATGTTGAGGGCCTCAAAGTAATAAATCTTTGATGATTTAAAAGTCCATCAGTTGAAAAAAAATTAAAGTATTGGAAACAAAATTAGTTTTTATAATGTTGATTAATTCTTTTATTAACCAACAACGTTAGGATATAAAATTAATTGATATAGTTCAATAAAAAAACAATTATTTGGTTTTTCTTTCAATTATTAATAATTAATTTCTTACACCAAGAACTGGATATCATGAAATCAACCATGATTCTAAAAGGTCTGAAATACACTTTTAACGTATATTATGTATCATAAAATAATGACATGGCTTACAATTTTGGTCTAAAAATTATTAAATATCAATATGGTTAACACATTAATCTCCAAACATATAAATTAATACTAATGGTTCATCATTATTATAAATTCATAAAAATAATTACATGCTATCAAGGACATTGCAAAGGTCAATGGTTGGCATGAAATAATTATAATCCTTAGATCATGAGTTCATTAATCAAGGCCTTTCTAGAGGTGATTGGTTTTCACCCTATATATATGTATTTAAATTTTAAAAAATACTTATATAATCTCCAAAATTATTTATTTAGACATCATTGAAATAAGTTCAATCACTGAATAACCTTTTAACAGATGTTTTCAATACTACCTCAATACATATATACTTCTTCCAATGTTAAATAAATAAATTTCTTGAATTTTTATCCCTATAACCTTTTTGATATATGAAAATCCAAAAAATTTTGAAATAATACCATAAAATCAACTTATTATTGACCCCCCTTGTATAAAAAAGTGTCCCTTTTTTTACAATCCAAACCTATGAATACTCTAATCAGAAATCCTCTTGAACCATGGTAATAACCGGAATTTCCATAATTATTTTTGAAAATTAATAATACTTACTTATTCTAAAGATTACTAGATACATTCCATTTATCCAAGATATTCTAAACTTCATCCATTATGACATATAATTTTTTTAACAAATCCTTAATTTTTTATATGTCCATTGACACTATCTAATTTACTTTATCCAAAATATTCATCTCTTAATTGAATCTAATCAAAATTTTCTCTCTATCATGAAAACATTAAGGGTAACCTTCCCTTTTTAAAAATATTAGCATATAATTAAATCACATTTCCAGTCAACCAGAAAAATTTAACATAATCTTGTAAATCCTTAGTTAAAAATATAAATTGGAAAATACTTGTATACATCACAATACATATATAATAATTTTTGAATCCAAATACATAAAAACATTGTTTATATCACTTCATCCTTAATACATATGAAGTATAAGTCATCATATTACCTCATTCCTATCACATTTCATCTTTATTATCACCAACATAAGTAATATGACCATTACCCATACCACCTTGTTGATTATCTTCAGGATCATTCATCTTAAGACATCAATTGTCATAATGACCGTTCACTCAAAACTTAATGAATTTTACCTTTGATGATTTTTAATATAGAAAATATTCCTATCTGTTTTATTAAATGAACCCATTTTTCCATTGTATTTACATGATTTGATTCTTTTTCCAAAATAAAATCATCTTCTTGTTCCTCAGAGACATGCAGTTGGGTGATTTTTTAAACATTCTTGGCACAAATAGAACTGAATCTTCATTCCTCAATGTCCTTCATCACCCATACTATCAGTGAACTCCTTCCTTCCCTTCCATGGTGAGTCTGAGTATTTTTAACATAAATTTTTTCAATAATGTTCCTAGAAAAATATTAGGCTTAATCAAAACATCCATCACTCTAGTGATCATCTAATTTGACTGCTAATAAAAAAATACCATCACATTCAACATTATCCTAGTATATTCTGATTACCTCAATTTACTAAAACTAAAAATCAAACTGTGATAAACAATTATCATAGAGAATAACCACATAACCATGAAAAATAATTACATATAGGATGTCTAAATTTTGAACCATTACTTGAACAATGACACGTCAGGTATGTACTAGTTTACTCAAAGACAAATTCTATTTAAATTCTTCAGGATGGTTTGGGAAGAATTTGTGAATTTCAAAAGAATACCCCGATGGAGTGTCAAAATAGCTGTGCAGTAAGGTCTGCTATCGTGTACTAGGTTACAAAATAATTAGCCGGACCCACCATGTCATAGTTGATAATCCTAGTTAAATCTATAGTAGATCCACATCCACTTGTAGTTTCTCAACATGGATGTATTTCATGGAATCCGCCCACCCTATCCTTAACAAAAATTCCTAGAAAATTTCATAAAATTTAAATAATTCTTATACATATCCATAGATACATCCCTAGAATTATCCATTGAAATTTAACTATCGGTCTCACTAAAGTTTTCGCATCCTAGCTTTAATGGTTAACTAAACATTTTCTCTCATAGAAACTTTAGAGACCCTAAATTTTCATTTGTATACATTACATAACATATGTGTAATATTAAAATAATTATATAAAAATATTCCCAAAGACCATATTAGTTTTTTGCCTTTAGAAACATGGAATCATAAACACTAGAACATAATTGGGACAAATTATCTCCCACTTGTTTCTTCATGAATTTCACCCTACTTAAACACATCTTATGTAATATATATATTTATAAATTTGGGGAGGTTTCATAAAAATGGTGAGGGTAGATGCTCAGTAAGGGTAAAAAAGGGATACATCTAAGAATAAACATGACCATCGGATTATGATAATGTGATAATAACATTATAGGATTATAACTTTCCTTTGAAAGATAATAAACCTAAACCGTAGCATTATGCATGGCAGTTCATATGACAAGAATAAAAATTGAATAAATAACATAAGAATAAAATCCATTGAAGAGGAAAAGTAATTATAAACCTCTAACCCATTAATGATAAATGTGTTTCATTAACATAATTTCATCTAAAAATAAACCATTATGATAAACAACATGAATGGATACATTGAATCATTTTTCCAGAACAACATGAGTACACCAACATATGTAGTCTTAGATGAAAATAATTTTTAGATAAATTTTAAAAACAATTTATTGATTAAAATATACTATATTCATTTAAAAAGAATTTTTGATAAATAAAACCATTGGAAAACTGTTTTCTTTTGGAATATTTAGAAACATATAAAGAAGGCTTGAAATCATTTTGAAAAACGTTTTCCGTTTAAAACACATAAATGAATCTTGAAAACATTTGGAATCATTTTCCCTTGAAAACATATAATATGATCTTGATGACATTTTTAAAATGCATTTCTTTTATTATACATCGAAAACATGTAAAATAATCTTTTAATTCATTTAAATCCTTTTATTTTAAAACATAACATGGAAATCCATTTTCATTGAAAAAAACATGAAAATCTATAAAAAAGGATCGAATATGTTTGGAAAACTATTACATATAAGAAAACATGAAAATATATAATTAATTATTTAAAAAATTTTGCAAAAACTTTCTTTGAAAAAACATTGAAAATATATAATTTAATATTTCTAAATTTTTAAAAACAATTTCTTTGAATTGTTTTTTTTTTGAATTACTGAAATCTTGAAAACATTTTAAAAAACATATCATTGAAAAAATCATCAAAATTATAATGGTTAGAATAAAAAATATGGAAAACAATGTATTGTATAATAATTTGAAATCATATAATGAAATCATGAAATCTTTTTTTAAATCCATTTTTATAAAACACGAATTTGAATGAATACGACTTTCTATCTGAAAAGAGAGGTAAAGTCATATATTCTTAAAACACGTTCTTAATCAGATTACGCAACATTGAGTGGGAAATTGGTATCAATACATGTGTATATCATGAATTTACTAGTGAGAATTCAATTCATGTGTTATTTTGATATATGGATCATAATATTTCATCAATGGATGCATAATCATAAACAATCATCATATGTGATGAGATTTTTTCAATAATATCTTACCAATTTGTAACCTTATCCTATACAACCCTTGTAAGAAAATGAATCTAAAATATTATAAAAATATCATTAATAAAATTATATTTTTGATTTCACATTTAAATTTTATTATATATACATCATTAAAAAATATAGGTTCATGAAATGTTATGTGTCTCAAATGAAAAAAATTGATACAAAATCACTTGTCCAATTTGGAAACTTTTAAAACCTAAACTGCATGAAAGAAATATAATAAAATTGATATATAAATACCCATAAATTTATTTTTAAAAATAATATAATACATATATGGGATGTATAAACACCACATATAAGAAAATTGATGCAAAATCACTTGTCTAATTTGGAAACTTTTAAAACCTAAACCGAAGGAAAGAAATATAATAAAATTGATATATAAATACCCATAAATTTATTTTTAATAATAATATAATACATATATGGGATATATAAACACCACATATAAGAAATACGAGGTGAACATGGCATGTGTCTGAAAAAAAATAAAAAGTGTTATGAAATTCCCTTACCTTGGGTTTTGACTCTCATCGTACTCTTAAAAAAATCCTGTATAATTACTATAATTTTATTATTAATATATAACATAGAAAAATTATAATATCTAAAACCATATAAGGTTTTATTATTACATAATATTTATTACTTGGTTACAATTCTATGTCAAGGATTTACTTCAGGTAATATCCTCTTGGTTCTACGCTTGTGTCATAATTTTTTATAACTTTTGTCCTTATTATTATATCCTGATTTAAAAAATTTAAACCATGATGTCAATATCATATATATTAATTATATTTTTATTATAAAAATCCAAATAACATATAATTTTTAAATAGAATACACCATTCATAGATACAGTAAGTCATAGGCATGCAAGAATGTAAAATCTGTTTTACTATCACATTGAAAGAATGAAAGTAAATGAGATATATGTATATTTATATATATATAACATTATTATAGTAACATAAATATATCAAATATATCTAAAAATTCACTATATCCATACTTAATACATTCAATGTATTGTGTGAACGAATCACGTTGCTTTGAGAAGGCAATAGTCAACACTCCCCCAAGATAAATTATCGTATTTACACAAAATGGATGGTATAAAGATATGAATTATAAAATAATTAAAAAATATTAAATATATAATATTTATCATATATATAATATATAACTTTTTTCCATCATAGTTATAAACCATTAAAGGTGGTAATGTAAAAATGGGCAATTATTGTTTCGTGTGGTGGTAGTTCACCTAACACAAAAACAATATGTTCATTACTTATTAGATGGAAGTGTGTGAAGGGGTAGTATTAACCCTTAGAATAAAAAAACACAATATATATGGGATTATATTTTTTATATAACAATTTAATAATGGGAGTGGAGGGTGGGGGAAACAAAATACGATAAAGGAGGATGATGAAGGATGTTACATCTTCTTTGGGTAACTGCTTTAGGTTTTCATCAAAGGGATTCCTTAAATTTATTTCTTCACAAATAGTGGCTTAAAAATGTAAGTTATGAATTTTTAGTAGCTATTTTCATTGATCTTGGTAGATCTAAAGAGTTTTCAGATGTGTGAGGAGAGGCGAATTTTTATAGTGGAGGAGTGACACTCTTGTAAATTTTGGGAATAGTAATTCCACTAATGTTATTCCCTTTGAAATTAGATTCTGTAATGGTCCAAGTTCAATAAAAGTGATTATATGGTCTGAATATGTCAATACAATTACTTTTGGAAAATTTTCTCAGTCATTTTGGCCCTTACATTTAGGTTAAATTTCTTATCAAGTATAATTTCACCTTAATCGTTGTAATTAATTTTAAATAATTTCACTAATTTATTTAGGTCAGAAAATAATATAAAATTATAATAAAATATAAGTTTTTATGTTTAAAAATATTGAAACCATTTTTCTAAATTCAAATCATAGTTGAAGAAAAAATTAATTTAAATTTAATCCCACTGATTTGATGACTATACAGGGTTTTGAAGTAAAAATTTCCAAAATATTGATATATTTTTTATTCAATTTCAAATTGAAATTAATTCCCATGACCTAAATTTTATTAAAATGTAAATATTTAATATAATTAAAAATTATATCCAATGATAAAAATTATATACCCCTATAAATAAATTATAACAAAAATAGGTCTGGAATTAACATTCAGTAATTTTGCCTACTCATTAAAAAATGAAACTACATAGAAAAATATAAACAATTACCCTAAACTAATTTTCAATGTTTCTATTAAAAATATGATATTTATTATGACATTTAAGATTTACAAATTTTCATATATTTATATTTAAAATTGATTATACTTTAAAAATATGTAAAATGGCTATTAGGAAAACTAAAAGTTTTTATGTGTAATATTTTGATTCTTCTTATCTTATGCTTATAAAATTATTTGATGAATATTTAATTATTTTACAATGTATAAAATTTTAATTTAATTAATATAATTCAATATTTTAAATTTATTTTACTTATTAAAATAAATCGTTCTTCTCACACAATTATATTCTTTTACAAAATCGTTCCCTTTGTATTCATTTGTTTTATATATTCTTCTCAAATTAATAGTTGAAAAAAAAATTCACCTATATATATTCATATTTTATTTAATCCTATAATTATCAATTTAAATTATTTTTAATATATTATTTAATACTAATATTTTAATAATATATTATTGTTTATCAATACTCGGTCTTCCATGTTACCTAAGCCATCGAGGAAATTTTTACTTTCGTGTAATATAGGCTAATATATGTTTTCTATGTAGATAATTATAAAATTTAAATTATTTGTAGTGAATGAGTAACTTTATATTATTTATAATCCAATTCATACATAGTTCATTAACATAAAATAAACTATTTTCAGTGTTGCGTAAAATTTAATGTATAAAGAAGAATAAATTAATTCGAAAAAACATATTTCATAAAATCATGGTGTTTTAAAAAAACCACTGATGTCTCACAACACACACATAAAAAACATAAGTTCTAATATTGGTTACATTATTATACTACCTCCAAAAAATTTAGATGTTCCTACTCTTCCAATATTGACCTTCGATTCGCATAGAATATGGAGAAATCATAAAAATAGGAAAATTCCCTCAAAATTTTTCATATTATATTACATAAACAAGCACAAATTGGAAAAAAAGGAATAAAATATTTGGGTAAAGTGGTATTATATTCTTATAATAGTCTCTTAATCTCACCGCATAGAATCTAAAATGTGTATATGTTGGTGGAGGATCATCAAAGTGGAAGGATATAGAGATAAGTAATTTAAGGGGTTGTACTTGGGATCAAACATGATGAAATACTAGGTGGGGTGATAAGGTGGAGGGAGGAAAAGAAAGTTGTACCCTTTTTTATAAAACTACCCGGTAGCTTATTAGTTATCCATTAGGTTCCAATGCCTTTCTAGTGAGTTTAGAAGACCAATATGTCTATTAGTTTGTCCACCAGCTATCTGATGAGAGTACAACATCATGTTAATGTAATATATCCTCCCATAGATCTCTTAGTTAAATCTTGGTGCGCCATCTACCACCAAAATAAATCATTTAAGGATAATTACATGATGTTTAAAAAGATTTTTGTTTTTCTATATCAATTTAGATGGAGGGTTTATAATGTTCCACATTATTTTAAAGAACTAAAATTAAATTACTTAAGAAAAAATTAATTACCATGGTAAAGAAAAATATCATAAAATAAAAACTTATAAGAGTAAATAACCTAAAAATGTTTAAAAAATTTGTGTAAATGAATATAAAAGATAATATTATCCTCGTTTCATCATCTATTTTATTATTTTCCATTTTCAAGACTTATTAACATTTGAAACATGTTCTCTCTTTATTTAAATTAAAATATTTATCAAAATATCATTCACACCACTTATAAATGGGTCCTTTCACAATACTTCATGACCACCCAAATAATAAAATGTCAACCTAAAAATCTACCCATTTACTTGAAACTATAATTATATTCTTTTTCCTTTACCATATAAGCATATGAAATTATCATAATACCTCTATTTCTAAGGAATTATCTATCTAAAACATAATGGTTTCAACATGATTACTCATTTTCAAAACTAATTTTACATTATATCATAAAAAATAATTTCTAATTCCCTAATAATTTCATACATAAATATTTGTTTATATAGGTTATAATTATTCTAAGGGAATGATCATTAACATAATTATGAGTTTCTATTATGAAAAGAAATCATTATTCATGTTCCATGTGTACTATCTCCTTCACAGAGTAACTAATTCAATTTATTTTTCATCACCACCTCTATTATCTAATTATAATGGTAAAATTGATGAATTAATATGAAATATATAATATAATTTTGATTATGAAGAAACTATTTAAAATTCTCTTTCCTTTCCTCTCTATATGCAACAAATTAAAATAGTAATTGTGTGTTGTTTCAAAAATAACTCCATTGAAGTAACATATACCATATTCCATATATTTTCTCTATTATTTTGTAAAATATCCAAAATATATAGTTCAACACTTTAATAGTGAAAAAATGTAATTTTTATTCTGTAGTAGAGATAATTTTCCCAAAATAAATTATTCACATAATCATTATCATTCATCAATTATAGTATGTTCATTCATGGTTTGGTCCATCCTATTACATGAAAAATTATATAAAATAATGTCATGAATGATAATGAAATCATAATTACTCATAATATATGAAATAAATAATGGATAAAGATTTTATTTCACTTTTCGAATGGTAAAATTTGATGTAAACTCACAAATTAATATATCATGATTGGATTGTTAAATTTCACTAAAACTTGTTTACCTCTAACTTCATCAACAATTATTATTAAAAAAACAGAATAAAATTATGAAATATAAAAAAAATTATAAAAATTTATTTCTAGAAAAAAAATTATCTATCAATTAAGATCTCGAGGAGAAGAAAAAAATAACAAAACTATTGTCATGAAAATAGTTCATAACCATAAATATTACTCACAACGGATATTGAAAATGGTTGATAACTATCAAATATAAATGTATAGAATAATTATAAATAATATTTTTTGAAGGATATTGATATAATTTATTTTATAAAATATTTCATTAGGATGGTTATTTTTTTATACAGGATATTCATGTACTTTAGTGAAGTTGAGAATTATGGTAACGGTTTCTGCTAAGTCAATATTATGTTAATAAATTCCAAACATTATTTTTGATCTCAATTATTCCATTATTTATTTATTCTACCTAATTAATTAATTTTACTGTATTTTTCTCTCTTTCTTGGGTTATACAGTAATTCTGTATTACCACATTATCAAATTATTCATACTTGAATTATTTTGTTACTTATAATGGGTTGTTGCCTTAATTTTCACCACTTAGAAAACTTACTATTATAAACCATGTGTTTATTTTGTATGATGTATTTAATATCCATTTTAACATTTTATATCATGATATTATCATTATTTATGGTATTTAATGATTCATTTTAAAGTGTATCCTTTTATTCGTTTTGATTCCAAATAATTTGATGTTGTAATAGTTTTCGGTCTAAATGTTAACTCCTCAAGTCATATTCCCTATTATAAACCATGGTTAATATTGTGTGGTGAATCTATAAACCATTATATTTTTTTGTATCATTATCTTATAATTATTTTTGGTGTTTAATAATACATTTAAAATTTAATCTATCATGGGGTTTTGATTTTAAAATTAAAATTTCATAGTTGAAATTTGTCTTTATTTTAAATTCAAAGACACATGGTTAATATTCTCTACTAACATTTAATTAATTTTTTTATCATACCTATTTTTGTTAATTATATGTAACATGTTTCATTTCATTATATTTTAATTTTTTGTTATTCATTGCATGTTCTTTAATTATTATGTCACTATTACTGTATGTGTGTTTGTAACATAAAAAAATTTCATTGAGATATGATTCATATTCACCACCAATTTAATTTTTGTGGTTCACATACCCAGAATGGATTATTTTATAAATCATATCATATTATATTATTTTTAAAAATCCATTAATTCATTTTTATTTCCAAATCACTAACTATGAATAGGAATGATTTTACATTCCAATGTATATCCACTCTGAGAAATCTATATTTCATTCATTTTATAGAAATGTGTTCCCATATATTCCATTTATATATTTATTGAGTAAATTTTCCATTTAACTAGATTTCCCTTAATCCGTACATTGTTAGTTTGAGGGATTCTTACCTAGGATTTTTTTTCATTTATTGACTAGGAAAATATTGAAAATGTTCATGCTTGTTATTCTAGAATGGATTATTATTAAATACAAAGGAAAGTATATTTTTATTGTTTAACCATAAAACTTCTTTCTCTAGATGTACTATATTTATTTTTTCCCAATTAATGAATATGAATGTTTTGTTATTTCATATGTTTGTATCTCAAAATAAATATAGATTAAATCACAAGGATAATTGATTATAAATTACATTTGTAATTAGTTCTTTTATATGATGAATTCATTAAATAAGAATAATTTTCAAGTTAGTATTGGAAATACAATGTCACTAAATACATTAATAAGGTGAATTAGATATACATTATTAGGTATTTTGGAGTATACATGTACAAAATGATATATTGTCTAGGTAAACTCCATTAAAGTAAAATCATTATTTCTCTGATTATTATTCCTTTTTTATTTAGGAAATAAATTAGTTTTTCAAAATAAGGCATTTCCTATCTAAGAAACCGGTTTTTTTATCCATGTGACCTTTTCATTTCTAAAATTATCCATAGGAATGTTATTCTTTTAGTTTCATACAATTATGGATTTTCCCTCTATTACATTAATATTATATGGGACCCTTTTATGTGTAGTATTGATCTTTTATTTATATCTCTTATGATTAAACTTACTGATAATTTGATCTCAAAATTCTTCTAAATCTCTTTCCCTAGATTATGAATAAAAGCATCTTAAATTATATTTCATGAATTATTGCATGTTTGGAGAATTATTTGGGATGTTGGGATGAGTTATTGTAGTTTACATTGATTCATATATGGATAAAAAAGTATATTTTATGATAATGGATTTTCATTTTTAGTACATTTTTTCCCAATTATCCAAAACACTAAACATAATACGCTGGAAAAATATTTTTGTTTGAATATTTTTTGAAGATATTTTGAATGTCAACTTAAAAATTGGGTCATTCAATTTAATTTCAAAGGTGGAATATAAATAACATGATTTTTATAGTCAGAATCATGATTATGGGTGTGGATATTCACATTATCCTCGAAAATAAAATTGATATAAAGGAAAAGGATTCCTAGCCAAAAATGAGAAATAAGGCTATCTCTTCTTATAAAAGTTATTCCAATTGATTTTTATACCAAAGAGGTAACACATTGAGAAAATATTTAAAAAACCTAAAAAATATAGACAAGTAAAGATATTTGTTTTTGGACTCAATGAATATATAATTAATCCAACAATAATCGAAACATAAACAATCCTAATATAATGTGAGGTAGAAAAATGAAACCTTACCTCATACTTCTTTGGCCGAGAAAATTCCTTATCCTACTATATAAAAATATCTATTTTTTATAAATATCTACCAAATTCATATATATATATATATATCTTACTATATACCATTCACTTAAAATTTAACTTTTCTATCTTTGTAAAAAGTATTTGTTAATATATATTTGTGGGTGTTAATTATTGAGTTTGCCACGACAATTTTGGTTTTGAGTTTTTTTCCTAAAACCCTATTCATAGTATAAACAACTCAATAATGTTCATGAAGTTCTATAGAATGTTTTTCAGATCATTCAATGGTCTCCTGGTCATTTTTTAGAACTAATGCAGGTATTTTTCAAGTAATTTATAATAATCACTATTATAAAAAATTGCATTTTATTAAAAACAATTGATTTAATTAACAAATACATATTTATTTATTACCATTATATAAATATAAAATATTAAAAAATTAATCATTATTACATGAGAATATATTTATTTTACATTCCTGAAACAATAATGACATAAATATTACATTATGGTTCATGTTTTTTGTAAATTGAGACAAACAACTGTGTGTTATAAATATTTAATGGATAAGAACATTTTATTTTATATCGAGAAGAACAATTTTACAAAGGCCTAATTATTTCATTATTTTTTTAAAATTATAAATTAGTATTAATAATATGTATATGATTATGATAAATAAAATATAATGGTAATAATTTATTATTAAAACGTATTCTCATTGTGCTCATTTTGGGGGGTTAAATTTTACAATTTCTATTAATTATTAATATTATAAATATAATGGAAAACTATCTCTCAATATCCCTAAAAATGTTATAAATATCATAATTGTTTATTATATACAATTTTATAACAACCTATGTAATGCAGTGATGAAAATTGAAATACATTATTCATGGATATAGTTGTGCTCCCATTGCAAAATGATGTTCCATGATTCGAATGGATGGAATAGATAACAAAACTTATTCTTCCATAAACATGATATCATTTTATTATACTATTAATATTTAATCCCTTATGTTGGTGTGGTTTTACTATATTTTGATGTGGTTAATTATTAAATAAGCTTGAAATAACTCAGTAAATAAAAGTATACCCTCCTATGATAACCACTATTTAATCTCTCATTATTCCATTATAGATTTTTCTATTTAATGTGAGTAGAATCAGGATTTCAGGGGAATGTGAACTTTTTTGGAATTTGTTCTGTGATTTTTTTGGTCTAAGGTTCTATATATTTGGTGGATAATCAAAGTGGTGGAGTGATCATTTGATATGTCATAGGGGCAAAACATTTGAAAATACTCTTTATCTTAAAATAAAATAATTTTCATTTTCAATGAATGTGGTAGTAAATTAGAAAAAATTTAAATATAAGATATTTTATAAAGACCATTAACTCAACCAATCAATTAAATGATTTTTTTTGTGAAATTTAAAGGATTATTGTTTATTTTAACACCCTTTGACCATTTTATTCATTATCAGGGTAAAAAAAATTAACCATGGAAAATATCTATCATAAAAAAAAATGAATTCATATTTTTTACCTAATATAAACAAGATTATTAAAAAATTTAATATCATTTTAAATTTCTAGTCTCTAGAGATGTTATTTTTTAAAAAAAGTTTACATAACAAAGAAAACAATTATATAAAAATAATTCCAATAATAAATATAAATTTAAATCAAAATCATATAGATTCACTACTGGAATGTGGGTTTTTCCCAAGACTCCCATACCAATGGTTTCATAAATCTATTAGTAAAGAAGAGTTTTACCAATGGTTGTATAAAACTGTTGGTAAATCAAGTCCTAAGTAACCTTTACCAATAGTTTAAATAGAACAGTTGGTAAAAGGATAGCTAAGGGGACCTTTTACCAATGGTTCCTTAGAACTGTTGGTATAAGTGTAGCCCAAACATTTTTACCAATGGTTTTTAAAAACCGTTGGTAAAAGTTTTCCCGGAATTAACAACAACCCCTCCTCTCCCCCATTCATGATACAAAACCCTAAACCGGAGCACTTCCCCTAAATTACCCCCTCTCTTGGAGATCTAGGAGCTCCTTCGGATTCCTCTTCCTCCATCCCATCCAAGCTGCTGAATCTCCTGCTGAATCTCCATCCGACCCATCCTAAATTTGGTATTTTCTTAACTAGTACCATATTGTTATTGAAATTTTTCTAATATTTCAGTTTTTAGATTTTATTTTGATGTGTATATGTTTTTGATTTGGTTTTGATTTAACCTATATGTGATGAGGTTGTATCGTCATTAAGATGTGAAATGATGTGGGTTAATGGGAGGTGAGTGATGCTATATGAGATTTTATGGGTTATTATGAGGAGATTCATTCTCTTTAATTGATTGGTTCATAAATCATATGTTAGTGTTGCATATATTATGTAATTAGAATTGGTAAAGTAAAATGTTGGTCTCAGATTTCTTAGTTGGTTATTTGGATGGAATTATCTATAAAAAGTGGGTATATATATATTGACTATGGGTGTATTTTCTAATTGACTAATGTATTTATTAAACTAACCATGAAATACACATTTACCACAATATTGAAACATCAAAAAAAATCATAGATAGACACTGTACACTACAAGACACCCATGGGAGACACCCCTTGACATATAAAGATATTTAAGGGGACATTAACTTAGGAAATGAAGTCAATTGGCACTAAAGACTTGAGAAATTCCCATTGGTGTTATAAAATATACCAACACCTTTATTCTTAGTATAATATAATGAAATGGTTTACACCCTCATGACCAAGTAGACCATCTGGTTCATGGACTGGTGCCCAACCAGGTTCAAGAGTAGGATCAACTACGAAACATTGATTGTGGTCCCTATGAGGTTATTTCCATATTGAAGAGGGTTATGTGCACAATATTCAACTCAACTAATGTATAATAGGTTCATATTCAATAGATAAGTGTACTAGTATGGTGTTTCCAACAACATGCAATATAAAGAACATAATGAAAAATGAAGAGATTATTAAATGGAACTGTTTCCCCCTTGCTTGTAGGAACATGATTTGACCCATGGGATGGTGTGGTTCTTATATATTGGGCAATGACATGTATAGTCACAGGATACATGTATGTTTTTGTTTAGTTTTTATTTTATTTTATTTACCGAATTGGACACTTAGGTATTTTACTTCTTTCTACGGATAGAGGGTAGTGATGCTATCCTGACTAGTTGACGTAGATCACTTGTATACTATAATACCATGAGGTTTGAGTGTGAGGAAACATTGGAAGATAGAGGAGCCTTGGGGTATTCCATGAGATGGAATTTTTTTTCTAAAACATTGTGTGGGAGCATTTCTGGAGTATGTTGGAGTCATGAAATAACCCTATGTTTCTCCATGAGATAGCATAAATAACCCCAAGTGTCTCTATGTGTCTCCATACATCGTATCATCCTCGCATGGGTTGGCCACACACCCAATCCTATCAAACCTATCCTAGTCTATCCTCTCGGTCACATAGTCTAGAATCATCTCTCAAGGATTATCCCATGTCTTGATACACATCTCATCATCCAAATAGACAAAGAGGATTATTCACCATATGATTGTCCTTGTCACAAAAGCACACCATGTTGAACCCATATACATTATATTTTCAATAATTCAGTCAAGAAACTCATCAAAATCATGTATTATAATCCATCCCCACTAACCAGGTTCC
Source organism: Viscum album (assembly GCA_963277665.1). NCBI lineage: Eukaryota > Viridiplantae > Streptophyta > Magnoliopsida > Santalales > Viscaceae > Viscum > Viscum album. The sequence continues at coordinate 575,227,032 of OY728160.1, forward strand.
ATCCTAAGCTAAATAACACCAAGCCTCTTAGCATTATAATGCCAATCTGTCCGAAAATACCCAATACCCACACTAGCATATCATCCTTCATCTCTTTAGTTTAACTCTTGAATAATTAAATGGAGTAAAACCTTGCATAATAAATTTTATATACTCAGAGGACCCATCACACTCTAAGAACCTACCAAGATTCTAATCCATCCTCATAAGTATTTTCTCCTCAAATGCTAGATGTACAATTGCCACACCTATCATTACAAGGCCCAATCCTGTTAGGAATATTTTACTTGATCTAAATCCTCATCGTTAGTGACATCAATCACATTAAAGCACATAAATGTCAATTGAAACCTACATTCCAAGAATTATTCATGTGTACAGGCCCCATGGAAACAGGATAAGAACTAAAACCATAAATAATAATGCCAAATAAATGCATAATTTTTAAATAAATATCTAAAGTGTAAACATAAATACCAAGAATAACAAGACCTCATCCCTTGTATCTAACAAAACCAAACTAAGCTGAATCTTGGGCCGAATTGATTATATGCCATTAATAGGAAGAGTAATTGTTAATTAATAGGAATGTACTATTTGATAGTATCATTTTGAAACATTGATCTGTTTCCCCTTTGCTTGCAGGACCATGATATGACCCATGGGGTGCAGTGGTACTTATATATTGGGTGGTGACAGGTAAAGTCATAGGAGACAGGTATGTTTTAGTTTAGTTTTTATTTTATTTTATTTATCGCATTAGTCACATAGATCTTTGACTACTTTCTATGGACATAGGGTAGTTATATTCTATGAAGGGTTCCAGAAGGAGTTAAAATTGTTTCAGTCCACCAACTTTGATCCGAGGTAAGATTCTATGGTTACTACTTGTCTCACAGCTCATTTATTTTGGGACTTAGTGTTTTTTACTCCATATTATGTTTTCGGTAGTGTGTTGGATAATTTCATGTTGGTTTGGGTGGATTTGGTTCTATGATGCCAATCTAGGTAAGGCTTTAATGCCCTTGGTTGGTTTTTAACGGGTTATGTAGTGTCCTTCATGTGTTGTAAGGTTCTTAGTATCCTTTTTGTAGTACATTGATCCCTACTCATTGGTTTCGAGTCGCCAAGTCAAGGGCGACTCACCTGCATGTGCATAGGTAAGTAAGTATATGTATGTGGGTTCCCCCGTTACGTGTATAGTCACCCATGGTAGTGATTATGCACATATAGGGCTAGGTGTGCCCATGTATATATATATAATTTCATATGCAGGTGAGTGGAGAAAAATATATGCATATAAGCATCTGTGCAAGGATCCCCTTGCACATGCTCATGGCCATGCAGGTGTGTTCATAGGGGATAGGTTTCCTTGAATGTGTGTGGAGGTGCGTATAACCAGTAGAGGAGTATCATATTTTAGTTAAAAAGCTTCAAGATCTGATGTGGATGGCTTGGTTCTACCTTGAGGTCGAGTCCCTCTCGTAGCCTCTTTAATTTAAGAATGATTTAAATTGAATTTCGCTTATTTCTTAAGTCTGCTTAATTATATTGAATTTCATATATTGAATAATTGTTCTTTAATATAATTGTTTCATTTGATAAATAAAGTCATTTTTTATAATAAAGTCCCTCCAACAGAGGTGCATAGTCTGTGAAAACTCACAGTGATATTTTAGGGTGTGATAATTTGACTCTCAATTAGTAGTTTCAACTACCTAGTACCAATTCTAAAAACAAAGAATATAAAATATATATCTTTATCATACCACAATCCTGAATCAAGAATCTGTTTTTTATAACATAAGATCAGTTTCTATAATAATAAGCACAACTACATAGGATTTATTTAGAATCATTGCTGGAAGATGCTGCCCCACAGATGTCACTGGACTGGACCAACACGCCGCAGTCACACTGCAGTCATGCCGCTGTCACGCCATGGTCATGCCACGACCACACCGCGGTAATGCCATGATTTGGCCCTGCTCTAGGATGACACCCCATGGTGTTTCATAGTCTTGATGGAATTAGATGTATGATACCTAGATAGATTTTTAGATACATTACCCACACTCCTCCCTGGACCCTGGACAACCCCCCACCATCCTCCCTGGACCCCAGACAGCCCCCCCCCCCCCCCCACCTTCCTCCCTGGACCCCTGATCGCCCTGGATAGCCCCCCTGATATCCCCCTAGCCAACCCCCCCCCCCAACCCTCCTTCCTGGACCATGGATCCCAATCTTAGATCTCTTCAAGATTCACCCTAAACCCCAACAAAAAAGAGGGTTTTAGAGCTTCGGAAGAAGATGAGAGAAGAGTGCAAACCCTAATTGAAAAGAGGAAGCAAGGAGAGGATTAGACTCACCTGGATCTTCAATCCATACTTTATGACACTCAAAATGCCCAAGTGACGTGTACGAGTCAACCCCACCCCAAACTGAGGCATGATGTGTGCGATAACACTCAAAGTGTCTCACTTTTATTTGAAATGGACAACATTTTAAATGAAAACCACAACTGACATACAAAAAAACAACCAAAGGATTTGGATTGTGTTGATATTTTAGAAAAACGACCCATGGGTCATTTGTGACGTGTACGAGTCAACCCCTACTCAATTCGAGGTGCAGTGTGGCCGACACCACTCAAAGTGTCTCTCTTTTGTTTCAAAAGGACATCATTTTAAGTGAATACAACAACTGACATACGGAAAACTAACCAAAGGCATTAGGATTATGTTTAAACATTAGGAAAACAATTAATGGGTCATATGTGACGTTTACGAGTCAACCCCACCTCAATCTGAGGCATAGTGTGGCCGGTATCACTCGAAGTGTCTCACTTTTATTTGAAGTGGACAGCATTTTAAGTGAAAATAACAACACGCATACTGAAAACTGACCAAATGCATTCGGATTGTGTTGATACTTCAACAAAATGATCCATGGGTCATTTTTGACGTGTATGAGTCAACTCCACCTCAATCCGAGGCATGGTGTGGCAGGTACCACTCAAAGTGTCTCACTTTTATTTGAAATGGACAACATTTTAAGTGAAAACAACAACTGTCATATAGAAAACAGACCGAACGCATTCAGATTGTGTTTATACTTCAACAAAATGCTCCATGGGTCATTTTTGACGTGTATGTGTCAATATCACCTCAATATGAGCCATGGTGTGGTCGACACTACTCAAAGTGTCTCACTTTTCTTTGAAATGGACAACATTTTAAGTGAAAACAACAACTGGCATACAGAAAATTGACCAAAATTAATTGGATTCTATTGATACTTTAGAAAAAGGTTCCATGGGTCATTTGTGACATGTACGAGTCAACTCCATCTCAATATGAGGCACGATGTGTCCAGTACGACTCAATGTGTCTTTCTTTTGTTCAAAATGGATACACTTTTAAGTAAAAACAACTAGAATACGGAAAACCAAGCAAACACATTTGGATTATATTGATACTTTAGGAAAATTATCCATGGGTCGTTTATGATGTTAAAGAGTCAACACCACCTCAATCCAAGTCGCGGTGTGGCTGGCACCACTCAATGTGTCTCTCTATTGTTTGAAATGGATACTCTTTTTTGTAAAAAAAACTGGCATATGGAAAACTGACCAAACGCATTCGTATTGTGTTGATACTTTAGAAAAACTATCCATAGGACATTTCTGACATGTAAGAGTTAACCCCATCTCAATCCAAGGCGCGGTGTGGACAACACCACTCAGAGTGTCTCTCTTTTGTTTCAAAAGGACATCATTTTAAGTGAATACAACAACTGACATACGGAAAACCAACCAAAGGCATTCGTATTCTATTGAAACTTTAGGAAAATGATCCATGGGTCATATGTGACGTGTACGAGTCAAAACCGCCTCAATCCAAGGCCCAGTGTGGCTGGTACCACTCAAACTATCTGAAATTTATTTGAAATGGAAATGATTTTAAGTGAAAACAACAACTGGCATACAGAAAACTAACCAAACAAATTTTTATTTTGTTGATACTTTAGGAAAAATATCCATGGGTCATTTTTTATGTGTATGAGTTAAACCCTCCTAAATCCGAGCTGCGGTGTGGCCGAAACCACTCAAAATGTATCTCTTTTGTTTAAAATGGACATCATTTTAAGTGAAAACAACAACTGACATACGAAAAACTGACCAAACGCATTTTGATTCTATTGAAACTTTAGAAAAATGATCCATGGGTCATTTTTTATGTGTACGATTCAACCTTGCCTCAATATGAGGTGAGGTGTGGCCGACACCACTCAAAGTGTCTCAATTTTCTTTGAAATGGACAACATTTTAAGTGAAAACAACAACTGACATATGGAAAACCAACCAAACACATTATGATACTATTTATACTTTATTAAAAGTATAAATGGGTCATTTTTGATGTTTAAGAGTCAACCACACCTTAATCTGAGGCACAGTGTGGCCGGTACCACTCAAAGTGTCTTTCTTTTGTTTGAAATGGATACACTTTTAAGTAAAAACAACTGGCATACGAAAATCTGACCAAACACATTAGTATTATGTTGATACTTTAGGAAAACTATCCATGGATCATTTGTGATATGTAAGATTCAACCCCGCCTCAATACGAGGCATGGTGTGGCCAGCACCACTCAAAGTGTCTCTCTTTTGTTTCAAGAGGACATCATTTTAAGTGAATACAAAAACTGACATAAGTAAAACCGACCAAAGTAATTTTGATTCTACTGAAACTTTTGGAAAATGATCCATGGGTCATATGTGATGTGTAAGAGTAAACACCGCCTCAATCCAAGGGATGGTGTGGCTAGCACCACTCAAACTGTCTCACTTTTATTTGAAATGGACATGATTTTAAGTGAAAACAACAACTGACATACGGAAAACCGACCAAACGCATTTGGATTGGGTTAATACTTTAGGAAAACGATCCATGGGTCATTTCTGAAGTGTACGAGTCAAACCCCCCTCAATTTGAGGCCTGGTGTGGCCTACACCACTCAAAATGTCTCTTTTGTTTAAAATGGACATCATTTTAAGTGAAAACAACAACTGACATACGGAAAATAGACCAAACACATTCATATTCTGTTGAAACTATAGGAAAACAATCCATGGGTCATTTTGGACATGTAAAAGTCAACCCCGACTCAATTTGAGGTGCGGTGTGGCTGGTACCACTCAAAGAATCTCACTTTTATTTGAAATGGACAACATTTTAAGTGAAAACAACAACTGACATACGGAAGACCAACAAAACGCATTTGGATTTTGTGGATACTTTAGGAAAAGGATCTGAGGGTCATTTGTGACATGTAAAAGTCAACTCCACCTCAATACGAGGCACGATGTGGCTGGTACCACTCAATGTGTTTTTCTATTGCTTAAAATGGATACGCTTTTGAGTAAAAACAACTGGCATATATAAAACTAACCATACACATTTATATTGTGTTTATAATTTATAAAAATTTTCCATGGGTCATTTTTGATGTGTACGAGTCAACCTTGCATCAATCTGAGGTGCGTTGTGGCCTAAACCACTCAAAGTGTCTCTCTTTTGTTTCAAAAGGACATCATTTTAAGAGAATACAACTACTGACATACAGAAATCTGACCAAAGGCATTCAGATTCTATTGAAACTTTAGGAAAATAATACATGGGTCATATGTGACATGTATAGGCAAATTTAGCATCAATATGAGGGTCGGTGTGGCCGGAACAACTCACACTGTCTCACTTTTATTTGAAATGGAAAGGATTTTAAGTGAAAACAACAACTGGCATACAGAAAACTGACCAAACGCATTTGGATTATGTTTACACTTTAGGAAAACGATCCATGTGTCATTTTTGATGTGTAAAAGTCAACCCTGAGTCAATCTGAGGCGCAGTGTGGCTGACACCACTCAAAATGTCTCTCTTTTGCTTAAAATGGACATCATTTTAAGTGAAAACAACAATTGACATACGGAAAACCAACCAAACACATTCATATTCTGTTGAAAATTTCGGAAAATGATCCATGGGTCATTTTTGACATGTACGAGTCAACCATGTCTCAATTAGAGGCGTGGTGTGGCTGGTACCACTCAAGGTGTCTCACTTTTATTTGAAATAGACAACATTTTAAGTGAAAACAACAACTAACATATGGAAAACCAACCAAAAATATTTTTATTCTATTTATACTTTAGGAAAAGGATACATGGGTGATTTGTGATGTGTACGAGTCAACCCTTCCTCAATCCGAGGCACGGTGTGGCCCGCACCACTCAAAGTGTCTTTCTTTTGTTTAAAATGGATACGCTTTTAAGTAAAAACAACTAGCATACAGAAAACCTACCAAACACATTCGGATTGTGTTGATACTTTTGAAAAAGGATCCATGGGTCGTTTGTGATGTTTACGAGTCAACGTCGCCTCAATCTGAGGCATGGTGTGGCCGACACCACTCAAAGTGTCTCTCTTTTGTTTCAAAAGGACATCATTTTTAGTGAATACAACAATTGAAATTTACACTCATCAACGATAGTTGCAAACTCTTTTTCATGAGTTGGGTGGTTTCACTCATGGGGTCATAAGTGACGAGACTCCTATGAAAATACTTTTTCACCATATATTATAAAAAATACATGTTCAATGCAAAAGGCAACACAAATCATTACATACCCAAATCTAGGATCAGAAAAAAAAATTGGGATTTGAGCCAATTTGAAACTCATATTAAACTGTAATAAATATTTCTTAGACTATTATGCCTATTAGAATTTGATGGGGAGGTGGGAGGCTGTGCTGGTTGGGGGGTTGTACAGTGTTGAGGTGAATTACTACTGGAAGAGTGTTTGTCATATGGAGATTGAAATGGGTGTAAATAATGTTTTAGTTATTGAAACTGTTATTCAACTCTACTGGATGATTGTTGTCATATGAAGACTGAAATAGGGAATTGTAGTACATGACATGGCTGGAAGATTTTGATGGTTTTATGTTTTCTTGTGCTATTGCAAGTGTTTTTATGCTATTTTAAGTCTGTTTGTATGTGTTTTTTGTACTATTTTTTATGCAGGTGTATACTGGAGGGGCTATTGGAGGGGCTGCTGTGCAATAGTTCTGGAAATACTCAATACCAAAGATTTTAAACCGTTGGTATACTTTGAGAGAAATTTACAAACTATCCGAATGGTTTTATAACTTTTGGTATAGTGTTTAGTAATTAATATATACCAATAATTTCAATGAAACTATTGGTAAAAATTCTATACAAACATATACCAATGGTTACCCTACAACCGTTGGTAAATCAATACATCCAGTGGCCTATAACAATGGTTTAGATCAAACCATTGGTATAGGGATTTCCTCACAGATTACTACCCAATAGTTTGGAAAACCATTGGTATAGGCTATACCAACAGTTTTCCAGCCTATACCAACGGTTTTAAACCGTTGGTATAACCTTCATTTCCAGTAGTGAGTATATATTCCTAGGATATTTACAGGTGTATTATTATGTAAAGAGTATAAATTTTTCTATAAATTCAACTAAAAATGGATCATCTTGAAAACATAGTTAAATAAAAAACCAAGAATCTATTTTAATAAATTCAACTACAATTTATGATAAAAAATTTCAATATTTATTCCTAACATCAACAAAAATATTTTAGAATTATATATTTTAGTTTCATATTAACCTTTTTTGTTTCTGATAAAGTAATAATAAAAATTAATTCAGTATTTTCTTTTGAAGATATCTTAAAATTGGATGTATTTTTATGAACATTAATTTTACTATTGTTTCAAAAATACACTTTTTAAAAAATTCATAAAATTCACCATAATATTGATTTCACGTGATTTTTCTATAAATTATATCTATAAAATCATGATATGTGGGATCATATATGAATATTTTTTGATTTTTTGTTTTTCATTCAAAGTTGTTTCTTTTTGTGGAGGAGTGTTTTTAGTTGTTGGTGCTAGAAAGAGGTGGCATACAAGATGGTGGAGGGAACGACCTAGTCGATGCTTGCTTATAGAAGACCAATAATTATAATGGTTCTACTAAAACTATAACATCTAGGGTAAATAGAGAATATAAAATTATCATATTCATTAATATTTGTTAATAAAATGTTAATATTACTTTAAAGGTAATTCTATGGTCGATGGCATACCCAATACACAACAACGAGTTTCTTTGAAATCTTACGTTGCACACTAATAATATAATAATATTATTTTAAATGGTAGTTAACGCCTAGCCATTGTAATGGTGAGAATGAATAGAAGTAACTAAAAAATGATTATATATGTTTGTCAAATATTTTTACATTTATCCAATAAGAGTTAGAGGCTTAAAAAAAGAAAAGAATTCGATTTTAAGCATAAATATTCTAATGTTCTTCAAAACGGTCGATTAACCACCTTTTGATGGCGAACGATTTTTAAAACTAATTTTTTGTCAATTATATATGTTATATTTAAAAAAATAAAATCCTTCTTTAGAATCGGGACATCAAAATTTACTTTGTTTAAATTGTTTTTTATTTTTTCGATAAAGTTCATTTTTTAATGAATAGTGAAAATACTGTATTTTAATATAAACCTCCATTTAATATAATTTAGTTTTATGGTTATATTATATTTTTAATTGAGTTTAAATTTTAGTTAAAATATATGTTTACCATTTAATCCAATGGTGGTCATTGGAATTAATTTCATTTTGAAATTGGACATAAACAAGTGTCAATCATTTAATAGATATTGTTTCATAAAAACACGCTATTTGTTGTGACAGTGAGAATTAATTATAAAATTAATTAATGAAACTTATATGTTTTGAATTTGGTAAAATTGACATAATTTTTTAATTTGGAATATCAAATTTACTTTGGATAATTTCTTGGTATTTTTCTGACAAATGTTCATTTTTAATGAATAGTGAAAAATACTGCATTTTACTTCAAAACTACTTTTTCATATAATTTATTTATATAGTTATATGGTCCTTTTAATTGGTTTTGAAGTGTAATTGAATTATGTTTTCATAACTTAATACAATTTTTTTCATTGGAAGTAATTTCACTTTTCAATTGGATGTAAAAACATGTCAATATTTTGATAAATGTTTACTTCTTAAAAACCTGTATTTGGTTGTGACAACGAGAATTATTTTTAAATTAATTACTGAACATTCTATGATTGTAATTTGGTAAAATTAATTCCATATTTTGAATCATAAGGTCCAAATTATGTAATTAATATGATTTTTTTGGACATTATGAAAAGAAACAACGACAATTATCTTTAATTATCGTGATTAATTAGTAATCAGGTAGTTAAGGGTAATAAAATAATATTATATTAATATAAAATGACCCCAAAATGTGTCCAAATCCTCTTGTTTGAGTCATGTTTAACCATGTGAAGCTTTTTACCGAACTTGACGGCCCATGGAGTCACATGGGTGTAATAGTGACATTTATGACATTATTTTTTTTAAGAAGAGAAATATAATAAAGATTTGTACATCCAATGTAAAACAATTTTAATTTTGTTTAAATAAATGACCTCTTAGACTACAAATAGTAATTATAAATATAAATATATTTCCTACATCATGGTAATTTTTTATAATTTTTAGACATTAAATAAATAAATTTATTTATGACACCATGATGATGCAGTGATTACCTCATTAATGAATGATTTAAATAAAATGAAAAGATAAGGTAAAATATAAGACTTAAACATATTGAAAACCAATTGGATGGGTTTATCTATAACCCTTATCACCTTATCCTTGAAATATATCATTGTGTGACCTTTAAAATCTGAAAACCATATTATAATAAAGTAACATTTCAAGACTTTCCAAAAGTGACCCTCCTCCCTCTTATAAAAGGCCCCCACCTCTATCCCCTTACCCACACCTCTCAAGCCCTTGGATCATACAAAATATTCTCATATAATCTCTAAAAATTCCTCTATTACTCCTAGAAGCCTCACTTTGGGAAGATGTTTTTCCAAGGAAGCCTTTGGTTCAAATCAAAAAGAGTTACCCAATTTAGAGGTAATGTCTTCTCTTGAGTTTATTTCTTTTATTCTCTTTCTTCACTCACCAATATCTTTTTATTATTTTACCCCATAATAAAAACATTATCCTCAATATACGAGGGTTTTTTTATGATATGTATTCTACCTACACTCACACACACCTCCGTCTAATGGTTAAAGAACATGCTATTTCTATGGGTGGCAAATTGCCGCCTCACGAAACGATGATTGTTCAATATTCTTTTAACACCTTTAATGGTGTCCATTACGATGTAAATATATTTATATATGATATATATGGTATTTTTTATATCCTTCATAATTTTATTTTTAAATCACATTGTTATGATTTTCATGTTGTGGAACTGCGATAATTTCATCTGCGGAAGTCTGGACTACCGCCCCCTCAAGTGATGTGACTCATTCATGCCAAACATGGAATTTATAAATAATGTAATTAATGAAATTATGTTACTTATATAACATATATATTATACTGTAAATATAATATATATATTTCTAATTTAGTTTTAATTATTTTAATTTGACAACGAAATGAAAGTAGCGTTCATGCGTACGTACGGCCTACAGTCTCCATGAGCGGTGCATTTCATTTTTTATCTCCAAATGTTATGGAATAGTATAAAATGAATATATACTGGATATATATGATATTTAAATCATTAATATCATTATGGATATGATTTACTTATAACTACATGGCCAATTATTTTCAAACAAGTTCATTTTTGACTCATGTACCGAACATCGACAAAACGTATGACATGAACTCAAATAATTAACTAATTATTATAACATGATAATATGTTATATTAATTTAATAATAAACTTTAAATTAATTACATAAGAAATTATAAATTGACCAAAGTTTATTATTCAAGAATATAAAGAAACGAACAAGACATGTCAGACTTGAGGAAAGGGGATTTCTTATCTCGCTTTTAATTCCGTGAGATTTCCATTGTTTTCCACTTCATTATTGCATGTGGTGTATTGTAACAGCCTGAGATTTTATGAAAAATATTCTTTTTAATTTCATTAATGTATTGTGTTATACGCTACACCAAAAGGATCTTTCACAACACACATCTCTGACGTGGCTTGCATTACACGCAATCGCGACCTTCCTCGATAGCATGTGTTGTACGCAATACCGGGTTTTAATAAACAATGTTATATTATTATAATATTGTCATGAACTAGCCGTTATGAATATTATTAAATAAATTTTGAATTTTATAACATTATTATTCATCTTAAACATTTATAGAACATGGTATAAGAACAAAATAAATTTTTCGGGTAAAATAAGTATTTTTCAAAAAATGAAGTTTTGTCGCCTTTTGATGGGGCACCCACTTTAAATCTAGTTTTTGACATTTTAATAAGATCTATTTGACAAAATAAAATACTTCTATGTAATCAAGAAATAAAAATTTACTTTGGATAAATTTTTCATATTATTCTGGTAACTTTCACATTTTAATGAATAGTAAAAACACGCTATATTTTAATTAAAAACAAATTTTTTCATCATAATATATTATGTGGTTAAATTATAATATTTAATGGTTTTAAAGTATAAATAGAATATATTTTTACTATTTAATATAATGTATGTCATTAGAATTGATTTTACCTTGAATTCGTAGGTTAAATCAATTCAATCTTTTGCAATGTTTTAAACAAAAACCCGTTTTTATTCGACAACGGGATTAATTTTAATTTAATTTCTGCAACTTCTGTGTATTGAATTTTAAAAAATGGATTCCATATTTGGAATCAGTTGGTCCAAATTATGTTAATAGGCTACTTTTTATTTTTGGGAATTATGAATAGTAACTACGATAAATTTTATTTACCATAGTTAAAGGTAAATCGGGTAATTAAGGGTAAATATAATATTTTAAAATTACCCTAAAAAATGTCAAAATCCTATTGGATGACTAAAATTCGACCCATATCACCTAAGGGAAGGATTAGATTCATTTAATTAAATTTTTTCAATGAAAAAAATTTAATTATTATTAAAATCGAAGAATGTGACAACATGTCACTTTCTTAAATCTTATAAGTATAATAATTTTAATCTAGTGATAAACTTAATGAAACTTAGAACATGAATAGTCTCCAGAAATATAATACAATTATCTACATCATAGGAGTTTATTTAGAATTTTTAGGGATTAAATAATTATCATTTATTATGACACATAGATGATGCAGTAATTGTCTTATTAATGAAATATTGACATAATTGATGTTATAAATGCCCAAATAAATATAATTTTAGCCTTTTTATGACTTACACTAATTTTATATGTTAATATGATATGTTATTGTTGACATACATAACTTGGTTCGAACTTATCATTCTTTTATGAATTTCATAAAAATCATATACCAAATAGTGTCAAAATTGACATAAAATAGTTTTTAAAACAAATATTATATTATTGATTGTTATTTTATTCTTAAAAATATAAGGTTCGGCCAAATGACTTATATAAGATTATATATTTTAATAATAAACAACTTGGGGTTCTTTTGGCTTGATATAGTAAGTTTATTAACCATATAGTGTAAGAAAACAAAATGACACGGTAAAAGTTAAATTATTTAACTTAGAGTTAAATCTAATTGATAAGGGTAAAATAATAACCTAAACATGTCTAAATCCAATTGGATGAGAGTATTTCGACCCATCCCCACCTTAGCCTCGAAATAAATCAATTTGGATCTATTTAAAACTGAACTTGACTTTATAATAAAATAATATTTTTAGTTATCCCAAAGGTGCCCCTCTCCTCCCTTATAAAAGGGCACCTCCTCCCTCTCTTCCTCACACAACATTGAGCCTTCCAGATCGGCCAAACCCGGACAAATTCTCTTCTCCACTTCCCTAGAAACATCCTAGAGGTTCTGGTCTTCCTAAAAGATCAATTTTAGTTCCCTAAGAGGAGGTCTCAAAGAGGCGCTTCAAAGAAGAGGTAATTTTCGTTACTGATTCTTTCACCTTTATTTCTTCTTCCACATATTCTTCTTAGGTAGTTACATTATGAAGTAATAACATAAGTATCAATCATATACTGATATGTTATTATAATTATGAAACAATACTATTTCACCAATCTATCCATCCTACGGAAAACGAAATCACCGCGCGTGCGTACGTACAGAATACCGTCTCCACGCCGTGGTGAAATCTATTTTCCACCACCACCTTACTTGGATGGGTAAAATGGTGGAAATAATAACTATATATGATTATTATAAAGTTATATTGATACTGAAATAGTATACATACACTTCAACACAAGTTCACGAACATGAGAATGATATCATCGCTCGTGCGTACGTACGGACTACCGTCTCCACGACGCGATGAGATTCATTCTCCATGCTAACCATTTAAGAATGATTATAAAGTATATATAAGAAATAATAATGAAATATATGACATTATAATGCTACTGGATTTATGTATATATGTATGTCATCTACTTACTTGAATTCAAGGTAATAAGGAAATGAAAACAACGTTCATGCGTACATACGGACTACCGTCTCCATGAACGGTGTGTTTCATTTCATTTATCTATCTATTATATATATATATACTGAATATATATGATATATAAATCATGTTTTATATTCTGGAAGTAAGTAAATCATGATATAAGTAATAATAATTTCAAGAACAACAAGTCCAAACACCTACGATAAATGAAACAATTTTACCCAAAGCGCTTCTTTAACATGGAATTTACAAAAGAACGGGTAATATAAAGTCATAACTGAACCATATATGATATCATAACAATGAATATGATTCTGTAATATGTTAATGACATTATTTAAATCATTATACAGGTGGTTCGGATACGTACGAATCATATCTGACATAAGGTTAGGGAAATATCACAATTTCATTTTTATCCGAGATTGATTATACTTTGGCATTTACTGGGGTGTATTTTATCATCCAAATCCATGTTTCTTCAATATGTAATTTTATTTCCATCCACCTACAATTGTTTAAGTCCTATTTTAACCTTCGGTGAGTTTTTATTAAAAGATATGAAAGGAATCTTTTGTCGTTTTTCGTACGAGGTACTTTTTTTGACTTTTATGACAAAAGTACGAGAAGAATGTTTTTTAACTTATACGGCATGAATGGATTTTTAAAACATTATTTCCAAGAATCTTATTTTACAATTTTTCAAGTTTATTTTTAATCAACTTCTTTTATTTTAGATTTTTATGACATGTTAAGAAAGGAAAAATGTTTTTGAAGAAGAAAGGATATTTTCCTCAAGAATGGAGTTCAAGTGTTTTATCAAAATTATTTTCCATCTAAGATAATAAAGGGTTCAGTTTTTATCCCTATTATTACTTTGATTTGATTATGTTGTGATGGAATTATTTTTATGAATTCCTTTATCTTATATGAATTGTTTTATGATGACATGATGTTTAAGATTCCCATTTGTATTACATGGGTTATGCAATGATGTATGATTTATGATTTTGTGGCACACATAATAATGGTATCATTATGAGATGGGTGGGACCTATATCTCCCTCCAATGCATTGGGTAAAGATTTTATATCTCTTGAGATAGACATGGCTGAAATGGTAGGTTATACCGGTTCTATGAAACAGGACTGAAACGAAGGTGACTCGGTTCAGAAAGGGACTTTGTCCACTAAGATAGTCTTGGAAATGAGTCTTGACTAACAATAAATGATTCTCTATGATTATGTGTGTATTCCACAAAGATTAATGTTTTATGTTATGATTATTGTGATTACATTTCACTGCCATGAGTTATTCTAGGTTATGAAATTATGATCTCCTTTACAGGTTAAGATTTCCAAAAGTTATGTGCTTATGTATATGATGTGATTGATATTTCTTTTGTTTACCCTTACTGAGAATTTGAGCTCACCCTTTCATGTTTTATTTTCCCCAGGATATAAGGAAAGGTTTTAGGTATAAAAAAAAGGAAAATCTTTATGGGAGATGTTGAAGATCTTTCACCAGGATTAGAAGATTATATTCCGAGTTTCCAAAGACACTAAACTATTACGATCCTTGTGTGTGTGTTTTTGTTATGTACTACATATTCCGCAAAAGTAATGCAATGTCCATGTAAGTCAGGCTACGGGTCTTTACAGTTGGTATCAAAGGAAAGGTTTAGTCAACCTTTGGAAACTAGGATGTGAGAACGTTAGTGAGATCCCTAGAGATATTTCTAAGGTATGACTAGGGATGTCCCTATGGATAAGTATACATATATTTTATAGTCCTAAAATTGCGCTAAGGATATTATAATTTAACCAAAGATGTTAGATATTGAAGTTACTCCCCCTTTATTATGCTTTTTGCCTCTCACACTATTCTTTTTGAGTTTTATAAAATGGATGGAAACAAGATGATTCACGATAATCGAGGATATGATGGACAATGGAATGATATTATTCATGAGCAACCAAATGAAATGGGATTTTGAGGTCCAAACATCATTATTATGCTGAATCAGAAATCTCATAATATGATCAATAAAGTAAAATTTGGTAAGTTTCCTGACTCGACTAATAAGAAAAAGATGGAGTTTCATGATGATCATAGTGGAAAGAAAGTTCAATTTCACCTATGTAAATCATGTGGGAAGAGGCATCAAGGAGAATGTTTCAAAGGAACTGGAAGATGCTTTGGGTGTGGAAGATAAGGACACAAAGCCAATAAGTGCAAAGGAAAAGGTTCACTTAACACCAGGGATGCGGATAATGGTATTGCTATGACATCAACAATGGTTAAATGTTTTAATTGTGGAATGTACGGACAATATGCAAACCAATTCCCTAAAGGAAAGTCTCATGAATAGAATCAGTATGGTCGTATGGGTAGTATTTATGTGGATGATGATGAAGAGACTACAAATGATATGTGAGATGAAAGAATTGTTGATGCTCGGTCAATGGTTTAAGAATGTAGTGGAATGATTACATGTTTATCATGTGTAATGTTGTATAAGTAATCTCATGGTACTATGGAATAAAGAGACATCTAAGGATTGATACACTGTTGTCTTTCCTTGAGTTTTGAAAGAGTATGATTAATGTTATCAGTATCCATGAAAGGTTATTCAGATATTTTTGGAATGTAGATGATATGCGCATAATGAAGGGAAAATGAGAAAACGAAATGTTTAACAGTATTCATGAGCTCATGATTGATATAAGGACTAAGTGATATAATGGTTTGAGTATAAATAATTTTGAGGATTTTGGTTTATGGAAAGTGATAACTTTTAACTGCATTCATTTTTTCACTAAGGTTCAATGGGTATTCAAGAGAATACATGATTAAGGGCTTTGAATGTTTGGAATGTGACCAACAAGACATATCTTATGATATATGGGGATCAACGATGGTATTAAATATCTGGTAATCGTTTTCACTATATTATGACAGTGGACTGCAGTATTATGGATAAGCCTAAATATTGGAATGGATTATGTTCGACATAATTTAGTTTAAGGATAGAACTTTTTTTCGATATTATTAATGGGATATTATAGTAATATAGTTTTAGAAAAAGGGAAACCTGTAGGATAGGCGACAGCCCATCGCGTCGGACAAGGCTGTGGGAATCGAACCCACAACCGAAGTGCGACTGGCCTTTATCACCTACCACTGGCCTACATGAAGTCCCTATTTAGTAGAAACTAGTTTTATTATATTAAGCAGTATGATATATGAAGTATAAGTCCATTTTAGGAACCATATTTGATTAATGTCACTATAGAATGACTTATGTATATTTAATAACTTTTTCTAACCTTTTGTTTGAGAAATAGGGAATGACCCGTCATTCTATCACATGATCTGCTAACACTGCATGAATAAAAAATTCAACTTCATTTATTTAAGAGATGAAGTGGAAATTGTTCAAGGCACAAACAATAGTGAAATTGTACCAAAATAAAGTAAGTATTTATTCTAATTCAAATTCTCAACTCTAGGGAAATGATCTTGAAAACCAAAAATGTTGTCTTAGTGCTCTTATATCTGATTAATCATATGGTACCTTAGATCGTCACAAATTTATGGCTTTGTGATTGCTAGATTTTCCATAGCCATGTTCTCTACCACTCTCTATCAGAACATGATGGTTAGATTTTTCTTCCATATCAATATTTTCACCTATGTGGAAACCCAGTGATTAGTTTATTTGGGTAACCGTTACATTTCATACTTTTGTTTTTAAAGATTGGTTTTGGTATTCCTTTTTACGATGTGGGTTTCTATTAAAGAAACTTTCGAGTAGTAAACCATTTATAACCCCGACGAATTTCGAGGGAGAAATTCATTTTAAGGGGGGTAGAATGTAACACCCCGAGATTTTATGAAAAATATTATTTTTAATTTCATTAATGTCTTGTGTTATACGCTACACCAAAAGGAGCTTTCACAACACACATCTCTGACTTGGCTTGCATTACACGCAATCGCGACCTTCCTGGATAGCGTGTGTTGTACGCAATACCGGGTTTTAATAAACAATGTTATATTATTATAATATTGTCATGAACTAGCCGTTATGAATAGTATTAACTAAATTTTGAATTTTATAACATTATTATTCATCTTACACATTTCTATAACATGGTATAAGAACAAAATAAATTTTTCGGGTAAAATAAGTATTTTTCAAAAAATGAAGTTTTGTCGCCTTTTGATGGTGCACCCACTTTAAATCTAGTTTTTGACATGTTTATAAGTTAAATTTGACAAAATAAAATACTTCTTTGGAATCAAGAAATAAAAAATTTACTTTGGATAAATTTTTCATATTATTCTGGTAACTTTCCCATTTTAATGAATAGTAAAAACACGGTATATATTAATTAAAAACAAATTTTTTCATCGTAATATCTTCTGTGGTTAAATTATATTATTTAATGGTTTTAAACTATAAATAGAATATATTTTTACCATTTAATATAATGTATGTCATTAGAATTGATTTTACCTTGAATTCGTAGGTTAAATCAATTCAATCTTTTGCAATGTTTTAAACAAAAACCCGTTTTTATTCGACAACAGGATTAATTTTAATTTAATATCTGCAACATCTGTGTATTGAATTTTAAAAAATTGATTCCATATTTGGAATCATTGGGTCCAAATTATGTTAATATGCTACTTTTTATTTTTGGGAATTATGAATAGTAACTACGGTAAATTTTATTTACCATAGTTAAAGGTAAATCGGGTAATTAAGGGTAAATATAATATTTTAGAATTACCCTAAAAATGTCAAAATACTATTGTATGACTACAATTCTACCCATATCACCTAAGGGGAGGATTAAATTCATTTAATTAAATTTTTTCGATGAAAATAATTTAATTATTATTAAAACCAAAGAATGTGACAACATGTCACTTTCTTAAATCTTATAAGAATATTAATTTTAATCTAGTGATAAACTTCATGAAACATCGAACATGAATAGTCTCTATAAATCTAATACAATTATCTACATCATAGGAATTTATTTAGAATTTTTAGGGATTAAATAATTATCATTTATTATGACACATTTATGATGCAGTAATTGTCTTATTAATGAATTATTGACATAATTGATGTTATAAATTCCTAAATAAATATAATTTGAGACTTTTTATGACTTACAATAATTTTCTAGGTTAATATGACATGTTATTGTTGATTTAAGTAACTTGTTTTGAACTTATCATTCTTTTATGAATTTCATAAAAATCATATACCAAATAGTGTCAAAATTGACATAAAATAGTTTTTAAAACAAATATTATATTATTAATTGTTATTTTATTCCTAAAAATCTACGATTCGGCCAAATGACTTATATATGATTATATATATTAATAATAAACAACTTGGTGTTCTTTTGGCTTGATATAGTAAGTTTATTAACCATATAGTGTACGAAAACAAAATGACACGGTAAAATTTACATTATTTAACTAAGAGTTAAATCTAATTGATAAGGGTAAAATAATAAACTAAACTTGTCTAAATCCTATTGTATTAGAGTATTTCGACCCATCCCCACCTTATCCTCGAAATAAATAAATTTGGATATATTTAAAACCGAACTTGACTTTATAATAAAATAATATTTTTAGTTATTCCAAAGGTGCCCCTCTCCTCCCTTATAAAAGGGAACCTCCTCCCTCTCTTCCTCACACAACTTTGAGCCTTCAAGCTCGGCCAACCCCTGCCAAATTCTCTTCTCCACTTCCCTAGAAACATCCTAGAGGTTCTGGTCTTCCTCAAAGACCAATTTTAGTGCCCTAAGAGGATGTCTCAAAGAGGCGCTTCAAAGAAGAGGTAATTTCCGTTACTGATTCTTTCACATTTATTTCTTCTTCCACTTCTTCTTCTTAGGTAGTTTCATTATGAAGTAATAACATCAGTATCACTCATATACTGATATGTTATTATAATTATGAAACAATCCTATTTCACCAATCTATCCATCCTACGGAAAACGAAATCACCGCGCGTGCGTACGTACGGAATACCGTCTCCACGCCGTGGTGAAATCTATTTACCACCACCACCTTGCTTGGATGGGTAAAATGGTGGAAATAATAACTATATATGATTATTATAAAGTTATATTGATACTGAAATAGTATACATACACTTCAACACAAGTTCACGAACATGAGAACGATATCATCGCTCGTGCGTACGTACGGACTACCGTCTCCACGACGCGATGAGATTCATTATCCATGTTAACCATTTAAGAATGATTATAAAGTTTATATAAGAAATAATAATGAAATATATGACATTATAAATCTACTAGATTTATGTATATATGTATGTCATCTACCTAATTCCATTCAAGGTAATAAGGAAAGGAAAGCAGCGTTCATGCGTACGTATGGACTACCGTCTCCATGAACAGTGTGTTTCATTTCATTTATCTATCTATTATATATATATATATACTGAATATATATGATATATAAATCATGTTTTATATTCTGGATGTAAGTAAATCATGATATAAGTAATAATAATGTCAAGAACAACAAGTCCAAACACCTACGAGAAATGAAACAATTTTACCCAAAACACTTCTTTAACATGGAATTTACAAAAGAACGGGTAATATAAAGTCATAAATGAACCATATATGATATAATAACAATGAATATGATTCTGTAATAAGTTAATGACATTATTTAAATCATTATACAGGATTTTCGGATACGTACAAAGCATATCAGACATAAGGTAAGGGAAATATCAAAATATCATTTTTATCCGAGATTGTTTATACTTTGGCATTTACTGGGGTGTATTTTATCATCCAAATCCATGTTTATTCAATATGTAATTTTATTTCCATCCACCTACAATTGATTAAATCCTATTTTAACCTTCGGTGAGTTTTTAGTAAAAGATATGAAAGGAATCTTTTGTCGTTTTTCGTACGAGGTACTTTTTTTGACTTTTCCGACAAAAGTACGAGAAGAATGTTTTTTTCACTTATACGGCATGAATGGATTTTTAAAACATTATTTCCAAGAATCATCCTTTACAAGTTTTCAAGTTTATTTTTAATCAACTTTTTTTAGTTTAGAGTTGTATGACATGTTAAGAATGGAAAAATGTTTTTGAAGAAGAAATGATATTTTCCTCAAGAATGGAGTTCAAGTGTTTTATCAAAATTATGTTCCATCTAAGATAATAAAGGGTTCTGTTTTTATCCCTATTATTACATTGATTTGATTATGTTGTGATGGAATTATTTTTATGAATTCCTTTATCTTATATGAATTGTTTTATGTTGACATGATGTTTAATATTCCCATTTGTATTACATGGGTTATGAAATGATGTATGATTTATGATTTTGTGGCACACATAAGAATGGTATAATTATGATATGGGTGGGACCTATATCTCCCTCCAATTCATTGGGTAAAGATTTCATATCTCATGAGATAGACATGGATGAAATGGTAGGATATACCGGTTTAGTGAAACAGGACTGAAATGAGGGTGACTCGGTTCAGAATGGGACTTTGTCCACTAAGATAGTCTTGGCAATGAGTCTTGACTAACAAGAAATGATTCTCTATGATTATGTGTGTATGCAACAAAGTTTAATGTTTTATGTTATGATTATTGTGATTACATTTCACTACCATGAGTTATTCCAGGTTATGAAATTATGATCTCTTTTACAGGTTAAGATTTCCAAAAGTTATGTGCTTATGTATATGATGGGATTGATATTTCTTTTGTTTACCCTTACTGAGCATTTGAGCTCACCCTTTTATGTTTTATTTTCCCTAGGATATAAGGAAAGGTTTTAGGTATAAAAAAAGGAAGATCTTTATGGGAGATGTTGAAGATCTTTCACCAGGATTAGAAGATTATATTCCGAGTTTCCAAAGACACTAAACTATTATGATCCTTGTGTGTGTGTTTTTGTTATGTACTAAATATTCCGCAAAAGTAATGTAATGTCTATTTACGTCAGGCTTTGAGTCTTTACATATATTGTGTACTGAAATTTGATATATATTATCATTATTCTATTTATATTCATGGTATTCTTTGATTTATTTGGTTCTTATTATCTTTTGGTCATATGACTCAATTTATTACAATGAGGTAAGGGGTTTTTGTCTCACTTTTTATTCCCTTGAGATTCATGCTATATTTACCACTATATCTTTTGAGTGGTGTATGTACTTCCCATTATTATACTATTTGTAAAATATAATTTCATTTATGGGCATTTAAATCAACATTTTACGGTCTTTCTTTCATGGGGTGTATGTTTCGTAAGTTACCAAATCGGTAAGGGAACCATTCACCCTCCTCTATTTAAAAGGCTTCTTTTTGTTATGTCTTTTAATTCACATCTTATTTTTTTGGGATATGTTCATATATATCCTTATTGTTGTACATTTTATTTCCAAATTATGAGATACCATTTTATCTCTCATCAAATCATTTTATGAATTTTAAAGTGACGTCGTTAGGCAGTTGAATTTTTTAGAGAACTTCTTAACCCAATTTCAATTATTTGTGTTAAACTTGTATTTATTGAATATGTCATCCTATGAATATGTGTGAATTACCTATAACTGTTTCACACTTAATATCCAATTATATTGGGTGTATTCTTATTTGTCACACATAATTATGTAATATATTTATCCTTAATCAAAGGATACTGTCTTTATAAGGGATTTCGTCTCAATTTACATTCCATTAAGACTTCATTGTTGATATGCGCCAATTCACTTTGATATGGTGTATATACTTTCCTTTGGAATATTATATCATGAATACCTTTATTCTCATTATATTATAAATTTTTTATTAAATTCTATTCCTCAATTATTGGTATTGAAGCATCTCCTATTTATTATAAACTCCTTAACTAAAATATCATCTTAATGATTTAATCTTATAAATATTTCTTATTAATTTTTATGTTTCAAAATGGTTTTAATGATTTATTTATATGGACATTATAGTTTTAAAATATTAATTTCTTCAAAATATTTAATGTGGTATGAGACACTTTGATTCAAAAATCGCTTTATTAAATGTTTTAAATGGTTTGATAAAGCATTGATTATGTCAATATATTGAAATGATATATTGTGATTTCAATGAAGAAATCTTATCTTTCCATTATGATTGTTTTATGTGTTATGAATATTTTATGGTTATTGGGAATTGTTACGTATACGGGTGGTTCCATGATAAACCTAGGGAGGGTGAGACTGAGATAGATCCCCAATGCATTGGGTAATGTGACAGATTTAAACTCTAAGGTTTCTCCAAAGAGATTTAGGGAATATACTGTGATGGGTATTCCAAAAGTAACCATGAGTGTTACTCCCTACGTAAGAATGTTATGAATGCCTCAAGTTACCTTTATGTCTTACGATTTCTATGAGTTATTCATAAATCTTATTATTTCATGAGGTATGTTAAAGTACTTATGTTTTATGAGTAAAGTATAATTTCATTGTTTCTTATGTATACATAGACTAATTTTTTCTTTCCGTATTTTTATATCCCTTACTGTGCTTTTTGTGCTCAACCCAAGTTTTTGAAATGTTTTTCAGAGGACATAATGTGGAATAGAGTCATGGATGGGATCAAGGAAATGTAATGCTGTCTAAAACATGGAACTAGACATGAATCTTTTGTTCAAGAGTTTTTATTTTGTGAAAAAAATGGAAACTGAGTAGATGTGTCTACTTTGTAATCATTGAGATGTAATAGTTATGTCCTAATTCTCTAAAACTCTAATCTTAAAAATATCCTCAATGTGAATTAACCATTTAATTCAAGATTATGTAATTTTTTAAGGCTGGGTCCTAATAGTTGGTATCAGAGGTTGGTTTAGATAACTTTGGAGGTTAGGGTATTCTTTAAGTACAAGTGACATTACCATAATGGTTAGGATTTTAGAAAGATTCATAGTTATTTTTATAAAGTGAATGAGTTTAATATAACATGAATAATTTTATCTTAGTATTTACCATCCTCATAAGATATTATATGATGATTTTAATGATATACTCACACTGACCTTTTTGGTTTTAGTAAATGGATGGATCTAGCAAGCACCATAGTAACAGAAAATGTGAAGAAAATTGTGAAAATTTTCTGAATGAGCAACTGAATGATATGGGAGCTGCAATGAGAACTCTTGTGGTTATTCTAAACCAACTATCTGCAGTCATGATTTACCACCTGAACCTTAGTGATTTTTATAAGGCATCATATATGAGAGAAAAAATTCCTTACGGAAGTTCAGATAATAATCCTAAAGGTATGTGTGTTCAAACACCAATGTGTCAAAGATGTGGAAAGAAACACATAGTAAATTATTTCCATGGGATAGAAATATGCTATAGATGTAGAAATGAAGGTCATAAAGAAAGAACCTTCCATGAAAAAGGAATCATCTAGTTGACTCTAAGAAAGGGAAAGAAGTTCTTTATGAAGGATCAATTGAATTTTTTAAATGTTGTGTGCATGGTCATTATGCAAACACATGTCCTGTGAAGAAGTTTCGAGAATGGGATGACCAAGATCGTACAAATATTTGTCTACCAATATCTAATGTCATTCCGATTGAGGATGAAGAAACTGACAATGACCGATGAAATTTTTGGATTATTTCTTAACATATGTTTTCCTATTATTGAAATCTTAGGATATGATTCATGATTTTGTTTGTTGGAAAGAAGTATTTCATAATAAGTTGGAAAGGAATGGTTAATGGATCATGAAGAATTTTGAATGAGTAAGAAGTCAACATATAAGGGATTCAAGTGTTATGGTATATTTAAGGATGGTGAAATTCTTAAAAGTATTAAGGATCTTTTGATGATGAGATTGCATTAGAGGAATTTTAATAGTATGTGTAGACCTGATGTTTGATATATTAAAATTTTATTCAAGGAATAATTATATTTTCTTTTATGGATGTAGTTATAAAGAACCATTTTGGTTTATATGATCCTTGAATTTGAGGTAATTACTGGTTAATACATTTTGGGATGCAAAATGAAAGTTATTAGATAACATTTGTGGTTAAAATATGTTATGGTTATTTTTGATGAATTTAACTCTTTTTGGGAATATTATAAAACTATGGTGTTTTTAAAAAGTGACAACACGCAAACTGTGTGGCAACCCACCATGTCAGATGAAGCTATGGCAATCGAACCCACAACCAAAGTGCGACTGGTATTTATCGCCTACCAATGGACTACGTGAAGTCCCGAGTTAGTATGACTAATTATTTTTAGTTAAGATTTACCTTGGAAGACTATGTAATTAAATACTTTAGGGATTTGGGTTTCAATATTAGTTTGGAGTAATTTGAAGAATTTTATGGATAACTGTTTATTTAATGGTCTTTCTTGAACCTTGGGTTCTTTTTGTTGAATTTTGGATATTAAGAGTAGTTTTTCTTTTTGTAAAAGAGTATCCTTTTTGTGGATTATCTAATCTTGTACTAACAATTTTGGTTTTGGTTAAGCTCTAAAGAAATGGGAAATATATATTTCATCTTTTTTGGATTAGGTGATTCTCAAGAAGTTGATTATAGTGCTCTTAATGTGAACAAGTCATCCTAAATACACATCATTTAGAGAAAATATGAGTTTTTGTAATAAATCTAGTAAGATATGAAAGTCTACATGACAAGTAAGTAAATTTCCTTATGATTTAGTTAAGCTCATAAATAAATTACTCAATGAAAAGTAACTTAAAACAAAAACGTTATCTGTTAACTTTTCCTCCTCGGGAATCAAATACCATTTAACCCATCACATGTTTGTGATTTTATGGTGGTTAAATTTCTCCTAAACATGTTTTCTATCACCTTACATCAGAACTTGACCCTTTGTTTTCTCTTCCATATTCGTGTTTTCATGGAATCATAGTATATGTTGTCTGAGGTGACCTTTTTACTTTTCATTATTTCTTTTAAAGTGATACTTTAATTTACTCCTTTTTTGATGTGGGGATTTTGATGAAGTTTCCGAGCCCAATTTTAAAATTGTGAGGACGCAATTCCCAAAAGGGGAGAAGGATGTAACATCCTGGGTAAATAACGAATATGAAATTTTCATATTTATTAATATTTCTGAATAAAATTTTAATATTATTTTAAAGTAAATCCTATGTTCGATGGAGTACCCAATATGCAAAAATGAGTTTCTTTGAAATCTTACGTTGCACACTAATAATATAATTGTAACGCCCCGACCCCAGATACCCGGAGTCGGTGCATTATTGCGTAACATACCCGGAGTCAGTGCATTACTTCATAACATTGGCATGATCACAAAAGATCAAGTGTCGAAAGACTGTTTAGTTTAGTCGCCTTGGAAACACTAGATACATTCATAAGTCTTACATTACATCTTAAAGTAAAACAAAAATACAAAATCTTCTCTTCATATCCCCTTATATTATCCCTGCAGGTCATTCATAATATACTTCTTCACATCCTGGAAAAATTAAAACATTGAAAGGGGTGAGATCAGATGCTCAGTAAGGATAACAATATAGCGGAAGCTTTCATAAATAAGCATTAACATTTAAGGCAATGTATAACTAAAACAAAAGCCTTTTCAACTTGAAATTTTGCATAATATGGAAAAGGTAAAATGAAATAATTCCATTTAATTACTCACATGGATATTCTACTAGTTTAATAATCACATGAAATATCAATAACCACTTTCATAATGATGGAATGCATAATGCCAGACTATCATAACCACGTAGCCAAGGCCTCGTGCCAAGTCTACAATAAGATTTTGTCAATGCCTCGTGCCAAGATGCTAGTTTGTCTCATGAGACCAACCGATGCATTGAGGAGCTATAGCGGCCTCCACCCGTCACTTATTAAGTCCAATGCATTCCTCATATGAATAGGTTTAAACATATCATAAACCATAACATAATCGTATCACATAAAACATGCTTAAAAGAAACATAACATTTCCACATTTCAATCATAAGATATCAATAAAACACATTGATATAATAAAAACCATTTCAAAACCATTTTCAATACCAAAATAAAAGAAAATTATAACTTTGTATTTATTTTTCATTTAAAAAAAGTTATGGCTTGTAGAGGAAGCCGGAACTCAAATAATGGTCACGGTGGTGGAGAATTCATTGTTGCCGCATATGTAAGAAAAAACATTCCTTTTGTCCTTTAGTAAAAATGCTTCGTATAAAAGGATTCCTTTTTTGAATAAAATTAAAAGTCAAAGGGTTTTATACACCGTATAAAGGAAAATTATGTATAAAACAAAATATGCCTCAATAAAAGGACATTGAGACGAAGTCCCTTACAAAGATAATTTTTTGAATAAAATAGACCTATTATGTGTATTCAGTATAAGTACCCCTAAATAAAGTACAAATACAAGATATTACACAATAATATCATGACATAATTTGAAAGTAGGAGATTAACCCAAAGAATGGAAATTGGGTTAAGAAGTTCCCTTACCTTGCGTCCTGTCTTGACTCGACCGTTCTTTAACCTCCTGGATAATAAACTAGAGTTAATTTATAATTTATTAAGAACCTTTTTCATGTTTTTTATTCCTTTTATATCACTTATTACCATGTTATGAACATTATGTATTTATTTAAGTTAATAACGGTCGTTTTGTAGATCTTTGGTACTTGAGTCAAAAATAAACTTCTTATAATTACATGTTGTTCATGTGGTGAAATATCCATTATATCCAGAATTATATTCATGATATATATATCATATATCTCATATATATCCAGTATATACATGCATTTATAATATTCCATAATGTTTATGAGGTAAGAAATGAAATGCACCGTTCATGGAGACGGTAAGCCGTACGTACGCATGAACGCTACTTTCATTTCTGTTTAGTATTTAATGAAATCATAATTATATAAAGGTATATTATAATTCCAGTATAATATCATATATAATATCATTTAATACATCCTTTATACATCCCACATATGGCATTAATGATTCAAATAACATTGAGGGGGTGGTAGTCCGCACTTCCTAAAATGAAAATATCGCGTTTACCCAGAATGGAAACAAAAAAGGTATGCCATAAATGAAAAATACAGAACCTTGAGTAAAAAATAAAAATATCATATATCATATATAAATATAGTGACATCTTAATGGCCAATGTTTAAGGTGTTACATGAGTGTTGAACAATCATCGTTTCGTGAGGTAGAAATTCGCCATCCACAGAAACAGTATGTTCTTTAACCATTACATGTAGGTGTGTGTAAGTGTATCTCGAATAATTCTCATAAAAACATCCTAGAATATTTAGGATACTGGTGTTGTAACAAAATAAATGAATAAAAAGTTTTTAGGGGGTTGGATAAGCAAAATAAAACAAAATAACATAAGAGAAGACATTACCTTAAAATCAGGTAACTCCTTTGATTTGAGCCAAAGGCTTCCTTGGAAAGAATTATTCCCAAAGTGAGGATTCTAGGAGTAAGAGTGGGATGTTGGAAGAGTATTTGGGTGGAGTTTGGCCGAGCCAAAAGGATTTTAATGTGTGAGTAAGGTGGTAGTGGTGGGGGCCTTTTATAGGTGGAGAGGAGGGCCACTCTTGGAAAGTAAGGAAATGTTACATTATTATGAGATACTTTTCGGATTTTAGAGGTCCCAAAATTATATATTTCAAGTATAAGGTGATAAGGGTTCGAAATGTACCCATAAAATAGGCTTTTGACAAGTTTAAGCCTTGTATTTTACATTATCTTTTCATTTTATTTAAATTGTTAATTAATGAGGTAATCGCGACATCATCATGATGTCATAAATAATTTAATTTATTTAATGTCTAAAAATTATAAGAAAAGTATCATGATGTAGTAAATCTTTTTATATTTCTAATGAATATTTATAGTAAAAAATATGACTTGTATAACCCTATTTAAAAATTGTTTTAGTAAAACAACTTATGTTTGTGACATTTTTATTTTGACTTTAAATAAAAGTTATTTATGTCATTTTCCTACCAATGTGGCTCCATGGGGTCCCCAAGTTGACCCATGGATTGTTTCGGTCGGACATGAATCATCCAATAGGGGTAGGACAAGTGTCAAGGTCATTTTATATTATTATAACACTATCTTTACCTTAAATTTCACTAATTACCTTTAATCACGATTAATTAAACATAAAAGTTACTATTCACCAAAAAAATTATTTTAATCCCATTGAACCAAATTTTTCTTCCTAATGACAACCATGTATGTCGGATTTTTGAAAATAAAATCACAGAAGTGGTAATATTTCATTTAAACAAAAAATCAGTTATTTAACTACCACTTAGTGGTTTCACTATTCATCAAAAATTGAAGTTTTTCAGAACAATGCCAAAACTTCACCCTAAGCTATAATTGATATTCAAAATTCAAAAATGAGATCTATTTTATGAAATTCCAAAAATATATGTTGCATTAATTAATTTTATAATTAATTCCCGCTGTCACAACAAATAGCGTGTTTTTAAGGAACAATATATATCAAAAGATTAACAGTTGTTTATGTCCAATTTCAAAGTGAAACTAATTATAATGAACACCATTGGATAAAATGGTAAAAATATATTATAATTATACTTTAAAACCACTCAATTGTATAACTTATCACTATAAATTATTTTTATTAAAAAAGTTGTTTTAAGTATTTTTCACTATTCATAAAAATTGGAAAGTTCTCAGAAAATTACAAAAAATTCAATATAGGCTAATTTCGACATTCCGAATCCAAAAATGAAGTCCATTTTGAAATATAAAATATATATAATTTCAAAAAGTGGTTATTACTATTCATAATGGCTATTTTTATTAGTCGCGGTGTGTTAGAATCTCGAACCTGCGTACAATGCAAGCTATTGCATTATTGAAAGAGAAGTGTATCGTGGAAGCTCGGGGTGTTACAATAATAATATTATTTTAAATGGTATTTAATGCCTAACTGTTTTAATGGAGTGGATGAACATAACTAACTACAAAATGATTATATATGTTTGTTAAATATTTTTACATTTATCCAATAAAAGTTAGAGACTTAAAATAAGAAAAGAATTTGATTTTAAGCATAAATATTCTAATGTTCTTTAAAAGGTCGATTAACCGCCTTTTAATGGAGAACCATTTCTAAACCACTTTTTGTCAATTTTATATGTTATATTTTACAAAATAAAATCCTTCTTTATAATGTGGACATCAAAACTTACTTTCAATAAATTTTTGTTATTTTTCCGATAAAGTTCATTTTTTAATGAATAGTGAAAATGCTGTATTTTAAATCAAAACATCCTTTTAATCTAATTTATTTTTATGGTTAGATTATTTTTTTAATTGGTTTTATTGTCTAGTTGAAATATATTTTTACCATTTAATCCAATGGTGGTCATTGGAATTAATTTCACTTTGAAATTGCATATAAACAAGTGTCAATCTTTTGATAGATATTGTTTCATAAAAACATGCTATTTGTTATGACAGTGAGAATTAATTATAAAATTAATTAATGAAACTTCTATTTTTTGAATTTGGTAAAATGGAAATAATTTTTGAATTTGGAATATCAAATTTACTTTGGATAATGTTTTGGTATTTTTCTGACAAATGTTCATTTTTAATGAATAGTGAAAAATATTGCATTTCACTTAAAAACTGCTTTTTCATCTAATTTAATTATATAGTTATATGGTCCTTTTAATGGGTTTTAAAGTGTAATTTAATTATTCCTTTATTACTTAATACAATTTTGTTCATTGTAAGTAATTTTACTTTTCAATTGGATGTAAATACAAGTCAATCTTTTGATAAATTTTTACTTCTTAAAAACCCGTCTTTGGTTGTGACAAGGGGAATTATTTTTAAATTAATTACTGCAATTTCTGTGTTTTGAATTTGGTAAAATTTATTCCATATATTGAATCATAATTTACAAATTATGTAATTAAGACTCTTTTGTTTTTGGACATTATGAATAGTAACGACGATAATTATCTTTAATTATCATGATTAATTAATAATCAGGTAGTTAAGGGTAATAAAATAATATCATAATAATATAAAATGACCCCAACATGTATCCAGATATTCGTTTTTGATTCATTTCCGACCATGGAAAGCTTTTTACTTAACTTGAGGGCCCATGGAGTCACATGGGTGTAATAGTGACAATTATGACATTATTTTTTTTAAAGAAGAGAAATATAACAAAGGTATGTATATCCAATGTAAAAAATTAATTTTGTTTAAATAAATGATCTCTTAGACTATTAAAAGTCATTATAATTATATAAATATTTCCTACATCATGGTATTTTTTTTATAATTTTTAGACATTAAATAAATAAATTTATTTATGTCACCATGATGATGCAGTGATTACCTCAATAATGAACGATTTAAACAAAATGGAAAGATAATGTAAAATATAAGACATACACTTGTCAAAAACCTATTGGATGGGTGGATTTCGAACCATTATCACCTTATCCTAGAAATATATCATTGTGGGACCTTTAAAATCTGAAAACCATTTTATAATAAAGTAACATTTCAAGACATTCCAAAAGTGACCCTCCTCCCTCTTATAAAAGGCCCCCACCTCTACCCCCTTACCCCCACATATCAATCCCTTGGATAGTCCAACCTATTCTCATATTATCTCTAAAAATCCCTCTATTACTCCTATAAGCCTCAATTTGGTTATAAGTCTTTCCAAGGAAGCCTTTGGCTCAAATCAAAAAGAGTTACCTGATTTAGAGGTAATGTCTTCTCTTGAGTTTCATTCTTTTATTTTCCTTCTTCACTCACCACTATCTTATTATAATTTGAACCCATAATAACAACATTATACTCAATATACTTGGATGTTTTTATGATAAGGATTCTTCCTACACTCACACACACCTTCGTCTAATGGTTAATGAACATACTGTTTCTGTGGGTGGTGAATTACTACCTCCCAAAACAATGATTGTTCAATATTCTTTTAACACCTTTCATGGTGTACATTATGATGTAAATGTATTTATATATGATAGATATGGTATTTATGTTTTCTATATGATTATGAATTTTATTTTTAAATCGCATCGTTATTCTTTTCATGTTGTGGAACTGTGATAATTTCATCTGCGGAAGTGTGGACTACCGCCCCCTCAAGTGATGTGACTCGTTCATGTCAAACATGGAATTTATAAATAATATAATTAAGGAACTTATTCTACCTATATAACATATATATTATACTGGAATTATAATATATATATTTATCATTTAGTTTTAATTCTTTTAATTTGACAATGAAATGAAAGTAGTGTTCATGCGTACGTACGACCTACCATCTCCATGAACGATGCATTTCATTTTTTATCTCCAAATGTTATGGAATAGTATAAAATGAATATATACTGGATATTTATGATATTTAAATCATTAATACCTTTCTGGAGATGATGTACTTAAAACTACATGGACAATTCTTTTCAAACAAGTTCATTTTTGAATCATGTACCAAACATCAACAAAACATATGATATGTACTCACATAATTAACTAATTATTATAACATGATAATATGTGATATTAATTGAATAATAAAATTTAAAGGAATTTATTAAGAAATTATAAATTGACCAATGTTTATTATTCAGGAATATAAAGAAACGAACACGTCAAGTCGGACTTGAGGTAAGGGGATTTCTTATCTCCCTTTTAATTCCATGAGATTTCCATTGTTCGCCACTTATTTATTTCATGTGGTGTATTGTGTACTGAAATTTGATATATATTATCATGATTCTATTTATATACATTGTATTCTGTGATTTATTTGGTTCTTATTATCTTTTTGTCATACGACTCGATTTATTACAACGAGGTAAGGGGTTTTATCTCTCTTTTTATTCCTGTGAGATTCATGCTATATTTACCACTATCTATTTTGAGTGGTATATGTACATCCCATTATTATAATCTTTGTGTAATATAATTTCATTTATGGGTATTTACATCAACATTTTATGGTCCTTTTTTCCTGGGGTGTATGTTATGTAAGTTACCAAATCGGTAAGGGAACCGTTCACCCTCCTCTTTTGAGAAGGCTTCTTTTTTTATGTCTTTTAATTCACATATAATTTTGTTAGGATATGTTATTTTATATCCTTATTGATGTATATTTTATGTACAAGTGATTAGATACCATTTTATCTCTCATCAACTCATTTTATGAATTTTAAAGTGACTTCGTTAGGCTGTCAAAATTTTTAGGGAACTTATTAACCCAATTTAAATTATTTGGGTTAAACTTGTACTTCTTGAATATGTCATCCTATGAATATGTGTGAATTAACTCTGATTATTTCACACTTAATTTCCAATTATATTGGATTTATTCTTATTTTTCAGATATAATTATGTAATAGATTTATCCTTAATCAAAGGATACCATCTTTATAAGGAATTTCATCTCAATTTACATTCTATTGAGACTTAATTGTCTATATATTCCAATTAACTTTGATATTGTGTATATAATTTAATTTGGAATATTATATCATGAATACCTTTATTCTCATGATATTATAATGTTTTGATTAAATGCTATTCCTCAATTTTTTTACTGAAGGATCTCTTATTTGTTAAGAACTCATTGGCTATAATATCGTCTTAATGATTTATTGTTATAAATATTTCTTATTAATGTCCATGTTTCAAAATGGTTTTAAGGATTTATTGAGATGGACATTACGGTTTAAAAATATTAATTCCATCAAAATCATCAAAGTGGTATGGAACACTTTGATTCAAAAATCTCTTTATAAAATGTTTTAAATGGTTTTGAAAATGGTTTGATAAAGCATTGATTATTTCAATATATTGAAATGATATATTGTGATTGCAATGTGGAAATGTTATATTTCGTTTATGATTGTTTTATGTGTTATTAATTTGTTATGGTTATTGGGCATTGTTTTGTATATGGGTTGTTCTGTGATAAACCTAGGGCGGGTTTGCCCGAGATAGCTCTCCAATGCATTGGGTAACGCGAAGGAGTTAAACGCTAAGATTTCTCTGAAGAGATTTATGAAATATTCTGTGATGGTTATTCCAAATGTAACCACGAGGGTTACTCCTTACGTAAGAATGTTATGAATGCCTCAAGTTACCTTTATGTCTTATGATTTATATGAGTTATTCATAAATCTAATTATTTCATGAGGTATGTTAAAGTGCTTATGTTTTATGAGTAAAGTATGATTTCATTGATTCTTATGTATACATGGAATAATGTTTTCTTTCCATATTTTTATATCTCTTTCTGAGATTTTTATGCTCATCCCAGTTTTTGAAATGTTTTTCAAAGGACATAAAGTCTAATAGATTCATGGATGGGATCAAGGAAATGTCATGCTATCTAAAAACATGGAATTAGTCATGACTCTTTTGTTTAAGAGTTTTTATTTTGTGAAAAAATGGAAACTGAATAGATGTGTCTACTTTGTAATCATTGAGATGTAATAGTTATGTCCTAATTCTCTAAAACTCTAAACCTGAAAAGATCCTCAATGTGAATTATTCATTTAATTAAATATTATGTAATTTTTTAAGGCTGGGTCCTTATAGAAACAATATTGGCATTCCCCCAAACCACCAGTGAAATTCCACTAGATTCTAAAATTTTCACGCATCCATTATCTAGCTAGTGTTCCCTAGAACATGGATGATGATGATGCTGGTTGAGTGGTATTGTAAGGGTGATGGTTCCACATTCACCAAAAATAATTATTTAACCCCTATAATATTAATCCCACAACCAAAATTCAGTTTTTTTTGGTTTTGAGGCTCCAAAGTGTTGTTCTTAGATCTCTCCCTTTTTCTAGTGTAATATATTATTACACTTTGGATCATGGGTCCCTATTGATCATAATAAATTGAGATTGAACAACATTATTTTTTATTCACTTATTCTCCATATTTTTAAAGTAAATTCACATGATATCTTTATAAATGCCATGAATATTAATAATTGATGTTTTTTACATTAGATCAATGTTCTTTAAGATCTGATCTAATCATTTGTCATCATGAGTAAACAAAGAAACGTTGTTTTCATCATTATTGATTTTGGAATATCAATAATATTATCTATCCTTTTTTAATCATTAGTTTATCATGATGATTCCATTTGGTTTTTAAAAATGAAATTGGTTTTAATATTTGGGGGTTATAGTTATGTTTTAAAAATGTGGATTTTTGAAAAATAGTTTGAGATACATGATTTTATTTACATTTTTAAAAATATTATTTAAAAATGGAAATTGTTATTCATTTGTGGTATAGGTGTAATATAACTATAGAATATTGTTTATGAAAATATTTTCATGAACTAAAATATATTTATCCATGGAAAATATTTTATGAAAGGTGGTTTTTTCCAGGAATGTTATGTAGTTTTAATAGTGCATTGGAAATACCTTAGTGCTTGGGAAAAAAGCATCAAGAATACCTAGAGGAGATATATATCACTATGGGGTTCCCTTGATGCCATGGTGGCTATTTTAGTCTTTTAGATGGAATGAGTTTGTTATATATTAGGTATCACTTATGTTAACTAGTGTTCCTTTATATGTATTATTGTTTTTTTCATTTACACTATCACAACAAGGATTTTCCTCTTTTGTTTATCCATGATTACATTATTTTCATTATATTTTAAAATTATAATTTTTATAAATTATATTTATATCGTTATTTAAGATTTAAAAAAATATGCATATATTTATTCTCTTGGATATGTGATATATCATATTACACTCTTTATTTTAATAAGACATGTTGTGGAAATTAATGGCCTAGTTTTGAAAGGAAAACAAATGGCTGATTTAGAAAGAAAAGTTAATTTCTTTTGAAATGTTTTATAATTATTATTTGTCCATAAAATAATTGACGAAAATGATCAGGAATTTTATAGATTCTCGTAGGTATCATTCAATTCTCATGAACAAACACCCAACTTATTCCTTTATAAATTTTTATCCTTGGTTTTGTATGATATATGAACATTGAATATCACTATATAGAGGATGTATCTCTACTCGTATGTTTCCCTTAATGAGGGTTGGGATGGTGGTGACATGTTGTCAAATAGAAATGGTCACATGGGTTCGTTTCAGGTGCCTTCATTTTTTTCATTTAGTAGTTCAGTGACATTTCATTATCCAAATACTAGACAAGACCATTTTGGTGTTTTTGAAATATTTTAAATTATATTTATCTATTATAAAACATTGATTGATTATATCATATCATATATACTTGGAGGATGAAATAATTTTCATATTCCCTTTGTGTGATCCTCATTATTTTTTCTCTATCATGTGTTGATCTGGAACTCACATCAGGACTAGTGTTGATCTATATTAGGTAACATTATGTATTAACCCAGGATGATCCATTACAAATTTTTATTAGATTAGTAGGTTGTTTTAAATCATGTATTCATGCTTTTGTATCACCCTCTTGTGTTTTGGGTTTTTTTATAGGATGTAGATAGAACTCTCTAATGTAAATAGAAACTATTGGAATGTGCGTGTCTAGCTCACTTTATAGATAATAATCCTATTACAATTTGATATTTAACTTTTATGGTTTCATTTATTTTGGATTCAAAATTATTGGTCTCATTTCACTATATTTAGTTAATGATTGTAAAATCATGTTTTTTATATATGGTTTTCTTCATATTGATTTCTAGTTTATGGATCCTCTTTGTAGAGTAACCCAAAATGAAAGTGAGAATGTTGTGGAGAATATTACATATGAACTTCCTCTAATTGACCCAATTCTTATGGAATATATTATTTTATTATCTAGTTTATGAGTAAGGTCTCTAATGTTATACAAGATTGAAATATGATCCATGATTAAGAATTGACCATGTATAATCCATTGATCTAACAGGTGATAATGGTCTATAATTTTAGATGGATAAATATTAAGTATTGAGATAATTTACCACTTTATTGAGAATATAGAAGACTTCCAAGATGTCTCCCACACATACATGATTGATGTTTTGAGGATGAATTATAAGAAATCTATATTTCAATCCATCTTAGATGAAGTCACTCATTACAATACTTTTTAGTAAGAATTTTGCAAATAGATCTATCTGAATAATCTATTAGTGGTGAAAAAATTAGAGTTTGTTACTTTTTAGATGGGAGATCATTTGGTTTAAGATTATTCTATTAGGTTTTATAAGATAGTGACCTTATGTGGAAATGTTATTCAAAATAATTTTTTTTATGTAAAAATGTTTAAAATATGTTTAATGGATGATATTTAGTCCATTATTATTTATTTGTGCATAATAGCCTACATGTGGTTGGTGGAAAATCCATCATTAACAATATAAGACATAGTTTAGAAGAAAATAATCATTCAGTAATATGTGATAGAAAGAGGAATCAAAAGGTAAGATTCTTATTATAAAAGTGACTTATATAAAGATAATGAAAGTGGTAGCCACAATGCTTTAAACACACCAAGGTAGATTCAGTTAGTCTATTTCCATTGTGAAAAAAACTGAAACCTAAACCCAATTTCTAATGTAACACCCATGGTGTGTCAATTTTTGTTTGAAATCTAGCCATCATTATTATTTCTATTAGATAGATTCCAAATGTAGTATATCTAGATTAAACATCACTAATATATCATAGTTTATACTGGAAATGAAATAGGAGTGGCATCTCATCCTTGCACCAAGGGCTATGCTAAGGTTGTAGGGAATAGAAAGGTTGAGGATTTTCATCTATAGGTATCAATGTTTTCATTAGAGATGATAGAAACATGTATGGATACCATGATAGGTATGGTTTCTATTTCATCATCTATAGTTAATGATTTTTTAAATATTAGTGAAACTACTTCCATTATATTTACAAATCTTCTTTATATGATGGGGTTTTGTTCGGAGCATAGCATATTACTAATAACTCTTTACACTCAATTTGGAAGGATGTCAGGTCAGCGATTTAAATGTCATGAGTCATATGTGATAATTGTCAACCATGAAGATATATTTGAAATTTTCATTATTGATCTTGACATGTTTTTTATTTACCATTCTCATTGATTGAATGATTTTATATAATACCATGATCAATTATTTTCATCATTGATATCTTTTTCTTTCTCTAATTGATTTTAATAATATCTTCTTGTGTGAGTAGGATATGATATTAGGGAGGGGAGGTCCCATAACTCCTATTCCAAAGATGATACCTTTGTAGTATTCTATCCTTTTTTGATTCCATTGATCCATATATTAGTATCCAACTTTATGTTGAGGTGTGTGAGTTCCCCAATGATTTTCAAATTGATTTATCGAGGTTATCACCTAGTATTAAATTTGAGTTACCTATAAACGTGCTTCCGGAAAACCATTTTTTTCCTTCGTACTATATACTTCCAACTAAATTAACATAATTAAATTTAACTTATAATGATCCTAAGGGTAATGGATTTATTCATCTCATTATTTATCCTTGGGAATTGGAAGTTTTCTTTTCAAATAAGGATAAATCGAGTCTCTAAATTTATGGTGATTACTATAAAATCAATCTGGTGACAATAATGAATAAATAATCCTTTTCTAATTTTGGTGAACTTTTTTATCAACTCAATGGGGGTTTATTGGTTTATGAAAATTTATTTGGGATCATAGATCCATTTATTAAGGGTATTACTAATATATATTATTAAGATTTTTTTATGAGAACACATGTGAATTTTGGGTATTCATTTTTTCTACTTTGACTCACTAAAAATTCTATAAATTTTATGTTGTCAATGAGTTAAGTCAACCATTAGATTGTTAAATCATTTTTGGTTGTTTTCATGGATGATATTATTTTTTTAAACTAGATCAAAAATGACTTATTTTTTGAATTTATATATCCCAATTTGAATCAAAAGAGATCACCATCTATATATAATGTTATATAGATTCCAATTATCAAATAAGAAAGTGAAATTTATAGCCCCTTGTTTTTTAATAAGTTTCAATAAATGGATCCAACTAAAATTTGGGTGGTGATTTCTAATTAGTTTAATAGAAATGTGTTTTAAATTTAGATCTTCTTTGGGTTATCAAGTAATTATAGGCAATTTGTTTGGTACTCCTCCATGTTTCATAGCATATGATAGAGTAGACCCATAATGGTGTAAAATTTTATTGGAGTGATTTTTCATAGAGAAAACTGAAATTTCAAATTTGAGATTGACTTCAATTACATTATTAACTTAACCAAATTTGGGTTTTAGTGATTATTTTTACTATGACACCTCGTGTATAGGTTTGTGTTGTGTTCTATTTTTATAAATATATGTATTTTCTTATAGATATTATTAATTATTCCATCATGAGAAGTACTTCCCCACTCATGATTTAGTGTTTACCTTAATTAATCATGTTCTAAAGTCATAGAACCACTACTACATTGAGGATAATATCATCATGTGTTAATAACATAAGAATATGATGTATTTCTTCACTCCTATTAATCAACAAAAGAGAAAAACATAGTCAGTGGAGTAATTTCAAACCATTTATTTTGATTTTCTTAAACCCTAATAAATATAATGTGATCATAGATCCATTGAGAATGAAATTACCCACTGATACATTAAAGAAATAAGTGGAAGAGTGGTTTTTGATAACCTTGTTTACTAGGACATTATTAGATAAACGTAGAGATGATAGGCAGTTATTCATAGACTGTTCATGAATAGTGTCATCAATGGATAATCAGATTCTACTTCGATTGAATAAGGATGACCAGTTTCAACATTTTTTTAGAAATATGTTTTGTAAAGAGTACTTAGATCAGTGTTATAGACAACATGATGGAGTTTTTCACTCCAGAGGTAAATGTAATGTTCTAATATTCATACGATAGGAATTTATTGATAGCAAACACAGATTTAATTTTTATTTGGTCCTAGAAATAAAAATATATATGATTACATCATATTTCAAGACTGGATACTAGAAATAAGATTTTTTACTCTGAGATTTGTGTCTTGATGCCTCACATGTCAGAAACGTTTGGTGGATAATCATATAAATATTGGTTTTTAATAGCCCTTACCCACTAAATTATAGAAAATATGATGAGATAGCCATGTAATGTTTGATTTTCCAAACAAGGAATTCTAGTAGTTAGGATGTAATATGGTTGATTGACACATGAAATATTATCATTTACCATATAAGAAAGAGTTGAAAATGTTGTAGGATCATTGGATATGTATTTATAATAGATTATCAAACCACATGTTATACCATTGAAAATCATTTCATATCCCCACACTCTCATTTCATCCTAATACTAGAGTGGATTATAGATTGTGACAGTTTTATCATTTGATGTTGAGAGAATATTATCCTATATAGATGGATGTCTAGAATTAGTAATACATCTTGAATATTAATTAAATTATTCATGAATATCTATGTTACATCACTTGATAATGGAAAAACATCTACCCTTAGTATAGATTACTTATAACAATGTCTATCAGGATTTAAATTAGATGGCACTATTTTATGAGTTTTATTGGAGTCTCTATTGGTCATATATCTATTGGATAGAGGTTGGATAATGATCTATATTATTATTAATCATAGTTTAGAATATGATAGATATCAGGAAATTTATTAGGAAGATGATAGTGACAAATTAGAGTTTCTAGAAATATAATATAGATTGTTATCATATTCCATTGGACTTTGAGGTTGGTGATATGGTTTTTATTAGATTTTAACCTTTTATGGTTCACATATTCATGGAGAATTAGTGTAATTTATATCCTCCATATATCAAAATGAATATGGCTGTCGTGTGACTTAGGAAGGAGGCATATTATTTTGACTTACCATACCATTAGATTCCTATAACAACACCTTTTGTGTTTCCCAACAGAATTAGTATCATCTGAATCAGTCTCATATGATAATGTGAGTGGGTGTTAAAATTGAACCAAACATATTAGTGGTTTATATCCCACTTTAAATAGTGTTATGATATGATATTATGTGATATTGAAAGAAAACTCCATTGGTTCGAGTGAGATCTTAGTTTTATAGGGACAATAATAATATGAGGGTGTGTGAAGCCTCGATCATGTAGAAATGGGTTTATCTTTTCTCGAGTTCATAATAATTATCAATGGTAAGGATATATTTCCATTATTATAGTGATAAATATCACAACATAATATATTGAAATATATATGTGGTTATTTTTGTTTTTAATCATTTTTACAATCATTTCAATGTCTGAAGGACTATTTTTATGAGTTTCTGGATGTAGGAGTCCATCAACTAGAGGCTCTATAATTTTAATATGGGGATTTAGAAACATTGGATTCCATTTTTATCTTATAATCCACGCATTTGTTTCTAATTGAGACTAGAAAACTAGATATATAATGAACATAGGTAATTGATGTTTTTTCCTTTAGATCCTTGTTTACAATAATCTAATCTCTTCCTCTTCAATCATTAGCCAAGAAGGAAATATCATTTTCATATTTTTTGAGTTACTTTTCTCTATCCTACTATCTAATACAGGTCACTCCATATGTTCATATGATGCTTTTAATTTTTTTCAATCATTAAATTGGTTTTAAACTATATTTATCATCGTTTTAAAAAAAAATGTCGTTTTATATGGAAATAGTTTGTGATATGAAATATAATTATTAAATTTCCCCAAATATTATTTTGAAATGTTTAGGATTTTTTCCAATTCTAAAATGGTGGTATATGACTATTAAAAATTATTTTTGAATATTTTGGTATGAAATGAAATATGTTTGGGAAGGGAAAATGATTCATAATACATGGTTTATTTTCCTTTAAAGTAACAATATTGTAATAATGCATTGTAGATATGATGGGGTATGACGAAAAACTAAATAATGATGATTCTAAGTGGAGTTAGTAATCCCTACTAGAGTTTACCATGATTCCCAGGAGTCTAGGGGTATCCTTTCTGAGGGATCAAGGTTCCCAAACATTATGGGTTTCATATACTAGTTATTTTTTCTTTGTAACCCATAGTGGTTTACATGTACACTGGCTCATATCCTAGATTGTAAACTTTAGTTTTTATTACATTATATAATGTACATGATGTTTTGATGGTATTATTTTAAACCATGATCTTCATATGAATATTGATTCTTGAAATTATTCTATTCATCTGCTAATACCATTAGAAAAATGATATGTCATACCACAATGCATAATTTATTATTAACTGAATTTAAAAATAATGATATATTTTTAAAATAATCCCAAAGTATTATTTAAAAATTTATAATTATTACACATAAAAAAATTTAGATATTTTTTTTATTAAATAATAATCGATTCATGTAGATGGGAATTGTATTGATTTGAGGTGTAATAATACCGGGATCATGATCTCATACTAGAGTGACCGTATCATTTTATATATATCATTACATGATTTAATAATAATAAATCATCATATTACAAGACAAACATCGTAATATATAGTGTCTTCGAACACTGTGTACATAAAAATTGAAAATATGTGACTAAATAAAACATCTATTTATTTTATATTCATAAATAGATTGTAACTTCCCTTGTGATCATACATATTCATTGGATATGCTGGGTATAAGATGAGAAAATGGATGATATAAAATCCTTGTAAGGGAACAATCATAATAATAACGATTTGTCCCATGGGTTAAAAGGAAGGAAAAAATTATATAAAAACCCATGGAGTATATAGAATCATAACATATAAACATTTAATCATATAATCATGGAGTAATAATAATGTATAAGAAGCATAAAACATGATTTTTTCATGAGTAAATCCTTGTTGCATGTAGAAGAGCACAGGTCAAGGTTAACCACAGAGATCATTGCACATGGTAGTAGGATTTGTGGCTAACCACCAAGACCATTGCACATAATGTCTCATGAGACTCCAATTTACCCAATCCATTGGAGAAATACGTAGGTGCACACATCATGACATGTTAATGAGTATTATTACCTCATATAAAGTCATACATAATCAGTCATACATAATCATAAGGGTCACCCACAGTAAGAATTAGGTATCATAATAATGTCTTAAAGAATATGACATGAGACTATCATAAATATTTTCATTATTGAATGGAATTAAATAATGAATGGAAAATAATAATATATTATAGGAATATATCATTAAAAGTGATGTCAACTTGAGTACTAACAATTACAAATGTTATTTAAAAAACATTAGAATTAAAACATTTTAGTGTGGTTAAAGAAGAATATCAAAGGTCATATAAAACATAAAAGTACCTAATATTTTATATAAATCTATAAGTGAACCAATAATTTTTTCATTATAAAAAATATATTTTTTTATATAAATAATATTGTCCTAAAACAGGTTATACAATGTACTTGAAATGGGTAAGAATTTGGGAAGTTCCCTTAAACAGGTTTGCTTATCGGTAAGTATTGAGGAGGGAACCACATAAAAACTTGTATATACCAAAAATATAATGATGAATGGACCTTGATACATGAGTTTAGAGCTTGTAAAAATCATTTAAAATTTGTATATAAAATTAAATAGATAACTTCATTTGGGTTATCAGAATGATAGATTAACCCGAAGGAATAATGTAGGATCGAGTAGAATCCCTTACATTAAATATGATGGTGTCTTTATCTTGATCATAATGTCATGTATTACCGAATTAAATTCATTAATTCATATTACCAGAACCTATTCTTCATTTAATTTATTTATTATTAGCTTATTAGTTTCATTCATGACCTTTTTTATGGGTTAAAATGTTCAATTTCATTGTTTGGGGGTGTTTGTTTCCTTGGTTTTCATGATTGGTTTAGTCATATAGATGTAAGGATAAATGCGTAAAATGAGAATAGTTGTCCATAATTGAATTTTTATGTTATTAGTTAACATGTTTAATATTTAATGTCTATAAAAATCCTTTGGTTATTTGGAGTGAAGATGAATCATTATATAAATGTTTAATGATAACTGTTTAGGTAAATTAGTAGTTTTTTATCACATCAAACACATTTTGATTTACAATGTAATAAAATATGTAAAAAATGATACAAAAACCTAAATAATACATAATTCAACTATTATATTTTGGTTCCCCTATCAAAATGGTTTCATTACCAAAATTGAAGATGGTAATAAAAATTGATAAACCCATCATCCTTGAATGTGACAAATTAAAACATATTGAATGGTGATTTAATTTCAAATATAATAGGTGGGGAAAAGAGAGATGATGATTAATTATTCCATTATCATAAAAAATTTCTTATACACATTATAAGAAGGTGTTATCATAACATTTGGATGGAAATAGTGAGGAAAGAAAAGGAAATAAAGGAACTTGAATGAAAATAAAACAAATGAAAAGATGAATTTACCTATTGAATATATCATACATGAGAATTTATTTAAGAGAGAGGATTTTTTTATTTTGAAGATACAATGGGATGATGGAATAGGTATAGAGGAATAGAAATATATTTTACTAGAATTTGGAATGGGCACAAGGCTTGAGAGGTGTGAGGAGAGGAGGTAATGAGGGGTGTAATTTATAATGGAGGAGAGGAGGGGTTTCTCATTATTTTTTCATTATTTTAATTTTTTCTATGAACTCTGAATATTATTGATTCTTGTGACTAAAATTAGTAAATAGATCATTTGAGTTTAAACAAATGGCCATTTACATCTTCTATGGCTCATGCATGATGCAAAAATTCATTTTTTAACATTTATCGTAATTTATCATATTTTACTATTC
Source organism: Viscum album (assembly GCA_963277665.1). Classification (NCBI taxonomy): domain Eukaryota; kingdom Viridiplantae; phylum Streptophyta; class Magnoliopsida; order Santalales; family Viscaceae; genus Viscum; species Viscum album. Next base: position 575,271,689 of record OY728160.1, read on the forward strand.
ACAAAAATTCAAATATTTTAATAAAATCCGAAAAATACACACAAACCACTTTTCAACAAGTTGAATTTAAAAATTATCTCCATTTTCGGACAAAAAAATTTATAAATATGAGAAATTTAATATTTTAATTAAAATCATAATTTACATGAAAAATATAAATTTTACATTTTAAAATTATTTTTTAACACATTGAAAAATTAATTAAGGTTTCTTAAAATTATCTTATAATCATTTTTCATCAAAAATAATTATTTATGAAAAAAATTTATGACAATAAATTTTCTTTTAAAATATTAAATTAATCATAAAATTGTAATTAAATATAAATAACTGACTATAATACCAACACGTAATGAATAATTTTTAAAATATTTACATATATATAATATGCCATATTTATATCATATTATCGCTAATAAGATGGATAAATTTTATTTATAATTTCATTACCGTGGTTAATATTCAATTGGCATGTTTACTATTTATAAAGGTCACAGTACTATTCCAATGATCAAGTTGATATTTCATCACTATACCTTCAATAAAATCTAGAAATACATTTTTTCGCTCATTCATCATGTATAAGGTTTTTATTATGTTAAATATATAATATTATATGATTATACTATAAGATATAATTATAAGATAGATATATTATTGATAAAACAATAGGTCGTCACATTTTCCCCTAATAAAATTTCTCCCTCGAAATTTTATTTTACATTCTAATCCCTAAATAGGTGTGGGTAATTTTCCATCGTTTCCTCCTCCAGTTCCCATGTTTCCTCTTTATACTTATGGTTCCTCCATAGAAAATTAAATAGGTGTGTATTCTTATTGCATAGAATATTATATCTATGATCCAATATCTTCACTGGATACTCCCCACAAAAACACCGTTCTCCAACTGTACCTTCTATGAAAAAAATACTTGTTAAAGATTTGTTATTTACATTCTTAAGAGGGATACATGGAATACATAATTTATTTTAGAAATAGTAGGTGGAACTATTAATCTATAGGCTTCTGGTCCAACATGATCAAGATTCTTAAAGGGGAATATGTACCTGGGAATTTGCTTTCCTTTCTTCCCAAAACTCATGAACATCATATATAGAAATATGCGGAGGAATATCATGTTTCCAACATTGACCTCAAGGTTCCATCTATGACTGTCTGCATAACTCTTCTGTAAACATTGGGCTAACGTGATGTGATACTGAATTGTATTCACCATTTCCACCATTTTTTGACCATTTTAGGTCCTAACAGGTTACACTCACTGACATCATCCCAACATGCTGGTGTTCTACACATTTTCCCATAAAGGGATTCATATGGTTCCATTAGGATATTGGGTTGAAAACTATTGTTTCAAGAACTTTTGACTACTGAAATATGTTTATCCCATCCTTCTTTGAAATCCATAGAACACTCTCCCAACATGACTTGTAGTATCTGGATAGTTATATTTTATTGGCCATCAGTTTGAGGATGATTGGTTGTACAAAAGTTCAGTTATGTTCTTAGAGAATGTTGGAGAACATTCTAGAAAATCAAGATGAATCTTGGATCTCTATAGGATACAATAGATAGTGGTAATCCATGAATACTTACCACCACTTTGATATATATCTAATTTATTTATCCAATAAGAAGTCCTCTCTAGTTGTGATAATTTGATATGTATCTTTAAGACAATATGCAATGACCCATATATATTGTTTTCCTCTGGATGTACTTGAATATCTAGTGGTAAAATATATGGTGATTTTCTAACACTTACATGTTGGTATGTGTAGTGGTTTCATCATACCCTTTGAGATTTTTCTTTTAGCCTTCATTTTATGACATACAAAACTCATTGATGTATACTCATCAATTTATTTTTTATATTTTCCTACCAATAGTTCTCATGGAGATCTCAATAGGTCCATGTACTCCCTGGGTGAATAAAAAAGGTTTAGCTATGTGAATCATTCAGAATTTCCTTCTTTATCTCTAGATCAGATGATACACATAATCATGACTTGAATGTTACAACTCCACCATTTTCAATATTGAACTCTGAAAATTTCCCATTTCTGATAGCATCCACCCTTTTCTAAATATCCACATCATTTATTTCAGAATTATTTATTTTCTCCATGAGGGATGATTGAGAAATCATTTTAGAAATGTCTGATGATGTTCCTCCATTAAGGATTCCCCCATCCATCCTCTATAAATCTTGAATATTGTACCATTATCAATTCTTATAAATGATAATTATACATCATCATTTCAATATAGAGTAGATTTCACCTTTTTTTTCTTATCAGGATGTTAGTAGATTGAGTAGTCATAATCATTAATGAGATCTAACAATCATCATAGGCACATACTAATCTATTTATGTGTGAATGTGTATTTAATACTCTTGTGTTCAGTATATATCTCACACATCTCCCCATAGACATAATGTTGCAATATTTTCAATGAAATGATAAGATCTTCCAACTCCATATCATTAGAGGGATAGTTTTGATCATGGATTTTCAAATACATTAAAGAGTAAGCTATCACATTTTCATTTTTCATTAGCACAAAACCTAATCCCTTTTTTGAAGCATCACTATACACCACAAATATTTCTCCAGTTAATGGGAGTGTGAGTACTGGTTGAGTGATAAGCATATTTTTGAGATCTTTAAATCATTCCTCACATTCTGGAGTCTAGACGATCTTCACTCCCATCAGTGACATCTTGTTCAATGGGTTTGATAATCATGATAAGCTCTTCAAAAATCATCGATAATGCCCAGCTAAATAAAGAAAGCTGCAAATCTTAATTGTAGATGTTTTATTGGGCCACTCTTCAATTGCCTTTGTCTAGGATGGTTCTATAAATATTCCTTTTCAAGTGATAACATACCCCACGAATGATACATTCTCCATCTAGAACTCACATTTACTATACATGACACAAATTTTCTCCCTTCATAACATCGTCATCACTGTATCCAAATGCTCTTCATGTTTCTTATTTCTCTTGGAGTAAATGAAAATATCATAAATACCAACTACCACAAATTTTTCGAGGTAATCTCTAAAGAATCTATTCATTTGACCCATTAATATTGTAGGAGAATTAGTGAGTCCAATGGGAATCACAATGAGCTCATATTGTCCACACCACGTTCGAGAGGATGTATTGAGAATATATTCCTTCCTCACCTTTAATTGGTGATATCCCGGCTGATGGTCCACCTTAGAGAAATAAATTTCCATAAATATCTGATTGAAAAATCAATGTATTGAAGGTAAGGGACAATATTTAATTATTGTTATTTTATTAAGATAATTTTAATCAATTCATAGGAATATTGATCCATACTAATTCTTATGAAAGTGGACTGGTGCACCCCTTGGTGATGCACTAGGCCATATATAACTCTTCTCTAGATTCTCTTGTTAATAATTCTTCAGATCTTCCATATCAACAGTGGCCATCCAATAATGTGTCTCCAATATCGTTAGGGATTTTGGAATTAGTTCAGTTCATTACTCAACCTCTCGATTATGAGTAATACCAGGAGATTCTTTAGGGAATAGATCAGTGTAATTACTCGTGATAGGGATATCATTGAGAATTATCATCTCCTTTCTCTCAGTAATTTGATTAAGATATTCTTGCTAAAAAAGAAACATTCTACACAATTGAGATTATTATTCTGAAGGATATTTATCTTTTTATATACAATTGCATAAGATTGAAGGATTCTCTGGGATGTGAAGAGTGATCTCCTTCTCTAGAAAATTAATGTTGTCTTTGTATAAAAGTATCCAATTCATGCCTAAAATAGCATCAAAATCTACCATAGGAAGTATTCCAAGATTTATTGGGATGATAAATCCAAAAACATTAACCAGGGAGGAGTTATATACTTTGGATACATAAATTTCCTCATTTTTTGTTCTCATAGATAACTCAATCTCTAAAATTTTGAGGTGGTGTTTGAATACTTATACTAAACATGAAAGACCTGAAATAATCTTAAAACCATAATAATGTAAGGCATTCACTCTTATTTAATGAATATCTAGTGTATATGTCACCACATCGATGTCCAGCTCAACTTCAATTGTAGTGATAGCATAAGAAATCCTTTATTTACTTGGAAGTTGTTTTTGATTCCCCCCAACAACCCTTATCTTAGGAAAATTGTTCTCATAATGCACGTGTTCATTATAGTTGTAACACTGCATTATAGGCTGAGTTTTGATCTGAAATATCCTTTATTCTTCTAAATTTTGTGGAATTATACATATCTATTTGACAGTTTTTAGCTAGATGTCAAATTCTATCACATTTGATGCAATTCTTGGTTTTATTTAGACTTTTCACATGATGATTCTTCTTCAATTTTGTCACATGTGATGTTCGATCTTTTGTTCACTAGGGGATTTATTTTTTGAACCACCCATATTAGAATCCATTTATAAAATTTTATCATCAGCACCATGAGACCATTGAGAGTATCTGATCTCCATTCCATCCATGACGGAAAAAATAATATCCTCATTATTGTCAACGTCTCAAATCACCATCACTTTTCAAACACACCACTTTAGTTCACTAAATAAGTGATCTACCTTGCATTAAGTATTCATTATAAAGAAGGGAGTATATCATTCAAGACTTTATATGTTTATTTTATACACCCTAATCAACTCATCATCCTTCATCTTATGTATGAGGAAATCTCTTCCCATATTGAGAAAAAGGGTTCAGGGAAAACACTTTTCAAAATTCATTTTCAGGAATTCCCCCCAATCCATTGAATCAATTTCTTCCTAGGACTTCATGTTCTTGGTATGTTTTTACCATTGATCATCTTCCCCATAAAAATGATAAACTGCCCGTATGACCCTCTCTTCTTATTATCACTATAGGACAGAGAATACATTTTCAATGGAGTTATTACACTATTCAGTGAGGAGGGGATCAGATGACCCCCAAAACATTGGAGGCCTTTTCCATATTAAGGATTCAATGAAACCATTCTCTTTCACTGGAGGTGAAGGGAATTATACATGATTCAAGTTATTATTCAAAACTTCATCCAGCTAATCATGTACTATCATAATGTTTTGAGCAGCTATTCCCATCATATAAAGCATATCATTGAGAAAATCATCGTATTTTCTATAAAATTTATTATTGACACATGTAATTAAAATTTTCTATATTAACTAAGAAAAAGAACATAATAATAGGGGGATTTAATACATAGCTAATAATCATAAAAATTAATAATTAAACATAAAATAATAAACTCTTAAAGAAATTTATATCCTTGTGATTCCATAGGTTTAAATCTAGGTTATCTATTATATTCTTCCTAACATATACTCTTGTGGGGTTCAATTTTTTTGATCCCTTAATAATGTTTCGTACTAATCTTATGAATTTACAAAAGCATATCCCACAGGAGTGTCAACCCAAAGGTGTGACAAGGCTCATTGTCGTGCACTAGTTCTATTCAAGTCTTGATCAAAATGGTTTTTTCAATTTTTACCCCTAGATACATCAATTTCATAGCCACGTATGCTTGTTTGTATCCAGACAAGGATGTATTGGCTGGATAAACCACTTACTCTATACTTACCAAAATTTAGGGATGTTTTATTATACTCAGTCTCATCACTCTTATTCTTACTAAAGTTCTCTCTTCCTAATCTCCAAAAATATCTTGATCATCCTATGATAACAACAATATTGACCCTATACTTTTTAATAAATATTGTTACATTATTCTAAGAATAATAAAGATTCATATTACAAGACAATGATCATAATGTCTTGTGTCTTAGAAGACTAAGTACATGAAACTAAAAAATGGGAACAAATAAAACATTTATTTATTAAATATTCATAATGATTTTCTAACACCCATTTCACTAATGCATATTAATAGGATTGCCTATGGATAACATGAGAAAAGAGATGAGCTAAAATCCTAGAAATGGGATAAGAATTATAACAATTATTTTTCACATGTGTTAGAAGGAATATCATTATGACATAAAAGGCATAGAATATCTAAAATAATAAAATATAAATATTGGATAATATAAAAATGGAGTCATAATTATGTGGAATAATCATAAAACATGACATTATCATGATTTAAGGGTTGTTGTAAATAATGGAGCACAAGTCAAGGTTAACCACCAAGACAGTTACACAATGTAGAACGAGTAAACACTAACCACCAAGACCATTTCAAATAAAATATAATGATACTTAACTACAAATAATTCATTGGATTTATATCTGGGAACACCATTCATAACATGTTCATCAATATGTTTTCCAATTATAAAATCATACATAATAAATCATAGATATACATAAGGGTTACCCATAGTAATAATTTGGTATCATAATCATGTCATAAAGTGTAACAAATGGGATTATCATAAAAATTCCCTTAAAGGAAAGGATTTAGATAGTGAATGGTAAATCATATATAAGTATAAGAATATATCATGAAAAGAGTTTTCCACTTTAATAAATGATATTTAAGAAAGAGAACTTAAGAAAAATTAGAATTAAATCATTGTAGTGATGTTAAAAGAAAATATCAAAGGCAATTTAAAACAAAAAAGTGAATAGAATTTTATATAAAAACAGAAGTTAACCAAGAATTTTTTTATAATAAAATGTTTTGTTGATAAAAATAATCATTTATTGAAAAGATATTATATATTTTACTTGAAAATGGGAAAGATTTTAGGATCTTCCCTTAAACGGGTTTTCGTATCAGGAAGTATTAAGAAGGGAACCGCATAAAAACATTTGTATCCACAAAATAGAATGATGAATGAAACTTCATACATGATTTTGGAGCATGTATAGGGGTTTAGAAATATGTACATAAAAAGAATAGATAACTTCATTTTGGTAAACTTAAAGATAGAGCATCCTGAACGAATAATAGAAAACCGGGTAGAATCCATTAACATAGGTCTGACCTTGTCCTTTAATTGATATTAATGACCTGAATAACCAAATTAAATTCATTAATTAATTTTTATAATAACTTTTATTCATATAATTAATTTATTATAACTTTATTAAGTTCATTAATGACCTCTTCGATGGGTTGATAGGTTCAATTTCTTTTTTTGGGAGCGTTTGGTTCCTTGGTTTTCATGATTGGTTTACTTGTTTACATGTAAGGATAAACACGTAAGACAAGAATTATTGTCCGGAATTTATGTAGTATGTTATTAGTGAAAATTCATAACATTTAATTGTAATAAAATTAATTTGGTTTTTTGGATTGAAGAGAATTCATTATATAAATCTATAAAGATAACCATTTTGGTTAGTTGAGAGTTTTTTATCAGATCGAACACAATTTATTTTATAAATTAGTATCATGTGAACAAAATATTATAGAACCATACATTAGAAATTATTACTATTTTATATTCTATTTCAAACATAAAAAATTATTCATGACAATAATTGAAGAGGATAATATAAATTAAAAACCTGTCATCCTTGCATGTGATAAATTAGCACAACTCGGATGGTGTTTTCATTTATATTATAAATAGAGTGGAAGGGAGATATAATGATGATTTATTCCATTAAAATCAAAACATTCTAATACATGTAAGGTACTTGAGTTATTATAACATTATGATCAAATTAGGCGAGGAAATAAAATGAAAGAAATAAACTCGTTAGAAAGTAAAATAAATGAAAAGCAGAATTTACCTGTTGAATATATCATCCTTGAGAACATCTTTAGAGTAGATGATTGTGTATTTTGAATAAACCAAGGGCTAATGGAAATTTTTTACAGGATTAGGGTGAAATATGAGTAAAATTTGGACTACAAACATGGATTCACAGGTTTGATGATTGGAGGTAAAGAGGGGCAGTATTTATAAAGCAGGAGTGGAGGGGTTTCCCATTATTTTATTCATTAGAATAATATTTTTTCTCAAGAATATAAATATTCCAGATTATTGTGACAAAAAAAAGTAAATATATAATTTAAGTTCAATCCAATGGACATTTACATCATCCCAGACTCAAGAATGATGCAGAAATTCATTTATTTCGGATTTATAGTAAATTATACAATTTTTGTACTCACCAAACATTCTTGTATTTTAGAATAATTAAAAAAATTCACCCCGACCATTTCATGATTTTTAAAATTCAAAAATTGACATGATTTTATGAAAATAATTTTCAAATGTAAGAAATGTTTTTTAATTAAAATCATAATTAACATGAAAATTAAAAATTATAAATTTAAAAATACTTTTACAATACATTGAAAAAATAATTAAGGACTATTAAAATTGTCTTATAATAATAATTCATCAAAATACTTATTTATAAATACATTTTATGAAAATAAATGTACATTTAAATTATTAAATTATTCATAAGATAGTAATTAAATATACTTGACTTAAAAAACAACACTTAATTAGTAATTTTTTAAATATTTACTTAATTATAATATGATATAATTTTATCATATTTTCACTTATAAGATTGATAATTTTTTTTTATTTTCATTAGTGAGGTTACTATTCAATTGGAAGATTTTTTATTCATAAGGGCCACATTATATTCCAAATGTCAAGTTACTATTTCATAGGTATATATTAATCAACTTCTAAACATACATTTTGTTCCTCTAATTATTCATTTATAAGGTTTTTATTGTGTTCTATATGTAATCTTATTTGATTATACAAAAATACATAATTATAAGAAGGTAGTTTTATTGATAAAACACTGGGTTGTTACACACACACTACATGTTCTGTTGGTAGTTTTTATCCATGGTTTTACAGGATGTAGCTAAAGGGATGAGAATAATGTTGGGGGGATATATCCTAGATCATGGATCATTTTTGGTGGGTTGTTATTGTGGTGAAATGTTTTCAAAAAAATATTTATAAGAGGGTTATTTTCAAGGGATGTTTTTATAGTATTTACATTGTTCAATAAGAAATTATCATTCAGGTAATGGATATGACCAATTTGGATTCTTATAGATGTTATATTATTTTTATCTATTGTGATAATCTGATTAACTATATCATATAATTTTTCTATTCGGGGTTAAATCATTTCTATATCTACATTCTATGGTAAATAGGGGCTTATCGCTAAACCATGTTGATTCATAACGAACATAGAGTATTTTGGATTGCTAAATCAGGTAATGTTACAAGTTCAACTGAGTCGGTATGTTAAAATATCCATATAATAATGTATAAATTCAATAATTTAGAAATTTATCTTTTAAAAAAAATAAAATAACATAAAAAATTGTTAAGTTTTTTAAAATGACAACCCACATTCTATTTTGACACAACTATAAAATTATTTATGGGATTATTATAAAAATTAATTTAAAAATGTATTTATAGAATCCTCGTTAATATATATTTATAAAATATTTAATAATAATTTATTTATTATTTTAAAATTGTAAATTATGTTAACGAAATATACTTCTCCTCTAAATAGAAAATCTCGTTAATGTTAAAGGACCTAAAAACTAAAATATAATTGATTACTCAGTTTGGAAGAATAATTGGCATATTAGAGTATACATCAACATCCAAGACCATAAACATCATTTCATAAAATATTAATTCAATTTACTAGTGATGAAATTCTTGATTGTTTTTATTGATATCTTCTAATAACTATACTTCATGGAATTGTATTATATATACAATCAAATTTGGGTTAACCTCCAAGATGAAAAGGCCAACACCTTCAGAGAACCTTAGAAAAATTTATACTACCGGGTGATTCCCTTTTGATTAATGAATGATAGAGATATTTATCATCATCACACATATCACATCAATACACTCATAGAGACAGTGATCGGTATTATTTAAATGGTTTGGTTGTGAAATCCCACTAATGTACGGACCATCTCAGGATCTTTAAAAAGTGTTTAACATACTCAATTATTATTTACAAACATAGAATCAATTGAATTTTGAATTTATAGTTATATATGGGATGATTATTATCTTTTTCTAGGTATATAGGAATTGAGATCAACCTAGAGAAGTTTATATCTATTATCCAAATGCCTCCTCTAAGATATATCTAAGAGTTGTGCGGATGATGTGCCCATTTTTCTTGAATGCTACATTTTATCACCAACTTCTCTGTAAAATGTAATCCCTTATCTAAGATCATGAACAAATGTGTCCTTGATCAATGGGATAATAAATTCCAAACCATGTGTGATTACAACACGGGGCATCTATAACATCCTCCAATTCTTATCTCACCCATTTCAGGGAAGCCTATCAACCTTTATATGACCACACTGTAATGATCCATTAATACCCTCTTGGATGATATTAACAGTTAATACAAAGAGAATAGTCAATATTATCTTAGCCATGTACTACTCGGCATTGACAGTAGATATTCTCCTATTAAGAAAAGTTTTCTGGCTTTGTTCGTCATAGTTCAAATGTTGTGACACTAATTACAACATCATTAAATAAAGCTTCAATCCCATATCAACCTGATAAAGAACATATACAACCATCTCAATCTGAATAGATGGTTATCATGGTGGGGAGTAATCCTATTTTAGTTCATCACCATGCTACTCACCTAGAAAGGTGTCATAGGGATATCATTTCCATGTTCTCTGGTCATGTATCCAAACTGTGAAAATATTCCATTGGATGTTGAATTCTTGGATGATTTCATCTACTGTATTGATTAATCCCTATCTTGTTGATAAATATACATTGATGGAACCTACATGAATTTGATATATTGAAGAATCAAAAACCCTAAACTCAATAGGGTCATCTTCCTGATTATTTTCATCACTCACTCATGAACTCTCATATCGCATATTTCCTCATTTCAGAAGGATGTACTGACAATGAAATTGGGTACCATGACCTTCTCACTATTCTTGAGATTCCTCTCATGATTTAGTCTCCATTTTTATGTGAGTTTTGATATATATGTTTTCATCAATAAAATCAATAGTGATGACATTTCTAGAAAATAGGATCTTGTCCATTTGTTGGAGCATACTCATGAGTTGATGACCCTATTTCCCTTCATGAGATATGGCCTTAAAATCAACCCAACACTTTAATTTATCACATTTCATGTATCTAGTAAATCAATATATATTCATTTCTCAAATATATGAACACTTTGTGACATTTTTCTTTTATTATGACCATTATATTAATTAAAGGAAATAATAAGAATAAAATTCCCCTCTCATGAATTGAATATCTCTAAAACTTTTCCATTTGGATAAAAGGATAATTATTTTGGTTATAAATGTTTACATAAAATAAAAATTTCTTTTTTATTATTTTAATTTTTTTTTCTTGTTTTTAGTGATAAAATATTACCCTAAATATTTAAGCAGTGCTGATAGAGTATTTATTCAATTAGTAAAAGAATAAATTTAAATATTTTAAAAATATTAAAACTAATACATTTTGCGTGAATTATTGTGATCCATGATTTTATTGATAAAAAACATATTATAGTTATGTTGAATGATTATATTTTAATAATATTCCTTTAATGTATTTTTTTTTCAAAATCAAATTATGTGAATAGTTATTAAAATTAAATTAATAGTATTTTAGGATAAATGTTTTTTTAATTAAATTATTTAAAAAAAAATACTAAAATAGGTTAATAAATTACATAAAATTAAATCCCTTTGAAATTTATGATCCAACTAAAAACATATAAGTAAAATTATATATCTTTAATATTAGAAAGTCATTACAATAGTTAAGATTAAAATGGGTTAACTGTGGGATTAAACTAAAGGATATGGTCAAAAATTACACAACTGCCTATTAGAATTTCATTTTATGATAACATATATAACATATCCTATTTAAATTTTAGTATCAATCCCTTTATAATATTTTTTCTCGATAGTGGATTAGTTGTATTTTAATATTTTTTTATTTCAATGTGTGTCATTTACCTTCCTTATAAAAGGACACCCCTTCTATATTTTATTTAAACTGCATAGAGCCATCTAACTAAAAAAAATCCTATAAAAATATCCCCTAGGATCCTTATCCCTACTCTATAGATTTTATTCCACCCAAATGTCCAACCCTATGCATTTTTAGAGGATAACTTAAGGATTTCTTTCAATGAATATGTAATCACCTTCACTGATCACTTTATTCTTAATTTTATTTTACCACCTATAAATATATTATATTTAACATAAAATAATAAATTCCAAATCCTATATATAATGATATATTATTATGATTATGAAACCACCATTTTACACCCTCTTATCCATCAAATGGAAAATGAATATTTTTCTTGTGTGTATGTGTCGTCTACCCCCTCCATGAATCATTTTAACTCATTTTCATTTATAATTTAAATGGATGGTAATAATGATGTATTTAGTAAATATATATGATATAGTAATTATTATATAAGGTTAAATTATAATTTAATTTAAATTTATTCTATCCATTGAAAATTTAATATAGCCTTCATGTGCACATAAGACCTACTATTTACATGAATAGTGTAATTAATTTTTTGTATCAACAATTTATGGATGCTCATAAATATATATAAATATATATAAATATTATTAAAATTATAGATATTAGGAAATAATGATTAAATTTTAAGGAACAAAATTACTGAACCCAAACATATCTTAAAAATGTGGCAGTTATCATCAGGAATAGTAATTTTAATAAAGAATTGTTAATTAACAAGTGATAAAATGTTATAAGTCCATAATATATTCTAAGATATATATTATTATTGTTATATAATATATTTATAATAAAAAAATTTATAGTATCTTCTTACACATACAATGGATTTCCAACCTGAGGTAAGAGTTTATTTCCTAATCTCATTATTGTTGGAGATTGTTTATGTTTAAGTATATATTAATAAAATTATATAATATTTCGGTATAAAAAATAATATATTTTATTATAAACAATTTACATATATAAATTATATGCCTTAATATCATTTTCCACTCTTTAGCTACTCAGGATAGAGAAAAATGTCTTTAAAGAAAAACTAACTTTGTTTTTCTACTCAATGGGTACAATTTTTCTTCCATAACAATATATTTCTAAAAAATTATTAAATTTTATTTATTATTCTCAAATGAGATAATAAATTCATATTTTCCCATGTTTCAGGTTTAAAAAAAAGAATAATCTTCATTTCATTTTCTGAACAAGGTACATATAAATTTTTATATAAACTGTGAAAAACAATATTTTTTTTAACGGACACAACATAAATGAAATTTTCCACCACTATAGCCACCAAATTAATTTAATATTACATTATAATAATCATAGGATCCATTAAAATAAAAAAAAATTCTTTAATATTTTATAAATTTATAGTCTTTAGAATAATTAAAATCAAAATAAAAAGTTTGTTTTACTAAAAAAATTCAATTAACATTTTTAATATATTTTTACGTATATAAAGATATATTTTTAATATTATGATTTATTGAAAATATAATATAATTATACCATCAACCATATTTATGTGGATAGTTTATTATTACATTGAATAGGGAATGTATTGACATTCTTTATGCTATTTCTTCTTAAATAGATAGTCATTGATTTTTAAGGCTTGTTGATTATGTTTTATTGTTATTAATATAATGAATTCATTGGACTTATTAATATATGGGTGGGGTATTAATTGCATATCCCCTATAATAATCTATAGGTATCATGAGGCAAAATTTGTTGGGTTTATTATTAAGGACACACATATTTATGGAGATTTCTTGGCAAATTACCAGGATGGTATATTTAAGATTTATAGCATTATGAATTACACAATTATAAAATTAATTTATTGATTTATGTGTGATTACATGATTGTTTATGACTTTTGTGGATATATTTATGATCATGTTATTATTTATATGTAATTATTTTATTGTTATTTATTATTTCCCTAAAATTGATGCCTTATTTATTCCATTCTTTCTTTAACTATATGAATACCTTTAATTAGTATCTAATCTCACCCCATTTTTTTGTTTCTTTTCCATATGATGATAGTAAGTGTTTAATGATTGATATGTAATGATATTATAGAGGTAATAATAATTTTCTCAATGAAAATGTTATGTTCTATGTTATGCTCTCAAGTGAAAATTCAAATTTAGGTATGTATCTAGTTTTCTAAGACTAATAATCTATTCAATATGATCAGATGTGATAACATGTATCCAATAACAATGTAATAAAGTAACCATGACTTGATATTACAATATATGTTGCCTTTATAGGTCATATGAAACCCATTATGAAAGATTGAATCTCTCTCATCATATCATATGATTGGCATAATTTTATCCCACTGTGGTTCTTGAATACATGGAATTCACTATGATGCATCATACATTACAAGTTCATGCCAACATAAATAATTTTACACCAGATCTCCTTCATTACACCATGAAATATTGGATTTTTTTCTACATAGCTACATGAATCTATAGGTCCATATCCACCAGCGATAACTCGGTTGTGCGGGTTCATTCTTACCACCACTATATTCTTCATAATGTGGGGAAAAACCACCCCCACCCCATGGAGGTTAATACCATTTGTGGGATTGATTTTGTGAAATCAGTTATCATCCATCAATTCTATAATCTTCATTCCATTGACATAAAAAATTAGAAATAGTTTTGGTTCATTGAGAAATAGAAGCTATATTATATATATAGAATATAGTCTAATCATACTTCTCACTACCATCCATGAGAAAATAAATGAATTAATTTATATATAAAACCCTATCTATAATTTTTTGTAATATTGTGGCCTATGAAAGAAATTATGATATAAAAATATCTCTATTTTTCTATGGTCATATTGTAAGATGACTCAAAATTCTACTCATGTGACTCTATATTCCATTTTATACAGGACAGAGGCATTATTAATAATAGGGATAAAATTTTTGTTACTTCTAATAACACATTGAAATAATTATATCATAGAAAATATAGTTATGTTTCATATAGTTGAGTCTGAATCCCTCAATGAGAGTTTTCTCCAAGAATTGAACAACCTCTAATTTCATCAGAACCTTTTTTTGTCAGTATTCAATTATAAATATCACCTTCGTTACATCCTTATTTGAGACCTAGTACATGCATTAAGGACACGAATGATGCCCAAAAATAATCTTACAAAGTTTTAGCCTATTTGGTAGGTCACATTCATCAAATAAATGGTTTGCTATAATTTTCAATACTCATTAATCACCATGGATGGAGAGAACATCACACCTCCCATAAATTTAAGGTTTCTCAATGGGTACTTTTGTAACATTCGTGATATCAACACTCTAGTCAAATGACATAAATCTATTGCAAATTTTCTGACCTATAAGACATTAAACTACATATATTTTTTATTTCATTCATATGATGTTAAATTGTATGGCCTTCAACATCAACATAAGTCATTAAATTGTGTTCCCAACATCCCAACCCCGATATGTTAAACTATCTGGTTCTCATACTCATCATATGATTTTAATCAACAAGATCAAAATCCTTAAAAAATTAAATTAAAATTCATGGTTCACTTAATCATCACATGATATAAAACCATGTGATAATTCATCCCTCGCCTTAGAGAACTTCCTCCTTCAAAGATGGTCATCTAAAACACCATTTTAATGAACTATGTTAGACATGATTCCCATTTTATGGGATATGTAGAGGCACAAGGATAAATCATCCTTATACTAACTACTAATATATTTTTGGGTTCCTCATTGAAGATGGGTTTCACTCGTTCTCACTAATAATCCTAGTAAATAAATTTTACTCCACTAGAGAATTCTACCCATATAGTTGAACTCTCCCAATAGTTCCCATAATGTACACTTACACACTTTTAGCCTTTTATGAAATGTATTGAAATCATCATCCACATCCAAATGGGTTCCCCCCTGGTGTTATAACATGGAATAAATAACCCCACCTGTTTTCTAGTACACACACAATGAATTTCTTTTAGTAACAATCTAAGCTTCCTACATTTCAAACATTGTTAATTATTTACCTAAAACATGTTCTCCCCATTCATAGTAATATTTTTGTGGGACCTAAATATTGAATATGTCTATAAGTCAAACCTCACCCATTTTTTCAACCCATCCCCCATTTTTATTCATGTCCCATAAGTCAGTATTTACTTCCTCTCCACCACCCTGTGTTTTGATTAATTTTTAACACACATTGTGTTACCCCTTCATTACATTGACCACACTGACTATGAAATTCAATTTTGTGGAAAACATCATGAGATAGGCTCAATTTTACCATATAATGTGCTCACTTTTGACATGGGGGTCTCCCACCACTCCCAGTTTCAAAAATTGGGCATGAATCACATGGTGTTATAGGTATTAATATATTATCCCCAACATGATTGATATGACCAAGTGGTTCCTTTTCAGATTCCTTCCATGGTCCATGAATCATGACCTTAAATTGTGTTTTTTATATTCCAAATAAGTGTTTTTATCATAATGAATTTTTTACCCACTATTCATATCTAGTTAAAATTATATTTTATTCCATGAAAATTTATCTAGAACTCCGCCTAGTCTAATATCTATAAACATAAATTGTAAGAAGTTTTGTGGTCTAATATCCATGACCATAAACATTTAGAAATCCACTGGTACAATATAGATGACCTTAAAATGGTAGAATCCCAATGGTAACAGAATCATAACATTAAAATATGTTTGTACCATCCAAAAAACATTCATATAGCCTGCGAAATCTCTTTACTTCCATTCAAGTGGTTTTTTGTTTACCCTTTTGGCAGAATGATCTCACTCATTATGGTATTGGTACATGTTTCATGACCTTAAATTAAACACCCAAGGACCAATCCATTCGTACGTAAACTATGTGTGATTATTTAATCCCAATGACCTTAGATGTGTAGCCCCATATATGGTAAAATTTTCATTACCCTAAATAATATCCCAAATATGGTTGGACTAAAATTACTATAAACTACCCCAGGAAAGAGGTAAAATGCATTCCAGGTTGAAAACCTAAAATGGGTAGTATGACTATATGTTGTACCATCGCTCACCAAGCCACCCTTCCTTAGATTTGGAAAATTTTCAATCATAAATGGAGGAAGGTGAAATAAATTTTAGGCACATTATTAAACCATATAAAAATCCTAGATACACTCACTAAACACACTAGTTTCATCAATAGATTGAGTAGACCTTCTCCCTTATTCCCATTCTCAAGGTCCTTCATGAGGCAGTGGAAAATAAAAAACATATTGGGGTTTATCTTTCCTTTGTGAGGAATGATTTACCTTAGGCTATTATAAGTGCTATATGACATGAAATTCTAGAACATAACTCCACTACATCCTTGTTTTAGGATATTAAATTTCATAGTCTTCATCCTCACCATACAATGTTAAACAAAAAGTTAAAAATTATGAGAAAAAGATGCTAAACAGAATAGTTCATGTCTTAATTTTATGAAAATAAACTACATAATTCCTTTTCATTCTCCTGATATGAACCCCCTATTCAGGGTCAATCATATACCACACTCTCTGAAAAAACTATGTAGGGCTTGATTCACGCATGTAAGGATACACAGTGATTCTAGGATATCTTATACCAATAATATCCATAAATTTTCCATTTACATCACTATGTCTTGGTAAATGGAGTTCATCTTCTTTCCCCATTGTCTATACAGTCACCCATATATATTGTAACTTAATAGACTCATTTGTGTCCTCTTCATCAAATTTGGAGGTAACATCTCCATCTTCTAACAAGGATTCTTTGTCCTATCTTGGTTGTTCCTATATAAATTATAAGATACAATGTATTAATTTTCAAAATATGAACACTGTTTTAAACACACATTCTTGAAGCTTTACCCACCAAATAGGATATCTATCAAGTCATCTTTAAGAGTGAATATTAACTTTTCTCAATACGTTCTCATTAAAAAATCATAATCAATCCTCATCACCAAAATTATGTGAATTACTATCCCAATTTGTAACCTCTTTAACTTTCACTTTGAAGGCCATTTCCTTACGGTGTTCCACACTAATAATGTTCTATACCTAGTAATTTAAAGTCTCTCCATCCTTATGCTACTCTTTTATGGTGTTATTGTTATCAAGGTATTAAAACCTATCATGATAATCAATTATGGTGGAAATCCATTCCAAACAGGCCTTTAGAAGCACAATTTGGTCACTTTTGAACCTCACATTACTTCCAACAAAATATATAGCTTTAGGTGGATTGATTCATCTTTCACTTGTACCAAGATGAAAAAATTATTCATCAAAGCCTCACCAGACCTAACTACCAAAAATTTGGAACTTTATTTATTCCAATACTTGTTTCCTTAGAATCTCCAAACCTATCTATATATGTGTTCTATATTCCCCACCTAAAGGATGAGAGATGGGAGACCTCTAATCTCATTAAAATATATTAATTTCTCTATCATGGTCTCTTATCCTATACTGAGAGGCTACCATGATTATAGTCCAAATGTTTCCCTAATGACATAAGATATCCTCTAGGAATGTGAATTAATTCACCAATGTCATAGAACCAAATTTTAATACACTTCAATATAATCATGGTCAAGGACCAAGGTAAGGAAAATTATCACAAAGACTAGTGGAAACTAGATTTTTCTTTACAGAACAATTCAAATCCAACATTCCCTAAAATTGATGTATGACATAGGGGTGCCTCTTTGAATGCACCTCAGGGTATAAATATATCATTTTATGATATTGTGAGAATTTCACCCCTAATGTGAACTATGAACCATATATGGGGAAATTAATAAGGTTTATATATATGAATGGGCATGTCCACTCTACTGATATTCCATATTTAGTTTTAAATCCTAGCCAACACTAGGATATCAATGTTAACTTAGTTTCTTAATACCAATAACACTACCATGACCACAGTTCCTAATCATATCCCCATATGTATATCCCTCGGGGATAGTATCCATCCACTTATAAAGCTTACTAAGAACACATTGAACTGAACCAATTGGTGTAAACATTTTATAAGTCCCCCTCGATTTTTGGAAGGCAAAATCCTCTAGGTTAATACAAAAAAACCATGCCTTACAATATTTCCTAACACTTAGAAACAACTTCAAAAATTATGTCATATAGCCTCCAATTTTATTCAGAAAAATGTCAAAACACTTGTTGAAATGGATACATAAGAAGTGGTTTAAATGATTTAGTTGAAGTATCTTCAATTTATCGAGAAGAATCCTAACTACCACAAGAATCTGATCTAAATCTCCCTAGGAACTGGCCAATAGGGTAAGATCAAATTTTTTGAAAACATATTATTAGAATCCCACTAAATGGTTAAATCTCCCAAAGGGTGATTCCAACCTCTATATAGTGGAGGTGGAATTTGTTGTTATCTGGAAACCACGTACTCAATATCACCGGAAACTAATCCTATTGACTGTAGGCATGAAATTGTGATATCCAAACTAAATAATATAATCCTTCGTTTTTAATATTTTTAATATACTCCAAACCTGTGTACCGGACACAATACATCCATTACCATTCATCTATGAAGTTTCTATAACAACATAGTTCTCAATCCCCATACTAGCTGTCATTATTTTTTGAGATTATCACAGTAATGATGGTAAAGTAATTGGGTTTAAATTATTAAATCAATGTAAGTTTTACAGTAATTATATTAATTTGTTTTTAAGGTATTAAGGGATGCATGACCATATTTTATCGAAACATGACCGATAAAAACCAAACTTCATTTGTGGAGGTAGTTCTAGATTGAAAACTATGCATTAGTATGATGATATATGTATCAAGAATGATGATATCATCTATTAGGCCAAAGATAGAGATTGAAAACATTTTCCTTTGTAGATGATTCTTCTTTAACTCCATCATAAAATTCAACATAACCTAGTTCTCTAATGTGACACTCCCATATTGTGAGATTTAGTGATTTTTTAGGATTCAAATTCTTCTTCCCTATTGAAACTACAATTGCATCACTCTATTAAGATATTTATAAAGTGTCTTAAGAGTTTCTTAAATCTACATCATCCAACATTATAGTTTATCATAAAATTATTACTATCATGAAAAAAATTAGTCTATTTCACACAATCCTTCTTAATTATGTGACAAAAAATGATCCATCCAAGGATAAACATATGACATGAATCAAAAAGTTAAAAAAGTTTCATATGTAATGAGGCTCCAAGATATTGATTTTGATGCAATATTAAATTTTCACAATAATTGTGTAATGTTTTTTCATGTAAAAAATTTGTTTAATACCCCATATCAACTATTTATAGGAAATGGTTAAACTGGTTCACATTCCATGTTTTGAATGGTTCCACAAACCAATACACTTTTTCAAGAAATTAATGAAGGTTTCATTACAAAGGTGAAAATTTTCAGAATTTTGTATTTTCCTCTGAATTTTATCATCCTCTTATCTATCAGATCCCATTATGGGGATGGATTTGCAATAAAAATTGTATCATATTCCTTGAAACACATGGTATTATAAAATATATGGGAAAATATCCCCTGGGGTGATATTGAAACAAAGCGGGACCTTGTTAACAACATTATAATTGGGTGTGTAATTGTCAAGATTATCACTCAACTCAATTGCATGTGAAAGGTAACAAAAATTTTCTAATGATCCAAAGATACTGAGTATGTCCTCCTCCACCTGGGGAAGGGTTCGGGAATATTTTTTCCCTACTATGTAAAAAACTGTAATTTTCATGCAACAACATATTTGAGAAAAAAGATGTTATACAAATAGATTTTTTTAACCCCTCAAGATGGATTTGAATAGAAAATGGATAGGATCATGTTCATTGTTGTTCCTCATGAGTAAAATTGTGTTATATGGATGAACCATTATGAAAAAATTTCCCAATATGGACAAATGACTATAAATCGAGCATCACCCTCCTGTATTTATTGTATATATTTTTTCTTGTTATTGTGGAACGATCTAAACTCACATAACTATATCTTTCATGAATTCATGTCACCAAATCCACTTATTGATTCCCACTAGTGAGGAAAATATGAAACAACCATCACATAGGTCATAAATCACATAGTATTCTTTTATATATGATATCACAAAACATCCTTGGATGAAGAAGTGAGTTTACACAAGATTTCAATCATTCGACAAAACACATTCCTCATGTAAGAATAGAAGTTCCACACAACTATGACTTGTAAGTCCATGCACCACCTGTATTATAGAGACTATGGTTTAGTAAACTCTGTAGCGTTACAAAAATTCAATGTTTCATGTTAGAGCCTCTAGATTCCCTATTTTATAACTCAGGCTTCAAACCAAAGTTTTATGAAAGATGAGTGATCATGGTATCTACACCCATTATAACATTATTACTTCATGAAAACTCTTTATGGACACTCAGTATCGTGGAACCCCATTCTCAATACCCTCACTCTATAAAAGGTTTGGGTAGCATCATGTCCTTCTCCTATAAAGAACAGGCACCCTGATTTCAAGATCCCTATATACTACCTAATGTGGGAAGTGCTAATGCCTCTTACCCTCCAGAAGAACATTAATAGGTGACACATAATACTCAACCATGATATCATAAAGGGAATAAAGCCTTCAACACCATCATTAAGAAATGGCAGGATCCTCATATGCTTCACTTCACTCACTATAACAATGGAATGACATGATTAATTTGTAATCCCCAAATACATTTATGTTTAAAGAAATTAAAATATATGGAATGAAATCCTAATCACATGATGTTAATATACAATAGTACATCCTAATCACAAGATGTTAAACTATATCCATACATTTTGTGAAGGTCATTAGATTGAATAAGTAATGAGGAAATGATTCCTTATGTGATGATCTAGAGAAGCCTCATGCGATGAGAATGATATGATCACCCAATCCTCTGGAAAGATTCATAAAACCCACATGATCGATTTTTTCACTTCTTTCTCCATGAAAGTGTCCTTACATCATGATATTAAACTAAATTGTATAGTCTTATCACCTAAATATAAATAGTACAATCAAACTATATGTTTTTTCATCCCATTCTCCTAACA
The DNA here is from genome assembly GCA_963277665.1 of Viscum album. Taxonomy (NCBI): domain Eukaryota; kingdom Viridiplantae; phylum Streptophyta; class Magnoliopsida; order Santalales; family Viscaceae; genus Viscum; species Viscum album. The sequence goes on from OY728160.1 coordinate 575,293,988, forward strand.
TGGTACATAGAATTTATCTATGTGTTCTAATTAAAACATATAGATATTCCAGAAGTATTATCTCTTATTCGAAAGTGGTGAGCTAAAGTTTTATTTGACAAATTCAAAAAAATAATATTTTTCTGATCTCACCAATCGACGGGGATATGGAATCTAAAAAACCAAATCATCAATCTGAAGGAAACCAATCCTCCCATAAATAAAATTTATCCCTAACTTTTATCATCACCATATGAATCTAACATCTTCCTAGTCCCCTACGTGATGATCATATATGGTATGTGACCACCAATAGACATTAAACTATGACTACCATCACTCAGTTATAAATTTTTCCAAAGCATAGTATTTGGAATGTACATTGGAAGAAATATTCCACTAGATAATAAATTTATGCAAACCTTCAATCACCTGTAAACCTATGAACCCTTCAAATTCTTCAGAAATTCTAGCTATAGGTGAAAATCCTTTGTTACCTATGTCTGTGAGTCTAATAATATTATTTGAAATCTATATGGTATCTTCTTCCATTAATACAGTGACAATCTTGGGATGAAACCCTATATGACGTGAATGTGTTGCTTCCTCATGTAATGATAATGATATTTCTTATGTGATAACCAGAAGAAGAAGAATATTTAATGCCTATATGATCTCTTCTTTCCCAAATAGGGTGAAAAACCTAAGATTCTTCCTCATTTTATGATAATGAGACACCTTGTGTGATAAGAATAAGTATCATATGGGACGAGAATATGATCTCACCCCCATTTTATTACTTCACAAGCCAAAGTTCAAAAAAACTATTATCATGTTAGGATTCACTATGTGAAAATCCAAGGAAGCCTTATGTGATGAGGCATAATTTTCATTTCCTGAAAAGAAAGAAAATCCTCATATGAATAATGTGATCTCCCTTGTGTGAAGATCATAAAATGATAGAGGTGACGATCCTTGGATTCCTTATTAACATAAGATAAGTTTATTTAGGATTATTATGAGATACCTTAGGTTTTAATGAGGATAAGATTTATTTCATGAGAAAAACAATTCAATTAAAACCACAAATTTGGAAGACTTTTATATATTCCCAACATGCCCAACATTAACATAATCTCCTTTTTTAGGTAGCCACCATATCAGGGTAGTAAGAATATAATTAACCAATGAACACTAGAATATGAAATTTGGAAAAATATTCAATCTCATTTCGTGGATCTTTACGAGAGAAAAAAACTAGGTGGTGGACTCCATGGAAGAATCCATTGAAGGAAGAGATGAAATACCATCATATCATTTTGATCAAGGAGAAAAAATCATCAACCATATAGGTGAATGTTTCCAACCAATCAAAAGTTGGATTGGAGGGCAACTAGAATCGTGACCATTCCAAGAAAGCATATTCCAACATGAAAGGGTAACCTATAAAAAGTTCCAAAGACATGGTATTAAATTTATAGCATTGGAAGATTATACATGTGAGTTTTAAACATTTATACTTAGTAATATTTATATATTTTTAGGTTTCATGTATTTTTTATACAAAACATATTTACTATTATAATTAAAAATAGTGATATGAGTAATCAGATAAATAACAAAATAATATATAGTAATTAATTTGTTTTTAGAAAATTATAAATCAATTTATTAATTACTAAATATAATGGTTCATTTTTTATTCCATATAAATGATTTATTAAATATTTTTCAATATTTTAAGTTGTCTCACATAACTCTTTGGGATTTTTTGGTCACCATATATGAATATGAATAAGTGTCTAGAAATAATAGAGAGGAATATTTATTGCATGTGAGGTTCTGAGATGAATCCATTATTCACCATCGTGAGTATAGACTTCGTCATCTAATGATCACCTCTTTGAGTATAAAGAGGTCACCATATATTTTTATGATGAGGTATATGGATAATTAATTTAGTAATTATTGTATCAAATATAATATTTATTTTTTTCGTCCATATTAAACTAGGGTTCTTCTTTGGGGATATAAATCAATTTTTATGAGGATACATAAATTAATCTAAATTATAGGATAAGACATTATACTCACTAATTTTTTCCAAATAGTACTCTTACTTCCATAGTCCATCCTCCTACTTAACAGCATCAGTCACCAGGACAACATTAACTGGTGATTTCATTTACATTTTTTAATTCTCTCTGATGACCAATCATTTTCCTCATCCTTTCCAACCAAAATAAATCTAAGGTGGATGTATTTACCCTCCAACACCTCCTTTTTTTACATACCCCCCATTTTTTTATAGATAATTGCTCCTCCATAATTGTCATTTCCATATCTATTGTCTTCTATACCTGTATTTCCCCATGTTTTTGTTCATCTAATAGTTTAATATCATTAATTTATTGTATAGAGTAATCGACCAATAAATATCCAACTACCAACAACTTAATATAAATCCACCACTACTTCTGAACCAATAGTTTAAGGGAATTTAGATCAAACTTATTCTTTTATGTTTTTAATCAGTATTGAAATAAATTTGTAAATAATTTATATATATTATTGTTCTTTATTAAATATACTTTATGAATATAATTTTTAATCGTTAACATATGGTGAGGTTAGAAAAATAAATTTTATTTTTGTGTTAGGTACACTTAGATTGTGGATGACTATAATGAGGGCATGTCTATAATGGGGAAAATGGATATTAATGAAGTTATTTTTTAGGGGAACTTTTTAAATCATAAAAATGGTGTTCTTATTCAAGGAATTCTATAAAGAGAAATTAATATATATATATATATATATAATTCGTGGTCTAATATATGTGTAGGTAAAATTTAATATCATTTAAATTTAATAAATTGTAACATTATGTTAAAAAAATATTTTATAATGTAGCTTTGATATAACTTCTATGATGGATATATTTTCAAGACTAAAAAGTTAATGGAGTTTTGAGAAGTATTTATATAATACTAGTATATATTATATATATATTTAAACACTTTAATTACCTCTAATATTAAGGGTATAATATATATGGAAAATTAAACCCTTTCTCAATATAAGGATATAAACTAGTATCACAATATTTAAGGTTTTATAGTTTCAATTAACATTATAATAAGTGATTTATTTTTTTGTAAATAAATTTTAAATATTTAATTACTTATTTTAATAATATTATAAACAATTAGTATTTATATGACTTTTTTTTATAAGAGATAGCTGTAAAAAAGTGGATAAATAAATTTTATAGGAAATATCTTCATATAAATATATACACATCTCACCCAATTCATGATAAGTAATAGGTAATTTCTGATGACATCTAACAATTTTTATCAACACTTCAAAATTTATTAATCAATTCAAATATATTATAAATAATTCAAAAAAATAAAGATGATGTTGAGGAATAAATTTTTAGAAAATTCCTTTGAAAATTTGTTATATTTTGTGGAATACTTATTTAGAAAAATTAAAAAATTATTTTATTTTATTTAATCAATATGTTACACTATTGAAAATATTTTTTCTTATTAATGTACCTTTTACCATATTTTTTGAAATTATAATATTTATCATGATTTTACAATATAGGTTATTGGTTTAATTTAAATTAGGTATTTTTTTTAAATAATTTTTTTTACTAGTATGTAATGATGTATGTTGAACATGTGTAATATTGACATTATATCATTTATATTTTTTCAATTCATGTATTCTTTATTTCCATACTAAAACTACTAATATAATTTTATAATACTTCACCATATTATAATTCGTTATAACTGTTTGATAGGTTTTCTAATTTTGTTAGAAAGTTTGGTTTTATTTAGATTTCGTATGAATTATAATGATTTATTTTAAAATTGTGATTTATAAGATGTTTTGAGATAATTAGAAGATTTGAATGACCTTTAAAATAATTTTTTTGAAATATGATAATTTTTCAGTAAAGATTAATTTTCAGGGGTTTAAATTATTTTTTTTAAAAATTATCATGTTGCATAGTTACCCAAAAAAATGATTATACCATTTGATTTTCTTTGGGAAAGGGAATGAGTGTTTTTAAAATTCAATTTTTATATGTTTTTATATTTCATAACTATTTTACAAATCATGATTGTGATTTACTAACAATAGGGTGGACTAAGATGACTTGTATAAATTGTAAATTCATTGGATCCAAATACTTTTATAGTATAAATAGATAGATGATTTAAAAATGCTGAGATGAAGTGGATTCAATTGATTAAAATAACTTGAACCATTTTTATAATACTAAAAAATATTATACTTTTATTTTTGGATTTTATATTTGTTGTGTTGAAAAGTGTAAACATGTTTTTTTATACTGACAATAACTAGTTTATTACTATATGACTTTATATAAAAATTAATGTTGTTTAAAAATGATTTTTTGATTATTTAAGATGTATGAGTTAGATAAAATAGGTAAATATATGAAATTATTGATTTTTCCACAAAAATTAACTTAATTTTTTTTACTTTTGTGAAATGGTTAGTTTAATTAGAAACTAAGTGTGTTAGTTTTCCTTTAAGAGACAATTCTTTTTCATTGTAAAATAGTATAATATTTGTACATATATTTTCATAGTTTTCCGTTGAAAATGAGTGTGATTCTAAGGCCCGATTCATCTAGATTTAATATTATCAAAATATTATATTTATTTTATATTATGCATGAACAATTTCTTCAACAAAATTAGATAACTCATTGAAAAAAGGTTAGATCTAAAATTTGATACCACAGTTGTATCTAGAATACATTGTTTTCCCTTGGAAGGACCTAAAATATGTCAGTAAAGGGTGTTCGGATAAAATCAGTCTTAAGAAGGTGTGTTTAGATAAATAAATAAATTTATTTATTTATTTTTCTTAAATGAACTCATCCTATTTTAATTTATTAATACATCATTTTATAAGGGTCACCAGGGTTAGATATACCACCCTAGGATTTTTGGATGATGACTCCATCATTCTCTCATTAGAAAATCGGATTCAGACGATATAAAACCTATGGATCTAGAAAGATCGATGTGAAGTGAATGAAATGAATCCTATAATTCATTTGAGAGTATTTTATTCGATGATGGATGATTAAAAAGTAGGTATGACTCATCTTTTGTCTATTATTCCTCGTTTCATTAAACTATTGAGCAAAATCACCATATTTTCCATTAACTGTGCCAGTTTTCAGACACTTCATGCACCCCTATACATATTTAGTAGATTATTATTTTTTGAATATCCTCAAATATCATCGATTCTATTCAATGGTTAGAAATTCTAGGCTAATGGTAATTCAACCTCTGTCTCTTATGCATTTCTCCATTCATTCTTCATGTTAGACATCATTGGACCATGTAGTCATGATTTCACAATTCCAGGAAGAGCCAACCCTAATCGGACCCTCATATTAATGAGAGATTCATTTGAGATGAATAGAATGATTAATCAGTGATGTATTTTGGTTTATTTTTTTGGGTTTTTTGTGGTCAATTTGATGATCAAAACCTAAAATAGAGATTTCACTGAATGTGTTTCCCATTATGTGTATAGGTGGAATGAAAAACCCAATAGAAATCAATTTCAATCCACTGAATGGTAGTAAATTTTTAAAAGAGTCTTCTTCCACTAATTTAGGGAGGCTTAGAGGCAATATATGATGTAGATAGGTTGGTTCCAGAACACTAAATCAAGTCATAAAATTATGCCAAAAACATGACTATATACTTCGTAGTCTAAAGAACACACTGCATGCTAGGCCTTGGTCGAGGTAGCTAGGGATTTTTGAGTTTACAAATATCACATGTTTTGTTGCACCTCCACATTCCAAGAGACCTTTGTGTGGTTGTCGTGGTGTGTACTCTCAAAGTACAAGGTCAAGGGCATGACCAAGAACATGTCATGTTTCGAAGTACATAGACATCAACAGGCTACACAAACATCGATAGGGATCATGGGAATGACCCTAGGTGGATGAGGCATGTTGTGTATCCCACCTAATCACAATATATAGATTCTTTTACTATAATTTTTTTACCTATAGGAAAATGGACAAGTTCTGGAGCTGGACCACACACCATGTGGGTCCCCTCACACACCGGTTACCCCTTTTACCAATTTTTAGGTAACATCAACCTCTAATATTTTCTTCTTTTAAACTAATATTTTGCACCCTGAGAAGCATATACAAGGTTTCTTTCTCATGTATAATGTGATGTTGGCCTTTATATTGTCTTTTGAGATAAAATGTGAGGTGTTTTGTGTAGAACACTTCATTAAAAAATTCATGATGATGGAATTTATCAGGAAGAATCGCCATGGGATTTTGATTGGCACCTTCCAGTTGGGTTGCACAGGTTTCCTCTACCTATAAATAGATTGGTACCCTCCTATGGGGTAGGGCATAGATTCTCTATCTATTAATAGAATGGAAACCTCTTAGTTGATTAGGGAACATATCATCTACCTTTCTACTAAGTGGAAACCTCTTGCAGAGTCATGGTATGGGTCTCTGACTATCAAAATGGCACCATTCAACTGGGATGGGCATGGGTCCTTTGTTATCTATTCAAGTGTAACTCTCCTTTTATACAATGGTATGGTTCATTGAAAATTTTATTGGATCCATCTAGTCGGTCTAGGAATGGGTCCTCTACCAATATCTAGATATCACCCATTAGTTGGGCTGGGCATGAGTCCTATACTGATGGCTAGAGTGGAACCATCTAGCCAGGAAAGGCATAGTTCATCTACAGTTATCTTAAGTGGAACCCTTTTATTATATCATGTCCTCATTCTTCTCCCTAAATATTTTTTCACTCGACTATGTGGCTGAGTGGTGAGGTGAATGTTGAATTTGATGCTTTCTACTAGGTAGATTGATGAGATTCTAGGCATCATTAATGGACTTATGGATCTAATGGAACTATTTTCATGAGATTTGAGATGGGGATCCCCTTATACCTCATTTGGGGTTCATTGGTTTGAGAATATATATATATATATATATATATATATATATATATATCAGTATCCATGTTTTTGGACTATGTTTACTCTATTTCTTCATGTTCAGCTGTCTATCTATGTATTTAAATCATGTATCTTACTTCTCCCCTTTTATAATTTGTGGAATCCTACTAGTATGTATATACTCACCCCTACACAAGAGTTTCCTACACATTTCATGTATTTTGAAGATTATGTATAGGTAAATAGTGACTATAGAGGAGCATAGGGATACTAGGTGCATTGGAATGTGTATAGTAGTCCGAACATGGGGATCCAGAGTTGGGATTTCATAGAATTTTACCTTCTACTTTTTTCTATTCGAGACATCTATTGGTTTGGATGTGTATTCATCCCTTTTAATTTTATTTTACATTTTCATACTCTTGTACACCCAAAAGGTTTTTTAAATGTATGGTTACACTCTATATATCACACTTTTTTATTATTATTCCTCTACACTTCATCATCGAGGAGGTCAGGTGTGTGTATACAAGTACATTAGTAAAAGGCATCACATGTTATATATGATTTTAGGTTCTTTTCTCCTGCCCCTAGCATATAAAGTTGGTCTTGGGGTAGTTGTTTCTCAAGACAATTGGGTCGGGTCATGACAGATTAATATAAAATGGAGGTTCGATTATTGGAAATGTGTTTGGTGTATTCCCATTATAAGGATTTGGTAGGTATATTATGAAAATGTTCCAAAGTATTATGAGTGCCTCTTTCTGGGTAGGGGATCCAATTTTCATGAGAAGGCTGACATATCTGTTCACTAGGACCATGACTACCTGCATATATCCTTGTCAATCTGAGGCATTGGTTATAGGGGTAAATGGTACATGCATTGTAAAGGATTGAGTTTTTTACTATACATCTTGAGCCAGATCCCCATTATATATATATATATATATATTCTCATTTGATAGTGGTATGTCATGATTAAATTTTATGGATGTTTCTATGATGTCATCTAACCAGGTTACCAGTTACATATTGTGATGATGATTTAATGAGTTATGAGGCCTTAACTAGGTTTTATCCCATGATATCATTCCTCTATGTGGATAGGTAATGGTACTCAGATCATTTTTGAATCATGTCATACAAGTAATGTAATCTAAGGATATGCACATTCTTAGTGGACTCTAAGAGTTCCATCACCAGAGGTTGTTATGGTTCTGTAACAATCCATATCTCTATATAGTATAGGATTGGCTATAGTCATTGGCCTTTATTTTCAGGATTATCTAGACACGGAAAGGTCATGTGGTTGTGCAAGAATCTAACCTTTTCCAATGAGTGTCTAGGTGTTGGTGGAGTCTTACTACCCAAATTCATGGTGACTTGATGTTGTCGTGGTCCGACTACAAATAATTGTTTGAAGATGATTACTTCTCCCTACACTTAGTTTGTAATATGGAGATTATAGAGTTGCAATAGGTAGGGATGATAGTGGCTGAGTACACTGTGAGGATTGCAGACCTTATGAAGTAATCCCTTGACATGATCTAGGATGACTAATTCTAAGAACATAATTTTGATTCCGGACTCCACATTGGTATATGTGTTGGTGTGGTAACCTAGTGCATTCCCACTAATTATGCAGTGTTAGAGAGGCCACTAGTTATAGAGTGATTCCTATTAGAGATATGAACATATTTTCATGAAACATTGAATTGATTATGTTTTCCAAGGTGATTTTTAATATAGGTCATACCATTGGTTGTCTCTCATGGAGCATTGGTGGTTTATAGTGTGTATTTTTAATAAAAATGACTAAAATGGGAGGGTTGTTTTAAAATATTCTAAAAAAATGAATTAATTTAAAGGGTTTAATAGTCGATAAAAAATTGGATTTTGAAAAGTATTTGATAAGTATGTGATCATTTATATATTACTACACCATGAGAAAATTTTCTTTTTCTTAATTGATTATTAGGTTTTGGTTTAATCCTTTGGTTGAGGGTTAAACAAAATCTTGGGTAACCAAAATCCTCTAAAACTATGCAAATAAGAATAAAAATTAACATAATAATCATGTAGACATGATCCAGAACCTCAGAACGATTTAATGTTTTTCAAATAATACTAAAATGTAAAATATTTGGAAAAGAAGTGGATTCTTGTGTTTTCTAATCTAAAAAACATAGGTCACACACTTAAAATTACATACATATCAGTTATGAAATAAAATGTGTTTCAATTAAATGAATTAAAAAAAGATAATATACATGTAAAGAAAAATAAAAAGCCACAATATACACCATATCATTATAGATTTATATGGTGTAACTCCCTCTTCAAGTGTGTAGCTCTCTCATAATGATCTCCCACTGTTAAGCCCACTATCGAGTGGTGGAGAAAGCTTGAGTGGATCTATTTCTTCACATTTGATCCCCCTGTGAGGATATTGTCCTCGAGAGCTTATTTTATGAGGATAGGAATCCCCTAGGAATCTAAAATAGAACCACATTTCTCTAGGTTGAACCTAAAAGTGGGGATACCAATGTGCCATTTTATAGGCAAAGTGGAAGGTGTTTTTACAAATATAGATTTTGATAAACCACTTGGACCATCATTTTTGAGTGAAAATAGAGTCTTATATAGTTTTAAAAATAAATATAAACTTTTTTCACACCATTATACAATCTCTACAAAAAATCACCATTATGAAGACTAAATCTCAAGATATGGATGAAATGTAGAACACAACTTTTGAATTCGAGTAGGTTCAGTTCTGTGGATAGATTAGTTTTTTTCCTTATAATGGAATAATTGGGTTTGGGTTTATTTATAAGAGTTGTATGCAACTGAATTTTGGTTCCGACAAAAAAATCAACATAAATGGACTAATGGATTGGTGGAAATTTCTATTTGAATCCCTGGGCATTCTTTGAATCTTGCACAGTTTTTCCTGTCTTTCATCAACTTCATCCTCATCCCTAAAAATCACCTCCAACTATAGTGAAAATATAATAATAGTGAAATATTACATTTTAAAATGATAAAAAATTAAATTATTGAATCAAATATAAAGTGAAATTTATTATAATAATTAGAATTTATAATACAAAATCAGTTTAATATAGTGGTGTAAGGAAGAAGTAAAACAATGAAACGTTGTGTGATCACACCCCCACACCTAAACATTTTCACTTGTGGGAAAAGTCACATTTTGAAAAATTATACATGTAAATATTCCCAACTTCATGAAGATTTAACAGTCAATTAAAATTTAATTCTTGATAACAATGTGATCAAAGAAAAAAACACACCAAGGAGTTATTCTCAGTGATCCAAGAAAAATATACCTCATAAATTATATCAAAACAAAATTCAAGGATTTTAATGACACAAATTTAAAAAAATTAAATTTAAACAATTTTACTAAATCTATACATATGTGGGTGAATACTATTTCATACCACTCATTCCACTTTCTATCGAGTAAAATAATTATATTTTAAAAAAATTCTTCTTAAATGATTATATCCACTAATCCTTCCCTACATCGTTCACAATAAAGATTAAAGTCCCACTTAATTAATCATTACTAGAAGTCAAACCTTACTCTCATAACCTATATATCCTCATATGTTTTACAATTCATCACTAACATCATTTATTATTATTTTTTATTTTTTCAAAAGATAAACTTGGAAAAAAATTTACACTCATAACTCAACCCTTTTCCAATCTCATCATTACAATAATTATAGTAGATATAATAAGATCAATATTAAAGGAATAGTGGTCTTTGAAATTCCAATTACATAACAAAAAAATTGTTACTGTTTTTGTATTTTTTTTAATCAAATTTGTTTCTAGGGAATACAATTATCAGATAACAGGTACACATGCATAGGTCAATCTAATACGATACTAAAAAAGATTGGAAAATGAAAAAAAATGAGAAAAAATAATTTTTAAAAGAAGATAAATAGTAACCTAAAATATATTTACCTTCTATTGAGTAAGAAAAAATCACACTTCAGGGTTAGGTGAAAAGATATGTGGGGATATTAAGTGACACAATTTTCCTATAAACAACTAACACAAATGGTACCATTCATCACAAAGGTTCCAAATGATACAACCATTTATCCTATACAAAAACAACCAATTAATAAGAAAATTTCACACCTCAATGTTAAATTCATTCTAAAATACACATTTTGAATGTGAATTTTTTTTAAATATTAAAAAAACATGAAATAGATAAATTTCTAATTCATTTTCAATAATTTATATTGTTAAGTGGGAATAAAAATTGAATATTTTGGGAAAAAAGTATGGGAAAAAATGGGGGGGAGTTAACAATATTATTCAAAAAAAATGATAAAAATAATAATGTTTCTGAAAATTCCTAAATAACCCATAAATGTACCCAGGAATGAGGGGGGAGACAAAGGTATTATTTATCAAGTAAAAAAAGTTAAAAAGGATAAAGATGATGAAAATACCTAACTATCTCAGTGATATGGCCACCCTCCCCCCTAACACCTAGAGTGTGCAGTGTCCTCACAATAATAAAAGAAAATGTGGGACAGAAAGATAAATCTTGGTGGGTTTAATTGGTAGGTTTCTTCATGAACCTGGAGTTCCACCATTGGGGACTATGGAATGGCTTCATGAATGTTCTTCAACTTCTTCCCATTTAATGTGAAACTTCATTTTGTTCCTTAATTTTAAACATGAACAACACTATATAGATTAACATTAGTAACAATGTATGATAAAAACTAGTATGAATGAAGCTTACCTGGATGAAACTTCAGCCATACATTGAAAAGGGGGACCTTTTACCCAATATGGAATTGATGATGATAGATGATGTAATTGTGGGAAGCCTTTTTCTCTTCTTATAAATCATAGAGGTCTCAAAAGAGTCTCATGTCATTTCTTCCATCTCTTACATCAATAACATCCATTGATTACCTCCAATAGAAAGATTATGACTATACTGTTTAATATCCTAGTAGGACCAGTCCTCTATCTCAACAGGGAGGGGAAACAATTTCTAAAAACTATCAGATATGGTGGCTTGAAAATTTTATTTTTGGAGGTAGTATGTTAATCCCATAATGAATCATCTAGTCTAAGTCCGTAATATTTTCTATTCAGTTGAACCATTTTGTCAGAATTTTTGTACCTCTATATTTGACACATCAGATTGAACATTAGTTTTTCGGTGACATACAATGGACACTCGATGTCTGACCCCATACCGATGCAAACATGATTGCATTGTTTGGTTATATAAATAACAACCCTGATCACTAGTACAGAATAGAGGTAATCTAATTCTATAGAATGTTGGGTTCTCAAAAATTCCACAACATTCTTAGAGTCATCATTCCATGTGGCTCATGACACTACACATTTTGACACATAATCAACTGTGATAAGAATTTACAAGTTGCCAAATGAATTGGGAAATGGAGCCCAAAGTCAATTCCCCAAACAAAAAAAATTTCAAGGAAGTGAAAGGTTTGATGTGGAATTTAATTTATTTTAGAGGCACTCTCCATTCATTTACAATGAAGAAAGGTAATATATAATTCATCGTTATCCCGAAATAATGTTGTCCAAGAGTGACCTGAATCGATAACCTTGTAAGCTTACCATTTTAGACCAAAGTGGACCCCATAAGAAAGTGTTTAGAAGAACCTAAGGTTAGGCTAAAATTCACTATTGGGAACACAACGCTTCAGGACATGATCACAACATGTGTGCCAAAGGTAAGGGTCATCCCAAAATTACCAATGAGACTCATGTTTTAGGTGATCGACTATGTTTTTTGGAAAAATAAAAAGGAATGAAAGTTGTTACCAAATAAATTAAAATTTCATCATACTAAGGAATAGAATCTAACATGCGATAAATTTTCTCCTATGGAAACATGAAGTTTATGGGAATACACGATGATGAGTTAATGTTGGAGGATGGGAGGATCCTACTGATATGGTCATAAACCATAATATTTGCTTCATTTTTATCCCCAATTTTAAGATTAAATTCATAAATTAAGAGAATCTAATTAATGAGATATGGACAGGCTTCTAATTTATCAAAGAGATACCAGAGGGCTATATTATCCAAGATCACAATGGTCTAGACACTAAACTATATGATCTAAATTAATTCAAGGAAAACACAATAGCAATGAATTATTTTATAGTTGTGGTATTTTTCCTAGGAAGGGTCCAGTGTTTGTGAGGTAAAGGCTATGACATGTGGATCTCGATCCACCACTATGATAAGATTGTCCCAACCACATTGTTTGAGGTGTCACACATGGGATCAAATGGTAGACCCCTCCGACATGGTTTGATTATCGCGGGTGATTTGAGACTCCATTTCAATTTATTAATATCCACCCAATATCGTTTAAAAAAATATGTGGAGTAACTGTGATAAGGGAGTGAAATATTAATAAATTAAAGAATGAAATAGTGATAAATCCAAAATGACCTAAGAAATACCATACATCCCACGCATTTTTGGGGAATAGTAGAGACAAAATGACCACAACATATGATTTATCCACTTGTATACCATCTCTATAAATGACATTACCAATTATTATACACTGTCAAACAAAGAAATGAAATTTTTAATAATTTAATGCAAGAATATTTTAAATATAGCGACATGGGACTGAATCTAGACTACTCATACACTTATCAAAAGAGGATCCATATATATTAAAATCTACCATGAGTAATTCTATTTAATTTTCTAGGTAATCCAAAATAAATTACTAACCATGCATCTCTAGAATGTAATGGGATCATTACACAAATATAATGGAATCCTATTATAGACAAATATTCTAAATGGGTAAGTAAAGGTTTTCATTTCTTTATCCTTGGGGGTGATATGGTTATTAAAATATCTATAATACCCATCATAGAAATAGTAGTGATACTTCCCTGTTAACCTCACCAGAATATGTTCAATGAAGGTCAATGGGGAATGGTTATTCCTAGTGTGTTTTTTAGTTAGTGATTGTCTATATAGACAACCAAACTATTCTTCATATGTGTTGGAACCAATAAATTATTTTCATCTCTAATTACGATTAGGCATGTTTCATTTGGAAATACATACATTGGACTGAACCATCGGTTTTCAAAGATTGGTTAAATGATTCCATAATCAAATGAATTTGTTGCCTCATTTTAAAAAACATATATTATTTTTGGGTTAATTCGATGTTGTTCCATCCTCTCTAGTTTAGCCTCATCATTTAACAATATATGATGTATACAAATTGATGGACAAATTTACAAATTTAAGAATGTGTCCATGCCAATTCATGTTAATACTCCTTCAAATTCTCAAAAGATGCAACTCATTATTTGGAGGGAGTGGACTTTCAATGAAGATAATAAGCATGTTCCCATTATAAATATATAAATATTTTAAATTTTGAGGCATATTTTTAAGTTTAATTTAAGCTGTATTTTGGATTAATATGAGTGAATGTGAAACTGATAGGTCATTGATCTCATATAACTCCTCATTGGTAACATCCTTAGACGAGGAATGAGAGTTTATAATATTTTCAGTATCATCAATGGTCATGGTTTCCATAATGCTCAAAAAACAATCAATTAACAAACATTCATGACATTTTTCTAGACCACAACAAAATTTAATGCATTGTTCATAACCTAGAAATTATATCAAGGATATAAACATAAAAAAGGGTTCAGGGGAATGAAAGTATGTTTTTTAGGGGATGGGATTACATCAATAGAATAAACTAGGATTCAATAATGTTCTTCCAAGGGGTGCCTCAAGGAATCCAGGATGTTTAAGTGAACAATGTTGCCACCAAAAACCAAAGATAATGTTCCATTATAGTCATTAAATTACTATTTTGGTGGTTTTCAAGAAAGGTCTCACCAATATAATTGTGTTATGTCAATTAATCTTATCATATTCTATTTTAATCACATAAAAACAATAGAAATGATTAAAATTTTCATCCTCAAAAGAATATCCTCTAACACACCAGTGAAGTGTGAGGTACTCTAGTTTTCTTTTTGGAGAGTAATTCTAGTGGTATTCAGTTCACCAACCTATAATGAGGATAAAATTTATTGAGGAATAACATGTATATAATCACCCAAATTAATCATATCATCAGAAAAGAAATACTCTCCAACTGTGCATGGAATCAGGACTATTTTGTGATCATTTCATTTAGTGGGAAGTGATGGCTAAATCAATGATCATACTTTCCTCACATGATTTTCATTTCACCATCTCAAATTCTTCTTTATTGTGTACGCTTATCATTTAGAAGCTGGGAATATAATTGAATGTTTTTCATGGAATCAATCAGGGGGAAGTTAACCTGCACTTTTTGTAAACATTACATGATTTCATTATAAATTTAAATTTATTATTATTTCATTGTTTGTGTGGAACATTGGGTAAATAAAAGAATAACGATTGTTCTATGTGACTCTTAAACCAATTCAATCTTTCCTTTGGTTGTATTTTTTTCAGGATAAGGATTTTTCTTATTTGGATCATTTGATATGGTTGTAATAAATGCCTTCTCAAGAGAGGATTAATCTAATGGAAGGATAATTTGGACTTGAAGTTGGGTTTCACTATGAAGGATGATGAAACTGACATTTCCATTATACATAGGTTTTAAAAATGGATGAGAAGGTACTTTAACCAACCCATGAAATTATGTTCACCCCACCCATAGTGTTTATGGGTTTACCTATTTGGGTTTTTAGGTATTTTATAAGTTCTTGGGTAGTTTTTTGTAATTGGATGTTATTTGTATCCATTTATTTCAACATTTATTCTAGGGTAGGATTTAGTTTTAGAGGGGTCTATTGGAAATACCCTTATGGTGGTTGAGGATTTATAGGACATTTTGTTGGATGACTACTCTACCCCAATTGGTTCCATGATTGTTGAGGTTTGTTTGAATACACCTATTTCCTACAATATTGCTTTTTTATTTACGCCCAATATTGGGAGGATACTATGGTTTATGACTGGTTGGTATGTTATAGGGGAAGCCTAGAAGGCTAGCCTCACATATCTTAGTTTGTTCTCTCAGTTGAGGGAATTCTTCCAAATAGTCGATGTCATAAGAACAAATAACACAATGGATGGGAGGAGAATATTGGGATTTCCCTTAGGGAATAACAAATTTGTCAGAGTAGGGTACATACCTCTTCAAACTTTGTGCCCACCTTATTCTCTAATTTAGTACTTTACACCTTAGGAATACCTCAAATGGGTATACTTGACCTTGAACTGGATTGTTGAGTGTTACGCGCAATATTATCAACGAGGGTCCCTATAGCGATTCGGGTTTTTTCAGTTAGTGAAACATCGACAACAGAATCAATAAAATTTCGATCAATATGAACTAAACATACATAAAAATATTTTGATAAAATTTCATCACATTATTATTGGTGTGTATATATTGAAAATAAAATTTTAAATCATTCCTAATATCCATGACGTGTTCCACCTTGTGATTTCCTTATATCGCTAATTTCATTCTTAGTAGTTGCAGTTCGAGGGGCTTTGAATTATTTTTCAAGAAATATGTGCTTCATGTATTCTCGGCCTCTAATAGGGGAGTTAACATAACAAAACCAATATTTTTTTGTATCTTCAAATGAAAAAGGTTATTCCCTAATATTTCCTTTTTCTTCATCCACATTAGAAGGTTTTAATGTTAAACAAATATTATGAAATTATATAATTTTCTTATGTGGATCTTCTCTTTTGAGTCCCTAAAATCTTGGTAATAAAGGAATTAAACCTTTTTTACACTCAATCTTTGGTGCCTCTCCTTATACATTAATGTATACATGATGAGAATCTACATCAGGTGAGGTTAGTTATATTAATTTCCTTTCATTTTCAGCTATATTATGCACTTTTATTTTAGTCTTGATGTTGGTTTCATAATATGAATTAGAAGGATCATGAATTCTTTGGATATTTTGTGTTTCCTCCATCAATGTATCATTCTGTAATTGTTGGTGATGATTACACTAGATCTTCTATGGTTCATGTACAAAAGAGAGTAATTCTCCTTATGGAGATCAAGTCATGTATAACGAATAAAAGAAATTATTTTATAAATCATCTTCTAGAAAAGGACGAATAATGAAAAAACAATTAAAAATTTTACAATGTTTTTATAAAAAATCCACTCTAAAAAAACTCCTCGGAAATAGTTCTAAAACTTGAACGCCTTGTATAACACCATCAAATTTTGAGAAATTTATTTCATTTAATTTAATCTTTTGGATATTTTCCATTTCAAGTACGACCAATTATAGCTTATATTATGTGAATAAACTAATTAAAATATTATTTTCACATGAAACCTACTTGGTTTTCTCTACATGCAACACCAACTTAGCGTGCATTACGTGCAACACTGAGTTTCTACAAAACATCATTTTATTATAATAATTAATAAATGAGATTAATATTAAATAAAAGTTAATATTTTTAACAGTAATAGTAATAAATGATAACTAAATATTATTTTTAAATTTTTATATAATTAAAACATAATGTTAATGAAACATATGATTTTTGGTAATGTCTTTATATGTTTAAAAATTCTATTTTATGTAATGAACTACTTTTTTTATCCTTTTATAAAAAAATAGAATTAATTTTCGACATATTAAGAAAACTTATTTTATCAAATAAACTTACTTTTTTAATTTTTAATTTCTAAATTAGCTAAGGGTTAATTTTTCGTATTTTTCTAAGAAACTTCATTTGAATAGTTAAAAATAATATATTTTAATTCAAAACTACTTTTTATAAAATTTATTAATAAATTTAAATTATAATTTTTGGACGTATATATAAAAAACATATACATTAATGAATCCAATTTAGGTAATTATATCCAATTTTATATTGAAATTTGATATAAAAACAAAGAAATGTTTTGAACATTTTTACTTTCAAACCCTGCATTATAATTTACTTTACATGATTAGTTTTAAATTAATTTCTTCCACTAATGTGATTTTAATTTTAAAAAATAGATTAAATATTTTTAATCATCAAAATTTATAATTTCAAATAAGGTTAAACTATTTTTTTTTCTAAAATTATTAATGAAGGTAATCAATATTAATTAGCATGATTAAAGAAAAATTAAGCTTAATAAAGGACTAAACCACAATCTTAATGTCCCAAATGACATATTCACTTGTCCAAAATCGATTTTCTCAGCTCTATTCATCCATTATACTTCCATTATTATGTTTTTTATGACTTTTTAGGTTAAAACGTGGGTACACCTTACTTTTTAAAAAAATACAAAGTGAATTTTTTCCTTCTTTTATAAAAGGCCACCACTCCTCCACCTTCCTCACACCTCTCAAAACACTTTTTACAGTCCAATATCTAACGAATAAAAATCTATAAATCTCTCCCTTACACCTTGAATCATCAATTTGGGGATAATGAAATTCAAGTAAGCCCATTGGTTAAATCAAAATAGAGTTACCCAAAGAAGAGGTAACATATTCTCTCAAGCTATGTTATCTTATTTTCATTCTCCAGCCCACCACTCACCTTATTTAATGATTATAAAACAAAACGAATATAATCAATAAACTAATATGTATTTATGAAATATTTTAAACCTACACTTTCACACACTTCTATACAATTGGTAACAAACATACTTTTTTCATCTCACATTTTATTTCTATAAGAAACATGATTTATTCACCATACATTACTTTTTTGTAGTTTGTATACTTCCCATGTATGTATTATAGGATAATTATAAAAAATTTATGGTTATTTACATACCAATATCTTTATATTTATTTCATGGGGTTTATGTTTCAAAAGTTACCAAATCAGTAAATTAATTTTCCTGAATTTTTCTTCTTTGAGACACATGTCATGTTTTGGACCCATATATTTCCTTGATTGGTATATAATAAATTTTATATGTTTTATCTTGAATCTATTTATTTTAATGATTTTTTAATATTCTTTTAATTTCATTTTCTTTAATGTGGAGTATGGTTCAATGTAACCAAGTGGTAAGAGATTATAGAAATAATCTCACCGCTTTTCAAGATTGTTTATGTTTATACTTACTTTGGTAAAATATTTTAATCCATATCATAAGAACACTCATGAATTTTTCTATAATACAGTTATTCGGGATATATTCATGTATTGTATCCACTTTTATACTCTTTGGTACATAATATAGTTAATCAATTGTTTTTAAGATATCCTGACATTACCCTCTCTTTGATCGGAAATATACATTTCATAAAACCATGTTTTCCCCAAAAAAAAACTTTACAAAAATATTCTACTCATATCCTATGATAAAAAATGAAATTTTAACTCATGTTTTACTTTTATAAATAAAAGGGTTCTAAAACAGTATTTTACTTGTCATTCTTTGGTGAAGGGACTTTTCTAAACTATTTATTGTGTAAAAGGAATGTTTGGCATGTACGAATTTACCCATTTTCGTGACCATAATTCACATAAATATTAATTTAAAATTTTATAAAGTTTTTTTTAAAAAATAAAATGCTTTCCTGATATTCTAAAAATTGATTATTTTAAATTTATTTTTAATAAAAAAAATTCAAAAATGTTTTATTATTTTAAATGATTTAAAAATATTCTCTTATATGATTTCAAATTATATTCAGTAAAATAGTTTTCAAAACATTTTAAGAATTATATTTAAGATCCCATGAAGTTTGTAATGGAAGAGGTTTTCAAAATGTTATCTAAGCTTCCTTTATATGTTTTCAGGTTTATTTTCATTAAAATGGTTCTTAAAATCATTTATTTTTTATAAATAATTTTCCAAATAAGAGAATATATTCTACTCATGAATGGTTTTTAAATTATACTTCCAAATTATTTTACATCTAATACATATTATGTTGGTGGTTCTCATTATTTTCTAGGAAAATATCCAATGGTTCAATTCATAGTATTTCTCTGAATGATTTATGTTTTTATAGAATTATTTTTATAAAAACTCGTTTTTCTTTCATGGGATGTATGGTTATGAAACTTGATCCTCTTCCCTAGGTTATATTCAAGGGAAACCTATTTTTATTCAATGAGTTATATCCTGATGAAATATTATGAAACCCCCTTCCTTTCATTAGTTATTCTATGATTAAATAATTATGAAATCTATTTATTTTACATCTTTTATGATATTATTAAGTATTTATGATACCCATTTCATTTCATGGGTTATTATATGATGTTTATAATACCCATATCTTTTTATGGGTCATGGTATGATGCAGATTTTATTATATTGTGGCACATGTATGTAGGATTTTATCTTACGAATGCTGGTACCTATATCTCTCTCCAATTTTTTCAGAAATGATAAATGTTTTATGATCTCAATAAGGTACACAAGGGAAGCCAAAGACCAAATCAAGAGGGTACATGAGAGAGAATTCCAAGCCCAAATCAAGGGTCATCTTAATCTTTAAAAAAGTATACACTACTAGACATCATAAGTCTGAAACAAGAGGGTACATGGGAGGGAATCCAAATCGAAAATAAGGCACACAAGTTAATATACCATGCCTAACTTGTTTTGAAGGTCTTGGTAGGTATCATAGAAATATGACTTTATATGTTTATTTGTATGCCACGGATTTCATGTCTTATTCCTATTATACGATTATGGTCTTGTTTCCCTAACGATTATTATCTTATGAACTACCAATATATATAACTTGATTCCTTTTATAATATATGATATAAAGGGTATGATATTCTATCATCATGGTCACATTATCATACCCTTATGCTCATTTTTATTCTTAAATATCTCTTTTTTTTACCAATACTAAGAATTTATGCTCACCACTTTTATGATTCCTTCCCTAGGATATGAAGATATGTATTAAGTATGGTGTTTCAAAGAAAGGAAATTATATTTAATAATCTAGTGGTATATAATATATACCACTCATGTATCTCTGTTTAGGTTTCCATGTTTCCCAAGGTACTAAACTACTATGGTCTTTAGGCATCTTTTTGTAAAATGTTTTAAGTATTCTATTGAAATTATGTAAAGTATATGTATGTTAAGACTGGGTTGTTATAGTTGGTATTAGGGTGGATGTCCAATAAAAATTTGGAAATAAGGATGAGAAAAACATTATTGATATCCCTAGGTATATTTATAACGATATATCTAGGGATATCTCTAACGATAAGTATAAGGATGAGTCAATGTTTAGAAAAAATTCCATGAAATTTATTAGATGATAGAGTGATGGGTTTCCTAGCAATAAATTCATGTCTGGATACTACAAGTGGAAATGGTTTTGGAACAGTTGTACCTGAAGGATTAAAAGCTCTGACAAGGTGTTTTAAAATTGATATGGTGTCACCTGGTACACAAATATAGGCTTTATTGCCCTCCATGTTTGACACTTCTGGGGGATATGCTTTGGGAATTCACAAACTACCCATGATCCATCATGAAGTATTTAAAACTAATTTTCCTTTGAGTAACCAAAGATAAAACATGGGTGTCATAGATTTATGAAGGTTTCATGATTTATAAATACAATACGTATTTATTTTTCTTGACTATGTTGTTTTCAACTATGATATGTTCTTCAAACTCTATTCTTTGGTTTTAGTCAATGGATGGAACAAAAAGGAATCGCATTAATGGTGATTGAAATGGAAAATAAAATGATTTTCCTCCTATGAAACCAAATTCTTTGGGATTGGGAAGGAAAAATATTATTTTTATACACCCCCAAATTTATCAACTTATGATTCATGTTGGACTAGAAAATTAACAAAGAGGGAACACCAGTCTATGAAGTCCTTTATCGGGTAACATCCATCTTCATTCAGCTGGTCTTATGATGCACTTATTGATGAATAGTGGATCAGTATTAATGAAAATATATGTTAATTTCTTCATTTCTTGGAACATGATAAATACATTCTGGCTATTTATTAGTTAGAAGGTGAAGCGGATTAGTGGTGGACTCTAATAAAGAGTACAATACAGAAAGATGAAATTGACTCCATGGATTGGGATGAATTCCAGAACTCACTTTACAATAAGTAATTTACTCTTATTGTTCATAAAAATATAGAATTGTAATTCCTATATCATAACTATAGGGATGAGTAATGTTTTTGTTTCTATGAATAAAATTTTACAATGCTCGTTAGGTGTTATTCTAGTATTATAATTCAACAAGAAAGAAACATTGATCAATTCTTTAGTGGTATGAAGCCGTGTTTTCAAAATTCCTTAGTTATAAAATATTTTAGAAGGTATGAATATGTTATTTTATGTGATATAATGGTGTAAATTGAGGTTGGAGTTATGTTTCAATATCATGATTTTTATAAGAAAATTAATATGAAGTTCAATGGAAAATTTAACAACAATGGGGAAAAGGAAAGAAACCTTCCTTTATGAAAAAAAAACTTGTGAATAAATAGAGAAGAAATTGTCTTAAAGGAAATACTAAATTTTTTATGTGTGGAGGGTAAGTTCATAGGGTAGTGTAAATCATAATTGATTGGATTAATTTAGCTAATGATGTGATTTAATATTAATACCCACAGAATTCACCTTCCACACTTCAGTATTGCATTTACATGGATTTTGTACATTTTGCTAACAAGTACCCCAATCTGAGGAATAATGTGAATGGTAATAAAAAAACCATTGAAGGAAAAGGAGAAATGGGAAGATTATATAATCATAATGGAAGAAGTGAACCAAGAAAATTAAGAAATATGTATCCTCTCCTTTTTAGTTGGAATTTTTTTATTGTTGATTTTGTATGTATAATCCCTATAAAAATATTTTTGTTCAACTTTTGGTTGGATTTTGTGTGATTATATTTCCCAAAATGGATTAAAAAAATAGTAAAATCACATTTGATATTTCATCATCACAAAAATGGACCCAAGATTCCAATGAAAATACTTTTTGTATAAGATAAGAGCTTATTTAAGGAATAAAAGTTGAATTATATTTTGGGATACTTACAAGGTTTACCATTTTTAGAAATTTTAGATAAAAATTCAGATGAATTTTGTGAGATTAAATTATTATCTGTCCATATGTTGATTTTTTTATATTGGATAACTATTCCTAAAAATTGGTTATGATAAAGATAGATGTAATGACCAATCACTCTATTTATAGATCTCATGATATTTTAATGATTCAGGAATGAAAAAAACCATCATTTCTTGGAATAATAGATGAAGTTATAGTTGATCAAATCACAACAAGGAATGTTATTTTTCTAAAATTAAGTATTTATATCTCCTTGTGAAAATTTCTAAACATTACGGAAGGATCTTAAACTAAATGGTTGTCATGTTATCATCATTTACGATGATATCAATGACCTTTTTCATGCCTCTTTGGGTTCTGAACATGATATTTATCATTCTCCAAACCATTTTCTCTATCACTGTCTATCAAAAAATTATGGTTAGGTTTCATTTAAATGTCTACGTTTTCACTTCCAACCTATGTTCTCCTATATCGAAACCTATGTATGTATTAATTTCTTTAAGTGTAATTTTTCCAACATTATTTTTTGAAATTAAGTTTTAGTGTACACATTTAAGATGTGATTTTCTATTAACGGAACATTCAATTTTTAATACATTGTTAACCCAGATGAATTTCTAGACCTAAATTAATTCTATGGGTGGTAGAATGTAACACCTTGACTTTTTCTAAAAGTTTTTTTAAATTAATTTAATATTGATGATATTTTTCCTTTTAAGTAACACTAGATATTTCTTATATTATTTGAATTCACAAGGTCAGACATTAATACCACATGAAACAAACTTTGAGTGTGCTTGACATAACACTGACTTGTCGTGTGTTACACACAACACTTAGTTTCTACAAAACAACATTTTGTTAATATAAATATTTAAATGATATAATTATAACCTTGAATTTGAAAAAAATAATACCAAATTTTCAATTATTATTAATAATTTTTTTATATAAATAAAATATATTTATAATAAAAAATATAATTTTTTGTGAAGTATTTATATGTTTAAGAATATTATTTCCTCAAATGAACTGCATTTTATTTCCTTCTGTGAGAAACAATAAAATTAATTTTAGAAAAAAAAATTAGATATATAATATTATAAAATTAACCTAATTTTTTAATTTATAATGTAAAAATTAGATTAGGTTAACTATTTTGGGAATTATATGAGAAACAATATTTTTTTGGATGAATAGTGAAAAATTCTGAATTTTAATTCAAAACTTCTTTTTCATCAAATATATATATATATATATATATATTATTTTAATTTTTTTAACTTATAATTAGATAAAATAAATATCAATTAAAAAAATTATGTCATTTTAACTAATTTCACATTGAAATTGGATATAAAAACATTGCAAACTTTTGAACGTTTTTACTTTAAAAACTCACATTACCATCCGTCTACAGGATTAAATTTAAATTAATTTATGCCACTTCATCCATTTTAATTTGAAAAAATTGATTCCATATTTTTTATTATCTTAATTTATAATATATAATAATTTCAAATTATTTTTTTACATAAAATATTAGTGAAAGTGATTAAAATTAATTATAACGATTAAGGAAAATTAAGCTTAGTAGAGGATTAAACTATAATCTTAATGGATCAAATGACCTAGAAACACTTTCCACAACCTATTTCCACTAATAGGAAATTAAAAATCCATTATTTATATTTTTATGTCTTTTTAAAGGTAAAAACGTGTGTACACCAAACTTGTTTTAAAAAATACCAAGTCAGTCATTTACTTCCCCTATAAAAGGACACAAACTTTTCCCCTTCCTCAAACCTTTAAAAAAACTTACCTTCTTCCAATATCTACCCAATACAAATCCAATGATTTCTAATTTTCATTTAAGACTCATTTTTTGATGAATTAAACCCATGAAATCCCAATGTTGAAAACCAACAAGAGTTACCCAAATAAGAGGTAACATCCTACTTCCAACTACATTTTCTTATTTTCATTATCCACCCCTTAAAATATCTTCACTAGTTGTTTATAAAAAAATATATGTATCCTATATATATTTAATATTTAATATGCTAATGGTGTTACTTATAATTACACACACTTCCATCCAATGGGTAACAAACATACTGTTTATGTGTATAGTGAACTACTACCTCACAAAACAATAATTGATCATCCTTCCTATTATACCTCCCATGATGTGAATTATAATGGAAACATAGTTTATATTTGATATAATTTATAATTATTATGATATTATTCTTCTTTAATTTTTTTACCACACATATCTCTATACATTTCATTTTGTGTAAATATGATAATTTCATTTGAGGAAGTGTGGACTACTGCCCCCTCAAAGTGATGTGATTCATTCACACACTACTAAGATTATATTAATGAAGGGTTTATTTAACATATATGGTATAAATAAAATAACAATTTTGATATATTTATATTATATATACATATATTTCATTTACTTTTTTTATATTCAATATTACAAATAAAAACAGAAACATCGTTCGTACATGCATACAACCTACCCTCTCCCTGAACAGAGTATTACATTTACTAAAACTATATTATATATACTATTATAATAAACATATAATGAATAAAAATTATTGCCTTGTCATGTTCTAAAATATTGAGATAATGATATATGTATAAGGACAAAGGATATAACAAATTAAGAAACATCTGAAATACAAAAATATTATTACCTAAACTGAACCCATGACATAGAATTGTTAACAAGAGGGTAAGATAAAGTCATTATAAAACCACATATGGTATTAGATATAATAATATGTTTAGTTGATATATTTATAATAATATTATATTTATTATACCATAATTTATTGTGAGTACGATGAGATTCAACACACAAGGTATCTGAATTTCATCTCACTTTTTATTTTTGTGAGAAACAAGCTTTATTTACCACCCATTAATTTTATACAGTTAGTATATTGATGATATATGTATTAAATTACTAATATACTTAAATTTTTTTATTTTTAAGTATCCATTTTATGATATTTATTTTATGGGGTTTATGTTTCAAATGTTACAAAATCCTTAAAGTAATTTTGTATCAATTTCTCTTCTTTGAGACACATGCCATGTTATGCACCCATATTTTCCCACGAGGTGTATATACTGCCTTTGAAATGATATAGAATAAATATTATTATTTTAATGATATTTTTAGCCTCATTTAATTTAATTTTCATTCAATGTGATAATGTGTCAAATTTCACTAGTGGTAAGAGTTTACTAAAACAATCTCATCGCTTTTTGAGACTGTTTTTGTTTATTCTTCCTTTGATGAAATATTATGATCCATGTATCAAGAACACCCATTAATTTTCATATATGGTTATTCCTGATATATTTATGCACTTGTACCATTTTTCCACTCTCTGGTATATAAGATAGTTATGAAAGAGTTTTTAAGAAGGGATGACATTACCCTCTCTTTGGTCGAAAATATGTGTTCCTCCAAACCATGTTTTCCAAAAATAAAAGTTTCCAAACATATTATATTATTATACTATTATCCATAAATTAAATTTTACCCATCATTTAACTTTTAAAATAAAATGTTTCTTAAAAATTAATATTCTTTTCATTTTTTGTCCAGTCACATTTCTAAACATTTTGCGATTCAAAAGGAATGTTCGACATTTACGTATTTACCCTCCATCATGACTATCATTCACTTGATGATTCCGTCATAATTTTAAAAGCTTAGTTTTTAATAATTTTTTTTTCTAATATTATTTAAATTCATTTTAAAAAAAATCAATGAAAAATGTTTTTAAAACAATTATATTGATTTAAATTATTTTGAAAGCTTCTTTAATAGGTTTTCAAATTATTTTCAAGGAAATGAATCTAAAATAATTTTATATATTTATCTATAAGTTTTCATGAATTTTTTAAAGGAGTAAGTTTTCAATAAGTTTTCAAAGTATCATTTATAAGTTTTCATGTTTATTTTCATGAAAAACAATTTTAGAATATTTTGTGTGTTTAAAATTTTTTTCCAATATTGAAAATTTAATTTCATCAATTATGGTTTTTAAAAGATACATAAAAATTATTTTCTATATTTGATGTCATATTTTTGTGTTACTCGTCGATTTATATGAAATGACCCATATGTTATATTCATGTTCTTTCAATAAATTGTTTATGTTGTGATGTAATGTTTTCTTTGAAAACCCATTTCTCTTTTGTCGGTTGTATGTTTATAAAACTTGTTCCACTTCCATGGGATATAAAATTATAAAACTAATTTCTCTTCAATGGGTTATGATGTGATGTTTTTGAAACCCATATCTTTTTGGGTCATAGAATGATGTATGTTTTTATTATCTTATAGAACATGTATATATGATTTTATCATGTGATGGGACATACATATATGTCCCTCAAATAAATTGGGTAAAGATAAATTTTTTATGAGATCAATGGGGTATACAAGATGGCATTCCAATCTCAAAAAAAGAGGATACATGGGAGGGAATCCCAAGTCTAAAAAAAGATGGCATCTTAATCATGAAAAAGAGGGTACCCATGTGGAGATCCCAATCCCAAAACAAGAGGGTACAGGGCAAGGAATCCCAATCCCAAAGTAGGTACATAGGTTATTATCCCAATCACATCTTATTGTGAAGTTCTTTGTAAGTATCCTTGATATATGATTTTATTTATTTATGTGTATGCCATAAATTTCTAGTCTTTATCTTAGGATACAATTATTCTTTTTTTCCCCTCCTGATTAATGTCTTATGAACATCCAATCATTATTCCAAGATTCAAGTTTGTGATATTATATATATATGTAATCGTTTTATAAGTTCATGATCACATTCTCATACCCTTATGCTCATGTCAATGCTTACACATCTCCCTTTTTTACCCCTACTATCATATAAACTCACACCTTTTACGTATCCTTCCCTAGTATATGAATATATGTATTAAGTATGGTTTGTCTAATAAGGGTTCTAGTGTTGAAGAACCTAGTGGGATAATATAACTCACTCCTATATCACTATTTAGTTTTCTATGCTTCCAAAGTCACTAAACAAATACAGTTTTTGTGAATCTATTTGTGCAAAATTTTAAGTATGCTAAAAAAATGGTATATTGTATTTGTACATTAATACTAGGTTGTTATAGTTAGTAATAGAGTGATGGTTTTTTAAACCTTTGGAAACTAAGATGAAAAAACATTTGTCATATTCCTATATGTATTTATTAGTATATGTCTACGGATGTCTCTAGGGATAAGTATATGGATTAGTTAACATTGAAGAAAAAGACTTGGAATTTTGGTGAAGGATAGGGTGGGTGGTTTCCTATCAATATATCCCTATCTAGATACTATAATTATATTTGGTTCTAACATAGATGTGCCAAAGGTAAAAACTCTAACAAGGTGATTCAGGCCTGACTGGGCATAACCTTTCACACAAAAATGGGACTTATTGTGCACCTGTTGTGACACTATCAGGGGATATTCTTTGGGAATTCACAAACACTTTAGAAATAATCTTGAAGGATTTAAAAATAAGTTTCTTATGACTATCTAAGGATAAACATATGGTTTCATATATTATGGAAGGTGGAATTATATCGGCATCCTATATAAGTATTTATTTTTCAATATTATATGGTTTTCCAATATGTTAACTGTTTCTCAATCTAGGATTTTGGTTTCAGTAAATGAATGAATCTCAAAGTAACCACATTAATGTTGACTGTAATGTGAAATGAAATTATTTCCCTCCTAAGAAACCAAATTAAATGGGAGAAGGAATGTAAAATATTATTTCTATACTCAACAAATTTTCTCAAGATTTGAACCATTTTGGGCTCCAAAATGAGAAAATGAGGGAACACTATTCTATTAATTACTTCACGAGGAAACATATACCTTGTTACAAAAGGTATTCTAATCCACTTCTGAAAAAATGATGGGCTAATACCATTGAAAATATACTTTTAATTCTCCAGTGATCGGAACATGACAAATTCATTCTAACTGTTTATTATGTAGAAGGTGGAGAGGATCAGTGGTGGACTCTAATCAAGAATAAGTGCTAGTAAGATGAAACAGACTCCGGATATTTTGATGAATTGAAGAAATTAATTTTTAATAATTACTTTCCTCATTTTCTTCATAAAAATATGTAAAATTAATTCCTATTTATTATTTAGAAGGATGATGAATCCTTTCATGCCTATAAATCATATTATACCATGATTTCGAGGTAGTCTTAGGGAATAACATTCAACCTGAAAGAAAAATTTATCAATTATTTGGTGGTCTAAAACCAAGTCTTTGAAAGGCCTTTTCTATAAGAGAAACTTTAAACTGTAAAGAATCTGTAATATTTGATATAAAGGTATAAATGGAGGTTGTAGATTTGTATCAATCTCATGGATTTTACAATAATAAGAAGATGGAGTTCAAAAGAAAATTTAACAATAATGGAGAAAAGAAAATGATCCTTCATCTATGCAAAAATTGTATGATTAAATGTGAACGGAATTGTATTAAGTTGACTAATAAATTTTTTAAGAATATAAAGGAATGTCATCAAGTGGTTTAATTTCAATGTGATAGGTGGAAGTAAGATAATGGTGAAAATACTTAGAAATCCACGTAGAATTCACCACCCACACATTAGTGGTTCAATTGTGTGGAGTTTCCATTATGCTCAAAATTTCTCAAATCCAAGGAATAATGTGAATTATAGTCCTCATAAACCATTTATGTTAAGGGCCTTCAAGGATCTATGATTGAGGATGAATAATGCTCCTATTTCAAGACATTTGGAGGAGTTGGTGGATTATATAGTGTATTACAATGCTCAAAATATGGGTTCAGATTTGTATTGATGTAGTGGAATGAAGTTATCGCATATGGGTCATGGTAGTTGACACCCCATGAGAATAACTACGTGAATTGATACCATGATCATGTAGTGCAAGACTTCACTATGAGGATGTGGAGGCACTATATTTTGGTGTAGCTCTTTTTGGTTTGATAGGTACATCATAGTCTCAATAACGTCTTCATGTGGAGAGAATTGAACCTCATAGATAGGAAATTGTAGGAACTATTACAAAGATATTATTTTAAGATAGTATAAAATTTGGGGAAATTAAATGTTGTAGTAGATTCTCTTATAAGTAATTCTTATGCTCATTTGGTGCAGGAGGTGTCTATGTTGTTGGTTTCATTATAACAAACACTAATTGGCTCGGTGGGTAAAATTTTTATTTAGTATATGTTGTTGACTCCTATTATTCTTTTGAATGTGAGAGTCCCAGTTTAAATACATTGACTTTGAGGTATTTCATGACAATATATCCTTAGGATATTCACCCCATGGATTTTTGAAGGAGGCAACCATGTCATCCTATTCCAAGGACATATGGTGGTCCCAATCATGATACTAGACGAGGTGATGATGGATTCCCACACTTCTCTCTAGCATGTACATCCAAGAGTGGGGAAGATGTTTAGATAAATTTAATTGAATATTTTGTGGGATGTAATGAATTGTAGTGTGTCCGATTTAAATTCTTAGTGCCTCATCTGTCCACAAGTGAAGGTCGAGCACAAGGTTCTGACTGGTTTTTGCAGCCCATTATGATAACAGAGTGGAAAGGTAATGACATATTCAGGGTATCCATGATAGGTTTTCTATTGATATTGAAGGGCCATGATGCCATCTCGATGATATTTGACTGAATAATGAGAACAGAGCACTTACTTTCTATCAATGAGCAGAGTATGGTGGATCATTTTAGGTAGATATATGTTTTCGATAATGTTCACCTTCATGAAGTTCCATCAAATATTATCTCCAAACGTGATGCATTCATTAGATCATAATTATAGAGAGGCTTGTGGGAGGAATTAGGGGCTGAGATATGGATTAGTACAACCTTTCACACCCAAAAAGGAGGATATACTGATCACATTATCTGAGTGTTAGAGGATTTGCTGAAAAATTTAATGTTAGTCTTTTGTTGAAGTTGAATGGATATGTTTCCCTTGGTATATTTTTCATATAATAATATCTACCACTCGACTATCATCATGGACCCTTTTTAGGCCGTATATAGAAGACCCTGAAGGTCACTCTAGTGTTGGAAAGAGATTGGCGAGGAATCTATTATGGGTGAAAATATGGTGAAGGTGATGATGGACAAGGTCTAGGTCATTCACGAAAAGATTAGGATAGATTATAGGAGGAAGATATCTTATACAGATCAACATTGTTTTCCCTTGGATTTCTAGCTGGGAGACTATGTTTTCCTAAGAGTATTCCAAAGATGAGGATTGTAGAGATTCATCAGGGGAGTCATGTTATCCCTGAGTTTTATCATGACATTCTAGATCATGTAGAGGGTATATAAGGATTCTTATTATCTCACCCTACCCTCAGAGTTGGAGCGGGTGAGCATCATCTTCAACATGTTATAGATGAGAAACAAATTACATGGACCCATGCACATTATTGAATGGGGGATATGGATTTTGAGTCTGGAAACACTTTTTTAGTGCACTAGGTGGTGATCAAGGATTGAAAAGAGAAGACCATGTGTGGACTGACCATCCCCTTTGTTTGTCTCTAGTGGAATCAAGGGAGTGGGAGAGCTAGATGCAGATAAAGGCTTAGTCTCCCCTGATTTTTGTTTAGTATTTTTTTGGATAAAAAATTTACTGAGGGAATGATATAAAGACCCTTTTTTCTTGTAAGAAATTATAATATTTCTACAAATGTTTTTAGATCTTGGAATTGAGACGACATTTGATTATGAAATATAGTGTTTCTGTAATTAAATCTATAAAAATATTGAATATATTTTCTATTATGTGGGCGTAGTTTCTTATGAAAAAATTAATAACTCTAAACCAAAATCTTAAATCATAAATCAAAGACCAAGGTTCAGTCTGGAATGCAATGTTAACCCTAGGAACAACCTAAAATTGGTCATTTTTGAGCTTTCAAATAAATTTTCCATGGGTGGGTGAATTTAGTTAAATAAATAGTTCTTTTTATTTATTTTACTTTAATTAAATACTCTAATTTCCATATATTAATTCATTATTATAGAAGTATCATAATGGTTATCCATGTAAACCTCCAATTTTTATACAATGACTTCATCCTCCTCTTGTTAGAAAATTGAATTCATATGACAACAAATATCTAAATCTAAGAATATCAGCATGAATCCAATGAAACAACACCACCTATAAATTGTAAAACATGTTCTTCTATGAAGAATAAAAAAACCATGCAGGACTCTTTATTTTTTTATTCTACCTCATTTTATTAAACAATTGAGTATAAAAACCTTCTTGTCTTTGATCTATGCAAATTTCTGTATTTTACGTACACTGGTGACATATTTATTTTATTGATCATTTGTTTCTAACTTAGATATCCATAATTATTTTTATTAGACAAGAAAAATTGTCCAATGATCATTTCACCTATGATTTTTTTTTCATTTCTCCATTCATTCTTTGCATCAGTAATCGATGAGACATGAGGTCACGATTAAACATTACCCTGTCAGACCGAGCCTGATCAGACTCTTGGATTCATGATGGATTCATGTGTGGTGAATTTATTAATGAATCAATAATGGATTTGGGATGATTTTTGTGTTTCAAGTGTTCTCTTTTATTATCAAAAAACAAAATGGATATGGTGCATCATAGGTTACACACATATTTTGTAAATGAAGTGATTAAAAAAAATAGAAATCAATTTATGACCATCTGATCCCCAGAAAAAATGAATCGAGGCCCCTTCCACTAATTTTGAGAGGCCTATAGGTGAGATATTAGGTTAAAATTCCCGATTTGTAATGCTATAGAAGATATATAAATTCTACCAAAAACTTGACTATATGTCATGTAGTTTGAATAACACATAGAATGTCGGGCCTTGGCCATAGTGACTAGAGTTTTCTGAGTTTACAAGTATTGCATATCATATGGGACGCCCACATTCCATGTGGCCTTATGATGGAAAACCATAATTTACCTATGGAGTACAAAAACATGGTCATGTCCAAGTACATGCCATGCGATGAAGAACCTAGACTTGGGAAACCTATACTAACATGGACAAGGAGCACAAGAAGGACCCTAGGTTGATGATTCAACTTTTTTGTTCACCTACACACTATACATGTCTTTGTGGGTTTTAGGTTGTGTACCTTCCAAGACACTACCGGGCGATGGAGTTGGACAACACTCTATGTGGGTCCCATCACACGTTTTGTACCCCGTATACCCTTTTTATGAAACATTAACTGATCGTATCTCTTTTTTTTGGAAAATTATTTTGTCCATTGAGTATCCATTCCTGAGTTTTTTTTATATAGAATATAATGGTTGAATATATAGTGGATTTCTCTATACAAAACAATATTTTATGAGTGGGATGCATCTTATAGAAATGATAGACATTGGAAGTGATTAGGAAGGATGACCAGAGGATTTTGAGTGCCACCCTCTAGCTAGGATGGGAAGGGGTCCACTACTTATCTATAGAATGGAACCCTCCCTTGGGGGTAGAGAATGTTTAATCTACTTAGAATTTAAACCTCATACTAAAGTGGGCATTTGGTCTTCTATATATCCACCAAGTGTTACCCTCTAGCAGAGTCAAGGTATGGGTTATAACTAAGAGTGTGATACCCTCCGATTGGCTTGGGCATGGGTATTATATCATCTATCCAAGTTTCACTATCCTACTACATCACTATATGGTTACCCAAATACTATAATTGAGGTCTCCAGCTAGGATGAGCATGAGTCATATATTGGCTGCTAGAGTAGAACCCTCTTGCTGGGCTAGGAATATATCCTTCAAAAACTACTAGAGTGAAACCCTCCATCGGGTCTAGGAATAGATCCTCTACTATTTTGTTGAGTGGAACCCTACGATTTTACCGTGGAATGGGTATCTACCTAGAGATTATTTCCCTCGACTATGTGGCATAGTGGTGAGGTGTGTCTTGATTTGGATGTTTTCTATTGGGAAGAGGTATGAGATACTGGGCATCATTGATGGACTTCTGGAACTGATAACACTATTTTCTCGGACTAAGAGATAGAGATCATCTTCTATATCATTTGTTTTTTATTGTTTCGAGCATAAATGTAGTTTTACCCATGTTTTTCTATATAGATTAATCTCTTTCTTTGGGTTGAGCATTCAGTTTATCTATTCATATTAGGTCTCTTAGCCCACCCCATTCAGCTTTTGGGGATTCCCACTAGGTATATATATACTCACCCTTACATGGTATTTTCCCACATGTGTTATGTCTTATAAAGATAAAAGATAGGTTGAAAATGACTAAAGAAGAGCATAGATATATAGTGTGTAATAGACTATGTATGATGGTCAGAGCTTGAAAATCTAGAGTTGGACTATCGAAGCATTTTACATTTGTTATTTTGTAAGGTCAAGGCATATTTCTGGTTTTTATCAAACTTTTCCACATTAATTTTAAGTTTACACTATCATACTCTTGCACACCCTAGATGTTTTTGTCATGTATGGTTAATCTCTATATATTGAATCTTTTTATTATTATTCATATAAACTTTTCAATAGAGGTAGGTGGCTATTTTTTGTAAAAGTACATTAGGAAAAGTCCTCTCGTGCTAGATATTTCTTTTAGTGCTTGTCACTAGCCCCGGGCTAATAGAGGAGATATTGGGGAAGTTGTTGACTAAGCCCTATGGGGTTGGGTCATGATAGTTCATTTGAAAATTTTATCTCTTAAATTAGTGGAATATATATGAAGTAGTCTAATTAACCAAAATGAATAAAATGGGGTGTATCTATTTAATAAACATTCACACTAAATGGTCCTTCAGTTAGGTATTTGATTACCAATGAAATAATATGACTTAATTTAGAATCTAGTGTTGTAGGAAACAAAAAAGTCATTTATCTTATATTTTTAAAATTAATTAGTGGAAAAAAAGTAATTATAAAGGAAGGGGATTGGTTACTAATTTGTTAAATTTTAATAGCATGTTTTTTATTTTCAATGTTTTTCGTGTTTAAATGATATTATGATTGTTTTGAATTTAATCTATGTTTGATAATTTAATTTATTTTTTGATATTATTATTTTTGTTATCTCTCTATTATGTTGTTCTAATTTATAGTTTTTTCAAAATTACATGTATATTTGAAATTAAATTGAGAATTGAGATATGAAAAACAATTTTCAAGATTTATTAAGTTATTTATTTTGATTATAATTTATTTTTAAGTTTTCTATGAAAATTTGATTGAATATTCAAGGATTAGTTCCTCACTCTAACTTGGTTTCTTAAAAATTGAAATAAAAAATTGAAAATAGTGATACCAAAGAAGAAAATATAATTGTATTTAACTTTTTATTATTTTTATTAAATTTTAAAAAGTATTTATTTTTTAATTTTTATTAATGAAATATATATTTCAAATTAATTCTATTAAATAATTCATTGAAAAATAATTAATCATATTGGCTCCAAATTATCATTAACATCTGGTGTTAGTAGATGAGAACCCGTGGTAAGGGTTTTCAATGTAGTGGTTCATTTTGGTTTAAAGATAAATCTTACCTAACCCATATTAGATGGGTGAAAAAAAACATTACACCCATTTTCAATGCTATAGTATAAAGATTATTAAATAACTCAACATTATTGTTTGGGGATTTTTAAAGGGTGGTTCTTTTTGTTTAGGGAAAAAGTTAAAATAATTCATATAATACATACAATTTTTAACTCATAAAAATATAAAATATTAAGTTAAATTAATTCCATGAAATATCATATTGTAAATGTTGTCGTTTTTTAAAAGAACCATATTTAAATCTAATTATTCAATATAAAAGTATCATTCAATTCAAAATTTAATTATATATAATATTTTTTTAAAGAGATTAAAATTGAGATTAAAAAATATTTTTATATTTAGGGTGGGTCTATTTTGTGAACCAAAATCAAATAAAATTTTATCAAACATCATAGCCCATCCCAACTCAGTGAAAACAAATAACCCACCATTCTAAAGGTGATTTTTAGTTGTTTTAGTTTTATGGGTGAGTAAAATTGGATTGTGTTGGTTTTTTGTTATTTTCACATGACTTATCAGGGAAAAAGTTTACTTAGGAAAAATGTTATTCCATTTATATAGTGATAATCCATTAGTGTTTTTTGATCACTAGTTACACTATAGTTACCAATGATAAAATTATTTCTTCCATAAAAAAATAAACAAAAATATTGGAAGAATGGTTTCCATGATGATAAATGATGATATATGGAAATTTGTGAAAGATATGTCTATTTTTTATTCTTTACATACATATACAAATGATAGATAAATTAATTGTTTTTTAATAATGTTAAATTTAATTTTTAATTACTCCTTAGTGTGATGCTATAATTTATAAAAATAGTAATATAGAAATATTTTTTTCAACGATGATAGTAGTGGGGTTAAAGATAGTGGTGGAAATTATGGTGTTAATATTTTTATGGGAAGTGATATTGTTAAGAAGCATGTTGGTTCATATTGGGAGGGTTTTTATGGTACAAAAACTGATGGTGAGCCTCACTTTTTATTACAACTAGGTTTTGTTATATTTTATGGTTATAAAAAACATTATTAATTATTTTATGATGATTTTTTGAACTACTATTTTATTTTTAAAAAATTAGATATTTATAAATATGTATGTACAAAAATTATAGTAAAATTGAGTTTTTATATTTCCATATAAATCACACATATTTTTAGGGGTACTTCTATAGGTGACCCCCATAGATCTAAACCAATATCCATGGGTAGTGCCCATTTCTCTAGATTTTGTCCATGGGCGCCCTCTATAGGAATAAATCTATAGTCATGAGCTTAGACTGTATCCATATACATAGTTCAAAAAAATGAAACCATTTATATATAATAATCTCAAGGTAAGACATATTACTATGTCTATATCTATATTTCTATGGTAATATAGGTTGTGTTCTCATGACAATTGGTAACAACCACGGTCTTCATGGCTATAAAAACAAGTTTAGAGAATGGTAATATAAAAATCTATTAGTATTGTAAAATAACTATTTGGATACTCCAAACCCACTAGTCATATCATATACACATCCTCTTATAGATTCCCATCTAGAAAGTAGTTTTTTCATCCATATAGATTCTCTGAAAATAATAATAAGTTTTTATTTTAAAAAAAATAATATATACTTTCATAGTTATTAGTGAAAATGTTTTTCATATTCAATACCATGAATATTTTTATACCATTTCACCACCAAATTAACATTATATGTAGACACTCTAAAAGTCAATCCTTTTTTAGTAATCCCATATACACCATATGGTTCTTACATATTTAAGCAGGTCAATAAATTTTCAAACTATATTCATGTGCATGGATTTTATTTAAAATTGTATGGCCTATAATAATTTATTTTAATATAAAATATCTATGTATTATTTCTATTTTATTTGTTGAGATTTAATAAACTCAAAAATATCATTATTTTTTATAAGAAATCTATATCTCTCAAGATACAAACAAATCATACCTAAACATCTAGGTTCTTGTGGTAGATAAATAAATCCAATTTCCGCAATATCTTGTGGTTATAAATCACTTTTATAATTGGAAATATTTTTATTTCATGATCTTCAACATTAATACGTTCAATTTTCCAACCACTAATTACAGAGAAAAATAAATTATTTCTAAAATATTAATCATTATAAATCTTTCAAAACGTTTTTTAGTTACGGATTATAATAAATAACTCACTTTCTCATTATGAATTTAAAAAGTGGGAACTAATAAAATTTTGGTTCAAGTTTTAATGTAACAAATAAATTCACATAAAAAATCGATGCCAAAAATGATTCGATATTCCATTATATGGAAAATAAAATTACAACACACATTTTCTATATTGATTTTGTACTTTGTATTCTTAAGATCAATTTTTATATGACCACACTAAGAAGTGGTAGTTCTATATTTATGAAAATTTTAAAATTAATTAATTTCCCTTATTTACCTCAGAATATATTCAATGAATGGATCAATAAATAATTTCTCACCTAATTAAATCATTTAGGTATTATATATAGGAAACTAGAACAATAATGATCATAGGATTTATTAATGAGCTTTACCTCTAATATTTTATAATATAGACCGATGTATATTGGTTTTTGTCACACATTTAAAAAACATCACTTTTATTATGAAGAAATAAATAATGACAGGATATATTTGTGGAAATATATTCTTGACATAGTCTATATACAATGGAATTAATAACTTTAAATTATTAGGCACTATAAAAAATTAGGAATGTCCCTTAAAATAATACATTTGTATTATATCACCTTAATTTTAAATTATTAATAGTGTGGGCTCATACCTATCTTAGAAAAAATGTATCTAGTTTTCCTTCTTAGCATCAAGAAATCAAAGAAGTTTCCTCTTACTTCATTATGACTAATGATACCATAATATCATAGGATGGTATTCTTAATTCATTTTCTTCTTTAATGATAAAAAAACACAGAGTCCCTTTTTTATTCTTCACATTCAATGCATAGAGATAATGTCCCTCTCACTTGTATTTTATCT
Source organism: Viscum album (assembly GCA_963277665.1). Taxonomy (NCBI): domain Eukaryota; kingdom Viridiplantae; phylum Streptophyta; class Magnoliopsida; order Santalales; family Viscaceae; genus Viscum; species Viscum album. Next base: position 575,332,875 of record OY728160.1, read on the forward strand.
CTCTTTCCTCCGCTTATAGGATATAAAAAATAAACACAATTTTAATATCAATATTTTTTATTTGGTACACAAGATATTTAATAGTATTCACTATCATTTTCTTCACATCACCTAATTTCTTATTTAATATTTTATTCTATATTTTTTTCACAAAATCATCACATATATATTTTTTTATATTTTAATTTATAAATATTTCTATATTTGAGGCATTGAGATCTTCTAATATAATTTTTATATAACCCCTAGTCAAATATATAACCATTTAATCTTTTATGAGACTAAATATTAACCTTATTTTTAACTAATATGAAATACATCGTAATTTTAAATTCTATGTCTACATTAAATATTAATCATAGTTTTTCCCAATGAAACCCTTTATCTCGTGGAATGAGTGAATTCTCACTTTTCTTCTTAAAAACATTGTTTGTATGTATTGTCTCCTAAAGTAGTCCTTAAAAAGACTATATCTTATTATAGTATTATATCTCACCTCTATTGAATGAAATCATGGAATGATACTACCAGAGGGGGGGACATCATAGAATGCATCTCTTCAATTATATATTCTTTATTATAGACCATAGTGTGGAATTTTCCACTTAGTAGGGAAATTGTAGAAATCCAAACATCTTATGCATATACGTTACATATTTCTCAATGAATATTCATTACATTACATAAACACATTCCAGAGGATCATAAAGGTATACTTCCTTTGGAAACATAGAACATGGCCTTTTTAAACCATGAATGATTTTCAACATCACCAATAATTATAATCCCACATTGCATTCTTCATAGAGATTCCCTTCATAAAACCTTTATTCTTAACCTAGGGTATGGAAAAATAAGAATGGTTGATATCATATGCTCAATATGGGTAAAGAGGTAGATATCGACATATCATAAGCATAAGGGTATGAGAACATGAAAATATAGTTTTAAAAAAATATCATGCATATCATAGATCATAAAATTGTTTTCATATAATAATCATGGATGTTCATTAGAAAATAATAATAAATAAATCAAAGAACATAAGACATGATAACATCAAATTGGCATAAATTTTCGACACATGGAATGAATATAATCTTAGAAAATAATTTCCTAAATAGTCAAAAATCATTTCCATTACTATCATAGAGGATTGGTTTCACTCCCCAAACCACCGTAGTTATCATGGTTCACTCAAAATACAATCACTAGGGATATAGTCTCATACTAAAAAAAGTTCACTCCAATTATAGTATTATTTTTATAAGGCCCCAGCCTTAAACCTTACTTAATCTTGAGTTATTACAAGATTACACATTGAGGATCTTTTCAGGTTTAGAGTTTTAGAGAATTAGAACATAAAACTTGCATTACATTCCACATATAAACAAAGTGGTTACATAAAGATAGTATTCTTCATTCCCATCAACGGAAACATATTGAAAATAAAACATGGATTCTTTCTTGACAATTCCTTGACACTATCATCTTATCATGTACCTATCCCGTGACCTGTGAAAAACATTTCAAAAAACATGGGATGAGCATAAAAAACTCAGTATGGGTTATATAAAAAAACAAGGAATAGAAACATGAGTTCATATATACATAAGACTGAAATCATACTTTACCCATAAAACATAAGCACTTTAACATACCTCATAAAATCATGAACAAATCATAGAAATCATAATACATAAAGGTAACTTGAGGCATTCATAACATTCTTATGTAGGGAGTAACCCTCTTGGTTACGTTTGGAATACCCATCATAGTATATTCCCTAAATCTCTTCGGAGAAACCTTAACATTTCACTCCTTCGCGTTACCCAATGCATTGGAGAGCTATATCGGGCTCACCGGCCCTTAGTTAATCACGGAACCACCCGTCTTCATAATAATTCCCAAGAACCTCAACATAATCGTATCACATAAATCATGCATAAAGGAAACATAACATTTCCACCTTTCAATCACAAGATATCAATACATCACATTGATATAAAATCATTATGAAAACCATTTTCAATACAAAAATAAAAGAAAATTAAAACATGGTATTTATTTTTCTTTTAAAAAGAAGGTATGGCTTGTAGAGGAAGCCGAAACTCAAATAACGGTCACGACGGCGGAAAGTCATTGTCGCCGCATACGTACGACAAAAACATTCCCTTTTGTCGTTTAGCAAACGCTTCATATAAAAAAGATTCCTTTTGTATAAACATAAAAGTCAAAGGGGTTTATACACCTTATAAAAGAAAGTTGTGTATAAAATAAAATATGCCTCAATGAAAGGAGATTGAGACGAAGTCCCATAACTCGGGTCCGACTTGACTCAGTCATTCTTTAATGTCCTGAATAATAAACTTGAGTTAATTTCTACTTGTTTATGAACCTTTTTCAAGTTCATTATTCCTTTTATATCATGTTATGAACATCATGTAATCTTTTAAGTTCATAATGTTCATTTTGTCGGTATTTGGTTCTTAAGTCAAAAATAGACTTCTTACACTTACATGTTGTTAATTTGGTCAAAAGTTCATTATATACAGAATGAAATTAATGATTTGGATAACATATATATAATATATATTTATCATATACATGTATTTATAATTTTAAATCACATTTAGAGGTAAGAAATGAAATGCACCATTCATGGAGACGGTAAGCCGTACGTACGCATGAACGCTACTTCCATTTCTATTTCGTATTTTCTGGAATGGAATAATAATTATATGAGATTATATTATAATTCCAGTATAATAACATATATAATATCATTAACTTTATCCTTTACACATCCCACATATGGTATTAACGAATAATTATATGAGAGTATATTGGCTCTTCAATCATGTGGTTTTTCCACAAAACCTTTACCTGGTGAATCACCTTATTTCGTAACACATTCTCCCTGTGGTCAAGAATATGGACCGGTTGTTCCTCATAAGATAGGTTCTCTTCCAGGTGAACTACCTCTGGACTCAAAACATGAGATGGATCTGGCATGTACTTTCTCAACATCGAAACGTGAAAAACATTGTGTACCTGAGATAAACTCGATGGTAAATCCACTCGGTAAGAAACTGATCCAACTCTCTCTAGAATTTCATATGGTCCAATAAACCTTGGACTCAGCTTTCCTTTCTTACCAAATCGCATCACACTTTTCCATGGTGATACTTTGAGAAAAACATGATCACCTACCTCGAAAGATAGATCTTTCCTCCGGTTATCTGTATAACTCTTCTTCCTGCTCTGAGCTGTTCTCATGTGCTTCTGAATCAGCTGAACTTTTACTGCCATCTCGTCTACCAATCCTGGTCCCATCAACTTCCTTTCCCCACTTCATCCCAGAAAGCTGGAGTTCGACACTGCTTCCCATATAATGCCTGAAATGGTTCCATCTGTATACTGGAATGAAAACTGTTATTATATGAAAATTCAACCAAAGAAAGATTTTGGTCCCAACTTCCCTGATAATCCATAGAACATGCTCGTAGCATATCCTCCAATGTCTGAATTGTTCGTTCTGACTACCCATCTGATTGAGGATGAAAAGCTGTACTAAAATTTAATTCAGTACCCAACGACTTCTGAAGGCCTTTCCAAAAGCTAGAAGTGAACCTGGGATCACGATTAGATACAATGGAGAGGAGAACTCCATGTAACCTGACTATCTCTTTAAGATACAAACGGGAAAGTTGATCTAGGGAAAAATTATCTCGTATAGCAAGGAAATGAGCAGACTTGGTCAAGCGATCAACAATAACCCAGATTTCATTATTACCTCGAGATGTCTTCGGTAATCCCACAACAAAGTCCATGGATATATTCTCCCATTTCCACTCTATCACTGGTAAAGGCTGAAGCATCCCTTTCGGTAACTGCTGCTCTACATTAACATGTTGACATGTCAAACACTTCACAGTAAAATCAGCAATATCTCTTTTCATTCCATCCCACCAGTAATACTTCTGCAGATCTCTGTACATCTTAGTACTGCCAGGATGAACTGAAAACGGAGAACTATGAGCTTCACATAACGACTCTCTCTTCAACTGTGAATCACAAGGCACACACAATCTCTTCCCGAATCTCAAAACGCAATCACTATCAATGTTGAATTCAGGAAACTTACCTTTCTGAACCAGCTCTACCTTTTTCTGCAACTCACTGTCTTGCTTCTGTGCTTGCTTGATTCTCTCTGATAGAGAAGATCTCACTGATACCTGAAACAAAATAGAAGGACTTCCTGCACCAACAACTTCTACGTAAAATTTCATCAAATCCTTAACCAAAGGATCATGTTCCAAAAGCAACATTGTTAATGAAGCATTACTTTTTTGACTCAAAGCATCAGCCACTTTATTTGCTTTTCCCGGATGGTAATGAATTGTACAATCATAATCCTTGATTAATTATAGCCATCTCCTCTGTCTCATGTTTAACTCATTCTGAGTAAATATATATACTTTAAACTTTTCTGATCGGTATATATTTCACACTTTACTCCATACAAATGATGCCTCCAAATTTTTAAAGCAAAAACAACAGCATCTAATTCCAAATCATGTGTAGGGTAATTTACCTCATGAGTTTTCAATTGTTGTGAAGCATAAGAAATTACCTGATCATTCTGCATTAGGACGCAACCAAGTCCTTTCAATGAAGCATCACTGTATATAACAAACTCACCATTCCTGGAAGGTAGAGCCAAAACTGGAGCATTCACCAATATCTTTTTCAATTCCTGAAAACAATAATCACAAACTTATCCAAGAACTCATGGAAAATTCTATTCATTAAGTCCATGAATACAGCAGGTGCATTGGTTAGCTCAAAAGGCATTACTAAAAATTCATAATGGCCATATCTTGTAGGGAATGTGGTTTTCCGAATGTCTGCCTCCTTTACCTTCAGCTAATGGTACCCCGATCTCAAGTCAATCTTTGAAAAAAACTGAGCTCCCGAGAGCTGATACAACTTCATTTGACGGCCCAACATCTGCTGAAGTTGTTGCAAAGAATTTCACCACCCCATTCTACTTGTAGTTTAACTACTTTCCATCACTCAAGCTCTTTGTCGGACACTCATTTTCATAGTGACCCATCTCATTGCACTTAAAACATTTCACTAACTATAAATCTAATTTGGTCTTACCTTCACCTTGATACTTTTCAGTGAAATCACGAGCCTTATGTCCCATCTTACCACATCGGTAGCACTTTCCAGAATTCAGAAGACATTACCTAGCATGCCTTTTGCCACATTTATCACAAAATAGAAATTTAGTTTTCTTACCATCAGACTTTTTTGAAGAATTCTTTCCTTTCTCCTGCCACCTCGGTCTCTTCATTTGCTAGTTGTTGTAGAACACTTGATCATCGGAAAACTACATTTCCACCTTCTCAGCACATCAAACAAGCTTTTCATAACTTTTAAACTCACGAGAAGCTAATGCCCTTCAATATTTTGGCTTTAATCCTTAGTAAAAATGATTGATTTTACTATCATGGTCTCGGATAAAATTTGGATCATACCTTTCCAATCGAGCGAACCTTTCTTCATAGGCAGCCATTGAGTCATCCTCTTTCTTCAATTAGACTAATTTCTTTTCCATCCTAATTCAAACAGCCTTAGGAAAATACTTCTCAAGAAACATACCTTTGAATTCATCCCAGTCGGGAGCATCAATCTCATCAGCGTCCTTGATATTTTTAACCATAGACCACCACTGATCTGCCTCACCCTCTATACAGTAAATTGCAAGACTAACATTTTGATTGTCTGAACACCCCATGACATCGAAAATCTTCTCCAGTGCTTTAATCCACCCTTCAGCTAGCACAGGGTCAGATGATCCTCTGAATGATGGGGGATGTTGCCTCATGAAATGTTCCACCACTGACATATTCCTCTGCAGTTGATCGGGCTGATCTCGTGCATGGATACCACCACCATTTATAGCCTGAATCAACTGCGCCATTACTGCAACAAACTGTTCAGTTCCAATTCCGACCATCTCATGATGCTGATTCGAAAGGTTATTTTCTTCTGTATGCCTTCCTAACACTGCTTCTCTGTTTCCTCTGCGGAAAACCATTCTGAACAACCATTTCTTAGATGAAGCAACATGGTAATCTTTAAATGCTATATCATTTCAAAAAAAATATTTTTGGATAATCATTTAATATAATTCTAACTCCTAAAGTTATCTAAACCGACCTCCAATACCAACTATAAGGCCCCAGCCTTAAACCTTACTTAATCTTGATTTATTACAAGATTACACATTGAGGATATTTTCCGGTTTAGAGTTTTAGAGAATTAGATCATAAAACCTGCATTACATTCCACATATAAACAAAGTGGTTACATAAAGATAGTATTCTTCATTCCCATCAACAGAAACATATTAAAAATAAAACATGGATTCTTTCTTGACACTTCCTTGACACTATCATCTTATCATGTACCTTTCTCGTGACCTGTGAAAAACATTTCAAAAAACTTGGGATGAGCATAAAAAGCTCAGTATGGGTTATATAAAAAAACAGTGAAAGAAAACATGAGTTCATATATAAATAAGAATGAAATCATACATTACCCATAAAACATAGGCACTTTAACATACCTCATAAAATAATGAACAAATCATAGAAATCATAAGACATAAAGGTAACATGAGTCATTCATAACATTCTTACGTAGGGAGTAACCCTCTTGGTTACGTTTGGAATACCCATCACAGTATATTCCCTAAATCTCTTCGGAGAAACCTTAACGTTTCACTCCTTCGCGTTACCCAATGCATTGGAGAGATATATCGAGCTCACCCGCCCTTATTTTATCACGGAACCACCCATCTTCATAATAATGCCCAAGAACCTCGACATAATCGTATCACATAAAACATGCATAAAGGAAACATAACATTTCCACCTTTCAATCACAAGATATCAATACAACACATTGATATAAAACCATTATGAAAACCATTTTTAATACAAAAATAAAATAAAAGTAAAACATGGTATTTATTTTTCATTTAAAAAGAAGGTATGGCTTGTAGAGGAAGCCAAAACTCAAATAACGGTCACGACGGCGGAGAAGTCATTGTCGCCGCATACGTACGACAAAAACATTCCCTTTTGTCGTTTATTAAACGATTCATATAAAAAATATTCCTTTTGTATAAACTTAAAAGTCAAAGGGGTTTATACACCGTATAAAAGAATGTTGTGTATAAAATAAAATATGCCTCAATGAAAGGAGATTGAGACGAAGTCCCATACCTCAGGTCCAACTTGACTCGGTCGTTCTTTAATGTCCTGAATAATAATCTTGAGTTAATTTCTACTTGTTTAAGAACCTTTTTCAAGTTCATTATTCTTTTTATATCATGTTATGAACATCATGTAATCATTTAAGTTAATAATGTTCATTTTGTCGGTATTTGGTTCTTAAGTCAAAAATAGACTTCTTGCACTTACATGTTGTTAATTTGGTCAAAGGTTCGTTATATCCAGAATGATATTAATGATTTGGATAACATATATATCGTATATATTCATCATATACATGTATTTATAATGTTACATCACATTTAGAGGTAAGAAATGAAATGCACCATTCATGGAGATGGTAAGCCGTACGTACGCATGAACGCTACTTCCATTTCTATTTCGTATTTTCTGTAAATGGAATCATAATGATATAATAGTATATTATAATTATAGTATAATAACATATATAATATCATTAACATTATGCTTTACACGTCCCATATATGGTATTAACGAATCAAATCACTTTCAGTGGGCGGTAGTCCGCACTTCCTAAAAAGAAGATATCGTGTTTACCCATAATGTAAACAATAATGGTATTCCATAAATGAAAAATACAGAAGCTTAAGGAAAGAATAAAAATATTATATATCATACATAAAAATAGTGACATCATAATGGCTACCTTTGAAGGTGTTAAATGAGTATTGAACAATCATCGTTTCGGGAGGAAGAATTTCACCATCCATGGAAACCGTATGTTCGTTACCCATTTGATGTAGTTGTGTGAGAGTGTAGCTCGAATAAATCTTATAACAACATACTAGTATATTGAAGATACTGGTGTTGTAACAGAAGAAGTAAATAAAAAGATTTTAGGGGGTTGGACAAGCAAAATAAAACAAAGGAATATGAGAGAATGAATTACATTTAAAAGTGTAACTCCTTTTTATTTGAGCCTAAAGGCTTCCTTTGAAAGGATTCTGCCCAAAGGGAATCCTCTAGGATGAGGAGAGGGATGTGGAGAGTGTAAATGGGAAGGGGATGTCCGAGCCAAAGGCTTGAGGAGTGTGTGAAATGAGGTAGAGGTGGGGGACTTTTATAAGAGGAGAGGAGGGGCACTTTTGGAAATCATGAAACTATTATTTTATTTTCAAAAGTGTTTCGAATTTCTAAGGTTCCACATTGATATATTTCTAAGATAAGATGATAAGGCTTCGAAATATTCCCATCCAATAGTTTTTGGACAAGTGTAGGTCTTAGATATTACATTATCTTTCCATTTTATTTTAATCGTTAAATAATGAGGTCATTGTTGCATCATCATGATGTCATACATAATTTAATTTATTTAATGTCTAAATATTATAAAAAAAAGTACTATGATGTAGGAAATCGTTTTATCTTTCTAACGAATATTTATAGACAAAAATATGTTTAGTATAAGCCCTTCTAAAAATTGTTTTAGTAAAACAATTTATGTTAGTGTAATTTTCACCTTTATTTGAAAAAAGGCATTAAAGTCATTATCTCACCCAAGTGGCTCCATGGTGTCCCCTAAATCGACCCATGGGTTGTATGGGTCGGCCATGACACAAAAAATAGGGTTAGGACATGTGTCATGCTCATCTAATTTTATTAAAGCATTATTTTTACCATAAACTACACTAATTACCACTAATCGCGATTAAAAACTTAATAAGTTACTATTGACCAAAAAATTATTTTAATCTCATTGATCCAGATTTTACTTCTTAATGACAACCGTATATGTCGGATTTTTGAAATTCAAAACACAATTATTGAAAATTTTCATTTAAACGGAAAATCAGTTTTTATAAGTACCACTTAGTGGTTTCAGTATTCATCAAAAATTGAAGTTTTTCAGAAAATTACCAAAAATTCACCCTAAGCTATATCTGATATTTCAAATTCAAAAATTAAGTCTATTTTACAGAATTCAAAACATATAAGTCACATTAATTAATTTAATAATTAATTCCCGTTGTCAGAGCAAATAGCGTGATTTTTTTGAAACAATAAGTATCAAAAGATTGATACCAGTTTAAGTCCAATTTCAATGTGAAATTGATTCCAATGACCACCATTGGATTTAATGGTAAAAATATATTCTAATTTCACTTCAAAACCAATTCAAAAGATAATCTAGTCATATAAATAAATTAGATTAAAAAGCAGTTTTGATGTAAAATGCAGTATTTTTCACTATTCATTTAAAAAATGAACATTGTCAGAAAAATACCAAAAATTTTTCCAATGTAAATTTCAATGTCCCAATCATAATGAATATGTTTATTTTGACCAATATAGATTATAAAATTGTCAAAATATTGATTTAAAAAGGGTTTTCCATCAAAAGGCAGTAAAACAATCTTTTAAAAATATTAGTGTATTCCATGCTTAAGATTGGATTTATATTCATTTTAATCCTCTAAAACACTATCTAGTTCATTAATAGACATAGATAAAAATATCTATTATTCATTACTTACATGGGATGTCACAATTTTTATCATGATTTATCAATCCTTACATAATTCATTAGAGTGAGATATAGGTCCAACTAGTCACATAATTAAATTCATAGATTCATGTTCTCCAATATCATTAATTTTTATTATATCATTACTCATTAAAAGAAATGGTTTTCAAAAACATATCTTTATAGAATAACCTATAGAAAATAAATAGGTTTAATAATCACTTCATGATTTCATAGTATCATAACCCATGGAAAAAGTAGTTGGGTTCACAAGAATTTTATTATTTTATAACTCATGGAAGTGAAATAAGTTTCATAAATGTATTGTCATAATAAAAATACACCATCAAGATAATGAATAAGAATGTTATATATGGATAATATCCACAATAAATCATAAAGTAACATCAATGTATGTCATGCTTGATTGAAAATTATTTTGAAATATCAATTAGAATATTTTTTAAGAAAAATAATTTTTAATTGAAAATAACTTTTTTAAAAATAAAATTTTTTTAAAATAATTTTATTTTAAAACAAAATTTTTAAAACTAATACTTTAAAAAACAATGTAATTTTTTTTAAAAAAATAACATTTTATTATTATAATGGAGGCTTTAAAAAGCATTTAAAATAATTTTCGTTGAAAATAAAATTTGTTTAAAAATCACTTCTTATAACTAAAAATTAATAAAATATTTTGGAAATATATTTATTTTAAAAAATCTATAATTATTATAATATAATATTTAAAATATTTATTGGTCTTCATGGAGGGGTATTATATAGATGTAAAACCAAAGATTCTTTGACATTGTTTGTAAATTCCAAACATTCCTTATTCAAAAAAATGACATGAATATTCCATTTGAAAAAAAATTAAAAAAAATAATGAATGGTTAAAAATTTATTTAAATAATCATTTGGATAATGATAAAAAAATTAAAAATATTTCAAGAAAACATGGTTTTTTGTTGAAAATGGGTTCTAAACTGAATACAAAAATAAAAACAGTTTTTATTAATACAATTCCACTGAACTCCAGAGTAAAAAATAGAGGAAAATGATGGGAAAACATGTATTCTCATGAATTAAATATAGGAGAATAAAATTAATTAATTTTTTTATAGATGGGTAATAGGAGTTCCTCAATCAAATCATAAACAAAAACAACCCCAATAATCAATGATATTTTATCATAAAACTGTTACCACTTCCGTTAATTTGAATAATAAAAACTATGAGAGAAAAAAAATGAAACATATAATATCCTGATAAAAAATAATGTGATTATATTAAATGTTTATTATGATATATATTCACTTCATAAAAGAATATAATTACGTAACATAACATATGTTTCAAAGAATGAAAATTGAGACAAAAATACCTTAACATTATGGAAACTTCTAAATTATGAACCCCAGGGAAGATAGATCCAAAAATAGATAATTAAATCACCCTAAAATTAATTATAATAATCATAAAATAAAATCCTTGGAATTATATACACCACATAAATGAGCCACGTGGTGAATATAGAATGTCTCTCACAGAAAATAAAAGTGAGATGGAAATCCCTTGCCTTAAATATCAAATTCCATCATACACATTTAAACCACATTTATAATAAATATAAATTTATATTTTATATATTAAAGAAGAAAATTCATATTTTTCAAACCATTTATGATTTATTTTTGACTTTTCATTGGCTATTAGTTAAAAATTTCTTGTTAAAATTATGTTTTGACTAATAACTGATTCGTTTTTCATGTATGTTTTGGTTTGGTTATTTTGGTACCTTTACATGAATCATGGTTATATAATTTATACAATTTTAACCATGATAAAAATATCATATATATTAATCATATAAGAATTTATAGTTCTTTGAGATGGTAAGTCGTACGTACACATGAATGATATTTCTATTTTCTTGACGGATCAAGTGAAAGAAAGGTAAAAAAATATTAACATTATATAATAATTTTAATTTCATATAAATAACATATATTAATCAAATTTACCCAAATTATCTTCCATCAGAATTTTTAGTGAAAACAACTCACATCACTTCATGAGGTGGTTGTAGAGACCCAAAGCTTGACGTACATAGACATTACATTACTTTTGCGGAATACTTAATACATAACAAAAACAGACACCAAAGGACCGTAATAGTTTAGTGTCTTTGGAAACTCAGAACATAATCTTCTAATCATGGTGAAAGATCTTCAACGTCTCCCATAAAGATCTTCCCCTTTTGTTTTTCTTACCTAAAACCTTTCTTTAAATCCTGGGGAAAAGAAAACATATAAAGGGTGAGCTCAAATTCCCCGTAAGGGTAAGCATGGATAAAATAAAACAAATCATATACATTTGAAATTAAAAATATGAACATAATTTTTAAACATCAAAATCATGGGAAATGACATTAAACATGGAAGTAAATAAGGCATAGATGATAAATAAACATTAATCATGATAAAATAGAATGGGAATAAAACATGTGATTGTGGAAACCATTAAACACATGATATGATTTCAATAGTAGTCAAGACATTGCTTCCAAGACCATCTTAGTGGACAAAGTCCCTTTCTGAATTGAGTTCACTCCTCATTCTAGTCCTGTATTACTGAACCTGATTAACTTACCATTCCTGCAATGTCTATCTCATGAGATATAATTCTTTACCCAATGCATTGGAGGGAGATATAGGTCCCACCAATCTCATAATTAATTCATTCTTTCGTGTGCCACAAAATAATGAATCATACATCATAGCATAAACCATGTAATAGAATGGGATTCTTAAACATCATAACATCATAACATAATCCATAAAAATGGATATAATTTTATCATAAGAAGAATCAAACCATTTAAATAATGGAGACATTATACTTGAAACATAAACATATTAAATAATGTCATTTTAGATGGAAAATATTTTTGATAAAACACTTGAAATGAATTCTTGAGGAAAATATCCTTTCTCATTCAAAATCATTTTCTTTTCACAAAATACCGTGAAATTTTATAAGAAAATGTTTTTGTTGAAAATAATCATGCAATATTTTATAGGAAGGTTCCTGAAAATGAGGCGTTATGAAACCGTAAAAATCCGTTCACGCCGGATAAGTTAAAAATAACATTCTCCTCGTACTTTTGTCGGAAAAGTCAAAAATTACCTCGTATGGTAAAAAAAGATTCCTTACATACCATGTAGTAAATGTAAAAATTTGTTAAAAAGGACTTTAAACATACAGGAAACAATTTTTAGGAAACATGGACATGGATGATAACAATAACCCCAGTAAATACTTAGGAATAAACAATCTTGGATAAGAACGAGATTGGAATAATTATCCCTTACATTATGTCTGATATGCTTCATATGTATCCAAAATTCTTGTATAATGATTTAAATAATGTCATTGACTTATTACAGAATCATATTCATTGTTATGATATCATATATAGTTTACTTATGACTTTATATTACCCTTTCTTTTGTAAATTTGATGTAAAAGTAGCGATTTGGGTAAAATCATTTCATTTATTGTACGTGTTTTGACTTGTTGTTCTTGATATTATTACTTATATCCTGATTTACTTAATTTCAGAATGTAAAACATGATTTATATATAATATATATTCAGCATATACATATATATATGATAGATTGATAAATGGAATGAAATAGACCGTTCATGGAGACGGTAGGCCGTACGTACGCATGAACGCTGTTTTCGTTTCTTTATTGAATTGAATGGAATTAAGTAGATGAAATATATATATACATAAATATAGTATCATTATTATGTCATATATCTCAGTATTATTCATTATATATACTTTATAATCATTCATGAATGGTTAACATGGAGAATGAATCGCATCGCGTCGTGGATACGGTAGTCCGTACGTACGCATGAGCGATGATATCATTACCATGAATGTGGAATTGTATTTAAGTGTGCGTATAATATTTTAGAATCAATATATAGTTTTTTTACACCATTATACCCATCCATGTAAGGTGGTGGTCGAAAACAGATTACACCACGACGTGGAGACGGTATTCCGTACGTATGCACGCGTGGTGATTTCATTTTCCATAGGATGGATAGCAGGTGAAATAGGGTTGTTTCATATTTATAATAACATACCAGTATATGAGTGATACTGATGTTATTACTTCATAAAGAAACAACTAAATAAGAGGAAGTAGAAGAAGAAATAAATTTGAAAGAATCGGTAACAGATATTACCTCTTCTTCGATGCGCCTCTTCTTAATCTCCTCTTCAGGCACTAGGGTTGGTCTTTTGAGGAGAGAAGAACCTATATAATGATTCTAAGGAAGATTATAAGGTAAATGGTCATAGTTTTTCTAAGCATCAAGGTTCAGAAGGGTGTGAGTAGAAGAGGGAAGGGGTGCCCTTTTTATAAGGGAGGAGAGGGGCACCTTTGAAAAAACTTAAAATAATATTTTATAATAAAGTCATATTCGGTTTATAATAGCTCCAAATTGATTTATTTAGAATATAAAGTGGGGATGGGTCGAAATACTCTCAACCAATATATTTTAGTTAGGTTTGGGTCATTATATTAACCTTATCATTTAGTTTTAACTATTAGTTAATTAGATTGACATTTACCATTTCACTTTATATTTTTATATTATATAGTAAATAAACATACCATATACATCCAAGATAAACCCAAGTGGTCCATTAAGGATACAAATATCATGATATAAGTATCTTGGCCGATCCTTATATTTTTAGGAATATAATAACAATTAATAATATAATATTTGTTTTAAAAACTATTTTATGTCAATTTTGACACTATTTGGTAATTGATTTTTGTGAAAATCATAACAGCATGATTAGTTCGAAAAAAGATAATTAAATCAATACTAACATGTCATATTAACCTAGAAAATTATTTTAATTCATAAAAAGTCTCAAATTACATTTATTTTTGTATTTATAATATCAATTATGTTAATATTTCATTAATAAGGTAATTACTGCCTCATCATTGTGTCATAAATAAATTGAAATATTTAATGTCTAAAAATTATAAATAAAATACCATTATGTCGAAAATATTTTTATCTTTATAATGAATATTTATAGTCTAATTTATCTTATTTATATCTCTATATTAAAAATTATTTCGTTATTAAACTTTGATTTTAACTATTTTAACCCTTCTTTAAATAAATTAATAATAAAAGTCCTAATCTAATCCAAGTGGACCTAAATGGTCATATTTTATTCCTAAGGTTGTTTTTGGTCGAATTACACTTATCCAATAGAATTAGGACATGTTTTAGGGTAATAATAATATCATTTTTACCCTTAATTACACTATTTACTTTTAACCGTGGTAATTAAAAGTAAAACGTTACTATTCACCAAAAATTAATTTCATCTCATTGAACCACATTTTAGTCCTTGATATTAACCGTGTCTCTCGGATTTTCTAAATTTCACTCATAGAAGTGGTAAAATTATGTTTTATGTAAGTTTTCAAAAAGCTATTAGGAGGTGGGTAAAAGACGGTGAAAAGTTCAATAAAATTTTTATATATCAAAAAATATTATAAAATGAATCCAATGATTTACATTGAACTTATATAGGTATTATGTATCAATTTTTACCTAAAATAAATTTAAATTAAATAAAAAATTATTTAAATAAAAAGTCGGTTTTTAAATAGTAACCCAGTGTTTTCACTATTCATCAAAAATTGAATGTTTTCTGAAAAATACCAAAAATTCACCCTGGGATAATTTTGTTATTCATAATCCAAAAACAAAGTCCATTTTGAAAGATAAAATTTATAAAATTTAAAAAAGTGGGTATTACTATTCATTATGGCTAGTTCATAATAATATTATAATAATATCTCTTTTAGTGAAACTTGGTATTGCGTACTACGCACGCTATCGAAGAATGTCTTGATTGCGTGTAATGAAAGCTAAGTCAAGGTTGCGTGTAGTAAAAGTTCCATTTGTTGTTGCGTATAACATAATCAAAACTTATTTCATTTATACATTAAACAAAATCTATATTTATGTTGCGTACAATAATTTCCACAAAACGAACTTAAATTTGTGTGTAACACGGGCCAAGAATAGTGTTGCGTATATTGCAATCCAATACGATGTAGTGTATAGTACAAGCTACTCTTGGTGTAGTGTATAATAGAAGACATCAAAGAAATTAAAAATAATATATCTCATAATATCTAGGGATGTTACAGTGGTAGTCCACCATATACGCGAACGACGTTATCATATCCCCAATGGAATTGAATGTAAGAATGTATATTGGATATATTTATTACATAAGTCTAATTATGATACTAATATAATATATATTTATTTAATATATCCATACTACCATCCATGTAAAATGAATATGGAAAATACACCACATTAGTTCGTGAGGCAGTACTTCGTTGTACGCACGAGCTGCGATATTGTTTTTCAATAGATTGGTAGTTAAGAAGTTATATGTGGTCTAATAATTCTATATGTATAATTATATCATAAATATCACACACACAAACATACACACACACACACAGAGAGATATATATATATATATATATATTAAATCCATCATTACACCCATCGCTTTGGGGTGGTGATGGAAAACAAGTAACATTGGTTCGTGAGGTAGTTGTACACCATACACATTAATTATGATTTCATATATCATTTGATAAAAAAAGAGGTGGTTGTAGTTCATTATCATAAAATAGAACCATATTATTATTTACAATATTCTTATATTATTATATCATCTGTATTTAATAATAATTGAAGAATTTTTGGAAGAAATAATATAAAATGGTGGATTAGGGATGTTACCTCTTTTTCAAACAATGTTTTTTGGTTTTCAAAAAAATTCCTTCCTATGTCATATTTCTGACAAAAATAATAATACAAGGATAAAATAAGGAAATTAAGGAACTTATTTAGGTTGGTTTTTTCTAACTCATTGGTCTTTGGAAGTGTTAATAGGATAGGACTAGGGGAGGCCTTTTTAAGTGAGGTTAGTGGCATACCTATAATTTTTTAAAAAAGAAAGGTGTTCCCGCATATTCCAATTTCCAAAAGGATAAAAAAGGTCCATCAAAAACATTATAGGATTTATGTTAAAATTATATCCTTAAATTTTGTTTTGGATAAGTTTATATGTCATTTTACCCCTTATCATTTTAGTTTAACCCCTAGTAAACACAATTTCAACTTAACCATAACAATTAATTTTTACAATTTTTACTGTTTATATTGGTAAAAAATTTGGGTTTACCATATTATAAAATATAAATTATTATTTTATGGAATCCATTTTATAAAAATGAGTACATATAATTGGAAATTTTTAGTTTAAAATTAATCTAGTATTGTGATAAAAAAACAGTTTCCAAGGGGAAAATATTCAAAAGAATAATGAGTTTTAATATAAAACTTCAACACGGAATTGATTAAAATGAAATAAATTGGATTAATAGATATATTATTTAAATAATTATACATTTAAAACCATATTAAAATAATTTTTATGTATTTAAATTCATTAAAAGGAGCCCAAATGCTTAGTAAAAATAAGTATTTTTCACTATTCACCAAAAAATTTAACTTTTTAAAAATTTATAAAAAATTCACTGCAAAATAATTTTAAAATTCCGATTTAAAAAATTAGTTTTATTTGTAAAAATACATTTTATAAAAGTATCAAACAATTATTTCAAAAAAATCAAAAATGCAACAAAACTATTTCTTAGAAAAATATTCTTTTTAGCATAAAATTGGATTTATTTTTTAGCATGCCTATAAATCACATAAAATAAATTTTAGATATTATATTGAATATATAATATAAAAATTTAGAATAATAATTCCTTAAATGTTATTTTTTATTTATTTTTCTAGAAAATGACTATGTGCATAAAATAGTTTTTTAAAAAACCATCCTTTTTTTCAAATTGTTTTTATTTTCATTTCAAATTAATTAGTTACCAAGGAATTTGTTTTACATAAATTTTTAGAAAATATAATTTCAAAATTTTATTATTCCTATTCATACATATCATTACAATGACTATGCGATAACTACTATATTAAATAAAAATATTTAATAGTATGTCATATTACATTTAAACTCTATATTGTGTGTAATACAAGATAAACATGATGTTACATGTAAAAAGATAAACTGTATGATTCATGTAGTGCACTATGAACTTGATGTCATGTGTATTGAAATATATAAGAAAGATTAATTTTATTTGAAAAAAAATCTTTCAAATAAATCTTTCATTGTTACAAAAGCATCTTAAAGGATTGATCAAGCTTCTCCTAGTTATTCATTCTCAAAATTCATCATGTTTTCAATCATCTCATCAAAAAATGGAAGTAATATTAATTATTTGTACATGAATTAAGGCTTTATCACTACCCAATTATATTTTTCACTTGAAATAATTGAAAATCATCATCTAAGATAACATCTGGATCTAACTTTTAATATGTCTTCATTATCATTTCATTTTTTCATTCTGATAATACATATGAAAGAAATATTATTTATTAGTTATCAATGTGGCATTTAAAAACATTCCTATAACTACATAAGGTTCATGATTTTTCTATTTTTCCATAAAATAATGACTCGTATATATGATTTTTTAATCTTACATATCAATGATATACCTCTTTATTTTTTATTTTTCTACAAAATCTTGACCCTTACATCAGGACTTAAAAACTATTGTATGATTTGTGTTTTCACAACGTATTGTATATTATTTTTATATTATCTAAATTATCACATATCCAATAGAATAATATCATTAATATGAATCTAAAATCCTTTCCTATTAATCTATGATTTATTCCTTTTCTTGATTTTTCACCAAAACTAAATTGAAATCATACATGGAATGATAAGAAGAATTAATTTTTTAAAAAATTATAAAAATAATAGGGTTTTTTATTTTCCATCTATTTTCTATAAAATACACTTAATCTTAGTATCCAATTCTTATTTTGTAACTTCTAAACAAGTAAACATCCTTAACAGCTTCCAATCATCTTTATAATTTTCAGTGTAATTTTTTATCATACAAAATACATCCAAACATATATTTCAGATATTTGTAACATCTTTTCATTAAACGTATCTTCATACAAAATAATAAAATTCTTCAATAAATTTAGAAAAATCCATTAATATGTTAGAATAAATTCATGTTAACTTTAATCACCAAAATAATAATTAAAAATCTCTATGTAGCATATATATACTCTTTAGAGTATTTAAATTGTATTGCACTGCCTCCACAACTTCAGTTCTTATTCATATTTCATATAAGTATATTTAAATATGATATAGTAATATTTTACTAATAGTATGTAACATCAAATGTTAAATTACCAGAATATTCATTGGGATATAATATTCAACAATCCCCATAATCTATAGAAATGAACTCCTATTATACTTTTTTAAATGTATTTAAGCTAATTATACCCATGAACTTCCATGTAACAATAATAACAACTTCTAAATATCCTCTCCAAATATATATTCCTTATGAAAAATTATTTTTGGTAGTAGATCATATAATATTATATCCTTAAAAACATTAATGGATTTTGGGGTGAATTTCTAATGGAGACAATGAATAATTCTATAACAATTTCCAACCTTTGAAAAATATAAAATATTTTTAACAAAAATATCACTGAAACTTATCACATTATCTACCAGTTTGTTTAATAATCCCTTATCATGCATCAACCAGGATGAAACTTCCTACATCAAGATAAATGGTTCACCAATCTCCATTACTCAGTTTATATAGTCAAAAAATCAAGCGTACATAATTCAATCAATATGGGTACACAACATTCCTTCTAATAATATATTATAACACAGATTTTAATCATGTTCATTGAAATGAGGTTTATTAACATGAAAAAATAATGGGTTTAATAATATCCAATATTGAATTTATTTATTATACCAAAATAGAAAAAACATGTTAATAAGTTTTGATTAATATTATTCCCTTTCCCACTTATTTATATTAAATTTAAATACTCTTAAGGAAGGATGGTACTAATTCAATTATTATAATGTGCTGCCACTTATTAGACAAAAATTCAATGTAATATATGGTCAATGTAGAAAACATGAGAGTCTAATCTCAGAATAAAATCTATCCAAACATAAAACAAAATATGATATCGAATGATAATTCATATCTCAAGAGTTGTTCAAACATTTTCTTGTTGACATAAATTTATGATAACAATTCATATGGGATTTAACCTTCTTGAATTATAATACTCCTATGAAAAGAAGCTAAAAATATTCCAAAATATCTTTCAGGTTGACTTTATGAATCCAATTAATGTACTTTCTCAAAATCTTCCCATTATTCATGCCATTGATAAATTCACTTTCCCAACCTTAAAGAATTAATTTTTTCTAAAAAAATAAATGTAAGAGAATATGAATAAATAACTCATCAATAAAATCTTTTCAAGTAGATTACAAAAAAATTTATTAATAGAAAAATATATATATTGAAATCCTTTGATATATTCACCTCAAGAGATAAAATCAATTTATACTTTGTAATAATTGATCTATTTATCAAAGTTAAGCATAATAAAATAAAATAACAGATAAATTCCAAGATGGTGTCCTCTAATTTACGATGCGGATTTTATAAAATACTTACCTATCATGTTCTTCCCCTGAATCAAATATCGCCTTTGATTCCCTACATAAAAAGACAAAAATTCTATATATAAAAATAAATTGTAACTCCTTTTACCCATAGTGAGATTCAGAAGGTTGAGAATTACTTCTCCAATTTAACACCCTTCTCTTTTAAGTTCCACATTCAGGTTTTATTTATTCACTTCTTATTTTCCATCTTGGGATTATTTTTGGATGAAAATTATTTTTTCCTTAAAAAATATTTTTTTGGAATAAATTTAGCTACTTTTATAGTAAATAACATGGGTATTTTGGTGAAATAATCATCTTTTTCAATATTTATTCATGAGATATTAATTTATCAGGGACACTTTAGAAGTCTGGTAAGATTTCATGGAACCTACTAATTATTACTCAAGAATATCCTCAACAAGACAAATCTTTTGATTCCTTTAATTAATTAATTATTCCTTTTTATCCTCCCCAAGGTTGGATTCTATATATTTTTTACAATAATCATTGGTATGTCCTCTTATTCCGATGTTGAAAATTTTGTTCACTTTGGTTTACCAATATTCTTGTCCTTATAACATTTTTTAAAATAGCATTCTTTAATTGATTTTCCAAATTAAAACTTATATATATCATTTTCGGACTTCTTATTCCATGGCCTTCTTCACATAAGTTCTTTAAAAATATTCTTGGATGATTATAGAAATAATGGATCATCCCAATGACCAATTTGATTATAAAATATGCAAGGATTCTATAATACTCCAACTATATTAAAGATAAATATATTTTTACTTTAATATTATGTATTATGAATCACTACAACATTGACCGCTCTTAATACAGGCTTTCCATGAATTCCATAGGTTGACATATTATTCCATCAATCTAAAGTCTTGTACCCAAACATGTCATGATACCAAAAATGGATAATGATCCTTGTTCTTATCATTTTAATGATATTTTGGCTGATTTTGATGGGTTTTTATTTTTTTATTTAATCATTTAGTTGAAATTATTTTGGTGAATAAATTATCTGATATTTTCCACCATCCACCTTTGAAATTGTGGTTTGTTTATCTCCCTTTTTCTTTATACATCGATGTATATATTTCTTTTTTAACCAATGCTATGAATTATAAAAATTAATAAAATCAAAATTTTCAATGATATATATTATCATTTTATTTGATCTTATATGATACTAATCATTATATAATCTCAAGATGTTATTCCAATGAAAAGATGTCTTTTAGAATAAATATTGTTTTTTGAAGTATTTATGGAAGTAACACTATACTCAGCTTTTTGTAAAGTCTCATATTGTGTCACTTTCAGAATTTCATGTCTAATAAAAAATTAAAGACATTTCATATTGAGAATATTTTTTTAATTAATTATCCCTTCAATGTATCTTTTAAATCCCTTTTTATATTTTCAATATGATATTTATACATTTGTATTATTTCTTATAATGAAATATCATGCTTATTAATATTACTTGATTTTAACCCAAATATAGTTTCCTTTACCGAAATTAGATCTTATAATTCATGTGTTTTCCCAAAAGGGACTTTATTAAGACATACCCTTATAGGGGGAAGAATCATGATATCAAATATATTCAAATTTCTATATTTTTCCATGATACTTCCACCACCCTAATGGATATTAACAACACATATTACTAGTGTCACTCTTGTGTTAAACGTTTTTTCATCATATGATTAATTAGTGTTATTTTATTAGCCTTATATTAATAATATTGATGATCAATCAATCCGTATACACTAATAGTTATCCTGTAGA
Organism: Viscum album; assembly: GCA_963277665.1. Lineage (NCBI taxonomy): Eukaryota > Viridiplantae > Streptophyta > Magnoliopsida > Santalales > Viscaceae > Viscum > Viscum album. Next base: position 575,355,259 of record OY728160.1, read on the forward strand.
TTATGAGAAAATTAATCATCCAAGACCCATGAATTTTTATAACATTACATGTATTAGGCTACGTTCATGGAGGACACTCTGAAATTGTTCCAATTTATGAAAATCCACTATTAATCATTCATTTATAGATTTAGGCAAGGTCACTCTTATACATAGTGTCACTCTGCTCATAGAACTCAGTATTGGCTCACTGCCAGCCATGGTTAAGCCCCTTTTCAAGATTCAAGGTTTGCTTCTTACTGCATATGGGTCACTACATTTGTATTCTCCATTTGTCACTACTTTAAGAGGGAAATACTTTTGTATCATCATCCAATACATGACATAAATTTATGATAGTTAATATAGTGATTAGTTCTCATTGATCTACACAATTCCCATTCAAAACTAGTTTTGAACATCACCATTGTAACCTTTATCTATTGTACTAAACATTGAGGAATAACATCAGTCATTACTATGGTATATAATGTGTTTCAATCACTTTTTCTATATATCAATTGATATAAATTCCCATTAATCATGTTCATGAAAATCTTCACTTTTTTAATGAAAATCTTCCAATAATGAAAAATATTCACTTTTTACACTACTTTCACAATGTTAGAAAACTACACCTATTTCATGAAACATTCAATACTTTTCCATAAGTCACTCAGTATGTATAGACCAAAAAATGCATTTTTTCATTAAAATACACAGTTATGGAAAATTTGTGAAACCATCAAGTCCAAACAAACCATCAAACACTATATCACATAACAAAATTATTAAACACTTGCTTAAACCCATTAGACTCAAATCCATTAAATAATTTTTAGGACATAGTTGTTACCTTTTTCCAGGGTTGCCTCTGATACTCTCTTTGAAATGATAAGTCAGCCTGTCCCACACTCTCAATAATTCATCCACCACTATTTTCTTATTTTTGAAACCTATGACTAAGATAAAGTGTTGTTTTTCAATCCACTACTATTGCATCATATTTGGGTCTACTTGAATATGTCTTTCATTCACCTTTTCTGCATCCTCAAAAGAAGCACGTATGTTTAACACCTTTTCTATCATATCTTACTCATATTGTATTATAATATCCCACGGAGATTCCCTAATCTCATCCTCTCCTTCCAGATCACCAGGCATCTATTCCGCTCCCTCCTTAATAGAAGAAATAAGAACCTTTCTCCCCTCACTCGGTTACCCCTCATACCTTCCTGAGCCAAACATTACCAGTTCCCTCTTCTTCACCTTATCCCCCTATGCTCCCACCATAACAGAAACTGAGTCAATGCCTACTTATAATAAAATATCTCATGGTTTCTCTTCTAGTATAGCCTGTAGGGTATGACATGGACTAGTTTTTTTCCGTGTGTTTTTATCTTTGATAGCAGACCTCGTTGTCCCTATTTATGGAAAAATTTTGTTTTCCTTGCGAGACATAGATTGATTGACCTTATTAACTTGGAAAATTATCAAGTTAAGAATCCCCCTCTTCCATTTCTTAGTGCCAGATCCACCTCTTGTATACCCTGGGTGTCCTTCTAATCATCTGACTACGACTGAAAACCCTCTTATATACTACACAATTTAGAATCCCCAATTTACCTTGTTTCATTAAAATTCCTTTTCCACTTTGGAATCACTGTTTTCCACCCTGCAGAATCAAAATTATCCTTCTCTTACCAAGCCATAGGTATAAAATGGTTATTAATATTTAATGATTGTATTGGAACATGCGGACCCAGAGATTGTTATAGAGGAAGGCTCAGAAGCTGTTCATAAATACCATGCTATAGGGGATTACTGGCCGAGCACAATCCTTCCTCCAGCTCCCCCATTCGTAACAACCTCCGTGAAGGAGGGAGGGTCTGAACCCATTGGTTGGATAAATCAACAACCCATGCTTTAAACTATAATGAAGTGACTTCACTAGTGGATAGATACACACTCACTACATCACTCACCATGAATCCACTAGAAAAATTTGAATCTAGTTGTCATACCAAATCATTATTCAAGTTTGACTCCATCTCCTCAAGTCCTTCCTCCTTCTCCTATGTCAATCCTATAGTCCGGATGACCCCACCACCTCCAATGGCACATGTTTCCTCTGAAGATCATCCAACATGAAAATCATCTTTCAGTCTTCTAAAAATTACAAAAATAGTAGGGTTGCACTGAGAAACCTTTACCAGCTTTCGAGGAGCCTCTACACCTGGAGAGATGACGGGCTCCAAAACCTCTAGTATTACCCCATGCACCACCACATGATCACCTTAGCCCGCCTCTACTCTCGGCTCTGGAATCAATTATTCAATTACTTTCTGTGAGACAAAAGAAATTCTAGCCTATCTAGTAGCTACCTGACCCATCTTAGAGGATTTGCGCACTGCAAAAGAATCGCCATCCCAAAGATATTGAGTGGGATATCTCTATGAAAAATGACTAGAGCTTTGATGACATCAATAATGTATATGCACCAGTTACTTTCCTCATGAAACTATGTCTTCATAAATTTTTATAGAAACTCATTGCATTTATGACAATTTATTACCTTTTTTGAAACAGACATGGTCTTTATAGAAAAAATATACATTCTTCAAAAAACTAATTCTTGAGATGATTCTTCACACAATAAATACTTTCACAAAACTCTTGGGTAATTTTAGAGAATTTGGATCTTAAATGAGTATAGATACTCTATATAATAGGAGTAGAGACCTATTTATTAGTGTTTTCATCCATTAATACAATTTATTTTTATGCCACCAACTAGTCATAAACCTTTCATGGTTTTCCAAACTATCAATGATTTAACATCCCCTTTAGTGATCAACTATATATGTGTTTCTAGTTATCAAAAAAATCTTTATGCTTCACAGAAATCTAGCTTTCATGAACTCTTCACATATTCATTAAATCCTTACTTTTACCAAATATGAACATGAAAACATCAAAACATTTTTTTTGAGAATCTTTTTACATGTTTTCACAAACATTCATTTTAAAATTAATATTTTTTTAATCAATATCCATTAACATTATTCAATGATGTAATCAAAAATAATTACAAAACACAACTTTTGGGAAGAAAATAGTACCTTTCATGCAACCTTTTCACCAACATGAAAATATTTCCTTTTCCAAAATTCCTTAACAAGGCTTGGGATGACCAAGTTTTCACAAATTTTGATATTCGGGGGAATTATTTTTTTCAATCAATTTTCCTAAACAAAACCCCCACACACACTCAAACACACCCTACACCATTCCTTCATAAATATATTAAGGACTTCATTTTCTTATAAAATCATCATGAACTCAACATGATGAAACCCTATATGTAAGATCCTCTTTCATGGATATCTTCAATGCATCCCTTAGAACATACAAAATCAATGTTTTGGACTCACACAATGATTAATAAAATCAAACATAATCCCTTTATCAGGAAAACCATCATACCATGAAACGATTACCTCTTTACCTTCAGTGGGAACATCACCATATCATGAAACTATTAACATGGTGAATAAAAAATCCAATTCATATTATCACACCATGTCAATAGAAACACCAAATAATACACAAAAACACACTAGGGTGGATAATGATATGTTTTAAAATGACACCAAAAGAAAATACATGGAATCACCAATTCTCATTGGAGTCAAAAAAAATTGACATATGGATTCGTTAAAAACAACTGAATGAGTCCTTTTCATCCTATTAATGTGATTTAATAAACATTTATCCAAACCAACTATCTATTAATTTCAATACCTATTATATGTTTCTATTAGTGATAGATATCAACTCGTGTACAATGTTTAGCAGATTAGAGGACCACTTTTTATAACCCCATGGGAATCTATCATCATCACAAAATTCATCTCTAATTTATCTTCATTGAAAAAAATTAATTAGCAATGATATATTTTTCGGCTACCCCCTTGGGATTCTTGGGATTGAATTCAAAATGCTTCACCCTCATTTATATCAAATCAAAATTAGGTTTAGGGATATATATACCAAATATATATTCCTTATAATCATGTACATTGGAAAACAAGTGTGTCACCTGAAACACTATTATAATTGTCATATATGTTCTTTATGTTAGAAAACTAAAGCCTCTGTCATTCAATACCATTGACAAAATGAAATATTTCATCTAACTATATCTCTTTAATAAATGGTCGTCAAAGTATTATTTCTACTTCTACACAATTTTAACATGGTCCTTTCATTTTATAGGAAGATACAGACCTCCCCTTATAATATAAAACTCCAAAAATATTCCACACCTCACGTCCACTTGTTATAAAAATATATTCAACTTTTCTCAGACATCATTACTTCATTCATGAATATCGGATTGAGAGACCTATCTAGCTCAAAATCATCTCTCAACTCTAACTTGATTCAATTATATTTTCTGTGTGTGAAAATAGTACTAGTAAAAACCATAAAAAATTACTCTTAGGATACTATATTGAAAGAAAATGTTTGAAACAAGATATATAGTTTGAAAAATAATCTCTATCTATTTACCTCACGTACTTCCATACTTTACAAGATCTATTTTAAACATATTAGTGATCTCTAGACACCATATAGATTCTTATTATTAATACTAGTACCAATAATTACATATACCAACATGATTCATAATATAACTCTTTTAATATTTCATTATAAAAATATTTGAATGATGACTTGTTTATTTAGCTTATGATATCACTTCTTGAGCTATAATTTTTAACTGATTTCTACCCTCATATATATGGTGCCCAACCTTGATTTCTAGGGATTACTTTTTATATAACTTCATTTCAAAAATCCCCCAGGATTTCGTAGATTCATCATGGAAGATAGAATTGATACTTAGAATAAGGAATAATAATCTGTAAAAGCTTCATATATCTAGATAATAGACAGATTATATCTCAAGTTGGATTAACGAAAATAATTCATTAAAGTACATTTTTTCTATTTCCCAATTCGTGTATCTTCAATATCTAAATTATGAATAATCGTGGTCTCTCAACATCAACACATCATGGATCCTGATACCACATTATATGAATTGAAATATCAAGTTTCCATATCTATTTAAAATCTTTTTGAATCCTCATTCATGATATTATTCATCTTCTATTCTCATTCATATCAATTCTATATACAAAATAAAACATGTTTTTATTGATGTAATTTTCTGTTGTAAATTTGGAGTAAGTCCTAACAACACATTGAATATTTTTGTGGAACTTATCCGTGGATTGTATCTCCCACAAAACATTAAATACATTAATAATAGTTAATATTATTTAAATACATGTGGAGATGGGAAATTGTACTTCCTCGTGTTGAGGAATGAGGACATTCTTGGTGGATCAACCCTTCACTATCACCCTTCCCTTTTCTATGTTTTATATTTTAGAAAATGAATGTCATCTCCACATCAACATATTTTTCTTATATGGTCATTATTCTTGGTAATCTTATTCAATGTCTTGCAAGAATATCTCCTTTGAGTGATTTCATTTACAATAATATCATTTAGGGTGTTCCCTTTAGAGTTTCGCTTTCATCTCGTAGACATTTTCTTTTCTCCATAGGCCAACTCACAAACTCATATTCATTTGGAACTCATACAAAAAAGACCATCTCACATATTCCTAATTGGATCCTCCTCCTATATGTATTCTTGTAGATCTATCTATCCCTTAATTATTAACTAGTTTTCATAGTACATGCCTTTTTTGGATGTCTCTATCACACAAGTGACTTTTGGTGTCCTTTCATTTTTTTAAATATTATTATTTATTATAAAAGAAACATTATGTCCAATGCTAGATTCATAAAATATCTTCAGTCCTTTTTTTAGTTTTTATTTGGAGCATCAATAGTTCTATTTATATATTTCCCTATAGTACATTTTTTAAACAACCTAGGTATGCCTCTTTTCTGTTCCCATATATAGATAATGGAGCTATATTATATATTTTATTCCTTGATGGATCTTTAATAATATGTTCAACCAAATTTCATAAAATTGGAGATGAATCTTTCTTTTTCATCCTTATTGTTTTCTTCCTTTCTAGGAGGTCATTCATGTGTAAACTAACACTGGTGTTTGATACATGTTTCATTGAGTTCAATTATTTTTCTCCATAGTAGTAAATCTATTTTTTTATATTAATAGAAATTATTTCAAATAAAAAACTCTTTCTCTTGGTCTCTAGAATAAATGAATTTCTTTTGACACTCTTAGTTTCTATCATCCTACATTTTCAATCCATATTACCTTGGTTAGATCTGATAAATCATCTCCATTTAAATTCATTCTTCATATAGTTGTGCCTCTATTGAGATGTTGTTGTAGTAGATTTCGTTATTCCTTAAATACCTTATTCTTTAGGATAGAGAATCCTCATAGTCGCCATGATTAAAAAATAATAACACTTTATAGCTACTTTCCTCCAAGCATTATCTTTTCCAAAAATGCAAAAGCACTTCCATAGACTTACTGACAAGGAAATTACACCTTCATGGTCTCTATGTGTCGATACCCCCATTTTAGGGATCTTGTTTTCCTCATTTGATGTTTTCATTCATCAATGGAGATTCTTGATCTTCCCATACTTCTATTTTAGTAAGTAATTCATCACCATAAAAATTGATATATCTTAAATTTGGACATTAACCGCTATATTATTGGAGTTTTTCTACATATAATTCTAGAATATATCTCCGTATCTATAAAAATTTTCTTTTCCACTTCATGTGAAACATCCTCAAGTAAGTCACTCTAACTCTTTTCCCCTATCTTCACAATCTCATTATTCTTAGCCACCATAACTTTCCTAAAACCTTAGTTAACCTAAAACAAGTCTATCATGTATCTATCTAATTCATCACCCTTATATATCATATTCTCAACCACTTTTGAGTTAGGTCTTGTCTCCTTGCATCCATATTTATACACATTAAATTTATAAGAATTATCCTCCAAATACTTGGACTGAGTATCACTCTTTTCCATCAGATATGTAGTGATCCCAATTATTCTTTTATTTGGTCTTTTTAGTTTTATGAACTCAATTTTCTTCATCTCAACCATGATACTTTGACACTCATTCTTCCTTTTCAGCTCCATTCATTCTTCATTTGTTCATGGATGAAGACCCTCTAATATTTGGAAATATTATTATTTTGAATCAATTTAAATCTCACCGTCATTAGTAGTTCTAATATCAGTTGGAATATTGGTATCCTCATATAGTTACATAGAAACGTTGTATGAAAAAGTAGATAAAAAGTAAGATTAATCCAAATATTTTTTTGACAAATATTAGGATCCTTTATCTCTATCACAATCTTCTCAAAAATGGTTCCATTTTTGGAATTTATTTTTAGTACTACTAAAATTTCATAATATTTCAATTTTCAAATAGGAAGTATATAATTAAATGCCAAAAACCAATCATATCAATTCAGGTAAAATTTTTATAACATAACTTTATGGTTTTATACCAAATTTTAGACCCATACGAGACTTTAGTGAGTTATTCTCTTATAGGGGGATGAATCAGGGAATGAAACTCATTTATTTTTCCCCATTTAACATTGGTTCTCACATTTTCCTAACTAATATTGACATCACTAATTATAAATTTAATTCTTATATTCATTTATTTAGTGAAGATCTAATTAGTTAGTGTGATTATATAAACCTTATTAATATCATATCATTGATATCTCAACCCACATACAATAATTATCATCCTGCAGAATATGACCAATGCAATCACACAAGACATTATAATTTTACTTGGTTCTCCCACACTAGACTACAACCAAGGTGTATACACGAATGATGTTTTGACAAGCCAAAATCAAGTAATAATATTTCTATTGAGGATTTAGGTTAGGTGAATTTTTATTCCTAGGGTCACTCATCTTAAAAAATATAGGATTGGCTACCAACAAAGGCTAACATCTATTATAAGATTTTGTGTTGGATCACTACTATCCAATGGTCACACCATTTTCCTTATCCCCTTGATCAATGCTTCAAGAGGGAATAAATTTTTGAACACAAGGAAATGCATGAATCTAATAATGGATAGTTTATTCACTTATCAATGCAATTTGATCTTCATAATTTTATTTGAGAAATTGATTATGAACATCCCAAAATTAGTAGCATAAATATTTATACTGAACAACTGTTATAGAAATACTTATTTCCTTAAGAAAGGTCTGTAATGTGTTCCAATCAAATTCTCTACTTTTATCTTCATTAAAATACTCAATACTCACTTTCACGTAACTATTCACTTTTTGCATGAAAATGTTTTACTTTCGGAAAACATTTGGATTTCACTCAACTATCAATATTTTATGAAACTTATAATCCTTTATTAAAATTTATACTTTCTCCCAAAACACATTGTCCTTTATAGACATAAGTTATAACATCCTGACCCTCACACATTATCTTGGGAAGATGAGGATGTGCTACTGGAATTAGTTGACATCCCTAAGACACCAAAGGCTAGAAATAAATTCCACATGATTCATAAAAAAATTGTGGATAATTTTCCCTTTGAAAATAAAAAAACCAGGATAACAAAACAGCCAAACTACTATATGATGCAAGAGTAGAAAATAAAAATGAAACATAAATATCATAAATATCATAGTATAAGCAGAAACCAAACCCCACAAAACTCAAAGACACCAATGAAATCAAAACTCAATGGAAAAAATTTCATTCATATAAAAACTCCCAACATACTCTAAGCTCCAACACAATAATACATTCTTAAATTATCATAACACATCCATAAATAACTAGGACATATTTCAATTATCTTTGACCAAATATATAACATCTACAAACGTACAAAAGTTCCCAAGAATGGGTAAGTAAACAATATAGTAGTATTTACCTAATGACATTCCAATTTCCTCCACTAGGATATTTTTTTCATATTTATATAAAGTAGACCAAATTCCATTTAAAGTAGTTTATATAAAACCAATATACTTTTCTAAGGAAATGAATCAAAAAAACCTTTAAAAGGAATTTTAAAAGAATAAACCAACAATTCCTTTGAACTATTACATAATTCTTAATTTGGGATATACCTTTACATGTACACACACATCAACAACACTCACACGTAGAATTTGGTGTTATCATTGATGGTGAAAGTACATGCCCATACTTTATCCCTTTGATGGTGGTACATCACTTCCATTATCCATCCCATTCATCTCATGCCCAACTATTCTTACCAATTAATATCAAAACATTTAAATAAAATAATTTCACCACTTTCAATGAATTTCAATAATATATTACATAAAACCAACTAAAATTTTAAAGTCACCGTTTTTAAAAAATAAACAATGGGTTTTCCCAAAAAAATCATCTAATTCCCCTAATTTCCAAAACTATAATTCATATGAGAATTACAACAAAATTACACCATGATTTTAAAAATAATTAAATGAATTTCAAATCAATACATTGAGTTTTAATTGATAAGATTAGATAGAGAAGACACCTACCTCTCAAAATTATGTGAAAATGAAGAAAGGCACCAAAACATTAAAAACCCACCATGGATCTCCTAGATTCGACATTAGACTACATTCACCTCAACCAAAATAGTGATATCCCATAAATATTGACATCAGATATAAGGGATCTATCTCCAATGAACAAGATCCTTGATTTAAAAATAGGTAATAATAAGATATTTGTGGAAAACGATAAATAATGATCACTTATCGATGAATTTGGGCCTTTATGCACTTATAATCATCTAGTAATCAATCTCTAGTCAAAAGTAATTGTCTCCACATATTTAAGAGGAATACATTTTTTTATAAATAAATTAGGGGGAAAATTATTGGTCTATGAAGTTAATCAAATTAGATATATGATTTTTAGAACTAGATTTTAATAGTTCATGGTTATGGTATAGGATTATGAAAACCATGTGTTAACTACGATCAAGACACTACCTCATACCACCCATTTCATGGTTAAATAACATGGTTACACAAATCAAGTGACAATTATACTATTCCACAATGTTTGTTATTTCACAGATTATCCTTCTCATCCACACAATTTGACATATTGTGCTCTTAATTTTGTTCCAACGTAGTGGCCATAGTTTCAGTTTCACCATTTTATAGAGATGCTACATGGTTTCTACTAACATTAAGAAAAACCATAAACCTCCATAAGAACCTCAAAAGAACTCTAAAAACTCCTATGAGAATTTTAAAACACTACCCAATAATTTCATATACATAATATATATAAATTCAGGTGATATACCTAAAACCATGGGTGTTACATTCTTCCCACCATTAATATTTTCATCCTTGGAATGTAGAAACCAAAAATATTTCTAAAACAATTACGGTAATTACTCCACCATTTCTTTCCCATGCTGTTAAATTTGATCCTAAAACTAAATATTTTTACATTAAAGATGCATTATACTTTTGTTATCTCCAAGAAATTCATTCTATTTTCTATCAAAACATTGTACTAGAACATGAACCAACATAGAATATAGCTCTATATCAACATGATCCCATCAAATCTTATTGTTTGAATCTGGTTGTTTCTTATTCAATTGAGATACATAGAACACATTGTGCATTAAACTAAACCTTATTAGAATATCCCATCGATAGGCCACCTCACCAACCCATTCAAGTATCTCAAAAGGGCATATGTGTTGAAAAGATAACTTGACATACTTTAGAAAATGACAATTTCCAAGCCTTGAAGAAATTTTAAAGAACAAAATATCACTCACCTGAAGTGAAAATGGTCATCAAATGTGATCTGAATATGATTTATGATAACTTTGAGTTGTCTCCATTCACTTCTTAACTCAATAAAGTTTCTCTGTTATCTCATGCATAAGGTTTTTTCTAACCAGTTAAGGCACACATATTTCCACTAACCAAAGTCAAGTATAAAAAATACGCCAATACAATCATTCCAAAGGATACATATGTTTTGATTGCTAATAATAGTAGTTTTATGAGAAATATACTAATAGTATGTTCTCCTCTCATGAGAAAAAAAAATATATTACATAAGACCTAATAATGTCTTCTAACATTGGTACCATTCTTTGGAATATTCCATATATTTTAGGATAGTAGGTCGATATCATAGTCAACTAAGCACCAAGGGATGGTTTTAAGGATTTAAAATAACAACACCTCAACCTGGGATATCTATGAAATAATATAAAAAATAGTATGACATTCCTTCTTACCACTTCAAGGATATATATTTTTGACAATTCACCCATCGTATTAGATTTACAAATAGGGATGAAATGGACCAAAATTGTTAATTCATCCACTATCACCCATATAGCATCATGTTTCTAAACCATCATTTCTAGACTTGTAATAAAATGCCTAGAAATATTCAACCACTTCTATAAGGAAATTCATAAAGACATAGCATACACACTGGTTGTTGGTGCTTTTCCTTAACCTACTGAGAGGTTAGCTAACTTAAAACAAACTCATCCACTGTTATTTTTTGTTCCAACCCACAAAAATTATGCTTCTTGTGTCTTATGCATATTTTGTATTCTAGTATGAATGTCCTATCTCAAACAGTGGTAATCATGAAGTATTGTTTATTAACAAGACAAGTATATAACAACATAATCTCTAAAAAAACTGACATTCTATCAAGATTCCAACCCTTGATGGTCTCCCCACCATTGAATTTTTTCCTCTTCTCCCCACATTCAGAACCAGATGTTTGTGCCTTTTAACCTTATAATTTAAATAATTAACATAATAAAATAGAAATAAAACTACAACACAACTTTGTACTTCATAATAAAATATCATATTTTCTATAACTGACATTAACTACCATTGATATAAATACTCTTTCACCATCTAAAAACATGAAATTATACTTAATATATCCACCACATATTTACCTTAACCTGGTAAATAATTTATGTTAAATTGAAACATTTTATGATTATATATCTATATTATTTATCGAATGTTGAAAAATATTTGGGAGAAAAAAATTCAAGATCTTATGGTCTGTGAAAACCATGAATTTATGACAAAAAATGATAATGATGCAAAGTATTCAAAGCATATACCATAAAAGATAATTCCAAACCATATGCTTGGAAGTTATTCTCATAAAACTGTAATTTCTATGACCTATATAAAATAACATGGTCTCTCTTCTTAAGAAAACACCCCAAACTAGATCCCAAAGCATGGCGATACACCACATAACCTTGTCTTTATTATGGAAATACCATGATCTTTATTGGTGTAAGTGAAATTTAAGCTCTTGAAAATATTTTTTACATTCATCTATCTATTTTAATGAAACATTTTATTTGATAAATCTATCATTGGTGAACCTTCTAAAAAAATTCATGAAATAACATAGGTAATAACTAGGTAGGATGAGGAAATTTTTAAACTCAAAGATGTTATTTAGTGGCTTCAAAGATATCATAGCCTCTATATTATCTAGATCCAAAAAGACACCTTCTTAAAAGACAACATGGCCATGGAAACAAACTTCCAATATCTAGAAAACAAAATTTTCATATTTGGAATATATGTGATGTCCCTGGAAGATACTCAATTCCATATCCAAGTCTTTCTCATGTTTAACCGTGTTCAGAATACACTGGCATGTCATTTAAAAACACCCCCACAAATGAATCAAGATACCTTTGAAATTTTTAATTCATCAATTCCATAAAGAAATCTAGTGTATTAATAATACCAAAATTCATAACAAAATACTTGTAATAGACATATATCCTATTGAAATCCTTCTATAGAAAATCCTTTTTCTAAACCCGCAATTGGTGATATCCTGAACACATGTCCATTTTAGAGAACCACTGGGATCACTTAAATTAATCTAATAGATCATAAATGCATGGATGTGGATTCTAATTCATTACCATAACTTGGTTAATCTTATGAAAATATAAAAAAATGTCATCCTTATTTTTCACAAATAAAACTAGTTCTACCCATGGAGTCCTACTCAGCTAAATAAACACATGTCTTCCCAATTATTCCAACAAAACATTTACCTCCATTAATTTTGATGGTTTCGTCGGATGAGAAGGAACTGATAAAGGAATGTTCTAAAGTAATATATCATCCATAAAATCTACTACATTTTTGGTGGATACCCTAAGTGAATTTTAAGAAAAACATCAAGGAACTGAATCACTGTTGTTGGAAAATCTCTATTTGTGAATTCATCCACCAATTCCATGGGCAATGCTACCATCCTATATAAGATAGTTCCAACCAATAGTTCTAATAATGCAACTCCTCTTTCCTTCACATTACTATATTCTCTTAATAGAATCTCAATTCCAATATCAATTGAAAAACAATACCTTTTTTTGTAATAGTCGATGTGTGAATTGAACGTTGTTAACCAATCCATACTAAAGATTAATTCGTAGGATCCATATCAATAAAATTAAAATCCAAATGAAACTCGGTGCCTTAATTATTATAAAACATTATTTGAGATAAAGGTTTGACATTCCCTTTCACCAAGAATATGTTTAAGCTTCAAAAAAGGAGGCATCATCTCAATAGTCAAACCAAGAATATCAACATCACGAGAATCAATAAACAAATGGTATGAAACCATGTTAATTTTTTTTACATAAGGGCAGAATTCAGAAGAATCAAACTTATCACTATCGAATGCCTAGATTGATCATGCATGATAATTTTATCAGCTCCATGTAATTTCTTATCCCCTGCACTTTTTTACACTATTAACCTGTAGATGTTTCACTGATTGTGGAATCATGGTATTACAATAATCAAAAAGGATTTCACAGTTTTCATAAAAATATCTATTCTAATACACTGATCCCATAAAATAATACAATGTTTTAGAATCATGTAATGTATCCCAATAATCTAACCTCAAATAAAAACAACATTAAAACAGAAGATGTATCATCTAGTTGAAATTCTGACATTCCTTAGGTGGTGTTATACAATCTCTCCTTATGTGACCCGGAGAACCACATTGAAAATAATTGGTCTAATCGATTGTTTTTTAGGAACATTCACTAATCCTACCTTTTGATTCCATGTTATAACAACACCTTGCAAATAGGTTTTCCTCTTCAAATTATTATAGAATTATAGTTCCCGCCAGTTCCCATGGGTATCAAATGATTCCTCCACCCATATTCTTGAGATATCCCTTTTTCCCATCATTTATCTATTAACCATCTTCATATAATTTGATATAAAAATCATGGTAATATTCAATTAAATATTTGGACTGTACCTTGATTCAAAAATTCATTCCTTCATGGATGCACTTCTAGCAGCTTCTGGTGCAAAGTAGATTAAATTCATAAATTATGTCACATAACATTTTACTATGATATTTTATTAATTAAAAATAAAGAAATCTATTATTATTTCAATATGTAAAGTATGAGGGTAGATTAATTTTTTTTGGAATTCTTTAAAATCCTCCCTTGTCATGACTTGTTCAAATTTAGAATAAATTACTAAATCCCACCATTTGTGAGAAATAATTTTCTGCATGTACATTTCCATAGTGAAATTGTACTCTATTGGTGTGCCAAGGAAATTGAATATTCTATTCATCCCATTTTCACACCTTTTCTTTTTCCAATTTTAATAACCCTGAATGATCAGTGGATTTTTGTTTTAGAACTGAACATAATGGTAACACCCCCAAGATTTTAAAAATAAATTCAAAAGCAAGAAACACTGACTCTCTACATAATGACACATTGTTTTTAGGATGTTGTTGTAAACTATCTATTAAAAATAATTTTGACGCATATATGATTTGAATTAAAAAAAGGACATACATAGTTGCGATCAGAAAGTTTGTTGAAGTCTGATTAGGTATAAATGATTTTTGGTGAATAGTAACCTATCCTTATAAATATTAATGTTACCCTTATGAATAGTACAACGAGAAAATGATAAGTAACCTCACCAATGAATGTATTTCTAATAATTTATCAGGCCTTGATTAAATTTTAAAGGTGTTATAAAATCATTTATTGTTTTAAAATAGTTACATTTGAAATAAATTATTATTTGATTTAAAAATTAAATTTATCATATTTATAAAATTATTTGGATAAAATGGAGTTTAGTTTTCAATTCTACATGTTGAAAAATAGTTTGGGTGAATTTTTGTTTTTTTTTGTAATATACTTGAAATTTTTGTGAATAGTTAAATTCAATGATTTTTGAAAAATGATAAATAAATGAATTTATGCATCATACTTGAGTCATGGATGATGTAAATGGACATTGGTTCAAACTCACATGAAATTATTACTATTTTTTGTCATAATAAAAAAGACTATTCATTGTCTTGAGGAGAAATATTAAGCCAATGATTAAAATAATGGTAAACCCCTCTTCCCTCTATTATAAATACCACCCTCATCCCCTCTTCCCCTCACACCTCTCAAGATTTGAGCATTATCTAAATTCTTCCCAATACACATCATATGGATCTTCACCACGTCAAATATCTTCTGGTCTCACCAGAATTCCAAAACCAAAGGCCTTAAGTAGGATATCAAGGAGAAGAGATATGGTGGTAAAATGTTTCTTACATTTTATTATGTTTTCATTTCAATTATTTTCATTCCATATACTATCTTCACCCCCCATGTCCAAGAATATTTAAAGCTCTAGTATTATATATATGATGTATTTTTATTATGTTTATGGAAAAATTAATCAACCTAATTCTTCTCCTCTTCCTTTTATTCTACAAATAAAAACATCGTTCATGGTGTGTCAATTTACCGACATCGTGGATGATGTGTCATCAATTTCCTTTTCTTCCATAAAATATGGTTGTAAAACCATTTTAATGGTTTAAAAATATATTAAATTGTATGATATTATAACTCTTATGTTATCTAATTAACATATATTAGAAATATTGAAGGTATATAATGAAACAAGTTTGTGGTTATAAAAAATTTCCAAAATGATCTGAACGATTGTCACTAACTATTTATATAATGATTCATACTCATACCATATAAAAAAATTATTTATGGAATTTTTTAATATTTTGGAAACATATTAACACTATTTCATTCCACTTTTTGTGTTTCACTTCCATTCGACAAGAAAATCCTTTATGAATCGACCATAAAAATATTGTCAAGCGCTCACCTGAAATAATGGAAATATCAAAAAAGTTTTAATAAATGGGTTGAATGATGTTTTAAATTTATTTTGTAAGGTGTTAAAAACGTGAATATGTTTCTATAAAATATTATTAACACTCTTTTAACCATTATACATTAGTTTTAAACATGTTTTAAGTAAGACAAACTCGAGGTAAGGGAATTCATAACCCAATTTTTGTTCTTTAGGTTAACCATCTATTTCATTTATTATGTGGTACTAAGAATAATTTTGTATTTAAATTTGTTTATATTATGTTTTATAATGTATATTTATAGGGTATAAGCATTTTCCTTTAATTATATTAATTCTCACATCAATTTTTTGATATTTTCAAGGAATGTATTTTAATAAATCCTTTTTTAAAATTTTATTTTACCAAATTCAAAAGTAATGATTTTATGAAATTATCCATGTTTTATGATTATGTTCTAGTTATGGGGCATTGTTTATGATGATGTTTGGGACCTATATATCCCTCCAATGAATTGATTATTCATAAGTTGGATTTAGGCCATATCGTTACTCCAAGTGTAACTCTGATGGCTACACTATAAGGTAGTCGTAAGGGTTACATTATAAGGTAGTCGTGAGTGTTACAAAACAAAGGGTAGACACAGGGGTTACAATATATGTATGTAATTACCCAAGATACCCTTATGGATTTATATATATTCTTTAATGTTTCCTAAAAATATCATTTTTTCAAAAGTAAGTATTTAGGTGAGATAAATATTTATTTCTAAAAATGATTTCATACGTATATAAGTATTCGTGGACTAATGGTTGATTTCCATGTTTTTATATACCATAATTAAAATTTTATGCTCATCATATGTTTTTTAAATTTTGTTCACAGTTCATAAGTATGTGTAAGATAAAAAAGAAATTCAAGTTAAATGTTATGAATATTTTTCAATGAAATAATATTTTTGTTTTATGTTCAAAATTCTATGTTTTAGAGGAAATGAATATTGTTTTTATAGTACCCATTTTTTATGTTTGTTGGTTGATATATATGAGTTATGTCCTAACTTTTGAAATCTCTAAATTGAAAAGATTTTTGGGAATGTAAGGAAGTTAAATATAGTTTTAATATATAGATTATATATTGTTTACAGTTGGTTCATTATATAAATGATCCACTAACCTTGGTTCATACCATCTCTTCCAATATTCCATGACCTAAAAATCCTTGAAAATAATCTAAAGCAACTGTTGGTTCAGCAGTGGATCTAGTGAAACCACATTCCTAGAAACTACATCAATTTGGTTCCTATTGTGCCAACTCGGTTCTATTTTCAATACCAAAATGAAAATTTGATTTAGTCATTCTCTCTAGAACATAAATTATTATGAATTTCAAGCTTATAACATAACACATATCATAATAAGGATATCAAAAAAATCATCAATTTCAATCTTCAAATCATTTCTTAAAATTTCAAAATGATTTTTTAAAATCAAACCATTTTCAACTATTTTCCAAAACCAGCACTTTTTATCTAAATAATAAAAAATTTCACAAAATAAATTTCATACTCATAGTGCGAAGTTAATAAAATCAATTCATGTGATGATCTTATTGCAACACCCCTAGATTTTATGAAAAATATTATTTTAATTTCATTAATGTCTTCTGTTGTATTCTACACCAAGATTACCCTGCGCTATACGCAACACCGTATTAGCTTGCAGTATACGTAACACTATTCTTGGACCGTGTTACACATAATTTTGATAATAGTTTTTCTACGCAACATTGAGTATATATATATATATATTAAGTGTATAAATGAAATATGGTTGGATTCTGTTATACGAAACAACGAAGGATTCTTTCACAACACGCAACCCTAACTTGGCTTGCATTACACGCAATCGCGACCTTCCTCGATAGCGTGTGTTGTACGCAATACCGGGTTTTAATAAACAATGTTATATTATTATAATATTGTCATGAACTAGCCGTTATGAATATTATTAACTAAATTTTGAATTTTATAACATTATTATTCATCTTACACATTTCTAGAACATGGTATAAGAACAAAATAAATTTTTCGGGTAAAATAAGTATTTTTCAAAAAATGCAGTTTTACCGCCTTTTGATGGCGCACCCACTTTAAATACAGTTTTTGACATGTTTATATGTTAAATTTGACAAAATAATATTCTTCTTTTGAATCGGGATATAAAAATTTACATTAGATAAAGTTTTGATATTTTTCTGGTAACTTTCACATTTTAATGAATAGTAAAACACGCTATATTTTAATTAAAAACAACTTTTTTCATCGTAATATCTTATGTGGTTAAATTATAATATTGAATGGTTTTAAAGTATAAATAGAATATATTTTTACCATTTAATATAATGTATGTCATTAGCATTGATTTTACCTTGAATTCGTAGGTTAAATCAATTCAATCTTCTGCAATGTTTTAAACATAAACCCGTTTTTATTCGACAACGGGATTAATTTTAATTTAATTTCTGAAACTTCTGTGTTTTGAATTTTAAAAAATGGATTCCATATTTGGAATCAGTGGGTCCAAATTATGTTAATAGGATTCTTTTTATTTTTGGGAATTATGAATAGTAACTACGGTAAATTTTATTTTCCATAGTTAAAGGTAAATCGGGTAATTAAGGGTAAATATAATTTTTTAAAATTACCCTAACAAATGTAAAAATCCTATTGGATGACTACAAAACTACCCATATCACATAAGGGTCGTATTAGATTAATTTAATTAAATTTTGTCAATGAAAATAATTTAATTATTATTAAAACCAAAGAATGTGACAACATTTCACTTTCTTAAATCCTATAAGTATAATAATTTTAATCTAGTGATAAAATTCATGAAACTTCGAACATGAATAGTATCCAGAAATCTAATACAATTATATACATAATAGGAATTTATTTAGAATTTTTAGAGATTATATAATTATCATTTATTATGACAGAAAGATGATGCAGTAATTGTCTTATTAATGAAATATTGACATAATTGATGTTATAAATGCCCAAATAAATGTAATTTGAGACTTTTTATGACTTACACTAATTTTCTAGGTTAATATGACATGTTATTGTTTATTTAAGTAACTTGGTTCGAACGTATCATTCTGTTATGAATTTCATAAAAATCACGTACCAAGTAGTGTCAAAATTGACATAAAATAGTTTTTAAAACAAATATTATATTATTAATTGTTATTTTATTCCTAAAAATATAAGGTTCAGAAAAATGACATAGATAAGATAATATATAATAATAATAAACAAATTGGGGTTCTTTTGGCTTGATATAGTAAGTTTATTAACCATATAGTGTAAGAAAACAAGAAGACACGGTAAAAGTTAAATTATTTAACTTAGAGATAAATCTAATTGATAAGGTTAAAATAATAACCTAAACTTGTCTAAATCCTATTGGTTTATAGAATTTCGACCCACCCCCACTTTACCTTCGAAATAAGACCCTTTTGAACCATTATAAACCGATTTTGACTTTAATATAAAATAATATTTTGAGATATTCCTAAGGTGCTCCTCTCCTCCCTTATAAAAGGGCACCTCCTCCCCCTCCTCCTCAC
This sequence comes from Viscum album, assembly GCA_963277665.1. NCBI lineage: Eukaryota > Viridiplantae > Streptophyta > Magnoliopsida > Santalales > Viscaceae > Viscum > Viscum album. Next base: position 575,375,174 of record OY728160.1, read on the forward strand.
ACCAATTTGAGCACTCAAGCTCGGCCAACCCCTGCCATTTTCTCCTCACCACTTCCCTAGAATAATCCTAGAGGTTCTGGTCTTCTTCAAAGACCAATCTTAGTTCCCTAAGTGGAGGATTCAAAGAAGTGTTCCAAAGAAGAGGTAATATCCATTACCGATCTTTTCAATTTCTTTCTTCTTCAACTTATTCTACTTTAGTTGTTTCATGATAAAGTAATAACATAAGTATTTATTATATACTGATATGTTATTATAAATATTAAACAACTCTAATTAACCTTCTATCCATCCTACAGAAAAAGGAAATCACCACGCGTGCGTATGTACGGAATACCGTCTCCACGCTGTGGTGTAATCTATTTTCTGCCACCACCTTAATTGGATGGGTATAAAGGTGTAATGATTAACTATATATGATTATTATAAAGTTATATTGATACTGAAATAGTATACATACACTTCAACACAATTCCACGACCATGGGACCGATATCATCGCTCGTGCGTACGTACGGACTACTGTCTCCACGACGCGATGAGATTCATTCTCAATGATTAACCATACATGAATGATTATAAAGTATATATAATAAGTACTAATGAAATATATGACCTAATAATGATACTGGAATTATTTATATTTATATGTATGTCATCTACTTAATTCCATTCAATTCAATAAGGAAACGAAAACAGCGTTCATGCGTACGTACGGACTACCGTCTCCATGAACGGTGTATTTCTTTCCATTTACTGATTTATTATATATGTATATTCTGAATATATATATATATAAATCATGTTTTATATTCTGGAATTAAGTAATCATGATCTAAGTAATCCTATGAATAATTACAAGTTAAAAACACGAACGACAAATGAGACGATTTTACCAAAAAGGCTACTTTAACATGAATTTACAAAAGAACTGGTAATATAAAGTCATAAGTGGACCATATAGGATATAATAACAATGAATATGATTCTGGAATAAGTCAATAACATTATTTAAATCATTATACAGGAGGTTTGGACACGTACAAAGCAAGTCGGACCTAAGGTAAGGGAAATATCACAATCTCATTTTTATCCGAGATTGTTTATTCGTAAGTATTTACTGGGGTGTATTTTATCATCCACATCCATGTTTCATCAATATGTAATATTATTTCCATCCACCTACAATTGTTTAAATCCATTTTTACCCTTCGGTGAGTTTTTAGTAATATGTATGAAAGGAATCTTTTGTCGTTTTTCGTACGAGGTACTTTTTGACTTTTCCGACAAAAGTACGAAGAATGTTTTATTTAACTTATACGGCATGAATGGATTTTTAAAACATTATTTCCAAGAAGCTTCCTTTACAAGTTTTCAAGTTTTTTTTAATCAACTTCTTTTAGTTTTAAATTGTATGACATGTTATGAAAGGAAAATGTTTTTGAAGTAGAAAGGATATTTTCCTCAAGAATGGATTTCAAGTGTTTTATCAAAATTATTTTCCATCTAAGATAATAAAGGGTTCTGTTTCTATACCTATTATTACATGGATTTGATTATGTTGTGATGGAAATATTTTTATGAATTCCTTTATCTTAAATGAATTGTTTTATGATGTCATGTTGTTTAAGAATCCCATTTTTATTTCATGGGTTATGCAATGATGTATGATTTATGATTTTGTGGCACACATAAGAATGGTATCATTATGAGATGGGTGGGACCTATATCTCCCTCCAATGCATTGGGTAAAGATTTTATATCTCATGAGATAGATATGGCTGAAATGGTAGGTTATACCGGTTCAGTGAAACAGGACTGAAACGAGGGTTACTCGATTCAGAAAGGGACTTTGTCCACTAAGATAGTCTTGGCAATGAGTCTTGACTAACAAGAAATGATTCTCTATGATTATGTGTTTATGCCACAAAGTTTCAGGTTTTATGTTATGCTTATTGGGATTTCATTTCACTACTATGATTTATCCCATGTTATGAAATTATGCTCTCTTTTGCAGGTTAAGATTTCCAAAATGTTATGTTCTTATGAATATGATGTGATTGATATTTCTTTTGTTTACCCTTACTGAGCATTTGAGCTCACCATTTTATGTTTACTTTTCCCCATGATATAAAGAAAGGTTTTAGGTATTAAAAAAAGGGAAGATCTTTATGGAAGATGTTGAAGATCTTTCACCAGGATTAGAAGATTATACTCCGATTTTCCAAAGACACTAAACTATTACGATCCTTGTGTGTGTGTTTTTGTTATGTACTAAGTATTCCGCAAATGTAATGTAATGTCAATATACGTCAAGCTTCAGGTCTCTACAGTTGGTATCAGAGGAAAGGTTTAGTCAACCTTTGGAAACTAGGATGCGAAAACGTTAGTGAGATCCCTAGAGATATTTCTAAGGTATGTCTAGGGATGTCCCTAAGAATAAGTATACATATAGGATATAGTCCTAGAACTACGGTAACGATCTTATAATTTAACCTAAGATGTTAGATATTGAGGTTACTCCCCCTTTACTATGTTGTTTTCTCTAGAATGATTTCTACCTCTCAACGAATTCTTTTTGTGTTTTAGTTAATGGAGGGAACCAGACGGAATTCGGTTAACATTGAATCCAATGGAAAAATTGGTGACTATAAGCAACAAAATTATGTAATGCCTAGAGAGAAAGATATTGTGATTATGACGAATCAGTCATCGCGATATATGATTAACAAGGTGAAATTTAGTGGTATACTTAATTCATCAAAGAATAGGAAGATAGAATATTATGCATGTTCGCATGTTGAGCAGCATAAAGAAAGGAAGATTGAGATTTCTAAAGAAGGGAAGAAGAACCTTGAAGAATACCTCAAATGGAGGGACCGATGTTATTTGTGTGGAGATAAGGGTCATAGAGTGACAGACTGCTATGGAGTTCAACGTATTATTTGTGGAGAACATGGGCATTACCCAACTCAATGCCCTGACCTAAAAAGTTACTTCTAAATCATGGAAGGACTTATTCCAGGACAATAATTGAAGAGGATGGATTGAAGTGTTTATGTATTGGTATTCAAGAATAATGTTGTTGAGGTACTTTTATTGTTTATTATAATATTTTTGTATTATTGTGGTTTTCAATAATTTTATGGTACCGGTAACCATGAAAAGTGATTCAAATATTTTGGAAAGAAGATGATATGCGCATAATGAAGGGATAAGGACAAAATGAAATGTTTGACAGTATTCATGAGCTCATGATTGATATAAGGACTAAGTGATATCATGGTTTGAGTATACAGAATTTTGAGGATTTTGGTATGTGGAAAGTGTTAAATTTTAACTACATTCATGTTTTCAATAAGGTATTCAAGAGAATACATGATTAAGGACTTTGAATGTTTGGAATGTGACCAACAAAACATATCTTATGATATATGGGGATCGACGATGGTGTTAAATCTCTGGTAATCGTTTTCACTATGTTATGAGAGTGGACTGCAGTATTATGGATAAGCCTAAAGATTGGAATGGATTATGTTGGGCATAAGTTAGTATTGTTTAAGGATAGAAGTTTTCTTGATATTATTGATGGGATGTTATATTAATAGAGTTTTAGAAAAAGGACAAACTGCAGGACGAGCGACAACCCATCGCGTTGGACAAGGATGTGGGAATCGAACCCACAACCGATGTGTGACTGGCCTTTATCTCCTACCAATGGCCTACAGGAAGTCCCTGTTTAGTAGAAACTAGTTTTATTAAGCAGTATGATATATGAAGTATCAGTCCATTTTAGGAACCATATGTGATTAATCTCACTATAGATCGACTTATGTGTATAATTTTTGCTAACCTTTTGTTTGAGACAGATGGAATGACCCGTCATTCTATCACATGATCTGCTAACACTTCACGAATAATAAATTCAACTTCATTTATTTAAGAGATGAAGTGGAAATTGTTCAAGGCATGAACAACAGTGAGATTGTACCAAAATAAAGAAAGTATTTATTCTAATTCAAATTTTCAAATTTAGGGAAATGATCTTGAAAACCAAAAATGTTGTCCTAGTGATCTTATATCTGATGAATCAGATGGTACCTTAGATCGTCACAAATTTATGGCTTTGTGATTGCTGGCTTTTCCATAGCCATGTTCTCTACCACTCTCCATCAGAACATGATGGTTAGATTTCTCTTCCATATCCATATTTTCACCTATGTTGAAACCCAGTGATTAGTTTATTTGGGTAACCGTTACGTTTCATACTTTTGTTTTTAAAGATAAGTTTTGGTATTCCTTTTTACAATGTGGGTTTCTATCAAAGAAACTTTCAAATAGTAATCCATTTATAACCCCGACGAATTTCGAGGGCGAAATTCATTTTAAGGGGGGTAGAATGTAACACCCCGAGATTTTATGAAAAATATTATTTTAATTTCATTAATGTCTTATGTTGTATTCTACACCAAGATTACCATGCGCTATATGCAACACCGTATTAGCTTGCAGTATACGCGACACTATTCTTGGACCGTGTTACACATAATTTTGATAATAGTTATTCTACGCAACATTGAGTATATATATATATATATTAAGTGTATAAATGAAATATGGTTGGATTCTGTTATATGAAACAAAGAAGGATTCTTTCACAACACGCAACCCTAACTTGGCTTGCATTACACGCAATCACGACCTTCCTCGATAGCGTGTGTTGTACGCAATACCGGGTTTTAATAAACAATGTTATATTATTATAATATTGTCATGAACTAGCATTTATGAATAGTATTAACTAAATTTTGAATTTCATAACATTATTATTCATCTTACACATTTCTAGAACATGGTATAAGAACAAAATAAATTTTTCGGGTAAAATAAGTATTTTTCAAAAAATGCAGTTTTACCGCCTTTTGATGGCGCACCCACTTTAAATATAGTTTTTGACATGTTTATATGTTCAATTTGAAAAAATAATATTCTTCTTTTGAATCAGGATATAAAAATTTACATTATATAAAGTTTTGATATTTTTCTGGTAACTTTCACATTTTAATGAATAGCAAAAACACGCTATATTTTAATTAAAAACAACTTTTTTCATCGTAATATCTTATGTGGTTAAATTATAATATTGAATGGTTTTAAAGTATAAATAGAATATATTTTTACCATTTAATATAATTTATGTCATTAGCATTGATTTTACCTTGAATTCGTAGGTTAAATCAATTCAATCTTTTCCAATGTTTTAAACAAAAACCCGTTTTTATTCGACAAAGGGATTAATTTTATTTTAATTTCTGCAACTTCTGTGTTTTGAATTTTAGAAAATGGATTCCATATTTGGAATCAGTGGGTCCAAAGTATGTTAATAGGATACTTTTTATTTTTGGGAATTATGAATAGTAACTACGGTAAATTTTATTTACCATAGTTAAAGGTAAATCGGGTAATTAAGGTTAAATATAATATTTTAAAATTACCCTAACAAATGTCAAAATCCTATTGGATGACTAAACAACGACCCATATCACCTAAGGGTCGGATTATATTAATTTAATTAAATTTTTTCAATGAAAATAATTTAATTATTATTAAAACCAAAGAATGTGACAACATGTCACTTTCTTAAATCCTATAAGTATAATAATTTTAATCTAGTGATAAAATTCATGAAATTTCGAACATGAATAGTCTCCAGAACTCTAATACAATTATATACATAATAGGAATTTATTTAGAATTTTTAGGGATTAAATAATTATCATTTATTATGACAGAAAGATGATGCAGTAATTGTCTTATTAATGAAATATTGACATAATTGATGTTATAAATTCCCAAATAAATGTAATTTGATACTTTTTATGACTTACACTAATTTTCTAGGTTAATATGACATGTAATTGTTTATTTAAGTAACTTGGTTTGAACTTATCATTCTGTTATGAATTTCATAAAAATCATGTACCAAATAGTGTCAAAATTGACATAAAATAGTTTTTAAAACAAATATTATATTATTAATTGTTATTTTATTCCTAAAAATCTAAGGTTCAGCCAAATGACTTAAATAAGATTATATATAATAATAATAAACAAATTGGGGTTCTTTTGACTTGATATAGTAAGTTTATTAACCATATAGTGTAAGAAAACAAAAAGACACAGTAAAAGTTAAATTATTTAACTTAGAGTTAAATCTAATTGATAAGGTTAAAATAATAACCTAAACTTTTCTAAATCCTATTGGTTGATAGGATTTCGACCCATCCCCACTTTACCTTCGAAATAAGACCCTTTGGAACCATTATAAACCGATTTTGACTTTAATATAAAATAATATTTTGAGATATTCCTAAGGTGCCCCTCTCCTCCCTTATAAAAGGGCACCTCCTCCCCCTCCTCCTCACACCAATTTGAGCACTCAAGCTTGGCCAACCCCTGCCATTTTATCCTCACCACTTCCCTAGAATAATCCTAGAGGTCCTGGTCTTCTTCAAAGACCAATCATAGTTCCCTAAGTGGAGGATTCAAAGAAGCGTTCCAAAGAAGAGGTAATATCCATTACCGATCTTTTCAATTTCTTTCTTCTTCAACTTCTTCTTCTTTAGTTTTTTCATGATAAAGTAATAACATAAGTATTAATTATATACTGATATGTTATTATAAATATGAAACAACTCTAATTAACCTTCTATTCATCCTACGGAAAAATGAAATCACCGCGCGTGCGTACGTACGGAATACCGTCTCCACGCAATGGTGTAATCTATTTTCTGCCACCACCTTAATTGGATGGGTATAAAGGTGTAATGATTAACTATATATGATTATTATAAAGTTATATTGATACTGAAATAGTATACATACTCTTCAACACAATTCCATGACCATGGGAACGATATCATCGCTCGTGCGTACGTACGGACTACCGTCTCCACGACGCGATGAGATTCATTCTCAATGATTAACCATTCATGAATGATTATAAAGTATATATAATAAGTAATAATGAAATATATGACCTAATAATGATACTGGAATTATTTATATTTATATGTATGTCATCTACTTAATTCCATTCAATTCAATAAGGAAACGAAAACAGCGTTCATGCGTACGTACGGACTACCGTCTCCATGAACGGTGTATTTCTTTCCATTTACTGATTTATTATATATGTATATTCTGAATATATATATATATATATAAATCATGTTTTATATTCTGGAATTAAGTAATCATGATCTAAGTAATCATATGAATAATTACAAGTTAAAAACACGAACGACAAATGAGACGATTTTACCCAAAACGCTACTTTAACATGAATTTACAAAAGAACAGGTAATATAAACTCATAAGTGGACCATATAGGATATAATAACAATGAATATGATTCTGGAATAAGTCAATAACATGATTTAAATCATTATACAGGAGGTTTGGACACGTACAAAGAAAGTCGGACCTAAGGTAAGGGAAATATCACAATCTCATTTTTATCCGAGATTGTTTATTCGTAAGTATTTACTGGGGTGTATTTTATCATCCACATCCATGTTTCATCAATATGTAATATTATTTCCATCCACCTACAATTGTTTAAATCCATTTTTACCCTTCGGTGAGTTTTTAGTAATATGTATGAAAGGAATCTTTTGTCGTTTTTCATACGAGGTACTTTTTGACTTTTCCGACAAAAGTACGAAGAATGTTTTTTTTAACTTATACGGCATGAATGGATTTTTAAAACATTATTTCCAAGAATCTTCCTTTACAAGTTTTCAAGTTTATTTTTAATCAACTTCTTTTAGTTTTAAATTGTAAGACATGTTAAGAAAGGAAAATGTTTTTCAAGTAGAAAGGATATTTTCCTCAAGAATGGATTTCAAGTGTTTTATCAAAATTATTTTCCATCTAAGATAATAAAGGTTTCTATTTCTATCCCTATTATTACATGGATTTGATTATGTTTTGATGGAAATATTTTTATAAATTCCTTTATCTTATATGAATTGTTTTATGATGTCATGTTGTTTAAGAATCCCATTTTTATTACATGGGTTATGCAATGATATATGATTTATGATTTTGTGGCACACATAAGAATGGTATCATTATGAGATGGGTGGGACCTATATCTCCCTCAAATGCATTGGGTAAAGATTTTATATCTCATGAGATAGACATGGCTGAAATGGTAGGTTATACCGGTTCAGTGAAACAGGACTGAAACAAGGGTTACTCGATTCAGAAAGGGACTTTGTCCACTAAGATAGTCTTGGCAATGAGTCTTGACTAACAAGAAATGATTCTCTATGATTATGTGTTTATGACACAAAGTTTCATGTTTTAAGTTATGCTTATTGGGATTTCATTTCACTACTATGATTTATCCCATGTTATGAAATTATGCTCTCTTTTACAGGTTAAGATCTCCAAAATGTTATGTTCTTATGAATATGATGTGATTGATATTTCTTTTGTTTACCCTTACTGAGCATTTGAGCTCACCCTTTTATGTTTACTTTTCCCCAGGATATAAAGAAAGGTTTTAGGTATTAAAAAAAAGGGAATATCTTTATGGGAGATGTTGAAGATCTTTCACCAGGATTAGAAGATTATACTCCGAGTTTCCAAAGACACTAAACTATTACGATCCTTGTGTGTGTGTTTTTGTTATGTACTAAGTATTCCGCAAATGTAATGTAATGTCAATATATGTCAAGCTTCGGGTCTCTACACTTATCATTGGGTAAACCCATGTCTATGATGTGACAACTCTAAGAAGTGTCGCAAAACACGCATGTACCCAAACATTGGGGTAACCTTAAGATCAAAATAAATAGTTTAGTTATGCCTTCTTATGCTCTATATTTCATTTTTTTATTATCCTACTCTTTTCTATCCTCCCTAGATATTGATTGTTACTAATCCCATATTAAGGATTGAAAAAACTGATACCATTTGTAACATCTCTTTTCTAACCCATTATCTTGGGAAGTCGTGGAGGTGCTACTGGACTTAGGTGACATCCCCAAGAAATAAAAATCTAACAACAAATTCCTAGGTATTTATAAACAATTGAATGATTTTTTTCCCTGTGAAAATAAAAACAACTAATCCATGTAATCCAAAAAAATCGCACCTCTATATGATGCACTGAAACAAAAAACCTACAATATCAATGTACACGTAGATACCAAAACCCATTAAACTCAAAGATCCAAAATACATAAAACCCCATATGAAACAATGACATATAATTTGAAACTCCGAACATTCTACAATATCTATCTCAAAAAGTTATTCCCAAAGTATCATGATGCATCACTAGAGAATTAAAACATCTTTCCTTTACATGTGTCTCAATATATAACATATGAAATTTCACCAATGTTACCATGAAGTGGTGAGTATAAAACTCAGTAGGATTTCCAAAATTACTCCCAAACTCAAAATACTTGGATAAAACTTATTAGCATGTTAATATAATGTATTTTAAAATAAATTTAAATAAGTTTATATCTAACCAACAATGTTTTCCAAGAAATTTAATCAAGCAATCCTTTAAATCATTTTTATGGAATGTATCATCAATAAAATTAACCCATTCTTTTATTTGGTATTTGACATATACTATCCAATGTACACACACATCTATAGTATCCACACACACAATCTTGGAGTTTCCATTGATGATGGATCATTATGCCTATTAACCATCCCTTTGATGGTGATTCTTCACAACCTTTGTGTATCCCATTCAACTCATGCCAAAAAATTACACCCAAATAAAGTCAATCAATTTCAATAAAATCATTCATTCACTTTAAAATAATTTTAAAAAAAATACTTTAATAATATAAAAATGATGATAATTTTAAAATCCCTATTTTTAAAATATAAAAAACATGATTTTATAAAAATTTATCCAATTCCAATGATTTCCAAAACCACAATTCAAATAATAATTTCTATAAAATAACACCATTATTTTTCAAAAAAATTCAAAAAATTAAATCAATTTGAAATCAATCCTTAAATTTCTAGTCAAGATGAGTTGAGAGAGAGGTCACCTATTAGTCAAACATAGGTGAAATTGAAGAACGAAACAAACACTTCAAAACCCAGGATTAGATCTTCTAGATCTGACCTTAGATCTTGTTCCCTTCAACTAAAACAATCATATCCCATCAAGATTGAAATAATAAATCATGGATCAATATTTAATAAAAAATATATATGATTCCAACATATGGGAAAATAACATAACTGAGGAAAATGATAAATAATGACAACTTACTGATGAATTCAACCCTCTAATGCACTTATATTCATCTAAGAATCACTACTCTATCGAAATAAGTTGTCCATAAATCCATGGGAGGAAGTGGAATTTCTGTTATGACCATATTAGGTGAAAAATGATTTCTTTAAGAGTTTAATCAGATTAGATACAAGATTTTTGGATCATAATTTTAATAGTTTATAATTTCGGAGAATGGTTAGGAAAACTGTGTATTAATTATGCATGAGTCACTTCACTAAACCACACCACACTTAGTTGGAATATACTTTTAAAAAACAATATGCTAAAGAATGTATTCCTCTATTTTCATCATTTCATGGTTCCTCCTAGTTAGTCTCACAGTATGGTGAAACTATGTGCCTAATCATGCGCAAACCTAGTGTATATTGTTTCTGTTTCATAGTATCTTGAAGGTGTTTCATGGTTTCTACTAATAGTGAAAAACTTTCCACCTCCATGAAAGCCTCAAAAACATTTCAAACTCCTCCAAATATATGGAAACATCACCCAGTTATTTTATATACTTAAAATACATAAATAAGGAGTCTTTTACCAGAATTTGGGGGTTTTACAGAAGTTTATTTCTTCACATAACATAGGTTCATAAGAATATATTCATGAAACCCACTATAATAATTATGGTTACCAATAATTCAATAATCTCACTTGGTTTCAATATACACAAGTTACTTTGTTTTTAGAACTGATTTTTTTTAATAACTCAAACAAAAATTATGTTTACACAACTCTTTTTTGATTTTAGAGCCTTCAGATCTTTAATGAGTATGGATATTCAAAATGAAAGGGTATCCTCTTATTTATAAGAAATAAAATTACTTAAGGAAACTTGCATCCATGAAATCAAAAATACATGTAGCATTCTTGGTTCATTAACTATTCAATGATTTTATGTCACATTTAGAAAAGAGATCCAATAATATTTCTATATTTCTCAAAACTCAATGTACTTCAAAAAACACTAACTTTATCAAAACATCAATACTTCCTTGAAATCATTTCCTTCACAAATATAAATAGAGAAACATAAATAGACTCCTTTCATGAAGCTTTATTATTGTTTTCACAACTTATCCACAGCACAAAACTCTTTCATAAATCAATTTAATTTAACATTTTTTGATGATTCCATCTTGAATCATTACATTAATACTTATTCATGAAACTATACTACCTTTTAAAAAACACTTCTGTAAAAATAATTCCTTTTCAAAAAAAATTATATGAAATGGAATATCGAGGCTCTCACAACTTCCTATTGGTGTGAGAGAATTTCAATTTCTATTTTTTGTTGTGAAAAATTCTCACACCCAATAAAATGATTCTATATACATTACCTCATGAATATATCCTAGTTTCATAGTCCTGGAACATTAACATAAACTCTATATAATGTAAACATATCTAGATACACTTCTTTCATGGATAGCTTCATACCATCAATTAGGATAATCATAATTAACATTATAAGATTTCATGACGCTTCATACAATCTTCTACTTTATATTTATTGATAATGACATATTCTCATTAAGTTGTTTCATCTTTTTTATAACAGAAAACATCATTATCTCATTGATTTATTTAATAAGTGAAAAAAAATATTACACTATCCATTAAAACATGTTGATAGAAGAAATGTGTTTAACATAACAACATGCTAGGGCTTTCAATAAAATAGATAATAATGAATCAAATATAAAACACATGGAAAAAACAATTCTCAATAGATTACAATAGTATTGATCCTTTCTTCATGCCCATTCTTGTATTATTCTCCCTCACAGACTATATTAATTCACTCATTCTCTATTTTAGAGAACCCTAATTCAAGATACACATTCCTAGATTTTATTCCTTCTACCTATAAGAAAATACACACACACATAAACACCCTTTATTCCAATTATTTATTTAAATTTTAGGATTCTCTTCAAGATGGGTTATCCCCTCCCACATGCTTCCAAAAGTGTAAAAATTGGGAAAATGATTCCTTCTTTGGAACAGTTATGTTGGATATTAAGGAATGAACCAATTGATTGTTCTTATGAATCCATAGAAATGTGATCTTCCTACACAATCTTATCTCATCAAGAGCATAGTTTATACAAGATATTACAGTTTATACTAAATCACATGAATGCATTGAAACTTTTGATGTTGTAAGGTTGACCACTCTCTTTTTAGTGTATTTAATCACAAAATTTGCTTCTTTCCTTACAAAATTATCATCATCCATATTATGGCATGGAGAAAATTATTTTACTTACTCTTTCAACAATAGGGATTCCTTATCATCAAAAATTTTATTAAGAGAAAAGTTACCTATAGACATAAAATAATTAATTCTACTTTTATTACCATCAACTAATAGAGAACTGTAGTTCTCTAATTTATTTGATGATTACTTTATTAATTTATTTGTATATAATTTCACCATGTTCTTTAGAATCTTCAAGGATATCACTTCTATGGTTTCTTTAATATGGATCCCATATGATTCGTCAAACACGCACCTCATAAAGCCTTTTGAAAGAGAAAATTTAGATTTTAAAACATTAAATATTTTGATATGAGATAATAAAATATGTGTGGGAACAAATTTCTTTCAAATCAATTGTTATGATCACATGGGATATAACCAAAAATTATTGTGGGTGAATCAATGTTGATGAATCTTTTTCAATTAAATTTTTTCCCTTCCTTACAATTGTAGCTATTTAGTGAAAAAATATCTCACCCTTTTCTCAACTTCGGTTGGCATGAATTTTGTATAAGAAGGAAACTAAAACAAAAAACATATAGGATATATTAATTACCTTCATATATAATATTTATGTCTTTATCTATTTTATGGTTGTTGTTATAACACTTTCACATATCCCAACTTTTCTTTATTTAAAAGGAATTCTATCAAGGGTATACCCTTGGAATTACACACCTGAAATGATCTAGGTACCTTGAAAGCACCAACTTATAATTATCAGACTCTATAATTAACCAGTCCTCCCAATTAAAATAAAATATTTTGATTATATCCCATTGATTTTGTATCAATAGTATTGTAGGAATATATCCCTCTTGGACACTATATATCAAACATATTTCACTGATATACAAAAATACAAGGGACTACCTCTTGGTTTTATAGATCATATAACAAATTATTGTTATAAGCCTTTCTTCCAAAAAATTGTACACGTGAACATTGAATAAATAATAAGAACAACATACAACCAGTTTTTTTTAGGTGTGTTCTTCATAAAATATTATTTTTGGAACTTAAAATATCATTTACCAATTTTTATATGAATAGATATCCAAGAGAATTTCCAATGTAAATATATTCTAATTCATAACCTTTTACAAATATCAGTAAATATGGACCTTTATTAATGGAAATATCATGGGAAAATTCTCACATTAACATTCCCTATTATTAAAAAATCATTAGCAAGGATCCACCATGATTTAAAATCAAAATTTTTTATACAATGTTCTCTAATTAGCTCGATTAAGTGTATATAGAATATTTTTCGTTTGTACATAAGTAAATCTACTTCATAATCTAAAATCCTTCCAAAATTACCTTCACAAGACAAATTAACTTCATGCCAAATAAATTCATCTTCATTATTAAAAAATGAAACAAACAATGAGCTGGTTTAACACATATTTTTAAATATCCATAAAATTACTAAGGATTTTAAATTTTTCATCATAAAAAAGGTATCCAAATAGAATGAAATAATTTTTAAATTTTAAAAAAGTACACATATTCATTACATGATATTTTATTCATTGGACCATGTAAAATACCATGTAATAGGAAACATTTCCTTCAATATCATTAATGTTTTCTATGAAAATATTCTTGGATATTTTTTATTATTAAAAAGGTTCACATGTCTCAAATCATTCATAATCAAATTATTCTACACTCTATATTTATGGTGACTTTAGATTCATTTATCATTTATAAATCCATAGGCAGAATACCAAAAGTATTTTTTATTTGAAAAAAATAACTTATAAGAAATAACATTAAATGCTATATAATATATAATAATTTTATTGATAAGATAAAGCAATAATCATGATTCATATTCAATAAATAATTTCATTCATGAATATAAAATGACACTTATTCTATATAAAAAAACCTCTCACATCTAAAAAATAATAAATTATATAATTTGTTTTTATGGATGACATGTGGTAACATTTTTCTAATTCTAGAAATAATTCAGAGGGTAGAAAATGATTATACGTGTCTATCTCTATTGAAACAATTATTTTACCTTTACAAACACATATATATACTTATCCCTTAACCATTTCTCTTCTATTTTAAACAATATGTACATCATCATAAATATTAGACGTACTAAAATTTAATTTGAAAATTTACCTAAAAAAGACTCTTATCAATTAAATTAATCATATTAAATGTATTCAAATAATTTTACACAATGTGTTGTATATATATATATATTTCTCATTTTTATGTTGAATGTGAAAATTACGAAGGTATGTTCTATTTAAATTATTCACTATGAAGTTCTTATTTTGAATTTAATATGGTTATACAATTATTGGATGTATAAATAATTAACCATATTTAATATTCAATGAAACATTTAAATCATTTGTATAGAATAATTATTTTTTAATAATGATTGAAAATATTTTCTTATATAAAAAATAATCAAAATTAAATTTCAATTCATGGGAGGCATATTGTAATAATTTTCTCATTTTAAAACTAATATAATTAGTTGATACAAATCATATGTTCCTACCTCCAATTAAACAACTCTTACTATATTTAAACTATAATATAACATCAATAAATATTAATATGAAAATTTTATTTTTATAAAATTTAATCAACTATCTTACTATTTCTTCACCTAAAACCGAGAACACTTATCTTTTTATAGTACCAATTTACAATATATCTTAAGGTGTTTTATTAATTTCATTCTTTTATAAAAAAATATTTATCAAATGAGAATCATGATTTATATGTATTTGTCACAAATATTTAATTAATATAATCCTTTTAAATTAATAAACCTGTGAAAAATAGCTATTGGTAAAACCAGATTAATTTTCACTATATTTGGAGTCCACTTTAGTGTTCATATCAAAACATATCTATTTAAATATATAATCATTTCCCTTATATCATTTATATATATTTTATAGATAAGTATAAAATACCATCCCCCAATTTATCTAAGAAACCACCCTAACTCTATTCCATTAGGAGCCTTCATTTTCTATGTGAACTCCAAGGGCCATTATTAGATATGGTAACCTAACATATAAAGTTGTCATTAATAGTATTCCTTATATAATATAATCCATGGGTTCTTAACTATTAGGGTCACGCATATTAAATTATAATTGTACTAAAAAGTTTTTACATTAGAAATAATCAAAAACCCTATTTTTTAAGATTTTTTAAAACTATCGAAATAGGCATGATTGGTTGTAGTGGGGCTATGAAAATATATTTTAAAATAAACAAAGCGAATAGATAGGGAAATTGTCACAATTTTATCTCCAAAAAATCCTTGACTAACACTCATTTTCTTTTTATTCGATTATGTACATTTTTGTTATTTTCTTCTTTTCTGAAGGAAATTAAAATGAGAACGAGGATTGTGTGTAGTAAAAAATTTATGAAATAAAAAAATTAATATAAATAGTAGCGATATTATCAAGAATGGATTCATTAAACTATTTAGCTATACATTCCCTTCATAAAATATATTATTATCTTTAATTAATCGATAAATTTAATTAATAAAAAAAATAATCATTTTCCTCAACTAAGCTTTCGGAACCTAGTTCACCATTGATATGTCCTTGGTACACCAAATATGGACTCCCCTATAGTTCTAGGATAATTAAAAACTATTGTTGAGATCATTCCACCATCTCAACACCCAATTCCAACATATTTTGTATGTTAATCAACTCCCCCAATAAAACATACATTTTAAAATGTGGAAAAAGTTTGGGAGAAATTCTTTAACAGAAAAAGAAATTGGGATAAATATAAATGTATATGTTTGGAAATTGAAATACTAAATCCATTACACCATCACTACCTCAACAAGAACTGAAACAAAAATCATAAATGATGTATAATTATATGAAATATATATATATATATATATATATACGTCTAGGATAAGACCATCTGATTATTCCTACTAGAGCATGAAGCTTAAAGAACCATGGTGGGGGGAGACCCTGAGAATATAGATTGAATGGATACTATAATATTAAATGGATAGTAATGAAAAAAAACTTATGCTACTACGAATGTTTTCAAACCAAATACAAAACTCTTATAAAATATGTTTCGCACCCTTTTAAATGTAATACCTTAAGTGTTCTATCTCCTCTTCATGATGTTTATTTATTATTTGGAATATTTAACATTAATGGTTGGAAAAGAGGATACTTACACATGGAATTTATTCTTCTAGTATCTTCTCTTGATTATTTCTCCATCTGTATCATCATATTATCAATTTTTAGTTCCCTTTAATATATATGATAAACAGGAAAGATTTGTTAGAGTGTTTCTTGATTTATTTAGGAAAAAATAATATAAATCTTTTTTGGATTATGTCCCCTATATAGATTCTACACATAACATAAATTAATCCAATACCTTCTATTGAACGTCAAAAAGGTTATTGGTGCCATCTACAATATATCTTATCCTTTGGTTAATGTTTTGGATAAATTTGTTTTTGATTTGTATTAATTATGGTTTAAGAATTCTAATAAAATAAATTGATACCAATTTTTATGTTAGAATCATAAGAAATGGATTTATTATATCATAGGTAGTGAATAAAATCTTATAGAATATATATATTGGTGATACACTATGATACCTTATTTGGATGTATGGATCTAACTAGATTCATTTTATCACCAACTACAATAGGCACATCTCTAAATATTTTCCATGACACATACATTGTATCTCACTTACAGAAGGTTATCATCTACAATGACATTCCAAGTTCTTTCAAACACTAATGATAACATTCCTGTGTCATAAGGAATAATTTTTTCACCACCATAATGCATCATCGTCAGAAATAAACTATCGTATTTGAGTCATGTTTTTCTATAAATTGATAGGTGTTATTCTTTCATATCCACTAACATGGGGTAGCTATATGATGTAACCATATTTATTTAATTCAAAAGATAAATCATAGACATTATTTTTTGTTTAAAAAAATATGATATCCACCATAGTCAATGAGAACATTTTTGCTTCCCATGTAATCATTTCCATTCTCACATCAAAAATTTGACCAGGATGACAAGTGGTTTATAAACATAATCATGTGTACCCATTAATCAAACGGGACTTCCCCACACCACCTAATAAACATTATAGAAATCAATTTATATAAAAAAATAGTTTCCTAATCTTGAACCTCTAATATAACAAATATTACACTTAATACAACTTACATTATATAAGATCAATTTTTTTCAAGTCAAAACACTTCGTCCATCCATATAAGAAATAGAAAACTACCATTTTCAAAATTCTTCTACCATAATATTTAAAAAAAACCTCTTTGAACAATTAACATATTAATTTAGGTTATTTTTCAATTAATATACATTATTTTACAATTAAAATGAATAAAATTTAAATCTAGTTTTTATACAATTAATGGGTTCATTAGTGTAATAAACCAAAGTTAATATATTATATTTTTATCTTGAAATGTTTTTTTGTTATCTTATATTACATTGTACTATAAATATACAAAACAAAAAATGAAACCAAAAAAATTTATTTTATTAGTTAAAAGAATTATATTAATCCACAAATAAACCTATGAAATTGAAAAATATTATAATGGGAAAAATATGAATTAAGTAGAATGGGAAAAAATAGATTTCAACAATCTAGTGGAATCTTCGCCCCAAAAGCCATAATTGTTAAAAAAAATATTAAACCAATTGACATTTTAGAAAATTGAAATGTAAAGCCTTGAGAATAATTTAGTTGAATAATTAATGATGGAAAAATTAGTATATATAGGAGGAAATATAATCATTCAAATAGAAATGTGATTTTATGTCTAGTAACCTAACCATTGGCAATAGTAACTAGGTCATTGGGAATAGTAACCTGACCATTGGAATAGTAATTTCACCACAAAAAAAATAAATTTAATATAAATAATATTTATCTAGATTTACATAATTAAATACAAACATTATAATTCGAAAAAATAAAAATCAATATTAAAAACTCTATGAAAATATAGACATAGTTTAATTAAACAATAATTTAAGATATTTCACACAAATATTTATTTTTATACTAATAATTAAAATTTAAAATGTTAAGAAATTATTCTGATAAAATAAATTTTATTTTTAAAATCAGAAAATCAAATTTTCTAAAGGGTTATATTTTAGTAATTGTCTAAAATATATAAATTTTAAGGATAATATTAAAAATATTGTTTTTTCATAACCTATGTATTTCAAATTACATTACTCATTATATAATACTGAAATAATAAATTTTCTAATTTTTTTATCAAATAAAAAATATTTAATTTAATAAATAATTCATTATAATACAATAAATAAGTTTTCCAAACCAAAAAATTCTTTTATGAAGTCTAGAGTCAAATGTATTTCTTTAGAAAAAATCAATTTTTCTACCTTACTTTTTAGTAAAATAGTGAATTATAGATATAAAGGATTTTAAATTCCTAGTCAATTATATTATATTTATATATGATTCATTATTCATAAAATATCATTGTTACAAGGTTTTCCATGGATATAATTTTTTATTCAATATTTTATTCTGAAAATACCCCTCTCCTCAAGTATAAATAACTCATCTCCCTCTTGGTGGACAACCACTTCTACTACACTTAAAAACACCAATATATGCACAAATACACCTAATTAATCCTTTTATAATACCTCGGTATTTAATGGAATGAACCAATAAAATACACCGAGGAATTTTATAATTGTACAAGAGAAGAAACATCGAGAAACAAGTACGTTTTTATCAACTATTCTCTCATTTTTTCCTCTATTCACTTTATTCCCAATTTAATTCAAAAAAATCTTCTATGATTAATTATGAAGAACGTAATAAAATATTAATGATGTTATAATTATATAAAAGTAATATTTTTGAATTATTTGTAATTTATACCTCTCTTTCTCCTCATTTGGCTAATATTCTTGATAATATTCGATTAAACACCAACAAAGACATTAAAAACTTCTTTCATGTCACCACTCTTAATGATGGTTATAATAAATTATTTAAAATATATAATAGTATTAATATATTTATTTTATACTTCTCCAATTAACATTAGTTATATATAAATTATATTGATGAAAAATATAGAAAATTAAATAAAATGGTTTATTTTTAGCGAAAGCATGATATCCTAACACTACACCAATAAAAATAGAAAATTAATAAATATAATACATTAATTATAATTTATAAGTACTAATAAAATCTAAAATAATTCACTTTCCATTACATGATTTGAAAAAAAAATTATTATTCTGTATGTGGAAAATGGAGAAAATAAAGCATGAATTAATGTAATGGGTCTCAAAAACCCAGTTCTTTCTTTTTAGGTTTCAATATCTTTCACCTTATTTTTTTATATAGATTCATCTAATGCCACTAATATTTATTTTCACTATCCCTTCCCTTATCACTAAATGATATACATTTTCCTCCCCTTTGAAAATGATTTCAAAGATAATAATAGTGAATTTTAAAAAAGGGATATTATTTTTCCAAAATATATCTTAAATACTCCTGAATTGTTTCATTCCCATAAAAAGATCTTTTATTCCAAAATATGACAAACATTTTTCATCAGGGAATCCAAAAAAGAATTCATGAGGTGTGATATATGAAATATTTTATAAATGTAATTCCTTTCCATGTTTTATTTTATGATGATGATTGTTATCCTTCCATATTCCATGCGTGATTATGTTTGTTTTATGAAGTGATTATTAGTTCATGAATTATATAAATGTCCAATTAATTCGTTAATGTGATATATATCTTTATATTATGTGTATTATGTTTCAACATGATTATATCATTGTTCAAAATTTTCATTTTATGATTTATGCACGTATATTATTTCTAAAAAAGATGTTATATTTATTAACAACTATGTGTGGTGTCAGACCACTATGTTATGATGCTTCATCATTATTCACATAACACATTCCATTCTTTTATCTAATTTTTTTATTGTTATTATGATGATTATCCTATGAATATAATGTGAAAATGTTCATTATTATCACCAATATACTATTAATTCAAGTATTGTATTCCTCTCCTTACTAGGTTTTTTACTAACAACCTTTTTAATGTAGGTGACTGCATGTGTTAAGTATAAAATGAGAGGTTTGAAGGATAAATAACAATGATTTCTATAATTTTTTACTTTTAAAATATGAAATTTATTTATAATCATAGTTTTCTATATACACTAAAAATTAAATCCTTGATTGTATAACGATTATATTTTTTATTTTAAAAATAATTGAATAGTCATGTAAGAAAAAACTAGGTCTTTATATTTCGTTATTATAGATATTATTTAGTGTATTTTTTAATTAGTATTAGAAAATTTTAGTTAAAACCATAAGTATATGTGTAAGTAAACATTCTAGAAATATCCTTTTAAAAATAGATAAACATAGGGATCCCATAAGATATTCCTTAAGAGTTAATTTTCTCATAAGAATAGTTATTTATTAATATTTTTTGAATTGTGTTTTTTGCAAAAAATTTCTATTGTTGAAAATGCTGGGAGAAAGTAGAAACTAGGCCAAAAACCACTTGTGGGTGATAATGAAATGATTTTCCAAAAAATGTCCCTAATGTAATTAAGTATAGAGTTCAAAACATTATGGTGACACTTAATTATCTATCTTAGGATTTTAATAATAACCTAACCCACATAGAACATCCACCTTTACCACAGAATAAGAAACTAGACATTGAGTCTGTTATGAGACAATGACCACTGAAGTATAGTTTATTTTTTATCCACTTTTCTTGGAAAAATGATTTAACTCAATTGGGAAGATCTATTTTTGGATCCCAGTCTCTGAGAAAGAGAATGTGACTTTTGTAATATATCATCTAGATGTATAAGCTGATCAGTTGCGGTAATTTATAAATAACACCAATCTAATGGATGAAATGGATGTTACGGGGTGGTAATACTTTCGGAAAATATTTATTAATAATTATTTACCTATAAATTTTCAAAATAATATAAACAAAAATTTTTTAGAGATAATGAAAAAGAAAATTAATATATCATAGTTTGTGAAGAAAACATCACATGGATAGTAAGAAATGACTTTAGTTTTGTTATCTACAATGTTGGAAAAATATATATTATTTATTGGTTTAAAAAGACTCCTCCAAAAGTCTATAGCTATCATAGACTTTGTGAGTTATGAATATATATTCTAATGTGCCCTCAAATTAGTGATTGATTGTTCAAAATGGTAACATTTTAATGAAGGTAAATAGAGAACAATGGAGTTCCATGATGGTGCATAAAATAAAAAAGGAGGAAAAAAGATACATCCACCCACATTCCAAAAATTTGGGAAGAATCATCAGGGTATTTATCTTAAAGGGATGGGGAAATGCTTCAACTATTTGAGAGAAGGCCACCAAACTCATAAATGAGGAAGAGACATGAAGAATTCGAATAGCATGATAGAGGAATTTCCACGAACTGAATTCGGTCGCCACCATTAATGGTACGAAACCTGGCCCATGTTAAGGCATGAAGGGTGTTCCCTATCTCCATGGGCTGGCACAAGAGCCTGGGTATCATTTATCTTGGTTTGGGAATCATTTACCCAAATATGTATACATAAAAGATCAAAAATATTTGATAACATGAATCTGAAAAATTCATACCAGTATGGTTTATACAAAAATCCAGAACTGAATAAATAAGTTCAAATGAAGTAAAAAAGGTCCAAATACACAATTAAATAGCAACAAAACATCCCCATGGACTCCACATGACAAGGGGTCATCACCCCTAAGCCGTATCCACAACTCCGTCCAAAGGATGGGGACTAACACCCTAAACCACCATCACCCTTAGCCTTTCCTTTACCTCAGTAAAACATAACCAAGTCTACTTACACCCAAGGGGTGTAAGTAGGGTGTGATCCTAATCCCAATAGGATACCACCCTATTATTTCAAATAGAATTCAATACAATGTGAAAAAGCAAGCAGTTTTAATATCCAAAGAAAACCAGTGATAAAATCTAAGAAATGCAACTTTAAATTGAAAACAGTTTTCAAGCTAAAATTTTCAGAATGTTCAAAATTTTAAATAGACATGTGAGATACTATAAATTACTTCTAAAAACACCCTAATAAAAGGGTAAATACCACAAATCCAATGAGCACCAAAACCGGGAACACCCGTAGGCAACTAGATAGTCTCGGGCCTTATGTACCTCTTACCTCGGTGTAAAGTATCCAAGTCACAATTCGTTCCAAAGTGTGATCCACTGGTAGGGAACATAACCATAACCTAGTTGTCCCCCAATATCATCCACAAAGTTTAGTTAGAGTTTTAGTTATCCATTTTCTCAATGAAATAGGGACACAACCCATCCGGTCCACTAGCCGTACTAGTACATATCCGCCCACCTAAGTACCCAGGATTCCACTTTTGTGCTCAAAACATTAAAGCAAACAACACACATACTTTTGCATATAATATATCACTACTAGTAACAAACAAATATTACACTAGCTACACAAATTTTATACCATTTAAAACACATAATAAAATATTTTGATTTTTTATAAAACAACCTCTCAAAATATCACATTGTTTTTCACCTAAATCTATTTAAAATATCCACTTTGCACACTATGTGAATAGTTTTAAGTCATAAAAACAAAATTTCGGTTCAATACCCTTTAATGAAACCAAAAATTCAGTTCTGTGTCAGCCCAATGTGAACCAAGAAGTTATACTTTACAAAACCACCATTTTCACACAAACATGGCACTTAAAGCCCATTTGCTTCCCAAAAACCATTCAAACAAAATTTTGAAGAAACAAACAAAAAGAATAAACATTAAAAACATTATTTTCAGTCCCAATACAGTTCAATAAAAGAAACTAAGTAATTATAGCTCATCCCAAAATGAACCAATAAAATATTTGTATGAAAAACCCCCAATTTCACCAAAAACTGGAACTTAAAATTCATTTGCATTATAAATGAAACTAAAACCAATTTTTACAGAAAAATTCAAATGAAATAAACATTAAAATACCATTAACACAGCAATATAATTCACAAAAATTTCATGCACAATGGAATCACCGACCAAAGTAACAAAAACCCTTGAATCTCCTTGCGAAAATCAAATCACACCCCCAACACACCAAGAGAGACCTAGATCATACCTAAAACCACACGAATTGGCCAATAAAGCCCAAATTTAAACCATAGGTTCTAAAACCTTGTTTCTAGACATTAATAAACTCAATTATTAGTGAATATTCCCTATGAACGATGAATGAAACCCTAAGTAATTGGAAAGAGGAAAGAAAAAGACTCATTTACTCGAAGTTTCTTGAAGTAATCACTCCACAGCCCCAGTAACTGAAATTTAAAACATCCAAAATTCAGGGTTCATTTGAAAAAGATATATTAGGTCATTTATAAACTATAATGGAGGAAAAATATTTAGAATTGAGAGAGTTACGAAAGAAAGACTTTACCTATACAAATATGAATGATTTAAGGAAGCCTATGAGGTTTGGAACCAAATCGCGACTAACCAGAGCTCCAAAGAAGGGGGGAAAGGCAATGGTAGTGCTACTGGGCTTTTTAGGGTCGAAAGAGAGGTTAAATAACTGAAACATTAATTAAAATGAATACGATATTAAAAATATAGAAAAACAATTTAAAACTGGAAAATGGGCTTTCGAGTTGGCCCAATTCTTAAATAAAAATCCAAATACACAATTGTTATGGATTCTTAAGGGGTCCAAATTTCATTTTTGGTGAAAAAGGTCAGTGTAGGATAATTTGGAAGTGGAATGGGTAAAAAAATATTTAAAAATTAAAGAGTTATAAAATAATCAAAATCAGTTTTTAAATCTAGAAATGAGCTCTCGATTTGGCCCAAATCATGAAAACTCACCCTTTCCTCCAGAAATGAATGGGAAACTCCTAAAACAAAGCAAGGATTTAAATTAAATGAAAAATACCTTTAAAATATGTAATGTATGTGAAAATTCGCCCCACCATGAAGGACTTTCTGCCCTAGAAATTCAACATGAAGCTTGGTTGGGAAAACAAGAATGGGTACTCTTCCTCGACCCATGACTTTTGCTCCCATGTCTCCTAGGTATCATTCCCATGTTTCCATAGAACCTTGACTAATGGAATATACTTCCCTCAAAGTATCTTATCTTTTGAGTCTACTATTTTCACAGGCCTCTCAACAACAGATAATTCATGCTCCATCTCCAGTTCTTCCCAACTCAACACATGGGACGAATCCAGGTTGTATTTCTTCAACTGAGAGATGTAGATGACATCATGGATGGATGTCAACTGAGAAGGTAAGGCCAACCTGTATTCCACCTTTCCAATATGATTATCCTATGAATATGATATTAAAATGTTCATTATTATCACCAATATACTATTAATTCAAGTCTTGTATTCCTCTACTTACTAGGTTTTTTACTAACAACCTTTTTTAATGTAGGTGAATGCATGTATTAAGTAGAAAATGAGAGGGTTGAAGGATAAAGAACAATGATTTGAATAATTTTTTACTTTTAAAATATGAAATTTATTTACAATCATAGTTTTTTATATACACTGAAAATTCAATCCTTGATTGTATAACGATTATATTTTTTATTTTAAAAATAACTGAATAGTCATGTAAGAAAAAACTAGGTCTTTATATTTCATTATTATAGATATTGTTTAGTGTATTTTTTAATTAGTATTAGAAAATTTTAGTCAAAACCCTAACTATATGTGTAAGTAAACATTCTAGAATAATCCTTTTAAAAATGGATAAACATAGGGATCCCATAAGATATGCCATGAGAGTTAATTTTCTCATAAGAATAGTTATTTATTAATATTTTTTGAATTGTGTTTTTTGCAAAAAAAATCTATTGTTGAAAATGATGAGAGAATGTAGAAACTAGGCCAAAACCACTTGTGAGGGATAATGAAATGATTTTCCAAAAAATATCCCTAATGTAATTAAGTATAGAGTTCGAAACATTATGGTGACACTTACTTAACTGTCTTAGGATTTTAATAATAACCTAACCCACATAGAACATTCACCTTTACCACAGAATAAGAAACTAGACATTGAGTTCGTTATGTGACAATGACCACTGAAGTATAGTTTATTTTTTATCCACTTTTCTTGGAAAAATGGTTTAACTCAATTGGGAAGATCTATTTTGGGATCCCAGTCTCTGAGAAAGAGAATGTGACTTTTGTAATATATCATTTATATGTATAAGCTAATCAATTGCGGTAATTGATAAATAACACCAATCTAAAGGATGAAATGGATGTTACGGGGTGGTAATATTTTGGGAAAATATTTATTAATAAGTATTTACTTATAAATTTTCAAAATAATATAAACAAACAATTTTTAGAGACAATGAAAAAGGAAAATGAATATATCATAGTTTATGAAAAAAACTTCACATGGATAGTAAGAAATAACTTTAGTTTTGTTATATATAATGTTGGAAAAAATAAATATTATTTAGTGGTTTAAAAAGACTCCTCCAAAAGTCTATATATATCATAGACTTTGGGAGTTATGAATATATATTATAATGTGACCTCAAATTAGTGATTGATTTTTCAAAATGGTAACATTTTAATGAAGGTAAATAGAGAACAATGGAGTTCCAAGATGGTGGATAAAATTAAAAAGGAGGAAAAAAGATACATCCACCCACATTCCAAAAATTTTGGAAGAATCATCAGGGTATTTATCTTAAAGGGATGGGGAAATGCTTCAACTATTTCAGAGAAGGCCACCAAACTCATAAATGAGGAAGAGACATGAAGAATTTGAATAGCATGATAGAGGAATTTTCACGAACTGAATCTGGTTGCCACCATTAACGGTACCAAACCTGGCCCATGGTAAGGCATGAAGGGCGTTCCCTATCCCCACGGGCTGGAACAAGAGCTTGGGTATCATTTATCTTGGTTTGGGAATGATTTATCTGAATATGTATACATAAAACATCAAAAATATTTGATAACATGAATCTGAAAAATTCATACCAGTATGGTTTATACAAAAATCCAGAACTGAATAAATAAGTTCAAATAAAGTACAATAGGTCTAAATACACAATGAAATATCAACAAAAAATCCCCATGGACTCCACATGACAAGGGGTCATCACCCCTAATCCGTCTCCATAACTCCGTCCCAAGGATGGGGACTAACACCCTAAACCACCATCTCCCTTAGTCTTTCCTTTACCTCAGTAAAACATAACCAAGTCTACGTACACCCAAGGGGTGTAAGTAGGGTGTGATCCTAATCCCAATAGGATCCCACCCCATTATTTCAAATAGAATTCAATACAATGTGAAAAAGAAAGCAGTTTTAATATGCAAAGAAAACCAGTGATAAAATCTAAGAAATGGAACTTTCAATTGAAAATAGTTTTCAAGATAAAATTTTCAGAATGTTCAAACATTTAAATAGAAATGTGAGATACTATAAAGTACTTCCCAAAACACCCTAATACAAGGGTAAATACCGCAAATCCAATGAGCACCAAAACTGGGAACACCCCTAGGCAACTATATAGTCTCGGACCTTATGTACCTCGTACCTCAGTGTAAAGTATCCAAGTCACAATCCTTTCCCAAGTGTGAGCCACTAGTGTGGAACATAACCATAACCTAGTGGTCCCCAAATATCATCCACATTGTTTATTTAGAGTTTTAGTTATCCATTTTCTCAGTGAAACAGGGACACAACCCATCCGGTCCACTAGCCGTACTAGTACACATCTGCCCACCTAAGTACCCAGGATTCCACTTTTGTGCTCAAACAATTTCAGCAAACAACACACATAATGTTTCATATAAAATATCACTACTGGTAACAAACAAATATTACACTAGCTACACACATTTTATACCATTTAAAACACACAATAAAATATTTTTATTTCAATAAAACAACCTCTCAAAATATCACATTGTTCTTCACATAAATTTATTTAAAATATCCACTTTGCACACTATGTGAATATTTGTAAGTCATAAAAAAAATTCAGTTCAATACCCTTTAATGAAACCAAAAATTCAGTTATGGGTCAGCCCAATGTGAACCAAGAAGTTATATCTTTAAAAACCCACCATTTTCACACAAACATGGCACTTAAAGCCCGTTTTCTTCCCAAAAACCATTTAAACAAAATTTCGTAGAAACAACCAAAAAGAATAAACATTAAAAACATTATTTTCAGTCCCAATACAGTTCAATAAAATCAAATAAGTAATTATAGGTCATCCCAAAATGATCCAATAAAATATTTGTATGAAAAACCCCCAATTTCACCAAAAATTGGAACTTAAAATTCATTTGCATTTTAAATGCAACTAAAAACAATTTTTTACAGAAACATTCAAATGATATAAACATTAAAATACCATTAACAAAGCAATATAATTCACAAAAATTGCACGCACAATGGAATCACCTACCAAAGTAACAAAAACCCTTGAATCTCCATGCGAAAATCAATTCGCACCCCCAACGCACCAAGAGAGACCTAGATCATACCTAAAACCACAATAATTGGCCAAGAAATCCCAAAGTTAAACCATAGGTTCTAAAACCTAGTTTTTGGACATTAGGAAACTCAACGATAAGTGAATATACCCTAAGAACAATGAATGAAACCCTAAGTAATTGGAAAGAGGAAAGAAAAAGACTCATTTACTCGAAGTTTCTTGAAGTAATCACTCCACAACACCAGTAGCTGAAATTTAAAACATCCAAAATTCAGGGTTCATTTGAAAAAGATATATTAGGTCATTTATAAACTATAATGGAGGAAAAATATTGAGAATTGAGATAGTTATAAAAGAAAGACTTTACCTATTCAAATCTGAATGATTTAAGGAAGCCTATGAAGTTTGGAACCAAATCGTGATTAACCGGAGATCCAAAGAAGGGGGAAAGACAATTGAAGCGCTCCTGGGCTTCTTAGGGTCTAAAGGGAGGTGAAATAACCGAAGCATTCATTAAAATGAATAAGATATTAAAAAAATAGAAAAACAATTTAAAACTGGAAAATGGGCTTTCGGGTTGGCCCAATTCATAAATAAAAACCCAAATACCCAACTGTTATGGATTCTTAAGGGGTCCAAATTTCATTTTTGGTGTAAAAAGGTCAGTGTAAGATAATTTGGAAGAGGAATGGGTTGAAAAATATTTAATGATGAAATAGTTATAAAATAATCAAAATCGGTTTTTAAATCTTGAAATGGGCTCTCGATTTGGCCCAAATCATGAAAACTCACCCTTTCCTCCAGAAATGAATGGGAAACTCCTAAAACAAAGCAAGGTTTTAAATTAAATGAAAAATACTTTTAAAATATGTCTTGTATGTGACAATTCTCCCCACCATGAAGGACTTTCTTCCCTATAAAGTCAACATGAAGCTTGGTTGGGAAAACAAGAATGGGTACTCTTCCTCGACCCATGACTTTCGCTCCCATGTCTCATGGGTGTCATTCCCATGTTTCCATAGAACCTAGACTAATGGAATAGAATTCCCTCAAAGAATCTTATCTTTTGAGTCCACTATTTTCACAGGCCTCTCAACAACAGAGAAGTCATGCCCTATCTCCAGTTCTTCCCAACTCAACACATGGGACGGATCCAGGTTGTATTTCTTCAACTGAGAGACGTAGATGACATCATTGATGGACGTCAACTGAGAGGGTAAGGCCAACCTGTATTCCACCATTCCAATATGATCGGTGACCTAAAAGGTCCCAACATACCGCGACATAATCTTACCTTGATTTCCTAATCGACGATGGCCCAGACGAGGGGCCACTTTCAGGAATACCCTGTCACCCACAAAAAACTCTAAGTATCAACACCTCCAGTCAGTATAAGATTTATGACAATTGTGAGATGTCAATAAGCGTTACCTGATCAACTTGACCTTCTCAGAAGTCTCCTGCACAAGGCTCGGTCCCAACAGTGATGTCTCTCCTACCTCAGCCCAACATAGGGGGGACCAACATGGCCAACCATAGAGCGCCTCAAAAAGGGGTAATTCGAATCAAGGATTTGTAACTATTATTATAAGTAAACTCAAACAATCCCAAAAGGATATCCCAAGTACCTCCAAAGTCCAGGACACATGCAAGAAGCATGTCCTCCAAAATCTAATTCGCCCGCTCTGTCTGACCATCCGTCTTAGGGTGGTATGTCGTTCTCATATTAATCTGATACCCCAAGGCCTTTTGAAGGCCTTCCCAAAATAGAGAAAAGATGTTGGGGTCCCTATCTGGGACAACATCTGATGGTACACCATGGATTCTCACCACTTCCTGAAGATACAAATGGCCCAACTCATCCACTTTAGTTGTATCTTTTATCGAAATGAAGTGGGCTGATTTGGTCAGACGATCAATCACCACCCAAATAGAATTATTACCCCGAGTTTTACGAGGTAAGCCAACAGTTAAGTACATGGAGACCTCGTCCCACTTCTAGGTAGGAATGGGTAGTGGTTGGAGCAAACCGGAAGGCCTTTGGTGCTCTGATTTCACCTGCTGGCATTTGTAGCATCTCAAAACAAAGTCCGCTATGTCCCGTCTCATACTAGGCCACCAAAACTATCGAAGAACATCATAATACATCTTAGTGGTACCCGGATGGACAGCCCACTGAGACTGATGTCTATCCCACATCACCACCTTCCGCAGAGATAACGACACTACTAAATGGCCCTTGAAGCATAAGATGCCCTCAGGAGATGACGACCAATCAGAGGATGTCTCCCCAACTTGAAGAAACTACTTTGACCACTGACAAAGCCCATCACTGGGCTTTTCCATCTGAATCAACTCCAACAGAGAAGGAGTCAACTGGACGCTCGCCAAGAATTCCCCTCCACTGGGTTTCCTGGTCTACACAGGCATCTGAGAAAAGAGCCCCATCAATGTCCACTCATCACTGGACTTCCTCAAAGCCTACACTAGAACCCTTCTGCTCAAGTCATCTACCACTACATTACCCTTTCGAGGGGTATAGACAATGTCAAAGTCAAACCCCTGCAAGTACTCGATCCAGCGACACTACCTCAAGTTGAGGTCCTTCTGCGAGAAGATATAAGCCAAGCTTTTGTGATCAGAGTAGACCATAAACGTCTCCGCAAAGAGGTAGTGACTCCATGTCTTCAAATCATAAATCACCGCTGCCAACTCCAAGTCATGGGTTGGGTAGTTCTTTTCATGTGGTCAATGTTGGCGAGAGCCATACGTGACCACGTGATCATCCTGCATAAGTACACACCCAAGACCCATACCGGAAGCATCATAATAAACCACATACCCCTTCCCAGCCTCAGGAAAAATCAGCATGGGGGCAGTAGTCAACTGCCTCTTTAGTTCCTCGAATGATTCCTGACATTCTGTACCCCATACAAACTTCACCCCTTTTGGGCGAGCGCAGTCATTAATGATGCAATCCGTGAGAAATCTAGAATGAATCATGTGTAATAACCAGCCAGGCCAAGGAAACTCCTGATCTAGAACACATTCTTCAGCTACTCCCATGACATAACTGAACTAATCTTCTCATGATCCACTAAAACCCCCTGCTCAGAGATCACATACCCCAAAAATCTCACTTCCCTTATCCAAATAGTGCACTTTGAAAACTTTTCATAAAGGTAGTGATCTCG
Source organism: Viscum album (assembly GCA_963277665.1). Classification (NCBI taxonomy): domain Eukaryota; kingdom Viridiplantae; phylum Streptophyta; class Magnoliopsida; order Santalales; family Viscaceae; genus Viscum; species Viscum album. Next base: position 575,406,630 of record OY728160.1, read on the forward strand.
TAATGTACCCAAAATGATCTTCAAGTGATGTTCGTGTTCCTCCTCAGAGCTAGAGTGTACCAGAATGCCATCCACGAACACCACAACAAAGGAATCAAGATAATAATAAAACACCTTGTTCATGAGTGCCATAAATACTGCTGGATCCTTGGTCAATCCGAAGGGCATGACCAAATACTCAAAGTTGTCATACCTGCTTCTAAAGGCTATCTTTGGGATATCTGACTCTTTCACCCGAAGTTGATGATACCCCGAACACAGGTCTATCTTTGAGGAAAACTTTTCCCCCTTCAACTGATCGAACAAATCATCTATTCTGGAAAAAAGGTATTTATTCTTAATTGTTACCTTATTTAGCTTCCGGTAGTCAATGCACAATCGGAGGGATCCATTAGCCTTTTTCTTGAACAACATAGGAGTGGCCCAAGGAGAGACACTCGGGTGAATGGATACTTTGGATTCTAAGTCGTACAACTGTATCTTTAATTCCCTCGGCTTGGTGGGGGCCATTTGATAAGAGGGAAGAGATATTGGTTGTGTTCCTGGTGCCAGATCAATCGAAAACTCCACATCCTGCTCTGGGGGAAAACCTGAAAACTCATCCAGGAATACCTCCGGAAACTCATTCACTACATGAGGTAGTTAACCTTTAGGGGAAAGACCATAATCTAGCATGATCAAAGATAACTAGAAGATAACACTTCCCAACTCTGGGAGTGGAGGCCCTGTGTGACCTGGCCGAGGATCCCATTCTCCATGGGAAACCTGACGACTCCCATCAGGTGACGTGAAACTCACATGCCATCTGTAGCAATAGATGTGTTCCATAAAGTGTACTATCCAATAAATTCCAAGTATTATGTCAAACAGTTCCATATCTATCACTATGAGGCCCGAATCTATCTTAACACCTGACACGGAAAGCACACATGAGGGGCACCTGAGGCCCTACTCCTTTTTCATTCCCAGCAGTGTCACCAAATCCATCGTGAAAGACATTAACTTAGTTGGAAAATTAAGAATGTCCAAAAAGTGGGAATAAATGAATGAAAAAGTGGCACCAGAATCAAAAACTGTAGTAGCTATAGAAGATGCGATCAGAATGGTACCTCAAACTGTCGACGGTCCCACCTCTGATCCTGCTGGTGCCTGATCCACTGCATGGAGATGTCCAATATCTACTTGAGGATGACTGTAGGTCTGTGGTTGTGCCCTGAACTAGCCCGGCCCAGAAGTTGATCCATCCCTTCCACCACGATATCCAAATTGAGATCCCCCAGTCCTCGACGGCTCGGACTGTGCCGACACTCCTCTTGAGCCCACTGACCCTACCCCACTTGGGAGTGGATGTGCCACACTGCAGAAGCACTAAAAATGCACCATACCTCCACACTGTTAACAAGGATTCAGAGGAAGTGTACATGCTGGTTGGATATGCCGAGGCTTCCCACATTGGTGGGACATGACTGATCTCACATCAGAAGCTACAGAAGAAAACTGCCTCGAAGAGTGGCCAGAACTGCCCCTCCTTTCTTCACATGATCCTCCCTCTTCCTTTTCTTCTCTGAGGAGCTGCCACTGCCCACTGCTGATACTGAACCATAGAAACCAGCCCTACCTTTCCTATCAATATCCACCATGCATGCCTGATCAACGTCCTCAGCATAGGTACTCAGCTTAAACAAGAACACCAGGGAGTATATCTCTGGTCGCAAGCCTTTCTCAAACCTCTGGGCCTTCACCTGCTCATTAGAGACAATTTCTGGAGCATACCAAACCAAATCAGCGAAATGTTTGGCATACTACATCACATATATATTCCCCTGAACAAGTTCCATGAACTCTCTAGACCTTGCATTAGCCAATACCTCAGGGCAGTACTGTTCATTGAAGAAAGCCTTGAAATCTCTCCAGCGCATCTGCTCATTCTTTGCAGCCTGAAGCACTGACTCCCACCACTTACGGCTGGGACCATCCAACAGAAAAGAGGCACACTTCACCCTGATCTCCTCGGGTGTTTCCAGGAACTCATACATACGTTCAATCTTCTTGATCCATTCTTCTTCTTCCTGGGGATCTGAGCTACCTCGGAAGGTAGGATGCTTGTTTTTCAGAAACTCTTCTGCTTTATCTTTTCTAGGACTTATCTCTTCTACACAAACAAGAATAGGAGCTGGAGCTGGTCCCTTTCATAAGGCTTGGATAGCCTGAACCACAGCCTCCACAATCATCTGATCATTCGATGTTGGAGAACACTCTCCAGCTTCCTCCTGTGGGCGCGTGGTAGCTTTCTGGGGAGGCATGTTGCTACCAAATGAAACAGTCAAAAAATAATAGTCAATACCACAATTCTGAAAATTATAATCAAATACATAAAATATAAAGAAACTAAACACATTATATTAATAAAAGAAACAACTACTCCACATCTGCATGATGTCTTCATGTGGTCTGCATCCCACACGTCTCACCTAGAGGTGAAGTCAATCTGTAAATTACAACATCCCCTGGTGACTCAAGGTCTGCCATGAGAGGTGCAGGCCAGACACCCTACTCATAACCAAAACCCCGAGCCCCAAAAGTCCTAGCTCATGTCTATCCCGACTCATCCCAAATTAGAAATATAACCCATAAACATTAACCCCCTCTGGTACCATTTTTTCACAAACCAAATCTGGTTGCCACCATTAACGACACCAAACCCGACCAATAGGGAACGCCCTTCAGGCCTTGCCATGGGCCGAGTTTGGTGCTGTTAATGGTGGAGACTAGATTCGGTTCATGACAGGAATGGAACGCACCTCCTAATGCACCACCTATGGTTCAAAGATTGAAATTAAGGTGGAAATGTAACTACACATGATGGTGCATTAAGAAATAGGTCCTTGAGGGAAATTAGTAGCAACAACCACCATATCCAAAGAATAAATTTAAATCTTATAAAATCATTCGCACTAATATAGAGCATGAAAACTAATTCATAATAGGTTATTTTCTTATTCACTAAATATTAATAAATTTAATATTTGATTCTAGTTCTAGGGATTCCATTATATCTTGAATGTTTTCTATAACTTTTGAATCAAATCCCTAATAAATTAATTTTAGAAATATATAAAAAAACATGGTTGTGTGATCATTACAACCAAAGTGTTGGGATATTTTCTATCTTGAATATATGGGAATATTATTCCATAGAATCTCATAATCCATACCTTGGAGGAATTCTATTCTATACTTTGCTTTTATAGACTCTTTTATGTAGAAAAAAATCAATTTTTTAGAAAGTGATGACTATTTTTTTATTATTAATTTTCCTATGATCTTCTACAAATGAAAGGAAGATAAAGAATATCCTTTGAATAAATACATCCATATAAGTTATAGACACTATGAGTTCATATTGAGTCCCTTTAGCCATACCAATTCCCCTGAAATCATTATGAATTTTTTCAAAATATTCTTTATATACTACATTGATAAAGTTTTTATTTTGTGAATCGATGATATTAAAATTTATTAAAAGTGAAAGAAATATGATGAAGAGAATCAAATGATTGGGATTGAGATAATAAGAAAGAATAAAATATATGATAAATTCAGAAAGTGTTACTTTTGGATACATCAAATATCATTCTGGGGGAATGTGATCACAAGTGATGGAATTGTTTTGGACCCATCAATGATAAAGGAAATTGAAAAATGGAACAGACCCACTAGTGTCATGTAAATCCATAGTTTTCTTTCATTAACACAGTACTACTGATGTTTTTTAAGATGTGTTTCATGCTTTTATATCCCACTAACTATGTTAACAAAGAAAGGGATAAAGTATTTTTCAGTAAAGAATGTGAGTATAGATTTATACATATCATATGTGGGCCAATCCCTACTACTATACTCACACACCCATCATGTGGAGAAGGTTTTTTTATATAAAAGGATGATTCAAAGAGAGTATTGGGTTTTATACTCATGTATAATGATAAATTTAGTCCCTAATCCTTCTGAAAATTAAAGATCCATTAATATAATTACCCAACACATGATCCAGAGTTAGCCATTGTGATATTCACTTTGATGATTTGGTGGAACTACCTCTATGATGTTAAGTGTGAAATAATTACCTTTCACAAGATTCTAACATATAGATTCACATAAAAGGATTTAAACATGTGTTAATGAATATAGTTATAACTATACAAGGATATTTATTTCTCTATTAACTATCATCGAGGAAAGGTGAACAAGGTAGTTTATGCATTTGAAGAAAGAATCCTACTATAATATATTCAATTTGGATTGATAAAGACCCTATCTCCATGGATATTCAAAGAATGAATCAATAAATTATAAAGGCTTTGATGACATCATAACTTGACCAAATTATTTTCCAACCATCTAACCAATTCAAGATAAAGGAGCCATAAAGGGATGAGCTGGAGTTTCAAAGAAATGGTGAAAGTAGCAAAGGAGTGCAATCATTATGAATTATATATCAATGATGATGGTGTGATTTTGTTCAGAAGTTGTCTTTATCTACCATCATCACCTAATATATAGAAAAAGATATTGGATAATTAAAATAGCTCATATTTCTTCATCCATCTTGGAATCTCCAAGATGAATTGTGATCTCTAAGAGTACTTTTGGTGGGAGAACATAACGAAATAGATCGTTGAGGACAACTCAATGTGTATGGTATGACATAATGTTAAAGGAGAGTGAATAAAGTCCAAGGATATAATGAAACCATTATTTATACCCAGGGGAAATAGGAGAATATCACTATGGACTTTTTCACTGGTCTCCAAACTAAATTCATACAAAATAACATGGTCTGGGTTATGGTGGATCGACTCATCATGACTTCCCACTTCATCACTATTTGGGAAGATTTTTCACTTTAAAAAATTATTATGATATATGTAATAGTTATGGGGTGGATAAATGGGTGAGAACATTCAATCATATCTCTTCTTAATCTGAGGTTAAATTATAAACTCTAAGTAAGTATTCAACATTCTCAAAATACTAGATTGAATTTTGTCATGTCCCATCACTCCCAAACAGATAGAAATTCTGAAAGGAACATTAAAACACTTTAAGACACATTGATTAATTGATAAATGGAACTTAAAAGATGAATGAATGAACATATCCCATTAGTTGAGATCTCATAAAACAACAGATCCCACTCATGTGTTCAGATGGATTCATGTGAGGCTCTATATGGGAAGCGACGTAGAACTCCAACTTATTGGGATGAAGATAGTGAATGAAAGATGCATAGACCTAACCATATACAAGATATGATATAGAAGTTTCAATCCATCCAATAACATAATAAATCTTATCAGGGTCAGAAAAATAGCAATAAAAACAACCATCGGAGGGACTTTATGTTTGAATTTGGAGACAAACCTTTCCTTCAAATATCACCAAGGAATATATTCAATCATTTTAAGAAGAAATGGAAGGATGTACCAAAGTATATTGTCCCCTTTGATATCTTTTATCAAATAGGTTAAGTGGACAATCATCCATTATTTCTATAAAATATGGCACAAGATCATGATGGGTTCCACGTATCTCTTCTGAGAAAGTACAAACCTAATCCCACACATGTACTAACTCTGGAGATCGTAAAATTAGAGAGGGAACACTCATATTAGGGTAAACCGAAAAAATATTAAACCATAGAAATACATTTCTATGTTACAAGAAAAATATCTTTATCATGGAGTTGTGGTAGAACCATAAATATGAATAGGTGGGGTTGGATCTATAAGAAGAAATAAGAGAGAAGTACCCTAACATATTTTTAATTGAGAATATGATTTAAAATTTTAGGGATGACGTTTCTGAAGGGGGAAGAATGTGACAACATAGAGTTTATAGATGATATTTTTTCATGAAATAAATGTCTGTTAACTTATATTATATATTATTATACACATATACCACATAAATGTGTGTTAACTAATATTATATAGTATTATACACACACAACACATAATGAATTCAACAATTAATTATTTCATTAATGAAAATTATTAAATTTTTATTTAAATAAACCCATGAAAATTCCAAAAATCACAATGATACAAAAAATATAAATTATGAAAATTGGAATGGGAAAATATGTATTTCCCCAATCTATTGGAATCATCACCCCAAAGACCAAAAATATAGAAAAGAAACAAAATATTTGTCAACCAGTCAACATTTTAGAAAATGTAAATTTAGAACCCTGAGACTAACTTAGGTGAAAAATATATGATGAAATAAAGTGGTATTCATTGGAGGAAATGTGACCATTGGAATAGTAATGTGATCATTGTAATAGTAACCTTAACATTGGGAATAGTAATAGGGATATTGGGAATAGTAACCTCACCATAAGAATATTAATTTTAAATCAAAATAACAAAATATAATATAAATAATATATATAATTGGTAATTTAATTAAATGTTAATAACATAATTCCAAAATATAAATATCATGAAAAAAACTCAAAGGAAATATAAGTAGGTTTTTCATATACGATATTGTAAGTTATTCCATAAAAATCATAATTTTTATATTAAAAATTAAAATAACATCTGATATAAAATTATATAAATAAAATTAATTTCATTTTCATAATAGTCACCTAAAAATTTTCCAAGGGTGGATTTTTGGTAAATATCAAAAATACTTTAGTTTTCCTATGAATTAAAAAAATAATGTTTTTTCAAAACTGATGTATTTTAAATTACAAAATTCATGATATAAAAATGACTTATTCAATTATATAAATTATTTCTCTACTAAAAAATATTTAATTTGATAAAATAGTCCCTAAAATATAATAAACATGTTTTCAAAACTAAAAAATTACTTTCCAATGTATAAAGTCAAAAATATTCCTTTAAATTTTTTTCCCATTTTTCTACAATCCATTTTATTAAACTAGTGAATTAGAATTATAAATGGTTATGTATTCCTAATACCATTATATAATATAGATACATGATTCATTACATCAAAAATATCACTATTACATGGTTTACATTGGATGTAATATTTTATTCCACATTTATTCAAAAAATACTCCTCTAACTTCCCATATAAAACAACTCATCCCTATATTACTAGAGACCAATATCTACCCAAATAATCTATATTAATACCTTAAAAACCATAGGTATTTCCTATAGTAAACCATATCCAATCATAAATGAATTATATTTTCATATAAGAAAATAAACACCAAGAAAAGAGTAATTTTTATAAACCCTTTTCTTGTTTTCCTCATATATTCTCTTTTCCCAATCACATTTCAAAATAATTATTATAATATTAATCGGGGAGTCTATTAAAATTTAAAAAATTATTTTGACCTACTGTGAAATTTATATTTTTGAATTACTTATATTATATACCTCTCTTTCTCTTCTTTTGGACAATGTTTCTGATAATAGTAAGTCAACTTCTAATGAAGTCATTTACAATATATTTCACATCACATACCTTATAGACGGTTATAAAAAGTTATTTTAAATATATAAATATATGTATTTTATTCTTCAATAATTAACATTTCCTATGTATATATGACTATGATAAAAATTTTAAAATCGAAATAAAATGGGATTTTTTTAGGAAAACATGATATCAAAATAATTCACATTCAACAAAAGAAAATTAAAAAATATAATAAACATTTGAAACTAAAAAAATATTAAAAAATAAAATATAATTCACTAATATATCTATGTTTTTAAAAAATAATTTTGTTATTTAGGAGGTAGAAAAGTGAAGAAATAAACTAGGACTTAAGGTAAGGGGATTCATGAACACAATTATTTTGTTGGTTTATCTTTTCTTTCACATTATTTTTAGAATGGATATTCATTTCATTTGTATAAAATGTATTTTAACTGTCATTACCATTTTATTTTAGGGATATATTTGTTTATATATTTTCAAATAGATTTCCAATCCAGTAATAATTATTTTTTTAAAAGTTATTTATTTTTTAAAAACAACTCTTGACTCCTATTTGAGATATTTCTTCCACTATGAAAATTGATATTTTCTTCAAAAATATGACATCATTATTTTATTTGGGAATCCTAAAGGTTATTAGCTGATGTATTATATTTTAAATCTTTTCTGAAACCCATTCCTTTCCATTGTTTATTTAAGGAATACAATTTGTATCTTTCCATGTGGCATACATGATTATGATCATTTTATGATGTGATGGATGGGAATACAATTAGAAATATCCCTAATGCATTATGTAATGTGATATATCTCATGTGATTTTTTGTATTATTTTTTAACACTATTCTATCTGTGTTAATATTTATGATTTTATGATTTATGCCGATATGTCATAGATGGACATGATATTGTCTTTATTCCCCACAATGTGTGGTATTTGACCACTATGATATGATGATTCATTATTATGCATACACCATATTCCATTAATACCAAATTTTTACCCCATTATTATTATTATTATGTTATTCTTATGATATGATAATGTTGATTATACACATCCATGTACTATTGAATCATGTCCCCTATTCCCCCTCTAACTGAGATTTTAGATCAACCCTTTCATTGATGTATATCCTTAGGTGACTACATGTACTAACAATATCAGGAGATATTTACCCAGATAATGAAGAAAAATTTAAATAATATGTATGTTTTAGTATGAAGAATTGATGTATTATCCTAATTTTCCCATGGAGAAAAACCTTTTTGATCCTGGATTATATAACTATTATGTAGTTTTTTAAATAATTTAATAATCACATTAAAAAAATATGGGTTACTACAATTAATATATAATTACATAAATATAAATAGAAAAATTTTTATTTAAACACTCTCCCACACTATTATCATTTCACTTTAAGGCAATATTAAAAAATTCAGGGAATAGATTACAATACCATGTTCAAACACATAATCTAAAAAAGAGGGAACTAAAAAATTTATCCATAATTTTAATTTTATTCCACATATTCTCTAAATTATTTTATTATTCTCACTATCCTCATACATTTTTTTAATCATTAATTATTTATCAAACACATTAGTAGCCTAACTTCAATAGATGTTATCCATCATCAATTATAGAATTATTTATATATATATTTATTCCTTCTTACATTATATGAATACATCTGTATACTATCCAAGATCTTAAGTTCTACACCACTAGAGTAAATGTGTACTGAAAATTAGGATGTACAACAGGTTATTCAAGGGTCCAAGGGTTGATTGGTTTTCAATATTGAAAAGTTTCAATGGTAAAATAAAGAGTTTTATCGGTTGAACACATTATAGTGGTGTGAAAAGTGTTTTCATTGTATTTTTTATTTTTATCATCGGTTACAAATTTTAACTATTTCATGTGACATTGTAAATATATTATTTACATAGTCTATTATAAGAAACAATGTAAACTAATCTATTGAGAAAAAAATATTGATCATTTCACAATAGTTTTTACAAACTGTCTTGGAATAATGTCTTTAATAAAGGCTCCTATAAAAACAAAATGTGAAATATCACAATTACTATATGTTATAAAAAATGATGTGAAATAACAAATTACCAAACTTTTCATATGGGTTTTAACAATAAATTATATAATAAATTAAATTTTATTCACCAATTTCAGTTATTAAAAATATAATACCAAAATCTTTAAAAATAATTATAGAAAAATGCATAAAATTAATGAATCAGAAAATGATTATAATTTGAAAGTACAATTCAGTATTACCTATTTGTATATCATAACATTGTTACAATTATAATAATATTGAAATTTAATATTTTAAATAATAAATTTATAAAATACCTATAAAATGTACTAAAACATATGAAGTAATCATTCTATATGGTGCATATATGATTTAACTCATTTTCAGTATACAAGAGTTTAATAAAAAATAATAAATATAATGAAACTATTTGAAAATTAATATCAATATAAAGTTAATATATAACAAAAAACTATGAAACAAATATCTAAAAAGTTGTAGTTTTTTTGCTATAATTATTTTGTACATAAATCTCATCAAATAATACTCACATTTAACACATAATTGTTGATCATTACACTGGATTCCAATGAAATGTTTTATATTACAAATATCATTCTAATCCATTACTAAAATAAACATTTTTAAAAACAAGCCATCTCTAGATTAACATTTTTTCTTTCTCATCTTCTTGATAGCATATAGAACTACTTTCATGGACTATCTTCAAATGATAAAAAATAAAAAATTATATTAAATTGTATAATTATATATAATAATTAATATAATAAAACTTACATCTCAAATAATTGTATAGTTTTTTCCAACATGTCACTATGGATACATCATAACCATTAAATGGTTCATTCTTGAGGGAAAGAATAAACAATAACAAATGTTGACTAATAATTAAAAAATCCAATTTAGTTAAAAAATTCATAGATTTAATAATAATAATAAAATGTTTTTATACCACTCAAGATAATGAAGTATCCAACACTTAATTACATTATTCAAAAAAAATTCAAAAACATATCTGATTCATTCATTATCATAAAAGTCCACACTACTAGAAAAATCAATAATTCATCCTTTATTCGATAAACCCATTTAAGTTATATTATATACATAGTGAATAATGATACCTAATCAAAAATATGAAAATAATTTAATTTACATTAATTTTATAAAATTAAAATTAATTAGATAATGGAATTATATAGAGAATACTTATATAATTTAGATGACTAACATATCTATATATATTAGTATCATGAAAAATTTCTTTATAAAAATTAGAATATGATCATGTTTATAATCATTGGAACCCATCATTAGTTGATAGGTTTCTAACAAAATAATTTCATGCATTAACAATTTTTTGAGTTCTTGTAAAACATGATAATTAGTATATAAATTTATACATAATTTATTTTTATTCTATAAAATATGTGTTTATCATTTATGTATCCCAAAAAAATACATACATATGAATTTATATATATATATATGAAAATATAAAAAAATAATTTAAAAACAACATTATATAAAAGATATTATCTATGAATATCATAGTGATAATTTTTAATACAACTCTAGATATACAAGGAAAGAAATTTATAACAATTTAACTAATTCTAATAACATAATTGATAGAGAATTATACTCTAGCTAATGAATTTATATTATTTAGTGTCATCACCCAAAGAAACTTTTTCTTCATTTATTTGTGTTGTGTGATTTCCATAATATAATACATGATCTAATATTCTCTGATATGAGTTTTGGGATACTCTATGTATAACTCATAATATAGGGATAGTTGTTGAGGTTGGAGGAGTAGGATATACTAGCTGGAAATGTTTATCTATTTAGAAAATCATTAATTTCATTGATATTATACTCCCATAAAATATCAACTCACCCATCTCCTAAACTATTGATTTTAAATATTCTCTTTCAACCATTATTAATCCCTCTCTCATATAAGTACTAGGATGACCTAATAATTTTCTAATACATGCACCAACATCAAATCCTTTTATGTAATAGAGTTGTTGTTTTTTACCTAACATTGTCACAAAAATGTCATGTTTATTCTTGGATATGAAGCTTCTTTACATACTCTAATCTTGAAGATAATCCTATGAATAATTTCCGAAATTGTTTTATTATTAGAAAACATAATGATCTGATAAATGTATAAAATTTATTCTTAAAATTTGATCATCTATTGAAATTTACTTGTCATTAAGATATTTCATGTTTTTCATCATTCAAGTTATTTTTTAATTTTGGTAGTGATCTTGTAGGGAAGGGGAGGAAACACTTATAAAGCCAAATGAAAAAACTCTCAATTTTTTAAAATTTTAGAAAATATTATTTTCTTTTAGAAATGTATATCCTTTCTAAGAAAAAGTATGATAACATATTTTCTTCTCTTATATATCTTGATTATGTATCCTTACTGACTATAATATTTAATAAAATAATATTAACATTATTTTTTAACAATTTTATGTATATACCTATATTAAATTTACATGGTTGACATTTTAATAATAAAAAATTATTCCGGGTGTCTTCTTTAGGTAAACATATTCTATGTATATTCAGCTAAGAACACATAAACTTCCAAGGGAATTTTAATTTTTCATTTACCCAAAATAAAATATAATGTTAATGATGACTTTAAATCCATCTATTTCATTAAATAAAAATAAGATAATTATCTTCACACATCCCTTGTATCATGTAAATCAAATTTCTTCTGAGATTTATAGAGAAAAACACACACACATATAAATATATATAAATAAATATTTATAAAGACAAATAAAAAGATACTAAAATAATTTATCTATATGGTCTCTCATAGTCTATATCCTTTCATTTGGTTGATAATCCCCTATATAAAAATTAAAAATATTATTTTTTCTCAACTATATAATGAAATAAAAAAACATTAGTATATCTGAATTAGACTAGTAATATTAACATTACCTTTAAAATCATAATGTTTCATCTGGTTCCTTACATGAGAAAGTGATAATATAGTAAAATTTATGGTCCCTTTTATATAGAAAAACAGAAGTCTTCTTAAGACCTGTATAATTAAATAGCCCCTATATAGAACAATTAAGAGGTTTCCCAGTAAAACAATAAAGAGGATCATATCTAAAATAATGATATGACTTATCAATTTGTTCATACAAGTTCCAAAAAATAAAATTAATAAAAAATTATTTCAAAATGATATTAAATGAATATAATTAAAAAAATATATAAAAAATAAAATAAAAAATGAGAAATTTTATGGATAAAAAAACTATACACTATTTATATCAAAATTGTTAAAATAATTAGATTAAATGATAATATAAATTTTGGTGATATTTATCATACATGAAATTTCATAAAAATAAGAAAAATAAATTGAAGTAATAAAAATGATATAAATATCAAAAAAATTATACCTCTATGCAATAAAATTGATATTAATAAAAAAATAATTTAATACATTTTCTAAAATATCTATCATAAGATACAATAATATTAAAATCATTAAACTAATCTCATAAAAAATTAAAAAATTAAACCAATAAAAATATTTATTACGTGCACTATTTTATTATAATTGGAGGATTGGTTTCCCGTATTTATTATTTATAATTTCTCAATGTATAGTGAATCATGACTATATTGTGTTAATTAGTATCCTTAGATAATTATGTCAAAATACCAATATCTAAAATAATTCTCCATTTTTTCAACCTTATCATTAAAAAATATAGTTTTTTATCTCAAAAAAAGATGGGCCAACAATCATTTCATGTACAAATAAAATATATTTTTTTAGTTTTCAGGATAAAAGTGATGTCTATATATCCAAATCTATTTCAATTTACATGTTTCCTTTTGAATTTGTTGCATTTAACACTAGTGTTTCTAACTACTCATTTACACATGAATATAAGAACATAAAATTTCCTAAAATCAATATCCAATATATATTTAATATCTCTATAATATGCACTTTTTGTGGATATTGATATGTTATTATTTTTTCTCAAAAAATGTATTACTTTAGAAAATACCAATACATCATCATTATGAACTACACATTTGTTGTCCTTTTTATCAGTATGCAATTTAAATTAATTAATGCAATACCTTATAACACCTATGGTGTCGCATTTAGAAAATAAATTTATTATTTATTTATTTTTTCATTAACCTTATTATTTTTATCGTTATTCGTGAAATTTTGAAAAAACATAATAAATGGGATTCACACTCCTAAAACATGGTTATTACTAACCATGTATCTCACCATAAAAAAATGTCAATATATTTATATATACACTTTTCATTGTTGTTTCAAGGTTTACCTAACCATGTGGGAAAACCGTGAATGTGCTCAATTCATGATCACCTGCATATTTAGTGCCTGATTTCAAAGACCATGTGTCCAAACCATTCTATCTACCTAGAAAATTAAAAACTAAAAATGAATATTCTAACCATAGTTAATTATAACCCTCTCACCCATCATTTCACTCCTACTCAACTTCATCCCTCTTCACACATGACACACACTCTCCCACTCCACTTTTTTGAATTTCAAAATATATTCATCAAGGGCCTCTAGGGAAAACTCTTGGTATGTCCCTTATATCTCCTCATTTATGTTCCTCCTAATCTATTTTAGAATTTTGATTCTACTCTTAGTTCACAGAAAACTATTGATTATAATGATCAAATTTTCATGTGTGGGTATTGAGGTATAGGTTTTGTTCCCTTAAGTTACATTCATCCCCTTTTCTTGTGAGTTCAAGTAGGTTTCTTGTGATTTTACAACTAAAGGTATGGTGTTTTATATCCTTTCATTTTATATTAATGATTGGTTCATAAAATTTCCTGTTGATTTAAAAAATATGAATTATATTATATACTATTTTATAAACATTTAATAAATCCACTAGTGATTAAAATATTCATTTTTTATATGTAAATTGATTAATAATTATTAATAATGAAATTGGTACTTCTTATATAATTGTTAATGTGACCAAAACTATTAGTGATTTAAGTGTGACTTAATAAACCTCATGGGAAACCCTATGAACTTAGGTAGGATAACCTATATTTTTATATGACCCCTCCAACATGTTTTTCAAGAAAATTAGTTTATGTTCCACCCCCACTGTCCAATTATGTAATTCAATATCCATTAAAACAATTATGAGCACTGACCTGATTAGTGATGTATAATATCTAAGTGTCTATCTTTAGTGATAGGATGGTGTAGTACCATGAGGTTTCATTGATAATTACTTTTAAAATATCCTTCATATATTCCTTATTCTTTTAGAAGTGATATACCTTGTTTCTTTTGTCCTATAAAATGTTCAAAAATATATTTTTATTCTTTGGGATAAAATTATTATATATTTTTTCTAACAAAGGATTGATATGTATCACTTGGGGGGTTCCTATTGGGATTGTTATTATAACATCTTGAATCCACCTATATGGTGTACGTTTACTTTTTATATTAATGTATGTAAGGGAAAAGAATAATTTATAGGATGTGGACGTTCTGGATAGATTTATCTAGGTTAGTGGATGTGGCATGGTGGGATAAACCCATGTGTCTCATAATAAAGGTTCTGTATTTATTTTTACAATTTATTTATAAGTTAGTATATATTCTATGGATTATGTATCACCATATCATTTTTTATTGTCCCTTTTTTATTTTAGATACTTTAGTTATACTGGCCTTTTTACATCAATTGCCTTTTATGATGTTTAATTCATTCAACATTTCCATGGATGTTATATTTTTTATGTTGGTTTTTTTCTCATATAGATTCATAACTAGTCAATATAGTGGGTTCACAAAAATTTATTTTAAAGTTAATGGTGGTATATTTCTAGAAGAAAACATTTCTAAAGATTTTTCATGTTTCGTAGGAACTAGTTACCAGACCGTGTGGATGTAGAACACCATTATGGACTTTCAATGTGTCAGATCGAGTGGATAATTCAGTGGTTCCTTGGGTTGCTTTATAAAAAAAATTGTTTTAAATACCATGGTTTTTTGTATATAGGAAATTTTCAAATCATATCTCAATGGTTAGGTAAAACATAATTACTATCCAACATTCTTAGTGATCAGCCATATGTTACTGGGTATTTTAGGATTTAATGGACTTTCTTTTGAGATTTTATTAACATTTACAATATAGAACAGGTGAATGATCTATAAAATATTAACATAAAACATATATAATAAGGGGAGTTTAATAGATTATAACACTCTAATAATTTATTCATTTTGTTTATAGACTTTAGTGATTTTGGAATTTTTAAACACTAATAATTCTTTTTCTTTTATTTGATCTTCATGTCATATCACTCATCCTATAAGACCCCTAGCATATCCATGGGAGGAAGGAAGGAATAATTTTGTACAAGATAACCCCAACATTTATCATATTCATGTTAAAAAAAATTTAGAATTGTTTAGGCTATGGATCAGTGAGAATGAACTAATTCAACTCATCCACAAGGAGTAGGTCCAACTCAGGACTAGGACCGTGCTTAAGAGTTTCTTCTATATAAGACACCATAATTCTAAGGTACCAATGACCCTTAATAAATTATTGATTAGTTATAAAAATATTTATAATATAAAAATTTATTTATACTTTTGAGGCAGTAAAAGTTCGGTGAAACACTTTCCTATTATAGGGTCACAACCAACACTGTTAGGAATCATTTGGCTAGGAGAAACAACATGATAATTATATTTGTAATGGATTAGAAGTAATTTTATCATAGTATTTTTAACCAAATATTATGTATATTTATAATTCATTAAAAGTTTGCGAGATTTTATCATGGTGACCTAATCATGATGGAGTATGTGGATCAATTCATAAATCTCATTTACTTTTACCCAGAGTTAATATCTAATAAATTATTAAAGGATATTCAATTTGGAATCTGTCTTCATACATTATTTCAATAGCATGTTTTAATATTTATTCATAATAACTAAATGGATATGGAATACCATGTTATGTTGGTAGAAACTGACCAATAATGGAAGTTTAGTTTTGTAATACCTTTGCCTTGTTTGGTAGTAGTGGGGAAGGAGTTTCTAAGAGAAAGATAAGGTGGGAAGTGACCAAGAGAAGTAGTGGTATTGGTTATCATCATCTTTATCACATTAAAAATTATTTACATGTAAGGGGTAGTTCTCCCACTTGTAAAAAATGTAGAAATATTATTCATTTGAATCCTTTTAATTTTATTATTCTTGTTCTATTACATTCTTATGGGAAATTCAAATACTTTTAGATATTATGAAAGAATAATCCAACAGAATCAAGTGGTGTTGGTTTTTATAAATCAGGAGGATATAAAGAACTATGATATGAATATAAATATATAAGATATCACTCTCATGGTTGTTTATGTATTATAAAATCACCTTATGGTTAATTTCAATTAAAGATTCAACCCTAAGTTAGTGGTTGATTGTACGACGATTCACTGTTTTATCTCACCCTAAAACCATTTTATTATACAGATTTTGAACTATAAATTTCAAATATAATGTCAAATTTAAATTCATGTTTTATTAAATTATTTAATACTTATCACTCTTAAAAGGGGAAATTATACTTGTTTTGATATTTTTATTGGAGGTGGAGGTGATTTGGAGACCCTGAAGATGATCCATATAAAAAATAGGCCAAACTACATGGAAGTCTAAGGAAACTTGTACTCTATTTTAAATATTAAATGAAATATGGGAATTAAAATGGGTGGAAATATTTTATGACTATCCAATACATAATTTTATTCAACTCATCTCAAGAAATTGAATCCCAATACATATTCATAACAAATATATCTAGGGGATAGAATCTACGCGAATTGAAATGATAGGTTATTTATTTTGACAATCCCTCCCAATAAATATGTGAAATGGCCACCAAATTATATTTGGAGACATTAAAGAGGCCTTACTAAAAATCAACTATTTTTTCCAAGTCATGATATGGTCATTTACTTCTCCAAAACCAAGACTCAAATGGTGTCCCCAAAACTGGGTGCTCAAAACCACTTACCATTTTGGCTATATAAGGGAAGCAAGGGAACCACATTTTCAAGTTTGAAACAGAAGAAAATATCTACCATTTTTAAATCCCAAGGGATCCCCCTCCTCATACAAGAAGTTATGGAGGCCTTTATCCTCATAGGGTGGTCAATAATGAATAAGTAGTTCCACCCGAGCTTCCTCCTCCTCTCGATGTTGAGCTAAGAGGTGGGTGATCATTGCGACAGAGCTTCTCCCATGAAGAGGGAGTTCCGAAACATAATTATCTATTGGTTTGGTTCGTATTTTGGTTTTTAATTTTTCTTTTATATGTATCTTAATTTTTTAATTTAATTGAAACACTTCTTATTTCATAACTGATCGGTGTGCAATTTTAAGTGCGTGACTTGGGTTATTCTGATTAGAAAACATAAGACTCTGCTTCTTTCCAAAACATTTGAGATTTCAGTGTTCTTAAAAAACCATAATTCGTTCTTAGGGTCTGTAACTTTACTATTTGATTTTTATGTCATCTTTTAGTCATACTTTCATCATTTTAGGGGTTGTGGGTACCCAATATCATGGTTTACCCTCAATGAAATGATTACACCAAAAACATAATAATCAATTAAGAATAAGAAACTTTTAAGGTACTGTATTAAAATTTCAATGATTGCATAATTATCATATATTTTCAAAATCTACTTCTTTTCCACCTATTAAAATCGTTAAATTAATTTAGTTTCATAAAAAATTTCAAAATAACCCCACTTTTTAGAACTTTTTTTTAAAAAACACTTATTCTAAACCTTTTAATGATCCTTGATTGATGAAATAGGGTCTAACTTATTCAATAAATAATCCTTAAAATAATAATAAATTTGACATGTCATGACAACACGGTCAAATTTTTGCATTGTTTTTGGGGAGTGCTTTGGTTTGCAGTATGTATTTTTGATAAGATTTTTATAAATTTAGTGAATATTTATTTGTTGTATATTATACCTTTACCTATATTTTTATGATATATTTATTTTTTAGCTTCTATTAATGGCTTGTTCTACTCTAAGAGACTTAATAAATTTCAAACCCAAACCATAGAGGATACTACTTCTGTGACACTGAGACACACAACAGAACCCTTTGAAGGAGGACAGACAAAACATAGACACTCTTCTTGATCCATACCCTTCTTCTTCCAAAACCAAAATTAAAACTTAAATAAACATGCCTAAGATGGCTAAAATCAACCAAACATTAAAATAACTATCCTCACCTGCTTTTGATATCCAAGCCACCTATATTCAAATATAAGGCGAGGCACCAAATTTTAAACTAAAATCTGCTCTAATTTAATTATGTCCAATATTTTATGGATTTGTTTTGAAAAGATCTACATAAGCACATAAAATAATTTCATACTATATTTTCAACCTTAAAACATGTTAATGTGGATAATTAACAAGTTACGCTTATGAAATTCCCATTTCCATTAGAAGACATTTTGAAAGAATGGTTGTATTATTAATTCACCAATTAGAGGTTGGGCGGGCATGAAATGCCATTTTCTTGAAAAACAATTTCCAACCTCTAGAACCTGAACAATAAGGAAAAAAATATTTTAGATAAGATAATCACAAAAGGAAACATTTCATGAATATTGGGATAGATTTATGAGGTTATGTTCAAGCTCTCCACACCTCTAAATAAATGATCAACTTTTAATTCAATATTTTTATGAAGGTTTAATTAGTATTGATCAAAATATGATTAATGTTTCAGTAGGTGGTGAACTAGTAGATAAAACCCAAATTGTTACAAGGACCCTGATTGAGAACATGACACAAAATACTAAAAAATTCAGTTCAAGGTCCAGTGTACCCATTCCTGGTGTCCATGAGGTGAAAAGTACTGAATTCCAAAAGAATGTGGACATAAAGATTGAAGAGGTGAGTACCCTTCTTAGACAACATTCTCTTTCCCAAGTAAAATCCCAATCTCGTCCTTATATCCATTGTGGAATACATTCTTCTAACACCCACTACCCTACCCAATTCTCCCAACTGAGATAAACTTCTAGGAGTTGTGAGGAAATCATTCCAGGACAACCCTATAACCAACCCTTTTGGTAAGAACTATACAAACCATCCAACCCTGGGTGGAAAGATAAACAAGATTATAGTCAAGAAATTATTAAAACCAACCTCAACAATAATGAAACCAACCGGTGTAGAGTAGTCAACCACCACCACCTAGAAAGAGCCAACCACCGAAAAGGCCTTTCAAACCACACCCACTAAAACCTGAGCCTAACATAAGAGATATGGTGAAGAAAAAGTCTTCCAACAATCTCCAATTCCAAAAAAACAACCAAGTATCCATACAAGTCCTAAAAAACAATTAGGCGAACTTCCTAACTCTGTGGGGGAAATTCAATGTCATGGGTCAGATAAACTACCCTCTTGACCAGTAGTTAACCTTAGGGATAAGGTAAATGTTAGTGACATCACCCTTAAGAGTGGAACAAAAATAAAAATACAAAATAATCCTTTATAATATCCATCCCATCGTAAATAAAAACATCATCCCAACTATTGAAATTAGTCTAAATGTTGATAAATCATGCCCTAGGAGAATCAATTCAAAACAAAAGAGTGTGTATGTTGATGAAACACATAGACCAACCATTCCTATTCCATTTCCCCAAAGTTAATACCAACTAATAAAAAAAATGAAACTGAACTTGATAAGGAAATATGGTAAACTTTAAAAACAGTTCTGGTAAAAATTTCTTTGATTTGTGTCGTGACGAAAATTCCAAGATGCACTAGGTTTATAAAGGTGATTTGTACACACCAAAGGAGACTTATATGTGATTATAATTTGAGCTTAGGGAGGAACATATAAGCATTGATAGAGCCATAACATCATTAAAAATGTAACAATCTTCTAACATTCTCTATTTCGTGCACCATTGGGGAGTATTCCTTTTCCAATTCTATTCTAGATTTAGGAGCCTCTATAAATATGATTCCTCACTCCATTTACTCTTCATTGAAGATCAGGTAATTAAATCCCAAATTAATTGTTGTTCTACTTAAAAACTGAAGTAATTCACACCCCTCTAGTGTTTTTTAGGATATTCTTGTGACGGTGAAATTTTTTTGTTTTTCTACTGGTTTTTATGTGCTTAAAATGGAAGATGAAAGGATGAATGGACAAGCCCCAATTATATTGGGGAGAACCATATTGAATACTTCAAAATCCATAATTAATGTTCATAATAGTAAATTAACTATGTAATTTGGTGGTGACATTTTCCACTTTATCATCCTTGATTCCTTGAATCACCCCTTAGAAGAACACTACCCTCTCTCTGTTAACTCTATAGATGTACTCCCTTATCCTTAAAAAACTTATTTTCATTAAAATGATCCCCTTTATGAGTTTTAATCATAGATTGAAATTATAGGAAATGAATCATGCATATCATGTTGTAATGGTTTATAAAATTTTCACTCTTGTTTATGAATTGATGATTTCTTGATCACTAAGGATCATTTGACCATCAATTATTCTACTATGCTTTTAAAATCTCATTCCTCATCTGAGGATGATTCTATTGAAGAGTTATATGAGATCAGTGACATATTATGTTTACAAACACTCCCATAAATCCAAAATAATTTTGAACTGGAAATAAAACTACTACCTCGATATTTCAAATATACATATCTTAAAAGTGGAAACAGGCTTCCAATCATCATTGCTAGTTCACTACCTTTAGAGGATGAATTGAAAATACTTGAACTTTTGAGGGAGTATAAACAAGATTTGGCATGGACACTTGCTGACTTACTCTTATTTCCCCATCATTTTCCACACATCATATATTTTTAAATAATGAGGCATACCCTATGAGGCTTCCACAACATCAACTGAACACAAACCTATTAGAAATTTTGGAAAACGAGGTAACAAAATATTGGCTACTACAATAATTTTCCCAATCTCTAAAAGCCAATGGGTCAGTCTAGTACAAGTGGTTCTTAAAAATTCTGGTCTTAATGTAATAAAAAAGGAAAACAATGTATTGGTTCCATTTCCTATGTAGAGTTGTCGTTATGTCAATATAGACTATCACTGATTAAACCAACACACTAGGAAGGAACATTTCCCATTTCCATTCATTGACCAGTTGATTGAGGGGATATTAGGTAAGTACCATTACAATTTCCTTAAGGTCTATTTTGGATAATTTCAGATCCATATTTCCCCTGAGGATTAAGAAAAGGAAACCCCCACATGCCCCTTTGGAAAATTTTCACGTATAAGGATTCCATTTGGTATGTACAATTCTCCAGGTACATTACAGATGTGCATGGTTAGTATTTTTTTTGTATTACCTAGATAAATTCATGGAAGTATTCATAGATGATTTAACTATTTATGGCTCCTCTTTTAATGAATGTTTTTGTATTATTTCTTTAGTCCTACATTACAATATTGAACAGAATCTCATATTAAATTATGATAAATTCTATTTAATAGTGTGAAAAGGTATTGTTTTTGGGACATTCCATTTATGTGGAGGGAATCCAATTAGATAAATCAAAAGTGGATATCATTTATTCACTATAATTACCCAAAAATCTATGGTATGTGCAGTCATTCCTAGGTCATACTAGATTTTAATTCCATTTCATTTGTGACTTTAGTAAAATTGAACTCCCCCTATCCCGATTACTCCAAAAATAAAAGGAATTTGTTTTTGATAATGATTGTGAGTAAGATTTTAAGAAGTTAAAATGGAGCCTCACATCACCACCGTTATTCCAACAACCTCAGAGGGATTTACCATTTTATCTCTGGTTTGATGCCTCTAACTATGAAGTTGGGGTAGTCTTATCACAAAGGGTCAATTGAGATCCGCATGTCATAGCCTATTCTTCATGTACACTAGAATATTCCTAAGAAAACTATAGCAAAACTGAATAATAATTTATTTCCATTGTGTTTTCCTTGGATAAATTTAGTTCATACCTTTTAGAGTCCAAATTCATTCTGTTTTCAAATCATGAAACCCTCCGGTATATCCTTAAAATACGGAATCCAATCGACATATCATTCATAAGATTCTCCTTCTTCAAGAATTAAATTTAGAAATTAGGGATAAAAAATGATTATAGAATGTGGTGTTTGACCATATCTGTAGGATCCAGACATACTCATATATTGACTCATCCCCATTTATTTCAATAAATGAACTATTTTCAGATGAAAAATTGTATTGAGTTTAAAATGATATTTTTTTGTATGATGAAATTGTAATGTTTTTTGTAGCATCATGAATTCCTAGCAATTTTAGAAATAACCCAGCTGACCGTCTAAAACATGAGTCTCATTGGTAAATTTTGTATGGCCACTAACATTGGAGCATAAGTACTGATCATGTCCTTAGGAGTTATATCTCAGATAGTGAGTTTCAGTCTATCCTTAGGTTATGTCACACTCTTTCTTGTCAGGGAAACTTTTGTCCACAATGGATTTCTCGCAAGGTCCTTGATTCTGGTCTCTTTTGGCCAACATGTTTTTGGGATTTTCATGATTTATCTAAATCTTGTCCTCACTGTCAAAGAATGGGGAATATATCTAAAATAAATTAAATGAAACAACAAAAAAAAATCCATCCATTAAATTTCAATGTTTCGGGCATTAACTTTATAGGACCATTCCCCAATTCATTTGGGAACGTTTTTGTTATTTTGGAAGTGAATTACATTTAAAAATGGGTAGAGGCATGACCTACAATGATTAATGATTCTAAGGAAGTTATGGAATTTTTGAGAACCCAAATATTCTGCAGGTTTTGATTACCTAGGTTCATCATCAGTGATTAGGGATCTAATTTCTGCAACCGAAGAATGCACTCTCTTTTGTGTCGGTATGGGATCAGGCATCGATTGTCTACTGTTTATTACCCAAAAACCAGTGGTCAAGTTGAGGTATCAAATAGTGAGGATAAAAAATTCTTTAAAAACCATTTCAACCCAATAGAAAACATTGGAGTCATAGACTCAATGATTTATTATTGTCCTACTACACTACCTTCAGAACTACCATTGGAATGTGACCCTATCAACTTGTGTTTAAAAAGAGTTTTCACCTCCCTATTCAGATTGAGCATTGAGCCTACTAAGCCACAAAACAATGAAATTATAATATTTATAATTCATGTGCTCAAAAGAATTTTCAGATTCAATAGCTAGAGGAAATAAGAATATATTTATATAAGAACTCTCTGATTTATAAAGAGAAAACTAAGGCTTCCGATGACTATATCATCCTTCATCGACAATTCCACATTGAAAAAAAGGTCCACCTCTACAATGCAAGGTTGTAGTTACATCCAAGTATTCTTTGATCCCACTAGTTTGGACTATACACTATTAATAATGTATCTCTATTTGGCATTTTTCACATAAAAATGAGAAAATGTAACATAACATCATTGTCAATGGGCAGCGTCTTAAGAAATTATACAAAGCCCTTCCAGAGTTCTCGATGGAGGAACACCATGTTCAAGAAGAAACCTACCAAAAACACCCACCAGATTTTATCCTTCCTTCTCAAATTCTATATTATTACAGTGAGGAAAATGCACTCTCTAGGTGTTTTAGGATGGATATATTCCTCGTTTAGTTAGTATTTTTCATCATCTTTCTTCTTTTTATCTTTTTGGCTTGCTGGATTATATTTTCACTTACTCCCACCTTTCCTCCCCCCTCGCTTTTGGGAGGAAATTTTTTATTCCTACTTTATCATGAGAAATGATTCCCTCTTGATCATAGATGCTATTTAAAAATCATGAGTCATTTCTATTTTCATATAGTTTTAACATTAAAAAAAGTCTGATGAAATTTTCATTTTAGAAATAATTAAATACAATGGTGTGAATTTCTCTTGAAATTTGGTTTTTTATCAATGATATATATATTTGTATCATTTCTAAACCATTGAAAATATTGGATCTAGTTTTTGAATAGTTTAAATGAAAATTGTGTCACTTAATTTTTCCACACATCTTTTCATGCAACCATGAAGTGTCAAAATTTCTTACATAATAAATGGTAAATATAGTTTATGTTAATTTTTCTCTACCTTCAAAAATGATTTTTCCATACATTCATTCCTTGTCTGATCTATTTCATTACTATACCATATTGAACTATGCGTGAAAACCTTATATCTAACTGTTTTACACCCTCATAAAATTGGGTTGTGTCTTGGCTAGTTTAAAACCCACCATTCTTTGACTTTTGATCTTGTTATAACTGTTACAATTAGTGTTCAGAGTAGATAAAACATGGGTTGAGAGAAGAGTGTGAGATTTATTCCAAGTTAAACTATTGAAAATAATAATAAATAAGGTGAGTGATGAAATTTAAAACATATGGGGATATCTTGGTCTGGATATTATAGTTTGACTTCTAATAATACATAAGTAAGTGGGTCTTGAAATTTGATTACAAAGGATGTAGGGCAGGTTCAGTGGAATGGATCATGTAAGTAGAAATTTTTTAAAATAACTTATTTTTATATAAGGTGGAAATAATAGCATGAAATGGTTGTCACACACACATGGAGAATTAGTGACATGATTATGTTTTGAATTATTTTCTTCTATTGGTATCGTGCATCTCTTGGAATTTCATTCTGATAAAATTTTTGAGAGGTCCTTTTCTGTTGTCATTGAGAATAACTCCTCAATGTGTTTTTTTCTTTGATCATATTTCTATCAGGAATTAAATTCTCATTAAATTTAAAATATTTATCAAGTTTTAAATATTTACATGCATATATTTTTGAAATATCGCTTTTCCCAGGAGTGAAAATGTTTTGGTGTGGGGGTGTGATCGCACTGTGATTCACTATTTTATTTCACCAAAACACCACTGTATTAAACTGATTTTTCACTGTAAATTCCTGATAAAATATTAAATTTCAATTCATGTTTTGTTTCATTATTTAATATTTATAAATTTTAAAAAGGGAAATTATACTTGTTTTGATATTTTCGATGATGTTGTAGGTGATTTTGAGACCCTGAAGATGATACAGAAGGAAAATGGGCCAAACTGCATAGAATCTCAAGGAAACATACCCCTTGTCTTGAATATTATGTAATATTTGTGTTTTAAAATGGGTTTAAATTTTTGTATCAGATAAAAAACATCATGGGATTCAACTCATATTAATAAACCTAAGCCAAATTCGTCCATCTGGTGGCTCTTCTGAACTAATTTGTGTCGGGGATGAAACCTATATGAATTCAAAATTTAGGTCATGTATTTTGACAATATCTCCAAACCAATATGTCCAATAGCCTTTAAATATGATAGGGAGACATTAAAGAGTACGTCCAAAACTCTCCCCATTTTTCCAAGTCGTTATATATTCGTTTACTTGTCCAAAACCAAGACTCAAATGGTATCACCGAAACTGGGTTCTCCAAACCACTTACCATTTTAGCTGTAAAAGGGAACCAAGGGATACTGATTTGAATGTTTGAACCAAAAGAAAATATCTGCCATTTTAGAGTCCCAAGGGAGACTTCTCCTTATCCAAGAATTTTAAGAGGTCCCTATTTTCATATGTGGATCAAGAATGAATAAGAAATTCTACCTGAGCTTCCCCTTCCTCCTCATGTTTAGCTAAGCAGTGGGTGATCGTTGCAAGGGAGATAAAAACGTAATGAGGGAGTCCCAAAATATAATTATCTAATATTTTTCAATATATTTTGGTATTTATTTATTATTTTCTATGTATATTAACTTGTTTTGATGCACTTAATTGGAACACTTCTTATTTCATAACCGGTCATTGTGCATTTTTAAGTGTGCGACTTATGTTGTTTCGATTGGAAAACATAAGACTCCTCTTCATTACTAAACATTTGAGATTTTAGTGTTAATTTAAAAATAATTAATTCATTATTAGGGTCTAGAACCTGACTATATGATTTTTATGTGATGTTTTAGTTTTATTTGAATCATTTTAGGGGTCTTGGGTACCTAAGATCTTGGTTAACCCCCAATAAAAAGATTACACCAAAAATCTAACAATAAATTAAGAACAAGTAACTTTTCATACAGTTTTGAAGCTTAGAAATGATCACACACATATAATAAATTATCAAATTATACTTTTTTCAGTTATTAAAATCATTAAATAAATTCAGTTTCACAAAATTGTTTTCTAAATAATCCCACTTTTTATTAAAAACGCATACTTTAAACCTATCAACGTTCCTTGATGGATGACCTAGGGTCTTACCTATTCGATAAATATACCATAAAATCATAAAAAATGTGGCGTGTCATAAAAATATGGTTAGTGGAATTACTTAAACTCAGGTTGAGAGAAAACAAAAACATTTTTTGAGTACATCACCCATGGAATCTGAGAGGTAACCGCGTCAGTGATATGTATCCATCATATTGAATTATTTTTATTTTTATCAACCATTTAGATCTACTTATTTGGTTAATTTATATAATTTTTCCTCTGAGCACATTCCTTACATAATTGAGATATTGGATCTTCCTGGAAAAAAGAATAAGGGTGTCCTTTCCTTCCCCTCTTATATCATCTAACTATACAATGTGATAACGTCAATGGGTTTTCTTATTCTTAATATTTTTTTATTTGATATAATATTCAATTTTAATCCTAGGGTAGATTTTAGGGATCATATCAATTCTTATCACCAGAGGGTATCTTTCACCCGCCCTGAATGGAGCTTCTATCTATCCCAAGGTGAGTGGGATGATCATTCGAGCCAGAAAGGGCCTCTATTTCCAAAATTTATTAGTATATTATCTATATATATTTAATTATCTAAGATAATTATGGGGAATTCCTGATTGTTGAGTAACAAAATGTGGTTAAATAGTTCCTTGAGGCGTTTTCTACCAAATTCATGGGGTTTACCATAGAGAAATAACTAATTTTTTCTATTTATCTAATTATTGGATTGCAGATAATATACTTACACTATATCATGTGGATCTAGTTTCACATAAAGAGTTAAATGTCTAACTTCATGATCTTAATAATAATAGATTTATTTACCATAATTTGTCCCCTTTGGGTGATCTAGTTCTCTTTGTTAGGGAAGATGGAACCCTATGATTATGTATTGATTATTGCAAGTCGAATAGTGTTTATGTTAATAATATATACCCATTAACATTTATTGATGACTTATTTGATCATTTAAATTGGAAAATGTGCTTTTAAAAAAATTGTCTTCAATTTGATTACAACCTGATCTGGGTGAATGAATATGATGTTCATAATGCTAATTTTTGACAAAAATGTGGGAATTATGAGTATCTTTTTATGACTTTCAGTTTTTCTAAAACTACTATGTTATTTATTTAATTTATGATTGTGTATTTTATTTACACATGGAATCTTTTTTATGGTTCTTGTACGTGATATTTTAGATTATTATAAGACCAATGAGTGAAATTGTTGGAATTTGATAATAACAATTAACACACTTTGTGAGTATCATATCTATTAAAATTTATTTAAATATTGATTTTGGGTACCTGATGTTAAGTTTATAGGACATGTATTTCCCGAAAAATAGATTAAAATATATCCTAAGACGGTGATTTTCCTTATATTTACGATTCATCCATTAAATTTATTCCAAATATAAATCATATTTAGATTAGTAAACTATTACTAGTGTTTCCTTAGATATTTTTTAAATCACGCATCACCTCTGGATTTGACAACTTAAAAGTAAGTGAGATTTTTAAGAGACTATAATTTAAAACCTTCATCAAATATTTAATGTAGAATCATACATTGGATCAAATCCCAATATTTCTAGAGATGAATTAAGTTTATTAGGTTTTCAATGATTCTAGGGGCATAAGTTTGGGGTGTTTTCTAATTCAATATGATATTATGAAAACATATAGATAATGTAATCATAAGCCTCATGACTATAATGATACCACTAATGATTTAGATATTGAAACCATGATATGCATTCTTAAGTGCTAATTTCATTATCTATTTTGTGAGAAATTCATAATCTACATAGACAAGAAAAGCCATGGAAATCTATTCTCTCACAGGGATCTCAACCTTAGGCAACGTTGGTGGGTAGATTACCTCTAGAAATTTTACATCAATCATTCTTAGAATCTCAGTTATGGTAATGTTGTTTCTAATCCCTATATAAGGAATCTACCAACTCATGTTTTGAAGGACTCAAGTAGATAATGGAACCTTGTAGGTATCCTGGCTGAATTACACCTAGAAGAAAAAGAGGAAGAGATGGTTTTTACCCTTCCAATTTTCTAGTGACTTTTTATCCCTTCAAAATCATATCTTCCAAGATGTTAGTGGTTAAAAAATTTCAAAACAAAGCAATAAAACATATGTTATAGAGACCACACCAATGTGGTTTCCCAACACAAAATTCCATCTTTTCCTCAAGAATATATGTGTGGTTCCTTCATCTATAAGGATTAATGGCAGACTGCATATGTCTTAATAGGAAATAAATACTAATTTCACTAAAATATACTATTATATAAGGAAATGATAATTGTGGTTAGTTATAAACCTTCTAGTTTTCTTCATCAACATCTTATCCCTAGTTGGAAGTGGGATGAGGTGTCTAAGGATTTCATTATCGAATTTCCTCATAAACCTCCTAAGAATAATTGTACTACTATTTTTATTTATTAATTAATTAGATACTTTCACTTTAAAACAATCAAGATGCCACTATGGTAAAGTATAATGGGAATCTATATATTTTAGAGATCTTGAGGCTACAAGAAATTTCCTCTTCCATTATATCTGATAGGGATCCCTAGTTTTATATATACTTTTATAATTTATTCCAAGATCTAATGGGATCCCAATTTAAAATAATAACAACCTAAAACTACCAAAAAAATTCCAAAAAGACTGAGTAAAAAATATTATGAAAGATATGCTCAAAGATTCTATTTTGGATTTTGCTGGTTGTTGGGATTTCCAACAAGGACTAGTTGAATTTTTATAGAATAAAATTTAATATGAATTTATTTTCTAATGGCCCATATTGGATCTATATATAAATATCTAGGCCCATATTATGAGTATAGGACTGAGGTAGAAAAAATCTCCCTTATCGGACCAATCCTCATTAAGAATATTGCTGAAAAAAATTCAGGTTATCTACGAGTGTATAGAAATGGCTGGAATTCTTTATAAGTATTATGCCAATCATCTCAATAATCCCTTAGATATTTTAGTTGGTGATCGAGAATTAAAATGTGTTTCACCATAATTAGGCCAACATTAATATGAAAATCATGGGAAAATCACCTAGAACATTTTGGTCCCTATGGGATCCTAGGAAGAGTAGGTAAGGTTTCATATCAATTATAATTGTTTCATTATTTGTAAATTCAAATTTTTTTCATGTTTATCAATTAAATATGAAGAAATTGTTCTTTTTATGTAATTAATTGGTGATAAATCAAGTTAGACCACAACATTTTTAGGAATAAACATCTGCTCTAGATGGTATATTCTCATGTAAAATTTATTCCATAGAAATTTCACCAAATTAGATTATGAACTATGGAAGAACGAGTCTAATTTGAATGATCCTAGGGAGTAGGATCCAGAAATGGCCAAAAATATTTGGATAAAAAATTAGGTTGATTTTATGAGGGCAAATAGTGATATATTTGGTATAATTTCAACGCCCATAGTGTCAAGTTAATGTAAAAAAATTTTTATTTATTAATTATTACCTCTATAAAAAAAATTTGGATAATTTCAATCGAAAGTTTGAAAAAATAAATCGAAATAGTGGGCTTCCCTTGGTTAGAAAATAGTTTGTACAAACCATTCATCAAAACCATCTAAGAATTATGTTTTGTAGTAGAGTAATTTAGAAATTTTAGAACATGGTTTCCAAATCCATGTTACCAAACCATATAATTTTATATGTGAGTATAGTTCCACTTTCGTGGTGAGATCATTGTTTTGCTAACTTTTTCTCCAAATCAAGGAATATTCACAGAAAATTAAACACAAAAAAGTAATTTTCTTCCCATATGTGACTTTAACCCTCTCACCCCTAATATCTCTCTTAATTGGATCTATACCCTCTTCACTCATCTGGTACTCTCTACAATCCTCTTTTATGAATTTATAGTGATTTTCTTCGAGGATAATCAAGGTAAACTCTCAGTAAGTCCCCCCTTAAATATTATTTGGGTTCATCCTCCTATATTTCATGATTTTAATTCTACCAAAATATTAGTGTGGCTTATGTATCATGATGCCAAAATTTATAAGTGTGTTTCTTGGTTTATAGGGTTTCTTCTTTCTATTTCATATTATTTCCTCTACTTTTAAAGTGGGTTTGGCCCAGTTACGCAAGCTTTCATAACTCAATGTTTCTAGTTCTGTAAAAAATTCCATTTTTATTAACTATTACATATTGTAATTATTAATAGATTGAAAAAAATATTATGGAATATATTATATTCGAGTTCTTAAACTAATTTATAGATCCCTTTTTTATTAAAATTTTCTTTTATTATGTATTAATGGAATGAGCATATTTTAAGTGGGAGATTGGACTGGTTATGAAATTTTTATTGAGAAAGACAAGTTTAAAAATTAATGTGGTACCTAATTTACCATATTGGAACACCTAAATAATTGTTTAAGTTAACATATATGGGATGAGGTCCACGGACACTAGTTATTTGAGTGATGTAGTTTATGTTCTACGCCACTAGAAAGTGATATAATTCAATATCCATTCCACTAATTTTGGGAAATCCTTAATTAGTGACATGAAATCTCTAGTTTACCTAACCTTACTAATTGTATACTGTAATACCATGGTTATAAATAGAAAATTAATATTAAAATATTCTTCATGTATTCTTTATTATAATAGTAGTGATATACCTTGTTTCTTGTCTCTATTAAAAATGGTTCAAAATTTATTTTTATTTTTATGTTTGAATTACCATGTTTACTTTTTCTAATAAAGATTTAATATGGAACACTTTATAAGATCATGTTGGGATTTTTTTTCTCACACACTACATACACCTAGTAGGTGTATGTAGACTTTATTTTTTATTGATCTACATTAGAGAAAATCATCATTTTGAGTTAGTGGATGTTTTGGAAACATTTATCTAGGTTGTTGGAGATGACATGGTGGAAAAATCCCATGTGTCACATGGTGATAATTCACTATTTTTTCCCTATTTTCTTTATCTTTAATGTATTTAAACATGATGATGTATTATCCTATTCCATTATCATACCATCTCATTTTTATTTTAGAAAAATCAATTGTGATTCCCTTTTTATTTTAATTATCTTTTGTTATGATGTTTCATTATTTCAATATTTACATGGATGTTTTTTTGTAACACCCTGAGATTTTTTGAATTACTTTTTTTTCAATTAATTTAACCTTTTTGATATTTTTAATTTCATACAACACTAAAGATAACATATTTTATATTAAATAACTATGTTTGTCTTTCATTATCCACAAAACCAAGTTAATTGTGCAATATACTCAAAAATAAACTTTGGATTCCTCTACACAGAACACTATGGTTAGCTTGCATTATACACAGTAATAACCTTCTTCAATAACTTCCATAACACATAAGACCATGGTTTAATGAACAATAATATATTATTAAAAAATATTGTTTAATATAATAAGATAAAACATTGACTTTAAATTATATTTTATGAATATTATTATCTAATTTATGTAAATATATGGTTTATATAATGTAATATGAATTCATAGGTTACTAATTAATTATAAATGAATATGAAAACCGATTGAATATAAATGGAAATATAATTATGGTCACAAATATTAATTACCCTAATAAATTAAATTTACATTTATTTCATGAAATTAACTTTTTTTAAAATTCCTTTGACAAGAAACATAGACATGGCATACGTTTCTCGAAATATTGAGTTTCTAGAAAATGATGATTATGTATTTTTCCCTTACCACTTCTCAGGTTGTTCATTATGATGGAAAATATATTTATATATGATATATATTATATATATTATATTTAAAATGTCTTTATTATTCTATAATTTTTATTTAGGACATATATTTATGTTTTCCATGTCTTTTAAATATGATAATTTTGTTTGAGAAATGTTGACTACCACCCATTAAAAGCGATATGATTCATTCATAAACTACATGGATTTTATTAAGGATGATTTTAGCGAATATATATAATTTATATTATATAATAAAGATAATTTAATAATGATATATATATATATATAAATATTTTTCTTTTACTTTACTTCTCTCCACATGACAATTAAACAAAAATAGAATTCATGCGTGCGTACGACCTACCATCACCATGAACGGTGTATTCCGTTTCATAAAAATATTTTATATAAATTATTATAATACACATATACAATATATAAATGAAATTTAAATCATTTTTTACATTCTTTAATCATGATATAAGTATGAGGACCAATAATACAAAAAATTAAGATATATATAAGAAACAAAGCCAATATTACCTGAAGTGAAACCTTAACAATGAATGGTTAAAAATTAGGAAATATAATGTAATAATAAAACAATTTATTGTTTTAGATATAATATTATGGTTAATTAAATTATTTATAATTAATTTAAAGTTATTATATTTATTTTTGAATGATTATGATGACAGTGAAGGTATAAGGTAAGGGGATTTCATTTTACTTTTTATTCCCATTAGATGCATGTTATATTCACCACTCATTCCTTTTGTGGGGTGTAAGTACATACCATGATTTTATTATATGTGTCTAATACCAAAATTTATTCATACTAAAATATCATTTTTAGGAACATTAATTCATAGGGTTTTTGTTTTAAAAGTTACCAAATTGATAAAAACGTTTTTTCTCAATTTTCCTTTATTAAGAATCATGTTTTGTTATGAATCTGAACACTTTTTTGAGGTGTATATACTTCCATTTTACATTTTATATCATTAATATCATCCTTATCCTGATATTTTAAGCTTCATTTAAATTATATTTCTTACATGGAGAGTATGATCCAAAGTTACTATGTAATAAGAGTTTGTTGAAATTATCTCATCATTTTTCAATATTGTAGACATGTATGCTTCAAATTGATGAATTATTATGTTAAATATCTCAATAAATTCATTTATTTTTTAGCCTCTTATTATTAATGATATATTCATGTAGTGGTTCAATTTTTAACTCTTTAGTACATAAGATAAGTAAGAAAGTGTTTTTAAGAAATCCGGAGTTTACCCTCTCTTCAGTCGGAATTTTATGCTCTTTTAAAACCATGTATTCTAAAAAGAGTTTCCATGAATACTCTACTAATATCTTTTGATCCTTAAAAAACATTTTTACATTTTTTTCTTTTACTAATGTTTTCAAAAAAACCTTCTTGTCTTTTTTCAAATGAGTTAATTTTATATCCTTTTACAGTTAAAAAGAGATGTTCTTTTTACCACATACGACATGTATGGGTTTAACCACTATCAATCCATTGAAGATTTCGTTTCATGTTTAAAGGTAATTTTTTTTAGAAAATGTTTTTAAAAGATATTTTCAAGGAAAATTGTTTTCAAGACACTTTGAAACATGTTTGATATTTTTTATAGAAAATGGTCTTTAAAATCTTTTCAATCTTCTTTTTTAAGTTTTCAAAGAAAATAGTTTTCAAAACATTTTCAAGATTATTTTATATGTTTTCAAGGAAAATGTTTTTAAAAATGTTTTCATGATTTATTTATATGATTTAAATTTATTTTGAAATAAAATTATTTTTATAATGTTTTCCAGATTTATTTAAATGTTTTCAAGTTATTTTATATGAAATTATTTTCAATCAAATTTCGCTCTCTTTATAGGTTTTAAAAGTTTTTTTCTGAGGATTGATTTCTAAATTGTTTTCATGATTTATTTATTATTTTTAAATTTTTTTTCAAGGAAAAATTTTTTAAAAATATTTTGAAGCTTATTTTATATGTTTTCAAGGGAAATTTTTTTCAAATGATTTGAAGTATTATTTATAAATTTTAAATTCATTTTCTTTGCAAATGATTATCAAATGGTTTTATGTATTAAAAATAATTTTTCAAATAATAAAGGATATTCTCCATAATAAATTTCTTTGATAGATATTTAAAAATTAGTTTCCATCTAAGATGACATCCATTTATGTTACTCATTCCATTCTCGTAAATGATATAAATTTTTCATTCCAATCATTTCTATAAATGGGTTATTATTAATGTCATGGTATTTATGAAACCCATTTCGCTTTTATAGTTTTTTTATTAAATCATTTTCCCTTTAATGGGTCATAAGTTTATGAAATCCATTTCTCTTTCATGAGTTTTTTTTATGAAATGATTATAAAACCTGCATATTTTTCATTGGTTATGATATGTTTACTTTTTTATGATACCCATTAAATTGAATGGGTTTAGATATGATTTTTTATGATTTTTTGTTACATGTATGTATGATTTCACTATGACAGTGGTGGGAATTATTTCTCCCTCCTACTAATTGGGTAAAGATTTATATATCATGAGATAGATTAATATGGCCATGGGGGTGAACCATGACTACCAAGATAGTATTTAGTGTGAACTTGTTCTACTTAGATGGTCATGGGAGTGAACCATGACTACCGAGATGGTATGAGTAGTGAACTCATGAAACTAATATGGATATGGGAGTAAACCATGATTACCCAGATGTTATGGGGAGTGAACCCATACAACTAATTTGGAATTATTAGCAATGCATTGAATACTATTCATGAACCAGATTACATATTCCCAATGTTATACATGGACCTGTTTTCATGTACAAATGTTTATGCATGCGCCTGATATCATGTCCTTAACCTAATGATGGAACTATTTTCCACTTATACATGTCCACATTATTATATTATTATGGGTCTGACACAATTCTTTATTCCATTATTTTGTTATTCTTTCTTGAATTATGTTCTCCATTTCTTTATTATTTGTGTCTTAGGAACTGTCAAGATTTGTGTCATGATTTATCTATATGATATTTGTTATGTAAGGTATGATATTCTCTTTTAATGATCATGTTATCATACCCTTATACACATAATTCTCTTTATATATCTACCATGTTTATCCTTACTAAGCATTTGGGCTCACCCATTTTTATATTTACTTCCCATTGTTTTTAAGATATGTACTATGTTTGATGTGTCTAAGAAGGGTGTTAGTCAAGTTTAACCTAGTGGAAGACAATGTATCTCATTTATGTACAAGTGTTTATGTCCTCATGTTTCCAAAGGTACTAGAATAGTACGGTATTCATGCGTCTATATGTGTAATGTTTTGATTATTCCTAAAATTTTATGTAATGTTAATGTATGTCAAGATTGGGTCATTATATTTTTATTGTGGTTATTTTTTTCATCATATAGATGCAGGACTCTCCAATATATGGAAGAGTCATGTCAGGTTAATTTAATGAACTTGTTGTCTATATTTTTAAAAGAACATTTGCCAAAGATAATTTTTGGTCCCCGGGATCTATTTTTTATACATTGAGGATATGAAATTTCCTTCAAGAATTTCATCATGTTGGCTCAGGTGCTCAGGTAAGGGGTAAGAAAAGTTGGTTCTTAACATAATTATACCATTTTATCACATTAAAACATGGTCTACCCACTATGTATCTCAATTTTTCTAATTTAGAAAAATCAATAATAAGGTTTTCCTAAAACAATGGGTTAATTTTTTTTATTCTAATTCACTACCCAAAAAACTTTATTCATTGAAGATAATTGTTTTACTTCATTAATATTCGATGTTATATATAATTATACCACATGTATGTTATTCAATATGTAAAAATTTTGCTTCATTATTTTATCACATTTCAATGACAATATTTTTAAATATTTAATCCCCTTACAATTAATACCAACTCTCTCAAGTCTAGGTGTAGGAAAAATTACATGCCTTATATTAGAAATGCAGTGTGTAAAAAACTCTAAAACCTCCTCAAAAATATAATTCTCAATTGTAAACAACTTTTTGTAGTTTTTATACTTAATTTTATTTTTTAATACCTTCATATATGTTTTCAAAGGATATATCCAATGTAAGTATACGAGTCTACATAGATTTATTTATCTTGATAAATGAACCATTAAATGTACCCTGATTTCAAAAAATATTATATAAAGTATATTTCCTGTTAAAAATTATGCTGACTGCATTATTTTAAAAACATTAATGAATTATTAACAGTCATTTTTCAAAAATATAATTTAAAAATAACACACCTTGATGATAGTCATTCTGACATGAATTAGTAGTATTTCACATAATGAAACTGTTAGGTTTTTTACATCATAACATGATAATTATTAGATTTAATTCCTTTTGGTGTCAAATATTTTAATGATAAATAATAAAATTTGAATAATGGCATGAATCCCCCATATTAATTTATAAGCACTAATAAAAACTTCTTTTTATCTCTCTCTTTGATAACGTATGAAAATCCATTGGGAAAAATGTTCGATTTCCTTTATAATTGAGATCTAACACTAAATGTATTCTCATAAATAGTAAATACAATATTTTATTAAAACAATAATTTGTATTAAAATTATAACATAACAACACTCTACTAAATAATTCACTGATATTCATCTTTAAATGAATAACATCAATTGTATGATGAGATTGATCATATCTATAATATCAAAGCTCAAAAAATATTAAAATATACATCCATATTTACTTTATCAAAATGTATCTGTGTATATCCAAATATATCTTCCCTCTTTTTCAATATAATGACCCATGTCATTATGGGTAGTGAAATATATAGGAAATTTGAATTTGTGGTCCCACTGTACAAGGATTTTCATGAGTTAGGACTAATATTGGAATTATGAGGTTTGGAACATCTATAGAAGAGGTTTATAGATATAGATAAATGGTTATGATGTGTGTTAAGTGGTCAAGTGAATTTAGGAGTGGGTTTTAGGTGAATCCCTGGATGAATTTGGCTGTGAGTGGCCAATCCCACCATCATGGATAAATGTCCCGCCATAAAAGTATTGAGAGAGAGATAGTCTGTTCTTGGATGAAGGATTATCGGTACGATGTGATTTGTTTTATTTTTTCACTAATGTAAAATAATTTATAAAAGGTAATCACATTATTAATTGGAATGGTTATTCCTTGACATTGGCCTATAAGGATCAATTAATCTTTTTATTTTCCATATTGATTTTGGTAGAAGAAAGACAATCACATTGTGACCACTTAAGTCAAACAATAGGAACCTACAAAAGGGGATGTCATGGATAAGAGAATGAATGAGATTTCATCATAGGGGAGGTCATTCATTGTAATTTTATACCTTTACTAGAATAGGTGACTTAAACTGCAACCCAACAGGGTTATTTCATGAAGGAGCCCAGATAGGTTATCATGTTGTGATCTAAAGGGGTCATAATTTGACAGGGATGAGTAGGGTAATTGGGTAATATTCCTAAGGGTGGTCACAATTGGGTCTAATAGTGTCATACTATGATCAATCATGTTTTAGAGGTTTTATGTCACGACCCTAAGGGATATACCAGGACTGGGCATATAGGATATCTTTTAATAATGCCATAAATGAAAATTTTTCATAGTCTGTTTTTATTTTAGTATTATGTTGGATGTGAGGATGGACATTTTAGTTGAATCTTCCCCCTACCATCCTTCCTATTACCCTTTTTGATGTGTGGTGTTCAAGGTATATATATTTTAGCTATTTTTGGTGATTTCCTCCCATATTTTTCCTTTATTATTATTTTAATTCTGTATACATTTGATTTTTTATGATCTAGGCTAGGTATTTGGCACCAATTATTTTAAATAATGGTGGATTTATTAGCAATGAATTGTATATTTCTTGGAATGTCTATAGGATATTTTAGTGGGATTAACTCATAAGGACTCATGTAGTTTAATAGATACAATTCTTATTAATGAGATTTTTAGAATACATTCTCCCTTTGTTTAAATTTAAAAATTAATAATGAAATATTATAATTAGTTATTAAGAGGTTTAATTGTGATATATGAGTTCATATTTTGATACAATCTTAGATTAATCATGGATTTTTTCCTTTGTATGTGTAGATCATTCCGAAGATGGTATTTTTTAGACATAAGTGGTC
The DNA here is from genome assembly GCA_963277665.1 of Viscum album. Classification (NCBI taxonomy): domain Eukaryota; kingdom Viridiplantae; phylum Streptophyta; class Magnoliopsida; order Santalales; family Viscaceae; genus Viscum; species Viscum album. Next base: position 575,445,652 of record OY728160.1, read on the forward strand.
CCTATAATATAAAATAATATGATTTTGTATGCATTAGTGTCCATTATTAAATGTTTTCATGGGTTTGAATAAATGGATATAGACCAAGATATCTCTGTGGGAGGATATAGTATAGCATTTGTTGTCTTAGGAATAATGTAACTTCCTTATAGTACTTTGGCTGATTGGATCACCTAGTGACTATGTTGCTATTTGAAAAGAGTGTTGATTGAGTTTATGAGAGTTCTAGAGTAATCTGTAACGCTGGGATGATATTTTCAAACCATGATAGGGTTCTTAGGAAATGTTGAGTAGGTATTAGGGTTTTTTACCTTATAATTATTAGAGCGATAGTTGTAAATCTCACACCTCAGGGGTAACTCCCTCTTGAGGGTGGATTAGAGACCTGATGAGTTTCATGCATATAACGTGTCCTCTAGGAATAGATATGGTGTGTTTTAAAGGGATATCTTCTTTTTGGTGTCTTGAGTTTAGTCCTAATTGAAATGTTATGTGGGTACCAATTACTAGAATAGGTAATGGGTAGAATAATCAGAATCAAGACACAAAGGGATTAATATGAGTTATCTTATAATAATACCAAGATATCAAAGTCATGTGGGGTTTTAATGATGTTGGAAACATCCAATATTTTACAGGAACAAATAATGACCTTTTTCTATGTGGAAACATGATGGGGCATCAGATATATATAACTGTTAATGATAGAGGATTTTTATATGTATCAGGACCCTAGTGTTGGCCCCTATAGGAGTTATGATAATGGTGAAAGTGATATATTGAGATGATTGTATAGTTATAATGGTGTTAAGGATATAACACTACGATTCTAGATATGTGTTGAATCATTCCATGGTACATGGTGGCTTGTTTTGAGTGATTAGAACCCTGCGATTAGCTGGTGAACATATTAACTAGGTATATTCCATGTTATTGTTTCATGAATGTATTGAGTGTGTGCATGTGATAGGTGATTGATGTAAATGTGGTTGATAATGGATAGCAAATACATTCCTAATATTGAGTGATAAGGTATTGGAATGGCCTCTAATTGAGTGGTAAGTTAGTGGTTGGGATGTGATACGAAGCCCAACATTGAGGGATAATTTATTGGTCATGATAAAGGCATCTCCTTGATTAAGAATGTATTATCATAAACCACATTGACTGATAAGGTTGGTCAAGTTTGAGATGTGAAATCAAAACCTACCTTAAGTGATAGGGTAGTGGTCAGGACAATTCCGTCACCCTGAGTGAGAAGGTGTTGGTTGAATACAACCTTGATTGGCAAGGTATTTCTTCTCTTGTGATGTGATACCAAACCCTTCCTTGAGTGATAAATAAGTATTCATTATATTTTAAATCATTATGAGGGATGATGTGAGATTATATCCAAGGTAAAACATTTGTTTACTTTACAATATTTTCATATGGTAAAAATTACATCTCACAAATATTCATACAATCCCAACAATAGAAAGTTTATTTTATTTTGGGACTAGCTACATAGGATACTTATATTATAACCCTAGTGGACATTTCTCCATAATTTATCCACACTATACTCTCTAATATAATTATAATATGTTATAATCATTATTAAACACCTATGTAAATGGAATCACGATAAAGGGTTGATCTAAGATTCTATGTTAGGGAAAACATATTTGATAAAAATGTAATATTATATGTAAACATGAGATGAGTATATGGGTATAATCAAGATACATAAAAAAATAATACATAATAAATAATTGATCATAAATAATGTAATATGTCTAAGAATAACATAATACATGAATCTAAAGTGTGTGTAATCATGGAATAATAAACACAATTAATGAAATCTTGACATGAATATTAGAATATGAAAAAACTATTAAATATCTATTAAATTTGCAATAAACATTAGTTTACAGAACATTACATTCATGATACACATAATAAATTCCCATTTTGAGGAGAAAAAATACTCATACATACTTATACAAAGAGATATAATCTTTAAACCAATGAATTGGGGGGGTGGGGTAATATTGTAACGGACTCGTCATCACCCATACTTATGTGTGCCACTTAAAATCTATCACATATCAAAGCATAAGGTACCCATGGAAATAAAATTGAGTTCATTTAATACATCATAAATAACACATGGAAAGTAAATGGATTTTATTTTTTTTAATATAAAGAAATCATTAATATTTTATTAATAATAATAAAATGAAAAAACCATGGAAATTAAATTGGTTTCTAATGACATTAGGAAAATTACAACATAAATTAAATTAAATCATGATAATAAAAAATGGTATTTACACCATATATATAAATGGTATATGCTTAAGTCAATAATATCACCAAATAAATTGATTTATAGAATCTAGGTGAACATCATTCAATCAAATGAATAAAAAAATTGGGTATTTACAAAGGAAATGAATTGGTTAAAATGTTATGATCACACATAGTGGATGATTCAAAAATATAAAGGTAGTGATGTATTATTATTCAAAAATAGAATTATAATAAATTGATAATCCATATAAATATTGTGGATGGTTATATTATATTAATATCCATTCTCAAGAATAATGTATGTCAAATTTTATTAATTTATACGAAAACTATTTTCCAAAGAATTAGGAAAACTCACTTTGGATATAAAAAATGTCAAAAATATTTTTGAAGAAAATTATATAAAAATATTTTATAAATAAAATAAATTAAAATTTTATTTTAAAAACCTTTGAAATAATTTAATGTAAGTGTCATAGAAAATGAAAATAGTTTTTCAAATGGAAAACCTTAAAATATATTCTTTTTACACTTTTATGAAAATGACGCATTCAAGAAAAGTAAAAAAATAAGAATATAATGTAGTGGAAAATAACCTCAAAAATAAATATTTTAAAAAGAATATAATTAATTAGAACACAGAAAAATGTAGGTTCCAAATCAAAATGAATAGATGAACTCAGTTATGCTTATAAGAAATACTTTAGAAAAAATATGTATAATATGTAGATGAAAAATAAATGAACCATATAGAGCCCCATGAATATACAAATAAAATAATGAAAGATTTAATCAGTAACAAAAATGCCACATTTTTTTGTCTTTCAAAAACAATATTTATTTAAACGTAATATTTGAGATAAAACCTAGATGGTTTGAGTAATATTTTGGGAAAAAATAATTTCATGTTGGGTATCTTTTTAATCATTGTCCATTTTAATAAAATATGGGATGTAGCTTTTAAACCCCCATGAATATGGTAAAATTCATTAATTATGTAGTAATAAAACCATATTAAAGGTATCATAGTTCACATTAAGATATAATCCTCAAGAAAGTATATTTATGACAATGGATCATATATTGGGTTTCTTGCATAGTTGAATGTACTCTAAGATCATGTATAACAAATAAAAAAAATCATACTCACCTATTTGATAACATTTTATATAAATATATAAAAAATTAAACGACATTTTTAATTATTATTTATTTTTATATTAGTTATTTATTACATATTTTCAATGTCATATATGAGTAATCTTGATCTTTTGTAACTAGTTTCATAGGAGTGGTGTCATTATTCTTTTTTATTGAAAAAATAAACATATAAAGTTAATTAACGGTATAATAGTGGATTTAAGAATTTTATTTATGGTGTTTAAATTTAATTTCATGATTACTATAGTATTTATGCTATAATATGAGATCGACAACAAATATCTTTTTAGTGGTTTTCAATACAAGAAAGTGATTTTTTTAATTAATTGTTTAAATATTGATGTGTCCTTTCCAGAAATAAAAAATTTACATATTAATATAAAATTAAACTAGTAAATTATTTCTCATAAAAATATATGATATAATTTAATATCATTGTTCAATTACGTTGTCAAACCAACCCAAGCATGAACATACGATGATTAATGAAAATTATGAGGTGATTTAGTCACAATATCATCAAAAAAAAGTAAAATAATGATATAATTTAGTATTTATTATTTTGATATATCATAATTATAAACTATTGAGTAATAATTAAGGAATATGAAGATATTCCATATTTTTAATTAAAAAATCTCCAACTAGTATGCTTGTTTTGAATGATTTAGTTAACGACAATCATTTATTTATTTTGTCATTAATAGGTTCTCCGATTTTATAAAAAAATGATTAATAGTTTAAAAAATCAAATTTTCTCATTAAAACCACTATCATAACTATCCATATAAGGTTTTGATGAAAATAAAAGTGGAAATTAATTACCCCATAGAGGTAATAGTCAACACGTACACAAGATTGATGATTTTTTTCCATAAAATTAAACAAATGTATTACATTTCTTATCATTAAATAATATATAAAATTCTATAAATATCATACTTGTTTTTTAAATTAACCGTTATTACTATATATGGAAGTTGTTTTAGGAAAATGTAACATGACATTTTGTGGTGGTGGTATCCTAAGCACACCCAAATATCGTTTTAATTTTTCTTAGGAAAAAAGGGAAGGGCAGTCAAATATTTTACCATAATTATAATAACATTAAAATAAAATATGTATTATGATTTTATAATTTTTATATGTTGAAAAATATTGAGTGAGAAAATATTTACAAAATTAAATAAGAAAAGTAGAAGTTGTGTTCAGAAATCTATTGCATAATAATTTTATTATATTCTTTATGAACTAGAGTAAACCTTTGAGGAATAGTAATTTGATAATAAAATAACCTCATTAGGTTTTATAGTAGTATATAATAGAGGTTTTAGATTTTTTAGAGGAACTAAGGTGGTTTTTTGTTGTGGAAGTGAGGAGAAGAGAGACCCATTTATAAGTGAACTAGAGTAGTGTTTTGGTAAATACCTAGATCTTTTCAATGATAAAAACTTACTATCAATAAAAATAGATCAAAAATCGATAAATAATCAATATAATAATCTATATGGTTGATAAAATTCTCAAATACTCAATTAAAAAAAATTAATATGTTTTTTCATTTACATCTAAGCTTACTCAATTTTACTATTGTAGTTTTCACCATAGCAACAAGTCATCACGTAAGTAATTTTTCCATTATTCCACAAAAATTATCCTTATAGTATAAATTACACCTAATGATTTCAAAATTTTAATACATTTTAATTCAATTTTTATAAATGATAAAAATGATTTCAATATACTAAATGTATAATTCTTGAAAAATAGTTCTCTTGAATAATATAACAAAATTTTAAAATATAAAATGTTTTTTTATAAACTAAAAAAATTAAATTATATAATAAATATTTTTATTTATAAAAAGGTTTCAAAAATTTTAATATTCTCCTTATATATTAATAATTTCATAAAAGTTGACGTATCGATATATTACACTATACATCCAAAAAAAATTGTTTATAAAATTATAATAAATTAATTATAATGTAAGTATTACATTCTAAATCCACAAATAAAGTTATATTTTTTATAATACATATTTTAAAATTTATAAATTTACCTTTTAAATGAAAATATAATATAAAAAACAAAAACTAGTTTTATTGAAGGGATAAGTTTTTAAAAATTAATGTTCTTAATATCATTTTATTTCAATTTATAATTTAGAGAATGTTATTATATTACTTCATATATAATAATATTTTTAAAACATTCAATTGAAATTATAAGGATAAAATATCCAATAAAAAATAAGTTCTTTGAAAATAAATATTACTTTTATACTAAATACCCTATAAATTTACTAGTGAAATTAATTATGTATATAATAAAATTTAATTTTAATACTCTATTGATATTAAAATATATTTTTAATTTTATATATACATAACATCATGTTATAGTAATTACATTATTATTTATATGTCAAGAATAATTATATATATATATAATATTTTTATATCATTTTTTTATTCCATTTTAAGGCATATTATTTTAAATTTACTACTTAACAATACATTACTTCAGTGTAACTATTGAATATATTTCTAATGGCCATATTTGTAATGACAAAAATCCAAAAAACAATATTTTTATTGACCTTATTTACAACGACCAGATTCCATTCTATATATAGAATTAATAAATCATTCATTCATTCAACTCTCCCTTCATAAAACAATGTTCTTATTTCATGTCATATATTATGAATATTTATTTCACTTTTTGTGGTAATATTCCCCATTATTGGTTTTTTGTCTATTTTTTATCCCCAAGGTTGAATATGTTATATTAGATTTCACAATGATAGATATTTTATTCCTTTCAATCTATCATCCTATATAATTTTATACACTTTTGATGGATGTACTTCATCCATGGTGAGTTATAATCTATGGTGTGAAACACTTAGTTTTATATGTTTCTATTTTAATTTCCCACATATAAATGAATAAAGTGTTTTTAGTTTGGTTCACATCTATTAAGTCACATTTTCTAATCTTGTTTCAATCCTTTTGAAAAAATGGAAATACATTCCTAAAAATTATATTGCCAAATAATAATAGTAATAATAAAAAAAATTATTTCTCCTAAATTTTGGGGTGTAACATTTCCCCCCCCCCCTAGTAAATTTATCCTCGAAATTATAATTATCATGTATCAATGGAAATAGATAAGGTAATATTAACTATACAGAGGAATCATGATAAAATATCTATAGAGATAAAACCTTAAAAACATGAAGATGAATATATTTTTCCACATAATAGTCCTTTCTGTAATATTGAGTTTTTCTCCAACTATATAGTCCAAGAGCCTACAATAATATGGTGTCAATAGACACATTATATAATTTTCTCTAGAGGATTTTGATTATTGACCTTTTATTGAAAAAATATTATATTATAATAGTAAAGTTTTATTCTTACTCTAGATAATTTTTCCTTTAAGTTGAGGGAACCAATCCATCACTAAAATCAAATTAAATTTATTTAAAGGAAGGATAATAATATTTTCACAGGGCACAATCCTACCAAATTCTACTTAGAATACAATAATCGTACAAATTTATGATTTCTTCATAAAATCAATCAACATGGTGGTTATTTAATGATCTTATAAATCTTCTTAGATATACTAAAGATCCTAGAATAAAATTAAAATAATACAACTTCAAATCTAGATTATAGGGTATGTGTACCTTAAATATCAAGATCGAAATCAATAGTATTTCTTACATAGGCATTACATTATCCTCTTTGTCTTGTAGGTTGGTAATTCTCATCATCATGGTTAGTACTTGGATTAATGAATTTACTTAGATAATTCCCAAGTTCCCCAAGCATAAGTCATAAAATTATTAATAGTAACCTATGATTAACCCTATTTCTTACAATCTTATTAACTAAACTTTTCATTTCCTATAGTAGTTTGATTCTTTGTGACTCAATATTACACAAGTAAATAATATTTTAATCCCCTTAAGAAAAATAAATTTGTACTTATTTAAAAAAATTGATATATTGGAAATTGGAAATTTATTCTTTCATCACATTTATAAATATATCATTGATGATACTCTATTTTTCACACCTTTGGTTTTTTTGGGACTATGATTATTTTCACATTGTTAATCATATTTAATTATAGATGGTTTGTAATAATTTCATGGTTTCTCACTCTAACACACTTTCTAATGGGTTGTTCATTAATGTAATTACTAAATTTTCCCTCACACCCATGATTCTATCCAGTAATATCAACTACAAAATTTAGAAGGGTTGACATGACTAAAAAAACATTAATAGTATAAAGGAATTATCAAAATAAAAAAAATCAACCTTAAAATTATTTGTTCTTTATATTATTATTTTGGCCTATTTTTACTTTTGTTTAACCTATATTGGTCTTAATTTAACTTATTTTATTTTTTATTTGGTTATCATATAATTATCAAACTAATCCATCAATATAACAAAAAATCAATAATCCATAATGGTTCATAAATGGAATGAGATTATAAATATGCAATATTTTTATACATTGATATTATGTCATTTTTTCATAACATTTCATACATTACACAATCACATAACCGTAGACCGTACTAGTTTAGTTCCTTTAGTAACTTGAAAAAAAAAATCTATTCTGGTGGAAGATATTAAATGTTTCCCAAAAATATTGTTCCCCTTATTACTAATACTTAAAACCTTTCCTTATAACCTTGGGAAAGAAAACATAATAAAAGGGTTTTATTAGATTCTCAGTAAGGGTAAAAAGGACGATATGTAAGCACAAACCTGAGCATAAGGGTATTAGAGTGTGATCATAAAATTATAAGACCATACCTTCCATTTAAGAGATCATAAACATTAATATCGGAAGAAATATTTTCAATTCATAATACAAGAATCATAACGGAAGAAAAGAACATAATACATGATATCATAACATTTAAATATGATAAGTGTAGAGACCCGGAGCCTGACTTACATGGACTTTACATTACTTTTGCGGAATACTTAGTACATAACAAAAACACACACACAAGGATCGTAATATTTTAGTGTCTTTGGAAACTCGGAATAAAATCTTCTAATCGTGGTGAAAGATCTTCAACATCTCCCATAAAGATCTTCCTTTTTTTTACCTAAAACCTCTCTTTATATCCTGGGGAAAAGAAAACATAAAAGGGTGAGCTCAAATGCTCGGTAAGGGTAAAAAAAATAAATATCAATCACATCGTATTCATAAGAACATAACATTTTGGAAATCATAACCTGCAAAAGAGAGCATAATTTCATAACATGGGATAAATCATGGTAGTGAAATGTAATCACAATAATCATAACATAAAACATGAAACTTTGTGGCATTCACACATAATCATAGAGAATCATTTCTTGTTAGTCAAGACTCATTGCCAGTACTATCTTAGTGGACAAAGTCCCTTTCTGAATCGAGTAACCCTCGTTTCAGTCCTGTTTCACTGAACCGGTATAACCTACCATTCCAGCCATGTCTATCTCATGAGATATAAAATCTTTACCCAATGCATTGGAGGGAGATACAGGTCCCACCCATCTCATAATGATACCATTCTTATGTGTGCCACAAAATCATAAATCATACATCATCGCATAACACATGTAACAAAAATGGGATCCTTGAAACATCATGACATCATAAAACAAATCATATAAGGTAAATGACTTCATAAAAATAATTCCCTCACAAAATAATCAAATCAATGTAATAATAGGGATAAAAACAGAACCCTTTATTATCTTAGATGGAAAATAATTTTGATAAAACACTTGAACTCCATTCTTGAGGAAAATATACTTTCTACTTCAAAAACATTTTTCCTTTCTTAACATGTCATACAACTTTAAAATAAAAGAAGTTGATTAAAAATAAACTTTAAAACTTGTAAAGGAAGCTTCTTGGAAATAATGTTTTAAAAATCCATTCATGCCGTATAAGTTAAAAAAACATTCTTCGTACTTTTGTCAGAAAAGTCAAAAAGTACCTCCAAAAAAACGACAAAAGATTCCTTTCATATTCTTTACTAAAAACTCACCGAAGGGTAAAATTGGATTTAAAATATTGTAAGTGGATGGAAACAATATTACATATTGAGGTAACATGGATGTGGATGTTAAAATACACAACAGTAAATACCAAAGTATAAACAATCTCGGATAAAAATGAGATTGTGATATTTCACCTTACCTTAGGTCCGATTTGCTTTGTACGTGTCCGAAGCTCCTGTATAATGGTTTAAATAATGTTATTGACTTATTCCAGAATCATACATATTGATATGATATCATATATGGTCATATTCTTAGCTTCTTGTTAGTAATATTTCATTGTTACTTGTTACTCGGGTCTTTATTGCCCTTTTGTTCTTATGCGTGTTTTGCCGAATAAATTCTTATTCTTCTTTTAAGGTTATAGATACCTTATATCCAGAATGGTATTAGTGTAACATATATCATATTTATTCATTCAATTCATTTATATAATTATTATGTAATTATGATCATGTAGAACGAGTCGCTTCACATCGTGGAGACGGTATTCCGTACGTACGCACGAGTGATGATATCGTTCCTATGATCGTGGAATTGTATTGGAGTATATATATATATTATTTCAGTATCAATATTACTTTATAATAATCATAAATAGTTACTCATTACACCATTATACCATCCTTTTATGTTGGTGGTGGAAAATAGATTACACCACGGCGTGGAGACGGTATTTCGTACGTACGCACGCGCGGTGATTTCATTTTTCCGTAGGATGGATAGAAGGTGAATTAGGGTTGTTTAATATTTATAATAACATATCAGTATGTAAGTAATACTGATGTTATTACTTTATCATGAAACAACTAAAGAAGAAGAAGTTGAGGAAGAATGAAATTGAAAAGATCGGTAATGGATATTACCTCTTCTTTGGAACGCTTCTTTGAATCCTCCACTTAGGGAACTAAGATTGGTCTTTGAAGAATACCAGGACCTCTAGGATTATTCTAGGGAAGTGTAGAGGAGAAAATTTCAGGGGTTGGCCGAGCTTGAGTGCTCAAATTGGTGTGAGGAGGAGGGGGAGGAGGTGCCCTTTTATAAGGGAGGAGAGGGGCACCTTAGGAATATCTCAAAATATTATTTTATATTAAAGTCAAAATCGGTTTATAATGGTTCCAAAGGGTCTTATTTCGAATCTAAAGTAGGGAAGGGTCGAAATCCTATCAACCAATAGGATTTAGACAAGTTTAGGATATTATTTTAACCTTATCAATTAGATTTAACTCTAAGTTAAATAATTTAACTTTTACTGTGTCTTTTTGTTTTCTTTAACTATATTGTTAATACACATACTATAACATGCCAAACGAACCCTAAATTGTTTATTATTAATATATATATCCTTATCTAAGTCATTTGGACGAACCTTATATTTTTAGGAATAAAATAACAATTAATAATATAATATTTTATTTAAAAACTATTTTGTGTCAATTTTGACACTATTTGATATATGATTTTTGTGAATGTCATAACAGAGTTATATGTTCTAACCAAGTTTATTAAATCAAAACTAATATATCATAGTAACCTATAAAATTAATGGAATTCAAAAAAAGTCTCAAATTTCATTTATTTTGGTGTTTATAACATCAATTATGTCAATATTTCATTAATAAGATAATTACGGCATCATCTTTGTGTCATAAATAAATTAAATTATTTGATGTCTAAAAATTACAAATAAAATACCATCATGTAGGAAATCTTTTTAGCTTTCTAATTAATATTTACAATCGAATTTATGTTATGTACAACCCTATATTAAAAAAGTTTTAGTAAATATACTTTCATTTTAACTCTTTTAACTCTTCTTTGAATTAAATAATAATAAATGTCCTAATCTAATCCAAGTGGGCCTAAATGATAATATTTTACACTTAATGTTGTTTTTGGTCGAGATACACTTGTCTAATAGAATTAGGACATGTGTTAGGGTAATATTAATATCATTCTTACCCTTAATTACCCTATTTACTTTTAACCGTGGTAAATAAAAGTAAAAAGTTACTATTCACCAAAAATTATTTTCATCTCATTGAACCACATTTTACTTATTGACATCAATCGTGTCTCTCGGATTTTTGAAATTCCATTCATAGAAGCGGAAAAATTAAGTTTTATGAAAAATTCAGTTTTTTAACTACCACTTAGTAGTTTCACTATTCATCAAAAATTGATGTTTTTCAGAACAATGCCAAAATTTCATCCTAAGCTATATTTCATATTCCAAATTCAAAAATGAAATCTATTTTACCAAATTCATAACATAGAAGTTGCATTAATTAATTTTATAATTAAATCCCGCTGTTAAAACAAATAGCGTGTTTTTAAGAAACAATATCTATCAAATGATTGACACTTGATTATGTCTGGTTTAAATGTGAAATTACATTAAATGACCAACATTGTATTAAATTGTAAAAATATATTCTAAATATAATTTAAAACCACTCAAATTAATAATTTATCACTATTAATTATTTCGATTAAAAAAGTTGTTTTTAATTATAATTTAGTAATTTTCACTATTCATCAGAATATGAAAGTTATCCGAAAAGTACCAAAATTTCACCTTAGGCTAAATTCGATACTACGAATCTAAAAATGAATTCCATTTTGAAAAATAAAATTTACAAAATTTCAAAAAGTGGTTATTACTATTCATAACCGCTAGTTTTAATAATATTTTAATAGCATATCGTTGTTTCGTGAAACTCAGTATTGCGTACTACACACGCTATCGAGGAAGGTTGCGATTGCGTGTAATGCAAGGCAAGTCAAGGATGCGTGTTGTGCAAGCTCCTTTTGGTGTAGCGTACAACAGAAGACATTAGTGAAATTAAAAGGAATATTTTTCATAAAATCTCGGGGTGTTACAATAAGAAATTGTGACGTACACATAAAATTGTAACTTAGTGAACATGTATGAATATTAATAGGTTCACTCGAAAAATTAAGGACCTGAAAATATGCCCCTGCATAAATATATGGACATGAAAACCAGGTTCATACATAAAATTATATACAAAAAAACCAGGTCTAAGAATATAATTGGGAATATGAAATCAGGTTCACTTATATCATATATACCTTCTAAGTTATCCTTATTTACCCAATATATTAGAGGGAGATACAGGTCCCAACCATCAAATAATGAAAACTATACATATATGTTCCATAAGAACATTAAATAATCATCATATTAGAACCCATGGAATAAAATAGGTTTCTTATACATCATTCAATCACAACATAGCCTGTGGAAAATAAATGGGAATCATAAAAATCAATCCATCATAAACATAAATCATTTTTAGAAATAATAAGAATAGTTTAATTTAATCATAATCCTATTAAAACATAAGTAACATCAAATAGTTTTATTTTAGATAAAAAATAATTTTGAGTGATCTCTTTAAAAAATCATGAAGAAAATAAACATTCTCCATTGAAAACATTTATTTTCTTAAAATATAATGAATTTTTTAATGAATTTTTTTTAATAACCTTCTAAAATAAGATTGAAATAATTAAGGCATCATGATATTGGAAAATTCTGTTCATTTTGTATAAGATAAAAAGAAACATTCCTTTCATACTTTTTTCAGAAAAGTCACAATGTTCATTATTTACAAAATGAAAAATAAAATACTTTCAAACGATGTAGTAAAATGTAAAAAATGGATAAAAATTAATTTTAACATACATAAAATAATATAATAAATATTATAAAAAAATCAAAAAAACATGGAAATGGAAGATAAATGTTCCCCAACAGATACAGTGAAACAATCCCAAATATTGATGAGATCGTGCAATAAATACTCATCACTTTATAATTAGTATAATCGTATGCACCATGAATGAAATAAAATTATATGGTTTTGAAATTATCATAATATTTTGGATAAACTCATAAAATCCATTCCTGGGAAGTATATACACCACCTTGAAGAAAGTATTAGTGTAAAAGGCATCTGTCACATAGAAATTAAATGAAGCATAAATACCTTACTAGTTGAGTAACATTAGAATCGTGAACCCCATAAAATAATAATATCAATTAAATATTTTAATATCCTTAAATAAACTATATAAATGGTATAACATGTCAGAGGTTAGTATATGAACCACATTTAAGAAGTGAGTGATAAATATGTCATGTATCTCAAAGTGAGATGAAATTTTCTTACCATATGTCTTTACACTCATCATACCCCTGAAAACAACCTATATAATAAATATATGTTTATTACACATATATTATAGAACCATATTAATATATATATATAATACCATATATAAATTACTTGTGACTCTATATTACCCTCTTATTAACAATTCAAAGTTTAGGTTACATTTCAGGTAATAATCTCTTTGTTTCTTGTACATAAATTGACTTGTAATTATTGGTACTCATACTTATATCATGATTTAATTACCTATAGAATGATAAAAATGAAACAAATGTCCTAAATATTCATAATACATGTGTTGATTATTTTTTAATGTTGAAATAGAAAATGAAATACAACATTCATGGAGACCGTAGGCTGTATGTACGCATGAACACTAATTTCATTTCCATTCCATATTAAAATAAATAAGAGTATATGATATATTATAATTCTATAATCATTTTATTGTTATATAAATTATATATATTCATAAAATTAATCCTTCTTACCACCCATGTGAAATATATATGAAAAAAATCATGTCGCATCGAGGAGATAATAATCCATATGTATGAACGAGCGATGTTATCATTTCCCAAAAGATAAGGCAATAAAAAGGTAAATAAGATATTATAATTATAGTACTATAATAATTTCATAAATAAAATATATATAATAAAAAATATATACATCATAATTTTCACCATGATATGATGTAAAGAAAACAATCAATCATCGTTTCATGAGTTGGTAGTCTGTCGTATGCACGAACGGAAAGTTTGTTGCCTATTAAATGGAAGTGTGTGAAGTTGTATGTCCAAAACCTAATATAACAACAACTATGTATATTTAGGATACTAATTTTATTATATAAACATGAAATAAAAAATAATTTAGGGGTTTCAATGAAGAAATAAATAAAAACATTTATTGATGAACATTACATCTTCTTTGGTCCCTCCTTTTGATTTTCACCAAATGACTTCATTTGTTCACTTTCTACCAAAATTAAGGCCTCTAGTGCAATTATAAGTATGTTTTAAGGATACATGGTAAGATTTTAGTATATAAAAGGGATTTTTTAGGTGTGAATAAAAGGGAATAAGAGGTTACCTTTTAAAAGAGAATGGAGGGACACTTCTGGAAACTCCAAAATTTTAATTTATAATAAATTAAAACCCAATAACAATACCTAAAAATGAAATATATTTCAATATAATGTAATATATTGTTTTAATATCATCAAATACTAAATTCTAGATAGTATTTTTTGTAATCATAAACCCTAACTTTTCTATTAACCCTTGGTTAACATATTTTAATTTTAACTATTGTAACAAAGTTTTTAATAATACAAGGATTTAATTTTCACATATAAAGTGTCAATTAGACCATAAATTGATATTTTAAGACAAAATAACCCATATTTAATTCCATTTACCATATTTAATATTTTAATGATTTTTAAATAATTTAATGAATTATTATTTTCATAAAATATCATAAGTGTAAATTCTGACACTGATCATAACCTTGACTTTAATAAAATAAATACAGTAAGATGACATCCCAAAATTAAAAGTAAGAGTGGAACATTTTTCCACCCCCTTTATGTTTAATAATATTATAATATTTTATTGGAAAAGTGTCTATTTAATTATTAAATTTTGAGTCTTATTTTTTAATTGTCTAATTATCTTCATAAATTATATTTTTTTCAAGTTTTATGGTTGTTTTATAATTTTTATTATATTATTTCTACCCTTAATATCCCGATTTACCATTAATTGTGGTATTAAAATTAAAAAATTTACTAGTCAAATTATCCAAAATTAAAATAAAATATTTAATAAAATTTTAACTTATAATTAAAAATAGTTAATATATTTTTCATAATTAAAAATACATAATTCTACAAAATTAATTTGAATTTAATCATTTTGAGGAACGAGAAATTGATTTTTTAAAGTAAAAACATCCAAAATATTGACATGCTTTAATATACAAATTCAATGTGAAATTGACTAGAATGACCTAAATTGGATTAAATGATAAATATTTAATTTAATTATACATTAAAACTAATCAAATATATAAAGAAACCTTGTAAGTTATTTTGATGAAAAAATAGTTTTCATTTAAAATTCTGTATTTTTCCCTATTCATCAAAACATGAAACTTATTAGGAAAATAAAAAAAATAAACCAAGTAATTTTTTATATCTATATTTGAAATGAAAATTTTATTATTTTTTATAATTTTTTTAAAATTCTCAAAAAATAGATTTAAAATGGGCTCTCCATTAAAGGGCAGTAAAATTACCCTTTTGAAAAATATTGGATTTTATGCATAAGATTGGGTTTTCTCTTCTATTATGGTCATAAAATCTATTGGATGAATATAAAAAATATTTTATTGAATATATAAAATATATATTTAGTGAATATCATCCAATAATTGTAATTTTTTAATTTATTAAGACGAAATGAAAAAAATAATACTATTTTTTCATAATCAATTGGTATATATTTTCATTTCTAATTAATTAGGAACCAAAAAATCATATTATAAACCTTATATCTTCATAAGTTAGTTAATAATAATCATATCCACTAATTTAAAGACTATTTTATATCTTATATAATAATTAATAAAGTTTTAAAATTATAGTGTTTTTCTGTAAAACTCAGTCTTGTATGTAATGCAGGTTATCGAAAGAACTCAGTGTTGTATGTAACACAAGACAAGAATAGTACTGAATATACCAAAAGATAATATTAGTGTTGTTTATATCATAATATCAACTTTTTGTTTCTTATAATTCAATCTAATCCCATTTTTTTATAATAAAATCTATATTAAGCATTGGGAGAAATGATAAATATTGAAAAGATCAACTTAATTTAAAAAAAAATATTTCACAAAATATCGGGGTGTTAAATTATACCCCCACCAAAATAAATTTCAACCTAAAAATTCATCATTTTATCAAAGTATTAATTATTGAAATATAAATTCATAGAAACCCACATGGTAAAAATTAATTCTAAAACTCACTTTTAAGAAAATAAAGTTGAAAACATAATGGTTACCCAAAGTAACTCATAAATTAGTTTCCACATAAGGGAAAATATATGTCAAGTGAAAACTTTGAAATTGAATAAAAATATAACTATCATGTTGTGAAGGATTTTAATAGATAATATGTTCATTAGAAGGTTAACGACCACAAAACTATGGACAAAATATTTCTGAAAATGGCCATTTCTATCATTATAAATGTTGATAATACGATTACATTTTTTTCAAAATAAATTGATAAGAAATACTTAATTTATATTATATCATAATTATAACCTAACACTTTTGTTGTACCTTGACTACTCTCTACTTCATTTATTACTCCATGAAATGAAGTTGAAATCGTATTACTAGCTGAATTACTGGTTTATAAGATTCATAATGAGATTATAAATCATTCCTTCTATCTTTAGATATCATTACAAAAAAAATGAATTATGAAATGTTATCCAATAAGCATAAATTTAAACTTTTATCTCTAAAACCTAATCCAAATTCGAACATAAAATATTTCATAAATGGTTACCCCTATAAAATCAAAAAAAATCCAAGGAAAGATATTAAATTTCTAAAATAAACTTATCATTAATCCTCCCAAAAAAATAATGTATCTCTTAATTATCACTCACCAAAAACGTGATGGTCATTATTATCTATTCTTTTGAAACAACATAATAATCGAAATTACTATAAAATCAGACTAAATACCCACCAAAGTCTTCATTATTTATATAAGCTCTTTTCTATTACAAAATCTTTTTTATTTGAAGAATGTGTTCATCCTCGTACTGATAGAATATTTGATTTCATTATTCCCAATTCTAAGTAGATACAAAAATAAAAATTCACTAGTGTATGAACAATAAGGTTCTCATATGGATTATTCATTCCAAATTAGACATGAAATTCCCAAAAAAAGAGTTTAATATAAGTATTCCCAAATTAACAAAGTTTACATAACCCATTATGAAATCATAAGATTTCCCTTTTTTCCTTTGTCCTAAGAGGTTATTTTGGATTAAAAACCACATTATTCCTTGGATTAGGGAACATGTTAATATAATTCACAAACTCCTTAAAATTTAAGCACTAAATTATATGGGTGAACTCTTTGGATATTTTTTTATTCCCATTACTTAGATAGAAAAAATTATAATGAACTTCTTTCCCTCACTTATAATAGTTACCAGACCGCTTAAGATAATTTTTTCCATCCTCCCTTCCACAATTTGAGAAAAAATTAAAACTAATATTCTAATCTATGTAGTCTTTTAGAGTATACTTTTAATTATATATTTATTTTCTTATCATAACTATGAGATATATGGAAAAATTAAATCCCTTTTTTATAAAAATAATACATGGGAGGTTCTAAATTAAAAATAAGTTATTGAACTCAAACCAATACATAGAGTCAATTTTAGCTTGTTGCCTCATATTCTTGATAAATTTCAACCACTAATTAACTTCACCATCCCAACGACAAGTGTCCAACTTAACATTTTCACATTATAAATAGTCGGGAATGAAAATTTTACTTTCAATGGTACAGATCCATTTCTCAACAACTAGTGGATCGGTTGTTCCACTAAATAAAGGTGGAATTTTCCTTAATAATAAGTTAAGGAAATGTTGTTACCTCCTCTGATCATTTAAAATTCCAGTATGATTCATGGATTGATAATTTTGTGTGGTAATATAAAATAGGCTTTTCATTCCATCCTCCATAACAATCATATTCTCATGAGGGCCATCATTTCATTATCCATTGTATTCCTCACTAACACAGTTCATTTAGGTTCCATCCATTACCTAAAATGAAATTATATTTTGATTGAAACATTTAATATCAGAAACCCCACATAATCATGGAAAATTACTTTAAATATATAACAGATTAGGTTTAATCCATTGTTTTTTGTGATTGTTAAAAAAATTATAGGATTTAACCTATAGTTAGACTTATCATTAAAGACATAATCATAAATATACTTCGAAATATCTATAGGGATATCACAAAACTTTTCTCATCAAAGATTCCAAATGTTGAAAAAACCATTACTATGATACCAACTATAATGAAACATCATTTTTTTACATTAATATAATGTCATGTATTACATAATATTTCAGACATTACATAAACACACACACAAATTCAATATTAGTTTATTTCCCTAAGAAACAAGGGACACAAACATGTAGTATTATGGAAGATCTTAAATGTTCCCAAAAAGGATCATTTATTATTTTAATCCTACTTAAAACCTTTCTTTATAACCTTGGGAAAGGAAACATAAGAAAAGGGGGAGCTCATATGCTCAGTAAGGGTAAACAATGATGATATGTAATCATAAACATTATCATAAGGGTATGAGAGTGTGATCATAACATTAAAAGATCATACTATTTATATAAAAGATTGTAAACATGAATTGTGGAATAAATATTTTTGTAGTTCATAAGAAATGAATCCTAAGGAAAATAAAGAACATAATATGTGAGATAGTAACATTAACATAAGACATGAAATTATGGAATAAACATAAACTTGTATCTTTGTGAATATGTAAAAATATTAACATGTTCACTCATTAAATTAAGGACTTGAAATATGGTCCTAGTATAAAAAAAGGACATGGAAACCAAGTCCACACATAATATAACAAACATGAAACTCATGTCCATGAATATAATTTTAAACATGAAATTAGGTTCGTGAAAAACATATACACCTCATGAGTTATCTATCTTTACCCAATTACTAAAAAAGATATCTAGGTCCCAACCATCACAAAATTAAAACCATACGTATGTGTGACACAATTGCATAAAATCAATGATAATATCAGAATCCCGATAATGAAATGTGTTTTATAAACATCATTCAATCATAACAAAACCCATTAAAAAGTAATGGGTTACAAAAATATCAATCCATCATAGAAATAAATCATTATAAAAAATAATAAGAATGGTAGAACTAAATAATATCCCCAGTAAAGCATAAGTAACATAAAATAATTTTATCTAGATATAAAATAATTTTGAGTGATAACATGAAAATATTTCTTGAGGAAAATATCCTTTCTTTTTTGAAAATATTTTCTTTTCTTAAAATGCCAGGAAATTTTAATAGAAAACCTTTTATTTTAAAATTAACTCATAATATAGTAAAGGATGCTTTAAATCATTAGGTATTCATTATGGTGAAAATTTACATTCATGATGTAGAAGGTAAAAAGAAACATTACATTCATACTTTTTCAAGAAAAGTCACAAAGTACTTCATTTAGAAAATAACAAAAAAATACTTTCAAAATAGTGTATTAGAAAGTCAAAAAATGATTAAAAATGACATTAAAAATACATAGGATAATATAAAAAACATTTTTTGAAACATCTTAATAAAACATGTACATGGAAGATTTAAATTCCCCAACAGATACTTAAAACAAAATAGGCTAAATATTAATGATATTGGGAAATAAATACTTATCGATCTATAATTTTTTAATCATATGTCCCATGAAAGAAATAAAATTATATTGATATGAAAACACCATATTATTCTATATAATAAATATAAATTTAATTCATAGGCATTATATACACCAACTAGAAGAAAAAAGTGGTGTATAAGGCATGTGTCACACAGAAATAAAAGTGAGACATAAATCCCTTACTACTTGAGTTATTTGGAAGCATGAACCCCATAAAATAATAACATAAATTAAATATTTTAATAAAAATAAATAAATAAAATTAATTACATAATATTCCAGGGGAAAGTATTTAAACCACACCAAATAATAGAGTTGTAAATATGGAATTTATCTCAAAGAAATAAAAAGTTAAAAGAAAATCCCTTACATTATGTCTTGAATCTCGTTGTAATCATAAAAACCTATTGTATGATAAATATATGTTTATTATTAATATATTAAAGAATAATATTAAAATATATAAAACCATATATGACTTATATAAAACATTATGTTACCCTCTTATTGGGTGTTCAAAGATTAAGTTATATTTTGGGTAATAACAACTTAGTTTCTCGTGTATGTTTTGACTTGTTATTCCTGGTTCCCATACATAGATAATGATGTTATTATATAAATACTGATAAACATGGTGAAAAATATCAAATATATTCATTATATAATTATTTATGATTATCTAAGATAGAAATATAAAATGAAATACACCATTCAGGGAGACAATAGGTTGTACATACGCATGAATATTGCTTTCATTCCATTTTGAAATTGAATGAAAGACAATTATATGATATATTATTATTAAATAATAATTTTAATAGTATATAAATCATTTATATTTATAAAATTTATCTGTATTACCACATATTTGAAATATATATGAAGAATGAATCACAACACATTGTGGAGATGTAAATCCATACTTTCACATGAGATACATTATCATCTCCAAAAAGATTAGGTGGTAAAAAGTTATATATGATATTGTAATTAAGGAAGTATAATAATTTAATAAATATAATATATATCCTTAAAAATAGTTTCTATCACAATTTCCCAATGATAGGTATTAAAATAAAAATGACCAATCATCATTTCACGAGGCGGCAGTCCTCCATACACACGAATGGTAAGTCTGTTACTCATTATAAGGAAGTGTGTGAAAGAGTAGGTCTAAATTCTTTTATAAAAACATATCATAATTTTTTTTTATAATTGTTTTATTATAAAAACATGAAAATAAAAATAATTTAGGGAGTTCAAGGGAGAAACAATACAAAAACATTTGTTGATGAACCTTACCTCTTCTTTGGGTCTCTCATTTTTATTTTCACAAATTGACTTCATTTGATTCCTATAAAAAAATTGTAAGGAAACTAAATTGAATAAAATTTTATTTTAAGGATAATTGGGTATATTTTTTCCAATAAAAATGGATTTTTAGGTGTGAACAAAAGATAAGGAGACGTTCTCTTTTATAGGAGAGGGGAGGCTACTTTTAAAAACTCTGAAAAATATTAATTTATAATAAATGATACCTCAATAAAAATACCTCCAAAGGGTCATACATTATAATATAATATGATATATGGTTTTAATCACATAAGACAATAAATTTTATGTATTTTTTGATGTAATTTTAAACCTTATCATTTTTATTAACCCTTAGCTAACCCATTTCAATTTAACTATGGTTACTATGTTTTCAATATTAAGAGGATGTAATTTTTACATGTAAATTTTAAATTAGACCACAAATAGAAAAAATAATATAATTTATACCACATATACTCCCCCTTTCTTTATTGAATATTTTTATACTTTTTAAATAATTTAATAAAAATATTATTTTCATAAAATATAATAAGTGTCAATTTTGACATTATTCATAACAATGACTTTATCAAATTCATTGTGAAAATGATTCCAATGATCTAATTTTTATTAATAGATAATAATTTGATCAAATTATAATTTAAATCCAATAAAATATATAAATAAACACTTTAAATTACTTTGACGAAAAAGTTGTTTTTAGTTAAATTTCAGGATTATTCACTATTAATCAAAACATGAAAATTATCAGGAAAATACCTAAAATTGAACCAAAGTAATTTTTTATCGTTATTTTAAAGAGTAAGTTTATTTTTACATATAAAAATTATAACAATTTAAAATATTATATTTAAAATGGGTTGTCCATTAAAAGCTGGTAAAATTACTCTTTTAAAAAATATTAGGTTTTGTGCATAAAATTGGGTTTGTTTTTATATTATGCCTATAAAATATATTGCATGTATATTAAAAATAATTGATTGAATATAAAACATATATATTTTATTAATATAATTCACTAATTTTATTAATTTAATTTATTAATAAAATATAATTAAAAAATAAAATAACTTCTTTTATAATCAATTTATATATATTTTCATTTCTAATTAATTGGTAACCAAAGAATTAATATTATAAATATTTTATTTTCATAAGTTGGTTAATATTATTCATAACGACTAATTTAAAATCTAGGTTATATCTTATTATATTAAATAAAAATATTTTAATAATTTATTATTGTTTGGTAAAACTCAGTCTTCTGTGTAATGAAAACTATAAAAAGAACATAGTGTTTTGTTTAATACATATGAAGAATAATGTTGTTTATACCACAAGATAATCTAAGTGTTTCATGTGGCACAATCTTGACTTTTTTACGTATAATGCAAGCCAAACATTGTTTTTTCATATAAGAAAATATATATTTAGTATTGTGTGAAATGAAATATAACAAAAAGATCAAATAAATTCGAAAAAAAATATTTCATAAAATATTGTGGTGTTACAATAATTAACCTGATCATATCACCTAGGAGTGTCTTCATAGGTTTGAAATCTTCATTCCCCTCTTCATGTAAGGCCCCAGCCTTAAAAATTACATAATCCAGATTTTTGATCAATGATTTATTTTATTTTACATTAAGGATCTTTTCAGGTTTAGAGGTTTAGATAATTAGGCCATAACTATTACATTACATCTCAAATATTACAAATGAGACACCTCTACTCTATATAATTTTTCCTCAACAATAAAACTTGTAAAAAACAAGAATTATTTTCATGATAAAATTCTTCTTAAATTATTCCTCTCTCTTACCCTTCCTTATAACCTATTAAAAAATTTAAAAAACATGGTATGAGCATAAAAATATTAATAAGGGATATAAAATAAAGAAATAAAACATTAGTCCATGAATACATACAAATAAATTATATTATAATTTTTACTCATAAAACAAAATATCTTTAACATACCTCATATAATCATAATATTTATGAATAATTAATAAAAATAATAAATCATAATGGAACCTTGTGGAATCTAGAATATACAAAAATTTTATCTTTCATATCCATGTAGGGAGTAACCGTCATGGTTATGTTTGAAATACCCATCACTGTATATTACCTAAATCTATTATGAGAAACCTTAACATTTCCCTATGTCACATTATTCAATGCATTGGAGAACTAGCACAAGCTCTCCCAACCTCTTTTAATCACAGATCCACCCATATACATAAGTAATTCCCAAGAACAATAATATAATCATAACACATGAACAAGCATAATGGAAAAAAATAACATTTTCATATTTCAATTTTAAGACATCAATTCAAGATATTGATATAATAAATAAATTATCAAAACCATTTTAAAAACAAAAAATACCTAAAAAGGAATATGGTATTTACTTTTATTTTTTAAAAAACATTACGGTTTATAGTGGAATCCAAATATCAAAAAATACTTGCGGCGGCTGAAAGGTTATTGTCTTCATGTACGTTTAAAAGAAAAATTACTTTTGTTATTTGGTAAACCGCATCATAAAAAAGGATTCCACTTTTTAAAACCATTGAATTAAATTAAAAGTAAAACGTGTTTATTATACACCGTATAAAAGAAGGTTTTGTATAAACCAAAATATGCCTCAATGAATGGAGATAGAGATGAAGTCCCTTATCATGAGTCTGACTTGTCTCATTCATTCTTTAATTTGATGAATAATAATCTTATGTTAATTTATACTTTCTTCAGAACAATTTCCAATTTTATTAATTATTTTATATAACTAATTACCATGTAATAATAATTAGTTAATTATTTTATATCATATCATATGTTTTGTTGATGTTTGGTACTTGAGTCAAAAATGAAATTGTTATGATGAAAATTGTCCATGTGGTATAAATTCCATAATCTACAGAATATTATTAATGATTTAAATTATATATATATTCAACATATTTTTATTTATAATAGTCCATAACATTTGGATATAATAAATTAAATTCACCGTTCATGGAGACGATATGTCATATGTACGCATGAACGCTACGTTTATTTCGTTGCGATATTATTTTAATGAAAACTAAATGATACATAAGTATATTATAATTAAAATGTAATATATATGTTATATATGTTACATAATTTCATTAACTCTATCTTTTATACATTCCATATATGGCAGGAATGGGTCCAATCACTTTGAGGGGGCGGTAGTCCACACTTCCTCTAATTAAATTATCTTATTTACACATTGTGGAATGCATAATGGTATATTATAAATAAAAATTACAGGAGAGTAGATTAATTATAAATATAATATATATCATATTTATTCATTCCATTCATGTATATAATCATGGTTTAATGAAGATCATGTAGAATGAGTCGCATCACATCGTGGAGACGGTAAGTCGTACGTACGGACGAGCGAAGATATCTTTCACTTAAAATTTAAAAAAATATAGAATTGGATGGTATATTAACTATACAGAATATTTATCATGTAATATTTATTATTTACATCCATTATACACATCATTATGCCCATACAAATTATGTCTTGTTGAATAACAAATTACACCTTGGCGTGGAGATGGTAAGTCATGCGTAAACACTCATTGTGATATTGTTATTATTATAATGGATAAAAGAATGTATAAGGTTGTCCCAAAATTATAATAACAAATCATCATGTTGAAGAAAATATATTTAGAACTTTATTATTAAAACAACATAATAAAAGGAAGTATAAGATGAAAATAATTTTGAAATAGGTGATAAAACAAGTACATCTTTTTCGTGTATCTCCTTTTGATTTTCACAGAAGGTCTCCTTAGGATATATTGTTTCCAAAATAGTTACCTCTAATAGGAATTTATGGATTTTGGTAAATTATTTTATCATAATTAGGATGATATAATGGGCTTTAGAGGTGTGAGTAAGTGGTTAGAGGTGGTGGCCCTTTATAAGAGAGAGGAGGGGCACTTTAGAAAAGTATTGATATATTATTTTATTATAAAATTATCTTCTAAGAAGAATAATTAAAGGGTGATTAATTTAATGTATGAGATGATTATGGGTCTAAATCCTCTCAACCAACGGGTTTAGATAAGTTTAGGTCACAAAATTAACTTTATCTTTTAGTTTTAACCCTTTGTTAAAAACATTAACTCTTACCTTGTCTTCTTGTATCTTTGTAATATATGGTTACTATAGTTACTAGAAAATTACAATAGAACCAAAAGTGGAAAATTAATGATTTTTTTAATATTTTATAATTTAGTTGGATAAATATTATATTTATAGAACTATTATATCAATTAATAAAATATTATTTGTTTTAAAACTCATTTCTGTAAATTTTGACACTATTTAGTAATTAATTTTTTTAAAGTCCTAACAACCTGATTTTTTCAAACCAAAACAATTAAATCATCCCTAACATGTCAATTTCATCCAAAAAATTCATGTATGACATCAAATTTTTAAATTACATTTTATTTAATATTTATATTATCAGTTTTTGAACCTTTCATTAAAAAGGTTACCACTGCATCATCATTGTGTCAAAAATAAATTTATTTATTTAATAATAAATAAAAAACCAGGATGTAGGAAATAATTTATTCTTTCTAAAAACTATTTATATTAAAATATATCAGTTATATAACCCTATATTAAAATTTTCTTGTTAAAAGATACAAGTTTGTGTTATATTTTCTTATTCGTTAAATTAAATATTATAAAATGCTATTTTCACACCCAAGTGGAACCCAAATGCCAAAGGTTCATCCTAAGGGTGATCATGGTCGGTAATATCTCATTAAATAGGATTAAGACACGTTTTTGGGTAGTTTTACAATATTAAATTATTATTTTTACCAATATTTACCTGACTTACCCTTTAACCATGGTAAATAAAAAAAATTACTAAAGTTACTATTCATAATGTACAATAATAAAGGATACATATTTAAATAATTTAAACAGTATGATTCCAAATATTGAATCTATTTTCCCAAAATCAAAACACATAATTGGAAGAAATAAATTTGAAATTAATTTTCATTATCAAAACTAGAAAATGAGTTTTTAAAAACTAAAAACTATCAAAATATTGACATGTGTTTATGTCCAATTAAAATGTGAAACTACTTACAATGACCAGAATTGGATTAAATAAAAAAATAATAATCCAATTACACTTTAAAAATAATTATATGTACAATATAACTATATAAATAAATTAAATAAAGAGGCAGTTTTTTAATAAGCTGTAGTATTTTTCACAATTCATTAAAATATGGATTTCATCAGAAAAATACCAAAATTTCAAACAAAGTAAATTTTGATGTACCACTTATAAATAAAAAGTTTTTTGACAAATAAAACATATAAAAGTTCAAAAACTATATTTAAAATGGGTTCGCCATCAAAAAATGGTAAAACAAGCTTTTAAAAATATTAGACTATGTTATGCTTAAAATGGGATTCATTCTCATTTTAAGCCTCAAACATTTAATAGATAAATGTAAAAACATATAACAAACATGTGAAATCATTTTTTTTGTTATTTCTATTTATTCCACCCAATTTAATGTCTATGTGTCAACTACCATATAAAATAATAATATTATTATTATTGTATTATTTTTTGGTATAACTCAATATTGTGTGAAACATAAGATTTTGGAAAAAATCATTTTTGTTTGTCGAGTACGCTATCAGAAAAAGTGTCCCCTTTTAATGTAAAATGAATCTCTTATTCATAAATATGAATAGATATGAAAAATTATTACTCTATAAATACCTAGGATGTTGTATCATTCTCCCTCTCAGAAATCATGTCCCTGCAATTTTAAAATTTTGAACGGTAACTTCACTAAAAATACAACATCAGGAAAATAGTAAATAAATATACCACATTAAAACAATGAAATATGAGTAAAAAGGTCACCTGAGACAACAAATACTAGGATTTCATATAATAAAATAAGGACATGGAAGAAAAAATAACCATGTTGTTCTGGTAGAGAGTGATAGGTAACATGATTAGGAGAAAGTTAAAAACCATAAAACCATAAACTTGTGATGGGGTAAATGTTATTTGATTTCCCAATAGGAAAATTAAATGGAAATTTTTTTTATTTGATGGTAGTTTTCATAATGTTGAGTAATTTATTTATGATCTTGACAAAGAATGTAGTGAAATATACTTACTATTCATGTATAGTTTCATACTTTATTATATTTTTTCAACAAACTCATATTTTCTCCGAACGATGAGTATTCAAGATGAATTGGTCATATCTAAAGCACTAAAATCAACTTATAAAGAATCTGATAATCTACAAAAGATTAAATATATATTTCCCCTATCTATAGACATTAACCAAAACCAAAATGGTTAATACAAGATTAAATAATCCCCAAAATGGATAATTATTTGTAAAAAGAAATACTATACTTAATTTATAAAATTCAACAAACAATACCCAAAGTTCAGAAAATATCATTCAATAAATAATTGTCCTTAAAATTATTAAAATTAATCCAAACTAAGATTGAAACCCAAAATTCAGAAGGATTTGATCACCTAATCATCTATGACAAATATTAACATTTATCTCTAAATAACATCGACTACTCTTAATGTCCCATTCTTAAATGTAATTAAACTAATCACATATTCTCCATGATAGGTTGACTATTTCCATAAAAAACCCAAATCACCACACGTTCATAACCAAAACATAGATTCATACAAAATTAAAATCATCAATTACTCCTTCACTGAAATCATATAGTATTCTATTTTCCATGGCCATATAGTGTTCCCAAAAGAGAAAACGTCTTCCAAAATAATATTTATCACATAATCAACAAATCATTTTCCTATTCTGAGGATATCCCTATTATAAAACATAATCTTCCAAAATAAACATGTTCTCGATATATAAAATCATTTAAATAAAAATATTATATTAACCAGAGATTTCACATAGGGCAGGGGTAGGTGATAAAGGCTTATCACACTTCATTTGTGGGTTCGATTCCCATGGCCTTGTCCAACATGATTTTTTGTCACCCATCCAGTGGATTGTCCTTTTTCTAAAACTATATAATTCTAAAAACATTCCCAAAATGAGATAAAATATTCAAAAATAATGATAACATAATTTAGCCTCACGTTTATCTCAGGCCTTTCATTTTGAATCTCAAAATTTAATAAACCATAATTACATCAAAATAAAGGATCATATAAACCCTAATGATTATTTATAATTATATCCCCAAAATAAATGGTAATTCTTCTTCAAATAGAATTTTTACATAACAAACTTAAGCATTATACATAATAGAGAAAAGTCTTCCAATGTAATCCCCGAAACAAATGAGAATTAATACTTTTAAACATCCCATCACTCATAGATTGAACATAACTCTCGAATTTCTAAAATGTTGAAATCTTAATCATCTGGCCTTATTTATGGTCCCTTAAAAGGTTTTCCAGCTTATTGTATAATACTTATTTCCTTCAAACAAAATCATGAATCATGTCATAAGATTCAATAATCTAGAAACATGAGACAATAAATAATCCATAACTTTCATATTTAATTTTTAGTTTCCTCATCTTCAATTAGAATAACATTAGGTATTTCTAAACATTTATTTTTAGGGTCTGGCTCATCCCATTCCTGAACCTTATTTTTTGTACGTCTATTTTCATAATGACTTACTCCCCAAATTTTAAACATTCAATTTATAACTTCAAAAAAACTTCTATGTATTTCCTAGAGTCAAGATAATGCTTCTTTTTTCCATGGTATCTTATTGCTTTATATCTTTCATTACCACATCTATAAAATTATTCCGTCCCTTTGAAACATTTTTCTAGGTATTAATTTCTATATACTTGACACATATGTAGTTGAATATACTTACCTTTATAATTATTACCTAAACTTCCACATGGATTTGTTTCCCTAAAATATGATGCATCAGAAAAATAACCAATATTCAAGTGGTTAATCATTACTCCAGATAGATATTTTAGAATAACCACAAGAGTTCTCATTTCATCTCCCATTTCATTTGATTTCTTATTCATAGAACCACCACATTTTCCTTCACATAAATTGTTACTTTGGTTCCTGCTAGATCCAACCATTTACCTAAACCAAAAAGGGTTAGTATGAGTGTATCAATAAAATCATCATATAATATCACACGAAGAGGGTAAACACTAAGATATAACTATTCATGTTATCTTAAACTCATTTAACTTATCTTAAATAAATATGCCTCCTTATAATATGATATCCATTTTGGTTAAATTTAACTTGTCACTTATTCTTAAATAACACCAAGACCTCTAAAGTTATCTAAACTAACCTCTGATACCAACTGTAAGGCCTCAGCCTTAAACATTAAATAATCTTGATTTTTGATCCATAATTTACTTTCTTTTACATTGAGATTTTTTTAGGCTTAGATTTTTATATAATTAGGCCACAACAATTACATTACATCTCAAATATTTCAAAGTAGACACTTCAACTCTATCTAATTTTTTTAATGACAATAAAACTCCTTAAAAACAAGAATTATTTTTTTGATAAAAATATTATTGAATTATTCCTTTATCTAACCCTTCATTATACCCAATGAAAAACATTTAAAAAACGTGGGATGAGTATAAAAATATTAGTAAGGGATATAAAATAAGTAAAGAAAACATTAGTCCATGAATACATACAAATCAATGAAATCATAATTTTTACTCATAAAATAAAATCTCTTTAACATAATTCATGAAATAATAAGATTTATGAATAATTCATAGAAATAATAAATCATAATGGTATCTTCTAGAATCCATAACCTACATAATTTGTTTCTTTCATAGCCACATAGGGAGTAACATTAATGCTTACGTTTGGAATACCCATCACAGTATATTCCATAAATTTATTATGAGAAACCTTAATGTTTACCTCTATCATATTACCCAATGAATTGGAGAGATATCATGGGATCACCCACCCATGTTTTATCATATAACCACCCATATATATAATCAATTCCCAAGATCAATAACATAATAATAACACATGAACAAGTATAAAGGAAAAATAATATTTCCACATTGTAATAATAAGACATAATTTCAAGATATTGATATATTAAATCCATTATCAAAAAAATTTTAAAAACCAAAAGTACCTAAAAAATGAATATGTTATTTATTTTTCATTTTTAAAAACATTACAGTTTGAAGAGTAATCCAAATATTAAATAATTATCACAGTGGTGGAAAGGTCGTTGTCGCTCGTAAGTTAAAATGAAACCTTCCTTTTGTTGTTTAGTTAAATTCTTTGTAAATTGAGATTAATTTTTTAAAACCGTTGAATTAAATTGAAAGGAAAAGGGATCAGTTATACAACGTATACAAATACGTTTGTGTATAAAACAAAACATGCCTCAATGATAGGAGATTGAGATAAAGTCCATTACCTTGAGTCTGACTTATCTCGTTCATCCTTTAATTTCTTGAATAATAAACATAAGTTATTTATACTTGCTTCAGAAAATTTTTCAAGTTTATAATTAATTTTTTATCACATATTATCATGTTATAATAATTATTTAATTATTTGAGTTCATATTGGATGTTTTTTTGATGTTCGGTACTTGAGTCAGAAATGAAATTGTTTGGCTGAAAATTGTACATGTGGTCAAAAGCACATAATATATCTAATATTATTCATTATATAAATATTTTATATATCTATTATATATGTATTTATAATATTCCATAACATTTTGAGATAAAAATTTAAATTCACCATTCATGGAGACCGTAGGCCGTATGTATAGAATAATGCTACATTCATTTCTTTGTCATATTAAAGGAATGAAAACTAAATGATACATAAGTATATTATAATTAAATTATAATATATATGTTATATATGTTACATAATTTTATTAGCCATATTGTTTATGTGTTCCATGTATTATATGAATGAGTCTTGTCACTTTGAGTGGGAGGTAGTCTACAATTCCTCAAATGAAGTAATCGTATTTAAACATTATAGAAAGCATAAAAGTATATTGTAAATAAAAATTAAAAAAGAATACAGTCAATATAAATATAATATATATCATATTTATTAATTCCATTCATTTATATAATAGTGGTTTAATGAATATCATTTAGAATGAATCACAACACATCATGGAGACAGTTAGTCGTACGTACGCACGAGCGATGATATCATTCACTTAATGGTTAAACAACATAAAATTAGATGATATATTAATTATAAAAGATTAATTATAATTTTATATTAGTTACTTATATCCCTTATACTCAACATTATACCCATACAAATTATGTCTTGTTGAATAACAAATTACACCACTGTGTGGAGACGACAAGACATACGTACACATTGTGATATTATAATTCGTGGGATGAATAAAAGAAAGTAAAACTTTGTAAATTAATTATAATAAAATTTAAGAATTTATAAGATAGTATATTTATTAATTTAGTATTGAAATTACACAATAATAGTATGTAGAAGAAGAAAATAATTTTAAAAGAGGTGATAAAACAAATACCACTTTTTCAAATATCTCCTTTTGATTTTCACAAATGGTCTCTCTAGGATGGATTTCTTCCCAAATTGTTTCCTCTATAAGTAAGGGAGGGATTTTGGGAGATTATTTTATCATATTTTGGATCATTCAATGGTATTGATATGTTTGAGTGAGTGGGTAGAGGTGGTGGCCTTTTATAAGAGGGTGGTGGGGCACTTTAAGAAAGTCTTGAAATGTTATTTTGTTTTATTTTTTCAATGTATAATATATAAAAAGTGATGAATTTAAAGGATAAGATGAGTATTGGTATAAATCCTCTCATAAAATATGTTTTAGAATAGTTTAGGTCACCTAATTAACCTTATCATTTAGCATTAACCCTTAGTTAAAAATAATAACTCTTACCATGTCTTTTTGTATCTTTATAATATATGGTTACGATAGTTACTAAAAAATGCCAATCGAACCAAAAGTGGATAATTAATGACATATTTAACATTATATAATTTATTTTCCCAAATTTTATATTTCTAGGACTATTATATCATTTAATAAAATAGTATTTGTATTAAAAACTCATTTATGTAAATTTTGAAACTATTTAGTAATTCATTTTTGTTAAAGTAATAACAACATGATTACATCAAAAAAAAGATTGAACTCATCACTAAATTTTAAATTACATCCAAAAAGATCTGTTATGGAATCAAAAATGTTTAAATTACATTTAATATAATATTTATAATATCATTTATTTGAACCTTTCATTAATAAGGTAATCAATGCATCTTCCTTGTGTCATAAACAAATGTATTTATTTATTGTCTAAAAAATAAAAAAAATAACATGATGTAGTAAAAATTTTGAGATTTCCAATTATTATTTATATTCGAATAGATCAGTTAGAAAAACTCTATATTAAATTTTTTTATTAAAATATACATGTTTTATGTTATATTTTCCTTTTCATTAAGTTAAATATTAAAAAATATCATTTTCACAACCAAGTGGCTCCCAAATGATAATTTTTTTTTCTATGGATGATAATTTTCAGAAATATCTCATCCAATAGTATTAGGATATTTTTAGGACATTTTTATATTATTACAATATTATTTTCTACCCTTATTGACCTGATTTACCATTTAACCATGGTAAATAAAAATAATTTCTAAAGTTACTACTCATAATGTCAAAAAATAAAGGGCACATATTTACATAATTTAGACCTTATGATTAAACATACGGAATTAAAATTTCCAAATTCAAAACAAAAAATTAGTAAAAATTAATTTAAATTTAATTCTCATAGTCAAAACCAGAAAACAAGTTTTTATAAGTAAAAAATATCAAATGATTGGCATGTCTTTATGTCCAATTAAAATGAGAAATTAAAAAAATTACCATAATAGGATTAAATTATAGAAACATAATACAATTACACTTTAAAAAAATAAAAGTAAAATCTAAAAATATAAATAAATTAAATGAAAATGGTGTTTTGAATTAAAATGCAGTATTTTTCATTACTCATTAAAATATGGATTTTATCATAAAAATAGACAAATGTCATATGAAGTAAATTTTGATGTCCCATTTCAAAATAAGAAGTTTATTTTGTCAAATAGAACATACAAAGTGAAAAAACAAGATTTCAAAAGGGTTTTCCATCAAAAGGTTGTAAAATGAGCTTTTAAAAATATTAGATTATTTTATGCTTAAATTTGGATTCATTATCATTTTAAGACTCAAAATTTAATTGGATAAATATAAATAAATTTAAAAAACATGTGTAACAATATTGGTGTTAGTTCTTTTCAATCCCTCCAATACAATTCATAGGAGTTAACTACTATTTAAAATATTATTTTCATTATTGTATTTTTTCGTTATAACTCAATGTTGTGTGAAACATATGATTTTAGAGAGGCGTTTTGTTGCGAGATAAGTAATATATCAAAAAAATAGTTCCCTTTAATGAAAAATTAATATATTATTCATAAATATTAATAAATATGAAAAAATATTATTCTATAAATACAATGGGTGAAGCACTTCTTGAATCAAGGTGATGATTGGTTCAATACTCAAATAACCCTTTTCAAAGTTATTACCACTACGTGAAACTATGACATAGACGCATCCACATTCCAGTATCCATACAGATATCCTTTTTTAGGAAAACCACATACTCAAAACATTAACATCTTTTCAAGATACCATTTTATAAATAGACTCAAATATAGGGTTTCAAATACGGTTATCTCATCTAAATCCTGAGAAAAACTAATTTAATACCAGAAAACAAGTGTAATCTACTCTAATAATCACTATATAATTTGAGGGTAGACATTCCCGTATTTTAAGAAATTTACTAAATTTAAAAAATACATATAAAAAATAATAACACAGTCCCAAGAACATAAGGTTTAGTGACTTTGAGGAAAAAATATATAAGAATCTTATTTTCAAAAACCATGTGAATATTTCTCCATAATCGTGTCACTCTAGACTCTATCATATACTTATGATACATTATACAATTTTTTATAACCTAGGTAAATGAAAAAATAATAAATATTTGATCACAGATGCTTAAAAAGGATAAACATAAGTGATAATAATAAAATATTATAAGTGAACATGAGTTAAGAATATTGGTATAATCAAGATACCAAAGGAAATTCATACTTAAAAATTAATAGATTATAAATAATGGTGTATGATTTAGTATAACATAATATAGATATAAAAAATCTCTAAAAACATGAGTCAACTAAAATGATCCATGAGAGCTTAATAGAGTTCTAAGAATAAACATAAAACTATGAAACATCTTTCAAAATTGAAAAAAAAAAATTACTATAGGGAATACTAATTTAATGGTCCACATCATCAATTTCCACACTTAAGAGAAACAAAAAATGTACTCCTGAATAATGATATCATGAAAAATGACCTTCAAACTATTGGAACCATGGTTATTCTATGCATGAATTGGAGTATGGTTTATGTTTGTTGTCAATCATCATTGAATGTTATGAATGTGTGACTGTAAAGTTATCATCTAGTTCAAGCAAACAACAGTATTGAAGGTGTGCACAAAAAACAGCGGGTGTGAGGGAAAATAGTGGGGTGTGCAAAAAACAGCCGAGTGAGTAAAATAGTGGAGAGAGATTTTTTCGCGTAAGAGGTGTTTCGGAATCATAACATCAAAAAATGGAAAAGTCAAGGGCTGCGCTAAAAATATAGATATGTGCGCAGAAAATGGTTCTTGCGCAAAATGAATTACGTGCAGAATTAGAGGTCATTCATGCTCCGATGGGTTTTACACGCGGGGGCTGGTGAAGCCTATAAATAAGAGGTGACCCCCCCAATTTCTGGGTGGCTGAAGACATAGATAATATTCGAGTGCTGATATGCATAAAAGGTTTGCGTAAAGCCTGTTGCGCGATAAATTTCGAGTTCTTCGAAAAATTCCGAGTTGCGTGAAAAATTCCAAGGTGCGTGAAAAAGGAGAGATTTTGTGTAAAAATTGAAGGTGAGTGAAAAAGTAAATGTTGCACGTAAAACATAAGGTTGCACAGAAAAGTTAATGGTGTGCAAAAAAGGTGAAGCTGTGCGTAAAAATTGAGGTGTCGCATAAAAGATTCAGTTGTTTGAAAAGAGTGTTGTTGCGCGAAATATTTTTCGCGTGAAAAAAAATATTGCGCGCAAAAGTAAGGTCTTGTGTGCAAAGGGTTGGTGTTATGCACAATTGTTAGTGAAACCAGTTTGCATGTTCTGTTTATCCAGTTTAGTGTTTCAGTGAATTAAAGTGCATCATTTTCCGGACATCGATGCAAGTAGAGTCTCGTGCTAAGAAGAGGCAAAGACTTCAATGTGAATCTATTGAAGAGACCTTCACGTCTATAAACTGACTGGGACTTCACCAGAGGCAGTGAGCCAGGGGGAGTCAATGGGAGTGACCCGAGGAACGCAGTGAGCTATCCATGAACATTTGTAGAGGCATTGAGCCTGGGACAGAGTGACTGTTCCCGAACCTTTGTAATCCACAACCTATGAAGAATAGTGAAATTAGGTACAACCGACACACTGTTGGCGTATGCTACTTGGACGTAGCACTTTGCGGTGAAGCAAGTAAAATTGATGTGTCATCTCATTGATTTTAGATTGTTGACAGATAAAACTATTTCCTACTACCGTGGGAACAAGATCCACAATTTAAAAGAAAATCTTGACACATTGATTCACCCCTCTCCTCTTAGGGGGTTCTGGGGTCCTTCATAAACCAATGCATTTGAGGGTGATATTGTAACCCACCCATCATTATCCATTATTATGAGTGCCTCTTGAAATCCATCACTTATTTCAATTCAAAAACGATGGAAATAAAATGTATTTCATAAAACTTACTAAATTAAAATATTTCACTTATATATTATAATAAATCAATGGAATGAAAATGGGTTTTATATGGATACACATAATGAAATTATTAATAATTATATCAAAAAACATAACATGATAAATCTAGTGAAAATAAATGTGTATCCAATTACACCAAGTAACATTCTTTGTTAATACTATTCAATCAGTATAATAAAGAAAATTCTATTTACCCCATATAGATTGTAACACCCCGAACCCTCTAGGCTGGAGCTGGTGCATTACTTGTGATATTGGCATGGTTAGAAGGGAAAAAATCCCAAAGTAATGATAATTTTAGTAGTCTTTAAGAAACTAGATACATAGATGTTACTCAAATTACATTGGAAATGTTTAAAAAATATGATATATAACGAAAACTAAAAACTGCATCCACAAGAACTCAATAAATGATCTCCTCTTTGTTACCTATTGAAAGTAAACAATGAAAGGGGTGAGATCAAAAACTCAGTAAGGGTTACACATAGCGGAAGCATGAATATGATAATAAGTTAATCATAGTTAATCTGACATAAACAATATGGTATGGTTAAAAAATGAAAAACCAATGTCATTAATAAACAGATAATGAAACTGCATCAACAAATTTTGTCATAGAGAAAACCACATGGATAGTAATAATAACTGATAATGAATAGAGAGAATTATTATTAATTTAACATCATGTATTTGGAACAGGAAACCATAATACCCTAAAAATGGTTTAGTTATATGGGTAGAAAACCGTCTGATTTTTGGAAAGAAACTCGAAGGGTTTGTCACCAAATTGATTTGTCTCATAGACATACCGATGAATCGAGGGGATATAGTGGGACCCACACACCACTTCATTTCCCAAGCATTATCTTTACATTGATTCAATACTAGAAGAAATATTCCTTTACAATATTCGTATAGAGTATAGTATATAGATTCATCAATATTTGAATAATAAAAATAACATTCAAAATAAACACTGTATGTAAAATGGTATAAAATTTAGAAAACAAAAATATCCATGATATGAGATTATGGATATTTAATATCAATATATTTTCAAATTAAATGTGATCTCAAATGGTTATTATGTACATCACATAAGGATTACTAGGTGCACAATACTTTGTTAGTCAGAACGAAATAGTAGTTGAGACAATGTCTCTTACCACAATGTGATCAGTCAGAGCATATGACCAGAACTTAATAACACTAAAATGAATCATTTAATAACATTAATATAAATAGAATCATGTTATTATATATCAAATGGCAGTACACATATACTACATACAAGAAATAAGTGGCAAAAAATGAAAATCTCACAGAAATGAAAGTGATATGAGAAACCCCTTACAAACATTTCAGCATGGTAACAAGTGTTATTGTGAGGGAATGATGAGAATTAAAGGTTTATTCCATTATTTATAAGTCACATTGAAGTATGGGGGAGTTTCTAAAACATACCCTATATTTAGGAATTAAAAATAATCGAGCACAACATAGAGGAAATTCTTAAACAAAAGTGAGAGAGAGGGTCCCTTACCATATGCTCGAAGGTGTTCTTATTTGTTCTTAACGACATGAATAATCAAATTTATCTTCATTAATTAACATTTAAATAACCTCATAAACATTTAATTTATATTTTATAACCTTATTAATTTCATTAATGGACTTTTTATGGGTTTAAGAGATTCAATTTTATTGTTTAAGAAGCATTTTCTTACTTGGTTTCAGAATTTGTTTACTTGTATTCATTAATGGAAGATCATTTAAAATGTGGTTAATACATCCAGAATTGTTAATATACATTATTACTGACATTAAAAAGATATAAATTTTCTGATAATGATTCTGGTTATATACCTTGAGAATGACTCATTCGATTAGTTCAAATAAATGCTTTGATTTGGCTTGGCAGTCTTGGGCACAATAAATTTGTTTTGTATTATTATTCCATATTATGAATGTGTAAAGATTCCAGAACATTAATCAAGATAAAATACATATATTATGACCTGGTTCAACCATTGAAAATGTTTATGACCATTATTGAAGATAGTAATTCAAATTGAAAACCCGTCTTCCTTGAGTGTGATAAATTTACACATCTCAGATGATGTTTGCATTTATTGTAAAAAAGAAGGGGAAATAGGTATTATGATGAAATATTCAATTGTCAAAATTAAAATCTAGTACATGTAAGTTAATGTAATTATAATGGAATTTTTATTAGGGTAG
Organism: Viscum album; assembly: GCA_963277665.1. Taxonomy (NCBI): domain Eukaryota; kingdom Viridiplantae; phylum Streptophyta; class Magnoliopsida; order Santalales; family Viscaceae; genus Viscum; species Viscum album. The sequence goes on from OY728160.1 coordinate 575,484,610, forward strand.
GAGATAAGATATAACGAAATAATGGAACTTTGTAAAAGGAATTGAAAGAAAAGAGAAGGAAGGTTCACCTCTTGAGTACTCCTCCTTGAGAATCTTTTTAAGGCCTTTGTTTTTGGCCTTTTGGTGAGACCATAAGGTCTTGGACGTGAGGAGAGGGCTTAGTAAGAGTATTTTGTAGAATTTCGGCAAGTATTGAATCTTTAGTGGTGTGGGAGGAAGGGGGGTGAGGGGTGGTTTATATAGTGGAAGGGAGATGAGTTTTCTTAATTTTATAATCATTAATTTATTATTTCCTCTCAGGACAAACAATAGTGAGTATTACATGACCAAGAATAGTAATATATGCATGTGACTTCTAACCAATTGGTCTTTCATAATAATATCATCATCAATGACTCAATTAATCCATTATTTAGCATTTATTGTGAATTATCCGATTTTACTATTAATAAAAAATTCAAGTATTTCAGAAAAGTACCAAAAATTCACCCTGACTATTTTTCAGTGTATAGAATCAAAAAATGAATATCATTTTAAAAAAATAATTTTCTAAATATTATTAATTAAATATTTAATTCAAATCATTATTTAATCAAAAAATATAAACACTTAAAATTTTCATCTTCATTTTTAAGGTGCCTAAATTCATTTATATACTCAATTGTATGGATACCATTTGTAAGAGTCATTATACAATTCATAATGGTATGTTACTATTCATAAGGGTAGGTTACTATTCTCCGAAAAGTGATTTTTCCTTATTGGGCTCCAAATATCATACTGATCATAACCATGTATGTCAGATTTTCGAAATTCATATCATAGAAGTGACAAAATTAGGTTTACTTGGTTAGGTTATTGATATATCCTATATGAAACCATTTTTTGTTCCATATAGGCTCATTTATCCATGAAATATAGGTTATAACTATAATGTGTTTAAGATAATCATACTATGAAGTGTTTGGCATGCTACATTATTCCCTCCTTCGAAAATTTCTTCCTCAAAATTTTATGTATGGATCTCACCAAAAAGATGTGGGTGGTTCTTTTCCATAGCATCCTCAGGTTCCCATGATTCTTCCTCCATATTCTGGTTTCTTCAAATATCCTTTAATAGACGAGTTATATGATTTCTCAATACCTTCTCCCTTGTGTCAATAACCCCGATAGGATTTTCACAGTATGAAAAATAGGGTTCTAGTTCTATTTATTCATATGTGAGTACATGCATTGGGTCTGGCATGTATTTCTTTAATAATGAAATGTGGAACATGTCATGAAATCCAGAGAGACTTGGAGGTATTTCCAAATGGTAAGCTACAACTCCAATTTTTTCCAGGATTTCAAATGGTCCGATATACCTTTGGTTTAGTTTCCATTTATTACTGAACCTTAAGACACCCTTCCATGCAGATACTTTCAGAAAAAAATGATCTCAAACTTGGAATTTGAAATCCTTTCTCTGGTTGTCAACATCACTCTTCTTCCTTCTTTGGGCTTCTTTAATATGTGCTTGTATTTTCATCACCTTTTTCATGGTCTCTTCAACAAGTTTCGGGCCTATAAGTTTCCTTTCACCAACTTTGTCCCAACATGTTGGAGTTAGACATATTTTTCCATATAATGCTTCATAAGGATCCATTTGAATACTATAATGGAAACTATTATTGTAGGAAAATTCAACCAAAGGAAAGTATTGATCGCATGTACCTTGGAAGTCAAGAGAGAATGACCTCAGCATGTCTTTTAGAGTTTGAATATTCCTTTCAGACTGTCCATCAGTTTGGGGCGATAAGAAGAACTCATATGACGCTCAGAATTCAAAGATTTCTGGAGAAGTTTATAGAATTTAGATGTAAATCAGGGATCTCAATCGGATACAATTGATAGAGGTGCACCATGTAGTCTTACAACATCATTAATATAAAGTCTCTCCAAGTGCTCAGGAGGAAAGTCCTCTCTTATAAGGAGGAAATGTGCTGATTTTGTGAGATGATCAACAATTACCCATATTGCTTCATTCCATCTAGGGTTCCTTGTTAGTTTGGTGAAAAAATCTATTGTAATGTTATACCACTTCCACATAGGAATAGGTATAGGTTTCATCACTCATTTGGGGTGTTGTCTCTCTACCTTCACTTGTTTACAAACTAGACATCTTGACACATAATCATCAATTTCCCGCTTCATATTATCCCACCAAAAAAATTCCTTCATATCTATATACATCTTGGTGCTACCTGGGTGTGTAGAGAAATTTGAGCTATGTGCATTGTCTAATAGTTCCCCTTTTAGCTTAGTTATTGATGGAAAGCCCAACCTCTTCCCAAATTTCAGAACTCCTTCTTCATACACGGATTCAGGCAGTCTCTCATCCTTAACTGCATTAATTTCTTGTCTAGATTTTCATCATCAGATTGAGAGATTTTTATCTTCTCTAGTAAAGATGGTTTAGAAATCATTTGAAAGTGGAGAGATGTTTTCCCTTCCTTAAAAATTCCCATATCCATCTTCAGTAGATCCATGAATATAGGATCTCTTTCAATCCTCATTTAAGTCATAAGGCCATGATCTTTCCTGCTTAATGCATCTTCCACCTTATTTTCCTTTCCTGGGAGTTAGTGTATTGAAAAATCGTAATCTCTAAGTAACTAGAGCCATATTATTTTCCTCATGTTGAGTTCCTTTTGTGTGAAAATGTATTTCAAACTCTTGTGGTCTGTATAAATCTCACATCTCTCTCTGTAGAGATAATGCCTCCATATTTTTAGAGCAAATAGTATGGATGCTAACTCAAGATCATGAGTTGGATAATTTTTATCATATCTCTTCAACTATCTTGATGTATAATAAATAACATTAACATTTTTTATAAGGATTCAACCCAATCCATTCTTTGATGCATCATTGTATATTACAAATCCATCACTTCCCGATGGAAGAGTCAAAATTGGAGCATTGGAAAATCTTCATTTCAATTCATCGAAGCATTTTGTAAATTATTTTTTCTACACAAACTTAACTCCTTTACGTGTGATCTTGGTTAGTGGGTTAGCTAGTTTGGAAAAATTATGAAAAAAAAACACTGATAGTGACCTGATAAGCAAATAAAACTGCGTACCTCAGTTATGTTTTTTGGATGGGCCGATCATGGATTGCCTTTTTCTTCACAGGACCAACTAGGATTCCATCCTTAGAGAAAAGATGGCCTAGAAAAGAAACTGATTGAATCCAGAATTCACACTTTCTAAACATCCCATATAATTTATTTCTTCTAAGAGTTCTCAGAATAACCTGCAAGTTATTCTCATGGTCTACATATATTTTTGAGTATACGAGGATATCATCGATGAATACCACAACAAAGTTATCAAGATATTCATTGAAAACTCTGTTCATTAAATCCATGAAAACAGAGGGTGCATTTGTCAGTCCAAAAGGTATCACTGTAAACTCATAATGCCCATACCTGGTCTCAAATGATGTCTTAGCAATATTTTCCTTTTTCACACGCAACTGATGATATTGGGATCGAAGTTCAATTTTCGAATAACATTGAGCTCCATGAATTTGATCAAATAAATCATATATCTGGGGCAAAGGATACTTATTCATTATTGTAATATCATTGATTTCCCTGTAATCAATAAAAATCCTCAGGGATCCATATTTCTTCTTAACAAATAGGACATGGAATCCCCATGGAGAAACACTAGGTCGAAAAATTCATTTTTCACTAAAATCCTCTAGTTTCTTCTTTAGCTCTAAAAATTCCACAGTGGAAATTCTATGAGGAGTCTTCCATATGGTCTTGAATTAGGAATTAAATCAATTTAGAACTCAACTTCCCGCTCTGGAGGATGTCCAGGTAAATCCTATGGAAATACATCAATATACTCTTGAACGATGTGCACATCTTCAATTTGAAGATTTATTTCCTTGCCCATAAATATTGGTTTATCTTCATTTCCAAGTATTGCATTCAGTGGAGCTACTGAGGGTGGTTCTAGATATGAATCATGTGGTATAGTTTATGCCCTAAAGATAAGGGATTCTACTCCATTTTCAAAAATTTAATCTTCTTTCATCTTACAATAAATCTTCAAATAATAATTTTACATCCAATCCATACCAAGAATTATATAAAATTCAGTCATTGGTATGATGATAATGTTATCAACTAAAGCACATTTTGGTGTCTAGAGGGGGGCTAGTCGACGTTCCATTGTTGCAATTATACATCCCCTAGAAGTTTTGACGAACAACTCCTTTATTAAATCAAATTGGAAATATCTATTTTCTTGAAAAAAATGGGAAGATATAAATGAATGTGACGATCCAGAATCAAATAGGGCATTGGATAAGTTTGAGGAAACAATTAAAGTACATGCCACCACGTAATTAGGAACTTCAACCTCTGCATTTGTAATCGCATAGGCTCTCCCTTGTTCTCTTGGATTTTTTTGAGGCGTTTTTCATTGGAACTTAGGACACTCATTTCCATAGTTTCCCATCTCTCTAAAATTATAGAATTGAATATCACTGATTTGTTTATTCCCCTTGCATTAATCTGATCGATGACCCTTTTCTCCATAGTTATAGTATACTCTCATGCCTTTCAAGCATTTACCAAGATGATTCTTTCCATAGTTCTCACATAATGTGAAAATCTTGGTTCCCTTGCTCTTATTTTGTGCTTCTCCTTTTCCATTTTTATCAGTGTACCACTTCTAATCTTGGTTTCCTTTGAAAATATTTTATCTAGCAAATTATTTCTCTATTTATATGGCAATTGATACAATTTTATCATATGATGAAAATGATTGAGAAGCTAGTTCCCTTAGAAGAATTGGCTTAAGACCTTAAAAAAAATTGATCAATATTGTCTACCGAGTCACATACGTAATCAACAGCATACCTAGCCATCCTTGTTAAAGTAGCCTCACACTTTGAAACACTGTCTTCTTCCAATTATTTTATGTTAAGGAATTTCCTCTCCATTTCAGTTCGTTGCTCATGAGGGAATTTTTTTTTGAATAATATTTCCATAAAAGTCCTCTATTTCATATCTTCTATTTATTCTTCCTTCATGGTATTCTGAATCAAGGACCACCATTGATCTGTGTCGCCCTTGAGACAATATACTACCATTACAAACTTTTCATTTTCATGGCATCTTAATGACATTAATATATTTTTAAGAGACTTGATCCATTACTCAACAACCACTAGGTTAGTAGTCCCACTAAAATATGGGGGATTCTGCTACATGAAACAATCCAACACAGGTGTGGAATGGTTATTCGTTACAACCTGAGTATGTTGTCCCAATATGGTCATGATCTGATCTGCTCCAACATTGATTGTGTTGACTTGCTCAGTAGAGAGATCCCAACCTTGCCCACGAGTATTGATTCCCCTTCTTCCATTAGATGCCATTTCTAAATAATGGGATACACAAGATTAGTTTACGAATCTCATGTATAAAATCCCTAAACATAGATTGAAATTCTATGCATAGCTAATCTTATAAACATGGTTTCTATGAGGAAAAAATTAAATTAAACTCCATCATAATGGCTTGTAAAGAAAATGTGAATTATCCTAAGCATATCCCTGGGAGTGTCATAACTGAGAGTGCAGTAAGGCCCGTTGTTGTGCACCAGTTTCCATTCAAGTCTAGCTCAAAGTGGTGTTTTCGAGTATTATCCCTAGATATATATGTGCCAGAGCTGCCTCTACCTGCTAATATCCTAAAAGGGACGCATTGATTAAAAAATCCACATAATATATTCCTTACGAAAATACCAGGACTTTTTTTTACAATTATACTAAAATACTACCTTATGGATTTGTTCCCTACTATACTTTTCCTACTCTAGTTTTCAAGATTCCTACAAAACTTCATCTGATACCAACCGTAACACCCCGACCCCTCTAGGCTGGAGCTACTTCATTACTTGTGATATTCGCATGGTTAGAAGGAATAAAAATCTTGAACAAATGATCGTTTTAGTAGTCTTGAAGAAACTAGATACATATATTTTACTCAAATTTCATTGGAAAATGATACAAAATACAATATATAACGAAAACTAAAAACTGCATCCACAAGAACAGAATAAATGATCTCCTCTTTGTCACCTGTTGAAAGTAAACAATGAAATGGGTGAGCTCAAATGCTCAGTAAGGGTTAAAAATAGCATAATCATGAATACAATAATATGTTAATCATATTCAATCTGACATAATCAATATGGCATGGTGAATAAATGAAAAACTAATGCCATTAATAAACTGACAATGAAACTACATCTATAGATTTTGTCATAGTGAAAACCTCATAGATAGTAATAATACCTGATAATGAATAAAGAGAATGCTTATTAATTAGATGTCATGTATTTGGAACATGAAACCATACTACCATAAAAACGGTTTAGTTCTATGGGTAGAAACCCATTTGATTTTTGGAAACAAACCCAAAGGCTTTATCGCCAGACCGATTTGTCTCATGAGACCTACCGATGCATCGAGGGGCTATAGAGGGCCCCACCCAACACTACATGTCCAAATAATTCTTTATACATTGATTCAATACAAGATAAATATACCTTTTCAATACCCGTATTTATTGGAGTATATATATTCATCAATATTTTCATAATTAAAATAACTTATAAAAATAAACACCATATGTAAAATGGTATACGGTCTAGAAAACAAACATATCCATGATATGAGATTATGGATATATAATATAAATATAATTTCAAATGAAAAAAGATCTCAAATAGTCAGCATGTACACCACATAAGGATTATTAGGGGCATAATACAACGTTAGTCACAACGAAATAGTAGTTGAAACAAAGTCTCTTACCACAATGTAATTGGTCGAATCATATGACCAGAAATTAATAACCCTCAAATGAATCATTAAATAACATTAATATAAAGATAATAATGTTATTATATATCAAATGGTAGGAAAAATATACCACATACATGAAATAAGTGGGGAACAATGAAAATCTCATAGAAATGAAAATGAGATGAGAAACCCCTTACAAACATTTCTACATAGTAAAAAGTGTTATTGTGAGGGATTAATGAGAGGTAAATGGGTATTCCATTATTTATATGTCACAAAGAAAATTATTGGGGAGGTGAGAAAATATTCACCATCATTAGAAATTAAAAATAAAAGAGCACAACATAGGGGAGATTCTTGAACAAAAGTGAGAGAGACAATCCCTTACCTTACGCTCAATGGTGTTCTTGTTTGTTCCTAACGACCCGAATAATCAAATTTAGATTCACTAATTAATAAGTCCAGAACCTCATAAACATGTAATTGAGATGTTATAACCTTATTAAGTTCATTAATGTCCTTTTTATGGGTTTAATAGATTCAATTTTATTGATATGACTCATTCGATGAGTTAAAATAAACGCTTAGATTTGGCTTGGCGGTTTTGTGCACAATAAACATGTTTTGTATTATTATTCCATATTATGAATGTGTAAAGATTACAGAACATTAATAAAAATACAATACATGTATTATGACCTATTTCAACCATTGAAAATGTTTAATGACCAATATTGAAGATAGTAATTCAAATTGAAAACTCGTCTTCCTTGAGTGTGAAAAATTTATACATCTCGGACGGTGTTTGCATTTATTGTATAAAAGGAGGGGAAAATGATTACGATGAAATATTCCATTATCACAATGATAATTCATTACATGTAAGGTACCCTAATTATCTGGGCATTTGGATGAGGGGATCTGAGAATAGAGAAAAAAATAATGGAACTTTGTAAAAGAAATTGAAAGAAAAGAGATGGATGGTTCACCTCTTGAGTACTCCTCCTTGAGAATCTCCTTAAGGCATTTGTTTTTGGCCTTTTGGTGAGACCAGTAGGTCTTGGACATGGGGATAGATCTTGGGAAGAGTATTTATAAGAATTTAGGCAAGTCTTTAAGCTTGAGTGGTGTGGGAGGAAGAGGGGGTGAGGGGTGATTTATATAGTGGAGGGGAGATGAGTTTCTTAATTTTATAATCATTAATTTATTATTTCCTCTTAAGAAAAAAAATATTGAGTATTCCATTTCCAATAATAGTAATACATGCATGTGAATTTTAACTGATTGGTCTTATATCAGTAGATCATCATCAATGACTCAATTAATCTATTATTTAGCATTTATTGTGAATTATCATATTTTACTATTCATAAAATATTCAATTATTTTAGAAAAATCCCAAAAATTCACCCTATCCATTTTTCAACGTTTAGAATCCAAATATAATTTATATTTTTTAAAAATAATTTTCTAAATATGATTAATTAAATATTTAATTAAAATAATCATTTAATCAAATAATATAAACACTTAAAATTTTCATCTTTATTTTTAAGGTGCCTAAATTCATTTATACACTCAATGGTACGGATACCATTCATAAATGTTGTATTACTATTTATAAGGGTATATTACTATTCATAAGGGTAGGTTACTATTCACTAAAAATTGATTTTTCCTTACATGACTCTAAAAAAATTACTAATCGTAACCATGTATGTCAAATTTTCAAAATTCACATCACAGAAGTGGAAAAATTATCTTTACTTGGTTAGGTTATGGATATCTACTATAAGTAACCATGTTTTCTTCCATATAGGCTTAGTGATCCATGAAATATAGGCTATAACTAGAATTTATTTAAGAGAAACATACCATGAAGTGTTTGGGGTGCTACATAGATGAAGGTTATATGGTGAATTCAATAATTTCCCCAAATAAATTGATTTATGGAATCTAGGTGAACAAAATTTATTCAAATTAATCAAAAATAGGGTATTCACAAAAGAAAAGTCATTGGGTGAGAATTCAAGATCATACACAATGGATGATTAGGAATAAAAAAGGTAGTGATTGATCATCCATAAAAAAAGAAAATGAAATTATATAGTTTATACATAGAAATAAGGTGGATAGTTATATTATAATAATAACCTTGGTCAACCATAATGTTTGTCAAAGGATATGGATTTTGATTAAAATCAATATTATGAGCATTGTGAAAAATCATTTGGAAATTAAAAAAATACATTATATTTTTTTAAAAAAATTCATAAAAATATTTTAAAAATAATGTAAAATGATGAATTATTTTAGAAAACAAATTATATTTTAAAGGAAGTGATATCAAAAATCAAAAAAGATGGAAGAAAGAGGTGATGACATGAAAAACGTTAAAAGATGTTATTTTTACACTTTCAAGAAAACAACCAACATAAAAAATCCAAAAAATATTTAAAACATTTTTAGTAAAAAAGTAATAGAAAAAATCAATAAGTTATAGAGGTATAGATAAAGACATTTTTGAAATCATACAATGAATTAGGTGATTGAAAAAGGTAGGTTCCTCACCAAAAATAATAGAGGGTTTTTGTTCCAAATACAAGAAACACCTTGACTAAAATTTTATTCATGGTGAAATAAAATATCAAGGTAATATATAAAACTCCATTAATTAAAAATGAAAACATGAGAGGTTTTATAAATAATAGAAATTAAATATATGTATTTTCTTTAAAAAAATCATGATTTGAAAATAAACTTGGAAATAGAAGGCTTTTGGTTTGTGTAAGATAATAGGTTTTTATTGACGTACGAATCTTTTTTTATGTTAATGTTCTTAAATTACGTGTTTTATTAGACCCTAAGTTGGGTCATGTGCCGGTTTGGTTTATTTTGGGAAAGAATGGGGAAACAGGAAAAAAGATGGATGTAGGCTAGGTACAGGTCATGTAGTTGAACTACACACTATATACTTCCAGTACACGTTGTTTACTGTCCCAGTACGATGTGTAGCCTGTCTGGATCAGAAAAACATATAGGCAATTATATGCCGCGTACTTGGCTACACGTCGTGTACATGCCTAGTAGGTTTTTTATATATAAAAGAGGTAGTATGCTCATATTTTGACAGGCTGGACAATTTTTCTCCATTTTTTAGATCCAAAACCACCCTAAAAAAGATTTTCATATATAGAATCCATTTGAACTCTGATTCATGTTAGGTATATATCATTGAAACTTCCCTGGTAAGAACTCAATCTCTTTTTAGTCGTTCATGATTATTCAGAACAATGATTATACTATTTGGATTTAGGCTCGTAAGCCCAAATTTATTGTTCTTCACTTTTTTCATATTTCAACCAAACTACGAAGAAATGGGAATTGATACTGTATGATATGTCTACTACTGAGTCAATGTATGTGGTCTAAACTTTATTTCAGCTTTTTGGGTGATTTTTAGGACTTTCTCCATTTTCTTTCCTTCAGAATTTTTAGTGAGGCCATGTTTTTAGTGAGTTGCTTGTTGTAGCTATAGCTAGACCTAGTGTGGACGCCCATAGGTTCTATTTAGGTGAGTTGAAACATTTTATGTGATTCAAGGTCACCAAAGGGGTATTACTTAATGATATAACTTTTTATGCCAGTTTAAACCAACCAAGGGGTGTGTTCTTGTGGTTTCCATGTTAGAGGAAGCCCATTAATGCCTTTATAGCTTTAGTAGCCTGTTTAAGAGAAGTATTGACTCTTTGATCAATGAATATCATGTTATGCCTTGTCTATTTTGATATTTTGGCATGTTTAATAGATAATATGGGTGTTTATACCTATATAAAATGACTAATGGAATGTTAAATGGTTTATATGGGATGGCAGTCCCGTATGTTTGTTTTGATAAATGGTTTTCATGAGTGAGTATACTCATGTATTTTTCTTGTTGATGTGAGTGGTTATACTCACCTAGAATATTTTGTTAAATTGAACGATTTAATGATTGAATGGATGGTAGATCGATGCATTGAACTGCTCTCTATGGATCTGGAATGTGGGAGTGGATGCCTTGGGTTGACTCTTCTCCTTGGGTCTTGATTCTGTGGGATGTCTTGGGCCTTATTACCCCATAGATCTGGCTTACATGGACTCATGTAGGACTTTATATTTTCATTTTCCTAGGACCCCAACTAGTTCCTAATCTAGTTTCCCCCAGAGATGACCATGGGACTCAATGGGATTCCTAAGATTTGGCCCTCCATGGTTAAGAATTATTATAAGGAGGCCTTGGTCTACTGAGACCTTGGAGTCAGCACTTGAGGTCTTCTTTTCACTATACACCATGGTCGAGGGATATTTGACTTCACTATATGATGTGGATGTGGCATAATTGACTTCTTATATAGTGTGGTTTTGGGTTGTTTGATACAAATGGATTTACGGTGTGGTCATGTGGCTTTTTTAACTTTTCTTTTAGGTACATTGTAAGGAACTGATATTTCTCAGGTAGACTTTAGTGATGATTGGTTTTACTTATTGTAGTAGACTTATCCCATGTGAATATTCACTTTACATTACTTCTTATTTACACATTCTAGCACTTTTTTAGAATTGTTGTTAGAACTGTATATAAATTGGTGGTCTCCTACTAGAATATTTATCTCACACCCTATTTGGTCCTCCTAGGGGACCCAAATAGATTATATGGTTGTAGGTGATTAAAGGAGAAAGATCCTTAGTAAAGGTTATTGATAGTTTCTTTGGATCATGGGAGCATATGACCAAATTTAGGCTTTCAATGCTGGGATACCTTTTTGGTCTTTTGTTATTTTTGGGACATGTAATGTATTACAATTTCCTGTGAAATTTTGGCTACTTTCTAGAAACGTGTACCATTTACATCATAGTGTATATGAGACACTTATTTCTATTGATATGTATTCTTCTCTTGTCATACTTTTAGTTGTCTTTTGTTTATTTCACTTCTAATATTTATTGTATTCTTGACATCATTGTGATAATCTGGTAATGAGGGAATAGTCTCCCAACTGACTCACATATTCCTTCACTACTAGTTAGAAGCCTTTGGAATTTTGTGAGACGCACTTGAGTCCATGTGGACAACCAGTCTTAGGGCACCGTGTTGGGTGGATCTAGGTTTGGGATGTTACAAAGTTGTATTAGAGAAGTTTTTTCTTTTCTGGTCTAACATACTATTTGGTGACATTATACAAGGATATGAAGTAAATTTAGTATGGTAATAAAATTTTCTCAGGAGTAGCTACCCTACGCATAGGGAAAATCCAAATTGCCTCGAATTGAGTTTTTATTTTCGATATTTTTATATTACAGTTAAATAATTTCCACTGTTGGGGAGGCACTTGGTTTATGTTATAACTATTGATGAAATTGTAGGATTTATTTCAATTTCAACCTAATGAGATGAGTGTGTTTCATCTCATGCATCATATAGAAACCTTTTATAATCACATGCCATGAATTATGCCATGCCATCTAGGATGCATTGGATATGGTGTGTTTTTGTCATAGTTGATGTGATAATTAAGCCTGATGTCGTGTTGGTTGGGTGCATTATATGTAAAGGGGTGACGTCATCTTTCAATTCATAAGGTTTATGGGACCTTTTTAATTGGTAAATTACACACAAAATAATTGTAAATGTTAAATGAACATGTTACATGTATGGTTTGAATAGGAAACACGGTTGGGTTCACGAGGTGTTAAGGGCCCTCATGGATTCTGAATTGGTAACCCATGGTGAAATTTGCGGGGTAACTGAATGAGAAATCAATAAAAATGTAACTTCAAATGATGGATAGAGACTTGACCTAGACAAAATTTTGAGTGTAGATGAGGCATATTTTCTAGTGGTTCGATAGTTGTTCTTTATACATTATTGTCTTAACGAATAGGTAGTTGGTTTCATGTTTTCATGGAGAATATTGACATGTCTTATACTTTGATATTTGTGATTTGATGTTACTCTTTCATTAGGAATTTTTTGGAATTGTAGAGACATTACACCATGAAAACCTATAGTGGTACATCGTGTAGGAGACAATCACCGTTATCTAGAGACAGTGGGCCACCGACTACTGGTTGATCCTCCTATAGTGCCAGATATGGCACCTGAGGTTGTTCTGGACATAGGTGATGAGGCACAATTCCATGAGGGTTTATTTTAATATATGCAGACGATCTAGGGAGCACCACATCCATCCTTGACTATGGATAAGCTGACACGTGTGTTCCAGTAGTAGCATCATTCTATATTTTTAGGGGATGAGAAACGTAGTCTCTAGAGCTATGGCTAGAAACCAAATTAGCATTTTTTGAGCATCTGGATATGCCTCTAGAGCAGTGGATCAAGATCTTTACTTACATGCTATGTGGTGCATCAATGCACTAGTGTAACATTTGGAACCAGGTTGATGGGATTTGGGATATGGGTTGGGAAGAATTCCAAACCCACTTCTATGAAAACTTTTATCATGATACGCTATGATAAGAGTAGGCTAGTGAGTTTATTATTCTGGAGTAGGGCGTGATGAAAGTTATTGAATAATCAACACACTTTACAGAGCTTCAGTTTTTTGTGTCGATGTATCTTAATGATGGGTTATTGAGGGTCAGGCATATCAAGGAAGTTCTCAGACATTCTATCAAAGATCATTCCAATATGGTGAGGTATCCATGTATCAATAATATTTTGAATCAAGTGTTGATTAAAGAGTGTAACCTGAGGGAATATGGGGGTACATATTACGAGAGTACTATTTCTCACCCCAGTGGATCTACGTCTTTATGAATGATGTGTCTTTTTGAGGTTTCCCGCGATGTGAGTGCTATTCTAGCTGTGGGTGTAGGAAACTTGGGATATTTACATTAGTGTGGTAGGTGAGGCCATGTGAAAAAACAATACACTTGTGACCAAGTTGAGTGCTGAACTTGCGGTTGGATGGGGAACATGCAACAGTTTTGTTGGAACTTCCCTCTAGCTATGAGTTGTAGGGGTCATCTCTGACGTCGAGTTTAGGAGGAGGTTATTTAGCTCTGCATTAGGCTGGTAGTTGGAACAGTGTCAGCTGTTCAGGCTGGGGCAGTGGTGGTTATGGACGTGGTAGCCAGACATCAGGTTCTTAGAGACAACATGGTGGATCAGCTCAAGGCATCCAGACCGGGTCACAATTCCATGGTATAGGCTAGACTTATGAAGAGAAACATACCCAACCAAAGCAGGATCCTAGACTTTCTATAGTGAGAGGTACAATCTTAGTCACTTCTACTGTTGTGTCTACTCTTTTCGATACAGGTGCATCACACAATTTTATCTATGCATGATTGGTAAAAAAACCTTGGGCTTGTGATTTTTATTTATAAGGGTGTTTTGATGCTAGACAAACCATTGGGATTTAGAACGGTTGATGTGAACCAGTGTATGCGGTTTCCCCATGAGTTCGGAGTGTGTAACTTCATCTAGAACCCTTATGTCTTTGAGATGATAGGGTTTGATGTCATTTTTTAGAATTTACTGGCTAGTAGCTTACCGATCATACATTGACTACAATCACTGTAGAGTGACTTTCACATCACCAGAGGGTGGAGTTTTTATTCACAAGGTTGAATGGGATGTCCAATAAATCATAGATAGACCAAAGCATCCTGGGCTGGGCGGGATGATATCCCATATTGCTAGTTTTTTCTAGATAATCAGGGGGTGAGTTAGAAAGACTTTCCTCTAATTTTTGAGAGATTTAGGTACGTATTTCCCAATGATTTTTTTGGTTTACCTCATGAGAGAGTGGGGGAGTTATCCATCAAGGGAGTTCTAGGAGTTTTTCTAGTATCCATTCCTCCTTACAGGATGTCTATAATGGAGTTTACAGAGATCAAGTGGTAGCTAGAGGATATAGAGGTGAAGGGGTTTATCAGACCTAGTACTTATCTTTGAGGTTCACCTATCCTTTTTTGTGAAAGAGTTAGATGAAACTCTTAGGCTATGTGTGGATTATCATAAACTAAACTAGTTGATGGTTAAAAACTGATATCCTTTGCTACAGATAGATGACATGTTTGATCAGCTTAGAGGATCTCAAGTGTTCTCAAAGATCGACTTGAGGTCAGGATATCACCAAGTGTGTGTTAGACCAATAGACATACCCCATACAACCTTTTGTAATAGGTATGGGTTATACAAGTTTTTGTTAATGTCGTACAGTCTCACAAACATGCTATTGGTTTTCCTGGATTTGATGAACTGAGTGTTACATACTTACATGGATTCTATTGTGGTGGTTTTTGTGGACAATATCTTGGTGTTTTCCCACAATCGACCTGACCATTCCAACTATCTTGAGATCATTTTTAATACACTATGGTAACATCAGTTATATTTTAAGCTTATAAAGTGCCAATTTTGAATGGATCAGATTCACTTCCTGGGTCACATCATTTCAGAGACAGGAGTATTAGTGGTCACAAAAAAGGTTAGAGCTATAGTTCTCTAGGAATAACCCATGAAAGCCTTTGACATATGTAGTTTATTAGGTTTATTAGGATACTACAGGCATTTTATATAGGACTTCTAGCACATAGAAGCTCCGTTGACGAGCTTGACTAATAAAGGTGTGAAGTTTGTCTTGTCTGAATCTTATGAGATAGCCTTTCAAGAGCTGAAATGGAGGTTGACATCATCACTAGTCCTGAAACTTCTAGAATAGGGAAATAGCTCCACAGTTTACTATGATGCTTCAGGTATTGGGCTGGGAGAATTTCCCATGCAATGAGATCAATTCATAGGGTACGGTTCTCAGAAGTCGAGGCCTCGCGAAAAGAATTAACCAATGCACAATCTCGATTTAACTACAGTTGTTCATGAAATATTTTGTTGGAGGAACTATTTAGTGGGAGAGTGTTTTGTGGTGTACAGAGACCAAAAAATCATCAAGTATATGTTTACACAACGTTATCTGAATTTAAGGAAGAAAATGTTTATGGAGTACCTACAGTCCTTTGACTTTCACCTTGCCTACACGACTAGTAAGGAAAATGCAGTAGCTGATGAATTGAGTAGGATGACTCAGAATTAGGTATTTCAGCTGGCTAGTAGCGAGTGGAATCCTATGGCGTTGTTTTTTGAGATGTGTATGGAGGTGCCCGATAGATCGGGGTATGCTTTTCTTTAATCATTATCTATTATCTCTACCCTACTTGATAGAGTTTGGATGAGGTAGATATTAGATTCATAATGCCTATTTCTATGGGAAGGTGTGGAAGGTGAGGACCCTCCCCCTGGTTAGACGGTATGTGATAATGATATTTTTCTTATCCATGGATGTTTTTGGGTTCTAGTGGATATATGTGAGGATATTATTCTGATGTTTCATGCTTTATCTTGGGAAGTGCATCATGGTGTTTCCAGGATGTATTGTGACTTGCACCATTAGTACTAAGGGATGGGAATAAAGAGAGAGGTAGCTGGTTTTCTTATGATTTGTTCTACCTTTCAGCAGGTGAAGGTGGAGTATCAGGGTCTATTTGGGCTTTTAATACAGTTACCTATCCCAAATTTAATATGGGACAATGTCGAGATGGATTTTGTGACTGGTTTATAGAGGTCGCCTTGAGGTAACGACTTCATGTTGGATGTTGTTGGTAGGTTTATGAAGGATGCACATTTACTTCCAAACAAGGATAACATCAGTGTTGATTATGGTAGAAATTTGTACATTTGAGAGGTTGTATGACTACATGGTGCCCCACACACTATCATCTCAGATAGGAAAACCCGCTATACATCTCGTTTCTGGGAGAGTTTTTAGAGGGCACTGGGTATATTGGTGCCTATGAGCACAACATAACACCGTAAGACTGATGGCTAGTTAGAACGTATGATACATGTGTAGAGGACAAGCTACGAGCATGCATATTAGATTTTGGGGTCTCTTGGGAGAGGTAAATTCCCCTGTTTGAGTTCACCTATTATAATAGTTATCAAGTGAAGATACATATGGAACCATACGAGAAATTATATGGTAGGCCATGTTGTTCTCCTCTGTACTAGTTAGAGACAAGAGATGTAGATTTACTAGGACTATATCTCATGCAGGAGACATCTGTGTAGGTCCAGATTATTTAGAAGAAGTTGACTAATACATAGTCTCATAAAAAATCGTACGCCAAACACTGCATACGACCTCTAGAGTTTGAGGTCAAGGATTGGGTTTTCTTGTGGTTTTCACTAAGGTTGAGACATAGGCGGATTTGGAGGTAGGGTAAACTTTCACCGAGATATGTTGGGCCATTTAAGATTCTGGAGAGAGTCAGGTCGGTTTCCTATCATTTGTAGTTACCTCAGAGGTACTGAGCCATGAACAATGTCTTCCATATATCCCAGCTACACCGTTATCACTCAGACTAGTCTCATATTTTTCATCCTAAGGAGGTTGAGCTTCTAGTTGATGCATCCTCTGAGGAGCATCTGATTTGGATAGATGATAGGATCACAATTATTCTATGAGGCTAGTTAGTTCCTCTAGTATGTGTGTTATTGCATCATAACCATTTACAGGATGAGACTTGGGAGAGGGAAGCCAATGTACGGGATCAGTGGATGGAAGCATTTTCATACGAATCTTGACCACCATTCAGAGAGAAATTTGGGGATGAATTTATATAAGGGTGGAATATTGTAATATCTAGTGTTTTTCTTCAGGTACATTCCCAGTGGGTTTTTTATGAAAATAGGTAATACCTCATATTTTAATGGATATAATAGTTTTCCTCTATTTTTTATATCCAAAACCACCTGAAAAAAGTTTTTCATATATAAAAGCCATCTGCACTCCAATTTTAGAAGGGTCTATCTCTTTGGAACCATATCATTAAGTACTCAATTCCTTTTTAGTCTTTATTGGTTATTCGGAACAATGACTACACTACTTGGATTTAGGTTCATATACTCTAATTTATCATTTTTTCACTGTTCTTTATATTTCATCAATACCAAAAAGAATCAGGACTTGATACTGGATCATAGATCTACTACCGAGGTGAGGTAGGTGTTATATGCATTCTTATGGCTTTTTGAGTTCTTTTCAAGCATTTTTCCTTTTTCTACCAATTAGACTTTTAGGTGTGGCCTCATTTTTTAGCGAGTTTCTTTCCATAGTTATAGTCTGACCTAGTGAGGATTCATGTATGTTATATTTAGGTGTTTTGACTATTCTTACATGATTCAGGGTCACCCAAGGGGTGACATTAAGAATATAACTTTTTTATGACAGTTTAAACCAGCCAAGGGGTGTGTTCTTGTGGTTACCTACTCAGAGGAAGCATGTTGATGCCTTGATTGATTTAATATACTATTTAGAATATGTATTGATTTCTTTATCAATGAATATCATGTTATTCTTAGTCTATTTTGATAGCCTGTCATGTTAAATAGATAATATGGGTGGGTATACCTATATGAAATGATTAATTTCATGTGAAATGGTTTATATGGGAGGGTAGGCCCACAAGTTTGTTTTGATAAATGTTTTTTATGAGTGGGTATAATAGTGGATTATGTAGGTTGATGTGAGTGGGTATACTCACATGGAATTTTTGTTTAAATTGAATGGTTCAATTCTTGAATTAATCGTTGATCGATACCCTGGACTGGTCTCCATTGATCTGGAATGCGATATTGGATGTCTTGGGTTGATAATGCTTATTGGGTCTTGATTCCATGGGATACCTCGGGCCTTGCTACCCCTTGGATCTGGCTTTATTGGGATTTCTAGGACTTTCTATTTCCATGATTCTAGGACCCCAACCAGTGCCTAACCTATTTTATACCAGAGAAACCCATGGGACTTGATGGGATGCCTTGGACAAGCTCCTTGGATCTTGCCCTCCCTAGTCTAGAATTATTACATGGATGCCTTGTTCTACTATCACCTTGTATCCAGCCCTTGAAGTCTTATTTTCACTATATAGCATGGAAGTGGGATATTTTACTTCACTATATGGTGTGGTTGTGGAATACTCGACTTCGTATGTAGTGTGGTTGTGGGTGTTTGATATAGACGGATGTACGATGTGGTAGTGTGATTTTTTTACTATTATATTAGTTTCCTTGTTTTGAGCTGACTATTTTGTAGGTAGCCTTGATGGATGGTCTATTTTAGTTATTATAGTAGACTTATACCATGGGAATATGCACTTTACCTTATTTCTTGTTTACACTTTCTATCACTTTTTCAGAATTTTCATTTGAACTTTTTATACTCGGGTGGTTGACAACTGCGATGTTTATCTCACACCCTATGTAGGCCTCCTTGGGGATCCAAATAGATTATATGGTTGTAGGTGATTATAGTGGAAATCTCCCTAGTACAGGTTGTTGATAGTTGTTTTGGGCCAGGGGATCATAGGACCAAGATTAGGCTTGCAATGAGGGGATATCTTTTTTGTCTTTTGTTCATTATCTGGCTTGTACTATATTACATTTCCCTGTGTTGTTATAGATACTTTGTAGATAATTATATCATCTATATAATTGTTTATATGATACACTTCTTCTTATTAATATGTATTCTTATATGTTCTTATGTTCTGTTGTCTTTTGTTTGTTTCTCTTTCTCTATTTATTGTATTTTTTGACTTTTGATGTGATACTCTGGTAATGAGGGCATAGTCTCCCCAATCAAATCACTTAGGCCCTCACTGTGAGTTGGAAGAATCTTTCATATTGGGAGATGCACTTGAGACCATGTGGCCAACCAGGCTCGAGGCACCGTTTCAGGTGGCATCCAAGTCCAGGATGTTACAGTTTGAGTGAAATTTTGATCAAAACTACATTAAAGTTCAATATCTTTTGAATAAATAAAAATTTATATAAATTCCATGATATTCATCTTAAAACCCTATGAATAAAAAAATAAATTAAATAGTTAGAAATAAATTTTTATTAAAATTATCATGGTGCATATTATGAAATAAGTCTCAAAAAATAATAATCAGATAAAAAACCACTTACCTTAATTCCCCACTTCGTCGAATGCACTCTAAGAGAATCTATTAAATTATAAATATCTTGATAAACTATTTTGGAACTTATTTCAGATACACATAAATTTATAATTTCCTTAATAATTATTCTTTCTATTTTTATTAGTTAGTTATTACCTATTTTTCATATCTTGTGTGGGTAATCTGGATCATTTTCAACCAGTTTCGTGAGAGCGATGTCAGTATTAATCTTTATTCTAAATTTCGTTAAAAAAAGTTAATTAAAGTCACTTTAATGTATGAATAACTTATAATAATTTAATTATTTTAAATTTCCTTTCATGAGTACATTGGTCATTCTCCTAGAAGATGAATCGATAATGAATGGTTTTCTATGAATGGTATTCTCAAAATTAGTGTTTTAAATATTGATGAATCTCTTCCCATAAAAAATAATTTTTTAATAATTATATAATATTATAAAAAAATAAATTTTCTTTATAATCCATGATATAATTTTATATCATTATTAAACTAATTGGTCAAACTTACTCAAACATTAGCATACCATGATTATTGATTATTATGGGGTGATTTAGTTGCAATATCGTTACACCAGTAGCATAATGATATCATTTTTTTATTAGTATCATAAATAATATTTAATTATTATTCACAATATTACATCATTAAAATTAAAGTAATACATAATTTTAAATAAATATTTTTTTTGTAATCATGTTTTAAATGATTCAATTAATAGTAATTGTTTTTTAATATCATTCATAGGTTCGCTAATTTTTAATAAAAACAATAATAATATAAATAAAATTTAAATTTACCCATTAAATTATTTTTCACTACCATCCATGATAGGTGATGATGAAAATAAAAACGTAAACCAATCATCCCCTATAGGTGTTAGAACCACATACTCATGGTTGATGATTTCATTTCCCATAGAATGTGATAAATAAATAATATATTGTATCATTAAAAAACTAGAATATCTTATAAATATCATAATTATTTATTAAATTCAATTTTTTTACAATCCAACTATTTTGGTTATGGTGAACAAAACAAGAAGTCAGTCAGAGGTGACAGTTCATGCACACTCAAATGTGAGGTTTACTTTTCAAAGGAAAAAATGGATCAGTGGTTAAAGATTGATCCATTATTATAATAACGTAATAGTGTAATATCTATAATAATTTTATAATTTTAATATTTTGAAAATAAATTTTATAAAGATAAAATTCATATAAGAAAAAAGAAAATAGGAATAAGTGGTTAGAAATTTATACCTCATTACTTGGGTTTTATCCTTTTAGAAGGGGATTAAACCATTGAGTAAATGTCTTTTTAGAACATTATAACATCATTAAGGTGTATAAGTCTGTTTAGGATAGGTTTAGGTATATTTTAGGTCAAAATAATTTTTTTCTTAATTGAGGAAAAGTGGGTCGGGGAGAGCTCATTTTATAAGCGAAAAGAAGTGATATTTTTTGTACATATATAAAACTTTTCAACAATAGAGAGTTAGTTTAAAATAAAATTTCACCAAAAATGAGAAATAATATATAGTTAAATAGATAATATTTATCAAAAATTATAACACCCAATTAAAAAAATATGTTAACATTTCTTTCCCTTTACCAATTAGGTTTCTTATTTTTAACATTTTGATTTTCACCATGATAACTAATTTTTACCTTCTTAATTTTGTATTCGTGCCCAAAAAGAAAATTCTTTTTATTCTATAATTGAAAATAATGATTCAAAATTTGAAATAAAATTTTTTATTCCATTTTTAAAGTGAAAAAATTTAATTATAAAATACTGAATGTATCATGTATTAAAATAATGATTTTTTTGTAAAATATAACTTAATTCTAAAATGTTAAAAATGGGATTATAAATTAAAAATATATTTTTTTTTAATTATAATTTCACCTATAAAAAAATATCTAACCAAATTAAATGGACTCATAAATTTTTTAATTTTTAATTATATAATATAAATGTCATAAAAGTCGCATTATTAGAATATTATAATAGTCACCTAAAAAACTTTTTTTAGAAAAATATCAAAAAAAAATCAATTAATTTTTACATTATAAATCACAAAATGAATTTATATTTATCTAATTTATATTCCATAAATTATCATTTTCTAAAATTTAAATAAAAAATATAATGAAAAACATCTTTTATAGAAAAAAGTAATTTTTAAACATTACTGCCCTTAATATTATTTCTTGTAAATTTATAATCCAAAAGTTCTTAACATGTTATTTCAAATATAATAAAATTTTAAAAGTGTTTAATATAATAAATTTGGATTAAATATTAAATATTTAACAAAATGGTTCTTTGATGAACATAAATATTACTTTAATGCGAAATATGCTTTAAAAATAACATTAAAAATGTATCATTTCTATTCTAAAATTTAATATTACTAGTCTATTGATATTAAAATATTTATTCGAATTGTATATATATATATGTATATATCATATCATATTTAAATGGTAATGATAATATTTATATGTAATTCAGATATATATATTTGTGATATTTTGATATCATATTTTTATTCCATTATGATTTATATTATTTTAAATTTACTACTTAAGAATACAAGACATCAGTATACATATTGTATATATAAACAACGACCATATTTTCAATTAACTTATTTTTAATGACCGTTATTTTAATGGCCATATTTATAATGGCTAGATTTCATTACATTATATAGAATTGCTGAATCATTCATTCATTCCACTCTCAATTTGTAAGGCATCGCTCTAATCTTATATTATAAATTATGAATATTGTTCTCTCATTCCTTGGTTATCTTCCTCGTTATTGGTTTAATTGTTTATTTTTTGTTTTAATGGTTGAATTTGATCTATGAGATTTTCTATACAAGAATATTTTATTCCTTTCCATTTATTACCCCTATTGTTTCACAAACATTTAATGGATGTACTCCATCCATGGTGAGTAATAATTCATGGTTTTTGGTATATAATTTTATATTATTTTGTTCTAATGTCCCACTTATGAATAAATATAGTGTCTTTAATTTGGTTCATCTTGTATAGAGAATTTTCATATCATGTTTCAATCCTTTTTAATGAATAGAGAACATATTTTAAAATTATTGACATAAACAATATTTATTATTATTTTCATTATTTTCATTATTATTATAATGTATCAAAAATGTTGTATTAAGTATGTGTACAACTATATCCTTATTTAGGGGACATTGGTTTGATATATAATGAATCACGATCGTGGGTGTTTCTTTACTATGAGTGAGAAGGTATTAGTTGGACCCAACCGAATTAGAGAGGGTTGTGGCTGAAACATGATATGACACCCTACCCTAAATATTCAAGAATGGGTTAAGATGTGGTATGGAACTCTAACCTATGTCACTAACTATGGTTCAATATATGTGGCACAAGTAAACTAGATTTTAGTAGTGGTTCAAGCAGGCATTTTCATCTATCATAGTGGTATGGTTTTCACACCACGAATTGATTTCACTG
Source organism: Viscum album (assembly GCA_963277665.1). Classification (NCBI taxonomy): domain Eukaryota; kingdom Viridiplantae; phylum Streptophyta; class Magnoliopsida; order Santalales; family Viscaceae; genus Viscum; species Viscum album. Next base: position 575,508,063 of record OY728160.1, read on the forward strand.
TTTATCTTTTGTTATTTATTTTCTTTTTCACGCTCACATATTATAGAGTAAATTGGAGGAGATTTTTCATACCTACTAAGATGAATTTCCCAAACTATTCATGGTCACTTTGGGGTGTGTACAAACTATATTTTTTGTTATAGGTTGAGAACAAGTAGTGTGGTGAATCAGGTTAGTGTAGCTTCATATGGATTTAAATTTGGGATGGGTTAAGGCTCATGGATGTAGGAAGAGCCTAGTGAATTTATTATTTTATTCATTTTGAATATTTTATAGAAGTAGTGGTAGATTATTTTATTTATTACTATATGTTTTATTTTATTTTGTTATGTAATTTTTTTATCAGATTATGTGTACTCTGATGTGTGTTTTGGATGATGTGTGGTAATTTTCAATTTTATTTCAATATAATTTGAGTCTATAGTCCCCCCAATGTAATATTTAATACCTAAATACTAGTTTTAAGTCTCTCACATATGTGGATGAATTCATGAGGCCATTTTCAATCACTTATCTAGAAACTAATGAGTTGTCTCAGTCCAGGGAATGAAAACATTATATCCCAGTCTATTTTATCTGTATTTATAATTATGATATGGAAAATTGTTAATATAAAAACATTCAATATTTGGATGAAATATAGATAAGAAATTATTTAATAACTTTATGGTGGGATGTATAAGTAATTAGGGCTACCAAATTGTTATTTTTGGTTTTCTCTATTTGGATCTTTATATTTATTCAAATATGTTTGTTCATTTTATATTCAAATTTATTGTTTCATCTCATGTACTATAGTAGATAAGAGATATATATATAATCATTCTTGGAATATAGGAATAATCAAAAATGTGTGTTCTAATGCGTGATTTATTTCACTTATGATAGATGGTCTCATTTTTTTGATGGTAAAAAACATCTTAAATAGATTTTTATAATATAAATTGTTAGTTTCAGTCTACTCAACTAAAGTATGTTATTTTTCAACTGATAAGATTTATTATGTATATCATGTGGGATATACCTAACGACAACTATATAATTACTCTATTATATGGATATATATTTACCCTTAGTGGTCCAGTATAGGGATTGGATCCCATTTTGATGTACTCATTGTGGGAGATTATGATGATGTTTCGTGTACTGAAATTATCCACAACAATCAATATAGTGTTTTCCATATAGATTGTTAATGAAATTGTTCCTAATCATACCACATATAATGATGGTTTTACTCAAAAATAATAATAAAAAAATATATCATTATATGAAACTATATGTGACATGGTCCTCTAGGTTGGTAGTCTGGTATATATGTTTCTCTAATGATGTTGATATCCTTTTGAGAATTGAATGAAAAGAACATATTATTCCAAGGGATTTTGAGAACAAAACATTATTTGGCTATCATGGTTTGATTTTGAGAGGGATGTAATTGTTAGATACCTAGCTCTATTAGTTGAGGATCCAAGATTATGGAATTTATGATGCAAAGTGTAACAGCCTGTGTTTTTTTGAAATATTATTTTTAATTGATTTAATCTTTTTGATTTTTTCATTTCATGAAACACTAAATATATCTTGTGTTATAGGAAAGCAACAAGTTATTAATTATTTATATGAAACAGTAAATCTATTTTTCCCTACACACAACAATTATATTACCTTTCACTATAATAAACACTATGTTTGTCTAGTGTAACACACAATTCAGAGTTTATTCTATAACTTTTATGTCACGTATGACCAAATTTTACAAAACTACAATGTACTATTAATAATATTATTAAATTATTAATATATTTTTCACCAAGACATTTGATTGATGTTTAGGAATGGGATTAATTAAATTATAAAAATACAGTTTAAACATGTATTTAAGAAGAATTAATTGGTGAGTAATTAACAATAAATGAATATTTTTTTGAAAATATAATTATTATTTTTCTAAAAAAAATATATTTATGAAATCAAGTAGTTTTTACCTTAATAAATTAATTAAACCAATTATGATAAATCTTTTCAATTAAATATGTATATATTATAGTCGTTAAATTATATAATAGTAAAATAATGTGTTTTTTAGACAAGTTATAATAATTAATCCAATTCTGAAATAATAATCAGTTTTTTCATCTTTCAATAGAAAGACCATTTTAAATATATTTTTTTACACTTAAATAATATTATTTTGAAATAATAAATTTATTTTTTAAAATAGAACTATCAAAATTTACTTTGTGAAAATTTTCTGTATTTTTCTAAGAGATTTCATTTTTTGATGAATGGTAAAACACATTGAATTTTAATAGAAAAAACAATTTTTTATATATTTTTTATATAGTTAAAATATATTTTAAAATTTTTATGTATATTTAGATCAATTATAAATATATTAATACAATTTAGGTCATTGGAACCAATTTTGTATTGAAATTTTATATAAAAATAATTCAAACTTTCAAAGAAATCACTTTAAATACCTCATTGTATCATCTCATCTACAGAATTAATTTAAAATAAATTTCTATAACTTATATGTTTATAATTTAAAAATATTTATTCATTATTTTTAATTATAATAATATATAATTTATAGTAAGTTCAACTTTTATTTTTACCAAAAATATTAGGGAATGTAATTAAAATTAATTATACTGATTAAGTTAAAACGAGTTTATATAGTGGTTAAACCTTAACTTAAAGAGCCAAATAACCTATACAGATTTAAAAAACCATAATATTGAAGTATTATGACTATATCCTCACTTATCTACAAAATGGACTTTAATTAGAGTCACATGATGTAAGGGAGACCTCTCAATAGTGTTTACCTTTTTATATTTACATGAATGTCACTCCTCCTCCACTATAAAATGGCACTCTCCCCCCCCCCCCACTTCTTCACTACTCTAAAATCCTATGAATCATCCAAAAACATTAAAAATAAGATTCTAAATTTCCTATCCACATCCTATATTCCTATAATTGTGCATAATTCAATCAAAGTTAGTCCTAGGGTGAAAACCAAAAGTAATTACCCAAAGAAAACGTAACATCCTTCAACAGGAACTTTTTTTTATTTCTTTCTCCACCCCCTCAATTATAATTATTCTAATATTGTATAATAACCTAATATCATAAATATAATTATATTTTTTATGTTATATTTACATCCTACACTCATACACACTTCCATCAAATGGAATACGCAATCAACATTTGTGTGTACGACGGACTACCGCCTCATGAACCGATGTCATTCGTTCTCTCATTAAAACCTATCCAGGTTGAAAATAATGACTTAATTACTATTTTAAATTATATTCATGATATTTATTATTTAAGAAAGGTTCATTAATTATTATATAAATAATACGTTTATAATTTTCATTTTAAGTGAATATGATAACTTCTTTTGTAGGCGTGTGGACTACCACCTCCTCAAAGCGATGTGATTAGTTCACACTTTACATCGAATGTATTAAGGTTTTTTTTAGTAAAATATATGATATATATGACCTAATAATTGTAATTTAATGATAATATATACACACACACATATATTTCATTACCTTTCTTTGTTTCATTGTGATAAGAAAACACAAATTGTGTTCATGTGTACATACACCCTACCATCTAAATGAATAGTGTATTCCATTTCATATTTCTATATTATATATATTAATATAAATAATTAAATATAGAATATATACTATATTTATTTCATGTTTTACATTTTCAAAATAAGTAAATCATTATCTAAGTAAGAGTATCAAGAATAACATGTCAAAACATATATGAAAAACAAAATAGTTTTTACCTGAAACATAACATTAACATGAAATTGTTAAAAAATGACTAATATAAATCATAATAAAATAATATATGTTATAATATATAATAATATTATTCATTTTTAGATTAATAATAAATTTAATTTATTATATATTATGTTTTAATGGGTACGAATAAATTCAAGACAAAAAGTAAGGGTTTTCTCATCTCAAATTTATTTATGTTAGATATATATTATATTCACAACTTATTCTTGTTTCTTCATGTATAAACATACCTACTACATGTTATATCATTAACTTCATTTATTTAATTATATTAAAAGTTACAATTGATATTATTTTTACATGAATCTTGCGATTCAAATAATGGTCAAGTAGTAATGAGATTTCTATTCTCTCTTTTATTTCTTTTAGAATAATGAATTATTTACCACTTGTTTTTTGTGGGTTATATAATAATAATTAATGTATTATATGATAATTAACCTTAAATTTATGTGTATTCATATATATTTTTTATGAAATCTATTTCATGGGGTTTTAAAATTTAAAATTTCCCAAAAAAGTAAGAAATTTTTGTCTCAAGTTTTTTTTCTTCAAGACACATCTTTTGTTATGAACCTATATTCTTTTAAAAGGTGTATATACTTCCATTGGACATGTTATATTAGTAATATAATTAATTTAATGAAATTTTATGTCTCTTGTAATGTTATTTTTTCAGGATAATTATTATTCAATTTTTCCTAGTTTGACAGTGTTTATGGATACAATCTCATTATTTATTGTGATTATTTGTGATTATAATTCTATTGATGAAATATTATGATCCATATCTAAATAATTCTCATGAAATTTATTCTAATTTGTATATTCATGGTATCTTCAGGTAACAATGTAATTTTTTCACTCTGGTACTTTTGATAATTAAGAAAAAAATTAATAAAATTAAACATAATTTCACTATTTGGTAATAAATTGGTTTTATTCAAAAACCATGATTCCTAAAAATGATTTCAAAATTTTTTTGAAATGATATTTTAATTTCATTTTCAAGGAAAATGATCTTCAATTTTTTTAAAGCTTCAACAAAAAGTTAAAATGTTTTCAAACTTCCTTTATAAGTTTTAAAAATGTTATCTTCAAAGAAATGGATTTCGATGAATTGAAATCTTCTTTTATATGTTTTGAAAGATTTTTGAAAAGAAGTATTTTTTCAAAAAAAAAGTGTTATGTTAAATAAGTGTTTTAAACAATTTTTATAGCTTCATTTATATGTTTTCATAAGTGTTTTTTCAGAGAAAAGGATTTTAATTATTTCATTGATTATTTTAATTGTATTCAAAATTATTTTCAAAGAAAAAATGTTTTCAAAAGAAATTATGTTCAAGAAGTCTTTTAAATTATTTTCAATGATTCCTTTATATTCTTTGAAATGGTTAATTTCAGAGAAAATAATGTTCAAATATTTTTTAAAAAAACTATTTTTCTCAAAAAATTATTTTGAAAGATCATTCAAAATTATTTTCCATCAAAGATGAAATTTATGGGAATTAATCAGGCCATACTGGTTATATGATACAGTGGTTCCATTCATATTCTATCTCTGAATGGTTTGTCTTTTGATGGCATTATTTTTATGAACCCGAGTTCTCTTTCGTGGGTCGTGTGTTTATAAAACCCATTTCCCTTTAATGATTTATATTCTTACGTATCTCATTTCTCTTTCACGTATTATATGATTACGAAACCCATTTATCATTCAAGAGTTATATGATTATGATACCCACATATTTTCAATCATTACACTTTAATTAAATTATTATAAAACATGTATATTTTCCATATATTATGATATGATGATATGATTATGATACCCATTTAATTGCATTGGTTATGATATTAAAAATTCTTATGATATTATGGAATAGTTTTTTATAAATAAATTATGTGATGGGTGGGAACTATATCTCCCTATATTTAATTGGGTAAAGATTTATATATCTTGAGAAAGATGTGGCGAGAACGGGGTGTGGACTTGATTCACTATTGGAATTTGTTTTCTTATATGGTATTGGGAGTGAATCTTGACTAATTATATGGTCTTGGGAGTGAACCTTTACTAGTAAGAGAGTCTCTGTAGTGAACATTCAATACTAATATGGTTAGAGATTTTACTCATCCCACTATAAGGAAAGGGTTGTGAATGGAGATGGTGGTGTGTCCCACTCAGTAGGTGTAGCCCCTATGAAGTTCCATGATAAGTTTTATCATTGAGACTTGACTTATGAGGAATTATTTTATATGTTTATATGTCTTCCACAATACTTTTTCTTATTACTATGTTATTATTTCATGGATTATGCTCTTGATTCCCTTACTATTCTTGTCTTAAAAACTAACAATCTTTATTCCATGACTCTTGACTATGATCCTTGATATACATGTTATGATTCTTTAATGTTGTGATTTTTCTCCAATACCCTTATTATAATGTTATGTTTACATGTATCCATTTTTTACCCTTACTGAGCATATGATCTCACTTATTTATTATGTTTCTATTTCCCAGGTTATGATGAACGATTTTATGTAAGAGTAATAAAGGGGGAGTTCATTAAAGGATATATTGGAGATACTTCACCAATATAGAATATTATGTTTTCAATTTTCCAAATAAACTAAACTAGTATGGTCCTCAGGCATATAATTTTTTAATTTTATAGATATTCATCTGAAATGATGTAATATACACATATGTTAAGCCTAAGTCTCCATAGTTTGTATCAATGGAACGGTTTAGTCATCCTTTGGAAACAAGGATCATAAAAATTTAATGAGATCCAAAGGGATATTTATAAAGTTATTTATAGGGATATCTCTAAGGATAATACAATGGTTTCATAGATTTAAATGTAGGTTTAGTGATTTAGGAACCCTATATGTAATTTTTTATGATTATTTAGCTTTCTTTTATGATAGTTGTTGCTCACACTACCCTTTATAGTATTATTTAATATTAGGAAATAAAAGGAACTAGGTTATCATTGAATGTTTAATATGTGGAATGTATGCGCATTATACAGATCAATTTACTAAGTGGAAATAACATGAAGAGAACCTGGGAAGTGATACAAGTATTGGTTATACAGTTGAAGATAAAGGGACTTAAAACTATATGTGAAAGATTTTTGACGTTCTAACAGTATTTTTTACATTAAAAGTAATATGAATGATTATATTTAGGTTGAGTAACCATAATACATGATTTGAATTTCATATTCTATGAAAGGGTTATTAAGGAATAAGATAATAAATCCTAAGTAATGGTTTTAGAATAATGATGGATAATTGAATTGTATATCTACAGAAATTAAAGAATTATATTGTATGAATCATGTATTTTTTCATTTGGGATATGAAAAAATATTTAATGGTGTTGATGACCTATAAAATTTATTTGATGGAAATTGGATATATTGGTTAAGGTAGGAAAACCTTAGTGTGTTTCTGATGATGATAAAATTGTATTTAGTTTGGATAAAGAGATTATTAATATGGATAAAATAAATTATATAGTGTTTATGACCACATAACTAATAAATAATTCATTGAAGAATTGGTTTACACTATCGTAAATTAATTTTACAACATTTTTGGATTCAAGTAACATAACCAATAAACTTTAGAGTAAGGAAGAATTCATTATTAAAATATGGATTTATGGTAATTCAATTTATTACCATGTTTCAAGAGAATACATGTTAAAAATATTCACATGTTTCGTATGTCACAACCAAGATCTACGTAATGATATATGGGGGATCAATGTTAATCTGATTTTCATAAATTTAGTGACCTAATTTCTAAATTTTTGTATTTTTATCTTTTTGATGGGTTACAAGGATTTCCATTTATGGAACGGTTTATGTTATACATCGGATGAAATTTAAGAGATTAAAGTGTCATCCTACCATATGTGGATTTATGAATTTTGTATAACCTATGACAACCATTTTTTCATTACAATCAAATATAAATAGAATATATTATCATTATACTTATGGATATTATGATCTATTAGTGCTTCAAGCATAACAAATCCACCCCCATTTCATGGAGTAAGAGATGAGGTAAATATTAGTCAAGTTAAATCCCAAGGGTGAGATTGTCTTATAAAAATAGAAGGAAATCAAGTTAGTACAATTTCTTGTTAAATTTATTCAATTATAGGTAAAATTGTTTTATAATAAAATCTTGTCAATTTTTTATCATTTTTATGATATTAATGACTTCTTCCACACCTCTTTTGTTTTTAGTTTTGTGATTCTTAACCATTTCTGGATCGCCCACTTTTTAGTGATCAATGATATTCATCACTATCTATAATTATTTACACTTTTATTTTATTTCCAAATTTTCACTTATGTTATCCTTTGTGGAAACCTAGTTATGTGTTACTTTGGGTAGCCATTATGAATCCAGTGTTTTTAAAAGAAGTTTTAGTATTAAGTTTTATAATATGGGTTTCTATGATTAGAACATTCAATTATTGAACCTTTGATGACTCAAATTAATTCTGAGGGAGAAATTAATTTTATGTGGGTAGAATGTAACACCTTTAGATTTTTTGAAATATTTTTTTTGAATTAATTTAATCTTTTCAATAATTTTCATTTCACATAACAATGAATATTGCTTTTATTCTATGAAAGAACCAAGTTATTCATTCTTTTTATAAAAAAAAATAGACAATGTTATAAATGAAACACTTATTTTATATTGAGATATATGAATCACTATATTTACGTTGTGTTGTATAGAATTTTGAGTTCCTAGGATAAATTATGCGACACAGATGACCAATTTTTTTTTAAAAAAATCAATGAAATATTAATAATATTATTAAAATATTATTATAGTTATCACCTAGTTATTGGATGATGGTTATGAATAATATTAACTAAATTATGAAAATATGATTTACACATTTATGTAATAATAATTATTCGGTGACCAATTAACCCGAAATTGATCTAAAACCCTTTTAAAAATATAGAAAACCTTTTGCTAGAAACTATATTTATACTATCAAAATTGTTTTACCTCAATAAATTAATTTAAAAACTTTTTTTAAAATTATTTTAAATATATATATACACATTATATAAATTCAACTATTTAACTTTCATATGATGTGTTTTATAGACAATATATAAGAATAAATCCAATTTTACGCATAACGATATAATTTTTTTTAAAAGGTAATTTTACCTAATTTTAATGGTGCACCAAATTTAAATATAATTTATAAAACTTTTTTAAATTATATTTGAAAAAATAAATCATTTTTCTAAATTCGAATATCAAATTTTACTTTAGGTAATTTTTTTTATTTTTCTATGATGTTTCATTTTTTGATGAACTCTGAAAAAACTAAACTGTAATTGAAAAATGCTTTTTTCTTATTTATTTATATAATAAAAAAATTATTTTTTTAAAAGTATATTTAGATAAATTATACATATATTAATAAAATATATTTCATTTTAACCAATTTCACATTGAAATTGGATATAAAAATAGTTCAATCTTTTAATCATTTTCACTTCAAAAAAACTTATTATCTTGTCCCTTCTGCAATATTAATTTTAAAATAATTTATACCAATAATATGTTCATGATATAGAAATATTTATTCCATATTATTAACATCAATAATATATAATTTCTATTAAGGTCAATTTATTTTTTGACCAAAAAATACCAGTGAAAGTAATTAAAATTAATTACATCGATTGATTTAAAAAGAAGTTTACTTAGTGGTTAAACATTAAATTAAAGGGAAAAATAACATAAAAACACATAAAAAATACATTTCATTTACATATTTATACCCTAAAATCCTTATTATCTAAAATATACCATTATTGGAGGCACATGATGTAAGGGATACCTCAAAATAGTGTTTACGTTTTTTTATTTACAAAAATGTCACTCCTCTTCCATGATAAATGGGAACTCACCCCCTAAGTTTATTCACACCTCTAAAGCCCATTAGATTTTATAAAAACATCATAAATAAAATACTAAATTCCCTCCTATAATTCTAGAAGTGTTATGTTTTTCATAAATCAAATCAGGTTCGTCCTTTTGTGAAATCCAAAAAAAATTACCCAAAGACGATTTAACATCCATCGACATGAAATTTTGTTTTATTTTTTCCCTAAAAATCAATTATTATTATTATATTATTATTATATAATATTCCAATAATACTAAATATACATATATATTTTTTATGTTAAGGTTACTATCTACACTCACACGCACTTCCATCAAGTGGGATACGCAATCATCTTTCTAGTGTACGGCAGACTACTCCCTCGCGATTTGATGTCCATTATTCTTCCATTAACACCTATAAAGGCCAAAAATAATGATTTAATTACTATTTTTATATTATATATATTTTATTTAAAATTTATTTATGATTGTTTAATTAATATATAACACCTACCTTTATGCATTCCACTTTGTGGGAATATGATAACTTCGTTTGTGGAAGTGTGTGTTACTACCTCTTCAAAGAAATGTCATTCGTTCACACATTACATAAAATTTATTAAGTATAGGTTTAGTAAAATTATATGATATATATTAAATAATAATTATACTTTAATTGATATATATATATATAATTTTAATTCTTTTTTTCAATATGATAAGACGACGGTAGTGGAATTCATGTGTATGTGCATCCTATCATCTCCATGAATAACATATTCCATTTCATATATATATACTTTATATATTATTATAAATAAAAATAAAATTTATATATATGATATTTATATAATTTTTTAAATTATTTAAATAAGTAATCAAGGATCTAAGTAAGAGGATCAAGAAAACATGTCAAAACATATACGTAAAACAAAGCAGTTATTACCCAAAATGTAACTTTAACATGAAATTATTAATAAATATGTAATATAAACTCAACATAAAATAATATATGGTATGATATATAAGAATATATTACTTTGGTCGATTTCTAATAAACTTATATTTATTATATAGGTGGTTTGAAGTGTACGATGAAATTCGGGACTTACCTTAAGGGTATTCTTATCTCACATTTATTTCTGTGAGAAATATTCTATATTGACCATTTATTATTTTTTGGGGTGTATATAAATCCCTAGTACATTTTATATCATAAAATAAATTTATTTCATGATATTGAATTTTTTAATTGATTTTATTCTTTCACGAATCTCAAGATTGAAATGTTACTCAAGTATTAAGGGGTGTCTAGTTTCACTTTAACTTCTTCGAGACTTATGCCTTGTTCACCACTCATTAATTTTTTGTTTTTTATATATTATCCATTAATGTATTATATTATCCATATCATTTAATTTATGGGTATTTACATTTCCATTTTATGATCACTATTTTATGGGATTTTACAGTTCAAAAGTTACCAAATCAGTTGGGCAACTTTGTCTCAAGTGGCCTTCTTTGAGACACATGTTTTTTTAAGAATATATATTCTTTTACTATGTTTATATAGTATCATTTCAAATTTTATATCATGAATATAGTTCTTTTCATAATATTCTAAGATTCATTTATGGTTATACTTTTATGGGTATTAGTATCAATGTTTCTATGGTTGTGAGAGTTTATTGCTAAAATATAATTGTTTATCGAGATTATTTATGATTATGATTATATTTATTAAATATAATGATACATATATTAATAATTATCATCAAATTATTATCCTATTATTATTCATGATATATTCAATTAATGGTACAATTTTACTACTCTTAGTTTGAAACATCCCATTACTGATCTATCGGGTCTGTCTTTGACCTCATTGTGGTTTTCCTTTTCTCATTGTCTGTATAGGGATCAGAAGGAATTGGGAGGACACATATAATGGTGAAGTAATATAATTTTTGGACTCTTATCTTTAATTTATTTTTTATGTAGGTTTCATGGTGATTTCACACAACGTAACTAGGTTATATGACGTATAAGTGTTGCTGGGTACAAGTTGTGAAAGTCATAACATTGTGGAGGGTTACCCATTGTGAAGAGAAGTTAAACATCATGAATGATTTTGACAATGGTTTTTAATCTGAGGTGATGGATTTCTCAGTGTACTTAGAAATCTTAGATTTCACATCATGTAAATGAATTTAAAGTCGTGTAATTCATAGAGTAGGTATGTTTTAGGGTGACGCTCAGAATTATGGTCCCCATTTAATCATTTTTTTCCATTGATTTCAAACCAAAACTCCTCTCTAGTGATTTTTATAGACACCATTACCTCCGAATAGACCCTCTCGGCGTTTGATCTTTATTTTAGTTATGGTGAGTGTCTCTAAGTATGTTATCTTTGTGCTTCTGCATTGTCTTTAATCATTGTAGTATGCTTGGGTTTCATTATCAAAACTGTTGGTATACATTTGTGTTTTCTCTCATCTTCTTTCAAGATCCTTTGTGAGATATCCTTCTAAAGGATGTTCCATTATTGTTCGTGGTGCATCGATCATTTTTTCTTGAGGTATATGTTGTTTCCTCTTCTCCTCCAACTCTCTTTCTCAATTGTATAAATCCTTATATGTGTGGATTAGGTTCTAGGTCCTTCTTAGATGTTAATGGGTTTTCATTATTTCTAGATCCAATTTCGGGCTTGTGCGACCTGATTTTTGAGGTAGGTGGTTTCATCTCTATCATGTGTTTGATAAACTGTATTGTTGCATTCGTACGAATGGGTTTACAAATAAATTGGTCTGAAATTGGAATGATTATTTGTGTGTGCTTGAAAAAGATTTTGAATGAATGTGGTTGTCCTTAGTTTTTAAAAAATAGAATGTTAATGGGGGAATTTTCAAAGCATTGAAAATGTTTTTTGAAATGGAGGTTCAATTTATGGGGTGTTTCTATTTTCCTTGAGTGTATATTATTTTCTCTAGGAATGTATAAGATATTAGGGTTTCACTTTTTAAGATTTCTCCCTGATCTTGGAGTAAATATCATTTTCCTCAAGAACCATAGTGAATTGTTTCATATATTTTTCTGTATGAGTAGTTTTTTACCCAACCTATTGTATTCCTTGGTATTAGGATGTCTTTTCTCCTACTATAGTTTCATATTTATTGGATTTTATTATTTTCGACTTTATATGAATGTTGATGCTTTTCAAATATGATATGAGAAGTGTTCTTTGAAATTGATATACCTAGTTTTGCATTTGAACTGTGATAAAAATGGGAAATTCCTATCATGTTTTCTATAAAACTAATTTACTGTTTATCATGCCATGTTTTATTTAAATTGAGAATGCATGAAGTTTTATAGAGATACTTGTTATAGAACACCTAGATAGGATCATATTGAGCCTCTTAGATCACACCATGCGCACCTATTAGGTGGTAAGTAGACCTTTTTATATCTTCCCTTTCAGGGAAAGGCAAGGCACCAGCGTGGATCGGTGAGGTTTCGTGTTAGCTAGGTTGGGTAGCTGGTGGTGAGATGTTTGGCGTCTATCCATTCCATCACTTGGAGTAGTTGTTTATTTCATGTTATTTGAAGTTGTACTTGTCTCTTGGAGTTTTTAACTCTTTTTTAGTTGTTTAGTTCTGCTTTATTTCTACATTTATGGAATATAATCATCAGTCTTTCACTATTTCTTTTATCTTCATGTATATATATATATATATTGTGTTTAGTTCATTTTTGTATAAATCATTCCCTTCTGTTTGTTGTTTGATGCCTGGGTGTTTGTCACCATCCCGTGGGGATTAGGTACTCCCTTTGGGTATGTGAAGGAATGGGTCGAGTGCCGGGTTTGAAGGTAACCAGGGTGGGTATGTTACAATTCTATATCATAGAGACATATTTTCCACTAGATTATTTGTCTTTGGATGTCTATTAGACTAGATATAGGATTTTTGGGAATTGAGAGCTATGTTGTGATCAGTTCCTAGCTAGATCTTGTCGTAATGAGACTCAAGTGCCCATGGGAAGTTCGGATACATGTCTCCTGGGTTGGATTTGGTTTTAAATCTTAGTTTTTACTCATCTGTTTTTTACTTTCAACAAATATTTTTTTTTTCTGATCATTATTATTTTTTAGTGTGTGGGAATATTCCTCTAATACATCTTCCATGCGTTCATTAGAAAGGTGTAGTTGATCATGATAATTCTTCCGTGAGAATCCAACATCTTTTAAATGAATGATTGAACCTATAGAGGTGGAGGAATAACTAGATAGGATCAATCAAATAATTTAATTTCAACAGAAACAAAATAATATTAATTTAAAATGTGCATTGTTCAGGTTCAAGGGTTCCAACATGTTATGGTGGAATTCTATGTTTCAGGAAGAAAAACATGTGGGCTTGGATTGGAAGGGTTTCAAAACACTGTTCTTCTAGGAGTTTTGTACAACGTCATTAAAGATATATAATTCTATGGACTTCTTGTCTTTACAATGAAGACAGTTTTTAGTGTTGTCACACACCAATCAGTTTTTTGAGTTTGTCTGTTTCGCATCGAACATAGTAGAGAATCATCAGTTGAAGGTTTAGAAGTACCTACATGGTGTTTGACTAGATATCATATCATAGGTGTTTATTTTTAATCTTTATACCTATGAAAATATAGTACATCGATCTATGATGGAAGTGGAAGGATCATCATAGAAGTGGTGGGGGTCTTAGTAGTGAGACTCATCTTCATCATCTTCTATGGATATCAGTGTGACTCCAACTTTATATCAGTGTAGCAAGGTCAAACACACCAAAAGTTTTTTTACTATTCCCATTAAGACATGTAACATATGTGGATGTGTTATTTATTTATATTGTTTCTATTAGTCTATAACTACACCTTATTATGGTCAGGGTTATTTGGCTCCAAATGTTGTTGTGGTGCAATCAGAAACTTCAATGACTATAGGGCTCCAGCCACAGGCCTCTGAAGTGAACCACTTTCACGCAATAGATGAGGTTCTAACAGAAGTTGATACAGGTCTAGAAATAGTGTGAGGTACTATCATTATTTTACCTTCCATAGAAATTGATTTATTTGATATTTATGCCTCATAGTCGTTTATATCTACACATTTTTTTGATGTTCATAAATTTCCAATTGAACTTATTCCATTTATAATGGAATTAGTTACACCTCTTGGTATGAGTAAATAACAGGGGTTTTGATGACCATCTTATTCGTTAATGATAACTAATACGGAGTTGGGTTTGGATTTTCTTGTTCTTGATCGAGATTTTTATGACGTCATTATCTGTATGGATTGTATTTTCCCTCATCTAGCTGAGGTTGGTTGTTACTATCCGGGTGTTTAGTTTCACACTAATGATGGGTGATCTTGTCTATTTCAGGGGGAGTGGGACCCAATGATAGGTCGTAGTAGGCCTTCCCACCCAGATCTTAGAATTTTGTTGTATACTATTTTGTTGGATACTGATAACGTTTCTTCTATATTTTATCTTCCCCTAGTTGTACGAGAATTTCCTAAAAATTTCCCACATGAATTCTCTGGTCTACCTCTAGAGAGGGGTAGATTTTATGATGGACCTAGTTTCAGTTACTCATCTAATATCGATCCCTCATTATTTTATATCACCAGCAGATATGATTGAGCTAAAAATTCAGTTTGATGACCTATTGAAAAAAGGTTTCGTTCACCCTAGTTTTTCTCTTTGGTAACCCCTTATGCTCTTTTCCAAGAAGGAATAAGTTTCACTTCCACTATGTGTGGAATATGGAAAGATGAAACATGCAACACTTAAGAAAAAATTTCTCTTTCCTCACATGGATAATTTGTTTAATCAGTTAAAGGTGAAAAGTGGTTCCAAAGATTTACCTTCAGTCAGTTCATCATTAGCTCAGAGTTTGGGAGTCTGATGTACCAAAGAAGGCTTCCAGTAGTAGGTATATCCACTCTTAAAATCTTGTGATGCCTTTTGGTTTGACTAACTCTCATACTATTTGGATGGATTTTATGAGTTTTATATTATATCAATATCTTGACACTTTTATGGTAGTGCTCATGGATGATGTTCCTGTTTATTCAAACTAAAATTGTGAGCACAAGAACCAACTAAGTTTGGTTCAAGAAATTCAAAGAAGTCATTTTTTTATGGGAAACTTTTAAAATTTAATTTTTTGATTTTAGAAGTGAAGTTCTCAGGCCACAAGATTTTTGAACATGGATTATTAGTTGATCTAGAGAAGGTGGAGGATATTTTTTCATGGAAGGAATCATGGAATATCATTGAGATATGAATATTATTTGGACATGTTGGGTAATATCAAAGTTTTGTTAAGGATTTCTCTAAGATGTTGTCACATTTTATTACTTTTACCAAGAAATCATTGAAATTAATTGTGGGTGAAAATTTTAGGTCTTCTTTTGATGAATTTAAATGAATTATGACATCATCATCTATTCTGATCTTAATTGAGCCTGGTAAGGGGTACGTGGTGTTCTTTGGTTCTTCTGGTGCTGTTTTGGGATGTGTTCTTATGTAGTATGACCATGTGGAAGCTTACGGGTCTCGTCAGCTTCTCCACGTGAGACTAATTAACCCACTCATGATTAAGATCTTTCTATATTTATTCATGAAATTAAATGTTGGAGGCATTAAATTATTGGGTAAAAGCTCATATTCTTCTCTAATCATAAGAGTATGAGTTATATCTTTTCTCAAAGTACTTAAATATCATATAGAGATTGTGGGTAGGATATCTTTTGAAATTTGAATTCGATATAACCTACATCCCAAGGAAGGGGAATTCCATTTCAGATCATCTTAGTAGGAAAGTAGCATCATATTCTATTTTAGAATCAAAGGAAGAGTAGACCCTTATGGGTATTTTCACACAGTTGCACCAAGATTCTCCAGATGATGTTTCATATATGGTTCTATTGAGTGTTTTGTTATCAATATCTCTCCTGGAGAATCTCTTGCATATTTAGTATCATGATGTTGAGTATAGTAATGTTCAAGATATTATTTATGGTTGGGAGACCATTTCTGGTGGTGTTTTTATTCAGATGGTATGATCCACTTTAGGAATCAGGTTTTCATCCCCGCATCTGTGAGAATTTTAGTCTTCTTTAATTGTCACATATATTCATGGGTAATTCTTCTGGTCACTATGAATATATATTAAGACATGATATAGTGATTCTAGTGGTTGGGTATGAAGCATGACTTTACAGATTATGTGTAACTTTGTTACACCTACAAACAGATAAAGAGAGAGCACTTGAAACGCTTTGGTGTGCTTCAGCCTCTTCCAATGATGATCTGGAAATGGGATTAGGTATCCATTGATTTCGTTGCTGGGTTACCAAGGATTCCCTGAGGGAAGAATTCTATCTGGGTGGTTATTGATCGGTTGACGAAGTCTTCTAATTCCATTCCAATCAATGATACTACTAAGGATGAACTTCTGGGGAGGTTTTATATGAACTATATTTTAAGGATATATGGGAGTCCTTATCTCATTGTTTCTTATATAGATACTAGGATTACCATGAGGTTGTGGAGGATTCTCCAAGAGTAAATGGGAACTCTGGTCAAGTTGACCACGCCTTTATCCAAAGACCAACGGTCAAACTGAGTGAGTAATTTTGATCCTGGAATATGTCCTTTGTTCATGTGTTCTTGAATTTGGTGGATCATGGGATATCCATATAGGACTGGTTGAGTTTTCTTACAAATTGTTTTTCATTTATTGATAATAATGGATCCCTTTGAGGTGTTGTATAGTCGGCCATAAAGATCACCTATTTTCTAGGAATATGTGGGTGATGTATCTTTAGTTGGACCAACTTTGGTCCAAGAGACACCGAAAAAGATTCAGGATGTACATCGATGTCTGGTTCCATCCCATATTTAACAAAAAATCCTATGAAAATAAGAGATATCAACTAATGAAGTTGTCCATAACTGAATGGGTTTTCTTGAAAGATTCTCCTTATTGGGTCACTATCGACATGGGTAAAAGGTAAAGTTGGCTCTAAGATATGTTAGACCATTTGAGGTCCATGAGTTCCTTAGACAAATTCCTTATTGGTTAGCATTTTCAGATTAGTTTATGGGTATTCATGATGTTTTCCATATGTCTCCACTCAAGAAATATCTTCCTGATTGCGGTCACGTTATGAGTTGGGAAGAAATTGAGTTAGAGCAATATGATTCTATTCAGGAGAAACCAAAAGAGATTGTTGACTCCCAAGTGAAAGTCTTATTTGGGAAGTCTATTATATTGGTCAATGTTATATGGAAATAAGGATAATATTATAATGGTAATTGGCAATGCAATTTACTAATGAGGGAGCAGTGAACTTATCTTTTTCTAGGGATTATATCTTCCATATGAATTCCAAGGGATGGAAATTATTTATGGTGGGGAGTTTGTAACATCCAATTATCGATTTATCAAGTAATACTTTGAACTAATTGTGGTTTTCCTTTTTCTTGTTTTATTTATAGGGATGAAAAGGAATTGAGAGGACACCTATAATGGTGAATTTAGAGATTTTTTGGACTCATGACTTTAGCAAAAAATTTCTATATGAAGCATGAGGATTTCACACTGTGTAATTTGGATACATGGTGTGAATATGTTATTGGGTAATAGTCATGAAAGGATTCACACTGTAAAGGGATACATGTTGTGAATAATATTTACATCTCATGAATGTTTTAAAAAATGCTTTGTAATCCGAGATGATAGATTTATCATCATACTTAAACACTGTGGATTTCATGGAATGTAAAATAATTACTTGTAATTTCATTCCCTGAATAGGGATGTTTTAGGGTGCCACTTGGATTTCTTGTGCCGACTCGATCATCTGTCATGCTTTTCCCTTGAACCAAAAAATCTTCTCTAGAAATATTTAGAGACACTATCCCTTCTGAATTGACCCTCTTGGTGTTTGATATTCATTGCGATTGTGGTGCATCACTCAGGGTAAGTGATCATTCCACTTCCTCATTGTCCTCGATCATGGTAGCACCCTTGGGTTGTGTTATCATATCTGTTGGTCTATGTTATTGATTTATCTAATCTTCTTTCAAGATCCGTTGTGTAATCTCATACTGAAGGTTGTTCCTCTGTAAGTTGTGGTACGGTGGGCATTTGTTTTTGAAGTATGTGGTGTTTCTTTTTCTCTACAAACCCTCTCTCTCAATTGAATCAATCCCAAGATGTGTAGATTGGGTTCTAGGGACTTCGTAGATATTTTTGGGTTTTAGTTGTTGGTGGATCCCACTGCAGGCATGTGTGACCCAAGTTTGGAGGAAGGTAGTATTCTCTCTAGCCTGTGTTTGACAAACTGTATTATTCTATTATTATGAACTGGTTTACAAATAAATTGGTATGAAATTGGCATAATTTGTTATGAGAGTTGGAAATTGGTTTTTAATGAAAGTGTTTGTGAATTATTTTTAAAAGATGGAAAGAAAAAATGGGTATTATCATATCATTGAAAATGGTTTCAAATTATATTTGAAATATTTAAACGATTGAGAAAATGAGCCCATCAATTACCTTGGGTACTAGGTGGAAGGTTTATCTTGAGTCTTTCATCCATTTTGGAGGTTCACATTATGAATTGTTCCTCCTATAGTGTAGATTATCGGATCTAGTAGCATATATGATATTGGGGTTTCGATTTATAGGGTGTATCCCTAGTCCTGGAGAGTAGATCATCAGATTCATGTTCCGTAGTGCACTGTTTCATAGATTTTATAGTACTGGTAGTCTGATGGACCAATTTTCCTTGGTATTGTGATACATATGCTACTAATTTTGTTTAAGATTTCTTGGATTTTACTATTTTATGATATTCATATCGATTCTTACAAATTATGATATGGAAAATGTTCTTTGAAATTGATATACCTAATTTTGATTTTAAACTATGATAAAAAGGAAAAATTTTGACCTTGTTTTCTATAAAATTAATATACTAATTATCATACCATGTTTTATTTAAATAGAGTGTATATAAATTGTTATACAGATACTTGTTTTGGAATAACTGTGTGGTATCCTATTGATCCTTTTAGATCACACCTTGAGCACCTCTTTGATGGTTCGTAGATTTATATATCTCTTTTGTTTCAAGGAAAAGCATGACGTCATGGTGAGGATGTGAGATTTCATGTCAGTCGGGTTGGGTAGTTGGTGGTGGGATTGTGGGATTCTGTCTATGCCATCATTTCGAGTAACAGTTTAGTTTTATTCCTTTATAGTTGGACAAGTCTCTTAGAGTTTTGGATACTCTTTGAGTTGTTTTGTTCCATTTTATTTTTATAGTTATGGAATATATTCATCAGTATTCCAATGTTTCCTTTTTATTCATGTATATATATGCCTTTTTTTTTTGTCAAAAACCATTCCCTCTTGTTTTTTTCAATGATAGGGTGTTTGTCTCCTGCCCATAGGGATCAGGAATTCCCTTCGAGTATGTGATGAAACGAGTCAGTTTCCAGGATTGAGGGAACCCAGGGATGTAATGTTATATTAGTAATTAATAAAATTAATGACATTTTTTAAGAAAATCTGACTTTATTTATCACTTCATTCAGAAATCCATTTAACCTAAAAAATAGGTTTCCTAAAAACATTTTCAAAAATGTTTTTTAAATGATCTTTTAATATAGTTTTCAAGAAAAATGATTTTAAATGGATGTTATTTTTTTAAAATATTTTCAACATGTTTTCAATTTTCCTTTATATTTTTTCAAAAGATTATTTTCAAAGAAAATGATTTCAATTATTTAAAAGCTTCTTTTATAGGTTTTCAATGCTATATTAAAAGAAAAAGGTTTTCAAAAAATGTTTTATGCTTACTAAGTGTTTTGAATGATTTTTAGAGCTTCATATATATGTTTTCAAAAGTTTAGTTCAATGAAAAGGATTTTAATGATAAAATATATTCTATTATATGTTTTCAAATATATTTTCAAAGAAAAATGTTTTCAAATTTTTTTTATGTTTAAGAAGTGTTTTAAATAATTTGAAAGCTTCCTTTATATTTTTTCAAAAGGCTATTTTAAAAGAAAAGGTTTTTAATGATTTCAAATATTATTTTATATTTTTTCAAATATATTTTTAAATTAAATGGTTTTCAAAAATAATTATGTTTCAGAAGTGTTTTTAATGATCTTAAAAATTCTTTTATATGTTTTATAAAGGTTATTTTTAAATAAAAATATGTTTAATATGTTTTTCAAAAAAAATATATTTTTCTAAAGAAATGTTTTTATTAGATATTTCAAAATTATTTTTCATATAAGATGACATCAGTTGGTGTTACTCATGCATTACTGTTGATATGATCTAATGGTGCAATTCGTATTCTATCTCTGAATGGTTTATGTTTTGATAGAATGATGTCTATAAAACTTGTTTCTATTTCAAGGGTTATATGTTTTTAAAACACATTTATCTTTTAGATGTTATAATTGTGTGAAACATATTTATACTTAACTATTTATATTCATATGAAATCCCTTTATCTTTGATGAGATGTGTTGTTTTGAAACCTACTTATTTTACTGGATTATGATTTTATGAAATGATTATGAAAGTAGTCTATTTTCCCAAAGTTTTGATATTATGATAACTTTATGATACCCATTTCATTTCTTGGGTTATTATATGATGAGTGTTTATGATCTTTTAGAACACATATGTAATATTTTTTTATGTGATGGTTGTCACCTATATCTCCCTCAAATGCATTAGATAATGGTTTATATATCATGAGATTGACATGACTGGAATGGGGAGTGAACTCGGTTTAGTAAATGACTTTTTTAGATAAAATAGTCTTAGCATTGAACCTTGACTACTCATATGGTCTTGGGAGTGATCTTTGACTACTAGCATTGTTTTTGAGTGATCCTGGACTACTAAGATAGTTTTTTGAGTGAACCCATTACACTAAAAGTGTAATGGCCCGAACCTCTTTGGTCCATTACTTTGTGAAAATATGGTGTTTGAGGTGTTCCGAGAGATCAAGGTGACTTATCCCCAACACTTTTCCAAACTTACACTTAGGCGAACAGTGTCAACATCAACCTTTTGTGAACAGTTCAACGGTAGACTTATGTGAACAATGTCAAAATTAACCTTCTGTGAACAGTTCCAATGGTAGACTTAGGTGAATAGTGTCAACATTAACCTTCTATAAATAGTGACAATGGTAGACTTAGGTGAATAGTGTCAACATTAACCTTCTGTGAACAGTATCAATGGCAGACATAGGTGAACAGTGTCAACATTAATCTTCTGTGAACAGTGCAGCGGTAGACTTAGGTGAACAGTGTCAACATTAACATTTTGTAAACATTTCCAATGGTAACTTAAGTGAATAGTTTCAACATTAGCCTTCTTTGAACAGTTCCATTGGTGAGGATCATGAAAAGTGTTTCCAGAACAGTGAGGTTCTAATGGTGAAAAATGTTTCCAGCTTCATACTATTTCACCCTTTTGGCATTTTTTGACGTAAAATTAATTTAAAGCTCAATTTAAGGAATAAAAGGCCAATTCAAAGGCCATAAATCCTATTTTAATTATCCCTAAGGATGGGTATGTTTTTACTTGGTCAAACCGCATGGTTTAATGTGATCAACTTTTAATGGGAAATTAAGTGTATCTTAAAACGTTGCTCCATTAAATTTTCTAAAGGTACGGGATATCTTCCTCCCTAATTCTTTATCCTTGTTCTCGGGTATGAGATTCTCGAAAATCCCATTCCTTTTCATAGGAGTTTCACAGTCAAAATTTCATCCTTGGATTGGTTCCACTCTGTTTTCATGCAACCAAGCTGTGTTGATCAATCATTGATATAAGGTATTTTTTATCATCATTATTTTGGGGTTCATCTTCTCATGTTTCTCCTTTAATGTTATAGCATGTTATATCTATGCTTCTAATGGAGTTTTCTTGGGTTTTAGTTGGTGCGGTCGTACCGTGGCATCCTCGGGTGGATGCAGTTATCGTGAGAGGAGGATCGTGACCCGTTGTGTGGACAGTTCTCATATAAAGAACATCAAGAACCATTTTAGGTAGGGGATTTGTTTCTTCTCTTTTATTTTGCATGAAACTGTATTGTTATCATGTTTTAACCCACTGTATCACAATGGAATTGACCTAATAAATATTTGAACTGGATAAACAAATAGATATTGATCGTATGTTATTGCCTCTTATTTTCTAGATAGTGTGATATCTATGATTTCTTGTTTAGCTGTACGTTTTTGATGGAAATTGGTAATGAACGTAAATAAAAATTAATTGATAATTTTTTGGTAAAAAGATAAGGAGGAATGTAAATTAATATGGTTCCCCTTGTTGTAATTTGATGTTAATAAAATTGGTGCAGCAGGCATGTTTAATTATTTTTGATAGCTTACTGATTAGGTTTCCTAAATTTGGAACCTATGAATAATAAACTGGTTAATTAAAAATGGATTAAAGAACTGATTTTTTGATAATTACTTGAAGGGTTATGAGTTTCCCTCTTCATTGTTAAAGGGATAAGAGCCCAGTTCTTAAGATTCTTGTTTTCCTATTGCTTGTGTTGTGATGTGATCTTGGATGGCTGTTGTGGTATGTGGGGGCACAGAGACCTTTGATTGTGGAAGTAGATGATGCCTAGGGTGGCGAGATGCATCGGTTTATGCATGTGGGTGTTGGGGAGGATACAAGGGATGATGGAACAGGATGGATGTGATTGTTGGATTCTTTCTCATTCTTATTGGTTGATTATCTTCTTTACCTTTCCCCACTACTCAAGGCACCTAGTCTTTCTTACCCTTCTTATGAAAGAGGCGAAGACCCATGGGGTATTCCACATGCTTTCTGTGTTTAGCTTCTCAAGGGAGGATGGGTCTACACTCTTGCTATAGGTGGAAAAGACTCGACGAGAAGTATATCTACTCACCGTGTTGAGCCCCCTTGTGTTTAGTAGGATATAATGTTTTTATATAATTCGTAGGAATATGGAAAAGTAATTCTGTAATGAATAATTGAGTAAAAGATGTTAACCCTTGGGGTTGGAGTTGCTGAAACATAATGATGAGGATGTAATTTTAAAGGGACAATGGACTCTGGGTGTGATGATAAGGAAGATTAATGTGGAATTGTAAATGGTTAATTAATGCTTAAATAATTAATTTATGTAAAGTGGAACTGATTAAAAATGGAATGAAATAAACTTTTAAAGATCTTTAAATGGTTGTGTGATTATAGGTTACCTAGTCTTAGAAGTAGCAGCCCAGAGTCTGAGAGATGTTAGCTGTAGTTGAGTCTAAGACTAGGTTATTCCCATAGTGTGGTTGTGAGATATAGTATATCTTTTAATTCTTGTCTTTCTATATGCTACTCCACCCTTTTATTAAGGGAAACTAACACCCCAGGGATTCTGAGCCCTGGGGGGTGTTTTCCCCAATATTCTGGTGTGAGGATAAATGGCTGACTACCACTTTTGGCCCTGCAATATTCTCTTGGTAGTTACATGTGCTGGCAGTCGCATTGGTTAGTTTTCCCCATATATGTGTTTAGAGGGATTTAATGGCTTGTGGTTATTAACACACATATATTCTGGATATAGATTTCTATGGACTACTGTAGATTTAATGTGTATAAGTTGTGGTGGCTTTAGGATTGTTACTCGGTGTATGGGCTGTAATGGATTGAGGTATAATACCCGATGTATGATACACGTTATGCGAGCGAAGGTGGCTTCCAGAAACTATCTGATTAATTTTATTACATGGATTTAGTGGTTTTGTGGCACGAGGTGCATGTTGTGGTGCTTCGCCCAGGTGTCTGTGGGTAGGCCTTTTTGGAGAGAGATGCTTAGGAAGTGTGACATTGGGGAAAAGCAGCAAACCAGTGAGGAAGTAGTAGCGGGGTACCCTTAATATTGTTTATTATACTATATACTCTTGTATGTGTTACTTGGTGAGAGTAGTCATGGTGAGGCTGGGAACTTATTATACATGTTTATATGACGAGTTAGTTTCACTTGTTGCTCACTGTGCTTTATCATGATTTCTGTACTTTTCCACGAGAGGCTTTGGGGAGGATCCTACTGATTATATTTTTATACTCACCCCATGTATATATAAACTTTTTTAGGTCACATGGAGTTGGTTGGAGATTAGGCTAGTTACTTCTAGCTTGTGGTTTTAGGAGCTGTTCAGGCTTGTGGTTACTACTGTTTTACTTTCTTTTGGGTACTTGCAGTTTTTTTCCCTTTTAGTTGTAGTAGTTTTTCATGAAATTTCATAACTGTACTTGGGATTTCCTTCATCTTACTGGTTGAGTTAGAGTTGGTTGTTTTCTATCTTATATCTCTCTTTCGCATGTGTTCTCTTAGAGGGTAATGCCACCCATTTGATTGTTTTCTATACCCTCGGTGCTAGTTGCCAACTCGGGGCCTACTGGAGGAGGGACCAGGGGTCATTACCTCCCTTCTCACATTGTCGGCCCAAGAGGGGTTCCCTTTGTGGGGAGGGGTCCGTGAAAGAGTGGTATCAGAGGTCTGGTTGAGGGATTTGGTGGATATTGGTGTTAGGCACAAGCAATTTTTCATCGGTTGGTAGGAAAATGGTGTCATTCATGTTTATAAAGTGATGTAAACACTGGATACTGGCTAAGACATAGGCGTTTAGGTCCCCCTATGATCTGATGTACGGACCTTTAAGTTTACGATGGCTATTAAATAAGGTGATACTAGTTTCAGGGTAGAGACCTAGGAAGGGATCATGCATCATTCTTCATTGTGCCTATGTTTGAATGGGCAGACCTTGGGATAGGTTAACCTAAAATCAATGAAAGAAAACAATTAACTAATTGATGTTGAGTCTCCCATATTATAGGTTTAGGAGCTCTAACATTTTGTTATTTTACAGGTATGGCTCCAGGTAGATGTCCTCATCAGGTTTGCGCCGAAAATTTCCAGCAAGTTGTTCCAGAAGACCGTCACAGGGTAAAGGTTGACGACGACGAAACTTGGAGAAAGACACTCCAAGATTTTCATCTCCAGAGTCTGCAGAAGAACGAGGGCTCTATTTCAAATGTAGTCACAGAATACTGGTTGGAGGTGGTCGATATAGGCTTCAGTTCGATCCGTACTCAGAAGGAGCACTGGGTGTCCTTGGTTGTGATGATGCTGCGCGAAGCAGTGAGGCAGTGTTGGTTCTTATTCCTCGTGGATCGTGAGGAGTCAATGATCTCATGGGAGGAGTTCTGAGACAGGTTTAGAGTATAGTTTCTTTCTTCTACAGCGAATGTGTCCTGTCGCCAAGAGCTTCTTTACCCTTCAATAGGGGAGATCCAATGTTCATGATTTTGGAATCCATTTCAGGAACCTTTTATGATATTCTTTGGACCTGCTTCCAGATGATGAGTCCAGGGCGAGGCATTTTGACGAGGCTTTTTGTCCAGATATCCATCGCCAGGTCAACCCATTTATGCTGAAAACAAATCTAGAGGTGTTGGTGAGGGAAGAGGATGTTGAGATGACTTTGGCCAGGACCAGATCATCATGAGAGGGGAATCTTCATGATTCTTCATGAAGTAGATCTGTGGTCTGGGGTTCCCGGTTTTCAGGGTAGAAGAGTTTCCATTCAGCTGGGGGTAGGTCCCAACCCTTCACATCTCGTTTCTCCAGAGGTAGCCACTCTCAAGCCTATGGCAGGGAATCAAGTGCTTGTTTTTCTTGTGTTGGTTTTGGTCATTAGCATTGGGAGTGCCCAACCTTTCAGAGCAGTCATTGAACACTAGGTTCTACGCTCTAGGTTCTCCCATTAAGGTAGTTCCATCCAAGGCAGTAGCAGCAGGTTTCACCACCTTTAGATCAACAGAGGGTAGATAGGGTAGGCAGAGGACAACCCCATGATGCTCCTTGTACTTAGAGAGTATATAATGGCCATGGTGGTGGTTTTCATCAGGGTCAGAGAGGCCGTGGAGGAGGTCGTGGTCACCTTCATGCTCTAGTGTTTCCACCATTAGGTAAGCCAGATGTCGTTCGAGGTACCCTTTTCTTGTTTTATACCTTGGTATATGCCTTGTTTGATTCAAGATTGACACACTCCTTCATATCACCTAACATTTTCCATGCATTGGGACATGAGGTAGAGAGGCTTCCAGTGCCCTTGGCGTTGACTACGCCAGTTGGAGGTCAAGCTGACTTGTTTAAAGTATGTAGAGATTGTGAGTTGTGTTGGGGAAACACCGCTCTTGGGGAGATTTCCTATCTTTACGAATACAACCGTATGATGTCATCCTTAGATGAGTCATAGGCATGTTCCATCCTTATCATCCATGATAGCTGAGATGATGCTAAGTTCCTTAGAGGTTCAGCAGTTGGCGTTTCCTAGGGTCATAGAAGAGTACCCTAATGTCCTTTCAGAAGAAGTTGTAGCATTACCCCCTTGACGAGAGATCAAGTTTGGGATCAAGATACAACCAGGAGAATATCTTATCTCTATGTATTCATACAGGATTTCCCCTTCTGATTTTCAAGAGCTACATATAAAGTTTTACGGTCTCTTACAGTGCGGTTTTGTTCGGCCAAGTGTGTAACCATGGGGTGCAACAGTTTTGTTTGTGAAGACGGCTGAAGGCAGTTTGTGGTTGTGTGTCGATTATCATCACTTAGAAAAAGTGACAATAAATAATCTCTATCCTCTTCCATATATTGATGATTTATTTGACCAACTGAAGGGTGAAAGTTTTTTCTCAAATATCGACTTGCGGTCAGGATATCATCAGATGCATGTAAAGGATGAGGATATCCCGAATACTACATTCCCTTGTTATCATGGGCATTATGAGTTCATTGTAATGTAGTTCATCATGATAAATGATTTATCTATGTTCATGGGATTAATGAATTCTATGTTCCATGAGTTCTGGGAGACGTTCGTGGTGGTTTTCATTTGCGACATCCCTGTGTAATCCACATCTTAGGAGGAGCATGAAGAGAATCTACACGTCGTTATGAGAGTTTTTTGTCAACATCAGTTGTTTGGGAAGTATTTAAAGTGTGAGTTTTGGGCTTGAGAAGTCCATTTCCTGGGGAATTTTGTGTCCCAACAAAGATTAGTTTTCGATCCATTGAAGATATAAGTATTTGTGTCTTGGGAAGCCCCCAAGACAGTGTCAGTGGTGTGAAGTTTCCTTGGTCTCGTAGGCTAATACAAGAGGTTCGGAGCCAATTTTCTATGAGTTGTGACTCCTCTAATAGCTTTAACCATGAAGGATCAGGAATTCATATGGACTGATAAGTTTCATACATCTTTCGAGTATCTAAAAGAGAAGTTATTAAGTGCTCCAGTTCTTTGTCTTCCATGTGAGGAAGTTCAGTTTGATGTTTTTTGCGATGCTTCGCATCGGGGGTTAGGTTGTGTTCTCATGCAGTAGAGTTCAGTTGTTTCTTATGGGTCTCAATAGTTGTGGCCCCACGAACATAACTATTCCACCCATGATCTTGAGTTAGCAGTAGTGGTGTTTTCTCTAAAGTTGTAGAGACAATACCTCATTGGCGAGCGCTTTGTGGTTTTCACCGATCATAAGAGTTTGAGGAATGTTTTCTCCCAGCGTGACTTGAACTTATGATAGCATTGGATGTATTTCTTACAATAATATGAATTCTATATATCATATACACCTAGAAAGGGGAATGTTGTAGCTGATCCGCAGAGTCAAAAGTCATGTTGTGATGCGGTGCATGAATCTGGTGATTCTTGGAGAGTAATAGAAGAGCTCTCAGCATTACATCTTGATATGGGAGAAGTTGGGTGTAGAGATTGTCTTTTTCAGATAACGGTACATTCAACCCTAATGTAGAAGGTGTAAGAGTCCTAGTTTGGGGATCTAGAGGTGGATGTCTAGAGAGACCGAGTTGTTTTTGGTGAGGCCCCAGATGGTTGGTCGGAGGATGAACAACACTGAGTGTTGTATCACGGAAGGATTTATGTTCCTTTGATGATGCATGAGATGGTTCACATATAGTTTCATAGTTCTCCTATAGCGGTGATTCCTGGCGTGAAAAAGATGTATCGAGCCTTGAGGATCCAGTTTTGGTGTCCGGGGATGAAGTGTGTAGTTGCGAAGTTTGTGTCTCAATGTTTGATCTGCTAGAAGGTGAAGGTCGAACACCGTGTTCATGGTGGTCTTCTCCAGCCATTAAAGATTCCTCTGTGGAAGTGGGAGAAAATATTAAGGGACTTAGTTACTGGATCACCTTGAGCTCTAGGAGGACATCATCATATTTGGGTGGTAGTGGATCATTTAACAAAATTGGCCCACTTCATAGCGATCAAGGAGTCGAGGTCAGTGGAAGTTTTTTCGAGACAGTATTTGGAAGAGGTGGTGAGACTTCATGGAGTCCCAAGGAAGATCATTTTTTATCGAGATCCTAGTTTTACCTCCTGGGTGTGGAGAGGTCTCAAATATGATTTCAGTTCTCAACTATGACATAGCACTGCTTTTCATCCTCAAACGGATGGTCAGACAGAGCGAACCATACAGACTCTTAAAGACATGTTACACTCTTGTTTCATGGATTTTGGAGGTTCATGGATGAAGCACTTACCCTTGGTGGAGTTTTCTTAAAACAACAGTTATCAATCCACCATTGGTATGACACTGTTTGAAGCCTTGTATGGATGACCATTCCATTCTCTGTTGTGCCAGACTGGGGTTTTGAGAGTCAGTAATTATCCGACCGAAACTAGTGCAGAATACAATAGAGATGGTTCTGGTGATTTGTGAGAGGATGAATACAGAACAAGATCGTTAGAAATCATATGTTGATCAAAGGAGGAGACCCTTAGAGTTTAATGTTGGGGATCATGTATTTCTGAAGGCGACTCCCCGTCGTGGGAAGTGAAGGTTTGGTCATGGGAGTAAGCTTTCTCCCTAGTTTGTGGGGCCTTTCGAGGTGTTAGCTCATATTGGGGTTGTGGCATATTGAGTATCACTTCTCCCACATATGACTCGGATACATGATGTTTTCCATGTATCACAGCTCTGTCTTTATCTTCATGATGACTCTCACATCATCGATTGGGAAGAGATCTATGTTGATGATTATGCGACCTTTGAGGAGCGACCTATGGAGATCCAAGACCACAAGGAGAAGGTGTTCCACAGGAGTTCAATCACCTTGGTTCATGTCTTGTGGTGACACAACGTCATAGAGGAGAGCACCTGGGAAAGTGAGTAACAAATACATGCTCAGTACCTAGAGTTGTTTGATGTTTAACTCATTTTATGTTGATGTTAGACCTTTTAGGTTTATAATATAAATTTATTTTTTTTCTTCTTGTGGCTTTCTCTCTTTTGAGAGGTATCTCGTTGGGTGGTTGTTTGGACCCCATTTAGTTTTCCCTTTAGGTGGGTTTTGAATTATAGAGGAAGAGAATGTTTTGAGAGGTATTTGACATAATGGATAACCTCTCTGGTCCACTACTTTGTGAAAATATGGTGTTTGAGGTGTTTCGGGAGATCAAGGTGACTTATCCCCAACACTTTTTCAAATTTACACATAGGTGAACAGTGTCAACATTAACCTTCTATGAACAGTGCAGCGGTAGACTTAGGTGAACAGTGTCAACATTAACATTCTGTGAACAGTTCCAATGGTAGACTTAGGAGAACGGTGTCAACATTACCCATCTATGAATAGTTCTAGAGGTATACTTAAGTTAATTGTGTCAACATTAACCTTCTTTCAATAGTTCAAATGGTAGACTTAGGTGAATAGTGTCACCATTAACCTTCTGTGAACAGTGTAATGGTAGACTTAGGTGAATAGTGTCAACATTAACCTTCTTTTGAATATTTCCAATGGTAGACTTAGGTGAACAATTTCAACATTAACTTTTGTGAATAGTTCAAATGGTGAGTTTCATGAATAGTGTTTCTAGAACAGTGAGGTTCCAACGGTGAACAATGTTTCCAGCTTCCTACTGTTTCACCCCTTTGACGTAAAATGAATTTAAAGCATCATTTTAAGGGCTCTAAGGTCAATTAAAAGGCCATAAATCTTATAATAATTATCCCTAAGGCTTGGGATGTTTTTACTTGGTCAAACCGTGTGGTTTAATGTGACCATATTTTAATGGGAAATTAAGAATATCTTAAACCATCACTCTATTAAATCTTTTAAAGGGATGGGATATCTTCCTCTTTAATTCTTTCTCTTTTTTCTCGGGTGTGAGATTCTCGAACATCCAATTCCTTTTCATAGGAGTTGCACAGTAAAACATTCATCCTTGGATTGGTTCCACTTGGTTTTGATGCAACCAAGTTGTATCGATCAATATTTGATATAAGGTATGTTTTATCATCCTTATTTTGCGGTTCATCATCTCATGTTTCTCCTTCCATATTATAACATGTGATATCCATTCTTTTAATGGAGTTTTCTCGGGTTTTGGTTGGTGCGGTCGTACTCTGGTATCCTCGGGTGGATGCAGTTATCACGAGAGGAGGATCGTGACCCATTGTGTAGACCGTTCTCATATAAAGAACCTCAAGAACCATTTGATATAGGGGATTCATTGCTTCTCTCTTCTTTTGTGTGTAACTGTATTATTAGCATGTTTTTTCCCACTGGATCACAATGTAATTGACCTAATAAATATTTGAACCAGATAAACAAATTGATATTGATTGTATGTTATTGCCTCTTGTTTTGCTCAGTAGTGTGATATCTTTGTTTTCTTGTTTAGCTATTCATTCTTGATGGAAATTAGTAATGAATGTAAAAAAATTAATTGATAATTTTTTGGTTTAAAGATAAAGAGGAATGTAAATTAATCTGGTACTCCTTGTTGTAATTTGATGTTAATAAAATTGGCGTAGTAGGCATGTTTAATTATTTTTTATAGCTTAATGATTAGGTTTCCCGAATTTGGAACCTATGAATAATAAATTGGTTAATTCAAAATAGATTAAAGAACTGATTGTTTGATAATTCCTTGAAGGGTTCTGAGTTACATTCATTTTTGTTAAAGGGCCAAGAGCCCAATTGTTAAGATTCTTTTTTTCCTACTGTTTGTGTTATGATGTGATCACAGGTGGTTGTTGTGGTATGTGGGGGCATGGAGACCTTTGGTTGTAGCATCAAATGAGGCCTAGAGTGGCGAGATGCATCAGTTTATGCATGTGGGTGTCGGAGAGGACACCAGGGATGATGAGACAAGATGGATGTGATTGTTGGATGCTTGCTCATTCATATTGGTTGATTATCTACTTTACTTTTCCCCACTACACAAGGAATCTGGTCATGCTTACCCTTCTTCCCAAAGAGGCGAAGACACGTGGGGTATGCCACGTGCTTTCCATGTTTATCTTCTCAAGGGAGGATGGGTCTACGCTCTTGCTATAGGTAGAAAAGACTCGACGGGTAGTGCATTTACTCACCGTGTTGACCCCCTTGTGTTAAGTATCATAGAATGTTTTTATAAAATTACAACGAATATGGGAAATTAATTCTATAATGAATAATTGAATAAATGATATTAACCCTTGGGGTTGGAGTTGGTGGGACATATTGATGAGGATGTAATATTAAAGGGATAGTGTACTTTGGGTGTGATGCTAACGAAGTTTAATGTGGAATTTTAAATGGTTAATTAATGTTTAAATAATTCATTAACATAAAGTGGAACTGATAAAAAATGGAATGAAATAATATATTAATTCTATTTAAATGGTTATGTGATTATAGAATACTTAGTCTTTGAAGCAGTAGCCCAGAGTCCAAGAGAAATTAGCTGGAGTTGTGTCTAAGACTAGGTTATTCCCATAGTGTGGTTGTGAGATATAGTATATCCTATAATTTTTGTGTTTCAATACACTACTCCACCCTGTCAGTAAGGATAACTGACACCCTTAGGGATTCTGAGCCTTGGGGGTGTTTCCTCAACATTCTGGCGGGAGGATGAATGGGTGGCTACCCCCTTTGGCCCCACACTCTTCTCTTGGTAGTCACTTGTGATGGTAGGCACATTGGTTAGTTTTCCCCATATATGTGTGTAGAGGGATGTAATTTCTTGTGGTTATTCACACACATATATTCTTGATATAGTTTTCTATGGACTACTATAGGTGTAACATGTATAGACTGTGATGTCTTGAGGATCCTCACTCGGTGTATGGGTTGTAATGGCTTGAGGTATAATACTCGAAGTATGATACACATTATACGAGCTATGGTGGATCCTAGAAACTACCTGGTTACTTTACTTACATGGACGTCGTGGTTTTGTTGCACGAGGTGCAGGTTGTGGTGCTTCACCCAAGTGTCTGCGGGAAAGCCTTTTTGGAGAGAGATGCTTAGGATGTGTGACGTTGGGGAAAAGAGGAAAACCAATGGGGAATTATTAGTGGGGTAAATTTGATATTATTTTTTATACTATATACTCTTGTATACGTTACTTGGTGAGAGTATCCACAGTGAGGCTAGGAACGTAGTACAACTGTTTAGATGACGAGTTAGTTTCATTTTTTTCTCACTATGATTTAGCATGATTTCCTTACTTTTGCATGAGATGATTTGGGGAGGATCCTACTGAGTATAATGTTATACTCACCCCATGTAAATATAAACTGTTTTTCAGGTCACTTGGATCAGGTTGGACCTTAGCCTGGTTACTACTAGCTTGTGGTTACAGGAGATATTTGGGCTTCTGGTCGCTGCTGTTTTACATTCTTTTGCGTACTTGATATTTTTTCCCATTTCATTTGTAGTAGTTTTTCATGACATTTCATATTTGTACTTGGGATTTATTTCGTCTTACTGGTTGAGTTGGAGTTGGTTAGTTCCTATCTTATCTCTCTCTTCCACATGTGTTCTCTTATAGGGTAATGCCTCCCATTTGTGCATTTCATATACCCTATGTGCTAGTCTCCAACCTGGGGCCTACTGGAGGTGGGAATCGGAGGTCATTATCTCCCATCTCACATTGTCAGCCCAGGAGGGGTACTCTTTGTGGGTAGGGGGCCATGAAAATATGGAAAACAATTGTGGCTGGGGATTGTGGTATATCCCGCTTAGTAAGTATTTCCCCTACGAAGTTCCCTGAAATGTTTTTCAAATGATCCCTGACTTATAGAGAATAATTTTATATGTTTATGAGTCTTACAAAATTCCATGCACTACTATAAATACACCT
This sequence comes from Viscum album, assembly GCA_963277665.1. Taxonomy (NCBI): domain Eukaryota; kingdom Viridiplantae; phylum Streptophyta; class Magnoliopsida; order Santalales; family Viscaceae; genus Viscum; species Viscum album. The sequence goes on from OY728160.1 coordinate 575,542,144, forward strand.
ATTATATAATTCAAAAGGTGGGCACTAATGGTCTTAAAATACCGCCTACAGACCACCAATGGTAGTTGTGGTTGGACTGACGGTGAAGGCCTCTAGCGTCCACCAATAGCGGTCAATATATCTCCTCTACCACACGGCTGTTTGATTGCCTCTATTGGTTTGGAATACCAATACTTATAGAAACCTCTAAAGGAAGTACCTATGGGATAAGGAAAATTAGACTATAAAGCTACCTCTTATAGTCATCCCTATAGATACCAAAAAAACATAACTGTTTGCGACTGCCATAGGGGGTCTCTAACATGGAAATTGTTTTGAAACAATTTCTAGTTTCGCTTCCCAAATAGCATAAATAGTACAAAAAGAGTGAAAAAAATAAAAAAAAAAATCAGGTCTGGACTGCAGAAACAACAATTATCCTCGAAAATAATAAATGATAAATCTACTTCCTTACAAATCCATCAATCCAAATAGCTCTAATCCATTCCAGTCAACTGTCTAAATAAACCTAAAATAAGATACAAAAGAAAAAACTAAACCATGAAAATAAAAATTGGTCATATTTTTTTAGTTAGTATATATATATATTGAATAACTAAAATTGTTTATATTTTATTACTCATAAAAAATCTGTCAACATCTAACACCAAATATCTTTTAACAACACTTATAGTTAAATAATGACTGTAAAAAGTTAATCAAGTTATAGTATACAAATAAATATGATCAATTAAGGTATCCAATCCATGTACAGATGCTTCAAATAAATTATAAATGACATAAATATCATTTTCCTACTATTTCAGGTCAATCGGTGCTCGTTTGATAAGTTTTGACCCCTACAAACACGATTTTCTCATTATTACCATAATGATAATAGCTGTGAAAATGAACTTTTAATTGTGCCGATCAATTTTTTGCATCGGAATGATGTGAGGTTGATTTTAGCAGAACGACAATTATTTGAGGAATGTTCTCCTACCTTTTCACATCAATTAGAAGTGGTTTATTCAGTTTGTCCCCTTCATAGGAGATGTTTCATTTTAATAACACTAAGCAACATTACTTGTTATCTTTAATCATACTGATCAACACGAGCATCTGATTAATGCAGGGTTGATTCCTACATATCCCAAATGTAAAAATTATTTCTCCGATGATTTCATGACAACACATGTGCATTAGGTTTGTATTGTAATCTTTTACATTATTTATTAGTCAGCCCCTAATAAAAGGGAAAAACACAACTTTTTATTATATAGATCAATCCAGGTATCTGATCAATGTACCATTTCTTATTGTAAAATATAAATGTATTAAATATCATTTTACTAATATTTAATGTTAATCAGTGCTCGTTTGGTTGGTTTTGAACCTTTCACACATGATTTTCTCATTATTACAACAATGATAATAGATTTGAAAATGAACTTTTAATTATACCTATCAATATGTGCATCGTATTGACGCGTGGTTGATTTCAATAGACCACATATGAGCACATGATCCTTAGTCCAGTTGGTGAGGGCTCCTTCAGTGCATCTAGGTGACTTGAGATCAAATCTAGGTGGAGGCATATTTCTGGGGGCTAAGTAGTAGTGTTGTAGCAGGTGTTGTAGTACTACTATAGCAGGTAATGTAGTGGGAACTATAGTAGCTACTCTTTAGAACTATAGCAGTCGGGACTATTCCCCCTATTTGGGCCTTCAGGAAACCGATCTGGTCCCTGAGTCCTGTAAGTCCTTTGGGCAACCTATGCCTTCGGGCCACCTCAAGACCTTTGGGCCACCTTAAGTGGAGATTCAAAGTAAACAACCTACAAGTAAGAAACTCCATAATGAGGATGATCAAGGAGATTTCACCATAGTAGAAGATAAATAGATTTCATGAATGAGAGGGTATGACACCTACCGTCGGGATAAGCCTGTGTATGCACGGGAAAGCCTATTCGAACAACCATGCGAAAGTGGAGAACTGATTTCAGGATCAAGATGCTGGGGAGGAGTAGTTCTAAGTAGTTAGTCTAGGTTGTATTTAATGTTTGAATCCTACAAGAAATGAACTGCTTTAAGGCATGTGTGCTATGTAATACTTATGCCAATAGGCCTTGTAACGGTTCCACCTCACCCCTTGAAAGGTGGATTATCAAAGTCAATAAAAAATGAAGGCCTTTGGGCCATTGGAGGAATATACCACAATTTATTTGATGAATTTTTTCCTTCCTTTTCATGTCAATTAGATTTCATTCTTGCATTTTGACCCCTTCATGGGAGATGTGTCATTTTAATAACACTAAGAAACATTTATTATTCTTTTAGTCATACCAGGAAACGCGAGCATCTGATTGATGCAGCATTGAATCCAATATATCCAAAATGTCCTGATATTTTTTCTACAATAATTTAATGAAAACCCAAGAGCATTAAATTTGTATTGATATCTTCTACATGATTTATCAGTTAACTAGATATTTGAGGAGAAAACACCACTTTTGATCATACTGATCAATTCATGTATCCGAACCACATTAAGATTCGTCATGCTATATAGAAATGTCTTAAATATAGTTTTACTAATATTTCAAGTTAATTGGTGCTCGTTTGGTTGGTTTTGACCGATACACACATGATTTTCTCATTGTTATAATAAAGGTAATAGATGTGAAAAATTAACTTTTAGTTGTACTGATCCATCCACATATCATATTTTCAAGTAGTTGATTTCAATAAACCACAAATTATTTGAGGAATGTTCTCCTACCTATGAAATTCCATCAGAATTCATTTGCGTGTTTTAACCCCTTTACAGGAGATGTGTCATTTTAATGACACTAAGAAACATTACATATTGTTTTTAATCATACCGGATGACATGATCATATGATTGATGCGGTGTTGATTCCTACATATCTAAAATTTCCTAGTGATTGTTCTCCCATAATTTCATGACAACCCAAGTGCATTAGGATGGTATTGACATCTTTCACACGATTTATCAGTTAACTCCGAATCTGAGGGGTAAACTCCACTTTTGATCATAATGAAAAATTAAGGTATCTGATCCACAAACCAATTCTTCATGAAAAATATATATGTCTTAAATATCATTCTCCTGATATTTCATGTCAATCGGGGCAAGCTTGGTTTGATTTTACCCCTACACACATGATTTTCTCATTATTAAAACAATGGTAATAGATATGAAAATAAACTTTTAATTACACCAATCAATCTATACATCAGATTGATGCACGATTAATTTCAATAGACCACAATTTATCTGATTAATTCTCTCCTACCTATGCACATCAATTAGAAGTTCATTATGGATTTTTATTGGATTCAACCATTGGTGGTTTCTCTAAGGCCTTTGGAAGCTGGGTAAGGTGTTAGTAATTCATGAATTAAATGTTAAAAGAATAATAATTCACCTGAGATATTCCAATATCAGTATCTATTTCATGGAATTTTATAAAAGTTTAATTCAACTTATTATTAGATACTAACTAATATTGGATCATGTACATGGCTAGATACATGGCTCGGAAAGATATTGATGGAACAGATTAGTTCATTTCATGAATAACCTTGTATCTCCAACTGGATATCCCTCCCTGCTCCCCCTACAGTTTCATCCCTTCCACAACCTTGCCCCCTTGAATCCCCCAAACCCCTCCCCCAAGGACACCCCACCACCACCACGCTCCCCATGTAGCCTCCACCTCCCCCTGAACAGTTTTGCCCACCTCTTTCATGGACACCCCCACTCCCAATATAGTTTCCCCCCTCCCCAATGGACACCCCCACCCCCACCACCCTGGATATCCCCCCACCAAACTTGAATCCTACTAATCCCCTAGACCCCCCCCCCCCACATCCCCCACCTCCTCCCAGAACAACCCCCCACTCCCCATGCACTCCCTCCCCCCACCTAAATCCCCCCAACCCCCTCACCCCCTAGGCAGCCCCCACTCTCAAACCCCTGTAATCCCCACCTCCACCTGAATCACCCACCCCCACCTATGTCCCCCAAAACCCCACCCCCATGTACAACCCCAACTCACAACCCCTTGCATCCCCCACCTCCACCTTGAACACTCCCACCTAAATATTGAACACCCCCACCCCCATTCATCATGCACTTTTCCCTCCCCCACATGAATCCCCCCAACCCCCTCCCCCTGAACATCCCCCGCTCCCAACCCCTATAGCCCCCACCTTCATCCTGAACACCCCCCACACCCCCACCACTCCCCATGCACTTTCCCCCCAACATGAATCACCCCAACCCTCTCCCTTTGGACAAACCCCACTTCCAACCACTTCATCCACCACGTCCACCCTGAACACCCCCAACCCCCTCCCCCTAGGATATCTCACATGCCCAACCCTCTATAACCCCCACCTCCACCCTGAATACCCCCAACCCCCTATACATCCCACTCTCCCAACCCCCTACATCCCCCACCTCCACCCTGAAAAAAAAAACCCCTTATAACCCCTTCCCCCTTCGATCCCCTCCCAACCCCCTGCATCCCCCAACTCCACCTGGAACACCCCTCCCCCACCACCCCTTCCCCTAGTACAACCCCCACTCCCAACCCACTGCACCCCCTCCCCCCTCCTCCACCCTGAACATCCACCACATACACACACTCCCCCGAGATATCCCCCACCATAACCCCCCCCCCCCCGGACAGCCCCACCATCCCCTCCCCCCTGTAGCCCCCATCTCCACCCTACCCCCCCCCCACACACACACACTCACAATTTCTTGATTGTATCACATTTGAATATTTTATTTTAATTTTGAATCATCAATGATTCATGGTCACTTATGAAGTCTCACGATCACTTGATACATCACTTATCACTCAAATTACATAACCATTAGATGGTCAAAAACATATTATAAAACTAAATTAATCAGTTAATAACCCCTAAGACATGAGAAGCACTTGATGAATAACTGATTATTATTCCAAGTTTTATAATCTATTTAATTGTCTTTATAGTTGTCTTAGAAAACAAAATGAGATAGTAAATTTAATGAGAGACAAGAAAAATTAAATAAACACACCTCTTGAATATGATGCATCATGTGGGGCTGTGGATACTACCTTTATATGGTGTGGAAAGGGACAAAAAAATAACATTTAATAATATTTTAATAAAAAAAATAATAGAAAATAAATAAATTCAGTATAAAATTGCACTGTACGATCCGCTGCACCATCACCCAAACGTATATATTCCTAAAATGTTCTACGCTCAGCAATTTGTTGCTCATTTTCCTCCTCAAAAGCATGAAACGGTGCCTCAAAATATATCAGCTACTTTGTCATACGAGTAACAACTGTACTCATAGCCTCAGTGCATGGAACTCTAGAATGAATAATCCCCATTCTATAGGTCCAACTATATCCATGCAAATCATGACCAATAATGCGATGGAATATCTCATCCATTCACATGGAAAATTGTCTTCGGTCCTCTAGAAGCAATGATAACTCAACTTTAAATTTATCCTATATATTATTTAAATATATATATATATATTGACATATAGATTCATGTAAGTATTGGTAAGGATTATAAGAAATTACTATAAGAGCTTCAACCTCTGGATCATTTCGATCACGATTCCTAATCCACATTGACATTTTATCAGTTAGTGAACATTTATCCACTAACTATATACCTATAAAATATAAAAATATAACACAAAATCATATAAATTAACAAATTAAAAAAATGAATTCAGATGTAAGACACGTGATGAGTCTCGAGCTTGTGAGGTGGTCCCTCCAACACATGATTCTCGGAATGACATGTTGACATCTACAACATTCAATTAATTCATTTTTCAAACAAATAAAATGTCACACATTATTTAAACTATATGTACCAAAATAAATATACAAACCTCAATGGCCTCTGTAGACCAATATGCCACTAACTCACTCAATTGAGAAGAGAGAACACCTCTCAGGTCTTCTTCCACAATGTTTGGGGCACCCATATTTGGTACCTAGTGCTCCCTCTTGACTCTTCCTTTATGATCTTTCCATATATTAAGAAATTTTCCATACACACTAGTTGAAACTGAGCATTTCCTACTTGAATATCATTCTATTTAGGAAAACAAAATCACACATGTTAGTATATTTTAAACATAGGGATGGAACAAAAACAATCCTCTTACCTGAACTTCCCTCCATAGATGATCTAATGTTTCGTTAGGGAAAGAAGCCCATTCACGCATGGTCAATGAAAATCGGTGTGGTTTGCATATGATATGACTGATATGATGAATAAATATTGGTAAATTCATTCTCATATGATGAAATATCTTGTCAAATGATGCATCTAAGGTCGTGTCGAAATTCCAAGATGAAATTCCATGACCAGGGCATCTCCTACAAGAAAAAAGAAGCAATTGAGTATTATCCATTTGAAAACAATTTTATACATAATTAGATAGATGTTAATATATAAATGTTTAGAAATTAATTAATAAAAATAAACACAATCACATTAATAAATACTTAAACCTTGAGATGGATCTGCTTAATGATATGGATCTGGTGCATGTTCCCTTTGACATGCCTACAGGAAAAGAAAACATTAGTAAGGACATTTTAATTAAACATGAAAACCGACCGTTTCTCCTTCAAAATCCAATCAAACCCAATAAATATATTATTCACCTTGAACTGTGGTATGTTGATCAAGATTTTGTGCAACAAATTCAACATTCTTAGGTTTATCTCATTCAAATAAAAACACTCCTCTCTGGGAAATTTTCACAGTAACTTGCCAACAAGGATTTGATGGACAGGTAATGAAGAAAAATTATTCTACTTGTGATGTTAAAATTAAAGGTACATTACCAACTCTTTCATTTCTGTAAAACATTTTCTCCGAATTCACCATTGTAAACTAATATTGATCGACTTTACATCCATGCACTGGATCAACACAATTACACCTTAACAATATTTATTTCAGCCTGTGTGCATATAAAACATTGATGATGTCTACCAAGTGACCATAGTAATAACCAGAATCGACAGTTGGACAATTGATGGCATTGTTTTTTTTTACTCATTTTTTATTAATATCTTTAATGAGAAAATGGAATCTATTAGCATCTATAACTTTATAATGAAGAGTCATTGTAGATGGACCCTTACTTAGTTGGTAAAATTCTTTAGTAAGTGTGGGGTCACATAACTCCCCTGGTTATGAACCTATATAACTGAAATAATTAAATAATGCTTTCTATATAAAGAAATGAATATTATACTTCTCTTATAATTAACATCAATTTATACGTACAAAATCCTTGAACCAATTGTGAAATGATGCATAATGAGATTGTTGAATTTGATACTCAGTTGCACGAGACATCTCTTCTTTTATCTCATTACTATGTTTCCTACATATAATAGTGTAATGTTTAAATTATATACTTTATATATGCAAAAAAACATGTAAAATTTAAAAAACTAAAAGTAATAGGACACTTACTACATTAATGGTACAACTAATGGAGTATTGAACAAAATATATCAATGAGCTTGTCTCCACTCGATGTTTTCCATATGAAATAAGGTTCTTTATCTAACATTACCATCATGAATCCAAGAGGGATTATCTAATTTTGATCCAACATCCATTAGATATTCTGCACAAAAATCATTACACTTATCCATTAAATAACCATTGGATATTGATGATTCCAGATAAGCTCTGTTGTGTACAAATAGTTTGAATGTATTCATATAACACTCAGTAGGATACATACACCAGAATTGCAATGGACTAGTATCCATTACATCATTAGTTAGGTGCATGTTCAAGTGAACCGTAACATCAAAAAATTGGGGGGGGGGGAATAGTTTCTCAATGTGACAAATCGTAAGTACAATTCTTTCCTGTAAATTTTTTAAATCACTCAATTGTTGATTTATTAAGAAAATATTTCTAAAGAAATTACACATCTAAATCAATGGTTGAACAACATTGGGGAATAAACAATCACAAATTACGATTGGAATAAACTTCTAAAATAGTATGTGATTGTCAATAATTTTCAACCCCTATAATGTTTTTCTCGTCATATTCACAAAATTTGAAACATTTAAATAGTAACCATTAGGCACCTTGAGTATCTTCAAAATATAAAGAAATGTCTATTTCTCCTTTTTAGTCATCATATATTGTGCATCAGAAATATATTCATTGTTTACCTCAGCCAACGGTAAATGAAATTGTTTTCTAAACAAATTTCTTCCAAATTACAAGGTACATTAACATGGTCCTTTGATATTCCAGTAACACATAAAATAGTCCACAATATATTATCACAAACATTTTTTTCAATGCACATGAAATCCAAGTTATACCTTAGCATGTTAGTTTTCCAATAGGTGGGATTGTAAAAAATACTTTTCTTTTTCAAGTTGTGAATGTGTTGTATACCCACACAACGTATATTAGGTAATGGGTGAGCCCCCAAATCCTAAAATTCATATACCATGTTTATGTTCTCATCCTCAATATGCGATAATATTATACTCCTATCATTATATTTGGTGCTAGGTTGAATTCTCTAGAACTATAAAATGTCACTATGTCTTTTTTGAACCCATGATGAGGGGGGACAAAATTTATGTGACACTTATATGCCCATTTTTTGGAATATTTAATACATACATAATTTTTAATTTTATTTCAACATGGGAAAGAAAATTACCTTTTGTACTCTAGCCTCATTAATTTTCATAAGTCAGGAAGTCATGGATTTTTAACAAAAAATCCACCTATATTTTGAACATTTAATTCATTTCCAAGTCATAAGTCATCACACCATCACACTAAAATTCATTCAAATCATCAATCAATGGCTGAAGTTACACATAAACCTTATCCCCTAGACTTAAAGTTCCATCAATAAGTGTGGAAATTAATATAAATTATTGTTTTATATAAATCCACAGAGGAAGAATATATAGAACCAACACCATAGGCGATGTGCTATGAGTTTCACTAACCATATACTTGAATGGATTGAAACCATCTTCTTCTAACCCCAATCGAACATTCTAACCATCTTAAGTGAGGTCGAGGTTTCTCTGATCAAAATCCTTCTTTGCATGAGAGTATTCTTAGTGGGTCAGCATATCACTCTCATGATTTCTTTCCACATTCCATATCCTTAGATTAGAAACATTAGATGACATAAAAAATCTTTTCAATCTCAAATTCAGGGGAATATTACACATTTTTATTTATGTAAATTGTTTTTCCTTATTTCACAGTCTAAAATTGATGAGTCTAATTTCCCTTGTTATCATTACACATGAATTCACTAACATACCATAAAAATATTAAAATGGACAGTTTATTTTTTAAACAATATAAATTTGTTTGAACATGAATCTATGGTCTCATATGTAAAACATATGTTCTCTATAAACATAAAATAATGGTAATATGACTTAGGAATCATAGCATCGTAAGGAAGTAACTTTTTCAATAACACCAATAGAAATTCGAACGATGTGTCTGTCACTGATTCAAAGTATTCGAATTCAACAGCTACAAGATATATGAAAATTTATTTTAAGAAGTACATACAGAATATAATTCATTTTTTTCATCATCATGTATTTCAAAAAAACACCTCAATTCATGATCAGCACCAGAGCATAGATTTATCTCACTAATCGCATCATTCCGAATTTCAATTCCATTAGTATCCAACCCACATACTATTTTAGAAATCATTTCATGCATTGGATCATTCATCTTCACGTCAATATCCATCTAAAATGCATCTATATTTTAACAATAAATATTTTATTTCCCATGAAGATTCCAAATATTATAATTTTTTAGAAATTCATTCAAGAATATGTTCACCCTCATAGTATCTCATGTGAATTGATATATTTTTGCACATTTTATAGATGGAAAACTATTATAGTCACATTTAAATCATCCAATAAACTCAATAAACTAAAAAATTCCCTCAAAATAATTTCTGGAAATTTGATTTGGAAGATCAATACAACTCTTATCCATATTAATATTTGTATAACAAGTAGTAACATCTACATAGGACTTCATATTATAGGAATTTTTTATAACACAAAATATATTTAAAATAAAGACTGGCCAGATTCATGTGGACCACTAATAAAATAAAAACTTTAAATATCTGAATAATAAAAATGAGAATAAATGTAATAGATTGAAAAAATTATATATTAAAGCCTGAGATATAAATTTTTTAAGACATATTTTAAACTAACCAATGAAAATTAACAATTAATATATTTAATCATGAGATGGTTATTTATGAACTGAGGGTTCATATTGAAAATATACTTGAAAATACATCTTTCAAACCAACCAATGAAAATAAACTCTTTATTCAAAAAAACAAATGTTTTCTAGACCAGATATAGAGATATATATTTATTTTATAAGAATTACTTTAAAACATAAAATGAAAATTTGGAAGGATAACAATCCAAACACTTAAAATGAGATATACTAAAAATATATTGGGTTCTATTATAGAAAAAAATAATAAATTTTTAAAGAGAATAACATGTGAGAAATTTGTTGTGTGATTATCTGATTTGGAAATACATATTGATTTTCAAATATTCTCTATGTATACTTTGTGTATATATGGACATGTGTATATTTAATAACACTAATGATTATGGTGTTTCGGATGATTGGGAGAGGCAGTGGGGAAGTAGATGAATAATTGTTATATTATAGGAAACAATTGTAGGTAGTGGATTCAAATATTATTTATTCATGTATATTTTTTCTTCAGGTGGGTTAATATTATGTTGAAATAACTCATGTAGGTACCCTTAGAAGGGTACGCCAATGGTCAAAATTATTATATATTGATTGACTATGGAAATAACATCTTTTACATCAAGTTTCATCAGATGGGTTAATATTATGTGAAAAATATACAAGGGATCTTGACCAGTTAATCATACATGAGAGATGTTGGTATCCTAGTTATTTTTGAGGGGTATATGGGATCCACAAGGTTTGTCATACCTGAGGAATATTGGATGTAGAAATAAATATGATGTGAGTGCTAGTGGAACTAAGTTACTTCTATACGGGTCCCTATGGTATCTAATTATTTAGATACATTGCCTTCCCATTATATTTAATCCCACAAAGTGGTTGGGTAGTGATCAAACTAATTCTACATGAGGAATATCATGGACAGTTAATCTGACATGAGGCAGAATGACCAGGTTAATCTGACATTGTGCTATAAATAATCTGAAGTGGATTTCAATATTCCCTAGTTAATTTTCTTCCACTCTTAAAACATGGTATTTAATCATATATAACATCTATCACACACATGTAATCCGATGTAGTGATAAGATTTTCATTTTTATCTCACATATCCTTATTGAAATGAGATGTATTCCCACGTGATCCACTAAAAACACTTTTAATCTTCCAAAAAATTCTTTTCACCTATAAATAATCAGGGAAAAATTAAAGTTCATATTATTCATTAAAATACCAAATGTAATTAAAATATCAAAAACAAAAAATTAATCCAAATTAAAATTAAATCAAAATGAGCCAAAACCAAAACTGCAGTCACACACCCCCAAGAAAAAAACCCTTACAAACAATTCTATAGCAAATAACCAAAACAAAGACACAAACATCAATTCTACAGACAATAACCAAAATAGAAAAACAAGTCTACAATCGGTTTTATAGCTAGAAATAACCAAAACAGAAAAAAACACATCCAATGGAAATAAAAAATAAATAAAAAATAGGTTTCATATTTTCAAAGATGGCTCCAAAGAAATGTATAAAGGAGTGCACCAAACTCTAAGTGAATTACATAATCAAAAACCCATATGGAAGGAGAGAAATAAAATATAGAGAAATAGACTTGGAAAAAACTACACAAGTCATGCATTTAAAAAGTGATAATGTCCTAGTAAGGTTATTCTCACAAAAGATGTGTATTCCAAACCATAATAAGGAGGGGTTATGTTCATACACTCAAAAGGAGGCTTGTTTAATATTTTTTGTTCAATGAAATGTCTGGAAGAAGATTGGAAATAAAGGGATGGTTCACAATGATCAATGTCATTTCACAACATGAGGATAAATTATGATGAATGAGGAGATACAATCCCCATGGTATGTGAACCATGTGTACATTAGAAGAAAATAAATTATGAATCAATAAAGTCCTGCAGAAATTATATAGATTCTATGGGTATCATAGGTGATTTGGAATGGAACTATCCTGTAAGAATGAGACAAGCCAGTGAGTTCTCGAGACATGCATATATAAAAATTAAAAATGTCACTATAAAAATCATTATAAGCATTATATAAACATCATTCCAATTATAATAAGAATTTATACTCTCTATGTAAATATAATGTGATATTTGTAATCCTGAATTTCCATCACTGTAAGAATCATTCATCTAGTGATGGAATCAAAGTCAAGTAAAATGATGGGAAGACATGGATCAAGCAGTAAGAATATGCTGGGAAGGTGCTTCTTCAGTTTGGGTTGAGTGATTGCAATGAAAATAAACATCACATTGATCTTAAGAATAATTTCATAACGATATTAAAGGGTTATTTTTAGACGCTATGGAGTATTGAGTTTTCGTCAGTTTCCTTAGGTACCTTCACCAGAGATAACCATGTCTCTTAATTCTAATGGAATAGAAAGTAGGTACTTAAAGAGGCTCACCGTGATTCATCATAAGGTGGTGAATCAGATAAAAAAGTTTTTTAAAGGTAAAATTCACTTTGGATGGGAGTATGTATAATGGTAGGGTGAAGAATAAATTTTTGGCTACTCAAATAGTGATATGGTCAGTGATATTTATTATAGAAAAATCACTAGAGGCATGGAATTTTACATGAATGGGAGTATGGTCTCATGGAGTCCACAAAAGTAGAAGTCAGTGGCATTTTCATACTATGAAATAGAGTTCATGCTTACAATTGCAACTGTATTTCAGGTGTTATGGTTGGGACATTTATTTTCTAAATTAATTGGTTACAAGCCCAAACATATGATTCTCTATTTTAAAAACAAATATGTCACATGGTCCTAAAAACACATTGATACGTAGTTCCATTTCACATGTGAATGTGTTAAAAGGGGCCTGATTATAGTTGAGTTTGTCAAAAATAGTGAGCATTGATCTGACACTCAATCAAAGGTGCTGACATGTGAGATTGTTTTTGTCATGTAACAATTTATGGGAGTTTGTGACTTTGAGACACACATGAATTTGGGTGGTGGGATAGGTATAATTCAAACATGAGTGTGTAAGTGTGTTGCTGGTTGTGGGTAATGGCTACTCATGGACATGGGTGTTTTTTAATGTGGATAGTGCTGGATTATCATTTATTATGGGTAACTATCAATCTATCAGAGTAATATTTAATCTAGATTACATAACCATCAACATGTAGAAAAAAATAAAATTTTATTATGATTTATAATCATAGTATCCAAAAATGTGAGAAGTAACAAATAAGGGAGTTCTTAGCCTCTTAAACATGCTTGGTTTTGAAGAAGAGTGAGAAATAATGAAGAGCTGAGAGAGAGATACATATTATTAATAATCTTCTGATATTTTGTGTTGATCCTTTAAAAATCTTATTATTATAGACTTAATAATATCACAACATATTATTTAATTAACAAATCCTAGTGAGTACGTTCTCAATATTTCTGAATTAGAGTTATAAGTGGATACTGAGTTTTTTTATATTTCTTGATGAACATGTGGAATTATAATACATTTCATTATGAAATTACAACCTCATTTGTGTATAGGCAACCAATTGATGGAGATTCCAAGTGGGATGAAAAAACAGTCATCAAAGGATTCCACACCTTTATCTATAGTTGACGAAAAATAATGAGAATCCAAATATGATTCCCTTAATTGGGATCAAAGAGATATCAAAACGACATCATGAATTAATGGGAAATCAAAACCAAGGATACCAATTAGTGTGGTATCACATATGAGAAATTAGACATTTACACTAAGGGAATTTGAATGGAGTAGAGGTCGATGCTAACCAAACATGAAGCGAATGATGAAAACCAAAATAGGGGATCTCAATCTACAGTATGAATGAGGACTCATAGAGACTAATAAAGAAGTGGTTGAACCCATCTATGTTTTTTGGTGATGAATAAGCTCAAAATAAAGTGACTCATTAAAAGATTTAGATTCATAGTTAGAAAGAACCTCAAATAAACTATTAATTGGTTGGTATGAACCTTAATTAGATAAAAAACTTCGTAAAACATAAAATGGAAAGGTGTGAAATAATGGTCCCCCAGAACCCTAGCCCAATACACAACTTTGAGCATATCACCAAGCGGGACCCTAGGAGGGTGTAGAGGTGGTGGTACGGTGAGGAGCGAGGGGTGTAAGTGAGGGTGGATGGGCACCAACAACGACTCTGGGTGAGACTAAAATGACATGTGAGGCTTGAAGAAGAGGGATATAGGGGTGAGGGTGGCGAAGGTGGATGTGGGGAGGAGATTGAGGGAGAGGTTTTTGAAGTAAGAAGTGGACGTGTCAAGCGGTGGAGGGATTGGTAGGGATTTTTTGGGCATGTATTTGGGAGTTGTGCATGAGAAAGTTGGGAGGGAGATGATAGATTGGTTTTTTAAGCTCTACAACTCCTATCAATGGTAGCTATTGACAACCAATAGCGACCTCCAAAATCTATTGCCCATATCAAGAGCCACATTTTCCTATTTTTCTAGTAGTGATGTCTTATTCATATGTTATGATATTACTGATTATTCACTTGATTCCCTTATGATTCTTGTCTTGTGAATTTCCAATCATTATGAAATGAATCTTGATTATGATCTTTGATATACAAGGTATAATAAAATAATGATACAATTACGTTCTCATACAGTTATGTTCATATTATTCATACATATCTCCATTATTTACCCTTACCGAGCCTCTGATATCACCCATATAGTGACCCAAGATTAACATACCAAGATATTACATAATTTTAAGTCAATATTTATCACATTACAAAAGTAAATCCTTGTGTACCATAATTTCTTAGTTTATTTGGAAACATGGAACACATTCTTTTAATTTAGTGAAATATTTTCAACATCTCCCTAATGATTTTCCCCTTTAGTAAACCTACATAAAAAAATTTCTTTATAACCTGTGGAAAAGAAACATAAGAAATTAGGGAGATCGTATGCTTAGTAAGGGTAAATAAGTGAGATATATAAGCATAAACATGAGCACAAGGGTCTAATTACATGATAAAAAAATTATAAGATTTTACCTTGTATATCGATGACCATAATCAAGATTCATGGGATAATTATTGGAAGTTCGTGAGACATAAATCATAAGTATTTTAAAGAGAACAAGTTATCATATAATAACAAAGGAATACGACATAGAATTGTGTCATAAACATCAGCTTATAACATTGTGAACATGTATAAGTAGAAATAATTTCACTAATTTAGTTAAGGACATGATATCAGGCCCTCTCATAAACATATAGACATGAAATTAGGTCTGTATAACATTGTGAACATCTAATCCAGTTCACACAAAACAAACATTCAATAAAATTCAAGGCTCATTTCTAAATCTTATTGGGGAACTTCATGAGAACTACACCTTGGTGAGACACACCACCATCCCTGGTCACAACTTTTTATTTATAATGGATCGGGTTTCCCTATCTTTGTATAGTGGATTAGGTTTCCCTATCGTCCAATAGTGGATTGGGATTCCGCATCATCTCATAGTGGATTGGGTTTCCCATTCTTCCCATAGTGGGTGGGGTTTCCCCATATTCCCTTGGTTGATCGGGACACACCTATTCACCTTTATGGATCAATCTCATTGACTTATTTCCTATCATGATATCATGAGATATAAATATTTACCCAATTTTTTGGAGGAAGTCTCATAATGGAGTCATACATACGTGTTCCATAAAACATTCATATTATCATCATCCCTAAAAATGAGGGGTTTCGTAAATATCATATCATAACCCATGAAATAAAATGGGTATCATAAAATTTTAATTATATAAAAAACTATGGAAAATAAATTTTTTTTATAATCTTTTCATCCTTCAATAACCCATGAAAAGAAATATATTTCATGAGAATTCATCATGGTATAACTCATTGAAGAGAATAGAGTTTCCTAGACATCAAACCATTAAAACACAGAACATTTAGAGTAATAATATAAATGGTATACCTCAATCATATCTCTAGTAAATCAAAAACTATAACCAAGTACCTCTTCTTATAGGAAGAAGTATTTTTAAATATCACTTGAAACCTAAAATTTCACAGAAATTAACTTTTTAAAACATATAACATTTTAAAAATTCTTTTCCTTGAAACCAATTCGAAAACATAGAAAGGAATCCTGAAAAATAATTTAAAATATTTATTGAGTAAAATATCATTTATTTTTTGAAAAAAGTATTGTTAAAACATAAAACTTTTTGAAAACCAATTTTCATGAAAACAAACTTTAGAACTTGAAAACAATCTTGGAAAAAAATTCCAAACCATTTTCCTCGATATTTATAAATAAAACATGAAAAAATTTTGAAAAAGTTTTCTTTGAAAATACAATGAGAACATATAAAAGAGACATCGATATCAATGAAATTATTTTCTTCAAAAAAACCATTTTAAAACATATATTGGAATCTATGAAAATCATTTAAAACACTTTTCAAAAATTAAACAATTTTTGAAAACCCAATTTCATTGGAAACCATTTTAAAATCAAAATAATTACAAAATATTATGTAAATAGGTTTCTTTCTAAAAAATAACCTTTTAAAGTTAATAATTAATAATCAAGTGAAATATATTCATGATGTTGGGTAAGTCCATACATTCCAAACATTCCTTTCACACCATAAACATTTTGAAAAGTGCCATGACCAAAAAATGATAAGAAATTTTATTTTAAAATATTTTTTAAAAAAGGAAATACATAGGTAAAAATTTAGTTTAAACATCATATTATAATATTAATAAATTTTTGAAAACATTTTTGTAAAACACGGTGTTGAAATAACACAGATTTTAGACCGAAGGGAGAAAAGTCGGATTTTCATAAAAATATTTTCTTAATTATATTAAGTGAAAAAGAGTGTAAAATGGTAAAATTACTTGAATATAACATTAATAAAAATAATTTAAGAAAATTAGTTAAATTAATTTAATTTTGGATAAAAATATTTTATCAATGGAAGCATAGTCATACAAAATCTTGATAAATGATTTGATTGTAGCAATAAACTGTTACAACTTTTATAAGTTTGAGTCACAATAAAATAGAAATAATATCATTAAATTAATCTTAAAATATAAATAAAATAATTTTATTAAAATTATAAAATTTTAAATTCATAATATACACCTCAAAGAAAAATATAGGTGCATATCATGGCATGTGACTCAAAGAAGGCCAATTAAGACAAAATTACTTTACAAATTTGGAAACATTTGAAATATAAATCCCATGAAATTTATATCCTCATATGGATATGTAAGTAAGAATAAATTAATGTATAGATATAATATAATATCTCCATGGGTATTATATACACAACAAAAAATAAATGAGTGGTGAATATGGTATGCATCTGACAGATATAAAAATGTGATATGAGAAAACCCTTAACTTATGTATTAACATTCTTCGTGCACTTTCAAGACATCTGTATAATAAATATAAGTTTAATAAAAATCTAATAAATAACCATATTATTATATCTAATAACATATATGATTTTTTATTAATTTATATCACCTGTTTATTAACAACTCAATGTTAATGTAATGTTTCGAGTAATATCTGCTTTGTTTTTTAGATATGTTTTTCATGGTTCTTCTTGAACATATTACCTAGATAATTATTTAATTATTTATAGAATTTATAACATGATATAAGTATCATATATATTCACTACATATGTTTTTGTAATAATATATATAATATAGAAATAATAAATGGATTACACTGTTCATAGAGACAGTAGGTCGTACAAACGTGTGAATGTTTTTTGTTTTTTTATCGTATTGAAAGAATGAATGTAAATAACAAATATGTATATATATATTTATAATATCATTATATTATCATTATTACATCATATATATCACATAATTTCCCAAAAACCATACTTTATACATTCCATGTAAAGTGTGAATGAATCACTTCGCTTTGAGGATGTGGTAATCCACACATCCATAGATGAAGTTATCATATTTACAAAAAATGGATATCAAGAGGGTATATTTATATAATAATTAAATAATAATAAAAAATAATATATATCATATATATCATATATATATATATAATATAAAAATATTTTTCCATCATAATTCTAAACCATGAAAGGTTGCAAAGGGAAAATGAACCACATCATTTCGTGAGGTGGTAGTTCTCCATGAAAAAAAACTATAAGGTTGATACCTATTAGATATAAGTTTATTTAATTTTAGGTATAAACATTATAATAAATATATATATATATATATTGGATATTTAATATATTATATAATCATGTAATAAGAATATTTGGGGGTGGATAATGAAAATATTATATACGAGTTTGAGGAAAGATGTTACCTCTTCTTTAGGTAATTCATTTTGGTTTTCACCAAAGTGATTCCTTAGATCTATTACATCACAAATAGAGGATTATATGGTGAAGTTATAGATTTTGGGAGGATATTTTTTCATATTTTTTCCAATAAAAATGGATTTATGTCTATGAATAATTGGGATAGGTGAGTGCCTTTCTATAATGGAGGAGGAGTGGAATTCATGTAAATTTTTTAAAAAGGAATTAAACCCATGCTTTTACTATGAAAAGAATATAAAATAATGTAATAGATTATATAAAATATATTATAGTGTACAAATATGGCCGTAAAGTATATTTTGGATAATTTTCTATGTCATTTAATCTTTTATGTTTAAGATTTTTTCCTTTGTTAACCTAATGTTTCTCTTAATCATTGAAATTAATTTTAATCACATTCACTAATATTTTTGGTAAAAACAAGGTTTAACTTATTAGATATTAAAATTTGTTTTTATTAAAATATTTAATTCATTTTTAAAAATTCCAAAAACAAAAGGGTCAGAAATTAATTTAAATTTAATCTCGCAGATGGGACAACAAATGGGGTTTTTAATGTAAAAATTTTCAAAAGTTTGGTAATTTTCTTTAACCAATTTTAATGTGAAATTGATTCCAATTACCTTAGTTGTATTAACTTATAGAAAGTTTATCTTATTATAATTTAAAATCAATAAAATATTTAATTTAACCTTATAAATAAATTAGAATAAAAAATAGTTTTGAATTAGAATTTAGTATTTTTCATTATTCCTCAAAAAATGAAACACCACAGAAAAATACCAAAATTTCCACCAAAAAAAATTTTTTTATTCCAATTTCAAAAATGAATTTTATTTTTGATGTAAAAATATATAATTGAATCAAAATTTATATTTAAAATGGGTTCTTCATCAAAATGTGGTAAAATTTCCTTTTAAAAAAGTACATTTTTATTCACAAAAATTGGATTTATTCTTATTTATACCTATAAAATATACTTTTTGAGTAAAATAATATTCATTGAAATTATAATATATATATTTTACTTAAAAAATTAATCAAAAGGTTTTTGTTTAATTTATTAGGATAAAATTGTGTTCGTACATAGAAAAAAAGTTTTCTAAGAAATTTAATTTCCTTATTTTCAAATAGTTCTTTCATTCACTTATACTAATTGATAACCATAGGATTAATTTTTTATACATGTGTAACTGATATTTTCACAATTTATTTAATCATATTTATAAATTCCATTCCAAATACTAGGTGGTATCTATAATAATATTTTTAATAATAATATTAATAGTATTTTGTAGTTTGGTAAAACATGACCTTGCATGCAACACAAGCTATTGAAGGGATTCAACATTGTGTATAATATAAGATAAAAATAGAGTTGTTTGTAGATCAAACATAATATGGTGTTTCATATCATGTAATCCTCACTTTGTACTTTCCAATAAAAAAAGTTATATTTAGTGTTGTGTGAAATGAAAAATTTCAAAAAGATTAAATTAAATTGAAAAAATAATTCACAAAATCTAAGGGTATAGCATTCTACCCCCCTTAAAATGAATTTTTCCCTAAAAATTCAACTATGTTATAAAAAAATTTATAATTGAAAGTTCATTTCATATAAACCCACATTTTATAAATTCATACTAAAAATTATTTTAAAAAGGAAAATTTTGTAACATAATAATTACCAAAAGTAAAACACACAAAAGAAAATAGGTGGGATATCAACATATGGACATGGAAGAGAAATATATCTATAAATTTTTAATGGGTAGTGATAAAGAACATGGTTTTGAGAAAGTTAACTATCACAAAGTCATACATTTTTGATGATCTAAGGGGTTATTTGATTCATTAGAAACAAAGTCTCAGGGATAATATTTTTAGTTCCAAGATCTTTTTTCCTAAAGTTAGATAAATTTTATGAAAATATATACTTACTTGATTTTAGGACAACCTTACACATTGATGAGCATTGATTTTAATGCCTCGGCCCTAGAAGCCTGGAGTCTGTGCATTATTACGTATCTTTGACAAGATCACAAAAGATGAAGTTTTGAAAGACCGATTAGTTTAGTAGCCTTGGAAGTGCTAGATACATTCATAAGGTTTACAATACATCAAAAAATTGAAAACTACAACAACATTGTTTCCATGTACAACATTGAGATCCCATTGACTATCCTTGTAGGTCAGTCATAATATACTTCTTCACATACTGGGAAAAATAAAACATAGAAAGGGGTGAGTTCTGATGCTCAGTAAGGATAACAATACATAGGAAACTTTCCTAAATAAGAATAAACATTTAAGACAATGTATGGAACTAAAACAAAATACTTTTTAACATAAACTTCATCATAATATTGAAAATATAAATCAAAATAATTCCATTTACTTACTCACATGGGTATTCTACTAGTCGAATAATCACATGCAATATCAATATCCACTTTCATAATGATGGAATGCATAATACCAGACTTTAATAACAACATAGTCAAGGCCTTGTGCCAAGACTAAAAATAAGATTTTTTCAAGGCCTTATTCCAAGACACTAGTTTTTTTAATCAGACGCAGAAATGCATCAAGGATCTATAGTGGTCTCCCCCCGTCACTTACTAAGTCTGATGTATTCTTCATATGAAAAGGTTTAAACATTACATAAACATTCATATTAAAACTAGCATAAGAAATATCAATACTTTATCCATAAACCATGAATGGTGTAAAAATAACACATCCATAGTCAAACATATCACAAAACCTTCAATACAATATGGAATTTGTGTTTCATAATAAATCAACTTCAAATAATGCTAAAATCCATCAAAGGATGTTGACATAGATGAAATCAAAACTTTTTTTAGAGAAATATCTCCTTATATTTTGAAATCATTTAAAATTCATATAATTATAAAATAAAGTATTTATATTGAAAATATTCATATAATCTTGTAAGGTAATATTCGATGATGTTATAACGATGGAAAATAACCCCACCCGCCGTATAAGTTAAAAAAACATTCTTACCTTAATTTTGTCGAAAAGGTCATAAGGTACCTTGTTTGGAAAACGACGAAAAGATTCCTTTCAAACCATTTAAGGTCAAATAAGGGTATAAATGAATTTAACCCATAGTATATTAAGTAGTAAAAATATTTTGGAGTAAATTTTTAGGAAAACACTGATGTGGATGATAAAGAGGCCCCATTAGATAATTACATATGATCAACCTTGAATAATGAAGAGGTTGTAGAATTAACCCTTACCTTGTACTTTATCTTGGTCGAGGGTAGGTTAACCTCCTATATCATGGTAAAATAATTGTTATTAAATGATACAAGAATAATATACATTATTCTGATATCATATAAGATCTTTTAATATTTTTTTGTTAATAATATCTTATTATTATCGTTGTTTTGGGTTTTAACTGATTCGTTTTCCTTTATATGCTTTGTAACACAAGTAATGTTTGTTATGGATAGGATGTATATTATTCATATTCAGAATGATATTAAGTCTTTAAAAATTATTTTTAATCATCTAATAAAAATTAGTCTTGAATGGATACGATGGGGAATGAATATCATCGTGTTTGTGGAGACGATAATCCGTACGTACGCACGAGTGACAATATCATACTTTTGATATTAAAATAATATATAATTGGATGGTATATCATATATACAGAATCATAATCATGTTATATTTATTATTTATATCAATTAAACATCATTATTATACCTATCCAAATAGTAATGTATTTAATAACAATTACACCACAATGTGGAGACGGTAAGTCGTACGTACGCACGTATGGTGAAATGTCATTCAAAGGATGGATAGAATAATGAATATGGTTTTACCATATTTATAATAACGTCACATTATATATAAGATACTAGAGTTATTATTTTATAATGGAAACAACAAAGAAAAAGGAAGTGGAAGAAGAATGGAACTTGAAAGAGGTGATGATATATTTACCTCTTCTTCGGGTACTTCCTTTTGATTTGAGAAAAAGGGCTCCTTAGGATGGCTTTATGACTAAAGAAATAATTTTTTAAATAATTTTTTTTCAATTTAATGATTTTAAAAGATCTTTCAAAATTATTTTCCATCTAAGATGGAATCTGTTGGTGTTACTCATGCCTTATCGACGATATGACCCAAGGGTGTCATTTATATTCTATTTTTGAATGTTTTATGTTTGTATTGAATGATGTTTATGAAACCCATTAATCATTAATGTGTTACCTATTTATAAAACCTTTTTCTCCTTCATGAGTTATATGCTAATAAAACAGGTTTCTATTTCATGGGTTATATTCTTGTGAAACCTATTTATCTTTGACAAGTTATATTCTTATGAAAATACTTCATTTAATTTTTAATCATTTGATGAAAAGATTATGAAACATTTTTATTTCCCATAGGTTATGAAACAATGAAATTTTTATGATACCCATTTCATTTCTCGATTATTATATGATGAATATTTATGATCTAGTATCACATGTATTTATGATTTCATTATGTGATAGGTGGGACCATATCTCCCTCCAATGAATTGCGTAAATATTTATATCTCATAAGATATACATAGCTGGAACGTGGAGTGAACTTTGCTTAGTAATGGACTTTGTCCACTAATGTAGTCTTGGAAGTGAAACTTGACTACTAAGACGGAATTGGGAGTGAAATACGACTAATAATTATATTTATATGTTTCCAAAAACAAAAAAATATTATGGTTCTCATGAATGTAATTATATAATTTGTTGAATATACATAAAAAATAATGTAATATTCATGTTTGTAAATCCTGGGTCACTAATGTTTGTATCAAAGGAAAGGTTCAGTCAAACTTTGGAAATTAGGATAAGAAAACATTAGTGAGATCCCTAGTTATATTTATAATGGTATTTATAGGTATTTCTATAAGGATACTCCAAAATATTCATATATTTAAAAGTAGGTTTCATGTTTTAGGGACACTATAAGTATTATTTTATGACTATGTGGCTTTTTTACCAAAAATGATGTTCACACAATGATTTCTAGTCATATTCAATAATATGAACAAGAAGAAACATGGTTAACCTTGAATTTTTCAGATGTAGAAAGTATGTGAATTATACAACTCAATTTCCTAAGTGGAAATCTCAATATGGAAATGAAAAAGTTTGTACGAGTGTATGTTATAATATTTACGATAAAGAGACTACAAATGACTTGTGAAAGGTTTAATATGTTTTAACATTATTTTTTACATTAAATGTAATAAGTATGATTATATTGAGGTCTACAAACCATTATACATGATCCACATTTCATATTATTGGTTAGGGTTATTAAGGAATAATATGATTAATCCTAATTAATAGTTTATGAATAAAGTTAGATGAATAAAGTGTGTATGTATAGTAATTAATGAATTGTGTTATATGAATCATGATGTTCAGGTTTTCCATTAAGGATTTTAAAAAATATATTGAATTTTTTTCATGACCTTGAAACGTGATTTAATGGATAGATGATATTTTGATTAAGGGAAGGTGACCATTAATGTGTTCCAGATGTTGAAAAAATTGTTTTTAGTTTGGATAAAGACATTATTTAGATGGATAAAGTAAATTTGAATAGTATTTATGACCTAAAAACTAATAAATGATTTTTTGAAAAAGTGGTTTATACTATCATTGATGAAGTTTACAGCATTTTTGGAATAATGGAATATATCCAATAATATTTCAAATAAGGAATCATACATGTTTTCAATAGTGATTTATGGTAATTTAGGTTATTACCATATTTATAGAGAATAAATTATAAACGAATTCACATTTTTCGTATGAAACAACCAATAGATAAGTTATGATATATGGGGGAGTAATGTTAACATAATTTTTTGAAATTTTGTGACAATTTTTCTAGATATTTAGATTTTCAACTTTTAGAAGGGTTACAAGGATTACCATTATGGAATGGTTTATATTAAACCTCGGATGAGTTTTTTGAGATTAAAGTATTATCCCACAAAATAAAAATTTATGCATATTGGATAACATCTGATAACCCTTTTATTTTGATGATAACTAATGATATGTGGAATTAATTATCATTCTACTTATGTATCTTATGATACATTAGTTATTGAGGCCAAAAAAATCCACCTACATTTTTTATAATAATAGAAGAAGTGAACATTTATCAAGGAACAACCCATGGGAGATATTTTTCTTATGAAATAGAATGAAACCTTGTAAGTAAAATTTCTCATGAAAATTATTCAATTTTAGGAAGAAATGGTCATGAAATAAATTTTTGTCCAATTATAATTTTTTTATGATATCAATGACCTCTTTCAAACCTCTTTGATTGTTACATTTTTTAAAATTAACTTTAAATAGATCTCCCACATTATTGTGATTAGTGAAATTTATCACTCTTAATAATTATTTATTCTTTTCTTCCATGTCCAAATCTTCACATATGTTATCCTGTGTGGAAAATTAGTTATGTGTTACTTTGGGTTTCCATTATGATTCAAAATTATATTTTTAATGTATGTTTTAGTATTTATTTTTATGATCATGGGTTCTTTGAAAGGAACTTTAAGGAATTAAATCATTGATGACCAAGATGAATTTTGATGGAGAAATTCAATTTTAGGGGTTCGAATATGCCACCATGGGATTATGTGGAATATTTTTTTTGAATTAATTTTATCTTTTTGATAATTTTTATTTCATACAAAACTGAATATATTTTTTTTAGAAGAAAGAACCAATTTATTCTTTCTTTGTATTTGAAACCAAGTCAAAAAAAATTTGTCATGAACCAAGCAAGGGTGTCATCCAATCTGAAACCCAACCTGGCCCGTGGTATGGACCTTAGGTTTTTATTGACCCCCACAGACTAGAAACTAGTGCCTCGGTATCAAAAATACTCATTTCAAATTGCTTTAACCCATAAATAACAACTGTAACAAATACTCAAAATGAAACATTATACCATGATTAATATTCGTAATAAAATGGAAACAATAATTCAAGTTCAACATTTTAAAACTTTAACCAAAAACCAAAACAAATCAAAATACTAAAAGGGGTAGGAGTTTCAAATACATAACCTAGAAACCAACATGAAATAAGAGGGACATTATCCTCAAGAAAACTCTACCAACACCTATAATAGTGGAACACTAGAAACCAAGTCCTCCTTCACCACCACAAAACATCTTTCCTTTACCTGGGTCACACATAAAAAATTATAAATACACCCAAGGGTGTATATATGTTGTGATCCAAATCCTAGTAGGATTAAACCCAAAATATATTCTATTCCATAACATTAAAAGTCAAATTACATGAATGTTCTAAGAAGAAAATAGGAAACATTTTGAGGAAATTTTTAAAGGAAAATATAATTAAAGAAACCATTTTCAAAGGAAATTAGTTTTGAAAATATAGAGAAATTAAGGTCCACTACATTCTGATGGTGAGAACCACATCCCAATATAGAACCACACCATGGGAAATCACTATAGGTTCTAGAACTAGTGGGACCCTAGAAAGCTTGTATCTCGGTGAAACATGGTATAGAAACCATAACCTGTAGCGTACTCATTCACAAAACACTAGAAAAGAATATTTGCAAGGATCTAGTGGTATTTGATCACAATCATTGTTTTCTTAGTGTTGTATCATAAATCATACAAGAAAAAATGAGGAATTGGCCCTACCGATCCTACTAGCATACTAGTCCTAGTCTACCACCTTGATACCTAGGTTTCACTTTATGTTATTTTCCTTCCACATGTCACATAGATCACCACTTTTGTATATGCAGATAAATAAAGAAAAATTATTTCACATGAAAACAACTATTTTTCATATGAAAACCCCTTTCAAATCCATATGCACACCAAATTAATTTGAGAACACACTTCGTACCATATACATAATTTATAAAACATATTTAATTATTAGTGAAATAAATCACACATAAAACATGATCAAATTATTAAAAATCCATTTTTCAAACCATACACACCTCAAAACCATTATAAAACACATTTTTCCACACACATAATCCATATAACACTTTTACTCTGTCATGAAAGAATACCAAAGTCATCTAGAAAAGAAAAGTCATGGAACCACCTACCTTAAGCTTGAAAATTGAAATAATATAATGGAAAACCAAAAACACAACTCAAGGAACCCAATAAAGGCATGATTGAACCATAAACATCAATATTATACCCAAAAACTATATATTTAACCCCGATTAGGTCAATCAATACACTGGAGAAGAAGAACTCAAAGAGGGAGGAAGAAAAACCCTATAAGATGGAAGAAATAAAAAAGAAGGAATTAACATGATGATTTCTTGAATATCCTCACCAAAATCACCCAAACATTTAAGGTTCAAGGGTTAAAAAAAGATATGGGAGGAACATAGGGACAGAAATCCCATGTGGGGGATGAAATGGGTGAAAATGGGTTAAATTGAGAGTGGGTGGGAAGATTAATTTACAATTTTTAATAACCTATACAGGTAACATAGTTATCCAACATGGTTTTATAAACTATATGGTAGTCGTGAATCACTCTCTTTCCCAAAAAAATATGGCCACACAATTTCCTAGTGTAGGGCACAAACCATTACAGAAAATTGGGCAGCCAGGACAATTCCATTGTCCAAGGTGCATGGTTTCTCCTAGGATCACACATAGTTTCCCCTAATCATGATCCAATTGTGGGCTTCATATTGTAGGCTCAAAATATTAAAATTTTCACTAACAAATCTTATGAAAACCATGGGATAAATAAAAGACCAAAAATAAACAAATGAATTCCACAAAATAAAATCAAGAATGTGATAATTCTCCCCACAATGGAAACATTCTTCCCCATAAAATTCATTATAAGGTATGATCAAAAAAACAAAAACTAATACTACCCCTTAACAAAATAATTCCTTTCCCAAGTATCATGTTCATAATTCTCATTCTTCCAAATAACTCGGACCAATGGAATGGAATAACCCAGAAGCACCTTCTCCTAGGAGTCCAAAATTTGTATTGGCCACTCAAACCCATTCAAATCCTGCTTCTAATCTAATTGATTTGAATTAAAAACATGAGACAATCCTAGTTATACATTTATAGCTATGACAAATGGAACACATCATTAATTAACATAAACTGATAAGGTAAAATGACATGTATGATACCTTACCCATCTACTTGGTAATCCCAAAAGGTCTAACATACCTGGGGGTAATCATTCCATTAATTTGAAAATTATGGTTACCTAAACGAGGGAACACTTTCAGAAACACCTAGTCCATGATATATAAATACAAATATGGTATTCTCTAAACATCATTGGACTTTATGGAAACATTTTTCTGCCAAAAAACAAGGCTTGATTAAATTAAACTTCTCACACATCGCATGCACGAGAATCTGTCCAAACTATGAGGTCTCACCTACCTCATCCAAATATAAAGGTGTCAGATATGGTCGACCATAAAGCACATCAAAGGGGGCCATTGAAATCAAGTACTAGTAACTATTTTTATACACAAACTCGACTAACCCCATGGTTATCCCACGAGCCTCCAAAATCTAAAAAACAAGCTAGAAGCATGTCTTCTAAAATATAATTCGCCTTCTCTATCTAACAAAACATTAGATTAGGGTATGTCATACTCAAAATTATCTACCACCCTATCAACTTCTAAATTTCTTCCCAAAATAATGAAGTAAAATTGGGATCCTTTTCCAAAATGATAGCCAACAACACACTATGAAGCCTCGCTATTTATGGAATATACAACTGACCTAATTCCTCCGCCTTAGGTAAATCTGTGATCAAAATGAAATGCGAACATATTTTCAAATTTCCAATCACCTCCCAATTATCATTCCTCCCACAGCGTGTATGAGGTTTAGCAATAATGAAATCTATGGAGACCTCATCCCACTTCCATGTTGGAGTGGGCAATAGTTGAATAGAAACAGGAGGGCATGTGGTTCTCTACTTTAACCTACTCACAAGTATAGCACTTAGATATGAATTCAGTTACATCTCATCTCACACCTAGAAACCAAAATTGATGATTCACACCATAAAATAACTTGGTGGTCTCATGAAGAATGACCCACTAAGACTGGTGGCTATCCTATATTACCATTTTCAAGATGGCAATAGCACCAAAAAGTGAACCATAAATCATAAATCCAACTCAAGGGACAAAATCTATTCATGAGGCACCTCACATCCATTTAAGAAAAACATGGACAATTGGAACAATGAATCAATAGGCTACTCCTACCAAATAAAATCTATAAGAGAAGGTTTCAACTAGAAACTAGCAATGAATGTGGCTACACTATGGTCCATGGCCTCTAGATGCATCTGGGAAAAAAGACCTATTAAGGTATACTCATCACGAGACTCCTTCAATGATTTCACTATAAATTTTCTACTCAAGGCATCTAATAACACATTACCTTATCCTAGGGTGTACACAATATCAAAATCGAACCCCTAAAGGTATTTACCCCAATGGTGTTTCCTCAAATTCAAATCATTCTAGGAGAAAATATAGGCTAAGATCTTATGATCATAATATAGAATAAACATCTCCCTAAAAATAAAATGATCCCATGAATTCATGGAATGCATAACTACTACTATCCTTAGTTCATGGGATTGGTAATTATTTTTATGTGGCCAGAGTTGGATATAACCACACTCCACAACATTATAATCATTCATTAGCACACACCCAAGACCCAGACCTGAGGCATTACAGTAGGACTTGTATTGTTTCCCATATTTAAGCAAGATCAAATCATGGGTTGTGGTGAACCACCAATTAGGATCCAAAACGGATGCCTGACATTTCAGATTTCATTCAAACTTTACCCTTTTCCAGGTAAGTATCATCATGGGAAAAGCAATCAATGATAAATCCCCAAAAAAAGCTTCCGATAATACCCTTCCAGTCCCAAAAATCACATGATTTTGAAAGACTTATTCAGCTTCCCCCATGAAATTGATGCACTAATCTTATCAGGTTAAAAAAAATCTCATTCTCTGAGATCACATGACCTAAAAATTTCACCTCCCAAATCCAGAATGTATAATTAGATAACTTTTCATAAAGGTAATGATCCCAAAGAGTTCCCAATACAATACTTGAATGACTCTCATTCCCCCCTTGGGTGCCAGGGTAAAAAAGGATTTCATAAATAAATAACACTAAAAAGAGTCAAGAAATTAGTGGAACACCAAATTTATAAATTCCATAAAGACCACTGGGGCATTTTTCAACCCGAAAGGCATGATCAAATACTCCAAATCATCATACATTCTTTAAAAAGCTATCTCTGGGACATCTACCTCTATAAATATGACTTTTTGATACCAAGAACACAAATTGATCTTATAGAACCAGATAATCCCCTTAATATGATTAAAAATTTCATCAATATGGTGAAAAGGTTATTTCTTCTCAATCGCTACCTTATTCAGCTTCTGGTAATTGATTCAAAACCCGATAGATCCATCATCCTTCTTAGTAGACAAGATTGGTGTGGGACAAGGTGAGACATTTGGGAGAATGAATCCATAAGACTCTCAATCATATAGATAAATAATTAATTCTATAAAATAAGTGGGGTTCATACGATATGAGGTAAGAGATATTGGATGTGTCCTTGATGTGAAGTTGATGGTGAACTCCACATCTCTCTCAATAGTAAAACCTCAGAAATAATCTATAAATATCTATGGAAAATCATACACAATAGGTGGTAAACCACATTCATAACTACCAACATCTTATTATAACATTAATGAAGAGATATGAAAAATGAGATTATCTAGTTAGGAAAGTGGAGGACCATCACATTCTGACTGAGGATCATGTTCACCATAGAAAACCTGGGTACACCCATCAGTTGACAAAAAATTTACTCTCCATCGATAAAAATTGATGTGTACCTAAAAATTCACCATCCAATCCATATCAATTTTCCTATCAAAGAGGTCAGTCTGTAAAACTAGGAATTTTCATTCTCACTTGACCTCTAACATGAGGACAACACATGACATACACCTAATACCCTGCTCTTTCTTATAACCTAGAGGTGTCAAAAAATCTATCACATATGGTATATGATCAGTTGGAAAATTCAACAAATCAACAAGACAGATATAAATGAAAGAAATAGAAGAATCAATATCAAATAGGGCAATAACTATAGATGATTCAGTAAAAATGGTTCCTCAAACTATTATAGGTCCTGTATCATATTGCATTGGTGCTCTATCCACTTCATAGAGATTCCTTGTCTATACCTGAGGATTAGAATGGTCACTGACCTATAGCTCTGCATTAAGATGACTCTGACCTGAAAAGGATCCATCCCTACCTCCATGAAAACCAAACTAAGAATCCACATTCTTGGATAGTTCTGATTGGGTGGAAATTCCCCTGAAGGTTGTTGAATCTTCAACACTCGGGTATGGATGTGTGACTCTAGAAAACCATTGAAATTTCCACATGTTTCCACACTGATGGAAGGGTATAGGTTGAGCTGAATATTTTGACCAAACATATCCCTCCATCCCACACTAATGGCATAGGACTGATTGGGCATCTAAATCCATAGATGAAGACATTTGTGAAGGATGGCGTAAACTAACACCTCCATACTTCTCTTAATTGTATGGCTTCTTCTTCTTCTCATATGAACTACCACTAACCTAGACCACTGTAGATACTGACCCAAAGAATATATAATTTCCAATATGATTAATCTCTGTCATCAAAGCACAATCAACCACATTTTCTTAAGTCTTCAATTTTAAAAAGGAGAGTTGGGATCGATAATCTCGTCATTTCCCAATTTTGAACTTTTGATCCTTCAACTGATCCTTCAAAACTACATTTCCTGTTAACCAAACCAACTCTACAAAGACAATAGAATACTACATAATGTTCAGATCCCCCTTTTGAAGGTCCAAAAACTCATGAGTCTTGGTGAGATCTAAGGTATCGTGGAAATTCTACTCGTTGAAGACGACCATGAAGTTCATCAAACCCATCTTCCTGTGCTTCATTGCCTAAACCATCGAGTCCCAACCTCAAACAAGAACCTTCCAACAATAATGTCGCACACTCCACTTTCACTAGATCAGGAGTATCAAGAAACCCTAACATCTTCTCAATCTTCTCAATCCAATCCTCTACTTCTTGGGGGTATGTGATTCACCCAAAGGATGGAGGTTTTCTCTGGAGGAACACATGTGCCATATCCTTTCTAGGACCTAATTCGGTTTCCCCAATATGAGAAGGACCATATCCCACTCCCTAGCCCAAATTTTATACATCCTAAACAATGGCTTCCACTAGTCTCAAATCAACTGGTGGGGGAGAACTATCTCTGGCATCTTCCCATGGTTGTACACGAACTCTCTGGGGATTCATATTGCTACATCAAGAAACAATCACAAGGAAAACCCATTGATACACCATTATTATGAAATTTTATTAAAAACAACAAATTCCCAACACTTATATGATTAAAAATACCATAATAACCTCAAAAACCAGATAAACCGCTCCACCCCCACCCAGTGTCCATTCACATTCTACAACCTATAAGTCTCACATGAAGGAGAAGTCAACAATGTCCAAACATCGCATAGAGACTAAAGATATTCCAAGAGGTTTGTTGGCCATACCCCCCACTCAGAACTAGATCCTCAATCCCTGATAATTCTAACTCAACTCTATCCAGACTCTCCCAAATATCATAACCCACAGAAAAAGGAAAAACCTTTGATACATTTTTTTCAAGAACAAAGTTGGGCTTCCATCCAACCCAACACCTAACCCCGCCCGTCGCATGGCCCGAATGGTATTTCTGATCCCCGTGGGATGGAAACTAGTGCATCTGTATCACCAATACACATTTTGGAATGATTTCACCCATGAAAAACAACCACAACCAATAATAAAAAATGAAACATTAAACCATGATCAATATCCAAAATAAAAGGTATATAACAATTCAAGTTAAACATTTTACCAATATAAATGAAAACCAAAACAAACTAGAATAAAAAAAATGGGGATAGGTGCTAACTACATAACCCAAAAAACTCTATTCAATTTGTGGTACATCCCCCTCAATCCACCTCTACCAACACCTACAATAGAGGAACAATAGAAATCAGATCCTCCTTCACCATCATGAAACATCTTGCCTTTACCAGGTTCAAACATAACATAATCTACGTACAACAAAGGTTGTATGTAGGTGTGAGCCAAAGCCTAGTAAGATTCCACCCAAAATAGATCCCATGACATGAAATTAAAAGAAAATTTTCTTTCAAGTTTTAATTATAACATTTAAAACATTTTGAGGAAATCTCTCAAGGAAATCATTTAAAAGAAAACATTTTTAAAAGAAACATGCTTTCACATTTTAGAAAA
Source organism: Viscum album (assembly GCA_963277665.1). NCBI lineage: Eukaryota > Viridiplantae > Streptophyta > Magnoliopsida > Santalales > Viscaceae > Viscum > Viscum album. The sequence continues at coordinate 575,575,446 of OY728160.1, forward strand.
TGTAAGTTCCATTGAATGTCGATAGTGAGCACCAAATCCCAAGATAGAGCCATGTAACATGAAATAATTATAGGTACTAGTAATAGTGGTACCTGATGAAACATATATCTCAATCAAATATGGTATAGCGACCCATAACCCAGAGCATCATCATGCACGATCCACTATAGAGGAATCCATATGAATTTCAAGTGGTCTCTGATCATCATCATATTTTATTTACTATTGTAGCATCAATCTTTCTAAATGAAATCTGGAATTGGACCCACTAATCCAACTGGTGTACTAGTCCTAAAATTCCCACCTAGATACCAAGGTTTCCCTTTGAGCTGAAATTTTATTCCACATGTCACATAGATCACCACTTCCACATATGCAGACACATTAAGAAATATTATTTCATATGAAAACTACAATTTTTCATAGAAAAACCCATTAAAATCAATACGTAAAGAAAATCCATTTGGGAACACACTTATCACCACTTAAACAATTTATAGAACATATTTACTAATCAAAATAATAAATCACACATGAAAAACAATCAATTTGTTTTATAAATCATCTATCAATACATGCACACATCAAAACATTTATAAAATACATTTCTCACCCTGCACATAATTCATAGAACATAATTAATAAACTAATCAAGCATACAAAAATCATATAATAATTCCAAAGCATGGAACTACCCAAATCAATCCAGGAAACATCTAGAATCTTCTAGAAAACCCCAACTGCACTGCAAAGGAACCCTAAAAAGAGAAAGATCAAACCATTAAAATAGATATTTTACCCAACAACTCAATATCGAACAGTTTTTAGTTCAATAAATATGTTAGAGAATAATAACTCAATCTGGGAGGAAGAAATCCCCTAGAATTAGGAACAAATCAAGAAATAAAGAACATACATAATGATTTCTTGAATATCCACACTAAACCCAAAAAACATTGAAGGTCAAAGGGATCCAGGAAGAGCGGGGGAGGAACCTAGGGATAGAAATCCAAATTGGGGGAAGAAATAGGGGAAATGGAGATAAATTAGAGGAGTTTGAAAAGGTAAATATCAATTTTTAATGACATGGATAGGTCACACGGTTAGCCCGCATGGTTTTCCAAACCGTGTGGCAACTGTGCATCCCTCTCTATCCCAGAGAAATAAGGTCACACCATATCCTAGGGAGTTTGGACACTTGTGTGGCCTAGAATGTTCCTCTATCCATGGCACATGGTTTCTCAGGGGTTGTCGTATGGTTTCACCTAACTGTGTACCAACCATGTGCCACCAACTATAGGGTCCAAATACTCCCTTTCTAACTAAAAACTCTCAATAAAACCAAAGGAAAATTCAAGACCATAAATACAAAAAAATAATATCTCAACATAAAATCATGGATATGAAATTTCTCTACAATAAACACTTAGATTATCTTGTTATATGAAAAGCACTATGTTTGTATTTTGTTACGCACAATGTTGATTTCCTTTGATAACTTGTGTGACACACATAACCTAGTTTTACAAAACTAAAATTGACAATTAATATTATGTTTAAAATATTATTATAGTTGTAACATATCCATATGAATAATGGATATGACTATGATTAATTAAATTTTGAATATCTGGATTACATATATATATATATATACATATATAAGAATAAATATTTGGTGAGCAATTAACTGGAAATGAAAATAAAACCCTTTTGAAAATATAGGAAATATTTTGCTGGAAAAATATATTTATGAAATCAAAAAAAATTACCTCAATAAATTAATAAAACATACTTAACTAAATAATTTTCATAAAATATATATATATATTATCCATTAAACTATTTTGTAGTGACCTAAAGTTTTATTAATGAAAATTCCTCTTGATTTAATTAAATGTATTATTTCATAAAAAGATTATATAAAAAAAATATACTTCCTTGGTTTTACTTTTTTTTATTTTAAAATATTGTTAAGAATTGTTATCATTTATAATATAGTCATTAAACAATGATCATATGATTCGTATAAATATAGGGATTTAACCAATCCAATTTACTCAGAAAAAGGAATTGATAGACTCACCTAGTAGAATTGCTCCATATGAAGCCCATTTGTTAGAGATTTAAAAGGAGGTAGTTTCACTGGGTTTTGATCTTGACCAATCCCATTTTGACCTTCAATATGTTAAGCTTTAATGAAATCACCTATGGGAGAAGTGGAAGTTAATAAAGATTACCACCCGAACAATGTTGGGATATTATATTCATTGACCCCCTTACTGTCCATTTAATTTATAAATTATGAGAGACCCCTTTCACTCTCATCAACCCATTTTATGATATCTATTTGATGTTGTTATGCAGCTGAAGTTACACCAAAATTTCCCATGCCAAAATCATTGTGTAAGTGAATACCATACACATTTCTCAATAAAGGGTATTCACCATTATTCACATGTAATTTTTTATTGTGGATTATATTTATGTATTCTATATCTCTTATTCATGGAACAATTATGATGTTTAATGAATCCATGTTGTTTGATCCATGTGGCATACTTTTTCATGAAATAAAATGTTTATAAAGGGTGTACCCTGATAGCAGTCCAATGCATTAGTTAAAGATTAATATCATGATACATCAAGTGCAATGAGGGTTTACTCATGATAATTCATGTGAAATGAGGGTTTACTCATTCTAATTCAAGTACAATGAGGCTTTACTCATTCTCTATATGCAATGTTCCTTGGCCAATGCTAATATCATGTTAAATGATGCTTCCACATTTCCGTGTTATAATAATCATGTTATATCTTCCCTTTATGTTAATGTTTTTCCTATGCTCCATTGAAATAATTATTTCTTAACATGTTCTATATTCTTCATGTTATGCCTTGTTTACTCCCTTATTGGTCTTTATATCTTACCCTTTTCTTATGCATGTCCTCAGGTTATCCCATGGAATGCTAAGTATGAAGGAATGTTCTGGTCATGTAAAAGAAGTTTTCAATAAATATGTTGTCTGTTATGTTATAAGTTGTTATGTAATGTTACTAATTTCCCATGAAACTAGACCCCTTGATATTTAGAGTTTCCTTAAGTGCAATTTTATGTAATAAATAATTTTTTAGTTTGTAATTAAGAGCAGCGTTCTTATAGATGGTATTAGAGGATATGATTTGTTATTTTTTGTATTAGGATTAGAAAACCATACTGAAATCCTTAAGGATAAGACTAATCGTAATAAAAACATCCCTAGTTTTTTGTGGGTATAGAGTAATTGGTTATCAAGAAAATACATCCTAGTCTGGATACGAACAAGTGAGTTGGCTTGGGCACAGATGTATCTAGGGGTAAAACCAAAAACACTAGTTTGAGATAAACTCGAACAGGAACTGGTGCACAACCATGGGCCAAACTTCACTCTTTGTTACGACACTCCTAGGGGATATGCTTTGGTAAATTCATAATCTTAGTATGAACCATTTTTAAGGGAATAAAAATTTCCCCTAATAATATATATTGGGAATTATATCATGTATAACATAGATTGAAGCCTATAAATTACTATGTTAAGGAAATAAAAGTAATTTATAAGTTATCACTTTTTTTCATTGGATTCCCCTTTATATAGTACCACTAACATTATTTTTTTTCATCCAATGGCCGGTAATACGAGGACTCAAGCAAACAACTGATGTGAAGATCAATGTGATGACTTCTCTAAAGAGATGCCCAATCCGATGGGAGTGGGCATAACAAATATTGTCATGATACTCTCTCTTTTAACTCAAGTATTCAAAATAAACATGGGTCAAAAGGAATGTTCAACCCCCCCCCCCCAAGAAATAACAAGCTGTAATCGATAACTTTATGAGACAAATTCCTCCTACATTTAATGGATCATCTGATCCCTCAATCGCCGAACAATAGATTGAATCCTTTAAAAAGATCTTCTCCATCCTTTAATGTTCTGAATAAGAGAAGGTTATTATAGATTCTTATCATATAGAGGTTGAAGTTGTTAAACGGTGCAAATTGACCAAAAATACGAAGCCTATGGAGTTGATCGTGGCATTGGAATGGAATTATTTCCGGAAAATATTTTTTGATAAATATTTTAAGCGCACCCTCTGACTCAAGATGTAAAGGGACTTCCTTGACATCATTCGAAAAATGATGAATCCATTGGAGAGTATGAGGAAAACTTAAGAAGGCTTTCACGATATTCCTTCATCTTTTTTGATACCCCCGAATACATGGTTGACCGCTTATTTGGTGGGATAAACCCTCACCTACGGAATGCTATAGCGATCCGTGACATCGAGAGCTATGATAAAATTTTTGGATGTGCCCTAAAATTCATAATAAAGATTGGTGAATCAGAGGGGTATCATGGGGATAAGAAGAATGAGGTGAACATTAATTTTGGTTGTCTGATGGATAAATCCAATGGTGATTAGAAATTACAGTATACCACTTTCCAAAGGTGCGGAAAGAAGCACAACATAAATTGCATGAATGGGATGGGGAAATGCTTTAGGTGTGGAAGAAAAGGGATCCTGGTCATTGTCTACCAAAAATAAAACCCCATTGATGTGATAGAGGAGATGAATACTCTGTTTGAAGCTCAACACATTTTTAATTTCTTCAACAGTAAAGAACCAAGACACTTTCCAAACCGGTGACCTAATCCAAGGGTATCTAGAGGCAACTAACAACCACCAAGGGAGAAAGGGTGAGATTTTTCCATATCGACCACTGAATCGAACCCAGAAAATGAAGTGCTTATAGGTAAATTAGTTATTATTTCAAGAATAAAGAACATAATTATTGATTTTGGTTCTACGCATTTATTTATATCCTGAACGTTTAGTATAACAATCCCAACACTACCACATATCATGGAAGTAGAGTTGTCGGTGAGAATAGAAAATGGGGAAATCATTGAAACTCATGAATATAACTTCTCCCCTGTCACAATTTGTGGATTTAACTTCCCAATTAACCTCTTTATACTCGCTCTAGTGTAATTTTATTCAATTATTAGCATGGATTTGATTTACCTATATAGATCCAATATAAATTGCTGGGAGAGGGAAATAACTCTCCACATGGTGAATCAACCCCCGATTCTGTACAAGTGCCAGGAGGAGGATGAATCTTCTTTAGCACCATCATCTCAAGCATGGATATTAATGCCCTATTAGCATGTGTATCTTTATTAGATGATTGAGTGTAAAGAATCAACCATCCAAGAATACATTCCTATTGTTAGGGATATTTCTAAAGTGTTTCTTGTTGAATTTCTTGGTTTTCTTCCTGGTAGAGATGTTTAATTCTCAATTGATTCTACACCATGGGTATTGATAATATCTAATACTCTATATAGAATGGATTTTTTGGATCTTGAGGAGCTAAATAAACAACTAGGAAAATATGGATAAAGGTTTTATACACCCAAGTGCTTCACCATGGGGTGCACCAGTCCTCTTCCTGAAGAAGAAGGATGGTTCAACAAGCCTTTGCATTGATTATCATAAGCTCAACAAAAATCACAACAAAGAACAAGTATCCTCTTCCCCAAATTGATGACTTGTTTGATCACATACCTAGAGCAAAATAATTCTCTAAGGTGGATCTGCGATCGAGATATTACCATGTAAGGGTGAGGAAGGAAGATATCCACAATACTGATTTTCATACAATGTACAGGCACTATGAATTCATATTAATTCCTTTAAAACTCACTAATTCTCCCACAATATTCATGTAAAATATGAATAGAGTCTTTATATAATACCTCTAAAAAATTTTTGTAGTCTTTATAGATGATATTCTAATATAATACAAAACTTAAGAGGATAATGAGGAGTATCTAAGCACTGTACTAGAGACCTAGAAAAAATAGAATCTCTGTGAAAAGTACAGAAAGTGTGAGTTCTAGTCAAAGTAAGTTTCATTCTTGGTTAATATCATCACAAGAAATTGGATATCTATAGATACCTCCAAGATAGATGCAATTGAGGGATGGACAAGGCCCACATCGGTGATAGATATCCATAGCTTCTTGGGGTTAGGTGGATATTATCGCCGGTTTGTGAAAACTTTCTCACGATTTTCCAACCCCCTTACCAAGATAACCAAGAAGGGAGTCTTGTTTTCTTGGACTGATGAATAAAAAGATATCTTTAATGAGTTGAAAAGGAGGCTTATCACTGTACCCGTTCTCACACTACCCATAAGTGGAGAACATTCTGTGGTATTCAATTATGATTCGAAAAAGGGCATGGATTGTGTGTTGATGTAAAATGGAATAGTCATTGCCTATTATTCAAGGAAATTAAAAGTTCAGTAGAAAAACTATCCAACACATGACATGGAGTTGGATAAAATAATCATCTCTTTGAAAATTTAGTGGAATTACCTCTTTGGGGAGAAGTGTGAAATATGTTCAGATCACAAAATCCTCAAGTATATATTCACAAAAAAAAGAGTAGAACATGTTCCAACAAAGATAGTTAGATCTGATCAAAGACTATGAGTGTTCAATCCATTACCACCCTGGGAAAAAGAATAAGTTGGTGGATGCTCTATCTAGAAAGGAACCAGCGATTCTATCATTGATGATAATTAAAAAGGATCCAACATTATTAGATTTGAAGAAGATGGACATGGTAATCATAAAGAAGATAACATCATCAATCCTTTCACAAATTATTGCTAAACTGTCTCTTTTTTAAAGGTTAAAGGATGCTCAAAAGTATGTTGTGGGAATTCCAGAGAAAGTGAAATCTAAAAAAAAGGGAAATACTTAGATTTCAATGTTAATGAAGAAGAAATTGTGATATTTGGGACAAGACTATGTGTCCCATCAGATATGGAGTTAAAGAATGAACTTTTGGATGATAAACATAGTTCAAATTTCTAAATTCTCCCATGAAACACAAAGATGTATCGAGAACTCCAAGAGAATTATTGGTGGGATAACATGAAGAGGGAGATCATTGAGTATAAATAAAAGTTCCTGGTATGTCATCAATTGAAGGATGAGAGGATTAAGTCTTCAAGGATGATGCAACCATTAACTATACTAACATAGAAATAAGATAACATCACCATGGACTTTTTCACCGGACTTACAAAGACATCCAAAGTAAATAATGTTATTTGGGTTGTTTTGGATCGTCTTATAAAGATTTCACACTTCATTAAAATTCAAGATGATTTATCATTGCATAAATAGGCACAAATATATGCCATAGAGGTATTGATGATGCATGGAGTACCAATATCGATTGTATCTAATCGAGATCCAAATTTACCTCTATGTTCTGGAAGACTCTCCAACACACTCTAAACACTGAGGTGAAATTCAGTACGACTTATCATCCTCAAACAGATCTCCAATATGAGTGGACAATCCAAACACATGATTACATGTTGGGGGCATGCGCAATGGACTTCAAAGGAGGATGGGATCAATATATTCCTCTAGTTGAGTTCTCTTATAATAACAGTTTCCACACAAGTATCCAAATGGATCCTTTGAATACCTTTATATGAAGAGGTGTAGAACACCAGCATGTGTGGATGAAGTTGGGGGGAGAAAAATCCTTTGCCAAAAAATGGTCAAAGAAATGGTGGAAAAGGTTAAGACCCTCCAACAACACATTAAAGCTGCTCAGATTCGACCAAGAGTAATGCAGATAATCGTTGATGAGACCTTGATTTTGATATTAGAGATATGGTATTCCTACGCATATCACCTTGGAATATATTTATGAGATTTGGGAAGAAGCTATAACTTAGTCCAAGGTACATCATCACTTTTGAGATCCTTGATCGCATTGGAGAAGTTGTTTATCGACTAGCACTCCCACCGAACCTATATCAAGTAAATGATGTATTACATGTATCACCCTTGAGGAATAACACACCTAACCCATTTTATGTACTAAATCCATAGGTGGTACCATTGGATAATCACCTATCCTATGAAGAGAAGCCGATGAAGATGTTAGATCATAGGGAAAAAAGTTATATGAAATAAGACAATACCCCTCATCAAGATGTTGTGGAAAAATGAAAAGTTTGAAGAAGAAATGTGGGGATATAAGGAAGTGATGAAGCATAGTTACCCTCACCTGTTTTAGTGTGGGAAAAGGAAATTTTGAGGGCTAAATTTCTTAAGAGGAAAAACTGTAATGACCAAAACTTTTATTAATGAAAATTCTTTATGATCTAATTAAAAGTCTTATTATGTATAGTGGTTATATAAAACATTTTCACTTCCTTGGTTTTATACTTTTGGATTTTAAAATACAATTAATAATTATTACCCTCTCTAATATAGGCATTGAACTGTGGTAACATGACTAGTATAAATATAGGGCTTTAACCAATACAATTTAAATAGATAAAAGAAGTGATGGCCTCATCAAGTAAAATTGCTCCATATGAAGCCCATTTTTCGAAGCTCTGAAAGGAGTTAGCATCACTAGGCTTCTCTCTTTACCATTAATAGTTGATCTTAAACATGTTAAGCTTGAATGGAATCACCTACTGGAGAAGTGGGAGTTAATAGAGATTACTTCCTAAGAGATGATATATGAGACACCCCAAGAGTATGTCACCATCGTACACCATACCCTTAGGTATTATGCGAGTATGATAATGGGTTATGTTACAAGACCCTAGCTCTATGATTATGTACATTGTTTTTGTATAAAATAAATAGTATACATTCATTTTATTATTTTTTACTTTGTAAATAATTTTTAAAGAAAAAAATTGTATTTTTAATTAATATTCAATTAAGAAATCTATTTTTTTGAATTAATGGATTTTGTAATTAAATAATATTTTAGTAAAAATTTATTAATAAATTAATCTTTATTAAATATAAATGATCATATAATTTTTTTATGGATACAATTGTAATTTTTTTGTAGGTTTTAAAAATCTTTTTGTCAAAACCTGTGAATTTTCAATAAATATGGGTTTTTATTTTAAAATTGTAAATTCACATTTTTAAAAAATTATTTATATAAAATTAATATTATTTTTGGAATTAGGAGGTCTGAACAATCGAATGGTGAATTTTTCAAAATTTTCTAAGACAGTCGAATTTTTGGGTAAAAAATAAATACTGTTTAAATATATAATTTGTTTTATGACATCATAATAACCCAATAGTGATATAATAAAATTATATAAAAGGGATATTCAGAAAAAATATTTTTTACATTTAGAATAATGTGATTTTTGGATTAATTGTATTGTGTCTTAGTGGACCCTCCACGACTTATAAAATATTTTAACTTTTTAAAATGATTTCCCTAAGAGTATGACTCACCTCCACATAAGAAAGCCTAATATTTTAATATATTCGGCCATTTTACTTATAAAATAATTTTTTCCACTCAAATTTCACAAAAACTGTGGTAAAAAACAATGGGATGGTTTGTGGTTTTGATTAATTTAATGTGTAGTGTCCAAAACCTAATTAATAAAGAATTATCTCTCTTTTCCTATATAAACCCACTAAATGTCCCATTTCACATCACTAAAAACCCATGGAGCATGTACCTACTATTCCTTAATCTCTCAATAATCCTCCCAAGGTTCCCCAAGCTCTCAATAATCCTCTCTCAAGCCTCTCCCAAGCCATTGGGATCACACTTCCATGTAAGGGATTTATTTCTTTATTTTTTTTGTCCAAATTTATTTATGTTGTTATACCCTTTTGTTTTTCAATTAAAAATGTTGGGGTAAGATTTATAACCTCCTCCCATACTTTAATACTTATGTTTGAATGACGATAGATCTATTTTACTCCCATTAATGCCTCTCATGTACACCCATTACCATTCTGAAATTCTGTAAGTAATTTATCTCTTATCATTTACAATCAAGTAATTTTTTTATATTATGCATATAAATACCATTACATATGTTGGGATATTATGTTATATGGAAAACCTACTGTTTATTTCATGTATAAATGATTAGATACCCCATTATCTCTCATCAAGCCATTTTACGATTTCTATTTGAGGTCATTATGCTACTGAAGTTACGCCAAAATTTCCTATGCCAAAATCATCGTGTAAGTGAATACCACACCCATTTATCTATCAATGTTATTCACCTTTATGCATATGTAATTTTTAATATATGAATTAAATGTATTATGCATATTTTATTCATGTAATAAATTATGATGTTTAATGAATCCATCATTTATTTTCCATGTGGCACACTTTTTAATGAAATGAAATCTTTATAAAGGGTTCACCCTGATAGCGCTCCAATGCATTGGGTAAATATTAGTATCATGATACATCAAGTGAAATAAGGGTTTACTCATTCTAATTCAAGTGAAATGATGGTTTACTCATGATCCAAGTGAAATGATCCTTTTCTCATACTAATATCATGTTAAATGTCATTGCCAAATTTCCTTGTTATGATAATCATGTTATATCATGACATTGTGTTCATGCTTATCTTATGATCCATTGATATGCCTATTGCCTAACGTATACTATATTAATCATGTTATGACTTTTTTACTCCTTTACTGGGCTTTATAGCTCACTATTTTCTTATTAATTTCATCAGATTATCCCACGTAATACTAAGAATGCAGGAATGTTGTGGTCATGTAAAAGAAGTTTTCAATAAAGACATTGTGTTTTATGTTCTAAGTTGTTATGTAATCTTCTTAATTTCCCTAGAGACAAGACCTATCGATCCTCAGAGTTTTCTTAAGTGAAATTTTATATAATAAATCACATTTATGGTTATAATAAAAAGTAGGGTTATTATATATTTAATGTTCATATTATGTGTTTTTTAGACTAGAGATAATAATAAATCCAATTTTAGGAAAAAAGATATATATTTTTCTAAAACTTAATTTTACAGTATTTTAATAGAAAACATATTTTAAAAATAATTTTTGAAACTTTCATAAATTTTATTTCAAAAAATAGACTTCATTTTTGAAATGTGAATACAAAATTATTCTTTGGGTAAATTTCTGTTATTTTTCTGAGAAGTTTCTTTTATTGATTAATAGTGAAAAACAAAAAATATTAATTTAAAACATCATTTTTTATACCTTATTTACACAGTTAAATTATATTTTAAATTTTTTTAAAGTTTATTTATATCAATTATACCTATACTAATACAATTTATGTCATTTTAACCGATTTATTGTTGAAATTGGATATAAAAATTGTTCAAACTTTTGAACATTTTTACTTTACAAAAACACATTGTCTTGTCCCATCTGCAGGAATAATTTTATCATCATTTCTACCGCTACTATTTTTATAATTTCAAAAAATGGATTACATGTTTTTAATAAGAATAGTTTATAATGTATATTAATGTCAAATGAGTTTTTTATCAAAAAAACTAGAGAACGTAATTAAAATTAATAATAGTGATTAAAGTAAAAATGAGTTTACATAGAGGTTAATCATTAACATAAGGGGCCTGATGTCCAAGAAACGTGTCCAAAATCCATTGTATGGCCAAATTTAGATCATATACTTCCTTTTCTAAAACATGGACACTTTTTGGAGGCATGTGATGTAAGGGAGACCTCCCAATAGTGCATACCTTTTTATATTTACCAGAACATCACTCCTCCCCCATTATAAAAGGGAACCCACAACCCCCCCCCCCCAAACTTATTAACACCTCTCAAGCACTTGGGATAATACAAACTCTACAAAAATAAGATCTGAAATTATTTCATATCATCAAAGAATCCTCAATTTGGGCCTAAATTAATCCAATCATGTCCATTGTTGAAAACCAAAATTAATTACTCAAAGAATGTATAAGATCCTTCAACACCACTTTTGATTTATTTCTTTTAACACCCCCTCAAATCATATTATTACATGATTTTATAATAAACATAGTCTCCCAAATATACTAATATTTTTTATTTTTATATTATGAACTAAACTCACACACACTTATATCAAATGGGATACACAATATTTGTTTGTTTGTATGACGGACTATGCCTCGTGAGCTGATGTTGTTCGTTCTATAATTACCACCTCCCAAGGTTTATAATATTGATTAAAATGATATTTTTTCATGATATATAATTTATTTATGATGTATTTAAGATTATTTAATAATTATATAACACACAACATAATGATTTCCATTTTCTAGGAATACGATAACTCGGTTTATGGACATGTGGACTATGACCTCCTCAAAGCGATGTGATTTCTTCACACTTTACATGAAATGTATTAATGATTGGTTTAGTAAAATTTTATGATATATATGAAATAATAATTCTAATTTAATGATAATATATATAAATATATTTTATTCACTTTCTTTCTTTCAATGCAATAAGAAAACAGAAACAACATTCATGCGTATGCATGACCTACCGTCTCCATGAACAGTTTATACCATTTAAAATGTATATATTTTATAGATTATTATAAATAATTATATAATTAATATATGATATATTTATCAAAATTTTGAAATTTTTGAAATAAAAAAAATCATGATCAATGTAGTGGTATAAGGAATAACATGTCAAAACATATACGAATGACAAAGCGGTTACTACATGAAATGTAACATTAAAATGAAATTTTTAATAAATGGGTAATATAAAGTCATAATAATATAATATATGGTGTTATATATAATAATAGGGTTTTTTGGTATATTTATAATAAAATTATATATATTATACATGATTTTTTAATGTGTACGAATAAATTCGAGACTTAAGGTAAGGGTTTTCTCATATCATTTTTATTTGTGTGAGATATATGCTATATTAACCATTTATTATTATTTTGTGGTGTATATACAGCCCAATGACATGTTATAAAATCAATTTAATTTATCTAATGATATTAAAATAGTTTCAATTAATTTTATTCGTTGATTAATCTCATGATTCAAAAGTTACTTAATTAGTAAGGGGATTTCAAGTCCCACTTTTATTTCTAGGAGAAACATGCCTTATTCACAACTAATTTTCTTTGTGTGTTGAATGTAATTAACGTGAATGTATTATATGATCATTATCTAGATTTTTTGGATATTTAAATATCTGTTTTATGATCTCTATTTCATGAGGTTTCATAGTACAAAAATATCCAAAATGGTAAGGTAATTTTGTCTTAGTTTTCTTTCATTGGGACACATGTTTTGTAATGCACCTATATTATTTTACAAGGTTTATATACTTACAATTGAAATTTTATATCATAAATCTACTTAATTTAATTATATATTATGTTTTGTGTAATTTTCTTCATTTATGGGTATTATGATTCAATGTTTCCAAGGCTATAAGATTTTATTTCTATAACCTCATTCTTAATCGGGATTGTTTTTTATTATGATATAATTGATGAAATATTATAATATATATCTCAATAATTCCCATAATGCTTTTTATAATATGGTTATTCAAGATATTTTCAAGTATTGGTAATATTTTTATATTATTGGAAACAAATAAAATTGTGATTTTTTTAATAAAATTTGACTTTATTTCTCCCTACGGTCAGATTTTTTTTTCAAAAACTATGTTTCATAAAAACGTTTTAAAAAAGTTATCAAATGGCATTTTAATCTCATTTTGAAGGAAAATATTTTAAATTTTTATTATGTTTCATGAATTTTTTCATAATTTTTTCAATCTTCTATTATATGTTTTCAAATATTATTTTAAAAGAAAAGGATTTTAATTATTTCAAATCTTATTTTATAAAATTTCAAAAACATTTTCAGTGAAAATGTTTTTAAAAAAACTATTTATGTTCAAGAAGTATTTTAAATGATTTTAAAATATTCCTTCATATGTTTTCAAAATTTTATTTAAAAAATATATTTTAAAAATTTCAAAGATTCTTTGATATTTATTCAATGATATTTTCAAAGATAAAAGTATCCAAAAAAATTATGTTTATGAATTGTTTTATATTGTTTTAAAAGATTCCTTTATATTTTTTCAACAAGTTTTTTTTTAAAATAAAATAATTTTAATGATTTCAAATATTATTTTATATATTTTTAGATCTATTTTCATAGAAATAGTTTCTCAAAAATTATTTATGTTCAAGAATTGTTTTAAGTTATTTTCAAATATACCTTTGTATGATTTAAAAAGTTTATTTTCAAAGAAAAATATGTTCAAAGTGTTTTTCAAAGAAAATATTTTTCTCAACAATTTTTTAAAGATCTTTCAAAATTAATTTCCTTAAATATGACAAAATTTGGAGTTACCCATGCATTACTAGTGATATGATCTAAGGGTTTCTTTTATATTCTATCTTTTAATTGTTTGAATTCTAATGGAATGATGTTTATGAAACCTATTTCTCTTTCATGGGATAAATGATTATGAAACCTATTTCACTTTCATGGTTTATGTGCTTATGAAACCCATTTCTCATTCTTGGGTTATATTATCAGGAAACATGTTTAACTTTCATTGGTTATGGGCTTATTAAACCTTCTTCTTTACATGTATTATGATTTGAATAAATGATTATGAAACTTGTATATTTTTTTAAAGTTATGATATAATGATATGTTTATGACACCCATTTTATTTCAGGGGTTATGAAACGATGAATTTTTATGATATTGTGGAAAATGTATGTATGATTTAATTAGAAGCTTTATGGGACCTTTTTCTCTCCAAAATTCATTAGTTAATGATTTATATCTCATAATATCGATACAAATGGAATGTGGAGTAAACTCAAATCAATAAATCATTTGGTCCCTTAAAATGGTCTTAGGGGTGAACCTTGACTACAAAGATGTCCGTGGAAGTGAACCATGACTACTTAGATTGTCTTGAGAGTGAACCTTACCTACAAATATGGTTTTGTGAGTGAACTCTTTCCACTATAAATAATGAGCTATGATTGGGGGGGTGTCCTGCCTAATAGGTGTATCCCCCATGAATTTCACTGAAAGGATTTGGAAATGGGACTTGACTTATGCAGTATGATTTTTATATTTATTCATCTTCCATAACTCCATGTATTAATCCAATGGTATTATTTTATTTATTGTGATCTTCATTCCATTAAGATTAATGTCCGACGAAATTATAATCTGTATGCCATGACTCATTATTATGATCTTTGATATAGAAGGTATGATATTAAAATGTTATGATTATGTTCTTATACCCTTTTTCTCATTTTATGCTTACATATCTCCCTTGATTACCCTTACTGAGAATCTGAGGTCACTCATTTATTTTGTTTCTCATCCCCAGTTTTTGAAGAAAGTTTTTAAACAAGGGTACTAAAGGGGAATATCATTAATGGGTATGTTGAATACCTTTCACCAAGATAAAATATTATGTTTTCATGTTTTCAAATAGAATAAACTATTATATTTCTCAGGCATGTAATTTTTAACGTGATTAATATTCATATAAAATTATATAATATCCATGTATGTTAATCTTATTTCACTATCGATAAATAGTGTATAGACACTCGTGGTTCTTGAATGATTCTCAAGTGATACGTGATCACATTGTAGGATATGGAATAAGTGAGATACCTTAGTCCTATATGAAAGGAATGTCTAATATTATTCTGCATAAATTATATTGACATGTGAGAAGACCATGGATGGATTTCTAAGAGTCTGAAACTAGGATTTATGGGACACAAATCATCAAATCATGTGTCTAGTTGTGAGTCAATGTTGTATGTAAGAGTACACCAATTGGGTTTAGATGAGAGAAATATGTATAAATTATAGGAACCTGTGATAATATTCTTACAAAGATTAAATATTCTTAGGAAGATGAGATTGATAGTGGCCATGGATTATAAGTAAAATCCTTGATGTGTAATGGAAACAGCTTGTTGGTTTCAAATGATTCTAGTTCTATTTTGGGAATAATGAGAGTTCATTTGTGGCTAAAAAACTATGGTGATCAATTAGAAACATGTGGGTATGGGGGAATGAAGATTCAATGTGGATAAACAATTTTTATTTCTGATTTATAGTGACATCATGGATGGAATGGATTACTATGGGATTGTTAACCCATTTTTGTTCCTTAATTGGTGTTTTTAAGATGGGTGAGCGTATATTGGAAGGAGAGACATTCATGTAATGTTTTAATCCATTAAGTATTACACTCAAGGAGTAGAATAATGGTGGGATATATAGGGGGAGTGATCCATTTTATATTTTAGGGTGTGACCCTCATTATAGTTGGGTTTCCTTGAATATCAATAATGGTGTTTCTAGTGATATTGGAATGAATAGTGAATGGTGTTTTGTGTTGTTCCTTATATAATATATAGATGGTCACATTAGTTTATTGCATTTAATAATTGATAGAATATATTATATGGATAATGATTTTTTTTTAAAAATGAACAATAAGGATACTTCTATGGTGGTGAGTGTCTTATCGATCATGGATGTATGACCCTCATGTCAGTAGGGTTATGCAAATAGTGACACCCACTGGTAAATAGTTCATATTAAATGAATATGATGGAATACTGTAAGATTTAATGTGAGATGGATCCACATCAAACATGAAATTCATGATTTGAATACATTTTCAAATAGCATTAGGGTATTGGAATTAGTCTTACGGTGAGATTTCGTGTGATCCAGAAGTGAGTTAAATTGGAGTTTCATTAAGGATTATGGAGAGTATAATGCTTGGTTTGGGTGGTTGAGGAACCAACGATGAAATCACGCCATGTTTTAGGTACATAAATTAATGGGGGTTTTATATGATTATTTGAATCCAACATGAGTTAAAGAATCATGATCAAGTGATGTGATAGAACATCAGCTAGTAAGACCATGAATTATAGGATAGGTCATCCAAATTAGGATTGGGTGGTGTTTTCAAGGAGTTTTGTGTGGTGTAGTTGAAACCACATAGAGTGCATTGGTGAAATTTTTTTAATGTGTTTAAATTAATCAATTGATATATGTGGGACTACCTTAACTTAGAATAATACATTTTGAATAGATTCTTATGGTGGGGTGCACTCTAATCCTGAAGATAAATCCACCAATGATGCTTCGATGAATCAACCCTGATGAGTGTGGATGAGTGAAATCTTAGTGTTGGTTATGGTAGCAAAGTTGTATCATTTATTTTTTTGAATAATTATACTTGGTGTTTGGTGATGTATATTAGAATATTTATTGGAATTCTGGGATAGAAAATGGTGAGTTAATGGTCAATTAGTCATTGAGGTAAATCATAAAAGTCCATTACTGATTCCCAAGGATGCGAAACAATTTTTTGGTAAGTTTTTAATGACCTTTTTTGTTATGGGTTGTGAAATTTAGAGGATACTTTAATTTTTGTCCTTATATATAAGGATTTTTAAGTGAATTTTGAGTTAGATTAGAATTACAATGTTTGGAACATCTCTTGATAAATATTTTGGATATTAAACTCATTCAAAGTGATTTTTTGAGTTCTTGAGTGAATGTCAAAGTGGGGTTAGAGTAAAAACCGTGTTAATTTTTAAATAAAGTGTCTCATCACACCATGAAGGGTTAATTTCACACTGTGATGAGTGATGTTCTTGAGATACTCATGACATATCCAAAGGGATCATGGTTTGGTTAGGTTTTTTAGTGTTTTTTCCTGAGGGGAAATCCCTTATAAAAGGGGGATATTTCATGACCTAGGGTGGTCTTACAATAATTTATAAACTTTAACAAAATTATTAATACTATTATTTTTCATTTATTATGATTTACTTAGAGGAAAAATTTATCACACAATGATATTTTATGTCATTTCATAAAGTCATGTCTCATGGGATGACATAGAGAGGTGTGAGAAATAAGCACCAGGTGAGAGGAGGGTTCTCCTAGGAGGTGTGCTTAGAAGAGGAATTTCATACCATAACCTGTAGAGGCCTCACTAAAATAGTCCCTTATAGGATATTAATTTTTTTATTATGATAGGTAGGTTTTAGGACTTACTTCAAGGGGTGTTCACCCAATGACCTAGCAGAGAATCATCATAAGAGGGTTTATCATGAAGGTGTCTTTCCAAGGCCCTTGTGATCGTTCTATAACAAAGAACTTCGTATTTTTTAAATAGGGATAGAATAATGTTTTTAGGGCCCTTTCCCTTTTGGTTTTAGGTTGAGTGGTGACGTGGGGAGGTCAATTTGAGCTTACTTCTCCCCCTCCCATTGATCCCCTATCCATCGTGATGTGGCTTATTTTTTTATGGTAATTTCACAACAATTATAGGTGATTTCCCCTATTAGTTTTTATTCATAATCATTTATATTTTCTATCACTTTAATTTGGTATTATATGGGCTTGCTTTTTTCCACTAAATCCAATAAATCATACTGGAACGAGTTTGGAACTATCGGGTTTTTATTTTAATTTCTAGAGGATATCATGTGAGGATTTAAATATACGGTTTCATATGATTTCGATAAAGAAACATTTATCTACAAGTAATTTGGAATATATGACTCTTTGGATTAAATTTAATAATTGACCCTAAAATGGTATAATTAATTTTTTAGATTTTTTTGGGATATATAATCTTTAGTGTATATACGATCATGTATGAAGCATATAATGTCTTGTACAAGGACATTTGGGGAATCGTGAGGATGATGACTCTGGGTTCGATGTAGATGGTCCTTATAATATAGTATCAAATTTTTGTTTATTCATGTTGGTAAACTTATTAATATATTCATTGGAATAAGAAAATAATCTTGGACCAATATTTTCCTATTTAAGGATATAGGTTGAAAATGATCCACCTAGATATAAGGTAAGTGATTATCAGAACATTAGTTACTTTGGATCACCTAGAAAATATATCTTCTGGGAGGAAAAAGTGAAAGTTGATTTTACAAGAGGCACATGGTAAGCCTTAGGGATTGGATGAGATTTGGATATTCTTGGTGGGTTTATTATGGTTAATCAAGTAGGCATGAGGTGATTTGTCCTGGTTATTAAGAGTGAGATGAACTTTCATCTTGTTCCTTGGGGGTGACACCAATTATAAGGATTAATAGAGTCTTATCAATTGTTATGAATATAATGAGTCTTCCAGTACCATATGGGGCATCTATGACTAATGTTTCATTTATGTAATGTCTTGAGATCTATTCTATGGGAGATATAATACGTGACCAAGGGCCTAGTGTGAGTTTTCTCCATATGGTCCCTGATTAGAAGGGTTGGGAATGATATGGTATTTTAATGAGTTTTAGTTTAGTATTTCAATTATTACATTAATCTAGCAGTTTGGGCTATAATATAAAATCAAGAAGTTTTTTATAAAGTAAGGTGTAGTGGGGAAGGGATTTTTATAGGTCTGAAGACCAAGTAGAATTTCAGGATAAGGAATATAAGAATGTTAATGGGTTATTTGTGACTTGTTTGTGTGATAGAATGATCTAGTAGTGATGGTTTTATCTTACCAATGAAATTGGTATGATATATAGGATAATGGGATAGGTTTTGAGTGACTACCACCATGTGATGACTTAGTGAGATTATGGACGACCTGTATTCCCAATGTTTTTGTATGAATTTTTTGATTGTGTGAAATCCATAGGTGACGGATCTCATCATAAATGATGATGGATCCCAATTTCTAACCACACCATGTCGAATAAGTTATTAGAAGAACCCTACCATGAGTGAAAAGGTAGTGTTTTTGATCTGATATTGATCCCTATCATGAGTGATAATTTATTGTTCAGGATAATGACATCACCTTGGTCCAGAATCTATTGGTAAGGTATTCCTTGAGTTAGAATGTTGGTCTAGGTTATAATGCAATAGCATTCCATACCTTGAGTGATAGGAAAGCAGTCAGGATAATGGCCTCACCTTGATTGAAAAGAAGCT
This sequence comes from Viscum album, assembly GCA_963277665.1. Classification (NCBI taxonomy): domain Eukaryota; kingdom Viridiplantae; phylum Streptophyta; class Magnoliopsida; order Santalales; family Viscaceae; genus Viscum; species Viscum album. Next base: position 575,595,385 of record OY728160.1, read on the forward strand.
GAGTGCAACCTACATTGATTGATAATGAATCGGTTACATTGTGATGTTATATCATTCCATACCATATAATACCCTGAAATTTTATAATAAGAACACTATGTTCGGTAGTGTATATGAAATGCAACACTAAATATTAACGAATCATAATTTATTCTTATTTAAATATGTTTGTAACACCCCAGGTGAATAAAGAATGTGACTTTTTTATTTTTATCCATATTTGTGAATAAAATATTAATATGACTTTAAAGGGTACTCTATGCTCGATGGCGTACCCAACACGCAACAACGAGTTTCTTGGGAATCTTACGTTGCACTCTAATAATAAAATAATATTACTTTTAATGGTAGTTAACATGTTGCAGTTGTATTGGAGGTAATGGATAGAAATAACTAAAATATGATTATATATGTTTTTAAATGTTTTTATATTTATCCAATAAACGATAAAGGCTTAAAACACGGAAAAAATTCAATTTTAGGCGTATATGCCCTATTTTTCACTAAAGGCTCACTTATCACCTTTTGATGGCGAACCATCATTAAATATAGTTTTGTTCACTCTTAAACATTCTATTAGACCAAATAAAACTCTTCTTCAGAATCGGGACATCAAAATTTACTTTGTGTAAATTTTTGGTATCTTTCCGATAAAGTTCATTTTTTTAATGAATAGTGTAAATGTTGTATTTTAATTCAAAACCACTTCTTAATCTAATTTATTTATATGATTAGATTATCTTTTTAATTGGTTTTAAAGTGAAATTAGAATATATTTTTACCATTAAATCCAATAGTGGTCGTTGGAATTAATTTCACTTTGAAATCAGACTTAAACTAGAGTCAATCTTTTGATACTTATTGTTTCATAAAAACACGCTATATTCTCTGACAGCGGGAATTAATTATTAAATTAATTAATGTGACTTATATTTTTTGACTTTTATAAAATAGACTTCATTTTTGAATTCGGAATATCAAATATAGCTTAGGGTGAATTTTTGAGATTTTTCTGAAAAACATCAATTTTTGATGAATAGTGAAACCACAAAGTGGTACTTATAAAAACTGATTTTTCCGCATATATGAAATTTTTCCATCTTTGTGTTTTGAATTTAAAAAATCAGACATACATGGTTGTCATTAAGAAGTAAAATTTGGTTCAATGGGATTAAAATAATTTTTTGGTGAATAGTAACTTATTAAGTTTTTAATCGCGATTAGAGGTAATTAGTATAGTTTAAGGTAAAAATAATGTTTTTATAATATGAGAAGAGCTTGAAACAAGTCCTAACCTAATTTTATGTGTCATGGTCGAACAATACAACCCATGGGTCAACTTGGGGACCCCATGAAGCCACTTTGGTTGGGAAATGACATAAATAACTTTTTATTTAATGTTAAAGTAAAAATGACACAAACATGAAATGTTTTACTAAAACAATTTTAAAATGGGGTTATACAAGTCAGATTTTTTACTATAAATACTCATTGGAAAGATAAAAATATTTCCTACATCATAGTATTTTTTTATAATTTTTAGACATTAAATAAATTAAATTATTTATGACATCATGATGATGCAGCGATGACCTCATTATTTAACGATTTAAATAAAATGGAAATATAATGTAATTTATAAGACCTAAACATGTCCAAAACCTATTGGATGAGTGTATTTAGAACCCTTATCACCTTATCCTAGAAACACATCAATGTGGGACCTCTTAAATCCGAATACCATTTTAAAATAAAGGTACTTTTCTTTACCTTCCAAGAGTGCCCCTCCTCTCCTCTTATAAAAGGCCCCCAACTCTACCTCCTTACCCACACTCCCAAAGAATTGGCTCGGCCAACCTCTGACCATTTTGTCTCTCCACTTCCCTCTCTTACTCCTTGAAGCCTCACTTTGGGCAGAAGTCCTACCAATGAAGCCTTTGAGCTCAAACCAAAGAGAGTTACCCGATTTTAAGGTAATGTATTCACTTGGGTCCTTTTGTTTTCTTTTGACTCTCCAACCCCCTAAACGCTTTTTATTAATTTATTTTTTAACAACTACAGTATCTTAAATATACTAGGATGTTGTTATAATAAGTATTCTAGCTACACTTACACACACCTACATCTAATGGTTAAAGAACATACTGTTTCCGTGGATGGCGAATTTCTGCCTCATGAAACGATGATTGTTCAACACTCACATAACACCTTCAAAGGTGGCCATTAAGATGTCACTATATTTATATATGATATATAATATGTTTATGTTTTACCTAAGATTCTGTGTTTTTCTTTTTTGGCATACCTTTATGGTCTCCATTGTGGGTAAACACGATAATTTCATTTTAGGAAGTGCGGAATACCGCCCCCTCAAAGTGATGTGATTCGTTAATGCCATATGTGGGAAGTTTAAAGGATGTATTTAAAGTTATTATATCTGATTTTATACTGGAATTATAATATACCTCTATATAATTATTATTTCTTTCCATTAATATATGAGACATAAATGAAAGTAGCGTTCATGCGTACGCACGGCTTACCATCTCCATGAACGGTGCATTTCATTTCTTATCCCCAAATGTAATGTAATTTTATAAGTAAATATTTATAATGGATATATATATATATATAATATAATTCTGTAATTAAAATATTCATACCTCTCATTTAGTTTTAAGTCCATTAATATGACGAAGAAATGAAAGTAGCGTCCATGCGTACGTACGGCTTACCGTCACCATGAACTGTGCATTTCATTTCTTACCTATAAATGATTATGTAATATTATAAATACATGTATATTCTGGATATATATGATATATATGATATCCAAATCATGAATATCATTCTTGATATAATGAACCATTGACCACATGAACAACATGTAATTGTAAGAAGTTCACTTTCGACTTAAGAACCAAATATCGACAAAACAAATATTATTTACTTAAATGATTACATAATGTTTATAAAATGATATAAAAGGAATAATAAACTTGAAAAGGTTCTTCATAAAATAGAAATTAACTCAAGTTTATTATTCAGGACGTTAAAGAACGATCGAGTCAAGTCGGACCCGAGGTAAGGGATCTTACTCCTCTCTTTCCTTTTAAGTACACTCTTTTATGTCATTCCTTTTAAAGCTCATCTTTCTTGTTATTGGGATGTTATTTTATATTACTATTACTGTAATTTTTATTGTTCATATGATGAGAGAACCTATTCTCTCTCATCAATCCATTTTGGAAGTTTTGGGTGGCGCCGTTAGGCTGCCGAATTTTCGTAAGAGATCTAACCTCTCTCTTTCTTTTTAAGTACTCTCCTTTTTCTCACTTCTTTTAAGCTCCTCTTTGTTATTATGGGGGATGTTCTTTTATATTCCTATTTCTGTAAATTTTATTGTAATATTTTGAGATACTCTATTTTATCTCATCAATCCATTTTTAATGTTTTATGTGGCGCTGTAAGGCTGCCAAGTTTTCGTAAGGGATTGTTCATCTCACTTTTATTCTCGTGAGATTTATGCTACATTTTAGACAATTTCCTTTGATTTTTGTATGTACTTCCCATTATTATACACTTTGTGTAGTATAATTTCATTTATGGGTATTCACATCTTCATTGTATGACCCTTCTTCCATGGGGTGTACATTTCGAAAGTTACCCAACTCGGTAAGGGGACCTTTCACCCTCCTCTTTTTAAAAGACTTCTTTTGTTATGTCTTTTAATTCACATACTATTATGTTGGTATATTTTCTTTTATATCCTTATTGATGTAAATTTTATTTCCAAGTGATGAGATTCCCTCTTTATCTCTCATCAACTCATTTTCTGAATTTTGAAGCGATGTCGTTAGGCTGTCAAAGTTTTGCAAGGGAACTTCTTAACCCAATTTTGATTCTTTGCGATAAGCCTGTACTCCTTGAATATGTCATTCTATGAATATGTGTGAGTAACCTATGATTTTTTTACACTTAATATCCACTTATATTTGTGTATTAGTTTGTCACACATAATTATGTAATCGATTTATCCTTAATCCAAGGATATCGTCTTTATGAGGGACTTTGTCTCAATCTCCTTTCATTGAGGCATATTTCGTTTTATACACAACATTCTTTCATACGGTGTATAAACCCCTTTGACTTTTACTTTTATACAAAAGGTATCTTTTTTATGAAGTGTTTTACAAAACGACAAAAAGGAATGTTTCTTTAACGTACACGGTGAAAACGACCTTTTCCGCCGCCGCGAGTATTATTTGGTCTTTGGATTCCTCAACAAGACGTGATGTTTTTAAAATGAAATAAATACCACATACTCTTTTATGTATTTTGGTATTGAAACTGGTTTTTATAATGTATTTTTTTATGTAAGTATATTTGAGTGATATATTGTGATCAAATTGTGAAAATGTTTTCTTTCCATTATGTTTGTTTTATGTCTTATGATTTTATAATGGTACTTGGACATTTAATGGGTGGTTACGTGATAAACCATATGACGGGTGGTGCCATGAATACCAAGACGGGTGGTTACGTTATAACCTCCAATGCATTGGGTATGGAAGTCAGCCGTATGGAAATTAAATTAAGTATGTATGGAAGTTGACTGAATGGCTATTCCATTAAGTGATATGTGTGGGAGTAGACCTTATGGTTATTCCACTTATGTATGTTTATGTCCCAAGTTACCTTTATATGTTATGTGATATTTATATGGGTTTTATGGTAATCTTTTGGTTACATAAGGGTATGTAATGAACTTTTATTTAGCGAAGATTTTTTACTACTTGGAAAAGGTGAAAAGTATTACTTTGATAAAGTATACATGGTTTACTTGTTGTTTTGAAAAACTAACAGTTTTCATTCTTTGTGTATCCCTTAATGAGATTTTTTATGCTCATCCCAAGTTTTTGAAATGTTTTTCACAGGACTTAGCGTGGAATAGGGTCAAGGATGGGATCAAGGGAAAGTCATGCTACCTAAAACATGGAACTAGACATGTTTCTTTTTAAGAGTTTTTATTTTATAGATATTTAGAAGAAGCAACTACTTTGTAATCTTTTGAGATGTAATAGTTATGTCCTAATTATCTAAAACTCTAAACCTAAAAAAGATCCTCAATGTGAATTACTCATTTAATTCAATATTAAGTAAGGTTTAAGGCTAGGGCCTTATAGTTGGTATCAAAGTTCGGTTTAGATAACTTTAGAGGTTAGGGTATTCTCTAAGCATAAGTGACAGTACCATAATGGATAGGATTTCAGAAAGAGTCCTAGTTTTAGATAAAGTGAATGAGTAAGTATATCTTAGTGGTTGTCTCCCTCATTAGTACATGATGGTTTTGTTGATATACTCACACTGACATTTTTGTTTTTAGTGAAATGATGGATCTTGCAGGCACCAAAGAGACAATAGGTTTGAAGGAAACTGTCGTGGTTCTCTGATTAAGAGACTGGATGAAATGGGGGATTCAACGAGGAATCTCATGGTTGTTCTAAACCAACTATCAAGGAGTCATGATCAACCACTTTAACCTTGGTATGTTCTATAATGCATCATGTACGAGATGACCAAATCGATGCGGTAGTTTAGGTAATAATTATAAAGGTAACCATTAGAGTTTATATGATCCTTACTTTTGAGGTAATTATGGGTTATTATATGATACGCTGGAAAATGAAAGGCATGAGATAAACTTGATGTTAAAATATGTAATGATAATTTTTTATGATTTTATCTCTTTTTGGGGAATGATTTAAGAATTATATAGTTTTGGAAAAAGGACAACACGCAGACCGTATGACAACCCGTCGCGTCGGACAAAGCTGCGGGAATCGAACACACAACCAAAGTGCGACTGGTATTTATCGCGTACCACTGGACTACGTGAAGTCCCTGGTAAGTTTCACTGATTCTTTTTAGTTATATGATTTTATGAATTAAGAGTAAGTTGATTTTGGGTTATTTATGAAAATGATTAACCTATCATGGAGGATATGTTATTAGGTTAATTACTTTTCAATACGAGACTTTAGGAGCAACTGATGTTGTTTGGAGATAAATGTTACGATTTTACTTGGAAGACTATGTGACAAAATCCTTCAAATATTTGGGTTTCAATCATAGATTGTTTTAATTTGAAGAATTTTATGGACAAATTGGTTATCGAATGGTCCTCGTTGAACTTTGGGTTTCGTTGGACAAATTTTGAGATTAAAAATAGATTTTCTTTTTATAAAGGGTGATCCTTTTCTGGATTATTTGATCTTGTAGTAACCTTTTTGGTTTTAGTTTTAGTTAAGGTTTGAAGACATGGGAAATGTATAGTTCTTTTTTTTGGATTAGGTGCTCCTATAGAAGTTGTTTATAGTACTCTTAATGCGAACAAGTCTTCCTAAATACTGGTCTTTTGGAGAAAGTATGAGTCTGTATGAGAAATCTAGTAAAAGTTGAAAGTCAACATGACAAGTAAGTATGTTTCCTTATGTTTTATTGAAGCTCAAAAATAAATTCCTCAATAAAAAGTAACTTAAAACAAAAATGTTGTCTATTAACTTTTCCTACTGGGGAACCCAACACCGTTTAACCCATCACAAGTTTGTGATTTTCATATTGTTTACTTTCTCCTAAACATGTTTTCTATCACTCTCCATCAAGACATGACCCTATGTTTTCTCCTCCATGCCCATGTTTTCCTACATGGATTCCTAGTATGGGTTAACTCGGGTGACCTCTATACTTATCTTTCTTTATTTTAAAGTGATTTTTTTACCGACTCTTGTTTTGATGTGGGATTTTCAATGAAGTTTCCGAGCCCAATTTTAAAATTGCGAGGATGCAATTCCCAAAAGGGGGAAGGATGTAACAACCCAGGTGAATAAAGAATACGAAATATTTATTTTTATCCATATTTGTGAATAAAATATTAATATTACTTTAAAGGGGACGCTATGCTCGATGGCGTACCCAACACGCAACAACGAGTTTCTTGGGAATCTTACATTGCACTCAAATAATAAAATAATATTATTTTAAATGGTAGTTAACATGTAGCCATTGTATTGGCGGGAATGGATAGAAATAACTAAAATATGATTATATATTTTTTTAAATGTTTTTACATTTATCCAATAAACGATAAAGGCTTAAAACATGGAAAAAATTCAATTTTAGGCGTATATGCCCTAGTTTTCACTAAAGGCTCACTTATCGCCCTTTGATGGCGAACCATCATTAAATATAGTTTTTTTCACTCTTATACATTATATTGGACCAAATAAAACTCTTCTTAAGAATCGGGACATCAAAATTTACTTTGTGTAAATTTTTGGTATCTTTTCGATAAAGTTCATTTTTTTAATGAATTGTGTAAAATGTTGTATTTTAATTCAAAACCACTTTTTAATATAATTTATTTATATGATTATATTATCTTTTGAGTTGGTTTTAAAGTGAAATTAGAATATATTTTTACCATTAAATCCAATAGTTGTCGTTGGAATTAATTTCACTTTGAAATCAGACTTAAACTAGAGTCAATCTTTTGATACTTATTGTTTCATAAAAACACGCTATCTGCTCTGACAGCTGGAATTAATTATTAAATTAATTAATGTGACTTATATGTTTTGAATTTTGTAAAATAGTCTTCATTTTCGAATTCGGAATATCAAATATATCTTACGGTGAATTTTTGGGATTTTTCTGAAAAACTTCAATTTTTGATGAATAGTGAAACCACTAAGTGGTACTTATAAAAACTGATTTTTCCGCATAAATGAAATTTTTCCATCTTTGTGTTTTGAATTTAAAAAATCCGACATACATGGTTGACATTAAGAAATAAAATGTTGTTCAATGGGATTAAAATAATTTTTTGGTGAATAGTAACTTATTAAGTTTTTAATCGCGATTAGAGGTAATTAGTGTAGTTTAAGGTAAAAATAATGTTTTTATAATATGATATGAGCTTGACACATGTCCTAACCTCATTGGATGTGTCATGTTCGACCAAGAAAACCCATGGGTCAACTTGGGGACCCCATGAAACCACTTTGGTTGGGAAATGACATAAATAACTTTTTATTTAATGTTAAAGTAAAAATGACACAAACATGAAATGTTTTACTAATAAAATTTTAACATGGGGTTATACAAGTCATATTTTTGACTATAAATACTCATTGGAAAGCTAAAAAGATTTACTACATCATATTATTTTTTTATAATTTTTAGACATTAAATAAATTAAATTATTTATGACATCATGATGATGCAGTGATGACCTCATTATTTAACGATTTAAATAAAATGAAAAGATAATGTAATATCTAAGACCTACACATGTCCAAAACCTATTGGATGAGTGGATTTCTAACCCTTATAACCTTTTCCTCGAAACACATCAATGTGGTACCTCTTAAATCCGAATACCATTTTAAAATAAAGTGAATTTTTTTATCTTCCAAGAGTGCCCCTCCTCTCCTCTTATAAAAGGCCTCCACCTCTACCTTCTTACCCACACTCCCAAAGCCTTTGGCTCGGCCAACCTATGCCCATTTTGTTTCTCCACTTCCCTATCTTACTCCTTGAAGCCTCACTTTGTGCAGAAGTCCTCCCAAGGAATCCTTTGAGCTCAAACCAAAGGGAGTTACCCGATTTTAAGGTAATGTCTTCACTTGGGTCCTTTTGTTTTATTTTGCCTCTCCAACCCAGTAAAATATTTTTATTCATTTCTTTTGTAACAACTCCAGTATCTTGAATATACTAGGATGTTTTTATAATAAGTATTCGATCTATACTTACACACACCTACATCTAATGGTTAAAGAACATACTGTTTCCGTGGATGGCGAATTTCTACCTCACGATACGATGATTGTTCAACACTCATATAACACCTTAAAAAGTGTCCATTAAGATGTCACTATATTTATATATGATATATAATATGTTTATGTTTTACCTAAGATTCTGTATTTTTCTATTGTGTCATACCTTTATGGTCTCCATTGTGGGTAAATACGGTAATTTCATTTTAGGAAGTGCTGACTACCGCCCCCTCAAAGTGATGTGATTCGTTAATGCCATATGTGGGACGTATAAAGGATGGATTTAATGTTATTATATATGATTTTATACTGGAATTATAATATACCTCTATATCATTATTATTTACTTCCATTAATATATGAGACAGAAATGAAAGTAGCGTTCATGCGTACGCACGGATTACCGTCTCCATGAACGGTGCATTTCATTTCTTATCCCCAAATATAATGTAATATTATAAGTAAATATTTATAATGGATATATATATATAATATAATTCTGGAATTAAAATATACATACCTCTCATTTAGTTTTAATTCCATTAATATGACAAAGAAATGAAAGTAGTGTTCATGCGTACGTACGGTTTACCGTCTCCATGAACGGTGCATTTCATTTCTTACCTATAAATGATTATGTAATATTATAAATACATGTATATGCTGGATATATATGATATATATGATATCCAAATCATGAATGTCATTCTGGATATAATGAACCATTGACCACACGAACAACATGTAATTGTAAGAAGTTCACTTTCGACTTAAGAACCAAATATCGACAAAACAAACATTATTTACTTAAATGATTACATAATGTTTATAAAATGATATAAAAGGAATAATGAACTTGAAAAGGTTCTTAAGAAAATATAAATTAACTCAAGTTTATTATTCAGGACGTTAAAGAACGATTGAGTCAAGTCGGACCCGAGGTAAGGGATCTTACTCCTCTCTTTCTTTTTAAGTACACTCTTTTATGTCATTCCTTTTAAAGATCATCTTTCTAGTTATTGGGATGTTCTTTTAAATTACTCTTACTGTAATTTTTATTGTTCATATGATGAGAGAACCTATTCTCTCTCATAAATCCATTTTGAAAGTTTTGGGTGGCGCCGTTAGGCTTCCAAATTTTCGTAAGAGATCTAACCTCTCTCTTTCTTTTTAAGTACTCTCCTTTTTGTCACTTCTTTTAAGCTCGTCTTTGTTATGATGAGGGATGTTCTTTTATATTCCTCTTTCTGTACATTTTATTTTAATATGATGATATACTCTATTTGATCTCATAAATCCATTTTGAATGTTTTAAGTGGCGCCGTTAGGCTGCAAAGTTTTGGTAAGGGATTGTTCATCTCACTTTTATTCCCGTGAGATTTATGCTACATTTGCCACAATTTCCTTTGAGTGGTGTATGTACTGCCCATTATTATAAACTTTGTGTAGTATAATTTAATTTATGGGTATTGACATCTTCATTGTATGACCCTTCTTCCATGGGGTGTACGTTTTGAAAGTTACCCAACTCGGTAAGGGGACCTTTCACCCCCCTCTTTTTAAAAGACTTCTTTTGCTATGTATTTTAATTCACATACTATTATGTTGGGATATGTTCTTTTATATCCTTATTGATGTAAATTTTATGTCCAAGTGATGAGATTCCCTTCTTATCTCTCATCAACTCATTTTCTGAATTTTGAAGTGATGCCGTTAGGCTGTCAAATTTTTGCAAGGGAACATCTTAACCCAATTTTGATTCTTTGGGATAAGCGTGTACTCCTTGAATATGTCATTCTATGAATATGTGTGAGTAACCTCTGATTGTTTTACACTTAATATCCACTTATATTTGGTGTATTAGTTTGTCACACATAATTATGTAATTGATTTATCCTTAATCCAAGGATATCGTCTTTTTGAGGGAATTCGTCTCAATCTCCTTTCATTGAGGCATATTTCGTTTTATACACAACATTCTTTCATACGGTGTATAAACCCCTTTGACTTTTAATTTTATACAAAAGGAATCTTTTTCTACTAAGTGTTTTACAAAATGACAAAAAGGAATGTTTCTTTAACGTATGCGGTGACAATGACCTTTTTCGCCGCCGCGAGTATTATTTGGTCTTTGGCTTCCTCAACAAGCTGTGATGTTTTTAAAATGAAATAAATACCACATACTCTTTTATGTATTTTGGTATTGAAATTGGTTTTTATAATGTATTTTTTTATGTTAATATATTTGAGTGATATATTGTGATCAAAGTGTGGAAATGTTTTCTTTCCATTATGTTTGTTTTATGTCTTATGATTTTATAATGGTACTTGGACATTTAACGGATGGTTACGTGATAAACCATATGACGGGTGGTGTTGTGAATACCAGGACGGGTGGTTACATTATAACCTCCAATGCATTGGGTATGTAAGTCGGCCGTATGGCTATTCCATTAAGTATGTATGGAAGTTGGCCGAATGGCTATTCCATTAAGTGATATGTGTGGGAGTAGACCTTATGGTTATTCCACTTAAGTATGTTTATGTCCCAAGTTACCTTTATATGTTATATGATATTTATATGGGTTTTATGGTAATCTTTTGGTTACATAAGGGTATGTAATGAACTTTTATTCAACGAAGAGTTTTTACTACTTCGAAATGGTGAAATGTATTACTTTGATAAAGTATACATGGTTTACTTGTTGTTTTGAAAAACTAACAGTTTTCATTCTTTGTGTATCCCTTACTGAGCTTTTTATGCCCATCCCAAGTTTTAGAAATGTTTTTCACAGGACTTACCGTGGAATAGGGTCAAGGATGGGATCAAGGGAAAGTCATTCTACCTAAAACATGGAACTAGACATGTTTCTTTTTAAGAGTTTTTATTTTATGGAAATTTAGTAAAAGCGACTACTTTGTAATCTTTTGAGATGTAATAGTAATGTCCTAATTCTCTAAAACTCCAAACCTGAAAAGATCCTCAATGTGAATTACTCATTTAATTCAATATTAATTAAGGTTTAAGGATGGGGCCTTATAATGTTGGTTATAACTTGGTCATTAAATTAGTGGTTATGAACAGTTTTAACTAAAATATGAGACAAAATAATATAATACCCCAAATAAACATATTTATCAATTCTTAGTAAATAAGAATTCAATTTTTATCAAATCTATATTATGAAGAAAAATTACATTACCTTCAAAAAATTTATTTCTTTTTCTGAAAAAATTTAATATTTAATTTCTAAAAAAATTAGAAAAATTATTTTATTAAATTTACTAAATTTTTAAAATAATCATATAATAAATTTTTTATAATAAATTTTTTAATTTTTTTTTAAATATTGATATTATAATGAATAATGATAATTAATTATTTTTATTAAAAACTATATTTTTGTTCCAGGAATGTGAAAAGTTCCATTTTTGTTAAAATAGTTACAAATTAATATTAGTTATTTTATATTTTAAATAATATAATGAATTTCATTGGGATAAATTTTATGTTTAAATTTAGTATAAAAACATTTTTCTATGTAAAAAATAATTTTCTTGAAAAAACTATTTTTATGAGTGCAATGTGTTTTTATCTTAATAAATTAAATTTCTCTCTATGGGAGAATAATTTTAATGAAATTTTTATATTATATATTCATTAAAAAATTTACATTAAATAAATATTTTTCTAAGCCTGAGATAATAATAAACGAAATATTACGCTTAAAAGTGTATTTTTCATAAAATTTGGTTTTATTGTATTTTTTGTGCTTATTTTAGAATTTTTTTTGGAACTTATGGGTATTTAATTTGTTTTAATTTATTCCATATTCCGGATCATGAGTTTAAATTTTTTTTAATAGTACCATTTTAGTATTGGACAATATGAATAGTAACCATGGTAAAATTTATTACCTCGGTAAAGGGTAAAAAGGGTTGATCTAGGTTAAAAAAAGTGATGAGGCTATATTATTCATACTTGTTATCATTACATGAATTTAATTTTACCATTAGTACCACATTATTGATATTTAATTTTTTAAATTGAAACTTTTCATTGAAAATGTCGTATATAATATTTAAAGAAAATAAATTTTCAAAAAGTCACCCCTATAGTTTTCAATATATTGTATATTTCTACAATGGGACAAAATCATGCTACGAGTAAATATAAAAATTTATTTTGAGATTAATGAAATAATTTTCATGATATAAATTTAATTATAAATTTTATAAATTTTATAATTTTCATAAATGCTTATACAACGGTGATACGGTATTTATTTAATTAAAAGAAAATAAAAATAAATGATATTAAAAATACTAAAATTAATATAATTTGATTGAGTTATTATGTCCCAATAATATTTTAGATAAATAAAATATTCTAGAGATATTAATGAGTATTCTAATCATATTTTATCATTATCATTATGACCTTTAAGTTAAATTAAAAAATAGTGTCAAAATTGACATTAATGATTTTTTACAAAATAATATTTTATTAAATAATTCAAAAATCATGAAAATATTGAAATAAGAGAAGGTGGATAATATATTTAATTACAATTTATCCCTTTATAATTTATGATCAATCTGTCGCCTAATAAGGAAAACAATATCCACCTAATAGTTAAAAATATGTAACATCGGTTTAGGTTAAAATTTGAAAACTGAAAGTTTAACCAAAATATAAGATGTAAAATACCACATAAACATATCTAGGTTTTATTTATTGAAAATATTTTTACCAATATCTTACCATAGGTTCAAATATCATTCCATTTGGATTCATTTTTATTTAGAATGACTTGATTATATTTTAATATTTTAGGTAATTCTAAGTGTATTTTTTCCTCCCTTAAAAAAGGAAACAACTTCATTCACTAATCCACACCACATTATGCCTTATATCTCGACCTCACAATACTAAAATAATCTATCAACTTCATTAAAAACATTTTATAATTTCATGTCTTCCCAAAATACAAAACCTTGGATCCTTAAGAGGAGATCTAAAGGAGTTCTTTTAAATGAGATGTAATCACCTTAATCGATCACCTTTTTTAGTTCTTATTTTACCGCCAAAAAATATATTTTTTAATTTTTAAAATATTAAAAATTTTATCATAAATATACTAAAATGATAATATTATTATAAAACCACCATTATACACCTTCTTTCAAACGAAATAAGAAGTAAAAGTATCGCTTGTGCGTACGCATGGCTTGTCATCTCCTCGTAGAAATAAAATTCAGTTATCATCACCATATTTTATGGATTGGTATATAAATGGGATTAATATTTATATATGATAATTATTAAATAATTATATTTTTAATTGTAATATAATATATATCTTCTCCCCTTTCAAATTATTAGAAAATGATAACGTTGCTTGTGTGTACATGTGGACTACCACCTCCATGAAGTGATGTGGTTCTCTTTTCATTTCCATTTTACATGGATATTAATAAGGTTAAATTCAATGCTTATATATTATATAATAACTATTCTATAATTTTGATTTATTTTTTACCTTTCTTTTTTTCCATCCATAGAAAAATGAAAAAAATGTCCATGCATACAAACGGTCTACCATCTCCATAAAGGGTGTATTTAATTTCTCTATATATACATTTATGGATGAATATAAGAATATATAAATAATGAATATATATTATACTTATATCATTATTATAATTATACATATTATTTAACCATGATCAAAGTATAAGGACTAAAATATTTAACCAAGACAAAAAGGAAATACAAAGGAAATATCACCTCGAATAGTGATTCTCATAAAGAATTATTAATAAATGTGTGATAAAAGGTTATAAATAAATATTATATGGTATGAAATATATTATTATGGGTATTCATTAGATTTATAATAAATCTATTTTTATTATAATTTAGCTTCTAATGTGTATGAAGGTAGTCAGACCTGAGGTAAGTGATTTTAGTCCCACTTTTATTTTTATGGGACACATACAATATTCACTACTTGTTTCTTTTATGTGGTATATATACTACCCATTATTATCTTTTATTATTATTCTTATGAATGTTATGGGTATTTCAATATCCATCTATGGAACTCTCTTTCACGGGGATTATAATTCAAAACATACCAAAATAATAATGGTTTTATGTTATAATACTTTTCTTATTTGGGATTGTTTTAGATTATGTTTCGGATAAAAAAATATTATGATATACCACTCAAAATACTCATCAATTTTATCCTAGTCTACTTATTATTTGAAATAAATTTATCTATATTATTCCTAATTATTTTTACTCAAGATAATGAAAATGCGTTTTTAAAGAAAATAGACCATATTTTCCTCTTCAATCGAAAACAATTTTCCTACAATATCAATTATATCTATAGATGTTTTCAATATATCTTTTAATATTATAATATTATTTTTTAAATCCAATTTTACCCATTTATTTAATTTTTATAAAATTTAAAAAGAATCATCCTGTCATTTTTCCAACAAGATATTTTTCACGTTTTACAAAAGTATAAATGAATGTTTTATGAACTTATACAATATGAATATAATTTCTTACCATCGTAACCCCTCAATATTTTAAATATTCCTTTACAAGTTTCCATGTTTTTTTTCAAGTAAAATTTTTTACATAATAGTTTAAAAAAATATATATTTTAAATAAATGGTCCAAAAACAAAATGGATATTTTCCTCAATAATGTTTTAATAGTCTCTTAATGGTATTTATATTAATTAAATCAAAATACATTTTAAATTGATTATGATTTACTGGGGATATAATCCAAGTATACCAGCCTCATTCTATTTTTTCTGGTTTATTTTTATGATATAAATATATTTATGAAATTCATTCCTTGTCCCTTGGTTATACTATGATGAACGGTTTATGAAACATTTTTTTCTATAGGTTATAATATAATGAAATGTTTATGAAACACATTTCCTTTCATGAGTTCAGATATGAATAATTTTTTATGATATTGTGTCACACATATGTATGATTATAATTATGTGATAGTTGTGTCATATATCTCCCCCAAATGTGTTTTGTAATGATAAATAACTTATGAGGTAATTATGATATGCATGTAGTTTGGGGTTTAATCGAGAGGTAAAGCCTCCCAATAATTTTTCATCAGACCCAAGATCAAATTTGGGTGGGAGTAGATGTTATTAAAACACTTTGCAAGTGGGGACATAGATGATGACGTAGCCAGGTAGTGACCCAGGCATGACCCATCCGGGTGGTAAGGTGGGCCGATGACATTGGTAGGATGATATAATCATGACTTTGCACTGGAATTTACAGCCATGTTATGGGATTCATGCCCACTGGTCCTATGGGCCTTTTATTAAATAAATAAGTCTTGATGGGTGTTCTATAACTTGGGGTGGCTTTGGATTACCATTCTAGTTTGTGTGTGTGGTGTGTGTGTGTGTGTCTTTGAACGTCATTGTACCCTCAAAACACCTAATACATATATTAATTATGATATCTGTGAACCTAATTTTATGCTCACAATTTCATTCATAGACCTGGTTTTCATGTCAATAATATTTAACTAAGACATTTATTTCATGTCTATATAATTAAGTATGGATCTTTCTTTCATATCTATATTATTAGGCATGCACCAAGCTTTTAGGTCAATAATTTTATGAATGGACATTGATTTCATATCCATAAGATTATAAATTGTTCTTATTCCATGTCTATATATTTATGTGACTGCATGATTTCATTTCATAAACTTTATTAGTGACCATTTTTCTATATATACATGTTCACAAAGTTATAATCTTATGTTTATTCCACAATTCCTTGTCCTACACCAATTTAATGTTTTCATGGATCATGTGCTTGTATTCCTTTATTGATCATGTACTATCATCTAACATGATTTATGTCATGAATCAAGATTATGATCTTTGATATGTAGGGTATGGATTTCATATGTCACGGTCATGTTCTCATACTCTTATGATCATGTAATGTTTTTTTTAATCTTTTATATCTCCTTTGTGTACCATTAACGAGAATCTAATCTCACCCTTTCCTATGTTTACTTTCTCTAGGTTGTTTAAAAGGGTTTTAAGAATGATATGTCAATGAAGGGTGCTAGATATGATGAACTTACTAGGATACTTTTAGGATCCATATTTTTTTGTTTCTCATTATCAAAAAGAACTAGACTTATACAATTATGTAATGGATAGTTATGTTATTTAATAAATTTTCATCTAAAAAGATGAAATATATCTATATTAAAAGTATTGGTCATTATAGATGTTATAAGAGAAAGGTTTAGTAAATATTTTGAAACTAGTATTAGAAAACATTAGTGGGAACTATTCAGATAGGTATAATTATAGGCTAACATCATAAAATTGTGGTGATGATCATGGATGAACTATGTCAAACTTAAGGTTTCATAGATCAAAATTAATTTGTATTGATTTAGATATAGAATGAATAATTTTTTATGATTATGTGGTCTTTAATATGACTATAATTTCTCAAAAAAGTATTTTTTTAATTAAATGGCTAGAATCCAAATGAATCATTTGAACAATGAAGGTGATCTTCTATTAAATGAACATCCACTTGAGAAACTGAATGGCGTAAGAACTAGAATAAAATATCTTGTGACTATGATCACACAAATATCTCATTATATTAGTCATAACATATATCATGTTGAACTTATAAATGAACCAAGAAGAGAGAGGCAAGTTATTGAAATTGTTATGTGACAATGTTCTCTATCCTTTTATGGGTATTTTGATCCTAGAGTTTCTACGTAATGGATCAATGTGATGGAAAATATATTTTCTTTTCCTCAGTACTCAAACCATGAATATTTTTTCCTAGATATTGATCATTTAGAAGGATAAGTGGATCGGTGGTTGAAACCAATTAATAATTTAAGTAAATGTGAGGAAATTGACAATATGGAATAGGCCAGTAAATGAAAATAGAGAAGTAATTCCATGAGATTGAGCGTAAGTATAATGAATTTATTGGTACCTATGAGGCAAAAAATTCAACACTTTCAAGGTATGATTCCGTTTTAACGATAATCCTTGAAATAAAAATTTTATTGATTATTTTTTTAGTTTGAAACCATGTCTTTCAAAGTAATTATCCATAAGAGACTTTAAATACTTTGAAAACATTGTTCTATGTGCTATAATAGTGTTAAATGAATATGGACACCATCATGGTTTGGTGATAAGAAAAGGAAGATGGATCTTTAAGGAAGCCCCAGTAGTTTTCACATGGAAGGAAGAAAAATTTCAACCTTGTACTTTCTAAAAATGTGGGAAGAAGAACTCAGGTAAATCCAAGTAAAGAATAAGAAGTTATTTAATGTGTGTAAATCTAATCCATTAAGAAAAAGAATAAGGAAGTGGTATAAATAGACGAGTCAATGAAATGAGTCGAGAGATACCTCAGTAGAATAAGACACTCACACATTAGTTTTATAAATTAAAAGCGTTTGGGAATTATATTAATTAATTCCCCAATACAATGGTTAATGAAGATAATAATCCACAATAACCTATAAATTAAAATGAAAATGGGAAATATATTGAAATTACAACAGCTAAATTGAATCATTATATTTAAGGCGCATGTATCCTCCACTCTTGATATGGGGATACCATATTGATGTTTTTATAAATAACACCTACGAATATTTTATTCTTTAGTGAAATTTTATTTCATTATGATCGTTTATAAACATTATATATATATATATATTTCATATAAATATGTGGAATAAGGGAGTAATATTTGATATTCTGAGCCATCCTATTATTTTTTATCTGTTCAAGGAAGAACCTAAACATATGATGTAAATATTTTGGGTTAATATATAATATTATTTAATGAATAATTTGTGAATTATGTTCTAGAATCATATGTGATTTAATTTACACTTTAATTTTGGAAATGATAATTATATATTATCAATCAATATACATTTCAGTATGAAACATTTTGAGTGTTTAAAATTATTGTAACGTAGATAATGGGAGGATATGAGATCAAATCATATTTTTGTTTCCATCTTAGTTTGCAACATTTTCGAGGATTCTTCGGGTTATCTAATTATGGAATGGATTATGTTGAACTTTGGGTGTTATTGTTTGAGTTTAAATTATGATTTATCATATAGGACAACCTATACTAATCAATCTAGTTTTGGTATATACATAGAGAGAATTAATTAATTTCCATTATTTTATGGATCTTATGCTATGTTAAAACATAATTTCAGTGATTCAGGCATAAAAATCATCTTGAAAATTCATTTATTGGAGTAAGAGATGAAGTATAATTTGATAAAATAATATTAAAAGAATGAAATTATATTTATGATATAGAAAAAAATAGATAAAGTATATTTAAAATTTTTCCCTATCTTGGAATAAAAATGATCCCTCAACTTTAAGAAAATGATCTTCAAAAATATTCTATACTATTACCTTCATTTCTAATGAATCGATGGAATTTTCACCAACTATAGATTTATCGTTTTTTGGTTGTTCAATTTCTCATAAAAGTGTTCTCTATCACTCTATATTATTAATTGGCTTTCAATTTCCACTAATGCTCTCATACTCTGAAACCTATACAACCTCTACATTTTCATTTTTGTATAGGGGGTTTTATTAACCATTTTTATGATAAGGGTTTCCAAAAAAATCAAGTATCAAACCTTTGATTATTGATCATAAGATCAAATTAAAAGGATGAAATTTTTCAGAGGGGTTAATAATGTGACAACCAAATATTTTAGATGAATTAAATTATGCTCTATAGTATATACAACACGCAACACCAAACATAAATGAATCATAAAATAATATTATTTAAATATGACCTCTACAACATAACCCTTAAATTGGCATGTATGAATAGTATAAAACTTTCTATGATATATATAAAAATATCATAATCAATATAAATATATTTATTAATTATTAGGAAATAAGCATTCAATTTTTAGAAAATTTATATTATACTTAAAAATTACATTTCCTTTGAAAATTATTTTTTTTACTTTTTGTGATAAAATATTACATTTAATTTTTTAAACTTTTAAAAAATTATTTCATAATATTTGTTAATTTTTTAAATCAGAATTTTAAAATTACCTTATAATGAATTTTTTATAATTCTCTGAAATGATTGATTTTACAGGGAATATTGAAAATACAAATTTTTATTGAAAACTATCTTTTTGTTACAATAATGTGAAAATTTAATTTATTAATTAAAATGGTTCGAAAGTAAAATTGTTTATTTTATATTTTAAATAATTAAATTATATTCATTTAAATCAATTTTATGGTTTAATTCATTATAGAAACTTTTTTAAACGTAAGAGGCATTTTACTAAAAAAATCTTTTTTTTGTGTGCAATGGGTTTTAACTTAATAAATTAAATTGAATAGTATTGGGAATTATTTTAATCAAATTTATAAACTATATATTCAATCCAATTTTACAACATATATTTAATATTTTTTTTATTCATGAGATAATAAATGACTAATTTTATGCCAAAAAATGTATTTTTCAAAAAAAACTATTCTCATCTGGTTTTGTGATCTTATTATAAAATTAATTTATAGAAATTATAGTTATTGAATTTTATAAATTTGATTCAATATTTCGAATCATGAGGCTAAAATTTGTTAAATAGTCTTTCTTTTTTATTATTAATAGTAATTGTCGTAAAATATATGACTGTAGTAAAGAACAAATTGGGTGAATCTAGGATAAAAATAAGTTATAAGGCCGTATTCCTCATCCTATTTATTATCAAATAAAAATAATTATAGAATTATCACCTTATTCTTGAAATTTATATATTTAATGGACACTTTTCCATGAAACTTTCTTATATAATATGTAAAGTAATGAAAGTTACAAAATGTCACTCTTATAGTTTTCAATATATTTTATATGTCCGCATAGGTAAAAAAAAATTTATGAATGAATAGAAAATAATATTTTGAGCTAATTGAAATTATTTTCATGATTTAAATTTATTTATAATTTTTATAAGTATATAATTTCCTTAAATGTTAATACAACACAAATCTAGTATTAATATTATTAATAGAAGAATAAAAATAAATTATTTCAGAAACAATAAAATTAATTTAATTTTAGTGATTTATATTATTCCATGAATTTTATAGATAAATAAAATAGTATTGTGATGTTTGAGGGGAATATAATTTAATTACAACTTTATCTTTTTTTCATTGAAGTTGAATTAATTAAATAGTGTAAAAAATGAAATTAATGGTTTTTATAAAAAAATATTTTATTAAATTATTTAAAAACGAATAAAAACATTAAATACGTCAATATGGATAATATATGGTCTAAATTTTCATGTGTTTTCCATTTATGAGCTATTTTTCATCTTATAATTAAAATTATAACCTCTTAATAAAGAAGAATATGTTACCGCAGTGAATGCTAAAAATGGTTAACTAAGGGGATAAATAAAACTATAAGGTTGAAAATACCACATAAACCTATGAAAATTTCATTTTTTACCATATTTAAACCAAATACTACCCAATTTTATAATTTATTGATATTTGGATGAATTTTTGTTTTGAATTAATTAATTATATTTTAATCTTTTAAGTAATTTTAAGTGTGTCCTTTCCATCCCTTATAAAAGGACATCCATTCCTTCAATTTCTCATACAACATTAAGAATTCCTCTTTGACCAACCAATAAAAAACTAACTTCTAAAATTCCTTAGTCACATTTTATAAATGATTTTATTCCTAAAAGTCTAACCCTAGGATTCTTAAGAACAGATCTAAAAGAGTTCTTTAAAAGAAGAGGTAATTTCTTTAACCGATCACTTTCTTTTCAATTATTCTTTTACCACCTCTAAATCTTTTATAATATTAATAAAATACTAAATTTAGTATCGTAAATATACTAAAATATTATTATTATTATGAAACCACCATTATTAACCCTCTTTCAATCAAATGATAAGTGAAACAATCATTTGTGTGTACACATGGCATAAGTTTCCAGGTAGAAATACAATTAATTTATCATCAACATATTTTATGGATGCATATTTTAAGGGTTTTAATATTTATACTTGATAATTTGGAGATAATTACACTCTTCAAGTGGTAATGTCAAATCTACCTTCTTACTTTCCAAACTATTAGTGATGATAAAATTCCTCATGCCTACGTGCAGACTTCCACCTCCACGTATCAATGTGATTATCTTTTAATTTGTATTTTATGTAACAATCCAAACTTTTTTTGAAATATTTGTCTCCTGAAAATGTGTGTTATATTTTTTTTCTAGACAAAAATATATCTCTTTAATAGTGAAGTGAGTATAATTTAAAATGATACCATCAAGTTTGAATCATTATATGAACGTTGGTAAATTATGACCAATGGTCAATATGACTGTTGGAAGTTATACTCTTAAAATTTATTTTAACATTATAATTATTGTTTATAAGTAGAAATGAAAAAGGGAAATTAATGAAAAAATAAGTATCGATGGGCTCATCTAGTAGAGTTGTGTCGTACAAAGAACATTTTTTAGATCATAGGAGAGAGGTAGCATCATAAGGATTTTATCTTGATCAAGACCAAGTAGAGCTTAAATATGTTAATCTTGAACAAAATTGCCTACAGGAGAAGTTCAAGTTAATGGAAATTACCACTCAGATGATATTATCTAAGATGCCCCATTAATCTATCACCATCGCACACCAAAACTTTAGGATGTATGTGGGTATGATAAGGGTTTATGTGTCAAGTCCTTGGTTACTTAATTTTAATCCCTTTGTATAAATAATATTATTATTCCATCAATTCCATTTTGAGAAGAGTTTTTCTAAAAAATATGACAAATTTGATAAATTCATTTTTTTAAAAGGAAATTGGTCTTTTCATGAAATTTATAAGTATTTATAACAAACTATTATATTATGAATAACAATAATTTCAATTAAATTTTATGATTAAAAGTGTAATGTCCTGGTTCCGGAAGCCGCCCAGAGGTCCCTATACCCAGTTGGTCACATGGAATCCATCGTATTTCCCCAAACTCCAGAGGCTACCGACTGGCAGTGAGGGCCTTGGGTGTGATAGTGGGGAAACTATTCCCTTATTGGAAAAGTAACACCGCGGATGTAAAATGAATTATAATAGTAGAAGCAGTAAAATATGTAACAGGTAACAGTAAATGTAATAAAAAATTGGAGCACACACACACACGCATATATATATATATATGATTTATGATACATATGTCTAGGAAAGTATAAAAACAAGTCGCAATGCTGTAATACAATACTAAACCATTGTACAATAGAAAACAGCTAAAATGATCCATTTCATCGTAATCCTCAGTCTGGTCTCATGCTCCCCAGCTCCGCAGTAATAAAGTACCTAAATTAGGAGGGTGCTTGCCCTTATCTATACATGTAGCAATATAATATGTTTGGGCTGAAAAGCATATCCCAAATATTGTGTGAGACTACATACCCATAGGCAACCACCCAAAGATCTGTTCCTAACAATCGGTGAATATATATGGTAGGCTATAATCAAAAGGAAGCAGTAAACAAGGAAGTACTCAAAAGAAAACAATCCTACAGTTTCAAATGCATTCAATTATCATATATCAAGTAATAAGCTAATCATAAACAGGGAACCCTTTGGGAAGTACTCACAACCTAACCCCTCTGGTCCATCCAAAAAAAACACAAGGAACCCTCTGGGAAGTACACATAGTCTAACCCCTCTAGTTCATCTTTTTCACAGACTCTCTGAGGAAGCACTCACCGTAAATTCCCCCTATAGTCTTGTATCGGTAACTAAAAGGCGCTTAGAGGAAGCACTCAACATCCAATTCCCCCTATGGATAACATCGAGGAACTACATACACTCTGAGGAAGCATTGACGTTAATTACCCCTATGGTATCTCATTGTAACTGTAAAAAGACACTATAGAGAATCCCTCAATGTCCATTCTACTTATGTTCTACAACACCAGGTTCTCACAAACCTGTGTAAGTCAATCGAGTACAGCGATATATAATAGCCAAAGTATACCTCAATAGATACTTGTCTAAACAATTTACAACATAATATCATGTCAGATAACTAATATCACTCTATCCTATCAACACTAGGAATGGAAAGCAAGCAGCCTAACAGGCTAAGCAAGACCAAACGGTCATAAAAAAAAGATAAACATGGGAAAGACATCTATATCATGGCAATTATCCCTATTCACGTTCAATTGATCTCTACTCAAGAATATAAATTATAACAAGAAATAATAGGGTTAAAATCGTAAACACGCAATACCCTGATCAAGGTTATTGGGCACTTTTGCACATACAACTCAAATATTATCTATGGAAAGGCCCAAACCACCTACCTCGGCATCTTGAGATCATTATACATGAACCTCAGGCCTCAAATCGATCTAAAATGCATTAGATCTACAAAAATGTCTAAAACATTCATCTGAGGATAACTTGAGAAAGAGGTGAAATAAAGAGACAAAGTACTAGAAGAGGAAAGATCTTATCGTGGTGATCCCAATGCAATTGACTGTGGTCGAATCGGAGACCGGATGTTCGATCGGGGGTTCGGGGAAGGATCGACATCGTACGGATGATCTCCTTCAAAGAAGGAGAAGAATAAGACACTTCTACCAATTAGACGTTACCCCGGTCCATTTAATGAAAATAAAGTATACGATATGTACTTTAGAAGTACACGACATGTACTTTCCCTCACCGGCCCCCACATAAGGCAGTCTTCCAGTCACCACACATGGCTATGTGCTCGGTCGTTACATGGCCAGCACACGGCTATGTGTGGTAAATGGGTACACGGCATGTATGAATAAGTACACAGTGTGTACTTATAACATTTCTGGAAAATCCACTTTTTCCCCAAAACACCAGAGACGAGAAAAACATACTTGAAAAGAAGATCTGGATTCTTACAGAATTCCCCTTAACGAAATTTGTCCACAAATTTCCCTAGCAAGGCGGCGTAGAAGAAGAATCCCTGAAACTCTCTGGACACTCTTATCGTACAAAAACCTCCCTCTCCCAGGTCTCTTCCTATACTCGCTCGTGCTGTGATAGCACTCGTACCAGAGGAATAGACCATCCATGAAGAACATTCATGCTTCGATCAAAAATCTAGATAGGATGCTCCATAAACGTGGTGTCCACTTCTAACTCAACCTCCTCATGTTGAAAAACATGATATGGGTCTGAGAGGAAACGTCGAAGCTATGAAACTTGGAAGACATCATGCATATCCAAGTACCTCTAAGGTAACTAAAACCAATAGGAAACTGACCCAACTCTCTCCAACACCCCAAACGGTCTGACATACCTCGGTGAAAGCTTACCCTATCTCTTAATCCTCCTATGTCCCAACCTCAGTGTGACATGTAGGAAAACCTTATCTCTGAACTTGAACTTCAGAGGTAGTCTCTGTTGATCAGCATAAGACTTATGTCTTGATTGTGCAGTATTCATCCTCTCTTGAATCAACTCTATCTGCTATGTGGTCTCCTGGACTAGATGAGGTCCCAGCATAGCAGCCTCTCCTGCCTCCATCTAGCATAAGGTTGGTTGGCATGTCCTACCATACAAATCCTCATAAGGTTCCATCTAAATAGTTTCTTGAAAACTATAATTGTATGAAAACTCCACAATAGGTATGTGCTTCTCCAACAAAACTCCAAAATTCATGATGCATGCTCGAAGCATGTCCTCAAACACCTAAATAGTACTCTCGGACTAGCCATCTGTCTGGGGATGGTATGTTGTACTCAAAAGTACATGTGTACCCAAAGCCTTCTGTAATACCTGCCAGACCTGAGAAGTGAAATGGGAATCTCTATCAGAAACAATGGAGGGTGGAACTCTATGTAAACGTACAATCTCTTGGATATACAATCTTCCCATATCATCAACACTGAAGGTCCCCTTAATCGGAAAGAAGTGAGAAAATTTTTTGAGTCTATCAATGACAACACACACTGCGTCATTCCCTTGAGGCGACCTCAGTAAACCTATCCTGAAATCCATCACGACATTGTTCCACTTCCACTTGGGAATGGGTAACTGTTGAAAAAGCCCTACTGGTTGCTGAAGCTTTGCCTTCACCTGCTTACAGGAGGAACACCTCATGATGAAACTGGAAACATCTCTCTTCATACATGTCCACCAATAATGACGGTGTAGATCACGATACATCTTAGTGATTCCAGGATGAACTGCCCAAACTGAGGAATGAAAGTCTCACATCAGCTTCTCGTGTATGTTCATTAGCACCCATACACACGCATGAAGATGCAAGATCTCATCCTCACCTATGGTCCATCTAGGAATAGGGTCCTCTCCTAACACATTTTCCTGTAGGACAAAGCCTTCTGGATCTAACAGCTACCTCATTCTCACTTGATCAAGTAGAGTCTGGGTAATAGATACAGAAGAACGAAAAGTCTTCCCCTGCCTATATTACTCCTCCAAAAGCATCTCAGGTAATAGATCCCTAAGTTTCCACTCATTGCTGACCTCTTGAAATGCCTATATCAGAGTCCTCCTTCTCAATGCATCAGCCATAGCATTTCCCTTCTCAGGCGTGTAGGCAAGCTCAATGTGAAAGGACTGAAGGTACTCATCCCACCTTCATTGTCTGAAATTCAGATCGCACTGAGTGAAGATATACTTGAGACTCTTGTGGTCAATGAAAACAACAAAATTTTCCCCCATAAGATATTGTCTCCAATATCATAAAGCATGAACGACTGCATCCAACCCAGGATCATGCATCGAGTAGTTCCTCTCATGTGGCCTCAAAGAGTGAAATTCCTCTACCTTCCACTCTTGTGTTTAGAGAAATCAATATCAATCATTTGGAATTGATTCTCCTAGAAATAAAAGTCAAATGACGCAAGTGATATGATATGTCATGCTATCAACTAGATATTCCTACGGTGACATTGAGAGATTTATAGAACATGTATGGATCACATTTAGATGGAATCTATTCTTTATTCCAATAATAAAATGATGTTGCAGTGTAGATCTGTTGTGTGATTCATCAATTAAGAAATAATTTCTCACTATGTAACTCTTTAATTACTTATATTTACTATAAATTCTATGTGACAATCCAACAGTTCGATTTTGGTGTTTTATCCATTACCTATATTTTTTTATTCAATTCAATTGATCAAGTAATTTACCATTATGTAAATATTAGATTGATCATTGATCATGATAAAAATAAAATTTGGTAATAAACCATCACATGGTTCAACTGCACCCAGAACCTTCAAGTATTATCAAAGCGATCACATAATAATTTATAATTATTTAAATATCATTAGTTGATTTACATATTTGTAATTTAGTTTTCAATTATATTTTAATTGTTCTTAAATCATCATTGCGATATCTTTTTCTTTCTATTTTTTTCTCACAAATATAATCAAATTGATTTACTTTATTAATCAAATAAATTTTAAGAACTCATTTGGAGGTGCTGATAAATCTAATCAGATAACACAAGCTTGCATGTCGTGTCCCCCGAAGGTACATGTCGTGAACTAGTTGTTAATGCACCAATAATAAACTAAAAATTAATTCAATGCATGTGAGTTTTTTACATACATTATATTTAATTATACATTTCATTTTGACTAGGTCATCCTATGGAAGAGTTGGTTAGAGTACCCATCGTGTAACTTCTATAAACAACATGTGGTCATTTAGTCATAGATGGGCCATGTATCTTTTTACAATGCGTATCTAACTAGTGATTTTGTAACTTGGATACCTCACAATGTGTATCTCATATACATGTTGTGTAATTAATCTTTTTTCATGGAATAGTTACACATCAATTCCCTAGGTGTGTGCCTCAGATAGAATGTGATTATAGCGAACACTATGTAGCTGGCTTGTACACGCCATGAACTTATTCAAAATTGCATAGAATTAAAATTAATTTGTTATACTATATAAACCTTATTAATATGTTCTTTCATGAGGTCATTATATTGATAATAAATTCCATGTGAGGGTTTTAATATATATACATATATATATATATAATTTCAAATAATGTCTACATAATATTTGGATCTTCATATCATGTATGATTAGTATTATTGTTATCACTCAATGTGAACATAAGAATAAAACATGATAGGAAAATCATGTAATCCATGTAATCATTATGTTTATGGTACACATCATTAAAGTGCATGATTATTTATGTATTCCATATATCTCAAGAGTAAACGTTATACTGGTATAATACATTTTTGGTAGTTCGAATGGGTAATCACCATGTTACCTTTGACATACATTTTTGTACATAGTAAATTTTAAATAATTTTTTTTAATTTGTTTGAAAATTATGTTGGATGAAAATATCAAGGGAATTATGATGAGAATTAAGATAAATTAATTGAATAATAAAATAATATAATTAATTTATCGTGTGTGATTTATCTTAAATAAGAACTATTAAGAACTGAAGGCTAATTTTATTAAATTCAAAATCCGTTTCATGTGTAAGATTATGAGATGATACCAGACCATTGTATGTGATTGATTTTATTTAGTTTATTTTTAAATTAAATTGTTGGCAAGTGTTTCATCTCTCCTCTTATTAATAAAGGGTCTTCATTCTAATGGTTTCTTTTATATACACCCTTTCCCCTCACTTTCATGTGAGTGAAATAATATGTAATGGATGGAGATCCAAAACTAGTAGAGGTGGTTCATGCTTAGATACAAGGAAAAACCAATCCAAGATAGATATATTGGTGGATAGGTGGAAAACTGTAACATGAAACTTAAGTGGTTCAATTTTTTTCCACTAGTTCGGCGATAAATTTATCATCTGCTAGAAAAACTAACAATTAGTAAAATCTCATGATCATACAACTTTATTATTTTATTTCTGTCATGTTTCATGGTTATTTTATTAAGAATGTTTTTTTTAAATCCAATTGATTAATGAATTAAAAACCTTATAAGATATAACTAATATAAATTTTCTTATGCATAAATATTATCTAATACATGGTTAATCACTTAATTGAATCCCCTTAATATTAGAAATCATGTAATTAAAATCATAATTGGAAATGTATGAATAAAAGAGAAAATCCCACAATTATAAATACTATGTCGGAATTGCCTTCCACTACATCAGTAAAAATTGAACCATATTTCAAAGAGCTTGACTAGCCAAAGTTCAGGTGCATTCAATTATTATGGAATTCCAACATGAAGTTTTAAATTGACATAACTAAGTTCACATCAAGGGTTAACTAAAAAAGTAGGCCATGGTGAAACTCAAAGGCAATGGTTGAGGAAACACAATTTAAGGATTTCATGATTGGGATGTCCACTCAAAAGATCAAGGAAGTGTGAGTGAATGAATTTGGAATTTGTAATTCCTACCTAAAACCCTTAAAATTTCTTGAACAATCAAATTTGGTGAAATAAAAAGGGGAATATGGATCCCTTGCACTATTATTTCCAAACAACAAGATACTATGAATCCAATGATGAGGGCTATTGGGTTTCTATAAAATAGTAAGAGAATAATAAATATTGTATTTTATTATTTGTCTCAATTTTATCAGATAAAGTTCAAAATCTATGCACATCATCTTTATAGGAAAGTAAATAAAATTACTTCAAATATACCAATGTGATCCATACTTGAAAAGAATAAGATTCTCACTAAAAAAATCACAAGAGTGGAAAATGAGTTTGCACATTATCCTATTCAAGACAAATAAATTATATGTGCTAGAAGAACCTATTTTTCGTGTTCCAGGTAATGAGTCTAGTGAGAAAGTGTTTATCTCTTCGAGAAACATTTGAAAGATTCTAAATTTGTTTTGTGTTTTATTATATCATCCATGAACAATGATATTTTGAAGCAACATGAGGGCACATATGTGTGTAGCATGATGTTCTACCTTTTGGAATTTTATCAAGAGAAGGCGAGATAAGATAGATTCAAGAACTTCAATTCATTGTTTACAACTAAACATGGAGAGTATGTGCCTGTCGGGCCTCATATACTAATGCTTATTGGCTACATTGAACACATAGACGTCTTAGTGATTAAAATCATGGATGAGTTGGATAGAGATATCATACTTTCCCCACTACCCAATACCTTCTCTAGTTTTATTGTTAAATATAACCTGAAAAATAATGAGAAGATTGTTTTGGAACTTCTCACTTTTATTTTCTATGTGGATGAAGATATGGGTCATGATAACCTCTTGGTCATTCTGGTGAATAAGAAAAGCAAGATAAAGGGAAAGGTGTTAAGACTCACAAAAAGTCTAAATCTTCCAAGAAACATCCCTAAATAAAGAAGAATATCCAGAGTTAGGGAAAAATAAATGAGTTAGTATATTTTCATGTGTTAAGTAAGGAAAATGGAAGAAGAATTTCACCCAGAAGGGAGGGCAAGAAAAATGTGTGTTTGTTATAAAGTCTAATATTTCCATATCATTAAATTTGGAATTATATGCAGCTTGTGGTGCTCATATCTATATTAAAATGATAGAACCAAGTAGATTCTAAAATATTTCTAGAGGAGAGGTGTATCTGTGAGCTTCCAATGGGTTGAGTCTAACTACTCTATCCATTGGTTACTACCACCATTCATTTACAATAGTAATGATATTGGTTTTAAGAAATTTTTATTTTGAACCAAATGTTACCATTAACATAATTTTCATTTTATTCCTAGATGTGGATGGTATTATTTTCATGTATTGAAGAAAAAATATTTTATAATGACAAATTATGTTATGATATGGTGCATTTGAAAAATAGACATCATATATTAAATTATAAAAACCAAGAATTGGTAATACATAATGAATCCTGTTTGCATGACTCATACAACACCATGTTATTGACTCGCCATATTGTTCATGTAAAAGAGAAGGTTTTGATAAAGATATATCAAGACGATTATTTAAACTCTTCTTAGATAAATCCAATTCTAATATTTCATACTTATTTACAAAAAAAATGACCAAATCAATATTTATTAGAATGGGTGAAAGGATCTTAGAGCTTCGAGGATTGGTACACACTGATGTGCGAGGGTCATTTCTAGAAGAAGCTACATGTGGGTATGCTTTATAAATTTTTATGATGAATTGAGTAAATATGGATATGTATTTTGGAAGAGGTATAGGTTCAGGTACTTTTAGAAATTCAAAAAATTAATGAATGAAGTAGATAATCAACTTGTAAAGAAGATAAATAAGATTTGATCGAATGGAAGTGGTAAATATATTAACCAATAGTGTATCAAATTTATATGGGAGTTTGGGATTATATATCAACTCACTCCACCTTACACACAATATTGAAATGGTTTTATTGAATGGAAAAATCATACCTCATTAGACATAGTATGGTTGATGATGACTCATGTAGATATTCCATTTCCCTTTGGGAGATATAGATTACAAACTGTGGAATATACATTAAATCGAGAACTAATTAAAGCTAAAAACAGAATTCCATTTAAATTATGGAGTTGAAAGAAACCTATTTTTTCATATATGTGTACGGGGTTATGAGTAATTTGTTAGGAAGTTCTCAGAAAATGAACTAGAACCCTAGGGAACAAAGTATATCTTTATAGAGTATCCTAAGGAAATCAGGCATACTACCTATAAAACACCTCAGTTATGAAAGTGACTTTCACCAGACAATCCATATTTCTTAAGAGGGAGAACATACTTAATAAGGATAGTGGGAAAAAGATAGACTTTTAGGAGTTTAATTCTAAATATACACAATATTTGTTAATATAATATATTTTATAGTTTCCCCTCAAAGGAGAACTTCCAAAAACTCAAGCACTATGTATTAGAACTAGAGAGATAAGAGAGAAAAAAATATATGTTTTTATTTTCATCAAAGATGGTGAATCATTATTGGTTGAAAATGATGAATCTATATCCTATAAAGACGCATTAGAGATCATAAAAGATACAATATGGAAGGAAACCATGAATTCTGAAATAGATTCCATATATTAAAACCATTTTTGGATTGTAGTCGATGCACTAGTTGATGTAGATATCTTTTGGTGAAAGTGGGTATTCAAGATAAAATTGTACATAGAATGTAAGGTAAACACCTATAAAGAAAGGCTAGTGGATAATGGGTTTAAACAGCATCGGAAATTGACAATGATGAGATATTTATACTATTTTCCATTTTTAAGTGCATAATAATTCTACTAGCTATATCATCTTATTGTAATAATGAAATTTGGAAAATGGATGTCCGAATAGATTTCCGTAATGGGAACCTTTAAGAAGATGTATACCTGACCCAAAGAGAAGTCATTGTGACTTGAGGTGATGCCAAAAATATTTTCAAGTTATAGAGAACCATTTATGTATTGAAGAAAAAATAAAATTCATGGATCATTTAATTTGATGAATCTATAAAAGAACTTTTCTTTATAAATAATTAATGTGATCCATTTGTTTATAATAGGATTAATAGGAATTAAATAATTATCCTAGTTTAATATTTTTATGACATATTACTTATTGAAAATAACATACCTATCTTATATTCTATTAAAAACTAGTTAGACAAGTGATTCTTTATGAATGAATTAGGTGAAACTGCTTACACTATAGGGATAAAGATAATTTTTGATAGATACAATAGGTTTCATAGACTAAGTCAAAGTACATATATTGACTAGAAATTAAAGAGATTTATTATGGAACAATATAATAGGGAATTAGTTTTATTGTCACATAGTATTCATATTTCAAAGAAAATGTGTCCTCAGACACAACAGGAGAAGGAGAGAATGACTAAGATATCATACTCCTTAGAGATAGTATGAATCATGTATTCCATGGAATTTAATAGACTTGATGTTTGGTTCTCCTGAATTCATCATTTGATTCATGCGGGCTGCAATGTGATTATATTTATGTTTCCCAAACTATTCTTACTACTAGGATATTGTATTGTTGCAGTGAAGAGTCCGTCCCATGAGGATTTTGGATTGACTTGAAAGAATTGGGATCAGAACCCTTTGGGGTAGGATTCCTCTAAAGTTTATTGAGATTGGTAAAATGACTAAGACTAGAAGTTTCATGGATAAATATTAGAGATTAGGAATGAATCATTATCAATTTCAGGGTTCAGTATAAAGGATGATATTTAATTCTAATAATTTATGGTTATATGGTCTAGGATGAGAAGCAAGAAAATGTCACTAGTTGATCATGGTCAAACGAACTAGATCTATAATGGAGGAAGGATCCAATTCATAACGATCAAATAATTTATAACCTGGATGCACCCATAAAGGGCTCCTCCACTGTGCTAGGGTTTCTATCGCCATCATCTCTCCTCAAACGGTTGTGGATTCATCCTCAACTCTTGGAAGCTTCAGGCATGCTTCTCTTGCTGTGGCGACATCTTGCCTCTTGATTTATCCGCATCATCGAGGTGTCGGTTCTAGTTATGAGGGTCTTTGGGTCCTCTAGTGGCGTAGTGGGAGGTATCCATCATCGGGCTTCTACGGCGTCGAAGGTTTGTGACCTTTGGTTGACTCGGCTTCTCTATGGTGGCGTGATGTGGTCAGTTTCTGGTCTAATTTGGTCCCAGGTTGTTGTCTTGTGTCAGTTGTGTGATTTAGATGGATCTGCAGTCTCTTCTAGCGATGGTGGTGATAGGTTTATCTTGGTTTCTTGCAGTGATGATTCTTCATGCATCTGGTAAGGGTGACCGGATTTTTTGTGATGGTTTCTGGATCTCCTTCTCTTGCCTTTTGTTTTTCGATTTTGGTTTCCCCTTGTGTGTTGTTCGTTTATGCAGTTCGTGATCTGTTTTGGGTGCTCTTCGATTGGTTTTATCTGTTCTGTTGATTTTGTTTTGGCGTTAGTATTTGTGGAAGATTTCATGGTGAAGAAGGTGGGGTTGGATTTTTTGGAGGTGATGGTTGGGAGATTTTTGCGAAGGAGCGAGGTCTGTTGTTCAGGTGATCTGTTGGTTTGGGCTGATTGTGGTGTACTGGGACATGGCAGGAGACCTTTGATATATTTAAAATGTTTTTATGTATCATTTGGTTTGTTTTTGGTATGGTGTTGATTGTCCTAGACATTTTGCAAGGATTACTTTATACTAGGATTTAGAGAAGGTTTTCTTTATCGTGCATGGCTATTCGGATGTATGGAACAGCTATCAGTACCAGGCCCATGCTTCTGCACGACACAACTTGTTGAGCAGTCATGCAAGGTGGAGGTGTGCCATATTGATTTCAATAATGGGGAGGAGTTTTTCTTTCTAGTTTAGTCATGGGTTGATTGCGACCCTTTTATCTTCATATTGTGTTAATTTCTTTAAGTCATGGAGTCTTGTGAGGTTTCCCCCCTTTTCCCTTAAAAGGGGGTTTATCCAAAAACTTAATAAAAACATTAGTTCACTGGGCTATTCAGTCAGTCTCTATTGGAGGAATATATTCCTTGGTTTGGAGATAAATACAACCTATAATCATTAGACTTAGATTCTATGGTTGAAAGTGTCAAAAGATATTGGTCATATCATATTCTACTTCATTCTAGATAGGTACATTAATTCAAACTTCTTGTGCTCCTGGTTTCTTAAATTAATTGGATTAGTAATTTTATTTACCTTGATTAGTATTCCTTAAGATGGCCAATTTTTGAATTTAAATATTTACAATATTCAATCACCCCTACTCAGAATCCCTACCATAAGCAGTTTAGCTACTCATGGTAGAATAGATCACAAATAGATAAATAATTGAAATCAAGATTATCATTCCTACAGATCGGTTGATATTAAATGATTAAAAAACATGAAAAATTTATGATTAATAAACTAGAAAACATTCAATGGATATAAAGTAATATAAATGTTTAATCAAACTCAATTTCAATAAATGACTTACAACCAATAATAATAAGAAAAATTATAGAAAATATGTATTGTAGACTGATGATCGGAATGAAGAATGTTCAAGGAGCAGTGCTGAAAATTCAAAATAGATTTAAAACACTTTGAAAGTCAATCCAAACAATTTAGGTAATAGTAAAATAATGAATAAACTTGATTAAATTGAATTTAGGAAGAAAAGGGTAAAAGAAAATTGAGAAAAACGATAGAGAAAAACTAGATAAATCCAAAATATTTCTATATGTTATTTCCATGATTCACTATTATAGGTAATTAATCAAGAAATTACATGATTTGTAATTATGATTCATGTCATGTAATTATGATCTGAGTTTTCCTCCATGATTTTTGAATCTGCATGAACCTTATGTGAATCTCGACTGTGGATTTGGAAATTTGACTCCTTTTACGATGGGTATCTAGGACTCACGTAATGTATCTTCCTCTGTGATTTATCTTGAAAGAAGGAATTGAATTCAAAGGGTACACTACATGTATTGTTAAATCACATAATGTAATGGATTTAAACCTTGAAATTCTTCATGACTTCTCTACATGTATTTCAACATGTTGTGAAATAATATTACACGTCCTATAATAGTGTTTCATGATTTTTAATTTCCAATTTTGTTTTTTTCTGAATTTTCATTCTTTGAAATCTCAAAATACTATTTCCTTCAATAAAAAACACATACCGGGGGAATTAATGAGTAAATAATTTAAAATACTTATTAAAATTAATGAAAAATTTATATATGATTTCATCTTATCAAATTCTCCCACACTTGAACAATTTCTTGTCCTCAAGAAAAAATGTCCCAACAAGGACTTCAAAGGGTAAGAAATTTTTAAAAAAACAAACATTCATTATGTTTAGGTAAATAAAACTTAGTGAAAGCATAAAATTTTACCTCTAAAATCTTTATTCATAGAAAATTATTCATTCCTCATAGCTCAGTTATTTTAACAGGTTCTTAATCTTTTAAATACAATTTCTTAACTATTCCTTGCACTCAAGAACCATTTTCAATTTACCTCACAAGGAATTTTCCCTCTTCACTCATGGTAAAATAAAACTGGTGTTATGATCATACCCAAAGTAAATTCTCCTAATCATAGGCTTGCATTGTTTCTATCATGTCAAATTCATTAAAAATAATATAAACTCAATAATGAGGGCCTCATCAATTATGTTCTAATTACTCTGAGGCGATGGGAAAGTGGGTTAACAGTGAAAAATAAGTTCAAAAAGGATGTAAAATTTGGATTATAATGTATGAATGTCATGAAAAGTGTAATGAAATGACCGCTACATATCTAATAAATTCTACACTCCCAATAGCTCAAGTTGTATCCATAAATATATATATATATATATATATATATATATTAAGTAAGTACAATAAGGGAATCTTATACCTTTATTTTTCTTTTGTATTTTTATTCTTACAAATTCATGTCTAGGCCAGATCTCACTTCCATACCCTAACCACATATGACACTTTAGGGGATTCATTAGTCTAGAAAATGGTGTTTTTTTATCATCATAATACACACAAAAATATTTTTCTATTTTCCTTATATTTTTCAATAGAATAGGATAGATATGAATTACCCCAAAGTAGACATGGATCACAATAAAACAGTCTGGTGAACAACATAATACATCTTTTTAGTAAAAATCATCTTTTGATAGCAAAAAAATTCCCCCACACTTGTTCAAATTAAAATCATGAACTATTAAAATATTTGGGTAGGAAGGGATAATCATCTCAGTATAGAATCATCCTATAATTTCATTCATTGAAACTACGAGCTTAATAAAGGAAATATATAAGGTGGGTCTCAATAAAAAGAGTCTCAAAAAAGTTTTCCTTAATCATTTTAAAATTATATTTGTTCAGTCGTAGAATAAAAAAGATCTCAATGAAAGTACTGATATATTTACATGTCCTAGTTGTCACTCAACAAATATTTTCCTAAAATAATATGCAATTATATGCTTATAAAACACTTGAGAATGGGGGTTAATGAAGAAACATTTCAATCACTAATGGAAGAAAACCAAGTATTAAGTCAATTAAAATAAATTTCAAAAATGTTGAATTTTGAGTTAAATTTCTAAACTCATCAATCATTTTAAGAATATTAAAAGGAACAAAACCTAGATATATAATAATTTCCATCATAAATTATTCTTTTATTGAAGTTTATATAATGAGTTTATGGTTTAAATCATTTTTCCAAATAAAATATATCTCCTAGAATGATGAAAAAAAAAAGAAAAAATTAAATTGTATAGAAAGTGAAACTCATGAAATAATCACCCACACAAAGAAATAGGCAGTCTCCAAATTTTCCATGGAAGTATCATGTGAGGGTTTTGACAAATAAAGATAAAATTATTCAAATGTAAATTTGAAAAGTAAAGTCAAATGAAATTGAGAGAACCCTGTATAGAGTGGTATACCATGTGGAATGTTGAGTTGTTTTGTTTTTTTTTTGGAATTGGTCTTCTTTTAAAATTTATCATAAATAAAAATATTATACTTGAAAAAACGTCACTACACAAGGTTGAATCATTTTTTAAGCTATAAAATAGAAAATAGAACACTTTAAATAGTAATGAAATAAATTTTATTCAAATTCACATTGGTCTCTATAAAAAAGATCAAAGTGACTCATTAGAAAAATAAAAACTATAAAATGATTACCAGGAAAAAAAATCATAACTATAAGAATGTGAAAATTGATGAAATATGGGTTGAATCTCATAAATAACTAACAAATGATGTAATCGGCCTAACATATGGAGCAAATTATCAGGCAATATCGTTTATGGTATCATTCTCTCCTTTGTTGTCTGCAGCTACTCTTGGATTGTCCTTTAGCTCTCCTGGTATTTTTGTAGGATTGATCATGTTAAGTTCATACCAAGCACAGATTTGATGTATAAGGAAATGTATTTGGGCCCTAGGTGGTGGCTGTTGAGAATGAATATCTAGGGATATCTCATCGAGCTGGTGCTCGACCTCGGACAAGTTCTAAATGACTCATCAAACAAGGACAGATGGTGGTTTAGGTCCATCAAAATCCATAGATGAAATAGAGGAGCTAGGCATAGAGACTATAAAACTATAAGGTTTTGAAAAATAAATCAAGTAAAAATAGAGAAAAAATCGGTATCCAATATATGTAAATCAGAGGGATAAAATCATGAAGGGAAAAAGTAGAATTAAAATCATGATCATCACCTATTTGCATAAAGAAATTAGGTAGGGGACTAGGGTACACTATGAAATATAAATTTCCGAAATGACGTCTTCATTAGTTCTCTCCTGAATATAGTGTGGCTATAACTACCCCACCTAGTCCTTGGTTGTGATGGTGAAAGGGGATAGGTGGTTAGCTATGAAATATGGTGATGTGGTGCTAGAAGTTATCTCAGTGATGGGTGTAGGGATTGTATCGATCTGTAGTTTGGTCGGGGGTATGGAAGTGGGATCGATGAAGGGTACCTCAGTGTATGGGGGGTTATGAGTCCCTTTCCCCTCCAATACTGCTATTCCAAATATTTTTACTGGTCAATAGGGTCTATAAACCTGGATGATAAGTCGGTTAGGTTAGTGAATGAGGTCAGAGTGGTATATGAGGATAGACCGGCAGGGGCTAGTGAGGGTTATGATGGGGTAGAAAATCTAGAGAATTTGTGAAAGGGATACATAAGTCTTGGGTGATATGGAACAAATTCTATGGTTTGTATGAGGAGGAGGTGAAGTGGTGTGTGGAGCGCATGTAGGGTCTGTCATATGATCTCATGGGGCCTCTTCAGAAACCTCTATGACTCCTAGGTCCCATCAGTAGGTATCATCATCCATGACCAGGAGTTTCATCTTGGGAAAAATTTGGAATTAAATGGACTCCATAGGACCAAGGGAGGTGAGAAGAAGGGTGGCATCAAAAATGATGAGATTGATGGGCTAGGTGTATAATGAAATATCCACCAATCAGTGTGCCTCAAGTCCACTGAGAATGGTCTCTGTAATAAAATTTGAACCAAGATGCCATGTTGATGTAAAGGAATCCCATGGCTACTCTAAGTATAAGGATATCTATCTAACTAACACTGTTGTGAGACTCAGCCCAGGTGAACTAGGCATCTTCCAAAAATCTATGCCGGATACGTAGTGATGGGCTTCAGATTTGGGTAGATTTTGTAATCCTAGGATCATGATCAATTTGAGAATCTTGGGAAATCACCCTAAAGAGTCTCTTTGAATCATATTTTGATGGCTCAAGATTCATTGTAGGGAATATATTGGATGTGGTGAAATCCTTAGTATAAATCCGGAGGCCAAATCTGAATTTTGTGAAAGAAATATCATGTGGTTGTCTGCCTATACTGAAGTGGAGGCTACAACTATGACCTAAAATTTGGAAAGAAACTCCAAAAACATTTCTTTTTATGACTCCTCATGTACCTCATTGATGGATGGAATATTTAGACACTCGAGGAGCTGGAGGACTTACTAGATGATATGAAGGAAAGTGAGGATAGCAATGTTACTGGGTTGTTTTCTCTGTACTGTATTTTCCTGCAATCAGTTTAGTGCCACATGATGCTTTTTGTTAAATAAATGGATAATGTGGTGAAAATGGAGGTTTTAATTGTCTTATTAATCACTAGAGGTAGATTGGATATCCACTTGACCAGCGAGTTGCTCAAAGGTTGTAGCATAAATAGAGGGGGGAGCTGCGGGAGGTGCAGAACCTCATGGGCACTTCACTAGAACTAGATCGTAATAGTCAGTCATAGATTTGGTAGGATCAGGGTTCATGGTCTTTATACATGTCATTAGTCTCATGGTTTGATGAAGACTGTCTTAGGAAGATGATATGGAGAGGGGGTGTTCGACCGAGATGGAGGATAAGGGAGGATGTGTGTACAGTCGAGAGGGAGGAGAGTGGGGTGTAGGCCGTCAACCCTAGGTTCATGGTCTGTCTATTTTTACTATATTAAATGGAATACATGACGTGTAAATGGGTTTCACATCATGTATTTAGGATTATTTGTGAAATTTTTTATAGTGAAAATACATCATGTGAGCTACAAGTACATGACATGTAATTCCTTCTATTTTCTTAGATTCAATCTACAATCTGATCTTATCCTCCCACCATGTCTTAAGGTTTACTAAGTCTTATTCTAACCTAGTCTAGCCTAATATGACCATTCCTAGATTGCCTCTCAATCATCTCTTCCTATAACTTCGAGATCATGACACTTTATGGAATATATGAATTTCAAGATGATGACACAACCTTCACAAAAGGGTTCTTGATAGATTTTTAATCACTGACCATTATCTTTGAATAGTTTTCCACCTTCCTTATAAATTTTATTTGTCCCATAAGGGAATAATTGAATGGCTTTGACGGGTCCTAAGAATCCAGATTTCATCTTCTAAGGGAACAATTTTAATTTCAAATTTAACAAAAGGACATTATTTCCTAGGAAAAAGATACATATTTCAATCTATTGATCATGCTATTTTTTATTTTTATTTGTAGATCTTATTATTTTCATAATGAAGTTTTCTAATTTCTTCTAATTTATCTAATTGTAGTATCTGATCTTCCCTATCTTTTTGAGAATCCAAATGGAGTTTCTTAAGCACCCAGTTTGAGCGATGCTCTAATTCAAGTATAAGATGAAAAGTTTTTTCATAAAACAATTTGAATGTTGTCATTCCAATGTGTGTTTCTCACATAGACTGGAATGACCACAGTGCATTATCTAATTTTAGAGTCCAATAACTCTTTATTATGTTCACGTTCTTTTCTAGGATTTTTTTATTAAACTATTTTACCATTCAACTTTCCCACTTGTTTTCAGGTGGTAGGGAGTTCCTGTGTCATATCGGATTCCATATTTTTCATCTAGTTTCTTAACATCTTGATTTTAAAAATTTGTTCCCTGGTCACTATTGAGTAATCTAGTGAATCCAAATCTTGAAAACACATTTTTTTAAGTTCATTACCACTTTGGTTGTGTCATTTATTATAGCCTCAGATTCAACCCATTTAGAGATGTAGTCAACACTAATAGGGATATAAAACATTCCATATTAATTGGGAAATAGTCCCATGAAATCTATTAGCCATACATCGAATATTTCGAATTCCATGATTTGGTTTTGGGGAATTTCGTTTCTTTTTCTAATGCAGCCAGTTTTTTGGCAACTATGATAGCTTTTAAAATAATACCTTGCATCTTAGTAAAGCATAGGCTAGAGTCCACTTTGTATGATATTTTTCATAGTTGATATTGGTCCATGATTTCCACTATTTCGTGACGTGTGACACATATCTAACACATTTTAGATTTCATCATCTGGAATGAATCGTCGTAACAATCCATCAATGTAGAGCACAAATAGGGGTGGTTCACCCTAGTAGTATTGTGATGATTTAGCTAAAAATCAACTTCTTTGATGGTAGGAGAGGTTTTGGTTTAAAAATCTGATGGATAGTTAATTTTCAATATTTTAAAACCACGGTTGTACCCTTTTGTTGAAAAGGGTTCATCTAGAAAGTCGACTTCTATGTCAATATCATCATCACCCTTTGTGAGTGGTAATAAAAGTTGATATAGATGATAAGCGATCATATTTTTTTTCCTTTGGTATCCTTTATGATTTTGTAATACTCTTAGATTAATTGGGATCATCTTATTAATCTTGGATTTTCATCCTTTTTATTCATCAAATATCATAGGGCAGCATGACCAGTTTGCATAGTCACCTTGGAAGAAACCAGATAGAAATGAAATTTCTTGAATCCTACAAATTTTATAAGATATATTTATCTATATTTGAGCAGTTTAATTGATATTTATTCATCATGTGACTATAATAGTAGATAGGACAGAATATCTGACCACCTCTTTTTCCTAAAATTGTGCCAACAATTAATTATCTGGAATCACGCATCAATTAAAATTCTTTTCTCAAATCTGGTGAAATGATTATTGGAGAAGATATCAGGATTTTTGTTAAATCATTGAATGCTTACCGACATTATTCATTCAATTCAAATGGATTTTCCTTTGATAGAATGTGCATCAGATGGTGGGAAACTTTTTCAAATCCATTTATGAATCATGGATAGAATCCTTCATTTCCTACAAATCTTCTTATACTTTGACTATTAAAGGACTAGATAAATATTTGATAGATTTTATCTTGGAGGGATCAACTTCCATTACATTCATATAAATTTTATATTAAACATCTATGCCTCCTTGAACCATAATGTGAAATTTTTTCCAGTTTAAAACATGACATTTCTCTTCTTAGTGATGCAATAATATCTCAAGATTGAGTAGGAAAACTTCAAAGGATCTTCCATAGACTGAAAATTCATATATAAAAATTTCTAATAATTATTCTTGCATATAATGGAATATATATTTCATTGTTTATTTGAAAAATTAATGGTGTATTACATATACCAAAAAAATATGAATGTAGGTGAAGGTGCCAAATGGACACGAAAAAGTTTTTTTTGAATAATATTCTAGCTGGACTACAATCTAATTTTATTATTAATATCCATCCGGGAAATAATAGAATTCATCTCAGGTGAGTCTATCCAGCATTTTATCAATGAAGGGTACCATAAAATGATGTTTTCGGATTTCTGCATTTAGATTTCTTGAGTCTGTGCATACTCTCCATCCAATGATGGTGTGATTTAATATTAGCTCGTCATTATGATTTTTTTCGTATCTGAGACCACAGTTCTTATAAAATTCTTGTAGTGGGATCACCCACTCAAAATCAAAGATTGAAAGTATTATTTCATCATCTATAAGTCTCAGTGCTTATTTTTTAACAACAACCTTCATCAGTGGTGTGAATTGCCTCAGAGTTTGGTATTTAGGTTTTATGCCTTCATCAAGTATAATTTTATGGGTTCATAAAGCAAGTTCATTTCCATTAATCTCATCCACTCCCCAAGAAATTGACTTTTCCTGCCTATTCAATAATTCAGCCAATTTTTCCTCTTTTTAATGGGGTAGTTTGGTGATAATGATACCTGGAAATGCATAATATATCTCTATAAAGGAAAATTTGAGTGTATTGGAGAGGGGATTTAGTTACAGTTTTGGTGGTAGAATGACTTAGGATGTAAATAGTGAAATGTTATATTTCGTAATAAGTTCTATTTAGTTTACTTATTCAATTTCACATTCCTCATTTTCATCAGGGGGAATGTCGTAACTCCCTTCTACCATGTTGAAGTAACATTCTCTTGGTTCAGTGAGAGAGATCAATTAGAAATCAAAAGAATCATCTATTTATTGTGACCCCTTTTCAAGATCAAACACTACCTATTCTTCTCCTACTTAGAATAAAAATCTTATTATATTCATATCAATTAGTGGCTTTATAGTTTCTAGGAATGGTCGGTCTAATATTATTCGAATGTCTCCTTCTACTACTATGGCCAAAATGAGAAATTCTTTTGGAAAAATGAACATGCTAAATTTGACTAGGACATACTCAATAATTCCTTGGGAATAATCTACTAATCGGTTATCCAATTGAAGTGTTACTCTATTTGGTTTGATCTCTCCAATTTTCAACTTTCGAAATTCACTCATTGTAAAGAGGATGTTGTTGGCTCTGGAATTTCACAAATCTCTTCTGAAGTAACATTCTTCTATTGTACAGGGAGTTGAGAAACTACCCGAGTCGCTCGATTTTAATGGAATTTTTTTCTGAAAAACATAAGAGCATTCTTTATTCAGTGAGTTGACTCTTATGTCCTTTATTTTCCTTTTTTTAAAAGATCTATTTCGGAAATTTTTCATAGGTGGTAATTTGAGCGATTTCCTCCACAAATAGAATGTTTAAGGGAAATTTCCTGCACATTTATAAAACTTCTTGTAATTCTATTAAATTAGTACATGAATTTTTATTTCTTCAAAAGGAGTGTGTGGTTTATAGCGTGCTGTAGAAACATAAAATTTACCTTTTTGTTTCTCAGGTTTTTGGCCATTTATGGTAAGTGGAACCTGTGGAGGTGTTACATGAGTGGTCTCATCAACTTCTTCCTCTATGACTGGTGTATAATTTTTATGTTCTTAAACTAGTCTTTCATCTCTTCTCTATGGTTACTGAAAATCTATCACTTTTCTACTCCATAGAACCACTTTATTTTCCTCTTATATTGCGTATATTTTTGTATTAATGGTTAGGGTTCCTCATAATCTATCCAACAAGGTCATGGAGATTTGACCCATTTGATGCTCTTGGTTTTGAAGAGCCGCCCTTTCATTATTAATTTTAATTTCTTGTGTGGTAATCCTCTGATATTTCATTTAGAAAAAAGATGAGAGTATATTTTCCATATTTTT
This sequence comes from Viscum album, assembly GCA_963277665.1. Lineage (NCBI taxonomy): Eukaryota > Viridiplantae > Streptophyta > Magnoliopsida > Santalales > Viscaceae > Viscum > Viscum album. The sequence continues at coordinate 575,639,770 of OY728160.1, forward strand.
TTAAAGAGGTACAGCTAGTTGTTGAGGTCTTGGGGGAGATGGATAAAATTGTTTTTATGCCATTAGAGGGAAGGTTTGTTGTGTTTCATCTTTTTGTGGTTTGGGAATAGGATTCATTGGTGGATATCCTAGTGGTCCATGATTCTTGAAAGGTGCCTAAAAACATCTTTTTTGGTAATATCTATAATTATTCTATTGATAGTGTTGTACTATATTTTTTAAAAAAGATTGTTGTTCTTGTTTTAATAGTTGATTTTACTAATTCCAATTGTCATAATTACAATATTGATTTGATTGTTCATCAAAAAAAATTGTACAGTCTTGATATAGATGTCAGACACCGCACATTATTCAGTATTGAACTATCATTATAGAAGAAGGGGTGGTGTAGTAGGTAGTTGAAAGGATTATTTTTTTGGTCAAGGCATTTACTTATGATGTTAGTTAGTTATTTTCAAAAAATTGGTGGATAAAATACTGAGGTGGTCCACAATCACTCTTCCATAGGCTGGAATTTTGAGATACTTCATCAAAACGTGATTGGCTTTCCTAATGCATCTAAAACATTAGTACTCTATTATACGTGGCATCAATGAAAGAGAAATAATGTATATGGAGGCATTGATAGAATTTCTAGAGTAAGATCCACATTTTAAAACCATGATGTGGATACTTTTAGGTCTGTTCTTTAAAAATATCCCATGCTTCCCATGCTGACTCTCCATCTGCTTGAGATAAATTATGGATTTCGTTCTACAATTTCCATGTGCGGACTGGGGGAAAGTACTTATACATAAATATCTGGGCTAAATCATCCCAATTTTTTAATGAATCGGGTGCATTAATTTTGGTCCAATTCTTCACTCAGCCTAATATAGGGAAGGTAAAGACTCTGGGTCTTATCACATCATAAGATACTCCCTATTTTCAAAAGTTATCACATAATTCTAGGAACTTTGAAATGTTTTCATGGGGTTTTTTTCTTAGAACCCCACTTAAATAGCCCATGTTCTAGATAAAATTAATGAGTCCAAGTTTGAATTCAAAGGCATGTGCCTAAATAGGATGGCGCAAAATAATTATTATTTCATGATGGATCAAAGGCAAGCTATAATCCATCATATTGCATTATGGATGTCTAGGATACTCTTCATGAATTAACAGTTTCAGGTAGGGTGGTTTGGGTTGATTCAGACCTGCAGGATTATTGCATTTATCCATTTTTAAATATCAAAATGCATAAATATACCAATCAATTTCATGTTTGAAAGAAATCTGTTCTAGTGCATCAAGGATCCTCAAATGAGTCCGAGGGCCCGGATGCATGCACTGAGCCACGATAAGAAGAAGTAAGAAGAGGTGTATTGAAGAAAATAGTAAGGAAAAGAAAAGGGAAATGGGAAAAGAGAGAGGTAATACTATATTTTTTTTTGAAATATCTTGAAAAGACACAAAAATACAATTCACCCACGTGAATCATTTAATTCATGCGGGTTGCAGTCAGATTGGATTTATGTTTCCCAAAATATAGTTTATACTAGGGAATAGTATAGTGGTATTGTGGGGTTGTTCCCATGAGGATTTTGGATTGGATGGTAAGAACTAGGCTCATAACCCTTTGGGGTAGGAGTCCTCTCAAGATGATTGATTTTTGGAAAATGACTAAGTCTATGATTTTTAATTTATAAATATCAGAGATTATGAATGGGACTATATCAATTTTTTGGTTTCGGAGAAATGATGTTCTTTAATTATAACTTTGTATGGTCATAAGGTGTAGGCTGAAAATCAAGAATAGGTCACTAGTTGATCATGGTCAAACCAACTAGCTCTATCTAGGAGGAATATTTTCCTTGGTCTGAAGATAACTATAACCTAAATACATTACACTTAGATTCTATGGTAGAAAGTGTTATAGGATATTGGTTATAGACTATTCTAATTCAATCAAGATTGGGTCATTTTCTCAAACCAATCATGGTTAGGGTTTCTTAGAAAAATTGGATTAACAATTGTTATTTATCTTAATTACAGTTATTTAAGATTACATAGTGGAGAATTAAAATATTAACTAGATTCAATCACCCCTACACTCGATCCCCTTCCTAATCAGTATAGCAATTATAGTATGATTGATCATAAATAGATTAATAATTGAAATCATGATTATCATTCCAACAAATAGGTTTAGATTAAATGATTGAAAAACATTTAATGATTCAGATTAACCAACCAAGAAAAATTTAATTAAGAACAATAAATATAAATCTCAAATCAAACACAATTTCAAACGACTACTTACTTGCAATAAGAACAAGAAAAAACACAACAAATCATCAGCATAGATAGGTGATCGAGATGGAGAACGCATGAAGAGCGGTGTGGATGATGAAAAAAGGATGAAGAACACTTTTGAAATTTATCCACATGGTGTGGGTGATATTAAAAAATTGAATAAACTTGATGAAATTTTGTTTAAGGATAAAATGGTAAAGGAAAATCAAGAGAAACCAGAGAAAAAAATGTGAGTAATCCCAAAAAATTTCATCGGTTCTTTCCACGAAGCATTGTTGTAAGTAATTAATTGGGATCTTACATGATGTGTAATGGTATTTCACATCATGCAATTACAATCTGATTTTGCCTCCATGATTTTTTAATCTTTGTGAATCTTATGTGAATATCGACTGTAGATTTGGAAATTTAACTCCTTTCATAAAATGTGTTTAGGGCTCACAATGTGTATCTTCATTCATGAATAATCAAGAAAGATGGAATTTAATTCAATGTTTACATTATGCGCATTGGTATATCACATCATGTAATGGCTTCACAACTTGAAATTACTCATGAATTACAGCATGTTGTGAAATAATACTACACATCGTGTAAGGATGTTATACGACATGTAATAGCCAATTTTGGTTCTTTTCTATGTTTTCTTCCCTTAAGCATTTAATTCCAATTACCTATAATAAACAACACATAACCGGTGTATTATCAAGTAAATAATTTAACATCCTTAATAAAATGATGTAAGATTGTATATATGATTTTAGTTTATCAATGTTTTTAATTTATTGAGCATGGTAGGAAGAAAAAGAGAATATCCATGAGAACAACATCGGTCTATTGTTAAGAATATCCTATATTTTATTTAAAGAAAAAGTAAATATTATTAATGTATGGAGGATACTAGAAGCTATCCATCAGAAGTTATATATATACTAGTTTTAAAACATATCATAGTGATTTGAAGTAGAAGTCGGGATATGTTTTATGTCTCACTGAATAATTTGTTACCTAGAAGTGTTAAAAGAATCAAGTTGACCTTGATTATATAGTAGAGTCCGAGTATATTGAATATTTTGATGTAACCAAGAAATACATTTGGATAGGAAACATTTTACAGGATGCTGGTGTGGTACATAGCATTAAAAACACTATCATATTGGGTTGTGATTATACTATAGTGGTGGATCTTGAAAAGGAACCATTGAAACAACAACATGAAAGGCATATGCTCTTTAAGTATCACCTCTTGAGATATTTTTATTATATGGGTTAAGTTTAGTAAGTATAATTTCTGTAGAATAAAACATGATGGAATCATTTAAAAAATGAATATCTCAGTAGAATCGTGCATATCATGTGAGATCTAGTAAGCTGATGGTTTTTTATGGTTGGATCTAGTGCAAGTGGGTGTTTGTTAGAATGAATTACCTAGAAGCAACATCTTTTTACTTTATGATAACCTTTATTCATAGTTTTTAATATTAATAAACTTTATTTGTCATCATGATTGTTCTTATGTGCAATATAGTATGTGATAATGTCTTAAGAGTAGATATCTCACTAAAAGGTCAAACTGGTTCTCCACTACGATAATAACCTAGCTATTCCACGACAATTTTTTTTAATATATGTTCTATATCCAGATGAAATCATTTTGTGGAAAATTATTTAGGTTAGCAGGATAGAGTCTCATAGGGCTTTGAGGAACATTCTCATGGTGTACACCCTTGGCCATATCCAATTTAGGATATTATGATAACAAGACCCACCAATAGGAAATCCACATTTATATGTTTCATTGGATGTTCATACCTATGTATGTGTGTATTGATCCGTATACTTTAAGATTATTTCCAATAATTATTATAAGTTGCATACTTTGATGTATTATCAAAAAATATGATGGTATATGTTCACGGTGAGGTAGGATATGAAGGATGCATCACGATTAATATTTCATTAATGAATAATGTGATAAAATATTTTTCCCTTATTTTTTTAATGTAAGTTTATACCTCAATAAAATTTTATGTAAATGATATACCCAAAATAAATCTATGGCCATGGTGTTTTATAAGAATGTTTTATTTCCTTATATAAAAAGAAAGAGACATCAAGAACATTGGTTAATGGCACCAGCATGCAACCCGATTGATTATAGAAATCGGGATAAAACAATTATATTATATATTAAGTGTATGTATGAGTTATTATGTCATTGTTTCGTTAAATTATTTCTTTATGAGTGCATTGGTTTGTTCTTAGACACTAAACTTGGACACTAGTATTTTTTACCACATGGAACTAAGAAAGAGGCCTAGAGGGTCACGCACTAAGGGTATCTATAATTTCAGTTAAATAATATATAATTTATTTATTTTTTAAAAAAGTTGAATAAATATTATTCCCATAGGTGGTCTAAAAATTATTTATATTTTCTTAATCTCATATATTACATCACAAATTATTCAAAAGAATATAATGTGATAAGAAAATTTAATAAATATTTATTTTCTATTTAGTGAATATAATAAGTATTTATTTTTGTTGAATAATATAGTGATAATTATTTGTTAAATATATATTCATTATTCATGTTCTAATAAATAATTAAGAGGAATGGAGAACTTATAATAATGGTTTTGTGAAAAAGAATATATATTGAAATTAGTTGAATAACTAATATTTAATTTTAACTTATGAGTTTATCACATGTAGATAAATATTATTATTAATATTATTATTATTATTATTATTATTATTATTATAAATGGTTTCATCAAGGATTAAATAAATAATAAAGGGAACTTTTGAAATTATTTATTTCTAACCCTAATAGTATATAAACCAAATTGTATTATTTTTTAAGGGATTCAATTATTTTTTTTGTGCACAAAAAATCCATAGAATCCTCTATAAGCCATAGATAGGTTCCTTCTACAAGAATGATTCCAATAATAGAGATTTTTATTCCTCTACAATCCAACATCCATTATAGAGGGATCACGTATAATCCTTTTAAAATGATTCTTTTTCAATCAAATGTGAAAAAATCAAGTGATAGGATCTATCGTGCTAGCACTGAGAGATTCTTATGGTGACATTAAAAGATTTTTGGAACATTATTGGATCACCGCTAGAGGGAATATATTATTTATACATATTATGTAATGAAGCTATAGAATATATCAACTGTCAGATCCATTAACTAAGAAATAATTTCTCTAAAGTTAATTTTTTAATTTCTTAAGTTAATTCTATGTAATATGCGATGATCATGTAGGTCGGTTCCGACATTTTATCCATTGTCTGTATTCTTTGATCCAATTTTATTGATCAAAGAATTTGTCATTGTGTAAATCTCAAATTTGTCATTGATCATGATATAAATAAGTTTTTTGTATCACAAGCTTAAACTATTCCTCTAACTTCCATACTAGAACTATTGAACCAAAACATGTATGAAACATTAAGCATATATCACTCAGAATAGGGATTATAATAAATAATTATTAATATATAAGTGATAAAATTTAATAAATAAATTAATAATGGTATGAATATATGATTATAGTTTTGGAATATATGTATAACAAATCTATATTTATTATACATAAGGTTCCAACATATATAATGGAAGTTAGACTTGAGGTAAAGGATTTTTGTCTCACTTTTATTTCTATGGGACACATGCCATATGAAACACTTTGTTAATTCATATGGTTTCTATAATACCTATAAATATATTTTATGATTCATATTATAAAATTTTTAGGGATTTACATATCCATATAATTTTCTTTCTTTTATGGGGCTTTCAATTAAAAAGTTACCAAATTAGAAAGTGTTTTATGGTACAATCCCATTTTTTATCGGAATTTTTTTATAATTAAGTTTCTGATGAGGAAATATTATGATCTACCACTCATCTTGAAATTTGTTATACTCTAGTTTTTTCATGAAAATACTTTTTTTCCTTTAATTTTTCTCACCTTAAGTACAAAAGTGACTGGAAAATAATTAATTAAAATCCACCTTATTTCTCTCTTCGATCGAAAAACATTTTTTCCATATCCATGTTTTATAAAAATGTTTTAAATAAGGTTTTTAATAATCTCCTATGATTTTTTAAATTCAATTTTTCCCAATTTTTTATTTTTAAATTATATTTTAAAAATTAATCTTCTTTCCATTTTCCAAATGTTGTTATTTTTGAATTTTTAAAATCGTATAAACAATTTTTAACTTATACGGAAGGAAAAAAATTTTCCTCAATCGTGAACACTCAATGATTTGAATCTTCCTTTATAATTTTCTGTGGTTATTTTCAAAGAAAAAATTTTCCATAATTTTTTTGAGATATTAAAATTAAACATAAGTTATTTCAATTAGGAAAATTTAAAATCCTCAAGAATGTTTTAAAGATTGTTAAATTGTATTTCTATTCGTAAAAGAAAAAAAATATTGAAATCAATTATGCTTTATTGGAGATATTGTCCAAGGATACTATCCTGATGATTTCTATGGATGTCATATATTTATGATGAAATTATGTTTATAAATAAAATTCCTTTTCCATGGGTTATAATATGATTAAATGATGAAATTTTTAAGAAAAACGTTTCATTTCTATGGGTTATGCTCTATTGAAAAGTTTGTGAAACCCATTTCTTCCCATGCCTTCTAATAATATAAAAGATAATGATCTTATAGGACACATATATATGATTTTCATTATCTGATGGGTGGGACCTATTTTTCTCACTAATAAATTGGGTAAATATAGTTAACTAATGATGTAAATATTAAATGAGTGAACCTAATTTCATATCTATGATTTCATTCATGGATCTTGATTTCATGTCTATATGATTAACCATTGAAAAATATTTTTGAACCATAATATTAAGCATGGATCTCACTATCATTCCCATAATATTAGTCATGGGCTAGGTTTTCATGTCCATAAGTTTATTGATAGACATAAAATTCATGCCTATAAGATTATTTATGGACCCAATTCAATTTCTATAAGCTTATGAAATGGTCATATTTCTTTTCCTTAACTTAATGAATAAACCTATTTCAATTTATACATGTTCTCAATTTAAAAGATTATGTGTCTATCTCAATTCTATGTCTTATGAAAATGTTATGAACTCATGGATTATGGGATTTTATTTCTTTATGATTTATATCTTATGAATTTCCAAACATTATGTCATGACTCAAGATTATGATATATGATATGAAAGGTATGAATAACATTTGTAAATATCATGTTCTCATACACTTATAATGATGTTATACTTATGTGATCATTCATATCTCCTATTTTTTCCTTTAAGAAGTATTTGAGTTCACCCTTTCTTTTGTTTCCTTTCCCCAGGTCATATAAAATTTATTTAGAGGAGATATGTTTAAGATGGGTTCTAGTTATGAATAACATAATGGAGGACTCTTATGAACATGTTTTTTGTGTTTAAATTTTTCTGAAGGCATTATAACTACATTATTCTATTTTTCAAGTTTTTTTATGCAATTAATATTCATCTAAAAAGTTGAAATATCTATGTATGAAATGTATGAGTAATTATATACCTTGATTGATAAGGTAGTGGTAAGTATTTTGTTACCCACCTTTAGTGAGAAGAATCCATCAACCTTATTTCATGTGAGGGGATTGTGTGTTGATATATTATGTCATGTGATTATAGATATGGCCTGAAATTGTGCAAGGAGGTATTGGTGGGACCCTACCATGTGATAGAGGATAGTGTTTGAAAATTGGTAGGACACCCTAACCCACATCATTTGATTTGGTTTGAGATGTGGTATTCTACACTACCAAGAGTCTTTGGGTAACGGTAACTTTTTGTGGAATGAGGCAACAAGATTTTTGAAATGATCGAAGAAGGTATGTTCTAGTGTTGTGGTTTTCTAGTTAGAATATGATGAACCTATATCCAGGTTTATTTTCTATTATTTATATTTCTCATGGATACATTTATATGATATATTATATTAGGGGAACTTGGTAAGACCCTAATGAGATGTATCCATCACACCCTTCTTGAGAACTTTAGCATGAATTTAGACCATATGTCTAGTTTCATATTGGGCACTAATTTTTTAGTAGATCATGTAGAGACTTCGGTTTTTTAAATAAATACACTGGAATAATTCAAAAAATATTCTGAAGTGAGTCACTGAGTTGATATGGAATTCTGAGACTCGAAGAACCTTGGTGTAGAGATATTAAAATTATTAAATATATTATATCATTTAGGAAATGTTTTCTAATAAATATTATATAACTATAAAAAAGGGTTATAGATCATAAATTTAAGGTCGTGTATGAGTTCAGAACATAGGTCTTACCATAGGCATGATATAAAGTTTTTTGGAGTCGTGCACCCGATTGGAGGCAACTGTGGGCAGGGTGTTTAATGACAGAATTTTATTGAGAAAATAAATTTAATTAATAAACATAACCTATCCCCCAACCACCTCATTGGTTTCTATTCATGGTAGAGGGAAATTAAATTTTTCTTCCATACATGATAGTCAAACTAAGGAAGATAGGAGGTACCACCAAACTCTTCTCTTGACTGCAATACTTACCATGTTGTCTTGTAGCATCTTCAGGTCATGGATCCAGACCAAAACTTTTGGCGTTTTGACATAAGGTAGGGGGATTTAAAATATTTACATCCCAATCCACATATATTCATTATTTTATGGTTTTAGTTCCTTTATAAGACTACTAAATATCCCCTGGGGTCAATATGTGGGATTTTGGTGAAAATAAGGGGGTTCAAGAGGCTCGTAGGGACTTCCCATATGGAAATCCTAATAACACAACTGTATATGAGGAGAACACCCCATGTGTTATTCCCTTTCATGTAATATAGTCATTTGGTAACAACATGATGTGTAATAGAGGTACACACCGTGTAGTGATGCTTGTCCATGTGGAAAAGGACATGGTCTTGGATTCCATGTTAGAGAACATTGTCTTGTGGAAATACAAATATAGGTCCTCGGTGTACATGAGATGGAGGACATGACCATGTACATGGTCATGGGCTGTGGTACACAAGCACAAGATTCTATACACAGAAGTGGCCAAGGAAATAGTATTGGTCTAGTTTGAGAGTTACACGCTATGTAGGGATATATTCAATCTATGTATGTGTGCTGGAAAGGACATTACCATGTGATATCGTGGGGTTACATGCATTGTAACTCATATTACATGTCATGTATATACCCAATAAATGGTGAGTACCATGAAGAACATGGAAATCATTCATCCTTTACTGACACACCTTGTACTTTGGGTACACACCTTATAATCCCCTTAAATAATTCTCCCTTCTGTGTCTTTGTCTTCAGTATGTAGATGAAGGCCTTTGAGTAGCCTATCTTGAGTGGTTTTCCACATAGTATGTGATGGTGTCCATGCTTTTGGAATTATAGATATTATATGAGGTGATTACAGTGGGGGGATTCTTTTAGTTATTCATGGCTATTATCAAATGGTTTAATTCCCTTTAGCCATCCACCTGAGGGTATAGTGCTACATCGCATCATCGATATAGGATTCTGATCGTATCTATATGATATGTTTGGATATAGTCCATGGTATTCCTCTATGAGATCTATGTGGGATCCTCTATCATCTCTTTTTTTTCAATAGGTTGGGTTTTTGGTATCGACATGACCATCATACACGGGTGTTGATCTCCAACTTAGAGGTTTGATCCAGTATAGTTTTTTTTATCATAATGAAAATGATCCCCTACTTGGTGGGTAGTTTCAGAAGGGGTAAGAAGCATCCCCCATCAGTCTTTGGTGTGATCCCCTACCTAATAATTACAATATCAAAATAAAAAATTCCGTTCATTTTATCCCCTATAGGTCCTTAGAGTGACCCCCTATTTATGAGTTCAGATATTTTGCATTCTTGTAGGGTTATTGGAATTCACAATGAGATAAGGGTGAGATACCATATCTGAGTATTGTGATCCTATGGGTTCCATAATGAATTCCTCTATGGATAGACCCAATAATTATATTCTCTCATAATAATTTCAACAAGTATAGATGGAATGTCCCATCATCCTAGTGATTATGGATGAGTGAGACGTCTTGGAAGTGTATTATCATGCATGGTAGGGATCATAGAGTGTGTACTCCCAAATAAGGGATACCATTGAGCCTTGAGTAGAACCTTATGGTGGTATGTATGGTTGAGACCATGAGACTTCGAGTTTGATATATATATATATCTTGGTTATTCTTTTAGAAATTTTTATTATGTCTCATATCTTTACTAACATACAATTTAGGGATTAGAAGACTAGTCATGTATAGCTGAGATATGAAGATAGAGATTTTGGTTCTCTCTTGATTAGATTTCATAACCCTCTGGTTACGGGTCAAGAAGACTGTTTCCTTTCAGTTTCCCTATTTTGTTTTCGGTTTTTAGTGTTCCAACTAGGTATTGGTATTCTCATAGTTTCATGGGATCTTCCCACACATGTCTTGTCTTATGAAAATTATTGTCTTTTTGAGGGATTCCTAAGAGTACCTAGAGCAGGACGATAAGAGTGATCTAGAGAAACTGATGTATGTACCAATGATTGCATTGATATAATTCCCCTTGTACTAAGAAGGTTGGAATCTTTTATTATTTTTTAGTGGTATTTTATTTTTACCTTTGATGTTTTTAGTACTTGTTCTATACTATAATTGTGGGCTAGATTTAGCTAATCATATTTGTATTATTTGTATTATTACCTATCCACTATTTCGTGGAAATATATCTTTGTTTGTGTATATTTATTATAGTCTAAGGAATCCAATGTGTGTGATATAACTAACAAAAATTGGTATCTAGCCCTTAGAATATTAAAGGCTTATTAGGGGTAGTCACACTCAAATTATAACTTTCTAGGTGGGCCCCTGTAGGTAAAGTTATGATAGAGTGGAATCAAAGAAGGTTCTACTTTGGGATTAGGGTTTTGAGATTGTCTAACTATGGTATTTCATTGGGATTTATAGAAAAAGTGTTAAAAAAATCAGTCCATTTTTTAAGGCAGAGACTCTAGTGTTGTTGTGGAAACTGAAGTATTCATTCACTAGGAACCTAAGACCCTTCTTGTCAACTAGTAACATATAGTTACTAGTTGTATGGAAACTTTGGTGAAAGCATTATATTGGATTGGTTTGTGATTTCCTTGTCCTTAATAGGTAATGTATCCATATATACACTTTTACCATGGTATATATTGATTATTTCTAAGATTTACCTACAATGAAAACTAGCGAGGAATCTGTGGTAGGAACGTGATGATGATCTATCTAGTGATGGGGCTTCACTGTAGGGGTTTTCCCAGGAGGTGGTTCCTCTATGTGGTTTTACAATTATACCACCACCCATTGAGGTATAGGTTGTGTGGTGGTACCATTAGAGTATGTTCATAGTATGAGTGTGCTTCATGAGTTTCATAAGAATGGACCACTAGATTTTTGAGAGAGACATACCCCTAGGCAGCTGATGACTATCTTGAGATAGTCATGTATGTTTTCCACCAAGTAAGGAAACCTCTTGATCATATGGTTGTCGTAGTGGAAAGTTTTCATTAGTGATTAATAGATCGATAGTGGAGTTACGTGACTCAGAAAAACAATGAGATGATGATCACTTGGATAGAATTTTAGTAGATCTTCTAGGAAAATATTTATCCGGCCATGTTGTGATTGGTGCATATCGAGGAGCTTCTAAATCATCAATTGGGTAGCATGATCATGGATGATAGTGTGGCTTAACGACCTCTTGACATACTACCAGAATATGGTCTGATGTCTTTGTTTCTAAGAATAGACCTTTGAGTAGGGCTTACTCTGTAATATCAGGGATTCGATGATATATCTATGCATTCCCATCTACGATGGAGTTCTCCAGTGGTCCATGGTAATATAGAAATTTTAGGTAGATAAAATACAAACTATTGGTGTTGGTAATATAAGAGCCAACACATCACCAACTGGTACTCAATGGTAGTCTTAGGGATCTGGACATGTATAATGCTTCAGAAGAAAGTCCCATGACGAAGGTCCTATAGCTAAGAGAACTCATTCCAATTTTAGTCAACCAAGAGAGAGGTAGTGTTTCACTTGTGATAAAATGGGAAATATTACACTGGATTCTTGAACCCACTATATAACTGAGAGAGAGATGTTCAATGGACTATCCCTGTAGAGATATATTCAAGCTCTTGGTGTTGAGAATGATGGTAGACATGGTGGAGGAGTGGGAAGAGTAGAAGGAGGTTGAAAATGGTATGACTTGTTTCCACCACCACCACTAAGTAGTCTATCCCAAGATCAAGGAGGTGTAGGATGAAGGAGAGGATAGCTAGAGGCCATATATTCTTATGACCCATAGTTTCTATGAATTATTTTGGGTATGATATGTTTCATTTCTAATTTTTGAATACTACTGATAGACACAGGTGTGATCTTATCTTATGTTAAAACATCTTTATTAATGATCATATTAACTGACTAAAGGAACTAATGGATCTATATTATAGTAATGCCTGACATGTATTTAGAATCATAAGAAGTTGGGAAGTTTTCCCCATCGAGACTCTCTCTTGTTACATGATACAAATTGTACAGGAGGGTCAATTTATCCCAAATAATAGAGTGTTAATGTGTGGTGTAAAAGTTAATTTTACTTGTTCCTTATAGGTATTTTGGTACATTGGGGTGTTGGAGAATTCCCTGTTTATGGGAAACATGTGTGCAATGGAAAATGAGGAGCTTCGGGTAGAAGGGGATTTAGGACGGGCGGCTCTATTATGGTTCGAGGTAGGACATGTGACTCCACTACCCTAGTTGTAGTTATCACAACATAATGATACTAATTTCATTGATTTTATCCCCCATTGAAGGACTAGTGATACTGTTGAATACTTTTTATTGACCCTTATTCTTTTAGGATCTAGTAGAGTGGATCAAGGGATATGCACTTCTCTTGGTATTGTGACCCAACTTTAGAGGATACAAAGCCTCACACTAAAAAATCCATAATAAAAAAAGAGAGTCCCTATGATATTTCCATGGTGTATATTGGTTTCCTATTATCCATGATTATATGGTTTAAACCATTGGGGTGAAAATGATTTCATCTTGTGGGATGGAGTTTACCTCTAGTGATGAGAAGTGGTCATAGGTAGTGTATGATGATCTCATGTAATGGTGGAAAAATGTGATTTTTTCTTAGTTGTTTGGTATAACCCTTATAGGACTGAATGATATGATATTTTGGATACCTATATTGGTGGTGGAGTATGAGGATGTATTCATGTGCATGTGTCAAGATTACCTCCTCTCAAGGGTTAGACTTCTGTATAGAATGGAAACCAGGTACTACCCCATTATTTACACCATCATGTTAAATGGATACCATAGAGCTTCATGTAATGAGGTATAGTTGAGGGTGTGTAAAAAGAGTGCCTATTAAAACTCATTATGATAATTTGGGAAGCTTGATGTTGTTCATTAAGGATGTGGATGAGAGACTTAAGAACTGGATCCTTCAAACCTGTTTATATTGGTTCATGGTAGTCCTTTTTACCCTCGTATTCTTATAATCGTATTTTTAGGAAATACACATGAGAATGGTTCTAGGGAGTCTTTGAGATTACCAGTTTCATAGGTAACTTTTGTAGAGTGAGGTCTAAACATGGGAGTTCAACTTCTTGTGATATGTATGATCGAAACAGGGAGTGATTAAGGACCTGATATATGTTGAGGTCATGCTATCTCAAGATCCAACCAAGCTTATAGTCATAGAAGAATATTCCAAAATAAACTTTTTCTTTATATTAATGATGAGAGATGTAACATATCGGTGAACTTATTTTTATATGATCTGTGTGGTTGAGGATGATGTGACATGTCTTTAATCAATGGTTATTACCCATTTGGTTTTTCAGTGATGCGGAGAGGTGCTTCTAAATGATTTTGTTTACATTGTCTTGCATGACCTCATATCCAATTGAAATATTCCTTATGATTTTACAAAGGTGGGTATAACCTAAACCTTCAAAGGATTGATGAGTATATCAGTCGTGCAGCAATACGGTGGGTTTAGAAGGTTGTTTTCCCTCAGTGGTACACCTAGTATAGGGTTTGTTGTACTCATATCCTTTGGAATCTAGTTTTCTCTAGCTGAGGATGAGGTAGAATATTGTAGATTTATATCTTGGTGTCTCACTTATCTGTTGGTGTAGATTGAGTATCCCATATGATAAAGTAAACACATAAGAGACTACAGTTTTTGTGATGGGGTCTCCAAGATAAGTGAGAGGTTGCGACATTATCTTAGTGATAATAGGTTGGATCGCCATGTTGTCCCTCTTTTTCAACCATGTTAAGTAAGATCTTAGTGGAGAACTGGGAATTATTATGTATGTAAGAGTCTTATTGGGGAACATTGGTGTTTAGGATCAGGGTTTCTACCCAATTCATAATATTTTCATGTTGGATTGAGTGCATGTTTTGGGCCATGTAGGTCACTATTTCATTAGTTGGAGCTATTTGTAGATAGATTTTGTAGTCCCTTTCATCAATTTTTTGTTAGGTTAGAGAGTAGGCATAACACTAGACCCCATGACCATAGTTGGAATGAGTGCTTGGTGGTTTCCACTTGTCACAACAAATGAGATAAGTACACGCCTCCTTGCATGATGTTAACCTAGATGAGTTCTGTGTTATCTATGGAATTACCTTTTGAGGTACCCATAGTTGTTTGAGATCTAACTATATAGAACCATTTGTGGATAATTGGTTCTCATAGGTGCATGTTTTGTGGTAGCACAAGGACCCTTTGGAGATCTCTCTAGTGTGGGTGACCCAGTTGGGAGTTCATTTTTTCCCCTTTGTGTATAGGGATTCTATTTTTTGGACACAAATCATTGATATTGGGGAGGGTTTAGAAACAATAATTTTTTCATGCAATACATTAGAATATTTCTAAGAATATTTTTGAAGTTGAGTGTTGATTCAACACAAAATTATGCGGCCCAGAGAGCCTTTGAATAGTGATATTAAAAATATTAAATATAGTAACTCATGCATGAGCTGTTTTCTAACAAATATAGAATAAATCCTAAAAATAAGTCTCAGATCAGAAATATGAGACTAGGTTTGAGTTCAAAACATGTTTTTTACCTTATGTGAGACATAAATTCTATCAGTGTCAAGCGCCCAGTTGGATGCTATCATTATGAGGTCATTAAATGATGGAGTTTTATTAATTAAATGAATTTAATAAATAAACCTAACCCCCTCCCACCCCCAATTAAGGTTCCATGCACATTATAGGGATAGTGGGTTTTCTTCCCTTGCATAATGGATGAACTGAGGGAGGGAGGAGGCATCATAAAACTCTGTTATTTATGGTTACCACCCCAGATCATGGTGGAGTGGCTACAATGCCTGGATCTGGACTTGAAGCTTTGGCATTTTTCCAGGATTTAGGAATATTTCAAACATTTACATCTTGATCCCCATATAATAGTTATTTTATGTTTTTTATCCTTTATATGACTTCTTGATATCCCAAGGGTGTCAATATATTAGATTTTGGTGAAAATAGATGGTTTTGGTAGGCTCATAGAGATTTCCTATTTATAAATCCCAATCACACGACATGTAGCACATGAGCACATTTATATGTTCTTTCCCTTCGCTGAAGACGAACTTCTGGGAACTAAAATTTGTGCACTGGGGCTACACTCTATGTAGGGAGGTTTGGTCATGTGTTTGGGGACATGGGATGACACACCATGTAAGGAGACATGGTCATGTATAAGTATACATCCATATCTCAGGTGTACATGGGCTAGAGGAAACAACTAAGAAAATGGCTATGGGTTGTGGTACCTGGGAATGGGATCATGTACAAGGGAATGGCCATGGACCTAAGCTTAAGTTGGGCCAAGAGGTACACACTGTGTTCCAAAGATATTATCCATATTGGGTTACATGGTAATCTAGGCTGTGTGTGGGAAAGGACATCCTCAGGTGATCATGTGGTGTTAAACACCGTTTAACCAAATGTACGCACCATGTATGTCCCATATACATGCTCAGTACCTTGAGGGACATGGCTAAGGTTCATCCTTGAGAGACATGTGATGTATTGTGGGTACACATTGTGTACTTCCCTTAGAGACCTACCCCTTGTGAATAACCATCTTATGGAATTCAATGGGGTCCCATGAGTAGCCTACCAAGAGTATTTTTCCACATAGTATGTAATGGTGGCCATGGTTTTGGCATTAGGGATGTGACATGAGGTGATGTTGGTGGGGAACCTATTCTAGTGATTCTTGGACAATATCTATTGGGTTTGTTCCCCAAGTCCATATTCATGAAGTTACAATGTAGAATTTCATTCTCTAAATTGGATAGTGATCCTCTCTATGGGATTTGTTTGGATAGAGTTAGTGGTTTCAATTCATGACATTGAGGTAGGATACTCTATCATCATTGTGTCTTCCTGACATGTTCCTTTAGTGGGATGTGACAAAATAATTATTTAATTAGTTAAAAATATAGAAAAGTGGTTCACCTTGGTTTTCCCTTGATAAGAGAGAACAAAAATAAAACTATAACCATTAATTAGACAGAAAATGTGGTGTTTTTAAATTTTTTGGTTTTGAAAAGAAAATAAACTAAACAAAGGAATGTAATTTAAGGAAAATTTTGAGAAAAATTTGAAAAAAAAATCGATTGAAAACTATAATATGAGAATGGTGATCCGGTGAGGATAAGTTCTCCAATTTTAATTCTATCATATTTTAAATTTATCCAATTATCTTTTGTTATGTCAATAAAAGTGAGATTCACAATCACTTCATCTCACTCCTTTGGTCAAATGATAATGGTGATCATAAACTTAATAGAATATGTTCTTGTTCTACACTCTTTAGAATCTATGATATAGTTTTAGTGAATACCCTCAATTAAATTAAACAATTCCCAATCAGGTCTTCTTTATCCCAGACAATCAATAATGTTCACTACCTATCACACATGTACTAAAAATCACCCAGTACATCACCACTAATCTTTGGTATTTTCCAACATATATATACTAGAGCCAAGTGTAACAAGATATTGATCATTCAAAAAATCAATAATAACAATATAATTTAAAATAAATTACAAACGTACAAGATAATAAAAATCTCTATAAGAAATTTAAACTAACTTCACATAAGAGAGAAGAAGATTTTAAACCACTATGTACATGAACTCAAGAATTATAAAAAGTTAAACCACTCATTCCCCAAAAACACATAAGTTTAACCCGCTTGTGAAGTTGATCTATAAAGAGGGGGAGGAATAAGGCATTAATAAACTAAGAATAACAAAAGAGAGAAAAGAAAGAATAGATATTCTTTCCTTTGAAAAGCTATCTTCCAGAAGTTTGATTCATTTCTACCCACGACATGGTCTAAAATCACCAAGTTACCTTATTAAAATATATTTTGAATATAGTTGGATGTTGAAACTAAAAATGTTAAATCCATAGGAAATGTGTAAATGAATTTATGGATACATTATTGAAGCATAATTTTTCTAAATGAAGAATATTGTTCCTCTTACCCTAATTTGACTCATTTAATGGCTAACTTAATGAGTAAATTGATTCATGATATTTAATTTGAACCTGAAAATTAGAGTCCTATATAGAACATAGCTATAATCACCCAATATAGAGGTTGTTATCCTTAGATTTCCCTCATTTAAGGATAAAAGGTACATTCTATCATCTAGAGTAGCTTTTCAACATTATTTATTTGTTTCGTCTTGTTAGAGTTTGAATGGGATCAGGGTCCATAAGAATAAGTTTCATCCCAAGAATGAAGGAATCCTAAAAAAATAAATCACTCAATGTTGATCAAAATTTTAAAAGTTATTCTTGAAATACATAAGTGACATAAATCAATTAAATTTTCATAATTAACCAATTTTCACATTTTAGCACAAAACATACCAAAAATCCAAAAATGATGAAAATCAGATCAAATTGATTAATTGGAAGGGATTAAATCATTGAAAAACATATTAATAATTATATAAATATTATATCTTTCAGTTCCTCCACACATAGATCTTGGAATCTTGGACAAGTAAGCATCAAAAACAAATCAAAGTAAATTCAAAACGCATTCCCATGAGAACTATCAATTTGAAAACAAAAAACTAATCATATCATGCCTCAAAAAAACCACTATTTAAAGTTCTCCATTTATATAATTAAATATATTTCCTCTAAATTTCTTTTCATATGCACACAAAATACTCACCAAACATTAATTTTCTTTCATCTCACAAATTTCAGTTTTCAACAAAGAATTTTCTCATCCAAATCCACACAATATCCAACATAGACTTGATCAATTCCTATATCTATACCCACTTTTATTCAAGTAAATGTATTTATAATGATTAATTTTTATGTGTTTTGTGTGTATTTAGTTTGGTAATATTTTTATGTAAAAAATATGAGGCCGAATGGGGAGGGTTTTTCTCTGTTTGAAGAAAAATTTCCAAATTCCAATATTCACACCAGTATAGTCTCTTCCTCACTCCCCTTAGTACCAAATAACTTCCATCATCATGAAAACTCAGGGAAATTGCACAAAATTCATCCTTTAAAAAGAAAAAGTTCAATCTTTTAAAACATATTTTTTCTTAAAAGCTCCTGAAAGGCATGACTTTTTTTCATTTGGAAGCTCCAGAAAAGGAAACATTCTTTTATCATAAACGCTCTAGAAAGAAAAATATTTCAACATAATGGTTTTTTAGTATAAAAAATATGTGTTAAAAAAATTCCATTGAAATTATCTCTAAATAAGGTTGCACAAAACTAGAAAACCTCCCCAAACACATAAGTTCAACTACATCATGTTATTTCACATCAAGAGTACGTTGGATAGTGAGAATTGGCCTGTAATGAGGATAACCAAATGGGTTGTTGGTGTAATTTAAAGGACACAAGGATTAAATGTGAAAGATGGTCCATTAAAAATGTATTATATTTAAAATGGGAGTTAAAACCAAATAAATTCCTCAATCATTTTAGACAAAGTTAATTCAAACCCTCATGTTTTGATAGAAAAAAATAAAATTCTAGTTAATGAAGGCATGGTTTGGTTCTCTAAATAAGTGATGTGAATTTAAGGAATATGAAAATAATAGTTCTGAATTCTCATGAGAATGTTATTTCAAAGATAAATACTTTTATATGTTTCATGGGATTCAAAAATATAGAGTACTTTTCATGAAATGGGTTGAAAAAAATTGTGATGATAATCATTTCAGCTCATAAGGTTCAAAAAAACGCAATAATTGAAAATAAAACACACAAGAAATTGAAAAATGAAATAAAAAATATTTTTTGAAAATGAAAATTAAAAAAATTGAAATTCCTAAACTACCAAGGTTCCCTTCCCAACACTTAAATGATGCAGTCTCCTAAGTGCATTCAATAGGATTAAACATGTAATAATATTTGAAAATGAATCACAACAAGAAAGAAAGTCTAAAGTATAGGTATAAACAAATAGATTTTATTGATAAATATGTTAGAGGAGTGTGATCTCCTCCATTGTATCTAATAGAATAACCCCATGGAATTTCATCATCCTAATTACATTAATATTGAGTTGAAAATTTTCTCTATCCTTCACAATCTAGAAAGCACCTAAAGGATATACATGAGTAACTATAAATGGACCTTCCCATCTATAACTAAGTTTACCTAGAATCTGTATGGGTCATGAGTTGAATAATCGAAATTTATCTCATGGATGGATGTCTTTTGGTTTGATTAGCTTTTCATCAGCCAATCAAGTTCTCTCTTTGTAAATACTAGAATTTCCAAATGCTTCCATTATAATTTCCTTCAGCTCTTGCAACTACAATTGTCTCTCTTTCCCAATACTTTCAAGATCCAAATATAAATTACTCACATCCCAATACGCCATATGCTCCAATTTCACTAGAAAATGACAACTTTTCCTAAAAATTAACCTATATGGAATCATAACAATTATGATTTTGTAGGATATCTTATAAGCTCGTAATGTATTATCTAACCTTTGGCTCCAATCATTCATGTTATGTTTAATAGTCTTTTACAAAATTTCACTAATTTTCTTATTTGACACTTCAACTTGGCCATTTTTCTATAGATGATAGTGAGTTTATGTTTCATGATGCACCCCATACTTATTTAGAAAATTATCCATTATTAATCTACAAAATTGAGTCCCCTAATCACAATATATGGCTCTAGGAACTCCAAACCTGCCAAATATGTTAGCCATGAAAAAATCACATATAACTTTATCATCCTTAATCTTGGTGGATTTTTCTTCCACCCATTTAGAAACATAATCTATTGAAATAAATATAAAATAATTTATATATCACACTGTAAAAGTACCCATAAATTCTATCCCCCAGACATCAAAAATCTAACAAAAAATAATCGGTTTTTGGCTATTTCTTATCTCTTTGAATTATTTCTGGAAAACTATCACTTCTCCCACCTTTTTCAAAATTAATTATAATATTTAAAAAGGGTGGGCCAATAAATTATAGATTCCAAATAATTTATTACTATCCTTTAAGGTCCAAAGTGACATACAAAACCTAACGTGTGAAAAAACTCAAAGACAAATCCACTTTCACTCTCTGGTAAACATTTTCTTATCACTTAATCATTGAAATCTCCTAATGAAATGGATCATCCAAAATGTAATATTTATGTTTAGATTTTAGTTTTTGAATTTGGTGTGAATTTAAATGATATGGTACCTATGATGTTTTGAAATAATTGAACATGTCATCATACCAAGTAACTTCTCCTTAAATCAAGTACAACTTCTCTTTTGGAAGGTGATCATTTAATGCTTCTTTGTATGATATTTCTTCTTTTGCAGTGTTGGGAAGTCTAATTAAGTGATCAGCCACTTGGTTCTCAGCTCCCTTCATATATTTTATTTCTATGTTGAACTCTTATAATAGTAACATCAATCTCACTACAAATAGTTTAACTTCATCCTTCTTCATCAAGTATCTAAGAGTCGCATGATCCAAAAACACAGTGACTTTAGTTCCAAGTAGATATGATATATTACTTTATAAGTAATATACAACTTCTAAACACCCTTTTTCTATTGTTTTTTAATTTAATTGAGCTTTATATATGGTCATCAAGGCATAGGCAATGACATGTGACCTATCATCAATTTATTGAAAAAGGACAGCACTGACTGGTTGGTTGGAAACATCACAAAGTAGCCTGAATGGTGCATCCCAAATTACCGGTTGCATCACTAATGGTGTAATGAATCTCCTCCTCATCTATTCAGAGGATTCCCTACATGAACCATTGGAATCAAAATAATCATCTTTCAAAAGTTATCTAGAGATATAGAGAGTGGTTTTACTTAACTATTTAACCTCTTATAGAATTTATCATGTCCGAAAAAAGATACAACATGTTTCATTCAAGTTGGGTAAGAAAATGAATTTATCACTTCAATTTTTTATTTATCCACTTTAATTAATTAATTTGAAATGAAATTCCTAAGTAAAATTCATCTCTAAACCATTAAATGGCACATTTCATAATTTAAAATAAGATTTTGTTCAGTGTAGGTCCTCAAAATGCTATCCACATTTTTCAAGAAAAGGTCAATTTTTTTTAAAAACTATGAAATCATACAAGAAAACATCAAATAAATCTTCAATGTGATCAGAAAAATACTTACCATGCATCTATAAATTGTACCGGGATCATTAAATAATACAAATGGCATCCTTTTATATGAAAGAGTGCTAAATCAATAAGTAAAGTATGTCTTCTCTTGATCCTTAGGAGAAATAGATTCTAGAAAATCAATCCAAAAAGTAAAAATGCTTTCACCCTACCAATCTCTATAACATATGGTCAATTAAGTGTATGGGTAAAGGATATTTTTGAATGAACATATTCAACTTCCTAAAATCTATGCACACTCTCTAGATATTCTGAAATCATACAGGGTTTAATTCATTCTTATCATTCTTTACAGTGGTTAGGATAACATTTTTTTAGAACTACGTGGATGGGGATAACCAAATTTTATTCTGAAATTGGATATATGATCCCAGCTTCCAAGAGTTTCTTGGTCTCCTTATACAGAAACTCCATAAACATGGGATTCGGCATCCTTTGGTGTTGTGGGATAGGTTTGGAATCTCCCTCAAGATTAATTCTATGTGAGAATATTTTTGGGTTTGTTCCCGGTATATCACTTAATCTAAAACCTATTTCTTAGTAATTTTCTCTAATAATAAAAATCAAAGAATTATCATGGGTTTCAAAAATATTTTTAGCAATAATCAATGGAAATTCAACTATCAACTTTAGGTACATATATTACAAATTTTTGGGGAGTGGTTTTAATTCAAGATTAGGGGGCTTCTCAAGGGATGGAATTAAACTAAGGTTCCCAACTTCCAATAGTTGTACATAATAAACACAATAAATCATATCATTTTCTTCATCACTTAAAAATCATCATTTATATCATATTTTACCTCTTCTTCCCACGTTAAATCAGATTCTTTAGTTTTTTTGGCTTCCAAATACTCAGTGATATTTTGAATGGAATAAATCTCTCATAAGACTAAGAATTAATTGAAAATACCTGATTATTCAATTGGTTCAATAACAAATTCATGGAAGAGTGAAAATAGTGAATGATCATCTGACGGTGCCTCGTGGATTCAAAATTTTTATAGTCAGCAGTTCTCCCTCCAAACTCCATAGTGAGTGTCCCTGCATAGAAATTGATGATGTTTTTTGTTGTATTCAAAAAAGGCCTCTTAAAAATTATGTGTGAGTTTGGTGGGTTTCTATCTTCTTAAATATTCATCACATAGAGGTTAATAGGGAATAAGAGATATTTTATTTTTACCAATACATCCTGTAAAATTCCTGTCGATAAACTGTGGATATATTTGAAATTTATACCACCACTATTTTGGGATTCAAGTCTCCCATCTATAAAGAAGAGTATTATGAGTGAGGAAATACATTAATTAAAGCACTAAGACCACACAAAGCATCTGATAAGTTTCAAGAACAAATGGGGTATTTCATGGAACATTTCTATGGATCCTGATAATTGGTTGGAAATTGTGCTGTGATAAGGGCTAAGACACTACTTCCCAAGTTATCCTATCATTGCCTTGAAGTATCCTCATCTTAGTGAAAAAATTCTTCAATAATTGGGAATACCTTGAAATTTTTTTGATGCTTCAAGAAGGGGAATATTAATTTCCACTTTCTATAAGGTGTCTAGAATATCTTTTTGAAGCACTTATTCCTACAATCTCTGTGATTAAATAATCCTTTATGTAAATGTTAAGGATAAGTCATTCTTCTCCCTTTTTTGACTTTTCAATGGTGTTTCTGATCTCTTATTCCTTATCCAATCCTTATCCTATTCATCTTTCTTCTCCTCTTTTTGGTTCCTTTTCAATAAATTTTCAGAATTCCCAACTTCATTCATCTTCAACTCAAAGGGTCTTGTTTTAGGTTCAAGGGTGTATAGTTTTGGGAGTTCTTTTACACATATTTTTGTTATCATACTGATATTATATTTTGGGTTTGTCCTTATCAAATCTAGAGGTTTTTATGGTTAATATTTCCACAATACTTCCCACCATGTTTTCTAACTTATCAAAATTCTCTTATAGGCCTTCAACCATGGATTGTAGTAGTTTCAAAGGAGGTTGTGCACTGGTGGATGGTTGGTCATAGGTTCTCTAGAAAGTTGGTGGTTGTTATTAATTTGGCTAGTTATAAGATTTATTTTTTTTAAACAGTGAGGGTTTTTGAAATTGGTGTTGGAATAGTGGTTTTCCTTAAAACTAGTTTTGGGATTGGGGGCTAACTTGATTATGATAATTTACAAATCCATATTATAATTGGTTAGGATCTGTCCATCCTTGATTTTATTTAAATATATGTAGCTAAAATCTTGATTCACAAATTTCCATTCCATGTATTTCATCACACTGCTCAGTGAAATGTTCTTATGATGAGCATAAACTACATATCTTAGCTAGTGCTTATTTTTCAATCACCTATTTCAGGGACCTCTGTATCACCAATTTAGTTAGATCCTAAATCAAAACTTAAAATAATGAGGATGGATGAGACGTTCTTTCCTCATGAATAAGTCTTGTTCATGTACCTCTTGTACCAAACTATTACGAATTCTATGAAATATTATAAATCATGCCCTTGGATTCTTTTGGGGATTGTTCAATCAATGTTCCTCTAGATGATGAATCTATAATTTTTCTATCATTGTCTAGTAATCCTTAATAGAATAAAAACACAATGTGATCCTCCTCAATTTCATGATGTGAGTAGCTGGCATGTAGATTCTTGAATATCTCATAGTATTCATAAGTATTTTCTTCAGATGACTGTCTGATGGCATATATTTCTTTTTTGATAGTTTTGCTCCTTGTTGTGTTGAAGGATCACTCCAATAAGTATCTTATTAATTCATTACAATCATAAAAATCTCATGGTTATACCCAATACATCCATTATTTGGAAGATCCTTCCAATGAAAATGGTAATTCCTTCCAATTTACCTGCTCCTCAGCTACATCTTGGGGTTTGAAAGTAGAGTAGATATATGTGAAATATTTAATATGTTTTTTTGGGTATTCTCCTTCCAATCCATGATATTTAGGATGTAATGGAATCATGTTAGGTTTCATATCAAAACCATTTTGTAACTCTATTGTAATGTCCCTACTTTAATCAATGTAAAAATCATTTAAATTTTAATCCAAATCCTTAAATCAACCTATGGTGTGCTCCTACACACCATATTGTGGGTCCTGGATAGCTTTTAAAATTATTTTAAAAAAATGGATCGGGTTTTATGTAAAATGATACATCGTTCCTAGAACAGTGTTCCGGTTAAAAATAATTAAAAAGGGATTAAAAAGTAATAAAAATAATTTTAAGGAAATAAAAATTAAATTAAAATGGGATTAAAATAAATAATTGAATAAAATAAGTTGGAAAAGAGTAAAAATAATTTAAATGGATTAACCAATTTTATTAAATATTTTCATTTCTCACTGCCTTTTTGTTTTTTTTTTGTTTTTTTTATTTAATTTTATGTATTTTCCTATTTTCATTATTTTTTTCTTCTCATTTTTTTATTTCCTTTTTTCTTTATTTTTTTCCTTTCCCTCTTCTTATCCTCCCTCTCCTCTTGGTGTGTCACCCCCTATTAGGTGGTGTGCCTCCTCCTCCTCTTTTGAAATCTCATTCCACCTCCATTCCTTCACCATTTCAATTTTTTTGGTGTGCTATGAATATCTTGGTAAGGCTAACCTCACACACCAAGAATTATTATATTTAATCCACTCTCTATCATTCAATCTTTCATGGAAATTTTTTACCCAAAATTTGGGTTGTTCTAAAATCATATTGTTTCTTCTGTTTAAAGGTCAAATAAAAGTTATCCATGAAGTATATAATCCACTAAAATTATGATGTAGGTTTTCCAATCACTTTCCCATTATTTCGTTGCGTCTTTTACATCACATTTTTGTGCCGCTCATCGGTGCCTACTGAAGGTACTCTATTTTACTCTATCTTATTTAAGTAAACTAGTTTTCCTGACTATTTCAAAGAAAAGTTGAGGTAAACCAACTTGTTTAAATTATTGAAACATAATTGTATAATCCTTTTGGTGTGCCGACATAATCATTCTAAATTATTCTAGATGTGAATAATTAATTTATTAAATGCATGTGTTTGTGTGATCCACTTAGGTTGAGTTTTAAATCAAATAATTTTTTTAGGATAAATGTGAACCATGGAATTTATGGTTTTATTGGTTTTTTTATACAAAAAAATTCTTCGTTCTAATTCTTAACATGCTATGAAATTTTAAAAGAAAAAAATCATTTTTATTATGCCTTCATTGAAAAAGTGCTTTTTATAAACCATTGACTATGATATTAAAAAACTTGGTTAATTTACTTACTACAACATTAATGTCATGTTTTGAAATAAAACTCCTCTAATGGAGGTGCACTACTTTTAACCCAAAAATGTGATGAGTTTGTTTCTTTAGGATTTTTTGGGTGCTGATATATTGATTGTGCTACTAATATTTGGATGTGACTATTGGTCTTGAATATTCAAGAAGTATGTGGATTTTAGTAGCTTAAATTGATTTGTTGCAATTATTAATATATACTCTGTGATGTGAGATTATTTTAAATTTAATTAAATTTAGGTCGGGGAGAGAGAATGTGGGTTCTGTATTAAGGACCCACACATGGACTCTCAGTTCTTGATTGGTTACCACACTATGCACCCAGGAGGAAATTTCTGAGGATTTTCTAGATGAAGGTTTACTTGGGTTTTCTACATACTCATGAGTGATACGAGTTCCCTAAGAGACAATCGAGGAAAAAACCATTGGAATAGTGGAAATTCTATGAGTCGGGTGATAATCAAACCCATATGTGTGATACCTTGGATAGAATCATGATAAAACTATGTCTCAAGAGATACTTGGTCTTTTGGAAGATTTACTTGGATGGGCTCGGTGGTATTGGATAAATTGAAGGATGTACCGTAGAGATACTTTCAGGACAGGATAAGAATCCGACTCTAAACATTAATATAATAATAATGATAATGCATGGAAGGTTTTATTTGATGTCGCTTTGGGTTCCTTTTGAATTTTGATACCTTTTTGGATCCTTGAAGCACACGTTTTTGACAAATAAATTAGACCCAAGCTAAAACAAAAGATTGGGGGT
This sequence comes from Viscum album, assembly GCA_963277665.1. Taxonomy (NCBI): domain Eukaryota; kingdom Viridiplantae; phylum Streptophyta; class Magnoliopsida; order Santalales; family Viscaceae; genus Viscum; species Viscum album. The sequence continues at coordinate 575,667,031 of OY728160.1, forward strand.
ATGTCCATTTGTTGTCTCTAATTTATTTTTCTAGCCTGTATATATACATATTTACACATCCTTTTTATTATAAGTAATTTATTCAGATTCTCGGCTTAGGCTAAAGGAGTTGGTATGGATGGGTGTCCTTGAGAACCTAGACCAAGTTATACTTATTTTATTTTTTTATATAATTAATTTCATTTATCATATATATGCTCACGAAATTTGTATACAACATGAAATATAAAGTTCTAGACACTATGGGTGCCAACCTAATGAGATTATATCTCACACACTACTTGGGAATCATCTTGTACCTGAGTGGACTTTATTCCTGTAGGTATAAATAAATGGAAGCGTTATTCTTCTGATGCTTGAGTGTTTCTTTCTATTTAGGATAGAGATTAGGGCAGAGGAATAAGAATTTTTTCATGATGTAGCTGTTTCACTTTGTGTTTTTTTCATTATAGTATTTATAGTATTCTTGTATTCTTTTTTTCCATACTTTTATTTTAGAACATACATAATATCATGACTCCATTTTGTATCTGGTTTGATTTATCATCTTTCGCGCTTTTCATTTATTTAGTTGGGATTATTGAATTGCTCCTGCTGTAGTTTGTTTATTTATATTATTTCGTTACTTGTTATGAATTTCTTTTATTCCATTGTGTATTACCTATTACCTATGATGGAAGATTCTCTCCCACATACATGTTAAAAATGCAATTTCTTCTATTCTTTAGCCTCTAGAATTCAGGGAGATATGCTTGAGGTCATGTGGTCAACCCGGCTTAGAGAACCCTTCTAGTGGCTCTTACGTCAGGGATGTTACAAAGTGGTATCATAGGTGGGTTTTTCCTTTTTCTTACTGTTTTGGTGAGGCAAGATACTAGGACATTGTAATTGAGAATGTAACTTGTTATCCCATGAATAGGGGAAACCAAAATTCCTGCATTGGGATTACAGTTATTGATTATTCCAATTATTATTTATATGATTTCACCATTGGGTGACACACTTTTTTTGTATTTTTATTGATATTGGTATTATTTAGATAATGTTTTTAACATAAAACCCTGATTTTATGAGGGAAATTAATTTATATGTGTCATATTAGGCACCTAAGTGATTAAAATGACATGCATATTGTCATGACATATATACTTTTAGCGTGAATTTTCATATTTTTCTGTCACTGTTGTTGTTCCTAATTGTAAAAATTTCAAGTGTCTATTTGTAAAATATAAATTTGTGATATTTTTTTAGATTTTAACATGACTTTACATGGGAAATGGATGGTAGGACACATTTTATGGATCCTATTAATTTTTATCTTCCCTATCTAGACCCATCTCTGGGAGTGAGATATATGTTATGTAGTGCTAAGAGGCAGGATTTGTACATACTCTCTTTATTTCACCTTTACCTATTTTTGTTTTTTTATGAAATTCTATCTAAAGGTGTATATTTTTATTTTTTAGACCAATTCCTCCAGGATGACTTCGTGTCATACCTCGGGAGAGTAGCGTTGAGAAAATTCCATAGATGATGGGTCCTGAACCACCAAAAGTGCCTCTTGTAATGACTCTTATAGTGTTACATGCAGTACCACCCATAGTGCCTCTTGTGGTACCACATCCTACTAATCTTCTGATGGGCCCTGATTCTTACTTCAGGGATAGTATCGTAAGGTTTATGCAGTCAGTTGAAAATGTTCCTAGACCTACCCCATCTATGGAAAAGCTTACATGGGACTTTCTACAGTATTACCCTCCCAAATTCTCAGAGACGGGTAGTCCTCATGCTTCAGAATCATGGATAGAATCCATGAAGTCTATCTTTGAACATCTTGATATGCATCTAGAGTGGAGGGTAATACATGAAGTCTAAATGATTCATGAATTTATAAAGCATTGTTGGGATGTTATTTCTCAAGTATATCAGATGTGAGACACAGTTTGGGAAGACTTACAAATAGATTTATATGATCACCTCTTTCTATAGATTCTGAGATATGATAGTTCTAGGTAATTATTACATCTTCATCAAAAATCTATGATAGTGTTATCATATTATACTCATTTCATTAAGCTTCGCAATTTTTCTACATCTCTGACTGGTGATGCAAAGAAAATTGTGAGATTCTTTGAGGACGGACTCGAATATTCCATTTTCTTGAAGGTGAAAACCTTTTGTTTGACAATTGTTACATTGATCATGAATCAAGGCTCTAATTTTAGAATAAAATTATAGATAAGATAAATCTATGAGACAAGGTGGTTCAATTCTAAGATAGGTTTGTGGTTCTTTAGAAAATAGGAAAGGTCGCTTCGAGGATGAACATGGGGAAAATATGATCCAGATAACACATACTAACAGCATTATCTTATGTCTTCAGTGAGGCAGGATCAGACCATAGAAGTCCCAATACATGAGAAACCCAGTGGATTGTGGAACTGGAGGAAAGATGTGTCACCATCAGTGTTTCTACTATTCTTCTTCATCAGAATCAACTGGTAGAGGATCTGTTCCAAAACCTCAATAAGGTATGGGATCTATGACTCTACAACAGTATGGAAGTTCATTTTCCACTGGCTAATCAGGACGAGGTAATTATGGAGGTCGTGGTCAAGGAAATCAAGTTCTAGACTATCAATGTTAGTAGAACTAACCTGGTCATGCCTATAAAACATCATATTAGGGCCATGGTTCAGGTTTGTATATACGCACTACAACCAGCACTAGAAGAGTAGATTACAGGACCATCTACGGTTAGAGGTACTATTCTGGTAGCCTCTACTTTAGTTTCGTCCCTTTTTTATACCGGTGCATTGAACTCTTTTTTATCTCTTGTTGTTGTTGAAAGCCTTATTTTTATAATCGAGTACCTTTGTGGCGTTACGTATCTCGATAATCCACTAGGGTTCAAGACATAGGGCATATGGTAGTTCCAAGAGTTCCCTTAAAGATAGGTGGGTACCATTTCTTTTGAATTTTTCACATCCTTTATATGTCTGGCATCGAAACGATTATTTCTATGAAATGGATCAATCATTATCATTCCAAAGGTTATTTATGTTGTAATTGGTTGTCCTTCACACCCCCTCAAAGTGAAAAATATCTACCCAAAGGATAATGGGATATGCAGGAAGATTGAGTTGGACTTAAACGTTCAAGACTGGGAAGAGTGATAGATCAGTTAGAAAGTTTCTTCCTGAGCGATCAGGGAATGTATCTAGTGGAATTCCCTCCCTTTGTGGATCGTTTCATGGACATAATACCAGAATTTTATCTGTCTTACCACCCATTAGGGAAGTGGATTTCAAAATAGATCTAGTTATAGGTATGGCACCGGTGTCTATACCTCCTTATAGGATGGCTCCTACAGAGATACATGAAATCAAAAAGCATCTTGAAGTCCTCTAGGCTAAGGGTTTTATCACACCTAGCACATCATCATGGGGTTCACCTATTCTTTTCTCCATGAAGGAGGACGATATCCTCATATTGTGTGTGGATTATCATTGACTCAAATATCTTATATTAAATAATTGATATTCATTGCCTTGTATAGATGACCTCTTCGACCAGATCTAAGGAGAAACTACTTTCTCCAATATTGATATGAGTTCGGGATATCACCAGGTGCATGTACGACCATATAAAATACCATGTATGGTGTTCCAGGTAAGGAATGGCATGTATGAGTATCTGGTTATTCCATTCATCCTCCCAAATGTGCCAGCGGTTTTCATGGATATGATGAATCGGGTTTTTCACTCATAACTTGATTCCTTTTTCATGTATTTTTATCACATATTGGTGTATTTGTCCTCTAGACACGACCATGCAACCCATCTTGAGATCGTACTGAGTACACTAAAACAACACCAACTATATGAAAATCTTAGAAATACCACTTCTATATCGATAAGTTTCACTTCTTGGGTCATATAATATCTTAGGCAGGCATATTAGTTGACACAAAAATGGTGAGCGGTGTAGTTTCATGGGATCATACCAAGAATTATTTTGACACATGAAATTTCTTGGGGCTTGTTCGTTACTATAAATTTTTAATCCTTGATTTATCCTACCTAGAATCACCTCTCATGGCGCTGACTAAGAATTTTTTATAGTTCGTCGGTTCAGAATCTTGTGAAAAATATTTTTAGGAGTTAAAGGGAAGACTAATGTTAACTCTGATCTTGATTCTTCCTGATCCAGGAAGAAGCTATAAGATTTACTATGATGCTCTAGAAATCAGATAAGGTGTAGTTTTTGTGTAGGGTGATCGAGTCATGGATTAAGGATCCCACTAGTTGAGGCCTCATGAGAAGAACTATCCTACACATGATCTTGAATTGGAAGTTGTGGTTCATGCTCTACACTATTAGAGACACTACTTGTTGGGATAAAGGTTCATCATTTACATTGATCATAAAAGCAAGAAATATATCTCTACACTGTGAGACTTGAATTTATGGCAGTGTAGGTGGGTTGAATACCAACAATGAGTTAATTTTGACCTAGATTAAAAACCTGGTTATGGAAAATCCATATATGATTCTCTGAGTCACAAAACATAGCTGCAAGTTGTCCAAGTAGCTAACAGTGAGTGGAATATGGTGGCTTTGTTTCCAGAGATGCATATAGAGTTTTATGAACAACATGGAAACCCAGTTTTAACTGGTCATAGAGTGGCATCCTCTTTTTATGAGAGGTCCCGTATGTGATAGTTATTTGATCTAGAGGGGCTTCTTTTGAGGAAGAGTGTTAGAGGAGAGAACCTACCTCCTAGTTGGGGTATTGATGGCATTGAAACATTAATTAATCATGGACATGTATTGGTACCTATAGATAAATGGGAATAATTGATGAATAAATATCATACCTTCATTTGGGAAATTCATCTTGGAATTACCAAGATGTATAGATACACATGTCATCATTACTAGTGGTCGGATATAAAGAAGCAGATAGCAGGTTCCATCACTTTGTGCTCCACCTGTCAGTAGATGAAGGTAGAGCACCAATGACCTGGTAGACTTCTAGAGCCTTTATCCATTCCTAAGTGTAAGTTTAATGACATCACCATGTTTTTCATTACAGTATTTATAAGATCTCTTTGAGGTAGTGATGTAGTATGGGTGATTTTCGATAGATTGACCAAAGCCACGCACTTCCTACCTATCTAATAGACCATCTATATTTATGAGTTTGGAATGATGTATATCCAATAGATAGTGAGACGTCATGGTGTACCTTGTTCTATTTTCTTGTATAGATACTCCTTATTTACTACATGTATTTGGAATGGGCTGAAAAAATCACTAGGTTCCTAGGTACTCTTGAGCACTGCATATCACCCTTAGAAAAATGGGTAGTCCAGGTGGACCATAAAAGTGTTATAGGATATTCTATATGCCTTTATACTTGATATTGGAGGTTATTGGGAGAAATGTATTCTTCTTGTTGAGTTTACCTTTAATAACAGCATTCATGCAATAATTCAAATGGATCTGTATGAGGCCCTCCATGTTAGACTGTGTCGTTCACCCTCATGCAGGCTCAAAGCATGTGAGGCAACATTGTTGGGTCCTTATATTATTCAAGAGACCTCGAATAAAGTTTGGATAAATCAAAATAATATAACTATATCTCATTACAGACAAAAAATATTATACTAATATTCACCGCAAACCTCTCGAGTTTGAGGTGTGACTTTAAGTCTGTCTTCATGTTTCACTAAGGTTGGGTCATAAACAGATCAGGATATAGGGGAAATTAATAACCAGTAACATCGAGTTGTTCGAGATAGTGGAGAGAGTTGGGCCAGTAGCCTATCAACTTCGAAAGTATCATCCGGACCCATATCATTCATTTGATCCTACGGAAATCAAGCTTGAGGCAGATGCATCCTTTTAAGAGTGTCTAATTTGTATTGTCTATCACATTATTAAGGTTATATGAGATATTTTATTTCCACTAGTCCAGGTTTTATGGTATCAGGGACGTGTCCTCAAAGAGACCTAGGAGTGGGAGACAGATGTGCGTGCACAATGGCTGGAGATTTTATCTTATGATATTCCACTACCCTTGAGGAGAAAACTCAGGGATGAGTTGTATTAAGTAGGGGAGGTTGTAATTTCTCAACTTTAATCAAAGTATGGACCATTTAAATTTAAACTCCAAATCCTTAAGGTAACCTAGTGTGTGTTCCTACAAACCCTATTTAAGGTCTCGGGTAGCTATTTAAATTATTTAGAAAAATTGAATGGGTTTTATGTAAAATAATAGATCACACCCCAGTGCAGTGTTTGGGTTAAAAATAATTGAAAAATGATTAAAAAGGAATAAAAATAATTTTATGTAATTAAAAATAAATGAAAAAAGGAAAAATAATAAATAATAAAATAAAAGCGGTTGGATAAGAGTAAAAATAATTAAAATGGGTTAACCCATTTTATTAATTATTTTCCTTTTTTCCTCTATTTTTATTTCTATTATTTTATTTTATTTATTTTTATTTATTTTCCTTTTTTATTTATTTTTCCTTTTCTTTTTTGTTTCTCTTATCCCTTTTTATTTCATTCTTTTCTTTTATTTCTTTTTCTCTTCCTCTCCTCCCTCTCTTCTTGGTGTGTCATGACCCACAACTAGGTGGTGTGTGTCCTCCTCCTTCTCCTTCAGAATCTCCCTGCACCTATGTCCCTTCATTATTTCCAATGTAGTTTGATGCGCTATAAAAATCTCATTAAGTCTAACCTCAAACACCAAGAATCATATTATTTCTCCAATCTCTGTCAAGCAATATTCTCCGAAATGTTTATATGAGAAATTAAGATTTTTATAAAATCATTTGTTTTCTTCAATTTTATGTCAAATCAAAGGCCATCATGGAGCATAAGATATACTATGATTACGAGTTAGGGTGTCTATTATCTTTTCCATCATTTCATTTTATCTTTTACATCATGCATTTTCCCGCTCATTAGTTCCTATCAGTGGTACTCAATTTTACTCAATCTTATTTAATTAAACTTATTTAATTTACTATTGTGACCTTGTTTGACATGAACCAACCTATTTAAATTATTTTATAACCCTTTGAGTGTGTCGATGTAATTGGTATAAATTCTATTAGCCCCAAAAAATTAATTTATTAAATACATGTGTTTGTGAAACCCTATTTGGTTGAATATTAAACAAAATTAATTATTTGGGATAAATGTGAACCATGAAATTTGGGGTTTTATTTGTTTGTTTGTGCCTAATGATTCCTTGTTATAATTATTATCGTGCTATGTAATTATAAAAGAAAAATTAATTTTTATTCTTCCTTCACTGATAAAGTGTTTTTCCATTATAATCCTTGGACTATGATATTAAATTAATTAGTTAATTTATTTTATAAAAGATTAATGTCATGTATTGAAATAAAACTCCTCTAATGGAGGTTTTCCACTCTCAACCCAAAATGTGATGAGTTTTTTTCTTTAGTAAATTTCGGTTATTGATATATTTATTGTGCTACTGATATTTGGTTGTGATTATTGGGATTTAATAATTAGGAATTTTGTGTAGTTTGTAGATTAAATTGATTTGATGCAATTATAATTGTGTACTCTATGATATTTACTTTTTAAAATATAATTAAATTCATGGTGAGGAGATAAAACATGGGTTCTACATTAAGGACCCACACATAGACTCTTTGTTCCTAATTGGTTACCACACTATATGTCGGGGAGGCGATGTCTTAGGATTTTATAGATGAGGGTTTACCTGGGTTTTCTATATACTTATGAGTGATACTGGTTACCTAAGGGACAATTGAGGATGTACCCATTGTAAAATTGGTTATACGAAGACTCAGGTGATACTCGTCCTCTTATGTGTGATACCCATAATGGACTCATTATAAAACCATTCCTCGAGTGATACTTGGTCTTTTAGAATATTTCCTTGTATGGGATCAGTGGTATTGGATAAATTGAAGGATATACTACAGTAATACCTTCGGGAAGGGCTCAAACTCCAACTATAAACTTTAATATAATAATAATGGCAATGTGTGGAAGGTTTTATTTGATAAATCTTTGGTTTACTTGTGAGTTGTGATAACTTTATGGTACCATTAAGAACACTTTGTTGACACATAAATTAGACCAAAGATAAAGAACAAGATTGGGGTATGTTCCTTTTTTGTTTGTCTTCTATTTTTCTTGCATTTATATATATATATATATCTTTATTATTAAATTTACTTTATTAAAATTACTGGTTTGGCCAAAGTAGGTGGTATGGATGGGTTTCTAGAGAACCCAGACCAAGTTATACTTATTTTATATTGTTTATTTAATTGCTTACATTTATCGTATATAGGCACATGACATTTTTTTATAGTATGAAATGGAAAGGTATAGAATACATGGGTGTTGGGATACTGAGATTATATCTCACAACCTAATCGAGCTCCTTTTGGTACCCAAGTAGTCATTATGCTCATGGTTATGGATATAGGGAAGTGTGATGCTTCAGATGCTTGAGTTTTTCTTTCAACTTAGGGTAGAGATTGGGGGTAGGGGACTGAGCCTTGATCAAGATATAGTTGTTTCACATTGTTTTTTTTTCATTACAGTTTTTATAGATTGTTTTTATTCCATATTTCCATACTTTTTAGTATAGACATTATAGCATGACATCATTGTGAATCTGGTTTTATTTTTCCACTTCCGCACATTTTATTTATTGAGTTGGGATTATTTAATTTCTTCTATTGTAGTTTTTTTATTTATATGCTTCTATTACTTGTTATGAATTGATTTTATTTTTGTGTTAATTACCTATTACATATGAGGAAATATTATCCAACACAGACACATTAAAAAGGCCCTCACTACTAGTCAGCATCTTTTGGCATTCAGGGACATGCGCTTGAGGTCATGTGGCCAACCCGGCTCAGAGCACCCTTCCAGTGGATCCCGAGTCAAGGTAGTTACATCCGACATAGCAAGATGATTGTTTTGATTAAATAATTTTGGTGCACATAGGTATATATGGGTTTTGTTTTTATTTCTATCCATGATGGAAAACATGGAGTGAACACTTGAAGTTTCACTCGAGTATAAAAGAAAAATTTCCTCAAATTTATATTGAAAATTATGGTTACTAAGTCTATACAATGAGATCCCATAAATTTGAGGATCTATGGGGAAAGTTTCAGTGTTTGAGGTTCTAGTCATGAAATTTTTAAGAGAAAAGAAATGACTGTTGGCCCTACACCATTAGAAATTTACCCAATTTTTGACACGTTCATGTCATGGGCTGTGAAAAAAATAATTATTTACTAAGTTAAAATTGTATAAAAGTAGATAACCTAGGTTTTCTCAAGAGAGTATAACACATTAATCAAGTTTTCACCTTTAATTAAAGGGAAAATGGGGTGTTTTTTAAATTTTTTATTTTAAAAAGTAATGAAACTAATAAAAATGAAATAAATTTATGAAAAAATATTGGGAAAATTTTGAAAAAACAAGTGATTGAAAACTATAATATGAGAATTGTGATCATGTTAGGGTGATTTCTCTAATTTTAATTCTATCATAGTTTAAATTCCTCCAATTCCCTTCCTCTTAGTTGATAAAAGTGGGATTCTGCAATCACTTCATCTCTCTATTTGGTCAAATTGTAATAGTGAGAAAAAACGTTACCAAAATCTCCACTTAGTCTACACTCATTATGATGTATGATACAGTTTTAGAGAATACCCCAAATTGACTTAATTAATTCCCAATCAAGTCTTATTTGTCCCAAACAATCAATAATTCACACTACCCCACACACACGTGCAATCGATCACTGAGTACTCCGATACTAATCTCTAGTCTATTCCATCTTATATAAACCAGAACCTAGTGGAGGGATATATTGACCATAGACCAAAGCAATAATAAAAATAAAATATAAAATATAATATAATAGTATATGATAATAGAAACCATTGTTATAAATTTAAACCAACTTTTCTGAAGAGATAATGGAATATTAATCCATTAAGTTCAAGAACACAAGAATTAAAAAAAGGAAACCATACCATTCCCAAATAAAATAGAGTTTTACCCCTACCTGTGTAGGGGATCCATAAAGAGGTGTGTAGAAAGAATACATTTATAAACTAAGAAAAACAAAATAAATAAAATAAATAACTAAAAATATTCTCCTTCATAATATGACTTCCAGAAGTATGGTTCATTTCTTCCCACTAGATGGTTGTATATCTCTAATGTATCTTCTTAATAAATTCTCTAAATTGAGTTATCTATTGACCGTAAAATTCTAAATTCTATAAGACACTTTAAAAAAATGGATAGATTAATGAATCTTTAATTTATGGATTAAGAATACTGTTCCACCTACCAAAATTTGACTCATTAAAGGGCTACCTTATTGAGCGGATTTATTCATGATATTTAATGTGATCCTAAATTTTCATGTCCTATATAGAACCCAGTAGGAATAACCTCATTTGGAGGTCAGTATTCTGAGAAAAGTCACATTTAATGAGTTAGTTTCTATTCTTCCCTCTATAATAACTTTACAGCATCATTGATTTTTTAGGTGTTGTTGTAATTTGACTGGGATCAGGTTCCAAAAGAATAAGTTGGATATAATGAGTAATGGAATCCTTCAAAAATCAATCAGTTCATCTGGATTAAAATTTTGAAATCTATGCTTAAAATCTACAAGTGACAAAAAATGTAAAATTTTCATAATTAACCAATTTTCACATTTTAGCTCAAAACTCACCAAAAATACAATAAATGATTAAAATATGATAAAATTGATTAATTTCAAGGTATTAAAAAATTAAAAAACATATTAATAATTATGATAATATTATATCTATCTCTTCTCTATGTGGAGCGTGTGGTATCCGTGTGACCTTCATACAAGGGTGCTGATATTTTACTTATATGTTTTTTCTATTAGAGGGTTTTGTACCATCATTAATAAGATCCCCTACATAGAAGGTAGTTCTGGATGGTGTTCGTTACATCCCCATTGTATCCTGACTATGATCCCCTTTTTTAGAATTATTATCTCTAGAGTTCCATATTAGGTTCGTGGTGTCCCCCAGCGATCCTGGGAGTGATCCCATATTTTTGGGTTGACATATTTAGGGTTCTAGTAGGGTTCATGTAGTCCAAAATGAGACATGGGAAAGATAACCTATCTGATTATTAGGATCCATTAGGTTCCTCTCTGATTTCCTCTATCGAGAGACCTAATGAGCATGTTCTCTCGAATGAATTCCATTAGGGATGGTGGTGTTGTTTCATTATCTTATAGAGAACTGATGTGTGAGACCTCTTAGAGGAGTTCAATCACAGGTGATAGGGATAGTGGAGTGAGTTCTCTAGGAAAAGTGATACATTTGAGCCATAAGTTGAATATTTTGGAAGGTTGTATGTTTGATACCATGAGACTTAGAGTCTAAGACATGCATATCTAGTTTATTCTAGGACTCCTTGTAGTTATGTATCATATATTGATTGATATAATAGGTGGTGATGAGCTGACTATTCATGTATAAATTAGCTCTATAGATGGAAATTTATGTTCTCCCTCGCTTGGATTTCTATACTCTTTGGAAATGGGTCGAGTGGATTGATTCATTTTAGTTTCTCCCTTTTATTTTGGAATTTTAGGGAACCTGTTGGGTATTGTTATACAAACCCCTCTATAAGATCTTCTTTCAGATTTCATTTCTTATACATATGAAAAGACTTTTGATGGGGTCCTAGGAGGACCCAGAGAAGGTGGATCATAGTGATCTAGACAGACTGAGGTGTGTACTGGTGGTTTCATCGATAGTAGTCCCCTCCCACTGACAAGGTTGAATTATTTTATCAATTTCTTGTGGTCTTGTATTTTTTATTTTCATGATTTTAGAAAATTGTTCATAATCTAATTATAAGATATATTTATACATTTATTTTTGTATTAGAGGTATTATTATCACCACATTATTTCCTGAAGATAGATGTTTGTGCATGAATACATGTGTCATATGCTAATTCCTCCCATGAGTGTGATATTCCTACATAGAATTAGTCAATAACCCCTATACTTTTGGAGATCGTCTGGGGGAAGTCACACCTAGATTATCATTGGATAGGAAGGCCCTCTGGGGTTGGTTCATGATATATAAGTTTGGATAAATTCACTTGGGTTTCATGTTTAAGTGGGGGTAAGGATCAAGGATGGTTTTTAATCCATCTGTGTATTTTATTTATTTTGTTTATCTGGTATATATTAGATGTTCCCAAACATTTTTGTTCAATTTTATATCAAATAGTATTCTCAATGTAAAAAATGAAAATTTGATGAACTATGTAATGGATTCAGTATCCACCCACTAAAGAATAATAGATGCTTCTCATACACTATTCGTAAAGAAGAATGAAGAGTTGGTTTCTCTTGAATTCCATGATGGAAAGATTCAAGTGTGCAGTATTTAATATATTAAATGACTAGAAGATAAAATATTTATTTCCCTGAATTTTTTTTAAGAATTATCGTGGTGCTTAACAAGTTGATTTGAAGTTTCTACTACTAATGTAAATCTACATGGAAAACATCAAGGTAGTAGGGAAGCTAGCTGAAAGTGTAAGACCCTTCAAAGGAGTAAAAATTATAGATTTCCACTTTATTAAATGTTACAAGAATTTGAGATTAATGTTAACATGATTACAGATATATGAGGATTTTTTTAAAATGGATATACCTGAGTTGGCATAGGAGTTCATGGAAATACTCATATTGTAGTAATTTATATCCTTCAACAACTCAGATATGAATTTAAATGATTTTGGAATTATTCTAATAATTCCAAAACAATTTTTAAGAAGATAAAACATTCTTTAAATTATTTTAGAGAAGTTATAGAGTAAGAATATGTCTATTAAAATCTACTATATATTTGTTTTAAGTGTAGGTATTTTCATACTATTATCATAAGACTTTACATCTGAAAGTAAGACTCCAAGTGTTGAGTGTAAAGCTTTGAAGAGATCATAAAAATTTTAACTCCAGTGTAGAACTATATGGATTGTATGTATTTGTAGATAGTTTAACTTCATATTAAGGATTTGATATCTACTAAAACTTAATAAAGGTATGATCATATGACTTTATCCACAAGATATGTCCATATCATAATTCTTCATTATAAGTATTTGAGCCTATCCTGTGACTTTTTTGCAATGCAATACATTAGGATACAACATAAAATTTATAATTGTAAGTGTGTAAGAATTATGGGGATAAACATGAGAATTTTTCCTTAGAGTGTTAGTCTATTAATATAACCCTTTCTTATCTTATGTCTTTGAATTCCCTAATATAATACTTCAACACTTGAAAAATTTCAAAGTTATGCTAGATGAAAAATAATGTATCTCGGTTTTGAATCTAAGGAAAATGAATTTAATTTGGATGATTCCTTTGTTTTTTATCATATTATAAACATAAAAACACTTATAATAGTATGTAATTATAGTATTGATAAAAAACAAAATTTTATCTTCATTGATAAAAATGGGTGATCAAATAATGAAGAATAATGGTGTTTCTAGAATTAATTAATTTTGTTGAAATAATAAATCAGAAAATTCCTAATCTATGATTTCGAGTTTAGACTATCATGATTCTTAGAGAAGTTATGATCTAATATTTCCATAAGAAATATCAAACTAGAGGTTCCACTGTATATATTCTTTAGTGCTAAAAATGTATTTATCATTTTTTTAATAATAATGCAGATGAAGAACTATCAAACTCAAGTTATTGTTCATCATAACATACATCAATTTCATTTGGGGAAGTTTGAGTGTTTTTAATATACAAAAATTCATGAATATAATTTTTAAAAAGTTTTGATAAATAAGAAGACTTGTAGATTTCTGGAAATAGAAAAACCAAATGATGTCCACAATGAAATATCTATTTGTTTTATATTTTATTCAACTGTGGAAAATGTGAGCTATGAATTTTCTATAGATATTTTTTGAGTAATAATATTTTTTTATTATTAAAGATATTTTTTAAGATATTTTTTGTTGAAAATTAAAATAAAAATGAGTTAAAATAAATTAGGTCATTTATAGAATGTCCTTTGAGTTTAAAAATTTAAGTTCATAAAAAATCATGATGAAAAAGTGTGTATTTGATAATAATACTTTTAAGATAGAATTGAAAATGTTTCAAGGTATTCCATTTCTAGATATTAAAAATTAAATAATATATTTAATAAAACCACTCATTCACATGTGAAATTGATGAGATTAGTGATTAAGAAACTGAAAAAAAAAAATGAGGTTTTGATACTTGTGGACTAGAGATTTTGAAAGGTGGGCTATTGTGATATATATTAAGTTCTCCCAATATCTTTGTATCTTGAAGAATAAGAAGAATAATTATAATAATAATGACCCATTTTATTTGGTATAAAATAAGAATAATCGGAGGATCCATCCATCAATCTAAGAGCAGTTTTATAGAGATGAAGTTGTTGAGTATGGAGGAATAAAAATGAGAAGATTTTTTAAAGAACTATAAAATTGTGTTATGATGGAAATCAATTTGAATACAATCTATATTGAAAATTTTAAATAATTACATTACTCTACTATAATTTGAATAAGATCTATTATATTTTTTCAGATGTATTCAATATATAACAATAGATCTCTATCCAAGAATAACATCAAAGAAACACTTTCATATATATGGTGGGACTATATAAACCATGTGAGACTCAAGGTATAGAGGGAGATCATTGTATGAATCAGTGAAAATAGTGTGAATATATAGAGATAATTATTGTGAAATTATAACAAGATAAGTCTTGTGAGAATCGTGAAAGTCTAAGCACTATGAGACAAAGTTTCAGTGGCGAAAAAAATACCCTTTATAATTAACTTATGATTATAGTAGATATTTCAGGATTGTGGTGAATAAACAATAATGGAAATGAGTCAGTATTTATAGAAAACCATATAAAAATGCTACATGACTTTTATTTTCCTTACTTTCATGCAAGTGGTAGACTGTTTCCTCTAAAAATATGACAAATATCTGACTACACTAATCAAAAATAGAGGTTTAATTCCAAAAGTTGAAAAGAATTTATAATTGGAAAAAAACCAACAATCGATTCACCCCCCACCCCAGGTTTTTGCACTAGTATATTGGTCTCAAAAATTTGTATCAGAGATAGGTTCCCAGTGTCAATATTTTTTAAAATACCAACAAAATTTCATTTAGATTAACAAAGTGAAAATTTGAAACTATTGTAGAACAAAATATAATGGAAAATAAAGATCCAATTCTTTTTGTTATCCACACTAAAGTCTCTTACAAGAATCCAAAATAAAATGATGAAGAATAAGAATAATAAAGTGAGAATGAATTCAATGGATTCAGATAGACAAACACTATATGAAATTAATCCAAGTGTTTTTGGTTCCATAAATCATGGTGAAAGAGATTAATTAGATAAAGTTAGTTCGAGCTATAAAGAAATAGAGGATCTTGTAACTGATAAATCACTCGGTTATTTTTATTCTGAAATCAAGGCTCATATTGAAAAGTCCTAACTGAAGTAATTGTTTATATATTTATGTATATAAATATAATAAATAATGATAATTAATAGTTGGTGTAATGAGACAAACTTTCATTAATGTAAATTATTCTTGATCAAATTAATTTTTTTATTATGTTTATATAAAATGTGAACTTCATTGGTTTATGTTTTTGGATTTTAAAATAATGTTATGAATTGTGACCATTTCTAATATAGTTCTTGAATAGTGATCACATGATTAGTATAAATATTGGGATTTAACAAATTCAATTTACTCAGACAAAAGAAGTGATGGCCTCATCTAGTAGACTTGCCCCATATGAAGCCCATTTGTAAAATCTTGAAAAGGATGTGGCTTAATTGGGCTTTTCTCTTGACCAAGAACAAGCCTATCTTGAACACGTTAATCTTGAGCAGAACCGACTACGGGATAAGAGGAAGTTAAGAGAGATTACCACCCGAGCGATGTTATCCGAGCCACCCCAAGAGTTTGTCACAATCGCACATTATACCCTTCGGTCTTATGTAGGTGTTATAAGGGGTTATGTAACAAGACCCTAGCACTATGACTATGTACATTATTTTTGTATAAAGAATGTGCATTCATTTTATTATTGTTACTTTGTAAATTGTTTTTAAACTAAAAAATAGTATTTTTAGTTAACATTCAACTAAGAAATCTAATTTGATGAATTAATTGATTTTTTAATTAAATAATATTTTAATAAAATATTATTATTAAATTACTTTTTATTAAATATAAATGATCATATAATTCTATGAATGAAATTGTAATTTTTATTAAAGTTTGAAAGCTATTTTTGTCAAAACCCATGAATTTTCGATAAATGTCGATTTTTATTTTAAAAGTAAAAAATCACATATTTATAAAATAATTTAGATAAAATTAATATTATTTTTTAAATTAGGATGTTTAAATTTTCCAACGTTGAATTTTTCATAATTTTCTGAGAGAGTCGAATTTTTTGGGTAAAAATTAAATACCGTTTAAATATATAATGTGTTTTATGACATAATAATGACCCAATAGTGATGTAATAAAATACTATAAACATTATGTTCGGACAATATATGCCTTACCAATAAAATATTGTGATTTTATATCTGTTTGATTTATTGTATAAAGCTCTAGGGGACCCTTCAAGGCTAATAAAACATTTTGTCTTTTTAAATTGTCTTCCTTGACAGTGTGACTCACCTCCACATAAGCAACCCTATTATTTTAAGAAATTCTGACATTGGCCTCATAAAATATTTTTTTACAATCCCCTTTAGAAAAAACCATGGGCTGGTTTGTGGTTTGGATTAGTTTAATCTATGGTGACCCAAACCTAAATAATATAGAATTATGTCTCCTTTCCTATAAAAACCCACAAAAGCTCCAACTTACTCTTCACTCAAAGCCTTTGGAGTATGACCAACCCCTGAACTCCACTCTCTAGAATCTTACCAAGGTTCCCCAAGCTCCCAATAATCCATTATATTGCCTCTCCCAAGCCTTAGGGATCACACTTCCAGGTAAGGAATTTATTACTTTTTCATTTTTGTCCAATTTTCTAAGTTTTTATTCCATTTTTTTCAATTAAAAATGTTGGGGTATGATTTTTCACCTCTCCCAAACATACATATTTATGTTTTTATTATGTTAGAACCCTTTCTCTATCATTAATGCCTCCCTTGTACACCTGTTACCACGCTGAAATTCAGTGAGGAATTTCTCTCTCCTCTATTACATCCACGTAATTATTTTGTATTATAAAACTAATTTACATTATGTTTTATGGGACATTTATATATATGACCCCCTTACTTTCCATTTAATGTACATATGATGAGACACCCTTTTCTCTCTCATTAATCATTTTCATTAATCCTTATGTCATGCTGTTATGCTATCCAAATTGCACCGCATTTTTTCAAGCCAAGATCATTGTGTAGTGAATACCATACCCATGTCTCTATCAAGGGTATTAAACTATATTCACATATACATATTTAATGGTACTTTCTATTATTTATTCCAAATTACTTAATCATGTAATTACTTATGATGTTGATTGATTCCATGTTATATGATCCATTTGGCACACTTATTCATGAAATAGAATGTTTAAGAAGGGTGTGCCCTAATAGTGCTCCAATGCATTGGGTAAAGTATAGTATCCTGATACGTCATGTGAAATGGGTTTTGACTCATTATAATTCATGTTAAATGAGGTTTTACTTCTTCTTCTTTTGCAATAATGCTTTACCCACGCTCCATGTGCAATGATCCTTGGCTCATGCTAATTATACGTTAAGTGTTGTTGCCACATTTCCATGTTATGATTATCATGCTTTATCATGCCTTTATGTTCATGTTTTTCTTGGGATCCATTTATATGGCTATTGTATAACATGTATTGTATTCCTCATGTTATTCCATGCTTATTTTCTTATTTGGATTTATATCTAACCTGTTTCTTATGCTTGTCCTCAGGTTATCCCATGCAATGCTAAGTAAGAGGGAATGTAGTGGTCATGTAAAGAAAGTTTTCAATAAATATATTGTGTGTTTCATGTTTTAAGTTGTTATGTAATGATCCTAAGACCCAAATACACTTGAACTGCCAATCTTCCATGTAGTATCAAGTGAAGAGTTTATGTAACAAATCATGATTAAGTGTGTAATAAAGAGTAGGGTTGTCATAGTTGGTATCAGATGATAGGTTTAGTTATTTTTGGGATTAGGATTAGAAAATCCTAGTGAAGCCTTATATACAATAATAAGTATAATAAATACATCACTAAGTTGTAGGTAGTATTGTGTAAGTGTTTTATTAATAAAATGCACCCATGTTCAGATACGAGCAGGTAGAGGCGGCTCTAGTACAGATGTATCCTTGGGGTAAAACACAAAAACACTACTTTGATCTAGACTCTAATGAAAACCGGTGAACAACAATGGGCCTTTATGCACTCTTGGTTACGAGACTCCTAGGGTATATACTTTGGTAAATTTACAATCTTTGTATGAACCCTTGTTAAGGGAATTAAAAAATACCCCAAAGAATATATGATAGAAAGTAGATCATGAATTTCATATATTGAAGCCTATGAATTCATAAGTTAAGGAAATAAAAGTTATTTATAAGTCAAAAAAAATTCATTATATTACTCTTTATGTGTTACCCCTAACTTTCCTTTTATTTCATCCAGTGGACGGTAATAGGAGGACTCGGGCTAACAACAGATGTGAATATCAATGTGATGATTGTGATAATGAGATGCCCAATCCAATGGGAGCCGGAATCACGAACATTATCATGCTTATATCTTAGTTAACTCAAGATTTTAATAGAAACATGGGTCAAGAGGAACGTTCAACCCCCCCCCCCCCCTAAGAAAGAACAAGTTGCTATCGAGTGCTCCATGAGACAAATGCCTCCTACTTTTAATGGATCATTTGATCCCTCAATCGCCAAACAGTGGATCATCTTCATTGAAAAGATCTTCTCTATCCTTCAATGTTCTGAAAAAGATAAGGTTCTCCTGGCTGGTTATTGTATGGTGGGTGAAGCTGATCAATGGTAGACATTGATCAAAAAAGAAGCCTGATAAGGAGATCTAAGCATTGGAATGGAAGGATTTACAGAAGATGTTTTTCGATAAATATTTTCCACGCACCCCACGACTTAATATGGAAAGGGACTTCCTTACCCTTAAGAAAAAAGACAACAAATATGTCAGAGTGTACGAGGAAAACATCATAAGGATTGAAAGATATGCCTCTAGCTTTGTCGTTACCCCTGAATTCATGGTTGATCGATTATTTGGTGGGATGAAACCTAGCCTACGGAAAGTGCTAGTGATTTGTGACTTTGATAGCAATGAGGAAATTGTCTGATGTGCCCTCAAGGTCGAAATGGAGATCGGAGAATCTCAGGGGTATCTTGGGGATAAGAAGCCTAAGGTGGAATTCAATATTGGTGGTCTTATGGATAAATCCAACGGTTTTAAGAAGATCCAACACCCCAATTTCTATAGGTGAGGAAAGCGAAACCCCATAAATTGCCTGAAGGGGATGAGGAAATGTTTTATGTGTGGAAAAGAAGGGAACCTAGTAGTTAACTATAGACAAGAAAAACATGTGGTTGTAATAGAGGAAATGAATTCTTTTTTTGAACCTCAATGAGTTGTTCATTTCTACAATTGAAAAGAACTAGGGCATCGTGAAAATAATTGCTCTAATCCAAGGGTTTTCGGAGGCAACCAACAACCTCCAAGGTAGAAAGGGAGAGATTTTTCCATCACTACAGCTGATGTGAACCCTGACAACGAAGTGGTGATAGGTACCCTATTTATTCATTCATAAATAGTGAACATACTTTTTGATTCAGGTTCTACACATTCTTTTATATCTCAAAAGTTTAGTAGAACAATCCCAGCACCACCACAGATCATTGAAGTAAAGATGTCGATGAGTACGCCAAATGGGGAAATCATTGCATCCCATGAATATAACTCTTCCCCTGTCATAATCTGTGGATTTAATTTCCTGTTGAACCTTTTTATACTCTATCTGGTGGAATTTGATGCAATTCTTGGCATGGATTGGCTTTCTTTATATAGAGCTAACATAAATTTTCGTGAGAGGGAAATCACTCTCTATGTGGAGAATCAACCCCCAATTCTGTACAAGTGCAGGGAGAAAGATGAATCTTCATTAGCTCCATCATCTCAAGCATGGATATTACTACCATATGAGAACATGTATTTAGATTATATTATTGAGTCTAAGGATGCAACCATCCTTGAATACACATGCCTATTGTGAAGGAATTTGCTGAAGTGTTTCCCGAGGAATTTTCTTGTCTTCCTCTAAGAAGAGATGTTGAATTCACAATTGATCTTATACCTAGGGTGTTGCCAATATCCAAGACTCTATATAGAATTGTTGTTGTAGATATTGAGGAGCTTAAGAAAAAACTATAGTAGAATCTGGATAATGGGTTTATACCCCCAAGTGCTTCACCATGGGGTGCACCAGTCCTCTTCGTCAAGAAGAAGGATGGGTCAATGCATCTTTGCATCGATTATCATGAGCTTAACAAAATCGTGATAAATAACAAGAATCCTCTCCCAAAAATTAATTACTTGTTTGATCAGATATTTGGAGCACAAGACTTCTCCAAGGTATATTTTTGATTGGGATATTATCAAGTAAGGTGAAGAAGGAAGATATCCCCAAGACTAATTTTCATACAAGATGTAGGCACGAGGAATTTATAGTAATGCCTTTAGGACTCACTAATGATCCATAAATCATCATGGACATGATGAATAGAGTCTTTATGGATTACCTAGAAAAAATTTTGGTAGTATTTATAGATGATATTATGATATACCCCAAAACCAAGGAGGATCATGAAGAGTATCTAAGAACTATACTAGAGACCTTATAGAAGGAGAATCTCTATGAAAAGTACAGAAAGCGTGAGTTCTAGTTGAAGGAGGTCTCATTATTGGGCCATATCATCACAAGTAATGGGATATCTATGGATCCATCCAAAACAGATGCAATTGAGGGATGATAGAGGCCAACATCGGTAATGGATATCTGTAGCTTCTTGGGGTTAGCTAGATATTATCGGCGATTTTTGAGAAATTTCTCATGATTGTCCAACCCTCTTACCAAGAAAACATGGAAGGGAGTAAAGTTTTCTTGGAGTGATGGATGTGTATAAAGCTTCAAGGAGTTAAAATTGAGGATTATCATTGTTCCCATGCGCACTTTACCCACAAGTGGAGAACTTTTTGTGGTATTTAGTGATGCTTTGAAGAAGGTAATGGTCTGTGTGTTGATCCAAAATGGAAAAGTCATTGCCTATGCATTAAGGTAATTGAATGTTCATGAGAAAAATTATCCAAAACATGATTTGGTGTTTGCTGGGGTGATTCTCACTCTAAAAATTTGGAGGCATTATCTCTTTGGGGAGAAGTTTGAAATATATACAGACCACAAAACACTCAAGTATATATTCACATAGATTTAGTTTAACATGCTCCAATAAAGATGGTTAGAGTTGATCAAAGACTATGAATGCTCAATCCATTACCACCCTGGGATAGAGAACAAGGTGGTGGATTATCTAAGTAGAAAGAACCCAGCATTTCTATCATTGATAAGAATTGATATGGATCCAATATTCTTAGACTTGATGAATATGGAAATTGGAATCATAAAGAAGGGAACATCATTAATCCTTTCAAAAATTATTGCTCAACTGCCTCTTTTGGAAAGGTTAAAGGATGTTGAAAAGGATGATGTGGGAATTCAGAATAAAGTGGAAGCTATCAGAAAAGGGAAATTGTAAAGACCCAAAGCTTGATGTACATAGACATTAAATTAATTTTTAGGAATACTTAATACATAACAAAAACTGACACCAAAGGACCATAATATTTTAGTGTCTTTGGAAACTCGGAACATAATCTTCTAATCTTGGTGAAAGATCTTCAACATCTCCCATAAATATTCCCTTTTTTACCTAAAAACATTCTTTATATCCTGGGGAAAATAAAACATATAAGGAGTGAGATAAAATGCTTAGTAAGGGTAAGCATGGAAAAAATAAAACAAATCATACACATTTGAACTTAAAAAAAAAGAACATAATGTTTAAACATCAAATTATTGAGCAATGACATAAAACATGGCAGTACGTAAGGCATAGATCATAATCGAACATAAATCATGACAAAATATCATGGGAATAAAAAAATTTATTGTGGAAACCATTAACCACATGATGTGATTTCCATAGTAGCCAAGGCATTGCTGCCAATACCATCTTAATGGACAAAGTCCCTTTCTGAATCGATTTCACTCCTCGTTCGAGTCCTATATCACTGAACCAGATTAACTTATCATTCCAGCCATGTCTATCTCATGATATATAAATCTTTACACAATGCATTAGAGGAAGATATAGGTCCCACCCATCTCATAATGATGTAATTCTTACATGTTCCACAACATAAACATAAATCATTCATCATAACCCAAAGAATAAAATGGGTTTCATAAACATCATCCCATCATAACATAATCCATATAAAACAAATGGATATCATTTCATCATAAGAAAATTGAAACCATGTAAATCATAGAAAATTATACATGAAACATAAACATATGAAATAATTTCATCTTAGATAGAAAATTTTTTTGATAAAACACTTGAAATGAAATTCTTGAGGAAAATATCCTTTCTTCTTCAAAATCAATTTTCTTTTCACAAAATGCCATAGAATTTTAAAAGAAAAGGATTTTTTTGAAAATATTCATGAAATCTTGTAGAGTAAGATTCATTAAATAAGGCTTTATGAAACCGTAAAAATCTGTTCATGCCTTATATGTTAAAAAAACATTCCCCTCGTACTTTTGTCGGAAAAATCAAAAAGTACTTCGTATGGTAAACAAAAGAAATATTCCTTCCATACGATGTGCTAAAAGTAAAAAAAGGGTAAAAATGACTTTAAACATACATGGAAGAAAAGTAAACATTTTATGAAAACATTTTCAGAACATGTGGACATGGATGATAAACATAACCCTAGTAAATACTTATGAATAAACAATCTCGGATAAGAATGAGATTTGAATAATTGTCCCTTACCTTCGGTCTGATATGCGTCCTACGTATCCGAAACTCCTGTATAATGATTTAAATAATGTCACTAAGTTATTAAAGAATAATATTAATTGTTATGATATCATATATTGTTCACTTATGACTTTATATAACCCATTATTTTGTAAATTCCATGTCAAAGCAGCATTTTGGGTAAAATCGTTTTGTTTGTCGTATGTGTTTTGACTTGTTGTTCTTGATATTATTATTACTTATATAATGATTTACTTAATTCAATAATGTAAATCATTATTTATATATCATATATATTCAGTATATAAATATATATAATAGATAGATGAATGAAATGAAATACACCGTTCATGGAGACGGTAGGTCGTACGTACGCATGAACGTTGTTTTCCTTTCTTTATTGACTTGAATGGAAGTAAGTAGATGACATATATACATATATATACATAAATAAATTATATTAATTATGTCATATATTTCAATATTATTCATTATATTTACTTTATAATCATTCTTGAATGGTTAACATGGATAATGAATCTCATCGTGTCGTGGAGACGGTAATCCGTACGTATGCACGAGCGATGATATCATTCCAATATTTATTGAATGGAATTGTAGTGGATGATATAATTCCATAGAATCAATATTATGTTATAATAATTAAATATAGTTATTCTTTACACCATTATACCCATCCAAGTAAGGTGGTGGTGGAAAAACTGATTACACCACGGTGTGGAGATGGTATTCCGTACGTACGCAAGCGTGGTGATTTCATTTTCCGTAGGATGGATAGAAGGTGAAATAGGGTTGTTTCATATTTATAATAACATATCTATATATAAGTAATACTGATGTTATTACTTTATAATGAGACAGCTAAAGCAGAAGAAGTAGAAGAAGAAAGAAACATGATAGAATTGGAAGAAGAGATTACCTCTTCTTCGACGCACCTCCTTTAAGCTTCCTCTTAAGGAAGTAGAGTTGGTCTTTTGGGAAGACCAGAACGTCCAGAATGTTTCTAAGTAAGTGGATAAAAGAAATTGGTAGGGATTTCCCGATATTAAAGGCTCAAAAGGGTCTGAAGAGAAGAGGTAAGGGGTGCCCTTTTTATAAGGGGGGAGAGGGGCACCTTTGGAAAAACTTAAAATATTATTTTATAATAAAGTCATATTCGGTTTATAATAGCTCCTAATTGATTTATTTCGAAGCTAATGTGGGTATGTGTATAAATACTCTCAACCAATAGGTTTTAGACAAGTTTAGGTTACTTTTTTAACCTTATCATGTATATTTAACTCTAAGTTAAATAATTTAACTTTTACCGTGTCATCTTGTTTTCTTACACTATATGGTTAATAAAATTACTATAACCAGACAAACGAATGAAAAGTGGTTCATTATTAATATATATAACCATATCTAAGTCATTTTTCCAAACCTTATATTTTTAAAAATATAATAACAATTAATAATATAATATTTTTTTAAACCATTTTCTGTCAATTTTGACACTATTTGGTAATTGATTTTTTTGAAAATCATAACAGAATGATTAGTTCGAAATAAGTTAATTAAATCATCACTAACATGTCATATTAACCTAGAAAAATATTTAAATTCATAAAAAGTCTCAAATTACATTTATTTGGGTATTTATAACATCAATTATGGTAATATTTCATTAATAAGGTAATTACTTCATCATCATTGTGTCATATATAAATTAAATTATTAAATGTTTAAAAATTATAAATAAAATACCATTATGTAGGAAATAGTTTTATCTTTATAATTAATATTTATAGTCTAATTTATCTTATGTATAACCCTATATTAAAAATGTTTTAGTTATTAAACATTGATTTCAACTATTTTAACTCTTCTTTAAATAAAATAATAATAAGTGTCCTAATCTAATCCAAGTGGACCTAAATGGTAATATTTTATTACTAAGGTTGTTTTTGGTCTAATTACACTTATCCAATAGAATTACGACATGGTTTAGGGTAATAATAATATCATTTTCACCCTTAATTTCCCAATTTACTTTTTACCATGGTAAATTAAAGTAAAAAGTTACTATTCACCAAAAAAATTTATCTTATTCAACCACATTTTACTCCTTTATATTAACCGTGTCTCTTGGATTTTCAAAATTTCACTCATAGAAGCGGTAAAATTATGTTTTATGTAAATTTTCAAATTCTCCTAAGAGGTGGGTAAAAGATGGTGAAATGTTCAATAAAATTTTTATATATCTAAAATTATTATAAAATGACTGAAATGAATTAAATTGAACTTATATAGGTATTATGTATTAATTTTTACCTAAAATAAATTTAAAAAAAATAAATAATTATTTAAATAAAAAGTCGGTTTTTAAATAGTAACCCTGTGTTTTCACTGTTCAACAAAAATTGAAAGTTTTGAAAAAAATACCAAAATTTCACCCTAGGCTAATTTTGATATTCCGAATCCAAAAATGAAGTCCATTTTGAAAGATAAAATTTATAAAATTTCAAAAAGTGGGTATTAAAATTCATAACGGCTAGTTCCTAATAATATTATAATAATATCTCGTTTAGTGAAACTCGGTATTGCGTACTACACATGCTATTGAGGAAGGTCTTGATTGCATGTAATGCAAGCCAAGTCAGGGCTGCGTGTAGTGAAATCTCCATTTGGTGTTGCGTATAACATAATCAAAACTTATTTCATTTATTCATTAAACAAAATCTATACTTAATGTTGCGTAGAATAATTTCCACAAAACGAACTCAAAATTTTGTGTAACACGAGCCAAGAATAGTGTTGCATATACTGCAAGCTAATACGGTGTTGCATATATTACAAGATAATCTTGGTGTAGTGTATAATATGGTGTTGTGTATAGCATAATCAAAACTTATTTCATTTATACATTAAACAAAATCTATACTTAATGTTGCGTAGAAAAATTCCCACAAAACGAACTCGAATTTGTGTATAACACGAGCCAAGAATAGTGTTGTGTATACTGCAAGCGAATACGGTGTTGCATATATTACAGGATAATCTTGGTGTAGTGTATAATATAAGACATCAAAGAAATTAAAAATAATATATCTCATAAAATCTTGGGGTGCTACATTCTACCCCCTTAAAATGAATTTCGCCCTCGAAATTCTTCGGAGTTATAAATCATTTACTACTTGAAAGTTTCGTTTTTAAAAACCCACATCGTAAAAGGAATACTAAAACTTAATTTTAAAAAGTAAAGTATGAAATGTAATGGTTATCCAGATTAACTCATCATTGGGTTTCCATATAAGAGAACATAGGTGGAAATATGGATATGGAAGAAAAATCTAACCATCATGTTCTGATGGAGAGTGGTAGAGGACATGGCTATAAAAAATCCAACAATCACAAAGCCATAAATTTGTGATGATTTAAGGTACCATCTGATTCATCGGATATAAGGACACTTGGAAAACATTTTTTGTTTTCAAGATCATTTCCATAAAGTTGAAGAATTATTGAATTAGAAGAAATACTTACTTGATTTTGGTACAATCTTACTGTTTTTTGTGCCTTGAACAATTTCCCCTTCATATCTTAAAGAAATGAAGTTGAATTTGTCTTCCATGAAGTTTTAGAAGATCATCCGATAGAATGATAGTTCATTCCATCTGTCTCAAACAAAAGTATAACAAAAGTTATTAAATATATATAAGTCCATCTATAATGAGATTAATTGTATATGGTTCCAAAAATGGACATATACTTCATATATCATACTGCTTAATATAATAAAACTAGTTTCTACTAACCAGGGACTTCATGTAGGCCAGTGGTAGGTGATAAAGGCCAATCACACTTCGGTTGTGGGTTCGATTCCCACAGCCTTATCTGACGTGATGGGTTGTCTCTCATCCTACAGATTGTCCTTTTTCTAAAACCACATGATCATAACATTCCATCAATAATATCGAAAACATTTCTAGCCTTAAACAATACTATCTGATGTCTAACATAATCTATTCCAATCTTTAGGCTTACCCAAACTCATAGTATAAGGAAAAAGATTGATATAGAGGTCATCTACCAAGCATGTAAATACCGTCATTTATCCACCATATATCATAAGATATCTCTTGTTTGTCACATTCCAAACATCCAAATGCCTTAATCATGTATTCTTTTGAAAATTAATATCCATTGAATCTTAGTGAAAACATGAATGCTGTCAAAAGTTAACTCTTTCCACATACCAAAATCCCAAAATTTCTATATACTCAAACCATGATATAACTTTGTCCTTATATGAGCTCATTAATACTATCAAAAATCTCATTATATCATTATCCCTTCATTATGCACATATCATCTACTTTCCAAAAATATCTGAATAGCCTTTCATGGTTACCGGTACCATTCAAAATATACTTTCAAATACTTTAGGAAAAACAATAGTGTAACAATACTTATATGTGTCCTTATTCCATAGTACCATTACCTATAAAACATAACTCTTAATAAACGTAAATAATTCCACTACCTTCTTAAACCATTGACTGAGATTCAAGAATTATTTCATCTCACAGATCATTTGTAGTCTCTTCATCATCATCAACATAAATACTACCTATACATTCATGCTGATTCTCTTCATGATACTTTCCCTTAGGGAATTGGTTTCCATAATGCCCGTACATTCCACATATAAAACATTTAACCATTGTTGATGTCTTAGAAATACCATTATCCTATTCCATTGTGTTAACTGATCCTTTTCCATTGCAATTACTGGCTTTGTGTCCTTCTTTTCCACAACCAAATAATATTCCAGTTCCTCTGAAACATTCTCCTTGATGCCTCTTCCCACATGATTCACATGAGGAAAATTGAACTTTCTTTCCTCTATGATCATCATGAAACTCCTTCTTTCTCTTATTAACTGAGTCAGGAAACTTACCAAAGTTGAGATTATTGATCATATTATGAGATTGCTGATTAGGAATAATAACGATGTTTCGCCTTCCAAATCCCATTTCATTTTCTTGATCATGAAGAATATCATTCCATTGTCCACCATATTCTCCATTAATAGTAATCTTCTGGTTTCCAGCCATTTTCTAAAACCCAAAAATAATATTGTGAGAGGCACAAATCATGCTAGGAAAACAACATAATAAAGGTGAGTACTTTCAATATCTAATATCATAGGTTTAATCCTAGGTTATTCATGATCGTTATCATAATTCTTGGACTATAACCTATACTTATACATAACCTTAGAGACATCCCTAGACATACCTTAGAAATATCTCTAGGGATTTCACTAAAGTTTTCACATCCTAGTTTTCAAAGGTTAACTAAAACTTTCCTCTGATACCAACTGTAAAGACCCAAAGCTTGATGTACATGGACATTACATTACTTTTTCGGAATACTTAATACATAACAAAAATAGATACCAAAGAACTGTAACAGATTAGTGTCTTTGGAAACTCGGAACATAATCTTCTAATATTGGTGAAATATCTTCAACATCTCCCATAAATATCTTCCATTTTTTTACCTAAAACCTTTCTTTATATCATGGGGAAAAGAAAACATATAAAGGGTGAGCTCAAATGCTCAGTAAGGGTAAGCATGGAAAAAATAAAACAAACCATACACATTTGAACTTAAAAACATGAACATAATGTTTAAACATCAAATTCATGAGCAATGACATAAAACATGGCAGTACGTAAGGCATAGATCATAATGGAACATCAATCATGATAAAATATCTTTGGAATAAAACATTTCATGGTGGAAACCATTAATCACATGATATTATTTCCATAGTAGCCAAGGAATTGCTGCCAAGACCATGTTAGTGGACAAAGTCCCTTTCTGAATCGAGTTCACTCCTCGTTCCAGTCCTGTATCACTGAACCAGATTAACTTACCATTCCAGCCATGTCTATCTCATTAGATATAAATATTTACCCAATGCATTGCTGGTAGATATAGGTACCACCCATCTCATAATGAAATCATTCTTATATGTGCCACAACATAAACATAAATCAGTCATCATAACCCAAATAATAAAATGGGTTTCATAAACATCATCCAATCATAACATAATCCGTATAAAACAAATGGATATCATTTCATCATAAGAAAAAAAACCATGTAAATCATAGAGACATTATACAAGCAACATACACATATGAAATAATGTCATCTTATATTGAAAATGCCTTTGATAAAACACTTGAAATGTAATTCTTGAGGAAAATATCCTTTCTTCTTCAAAATCAATTTTCATTTCAAAATATGCCATGAAATTTTAAAAGAAAAGGATTTTGTTGAAAATATTCATGAAATATTGTAGAGTAAGCTTCATGAAAATAAGTCTTTATGAAACCATAAAAATACATTCACGCCGTATAAGTTAAAAAAACATTTTCCTCATACTTTTGTCAGAAAAGTCAAAAAGTACTTTGTATGGTAAACAAAAGAAAGATTCCTTCCATACGATGTGGTAAAAGTAAAAAAAAGGGTAAAAATGACTTTAAACATACATGAAAGAAAAGTAAACATTTTATGAAAACATTTTTAGAACATGTGTACATGGATGATAAACATAACCCCAGTAAATACATACGAATAAATAATCTCAGATAAGAATGAGATTGGAATAATTATCCCTTACCTTAGGTCCGATATGCTTCGTATGTATCTGAACCTCCTGTATAATGACTTAAATAATGTCATTGAATTATTACAGAATCATATTCATTTTTATGATATCATATATGGTTCACTTATGACTTTATATTACCTGTTCTTTTGTAAATTCCATGTCAAAGCAGCATTTTGGGTAAAATCGTTTTATTTATCGTACGTGTTTAGACTTGTTGTTCTTGATATTTTTATTAATTATATCATGATTTACTTACTTCTAGAATTTAAATATTTATTTATATATCATATATATTCATTATATATATATATATAATAGATAGATGAATGAAATGAAATACACCGTTTATGGAGACGGTAGGCCGTACGTACGCATGAACGTTGTTTTCCTTTATTTATTGACTTGAATGGAAGTAATTAGATGAAATATATGCATATATATACATAAATCCAATAGATTTATTATGTCATATATTTCATTATTATTCATTATACTTACTTTATAATCATTCTTTGATGGTTAACATGGATAATGAAGTTCATCGCGTTGTGGAGACGGTAATCCATATGTACGCACGAGTGATGATATCTTTCCCATATTTATTGAATGGAATTGGAAGGGATGATATAATACCTTAGAATAAATATGATGTTATAATAATCATATATAGTTATTCTTTACACCATTATACCCATCCAAGTAAGGTGGCGGTGGAAAAACATATTACACCACGGCATGGAGACGGTATTCCATACGTACGCACGCGTGGTGATTTCATTTTCTGTAAGAAGGATAGAAGGTGAAATAGGTTTGTTTCATATTTATAATAACATATCAGTATATAAGTAATAATGATGTTATTACTTTATAAGGAGACAACTAAATAAGAATAAGTATAAGAAGAAAGAAACTTGAGAGAATCAGAAGAAGAGATTACCTCTTCTTCGACTTACCTCTTTTAAGCTTCCTCTTAAGGAAGTAGAGATAGTCTTTTGAGAAACCCAGAACCTCCATAATGTTTCTAGGGAAGTGTATAAGAGAAATGGGTAGGGTTTGGCTGAGATTAAAGGCTCAAAAGGGTGTGAAGAGAAGAGGTAAGGGGTGCCCTTTTTATAAGGGAGGAGAGGGGCACCTTTGGAAAAACTTAAAATATTATTTTATAATAATGTCAAATTCGGTTTATAATAGCTCCAAATTGATTTATTTCAAAGATAATGTGGTTATGGGTCTAAATACGCTCAACAAATAGGTTTTGGACAAGTTTAGGTTACTATTTTAACCTTATCATTTACATTTAACTCTAAGTTAAATAATTTATCTTTTACCATGTCTTCTGGTTTTCTTACACTATATGGTTAATAAACTTTCTATAACCAGCCAAACGAGCCCCAAGTGGTTAATTATTAATATATATAACATTATCTATGTTATTTGTCCGAACCTTAGATTTTTAGGAATATAATAACAATTAATAATATAATATTTGTTTTAATAACTATTTTATGTCAATTTTGACACTATTTGGTAATTGGTTTTTGTGAAAATAATAACAGCATTATTAGTTCTAAAAAAGATAATTAAATCAATACTAAAATTTCATATTAACCTATAAAATTAGTGTAATTCATAAAAAGTTTCATATTACATTTATTTGGGTATTTATAACATCAATTATGTTAATATTTCATTAATAAGGTAATTACTGCATCATCATTGTGTCATAAATAAATTAAATTATTTAATGTCTAAAAATTATAAATAAACTCCCATTATGTAGGAAATATTTTTATCTTTCTAATGAATATTTATAGTTGAATTTATCTTATGTATAACCCTATATTAAAAATGTTTTAGTTATTAACCTTTGATTTTAACTATTTTAACTCTTCTTTAAATAAAATAATAATAAGTGTCCTAATCTAATCCAAGTGGACCTAAAGAGTAATATTTTATTCCTAAGTTTGTTTTTGGTCGAATTAAACTTATCCAATATAATTAGGACATGTGTTAGGGTAATAATAATATCATTTTTACCCTTAATTACCCTATTTACTTTTTACAATGATAAATAAAAGTAAAAAGTTACTATTCACCAAAAATTATTTTTATCTTATTAAACCAAATTTTACTCCTTGATATTAACCTTGTCTCTCAGATTTTTGAAATTCCACACACAGAAGCTGTAAAATTAAGTTTTATGTAAATTTTTAAATTCTCCTAGGAGGTGGGTAAAAGACGGTGAAAACTTCAATAAAATTTTTATATATCTAAAATTATTATAAAAGGACTAAAATGAATTATATTGAAATTATATAGGTATTATGTATCAATTTTGACCTAAATTAAATTTAAATAAAATAAATAATTATTTAAATAAAAATTCATTTTTCAAATAGTAACCCAGTGTTTTCACTATTCATCAAAAATGGAATGTTTTCAGAAAAATACAAAAAATTTACCCTAGGATAATTTCGATATTCGGAAACCCAAAATAAAGTCCATTTTGAGAGATAAAATTTATAAAATCTCAAAAAGTGGGTATTACTATTCACAACGGCTTGTTCATAATAATATTATAATAATATCTCGTTTAGTGAAACTCGATATTATGTACTACACACGCTATCAAGGAAGGTCTTGATTGCGTGTAATACAATCCAAGTCAGGGTTGCGTGTAGTGAAAGCTCTGTTTGGTGTTGCATATAACACAATAAAAACTTATTTCATTTATACATTAAACAAAATCTATACTTAATGTTGCGTAGAATAATTTCCACAAAACAAACTTGAAATTGTGTGTAACACGAGCCAAGAATAGTGTTTTGTATACTGCAAGATAATACGGTGTTGTGTATAGTACAAGATAATCTTGGTGTAGTGTATAATAGAAGACATCAAAGAAATTAAAAAAAATATATCTCATAAAATCTCGGGGTGTTACAAAAATCCTTAGATTTCAATGTTAATGAAGAAGGAATTGTGAGATTTGGGAAAAGAATATGTGTTCCATCAAGTTCAGAGCTGAAGAAGGAACTTTTTGATGATGTGAATAGTTCAAATAACTCTATTCAGCCAAAAAACACAAAGATGTATCGAGATCTCCAAGAGAATTATTGGTGGGATAATATGAAAAAAGAGATCGCTAAATTTACATCAAAGTGCTTGGTGTGTAAGAAAGTGAAGGCTAAGAGACAAAAGTCTAAGGGGATGATGCAACCATTACCAATACCAGCATGGAAATGGAAGAACATAACCATGGACTTTTTCACCGTACTTTCGAAGACATCCAAAGGCAACAATGCAATCTGGGTTTTTATGGATTGTCTTACAAAGTCTACACACTTCATTGCAATTTGGGAGGATTTCTAATTGGATAAATTGGTACAGATATATATCAGGAAAGTGGTAGGGCTACATGGAGTACTACTATCTATTGTATCTGATCGAGATCCAAGATTAACCTCTATGTTTTGGAAGAGTCTTCAAAATGCTCTAGATACTGAACTAAACTTCAGTACGGCTTATCATACTCAAACTGATAGCCAATCTGACCTAACTATTTAGACATTGGAAGATATGTTAAGATCATGTTCATTGGAATTTCAAGGAGGTTGGGATCAACATCTTCCTCTGGTTTAATTCTCCTATAATAACAGTTTCCACTCAAGTATCTTAAAGGCACCTTATGAAGCCATGTGTGGGAAGAGGTGCAGAACATGAGCATGTTGGGATGAAGTGGGTGATCGTAAGCTTCTAGGACCAGAAATGGTCAAAGAAATGGGGGAGAATGTGAAACCATTTAGCAGCATATCAAGTTAGCCCAGAGTCGACTGAAGAGTTATGCAGATAACCGTCAACGAGGCCTTGAGTTTAAAGTTAGAGACATGGTATTTCTATGCATATCTCTATGGAAGAAGGTCAGGAGGTTTGTAAATTATGGGAATTTAAGTCCTAGGTACATCAGCCAATTCGAGATTCTTGATCGTGTTGGGGTTGTGGACTATCGACTAGCACTTCCACCTACCATGGTCAACGTAAATGATGTATTTCATGTATCCCTCTTAAGGAAGTACATATCAGAACCTTCACATGTACTCTCTTCAGAGGTAGTACATCTAGAGGATGATCTTTCTTACAAGAAGCAACCGGTGAAGATCTTTGATCATAGAGAAAAAGTTCTACGAAATAAGACAATCCCCCTCATTAAGGTGTTGTGAAAAAAATGAAAAGTTTGAATAAACGATGTGGGAATCAGAGGAAGTGATGAAGAAAAGTTACCCACATTTCTTTTAGGGTGGGAAAAGGAAATTTCAAGGGAAAATTTTCATAAAGGGGTAAGATTGTAATGACCCAAACATTAATTAATGGAAATTCTTATTAATCTAATTAAATGTCTTATTATGGTTATATAAGATGTGAAATTCATTGGTTTTATGTTTCTATAATTTAAAATACCATTATGAATTGTGACCATTTCTAATATATTTTTTGAATAGTGATCACATGATTAGTATAAATATAGGGCTTTAACAAATCCAATTTACTCATACAAAGGAAGTAATGGCCTCATCCAGTAGAATTTCCCCATACGAAGCCCATTTTATAGAGCTCAGAAAAGAGGTGGTGTCATTGGGCTTCACTCTTGACCAAGCCCAAGCCGATATTGAACACGTTAAGCTTGAGCAGAACCGACTATAGGAGAAGTGGAAGTTAATAGATATTACCACCCGATCAATGTTATTCGTGCCAACCCAAAAGTCTATCACAATCGCACACCTTACCCTTCAGTCTTATTCGGGTGTTATAAGGGGTTATGTAACAAGACCCTAGCATTAAGAATATGTACATTATTTTTTTATAAAGAATGTGCATTCATTTGATTATTGTTACTTTTCAAATAGTTTTTAAAGAAGAAATAGTATTTTTAGTTAATATTCAACTAAGGAATATATTTTGATGAATTAATGGATTTTTTAATTAAATATTATTTCAATAAAATATTATTATTAAATTAATTTTTATTAAATATTAATGATCATATAATTTTATGAATGCAATTGTAATTTTTATTAAGGTTTGAAAGTTGTTTCTGTCAAAACCCATGAATTTTTTATAAATCTCGGTTTTTTTTTAAAGTAAAAAAATTAAAATATATAAAAAATTATTTAGATAAAATTAATTTTATTTTTGGAATCAGTACATGGAATTTATCTAGCAGATAATTTTTTATAATTTTCTGAGACAGTCAAATTTTTGGGAAAAATTAAATATCTTATAAATATATAATGTGTTTTATGACTTCATAATGACCCAATAAGGATGTAATAAAACACTATAAACATTATTTTCGGCAAATATATTTTTTACCATATATATAATGTGATTTTATATTTGTTTGATTTATTTTACAAAGCTTTAGGGGACCCTTCAAGGCTTATAAATCATTTTGTCTTTTTAAATTGTTTTCCTGGAGAGGGTGACTCACCTGTACATAAGCAACACTACTATTTTAAGAAGTTCGGCCATTGGTCTCAATAAATATTTTTTTCCACACCCCTTTGGAAAAAACCATGGGAAAAAATCAAGGGTTGTTTTGTGTTTTTGATTAGTTTAATGTGTGGTGACCCAGACCTAAATAATAATGAATTCCATCTCCTTTCCTATATAAACCCAACCAAGCTCCCACTTACTCTTCACTCAAATCCTTTTTAGTTCAAAAAAACCCTTCCCTGCTCTCTATAGAATCCTACCAAGTTTCCTGAATCTCCCAAGAATCCTCTCTCAAGCCTCTCCCAAGCCTTTTGGGTCACACTTCCCAGTAACAGATTTCTTCCTTTCCCATTTTTGTCCAATTTTATTTAAGTTGTTATGCCCTTTTCTCAATTAAAAATGTTGGGGTATGATTTTTCACCTCCTCCATACTTCCCTATTTATATTTTGATGATTGGAGACGCCTTTTTCTCTAATAAATTCCTCCCATTTACAACTGTTACCATACTGAAATTCCGTGAGGAATTTCTGTCTCCTCTTTTACATCCAAGTAATTCTTTTTTATTATGTATCTAAATCCCATTAAGTTTGATGTAAAATGTATCTATATGACCCCCTTACTATAAATTTCATGTACATATGATGATAAAATCTCTTATCTCTCATCAAATATTTTCATGAATCAATATGTGACACTATTATGCTGCCGAAATTGCACAGTGTTTTTCCAAGAAAATATCATTGTGTAGTGAATACCATACCCATGTCTCTATCAAGGGTATTCACCTATATGTACATATACATATTGAATAGTAATTTAATGTATTTATTCTAAATTTATTAGTCATTTAATAACTTATTATGTTGATTGATTCCATATTATATGATCCATGTGGCACACTTATTCATCAAATGAAATGTTTAAGAAGGGCACGCCCTGATAGCACTCCAATGCATTGGGTAATGTATAGTATCATGATACATCTTGTGAGATGGGTGTTAACTCATGCTAATTTAAGTGAAATGAGGTATTACTCATTCTTCATGTGTACTGAGGGTTTACTCATGCTTCATGTGCAATGATCCTTGGCTCATGAAAATTCCATGTTAAGTGTTATTGCCACATTTCCGTGTTATGATTATCATAATTTATCATGCCTTTATGTTCATGTATCTATTGTGCTCCATTGATATACCTATTGTCTAACATGTATTTTATTCCTCATGTTATTACATATTTATTCCCTTTCTATGCTTTATATCTCACCCTTTTCTTATGCATATCCTCAGGTTATCCCATGAAATGCTAGGTACAAGGGAATTTAGTGGTCGTGTAAATGAATTTTTCAATAAAGATGTTGTGTGTTTCATGTTTTAAGTTGTTATGTAATGATCCTAAGACCCAAATACAATAGAACTATCGATCTTCCATGTTTTATCAAGTGAATAGTTTGTGTAATAAATCATGTTTAAGTGTGTAATAAAGAGCAAGGTTGTCATAGTTGGTATCAGATGATAGGTTTAGTTATTTTGTAGATAAAGAATAGAAAACCATAGTGAATCCTTATAGACAAGAATAAGTATAATAAAAACATCCTTAAGTTTTGGTGAGTACTGAGTTAGTGGTTTATCAACCAAATACATCCATGTCTGGATACGAGCAGGTAGAGGCATCTCTGGTACAGATGTATCCTAGGGGTAAAACCAGAAAACACCGCTTTGAGATAGACTCAAATGAGAACTGTTGCACGAAAACGGGCCTTGGTGCACTCTTGGTTACAAAACACCTGGGGGATTTTCTTTGGTAAATTCAAAATCTTATTATGAACCTATATTAAGGGAATTAATTAAATACCCCTAAGAATATATGTTAGAAAATAGATCGTGAATAGCATAGATTGAAGCCTATGGATTCATAAGTTAAGGAAATAAAAGTTATTTATAAGTCATCAGTTTTGTCTTTGGATTAACCATTATGTGTTACCCCTAACATTACTTTTATTCCATCCAATGGCCAATAATAGGAAGACTCAGGCTAACAACTGATGTGAAGATCAATGTGATGATTGTGCTAATGGGATGCCCAACCCGATGGGAGTGGGAATCGAGAAATTTGTCCTGCTTCACTTTCAGTTAAGTCAAGTTCAGATTAGAGACATGGGTCAAGAGGACCATTCAACCCCCCCCCCCCTCCCAAGAAAGAACAAGTCGTTATCGAGTGCTTCATGAGACAAAGGCCTCCTACTTTTAATGGATCATTTTATCCCTCAATCATTGAACAATGGATAAACTCCATTGAAAATGTCTTCTCCAACCTTCAATGTTCTGAACAAGAGAAGGTTCTCTTGAATGCTTATCGTATGGATGGTGAAGCTGATCAATGGTAGAACTTGATCAAAAATACGAAGCCTGCGGAGGAGATCGAGGCCTTGGAATGGAAGGATATTCGAAAGATGTTTTTTGATAAATATTTTTTGCGCACCCTCCAACTTAAGATGAAAAAGTACTTCCTTGACCTTAAGTGAAAGGATGATGAATTTATCAGAATGTATGAGGAAATATTCACATGGATTGCATGCTACACCTCTGTCTTTGTCGTTACCCCTAAATTCAAGGTTGACCGCTTCTTTGGTGGGATGAAACTTAGCCTACGAAAAGAACTGGTGATCCCAGACTTTGATATATATGAGAAAATTGCCTGATGTGCCCTCAAAGTCAAAATGGAGATCAAAAAATCTTAGGGGTATAATGGGGATAAGAAGTGTATGGTGGACTTCAATGTTGGCAGTATGATGGATAAATCCAACGGTTCTAAAAAGATCCAGCACCCCACTTGTCAAAGATACGGAAATAAGTACCCCGTAAATTGCCTGAAGGGGACGAGGAAATGCTTTACGTGTGGAAGAGAAGGGCCCCTAGCTGTTAATTGCTGACAAGAAAAACCTGCGGCTACAACAGAGGAAAGAAATGCTTCGTTTGAACCTAAACGCGTTGTTAATTACTACAACTACAAAGAACCGGGGAATCTTTCAAATCATTTCCCTAACTCAAGGGTTTTCAGAGGCAACTAACAATCTCCAAGTAAGCAAGGGAGATAGTTTTCCATCACTACTCCCAAAGTGAACCGCGACAAAGAAGTGGTGATAGGTATGCTAGTTATTCATTCAATAATGGGGAACGTACTTTTTGATTCAGGTTCTACGCATTCTTTTATATCCCCAAATTTTAGTAGAACAATCCCAACACCACCACAAATCCTGGAAGTAAAGATGTCGGTGAGTACGACAAATGGGGAAATCATTGCATCCCAGGATTATAACTTCTCCCCAATCATAATCTGGGGATTTAATTTCCCAATGAACCTCGTGACACACTTATGCATGAAATTAAATGTTTAATAAGGGTGCACCCTAATAGTTCTCTAATGCATTGCGTAAAGTATAGTATCATGATACATTATTTGAAATGAGTGTTTACTCATGCTAATTCAAGTAAAATGAGGTTTTACTCGTACTTCATGTGTAATGAGTTTTTACTCATGCTCCTTGTGCAATGAGCATTTTCTCATGCTAATTCCATGTTAAGTGTTGTTGCCACATTTCCATGTTATGATTATCATGATTTATTATGCCTTTATGTTCATGTTTCTCTTGTGCTTCATTGATATTCCTATTGTCTAACATATATTGTATTCCTCATGTTATTCCATTTTTATTCCTTTACTAGGCTTTATAGCTCACCCTTTTCTTATGCATGTCCCTAGGTTATCCCATTTAATGCAATGTACGAGGGAATGCAGTGGTCATGTAATGTAAGTTTTCAATAAAGATGTTGTGTGTTTCATGTTTTAAGTAGTTATGTAATGATCGTAATCCCCCAAGACACTAGGCCTCTTTATCTTCCATGTTGTATCAAGTGAAGAGTTTATGTAATAAATTATGTTTAAGTTTGTAATAAAGATCCGGGTTGTCATAGTTGGACCAAGAGGTTTATACTATGGAAGATTCATTATCCAAAATGGTTCAAAAATAAAACACACTCTTTTTAATAGTTAAAAAAAGAGTAAATTAGTTACACATTTCAGTGAAAAACTTTCCTTGATGGAAGAAAATTTAAAAAGACATTATTTTAAGAAATTTATTACTAAATAGGCTTCCATTCCAATGAGAGACTTCATAAAAATTATATGGAAGTCAAAGAAACCCAGATGGATATAAAAGACAATGGAGTAAAAGAGTGGGAGAGTTTTTAAGTGGAATCAATAAAGTCTCGTGAACTTGACACCCATAATATGAAGACCGACTAGGAAAATGGATTGAATATAGTTGATACTGAAAAATAAAATCTCAACATATAATGTTTGGATATGGAAATAAAAAAAATCTATAAACCAATCAATATAGATCTTCCCAAATATCTAACAAAAAACGTTTCTACAACATAATATTTTGATATGGTCTTTTTGGAACTAAGGGTTTTCATGGTTGGAAAAAACCTATATAATATAATTATTTCCAATCCTCATACGTTATATTTATGATTTTACAATATAAGTTATCTAACAGTTTATTTGGCATCTATGTTGATAGTGGAATAGTTTTCTATTATTTTCCAAAAAAAATCTAAGATTTAGAGGATGGAGAAATTTAAATTTGGAAAATAAAATATTATTTTGTAAATAAAATATTTTCATGATAGGTCAAATTATATTTCTAGAGTTTCACAAAAATGAGTTTTCAGGACCGCCTTATCAAAATATATCTAAGAAAAGTGTTTTTCAAATGTCTTAATGTTGAGAGAAAATTATAGATTCATGAACCCATGAAATATAAACAAATTTTTCAAAAAAAAATGACAACAAAACATTGAAGTTTGATGAACCAAAAAGTTTCATGTGAGGGAAATGGTGTGCAAGATAGTTTCAAAAAAGTTCAACAGCATCTATAAATAGTTGGGTACCTTTATTCTAGAGCACATGACTCTCATCAAAAATATGGAGCCTCTACTTCCTGAAACATTTTCCGAAATTGAAGTTTATTGAATTGTTTGACTACTTTATATCACACATTCACTTTGTGAAAAAGTTAGAGTTTCATGCAAAAAACAAAATTTGTGAAAAAAATAATGTTTTGTGTGAATGCACAAAAAATGTGCAAAAAAAAGTGTTGTGAAAAAAGTGAAAAGGTTGTGGAAATATTGAGGAGTTTCATGAAAGTAAAAAGGTTGTACACAAGTTCTAGAGTTATGTGTTTAGTAGATTTTGATTAACTTGTTTGAATGAATAGTGAAATCTTGTGCATTAATTAAGAACTATGGTGCAATCAGAGTGTCATTCTAATTTATAACAATGACTTATATTCCCAATACATTTAGGAAACCTTTAAGTCGATGAAATGAGTAATAATTCACCAAAGGAATGGACCAAGAGGGAATCAATGGAAGTGATCTGCTAGAGGTAGTTTGTTATCCCTAAAATTATTGTAAAGGAAGTGAGCCTAGATGGGAGTGATTGTGTCTGAACTTTTTTTATCCACAATATCTAGTGAATCTTAGTTGATTCAGTTATGATCAACACATTATCAATGTATTCCCCTTCTACTATTATTTAGTGGTGAATCAAGTAAAAATAATATGTCATGTTTATATTTATAAATATTTTTGTTTAATATTTTAATTATTTCATCATAAAATTTTAACATGTTCCTAAAAATTTGGGGATCAAATCCTTCTCATTAAAATAAATGGTTAACAAATTTATTCACACCTCCCCTCTCTATGTGTTTTATGGTTCTATAATGGGTATTAGAGCATATTGGTTATACGTGTTAAATATGTCCTTTTTTGTTATAATAAAGAATTCAAGAAATTTTAGGGGATTTTCCGTTTTGATTCAAGTAACATTCTAGTTCATAAGAATAAAATGATATCTCATATACGATCTCTTAGGATGGAAGTTCTCTTTTCCATAGTTCAACGGATATAGGTCAGTGATGAAATAGTTATTTCTATGACTGAATTAGATATAAAAATTCTTGATGTGGATACAAAAGATCAAAATTCTCATACTGTAACACTATCTAATAAAATATATCTGAATTTTATGAGCTTCACTACATCCATGTTCATGTTGGAGAAGCTGGAAAATATATAAAAAGGTGATACATAACTAAAGGATTCCAAACACCATGTTTTGAACAATGATTTAGATGATATTAAAATGTATACATATGAAAATAAAGATAGTTTATTTAATCACACTACTGAATTTTTTGTATCTATTTGAGAAATTGGGGAAGAAATCAAGGTTATTGACACTGTGAAGAAAAAATCATGAGAAGGATACCACCTATAAACAATTTAAAAGTACCATCCCCTGAGGAAATAGATCTATCAAATATTTATCTTTATGGACTTCTAAATAGTCAAGTGGATTTTGAAATGAGAGTTAAATAAAAAAATAAAAAAATAAGAGTAAGAAAGGAAAATGAATTCAAATCCATGAAAAAACATGAAATTTCCCAAGTTATTGATGATGTATATGATGTGGATGACGAATTTAATTCTCTTTTTTCAAAAAAAACAAGAGAGGAAGAGGGGGATTTGAAGGAAATATTCCTTTGGATTGTTGTTGTTGTGGTAAAGTAGAGCACATTTCCACTCAGTGCTCAAGGATATTTGATGATATTAAAAGTGAAGAAAAAATCATACAGAGGCCTCAAAAGAAGTTATCACAAAAAGGTGACTTTAAATTGGAAATAAATTACATAGAATTATATTTATCAACAAAGGGGAATAATATAATAAAGAATTTTTGGATGATGTAGAACAATATTTTAATTCAAATAATGAAGAATAAATTATGTCTATAGTTTAAAAGGTAAACCAATGAATGATGAAGACAATCAGTTGAATGGTTTTTTTGATCTCAAGGTTAAACATGAGGGTGCCTTAATGAGATAGAAATCCAAATAAGGAAAATAAAAAAATTGGGAGATTTTTTGAAAGAGTCACCCGAGAGTTTGGATCAT
This sequence comes from Viscum album, assembly GCA_963277665.1. Classification (NCBI taxonomy): domain Eukaryota; kingdom Viridiplantae; phylum Streptophyta; class Magnoliopsida; order Santalales; family Viscaceae; genus Viscum; species Viscum album. Next base: position 575,709,550 of record OY728160.1, read on the forward strand.
CTTGAAGTGAAGATTTATTAACCGCAATGAGAGGTGAAAGAATATTGGAAAAATCTTGAAGGCTGTAAATAGGTTGTGTAGTTTTAACACTAGATAAAAGTTTAGGAAATATTCACTAATGAACATATATCGATACAGGAGGAAAATTATAATATATTTGATGGCCTTGAAGAAGAATATGTATCACTAAAAAGTAAAATGAAAACTAAATCAAAATTAATGGAAACAAAGAAGAAATTATAGTATTAAAGATTTTTAGATGTAGTGATTTTGGAAATAGATAAATTCTATTTCAAAAGAGTATATAAATACATCAATTTTCAAAGATAAAAATTTATTAGAAAAAGTGGAATTTCTTGTGGTATAAAAAACATCAATATCTATAAATGGAATGAGCCAAATCAAAGGTATGTATAAAGTTAGATATATCACAAACGAACCTAATTTCCTAATAGAGACACCTTTAAACCCAATAAATAATAGAGATGAAAATATTCCTCAATTATCTATAGAGTGTCACTAGTAAAAATCAAATAAAAAATAAGGTAACATGTTGAGGAATGGAAGTGATAAGGTATTTCCTCTTTTTAAATGTCAATTTTATGTCTTTTTGAGACAAATCATTTCTTACTATGAAGTGGAAAGGATCTATCCAGATGGAGAAGCACTGGGAATTCAAAAAAGTAGAATGAGACCATATCCTGCATCAAATAGAAGAATTAATTTCTGTAGATATTATCTTTATTATTCTAACTTTTCCTATAAATATATTCATTTTAGGTAGAGGACTGGTGGGAAAATAAGTATATAACTCTAAAACAATTCAATATCGATAAACCAAAAATAATTATGATTAAAAGTATGTATTCTCCAATGTAATAAAAATATCAATATGTTTCAACCATACACATTGAAAATAGATTGTAAAGGATATCTTCTACCTCCACCTAAATAGGTATCTCATGGAAGGAAAAAAATAATATTCAAAAAGCTAACTTGGAGGAAATTACTCTCAATGTTTCAAGGATCTACAACACCATGATTATTAATAGAGTATTCTCATCCCATGAATATGAAATTAAATTTTTTTGAAAAAATTTAATAAAATGGTTCATGGAATGTTTATATTTGGAAATTATAGTGACTTAAAAATATAATTCATTGGAAATACAAAATTACAAAATGATGTGATAAGGAAAAGAGAAGTACTCTATGTGGATGTATTTCATCACAATATCCTTAGTATGAGACAAATATATAACTCAAGACCATTAGTGGCATTTAATCAAAAGGGGTACACCCTCAATTACAAGATATGTAATTCTATCTTGAAAGGTTGCAAGAAAAATAGTAATTTATATAAGGTAGATAATAAGGAAAACCAATGTTTCTTAACAATTGAAGAGGAAAAATACTTATGGAATGAGAGGTTATATCACATTAATCAATATAGCAGAGATAAAATATAAAATATAAAGGACGAAGTAGAAATTCCCAATCTAAATCAAGATTAATAAAATACATGTGAAGTTTCCATGTAAAGAAAGATGGTCTAGAATTATCATTTGGAAAAGAACAAAAGGGCATATAATCTACTTGATCTTGTCCACACACATGTGTGAGGTAAAATGAATGTAGATGTAATATATGAAAGAGTTACTGAGTTATTTTTATTGATTATTATAGTATAATGGCATGTGTGACGTTTATGTGGTGAAAACAGAAAGTGATTGACTTTATGAAGCGATATCTCCAAAGAGTATAGAATGAAATAGGATGCATAATCAAGATTTTAATATTTGGAAATGGAATAGAATTCACATCCATTGAATTTTAAAATCGCATGGAAAAACAAGGTATCAAGAATGAGGTATCTTTCAGTGACAATACCCCCAACAAAATGGGTTCATTGAATGCATAAATAAATAGGTGAATAATGTGAAAAAAACTATAATGATTGAGAGTTATTTTTTTCATCATTACTGGAATGAGGTTGTTCAGGTTTCAGTGTACACCCAAATTCAAATAGGGATATTTATAAGAGATGATAGGAAACCATTTGAGATATTTCATGGATTTAATACCTCACTAAATTATTTTTCATGTTTTTGGAAGTAAATGTTTTATCCTAAAAAATAATGAAATCAAAGAGAGTATGGTGATTCTATAGATGAGGGAATGTACTTTAGATACTCAATGAAGATTAAATAATAAAAATTATACAATAATAATATTATAAAGATTTTGGAAAGCAATTATGTCAGGATCATTGAGGATAAAACTATCAATAACTCAAGGCAGTTATATGTTAATATGATTAAAGATGAAAAAGAAATTAGAAAAGGTACATAATAAAATATATAAATATTTGATTTACTTCCCAATATTCATGGTTCACAAAATGATAAAGATTTGGAAGTATAATTAGAAGAGGAAATAATTACTGAAGAAACTCTACTAGAATCTCACAGGGGAAATAGAATCATAGAATTTTATCATTCAAACATTATCAAGGATTGTGTATTACATATAAAGACAATGAGAATGATTAATGAAGAACATTATTCCCTCATATAAATTATGGAAACAACGTCATTTGAAGATGCAAAAAATAATGAATCATGGGATAAACCCATGAAAGATGAACTGATTCATATTGACAAAAATCAGACATGGGATTTTTTAAGACCCTAAAAAATCACAACGCGGTTCGAAAAAGTTTTTTTAAAAAAAAATCAACGTGTTAGGAAATATGATTATAAAAAATACTCATCTAGATTTTAAAGGATATGAATAGATTGAAGGCATTGATGTAGAAGAAATGTTTTCTCCATTAGAACAACTGGAGTCAATTAGGATCTTTTTTATCCATTGAAATTGAAATATGGTGAAAAGTTTACTATATAGATGTAAAAATTTAATTCTTAAATTGTGTTCTTGAAGAATAATTTTACATTGAACAACCTGTGGTATTTCTGATTTTAAATGATTTAAAAACATTTGTAGATTAAAGAAGGATATTTATGGACTAAAAAAGGAAGCATGAACATGGTATTCTCGACTGGATGCTTATTTGAAGAAGCTACAATTTAAAATATGAGGTTTCGATAATAATCTCCATGTGAATAATTTTCAAGGAGATCAATTTATGGAGATTTTTTATGTGGATGATGTCATATTTGGTAGAAGAAGTAATGAAAAGTGGAATAATTGTTTAATCATATGAATTCAAAATTTTAAATTTCCATGATTGGATAACTCACATTATTTTTGGGGTAGGTGATTCAAATGTACTACACCTACATTTATTAGTAAAACTTATCAAGATATTTTATGAATAAATTCAACATACATGACTCTTAACCAATGTCGACACCGACTACAGTTAGAATAAAACATGTAAATCATGAGGATAGAAAGTCTATGGACACCACCTTGTATAGAATATGATTGGAAGCTTATTATATATGACTAAAACATGGCCAGATATCATCATTACAACATGTTTAGTGGATCACTTCTAAATTATTAAGAAGGAAGATAATTTTGTATAGTTAAAAGAATTGTTAGATATATTCCAGGTACTCTCAACATCGGCTTAAACTTTGTAGAAATAAGTGATAATAATTATGTTCATTTTCTCATGCTGACTGGGTCAGATATTTGGTGGATAAAAATTCAAAAAGTGGGGTTGAATTCTTTTTTGGGAACAAATGTGTGAGACGGTTGAGCAGGAAGTAAGAAATCACTTCTCTTATTATGGATGAAGAAGAGTTTATCACTGTTAAATATTCATGCACTCATCTATTGTGGATGAATTAACAACTTACTTATATTTTTCATGGCCTGAAATAGCCAATGGTGATACATTATGACAACAAGAGCGCAATCATTCTAATGAAAAATCAGGTTCAACACTCTCATACCAAACATATTGATATTAGATATCACTTCATCAAATAAAAAGTTAAACAAGGTGTTATAAAAATGGAGGAAGTTGGATTTAATGATCAAGAGGCTAACATCATGACAATTCCTTTAGAGGAAAAAATTCTCTATAAAAATAAGTTCAACCTCAGTGTTTATCCACCTCCCATTGCATGAGGAGGCTAGGGTTTATTCCCTCTCCCTATTTGTGTTGAATTTTTTTTATCTATTTATCAAATTTTTGAATTTTTTAGGGGGGTATGTGATCTAAGGGGTGTTTTAGTTGCTAAAGGGAATGATATGGTTTATTTGGTGTTTATTTACAAAGGGGGAGAGCTGATAAACTCAATAGAATAGATTCATCTTAATAAAGGTTTTCATGACATGAGGTCTCTAGAGGCATGGAATTCTCTCTTGAACTCTTGTTTTCTACACCAATATTTTCTCACATATACTGAGTGGTTTATATGCTACTTTAGTGCTATATTTTTTTGTTCAAGGAATATAAATTATTGAATTATAATGAAAATTTACAGAAAACCCAAAGTGGGATATTATTTGAACCAATTGTTTAAAAAGTTATAAATGGGATGTATATATATTTTATCAATCCACATTAGGATGACCAATTATTTTTTAAGAAAAGTGATCTTATGGTGTAGATGGATTCACTGTTTATGGTTTCATAGTTTTCTACTATTTTTAAAAAATATGGGGTCTAAAAGTTTGGGGAAGGAGGAAGTATCTTTTGGAAAAGAAAATATTTTTTCATAAATCCAATAGTTTCATGATAGGTTGAAATATTTTCTTAGAGTTATAGAAAAATGAGTTTTATGTCCTACCTCATCAAAATATAGATACAGAAAGTGTTTTGTGAAAGTCATTAAGTTTCTCAAAAATTAGAGTGTTTGAACCAGTGAAATAAAGATAAAGTTTCACAAAAAAAATGTGAAATTAAAACATTGAAGTTTCATGAACAAGTAATTTTTTATGTGAGTGATATGGTGAAAAAATATATATGAAAAAGGTCAAAAGTGTCTATAAATAGGTGGTACATCCAATCTAGAGCATAGTACTCTCAAAAAACATTTGAATCCTATGCTTCGTGAAATATTTTTTCTGAATTATAATTACATGAATCATCGAACTTCTGTCTATCACATATTAACTTATTTTGAAAGTAAGAGTTGTGAAAAAAAAAGGTTTTTCAAAAAACTAAAGTGTTTTTTGAAAGTAAAAAAGTTTTCAGAAAAATGAATTATTGTGAAAAAGTAAAAAAGTTACATGAAAACTAAGGGCTTGCATGAAAGTAAAAAAGTTTTAAAAAATTGAAAGAATTAAACAATATATGGGTTTTGAAAATATGGTTTTAGTGAACAATTCATTCAAGTGCATCAATTCAGGACTATGGTGAAAGTATATTCTCATTCTAATAAGGTAAAAAGGCTTATATTCCTAATCCATTAAGGCTACCTTCAAGTCGATAAACTGAGTAAGACTTAAACTAAGGTATTGAGAAAGGGGGGAGTCAAAGGATGTGATCATAGGAATATAGTGTGTTATCTATTTTATTATTTTAAAGGTAGATTGTCTAGAAGGGAGTGATCATGTACAATCCTTTGTAATCCACAATATCTAGTGAAGATTAGTTGATTTAGGAAAGAATGGCATTGTCGTTGTATTATTATTGGACAAGACCTTACTGGGAAACTATGTAAAAATTATATTTCATGTTTTTATTTATGTATATGGGGGCTTAATATTTTCCTGATTCCACCAGATAGGTTTAACAAGTTCTTACCAATATGGGGACAAGATCACTCTCATTGAAATAAAAAGTTGACATCAGGAATCACTACACCCCTCTCAGGGTGTTCTAGGGTCCTACAATATTTAACTTAAAAGACACTCACATTAGAGGTAAAAATATTATATATATACTATGAAGAATCTTCCTCCTTAGGTACTTTATAAAATTTATCCCATGACACATTTCATTAAGTTAGTGAAAAAATTAATATTCTATAAATGTACAAGAAAAAAATAAACATTCTTACAAATTTTTATGAATAAAAGGGTTGGGACATTCAAAAAAATGTCATGGAAGGAGGTGAGTATTTCCAAGAAAATTATCCACTTAAATGGGGATCAAAAAGTTTGGGTTCTAACCTAAAATCTAAAATCATACAGATATGGATTGATTTCATGCACTAAAAATGAACATGATTAATAGGAAGGTGATGGTGTTGTTGGATGTTTGGGAAGAGTTAAATTTATTTCTGTAAAAACATGTTATTATGTACAAGTGGTAGAATTATAGAAGTTTGGATGATCACTATTAAATTTAAAAAATATATGCTAGTCAAAATCAGAAAGCATAGAAAAAATACTTTGTTTGTGATGAACAGATTTATGTATGTTGTAAATTTCAATGAGATGTGTAATATTTTTTCCATTCTTCTGAAAAATTAAGGTAAATACCTACCAAGTATTACTCACTTTCTAAAAACAATAAATAATCACCACAAACCAAAAATCCAGTAACCAAGTCTACCTAAAAGATTCATCAAAAGAAAAGAGATGATATGATTGTAACTCTGAAGAAGAAACAAGTTGTACCTAAGAATTTTCCCATGAATGGTATATCAAAGAAGCCTGAAATAGTGTTTTAAAGGTGAAATCAAGTTTCTCAAAGTACATATAGTTTCATTACTAATCTACCATAGAAAATTGACATGTTGAAGAAGAAGGTAAAATCCCTAATGGTTCATAGGAAAAAAATTATTGTTATAAAGAAGTTTCCCACACTAAAGAAGAATGAGGTGTATGAGATAAATGATATTTTAATCGTATGGCCAAAATAGATGGATTAAATAAGTAATATGGGGAAATAATCAAATAAATAAATTATCACACACCAGGCCGTGTCGCCATCCAACCCGATGCCTGACCCGGTCCGCAACATGCCCCAAGGGGCATTCTTGATACCCACAGGCTGGCACAAGTCACCAGGTATCAAAAATTACACATGGGAACAAATCACCCGAAATAGTAAACACAAAAAAACTAACAATATAAATAAACTAAAACTGAAAATAGACAACCAAACAGAAAATTAACGCATTTCAGATTTAAAGGTCCATAACCTGAACCAACATCCAAAAAAACAACAACAAGGGAAACTAAAACTCTAACTCAAACCTCCAAGAAACAAGAGAGGTCACATCCCCAGGCCACCAACACCAACTAACATGAGAAGACCACAAAAAAATTGAACCACCATCACAAAGCATGATGCCCTAACCTGTAATACACAAAGGACAAGGTCTACATACACCCATAGGTGTATGTAGGGTGTGAGCCAAATACCCAGTAGGATACCACACAATAAAAAGGTTCCATGAAAATTTATTAAATGACAAATACATTTTTAATTTTAATTAATGCAAATAATTAAATGCTTGAACAGTTTTAAAGAAAATAGTTTCAAATGGAACAACATAAATTAAAACACACACACACTTACTTTTTAAAATAACCAAAGTGTCACACTAATGAGCGTAAAGTAACCAATGAAAACTAATATGGGAGAGGCCTCATGGGTGTTAGCTAGCTTGGGTCCCTAGATCTTCATGTATCGGTGAAGTATTTCTTAGAAACCATGACCCTCAGAAAATGTGGCTTTGAAACTATGACTCTCAGAAAACGTGGCTTTGAAACCACGACCCTTAGTTATAAATATGTTTAGTTAGTATTGCAATTATCAAACCTGCTAAGTGAAATGGGGCCAAATCCACCTCTGGATCACTATCTGACTAGTCTAGTCCACCCTCCTTGCTACCTGGGCTTTTCTCTTTGTGGTCAAAAGAGTTTCATGTTCATGTCACATGTCACACTTATGCATAAAATTCAAACAGGGTACTTACACACAAAAAATCACCATTTTCACACCCAAACCCTCTCTTAAAACCATAAGCGCACCATAAATATTTTCAAAACATAATTTGGATAGGTTACATACTCAATTAAACATTTTCACATTTTAAATTCACTTATCATTAAAAACCCACCACTTACACAAATAAATACCCTTTTGAAATAAGACGCACACTAAAACATTTTTCAAACACATTTCACACTAGTGACATAATTTAATAAACCATTGAATAAAATTATAAAGCAATTGTAAGAGAATTTCACATGGATATACATGAACTAAAGTAAAATTTATACATTAAAATGCATTCCAACATCACACGCACTCGAATATAATTTGAAAGTGTGACCTACCCCACACAAATAGTTTGATGGAAAAAATTACACCATATGTAAAACAAATTTTCATAGAATACATAATTGAATAAGCCAAAAATAAAATCTTACAAAACAAGTTAAAATAAATCACATGGAGTTACCCATTAAACCCTCTCAAATCCTTCTTTTACGACCAAAAACGCATGACATCATGACAAAAAAAATATAATTCCCACTACTTGCACAAATTAATAAGCTAACCGCACAATTTGAAAATCACTAACAACTAACTAGATATCAGTTCTCAACAAAAAACACACATAATATAAACATGATACTAAAAAATTTCAATTCAAATCAAACTTTAATGAAAACCAATTTCACACTAAACAAATTAAGTAAATGATATTCTAAACAAATTAAACTTGAAAATTAATTCATCAAACAATAATTAGATTTGGAACCACCTACCTTAGTGTCAAAGACTCCCAAACATTGGTGCGGAACTCCAATCGCACCCAATTCACATGGAAACCAACACGATTTAAACATTAAAATAAAGATATAGAATCAATTAAAATCAAGATCAAACCTTAAAACTAGTAACCCACCCCCTAGGAATCTAAGAAATCAAGATAAAGAAAAGAAGAACAAGAATACTCAACTGAAGCGGAGGGGCGTCGACACGAGCATCTAACTTCCAGGGGAGACGGTGAGAGCGGCGCCGGGGAGCCGGAGGTTGCGCCAATAGGGGGAAGGCAGTGCGATATGGCCGGACAAGAGAAGATTGGAATGATGGCGGTGTGTATGAGGAAGAGGTAAGGGTGCACCGAGGATGTGAGGAGTCAGGCAGTCACCAGAGTCGATGAGAAGGAAGTGCGAGATGGGTGGGTGCACTGGACCAGCCACTGCCAGTAGGGGGCCGGACGGGAGCACAGAGCGGTAGTGTGGGGAAGGTTGCTGGATGGGAGCACAGGGTGGTGAAATGAGGGTGATGCGCACCAGGTGGGAGAGTCGCAATGCAGGTAAGGTTTTGGGGAAAGGTGCGTCATGGGAAATAAGGAAAGGAGGGGGAAAGGATGAGGGAAAGGGGGGAAATAAAGGAAAAAAATAAAAAAAAAATTGAACCCAACAAATAAAAAAAGTAATCCTAATAATAATAATGTTTATAATAATATGGTGATAAAATTAATATTAGTTACAATAAAAAAATTGTTATATTAATAATAATTATTTTTCTTATATTTATAAAAATATGAAGAATTAACACATTAATAATATTAACAATAATAATAACAATCTTAAGAATTATAATAAAGAAGGAAAAAAACCTACCACATCCATTATTATTACAATAATTTTTTAAAATTTATTTATTTATTTATTTATTTATTTATTTATTTATTTATCTCTTATCTTACATCAACCTCATTTATTTAATTTTAATTCATCTATTTGTCTTGAACATCATGCAGGTCGTGCGAGGAACCGGGCGAGGTCCTGCGGTGACCTTATCAAAGTCACATGGATTTGATCGTTCCCCACCCATGTGTTGGACGCCACCAAGCCCAAAATATCAATTTATCTTTAAAATGTAAAATTTAAATTAGTCTCATCCTGCACTCTGACAAATATTTGAAAAAACAAATCAAAATTGTAAAAATAGTAAAATAAAGATTGTTTCAGAAATCTGGGTGTTAATATTCTCCCCACCATAGTGCTTTTCGTCCCCAGAAAGCCACAACTAAGGTGGAACCCCAAAGTAGAAAGTGATACCTCCTTGGTGTTCAAAAATTATCCCTATGAAAAGAAAGTAAAAAGAGGAAATCTCACTGTGCACGGAGAAATTGATCTAAATGAAACCCTTGAGAAACTCTTAAAAATATCTTCTGATATATGGTGCCCGCCCCAAAGAGCAAGAACACCTCCAGTTGATTGACTATGTAAAAGAACTATCACACCCACAAAATCCAACTTCACAAGTTGAAACACCTCAAGCACCAATGAATGAAAACCACATGTTTTGATTGGAATGAACGAACAAGACCAAGCACATACATGGAACACTTTTATCACCTACTTCCAAGTCATATCTAGGGACATTTCCAAAAGTGTGAACATGGGGAAGCCCAAAGGGGCTCCCCGTCATTAGAAACCCACCAAATCCCAAGACGAGATAGGAAAATCGACATGGGGAGGCCCGGGTGGACTCCCCAATATTATGAAAAGGCCAACACGTTTCACTCTAGAGACATTTGAGAAAGACCCACTGTGGGTCTCTCCACCATTAGAACTGATGAGAAATACAGGAACTTCTAAAATTCCCCATCGGTGACCAAACACCCCACCAGAAGGGGCGGGGAGTGTCAGGCCCAACTACCGGGGTGTCAAGACCACAACCGAAGAGAGACCAATATCTCCACATCCATATATGAGCACTATTCAACTTTGAGACAAATCTACCCCACATAACACATAAGGACTAATAAAAGAGATTACATCCAGTGGGGCGTATCCACTAGGACATTAAGGTATGAGGTGACTAAATCTCCTCATAGCCACGGGAAACCTCACGCACCCAGATGTGTCATTCAGAATAGAAAAACTACAGGAAACGATTTAAACAACCTTCAACTCCAACACCGATGACAAAAATAAGGTCAGGGTCCCATACACTCTCGGGGTTCCTGACCACATTCCAATTTAACTCTAAGGCCTATGGCTGGAGCCCATATATTGGAAGAATTTTATGCCTCACAGTTAGGCCTGGAAGACTCCCAAATGGAGCTTCTCCTTTTTGTGTCACACGCAACCACATTGAAACTGATACAATGCCAACAATCACAACAGACCCCGAAATCCAAATTCTCCATCACAACACATCTACCAAGACAGGGTTTTAGATGATACACATGCATCGCATATTTACCTTCACCAAGAAATTTCAAAAATAAGGACATACGATAGACACTCCCCTTTAAAAAGTAGAATTCATTAAATGGGGAAACACTCCTATGAAAATAGGGATACTCAGCAGGTTTCCTGAAATCCATTTTTGCACTTCTATGAGAACTCTCACTGAAAGACATTACCAAACATGACCCATGAGGCCAAAGAAAGCACTACAAGCCTTTCAAGATATCATTCATCATGGATAACTCTGAACTGCCTTCACCCTACCCTGCTGAAATTCATTTCGTCGTTTCTAGGGGACCTTTAGACGCAACAACTTCAAACATCATACCTGACGACTCAGACAACTCAGAGAGACCAAAACTCTCCTCAACTCCCCCCACATCTATCGCCTCGCTGCGAGAGGATCTGCTTAGTTGTAAAAAGGAGCGGTGGGTTCAATTCTATAATTCAAGAATAGAATCCCTCGATCAACTAGAGAGTCGACTAACAGCAAATTTCCTATGGATGCACTTCAATCGATGGTCAATGCTTTATCAGGGCGTACACTAGTCAAGAAAGAGAATCATGGATCTAATCAATCTGGTCCAATGGCCAAGAGATATTGCAAACAAACACTAAATTCATAAAGAGAACCGCTGCAAGGGATTCCCGAACCACTTTTCAAGAGAAACCACTAACCACAAACTTTCACACAAAATTAAATATAATAAATTAAACTCAAGACACAAATCAGTCAAAAATGATTCTCAGAATGAAACTCCTCACATAAAACATTTATGAAAAACACGGACACACCAAAGAATCACCAATTATAAAAACATCAAATTTTCATTTGACAAAGATTTTTGAAATGAAACGAAGCTAGTGGGTTGAAAAAACACCATTGGTGTCCCATGGGACTCACACATGCATGTTCCCATGCCACACCGTCCCCCACCTCATGTCCATCCTAAAACTCATTTTCTTGTTCCATTAACCATTTTTCTATCCATATACATTCATGCATGTGGTTTCCCATGAGAACACCAATGATCAAATTCGGACCTTTTAATTTTTGAACACCAAAACATTCAACCCACATCTTTCAAACCTCATAAATCATTTTCTTTTTAAATATCTTCATTTCAAAACATTTTCCAAGACCAAATAATTTTTACTTAAAAACTAGATTCCCACGAGTCCAATGATAAGAGACGAGTAACGATGCAAGAGGAGACTATTGTTGGCGGGTGACTGATACATATAGTTGGCGGCCATACATCAATCACGCTACCACCACATAGATTATTCTAGGAAAACATCCTCAGCTCCACAAAGCTTCCTAATCCCTGTGAGCTCAATGGGACCAGTGACCCTACTCCCTTTTCATTTCCCCTAACCCCAAGCACCAATGACTTAGACAAACCTCAACTTACCAAGGTAACTAGAGTCCCGCCACAACGTGTGCTAGCTAGGAACCTTTCTTGTAACTAGAATGTTGAGTTCTAATACCCTTAACTTTATTCTACCCTAACTATATACCAAAGTAACGCGGCCCAAGAGAGCAAACCTCCTTTGATGCCATTTTTTCATGAACAAGGTCGAGTCGCCATCTGACCCGGCACATGACCCGATCCGTGACATGGCCTGAGGGGCATTTCTGATCCCCACGGACTGGCACAAGTTCTCGTGTATCAAAAATAACACATGGAAATTATATACCCAAAATAATAAACACAAAAAAAAACTTACAATATAAATAAACTAAAACTAAAAACAGACAACCAAACAGGACAATTAACGCATTTCATATTTAAAGGTATATAACTTGAACCAATATCTAAGAAAATGACATTAAAGAAAACTAAAACTCTAACTCAAACCTCCAAGTGACGAGAGAAGTCACATCCCCAAGCCACCAACACCGACCTGCACGAGAGGACCACCATCAACCTATACCACCATCACTAAGCACGATGCCCCAACCTAGAATACACAAAGGACAAGGTCTAAATTCATCTACAGGTGTATGTAGGGTGTGATCCAAATTCCCAGTTGGATACCACCCAATAAAATGGTTCTACACATAATTATTAAATGATAAATACATTTGAAATTTTAATTAAAACAAAGAAGAAAATTCTTGAATAGTTTTAAGAAAACAGGATTAAATAAATCAGTGTCAAATAAATAAACATAAATTAAAACCCACACACACTTACTCTTTAAAATAACCAAAATGTCACACCGATGAGTTTAAAGTAAAAAATGAGCACAAATATGGGATAGACCTCATGGGTGTTAGCTAGCTTAGGTCCCTAGATCATCGTGTCTCGGTGAAGCGTGGCATAGAAACCACAACCCTCAGAAAACATGTCTTAGAAACCATGACCCTCAGTCATTCATTTGTTTAGTTAGTGTTTCAATCGTCAAACCTACTAAGTGAAATGGGGCCAAAGCCACCCCTGGATCACTAGCCCACTTGTATAGTACACCCTCCTAGCCTCCCGGTATTTCCCCTTTGTGCTCAAAAAAGTTTCAAGTTCATGTCATCGTCACACTTATGCATAAAATCCAAACACGGCACTTACACATGAAAAATCACCATTTTCACACCCAAATACTCTTTTAAAACCATATTCACACCAAAAATCTTTTGAAAACATAATCTATATTGGTTACATACTCAATTAAACCATTTTCATAGGTTAAAGTCACTTATCATTAAACTAACCACCACTTACACACCTAAATACCATTTTGAAATAAGATGTACACTACCACATTTTTCAAACATGTTTCACACCAGTGAAATAATTTAATAAACCATTAAAAAATTATAAATCAATATTAAAAGAATTTCACATGGCTTTACACACACTAAAGTAAAAAAATTATACATTCAAATGCATTCCAACATCACATGCACTCGAATACAATTTTAAAGTCTCACATGTACCACACAAATAGTTTGATGGAAAAACATTACACCATATGTAAAACACATTTTCACAAACCACATAATTTAATAATCCAATAATAAAATATTATAAAACAAGTAAAAAAGAAATCAACTAGCATTACCCATTAAACCCTCAAAAAACCTTCTTTTATGACCAATCACACATGACGTCATGTCAAAAAAAAGAAAAATAGAATTTTCACCACTTGAATAAATTAATAAGCTAATCGCATAATTTAATAATCACTAACATCTAACTAGATATTAGTCTCAATAGAAAACACACACGTAATATAAACTTGCTACTAAACAATTTCAATTCAAATCAAACTTCAAAGAAAACAAATTTTTCACTACAAAAATTAATTAAATGATATTCTAAACAAATTAAACTTGAAAATTAATTCATCAAATAATAAATAGGCATGGAACCACCTACATTGGTGTTGAAGCCTCCCAATATTTGGTGCAGAACTCCAATCGAACCCAATTCGCACGGCAACCAACTCAATTTAAACCTTAAAATAAATATGTAAAACCAAATAAAATAAAGATCGAACCCTAAAACCAGTGCCCCACGCACTGGAAAACCAATAAATCAATAGAAATAAAAGAATAATAAGAATACTCAACTGAAGGGGAGAGGCATTGGCAGGAGCAGCTGGTATCCAGGGGAGATGGTGAGAGCAGTGATGGGGAGTCGGAGGTTCCTCCAATTGGGAAAGGTAGTGCAAGATGGTCGGACGGGAGCAGCGCGGTGTGACAGTGGTGTATCCAGGGAAGAGGCAGGGGTGTGACCAGGAGGCGGGGATCTGGTCAGTTGTTGCAGATGACGACAGGGAAGCGCGAGGTGGGTGGCCACGCTGGACTAGCCCCAGCTAACAAGAGGCTGGATTGGAGCACATGGAGGCATTGTGAGGAAGGTTTCTAGATGCGAGTACGGGGTGGCGACATGCAGGTGATGCGCACTAGGTGGGAGTCGAGCAACACATGTACGGTTTGGGGGGAAGGGTGTGTGACCGGAAAAAAGGCAAGGAGAGGAGAGGATAAGGGAAAGGGGAAGAAATATAGGAAAAATAGAAATAATGGAACCCAACAAATAAAAAAACTAAAGTAATCCCAATAATAATAATCTTTATAATAATATGATGATAATATGATGATATCATTAATTTTAGTAACAATAATAATTATTATTATATTAATAATTATTATTATTTTTATATTTACAATAATAATAAGAATCAACACATTAATATTATTAACAATAATAATAACAGTCTTAAGAATTATAATAAAGAGAGAGAAAAACTACCACTTCCATTATTATTACAGTAATTATTTAAACTTTATTTATTTATTTATTTATTTATTTATTTATTTATTTATCTCTTATCTTACATCAACCTAATTTATTTAATTTTAATTCATTTATTTGTCCTGAACATCGTGCAGGTTGTGAGAGGAAATGGGCGAGGTTGCATGGTGACCCAGTCAAAGTCGTGTGGCTTCGACCATTCTTGTCCCTTGCGTTGGACGCCGCCAAGCCCAAAATATTCATTTATTAGCAAAATGTAAAATTTCAATCGGTCTTGACCCTCGCTCCGATAAATATTTGCAAAATAAAATAAAAGAAATAAAAATAATAAAATATTTTTATTAGAAATCAGGGTGTTACATAAACCACTATGGAATCTCATGCAAAGAAATTTATTCAAGCTAATTCAAAAACTGATAACAAAATGTAAACCATGCTTTCCAATAGGGAACAAATTTAGAAACATAAAGTGGATGAAAGCATGAGGAAAAAAAGACACCATAGAGATAGAAAATAGTGAAAGAGGGGTGAGGAATAAGCTTAATAATTATTAATATAACTGAGGAACTGATGAATCCCACTTTACTCTAACATCATATGATTGAACTTTAAAGTAGGAATTGATAGTGAGGTATGGAGTGCACCTCTTGAGAGGGAGAAAATAAAGAAGTCAAGAATTTCAGAGAATTATTATATTCATAAAAAATATAAATCTAGACATCACAAGAATTTACTAAGGATAAGATCTGATATTCACTATAGAGACCATATTTTTTCCTAATAAGACATTTGTATAATTATATATATTTTTGTAAGAGTTAGAAACTGAGAAAGCATGCAATTTCGAGACCCGATGTTCCCAGAATTAATTTTATAAAAATATTAAATAAATTTTATATTACATGCATGATGTTCCTTAAATAAAATGACATAAATCTTAAACAGAATCTTAGATCAGAAATTTTAGACCACGGTTGAGTCCGGAATGCAATGTTTATCCATTGTGTGACCTAAAATGGGTCAGTGCCGGGCATTCCAAAATATAAATCATTGGAAGGTACATTTTGTTAAACTAAATAATTAAATTTATATATTTTCATTAAATTAACATGATCTAAATTCCTATATATCCCATGTTATGGTGAATCCTTTAGGTTTATTCACATAAACACTTGGCAGATCATGAGACTTTCTACTCCTCCTCTGTTGGAAAATCGAATTCAAATGATTAAGGAACATCATATTGAAGTAGATCAAAGTGCAACGAATGAAAATAATCCTATAGATCATTTTAAATCACGTTATTTGACAAAAAAATGACCCAATATTCAGTTAAAAATCATAATATGTGGATTTATCCTCATTTCAAAAAAAATTGAGCAAGATCTATCCCTTTCTCTGATTTGTGCCAATTTTGGAAAATTGCACTCACCCAAGCATTAAAATTAAATATTTTATTTTTATTTCTCACCTTGTATGTACTAATTCATTATCATTGGTCAATAATGATTTTAAATGATAGTTTGACCTTTTTTATGATCCCCCCCCCCACTAGCAATTTTCAATATATTAGTCATTATTGGAGCACTGGGTCACGATTTGACATTACTTAGCATGATCGAACCCTTGTATTAGAAATGGTTTCATGTGAGATCAATAAATCAAAAATAAAAGTTTTATTTGAGGTTTAATCAAGGTATAATGGGTGTCATTTTTTGGATTTGAGATCTGAGACTAATAGTAGCAATGAGATAGAGTGGAGGCACAATGGTGTGTATAGGTTCGCATGGAAATAATCAAAACTAAACTTCATGCCACTAGAGTGACAAAATAGCCAGTCAGAGTATGGATCCACCATTTTTTGGAAGATATGTGGTTAGATCTGAAGTTGGAATGACCAGATCTAAAGCACAGAGACCATATTGAAGATTCTTCGAGAATCGTGACTACATATTGTATAGTTTTAAAAAACTCATGGCGTGTGATCCCTAGAATGTGGAAGCGACGATTTTGGGGAAAGATAATGATTGAATGAAATTTAACCCACCTATATTTCATGCATCCCTCCCTAGGTGTACATGTCATGTGGTGGAATATAGGAGAAATACCCCATGTGTGAGGGCACGTCCAGGCACATGTCGTGTACCGTAGTACACGGACATGACTAAGGTGCATGGGAAGGTACCCCAAGTGTCTTGGAAACACCATTCAATCATCCTATATTCCATGTAGTGCTACATGATTGGTGATGCATGTACATCTAGGGACACATCCAGATGATGGAGTGGCACTACACACTATGTGTGTCCCCTCACACACTTTGTTCCCCTTGGTTCCTTTTGAGTAAATATAAAACTCTCATATCTCCTTCATTTAGACTTATATTGTAACACATCATATTTTTCTGTATTATTTTTAAATATTATATGTATTTTTTTGAGACCAGACACCGAGACAGCATGCGATTATGAGGCCCGGTATGCCCGAAATAAATGTTTAAAATATATTAAATATCTCACACATGTATTTTTCTTGAAAATGTGGAATGACTTATAAATGGGTGCTCGGATATGAAATCTAATGGAACTATTGTGTTCATAATAGCGATTTTACCCAAGGAGCGACATAACATTAGTCGGCACGGGTTGTTTGGGGAAAATTCATCACATGCATTGAAATGAATAAAATTATTTATTGAAATTATTTTATTTCATTTGTGTTAATGCAGTGACGGAAAATATTTAAATATATTTTTATGGAGGATTTCTAGGGTTGGATGCATAACCTTGGAAACATTACAGTGCCACTATAGAGAGCTTTGAGGATTCTCTCTCAGGTGAAGGGTGATCGATTGTGGAACAATGATTGATGAAACCTCAGATTTGATGGATGTTTCCAATGATGATGATGATGCATTTGTTATTCATCATATATTAAACTGAATCAAGATAGAGGGGTTTTTTTATTTTTATTCCTTCCCCATTATTAATTTCTTTGATGAACACAAATCACTATATGAACAGACTGATTTTTGGATCGGTCGACTTATGAGAAGAGGTTATTTTGCAGGTATTTATAGGAATAAATTCTTGTGATTAAATTTTTTATTGATTAAATTATTGTTCTAATAAAAATAACCCACTATCAACACCAACATTTATCAAGAATAATTTTTCTCATTTCATTCTTTTTCTTCTCTCCCTTGGTTTTTTGATTCGCTGTGGGAGTTTTTCATTTGGCCTGGGGTTTGACTATTCCTGATCAATCAATTTTTGGGCACCCATTTCTTGGTGTAATGATCCAATATTTTAGATATTGGATCGACATAGAATGATAAAGTTACGACGATGGAGACAGAGTGATTTGGATGATGGACAATTCATGATTTCATGTTCTTCATCATTCATTGGTATGAAATGAAAAACATAAATTTGATTCATTCTGAGAGAATATATGATGATTAAATGTGTTGATTTCGTGATGGAATGGGAAAAATTGATATTGGGTTTAGTGTCATGGCGGATGATGGATTGAAGGCTGGAGGATCGGCTGAGGTGTGCAGAGGAAGATCTAAGATTTCTAGAAAATCCCATCAAACATGGCATGTAATTAAAGATTACACAGTGTGTGGGACCCCTAAGTGGTGGCGTGGGTTTTATGTAGAAGATATGTATCAAAAAGTGTGTGGCCCAGCCTACATGGTGTGTTATCCCTCCTTAGATACTCATTATGCACTTATTAAGTATACAGATAGAGGGTGGAGTAAACTGGTGGCCTACATGGCCTGTACGTCCCCACACGGACACGGGTTGGACCGAGTACATGGGCCAAGTCATATACTAATACACAAAATTGGGTACATGGGTTGAATCCATGTACTGGCACATTGGTATATTACATGGGTTTCTTACACAACATGTACTTCTACATTGACACAGTTTGATGACACATACTGTTTACAAGGATAAAACTTGGGGTCAAGGGACACGGTGTGTACCCCTTATACACGCCATGTACTCCATTTAAGAGTGATTGAGGCTCTTCATTTTATTATTTTAACCTATTATAGTTTTATTGTTTTCCCTTGTTCTTTTCCCTCAATGGTACAGTTCGGAATTACATCCATATCACTGGGTTGTGATCCCCTAGGGAGGTCGAGTCTCAGATAGAGTTGTGATGTCTTTCTATGAGATTGGACTGTGATCCTCTATCATCATTACTTCACTATTTGGAATTTTTGAATTTTTTGTGACCTCCCAGTGTAGGGTGTTGATCCTCCATCTACCATCCTACATCAATAGGGTTGGTGGAATCATCGGCGTTTGATCCCCGACTTAGCGGATTGATCCATATTGGGTTTGTGGTGTCCCTTAATGGTTCTAGGAGTGACCCCCTATATATGTATCAAAGTATTATTAGACCAGTGTCTTCTATATGGGAAGGTCCCAATAATCTAGATGCCTTTATCAAGAGACTATGATGATATCATGGCTCATGGATTGAGTTCTCTCGGAGAGAGTGTTGCTTCAAGCATAATCATGTGGTCGATATTTGGTTATGAATACCTGATGGTGTGGTATATTTTCTTAGTATATCTTGTAGTTTTTGTTATAAATTTATTATTATATCTTTAATTGATCTTATTATAAATTTTTCTTCTCATTTATTTATTTCGAGGTGTCCTAATGGGTATTTTCATACTCACATATGCATGGGATTTTCCCGCATGTGTCATGCCTTGTATAGATGATGGCCCTTTTAATGGAATATTGGGATTACAAGGAGTGAATTTAGTGTATCTAGAGATTTATACATCAAGGTGTATACAAATAATGTACTTTTGACTTATTCATCCACTAGACTATTGGAGGAAGGCTTAGTGTAGTCACAGGTTAGACCTCAGCTGGTCAGGTTAGGACTGAGTGGTATAAAAGGAGGTCATTTATACTTTAGGACTTGAGTCTATGATATTGATTTGGGGTAACAGAGTCTAGTGTTTCCAATTCGTATTTCAGCCCAATTATTATAGTGTTGGTGATAGGGTCAACGTATCCATACACGAGGACTCTGATCACCTTCCTTTCAACATGGTACATTTAAACATTTAGTTTCGTGGAAAATTTTTGGCACGTGCATCATATTGGAATGGGTTGTGTTTTCCATGTCCTTCTTGAGTCATATTCACATATATACTCAATTGACCAAGGTACATCTTGTTTTATCTCAGGATACCACCACGTAGATATCCATCTAGGATTCCACCATTTGATCATGAGGATGATCCTCTTACTAATGAGGAATCAGTACAAGGACATGTACTAGATATAGCACCTCCGGGTGGTATACCAGTTATACCATCACCCGTTGAGCAGTATCTAGCATCATCACTACCAATTGAGGATACATGTACACAGAGTTTGTTGATTGAGTATCATAGGTAAAGACCTCTAAGGTTTATGGTTGAGACAGACCCCCAAGAGATTGAGGACTGGAAAGAGGTAGTCACTCACATTTTTCTCCTTATGAGAACACCTACTGATCAGAAGGAAGTCCTTGTAGTGAGTCATTTTTAGGGATCTTCAAGGTGATGGTGGGTCATGGTGACATAGTCACACAAATATATGGCTCTCTCCTATATATAATTCCAGCATCTCTTCGGAGGGGAGTTCTATATATCCATGTTGTGATCAGTATGCATACACGAGCTTCTTCATTTACAGTAGGGAAGTATAACCATGGAAGATTATTGAGTGAGTCTTACTGATATCTCATGTTACTACTTGGATATGTCATCACGCTAGTTCTTTAGGGATCAAATATTTGAGCAGGAATTGCACTGAGACATCAAGGCATTACTGGTATCTCTTAGAATTTCCACCTATGTTATAGTTTTTGAGAAATCCCAATTGGTTGAAAGTTTTCTGGAAGATCAGACACAAGAAGTGGGATCTAGATGTGGGAATTCAGTAGTTGAGACCTTAGAAACAGTTATATAACATTAGTCATAGGGATCCAAGTGGGTCAGGCAGTTTAGGAGGCGATCCCAAGACTCAAGGTTAGTGGTTCAGTGCCCTCATGGTGTCTCGAATCAGCCAAGGGATATGTGGTGTTTCTCTAATGATGGACTGGGACATCTAATATAAGATTTCTAGATTCATTAGACATCTGATATGGAGATGGTTGAGGGACTATAGAGACAAAGATAAAGGAAGGAGTAGTCTAGTCTGTACGGTGGAGGATGTGGAATTTAGGTTCAGTAGGGTAGAAGGAGGTGGTCGAAGGTTTGACCTATTAGAACCACCACCCCCAGGTGTTCCACACCAGGCTCAAGGAGCTGGTGGGTAGGGACGAAGCCAACTATAAGCTATGGAGTCCTATGATCTCAAGGATCCAAGGATAATAATTGATACGGTTTTTACCTTTTATAATTTATTTGCAATATTGATAGACATAGGTTTTATCGATTAATTCCTTTCCACTTCTACAGTTTGAAAAATATAAATTCCATTTGGGTTTATACTCAACCATTATAGTTAGAGAATCCAACATGTGGTGAATCATTGATTTATCACTTGTGTCGATAATGATACCTAATGGTTGAAGGTGAGAGTTTTGTATGGGGTCTCTTTGTTGTGGTAATGAGTACTTAAGACGTCATCTTAGGTATGGAATGGATATCTACAATTCGTTCCCAGATTGACTATTTTATGAAAAGGATGTCGTGTTTCCTCAGTGATAGAGTAAGGTTTTCATTTGTGGGTGAAAAGGAAGCCTTTGTGGATCAGGATGAGATTAGTTATAGGATGGTACATATGGTTAGTCACTAGTTTGCGTACATGAATATAGAGATAGTGGATTGATTGGGCTATCAATTTCCCGTAGTGGTGGAAGAGTAAAAGTACGTATTTCCTGAGGATGTACCAGGTTTTAAACCCCTCAAAGAGATAGATTTCAACTTTGACTGACATCCTGGTATGACACTGATATCTACACCAGAATATTGGTTGTCTCCTGTATAGCTTCAAGAGATGAGGATGAAATTGGAGTAATTGAAGGAGAAGGGCTTCATGAGACCAAGTGCTTCAGCCTAGGAAGACTCAGTGTTGTCTGCCGAGAAGAAGGATGGGAACTTGAGGTTATGTATGGATTTCCAAAGCTTGAACTAGTGGCTCATAAAAAACAAGTATCCACTATCGAGAATCTAGGAATTATTAATTTTTTTGATAGGGGAATAGTGGTTCTCAAAGATTGACCTCATATCAGACTATCACTAACTATGAGAATGGGATAAAGAAATATCGAAAACAACCTTTAGATGTTGTGACAATCACAATGAGTACTTGTTGATTCCCTTTGGCATGAATAATTCCCTAAAAATGTTCTTGGGACTCATGAATCGGATCTTTCAACCTTTCTTAGAATGGTTCATGGTATTCTTCATCGATGAATGACTAGTGTATTTGGCATCCATGGAGGAGCACATGAGACATTTTAAGATGGTACTAGACACCCTCTGAGAGCACTAGATTTATGGGAATCTCTCAAAGTGTCATTTCTAGATTCGATATGTCCGCTTTCTAGGACACGTTATCTCAGAGGCTGTAATTGTAGTGTATCCAACGATGGTTGAGGCAGTTCTTTCTTGGTATCCACACAAGAATGTTACCAAGGTGTGGAGTTTCCTTGTATTAGAATGTTAATATAGGAGGATTGTACCCAACAACTCCCGATTGGAAGCACCCTTGATAGCCTTGACTAGGAATGTTTATTATTTCATTTTGATGTAAAAGTGACAGTTGTGCTTTCAGGAGGTGAGGAATAGGTTGACAAGAGCACCCATCTTGAGGTTACTAGAGGAGGGTGTTGAGTAAGTAGCGTTCTGTGATGCATTAGAGACTGGAATTGGTTTTTTCTGATGTAGAGGAAAATAGATATTTTCTATGTTTCATTCCAGATGATACCACATTCTTAGAATGATGCGACCCATGAACTTGACTTGGTATCAGTATTTTTCACATTGAATATGTGGAAACACTACTTGATGGGTGACTGGTTTATCATATACTATGACCACAATAGTCTCAATTATATATTCTCCAAGAAGGATCATAACTTGAGATAGTGTTGATGGATAAAGTTTGTCCCAGACTATGAAATTGGTATTTTCTATACTCTGGAGAACAGGAACATGGTTGAAAATGTACATAGAAAGAGATCTTACTCTCAGTTTTTGGACGAGTTGTTAGAGCAGTTGATCTTGTTGCAGTTGTATTTTGTGGATAGGGATAGGGCTTCATATCTTCAGTCGATGGTTGTCACCCCACCAATTCTACAGCTTGTTATTGATTATCAATGTGTAGATACCGACTGTGAGACTTTAAATACTCAAATATTCACTAAAAATACACTCAATGGATATTTTTAAGGTGGGTAGCATGCTATCCTTTTCAGAGGATTGACATTGGTACCTTTGGAATTGCGGGATGAGCTATTGAGGTGGTTTCATACATCCCCATTGGTGGTACATCCAGGTGTGGCTAAGATTTACCAAGATCTCTGATATCAGATTTTGTGGAAATACATAAATAAAGGAGTTGTAGAGTTTGTCTCTTGATTCCGTGTTAGCAAGTGAATGTTGAGCACCAAGCTCCAGCTGATTTAACCCAAACCCTTGAGGTTTCATAATGGAAGTGGGATGGGGTATTCATGAAATTCATGACGGGATTACCATGTATATATAGGGGAAATGATTCCATAAGGGTGATTATAGATTGACTCACCAAATTCAACACACTTCTTAGCAATTTAGAAGTATAGTATTGTAGAGATATTAAGACGTCTCTATGTGTAGAAGATAGTTAGACTCCATGGAATTCCCTCGATGATCATCTTTGACCGTGTTAATCACTTCAAATATAGGTTATGAAGAGGATTATAGGAATCCTTGGAGACCTAGTTACGCTTTATAATAGCATTCCACCCACAAACTGATGGCCATAAGATGTGGTCCATTAAAGTCTTTGAGGGTATGCTATGAGTTTTCATGATGGACTTTGATCTAATTTGGGAAGACCTCCTAACTTTGGTGGAGATTTCTTACAAAGAAACATACCATTACACCATAGGTATGGCACTATTTTAGGATTTGTACAAGAAATTCTGCAGATCACCACTTTGTTGGAATGATCCAGATGAGTCAGCACTCATGGGCCTGAAGTTGGTGTGAGCTACTATAGAGAATGTGAAGATAATCTAGAAGCAGATGAAAAATACACAGATCCAACATAAGTTTTATGTTAATAGGAAATGGAGGCCTTTGCAGTTTGAGGAAGGAGACCATGTGTTCCTGAGGGTCTTACCTTGATGTGCATTTAGGATATTAGGACGTTGTGTAATGATATCTTTGAGATTTGACAGTCCTTTTCAGATTATGTGTAGAGTTGGAAAGGTGGCATACCTCTTAGACCTACTGCCATAGTTATACCTGGTACACAATGTCTTCTACGTGTCATAGCTGAGGAGGTACAGGCATGACCCATCACAAGTTATAGACTGGGGAAATATGTATATCAATGATAGAGAAACATTTTTTGAATACCTAGTGGAGGTCAAGGATTAGCATGAGAGGATCTTCTTTGGGTGTTTGGTTCCCCTTGTTCATGTTCTTTGGTGGCACAGGAATCTTCATAAGAGCACCTGGGAGTGGGAGACCCAAATGCAAGCCCATTACCCCCATCTCTTTTATAATTTTTTCTATTTTTAGGATTAAAATCCATAATCTAGAGAGAATATAACAACATATATTTTTCATGTATTATTTTTAAATATTATATAAATTTTTTTCAACACCAGGATCTAGGACGGCGTGAAATTATAATGCCCAGTGTGCATGGAATAAATGCTTAAAATATATTAAATATATTAAATATCATGTAGATGAAATTATCCTAAAAAAGTGTAATAACCTATAAATGGGTGCTCGAATCAGAAATTTGAGGGAATCGTTGTGTTCATAATGGAGGTTTTACCATAGGCACAACTTAACAATATTCAGGACAGGTCATTTGTGGAAAGTCATCATAGGCATTGAAATTAAAAAAAACTATTTAATGAAAATATTTAATTCCATTTGCGCTAATGTAGGGACTAACAAAAATTAATTATATTATTATAGAGTATATTTATGGTTATCTGAATAGTTATATAAACATTGGAGAGCCACTAGAGAGATATTAGAGGATTCTCCATCAGGAGAATGACGACGGATCGTGGATCAAAAATCGACACAACCTTAGATTTAATGTATCTTTCCAATGATGATGACGATGCATTAATTATTCATCAGTGAGTGAATTGTATCGAGGTAGGGTGTGATTTTTATTTTTATTTCTTTCCCAATATTAATTTCTGTGAAGAATGCAAATCAATTGATGAATGGATTGATTTCAGGATTGGTCGCCTAACAAGATGAGATTATTTTTCCTAGATTCAGCAGGAGTAATTTTTTAATTAAATTATTTATGTATTTGACTATAGTTCTAATGTAAACAAACCAATATCGACATGAACATTGATTAAGGCTTTTTCCTAAAATTATTTCTTGGGCTTCTCTCCCTCGGTTCACGGATTCACCAAAAGTGTTCTTCGTTTGGCTCCGGGTTTGACTATTTTCAATCAATCAATCATTGTGCACCTATTTCATGGAGAAATGATATGATATCATAGATATGGGATCTTTATAGAATGATGTACGTGTGAAAATGGACACAGATTAATTTAGATGACAAATGATTCCAGATTTCATGTTCTTCAGCATTCTTAAAAATATAATGAAGACTATCGATTTGATACATTTTTTCAAGAAGATTTGGTAATGAAACATGTTGATTTAGTGATGGTATTAAAAATGAGGTTGGATCTTGAGTCTCATAACCTGGAGTTCAATGGATCAGAGTCCAGAAGATCAACTGAGTCGTGCGTAGGAAGATTTTGGATTTTTGGAAAATCCTACAGAACACGCTCTGTAATCCAGGATTATATAGTGTGTGGTCCCCCCTCAGTAGTGGCTAGGGTTTCATGTAGAAGATATGTATCACACGGTGTGTGGCCTAGCCTACACAGTGTGTGGTACCTCTCCAAATACTCATTGTGTAACTAGGAAGTTCACGGACATGGGGTGGATGTAGAGACCCAAAGCTTGACGTACATAAACATTAAATTACTTTTGTGGAATACTTAATACATAACAAAAATAGACACCAAAGGACCATAATAGTTTAGTGTCTTTGGAAACTCAGAACGCAATCTTCTAATAATGGTAAAAGATCTTCAACATCTCCCATAAAGATCTTCCCCTTTTGGTTTTCTTTCCTAAAACATTTCTTTAAATTCTGGGGAAAAGAAATCATATAAAGGGGGATCTCAAATTCTTAGTAAGTACAAGCATGGATAAAATAAAACAAATCATATACATTTGAACTTAAAAACATGAACATAATGTTTAAACATAAAAATATTGGGCAATGACATAAAACAAGGCAGTACATAAGGCATAGATCATAAAGAAACATTAATCATAATAAAATAGCATGGGAATAAAACATGTGATTGTGGAAACCATTAAGCACATGATATGATTTCCATAGTATCCAAGGCATTGCTTCCAAACCATCTTCATGGACAAAGTCCCTTTCTGAATCGAGTTCACTCCTTGTTCCAGTCCTGTATTACTGAACCAGATTAACTTACCATTCTAGAAATGTCTATCTCATGAGACATAAATCTTTACCCAATTCATTTGAGGGAGATATAGGTCTCACCCATCTCATAATGAAAACATTATTTTGTGTGCCACAAAATCATGAATCATACATCATATCATAACCCATGTAATAGAATGGGATTCTTAAAAATCATGCCATCATAACATAATCCATAGAAATGGATATAATTTTATCATAAGAAGAATCAAACCATATAAATACCATGAAATTGTAAAAGAAAAGGGTTTTGTTGAAAATAATCATGAAATCTTGTATAGGAAGCTTCATGAAAATGAGTCGTTATGAAACCGTAAAAATCAGTTCACACCGTATAAGTTAAAAATAACATTCTCCTCATACTTTTGTTGGAAAAGTCAAAAATTACCTTGTATGGTAAAAAAATATTACTTACATACCATGTAGTAAAATTCAAAAATGGTTAAAAAGGACTTCAAACATACATGAAACAGTTTTTAGGAAACATGGACATTGATGATAACAATAACCCCAGTAAATACTTACGAATAAACAATCTTGGATAAGAACGAGATTGGAATAATTATCCCTTACCTTATGTCCAATATGTTTCGTATGTATCTGAACCTCCTCTATAATAATTTAAATAGTTTCATTGACTTATTATAGAATCTTATTCATTGTTATGATATCATATGTAGTTTACTTATGACTTTATATTACCCTTTCTTTTGAAAATTCAATGTAAAAGCAGCGATTTGGGTAAAATCGTTTCATTTGTTGTACGTGTTTCGACTTGTTGTTCTTGATATTATTACTTATATCCTGATTTACTTAATTTCGGAATGTAAAACATGATTTATATATAATATATATTCAGAATATACATATATATATATGATAGATCGATAAATGGAATGAAATACACCGTTCATGGAGACGGTAGACCGTACGTACGCATGAACGTTGTTTTCGTTTCCTTATTGAATTGAATGGAATTAAGTAGATGAAATATATATATACATAAATATAGTATCATTATTATGTCATATATCTCATTATTATTCATTATATATACTTTATAATCATTCATGAATGGTTAACATGGAGAATGAATCTCATTGCGTCGTGGAGACGGTAGTCCGTACGTACGCACGAGCGATGATATCATTCCCATGATCGTG
This sequence comes from Viscum album, assembly GCA_963277665.1. NCBI lineage: Eukaryota > Viridiplantae > Streptophyta > Magnoliopsida > Santalales > Viscaceae > Viscum > Viscum album. The sequence goes on from OY728160.1 coordinate 575,737,828, forward strand.
GAATTGTATTGAAGTGTATGTATAATATTTTATAATCAATATCACTTTAAAATAATAATACTTACTTATTTATTTACACCATTATACCCATCCAAGTAAGGTGGTGGTCGAAAACAGATTACACCACAGCGTGGAGATGGTATTTTGTACGTATGCACGTGCGGTGATTTTGTTTTCCGTAGGATGGATAGAAGGTGAAATAGGGTTGTTTCATATTTATAATAATATAAAAGTATATTATTGATATTTATATTATTACTTCATAAATAAAAAACTACATAAGAGTAATTAGAAGAAGAAATAAATTTGAAAGAATCGGTAACTGATATTACCTCTTCTTCAACGCGCCTCTTCTTAACCTCCTCTTAAGGCACTAGGGTTGGTCTTTTGAGGAGCCCAAAACCTCTATAATGTTAATAGGGAATATGAGAAGGGAAATGGTCAGGGGTTTTCCGAGATTCAAGGCTCCAAAGTGTGTGAAGAGAAGAGGGAAGGGGTGCCCTTTTTATAAGGGAGGAGAGGGGGACCTTTGGAAAAACTCAAAATATTATTTTATAATGAAGTCATATTCGGTTAATAATAGATACAAATTGATTTATTTTGATTCTAAAGTAGGTATGGGTCTAAATCCTCTCAACCAATATATTTTAGACTGGTTTGGGTCATTATATTAACCTTATCTTTTAGTTTTAACTCTTAGTTAATTAGATTGACATTTACCATGTAACTTTGTATTTTTATATTATATAGTTAATAAACATATCATATACATCCAAGAGACCCCCAAGTGGCCCATTAATGATACACCTATCATGATATATGTATCTCAGCCGAACATTAGATTTGTATGAATATAATAACAATTAATAATATAATATTTGTTTTAAAAACTATTTTGTGTAAATTTTGACACTATTTGGTAATTGATTTTTGTGAAAATCATATCAGCATTATTAGTTCTAAAAAAGTTAATTAAATCAATAATAACATGTCATAGTAACCTAGAAAATTAATTTAATTCATAAAAAGTCTCAAATTACATTTATTTTTGTATTTATAATATCAATTATGTTAATATTTCATTAATAAGGTAATTACTATATCATCATTGTGTCATAAATAAATTAACTTATTTAATGTCTACAAATTATAAATCAAATACCATTATGTATTAAATCTTTTTATATTTCTAATGAATATTTATAGTCTAATTTATCATATGTATAACTCCATATTAATAATGATTTAGTTATTAAACATTGATTTTAACTATTTTAAACCTTCTTTCAATAAATTAATAATAAATGTCCTAATATAATCCAAGTGGACCTAAATGGTCATATTTTATTCCTATGGTTTTTTTGTCTAATTACACTTATTCAATAGAATTAGTACATGTTTTAGGGTAATAATAATATCATTTTTACCCTTAATTACCATATTTACTTTTAACCGTGGTAAATAAAAGTAAAAAGTTATTATTCAACAAAAAATATTTGCATCTCATTGAACTAAATTTTAGACCTTGATATTAACTGTGTCTCTTGGATTTTCTAAATTCCACTCACATAAGTGGTAAAATGAATTTTTATGTAAGTTTTCAAAAAGCTCCTAGGAGGTAGGTAAAAGACGGTGAAAAGTTCAATAAAATTTTTATATATCGAAAATTATTATAAAATAACTCCAATGAATTACATTGAACTTATATAGGTATTATGTATCAATTTTTACCTAAAATAAATTTAAATTAAATAAATAATTATTTAAATAAAAAGTTGGGTTTTAAATAGTAACCCAGTGTTTTCACAATTCATCAAAAATTGAATTTTTTAAAAAAATACCAAAAATTCACCCTAGGCTAATTTTGATGTTCCAAATCCAAAAACAAAGTCCATTTTGAAAGATAAAATTTATAAAATTTCAAAAAGTGGGTATTACTATTCATAATGGCTAGTTCATAATAATATTATAATAATATCTCGTTTAGTGAAACTTGGTATTGCGTACTACACACACTATCAAAGATGGTCTTGATTGCGTGTAATGCAAGCCAAGTCAGGGTTGCGTATAGTGAAAGCTCCATTTGGTGTTGCATATAACATAATCAAAACTTATTTCATTTATACCTTAAATAAAATCTATACTTAATGTTGCATAAAATAATTTCCACAAAACGAACTTGAATTTGTGTGTAATACAAGCCAAGAATAGTGTTTCGTATACTGCAATCTAATACGGTGTTGCGTATTGTACAAGCTAATATTGGTGTAGTTTATAATAGAAGACATCAAAAAATTAAAAATAATATATCTCATAAAATCTCGGGATGTTACAGTGGAGTACATGGGTTTCCTATACGGTGTGTACTCTCCCACTTCGACACAGTTTGAATTGAGTACACAGCCTAAGCCATGTCCTGATACATGGACATGGGTACACAGGCAGAATCTAGGTACTATAACATGGGTAGTGTACATGGTCTTCCTACAAAGCATTTACTACAACATGAACATTGTTTGATGACATGGTCAATTTACATTGGCAGGACCTGGTGTCAAGGGACATGGCGTATAACCCTTATACATGATTTATACTACCTTCAAGAATGATCAAGGAACTTTTTTATCTATGTTTGGGCTAATATTGGTTGGATAATTTCCCTTGGTCCTTTCCCTTGAGGTTATAGTGAGTCATTACATCCACATCACTAGGTTTTGACCCCCTCCAGAGGCCAAGTCTCATATAAAGATGTGGCATCCCTCTGTGAGATAGGATTGTGACCCTCAATTGTCTTTTGTTCCCTAGTTGGAGTTTGTGGAATTAGCATGACCACTCTGAGTAGAGAATTGATCCTCCATCTAGAAGTATTCGTGGGTAGGGCTGGTGGAATCATTAACATACAATCCCCTACATAGTGGGTTGATCCATATTGGTTTCATGGTGCCCCCTAGCAATTCTAGGCATGACCCCCTATTTTTTGTATCAAAGTCTTCTATATAAATGTGTTCTCTTTGGGTAGGGTCCAATGAGATAAACCACTTCATCGATATTCTTCAATAATATTATGGCTAGAGAAGTGATTTCTCTTGGAACGAGTGTTACTTCAAGAAGAATCACATGTTTTATAGTTGGTTATGACTGGATAATGGTATGGTGTCTTTATTGAGTATATCTAGTTCTTTTTTTATAAATTTATTTTTATATCTTGTATGGAGCTCACTATACATTTTTCTTCACATTTAGTGCTTTTGAGGTGTTCTGATAAGTATTTTTATACTCACCCCTAAATGGGATCTGTCTGGAAGTGTCTATCTTATGCAGATGATGGCCCTTCTGACAGTGTCTTGATAGGGCGGGGAGCAGGTGGAGAATAGATAGAGCTTGACAAACCGAGGTGTTTATCATGAATGTAATTTTAACTTAGTCCTCTCCCTTTTAGTATATTGGACTCTATACAGTTTTGGTTGGGATTGTTTTTGGACCCTTTTCTATTTTTAGTACTTTGTCGTCGTACTACATTGTGGGATCTTATATGTATGAATGCAATCATTCAATTTTTTTATATTTTACCATTGCGTGGACATGGATTTGTGTGTGTGTGTTTAAATTTACTTTAGGAAAATTCCTCCCATTTGTGGAATATACCAACTCAACAATGGTCACTAGGCCCTGATCTATTGGAGGCGAGCTTGTAATAGTCACAGGTTGGACCTCGGTGGGTCGGGTCGTGACATAGATTTTATTCAATGAGTATCATGTGCATAGTTAGTTTCCTTAAAGAACATGATGGTGGCCTTGGAGTTTCTTTTTAAACATGATGTGAGTCATGATTCTTATTTAGGTGATTCTCGATGATGTAAGTTATCATGCATGATCACTAGAGTCTTCTAGCGTAGATCCCTCCTACTACTATAGGACAAGGGTCCTCTAAATATCTATAGAGGGTAACCCTCCAGTTGGGATGGAAATGGTTCCTCTATCTACTCTTAAAGTTACACCCTCATACTAGGAAGGTCATGGGTCCTTTAACAACTATTCTAGTGGAACCCACCTACTATACTAGGTAATGGATCCTCGACTACTAGAGTGGAACCCTCCCATCTGGATGAGCATGGGTCCTCTAAAGACTATTTGAGTGGCACCCTCCTGCGAAGATAAGGCATGGTTCCTCAAATACTAGAGTGAAACCATTCATATGGGATGATCATGGGTCCTCTAAAGATAAAATGAGTAGAACCCCCCTATAGATTTAGGGCATGGGTCCACGACCATCAAACTAGAACCCTCATATAGAGTCAGGCATGGGTCATCGACTATTAGAGCGGTACCCTAATGTTGGGTAGGGACGAGTCTTCTAGCTATCTTCTGAGTATCACCCTCCTATTATTCCAGGGCATGGTTACTCTCTATAGATATTTTTTCCCTCGAATATATGGAATATTGGAGATGTGTGTCTTGACTTTGATGTTTTCTACTAGGTAGACATGTGAGATATTGGGCATCAATGATGGAACTATGGAACTGATGGAACTCTTTTCTGGGTTGGGATTTGAGATGGATGTCCCCTTATATCTCATTTGGGTTTCTTTGGTTTGAGAATATATATATATATATATATATATATCTGTGTGTGTGTTTGTGTATCCATGTTGATGGATTTTTATACTCTCTTGTTATGGGTGGAAGATAAGCAATGTGTAGTCCACTTACATGATGTGTTGATCTCCCTATGGTTGGATGATGTTACCTTATTTATTTGGGTTGATATTTTTACTATATACTATCTTTCTATTTTATTTTGTTTTTTAATACTCCCCCTTTCTATTTTGAGGCATCCTACGGAGTATACATATACTCACTCATGCATGGGACTTTCGCACATGTGTTGTATCTTATGAAAACAAAGGATAGGTTAGTGGTGACTTCAGAGGAGCTTAGGGATACATGGTGAATTGGACCACCATTGGGGAATGGAGCTTTCATATCAGGATCCAGGTTCTCTCCTCACTTTTACATTCCAATTTTTTCAATTTAGTACATCTGTCTAGTTAGGCATGTATTTTGTTCCTTTACTCTATGCTTCTACTATCATACTCTTATAAATCCTAGAGGTTTTTCATATGCATGGTTGTATTATAGATATTATATATTTTTATTATTACTCCTCTTCACCTTTTCATCAATATGGAATAGTGTGTGTGTATAGGTACATTTAGAAAAAGGAATATAATGTTAAATATGTTGTTCGGTGTGGGATACCAGCCTCTAGCCTATAGAGGTGGGCTTGGGGTAGTGGTGGCCCGAGCCCCATTGGGTTGGGTCTTGACAGATTGGTATTAGAGGTTGTATGATACTTGGGATGGTTTTTGGAGTTGTCCACTTATGAGGATTTGGTTGGGATTTAGGGAAACAATTTCAATGTTCCTCGAGTGTGGATCTCATGCCTAGAAACCTAGTAACAGTATGAGTGACCAATGTATCCATTCACCAAGACCATGACTACCTACATGTCCACCTTTCATACCGACATGTTAGTTGTAGGGATCAATGGTATTTGCATCATATTGGACTGATTATTTGTATGTACTTCTTGAGTTACTACCCCATTGTATATATTTTATCACCTGACCATGTTACGTCTTGATTACATTTTCAAGATTCCTCAATGAAAAAGAACATCAGTGATACCAATTCCAGACCATGATGAAGATCTGAAGAGTGATTAGGAATCGGTTCCCCATCCATCCCATAGGTCCTTAATATGGGTGTATACGAAGTAGCACCCCCACTTATTGAGAATCATATCATACCAACAGAGTAGGCTAAGGATTTTCACATGCTTATCATGCTCCACGAGTTCCATCACCAGAGGCCACTGAGGTTATGTGGCATTCCAGATCCTCAAGCAGCGAAGGATTGGCTATAGTCATTGGAATCTATCCTTAGGCTTGTCTAGACATTGATAGATCAGGTGGTTGTGCTAGTACCAAGTGTATTTTATGGAGTATCTAGGAGATAGTAGAGTCTTGTTACCCAAATTCATGATGAGTAGACACTCTCGTGGACCGAATTCCTAAATATATTACATGAGGAGTACTACCCATCCTATTTCCACTTACTTTAAATTCAGGAGCTTCTAGAGTTATAGTAAGGGGAATGATAGTGGATGAGTACACTATGAGGTTCATAGACCATATTAGATACTTCGTTTACATGATATTATATGGAAACTTCTACTTAATGATGTTTGATCATGGACTCCTTAAATATAACTATTCCAATGTGGTTCTCTTATTCATTCCCACCTATGTCGCGGTGTTGGAGAGGGCACTGATGAGAGATAGATTTCTATCAAAGGGATGCTGGGAAGATGGAGCGAGAAGGGGGTATCATAGTGCGGATTCATATGTAGAAACTAGTATATACTAGTTGATAGGATATTAACATAGGATTTCTTCCTAGTATCAATATTTGTCACGTGGTCAAGGGAATTACAGAGGACCAGGGTAGACTGGGGAGGGTAGTGTTATATTTTTAATGGGTGAGGTCACATAGTGTGTGACTTCCCGACTAGGCGAACTAAGGAGAATGGGAATATGGAAAAAAGATTGCCATGGTAGAGGCAGTTCTATGATTAGGGTTCTCTCAAGAGATGGTAGGTTGTCCCCTAGGTAAGAAGAGATGTAATATGAGCATGTGGAGCTCCATGAGGATAATATATAAGTGGTGGAGGATGCTATGATATCCTTCCAACACCACCACCAGGCATCTCCTGTAAGGAATTGGACATCAAGGATGTGGAAATGCACCATTTTAATAAGTATAATATTTAGATTCTAATAAGATAAAATTAATTTTTGACCAAAAGTATTAGTGAAAGTGATTAAACTTAATCATAGAGATTAAGGTCAAATTAAGCTTAATTAGGGACTAAACCTTAATATTAGGGGCCTAAATGACCTGGACACTTATCCAAACCCATTTTCTAGTCATGATTCATCCATTAACCTTACATTATTGATTTATGTTTATTTTGTAATAATCTTTTTAGGTAATAACATGTTTACACCTAACTTGTGTTCAAAAATTACAGGTGAGTCATTTTCCTTCCCTAAAAAAGGCCACCACCTCTCCTTATTCTTCACACCTATAAAACCTCTCAAATTCATTAAATACCTACCTAATACACTTAAAATTAATCCTGAATTCCTTTTATAAGCCTTCGCTTTGGTAGAAGTCAATCCAAGTAATCCTTTTGGCACAAACCAAAAGAATTTACCTGATTAAGAAGAAACATCTTCTCTCAAGTCATTTATTTTATTTTCTTTCTCCACCACCTCCAGTTTATTTTTTTCAATGCTTGTATAACAACACCAGTATAATAAATATACTAGTATTTTGTTATTCTAATGTTTCAACTTACACTTAAACACACCTCCATTTAATGGATAAAAAACATATTGTTTATGTGTACGACGAACTAATGCCTCCCTAAACGATGATTGTTCAATTTTCATTATCGCCTCTCATGGTGAACAATATGATGGAAAATATATTTATATATTCTATATATTATATGTGTTATCTCATTATGATTCTTAATTCCTTTTTCAACACATATATTTTTACTTTTCATTTTGTGTTAAAATGATAATTTCATTTGAGGAAGTGTGGACTACCGCCCCATCAAAGTGATATGATTTGTTCAGACACTACATGGATTGTATTAAGGATGAATTTAGGGAATATATAATACATATATGATATTTTCTATACTTCGGGGAATGGGAGCATGGTGGAAAATGTACATAGAAATAGATCTTATTCTCATTTTGTGGATGAGGTGTCAGAGCAGTTAATCTCATTGCAGTTGTCTTTTGTGGACAAGGATAGTGCTTCAAATCTTTAGTCAATGGTTGTCACCCCACCACTTCTACAGCTTGTTAGTGATGCTCAGTGTAAAGATACTGACTGTGATACCTTACATACTCAAATATTCACTAAAAATACTCTCGATGGATATTTCGAAGGTGGGGAGCAAGCTATCCTTTTCGGAGGATTAACATTGATACCTTTGGCATTGCGGGAGGAGCTATTGAGGGGGTTTCATACATCCCCATTGGTGGTACATCCATGTATAGATAATATTTACTAATATATCCATCATCAATCCTTTGATGATTTCTTTTCATGCTTAAAGGATAATTTTTAATAAAAAAATAATATGGATTTTTAAAGAAATGGTTTTCAATACTTTTTCAATCTCCTTTTATAAGTTTTTAAGGAAAATGGTTTTCAAAACTTTTCCATGATCCTTTTATAAGTTTTAAAGGAAAATGGTTTTCAAAATGTTTTCAAGATTCTTTTATAAGTTTTAAAAAAATGGTTTTAAAAACATTTTCAAGATCTCGTTATATGTTTTCAAATATTTCTTTATAAGATTTGATGTTTTAAAGAAAATGGTTTTCAAAAGGCTTTATGATTTATAGAGACTTTTAAAATAATAAAGGATATTTACCTCAAGAAATGTTTTCAAAATATCCTTCTTATTTATTTTACATATAAGATGACATCCTTTGATGTTACTCAATACCATATAAAAAATTATCAAAAAAAAATTCATATTCTTTATTTAATGCTTAACGTTTTGTTAGAATGATGTTTATGATACCCATTTCTATTCCACAGGTTTAATGATTTTAAATCCTACTACTTTTCATGAATTATTATTACAAGAAGTCATTATTAAGCCTATCTATTTTTATAGATTATGATGTGATGAAATGTTAATGACACCCATTTCATTTCATGGGTTATTATTTCTTTTTTATAAAACCAATCTCTTTTTATTGGTCAGGATATGATGAAATTTTTATTATCTTGTGGTGCATGTATGAATGATTTTATTATAAGATGGGTGGAACCTATATTTCCCTCCAATGCATTGGGTAATGATGTATGAATCATGAGTATAAACGTTATTTGTGAACCTGATTACATGTTCAGAATGTATGCATGGACCTCATTGGAAGTCCATAAGTTTATGTGTAAGCTTGATTACATGTTGACAATGTTATGAGTGAACCATATTTTGTGTTCACAATGTTATGAATGGACTTGGTTACATGTCCATAATATTATGTGTGAACCAGATTACATGTTCACAATGTTATGTGTGAACTTGATTACATGTTAAAAAGGTTATTCATGGACCCGATTTCATGTCCATAAGGTTATGTGTGAACCTGAATACATGTTCACAATGTTATGCATAGACCTAGATGCATGTTCATAAGTCGATGTGGTTACATGATTTCTTGTACTTAAATTAATGAGTGAACATGTTTCTACTTATACATTTTCACAATGTTATAAAGAATGATCATTCCACGAATTCCATGCCTTATTCATATGTTATGATTTCATGACTTATTCTCTTAATTCTCATATGATCTATGTCTTATAAACCTATAGTCTTTATTATGATCTCTAATATGGAGGTTATTATCTTAAAATGTTATGCTCAAGTTTTGTACCCTTTTATTCATGTTATTCTTACACATTTCCATTATTTACCCTTCCTAAGAATCTGATCTTACCATTTTATTATGTTTCCTTTCCTCAAGTTATGGAAAAAGGTTTTAGGTTCAAGTAATAAAGGTAGAGATATTTGTGGGAGACGTTGAATATCTTAAACCAAGATAGCATATTTTGTTTCCATGTTTCCAAAGACACTAAACTATTACTGTCCTTGGGCACGTATTTTTGTAACGTACTGAGTATTCTTCTAAAATGATGTAATATCCATGTATTTTAAGCCTATGTCTCTATAGTTGGTATCAGAGGAAAGTTTCAGTCAACATTTTGAAACTAGGATGATAAAAATTTAGTGAGATCCCTACGTGTATTTTTAAGGATCTGTCTAGGGATATCTCTTAGGATAACTATATGGATGATTTAATGCTTAGGAAAATGTCTTGAAATTATGGTAAAGGATATAATGGGTGGATTCCTAGTGATACATAAATGTCTGGATAATACAAGTGGATGTGGATATGGAATAGATGTACATTGGTGTAACAACTCTAACAATATGTTATGAGCATGAATCGGGGTAATCTAGTATATGAAAATGGGCCTTGTTACACACATGGTTTGACACTCCCAAGGGAAATGATTTGGAAATTTACAAACACTTCATGAATGATAATGAATAATTTAAATATAATTTGGATATGAATAACATAGGATGAACCTAGGGTGTCATAGATTAAGGAAGGTGTCATGGTTTAGATATCCTATAAGTAATTTTTCCATGACTATGTGGTTTTATGATATGATAATAAATTCTCACACTATTCTTCTGGTTTTAGTCAATGAAAAGAACTATAAGTAATGGGATTGACATTGAATGTGATGGATGATTTGCTAATGAGCAGTTAAGTGGGATGATCACTAGAGTGGGAGATATTGTGATCACGCCTAATCAATTTTCATGGAACATGATTAACAATGTGTTCCTTAACCAACTCCTGATATCACCAAGTAAGAGAAATAAGGATTTCATTGACAGTTAAGGTAATTGAGACCATAGAATAAAGAAGATCTGGTTTCCACTATGTCAAGAATGTGGAAAGAATCACCTAAGTGAATGTCTTAAATGAATTATAAGATATTTTTACTGTGGAAAAGAATTACACAAATAAAGTGAATTAAAGGGACAAATGAAGTGTTTGGTTAACAAAATAAATGACAATATTGGCATCCCTAAGTCAACATCGAAGGTTAAGTGTTTTAAGTGTGGATTAAATGGTAATTAAGCAACTCAATTCTCTAAGAGGAAAGCTCCGGAAGATATTCAGCAACATGGTGCAAGTAATGGTTTCATTGATGATGATGAAGATACTATAGATGAAATGTGAATGGAAAGAGATATTATGTAATAGAATAAGGTAGAAATTCTAATTGAATAATAATGTAGTTGGACAATAAGATCTTTTTTGTATTTTTATTCAAGAAGTATGTTATATGAAATCTGAAATATATAAGGATTGTTTAGTTTGTGTTTTTCGATAAATGTTTACAAGAATATGTAAAATGGTTCCGATGGAACAGAAAAGTGATATAATGGAAAGTTGATGTCCCTAGAAAACAAATGGTTAAAGGAATTATAAACCTTAATATGTTCCTTATTTTATGATATTATTGTTTGGATAATGATATGTGAGATATGAATAAGTAAGTTTGAAGGTATTTATTACCTTGGAACTAATTAAGGACTTGTGGGCAATTATTTTCTGCTATCATGGATGAAGTTTACAATATCTTGAATTTATGGAATATGAAAAATAATATATGGAATAAGGAATCATGCATGTTTTCAAAAAGTATTTATGGTAATTCAAGTTATTACCACGTTTCAAGAGAATATATGATGAGGGTTTTAACATGTTTGGAATGTGAAAGCTAAGAGAAACTTTGTGATATAAGGTTGGAACAATGGTAAGATAATTTCATGAATAACTTTCTATATTTTTTTATTTTCATCTATAAAAATGGTTATAAGGTCATCCATTCATGAAAATTTTAATTTAAACTTCAGAGAAAGTATTTATGTATTGAGATTGTATTGAAAACATTGGTTAAAAGTCTATTTAGTGATTGACCTTATTTCAAGGATGTCCATAATATTTTGGAAATTATATTAGTATGTTTTTATAAAAGTTCACCATGTATGTCATGTGACAACCAATCAAGTCTGGTAAGGACATGTGTCCTAAACCCATGACCGAAGTATTATAAGGGTTTCACGCCTACCATGGGCCTCTGTGATATCCTGTTTAATATATAATTATTTTTTTATGATAATTATTTATGATGAAACGTTAGTGTTACTTTTATGTTGAATGATTAATGTATTAAACATATTGATTTTTTTCAAGAATATGTATAGATAAATAGTTAAACTTTTCATTCATAAATGGGGCTTATGATATGCTAAATGTGTATTTTAGCACTTCAGGCGTCAAAGTTAATTTCTGGATTTCCATTACACGAAGTAATGGATTAATTAGAAATTGATAAAATAATAAATAAAGAATGATATTTTATTTATAGAAATATATCATGTAATTATATTCTTGGTCAACAAAAGAAAAACTTAAATATAGGATGATGATAAAAAAAATTGTCATAATACCTTAATTTTTGTTGAACCGGTAGCCTTATAAATCATCCTAGATTCATGAATTTGAGGCCATCAACCATTATTTTATCATTCACTAATTTTTTATAAATGACCTAAATCACTCCCAATAAATATTTATGATTTTACTCTATGTCCAATATCTACTCTCAACCTATATTCTCCTATGTGGAAACCTAGGTACACGTTACGTTGGGTAACCATTATAGTCCCAACTTTCCCTATTAAGTGAAATTTTAGTATTTGTTTTTATGATGTGAGTTTATATTAATGAAATTTTAAAGTATTAAAAATTATATAACCTAGAATAATTTCAAGGGAAAGATTTATTTTAAGGGGGGAAGAATGTAACACCCCGAGATTTTGAGCATTTTTTTCGAAGTAATCTATCTTTTTTATATTTTGCATTTCATGTGACACTAAAAATTGTTATTTATTTATATATATATGTATGTATATATATATGAAAAAACAAAGTTAATTATTCCGTTAAAATGAAATATAAACTTTTATTCTGCTATACGTAGTATCAACTGGGCTTGTACGACACGCAACACCGGCTTGGCCTACGTTACACGCAACACTGAGTTTCTATGAAGCATCATATTATAATAATTTTCTAAAATAATATAAGTACCACAAGTTCGTTAAACTTAGTGATAGGAATATTAAAAAAAAATTCCCAATATATTATATAATGGTTTTATAGAAATAAAACATATTGATAATGAAAGATATAATTTTTGATAAAGTCCCTTTTATTTTTAAAAATATTATTTTCTCAAATGAACCACTTTTAATAATAAATTTAATTTTATAAAAATTTAAAATTTTACTTTTATAAAATAAACTTCATTTTTTAATATATAATTTCTAAATAATCTTAGGGTGATTTTTTGGTATTTTTCTATGAATATTTATTTTTTTGATTAATAGTGAAAAATACTATATTTTAGCTAAAAACTACCTCTTTGTTTAAATAATTATTAATGTTAAATTATATTTTAAATTTTTTTAAGGCCAAATTAAATAAATTATACATATGTTAATTAAATTTATGTCATTATAATGAATTTTACTTTGAAACTGAATATAAAAACTTAATAAACTTTTGAACATCTTTTTACCTTAAAAACCCATAATTTCCTCTCATTTGCGGGATTAGCATTAATCTTAATTTTTTGGATTCTGTTAATTAAATTTCTAAAAACCAATATAAAACATTATATTGATTATAATATTTATATTCTAATAATATCAACTTATTTTTTGACCATGAAAATTAGTAAAAGTGATTAAAATTAATCACAATGATTAAGGTTGAATTAATCTAAATTAGGGACTAAAACATAATCTTTGGGTCCCAAATGACCTATAAAATTGTTAAAAATCCATTTTATGGCCTTTATTAGTCCATAAATCTACCATTATTGATTGATTTTGGTTTGGTATGACATTTTTTCAGTAATAACATTTTCACACCTAACTTGTTTACAAAAAAATCCAAATGAGACATTTTCATTTTCTATAAAAGACTACAAACTCTCCATCTTATTACCACATATCAAACCTATTAATTTCAGACAATACCTACCCAATACACTTCCCATAAATTCTTCATTAATCTTTTAATCCATACCTTGGGTATAAGGAATTCCAAGGAATCCTTTTTTTCACAAACCAAAAGTAATTACCTGATTCAAAGTTAGCATCTTCTCTCAAGTCCTTTCTTTTATTTTCATTATCCACCACATCCACATTATTTTTTTACATGATGTATAAAAAACCCAGTATCTTATTATACTAGTATGTTTTTATTCTCTGGTTTCAACCTAAACTTACATACAACTTTATCTAAGGGATAATGAATATACTGATTATGCATACAGTGAACTACCGCCTCGCTAAACGATGATTGTTCAATTTTCCTTACCGCCTCTTATGGTGGAAATTATGATGGAAAATATATTTATATATGGTATATATTATATTTATTATTTAATTAATCTTATGTATTCCTTTTTTTAACACATATTTTTTTACTTTCCATTTGGTGTTATTATGATAATTTTGTTTGAGAAAGTGTGGACTAACTCCCCCTCAAAGAGACATGATTCGTTCATACTCTACTTGGATTGGGTTAAGGATGGATTTAGTAAATATATAAAAAATATATGATATAATAAATCTAATTTAATAATTATATATATAAACATATATTTCTTGTACTTTCTTTCCTTCAACACAACAATTAAACGAAAATAGCATCATGCGTATATACATTCTACCGTCTCCATGAATGGTGTATTTCATTCCATTTTTATATATTCTATTGATTATTATATTAAAAATATATTGTATATACATGATATTTATATCTGGTTCTAAATTCTATAAATAAATATATAATTTAGAAATACCAACAATATAACACATTAAGACACATGCAAAGAATACAGAGAATATTACCTAAAGTGAAACCCTAACATAGGATTGTTAACAAGAGGGTAATATAGGGTCGTAATAAAAATATATATGGAATTACATATAATAATATGGTTTTTTAAAATATTTATGATAAATTTATATTTATTATACAGTTGGTTTGAATGATTGTGACGAGAATCAAGACACAAGGTAAGGGGATTTCAACTCACTTTTTATTTCCCTATGATACATGCTATTTTCGCCACTATTTTCTTTTGTGTTGTGTATGTATTGACCATGATTGGATTATATGTGTATTATACTTAAATTTATTGGTATTCACATGTCTAATTTTTTATCCATCTTTCATGGGGATTAAGTTTAAAAAGTTACCAAATTGATTAAATAGTTTTGTCTCAATTTGCCTTCTTTGAGACTCATGTTTTATAATGAACCAAAATTCTCTTTTAGGATGTATATACTTCTATTTTACATGTTATATAATTAATTTCCTTATTTTAGAGATATTATAGGATTTATGTAATTTCATTTTCTTACATTGGGAGCATCATCCCAACTTACCAAGTGATAATGGTTTATTGTAACAATGACATCACATATCAAGATTATTTATGATTATGCTTCCATTGATGAAATTTTATAATCCAACTCTCAATATGTTATTCAATTTTCTTCCCCTCTATTTATTTATTCTATACTAATGTATTTCTACCATATTTATAATCTTTGGTACATAATGTAGTTAATAAAGAGTATTTAAGAAATCCAGACTTTACCCTCTCTTCAGTCGGAAAACCATATTCTCTAAAATGGGTTTCCAAGTATATTATACTAATATCTTATGATAATTAAAATAAATTTTTACCATTTTTTATTTCACCAATTATTTCAAAGGAATCTTCTTATAACTTTCCAAATGATTCTTTTTCCTAAACTCTTTACTGTGAAAAAGGTATGTTCTTTTTACCTCATTTTACATGTACAGATTTAACCGATGTCAATACTTTAAAGATTTATTTTCAGGGTTGGAGGTTAATTTTTCAGATAATTTTTTATAATATATTCTCAAATAAATGGTTTTCAAAAAAAGTTCAATATCCTTTTATAATTTATTAAGGAAAATAGTTTTCAAAACTTATTCAAGCTCCTTATACAATTGTTTAAGGAAAATGGTTTTAAATTTTTTTTCAAGAACTCTTTTTATGCTTTCAAAGAAAAATGTTTAATAAAGGTTTTAAAATATTTCTTGATAAGATTTCAAGTTTTAAAAAAAATGTTTTTCAGAAGGTTTTATGTTTTAAAGATCCTTTTCAAATAATAAAGAATATTTACCTCAAAAATATTTTCAAAATATTATTCCAAGTTATTTGTTATCTAATTATACATCTTTTGATGTTACTCAAAACCTTATAGTAAATTATCCAAAGGTTAAATTCATATTCTTTCTTGAATGGTTAATGTTTTTATGGAATGTCGCTTATAAAATGCATTTCTATTCCATGGGTTGTATGCTTTTAAAACATGCTTCTTCTCAAGGATTTACTTTCATGAAGTTATTATGAAACCTATCAATTTTCATTTGTTATTATGTGATTAAATTTTAATGATACCCATTTCATTTCATGGGTTATGATTTCATGTTTATAAAAACTATCTATTTTATGGGTCATGATTTGATGAATGTTTTATTATCTTGTGGCACTTGTATGACTGATTTTATTATGAGATTATTGGTACCTATATCTCCCTAAAATGCTTTGGGTAAAGATTGATGAATCATGAGTTAAAATGTTATGCATGAACTGGATTATATGTTCACAATGTAAGCAAGGACCTGGTTTCATGTCCATGCGTTTAAGTGTGAACCTGATTACATGTTCACAAGGTTATGAGTAAACCATATTAGATGTTCACAATGTTATAAATGGACCTAGTTGTGTATACATAAGTTTATGTGTGAACATAATTACATGTTCACAATGTTATGGACGAACCAAATTACATGCTCACTATGTTATGAGGGAACATGATTACATGTTCATCAAGTTACGCATGTACCTGGTTTTGTGTCTATAAGGTTATTTGTAAATTGATTACACTTTAAAAATGTTATGTATGGACCTGGTTGCATGTTCATAAGTTGATGTGAGGTATTGATTGCATTTCCTTCACTTAATTAGTGAAGATATTTATACTTATACATGTTCACAATGTTATAAAAAAATGTTCATTCCATAAATTCCATGTCTTATTCCAATTTTATTCTTTTATGAATTATGCTCTCAATCCTCTTATGATATATATATTATGAACTTATAGTCTCTATTATGACCTATAATACGTATGTTGTGATCCTAAAATGTTATTATCAAGTTCTATACCCTTTTATTCAAATTGTGATTACACATTTACTTTATTTACCCTGACTGAGCATTTGAGCTCACACCTTTCTTATGTTTCATTTCCCTAGGTTATGAATAAAGTTTTTATATAAAAGTACTAAATGTGGAGATCTTCATGGGAGATATTGATTATATTTCACCACGATATATGATATTGTTTCCAAGATTCCAAAGACACTAAACTATTATAGTCCTTTGGAATGTATTTTTTATAATATACTGAGTATTCATCTAAAATGATGTAATATCCATGTATGTTAAGATTGGGTATCTATAGGTTTTATGTAACCCCTTGAGATACCATAGTGGAAATAGAAATACATATCTATGGAATTTTTTATATGTCTTCCATGGGTAGTGAGGGGAATTGACACCATCTGGGTGAAGTTGACCGACACATGAAGTCGGTACATTTATTTTCTATTTGGGATCAGAGTTTAGTAGAGAGTTTGGGAAAGATATACATATAATAGATTTTTCACCTTCATGGGGTTTCCCAAACTATTGTCTTCTTTCATGATGTCCGGTTCATTTTTCTATTTTAGAGAGGACTTAATGAATCATTTGAGAACAAGATGAATATTAGCACACTCTTTAACCCCCAGAAAGATGGGAATACCAAGTGCACTATCTAGGTGTCGAAGGATATGCAGAGGGATTATGTATTATACTTTTATCGAAGCTTGAAGGATCTCTTTACTTTTATATTTTTTTTAAACAATATATACCACTATACTATAGGCATGGAACCATTTGAGGCCCTATATGACATACCCTATAGGTTACCCTTGTGCTAGACAGAGATCATTGACGCATAACTTGTGCATCCATATTTGAGGCAGGAAATGATGGATAAAGTCTATGTCATCCACGAGAGGATGAGGATAACTCATCATAGGAAGAAATATTATGAAGATTGTCATCACAAGCCCTTGGATTTTGAGCAGGGAGACCGTGTTTTCTTAATAGTCTCCACATGATAAGGATTGTAGCGATATTTCTGAGGAGTCAAGATATCCCCTAGGTCTATCAGGTCATTCAAGATCATGTAGAGGGTTGGCAATGTTTCTTACCACCATTACCTACCCTCGTAATTAGTGTGGGTTCATGAAGTCTTCTATGTGTTGTAACTTAAGAGATATGTGCATAACCCTACGTACGTTATTGAATGGGGAGAGCTAGACATCAGTGATAGAGTCACCTTTGTGGAGAACCCGATGGTGATTGAGGATCGGCTGGAGAGGACCTTGTGTGGATTGAATATCCCCATGGTTCATATGTTGTGGCAGCTCAAGAGAATGTAGTAGATCTCTCGGGAGTTAGAGATCTATATGTGCGCTCATTATTCCAAGATTTTTTATTAGTTGTTTCTTTTTAGGGATAAAAATCAAGAAGGAGAGAATCATGTGAAGATCCTTTTTCCTTTGTAAGACTTTGAAATATTTCTATATATATTTTCAGATCTAGGAAATAATAGGGAATGTTATTCCAAGGCCCAGTTTGCTTGTAATTAATTTTATAAATATATTAAATATATTTTATATTACACACATGTAGTTTATTAAAAAATTGGATAACTATCAAATGGAATCTCATATCAGAAACCTGACACCACATTTTATTCTAGAAAATGATGTTTACACTAGGAGTGACCTAAAATGGTTTTGTGCAGTGTGTTCAGAAATAAACATCATTGGCGGGTCTTTTAACTAAAATAAATCATTAAATTTCATTATTTTAATTAAATTAACCTAATATAAACTCTTATAAATCCCTCGTTGTGGTGAATCATCTGGGGTTAGTTGCATAAGCTCTAAGAGGATCAAGATACATTCTACTTATTTTATATTCTTGAATCAAGTTCAGATAATGATAGAACACGGAAACAAAGAAGATCGAAGCACCACAGAAGCAATGACTCTTCTAAACATTTGGAAAACACGTTATTCAATGAAAAATGATATAATATTTATGTAGGACACTTCATTTTTTGGGGATATTGTAGGTTCCGAGCACAGTGGAAATGTGTGGATGGGTGTACCCAACTTTAATTTTACCATTAACAACGATCAATCTGAGATCCATCGTGATGGTAAAATGCCAAATCTTTAGAATAGAACAAAGAACAAAAAAAGAAATAGGTAAGTCCTATAACCATAGATAGGATCATCATGTGTTGGTTATAATTAATTCAATTAAAAGACAATAATTACCTTGATTGAATTATCTATCTTCTAATTCTTCCAGTCACAATCCAATGTGATACATTGTTGAATTGGAGAATCCAAGTGTAGGATTCCTCTATCGGTGATCCACACATGATCTATGTATCTCTGGATATCACTGAAGAGATCTTCATGTTCTATCATGTAAGATCCTTCACTTGCGATGTTTTCCATCGATCTCCTTGAGAGTCGATTCCAAATCACTCTCCTTGATCTGGTGGAAGAGGATCTCTCTAGTAACTTGAGAGTGTTCTTGGAGGAAAGGAATTCTCTCTTTCCTTGATATATTTTTCTAGAACCATTGTGCACAACCACAAAGAATGGCTAAATCTAAAGAGAAAAATGTAATTTGGATTTATATTACTTAGAATAATAAAAATAATTAATTACCCAAAGGAATTTATTCATTTTATTTAATTCTTAGTTAGACCCTGTGTCTAATAATAACTTTTCACAATTATTATCACTTAACATGTGACCAACGAATTACACATAATATTATTTAATTAAATATATAAAATTATTTCTCAAAAATACTTAGAAAAACTACACGGCTTGTATATTAATATACATGATGTGTACTTTTGTTTTTCTATTTTCTATATATCCTCCACCACATTTGTTAGACCTTGAATAATGAATATTTATTTATTACGTAAATATGATTGCATTATTCACAAATAAAGATATTATCTCTCCCACAATATATTCTCTCAAATAACTAGTGTCGAAATAAATTCGATCAAGCATCCTTGAATAATTATTAAACCACAACCAGGAATAATCATTATTCAACTTGTAAAATGAATATTTAACTCAGATACTTTGAAACACTTAGTGTCTGACCCTATTGGACACTTTCTCAGTGGAATTAGGAAAATCCTACCTAAATTCCAAGTTTAGTGTCTAGAAACATGACAAGGCACCCATAGAGAATGAAGTTAATGCCACAATCGTGTGCCACCTCATATGAACGCTTATTGTGTAATGTAATACCTTTGTCTCGATATCTCAAATCAAGAAGGTTGCATGATAGTGTCATCAACCCATGTGCTTGAATACTCTTTCCTTGACATCCTGGAATTGAACTTTTTAATTCCTAACCATGGCCTTGGATTTATTTAGGCTCTATCAATTTCATCAAAGGGTTTGAGATATCAACTTTCATTATGGAATATAAGGGAAAAATCCTTTCTCAAATTATCTGTTAATGCAGTATTACTCGTGACGCACCCAACATATCCTAATTCATTGAGAAATGTGTGTTATCATAGTTTTCATCAATACATATAAGTTCATAAGTTGTAATAACCATTAATTATGATATTAAATTATAAGGACCAATACACGCATCGGCAGATTGGAACATCCAATTACACTATGAAATGTGTATTTCATACTTGCAGGTATCATTCTCATAATATCCTCTTGGATATTACCAAGGGAGAACACTATGAGAAGGTGCCTCGGAGTTTTATGAGTCATCACCCTTAATGTATTGTGTTATTTTTGTCCCTCAAATAACATCATACAGTCATAGAACATATATTCAAGAATAGTGTTACGGCACTTCCATGTTCTCAACATAGCAAGGATTCTCTATAACCCTTTAGTGAAACAGCTATCCTTAGGATATTATCACATGAATTTCCACATAAGATAATAATAAATATTTGATAAGTTATTTATTAATATTAAAATCCATGAATACAAATTTATCACTAAGTACAAAGTAGTTGGTTTTAGGCCACCAACTTCAACAGACTCCCACTTAGACTAGAGCCAACTGCTAACAACCTTTAAACCAATAGTTCTCACATGATATTCATGCTTCTACTAAGATAGGCCTTTAGTCATGGGGTTCTCCATGTTCTTTTCCATGGACACTCTGCTCACTACAACTGCACCCCTTTGATAAAAATTATTCAAGAGCAAATACTTCTATAGAATGTTCTTTTTCTGTTGATGTGACCTTGGTTCTTTTGTAAGATCCACCACTATAGTATTATCACAATACAATTTTATAGGATTTATACTACTAGGCACCACATAAATCTCATGGAAAAGATTCTGAATCTAGACAGATTCCTTGGATGCATTAGAAGAAGCTATATATTCAGAACCCACTATAGAATTGGTGACTACTGACTAATTTGAATTCTTCTAGCTCACAACTCCTCTATTGAGATAGAAAACATATTTGGATTACGACTTCATATTGTTCTGATCTTTCTAAAAACTAGAATCAGCATACCCTCTAATGACAACTTCCTCATCTACTCTATACACCAAGAACATATCCTTAGTTCTTCTCGGATATTAAGGATAGTCATAACAGTAGTCCAGTTTTGTTCTCCTAGATCTTCTTGATATCTTGCTACCATGCTCGGTGCACAAGCAACATCAATCCGGGTACATAACATAGCATACATGATGGATCCTATATCTAGAGAATATGTGATCTTACTCATTATATCATTCTCATGCTGTGTCTGAGGACACATTCTCTTAGAAAGATATAGGTCATGTGACACTAGAACCAATCCCCTCTTGGATTGTTCCATACTATATCTCTTTATTATCGGGTCAATTTATGTACCCTAACTTAGTCCAAGAAGCCTCTTAGATCTATCAAAAATGATGTTGATTCCTAAAACGTAGCTTGCTTCACCTAAGTCCTTCATAGAGTAACACTCATCCAACCAGTCCTTAATTGACTGTAAGATTAGTACATAATTTCCAATAAGTAATATGTTGTCAACATATACTACTAGGATAATGACCACATTCCCATTAAACATCTTATAAACACATGTATCACATTTATTATTAATGAAAGAAAATTCTTTATGGATTCATCAAATCAAATGTTTCATGACTTGGATTTTTTCTTTAATCCATAAATGGATTTCTGCAACTTTCAAACCCGTTTGGCTTCACCTACTGTCAAAAACACTTCTGGTTGTTTGATATAGACATATTTCTAAATATTCCCATTAGGAAACGGTGTTTTGAAATCCATCTTCCAATTCTTGTAGACATGGTAATTTGTTATGTAAAGTATGATTCTTGTAGATTTAAACAAGGAAACTGGTAAGAAGGTTTCAACGTAGTCAATTCCTTGACGTTGATGGAATCCTTTAGCCACTATCCTTACTTTATAGGTTCAAATTTGAAATTAAATGTCTAGATTTCTTTTGAAAACCCATTTCCATCCAACAGTATTTAAATCAACTTTCTCTTTGACCGGAACCTATACTTGGTTCTAATACATGAAATCCATCTCAGAATTCATAGCTTCTAGCCACCTTGAAGCTTCTAAGATCTCTACTACTTCCTTATAGGATAGAGTTTCATCATTTTCCAACAAAATTATTCACCATCCTCACTAACTAGAAAACCAAATATAGCTGGTTCTCTTGCCTCTCTTGATCTCCTACACAGTACTTGTGTTTTTGGAACCTCTTCCATGGGGATCTATGGATCTTGATCCAATACCAACTCATGTGTATCTTTAGCATCAACTTTTTCAAAGTCAATCTTTCTCCCACTATCCTTTTTTAGGATTTTATCCCTCTCAATAAATGTGAAATTTTTTGCGACAATCACCTTCTTGTCTTAATGGTTATATAGGTAATACCCTTTCATTTCAATGGTATATCCTATAAAGATACACCTCATTCCCCAGGGTTTTAGTTTGTTTTCTGATAAGGTCTTAACAAACGCCTCACATCTAGAAACATGTTTGTGTGAAAAAATTGGTTTCTTTCAATTCCATAACTCATAGGGAATTTCATTTTCCTCCCTATTTTGTACTTGGTTTAATGTGTATTCTACAGTTTGTAATTCATCTCCTCAAAAGGATAATTGAATATATGCATGACTCATCATCGACCTCACCATGCCCAACAAGGTGTGGTTCCTCCTTTCACTAACACCATTCCACTACGGTGTATAAGGATGAGTGAGTTGAGAAAGAATCCCAAACTCTTGTAAAAGTTCGATGAACTCTTAGTTAATATATTCTTCACCTTGATCTGATCGAAGCTTCTTTATATTCTTACAAAGAAGATACTATGCTTCATTATTTAATTCCTTAAATTTATCCAAGGATTCTAACTTATACCTCATTAAGTAGATAGATCCATATCTACTCAAATCATCAGTAAAAGTAATCAGGTTAGAATATCCACCTCTATCTTCTACTGAAAATGGTCCACACACATCTGTGTTTACCAATCCTAGAAGCTTTGTGGCCCTTTCACCATGTCCACCAAAAGGTGTCTTGGTCATTTTCTCTTGTAAACAAGTGTGACATCTATCAAGTGGTTTTACCTTAGTAGAGTATAAATAACCATATTGTCATAGCTTTGTCAAGCACTTCTTGTTTACATGACTGAGATGATGATTTCATGACATGGTGTTGTATGATTCTTGTGAGTTTGTTTTTTTATCGATTGAAAACACTTGGATTTATTAATTTAATACATATAAACCATTATTTAAATGTGGAATAACATAACATACATTGTTCTTATAAAATAAACAATCATTATTTCAAAACATGAAAAAAAAAATCCATCCCTATCAAAACAGAATATAGAAATTATCTTCTTGGTAACACTTGGTACATAATAATAGTTATGTAAAACCAAAAGCATCACAATTAGCAATAAAATATGGTAATAACCATTGGCCAATGTAGCCATCCTTGTGCCATTGGTAGCTCAAACATCCACCTATCCTCTATAAATCTATCTAAATCTACTTGGTTCCTACATTTTAATATAGATGTGATCCCCACATGATTTATCTAATACCCAATGTGTAAAAATGGAAAGATTACACTTGATAAAAAACACACCTTTAGATTCTCCACGTTTCTGGGTGTGGTTCTTCTTCTAGGGTCCTAGATGGCCACATTCAAAATATACTGCCTCTCGTTCCTTTCTTTGCCTCTCAATCTTCCCCTTCATGGATGGACAGAGCTCAGGGGCTTCAGACCGTTTATAAATCCTTGGCCCTTTTTCCTTGTCCTTCCTCTTCTTATTCACCATATAGACTACAAGTTTTTCATTCCCATGTCCTTATCTACCTAGAGAATCTAAGTCAGAAGTTCCAATAGACTCTTCTCATTGTTTCTCATGTTTTATTTGATAATAAAGATAGAGAATGTCTTGGGCAGTGATGATAGGATGAGATCTGTAAGCAACTCATCTGGGAACTTAATTCCTAAGATTTCTATGAATTAAATGTATCCAATAATCTTGAATAAATGAGGCCCATATGGCATATACTCTTCAAGATTAGTTTTGAACAAATTTTTGGATATATCATATCTCTCCTATCTCTCCTTCCCTTCATATAGATCCTTAAGGTGAGACAACATTCTATACGCGTCCATGTTTTCATGTTGCTTCAATAGCACGTTATACAAGGATGATAGCATGAAACATTGGACATCTATGGAATCATACAAATGTTTTATATATAGAGATATTTTCCCATCACTGACCTCATTTCTAGGTTCAACTATAACAGTCTCCTCCAACACATAAAATTTCCCTTCATGGAGAAGGATGGCGCGTAAACACCTATACCACTCCTAAAAATTGGTGTTGGTGAAAAGGTTTTCCTTCTAAAGTATAGTTAAAATGATTTTTTTGATGTCATATTTCATTTCATTTAAACAAATTAGGATAAGCAAGTATTTAGAACTTTACTATGATAAAACTAAGGAAAATAAATAAATAAATACTTATTAGTATCCCACTATTTTATCAAAATCCAACAGCCCTCACCATTGACTTTGGAATATTATATTTCCTGAATATTCTAGTGGAAAGGATCCATATTTCCCTTTTCATTACCCCAACTGGGGTTGTTCTTGCAACATGAAAGGTTTTTAGGTAGGCATCCCAAATTCCAACTGCATTAACTCGCATCTCCTTGATCTACTGAGTGGACTCCCCAATCCTGAAATCCTTTTATTTGGGATTTCCCCAACCTTTGCCTCTTGGTCACACCAAGTCTGGATGTGGAAGTCAATCCTTAATGTGAGCCAATTCATGTCAACCCAAAACCTCAAATTATAATTCCTCGATAATTAAAAGCACCTCAACTAGGGTTTGTCAAGAACTTTGAAGTATTGTTTGATTCTAACCAAGATTATGGAAGACTATACTGACTTAATATTTTCCTGAAGGATTTTATCCTTATACATAAATTTCCATTTTATTATCTTTCTTACATGCTCTATAATGTTAATTGGGATATACTTAAGTGATTAACCATGTCTAAGATAATAATTATGCATAAGCTGATCTTATTTTAGTTCCATCTTGCATGCCTGTTTAATTCAATAATTGTGTGATCGGACAACACACCCACAATAAATAAACCATGCAACTGAGAGAAATAAAATAAATTATATGATCATGATCTTGATATTGTTCTATTGTTTAGTTTATCAAGGGGTTGATAAACTAACCCAAGACCTAGGGTAGAAACGCCTTGAACCTTTTGGGTTAGTGTTTATATATTTCCACCTATCCACCTTTGTATCTCCTTGGATTGGTTTCACCTCAGATCCTAACCTGAGCCACCTCCACTGGCATTGGAGCTCCATCCATTACATATGCTTTTATCTCACACGTAGGAGAGGGGTAAAATAGGGTTTTACATAAGAGAAACCTTGGGCATGTAGGCCAAACATATTAATAAAGATAAGGATCTCATGCCAAGAATTTTAATATAAATAATTTAATTAAAAGAAACCATCCACATACAATGGTCCTGGCCTAGCTCAAGATCATCCATACATGCAACAATATTTACGCATAAATTAAACTAGCATAGAATTCTTTAATAATTATTATTTAAGACAAATCATGCTTGAATCAATTAATTATTATCTTTAATTAATAAAACCTTTTATCTTAAACCCTTTTTTGAATTTCCTTCAGATTTTCATCCATACATAATTTTAAACCAATAAATCCATTTAAAATTATCTTTGTACGTAACTTGTACCTTGGAGGCAACCTAATTAATTTCTATTCATAACTACCTAATGAGTATAAATTAACATTACAAAGATGTTAAATTAAACACATATATATAAAACACCTATCACGTGTTGTGCCCCGTCTTTACACCTGCACCATGGTAGCCATCTCAAGGGTTTTTATAATATAATAAAAAAAATTAATAAATCTGTATAATTTGGATGAGTAAACGGTGTGTAGTTCCTACTACATGGCATGTACAATCATTCACCATCTATCCGAAGTACACGCCTTGAGATACAGGGTGTAGATTTGATTTTGAAATATTCGAAGTACATGGTGTGTCCAGTGGGCCACACACTGTGTTGTATCCACGTTACACGGTCTCCAGCTGGGAAAGCTGTGTAGTGGGTACACAGTCTAACCCTAACCCAAAGGGACTATACACCTTGTCTCGTGGGACACATGCAGTATAATCTAGAAACCATGTTCCACATGTTCCTGGTCAACAGATGGAATCATAGAGACTCATATAAACTCCAACACATGACTTAGTTTAGAAAATAAGTCTTGATGCATTGAACCTTGACTACACAGTGTGTGAGTCCAACTACAGACCGTGTATTCTGGTGTTGTACGACCAAGAACATTTTTCACCCTCATATGAGATCCTCTATTTTATTTAAATTAAAATTAAAATAAATGATATTTTTTGTTAGGTGAACGAGAAATGAAAGAGGAGAAACAGATATCGATATTCATATTTATATAATGATTAACATGATTTTAAATAACTAAATTATTAAATTTGTAAACCATAAATGGGAAACTAAATAATCATAATCAATGATATAACCTCCAAATGATACCACTTGTAGGTTCTGGTCATAGTGGAAGCATGTGGATTGTGTACCCAAGTTTAATTTCAATCAATCTGAGATATGTCAAGATGATATAACACTGAATCTATGGAATAGAACGAAGAATGAAAAGGGAAGAGGGAAGTCCTAGAACCATATAGAGGATCATTATTTGTAAGTTATAATTAATTTAATTAAAATATAAGAATTGCCTTGATGTAATTCTCTCTCCATTAATGCTTCTGGTCATGATTCAATGTGATCTGTCGTTGTGTCGGAGAATCCAAGTGTAGACTTCCTCAAGTAGTGATCCACACGTGCTCCACATATCTATGGATTTTACTGAAGGTATCTATGGGTTCTATAATAGAAGATCCGTCACTTGTGATTTTCGACTTTGATCACCTTGAGAGCCACTTCCAAAGTTCTCTCCTTGATCCGGTGGAGGAGGATCTCTCTCGTAACTTGACAGCGTTCTTGGTGGAAAGGAATTCTCTCTTGGCTTGAGAGCTTTTTCTAGATCCATTGTGCACAACCATGGTGAATGGGTTGATCTAATGAGAATAATGTAATTGGGTTTTATATTACTTATAATAATATAATAAATTAATTACCCAAAGTTATTTATTCATTTCATTTAATTATTAGTAAGATCCCATTTCTAGTAATAACAGCTGACTATTATTATCACTTGAAAAGTGCCCAGTGAATTACAACCAATATTATTTAATTAAATAGATATTATTATTTCTCAAAAATCACCAAAAATCCTACACGGAATTTATATTAATATAAAAGGATTGTACTTTTGTTTTTCCATTTTCTTTATTTCCTCCACCACATTTATTAGACTTTGAATAATTACTATTTCTGTATTAAATAAATATCACTACATTATTCAAAATAAATATGTTATTTCTCCTACAATATATTCTCTCAAATAACTAGTTTAAAAATAAATGTGATCGATCATCCTTGAATATTTATTACACCACCACCAATAATAATCTTTATTCAACTTGTTAAATGAATATTTAACTGATATTCTTAGATACACTTAGTGTGTGACCATCTAGGCCTCTTTCTCAGTGGCATTAGGTAGAGCCTACCTAAAGTCCAAGGTTATCATATTGTAAAACAATAATCCACCCATATATAAAGAATTTAATGCCTCAATGATGTGTCACCTTATATGAATTCTTACGATGTAATGTAATCCCCTAGTCTTGATATCTCGAATCAAGTGGGTTGAATGTTAGTGTCATCAACCCATGTGCTCGATTACTCTTTCTTTGACCTCTCAGAATTGAACTTTCCCATTCCTCACCATGTCCATGGATTTATTTAGGCTATAAAAATTCCATAAAAGGGAATGATATGTCATCTTCCGTTACGGAATAAAAGGGAGAAATCCTTTCTCGCATTATCTATTAATGCAATATTACTCGTGACACACCCAACATATCCTACCTCACTACGAATAGTGTGTCATCACAGTTTGCATCAATAAATATAAGTGAGTGAGTTGTAATACCCATTAATAACAATTCTAAAGTCTAAGGACCAATACACATATCCGTAGATAAGAACATACAATGACACTATGAAATTTGGATTTTTCACTGGCAGGTATTGTTCTCATAATATCCTCCTAGATATTAATAAGGGTGAACACCATGAGAAGGTTCCTTAAAGTTTTATTAGTCATAACCAATAATGGCCAGTATTATTTTTTTCCCCTCAAATAACATCATCCATACATAGAACATATATTCTATAATGGTGTTATGGAACTTCCTAGTTCTAATCATAGCAGGGAGCTGTTATGACCGTTGAGTGCAACAACTATCCTTAGGACAGTATCACATGAATTTTCATGCATAAGAACAATCAATATGTGATAAGGTATTTATTAACATTAAAATCCATGAATATAAGTTTATCATAAAGTAAAAAGTGGTTAGTTCTAGGCCACCAACTCCAATAGATACCAAGTGAACTATTCGGGTGTTTCTAAGAAGAGAAGAGGTCAAATCAGACGATGGAATGACCAAATATGAATCATGGAGACTAGATTTAATATTCCAAAAAAATCCAAACTACATGTCATATATTTTGTAATAACACATGACATGTGACCCATAGGCTACATTGGATATGATTTTTGGAAAATGATAAGGATGGAATGGCATGTATCCCACCTAAACATTGTGTATCCCTCCCCAGGTAGAAATTCAGTGTGGTGAAACACACGGGAAATTCCTCATGTTAGAGGACACATCCAGGTGTACGTTTTGTACCAAATTACACAAACATAACCAAGTTGTAGGTTCATCGACCTTGAGGGGCTTGTACTTTCCATGTAGACTCTCTACATGTTGTGTAGTGCTAGATAGTAGGTGGTTCATGTACCTCTAAGGACGCATCTAGTAGATCGAGTGAAACCACACATCATGTGGGTCACCTCATACATAATGTACACCTTGTTTACTTTTTAAGAAATTTTAAAATCTAAAATATTCTACATTTAGACTCAGAATTTGGCCCTAAAGTATCCTATACTGTATGTTTTTCCATGTAAAAATAATGGTGACCACCATAGTGTATTTTGAGATATGATAAAAGATGTTCCAGTTGTGACACTAATTTAGGCAATGCTTGATGAGAAGATTGATCATATAGGGTCACCATATGCTTCTAGAGTGGCACCCTCTAATTGGGATAGGTCATGGGTCATCTAACTATATATTGATTGGAACCCTCTAGTTGGGCAGATCAAGGGTCCTCTAACTACTCATAGAGTGGCACACTCATGCTAGGTAGGGGATGGTTCCTTGACCAACTATCAGACTGGCACCCCTACTGTACCAGGGCATTGGTCCTCAACTATTAGAGTGGCACCCTCCTACCAAGCTGGGGATGGGTATTCTAAAAATTATTTGATTGGAATACGCTTATAGAGATATGTCATGGTTCCTCAACCACTATACTAGAAACCTCTAGTTGTGTTGGGAAAGGGTCCTCTATAGATTACTTGAGTGACACCCTCCAACAATTTTGGGGCATTGGTCCTCCAAAATCAGACCAACACCCTTCTGTCGAGTCAGGGTATGGGTCTTTTATTATCATAGTGGAACCCTTCTTATGGGTAGGTCATGGGTCCTCTTGATATATAATATGCGGAACCCTCATCCTGTATTAGGTCATGGGCACTCTATCAATTAATTATTTCACCTAGATTATGTGGCATAGTAGAGAGGTGTGTCTTGACTTGGATGTTTTTTAGGCAGATGCTTGAGATGTTAGGCATCAACAATGGATATTTGTAACTCATGGAACCATTTTTTTGGGATGGGCTATGAGATAGATATCCACTTATCTATCATTTTGGTTTATTTTCTTTTATCATATATTTATATTTTTATTCATGTTGATGGATTTTACTACTCTCTTTCTATGGACAGAAGATACATGATGTTTAGTCCACCTACGCAGCATGTTTGGAACCCTATGGTTGGATGAGATTACTTTCTTACTTTGGGTTGAGTTGTTTACTATATAATATCTTTATATTCCTATTGTGTATCTTAATACCCCACCTTCATATTTTATGAAATCATATTAGGTATGAATATATTCACCCTTGTATGGGCCTTTCTCGCATGTGTCATGACTTATGAAGATGATGGATAATTCAGTGATGACTTTAGATGATCATAGGGATACTTGGTGATTTGGACTACGTATAGTGGTTAGAGCTTAGAGATCAAGATCTAGGCTCTATCTATACTTTTAATTTACCATTAAATCAATTTGGGACATCTTTCTTATTGTGTGTTTATTTTTCCCCATTAATTTCATATTGAACTATCGTACTCTTGTACACCCTAAAGGTTTTTAAAATTCATAGTTGTGTTCAAGATATTTTATCATTTTATTATTATTCCCCTTTACTTTTTCATAGATATGGCTAGGGTGTGCTTATAAAAACCTTATTCAAATTCAACACATGTTAGATATTCCTTTTTGAATTTCCCATTATCCCCTAGCCTATGGAGGCGATCTTGGGGTAGTTGTGGCTCGATTCTCATTGGGTCAGGTCATGACATTCACTCTCCCTTACTATTAATGGTGTATATTTGATTTACTTATTAAGAGGGATAATTTTTTTTAAAACTATATGTTGTTTATATAATCTAGAACTTTCTAATTTGTTCTTTATATATGGTAATAGGTTTACAAATGTTTTTTAAAATCAGATTTATATAGCCCATAAGAATGAAAATTTTGATTTGGAGCTCCTTTGAGAAATATAATGGATTTATTTGGTTTTTATGTTATTCACTCCAATTTTCTTCATTGGTTTTTCCTAAGTAGACATGGATTAATTAATAAATAACTCATTTCTAGGAATTAAAGGTTTCTTCCTTCTCTCATAATAGTGGAATACCATGGGTATAAGATTCTATATGTTCACGTGGAAGAAAACCTACACATGCATTTCAATTGACATCGTATTTGAATTTGTATCAATAAAAATTTTGTGAAAAATATATTACAATAATGACCTTACCCTATGATGTGTATTTGGGAGATAATAATTATAAACTCTTTGAAATTATTTTCAACTAGTGGGAATGGAATTAAATCGATTACTAATGGAGAATATTTGGAATGTTTGAATTTTCAACAAAAAAAGGGGGTATTGATGTTCCAAAGGGTTTTTGGTTGTGTCTTTTTTAAATAGTATTTTCAATGTAATTAATGAAAATCTGATTAATTGGGTGATGGGTTGGGTATCCACCCATGAAAAAAAAGAAGAGTTACTACCTATACACTATGGGTGAAATAGAATAAAGATTTAGATTACCATGAATACCTTGATGGAAAGGTTCATGTGGAAAGACTATAATATAACAAATAATTGAAAGAATTGATCTTTAATTTCATGAAAAGTGATAAAAAATGTCCTTGTCATCAACATGTTGAGTGGAAGTTCTTTCTACCTCTGGAGATATAGAAAGAGATACTCTCAGTAGTTTTGAAGCTAACTAAAACAGGAGGACTCAACTAAGGATTAAAAAATAA
Source organism: Viscum album (assembly GCA_963277665.1). Classification (NCBI taxonomy): domain Eukaryota; kingdom Viridiplantae; phylum Streptophyta; class Magnoliopsida; order Santalales; family Viscaceae; genus Viscum; species Viscum album. The sequence continues at coordinate 575,770,063 of OY728160.1, forward strand.
ATTTGGTTCAATATTTATTGTTATAAACCTCCTTGATAAAGGTTGAAGTGATTAGAGATGGCAGGATTGATTATAGAAGGTTTCACTAGAGCTAGCAGCGGAGTTCATATAAATACTCTTATTTGAGTATTACATATATTGAAAACCCTCTTAAATGTTTTTAAATGAGTTTGTAAATATTATTATAATTCATAAAATAATTTTAATAAGTTTTAAGATTCTTTAAATATTCTCAAAGAAGTCCTAGATTTAGACTTTGTAAGAACCCAGATCTTCATTTTAGGTATGGATCTTGATTTCGGGTTGTTTTTAGGAAAAAAGGATGTGAAGAAGTTTTTCTGAGTACATTTCATGTACTTCCAAGTACAGGTCGTGTACTCAGTTATCACATGCAGTTGTGTACTAGCCTTGTAATGGCTGAGTACATGGCTATGTGATGACCTGGAAGACCACTTAAGTCAAGGGCCGGTTAAGTCTACTACATAGTGTGTAGGTTTAATGAACACGCCATGTACTTTTCTTTTTATTTGATATATCAGAGTGAGGTGGCATCTTATGTCCATAAACATCATCCTATCCCAGTTTCTTGTACAGGGGAGTGACAAAATGACCAAAAAACTTCAAACCTCTCCTAATTCTCCATATAATCTCTAATTGAGATGTTGTCAGGTGTGTTGGAATCCCACCGGTGAGTTCTCAAAACTCCTTGATCTTTTCTTCTTGATTCTTCCTCTCTCTTGAATTATTCAAGGATGGTAATTTTTCACCATTTTGTGTATCTATGCCAATCTAGGCTGATTTAAGGGCCGACGTTCAAGTATATCGATCGTACGACATTAAGGTTGGTGGTTTGTGCCTTTGGTTATTTTTTTTGGATTATATATCCTAAAAGCGCCACATGCCAATGATTGTACTATTTCTTGGTCTGTAATTTCGCCCTTTTTGTTAACTTATATGGTTTGATTAATTGATAAAGGGTTGTTTCTTATGAATAAAGTTAGATACCTTATTTATGAGACACCCCATGGGTGAATTTACCTTTATTGATTTTTATGGTCATTTGGTCTAGGTTTCTTAGGAGGTGTACCTTGTTTTCCTTTCCCTGGTTGTTTAGGATGGAGTTTTATTGATTATACGAAATTTATGTGATATTCTTGTGAATTATTATCCATGTAGTAGTTTTAGATTACATGAGGTGATTTGATATTTTATGCACACTGTTTTTACATAGGAATGTGAGAGCCTTGGTGTAAATGATTGACCACGGGGGATTGACCATAATAACTACCCAGAAGTTCTTTTATAATTTATTAATTTTATATTGACCCAAGGGTATTGACCATGAGAGCTACCTATGAGGTGGTTTATAAATTATTGATTCCATGTTGACCCATGGGTATTGACTGTGAGAGTTACCCAGGTATTTGTTTGTAAATTATTGGTGCTATGTTAAACCAAAGTTTTTAGATTATGAGAGATTTCTCAGAGGGTTGTTTATGAATGATTGAATGATTGTGATGAGTCTTCCTAGCCAAATCACAATCTTGGACTTAGTCTTACTTGATTGTTTAGATGGTCCTCTGAGACATTTTTTTATTACTATTTCACTGGGGGATATAGAGATGAGGCCAGATCTTGAGATTACATGATTAAAAGGACAAATAATAAATGTAAAAAAAATGTAATTTAAAACTCTATGATTGTTTACTTTTGAGTACTTCCTAGTTTATTTCTTTATTTATGCATATTATCTGCTATATATATTCAGTGACAGTTAGGAACAGATCTTTTGGTGGTTTCCTAATTGGATTTGTCTCACACCCTTTTTGGGTCATGTTTTGAACCCAAAAATATTATATGGTTTTAGGTATAGATAATTTCAAGCAAAATTATTCATCGGGTACTTGATTTTTTTTGGAGTTGGAGAGCATGGGACCAAGTTGAGGCTTGAGATGCTACTGGAGTTTACTATTTCCTTTTTTAGTTTGGTTTCAATATTGATTTACAGCATTTTGAATTGTTTGGATATTTTCCAATAAACATATGCCATGCATCAAATATATATATATATATATATATTGTGGCTATTGTTGGATTTACTTTATGTCTTCTACTATTTATTGTTTGTGGTATTACTGCTTCCACTATTATTTACTATATAGATTCCACTGTGTATACTCTCCCAATGAGGTAATAGTTTCCCCAATATCACACCTTGTCCCTTGTTTCTTATTGGCAAACTCTGGAATTTGGGGAAATGTGCTTGAGTTCATGTGACCAACTAAGTTCAAGGAACCTTTGGGTGGCACCCGGATCTGGGATGTTACAAAGTGGTATCAGAGGAAGGTTTCTTTTATACACTACCTTTCTATTTGGATCCAATAGACATGGATATAAGGGAATAGGTAGTTGGTAATAAGCTATTATCAAGAGTAGTTAACCCGTGTATAGGGAAAAGCCAAGTTACCTAAACAATTTCAATTTTTCTAGTTTTTCCATTTTTTTCAATTGATTTGATTTCAATATTGGGTGATTCAATTGTTTTGTGTTATTATGATTTATATCATTTTGGTTCTATTTCTCTTGAAACCTGATGAGATAAGGGTATTGCATCTCATGCATCATATAGAAACATTCTAGAGATCACAATCCATGCATTCTTTTCATATTATTTAGGATGCATTTCTTCTTTTATAATGTTGCGATAGATGTTGTGCTAGATATGCATGATGTTGTGATAGATGTCATCATATAAATACAAGTATTTTTATAGGGAATTGGTATACATAATGTTTCATTTTTATAAATTCTAAACTTTGGTCCCTGAGGTGTTATGGTCCCTCTTAGATCAGAATTTGGTGGATCATGTTCGCACTTTAATTGAATTTGGTTAAGATATGACATGAATAAGGATTCCAAACATTGATTTGCGGGGATTATGGGCTCTCATAGATCAAACATGTCATTCCTTGGACAAAATCAAGTTTTCAGGGTTCTGTAGAAGTTTCAGAGTCTTACTGTCCAAAAACCCAGACAACACAGCATTTGATGTTATGAACACATGCCATGTGTTCTTCTGTTTTGGAAGAAATGAATATTCTTAAGTACACTCTATGTACCATATGTACACACCATATAATTCATGACCATGTGACTGACTATGTGAGTAGAGACACGGGTTTTGGCAAATATTCATAAAACAAACTATGTACTGGAGGTACATGTTGTGTGGTAATCGGCCGTGTATCCGGTCGTGTGACTAACGACACAGGTGGATGAAACTTTGGTGGTAAACACCGTTTCTAGATTATGCATGTCATGTATTGTTACACCAATATAATCATGTATTTTTAAACATGTATAAGTACCTAGGAAGAAAGAAATATTCAAGTCCATCTTATGTCTCTGGAGGAACACACTATGTATATGGGGTGTTACACGACCAGGTTGGCAGGGGTACACACCCATGTTAAATCTTAAGGGAACATTCCATGTAGTGTTTCTACACACCGTGTAACTATATTTTGATGAACATGAATTATTTCCTTCACCTATTCCATTATACCACTTCTAAGTTTCTTTCCTAGATAATCTTAAACTGAGGTGTGAACTTGACCTTGCTGATTTATGCCACCAAGATGTCCACCGGTTGTACACCAAGTATAGGCCAAAGATTATACACCAAAAATGGTAAATCATGGAGTACCAGCAGATCCTCCAATCATGATTATTTTTTCACTAACTCTTATATCAGACGCATGTGCAGATGTAGAATCTTTTCAAGGCTTTATGAAGATAATGCAGACTTTTTAGGGAGCACCATATCTTTCCCCGACTATGGACGAAATGATGAGGGTGTTCCAAAAGTAGCATCCTCCCACTTTTTCAGGGGATAGAGGACCATAGGCTATAGAGTCATGGTTGGAGGCCATTATTTATATCTCTGATTATCTGGAGATGCTTCCTGAGAGGAGGGTGAAGCATGAAACTTACATACTACGTGATTCCTCCAAGATATGGTGTGATGTTATCTCACATGTAGGACTTCATTGGGATATGTCTTGGGAAGAGTTTCAGAGGACCTTCTACAATTACTTCTATCCTAAGACATTAAGGTCCGAACAAGATTGAGATTTCATTCATTTGAAGCAGGTCTCTCTTTCATTGATGGATTATTCTTCTTGATTTACAGATATTCAATGCTTCACACCTGTTTTGGGAGGTGACGAGTTATCACTAGCTATGTGATTTAAGGATGGTCTTAGGTATGACATCTGATCGCAGGTAAATGTTTTTCAACTGACTTTAGTGACTGCTATAGTAAACTAGGTGTTGATTACTGAGTTCAATCTGAGAGAGTTTGGAGCTTTGTGTTAGGGTGGTTCAACATCTTGGGCTAGAACTCCTTCGACTGACAGTAGAAATTTCCGTAGGGATGTCTCTTCAAGTATCCAAGTAGGGTGATACCAGTGTGGAAGGAGTGGGCATGTGAGACCACATTACCTAGGGGACCCAGTCGGGTGCTGTTCATGCGGAAAGATGGGCCACATTTATCCTTTTTGTAGGATGTTCTGACCAGTAGAAAGTGAGAGGGGATCTATTATGACTCCATATTCAGGATCAGGACAAAAAGTTCCCCATCAGTCAAGGAAATGGAGTTCTTCTTGCCATTTATAATGAGGAGGTGGTCATGGTCGTATTAGCTAAATTTCAGGTTTTCAGTGACTACAGGGTGGATCAGCTTAGGGTATCTAGGTAACATCACAGGGTCATGATACATGTCATACTTTTTTATGGAATAGACCCAAAAGGATTAGGATCCCAGACCCTCTACGGTTAGACATAAGATTCTAATTTCCTCGATTTTAGCTTTTTCTCTTTTGATATGGGGACTTTCCATAGTTTTATATATGTTTCCATTGGGGATATACTTAAGCTCTGTATCTTTACTCATGATGATGTTATGATACTAGACACTACCTTGAGGATTAGGACGGCTAGTGTATTTAATTGCAAGGAGTTCCCTCTTGAAGTTGGTGGGTGTCACTTCCAATGAAACCTCTATGTCTTAGAGATTAAAGTCTTTGATGTCATTCTCATAATATACTGGTTAGACTCTTTTAATGCCTTTTTTGACTACTATCACCATAGGTTGAGTTTCACATCACTAGATGGTGGATCTTACAAGGGTTAATGGGATGTCCAAGTGAGAAGAGATATACTTGAGCATCATGGGTTAGGAGGAATTACAACCCATATTTCTAGTTTATATCTGGATGACTAGGGGTCTTCGTAGAAATACTTTCCTCCAGTGGTGGATCATTTCATATATGTCTTTCCAAATTACTTTTCAGTTTTACCTTCGGAGCAAGAGGTAGATTTCTCCATTGATCTTATTCCAGGAGAAGCACTGGTGTCCATTACTCCATAGAGGATGGCTACACCATATTTAAAGGTGATCAATAAGTAGTTAGAGGATTTGAAGGAAAAGGGTTTCGTCTAACCCAGTATTTCTTGTTGGGGTTTACCTATCTTTTTTGTGAATAAGGCAAACGTTACACTCACACTTTGTGTGGATTCTCAAAATCTAAACCAGTTGATGTTAAAGAACTGATATCCCTTTCCTAGGATTGATGGTATCCTTAATCAGCTTCAAGGATCCCAGGTTTTATTGAAGATTGAATTGAGATCCAGTTATCATCAATTGCACGTTATACCATTAGATATACCTCTTACAGCCTTTTGGAGAAAGTATGTCCTATATGAGTATTTGGTTATTCCATTCGGTTTTATGAATATGTCGGCAGTTTTCATGGTACTGATGAACTGATTGTTCCATCTATACTTGGATTCATTTTTTGTAGTCTTTGTGGATGGTATCTTGGTGTACTCACACACTCGACACGACCATGCCATCCATCATGAGATCATATTTATTACACTGAGAGAGCACCAGTTATATGCTAAGATCTCAAAGGCCACTTTTGGATGGACCATATTCATTTTTGGGGGCATTTCATCTCATAGAAAAGAGTATCCATAGACCCATAGAAGGTGAGAGTAGTAGTTTCCTAGGATTAGCTGAAAAATGTCTTTGAGGTATGAAGTTTTATGGGGTTGGCTGGTTACTATAGATGCTTTATACATAACTTTTCAAGCTTAGAAGTTCCACTTATGGGCCTAACTAAGATCGGTGTGAAGTACTTGTGGATAGATTCATATGATTCATCCATTCAGGAGCTGAAAGGGAGATTGAATTTAGCACTGATAATTATTTTTTTAGAGTCGGGAAAGGGTAATACCATTTACTATGATGCATTAGGTATCGGGCTAAAATTAGTGCTTGTACAAGAAGGATTCATTGCAAATAGGTCTCGACTATTAAGGCCACATGAGAGGAACTACTCGATGCACGATCGCGAGTTACGTATAGTTGTGTATGTTTTATGTAGTTGGATACATTATCATTTGGGAGAGAATGTTGTGGTATACACTGACCACAAAATCCTCAATTATATCTTTACATAGTATGATCTAAATTTGAGACAGTGAAGGTGGGTAGAGTAAAATCATTTATTTGACTTTGATCTTGCCTACATGCCTTGCAAGGGAAACGTAGTGGATAATGAGTTGAGTAGGAGGACTCGCATACAGGCAGTTCTGGAGGCCAGAAGTGAGTGGAAGCTTATAGCTATGTTCTCTGAGATTCATTTGGAGATTCATGATATACAGGGGTAGACATTTATTTCCTCTATAAATGATACCTCTAATCTATTTAATTGGGTGAGAATGAGGCAGCTATCAGATTCTGAAGGCCTAATCCTACGAGAGAGTGTGTCAGGTGAGGACACGACTACTAGACGGACCATAGGTGAGGATAAGGTTTTTTTTTCATGGGCACGTTTGGGTTTCAAAAGACATACATGATGAGATGTTGCGAGATTTCCATGCCTTTGTATGGGTAGTACATCCTGGTGTCACCAAGATGTATTGAGACCCGCATTGTCAATATTGGTGGCCAGTCATGAAGAGGGATGTAGCTAATTTTGTTCTGAGATGTTCCACCTATCAGCAGGTGAAGGCAGATCATCAGCAAATGGAAGGGTTATTACAGCAGTTACCCATTCCTGAGTGGAAGTAGAATGATGTCACAATGTATTTTGTGATAGGTTTACCAAGGTAACCTTGATAAAATAATGTGTATGGGTTGTTATTGACAGGCCCATGAAGAATGAACATTTTCTACCAATCAAGGAAACCATTAGTGTTGATGAGCTTAGAAAGTTGTACATCTGAGAGATTGTACATATGCATGGGGTTCCTCACTCTATAATTTTAGACATGTATTCCTAGTTTACTTCTCATGTCTGGAAGGGGATATATAGGGATTTGGGTACACAAGTACTTCTAAGTACAGCTTACCATCCCCAGACAGATGGCCAGTCGGAGCGTACGACTCCGGTTTTAGAGGAAATTCTATGAGAATGTGTCCGAGATTTCAGGGGTTCTTGGGAGATACACATACCCCTGGTAGAGTATTCTTATAATAATAGTTTTCAAAAATCGATTTATATGTCACCTTTTAAGGCTTTGTACGGTAGGTCTGGCCAATCACCCCTATATTGGCTTGAGGCCGGAGAGACAGCTATGTTGGGACCTCGTATTTTCTAGGAGACAACTGATTAGGTGGATTTGATTCAGAATAGGTTTTATACAGAAAAATCTCATTAAAAATCTTATGTTTATTGATAGAGATAACCTCTGGAGTTCAAGGACAGAAATCATGTCTTCCTACATGTCACACCGAGGTTGGGACACATGTGGATCCAGAGATAGGGGAATATTTCACCGAGATACATCGGTCCATTTGAGGTTTTTGAGAGAGTTGGTCCGGTCTCCTATTGGTTTTAGTTACCTTATAGGTATTGGTCTATGCATGACATCTTTCATGTTTCTCAGATATGATGTCACGTTTCATACTTGTCTCATGTTTTTCAACCCAAGGAGGTTGAGTTAGAGTTGGATGCATCCTTCGAGAAGCACCCTATTTGTATTGTGGATTGTAGCATGAAGGTTCTATGTGGCTGGTCTGTTCCTCTGATATGGGTGTTATGGTAGCACAGGTGAGTGTAGGATGAGACTTGGGAGAGGGAGGCCGATGTGTGATCATAGTGTCTGGAGTTTTTCACCAGTTCTTCTTCACCACACTTGGAAGCGAAATTTGAGAAATAATTTATTTAAGGGAGAAGTTTTTAAGAACTCAAATATTCATTTTAAGTATGGATCATGATTTCATGTTGTTTTTTAGGAAAAAGGAAGATAATAGGTTTTTTTAGTACACGTCATGTACTTCCATGTACACTTCATGTACCCGGTTATCGCGTATAGCCGCGTATTGGCCGTTTGATGATCTTGTTGTCCACTAAAGTTAGGGGCTAGTTAAGTATACTACATGATGTGCAGGTTTAATGAAAATTCCATGAAATTTTATTTTTATTTTCTATATTGGAGAGGGGTTTCATATTATGTTTGTAAACATATTCTTCTCCCTATGGTTCGTACAGGAGAGTGATAAAATGGCCTAAGAACTTCGAACCCCTCTCAGTTCTCTATTCTACTTCCAATTGAGATGTCATCAAGTGAATTGGAATACCACTAGTGAGTTCTCAAAATCCCTAGAGCCTTTGTTTCTGATTCTTCTTCTCATATGAATTCTTCAAGGTTGATCATTTTTCTCCTTTTGTAGATCTACACGGATCTAGATTGATTCAAGGGCTGAAGTTCATGTATATCGATTGTACGACATCAAGTAAGGTGGTTTTTGCCTTTTTTTTTGTTCATCCTTGGATTATATATACTAAAAGTGTCACATACCAACAATTGGGGTATTGCTTGATTTGGAATTTGACCCTGTTTATTACCTATTATTCTTTGATTGATTGATAAAGGTTTGTTGATTATGCGTAAAGTTGGATACCTTGTTTATGGGACACCCCATGGGTTTGTTTCCCTATATTGATTGTTTATGGATATTTGTTCTAGGTTTCATATGAGGCATACCTTGTTTTTCACACCCTGGTTGTTTAGGATAGAGTTTTATTGATTATATAAAATGAATGTAATATTCTTGTGAATGATTATCTATATAGTAGTTTCACATTACATGACCTGCTTTTATATTATACGCACACTATTTTTACACAGGACTGTGAGAGCCTTGGTGTAGATGATTGACCCAAGGGTATTGACTATGATAGATACCTAGGAGATCATTTGAAATTACCTTATGATATGTTGACCCAGAGTTATTGACCGTGAGAGCTACCCATGAGGTCATTTATAATTTATTGACATTATGTTGACCCATGGGTATTGACCGTGATAGCTACCAAGGAGTTCGTTTATAAATTATTGATGCCATATTGACCCAGGGGTATTGACCATGAGAGTTGTCTAGTTGGTAATTTGTAAATGATCAGTGGTATGTTAAACCAAAGGGTTTAGATCATGAGAGATTTCCCAGAGGGTAGTTTATGAATGATTGAATGATTGTGATGAGTCTTCCAAGCCCTAGAGAAAATCTTGGACTCGGCCTTACTAGATTGTTTAAATGGTCTTCTAAGACATCTGTTTTGTTACTATTACACGACAGGATATATATATAAGGATAGATCTGGATATTACATGATTCAAAGGATGAATAATAAAATTAAATAAATGTAATTTAAAACTATATTATTTTTTACTTTTGAGTAATTCTTATTTTATTGCTTCATTTAAGCATATTATCTGCTATATATATTCACTGACAGTTAGGCACAGATCTTTTGGTGGTTGCCTTTTGAGATTCGTCTCACACCCAATTTGGGTCATATTTTGGACCCAAATAGATTATTTGATAGCAATTATAGATAACATAAAGTTCCCTTCTTCATCAGGTACATGGTTTCTATTGGATCTAGAGATCATGGGACCAATCTAAGTCTTCTGATGCTGCTGGAGTTTACTATTTCTTTTGTACTTTGGTTTCTGCATTACTTTTCTGCATTGTGACTTGTTTGGCTATTTTCATAGATACATATTCCATGCATCATCTATATATATATATATATTTATATTTATATATATATATTGTGTCTTCTTTTGGATTTTATTTCATTATTCAGTTGCTTATTGTTTGTGGTATTACTGCTTCTGATATTATTTACTATTTAGATTCCACTATGTATACTTGGCCAATGAGGGTGTAGTTTTCCCAATATTACACCTTGGTCCTCACTTCTTTTTAGTAGACTCTGACTTTATGGGAAATGCACTTGATGTTATGTGACCAACCGGGTTCAGGACACCTTTGGGTGGCACCCAGATCTGAGATGTTACAGACTAATTCCATTTGAATCTACCAAAATATTTATTCATTCTGACGTTTATGAGAAGGTGAAAAAGTCCTTAATAGAATTTTTTAAAAATTTTGATGATAAAAATTTACTATCAAATGTAATACTTTGGTCACTATACATAATTATTTGAAGCAATCAATAGACTTTGATCTCTAGTGTTTGACTTTACCAATTTAAAGTCTTTGACGACTCTATTACATCATCGTAAGACTTTTAAATATACTGAAACTTAAGAATGGAACTATTGTATATCTTCATCTATAGCATAATTATTTATTTCAAGAAATCATTGTGAGTCTATGATCATATTAAATGACTTATATATAATGTAATACTTAAATATAATGAAGAATATTACTCAATGTAAGAGCATAAGGCTTATGGAGTTGAACGAAAGACTTCTACTGAGTGTGGGTATTTAATAGTTATCCTTATGGAGTGAAATAATTTTAAGTCACCTTAGGTTCATGTTATTCTTTTGTATTTCCTTAATTTTTCCATACTCAAAATTCAATTTAACCCCTTTCTTATGCCTCATTTATCCAGGTTATGAAGAATGGTCTTTAACAAAAATTACTAAGGGGAAGATCTATATGGGAAACATTGAAGATCTTTCACTGATCTAAAAGATTTTTGTTCCATGTTTCCAAAGGAACTAAACTAACATGATCTTTGGGAGACTGTTTGTGTAATAATGTAATAATTCCATGAAAATGATGTAATGTCTATGTACATTAATACTAGGTAGTTATAGTTGGTATTAGATAAAAGTTTTATTCAACCTTTGGGAATAAGGATGATAAAAAAATTAATGATATCCAAAAGTATGTTTTTAATGATAGGTCTAAGGATGTATCTAAGGATAATTATAAGGATAAATTAATGTTATATAATATATCATTCAATTTTGGTGAAGGATAGAATGAGTGTTTTTCTAGCATTACATCCTTATATGAATACTACAAGTTAATGTGGCTCTAGAAAAGATATACATATGGGTAACAACTCCAACAAGGTGTGTTAGGTCTGACTCGAGCATAACCCAGTACATGACTATGCTCCTTGGTTCTCACCTAGTTTGACACTCCTAGGGGATATGCTTTGGGAATTCCTAAACTTTTTATGAACCATCATGAAGGATTTAAATAGAATATGACAATGAATAACAAAATATAAACCAAAGGTGACATATATTAAAGAAGTAGTTGTCTTTATTTAGACGTACTATAAGTAATTTTTCATGATTATGTGGTTTTATACTATGATAAGTGTTTCTAACCATATGCTTTCTCATTTTAATCAATAGTGGAAACTAGAAGAAACTGGGTCAATACTGAATGTTTCATATGTAGTACGTATGGGCATGATGAAAATTGATTTTCTAAGTGGAAATATCATGAAGAGAATCAGGATGGTCAATGGGTATTGGTTATACTACTAAATATAAAGAGGTTTCAAGTGACATGTAAAAGGTATGGGATTTTCTTCTAATATTATTTACATTAAACATAAGAAGCATGATTGGATTAAGGTTGAGGAACTTTAATACGTTATTCATATTTAATATTCTTGGAAGGGGGTATTAAGGTATAATATAATGAAGCTTGAGTAATAATTTAAGAATAATGTCAGATAATTGAAATATATATGTTTTGTAATTCAATGATTATGTTATATGAATCATTAAATATATAAGTATTTCCAGTATAATTTTTTTATTAGGTATTTTAAAAGATATTTTGAATTGTAATGGTGAGGTAGAAAATTGATTTCATGGAAAGGTGATATTTTTATTAAGGGAAGATAACCTTTAATTTATCCCAGATATTGAGATGATGATATTTGGATAAAGTTATGTTAGATATGAATAAGTAAATAGAATGGTACTTATTACCTTAGAACTGATAAATGGTTTTTTGAAAAATTATTTTATGTTATCATGGATGAAATTTACAACTTCTTGGATTTAAGGAATATATTCAGTAATCTTAAGAATAAGGAATCATGCATGCTTTCCAAAAGAATTTATGGATTTTCATGTTATTACTAGATTTCAATAGAATATATGATGGGGATATTCACATGTTTGGAATGTGACAACCAAGAACTAAATTTTTACATATGAGGGATCAATAATAAGATGATTTCATAACTTTCTTTTTATTTTTTGTATTTTTAACTTTATGAAGGGTTATGACATTAACCTTTTATGTAATTTCCATGTTTAACTTTGGATGAAGTATTTATGAATTGAGGTTGTATTGAAAACCTTGTATAAAATACTATATAGTGATTATCTTTATTTCAAGGATGTCCACCATATTTATTTTGGAAATTATATCAATGTAGTTTTAAAAAATTAAAATTGTATGTAAGTTGGAAACCCATCAAGTCTATCAAGGACATGGGTCTTGAACTAATGATCTAAGGATGATAATGGTTTCAATCCAATAATTGGACTACACGGTGTCCTAGTTAATTTGTAATTATTAGTTTTAGTGAAACATATTGATGAATAAATATTAATGATAAAACATTAGTGTTAATTTTTAAGTTTATAGATTAATATATTAACCATATTGACTTTTGAGAATATTTAGAGACAAATATTTAGACTTTTCACTGTTTTATGGGCCATAAGATCCATTAAAAGTGTATTTTAGTTCTTTAGGAATCAAAGTTAATTTTTGGATATTTATTTCATAAGTATTGGATTAGTTATAAATTTATCTAATAAAAACAAAAGGATTAAATTATTTTTATATAATTATATCAAGTAATTATATTTCTTTATATTCTTGGTCAATAAAAGAATCAATCAACATTAGGAAAATGTTCAAAAAAATGTGGTCCTAATACATTTTTTTAATTCATGGTCTTTTAAATCCTAAAACATTTATGAATATGAGGCCCTAAAATTTACAAATATCATTAATTTTTTTTATTCATGACCTCAATAACTTCCTATAAATATTTACTCCTTTCCTCAAAGCCTATATTTTCACTTACCACCAATGTTCTACCTTGTGGAAACTTAGTTGTGTGTTACATTGGGTAACAATCATGTTTCCAAAATTCCCATTTTAAGGGAATTTTTAGTGTTAATTTTTATGATGTGGGTTTCTATTAAAGTAACCTTCTAGTATTAAACCTTTAAATAACCATGAAAAATTTTTAGGGAGAAATTCATTTTAAGCGGGGTAAATGAAACACCCCGAGATTTTTGTGAATTATTTTTTCAAATTAATTTAATCATTAGATATTTTCATTTCACAAAAAAAATTGAATATATATTCTATTAAATTAAATGAATAATTTTGGATTTAATTATATGTTATACTAAGTTAGTTTTTCACTACATGCACTACATAGTTGGCTTGCATTGCATGCAACACAGAATTTCTACTTAGCAACATTTTATTATTATAATTATTTAAATGGGATAGTTATCACATAGACAATAAACTTAGTAATATGAATAATAATAACTAATTTTTAATATAATTTATAATTATTTTATATAGATAAATCCTATTTATAATAATACCTACAACTTTTAGTAAAGATTTTATATATTTGAAAATACTATTTTCTAAAAAGAACTGATTTTTATATCCTTCAATAAATAACAATAAAATTAATTTTATAAACTTTTAGAAATTTAATTTGATAAAATAAACACAATTTTTGAATTTAGAATGTGAAAATTATCTTTGGGAGAATTTATGGTATATTTCTGAGGAACATCATTTTTCATGAATAGTTAGATATACTAAATTTTAATTCAAGAATCCTTTTTCGTCTAATTTATTTTTATAGTTAAATTATATTTTATGTTAATTATAAATTAATAAAAAAGATCAATTATATATCTCTTAATTAAATTTGTTTCATTGGAATAATTTTTATATTGAATATATATATAAAATCCTAATAATCTTTTGAACATTCTCACTTTAAAAACTCACTTTCTCACCATGTTTAGGGGATTAGCATTAAACATAATTTTGACACTTATTTGAATTGAATTATGAAAAATGTTTATATAAGGTTGTAATAAGTATAATATTTACAACATAATAAACTCTACTTAATTTTTTACCAAAAAATATTTGTGAAAGTGATTAAAATTAATTAAAGTGATTAAGGTAAAATTAATTTTAACAAGGGATTAAACCTTAAAAACAATGTCCAAAATGACCTATACACTAGTAAAAAACCCATTTTATGGATCTATTTAGTACATATACCTTATATTATTGTGTTTGGTTGTTTTTGGATTACTTATGTTACGTAAAAACATGGGCACACCTAACTTGTTTTCAAAAATACCAAGTGTATCCCCTCCATCCCTTATAAAAGTTGTTAACTCTCTGCTTTTTTCATAAATCCCAAACCACTTAGGTTCTGCCAAAATATTTTAAATTAAATTTCCAATATCCACAATTCTTCCTTGAATCCTCTATTTGTTTATAAACCCAACCAAGGAATCCATTTTTTTCAAAACAAATGGAGTTACCCATAGAAGAGGTAACATCCTTCCTCAAGCTCCTCTCTTTTATTTTCTTTATCCACCACATAAATTATTCTTCTTAAAATAAAATATAATAAAAAAATTATCCTAAATATACTGCGATGTTTTTAATCTAATTTTTATACCTACACTTACACACACTTCCATCTAATGGTAAAATAATTTACCATTTTTGTGTGCGCTGAACTACCATATCACAAAACGACGTCATTCATTTTTCCTTTACCACCTCTCATTGTTGAGAATTATGATGGAATATATATTTTTATTTGTTATATATGATATTTATGATTTATTTATGCGTATTTACTTATTATATAACATATACATTCATTATTTCCATTTTTCTAAGTATGATAACTTTTTGCGGAAGTGTGGACTATCACCTCCTCAAAGTGATGTGATTCATTCACACCTTACCTTGAATGTGTAAAGGGTGAGTTTAGTTAAATTATATGATATATATGGAATAATAATATTTTTGGAATTATAATATATATACATATTTATTTAATTTAATTTCTTTATTTTAATATGATAATAAAATGGAAACATCATTCAAGTGTACGTACAGCCTACCATCTCCATGAAAGGTGTATTCCATTTGATACTTATATATTATATAGTGTATTCTGAAGAACTTTATACTGAATATATATAATATTTATACCATTATTTACATTCTTTACATAATTAAATTATGATCTAAGTAATATTATAAAGAATACCAAGTCAAAACATATACGAAAGATAAAAAGAATATTATCCAAAATGTAACATTAACATGGAGTTGTTAATAAACGGGTAATAAAAAGTCATAACCAAATAATATATGGTATTACATATAATAATATCGTTCTCTAATAGATATATAATATATTTATATTTATTATATAGGAGATTTTAAAGTGTATGAATAAAGTTAAGACTTAAGGTAAGGGAATTTCATCTCACTTTTTATTTTCATGAGATAGATGCCTTATTCACCACTCATTTCATCTGTGTCATTTGTATACTACCCATAGATTTATTCTATTATAATTAAACTTATATTTATGTTTATTAAATATCCATTTTATGATATTTTTTTCAATATTTTTATGATTAAAAAAGTTACCAAATCGGTAAAGTAATTTTTTCTTAATTTTCTTTCTTTGAGACACATTCCATGTTATGCACCTATATTTCGGTATGAGGTGTATGTACTACCTTTGACATATTATATCATGAATATACATATTTTCATTATAAAATAGGCATCATTTAATTTAATTATTTCCATTTTATAATGATTTAAAGTTACCAAAGTGGTAACAATTTATTCTATAATCTCATCATTTATCAATATTGTTTATGATTAGGCTTCCATTGATGAAATATTATGATCAATATTTCAATAATCCTCATAAAATTATTTTACCTATGTTTATCCATGTTATATTTATGTAATGGTACCATTTTTTCTCTCTTTTGTAATTAATATAATTGAGAAAATGTTTTTATGAAAACCGGATTTTATCTACCTATTTAGTCAAAAATCCATGTTTCTTCAAAACCATGTATTCTAAAAAAATTCAAAAATGTTACAATATTATTCTATGATAATTAAAAGTAATGTTAACCCAATATTTACCTCTTAAAATTTTATTTTTTTATATCAATATTCTTGTCACTTTTTATCAAGGCACTTTTTTCAACTTTTTAACAGCACAAAAGGAATATTCAGCATGTATAGATTTATCCACCATCATGATTTTCATTCATTTGAAAATTCATTTAAAAGTTTAAAATATTTATTGATATGAAAAAAACTCTAATATTCTAGACATTACTTATTTTTAAAGTTATTTTCAAAGAAAATGGTTTCCAAAAAAATGTTTTATGTTTAAAAGTAGATTTAAATGATTTTCAAATCCTACCTTATATGTTTTCAAAAAAATTAAAATAAAATGATTTCAATGATTCCAAATCTTCTTTTATATGATTTAAAATTATTTACAAAGAAATTTTTTTGAAAACGTTTTCATGCTTAATTTTTGGGTTTTAAAATTTATTATCAAAGAAATTTTTTCAACACATTTTGAAGCTTTATTTAAAAGTTTTCAAATTGTATTCAAAGAAAAAAAATAAATTTTTTTTAAGAATATTTTAAAAAAATTCAAGGAAAAAGGTTTTACAAATTTTATCAAGATAAAATTATATGTTTTTAAGGAAAAAGATTTTCTAAATTTCTTTATAAGTTTTAAATTTTACTTTCAAATAAAATGGTTTTCAAAATTTTTTATGATTAAAAAATCATTATTCAAAGAATAAAGTATTTTTTCTTCAAAAAATGTTTTTAAAAGATGTATCAAAATTAATTTCCATCTAAGAAAACTTAAATTGGTGTTACTCATGCCTTTATTGGGAAATTATCCAAAGGTTACATTCAAATTCTCTCTGAATGGTTTATGTTTTGATGGAATGATGTTTGCGACACCTGATTTTATTCCATAGGTGATATTTTTACAAAACCTGCTTCTCTTCATGGGTTATACTTGGATGAAATGATTATGAAACCTATATATTTTCCATAGGTTTTTATATGATTAAAATTTTATGATACCTATTTCATTTCATTAGTTATGATATCATATTAATGAAACACATCTCTTATTATAGGTCATGATAAGATTAATGTTTTATGGAATCCATATATGATTTAATTATGATATGGGTTATACCTATATCTCTCTCAAATTAATTGGGTAAAGATTTAATTCTCATGAGATAATGATGGGAATCCATTCGATGGGCTTGATCCACTATGGGAAGATGGGGAAACCTGATATCTTACAAGTAAAGGACTGCTACTAGGGATAGTGTTGTGTCCCACCTAATAGGTGTAGTCTATATGAAGATAGGAATATAGGGAAACATCATCAACTTTGGGAAGATAGGGAAACTTAGTTCAATATGGGAAGATGGGGAAACCCAATCCACTATGGGAATACAGGGAAACCTGGTCCCTTATAAGGATAGGACTATGACTAGGGATGGTGAAGTGTCTCGCCCAGTAGGTGTACTCCCAATGAAGTGCCCTGATAATTTCTAGTAATGCATATTGACTTATAGGGAATGATATTACACGTTCATGTGTATTCTAAAATTCCATATCTTACTTCTATATTATTATTTTATGGATTATTATCTTGATTTACTTATAATTAATGTCTTATGAGCTGCCAATATTTATTCCATGATTAATGGTTATGATATTTGATATGCAAGTTATGATCATCGAATGTTATGTTCAAGTCCCCATACCCTTATTTTCATGTTATTCTAACATTTTTCCTTTATTTACACTTAACAATCATTCAAAATCACCCCTTTCTTATGTTTCCTTTCCCCAGTTTTTATAGAATGGATTTTATGTAGAATTACTAAGAGGGGGGATTTTTATAAGAGACATTGAATATCTTCCAATAAGTTAGAATATTTTTTTCTATGTTTCCAAAGGCACTAAAGTAACACAGTTTTTGGGAATATTTTTGTTTAATGATCTAAGTGTTCCAAAAAATAATAATGTTATGTCTATATTAATTAATACTATTTTTTTATACATTTCAATTTTTTATTTCTTATAAAAGTAAATTATTGTATTAATCCAATAATATATGATAATGTTTTGTATTTAATTAAGTGGAAAATCATTAATTTATTCTAGGGATGAAATGTTTTAATTAATGTGATCTAGAAAATTCCTAATAATTTTTTTGACAATGTTAAAGTAATCCAAATTCTCACCAAATCCCTATATAATACTCACAAACTCATTTTCCTTTATTAAATATTCATCTATATTCTCATCATCACCCATTTTTATATCTTAAATTTTTTTCTTCCAAACATGAAGCTTGGCTTCCTTGACTTTAACATTACCTTTATAGTTACTTCAAAATCTTTCCCAAAACTCCTTGGTTGTTTGGAGACCCATGACCTTTGTATAGACCGTTTTTTAAAAATACATCATGATGGAATTTTGATCCATTCTAACTTACTCTATATTTATATTTTCATCTTGTGTCATAGAAACATTATCAGTAATGGGTGAAAACCCCTTTGTTATAGAATCTCTCTCTTCCAGACCAACTGATAGGATATAAGTTAGCATCTGATTCCTCCATGTGTGATAATTATTTTGATAGAAAGAAGGAACACATCAGCTATTGAGATAATTAAGATTCCCCATCTATCATAATTATTTATTGATCATTAGAGGGAACCATTTCTTCGATACCACCTTTTGATCCCTATGATGGATTAAGGATGAGAAGGGAGTGATGAATCATTAGTTTCTTTTTTATGAATTTCATTTATTTTTAATTCATCCACTTAATCTTTTCAAGGTTCTCAACACACCTAATATTATCTCCCAGTATCACCTCATGTGAACTTCTAATAATGAAGAGTGTATAAAAAAATATTTAAAAGGTTCGTTAGAAATCCAAATTTTTGTTTCAACTAGTTATTTATTTTAGGTACATATTATACACTATAAAAAAGTGATTTCAATACTCCCATATCCAAATAAGAGACTTATTATTCTATGTCTATAGTTGAGATACTCTTTCTAATTTCATCTCTAACTATATTTTTTTGTCTCAACTCCAACCGACAGACTCCTACTCCTTGCACAAACTAGAAGACTTCACCTAATCCAGGAACCAACCAGAAGACTTCAACATTTTTAAGTCTTGATCCACATCAGGATGAAAATTTTATCTTCTTATATGATCTTGTAGGATCTTACTTTCCTTTTTACCTATTCAAGTACCATTAATATGCAACAATCAGGTCTGTTGGTCTTGCTCAAATATCTGATCACCTATGACAACTATTTTCATCAGTGCAACAAATTTTCATGATGTAATAATTTCTTCTTTTTATTTTGACTCAGCCTCACTTAATATGTATGAAATATATGCACACACATTATTCATTATTTTATGCAACAATAGTGCATTCATAACTTACTCGCATCTTGACTTATCAAACATCATGTATGTGTTATAAAATTTTTATTATTTTCAAGAGATAACCCCTATAAAATTTGTGTATTGTTTTATTATCTTATATTCTATTCATAAATCTTGATTTGTGTTTTATTCAAGTTTTTATGTAGTCATTCATGGATGAATACAATCATGGCCTTCCACATGATCATCTTCCTTCTTTGTTTCTTCATTCATATACACATCTTCTTCCTTTCTTCTTCAAATTATTCACTACATCAAGAATGAGTATGTGGCCTTCTCAAGTAAAAACTTTTTCACAAGTGAATAATAATTAACTATATTATCCATATTTTCACAAGTTATGGTGAAACTCGTGGGTTCTCTCTGCTTTTTTCAAACCAAACAGTTGTGTGACCCTTCTTCTTCACACAACACAATGATATGTTATTCACTGATCCATGAAATAATTTCTTCTTGAAACCTTGAGTGTGTGGTTCAAATTTCAATAATCCAATAAATTATTATATTACTCATGTAATAAAATTATTCATTTATATTCCTCCTCATGAAACTGTAGTTACATGGATGCTCTGTTTCTCCTGAAAAAAAAATCCATTTACAAACAGCATCCACTCTATTAATCTTGATACTTTAATATTTATAAGGAAGAAACCCCGCATTAAAATTTGATGATCATGACGGTTCAAGGATCTACCTCTTATTCTATGTATTGGATATTTTATAAACACCCTAATATCATGTATTTCTCAAATATTTATTCCAAATTTTATGAAATTTTTTGTTATGTGAGTTATCTTCATGTGCATGTGATAAGATTACATACATCCTTATTATTTTAAATCTTCAATGTATCGATGAATTTTGGATGCTCTAATAGTTGAATACAACTTCATTTTTATTAATAAGTATATCATTCTTTTAAAATATTCATGCATGAAATATGCAAAGATCTTTCATGGAGATTCAAGGACACATCTCTACAAAATATTGAACTTCAAATAATCATTGTTGGCATGGTCTTCATTGATTATTTTTTATCCATCTACTCTACCGGCTAGATGACTTCAAGTATTTATTTAGGTAGAAGATGATCTTTATAGATGATTGGATGGCTCATAAGGATTTGATCATGCATTGGATAAAATTTTTGTATCTTTAAAAGTAGGTTAACAGTACCACACTTCACCACAATCCCACATAAAACAAACTATGGGTTATGTGCTTCCATATAAACCAATCTTTGTGGCTTCCAGATTAAGCTAGAATCAATGGATCAGCCCCCTCCAACATATGCAATCATGCCTCAAAATACATGTCATACCAAAAATGGCTCATCGAGAACCTGGTCCATGTACCTCACTCAAGAACGATCTCTTATAGGGATACAGATAGCCCAATTACACATACCTACCTTTGTGGCTTAAACGTTTGTAGTTTCTCTACCATATAGTTGAGCATAGCTATAATAAGTTGTTTATCTGGACTCTTTGAGTGGTCATGGGTGGCCCTAATTTTTTGTATTAGTCCCTTATATAAAATATATAGAATATATTATGAGTATAGAATATAACATCAAGCCTTCTTAAAAACTCTTCTTTAAATATACCGCATGCAAAATATATTTTATTTTTTTAGGATACCTTTTTAAAAATCATACTAGGATTCATCTATTGTGCATCCTTCACTTCTTTTGCAATTATTGTAAATATTTTTTCCTCTTTAACACGTGTATTATAAAATTAAGATCACTTCAATAATCATCACATTTACCAGGAGAATTGCGTAGTCTTGACATCCAATGTCATCAACTGAATTCATAACAATTATCCAAGAATCACCACTTCATCCAAAAACTCACCAAACTCATATTGACACATTATTGTAAAAAATTCAACACAAGACCCACCAACAAGAATTTAATATTTCTTATAATAGAGCTGACATTAAAAAATTCTAAATTATTCTTTACATTAATTATCATTAGTTGATATTAAAATGTGTATTTTAAAACTGTGTTTTTACAAGTGTTGCATGATGAAATTCAACTATAGTTAAGGTACTAAAATCATCTAATTTCAAATGTATCATTGAAAACACATTTATACCATTTTCTTTGGTGAATCACAAGACACGTCATGAATATAAAATTTTTTTTCATCCTTATTCCTTCATTTTATGAATTTTTTTGCATACAAACTTTTATCATATATACATACTTTTCTGGATGAGTAAGAGGGTTACAAGAATTGAAATAACAACTATATCATGACTATTATTCTCAAGACCAAAGAAAAATCTTCCTCTAATTATTCTAAAATGTTGAAATTTCTCTATAGACATACCATAAAGACACCTTCTCGGGTCTCCAAAGAATTAGAAACATATATATTACATCATTTTAGATGAATATTCAATACATATCGTAATAACACACATATCGAAACCATAAATATTTAGTCTCTTTGGATAATGGATAAATAATAAACTTATTTCATATAAGATCTTCAAAATCTCCCAAAAATTCCTTCTAACATAGTACCCTTCTAAGACATACCCTATTTAAAAACATTCTTCATAACTTGGGGAAATAGAAACATAAGAAAGGTTCATATTAGATTCTCTATCTGGGTAAACATATGTGATATTAATCAATGATAATAAGTGATCATAAGATAATAATAAGTTTATGAGGAAATTATTATAACTTATGAAATTTATACTCAATCAGTCATATATAATTAGTCATGAGTCATGTAAAAAATTATTTGTAATTAAAAAATACGTAATTACTAAGAGTTTGGAATCATAAATAATCAATCATAATCTATGAGAACATATCAAAATCATAAAATATAAGCTTTTTGTATATATGTAGACATAATAAATCATTTCCTTGGTCAAATTTTACTAACATCACTATCGTAGTAGATATATTCTTATTGTGTATTAGTCTCACTCCCCATTCCATCATGTCCTTAGTCAATGCACACTGCCAAGACTATTATAGTGTAACATATCCCATAGTGTATTGGGTTCACTCCAAATTCCATTATTTCTTTAGTCAAGGCTCACTTCCTAGACTATCATAGTTAAAAAAGACCTATTATTAAAATGGGTTCACTCCCCATTCTAGTCTAGTTTATCTAATGTCATTTTAATCTTCACCCAATGATTTGGAGAAATATATAATTTTGGGGCCACCCATTATATAATGGAAACCATGCATAATTTTTCTAAAACATCATAAAAGCATTCATCATTTAATTATATCATATCCTAGCAAAAACAATAAGGTTTTATAAATATTTCATCATCACATAATAATAATATATCCAGAGGAATAAAGATGATGGTATTATAAAAACATTCATTATTTTATTATAGCCTAATTACACTATGAAAAGGAAAAGGTTTCATAAAAAATTAGTAAAAAATCTATATACTAATCCATAAAAATAAATAAATTTTATGGAATCATTATAAAATAACCTCAGAGAATCATAAAAATCCTTAAAAGATGTTAGCATAGATTAAATACACCATTAAAGGATCATTTTAAAATTTAATTTAAAATTGGTAAAATATAATTTTCTTTTGATATCATTAAAAACAAAAAAAATTACTTAATATTGGGAAAATATTTTATTTAAAAGTAAATTTATAAAATTATAAATTAATCCTCAAATAAAATAATTATCATGACTTTGGAAAACTTCATTTTTTGTTATATACATTAAAGAGAATAATATTTTCATGCATTTTTAATAAGACAAAAGTGGGTCATGTGAAAGAAATTTGAAAATATTCTTTTTAATTAATTTTAATAAAAGAAAAAAAGTATCAAAATTTATCTTTCTCATACATTTTTTATAGTTAGAAACATCCATAAAACATTTTTAATAAAAAGGACATGGAGAAGAAATATTCTCAACCTGAAAAAGTTAAATATGGTTGGTTTTTATTAAAAAATTATCAAACATTTTATGTACCCAATAGAGTAAAATTTTATTAATACATAAAAATTACATAAATAACCAGATTAAAATTAAATATTTTAGATTTAAAGGATAATTATCATATAATTTTCATGGAAATTTAGCATAGAAAATCTTGAAAATAAATGATATTGTAATATAAACCCTTACTGCTTTGGAAACTTTCGAATCATAAACCCTTTGAACGAATTATTTTCTAATGAAACACAAAATAAAAGGAAAAAATAAATTCCTTATATAACCTATAAAAGGTGTATTATATACACCATATGAACAAAAATAGGTTCATAATAAGAAACATGTATTAAGAAAACAATTTTGAGATGAAGAACCCTACCTTAATGTATTGTCTAGATTTGTATGCATTAAAACCACCAGAATAATAAATTTAATTAATTATAAATATATTAAAAAACTATATCCAGTAATAACTGTCACGACCCGACCCAACGGGGCTCGAGCTGCAACTCCCTAAGCCCGCCTCCAATAGGCCAGGGGCTGGCAACTAGCGCCGAGTAGGCTATCACACACATGGGAGGCATTAGCCTAAGGTACTTGTACAGACGCACCCACAAACACCTCCATGAAACAGTGCAGAGATATAGAAACTGAAAAGTAAATGCATGCATACAATCTATCCCAAACCGGAGTGCAACAACAAAAGTACAAAGGGAAAAACAGGGCCCACCAAAGAAAACTACAAAGCACGTCCAACCTGCTCTGAAGAAGGGGAACGCTGCCACAAACACCCGCCGGAAAGATCCCTCGGCACAGCTCTGGTAGACACCCCGGTCCACTCGCTCACTAAGCTCCACCTTCTCTGGGTCCTCCTGGGACTCCGTCAAAAGGTCTGTGGTCTGCACAAGACACAAACATGTGCGGGCAAAGCCCGTGCAGGGGTGAGTCTAAACATACTCAGTAGGCACCCCAAAAACCCAAAACCCAAGGGAGAAACTGAAAGGCAATAGTCCGCTCAACCCAGCCAGAGGGAACCCAGATGAGAGAGAAACTCCATCTCGTGACCATCCTCGGCTAAACACAACTAGTTAGCTCAGCTCAGGTGTATGCCCATACATACACCTTGAACAATCCAGATATACTCAGCTCACGCCACAAAGCCACAAGAGGTACCGACCTCATCACCAGCAACTGTCCCAACCAGGAGAGTACACCCCATGATCATTGTCATACCAGATGACACTCATCCGAGAGATACACTCCATCGGGTCCCAAACAAACATCTCAAACGCTCACCCGAGAGACCACGCTCGTCGGATAACATCACTGAGGAAACAGCTCTGAAACAAAAAAACATCCAAACTCCTCGGATAGGGGATCGCCACTAGGGTCCGCTAGGGGATACCAAGACCCACTCCGGTATATGTAGCTCACAGATAGGGGATCACTCCCAGGGTCCGCTGGGGGATACCATGACCTGATCTGGCATACGTAGTTCTCACAAATAGGGGATCACACCCAGGATCCGCTGGGGATACCACAACCCGATCTGGCGCTCGACAAAAGCTCCACACTCAGATAGAGCATCATCGTCCATATAAAGATGGTCACGACGATACTGGAACCCTATCTGGTATAACTCGAGATGTAGGGGGTCGAACCGACGATTCCGCAACCCTACCGAAACCACACGCTGAGTAGGGGATCACATAACCAATGATACCGTAACCCAACTATAAACCACATGCTGAGTAGGGGATCCTATACCCGACAATGCCACAACCCTACTGGGCACGGCCCACCGCGTAGGGGATCATATTTCCGATGATTCCACAAACCCTACGGGGTTAACCTGCTAGATAGGGGATCGCCGCCCGTAAATAAGCGGTCACAGCGATACCAAGAACCCGATATATGGTAAAGATGCTAGAGGATCCACTCCAGGCCCACCGGAGGGATACCACAACTCTAACAGTTTAAAACATTCCATTGAGAGGATCACAAACCCATACGAAGGTTGTGATGCCACACGAACCCTCGTAGGAACGAATCAATGGAGAACCCTCAACCACTGCTGGTCCAAATGTCGCTAACCCGAGCGACCCACCACAACGCCACACTGCGCATCTCCTAGGACAAAACCGAGGCCGACATCACGTTCCATGCGGAAAAACACGCAGTATAGGCTGTTTACTCGCCCAAAACGGAGCACAGGTGAAAAAGAAACTATTCACCATAGCTAGCCCGTGCGGGGCCCACACAATGATCCCAACACTCATCGAGCGGACCATACCACGACGATCCCCTCGGAAAAACAAGCGGAATCGACTACTCGCTCGTCCAAAACGGACACCCGGTGAAAAAGGTACTATTCACCGAAGGCCAGCTCGGGTGGGGCCCACACCTGGATTCCAAAACTCATCGAACGGATTGCACCATTGCGATCCCTTCACAAAAACACACAGGATCGACTATACATCTGCCAAAATCGGACTCGTGGTGCAAAAGCTGCGTTTCTCCGCAAACGCCAAAACTCGGCTTCGTGGGGCCCGCACCCCATTCACAGACCGAACACCCAGAAACCATATCAAAAAGTCTTTCGTACCATCAGGGTCTCAATGCCACTGACGGACGTCAATCGGACGCTCCGGGTAGAAGTTACAACGGCCCGAAGTCGTAAAATAATAAAATAATATTATTTTATACGACGTTTCTAACCCCCGGGACACGATCCCACACCCTTAAACCCTAAAAGTGAGTTCAAAAGGTCCATCTCGACGCAAGGAGCGTGTCTCCGCAAATGGCTCGCAAATCGGAGTTACGGTTTGCGAGTTACGGGGGTTTAAAGAACCCCCGGAAAATCCTGGCCGGACCACCGCCAGCCTCGCTGGAAACCACCGTGCCGCCGCCGGATTCCGCCGCGCCGCCGCCGTCGTCGCCGGAAACCGCTGCGCCGCCGCCGCGCTGCCGCCCTGCCTCTCCGGATTCCGCCATGGCCGCCACCGGAATCCGGGATTTCCGCCGGAAAACTTCTGGGGACCCCCGGGAGCACCCCGGTGCTCCAAAATCAGATCCGAAACATGTTTCGGAAACCTCAGGACCCAAACTATAAAACCCTTATAACGATTTGAAGAAAAAGAAACAAATAAACGGGGTCCGGGATTTCAAAACTCAAACCGCCTACCTCGCGGGCGAAACACCGATGTTCTGCCTCAGATCTGCGCTCCAGAGCTTCCGTTGCGCGCTCCTGGAACGTCCGCTGTCGAATTTCGAGCTCGTGGGCGCTTCGTTTGCTCGATTCGGTGGAGCGGCGGCGAAGAACGGCGAAGAACGCCGAGAAGAACGATAAAGGGGGGGTGCTGATATTTATATCAGCCGCCCGCCGACGCCAAACCTGCCTCGGACCCGACGCCCGATGCGAACACAAGTAAGGTCACCCCTAGGGTAAACGCGTCGTTCTGAACACAGCAGAGGACTCAGATTTTCCATCTGAGACTCCGTTCAGAAGTTATTCGAGCCGACGCTCGCCCACTAACTTCGCCACTTATTTACGAAAACGCCCCTGGTGGTGTTTCTCACCGCAGGGCCGCGCCCGAAAAGTTTACACCTCTCCTAGGTTAAACGGCACGTTCCGGACGTAACTGTGCCCTCAGATTCCCGTTCTGAGCTACTTTTTAGGAGATATCACACCCCAGCCACGTGCATAGTATAAAAATACTTAATATTTTTATAAAATTAATTCTGGGCACACTGGGCCTCAGAATCGCACGCCGTCTTCGCGCCTAGCTCTGGAATTATTCGTAGAAATATTCCAAAGTCTGACAGGGCCAAAAACCCGAGTCGTTACATCCTTCCCCCCTTAGAACTTTTCTTCCCCGAAAAACCCTAAACACAAGGAAAGGGACTGGACTCTCAACTGGGTCTCACACACCAGCGAGCTCACCAACCAACACCCATGCCCGAACGCATAAGTCAGAGGGACTCATCCACCACACCTCAATACTATCCGCTTTGGGCGGCACTGACTCGCCCGCACTGTTTTAATCACGTCACAAAAACGCATCTCGGTGGGGGAAGGATCCATCTACCTCACGCATTTGAAGCATGTGGAACAACTCCCACACAAGGTCTTACCAACGCCCTGAACAAAACTCGAGCAAGCAACAAAAGGAAAGAGTACCTCTAAACAGTGTCTATCAAACTACTGCAGTAAGTAGAAAAGACGCAAGGCGTACCTCTATCCATCCGCGGTGCCTCTGGGTCGACTGCCTCCAGGGCATGCAGCTGTCCTCGCCCTCGACCACCAGCTCCCTGAGCTTGGTGTGGTCCACCTGGGGGTGGGGGTGGTGGAAACTGATACTGCCTACCATCTCCTCCTACTGCACTAGCTCCGCCACCACGTCCGCCGCCCTGCGGACCTCCTTGCTCAAGACGCTGCCTCTGCCAAGGCGGTCCATCGACCAGCTCCCTTTCAGCAGCACGTCGGGTCGGACAATCTCTAGCAATATGTCCCCGACCATCGCAAGCGTAACACCACCTCTCTTGCGGCTGACCAAAACTGGCCTGTGAGCCCTTTGAGCCCTGTGAGCCCTGAGGCTCAGATCCTCCATCCTGGGGTCGCCTCCTGAAACGTCGGCCACGTCCAGACCCCTGAGTCTGTCGTCGACTACCAGATTCTGATCCGACCGTCGAAGTCTCATCTCTCGAGTGCCCAGCACTAACAGGGGGAATCTACTCAGCCAGAAAACTCTCCACCACCAACGCTCGCTCCAGCACTCCATCATAGGTGGGTAGGCACAAGGAAACCACACCTACTCGGATGTCCCTGTGTAAGCCCTGGTCGAAGGTCCGAGCCCTAAAGAACGGGTCTCGAACCATATCCAGGGAGTAGCGTGACAGGTCTGTAAACCTCGCTGAGTACTCCGACACATTCATGCTCTCCTGTCGAAGCTGCAGAAGCTCCTGGATCTGCACTGACCTCAGCGTCACCGGATAGAACTCCTCTCTGAAGAGCTGCTCAAACTCTGCCCACGTGAGCGTCTCCTCGTCATGGGACTGCGTCACCAAACTCCACCATCGCCCGGCAGAACCATGAAGAAGGCTCGCCGCTAGGACCACCATCTGATCTGCAGGTGTCCTCACTAGGCGGAAAACTCGGGTGACTGCCTCAAGCCAGTAATTAGCTTCCTGGGGGTCTGGATCACCCCAAAACCTCAGAGGTCGCTGCCTCTGGAACTCGTGCAGCACACTCAGCCTGCGCGCAACCTCGTCCTGCACCACCAGCACAAGCTGCTGCTCGATAGCTGGTAGCTCAACTGGCAGACCACCTGGGGGTGCAACCTCAGAACCTGTTCCCTGCTCCACAGCCTCTACACGGGGCGGGTCATCAGCACAATCCTGCTGCGGAACCCTCGCTGGCTGTCATCGTGGAGGCATCCTGAAATACATTCAAGACGCACCACAGTCAAAGAGTATATCTGGAGAGCTGACCCAAGAAGGACAAGGAAGAACTAAAAACCTAGTCCTATAAGATGCATGTACCATTATGTCCCCGCGACCAGTGTACGAATGTCCCGAGTCGAAAGGCAGGTTATCAGAGTCCTGGTGTATGGATACGTCGGCCGCCGCACCAACATTGGAGTCCCTATCCTGAAAGCTGAACTCAAAACATCCTAACACTACCGCTATGCAACCCAAACCAAGCTCACAGCTAGACCAGCTACGCTCTGAGATCCCAAAGGTGGAACCTCCTCTGATACCACTCTGTCACGACCCGACCCAACGGGGCTCAATCCGCGACTCCCCAAGCCCGCCTCCAATAGGCCAGGGGCTGGCAACTAGCGCCGAGTAGGCTATCACACACATGGGAGGAATTAGCCTAAGGTACCTGTACACACGCACCCACAAACACCTCCATGCAACAGTGCAGAGATAGAGAAACTGAAAAGTAAATGCATGCATACAATCTATCCCAAACCAGAGTGCAACAGAAAAAGTACAAAAGGAAAAACAGGGCCCACCAAAGAAAACTACAAAGCACATCCAACCTGCTCTGAAGAAGGGGAACACTACCACAAACACCCGCCGGAAATATCCCTCGGCACAGCTCCGGTAGACACCTCGGTCTACTCGCTCACTAAGCTCCACCTACTCCGGGTCCTCCTGGGACTCCGTCAAAAGGCATGTGGTCTACACAAGACACAAACATGTGCGGGAAAATCCCGTGTAGGGGTGAGTCTAAACATACTCAGTAGGCACCCCAAAAACCCAAAACCCAAGGGAGAAACTGAAAGGCAACAGTCCGCTCAACCCAGCCAGAGGGAACCCAGATGAGAGAGAAACTCCATCTCGTGACCATCCTCGTCTAAACACAACTAGTCATCTCAGCTCAGGTGTATGCCCATACATACACCTTGAACAATCCAGATATACTTAGCTCACGCTATAAAGCCACAAGAGGTACCGACCTCATCACCAGCAACTGTCCCAAACAGGAGAGTACACCCCATGATCACTGTCATACCAGATGACACTCATCCGAGAGATACACTCCATCGGGTCCCAAACAAACATCTCAAACGCTCACCCGAGAGACCACGCTCTTCGGATAACATCACTGAGGAAACAGCGCTGAAAGAACAAAACCTCCAAACTCCTCGGATAGGGGATCGCCACAAGGGTCCGCTAGGGGATACCAAGACCCACTCCAGTATACGTAGCTCACAAATAGGGGATCACTCCTAGGGTCCGCTGGGGGATACCACGACCCGATCTGGCATACGTAGTTCTCACAGATAGGGGATCACACCCAGGATCTGCTGGGGATACCACAACCCGATCTGGCGCTCGACAAAAGTTCCACACTCAGATAGAGGATCATCGTCCGTATAAATATGGTCACGATGATACCGGAACCATATCTGGTATAACTCACGATGTAGGGGATCGAACCGACGATGCCGCAACCCTACCGAAACCACGCTCTAAGTAGGGGATCGCATAACCAACGATACCGTAAACCTACTATAAACCACATGCTGAGTTGGGGATCGTATACCCAACGATGCCACAACCCTACTGGGCACAGCCCACCGCGTAGGGGATCATATTTCCGATGATTCCACAAACCCTACATGGTTAACCTGCTAGATAGGGGATCGCCGCCCGTAAATAAGCGGTCACAGCGATACAAAGAACCCGATCTAGGTTAAAGATGCTAGAGGATCCACTCCAGGCCTACCGGAGGGATACCACAACTCTAACAGTTTAAAACATCCCATCGAGAGGATCACAAACCCATACGAAGGTTGTGATGCCACACGATCCCTCGTAGGAACGAACCAAGGGAGAACCCTCAACCACTGCTGGTCCAAACATCGCTAACCCGAGAAACTCGCCACAACGCCACACTGCGCATCTCCTAGGCCAAAACCGAGGCCACCATCGCGTTCCATGCGGAAAAACACGCAGCATAGGCTGTTTACTCGCCCGAAACGGAGCACCAGTGAAAAAGACACTATTCACTATAGCTATCCCATGCGGGTCCCACAAAACGATCCCAAAACTCATCGAGCGGACCATACCACGACGATCCCCTCGGAAAAACAAGCGGAATCGACTACTCGCTCGTCCAAAACAGACACCCGGTGAAAAAGGTATTATTCACCGAAGGCCAGCTCGGGTGGGGCCCACGCCTGGATTCCAAAACTCATCGAACAGATCGCACCATTGCGATCCCTTCGGAAAAACACACAGGATCGACTATTCATCCGCCAAAATCGGACTCCTGGTGCAAAAGCTGCGTTTCTCCGCAAACGCCAAAACCCGGTCTCGTGGGGCCCGCACCCCGTTCACAGACCCAACACCCGGAAACCATCTCAAAAAGTTCTTCGTACCATCAGGGTCTCAACGCCACTGACGGCACGTCAATCGGACGCTCCGGGAAGAAGTTACAACGGCCCGAAGTCGTAAAATAATAAAATAATATTATTTTATACGACATTTCTAACTCCCGGGCCACGATCCCGAACCCTTAAACCCTCAAAGTGAGTTCAAAATGTCCGTCTCGACGCAAGGAGCGCGTCGCCGCAAACGGCTCCCAAATCAGAGTTACGGTTTGCGAGTTACGGGGGTTTAAAGAACCCCCAGAAAATCCTGGTCGGACCACCGCCAGCCTCGCTGGAAACCACCGCGCCGCCACCGGATTCCGCCGTGCCGCCGCCGCCGTTGTCGGAAATCGTCGCGCCGCCGCCGCGCCACCGCCCTGCCTCGCCGGATTCCGCCATGGCCGCCGCCGGAATCCGGGATTTCCGTCGGAAAACATCCGGGGACCCCCGGGAGCACCCCGGTGCTCCAAAATCAGATCCGAAATATGTTTCGGAAACCTTGGCACCCAAACTATACAACCCTTATAACTATTTGAAGAAAAACAACAAATAAATGGGGTCCGGGATTTCAAAACTCAAACCGCCTACCTCGCGTGCGAAACGCCGATGTTCTACCTCAGATCTGCACTCCAGAGCTTCCGCTGCGTGCTCCTGGAACGTCCGCAGTCGAATTCCGAGCTCGTGGGCGCTTCGTTTGTTCGATTCGGCGGAGCGGCGGCGAAGAACGGCGAAGAACGCCGAGAGGAACGATAAAGGGGGGGCACTGATATTTATATCAGCCGCCCGCCGACGCCAAACCCTCCTCGGACCCGACGCCCGATGCAAACACAAGTAAGGTCACCCCTAGGGTAAATGCGTCGTTCTGAATGCAACGGAGGACTCAGATTTTCCATCTGAGACTCCGTTCAGAAGTTATTCGAGCCGACACTCGCCCACTAACTTCGCCACTTGTTTATGAAAACGCCCCTGGGGGCGTTTCTCACCGCAGGCCCGCGCCCGAAAAGTTTACACCTCTCCTAGGGTAAACGGCATGTTCCGGACGTAACTGTGCCCTCATATTCCCATTCTGAGCTACCGTTTTGGAGATATCACACCCCTGCCATGTGAATAGTATAAAAATACTTAATATTTTTATAAAATTAATTTTGGTCACACCGGGCCTCAGAATCGCACGCCGTCTTCGCACCTAGCTCTGGAATTATTCGTAAAAATATTCCAAAGTCTGACAGGGCCAAAAACCTGAGTCTCTACAATAACACACTATATTTAAACCCTTTATCATTTTTAATTACCAATTTATTAACAATTCAATATTAAAATAAACTTTTTGGTAAAACTAGACCATTTTACTTGTATGTTTGGGTTCTACAGTTTTGGTCCTTTCACATTAATCAAGGTTACATAATAGAAAATTTTAATAATGCCATAATTATCATATTTATTCATTATATTCTCTTTTATAAACATCCATATAAGTTGATTATCAAAAATTACTTGCATCACTTTGTGAATATGATAGTCCATATGTACACATGGGTGATGTTTCCACTTTTCAATGGATGAAATGAAATAAAGGAAAATGATAATAAATATTCATAGAATTATAAATATATCATAAATATCCTATATATTCATTAAATATATTCTAATTACCATCCATCTAAATAGGAAAATAAAATGGAATCATATCGCTTTAAGGAGGATAGAGTTCACACGTATTCCCAAGCAGTGTTATCATTTTCCAATGGATTGGAAGAAGATATAAAATCCCTATAACATTAACATAAAAATATAATTAAATTTAAGATGATAATTCTACCATGTTAAAATAGTTGTAGAACATTTTCAGGAGTTTTAAAAAGAAAGAAACATGAAAAAGTTTGTTAAAAACATACACGTTGTCTTTGGGTATCTTCCTTTGAAAAGAAGATTATGTATTATTGGATTGTTATTTTAAAAAGACCAAAATCACAAGGTCATGGATAATTATTTTTGAGAGAGTATTTAGTTAGATATTGTCTTAGTTAAATGGCTCAAATGTTATGGATAAGTGATAACAGGTGGTTTTTTTTATAAATGAGGAGGGTGAAAAACTTGTAAATACTTGAACAATTATTATATAATATCTTTTTAACTCAACTAAAGTGGATCAAAAATGAAAAAAAAATATAATAATTATAATGTATAAATTTAATAAACCAATAAAATTAAAGAATGTTATTTTTTATATTTTAAATTGTATCTCTTAGGTTAACCCCTCATTAAATCCTTTTAACCCTTAATATGGTAATAAGATTTTTACCATAGTAACCATTCATTATGGATAAAACTTAAGCTGTAATTTTTATCTAATATTAAATATTATTATTTTTAACATGGAATCCATTTTACAGGGATAAATTCAAAGATTTTTTATAAATGTATTCTAATATATTCTCAAAAAATAAGTAAAAACCATTTGTAGAGAAAATGTATTTTAATTATAAAAATGATTTTATTCTAATTATTTTCCTATTAACAACAATTTTATGAATGTTAATATATTTTATAAAATAAAATATTATATACATAAAATTAGAATCATTCATCAATAATTATTATTTTAATTTACTAAGACAAAAATACACTATGCACATAAAAACATTTTTTAAAAAAATAAATCATTTTTGCTTAAAGTGATTTTATCTTCACTTATAACTAATTGATAATGAATGTATGAATGGTTATTATTTTATATAGAGTCAATATAAATAAATTTTTATCAAAATCATTATCTATTAGTGATTAATGTAAATAATTATATAAAAATACAACACTTATAAAAATTGATTGTTTGACCTAAAATGATATTATTTTTAAAATTAAAAATTAGTAATTATTTCTGAGGAATTAATCAATAAATTTTCATTAACGAAACTTTAATAAAAAAATATTCATTATTTTTTTATTCTTATTCATTCCTTCCAATCCAATAGCTATGTGACAATAGTCACTTTTAAGTATAATGTGTCTCTATTCATTTAAATTTAGTGTTCTATCTAAAACAAGATATTAAACACAACAAATTTATTTAGAAATAAATATATCATAAGATTTAAAGGTGTTACATTAACCCCCATTATAAGAATTTATCATTAAAAATTATATTACTCAAATGAAAAAAAATTAGCATACTTATTTCTCATTACATTTTAAATTTTTTGTGTAGTTTTATTAAATATATAGTTTCTCAACAAGGCTTTGACAAGGTGACTGGTCATTTTTTGTATCACTCTCTATTTGATCAAAACTTTACACTCTTTATTCCTTAAAATAATGATCATTACCTTGTAGTATAAGATCTAATTTTAGTATATTTTAAGGATCAGGTATATACTTCCTTAAAAAATACACATGGAACACATCGTGATCTATGGAGAGGTTCAATGGGAGTGCCAAGAAATAAGCAACCATTTTGATACAATCAATAATATTAAAGGGATTAATGTATCTAGGGATTATCTTGAACATCTTTCAAAATTAAATAACCTTATCCCATGGATATATTCATAGGAATACATTGTCACCAAATTCAAACTATAGATTACATTGATCATTGTTATCATGTCTTTTCTGTCAACTCTAAGATGACCAAATGTGATGAAGAATGGATATAACATTATCTTCCATTTCCTCAATAAGCACTATTCTCAAAAGAATTAATTTTCTAACTTTATCCCAATATAATGGATTTCTGCAATTCTTACAATATAGGACTTTATAAGAAACCATATGAATGATCGAGTGAAATCTATTGTTGTTATAAAAATCAATTAGAAGATAGTTTTGATCCCAACCACCACTAAAATCCATAGAATAATCTCTTAATATATCATCTAAAGGTCGAATAGTCCACCTCAGATTGTATATATAACTGAGGAAAATTTGAAATTCTAAATTTCAACTCCATATTCAAGTATTGTGGATGACTTCTCCAAAACATTGAGGTAAATCTCAGATCATGAACAGATAAAACAAAATTTGGTAGCACATGAAACCTTACCAACTCCTTAATCTATATCATAGAAAGTTGATTAATAGAAAAATATTCTCTAGTAGTAATGAAATTTTTGTAATTATTCTGGAGATAAACTAAAATTTATGTATAATTATGGCCTTAATATGTTTCGGGGAGTTCGATTATGAAATCCAGGGTGATGTTTTCCCATTTTTATTCTGATATGGGTAATGGTCGTAGTATCCCCATATACTTCTATATCTTAGGCCTAGATTTTGTAAAAAATGAGTAATGAGATACATACTCTTTAATATCCCTTTATATATTATCCTACCATAAATACTCTTTTAAATATCTATACATATTCATACTTTTAGGATGAATCGAGAATGATCAACTATGAGTTATATCCAACAACACCTTTAAATCTGGTATTAATGGGATACATAAATGATTTATGAATTGTATAATTACATCAGAATCTTGATTAAACTTAGTAACATTTTTAACCTTCTTTGATAGTTCAGCATCTTCATTTTACTCCACTTTAATCCTCATAGGGATTGATGGTTGAAAATTCAGCTGAGAAATATATGATATATCCCCTTTCATTATTATTTCAAGATCTACATTTTATAAATATATAAGTATTTGATAAATTTATGTAAATACCATGAATCCAGTGGCCCAAATCTGGTGGTTACTTTTTTAAATTGGAATAATATACAATTGAATGCATCCTAAAGTACTGAATAGTTTTATAGTCTTGGTAAATTGGATACATACTTTAATCTCACATTATATTTGAAGATATAAAAAAACATGGTGAATGTAAACATTTTTCATTTCTTAACTCATACAAATATTCATCATTCATATCTTGGGGAAAGAAAAATAAATAAATGATGATATTAGATTCTTAATAAGGTTTATGCATAGTGGAATCTATCATGAGTGTGTAATTCATAATCAATATAGAAAAGTAAATAAATAAGAACACATTCCATTTTATTAATAACCTGAGAAAAAAATAAATACATGGATAATATAACTACATTAGTATCATTGATAATAATCATAATTGAGTTTTCAATGAAGTAAATACATAATATTGGACATCATGATTTCATAAATCATGACATATAAATCCTCAATTCCTAGATCTAAGATAGTTTAATCGATGGGTAGGTATACACTAAAAACCCATTTAATTTCAAGTTAATAATTTGACTCATTAGACTTGTTGAAGAATCAAGGGGAAATATACAATCAGTCCCCACCTATCATTACATGACTAATTAATTTCTCATATATTAAATAATCACTACAATTCATAAACAATATACCATATGAATAAATATCCTTATTGAGTATAGAATATATATTTATCAATATTTTCCCCATAAAATAACCTAACATTCATAGTAAAACACCATTTATAGAAATAATATATGGTTTAGAAAATATTAATTTTCACGATAAAAATAATGTGGACCTTTATGATAAAAGTATTGCCAAATTTTAATAAGAAAGTTAATATTTATGGAGAAAGTTAATGACTACAAAATTAATAAAGAAAGTGAATATCAATACATTCCTTGGTCAAATTGATCAGAAATTATTCATATAAATAATAATAATAGTATAATCACAACATATACCTAGTGTAGTATATGTAATATTATTTTTTTTATCATTGATGAATATACATATCATAAAAAATCATTAAAAACATTATTGAGAAAAATACACTTTTCACTTTGAAAACATTTTTGAAAACCAAAAAATTATAAAATATTAAGAAAAACATTTTATTTTAAAATAACCCAGTAAACATACAAATTGTGATTAAAATAAATTAGCACTCATGATGGAATGAAAAAATTCTATTCATGTTGATTATGTTAAAATAATGATTCATTTCAAATTTTCAATAAAAGTCAACAACTCACTTGTTTAGAAAATGACAAGAATATTATTCTAAAACCATTTTGTAAAAATTCAAACATGGGTGAAAATAAATTTAAAAAATCATAGAATAAAATTAAATGTATTAATAAAAT
The DNA here is from genome assembly GCA_963277665.1 of Viscum album. Lineage (NCBI taxonomy): Eukaryota > Viridiplantae > Streptophyta > Magnoliopsida > Santalales > Viscaceae > Viscum > Viscum album. The sequence goes on from OY728160.1 coordinate 575,807,917, forward strand.
AAATTTTAGAAAACATGGATTTTAAATAAAAAAACATTTTTGACCGAAGAGAGAAATAAAGTTGTCTTTTCTTGAAAACAATTTCACAATAATTTTAAGTGAAAAAAAGAGGAAAATGGTAATATTATTTTAAAATTTCATCAATTTTAAAAGAATAATAAATTTAAAGCTTTTTATTATTAAATTATCAAATAATTTCCTAAAATATAAATTCAATCATAAAAATCCCAATTAAAATGCTATTGAAGCATAAACCCTTACCGCTTTGGTAACTTATAAATAATAGCACTAATCAAATAAATAACCTTAAATTAAACATCAAATACAATGAATATAAATATATTTATGATATAACATATAAATTCGATATTATATACACCTTATAAAGATAAATAGTGACATAATACCAAATATGTCTCAATGGAGTGGAAATTAATATGAAATCTCTCACAATGATCATACTGTTGAAGTGAGAATTAATAAATGAATTTATAGTGTGTATAAAATGTAACAGCACAATAACCAAGTTTAAATAAAAAATAAAATAATAAAAATTAATTATATATATGATCTTAAAATACCAAATATAATAAATAATTAATATAACCTGATTAAAAGAAATTGAGTTCTGAAACCCCTTACCACTTGGTAACTTTTGAGTCAAATCCCATTAAATAAAATGGTTAAAATTAAAACCCAAAATAACAATAAGTATAAATTAGTCATGATATAATATGTAAAAATGTTGTGTATAGACCATAAACTAAATTATTTTCATAATAAAAAAATATGCCTTAATAAGGGAAATTGAGACGAAATCTCCGACTCGGGTCTAACTCGTCACATACATTATTTATCTTTCTTAATAGTAATTTTATGTTAGTTATTTATTTTTATAAGAATAAATTTAAAATTTATTATTCATTTTACTTTTCTTATTACTGTGTTATATTTAATTTGTTAATCAATTAAGTTCATGTTGGATGTTTTAATGATATTCAGTTCATATGTCCAAAACAACTTTGTTAGCTTGAATATGGTAAAAGCGATAATTATTCCACCATCTTCAAAATAATAATCAGGAAATAATTTTCAACTTTTTTCATTAATTATTATTTTAAAACCAACCACAAATGTTGTTTTTCAAAAATTAAGTATGTTACAATCGTGGAGAGGGTGGGTAGTAAATACACATGAGAAACATTTCCATTCTTCAAAGATCATTATAAAAATGGGGTTAGTGTTATTTTATTTATCAAAAATGATAATAATATCATGAAAAAAACATTATTTCTTCAAATATATATAATATCCATGTTATGTGTTGATGAAGAATGAATCGCATCGCTTTGTGGAGGTGGTAGTCCACAAGTATGCATTAATGATATTATCATTTTTCAGATAATAGAAAAAAATGAAATTAAATGATATATTATATTTAAAGAAAGATAAATATTCCATGAATTATATATATATATATATATTGAATCCATCATTAAAATCGGATATGAGTAGTAGTGATGGAAAATGAATTACAACAGTTTGTGAGGTGGCAGACTACCGTACACAAGAATGACTATATTGTTTCCCATTTGATGGAAGAGCATATGGATTTATCTTATAACATTAACAAAATAACATATAATAATATATTTGATACTTATTTTATTATATCATCATGGTTTTACAATATTTTACGGAGGATGAAGAATAAATAAAACAAAAACAAATAGTTAAGAAAGATACCTCTTTTTCAAACAACTTTTTAATAATTACACCAAAATATTTCCTAGGGTTGTTTTAAAATAAAACAAAAGTACTATAGGAAATATTATGGGAAGTGAATAATATATTTAGTAAGTTATTTACAAAACAAAATGATACTAGAAGTTTACAGAGGATAAGACAGGGGTTTCCCATTTATAAGTTTGGGGAGAGGTACTTTTGGAATTTCATAAAGTATAAAATTACAATAAGGTCATATTTGATTGAATTACATCCTAATGGATAGGGATTAGAATTTGGTATAAAAAAATCTTGAAATATTTTCGTAATATAGGATTTATAAATGTTTATTTATAAACTTACCCTTATCTCTTGGTTTAACCCCCAGTAAACCCATTTTAATCTTAACTGTGTTTACAACTTTTTCAAACTTAAAGGGTTATAATTTTATTTATAAGATAAAAATTGGATAATAAATTGAAAATGGATTAAATTTTAGACTATTTATCATACTAATTTTCTTATTTCATTATTTTTATGGTTTTTATGATTTTTAAATTATTTAATAAAATATTATTTATCACTAAATATCATTAATTTCATTTTTGACACAATTATTTTAATTTGACTTTCAAGTCTTGAAGATAATAATTTATTTAGAATATAATTCATTTTAATATCTATAATATATAATTTATAACTATAAATTCTTTTAGAACCATAGCATGTAACCTCCCAACCCAGAAACAACTCGAATGGTGCCTCGAGTTGGTCAGTCACATTACCTCTAACACGCCTCCCTGAACGCTAGAGGCTTCCAACAATTAGAAAGGGTCTAATGGAGGTAATGAGGTGAGATTACACCATCATGATTAGAGTAGCACAATGTTATAATAGACAGTAAATCAATTTAAAGTGGAAGAAGTATAAATAAAAGATAGATAAATAGAAGATAATAAACTATTAATATGGCCAACTTCAAATATAAAACTATTAATGCATGTCCATATGATACTACATAATCTAAAGATGTAAAAATACAATATGCGATAAAATACTAAAAAGTACATGTATAATTAAAATGAAGAAAAATTCCTAGGTCTAACTCCATGAGAATCCTAAGATCCAGATCATCCATGTGTTTCTAAACACCCATGTATAAATAAACAGCATAAGCATAATCCATAAACCTGAACCTACAACCCTGAGGTTTATTTGGGTACCCCAGTATAATGTTTACATGAAAATGGTATGAGATATACTTAGTAGGCCTCCACCAATGATGTCTAAATCATAATCTATTCCTTGAATATAGAATATAGTAGTGTTTAGGTATATCTATAAATTTGTAAATGAATAAATTTAAACCATTCAAACTCATGTTCCTCAAGGACACCTAATCGACCATGCCTTCTTCAGCATAAGCCAGAATGTCTATGAATAAAAGTCACCATATGAACATAGGTATATATTTATAGATATGTATGTGTATATATATGTATTATATGGGTAATATCATTTATAGAAATATATATATAAATATAAGTGATACTATCCAGGACCTAAGGTGTAACATAAGTGTCCTTGATGGGGAGACTCTAAACCATAGAGAAACTATGGGTAGTCACATGAGATAAAACATAACACCCTTATTTATTCTATTACCATATTTATATACCCCAGTAGTCCTAATATAAAAAATTCTATAAAATATATACCACAAGTCATATGTAATTAAAAACATGCATCATATAAAATATTCTTTTTATGAGCTCATCCAAGCCATCCCGTAATGAGGGTCCTAAGTATCATCCATGTAGAGTCGTGATACCATTAAATTATGATCCCATACATGGAATTCCATAATATGGAAACCTAGTTATCACATGTAACATCCAACTACCCTATGATCATGTTTCTAGTGTTCTATAAAAAGGAAATCCTAGTATCACTCATAGCATGTGGAAATTCATCTAGCCTATGAGACTGTTTGAGGAGTTATGTAAAGGATGCCTAATTATCCCTCAAGTTATAATAGAATATGAGTAACCTATGAGCCCTTACAAGTATTTCCACATAAGTAACCTGAGTATCACTCATGGTACATGTAATCCTATCAGCCTATGATCCCGTTCAAGGTGTTCTATAAAAAAGAACCCAAGTATCACTAAAGGCATACATAATTCAAGTATCCAATGATACCATACATAAAATTACATAAAATTGAAACACATGTATCAATTAATGTAAATAATTAATTTAATCATTTAAATTCAAGTAAAAAATTCCATATTAGTAAACTTTCAATATCAAATTTCTCGTATTAAATAATTACGAGTTCATGTCCATGAGAATGCCTTATCATAGAATAGTTATAAATAAAGAGGTTCATTTACCTAGGACTTACACTTTACAATAAAAGTATACGGAAATATTTCCATACTAATTTATTAATTCAATTGTCCGATTCAACTAACCCATTTTATTAAATAATACAGTGCACCTCAAAGGTGGTTTTATTATTAAACATAAGAAAGATTACCATTTCAGTTCATTTAATTATTGTTAATTATCCATTAAAAAAGGTTTATTCATCACTCCTAAAAATATAAACACGATTAAGAAAGTATTATAAATGTGGTCATTAAAGAAACTCCCTAAAAAGGGGTTTAATTTCCTAAACAGGCATAGTTAACACATGCATATAAACAAAACTCCCATGCAGAATCTGTAGTGTGTTTTAATGGAATATTTTATAAATTAATGAAACTTTAATGGATAACATATCAACCACATACATTATACCAATGGATTTCCACTCATCCATTTCATCCTTTAACTCAAGTTAAAGAGAGAGAAATCTAAAGATTTGATGAACTCCCAATAAATAGGGTGGATTAACTTTCCCAAATACAGTGTCGAACATAGTGAGATAAAAAAAGGAAAGAGGTAAATATAATGAAGATATTGATGAGAGGAATTAAACTCATCTGACATCAATTTAATTAGACACTAGATGTAGGAGATTTATGGTACCCTTGGAGAGTGGGGAGAAGCTGATGCTAAGCTGGATTCTCACTGTGTGTGAATAAGTGGGGGTCGATCCCTTGATTCAATTTTTTAAAAATTCTTCCCACATTATTCATTTCATTTATCTTTTACATAGAATGAACCAAATTCACAACATGTATAAGATATACATCATTAATTCCTTGAGGTATGCCCTTGGTATTTCACATCCTATAGTAATTGGCCACAATCCATGAACTAGATTCATGACATGAAAAAAATACATTTCATGAATTCATCAGGGTATGCCAACCCTTGAAAAGAATTCACAACATGTATTGAATACATGACTTGAATTCCTCATTGTAGCTATTTCTAGCATTCCGACTATCCATTATTCATCTGGTGTTTTCCCAAACCCCTAGGACTTCCACCAAATTATAACCTGCATCCAAAAATATTACTTATGGATGTTCAATATAACACCCCAAACATTTTATGGTATACATCTCTTAAATACATTTTATGTAGAGCCTATATTTCATAAAGCACCATGTTTCTTTGAAACAAAACTTATTTATTTAGTAGATAGTCATAACCTAGCCATTAAACATAAATTTTCCACTTCTATGTTTTGAATTTCGAAAAATGGTCATCTATATTTGTGACCAGTAAGTCATTGAGAGTATGATAGAACCAAAATGATTTTTTGAAAAATAGTAACATACCCTTATGAATAGTAATATGAATAATAGTATGAACTTTAGGAATAGTAAATAATGAAAATATTTTATTTTCCTAAGGTAATAAGATAACGAGATCTTAATTAATTTTTCAATGTGATATGAAACTAATTCTACCTTTAAAATTGTTATTTTTTGAATTAATTATGATTTTATTTAAAATTTAAATTAAAAATAATCAGAAAATTATTTTCAAAAAATGGAGTTCATTTATTGAATTATACACATCAAATAATGGTTAGGATGAATTTTGGGGATTTTTCTAAAATACTTGAAATTTTCAGGAATATTAAAAATATAGTTTTGATTTTTCGGTAGTTTAATGAAATCATAATGATATAATAATTAATATAAAAGTATGGTCAAAATTTTTACAGTAACATATGACATGAGGTGTCCCAAGTGTCTGAAACCATTGAAAAATACCATGGGAAAGCCCAAGGTTTTTTAAAAACCACTAATGAGGTTTCCCTTTTATTTAATAATAAACTCCCTCTTAATTACTATAAATACCCACTCACCCCCTTAATTTTATTTAATAAAAAACTCAATATCCTCAAATATGTGGTAGAATTACCACACTAGGAGTCCTCCCAAGGTTTCCTCAAACCCCCAAGGTCCCAACCTTCATGTTTTGGGAGTTACTCTACAAGGTAAGAGAATTAACCACCCTTTTATTTTCATAAAGATTTCAGATATATTTTATATTTTATTTTCAATTGGATTGTGTTGCAATATGTTATTACATATTACCCTTACATCCCCTATTATGTATGAGTGATGAGATACCCCCTTTATCTCATCAAACTATTTTATGAAATTTTAAGTGACGTCTTTAGGCTACCAAATTTTCGTGAGATATTTCTCAATTTTTCTTTTATTTTGAGTTCATTTATTTTATACTTATTTCCTCATCTCCCCTAATAAAAATGATATGATAATTCCAGTACCTTAGATGAACTGTAATTATATTATTCTAATATAATAATTCATCATCATTTCTCTTTCTCCATCCTCTTATACTAAAAATGAAAACTCCGTTCGAGATGTGTTAATTTATCACATTCAAGGACGACTGGTTCTCAATTTTCATTACCATATTCAATTATGGACATGACACCATTTTTATGGTTTAAATGGATCATAATATATATATTTCTTCTCAATAATGTTCTGTAATCCCTGCACACTTCTAATATGTAATAATAATACAAAACAAGTTCATTGTGCACAAAACCCCCAAGTTAAATCCAAGCATTTATCAATGACTTTTAACTAATCATTCATCCTCAAGTATATAACCCAGAATAATTATAATATCATTTATATCTCTTTAATTTCACTAATAATATATGTTAATAATTATGGGTGTTTAACCACATTTCAAACAAAATGTTATTCATGAATACAAGTAAAAAATCATGAAAACAAAGGAATAAAATGCATCCAAAACAATAAAATTGAACCTATTAAACCCATAAAAAAGGAAATTAATGAACCTAATAAAGTTATAATAAATCAATTACATGTATAATAGGTTCTTGAATTATTAATTCATGAAGTTAAATTTCATTTTTCATGTAATTAAAACAAACTAAGAACACACTCGAGCATAAGGTAAGGGGTTTCTCATCTCACTTTAATTTCTATGAGATTTCTATTATTCTCAAATTAATCCTTGTATGTGGTATATGTGTACTGAAATTTGATATATAATAACATTATTATATTTATATTTATATTCACGGTATTCAATGATTAATTTTATGGTCATTACGTTTTGGTTATATGATTCGACTGATTACATTGTGTTAAGGGACTTTGTCTCGACTTCCATATCATTGTGACTAACTTTGTATCATGCACATAATAATCATTATCTGGTGTACCTACTTCCCTGTTGAGATAAATTTTTATTTTAAATTATATTTATATTAAATATTAATATTCTCATATCATGGATATGTTTATTGTCTAAACAGTATGTCATTTTAAATACGGTGTTTATTTGGAAGGTTGTTTTAACTGTGGAAATATTGATGAATCTGTATCCTATAATCTATACAGATATTGAAAAATGATATTTATCTTGTATTAAATCAATTTATAAAAAATTCTTAGGACATACAGTGGCAGGTGGGGCCTGTTATATCCCGTCGATGCATTGGTAGATCTCATGAGACAAATAAGTTGGCGACAAACCCTTCGAGTTTATTTCCAAAAATCAGACGGGTTTCTACCCATAGAACTATACCGTTTTAATGGTATTATGGAATCATGATCCATATACATGTCGTAAAATAAATAATAATTATCTTTATTCATTATCATTTATTACTATCTATGAGGTTTTTACTATGACAAAATCTATGGATGCAATTTCATTCTCAGTTTATTAATGGTGTTAGTTTTTCATTTATTCACCATGCCATATTGATTATGTCAAATTATTTATGATTAGATTATTATTGAATTCATGATTACAATATTTTTAACCCTTAATGAGGATTTGATCTCACCCCTTTCATTTTTTACCTTCAACAGTTGATGAAGTTATCATTTATTGAGTTCCTATGGATGCTGTTTTTAGTTTTTGTTATGTATTGTATTTTGTAACCTTTTCCAATGTAATTTGAGTTACATATATGTATCTAGTTTCTTCAAGACTACTAAACTTATCATTCCTTAAGTATTTTCATTCCTTCTAACCATGCCAATGTAATTAGTAATGCACCAGATCCGGTTTAGAGGGGTTGGTGCGTTACAGTTGGTATCAGAGAAGTTTAGTATAAAACATGGAAACTAGAGTAGGAAATGTATAGTAGGTAAAAAAGACCTAAGCTAGTATTTTAGGATAAGAATACAAGAAATTCCTAGTATTTTTTTAAGAAATATATTATGTGAATCTTTCTAGAAAATACATCTCAGTCTTGATACGAACAGGTAGAGGTGGATCTGGCACAGATGTACCTAGGAGTGAAAACTCTGACAAGGAGTTTTGAGATTGAACTAGGGTATTATAGTACATGAAAATGGTCCTTAATTCACTCTTTTTATTTACACTCTCAAGATATATTATTAGGATAATTTTCATTTTATTTACAAGCCATTATGAAGGATTTTAATGTAAAATTTTCATCAAAGAAGCCATGTTTATGTGATTATTTATGCATAGAATTTCAATATATGTTAAGTTATTTTCTATTTTATATTCATAACCTAATATAGTGTATTCGACTATTTATAAATGGCATCTAATAGAAGAAGGGGAATCAATACTCGTGGGCAATGTAGTGATCTACCCACTAAGAAAGTCAATACAGTCAATATTAGAGAAGATCAGATCATGGCCATATTGGGACAATTTACTCAGGTTGTAATGAATAACCATTCCACACCTATTTTGGATCATTTCATGCAGTAGAATCCCTCATCTTTTATCATAACTACTAATCCAGTGGTTACTGAGCAATGGATCAAGTCCCTTTAAAATATATTCATGGAATTAAGATGTAATGAAAATGAAAAGGTAGTACTGGAAGTATATTGTATTAAGGGACACACTGATCAATGGTAATCCTTGATTCAGAATACCATAGTGGAAGAAGAAATAGAAGATATGGAATGGAGGACTTTTAAGGAAATATTCTTTGAAAAATATTTCCCTCGTGAGAAACAGACCGAAATGAATAGGAAATTCATTGGCATAAATCAAATGGAAGAAGATACTATTGTAGAGTATGAGGCTACCTTTGCAAGGCTATCCAGGTATGCCATATATTATTTACATGACTCAGCTGATAAGATTGATAATTTATTTGAAGGTCATAAGACAAGTGTTCTAAGGGCACTGGCTTCTCAAACATTTTCATCATATGATGAAATTGTATCTAGTGCCATCCAAATAGAGAAGAAATTTGCTAGATCAAATTTTTTCAGGGGAAAGCAAGATAAAAAGTGGTACTCTGATAACCAAGGGAAAGGTGAAGCACCAAAGAAGAACAAGGGAATGAATAAATTACCATTATGCGATAACTGTGGAAAGAATCATCTCGGGAAATGATTTAAAGGCATGGGAGTCTGCTATAAGTGTGGAGAAAAGGGTCATCTATCTAATGAATGCAAGGGGAAGAAACAATTTGATGATGTTCAATGCTACAATTGTAGAGAGATGGGACACTATGCAATTGAGTGTCCAAAGTTCCAAGGAAACATGCCTCAAAAAAGGCCAAGAGAGCAAGGTAGAGTTTATGCGATTACAACCATGGAAGTTGAATTTCATAATGATGTGGTGGCAGCTACTTTAATTGTTTCCTCAAACTTAGCCAACACTTTATTTGATTCTGGATCATCACATTAATTTATATCTTCTTAGTTTTCCTAGAAAATTAGATATTTGAAAATTTATTTAATAAGGTATTTGTTATTCAAAACTCCTAGGGGATGTATCATTGCAACAATGGCATGTCAACTAGTCCCCCTCGTGACACATAAACTTGCTATAGTTTCTAACCTTATCATCATACCAATGACTAACTTTGATATAATTCTCAGTATGAATTGGTTTTCAACCTATGATGTGAAGATTTATTGTAGGAAAAAGGTAGTTACAATTTTTTAAAATGGGGTAGAATCTCTTATCATTAGAGTCGAGACCTCTCCATCTAATTTTTATCTAGACCCACCCCCAGTTGGTCTTTTGAATTCAATTATTGTAGAGGAAGAGAACCCAATATCTATGTGTGAGGAAGTAAATATTCAAATTTAAAATGTTCATATAGTGCAAGAATACATTTATGTATTTCCAGAAGATTTACCTGGACATCCTCCAGAGTAGGAAATTGAGTTTCCATTAACTTAATTCCTGGTGAAAGACCTATATCAAACACCCCTTAGAGAATGGCCACTATGGAGTGAGTGGAGCTAAATAAACAACTAGAGGAGTTGAGTGAGAAATGATTTATTGGACCAAGTGTTTCTCTAAGGGGAGCCCTGATCCTTTTTTTCAAGAAGAAAGATTGATCCATGAGTCTATACATTGATTATAGGGAAATCAATTCTAGTACAATAAATAATAAGTATCCTCTACCTTGGATTTATGATTTATTTGATCAACTTTAGGGAGCTCAATACTTTTCGAAGATTGAACTTCAATCCGGATATCATTAGTTGTGTGTGAGGAAGGAAGATATTCCTAAGACAACATTTCAAACCGGGTATGGGGATTACGAGATTACATTGATGCCCTTTGGACTGACTAATTCACCCCCTATTTTCATGGATTTAATGAATAGATTTTTCAATGAATATAATGATAACTTTTTTTTGTATTCATCGATGATATCTTGGTATACTCAAAAATATATGAAGACCATGAGGATCAATTGTGGATTATTATGAAAACTCTTAGAAGAAATGAATTCTATGGGAAGTTTATACAATGTGAATTCTCACTTCAATCAGTTTCTTTTCTATGCCATATTGTCTCTAAGGATGGATTCCTAGTTTCTCTTGCAAAAACAAAGGAAATCAAAGATTGGACCATGACAACAAACATAACTGAGGTACGCAGTTTTATAGTCTTAGTAGGTAACTATCAGTGTTTCGTTCAGAATTTTACCCTACTGGCTAAACCGCTAACCAAGATCACACGTAAAGGAGTAAAGTTTGTGTGGATAAAAGAATGTACATAATGCTTCTAATAATTGAAAATAATATTGGTCAACACTCCAATTTTGAATATTTCATTTGTAAGTGATGGATTTATAATATATAGTGATTCATCAAAAAATGGGTTGGGTTGAATCCTTATGAAAAATGGTAAATTTATTGGTTATGCATCAAGGTAGTTGAAGGATCATGAGAAAAATTATCAAACACATGATCTTGAGTTAGCAGTTGTAATATTTTCTCTCAAAATATTGAGACATTATCTTTACCTTGAAAATGTGAGATTTACACAGATCACAAGAGTTTGAAATACATTTTCCCACAAAAAGAGCTCAACATGAGGCAAAGGAGATGGCTCGAGTTACTCAAATATTACAATTGTTCAGTGCACTACCACCTAGGAAAGGAAAATAAGGTGACAGATGCATTAAGTAGGAAAGATCCTGGACTTCTGACTCAAATGAGGATTGAGAGAGATCATATATTCATGGATACACTAAAGATGGATATGGAAATTGTTAATGAAGGGGAAACATATTTTCTCTTTAAAATGAATGCAAAACCATATTTACTAGAGAAGATAAAAAGCACTGAATCTAATGATGAAAATATACACAAGAAAATTATTGTTGTTAAGGATGGGATATTAGAATTCTTCGTGTATGAGGAAGGAGTTATGAAGTTTTGGAAGAGGTTATGCATCCCATCAGTACCTGAGCTAAAAAGTAAACTATTAGACGATGCTCATAGATTAAATTTCTCTATACACCTGGGTAGCACAAAGATGTATAGAGATATGAAAGAATATTTTTGGTGGGATAATATGAGGCAGGTAATTACTGACTACATGTCAAGGTGTCTAGTTTTTCAACAAGTGAAGGCAGAGAGAAAACATCCTAGAGGAGTGATGCAACATCTACCTATTCATATTTAGAAGTGGGAAAACATTATGATGGGTTTTTTCATCGAACTACCAAGGACACCTAGAAGGAATGATGCAATATGGGTAATTGTTGATCATCATAAAAAAATCAGCACATTTTATTCCTATAAGAGAGAATTTACAACTTGAGAACCTAGAAATACTTTATATTAATAAAGTTGTAATAATTAATGGTACACCTATATCAATTGTGTCCAATTGAGATCCCCAGTTTACATCAAAATTATGGAAAAGTCTTTATAAGGCTTTGAATACTGAGCTTCGTATGAGTACTGTTATCACCCCCAAACCGACAGACAGTCTGAATGGACCATTCAAACTCTAGAAGATATATTGAGATCATGCTCTCTTGAATTTCAAGGTATATGGGATTAATACTTACCTTTGGTGGAATTTTACTACAATAATAGTTTCCATTCTGGTATTCAAATGGCTTCATATGAAGCATTATATGGAAAGAGATGTCGAACTCCTACTTGTTGGGATGAAGTTGGTGAGAGGAAACTTATAGGCCCAGAACTTATTGAAGAGACCATGGAAAATGTGAAGACAATACAATCCCATATTAAAGAATACCAAAGTATGAAGAATAGTTATGTTGGAAATTGGAGAAAGGATTTGGAATTCCAAGTGGGAGATCATATCTTTTTGAAAGTTTCTCCATGGAAGGGTGTCCTAAGGTTTGGTAAGAAATGGAAGTTGATCCCTAGGTACATCAAAACATTTGAAATTCTAGAAATAATCAGAGTTGTAGCTTACCATTTAGAAATGCCTCCAAGTCTCTCCAAAGTCTATGATGTGTTCCATGTGTCATTGTTGAATAAATACATTCCAGAACCAATTCATGTACTCACCTATGATGAAATAGAACTGGAACCTGATTTGTCTTACTCTGAAGAGCCTATCGGGATTCTTGACCCAAGGGAGTAGGTATTCAGAAATCGAATAACTCTTCAAGTAAAGGTTCTTTGGAGAAACCAAAATATATAGGAAGCAACATGGGAACATGGGGATGTTATTAAGAAGAACTAGCCACATATTTTTTGTGGGATTTACACATAAAATTTTGAGGAAAATTTTTTTGAAAGAGGGAATAATATAACACCCCAAACACTTTATGGTATACTTCTCTTAAATAAATTCAATTAATATCCAATATTTCATAAAGAACTTTTTTCCTTTGAAACAACACTTGGTTATTTTAGATATAGTCATGACCTAGCCATTAAATATAAATTTTCCACTTCTATATTTTGAATTTGAACAAATGGTCATCTAGAGTTATGACCAGTAAGTCATTTGGAGTCCGATAAAACCAACTTGATTTTTTGGATGAATATTCACTTACCCTAATGAATAGTAATATGAATAGTAATATTAATAGAAATATGAACCTTATGAATAGTAAGTAATGATAATATTTTATTTTCTTAAGGTGATAAGATAAGAAGATCTTAATCAATTTTTGAATGTGATATAAAACTAATTATACCTTTAAATTTGTTATTTTTCAAATTCATCATGATTTTATTTAAAAATTACATTAAAAATACTTAGAAAATTATTTTAAAAAAATGGAGTTCATTTTTTAATTCTACACGACTAAAAATGGTTCGGGTGAATTTTTAGTATTTTTCTAAAATACTTGTTTTGTGAATAGTAAAAATACAGTTTTGAGTTTTCGGTAGTTTAATGAAATCGTCATGATATAATAATTAATATAAAATTATGGTAAAATTTTTTACAGTAACATGACATTAGGTGTCCCAAGTGGCTGAAACCAAGGGCAAATACCATGGGTAAGCCCATGGTTTTTCAAAACCCGCTAATGAGGTGTCCCTTTTAATTATTTAAAAACTCGCTCTTAATTACTATAAATACCCACTCACCCCCTTCGTTTTCTTTCATGAAAAACTCATTACCCTAAAATATATGGTATTATTACCTCCCTAGGAGTCCTCCTAAGGAGTCCTCAAACCCCAAGGTCCCAACCTTCATGTTTTGGGAGTTTCTCTACAAGGTAAGAGAATCAACCACCCTTCTCTTTTCTTAAAGCTTTCAATTATGTTTTCTATTTTATTTTCAATTGGATTTTGTTGAGATATGTCATTCTATATTCCCCTTACAACCCATATTATGTATGAGTGATGAGATACCCCCTTTATCTCATCAAACTATTTTATGAAATTTTAAGTGACAATGTTAGGCTGCTAAATTTCCGTGAGAGATTCCTCAATTTTTCTTCTATTTTACGTTCATTTATTTTATAATTCTTTCCTCATCTACCCACATCAAAATGATATGATAGTTTCAGTACCTTAAATTAAATATAATTATATAATGATAATTTAATATTTCATCATCATCTCTCTTTCCCCCTCCTCTTATACTAAAAAATGAAAACACCGTCTGAGATATGTTAATTTATCACATTCAAGGACGACAGGTTCTCAATTTTTGTTACCGTCTTCAATTCTGGTCATGAAACCATTTTTATGGTTGAAACAGATCAGAATATATTTTTTTCATCTCATTATTGCTCTGGAATCCCTACACACTCTTAATATTGAATAAAAATACAAAACAAGTTCATTGTGCACAAAATCACCAAGCTAAATCCAAGCATTTATCAATAACTTTTAACTAATGATTCATCCGCAAGTATATAACCCAGAATCATTATAAGATCATTTATATATCTTTAATGTCACTAATAATATATATTAACAATTCTGGATGTTTAACCACATTTCAAAAGAAATTTCATTCATGAAAACAAGTAAACAAATCATGAAAGCCAAGGAAGAAAATGCTTCCAAAATAATAAAATTGAACCTCTTAAACCCAGAAAAAGGGAAATTAATGAACCTAATAATGTTATAATAAATCAATTGAATATATAGTAGGTTCTGGAAATATTAGTTCTTGAAGCTAAATTTTATTATTCAGGTCATTAAAACAAATGAAGAATACACTCGAGCATATGGTAAGGGGTTTCTCATCTCAGTTTCATTTCTGTGAGATTTACATTGTTCTCCACTTATTTCTTGTATGTGGTATATGTGTAATGAAATTTTATATATAATAACATGAATATATTAATATTCATGGTATAAAATTATTCATTTTATGGCTATTATGTTTTGGTCATATGATTCGATTGATTACATTATTGTAAGGGACTTTGTCTCAACTTCCATTTTGTTGTGACTAACTTTGTATTGTGCACCTATTAATACTTATGTGGTGTACCTACTAATTATTTGAGATAAATTTTAATTTGAAATTATATTTATTTTAAATATCCATATTCTCATATCATGGATATGTTTATTTTCTAAACTGTATTCTATTTTACATATGGTGTGTATTTGGAATGTTGTTTTAACTGTGGAAATATTGATTAATCTATATCCTCTACACTATACGGATATTGAAAAGGCATATTTCTCTTGTATTAAATAAATGTATAATGAATTATTTGGAAATGAAGTGGTTGGTGGGTCACACTATATAACCTTGATGCATTGGCGGGTCTCACGAGACAAATCAGTTATCGACAAACCCTTCGAGTTTGTTTCCAAAAATCAGGGGGGTTTCTACCCACAGAACTAAATTTTTTTAACGGTATTATGATATCAGGTTATAGATACATGACGTCCAATTAATAATAATTCTCTTTACTCATTATCATTTATTAATATCCATGAGTTTTTCACTATGAAAAAATCTATGGATTCAGTTTCATTCTCAGTTTATTAATGGCGTGAGTTTTTCATTTATTAACCATACAATATTGATTATGTAAAATTTTTTATGATACATTTATTATTGAATTCATGATTATGCTATTTGTAACCCTTACTTAGTGTTTGAGGTTTCACCTTTCATTGTTCACCTTCAACAGGTGATAAAGAGGATATAATTTATTGAGTTCCACTGGATGCAGTTTTTAGTTTTTGTTATGTATTGTATTTTGTAACCTTTTTCAATGTAATTTTAGTTACATCTATGTATCTAGTTTCTTAAAGACTACCAAACTGATCATTCCTTCGGGATTTTTTTCCTTCTAACCATGCCAATGTAATTAGAAATGCACTGACTCTGGTTTAGAGGGGTTGGGGTGTTATATTCAATCACATACATGCCCCCACTAATTTCAAAAATTCAAAATTATATTTCTTTCAAGAAAATATTTTAAATTTATTTAAAAAAAATAAACCTAATCCAAAACATGGTATGTTACAACCACCATGCCTTAAAACTTCTCATCCCCAACATCCATGGGGAAAACAAGGAAAATTCATCTAACATACCTAAGTCTTGAAATTTTTTCTAAAACGACCATGTTCCGTTTTAAATTCCCAACAAACCTACAGTATCACCATGAAACATATGGTATATAATCCATAAAATCTCATTCCAAATCTCATATTCAAAACTAAACATAAAAATGGGGATTACGCAAGCCCATTTATCTCAAGACGTTTTTACATAATTATCTATTTAATCCACCAAACCATGGTACTTCTCACCATGGTTTCTAGAATTTAATTCCCTATTTTGATTCATGAGACTCTGACGATCATAATTTCCCAATGAATAATCCTTTTATATTTCAAACAATACTTCTATCGTGATTCTTAGCTAATCAAATAGTCAATTAACAAATGATCTCATTTAGTCTTGTAGGGAAAAATTTCACTTGAAAACCCCAGACCAAACTTTTATAGTTATTATCTCATCATGACGATGTGCCTGATGTGGTTCCTCATCAACCACACTCAACAAATAAAACGTATATAAAATCATTCCACTACTAGCCTACTAGGCTGAAAGACCTAAGCTTTAGCAACCAATGAATCAAAACTCAAACTTGATTCCTTTTATCCAGGGCACTCAAGCTTTCACCAATAATGATCACTAAATTCCATGACTGGATTTTTATGAATTCACTTTCTAAAAAATCATTTATATTGTCATGTTACTACACAAACATAGGTACATACATGATCTAGTACCCTTGGAATGCAACTCTTTAATAAAAATCAACTAAGCCTGACTGCAAGTCTGGGATAACCTCAGAATCATTTAATAGAGTCCAAGTATCTCATCCAAAGTAGTCCATACTCCATGGTTTAAAAGTGAGACATCAGTAAAAAGCCAAGATTTCCACATATCAAAACACTGAAAAATCCTAATGGATGTCAAGTCAAGGAATCGGCTGGTGTCTGTGAGTCCATGTAAGTTATTCCTTCATGGGAACTTATGTATCACTCATGAATAATCATGCCTCTAAAAACAATAATTATCCTAGAAAAAACTCCCACACGGTCAATTTATCATTCCAATAAGGCATTTTACTTATTTTATTTGATAATATTATAACTCATACTGTCTTAGTGTTTCCTAGATGATATCAGGATAGGGGACATGATAATCACAAATAAAAGTCTAAACTAATAGGATGTCAAAAATTACCATGAAGATCAGAGATACTCCCATAAGGGACAATATGATGTTCTTGGAATGGTTTCAAACCAAACCTATTCAACTGCACATAATGAAGAATAGTCAAACCACTTCTGAATAAATTTATATAAAATTGTTTGGTTATAACTAATAACATGTAATGATTAACTGACCATTATTCCTTTACCACCTGAAGCATCATGTGATCACTCAAGAATAATAACTAAATCTCATCCCTAACTAATGGTGTTTTCAAAGGT
Organism: Viscum album; assembly: GCA_963277665.1. Taxonomy (NCBI): domain Eukaryota; kingdom Viridiplantae; phylum Streptophyta; class Magnoliopsida; order Santalales; family Viscaceae; genus Viscum; species Viscum album. The sequence goes on from OY728160.1 coordinate 575,825,739, forward strand.
TTCATACACATCCAACCATTACATCATCGTGTTCCCTTGCAAGAACAAACACATTCCAAATATCACCAGCTCCAAGGGAATTTAAAAACAATTCTAACCATTTCCAAGTGGTCATGTACTATTGTGTTCCCTCTATATGGAAATATATGCTAAAACATGTTTGACATGACCCTCCCAACCATATAAGTGTCCTAGTTATCATTTTCAAACAAAGTAAAATCATCAAAGGGAACATGTTACATCAACCACTGACAATGATTCTTGGATGTGGACAACACACTTTTACTAAATGCTAAAATAAAAAGAAAATGAAACCATCCACTTAAAATAATTAAAGATTTTATTCACCTTCAAACATACTCATGAAACATTTCCCTAGTTACTCCCATGAATGAAATGGCATCTTGATTAAAATCAAAACCAACTTGACCATTGGTGTTACAACTCCTGGTCATTTTAAAAACATCATCATGAACATTAGTAAATTCAAGTTTTCTTTAACGCTCAGGTTACTCTACCTCAAAGATGACCTATAATAGAATCATAATATCTCGAGGCCTAAATGATTTAAACTGAAGTCATATGGTTTCCAATTCCATTTCACCAACTTGATAGGTATTTTTGTATTGATGAATACTACCCTGAGGTTTCATCAACACAATGGCACAACCCTAATATTATCAATAGTATTATCATGTAAATGCTTCTTAATTTTTGATAAATCATACAAAAGGACCACCCCAAAATCTTATCACTCCATATGAGTAAATATTTGTTTGGTGGCCTCCCAAGTCATCCATCAGAAAATGAATGGAGGTTTCTTGACCAATTAAGCAGTCGGTCGTGCCTTAGGAATGTCTAAATGTTTAAATTGTGAATTACATGATGATCACACCTATAATAAGGGTCAAATTATAGCATTACCACCCATCCATCCCATGTGTCATTTTAGAAACAAAGTTTTCTACTCAGGAAAAATGGCCCCCAAAGAGCACAACACATTTGAAACAATTCACAGTAATATAGCAAGGTTTTAATATTCTGAAGTAGCTACCAACCTTGAGCTATCCCCTTAAAAAATAAGAAAGTGTCGACCCAATAGCTAGGTCACAATAAATAAGTAACTAGGCTCTGATTTTGGTCATTTAGCTTCACCGCAATATAAGAAAATTTACAGAAGCCTATGAGAAACTCTCACGTTTTCATTATAAATCAAGCTTAGAGAAGCATTTAAACTATCATTATATGAGGTTTTAAGATAAAACACCAATTTAAGGTTTTATTTTATGTTATTATCTTATTTACATTTGATCTTTAAACATTTTAAATTATTTATTTAAAAACATCAAGTACTATTTATAAAGAAAAAATGCTTGATTATTAATTTAACTAATGCCATAAGGCACATTGTAAAGTCGTATCAAGAATCTGTTGAAACAATAATTATTTATCTAAAATAAAATCATAATTAGGAAATTTATTACATAAATTCATTTTAACCGTTTTATTATTCTATAAGGTTCTCACAATTTGGATTAGTTATTGAAAATTTCAATTCCAATCGATGAAGGAAAAAAACATTTAGGTTATAATTATCATTTTAATTAAAAAAAATCACATAATTTTAAATCTCATAAGAAAATTAAAGGTATTTTATAAATTAAGAAGGGGGTTGGTCAAGTAAAATTCCACCACATGTCTATATGTGAATCCATATAGGTGGATATAGACACTTTAAATAACCAACCCTATATAACATAAATATACCCTCATGGGGATAAGTACTTAGGCATTTCAAAATAAATGAGACCTATGAGGGTCCCATTAATATTTTCCAAAGATTAAATTACAACCTAAGGGGGTTTATCTCTTAATAAAAAAGCACAATGACCGGCCTACTAGGGTTAATTCAAGATTATTCTCATAAATATAATAGTTCAAGACCTCCCTACTTTGGTCAAGTCATATAAAAAGTTATATAAGAAACCAATTCATTTAAAGTCAAAATTTAACAGATTTAAAATTTATAAAAAGGTATCAAGGTTTATCAAACTCATATATGATGGATAGATTATATAGGTTAACATTTTAAAATTTATAAAGTGCCTATAAACTTTATAGATTACAAATTGGATCCCATTTAAATACAATAAGTATGTTTCATCCCATGAAACCAATAGTCAATGGGTCAAACATGTCATGATCGGTTAGTCAAATTGAGTATCACCATCAATATATAAAGGAAAGTACTTATTATATTGATTTATACATTTTATTTAACTAACAATTCACCATAACTATCATAAGGTATATTGTCACATAGCAACAAATATAGATAATCATAAAAAAAAAGAACAGAATCAAGATGTCTTAACATGGAAAACTGCTATGTAAGCAAGGAAAACCCCCAATATTAATATATAATCAATATGTTAACAATAAAAAAATACTTGGAAAGTAATTACCTAATAATGGTAAATTGATAATTATACTAAATAAATCATTGTATAATAGCATAACACTGAATTCACCTAATCACAATAATTAGGAAACCAAAAAATGTGACTACATGGCATGGAGTATACATGAATGTGAGTCTCTATGTTCCTATAATGATTCATGTAATACTAATTCTTTGATATATTGGGCCATGGGTAAAATACCATAAATCTAATAAATTATTAAGCAGTGGAAAGTACACCAATCACTCAAGGGGAAATCAAAATCTACTGCTAAAATGAACAACATGAATAAAAGTCTCATCTATGGACACTTGTACATTACCCTATGCATGGGTTCGTAACTCCTAGACACAAATATTTACCAAGCACTAACACATTCACAATTCCCTATCTACTAACCCAAACCAATAATAAAATATTAAATAAAACACCTCTAATACCTCTTATTAACATCTCGACCCAGAAGCCACTAGAACAGTGTCCTGAGCTGGTCAGTCACACGACCTCAAGAACGCTTTCAAATATGTCATAGGCTACAGACTAGCAGTGATGGTCTAATGATGGTATAGTGGGTAGACTATACCCGCATGATCATAGTAGTACATTAGTATAAAAGATATTGAATCAATTGACACCAGAAGTAGTATAAATAAAGGATAGAGAAATGAATCATAATAAAATGACAAACGGGACAATGTCAAAAATACAACTATGCATGCTTGTTCAGAAGATACTACATAAACTAAAGTAGTAAAAATAAATTAATAAATACAATGCTAAATAGTACATGTATAATGAAAATGAATAAAAATCCCCAAGGCTAACTCCATGATCATCTTGGAATCTGTATTAGTCAAGTTATATTAAGCTCCCTGGTATAAATGAACAACATAAGTGTAATCTATAAACTTGAAACTGCAATCAAGAGGCCTTTTTGGTTACCCCTCTACCATGACAGCCCAAAAAAGGTGGGAGATATAATCAGTTGGCCATCACCAATGGTGTATAAATAATAATCTATTCATTGAATATAGAATACAACATCATGTAGGTATATTAATATATCAATAAGTAAATACATATAATTCATTCGGGCATAGGTTCCTCAAGGAAACCTGGCCGACCATACCTGCTTCAGCCTAAGTCATAATGTCTCTGAACATAAGTCAACATGTGAACTTAGGAATATGTTTATTGATATATATATATATATATATGTCTATATATATGTATATACATATATACTATACTTGTAATAACATATGTATAAATATATATAGAAAAGTGATACTATCCAGGACCTAAGGTGTAACTCAAGTGTCCATGACAGGGACTCTCTAAACCATGGAGCAACTCTGTGTAGTCACATAAAAATAAACAAAATAAAATTAGTTTTTTGTGGAACTGGGTTATATACCAAAGGTTTCCTAGTATAATAAAATCAGTAAAATAGACACCACTAGTCATATGAAATTAAAAACATGCATGATATAAAACGTTCATTCTATGAGCCCATCCAATGCGTATGGTAATGAGGGACCTAAGTATCACCCAATGAGTCACCTGGTGTCATTAATTTATTATCCAATACTTAGCATTCCATAATGATGAAACCTAGTTATTACTCATAATTTCTAACTTATATATGATCCCATCCTTGTTGTTTCATAAAGAGGAAACTCATGTACCACTCAGATCATGTGGAAAGTCATCTATACTATAAGCTCATCCAAGTAATTCTATAAAAGAAATCCAAGTATCGCTCAAAGAGTAATATAATATGAGTAACCTCTAAGCACACCCAAGGGGTTTCGTGAAAGGAACCCAATTATCACACATGGTACATGTAATCTCATCAGCCTATGAGATTGTCCAAGTCACTCAATAAAAAGGAATAAATGTATTAGTCAAGGAATACAAAATTCGAGTAACCTATGATTCTATCCATTTAATTACATAAAACTTAAACCTAAGTATATATCAAGGTACATAATAAATTTAATAATTAAAATTTAAGTAAAAAAATGAATTCTATGTTCGTAAACATGATATATCACATTTCCCATATGAAATAATTAAGATTTAATGTCCACAAGCATGACTTATCATAATCTTGGTATAAATAAGGAAGGATATATACATAGTCCAACCACTTCACAAGGCAAGTATACTCAAAGATGGATATTCAAATTTATTAATTCAATTATCCCAATCAATTTCTCAATTTTATTAAAGAAAACAAAAAATCTAATAGTTTTTTCTATTATTGAATAGGGGAAACCTTATCATTTCAATTTCTTAATTTCAAGTTAATTATCCCTTTTAAAAGTGTATATTCATCACACCTAAAAATATGGTTAATAGTAAGAGAGAATTATAAATGTGATCATTTAAAAAACACCTTAGGAGGCAAGTTTAATTACCTAAAAAGTCATAGTGGACATAGTCATATAAAAAACACAACCAATAGGTGGTTTGAGTCCAGGTAAAAAACATACAAAAGATAAAATTAGATACATAATGGCTAAGTAAATAATGCATTAGGTTCTATATATTTAATTTCATAAATAAAGGGAAACTTGAGGAGAAACCATTGAGAAGCACAATAACATATTTTATAAAATATTGAAACTTTATATAAAAAAATATTGACCACAAAACTTGTAAATATGGAGCACCCATCATCCAATATCGGCCTTTAAATTGAGCATAAATGAGAGAAATTCAAATATTTAACAAAATCCCTAAAAAATGTGAATTTTATCTTATGAAGATAGTTCCAAATATGGAACGATAAGTGAATGGAAGAATCAAGAGGACTGAAAATCATACCATGAGGATTCTGATTCATCTAACGACACCCATATAGGACACTAGGTAGAGGATATTTATGAGACCCTAGGATAGGGGGGAGGATCTACTGTCGAGTAGAGTGCTCTTTATGCATGAAGAAGTGAAGTTCGGAGCCCCAGCTTCCATTTTTTAAAATACATTCATACATAATATAGGTATGGTTTCCTTTATAGGATGTAAACCAAATTTTGAATGTGTAACAAAAAAATGTTGTGAATTCCTCAGGGTAACCTCTTGGGATTTCATGTCCAGTAATCACCATCCACAATTCATGAACGAGATTCATGACATGTACCAAATACTCATCATGAAATCCCCAGAGTAATCCAACCCATAAACGAATTCATGTTGTTTATTGAATAAATGATGTGAATTCCATGATGATATTATTTTATAGAGCCCTACCATCTTTACTTCTTCTAGTGTTCACTCGAACCCCCTGTACTTCCACGGAATCATAACATTCATCTGAAAACATCATTTTTGGACATTCAAATCCTCTAAAACTTTCTCAAATTTCCAAAATTAAAAATGATACATCCATAAAATTAATATTTCATGTTCATTTTTAAAAAAACCAAATATGAAACATGGAACATCACAAAACTCAAAAAAAATATAATACATAATTTTTTTAAAATTATTTGTCGTGGGTTTTACCCTATTTTCCCATGGGTTGTGTTACCTTTGTATAAGCATTTGAGATACTATATAATCACTAAAAAATTAAAATAAATTATCATCAAGAAAATAATTTCATTATACTAAAAATAACCTTTAGTATTCACCACATTTTTTATCCCTATATGAACATATAAGAGATAATTAAAGGAAAGAGAGTGGCATTTTTTCTATTTCTTTACTTAAATTATTATATAGGTCACTTTAATGGAAAAGTGTTGCATAAATAATTAAATATCAAGAAAAAAGTTGATATGAATATAAATATATTCTTTTTATAATAATATATGTGAATAATGGTGGTCTTATAACTTCTTTTTAGCCTATGTTAACACAGTTTACCATTTTACAATGGTGAAATTTTTTCACTATTGTTACTATTAATTATAAATAAAAATTTTGTTACAATTATTTCAAAAAGATAATTATTATTATTATAAAAATTTAATTCATTTTATCAAATTCAAATCATATAATTGGAAGAATTTAATTTGAAAATTAACCTTCAAAACAAGTCGAAATAACAGTTTTTCAAGAAATGTATTTTTCAAGAAAAAGAAGATCTTACATTAACTCTATGACTAATAATAATAATTATCTAAATTTAAATTAATTTATATATATATTTAATATATAAATTTCATTAAAATAATTCCTAATTAGGATTTATGTTAATTAATTAAAGTTGAGAAACATTATGGACCTAAAAATAGTTTTTTGAAACAATGGGTTTTTAAGCCTAAAAGTAAAATTCTACAAAAACCCGATAAAAATGATAAAAATTTAATTAAATATATTAAATATAAAAAAATTATGTTGTTTTGGAATAAAATTCAAATTAAAATTTTAATTTTCAATTACATAATTTATTTAAAAGAAATGACAGTCTTACAAAAAAAGTTAGTTTTCATTATTCACTGAAAAATCACTCTCTTCAAAAAAAATATGAAAATTTCAAACAAAGATAGTTTTTATATGCTTATTTCAAAAAAAATCCTATTTTTTAAGTTAAATTTTTAAAATTTATAGAAATTAAGTATAATATTTTCTCATGAAAAGTAATAAAATACATTTTTGAACAAAACATATTTTTGAAAAATAAAATGACTACTAATAATTGGGTGATTATTTCATGAGAATTTATCAAAAAAATTAATATTTATTAGGACCATTATATATATATATATATATTCTAAATTAGTTAGTCTTATCCATACTCTACAATTTAACAATAAGGTTATAGTGGCCACATTTAAATAATATATTTTGTGGGTTATTTAGGATTGATGTTGCAAGTAGTATATGCTATCGAACATAATATTCATGTTTTAAAATATTGGGGTGTTATACTCTCCCCAAATTCAAAAAAAATATTACTCTAAAATTGAAATTGTTCTTGGTAATCATGGTTTTCAAATTTGAGAATTACTTTATGGAAAACATGCATCGTAAAACGGTTAATAAAACTTCCTCTTAAAAATATGGAACGGTAAATATGATGGTCATCTAGAATAACACAAAACTATGTTTCCAAAATAATAGAAAATTAGTGGGAATTAAAAATATTGACATGGAGTAAAAAAATAATTTCCAAGCACTAACATGGTCATGAGATTGTTAATGACCACAAATCCATAAATTTATGATGGGTGAAAAGACCATTGATTCATCAAAAATGAAGGTAAATGTATAAAATTTTTATTTCAAGATATCTTTCCCAAAATTGATGTATTATTTAACTATAGGGATAGATAAAACTATAAAATATTATGACATGATATATTTTTATTTTATAATCATAATTTTTTCATTTTGTTGTGATTCAATAAATTTTTACTTCATTTCTTACTTCAATAAATGAATAAGAAAGTGGAAATATTTTATATTCCTGAAGTGCTGAAATTAACATTTAACATGTAATTAAATCTAAAAAATAATAATAATAAAAAAATCATATATTTAAATATTAACCAAAAATAGAAATTATTACCATAGGTTAAGATGATAAAAAAAATGTATAATCCTTCATTTTAAGAAAAAATACATTTTACTTAAAAATTTACATGAAAGTTTCAATATAGACTATTCCACAACTAAATAAACATATACCCCAATTAACCCTTTTTTTAAATGTTGGGGTCAAAGCCTCGTTTTTATTATTAAAGCAAAGCAAAGACCTCTTTAACTGGGTAGAGGGAGACCCATTACATAGCCCAAAGGCCCAGTGGGCATTTAGCCCATTACATGACCAGTACGCCCGTTTTTTTGGCCCAAAGCCCATTCTATGAATAGTACTACTACAGTACCCGCATTGCTACAGTACTGCATAGTTCCGCCGCTGCTACAGTGCTCTGACGCCGCTACAGTGACCTGTCGCCGCTACAGTGCCCGCCGTTGTTACAGTGTCGCCGCTGCTACAGTACCTGCCGCCGCTAAAGGTCCTTTTAAATTACATCCCAAAAAATTTAACTTCATTCTTCCAAAATATTCCTTTACATTAAACCTAATGGTCATATATAAGTTTACCCAATAAAAACTCCATGAAATATCATTAATAACATAAAAATCAAAAATAATGGATCCTAAAATATGTTTCCCAAAATCAACATATTTTTTATCCTTCAAATTTTCTATACAATAAAATAGTTTTATAAAAATAAGGAACACATGTAGTCTACTGGTAGGTGTCACACCCTTGTCTCCCTTTGGTTGTTGGTTCAAAGTCCACAACCTTATTGTGGATGTGATGGGTTATCATCTCACATGTGGGTTTTCCTTTTTCTAAAACTATATTAATAAAATTCTCCTATCATTCAAAAAAAATTGATGAATATATTAAATAAAAACAATACTCATCAAATCACTTTTTAACCACAAAGGTTTTCTATACAACTTAATATTATTATTATTTAAAAAATAATATAATTATAATTTTCTATTAACTTAACATCAATGATCATATTATCCATAAAGGTTATTAATAAATTTTAAATTATTTATGAAAAATATAAAATCATTATTCCTCAAATGGAATTCTCATTAAAACAAAATTTAGGCATAATGGTTACATATACTACAAACATATATTAAAAATCAATAAATGTCTCCAAGGTACTTCTATCACATAAAATATTAGAATGGTTATATGTGTTATTAAAATTATAATCATCCTTAGACATATTAACCTAGTATTTTAAATAAAAATATCAAACAATATTTATTTGAATCATAAACTTAGTGTATTTTGAGGATTTCCTCAAATCCTGTCATAGGGTTATTTTACCTAATCAATTTTTCTGAAATTAAGATCTCAGGGTTTCTACTAAACTTTCATTAATACTGACTATAAAGACCCAAACTCCAGCAGCCCAGATCCATTGGTTAATTAATTACATTTTAATAAGAAACAATTTATAAATTCCAAAAGTTATTAATAGTTTATTATTTTTAGTCAACTATAAACATGCATAAATCTCACATTACATTTGAAAACATAAAAAACATAGCTAAAATAAATACTCTACATCCTTGAACTCATTCAAAGATTTATTCTTCATATCCTTGGGAAAAGAAAAAAATAAAGCGTGATATCATGTTCTCAGTAAGGGTAACATACCTTGGAAGTTATCATGAAAAAATAAGGCATACTCGATATGGAATAGAAAATAACTGAAAACAAAATGTCATTTAATAAATAAATTGAGTAAAAAATGCATATATGGATAATATCTATGCACTAATCTCATGAATAATAATAACTTAATTCTAAATAAAAAAATTAATAATATAGTATTTCATAATTTCAGACATCATGATATTTATACTATCAAAGCCTTATACCAAGATAATTTAATCTATGGGTTGGTATACACAAAAAACTCAATTAATGCTAGATTACAAATTTATATCATGAGACCTTATGCATCAAAGGGATATATATAACTGTAACCCACACATCACTTCATGTAAAATGTGTTCCTTATATATTGAATAATCAATTCAATTCACAAACAATATTATTTATAATTAAGTATTCATATTAAGTAAAGAATATATATTTCTTAATATTTTCTCAAGTCAATCAAATAACATTCATAGTAAAATTCCATATATAAAAATGATATATGGATTAGGAGATTCTAATATTCATGAAAAAAAGAGTGTTAATAATTAATATAAATTTATTGTCCAATGATCACAAGAAAGTGACTATTTCAAGATAAAGTTAATGACTACAAAATAAATCAATAAAGTGAATATCAATACTTTATCTATTAAAATTGATCATTAAAAATCCATAGAAAGAATAAGTATGGTATGATTAAAACATAACTCTACTATATTATAAGTTAAATAAAAGGATTTTCTTGGGATTAATAGAAATTCCATAAAAAGATCATTAAAAATATTCTTGAGGAAAATACCCTTTTCACATTGAAAATAATATATGAAAACTAAAAATTTCAAGAATATTAGGGAATTTTTTTTTCAGATATTTCTAAAGGATGCTTAAAATTAATGATTGATCAGGATATTAAGAAAAAAATCATTCATGTTGGGTACCTTAAAAATATTCCTTTCACATTTTTAGTAAAAAAATTAAAAGGTAACTTGTTTAGAAAATAACAAGAAGATTTATTTTATACAATTTTGTAAAAATCCAAAAATAGGTAAAAATTAATATAAATAATCAAATGATACTATTATGAAATTCTTGATATTTTTTTTATAAAACATGAATATGGAAGAAAATTCATTTTCGATCGAAAAGAAAATTTAAGTTAGTTTTTATTAAAAACATTTTCTTAATAATTTTAAGAACAAAAAATAAGTAGATGGTACTATTACTTATAAATTTCTTGAAAACTATGAGGAGAATAAAATTAAAGTCACATATTATATAATGATAAAGTAATTTAATTTAAGGTAAACTAAGGCATAAACAATCCTTATTAAAATGAGATTAAGGAACAAACCCTTACTACTTTGATAATTATTGAATCATAACACCTCTAAATAAAATAACTTCAAATAAAAAATTAAATACCATGAATTAAAATATATTCATGATATGACAAAATAAAGGGGTATTAGTTACACCTCAGGAAAATAAATAGGTTCATAACACCAAATATGTCTCAATAGAGTGCAAATTGAGAAGAAATATATTACAAGGACCATACCATTAAAATGTGAATTAACAAATGAATTGATAATTAATTTAAAATTAAAATCAATATAAAACAAGATTAAATAATATATAAAATAATAAAAATTCATTACATACATAATATTATAATATCAAAGTCAATGAAGAAGTAGTATAATCGGATAAAAAGAAACTTTTATATGAAGCCCCTTACCACTTGGTAACTTTTGAATCAAATACCCTTTGATAAAATATTCTTATTTGAAACTTAAAATAAAATGAATTATTAATAATTTATTATATTATATTTAAAAGTTTAGGTTATATACTCTAAAATAAATTACATTCATAATAATAAAATATGGCTTAATGAAGGTAAATTGAGATGAAATCCTTTACCACGGGTCTGACTCCTCCTGTATATTATTTGTCTTCATTAATACTAAACTTATGCTAATTAATTTTTTTCTTAATAATTTTTTTTATTATTTTTTTTATTACCATGTTATATTTAATTACTTAATCAATTAAGTTCTGGTCGAATGTTTTGATGATATTTAGTTCACATGTCAAAAATGAGTTCGGTAGTTTGACTATGGTAAAAGTGTTCATTTTCCAACATATATAGAATAAAAATAATTAAATAATTAAAAATTTTATACATAAATTATAATTTTAAACCTGACCATGAAATAATGTTATAAAAAATGATCTATGTTACAATCATTAAGATGTCATATTTTACGTACGCATAAGTAACGTTTCAGTTTTTCAACGATCATTACTGAAAAAGGTACATATTATTTTATCTTTATAGAATGATCATAATATCATAAATATAATATTATTTCTCTCTATATCTATATCTCTATTTATATATATATATATTATATATATATATATACACATATATATATATATTATATATATACACATATATATATATATTATATATATACACATATATATATATATATATTATATACATAATGTGGTGGTGAATAATGAATCACATATCTTTGGAGAGATTGTAGTCCACACATATACACGGACAACGATATCATTTTTCAATGAATAGAAAAGTGAGAAATTAAATGATATATTATCATTTTGGGATGATAAATTTTTCTTGAATATAATATATATACATTAAATCCATCATTAAAACTAACCATGATTGGTGGTGATGGAAAATTAATTACATCATTTTGTGAGGCGGTAGTCCTCCATACACATGAATGATGGTCTTGTTTCCCATTTTATGGAAGAGCAGATGGATGTAATTTATAAAACTAACATAATAACATCTAATTATATGGTAAATAATGATGTTAATATATTATCATGTTTTGATAACATTATAATTATGTGGAAGAATAAATAAAACCAAAATGCTCTGTTAAGAACGATACCTCTTCTTCGGACAACTTCTTAACATTTACACCAAAATCTTTCCTTCATTGGTTTTATGATCAAACCAAGGATTCTAGAACATGGGTAGAGAAGTAAGGTTGTGATTTGGGAAATTATTGGATGAACCATATGTTTCCTGAAGTCTGTATGGTATAGGAGAGGGGTTCCCTTTTATAAGTGATGGGAGGGAGACTTTTGAAATTTCCTAAAGTATTAAATTATAATATGGTCATATTCAATGAAAATGTATCTAAATGCACCTTTGAATTTGGGATATGATAATATTATAATATATCAATGAAATAATATTTAAAAAATTTATTTAGAAACTAACCCTTATCACTCTGTTTAACCCCCAGGTATACCCATTTTAACCTTAACCGTGGTAATAAATTTTTCAAACTAAAAGGGTTATGATTTTACTAATAAGATAAAAATGGATCATAAATTGAAAATGGATGAAATTTAAGACCATTTAAGATTATAATTCTCCTATTTCATGTTTTTAGGATTTTTAAATAATTTAATAAAATATTATTTGATATAAAATATCATTAATGTCAATTTGGACACTTTTCATTTAATTTTACTTTCAAGACATGAATATAATAAGGAATTTTGAGTAAAATACATTTAAAAATTAATAAGACATGATTATTCACTATAAAAGTATTTTGGAACTAAAAATAATCCCAAATATACTACTTTTAATGTTTGTAAAATTATTTACCTTGAGTTCTCCACTATTTACACAAGCATTATATCATCATTTTATAAGAGATCAAGGTAACTATATAATCAATAAAAATTAAAAAGAAATTATCTGTATAAAAATAATTTCTTTTTACTAAAAAAAAACCTTTAATATTCATTTACCACTTAATTCTATTCCAATTTGAACAAATAATATATATTTAAAAGAATCAAAGTCGCATTTTGTCTCTTTTCTTAAATTATTGTACAAGACGATTTCATGGAAAAGTACCCCATAAAAAATTTAACCTCAAGCCTAAAGTGATAAGGTAATAAATTAATTATTATAAAATAATTACAATAAAAAAATGGTGTCCTTATCACTTTTTTTATCCAAGGTTTACACAATTCGTCATTTTTTCTTTGTGACAAATTTTCACTATTTTTACTATTAATTATTAACAGAAAATAAGTTGTCCTTTTAAACTAATATTAATTATTATGATTAAAAATATGGAATCCTTTTTATAAAACTAAATTCACATAATTGGTAGTGTTTAATTTAAAAATTATCCTACAAAAAGCATTGAAAAAAATTCAGGAAATATATTCTTCGAGCAAAAGATGACCTTACTAATACTTTATGACTAATAATCATAATTATATGAATTTTAATTCATTTTTATAGAAATATAATATATAAATTTCATTTAAATCATTCCTAATTATGGGTTATTTTAATTAATTAAAATGGAGTATCATTATACACCTAAAAAAAATTTAGAAAAAATTTGTTTTTAAACCTAAAAATAAACTTATATCCAAAATTGTACAAACAATAATAAATTATAATTAATAATATTAAATATTACTAAATAATAATAAATTTAATTTTAAATGAAATTCAATGAATAATGGTACTTTTAAATTACATTATTTATTGAAAAGAAATGAAAGTTTTACAAAATGCGGTATTTTTTGTATTCACTAAAAAATCACTCTTTTATGAATTTATCACAAAATTTAAATCTAAGATAATTTTTTTATTATAGTTAAAAAAATTGTATACACTTTATAAAATAAATTTTCTAAATTCTATATAAATTAATTATATTATTTTTTCACAAAAATAAATAATATCCATTTTTAAAAAAATGTACTTTTTAAGAATAAAATAACATTACTAAAAATTGAGTGATTATTTCATAATAATATATAAGTATGCTTATATTGAATAATAATTATATATATATATATATATATCATAAATTATTTAACCCTATTCATATGTGCCAATTTAATATCAATGTTATAGTGGTCATGTAAAAACAATATATTTCACAGGACATTTAAGCTTCATGTTCTATATCGTATAATATATCTAACCTAATGTTATTATTTTTAAATATTTGTGTGTTACACATTAAATCCTCATAATGAATAAAATAGAATGTTTCTTCCAACTCAAATCATTGACCACCTTTTTCGTCTTCCTAGGTTGGTAATGTACTAAGCAGTCCTAATCCTTAATTATCTCCAACAATATACTTTGGAATATATTCAAATCTTATTATATGAATATATAATTAAAGATTATATGATCAGTATATATATCACACCTTTCACTATATGGATAATTCCATGATATTTTGAGTGAAAAAATTATTTCCTCCATATCCAAATCATAAGTTTAGTAGTTTTTCTCTGGATCCATTAATTGTCATGAGGAATACACTAATGCCATTTAACAATTACACAACCTAGTGCACTATTTGATGCATAACTGAAAGTTGTAAAATGTTCTCTATTATAAGGTAGTGTTAGTAAAGGTTTACTGAAAACATTTTTTTTAACTCCATGAAATCTTCCTCACATTCATTTTTTTCAAATGAACTTGGCTCCCTTATATGTCAACTTGGTTATTGGATTAGATAGCTATAAGAAATTTCTCACAAAGCATCTCTAATATCCATCCAACCCAAGAAAAATATATATCTCGATCATAGTGGTCTTCCTTAGATATTTCTCAATAACATTTATCTTTGAAGGATCCACTAATATACCCACTATTGATATTATATGACCGAATAATGAAACTTTATATAGCCATAATTCATACATTACAAATCTAGCATACATATTATCCTTTATCATGGTCTTCAACACAATCATCAAATGATATTAATACACTTCCATGATCTGGTAATACTTATGAATAACATAAATAAATATTACCACAAAAAAATCAAGGTATTATCAAAATATTATATTCATTAAATCCATTAATATAGAGATAGTGTTGGTAAGTCCAAATAGAATCACTATACATTGATAATGTTCATACCTTGTATGGAAGGTTTTTTTTCATATATTTTCCTTCTTGAACATAAATATATGATATCTATAATGAATTTAAATATCAGTAATGTATTTTTCTTTATTTAGTTGATTGGAAATGTCATTAATATAAGGAATAGGATATTCTTTCTTAATAGTGATCTTTTAAAGTTCTTAATTATATATTCAAGGATGCATAGACCCATCAGTTTTCTTAACAATAAAACATTACACACCATGGTGATTCACTTGATTGTATGAATCCCTTTTTTATATTCTCATAATTTTTACTGTTCAATTATTATAACTAAATTGGTGATATTATATATAGATTATTTGAAATTTTTTACCATCGGGAAAGAGTTTAATTAAAAATTCAACATCGTTATTCAAAGGAAGGCTAGGTAATTCTTCAGAAAATAAATTGAAATATTCTCTAAAAATAATAATTTCTTCAATATCGACTTCATTCCAAACCATTTGAAATAATATCCCTCATTAATAGGTAGTAAGACCCATATAATGGAAGTAATTTCCTTTAGAATTTCATACACATCTGCACACTAAAATAAAATCATAGGTTGATTTAGGATATAAAATGTGACTTCCCTCACTTTAAAATTGATGATTTATCTATATAAAGATAGAAAATCCGTTTCTAAAATAAAATCACAATGCACTAAAGGAAGAATAATAATATTTTCATGGAATTTATTATTACAGGCTTTAATATTAAATAACCAACTATGGATTGGAGGATAAGTGTACCTCCTATTGAGTGATTTACTTAGCATAGATCCTTCCTTCATACCTTGGCCTAGGATTTATCCCTTGGATTAGGTTATTAAATCATATAATTCCCAAGTTTCCCATATTTAAGATGTTCAACTGTTTGTATTTCCTTAGGATGAACTTAAATTCTCTCCATCGAAAATCTTCATTTTTTTCCTAGGAAATTAATTGTACTAATCCCTTATTTTTCACGCATAAAAAATCTTCTCATTTCTTTGAGACATTTTGTTAAGTTATTCTACCCATATTCTTGGTATATAGGAAAATGATTCTTCTTTCCTCCATGGTCTTCATCAACTAAACTTCCATTAAACTCTATTTTTCTCTTATTAGGTGTGTCAAGAAACTCACATATGTTTTGATTGTTAATAATTAATCAAGATATATTATAAGAAATAACCATATTATTATTCACTCCAAGTTCTACCTCAATGTAATTATCATTCATATAACCACCACACTATATTTCACACCAATTATTAACTTGGTTACACCTAATTTTAACCATTTACTAAAACCAAAAGGCTTAGCTTGAGTATCAAATATCAATGTGATAAATTGTATGTTAATGAAAATTATTCTTGTGATGTCCTAAATTTTTACACCTTATTATCAACCTATGACACTTTAGGTTCAGCATAAATCACTTTCAGTTCATCATATATTTTTTGATACTCTATCCTCTAATTATTCAAAATGGTTCTTAAAAATAATGTGAATTGATCAAATCATATCACTTAGGAGTTTCAAATAATCTGTATAAGTAGGCCTCTTTTCCATGCACTATTTGAGGATTATTTTAATACACAACAAGCCTTTTAGCGTTATTACCCCTAGATGCATCTATTCCCGATCATGTATCCACTTATTTGTATCCAGACAGGGAATTCATATCTTGGAAACCACAAAATCTTTACTTTACTAAAACTTTATAATTTTATCTTGTACTTAAAATTATCCCTAGGTTTTTTACCAATGATTTCTAATCCCAATCGCCAAAAATAAATAAACCATCCTCTAATATTAAATGAGTCATCCCATGCTTTACGTGCATAAATATTAAATCATTTTAGATGTATATTCAATACTGTTGGAGTTGGTTCCCTATAACCAACTTCTTTTTAATTTATAATAACCTAAATTCACTATTTTGAATGTTAATAATCTCCTTATATCATCATGATTATTCTTCTATGTAACATAGTATGTGATAATGTCCTGATGGTAATTGTTGAAATGAAAGGTCATAGTAGTTCACATCTATAATGAGAACCCATAAGTTCCATGAATGTATTCTTAAATATATGTTCTATATCCAGATGAAATCATTTGATGGAAAAAAATGATACAGACTATCATGGTTAGAGACTCATATGAATTTGAGGCACCTTCTCATAGCTTACATCATTGGTAATATCAAGTGTAGGGTATTATCAGAACAAGACCCACCAATATAAAATACAAATTTATATGTGTAATTAGATGTTCTTATATAAAAACGTGTGTATTGATTCTTAGAATTTAATATTATTATTAATGAGTGTTATAAATCATGTACTTTTAAGCATTTATGAAAATCTTGATGATATATGTTCATAGTGAGGTAGAATACATTGGGTATTTCATGAGTAATATTTCAATAATGAATAAGAAGATAAAGGATATTCTTCTTCTATTCTTTAAAAGAAGTTGATATCTCAAACCCTTTTATAGATATGATATATCAAAAATAAATAATTTTCCATGGTGTTCTATAGGAAATTTCAATTTCTAGAAACTTAAATAAAGATACATATAGCACATAGGTTGATGGAACCAACATACAACCTTCTTGATTAGAGATATCATAATAAAGGGATTATACTATACATTATGTGTCTTTATGAAGTATTATGTCATTATGATATTAGCGTATTTATCAATGGGTCCCTTAGAGGGTTGTTAGACACTAACCGTAGACTTTTGGGAACTTTTCCTAATGCCATTGAGAAAGAGACCTAGAGGGACACACACTAAGTGTATCCAGAATCCTAATTAACTAATATATTATTATTTATTATTTAAATTTTTGAATAAATATTATTCATGCATATGGTTTAATAATTATTCATTATTTCTTGATATCATATATTTTGTCTCTAGTTATTCAAGAGAATATTATGTGAGATAAATATTTAATAAACTTTTATTTTATATTTAGTGAATATAATATTAATTTATTTATTAGAGAATAATCAAGTGATATTTATTTATTAAATAAATACTCAATATTTAAGGCCTGATAAATATTTTTGAGGAATAGTGGACTGTGTTTAATGGTTTGGTGAGAAATAATATATATTGAATATTATTTTAATGGATGATATTTATTTTAACTCATTATGTTAAAACTTGTCAATAACTAGTATTATTATTATTATTATTATTGTTATTATTATTATTATTATTATTATTATTATTATAAACATGGGGTTCTATAGTAATTACAAAAATAATAAGGTCACATGTGAAATTAATATTTTCTAACCCTAGAAGTATATAAACCCGGCTATATTATTTTCATAAGAGAGCCAGCTAATTTTTTGTGAACACGAGATTTGAAGAGAATCCAATCAAAGCCTTAGGTATCTCCCTCTCCAAGAACACTCAAAAGAACGAAGAGTGATCCTCCTCCCCCACCACTCTAAATTGTATAGAGATCAAAGAGGCCACATCCTTGAAGCTATTCTCTAGATGATCCAATCTAAATGACGCAAGCTTTAGGATTTTTCATGTCAGCACTGTGATAATCCTATACATATGTTCATAGGTTCGTGGAAAATGTGCCGCTCACTAATGGATGGAATCTATTATTGATCCCTACAACATAATAATGGTATGATATATATATATATTTTGATCAATCAATGAAGAAATAATTCTTTTCATTTTAATTCTTCAATTATTTAAATTAATTATAAATAATATGTGATGATCCTATGTTTTGGTTCTAGTGTTTTTATATTGTCTATATTATTTGATTCAATTCCATTGATCATGGAATTTATTGTTATATAAATCTAAGATTAATCATCAATCATGAAAAAAATCTAATTCAGACAAGCCCCCACTACCATAAAACAGCGAAAGGAAAGCACCTCATTTTATCAATGCTAAGTATAAAGAACTGATAAAGGGGTGACCTTTATCAGTGCTAGCTAGAAGCACTCATAAATGTAACCTTTATCAGTACAAAGAAAATCACTGATAAAGGTGTACCTTTTATCAACTCTTTTCTTGGCATTGATAAAGGGGTCATTTATCAGCGCTATTTTTAGCACTGATAAAAGTTTTTAATATATAATATTATTAATTTATATAAAATAAATATATATATTCAAAAATAATGTTTATTTATATAAATTAAATAAAAAATGCAAGTTTATAATTTATATTTCTTTTTTAATAATTCAAATATATATATATAATATGTGTTAAAAAGTATTTCAAAGATTTTAATTATATATATATATATATTTATTTAAATAATTATAAGATTGGAATAAATTTCATTAAATAATAAATATAGTTATTCGATTTTTTATATTTACTAGATTTAGTATAGATTTATTAGATTTATATTTATTAGATTTATTAGATTTATATTTATGATATTAATTATATTTATTATTAGATTTATTATAATTTTTAGATTTATTAGATTTATTAGATTCATTATATTCATTATATTTATTGTATTTATTGTATTTGTTATATTTGTTATATTTAATATATTTATTTTGTTTATTCTATTTATAATTAATATATATAAATACTTTTTAAATATATATATTTATTATTATAATTATTAAATATGTGTGTTTCCAATGAATTTGGTCAATAGATATATTGATCATGTGTGCATATATGTTATGTGTCATCATGAATGTTCATTTATACATTACACCCTTCTTATTATTCATGTTGTCCATATATGTGATGACTCGTTTTTTATTATGTATGTATATGAGTAATTCATGTTAGTCATATGAATATTATGTTCTTAAAAATACTTATAAAATTACATTAAATGTATTGAAATAATAAATATATTTAATATATTTTTAATTATTAAATTTAAATTATATATAAAGACTTTTTAAATATATGTATTTGTAATTATAATTATAACTATATATATTTAAATAATTATAAAATTACAATAAATACATATATTATAATTTTATAAATATATATATATATATACACAAATATTTATAAATATATTTATTTATAGTAAATTATAACTATAAATAAATATATATATTATAAAATTATAGTAAATATATTTATTTACAACTTATAATGTTATAAATATATAATTAAATAAATATATTTATATATATATATACAACTATTTATAAATAAATACAAATAGTTATAATTATAATTCCTAAATAAATATATACATATATTTAAATAATCAAAAAATTATAATAAATATATTAATTATATATATTTATGTACAAATATTAATAAATAAATAATAAAAATTATTTATAATTAAAATCTAAATAAATGTACATATATTTAAATAATTAAAAAATTATAATAAATATATTAATTATATATATTTACAAAATTATAAATATATTTATTATAATTTTATAAATATTTAAATATATATATATATGTAATTACAACTCAAAATAATTAATTGTTTATTATAATTTTTAATTAAAAACAATTATTTATTTATTTATTAGTTGTAAATATAAATAATTATTTATTTATTTATTAGTTATAAATATAAATAATTATTTATTTATTTAAATAATTATTAATTTTTAAAAAGATATTTATTATTTTCATATATAATGTTATATATAATTAAATAAATATATTAATAAATATATACAAATATTGATAAATAAATACAAATATTTATATTTATAGTTATAAATAAATTCATATATATATTTATAATAAATATTAGAAATATATGTAATTACAAAAATAATAAATATATTTGTTATAAATTTATAATTATAAATAAATATATAAATATTAATAAATTTTTATTTATTTATAGTTATTATTATAAATAAATATTTATTTATTTATTATATATGTAATTTTATAAAAATATATAAATATTTAAATAATTTATTATCATTATATTTTTATCAGTACTTTTTTAGTGATGATAAAGATAGGCCTTTATCATCACAAAAAAAGCGTTGGTAACAGGTGTCTTTATAACTGCTAAGATTTCAGAGATGATAAAGACACCTTTTATCAGCACTTTTTGAGAACTGATAAATGCCTATCTTCATCAGCGCTAAAAATCGGTAATAAAAGTTTATTTTATCAGCGCTTTCTAATTTAGTACTAATAAATCTACCTTTATCAGCACTTTTTAGCTAGCACTGATAAATGCTTCCACCAGTTTTATAAATGAACCCTAACAGTCTCCTCCTTCCTTCGCACCACTCAAGATCTCGCGGAAGCCTTACCCTAACACAACCTCCTCCTCCTCTTCCTCAGCCGCCTCCTCCTCCTTCGTTTCTATCACCTTGAAGTCCCCCTCTATCATCAAGAAGCTCTCCTCTGCTGCTATGAACCCTCCTCCTCCTCCTATGCCACTAAATCATGTCGTCGTAAATCCTTCCACAGGTGTGCATTGTAACTCGATTCTTTATTCTCAAAAAAAATAAATATATTACATGGGTCATTTGGGTTTTGCTTCATTTTTGATCTCTCATGTATGATGGGATCATTTCAGATATTTAAATCCAAGAGTTTTGGAACTTTACCACTTGTAATGAAGGTCTTATTTCTTATTTAGTTGGTCTCCAATGAAGGCGACATGTTTTATCTTGGTTTATTCTTCTTCCAAGTAAATTTTCCAATTTAATTGTTTCTTTTTGTTTTTAAAAGTGTTACTGTTATTTATAAATTCATTTTTTTTGAAATTATGAATAAATTTGATATTCATGTGATGATTTAAACTGTTTTATTGTTTTTTTATATTATAATAAATGGTTTCTCTTTTAAATTTTATTTTTCCATGTTTGAAATTGAATGTTTTCATGTATTATGATTTTGTGAGATGGCTATGAGGATTTTTGAAATGGTTCAAATGGTGTGTGTTGTATTATAATCTAGTTTTTTTCAATGAAATAAAATAATTTTTTATTTGGAAATTGTTTTAGAGTGAGGTTTTGATTTTAAAATGATTTTAAAAGGGGTTTGTTTTATAAATTTCAAATGTTTATTTGAAAATAGTATTTGGTTTACCCCTTGTGATAAATTCCTCAATGGATTCTTTAAAATGTTTTTGATGGAAATTGTTTGATTTTGGATTTGTTTATGATTTCAATGCATGAGACCCATGTTTTTAAGAGTATCTTCAAAAAAATTATAATATATGAGATTCTCATATAGTAGGTTCACATACTTCATGTTTCAATACACCACTGCATATTGTGTAGATACCATCACCTAGAGGCCTTGACATATTCTTGATTTGGGAACATTTTTGATATATTATATTTAGATTTTGATGGTTATATAAATTGGTTTGATTTTCTTTTGTAATGTGTTATAAATTGTTAAAAAAGGGGTCGTTTCAAGGAAGGGAGGTTAGAGGTGAGATTAATAGTTTTTATGTCATTTAGATTTTATGTGATTGAATTCATGACTGATTTTGATCTCCTCCATTTCATTTATCATGATAACCCTAGTTACTTTGGTAGGACATAGGAAATGTATTTTCTAGACATTGATCTTCTCTACCTAGTATGGGATTACATCCCCACACTTAGTAGGAATAAATATTCTCTTCCTGGATATCGATCAAAATGCTTCACTTTCTAGGCATTGATACATTTTCACCGAAAACCACTGTTGCACCAAAAGCTCGACCAATCATACTCTATGATCCCGCCCTCTAATACACATCAATATTTAATTCTCAACATCATTGAGGCATGTCCTTCTTCCCTATTGTATCCATATTCTCTTGTATGCACCTTTTAAAAAAAATTACAACGCTTCCACCTCATGGTTTCGCGTTCTACTGAACACCTCTCTTGTGACTAATTCAAAATCAATATAAATTTTTAACTCTACAAGAGTAAGAAGGCCATTTTCCCCCAAAGTCTGAATCCTTAACCATTGAATATCAATCCAAAACCTTACCCATTTCAATGGAAAAACCACATTGTTACTAGTGAAATTCCACTAAATCTTACAAAACAACTTCCCTAGAGGAAACCAAGAAGTCTTGAAACCAAGACTTTCTATCGAGTCTTAATAAAATAATCACCATATATTATGTAATTGAGATTTAATACCACTTTTTGGTAATTGATAGTAAAATAAGAAAGAGATCTGATACCACTAGTTGTATTTGGTACAAATCAGCAATCTTAATTTTAAACCCCCAAAACATGTAGATAGTGGAAGAAATTATAGAACATACTTGAATTTAAACAAATCCCCAAACTTGATATACCATAACATAGAAGTAAAGCTAGATCTAAGTCACTACATTGTATCTCTACCGTCTAGTTACAGTAACCTCATGCTTTTAAAAATACCCCCCTCAAATGAAAATGATCAATAAAGGATAAATGCATGACATAAATGGAATAACCACACCAAAAGAAATTTATGTTGTTTGGATGATAGTCCTACTTCATAGGGGAATAAACTGATATTTATATTATGAGATAAATTGAGTTATAATGGAAATATTTATTTTATTAGCCATACCTATCCAAAGCTACATGAGACACTTTCTGGACACCCTAGTCAAATAACCATAACAAAACAAGTAATAAATCCGTCCAACCGCAAGAACTTTATTGTGAATCCCCTCAAAGGTACATTTGATATAATTCAAGTGATTATAAAATCATATTTTTTCTTAGAATAATTTTATATCTAAATAAATAAATTATTATTTTATTTCAACTTTAACAAATTATATGAATGAATTATTAACTGTTGATATTCAATGTTATGAAGTGGTCGTGACATTTAGGTTTATGCATCCATAAAAAGTACCAAACCTAGATTCTCTTTATGAAATTTTATTTAAAAGGTTCTAGACTATTTTGGGACTTGATGTTGTTAACCTCACAAATGAATTTTGAAGAGGTAAGAATTCTATTGAGACATATAATTATACTCTCATCACTTTGATTCTAGAGGTTACTGGTATGAGTTTAGTTAAGAATTTTAGAATAACTAGTCTTTGTAATGTCATTTCTAAAGTATTTTTCAGGATTTTAGAAAATAAAATATGTAAAATCTTACCATATATTAGTTTAATACCGTATTTATTTTCTTACTTTGACTTGAGACATGATGTTCTTACAAGGATAGGGAAAACAACATAGGTTCTTCTAGTGATGAGTGGCATAGGAAAATTAGTTGTATTAAAGGAATGAAACTTTATAAATTTTTAATTATTTAATGGGTTCATGATTATAGATTATCTTAGGTGTATTTATAAAGAAAGGAACCTATAGTACTTCATGTGAGGTACATATACATTTTTCTTGGGGTGTACAACCAATTGATTTGGTGTGAGCTATGGATCATTTGGATAATGCAGTGTTTGTAGTAAATTGAAATATGAGTGTTTCATGTTTGTGAGTGTATTCGCTGACTATAGAACATATTCGTTGCGACTCTAGTGTTTTGGTGGAGTATAATTGATATAACTGGACAATGGAAGCATGGACAAGGTATATCCAATGGTGGGGAGCATAATATTAAATGTGTATGGAAATAATTATTATTACCTTTGTAATTGTTTTATGGAATCATACAACACTGATTGATTTGGTATAAATTGAGGTGTTTTTTATATATCTTTTAAAATGTGTCTCTATTCGGATCTATGTCTTTGTAAAAATTCCTAAGTGTCTCTTTTAAAATGATTCAAGTGTTTCTAAATGTTTCTCAAAGGGATGTCTCTAATTTTAAATGATTAAGATTGTTAGGTCATGAAGTTGTCTTGAATTATAATGACCCATACTTTAAATACAATGTTATTACTTCATAATTGAAGCACACTTATTTCAACATATAACAAAACCATGAAAGGACCGTATAGGTATAGAGTCTTTAGAAACTGGGAAATATAAACAACTGGTTCGTAAATCATCTACATTGTCTCCCAATTATTTCATCAAATCTAGAGTCCCTTTTGGAATATCCTACTTAATACCCTTCTTCTTGACCTGGGGAAAAGAAAACATACAAAAGGGTGAGCTCCAATCCTCAGTAAGGGTAAACAAAAAATTATCAATCATAAGAACATAACATTTTGGACATCTTAACATAAAAAAGAGATCATAATATCATATCATGGGATAAATCATAGTAGTGAAATGTAATCCAAATAATCAAAACATAAAACATGAAACTTTGTGTCATACACAAATAATCATATAGAATCATTTCTTATTAGTCAAGACTCATTTCCAAGACTATCTTAGCTGACAAAGTCCATTTCTAAACTGAGTTCACTCCTCGTTTTAGTCCGATTTCACTGAACCGGTTTAACCTTCTGTTCCAGCCATGTCTATATCATGAGATATAAATCTTTAACCAATGCATTGGATTGAGATATAGGTCCCACCTATCTCATAATGATACTATTGTTATGTGTGCCACAAGATCATAAATCATATATCATAACATAACCCATGTAATAAAAATGGGATTCTTAATCATCATGCCATCATAACACAATCCATATAAGATAAAAGGACATCATAAAAATAATTACATAATAACATAATCAAAACAATGTAAAAATAGTGATAGAAACAGAACCCTATATTATCTTAGATGGAAAATAATTTTGATAAAACACTTGAACTCCATTCTTGAGGAAAATATCCTTTCTACTTCAAAAACATTTTCCTTTCTTAACATGTCATATAATTTTAAACTAAAACAATTTGATTAAAAATAAAATTGAAAACTTATAAAGGAAGCTTCATGTAAATAATGTTCTAAAAATCCATTCATGTCGTATAAGTTAAAAATAACATTCTCCTCTTACTTTGGTCGGATAAGTCAAAAAAGTACCTCGTACCAAAAGCGAAAAAATATTCCTTTCATTTATTTTACTAAAAAATCACTGAAGGGTAAAATTGGATTTAAAAAATTTTAGGAGGATATAAATAATATTACATATTGAGGAAACATGGATTTGGATTATAAATATTCCCCAATAAATTCTGAAGTATAAACAACCTTGGATAAAAATTGAGATTGCGAGATTTTCCCTTACCTTAGGTCTGATTTGCTTTGTACGTGTCCGAAACTCTTGTATAATGATTTAAATCATGTTATTGACTTATTCCATAATTTTACTCATTTTTATGATATCATATATGGTCATATTTTTAGCTTCGTATTAGTAATATTTCATTGCTACTTGTTATTCGGGTGTTTATTGCTTTTCTGTTCTTATGCGTGTTTTGTCGAATAAATTCATATTCTTATTTTTAGATTATATATAAATCATTTCCATAATGGTATTAGTATAATATATATCATATTTATTCATTCAATTCATTTATATAATCATTATGCAATGAAGATCATGTAGAACGAGTCGCATCACATCGTGAAGACGATATTTTGTACGTACGCACGAGCGATGATATCATTCCCATGATCGTGGAATTGTATTGGAGTGTAAGTATACTATTTCAGAATCAATATCACTTTACAATAATCATATATAGTTATTCTCTACACCATTATACTCATCCTTGTAAGGTGGTGGTTGAAAACAGATTAGGTAATGGGTATTACCTCTTCTTTGATGCGCCTCTTCTTAACCTCCTCTTAGGGCACTAGGGATGCTCGTTTAAGAAGACCAGGACCTCTAGGATGTTTATAGGGAAGTGTAGAAGAGAATTTTCTAGGTTTTGGCCGAGATTGATGGCTCAAAGTGGTGTGATGAGGAGAGGGAGGAGGTGCCCTTTTATAAGGGAGGAGAGGGGCACCTTTGGAAAAACAAAAAATATTATTTTATTATAAAGACATATTTGGTTTTTAATAGCTCCAAATTGATTTATTTCGAAGCTAAGGTGGGTATGGGTCGAAATAATCTCGTCCAATAGAATTTGGACAAGTTTAGGTTACTATTTTAACCTTATCATTTATATTTAACTTTAAGTTAAATAATTTTACTTTTACCGTGTCTTCTTGTTTTCTTACACTATAAGGTTAATAAACTTACTATAACAAGACAAACGAACCCCTAGTTGTTTATTATTAATATATATAACCTTATCTAAGTCATTTTGTGGAACCTTATATTTTTAAGAAAAAATAACAATTAATAATATAATATTTGTTTTAAAAACTATTTTATGTCAATTTTGACACTATTTGGTAATTGATTTTTGTGAAAATCAAAACAGCATTATTAGTTAGAAAAAAGTTAATTAAATCCATAATAACATGTCATATTAACCTATAAAATTAGTTTAATTCATAAAAATTCTCAAAATACATTTATTTGGGTATTTATAATATCAATTATGTTAATATTTCCTTAAAAAGGTAATTACTGCATCATCATTGTGTCAAAAATAAATTAAATTATTTAATGTCTAAAAATTATAAATAAAATTCAATTATGTAGGAAATATTTTTATCTTTCTAATGAATATTTATAGTCGAATTTATCTTATGTATAACCCTATATTAGAAATGTTTTATTTATTAAACATTGATTTTAACTATTTTAACTATTCTTTAAATAAAATAATATTAAATGTCCTAATCTAATCCAAGTGGACCTAATGGGTAATATTTTATCCCTAATGTTGTTTTTGGTAGAATTACACTTATCCAATTGAATTATGACATGTGTTAGGGTAATAATAATATCATTTTTACCCTTAATTACCCTATTTACTTTTAACCGTGGTAAATAAAAGTAAAGAGTTACTATTCATAAAAAATTATTTTCATCTCATTAAACCACATTTTACTTAATAATATCAACTGTGTCTCTTGGATTTTTGAAATTCCATTCTCAAAAGCGGTAAAATTAAGTTTTATGTAAATTTGCAAATTCTCCTAGGAGGTGGGTAAAAGACGGTCAAAAGTTCGATAAAATTTGTATATATCTAAAATTATTATAAAAAGACTCCAATGAATTACATTGAACTTATATAGGTATCATGTATCAATTTTGACCTAAAATAAATTTAAATAAAATAAATAAGTATTTAAATAAAAAGTCGGTTTTTAAATAGTAACCCAGTGTTTTCACTATTCATCAAAAATTGAATGTTTTCAGAAAAATACCAAAATTTCACCCTAGGATAATTTCGATATTCAGAATCCAAAAATAAAGTCCATTTTGAAAAATAAAATTTATAAAATTTCAAAAAGTGGTTATTACTATTCATAACAGCTAGTTTAATAATATTTTAATAGCATATCGTTGTTTAGTGAAACTCGATATTCCGTACAACGAAAGCTATCGAGGAAGGCCACGATTGCGTGTAAAGAAAGCCAAGATAGTTTTGTGTGTATTGAAAGATTCCTTTGATGATGTATAAAAACAAAATATTTCTCATAAAAATCTTGGGTGTTACATTCTACCCCCCTTAAAATGAATTTTTCCCTCGAAATTCTTCACTTTGTAACAAACAAATGAGGATACCTCTCCCTCATCATATCCTCAAGCTCCCATGTAGCTTCTTCTAATTGGTGGTTCCTCCATAAAACATTCACCAATAGAGTGGTCTTTTTTCGAAGACCTTTTTCGCTATGATCCAGAATCTCTATCGGTTGTTCTTCATAAGAAAGATCTTGCTCCAGCGGTACAACTTCTGAGATGAGTACATGTGAAGGATCGGGTATGTACTTTCTCAGGAGCGATACATGGTACACATCATGAAATTGAGAGAGATTTGGTGAAATCACCAATCGGTATGCTACCTTCCCAACACGATCCAGTATTTCGAAAGGACTGATATACCTAGGGCTTAGCTCTCCCTTTTTTCCAAATCTCATTACACTCTTCCAAGGAGATATTCGTAAGAACACTTTATCACCCACTTCAAACTCTAGGTATTTTCTTCGGTTATCGGCGTAACTTTTTTGTCGACTCTGAGCTGCTCTTATCTGTTTTTGAATAGATCGGACCTTTTCTATCATCTCATCAACAAGATCAGGTCCTAATAGCTTTCTTTCCCCAACTTCATCCCAGCAAGTTGGAGTTCGGCATTTCTTTCCATAGAGAGCTTCATAAGGAGCCATCTGAATACTAGAGTGAAAGCTATTATTATAATAAAATTCCACCAAAGGTAGGTGTTGATACCAACCACCTTTTAAGTCCATAGAGAAAGCTCTTAACATGTCTTCTAGAGTTTGAATTGTTCTCTCAGACTGACCGTCTGTCTAAGGATGATAAGCAGTGCTGAAGCTCAACTCTGTATCCAGAGTATGCTGAAGACTTCGCCAAAACTTCGAGGTAAACCTCGGATCCCGATCAGATATAATGGAAAGTGGTACTCCATGCAATCATACCACTTCCTTTACATATATCCTGGCAAGCTGATCAAGAGAGAAGTCCTCTCTAATAGTAATGAAGTGTGCCGACTTCGTAAGACGATCAATTATAACCCAGATAGAATTATTGACTTTGGATGTTTTAGGAAGTCCAGTGAAAAAGTCCATAGTGATGTTTTCTCATTTCCATTCAGGTATGGGTAATGGTTGTAACATCCCCTTAGACTTCTGTCTCCCAGCTTTAACTTTATGACAAACCAAGCATCGAGAGGCATATTCAGCAACATCTCTTTTCATGACATCCCACCAGAAGTACTCTTTCGGGTCCCTATACATCTTCGTGCTTCCAGGATGAATACATAATGAAGAACTATGAGCCTCATCCAGTAGCTCTTCTTTAATTCTGGGATGGGAGGAACACAACCCCGATTCCTAAACCTTATTATCCCATCACAATCAAGGTTGAATTCAGGAACATTTATCACCTTCTTTTGTAACTCTACATCTTCTTTCTGTGCCTCTTTCATCTTCACAAGTATAGATGGTTGAACATTGATTTTAGAAAGATAAGATTTTTCCCCTTATATTATAATTCCAAGATCCATCCTTTATAAATCCATAAATATTGGATCTTTTGTGATCCTCATCATGGATAAGCTAGCATGGTCTTGTTGACTTAATGCATCTGCCACCTTGTTTGCTTTCCCAGGGTGGTAATTAATTGAGCAGTCATAATCCTTAATCAGCTCCAACCATCTTCTTTGATGCATATTCAGCTCCTTCTATGTGAAAATATAATTTAAACTTTTATTATCATCATAAATATCATACCTTTCACCATAAAGATAATGCCTCCAAATCTTTAATGCAAAGATTACCGCAGCTAACTCCAAATCATGAGTTGGGTAATTTTTCTCATGGATTTTCAACTGTCGTGAGGCATAAGCTATCACTATATCATTTTGCATAAGAACACACCCCAGCCCCTTCATGGATGCATCACTGTAGATCACAAACCTTTCTCCACTATAAAGAAGTGTGAGTACAGGTGCACTGGATAACCTTTTTTTCAACTCCTTGAAATTCTCTTCACATTCCTCCGTCTATACGAACTTAACTCCTTTTTCAGGCAACCTGGTGAGTGGATTAGATAATCGTGAAAAATCATTCACAAAACATCGATAATATCCAGCCAAACTAAGAAAACTTCAGATCTCAGTTACTGTTGTTGGTCTCGACCATCTTTCTATAACCTCTATTTTTTGGATCCACAGATATCCCCTCTTTTGAGATTATGTGACCCAAAAATGCAACTTTTTGAAGCCAAAATTCACACTTGGTAAATTTGTCATAAAGTTTCTCCTTTCTCAGGGTCTTCAATACAATTCTCAAGTGATCTTCATGTTCTTCCTTACTCTTTGAATAGACAAGAATATCATCTATAAATACTACCAAAAACTGATCAAGATAGTCTCTAAAGACTCTATTCATCATATCCATGAAGATATCAGGGGCATTAGTAAGACCAAATGGCATCACTATAAATTCATAGTGTCCATACCTTGTACAGAAAGCCGTTTTTGGTGTATCCTCCCTTTTTACCCTTAATTGATGATACCATGAATCAAGATCAATCTTGGAAAAGTATTGAGCTCCACGTAGTTGATCAAATAAGTCATCAATGCATAAGAGAGGATATTTTTTCTTGATAGTGATCTTGTTAAGTTCTCGATAATCAATGAAGAGTCTCATTGATCCATCTTTCTTCTTAACAAATATAACAGGTGCTCCCCAAGGTGACGCACTAGGGCATATGAATACCTTATCAAGATTCTCTTAGAGTTTCTTCTTCAATTACTACAACTCAATTGGGTCAACTATATAAGGTGTCTTTGAAATAGGAAAAGCACCCGGTACGAGTTCTATTGAAAACTCAACTTCACGATTTGGTGGAGGACCTAACAATTCCTCCAGAAAGACATCATCAAACTCTCGTACAATGGGAATATTCTTAATAGTGAGTTTCTCTCTAACCATTTGAGATAAATAACCTTCATTTAGTGGAATCAAGGCCCATAAGATGGAAGAAATTTCCACTGGAAGGTTATGTTCATCCTTGCATCGATAGATGATCATAGATTGATCTGGAATATGAAATGTGACTTCCCTTCTTTGGAAATTGATATGAGCTCCATATAAAGAAAGACAATCCATGCCAAGAATAACATCAAATTCTAATATAGGAAGGATCACAAGATTTGTA
This sequence comes from Viscum album, assembly GCA_963277665.1. NCBI lineage: Eukaryota > Viridiplantae > Streptophyta > Magnoliopsida > Santalales > Viscaceae > Viscum > Viscum album. Next base: position 575,857,930 of record OY728160.1, read on the forward strand.
GGAAGAACTTTCCCAAAAACTTCAATCAGAGAAGAATTATAAACTTTTGATGCAACTTTTGTGCCATTAAGGGTTGTCACAACTAACTCAACATCTAATTGTTGAGGTAATATAGCGATACCCTTAGAAAATTCTTTAGAAATAAAAGACTGGGTGGATCCAGAATCAAATAAAACATTTGCTACTTTAGAGTGGATGGTAATTGTACCTTTCACCACTTCGTTATCGTACTCCACATCGCTGATAGAAATTGCATGTGACTTTCCTTTGTCTTTAGCCTTAAGAGTTTGTTGACGTCGATCATCATCAACTACCCTTGGATTAGGGAATTGATTATCATAATGCCCCATTTCCTTTCACTTGTAACATTTAAGTGTAGGAGGTGTACTCTGTGTATCCTTTTCTTTGTTCGCATCACTAGACATATTCTTCCCATCATTGCGGCATTAAAATGCTCGATGACCTTCCTTTCCACATTTGAAACATTTACTTGTCCCTTTAATACAACTCCCTCCATGTTTCTTTCCACACTTTGACCATAAGGGAAAACTCATCTTCTTTTCAGTGTGGTCTTTAGATTTTCCTTTGAATTCCATTTTCCTCTTCTTATCAAACGCATATGACTGATGGGTTACTCCAATCTCAATCTCAACTTTTAGAGCACATCGAATGATTTCCTCGTAGCTAATGAAGTCCCTTATGGCTAATGCCCTTCGAAGACTTGGTTTTAAGCCACTAAATAATCGATTGATCTTACTCTCAGGTTGGATAATAACCCCGGAAGTGTACCTTGAAAGTCTCGTAAAATTTGCTTCGTAGGTACCAACAGATTCATCATCCTTTTGCTTCAGTTAAAGAAAATCATTCTCCATCTTTGTTCAAAGAATACTAGGGAAGTACTTTTTGAAAAATAAATTCATGAACTCGTCCCATTCCATGGATTCAATTTCATCCCTTCGCCTTGTATTCTTGATAATATTCCACCATTGATCGGCTTCACCTTCCAAACGATATACTGCTAAGATGACTTTATCAAGCTCAGAACATTGAAGAACTGAAAATATCTTTTTAGTAGTACTGATCCATTGTTCAGCAACTAATGGATCAGTAGACCCACTGAAAGAAGGTGGACACTACCTCATGAAGGATTACACAGAATTTTGCTCCTTCCTTTACTCGTTTGGATGTCCTACATGATTCATAACTTGAGAAAGTTGTGTGAGCATGGCTATAATATTTTTCATTCTAGATCCCATAACATTTGGTTGCTCAGGGGGACAATCATTGCATTGCCCGTCACATTCCGCATTAACATGGTTCCTTCGGGTTCCAGCCATTGACTAAAACCAAGAAGAATAGTGTGAGAAACACTAATTATAATAGGAAAACCACATAATCAAGAATAAAATTTTACACTTAAGGTCTTATATTAGGTTATTCATGGCCATTTCTAAAACACTAAGATTGTGTTCTATGCTTAGACTTATCCTTAGGGTTCTTACTAAGACTTTCACATCCTAGTTTCCAAAGGTTGACTATACCTTTCCTCTGATACCAACTATAATGACCCATACTTTACATACATTGTTATTACTTCATAATTGAAGGACGCTTATTACAACATATAAAAAAACCAGGAAAGGACCGTATAGGTATAGTGTCTTTAGAAACTGGGAAATATAAACAACTGGTTCATAAATCATCTACATTGTCTCCCATTTATTTCATCATATCTAGAGTCCCTTTTGGCATATCCTACTTAATACCCTTCTTCTTGACCTAGGGAAAATAAAACATACAAAAGGGTGAGCTCAAATGCTTAGTAAGGGTGACCAAAAGAAATATCAATCATAAGAACATAAAATTTTGGACATCTTAACCTACAAAAGAGATCATAATATCATATCATGGGATAAATCATAGTAGTGAAATGTAATCCCAATAATCATAACTTAAAACATGAAACTTTTTGGCATACACACATAATCATAGAGAATCATTTCTTATTATTCAAGACTCCTTTCCAAGACTATCTTAGCGGACAAAGTCCACTTCTGAACTGAGTTCACTCCTCGTTTCAGTCCTGTATCACTGAACCAGTTTAACCTGTCGTTCCATCCATTTCTATCTCATGAGATATAAATCTTTACCCAATGCATTGGAGGGAGATATAGGTCCCACCCATCTCATAATGATACCATTCTTATGTGTTCCACACGATCATAAGTCAAACATCATAACTTAACCCATGTAATAAAAATGGGATTCTTAATCGTCATGCCATCATAACACAATCTATATAAGATAAAAGGACATCATAAAAATAATTTCATCATAACATAATCAAAACAGTGTAAAAATAGGGATATAAATATAACCCTATATTATCTTATATGGAAAATAATTTTGATAAAACACTTGAACTCCATTCTTGAGGAAAATATCCTTTCTACTTCAAAAACATTTTCCTTTATTAACATGTCATATAATTCTAAACTAAAAGAATTTGATTAAAAATAAACTTGAAAACTTTTAAAGGAAGATTCATGGAAATAATGTTCTAAAAATCCATTCATGTTGTATAAGTTAAAAATAACATTCTCCTCGTACTTTGGCCGGTTAAGTCAAAAAAGTGCCTCGTACTAAAATCGACAAAAGATTCCTTTCATATCTTTTACTAAAAACTCACTGAAGGGTAAAATTGGATTTAAACAATTTTAGGAGGATATAAATAATATTAAATATTGAGGAAACATGTATTTGGATGGTAAATATTCCCCAGTAAATTATGAAGTATAAATAATCTCGGATAAAATTTGAGATTGCGAGATTTTCCCTTACCTTAGGTCTGATTTGCTTCGTACGTGTCTGAACCTCCTGTATAATGATTTAAATCATGTTATTAACTTATTCCAGAATTTTACTCATTGTTATGATATCATATATGGTCATATTCTTATCTTCGAATTAGTAATATTTCATTGCTACTATTTATTCGGGTGTTTATTGCTTTTTTGTTCTTATGCGTGTTTTGTCGAATAAATTCTTATTCTTATTTTTAGATTATAGATACCTCATTTCCATAATTGTATTAGTATAATATATATCATATTTATTCATTCAATTCATTTATATAATCATTATTCAAAGAATATCATGTAGAACGAGTCGCATCACATCGTGGAGACGGTATTCCATACGTACGCACGAGCGATGATATCGTTCCCATGATCGTGGAATTGTATTGGAGTTTAAGTATACTATTTCAGAATCAATATCACTTTACAATAATCATATATAGTTATCCTCTACACCATTATACCCATACAAGTAAGGTGGTGGTGGAAAACATATTACACCACGGCGTGGAGACGGTATTCCGTACGTACGCACGCACGGTGATTTCATTTTCCATAGGATGGATAGATGGTGAAATAGTGTTGTTTAATATTTATAATAACATATCAGTATATGAGTGATACTTATGTTATTACTTCATAATGAAACAAATAAAGAAGAATAATTTTAAGAATAATGAAATTGGAAAGGATCGATAATGGAAATTACCTCTTCTTTGACGTGCCTCTTCTTAAACTCCTCTTAGGGCACTAGGGATGGTCTTTTAAGAAGACCAGGACCTATATGATGTTTCTAGGGAAGTGTAGAAGAGAATTTTATAGGGTTAGGCCAAGCTATATGGCTCAAAGTGGTGTGAGGAGGAGAGATAGGAGGTTCCCTTTTATAAGGAAGGAGAGGGGCACCTTTGGAAAAACAAAAAATATTATTTTATTATAAAGTCATATTCGGTTTTTAATAGCTCCAAATTGATTTATTTTGAAGCTAATGTGGGGATTGGTAGAAGTCCTCGCATCCAATATAATTTGGACAAGTTTAGATTACTATTTTAACCTTATCATTTAGATTTATCTTTAAGTTGAATAATTTTACTTTTACCGTGTCTTCTTGTTTTCTTACACTATAAGGTTAATAAACTTACTATAACAAGATAAACGAACCCCAAGTTTTTTATTATTAATATATATAACCTTATCTAAGTCATTTGTTTCGAACCTTAGATTTTTAGGAATAAAATAACAATTAATAATATAATATTTGTTTTAAAAGCTATTTTATGTCAATTTTGACACTATTTGGTAATTGATTTTTGTGAAAATAAAAACAGAATTATTAGTTCTAAAAAAATTATTTAAATCAATACTAACATGTCATATTAACCTATAAAATTAGTTTAATTCATAAAAAGTCTCAAATTTCATTTATTTGGTTATTTATAATATCAATTATGTTAATATTTCCTTAATAAGGTAATTGTTGCATCATCATTTTGTCATAAATAAATTAAATTATTTAATGTAAAAAAATTATAAACAAAATTCCATTATGTACTAAATCTTTTTATCTTTCTAATTAATGTTTATAGTCAAATTTATCTTACGTATAACCCTATATTAAAAATGTTTTATTTATTAAACATTGATTTCAACTATTTTAACTATTCTTTAAATAAAATAATATTAAATGTCCAAATCTAATCCAAGTGGACCTAAAGGGTAATATTTTATCCCTAATGTTGTTTTTGGTCGAATTACACTTATCGAATTGAATTAGTACATGTGTTAGGGTAATAATAATATCATTTTTACCCTTAATTACCCTATTTACTTTTAACCGTGGTAAATAAAAGCAAAAAGTTATTATTCACCAAAAATTATTTTCATCTCATTGAACCACATTTTAATTACTGAAATCAACCATGTCTCTCGGATTTTTGAAATTCCATTCACAAAAGCGGTAAAATTAAGTTTTATGTAAATTTGTAAATTCACCTAGGAGGTGGGTAAAAGACGGTCAAAAGTTCAATAAAATTTTTATATATCTAAAATTATTATAAAAATACTCCAATGAATTACATTGAACTTATATATGTATTATGTATCAATTTTGACCTAAAATAAATTTAAATAAAATAATTAATTATTTAAATAAAAAGTTGGTTTTTAAATAGTAACCCAGCGTTTTCACTATTCATCAAAAATTGAAAGTTTTTAGAAAAATACCAAAATTTCACCCTAGGATAATTTCAATATTCTGAATCCAAAAATGAAGTCCATTTTGAAAAATAAAATATACAAAATTTCAAAAAGTGGTTATTACTATTCATAACGGCTAGTTTAATAATATTTTAATAGCATGTCGTTGTTTAGTGAAACTCGGTATTGTGTACAACACACATATCGAGGAAGGACGCGATTGTGTGTAAAGTAAGCCAATATAGTTTTGTGTGTAGAGAAAGATTCCTTTGATGATGTATAAAAACAAAATATTTCTCATAAAAATCTCGGGTGTTACATGAATGCTTTAAAAAAAGAATTGTGGTTTTTTTAAATAGTATTTGGAACTGGTTGATTTATTTTAAAAATGGAATGTTATTTTATAAAGTAATTTGTGTAAATGGTTGTTTTTAATAGGATTTCAATTGTGATTTTTTAAATAATTTTCAAATGAAATTTGAACTGTAGTTTTTTCGTAATATTTTAAGTTTTGATTTTTATAGAATTAAGAAAATCATTAAATTATATCAAAATGTTGGATATTTATTTTTTTCAAATACTAATATCACCAAATAAAATAATATGGATATGAATAAATAATGGATGGATGCCAATCATTTGACAATTGAGTATGAATATGGAGTGAAATATTTCATCAAGTTTGCAAAAGATCAAGTTTGTGACGCTTTTCAAATCCTTTTTTCGTATTTACATCATGTTACCTTATGTTATTATCAATTTAATTCATATTTTATGTGATATAAATTAAATATTAAACAAATTCTGCATATAATGACTTCTTCATGTGATGATTCTCCTAATCCTGAGGCACAACAGGTCTCTCAACCTGTTGTTACTCGCAGTGTAGAGGAACAATAGGTCTCTCAAATTACTGTTTCCCCCAGTGTAGAGGTACAACAACTATCTCCACATGATGATGATAGCACTCTAGAAGAATATATTGATGATTTTTAAACTGAGAAAATGGTAGGCAACGAAACACCAGTGGCATAGAAAAAACGGGACTGTCGTAGTTTGATGGTGCTAGCAAAAATCCTTAATAAAAAAGTGAAAGGCCTCAAACATGATGTTAGATAGAATAAGTAGGGCCATCATGTTAACCCCAACAAGGCCATGTTTAGTAGTTACATTGGAATCATCACTTGGTAACACATGACGATTGATGTACAGTCGTGGCACCATGTTGTTGTTGGGCATAAGACACTGAGGTGGGGAGATATTGTGGGAACATTATGATATCATTTCCCTAATTTACTAAAAAATAAACTAATGAAACATTGACTTACTCATCATCATCCCTTATAGAGTGAATTTATAGAGGATGAATCACACAAGTACTATATATTATGGGATTTTGGAAGGATTCCCAGAGTATTTCACACAATTTTAATGAGATGTTATCTTAAAGGTGTTCAAGGGAAAATAAACCCACACCCACCTCCTATTTATGCACACTTGTGAACCAAGGAGAATGGTATGCGTTTACTAGCCATCGTGTGAAGTATTATTTTTAGGTACATTGTGTTTGGTAAAATGTTGTTTGATGATACGTGTATTCATAACTTTTATTGACAGTTTTTTATTTATAAAACAACAACTGAGTGCTAAAAATAAGGAATGACTAGAAAAACCAGCATACCCCTACTGTAAAGAAAGAATGGGGTACGCTTCACTTGAAAAGAAAATTGGTATGAATTTTAAATTTACTATAATACTATTATATGACATAAAATAACACTATGACTATATTTCTCTATTTATATGAATACTAATGAATCCAAATAGAAATTCAATTCCATCCCATGCAATTTTCTATGGATAGAGGCACGTGTAAATAAAGATAAGATACTAATACATGAAATCATGCAAAAAGTGAGAGAAACATGTGTAAGTATGACATAATAAATATTTTTATTTATTTAACTCTATATTACATATTAATGATTACTTATTTTCAAATATTTTCTATCTGACATAGTCATAGGAATTAGCAACATCCAAACTAGATACAGACATACATTTTGTGGCCCTGAAGCATCCAGAAAAGTATGGCCATGTCAGAGGTGCGGGTTTTGGGGTGACACCCAAAACATATTTTAATAAAAACAATAGGATGATCAAAGTGAAGAAATAAAAATGATGAAATAAATAATAGTTATTCTTATAGAATAAATGAAATTGTAGAGAGAGTTCATGTAAAATTTTATGGAGGAGGGGAAAAGAGAAGGAACAACTCAAGAATAACCAGCATGTAAAGATCTCACCCCACCCCCCACCCCCACCCCCACCCCAGTAGCTTTGAGGTGACCCATTCCCCTAAAAAACACATCTTAGATGAGGTAATAAATGTTCTAATAATTGATTCTGTGAATTTTGAATCAAATAGACATTGATACCTTTACTATATTGATATTGAACAGGGTGAAAATGACTGTGATTAATATCCGTCAACACCCACCCATCACCTTGTAGTGAGGGATACGATGCTCAATATCTAGAACTCCACGCTATACAATAAACCACTTCCAATAGGTCATTTAAAAGTATTGATTAACATATCTCATGATCTGAGAACTGGGATACCTGTTCTAATGGATGATAAAGTTATTCATAAGGTCGAACAATCTCTTGAAACATTCATCTCACGGTTGTCACATCTTGTAAAAAACATGTTGATAAGGAGGTATTCTTTTCCAATTTATTTTTCAAGATAAACCTTTAACATTTAAATAAAAAATGTATGAACCAATGAATTTTATTACAGATAGATAGAGGAAAGTGGGTGAAAATAAAGAATTACTCAAAACCATCTCAAGGATAAACCAACTGATTGAAATGATCTACTAAAATCACCTAAAACCTGTCCATTTTATATACACATTTATTATCATTGTAGGATCATGTGGATATGAATTTAAAATATGTTAGTAATCACATAATTGTTTTTGATCAAAATATGTATAGAGAGGAAGATTCAAATTTTAGTAGTGTTGAAAATGTAAGTGAAATCATGAAGTAGGATTGGCTAGGTGGCTTAGTTGTAAATGTATACATGAGGTATGGTTTCATTATTTGATTTTTCAAATGCTGATATACATGATAATGACTAAATACATTTCATGTTTTTTAGGCATATATATGAAAAACAATTGAAGGGATTTCCCCATGAAAAAAAATTGGACTCATTAGTCCTTACGTCACCTCTATAGAACAAAAAAATAGAATCTGGGAAATAGGGTAAAATAGTGGTAGGCCTGCTCAAATCATTTAACAAAAAAAATACAGATGATAGACTCTTTTTAATACCAATGATGCAAGGGTAAAACTGTAAAATTTAATCATATCAAATATAGTTTAATTTATTTCTTTATTTATTCATTTTTATGTCTTTTGGTAGTATTAGATGCTCATTGCAGTGAATTTGCAAACTCCAAAGATTTATTTCTTGGATTCAATGCATGAATATTCAATAAACCAACCACACATGATGTCATTTTTCAATTTTTAATACACTGCATCCAAAATTGTAGAACTAAACATCTAGTTATATAATTTATATTTCCATGTAATGGGGATTCTGTTATGATAGGGCAGTGCATGAATATCATCTACATCATGGAATGAGGCCAGGGGAAAAGGAAAAGGAACACCACAAGTACTACGACTAGATATGTATCATGGTATATATAATAAGATTTCACTAACCAAATATATATCAAAAAAATTAATTATTTTTCTTAATATTTATGCGGTGTCTAAAACAAACAAATGGAAAATATTGTGGTTATTATGTTTATAAAATTAGGAAATATATAAAATTCTATAAAAAAACTAGCATCTTAGAAGAGGAATTTTTGAAGATAATTACTATTACATTTAAAATATTCACTAATCCTTTGTGAATTTATATTTTTTCAGTACTACCATGATTTTTGAAAATACTCCTATTCACAAGATGAAAAAGATTTGTTTATAAATTAATGGGAAACATACCTGATGGAAGAATATACACAAATAGCATGAATATGTGACTGGTATTAATCAAAGTGACTATTTTTATTTAAAATTGTTATTTTTTTAGTAAAAAGAACAATTGGCATAATAAAAACTAAGTAAACACACTAGGATTGATTTCATACTTTAGAACAATGATACATAAGTCATTTATGACATGTATGAATCAACCACACCTAAATATGACACATGGTGTGACATTTATGACTTTAAGTGTTTATTTTAATATTAAATTAACAATAAATTTAGAAAAAAGAACAAGTGACATAATGAAAATTGAGAAAACACATTCAGATTATTTTCATACTTTAGTAAAACAATCCATCAGTCATTTTTGATGTGTTGTAATTATCCACACCTCAATCTAATGAATGGTGTGACTGATATGAGGAAAAGTGTTTATTATCAGTTCAAAATTGACATTTTAGCTCAAAATGTGTCACTCACTGAAAACCAATAAAACTCGCTCAGATTGTATTAATAATTTAGAGAAAATATTATTAAGTTATTTATGATCTATAGGAATAAATCTCATGTAAAACCGACGCGTGATGTGACTGGTATGACTCAAAATGTGTGTTTCCAGTTTCAAATGATATTTAAGTAAAAAAACAACTAACATACTAAAAATTGAGCAAATGCATTTGGATTGTTTTCATACTTTAGGAAAGTGATATATAAATCCTTTATGATTTGTATTAATCTACCACACATCAATACTATGCACAGTGATACTGGTATGACTCAAAGGGTCTCTTTTTATTTAAAATTGACATTAAATTTAGTAAAAAAACAAAATGGGTATACCGAAAACTGAGCAAACACATTTGGATTATTTTGATAATTTAGGAAAACGATCCATGAGTTGTTTGTGACATGTAAGAATTAAACCCACCTTAATAAAATGCTGGATGTGACCAGTATAAATCCAAATGTTTCTTTTTATTTAAAATTAAAATTAATTTACGTAAAAATAACAATTGACATACTAAAAACAAATCAAATGCATTTGGATTGTTTTGATACTTTAGGAAAATAATCCTTATATCATTTTTGATGTGTATGAATCAACTGGACCTCAATCTGATGCACGGTGTGACTGTTATGACTAAAAGTTTATGTTATCAGTTTAAAATTTACATTTTAGCTCAAAACGTGTCACTCACTAAAAACCAAGAAAACTCTTTCTGGTTGTCTTTATAATTTAGTATAGTGATTCTTAAGTCCTTTTTGATGTGTATGAAGTAGTGTCTCATCAAAGAGATGCATGATGTGACAGGTATGACTGAAAAAGTTTGTTTTTGGTTTGAAATGATATTTTAGTAAAGAAACACAACTGACATACTGAAAACTGAGAAAACGCATTTGGATTGTTTTGATGCCTTAGAAAAATGATCAATGAGTCATTTGTGACATGTAGGAATCAACCACACCTCAATCTGAAGAATGATGTGATAGGTATAAATCCAAATTTTTTTATTTAAAATTGATATTAATTTAAGAAAAAAGAACAAGTAACATACTAAAAACTGAGAAAACATATTCATATTTTTTTATACTTTAATAAAATGATCCATGAGTCATTTTTGATGTATAGAAATCAATTGTACCACAATCCTATGCATGTTTTTACGAGTATGACTAAAATTTTCTTTTATCAATTTAAAATTAAGATTTTACCTCAAAATGTTTCACTCACTAAAAATCAAGAAAACACACTCTGGTTGTATTTATAATTTAGGAGAGTTATTCTTAAGTTCTCTTTTACTTTTATAAAGCAGTCTCGCCTCAAACTGACACACGATGTGACCGTTTTGACTCAAAATGTGTATTTTTGATTTGAAATGATATTTTAGTAAAAAAAACACAACTATCATATGGAAAATTGAGCAAACCCATTCGGATTGTTTTGATACTTTAAAAAAATGATCTATATGTCATTTTTGATGTGTAGGAATCAACCACACCTCAATCTGATGAAAGATGTGACTGATATAAGTCTAAATATTTCAATTAAATTTGATATTAATTTAAGTAAAAAAACAAGGGCCAAACTCAAAACCAAGAAAACCCATTCAGATTGTTTATATATTTTAGGAAAATGATCCATAACACATTTGTGACAAGTAGGAATCAACCCCACCTTAATACGATGCACAATTTGACTTGTATAACTCCAAATGTTTATTTTTTATTAAAAATTGACATTTTATTAATGTATTTTTTATATAAATGTTTAATTAATTTCTTTATAGTATTACTAAGATAATATTTTCTTTCTTATATAGGTGGAACCTTTTCATTAAGTTGGGATTAGTTTTTTGGCAACTAATACCATGGGCGGACATTTATTAGATGGGATCACAGATGTCAAAGGATGAATCATTAATTTTTTTAACTATTTATTGGACAATTAAAAATTTAATTATATAAAACATTATTTGAAATGTATATAGTAGTGTTTTCCAAACCCTTGTGTGCATTGTTTTGCTCTTGTGTGCGCTACTTTGTTATTGTGCACGCTGCACAGGTGATGTTTTGTATAGGTGGTGTGTGTGTGTTGTGCAGGTGCTACTGGTGGGTGTTCTATTTATATGTGCAGGTGAAGTTGGTGGGTGTGTTGTTATATAAATAGCACATTACAGGTAGCTAGGCCTCTATCAACTCTATTTAGAGCACTGATAAATTCCCACTTTATTAGTGTTATTTCGAGCTCTGATAAAGTCAACCTTTATCTGCACTAATTAAATCACTGATAAAGTGGTCCTTTATCTGTGCTAAAAAAGTGCTAATAAAAGGTGTCCCTTTTCTACACTAAAATAGCACTGATAAAGGGGTCTTTATCAGCACTTTTTTATCACGGATATAGGACACCCTTTATCAGCGCTTTTTTAGGACTGTTAATTGGGACCCCTATCTTCACTAAGATTAAGAGTGTTTTTCTAGCACTGTTAAAAGAGTTTTCTAGCAATGATAAAAGCACTATCTTTAGTAGTTCCCATCTGATGCTTCTTTTGTGTCTAGAACCAACAAGTTATATCAAAGGGGATTGCATAATTATTTATAATTATTTATTAATCGTTGACTGATTTATGCATTTTAAATTTGTTTAAAATTCTAGTTTAATAATTATTTATTCCAAATTGAGATATATTCTTTCTTCCACTTAATTTCTTGAAAATATAATCTAATAAATTAATTTAATAAATGAAATAAATTCGAATATATCATATAGAAGTTATGACAAGTCTATCTGGAAAACATAAGATTACATGTTTTGTATCCCATAGTTACATGTTGTGTAACAAGTTTAATGTACCTTGAATTGATTCATAATTAATTCAATCATTGTGTATTTATTATACAGGTTGAATTTAATGACACGCCACATATTTACTACACCAACCCGGAGCATGGTCAGACGGATTAAACTTTGTGTAACTTCTATACATGACATTTAGACCTTTAGTAACATATGGGTTTTGTATCTTCTCAGACATCCAACATTATTGGTGATTGTGTAACTCAAAAACAACACACCATATAATCCAATATTTTCCATGTCTTGGTTACATGCCGAGTCTCTAGGAATGTGTCACGGATATATGGTGATAATAATGTATGATGTCTAGATCCAACGTATATATCATGTACTTTAGCTAAATTTTGTGGAATTAAAAATTAATTTATTATAGTATTCAAACCTTATCAACATGTTTCATGTGTGGTCATTAAGTTGATAGTACACATCATGTTACTAGATATATATATATATATTTATATATATTTAAAATTAATTTCTGCCTAATGCTTGGATTTGTATATCATGTATAAGTTGTATTATAGTTATTCCTCTACATTCATTAAAGCATGAAATTCTACATAAATATCATGTGTTCCATGTGGTCATTAATTTGATAGTGCATTCCATTAAATTATATGATAACCCTTTTATGACACATGTCGCAAGAGTAAACAGGATAATGTTATAATACACATTGGGTAGTTCGAACGGGTACTCACTATGTTTCCACCAACATTCATTTTTTTATATACAACTAATTTTAAATGAACTTATTTAATTTAGTTAAAATTATTATTGGGGAGAGTCTCATTAAAATTTGGATGATAATTAAGATAAAATAATTGATTAAATAAATAAATTAATTAATTAATTCAAGTGAATTTTATCTTAAATAAGAACAATTATAATTGAATGCTAATTTTATTATATTCATAATTCATTTCATGCATATGGATGATCATGAGCCTAGACCAAACCTTTACATGTGATTGGTTTCTTTTATTAATTATTATTTAATTTTTTGGTCTATGTGGCATCCCTTCTCCCCTTATGTAAGGGAATGCATTCCCATGGTTTCTTTTATGTAAACCACTTAACTAATACTTTGGTTCCTCTCACCTATGTGTGAGTAAAATAATATTTAATGGATGGATCTCCCAAAATAGTGGAGGTGGTTCAAGTTTAGATTTTAGGTGAAACCAATTCAAGATAGATATATAGGTATACAGGTGGAAATCTGAAACACAAATCATAAATAGTTCATGATTTTTCCCCATAGGTTCAGAGTTAGTTTATCATCTTATATATAAACTAACCATTAGTAAAATATCATGAAAATACCACATTATAATTTTATTTATATCATGTTTCATCATTATTTCATTATGGTTTTTTTGTCATGAAAACATGAATTAATTAGTTAACAAGCATTCAAGATTGAACTAAAAAAACTAACATATGTGTAAACGTTATTTAAGACATTGTTAATCACTTAAGTAAATCCACTTAATATTAACAATCATGTGACAAATATAATAAATGTAAATTTATACATAAAAGATAAAATCCCTCAATTATATATGTTAAGTTCATATATCCTACCGCTACTTTAGTTAAAATTAAACCATAGTTCAAAGTTCCTAACCAATCAAAGTTGAGAAATTTCAATTATTTGGGAATTAAAAATTGATGCTTTTGGTTTACTTAAATTAGTTCACACTAAGGGTTGAATATCAAACAAAGAATTAGTGGAACTATGAGGAAAAAGTTTAGAAAATCCAATTTCAGGATTTCAAGATTGGGGAGTCCACTCAACAGATAAAGGAACTATGAGTTAGTGAACTTGGAATTTGGAATACCTACCTAAAACACTTAAAATTTCTTTTTCATCCAATGTCTGGGTGATAAATGTTGATCATTTTCACTATAATTTCCAATAAAGAGTATATTTAAAATCCAATGGTGAGGGATATTGGGTATTGATAAAATATTTATTAATTAATAAATATAAGATTCATTTTTTTGACTAAATTTTATCAGATAAAGTAATAAAACTCTAGTCATATTATTTTTTGAAATGATTATAAAAATGGCTTCAATCATATCACTATGATCCATACTTGATAAGGATAACCTTCTCAATAGCACAAATTTTCAAGATTGGAAAAGGATTTTAGTCTTTATTCTATACCATGAAATGAAAATATATGTGTTGTAAGAACAAATTCTAGGAACGCCTGGTAATGAGGCTTGTGAGGGAGTGTTATCTCTCGATGAGAAACATTTGAACAATCCCATAGATGTTCAGTGTTTGAAACTATCATCCATGAAAAATGAGCTTATGATGAAACATGAGCACATCTATGTGTATAGAACAATATATCACCTTAAGTATTTCTATCAAGAGAAGAAGATTCAAGGGAGATGTGATATCTCTAATGACATGTTTACAAATAAGATTGGATATTTGGTGACATCTGGGCCTCATGTAGTCAACATTATTCTATATATTTAATGCCTATACCTATTAGGGATTAAATTCTCAGATGAGTTATGCACAGATCTTATACTTCCCTCACTACCCAAGTAGTTCTCAATTTTTATTATTAATTATAAAATGAGAAATAATTTGGAGAGTATTTCGTAACTTTTTACTCTGATTTTCCAAGTGGACATGTACATGGAGTGTGAAAAATACATGGTCCTTATGATGAATAATAAAAGGAAGAACAAAGAGAAGGGTCCAAATAATCATAAAAAGTATTAATGTATTGATCATTATCCTTTCAATAATAGTAAGATCTGAGAATAGGAAAATGAAAAAGGAATCATTATGTTTTTCATGGGGAAAGTATGGCTAATGGAAGATTAAATTCACACAAAACTAAGGGAAAGTTAATGGTTTTTTCTATCGAGTGAAATATTTAAATATAGAAAAATTGGATATTAGATATAGCATTTGGTTCTCACATATGTATCCAAATGGAAAAACGAAATATATTTCACAATATTTATTGAATAGAGGTGGATTTTTGAGGTGCTAATGGTGAGAGGTTGTCTGGTATAGCCATTAGAGAATAATGCTTATCATTTTTAATAGGAATGATATTGGTTTTAATAGATTATTATAATGTACCAACTACTAACAAGAATATAATTTTTTTTATCCAAAATATATACAGAAGTATTTACTTTCAAGTTTGTAAATATAATCTTTTTCTTTTATAAAGACAACATATGTTATAGTATAAATAGTGAAATAATGATATTTATGTATTAAATTAAAAAATCAATTATTTTCAATATATAGAGAATCATGTTCACTTGAATCATATAAAACCTAGGTATGGAATCACCATATTAATCATGTAAATGAGAAGCACATGAAAAAGTTCTGTCAATATGTTTATTTTGATACTTTTGAGCTAAAACCACTTGAAATATTCCATTCTTATTTATATGAAAAAATAACCATACAGACATGTTGTGTACATGGTAAATGGTCCATAGATATTTTATTATTAGTACACAATAATGTTTGTTGACCATTTCTAGTAGAATCTAAAGAAGGGTATTCTTACTTCATTACTTTTACTTATGACTTCAATAGATATGGATATGTATATTTGATAAGGTATAAGTCTGAGTCCTTAGAGAAATTCAAATAATTCAAGAATGGTGTAGATAATCAACATTTAAAGAACATAAAGAATATTTTATAGGTTAGAGGTGTTGAATATCATAAATAATAGTTTATAAACTTTTTATGGGAGTTTTGGATTCTATCTCAACTCACTCCAACTTATACACCATAGTGTAATTGTGTTAGTGAAAGGGGTAAATATACCTTGGTAGACATGAAGTAATGGAATTATTTCTATAAAAATGGTTCAAAACTATTGGTATTGGTTGTAAAGTCATTGGTATACCCTATACAAATGGTTCTCCCAACTATTGGTTAATTGGTTTTTGGGAATGGGTTATATCAATGGTTTTAAGTAAATCATTGGTATAGGGCTAATAGAATTTTAATATAACAAGGGTTATGTGAGAACCACTGGTACAATTATATACCAATGGTTATCACATAACAGTTAGTATAGACCTATACCAAATGTTATGAAACCATTGGTATAGACCCCCCCCCCACCAATTGACAAAGCTACCGCACCGTCACCCTTCCCAAACAGCCACTATAACCTTCCCAAAGAGACACTAAAACCCACAAAAGCACCCCACAATGGTCATTAACATAAAAAACATCACCAACCAATATAAAGAAATTATAACACTCGAAAATAATTAAATAATTCATCATATGATTACACACATTCGAAATGTCACATATATTCATTCAAAACTAATCATCAAAAATAAAATGTCATAAATATCAGTGAAAATGTAAAGTATCAATATGTTACTCATCACCATTTGAACCATAATCATCACTATCATCCTCACTTTTATACTCTTCATCATCCCCACAATCATCACCACCGTAATCCTCACCATCATCCTTTCCATTATACCCAGAATCATCCTCATTGTCACCATCACCATCGACGTCGCCAAGAACGTCATCATCCATACCACCACTAGGACCACTGACCAATGCACTATATGACATACGCATCATGGACATATATGAATCACAATCCATGGTAGTATCTAGTGTAATTTTTGGAACTAAGACTAAAATAAATTTTACAAATTCAATTTTTCCATTTGATTTCATTCACGCTCCTGTATGACCATTTTTTGGCCTCTTTTTCCTCACTTGGGCTTGTGATTCCCATACATTAGATGTTTCCAAATAGGTGCTACTATAACTAGAACATTAAGTGGTCTAATATCTATTTGGAAAAATACTCTTCCCTGGTCGTCAACGTACCGCACCATGGTGCTCATCTCCCAAAACCTGATTTAAGCGATCGTTTGGACCAAACTTTTTAGCATTCTACTCATAAAGGGACTCCAAAGCATACTTTTTTAAATATATATATACTATTTATTTAAAAAATATATATTAAAATTCGAAATCAACAATGTAAAACTTACAATCTACTGTTGTGTTGGTTTTTTTATAGTGCTTTAATCATTCTTCTTTTTGCTCGAGAAAAACAATTTGCCCAAGGCACACATCCTTAAATTTTAAAAAACACCCTCTATAGTTACATTAAATGAAAAAAAAAATTTAAAATAAGTTATTAATACTTAATTTCATTACTGAAATCAAATGGATAAAATGAATGATGCAATATTATTTTCAATAATGATTTATTACTTTGTTCTAGTATGATATGGGTTGATTAACCAAAGAAAGTTTATATAATAAATTGAGAGAATTGAGAATATGATTAAATAATGATTTTATAAATTAACTTAATGTGTAATATAAGGATTATAGTTTTTATATATTATTTACATGAATTTAAGGTCAATGTAAATATATAATAATGGAAATGGAATGTGTTTATTGCAGAAAACTAATTAAGAGTAAATAAATATATAATATGGTAAAATGGAAAGGTGAAATCAGTACTATATGTGCTCATATTTTATTTTATATTTTTATATGATTTAATTTGAAAGGGGTTAAAATAGGGAAAAGTAAGGTAATTTTTTCATTGATTGATATTTATGGCTGTGAACATTCAATATTGGTGTTTGTTTTTGTTAAAAAGACACTTGAAAGAATTGTATTTAATGTTTATTTAGTTAAATAATATTAATGTTCAGTTAGAATAAGAGAATGTAATGTCTTCTTCGTTTTGATCATTGTTGTCACTATTCATTTTTACAGGGTAAAATTTTATTTAGTTCTTTTTAATTCAATTTGGTTAAGTATGGTCTAATTCAAATTAGTTTGGTTCAATTATATTCAATTTCTATTAATGATGTATGATTTATTTATTTTTGGATTATTTTTTATCTTAATTTATTTTAGTTTCTTCTAGATATTTTTCATTTATTTTGATTCACCAATTTTTATTTATAAATCTTCATTTCAATTTGATTTAGTTTTTTTTTTCCTCGTATAATTTAGCTTGGTATATTTTACTTTATATTCATTTTTTTAATTTTGTTTTCATTTTTTCTATTTCAATTAAAATAAATTTTCTTTGTTTTAGAGTGGTTTTGTTCATTTTTTATTCCATTTTTTGGATCATGTTCAGACTAGTACATTTAGTTTTTTTTATTGTCATATTGTTTTCACATTCATATAGATTGGATCAGTTTCATCAGATTCCATTTATTTCAGCATGGTATTATTAAATTTTTGTTCATTATTAATTTTATAATTTTTTGAATTGGTTGCTTCATGATGCATTGATTTGGTTTTGTGCCTTTATTATTGGTTTATTTATTTTTATATTCATCCACTTCTAGTTTATTTAAGTATAGTTAATTCTTGTACATTTAGTTTTCCTAACCTAAACTTATGATAGTTATGTTTTATTTTCTTTGTATAATGCTGACAATTTTTCTTATATCTAATTCAATTTGATTATTAATTGATGTATTATATTTTTTTGGAGCAATTTAGGATATATTTTCTGGGTCAATTTAGTTTGACTCTACACAATTAAATTCTATTTTAGTTGAATTTGTTTGGTTTGGTTTGTTTCGTCTCAAACTGTTTCAAATTATTTTATCATGGTTAGTTTTGATTTGATTCACTTTGGATTGGTCATTATATTTTTTTTAGTTTATAGTGGTTATTTTTATTTTATTTTAATTTTTTTATATATCATTTTAATCAAAGTTAGTTACATTCAATCACATTTAGTTAATAAATGTTTACATCAGTTTGATTTAGTTTTTGTAGATTCAGTATGGTTTGGTTTCATATTATAATCAGTCAACCATGTGGTACATAACAATTATAGATTGTGGTTAGGAAAAATTGTATCGAGTGAAAAATTCATCCATGTGGAAAACAAACATGATATTTTCCCTGGATGATCTTCCATGATTTTTTAAGGAATACAATCTCTTGGATCACCCAATTATCCTTGAAGGTGAATCAAGACTTATATTCCCACTCAAATAGGATCAAATTTATAAAATTATGGAATCACTTACATCATAATGTGAAGCTAATTTCATAAAAAATAAGTAAGAATCATAAATACAAAAAGGACTTATTTTAAAATAGTACTTTTAAAAAATAATTAAAGAATTTTATGAAGAGCTGTGAAAATTTATGACTGAAATTAACTCATATTTTAAAAATATTAAAAAAATTGTAAAATATACTAAAAAGACATTGTTTCATACATCATAAATTTCTATTAAATTTAGGCCCTTAATTTAATAAATTCACTCAAATGAGTTTGGGAATGACTAATAATGGGAATTTTATTAATTCTTAACACCATGATGAAAAAATAAGTTTATATGTTTCCCCATTTAGATGTGAAGAGATGAAGGTACTACCATTTTAACCTATATATAATATTAAGTAATATTCCAAGGCTCATGTTTTAGTGACTCAAAATAAAGATCTCATAAATGGAAGATACTTCACATAGTGTTAAGACACCAGAACCACATCAATATAAAACTTCTAAAAAAATTCAAATTACTAAGGAATTATATTATGGTGGTGAATTTTTAAATATAATGAATGAGAAATGGGGAAAATGTTTGTAATGTGAGGTAGAAAATTTTAGTTTAGGATGAACCTCAATTTGAGAAAAAATTTACAATTGAATAATCTAGAATGGGGGTAAATACACCTATTCAAAATAATAAGCACATGGTTGTTATTATTTCATATGATTATGAGGATGGAGATGATAATACTCAAAAATTATTATATAAACTATTGATCTCACTCATATATATTTGGAAGAATTAATTTCAATTGAAAATTAAACTATATCAATTTTATCTCCTTTGTCAGAAAAAACTCTTATTGATTCATATATTATAGGATATTCCCTATATAAACTCTCAAAAATTGATAATTCCTTATTATAAGATAAAGATAAATCCCTTTAGAATATTTAACAGATTTTAGTTATTCCATATAAATTATTTTATGAAACTTACCTTATAGTTTAATTTAAAACATCTATTATTGAGATTAGGCATAATGTTGGGACCAAGTAGGTAAGAAGTTTTTTTTATAATTTAGAAGAAGTTTGTGTTGTAATAATTTTCTTTTGTTGTCAAAGAAAAGAAATCACCTCACATTGTAAAAGTTGTCAATCAGAATTGTCAACATAATTAGGTGATGGGATGAAAGAAGCTTCTAAAATTCCAATGGTTTTTTAAGAATTTTTTTGGGAAACAAGGCTCATAAAACACACTTTGATTCTAATAAAGAATTTTTTATCATAATAAGGAAGAAAATTGGAGTCTGCATGGATCTGGTAAAAATCATATGATTCTCTTCTAATTTGTAATTCATATAAATAATAAGTTTTCTATAAAACTTATGATGCAATACTTTTTAAGGAAAGTGGGAAAAAGTATATCTAATCGTATTGAAGTTTGGTTGGAAAGAAAGAAGTTTCTAGAAGGATCTAAAGATGTAATACATTCCATTATAAGTCTGAAGATGCTATGTTGATCTGAAAAGTTCTCAAATTCCTGAAGAAGTAATGATACAAGAAGGAGATTTTAGAAGAAGAAATTTTTTGATGATAAAGCTTCCTAGTATCAGTTCCTTTGTGTGACATCATTGGATGCATATTTGTTGAAGGTAGGGAAGGTTTTTTGGAATGTACGAACATGAAGATACAAGTTTTCAGTAAGACAAATAAGCCACAAGATAAAAATATTTGGAGAAACAATTTAATGTGTGTAACACCCTGATATTTTTATGAGATATATAATTTTTTAATAATTTTATTTCATTGATATCTTGTGTTACACGCAACACCATCTTATCTTGTGTTACATGCAACACAAAATTTTTGTGATTTTTTTACTATTGTAATTATTTAAACAAGAAATCATAACCTAAAAATTATAATGGAAGGTATGAACATGATTAAATAAATTTTAAAATTATATTTTACACATGTATATATATCTATTCATCCAACTAATTATAAATGAATGTAAAAATATTTTTAAAATAAAATGAAATTTTTTTTTGAAAAAATATTTAAATGTGAACTAGTGTATTTTATACCAATAAATAAAAAATAACTATTATTAGATTATATAAATGAAATATATATATATATATTCAATATGAATTTTAACATTCATCCTATGTGTTTTATAGACATGATATAACAAAAAATCCAATTTTAGGCATTAAAGATATATATTTATAAAAAGATAGTTTTACCGCCTTTTGATGATGCACTTGTTTTAAATCTATTTTTTGACACTTTAATACATTATATTTGAAAAAATAAACTTGTTATTTGAAATATGGATATCAAAATTTAATTTTATTGAGTTTTTGGTATTTTTTTGATAAGTTTCATGTTTTTATCAATAGTGAAAATACTGAATTTTAATTTAAAATAGCTTTTTCATCGAAATAATTTAAAGTGTTAAATGATATTTTTGACTCGTTTTAAAGTATAATTAGGTCAATTTTTTTTCATTTAATTAAATTCAGGTCATTTTAATCAATTTTTCATTGAATTTAGATATGGAAACATATCAATCTTTTTAACATTTTCACTTTAAACACTTGTTGTTTCGTCCCGTCTGTGGGGTTACTTTTTAATTAATTTCTAAAAATTGTGTAAATTTAATTTGAAAATTTTCAATACATATTTGGAAAAAGAGTTTGTCATTTTTTTAAATAGGTGCTTTTTATTTTTGGATAATATAAAGATTAATTTTAGTAATTTTGATTTCCATGATTAAAGGTAAATCAGGTAATTAAGGGAAAAAATAATATTATAAATATTATAAAACTACCCTAAAACTTTATCAAATGTTTTTGGATAAATTAAATTCAACCCTTCCCACTTATATTTAGAAATTAAATATTTTAACGGATGCTTTTCCATAAAAATGGATTGGATATTATTAAAATCAAAGAGAGCGACAAAAATTTACACTCTTACTTCAAATAAGTATAATATTTTTATTATGTGGTTAAATATAATATATGATCAACTATGTAAATTATTATGAAATATTAAAGTTTTTTATACCTCATTGTATTTTATTTTTAATTTTTAGTGAAGAAACAATTATCATAAATAATTACATTATGATGATGCAGTAATTATTCAATTAATGAAACAATCAATTAAATGATATTAAAAATATTAAATAAATATAATTTCACATAATTAAGGTGATGAGTAAATCTAATTTATGAATGTTAAATTTTAGGGGTGTATTAAATTACTTTTTTTGAAATTATCTTGTTGTATGAATTTTCTTAAAGTCAATGTAAGGAATAGTGTAAGAATTGGTGCTAATGATATTTTAAGAAATTAATATTTTACTAAGTTAGTTAAAAAACATTAAAATCATAAATAAGGAAAAAGTGTATAAATTATGGTCTAAAATATTATAAATTCACCCTTTAAGGTTTAATTTACACCATATAAGTAAAAAATCTCCACCTTTTAATATTGAAAATTTTATTACTATAGTTAAAATTAAAATAGGTTGCCATTGGGTTAATAAAAAAGGTAAGGTTTAAAATTAATTAAAACATGTTTAAAATATATTTTTTTATATTATTACACCCTATCCATTGTTATATTTTAATTAATTTACATTTTGAGGTATTTGTATTTATATTTAATTTATTATAATTTAATCTTTTGAGAAATTCCCAAAGTTCTCATCGCCTTCATAATAAAAGGAAACCTCCTCACTTGTCCCATTTATCCAATTTAAGCCTTATATATTGACCAATTTCTACTAAATTATCTTATCCACTTTTATATCCACATTCTAGAGGTTCTAGTCTTCTGAAAAACAAACTCTAGAGTCCCTTAAAAGCAAACTAAAGGAGCCATTTCGAAGAAGAGGTAATATCTCTAACTGATCACTCTATTTTTCTACTCTTATATACCTCCAATAAATATATGATATATATCATAAAATAATAAATTTATAATACTCAATTTTATGAACTTTTATTGTGATTATGAACACACCATTATACATCCCCTTTCCCGTCAAACAAGAATTGAAATCATTTCTCGTCCATGCGTATGACTTACCATCTCCATGTAGCGATACAATTCATTTTCCATCACCATGTTTTATGACTGATAATTATGATGGGTTTATTGTTTATATATATTATTTATGAAATTATTATACTTAATTAATGATAATATCGTATTTACCTATTTACCAATAAATGTTTTGGGAAATGATAATGTCGCTCGTGTGTACATATATCTTACCATCTCCACGATGCGATGTGATTAATTTTTCATATATATTTCACATGGTTGGTAATAATGATGAATTTTATGAATATATATGATATATATAAAATAAAAATGATTTTCTAATTATAATATATCATGTACTTTTATTTCTTTTAGTGTGACAAGATAATGAAAATAGTGTTCATGTGTATGTATAGCCTACCTTCTCCATAAACGGTTTATTTTATTTTCTATCTATGACTGTTATAAATCACCATAAATAAATATATATTGAATTTATATATATATATGATTTTTATATCTGGTTTATCATTTTGGAGAGGATTAAATCATGATCTATATAAGAGGACCAAGGAAAATATGTCAAAACATAAATGAAAAACAAAATAGTTATTACCCAAAATTTTACATTAACATGGAATTGTTAAAAAGAGAGTAATATAAATTTATAAGTAATTAATATATTGTATTTTATATATTAATATTGTTCTTTGGTTGATATAGTAAAATAATATTTATTACACAGGTGGTTTTAGCATATACGAATGAAGTCAAGACTTAAGGTAAGGTATTTTTATCTCAAACCTATTTCTATAGGACACGTGCCTTATAAAATAAGTGTTTATTCTATATGGTGTATATAATTTCCATTAATTTATTATGAGTATTATCTAGAATATTATGGTATTTTAATATTCATATAATTTTCTTTCTTTCATGGGGCATATGATTCGACTGATTATAAACTAATGAGTATTTATTTCATAATCCATTCAATATTTAGGATTTTTTTGTTTTAAGGATCTGTTGGGGAATATTTATCTTATATGTACATTTTTAGTTGGAGTGGAAACTCAATAGTGGGAGAATTGAGTTCCTACATAAAATTTTTGTTCAAAACTTTATGTTAAAGATCCCCCAACTTTAAAACGGCCTAGTTAATTAAGTCAGTAGAGATATAAATGTTTAGTTGGTCAATAGGATTCTAAAATGGTGATTTGTCCTCATTTGAATTAGTGTAAAATGCTCCTTCGACATCTGAAACAGGTTTACTGAATTAAACACATACACACGCTAACCAAAACTAACTATTATTGTCAATGTAAAAATAGTTCTCTGTTTTTGAAATTATGAGTAGTAGAAATTGAAAAACAGGGTATTACAAAAACTTAGAACACATAAGAGTTAAACAAGAGGTTCAGTATCAAGACAAGACTTAAACCTCTTCACTTTCTGATCACCTGCCACCAAGCAGTTTATGTTAATAATAAACTTGATACATAGCCTGTATCGGGCTTTGCAACAGTTTTCAAAAACTGTCTTGGGGTCACACCCTCTACCACATTTCTTCATGGAAAAAAATAATACAGACCACATAAGGTCTCTTCCATAGTTATACGTGGGAAACAAGGTGTAAGTGAATTTTTGTGGTAGGATTTTCATAATACTCCAGTTCAAGCACAGGAGACAGTGTGTGTAACAGACAAACACAAACTTCTCAGAAATGTAAAAGTAAAAGAACACAATGGAGCTAATATTATAAGATTGAGTTTAGAAGGTACTATGTGTTTGTAGTTCAGCTCTTAACTCCTTGGAGTGTGTAATTTTAGTTCGAGTCTTTCTCTGGAAGTTGTCTTCAAAACATAGTGTCACAACTCAAAGGTATAGCTTTTAGGAACTGAGTTTTCTACTTCTTGTGTTGATATAGAGTTGATGAATCATATAATACATATATGAAATTTTTTCTCTGAAATGATCTTTGTGATACTGTTAAGTTCATGGTGTAATTGTTGGATGGTTCTTTCTTGTTCTCTTTGAACTATAAAGTAAGTTATTTTTCATGCATTCCTCTCAGAAACGTTTTCGGAACACTTCTATTTTCTTCCTTAGTCTTCTCTTTTATATTTGAGGTTTGACAATAGGAATAAGTAAACCACATGTGGTCCTCCTCAAACCTCATACTGTCTCTAGATACGGTCTCATGATATGTCTAAAATAAGCCTAAATTAATTTTAGAAGCATTAAATTTACCAAATATGACCGTTATAATAATCTTAAAAATTTGACAAAGTATGGAGTAGAAGAGTGAGCATTGATAGACTAGTAGTGGTAGTTTTCTCAACAGTAGGCCTCAATGGTAGACTACATCAGAATCCTTCAGCAGTAACCTTCTATTGGTGACCTTCATCGATGGCCTTTCATCAATGGCCTTTCATCGGTGACCATTCATCGGAGACCTTTCATCGGTGACCTTTCATCGGTGACCTTTCATCGGTGACCTTTCATCGGTGACCTTTATCAGTGACCTTCATCGGTGACCTTCATCAGTGACCTTTCATCGGTGACCTTCATTGGTGACCTTTCATCTGTAACCATTCATTAGTGACCTTCCATCAATGACCTTTCATCGGTTACCTTTCATACTTAGAGAAATTTTTCACTGTAAGCTTAAACAAAAGAGCAGTGAGATTAAAATTACATAGTTATTATTTTATAGAAACTAGGAATATTAATGAAACATGATTATCCAATAATAGAAACATTATTATCACATAAATGAAACAAGATTTGGGATTATCAAAACAAGTGAGTCCAATAATATCTCCCTTTTTGATAATCACAAATTATGCCAGTGAAAATTTAGATTTAATTATTATTGAATCAGGGTTAAGAACATATTATAGTATCTTCTGAGGTGTGTATTAGTAAAATTGAACCACATTAATTTTGGAAAAATATAGATAGTGTATATATGTAAGGACTCCATTCAACTTAAAACTTCTTCCCCTATGTCATTAACTAAAATAATGGAAGACAAAATATAAAAAAGAGGATTTTATTATTTATGAAACAAGAGTACAATATACAAATAGAGTAAAAATATCTCTATCAACTAAGACATACCACATTAAATCCACATCAGAAATGTCCAAGGAAGCTTTGTTTTTGGAATATGAGGAGTTAGGTCTAGAAGATGGAGGGATAGGTCGAGGTATGGTAGTGACGAGTGTAGGAGAAGCCGCTATAGAGGCATCAGTAGACCTATAGTGAGTAGATCTATTAGGAATCATGGGGGTCAATCTTCGGATGACCTGGGTAGGATTCATCAAAGGAGAAACACTGGTAGATCCTAAGGCAGTCAAGGAAGAAGCTAATACTAAAGGAAAAATGATGGGAGTGCAGTCCACATGGAGGAAGGGTAAAAGAATATTTCTAAAATCCATAATAATGTGTCCACCTCTTTCCTTAGCTGAGATAAAATCATCCTTATTCTCCATGAATTTCTCTAAGGTAGGAGTCAAATCTCTGATCCTGCTAACTTGATCCTTAAATGTCTAAGTGACAGGTGGGATCCTAAAGTTTTCCAAAAGCAGCTTAAAGTGACCATCCATATGATGCTTAGTGTAAACCCTTTTGTAATAGAAATAAAATTGCTCTTTGATGGCCTTCTGGTCTTGAGCCACTTCCCTTAAATAATCTTCCACAATTTTATGAATTTCTCTAGCAGAGGAAATGACCTGAGTCATAGACTAAGGGTCTGAGGTACTGGAACCAGAGAAACCTCTCCACTTCTTCTCTGACAACTGATCTGAAATCTTCTAGATCAATATGAGGAGAGGCTGAAGAGGAATAAGATTCACATAGAGGTTCCATAGTGAAATCCATTATTTCCTTAAAATATTTGGTCAGACCAATGACCAACTGCTTCACATCATCATCATAGCCACTCACATGTGCCTCCATAGACTTCTTGAAGTCCTCAAACACAGTGACCATTAGCTGAACAACACTTTTGACATTCTTAAGGTGTCTGTTCACTTGAACCCTTGAATCCATATAGAAGTATAAACTGTAAATTGATTGTTTCATGGATTTCATAGACTCTACTGAGGTTCTAATCTGATTATAACAATCCTTCACTTCATGTAGCTAATTTGAGTGAGAGGGAGAAATGACTCTTTCTAAGGTAGATACCCCCACATCTTGATTGAGATCCACTGTTCCATCTATCCCAATTGATCTCTAATCCAAGTATCTCTTCAAATATAATTTCAAGGATTCTAAATCATCCTTCTTCAAATAGTCCTGAGGTAAAAGCACTATTGGTTGTACAATAGTAGTTTCTAATACATATGGAATTGGAAGGCTTCTAATAGGCTTGTCATCATTAGAGTCTCCTTAGTTTAATCCCAAGACCACAAATCTAGGGTCTTCTGACTAGACTTCTATTCCATGAGAAACAACAACTGAACCTATGATAATAGGTTCCTCCCCCTCACTTAGAGCATTCTCCTGATCAATTACATCCATATTTTTTATACCTCCTTGATCAACTTCATAAATAAGAGATTCTATTGCCACTTCTTCTATAGAATATTCAACTACTTCCATTCAAATTCTAGCTTCAACTGAATCAACAAACTCCTCATATACACTTTATACCATTTATGTATATCCAATCAGAGGAATGAGACTTAGACATTCCTCTTCACTTTTATTAATAGTTGTCTCAAAATCATCATGACTATATTCAGTTTCAACTTCCTCCTCTGAGGTCTCTCTATTGTCTATTAAGACATTTTGATATCCTTATTCATCACTGGTTTCCTCATCATCATTGCCTCTTAGGACAGTCTCTCTTCTATGCAATCTCTTTGGGGGGTCAAGCTCACCAAAGGATACAGCATTGGCATGAGGACTTGAGGGAAGGTCAAGATCACTCTTATCATCTATAGAATAATACTATCTTTATTTCACAATAGAAGCCTCTTATTATTCATCTGAGTATACTGGCTCCACTTTATTAGGCTTTTGATCTGGATCTCTCTTATTCTTTGGCCTAGTAAGATGGGTAATAGGGTGTAATTATTCATACAGCTAAGCCTCATCATTCACCCATTTTATTTTCCATGGGTTCCAACTAATCTTCATAAAATTTCAGATCATCTTGGTAATGCAGAAGTTGTCCCTTACAAATGTTTTCCCCCTTATTTCTAGAAACTTATTTTAATTTCAACATCAGGGATATTAATCTAGCATGAAAAAAAGTATTGGACATGGAACTAGGATTTTTCATATCCTCTAATTGAATCATCAGTAACCAACATAGATTTATCTTATGTCCATGCTTCAACATATACAAAAGAAACATGTCCTAATATTTCAAGGTAGTAAATTCCCCTCCCCTGGGACTCAAAACATGATGAAAAAACTTAAACAGCAACCTGTATTCTCCTTCTATTTCAGCAGCAATCACTTTTCTTGGGATTTCATT
Organism: Viscum album; assembly: GCA_963277665.1. NCBI lineage: Eukaryota > Viridiplantae > Streptophyta > Magnoliopsida > Santalales > Viscaceae > Viscum > Viscum album. The sequence goes on from OY728160.1 coordinate 575,886,958, forward strand.
CCCTGTCAGTTCAACTAAAGCTTCTTCGTAATAGAACAACTCACTGGTGGGAGGCACCACTCCAGAGTAGTAATCAAAAATCCCTTCATGTGGAACTCTTAAACATTCATCCCATTCAAGAGAGGAGAAGCTCAAACTTACTCTATTTACCTTTGAAGACATTCTGTTCTCATTCTCAGACTACTTGAACTTCAAAGAGTCTTATAATTCCTTCACGAGCTTTGGGAAATAGGGTTCATTGTTATTTTCAAATAATTTGACCCAATCTTGAACGTCAAGTGACTTCAGCACTAAATACATGCTCGACAACAGCTAGTCAGAACTTAATTCCTTTTCAACCATGATTTCCCACTTTGAAAAATGTGAATTGATTAGATTTTCCACTACTTTGCTTCCACTACTAGACCCAACTCAAGGTCTCATAGGATTCGGTTCATCTCTTTCATCATCGACAATCGGTCTCTTCAATCTTTCCATGCGATCTGAAGCGGTTCGAGGGTTTCAGTAGACGGTTAGGTTTTAAGGTTAGGGAGAAAGAGGTTTGAGATAGGATTGAAGTGGATCTAAATTTAGTTTCTTCTATATTTTTATCATTTAGGGAACGAAAACAAAACAAGTAAAATAAATAAGTAATACTAAAAACGTTTCAGATTCTGGCAGAAAAACGCAAAGTCCCAGAAAATTTGATTATCGGTAAGGTTTTAATGGTGAGGTCCCAACAGTGAGGTTCAATGGTGAGGTCCCAACGGTGAGGTCCAGTAGTGAGGTCTAACGGTGAGGTCCAATGTTGAGGTCTGATGGTGAGGTTTAGCGGTGAGGTCTAATGGTGAGGTTTGATGGTGAGGTCTGAAATTAACAATTTATCATACCTAACTCATGTTTGATGTAATTTAACCTCTCATAACTAAAAGGATTTTTGAATATATCAGCCAATTCAAGTTCAGTTCCAATTAATTCAGGAGTGATATCACCTCTTTGTTAATGATCTCTCAAGAAGTGATGTCTCACATCAATGTGCTTTGTCCTAGAATGTGATACAAGATTTTTAGAGATGTTAATATCACTTGTATTATCAAAATTTATAGAGACATGTTTGAATTTATATCCATAGTCTAGTAAAGTGTGTTGCAACCATAGAATTTGAGCACAACAACTACCAATAGCTATATATTCTGCTTCAGTGGTAGATAATGTAACAGAATTATATTTCTTACTACACCAAGATACTATTTACTTGTCCAAAATGTGACATGTTATAGTTGTTCTCTTTCTATCTAACTTGAAACTGGAAAAGTCAGAATCTGAATAACTTATAAAATCAAATGATTGTACTCTTGGATAAAATAGCCCTAATTTTGTAGTATTCTTGAGATATTTAAAAAACCTTTTTAACAACTATTAAATGAGACTCTTTGGGATTGTATTGAAAATGAGCACACATGCATAAACTGAACATAATATTTGGTCTAATAGTAGTAAGGTAGAGAAAACTCCCAATCATACCTTTATAATTGGTTTGATCCACTAATTTACCAGTTTCATCAGAATCCAACTTACAACTGGTACTCATAGGTGTATCACTACCTTTATTACTATCCAAAACAAAACATTTCAGAAGATCCTTAGTATATTTACATTGATTTAAAATAATTTCATTTTTATTTTGAAAAATTGGAAATCCAAGGAAAAATTTAAGTTCCCCCATTAAACTCATTTCAAATTCATCTTGAATCATTTTTGAGAAATCAGTACATAAATAATTTTTAGAGGATACAAAAATAATTTCATCTACATAAATCTATACTATTAAAACATCTTTGGAAATCCTTTTAATAAAAATAGTAGGATCATCTATTCCTTTATTAAATCCTTTTGAAATAATAAAAGAACTAAGTCTATCATACCAAGATCTTGAAGATTTTTTTAGACCATATAGAGATTTAGAAAGATTAAATACATGATTTGAAAAATGGGGATTTATAAAACTAGGGGATTTTTTAACAAATACATTCTCAACTATATACCCATTTATAAATGCACCTCTGACATCCATTTTATAATGTTTAAAATTCAGATGTGTTGCATAAGAAAGTAGTATCCTAATGGATTCTAGTCTAGCTACAGGTGCAAAGGTTTCCTCATAGTCTATTCCCTCTTCTTGACTATATCCTTTTACAACTAGTCAAGCCTTGTTTCTAACTATGTTACCAGATTCATCAACTTTCTTTCTGAACACTCATTTAGTGCCTATGGTCAAAGTGTCTTTAGGTCTTTCTCCTAATTCCCAAACTTTGTTTCCTTCAAACTGATTTAATTCTTCTTGCATGGCTATCACCCAAAATTCATCACTGATAGTATCGTTAATATTTTTGGATTCATGTTGTGATAGAAAGGATTGATGTTTAACCTAGTTTCGCAGAGAATATCTAGTTTGTGTTCCTCTATTTAGATCACCTACTACATCATCTAAAGGATGATTCTTGAGAGTTCTAATACCTCTAGAACGAGTTGAACTAGACCCTTCATGGTTGTCTATAGGTTCAGATTCACCATGCACAGATTCTAGAAAATTTCTAGAACTAGTTGTTTTCACTAAGGGTTCACCGTCTTTATCATTAAGGTCTAGAATTGACATATCTTCCTCATGTTATTCAACTAAGTTTTTGGGTTCATATGGATCAGTCTCATAAAATTTGACATGAACTGATACTTCCACACATTTTGTTCTCTTATTGAATACTCTATAAGCTTTACTATATATTTAGTAACCTAGGAAAATTCTTTCACCACTCTTGGAAGCAACTTTGTGAAGACTATCCCTAGTGTTAAGGATAAAGACTTTCAACCAAACACTCTGAAGTAATTATCCTTAGGCTTCCTATTATTCCATAGCTCATAAGGGTAATTATTAATAAAAGGTCTAATTAAGACTCTATTTATTATGTAACAAGTTGTATTAATAGATTCATCCCAAAAATAGATAGGCTGATTATACTCATTTAGCATAGCCTATGAAATTTCTTAAAGTTTCCTATTTCTTCTTTCTAAAACGATATTTTGTTGAGGTGTTCTAGGAGCAGAGAAATTTTTATTATGGCCATTTTGTGAGAAAAAAATTCAAATTCCTGATTTTCAAAATCATGTCCATGATCACTTATCAAGGTCTTAATTTTAAGTCTACTAAGATTTTCTACAGACTTGGAATATTTAATGATGTAATAACATGCTTCACTTTTGTGAGAAAGAAATTATACTCAAGTATATCTTGAAACATCGTCTACAAGAACATAAACATAATGCTTCCCATTTAAACATGAAACTCTAGATGGTCCAAAAAATCCATGTGAACCAACTCAATTGGTTGAGAAGTAGAAACTTCTTTCTTTGGTTTGAAAGAAATTTGTTTTGTTTTCCTTTTTGATAAGGGTTGAAAACTTTTCTATGTGGGAATTCCAATTTAGGTAAGTCTATAACTAAACCTTTCTTAGTTAGTTTCCTAAGTGATTGCACATCGTAGTGTCCTAATATTCTGTTCCATAACCAGGATTCCTTATGAAATGCATTTAAACAAGAACCATTTTTCTTAGCTAAAGAATTTAAATCAACAACATATACATTTTCATTTCTAAGAGCAGTGAATATTAAATCATTTCTAGAATTAAAAACATTTATTGCATCATTTTCAAATTTAACATTGAAACCATTATCACATAACTGAGAGATACTAAGTATATTGTATTTTAACTCATCAACAAAAAGTACTTTTGAAATTAATATAGTATTAGGGTTACAAATTTGGCCTAAGCCGATGATCTTCCCTTTAGCATTATCACAGAATGTGACATCTCCACCACCAAATTTATTTAGGCTCTTTAATCATGAATATTCTCTTATCATATGTCTTGAACATCCACTGTCCAAGTACCATAGGGTCTTAAAGGAGCTCTTCAGACAATTTTCCTACAAAACAGATTAAGTGTAGGGTAACATTGGTACCCAGATTTTCTTGGGTCTATAGAGGTTAGCAAGTAAAGCTTTGGGAACCCATACTTGTATCACAGGTTTCCTATAATCAACAGATATTTTTTTAGACATGAACACTTTTTTAATCACTTTAGAGAATTATTTTTCAAAATATGGTCCAAAACTTGAACTAGAAGTGAACTGTCCAGATTTTGGAAAGAAAATTATTTTTAATAATCATTCTCTGTCTGGGTTGATATCCTAGACCAGTTGTGTATTTTGGAGAAATTTGTTTCCCTATAAACTGAGTCAAGTTATCATTACCTATAGTAAACTTCTCAAGATCCCTTTTTAATTACTCATTTGATAATTTATGTTTATTATTTTATTTTAATAGCTGAGCACATTTTTCTTTCTCAATATCCAAATTAGACTTATAATTAGCATTTAAAGCATGTTGTCTTTTCCATAATTTATATTTAACCTTCATTTAATTAAATTTATCCTCAAGCATTTCACAGTACTCAAATAGTTCATCCTTAGTCATATTCTCATCATTATTTGATTCACTTTCATTACTAGAAGAATAAGCACTATATATAAGAGAATTGGGTGTTACCTCATATTTTTCTGTCATGAAACACAGGTTTTCATGTTCTTTCGTTTCAATATCAAAAGTTTCAAATCCACTGGAGCTATCTTCCAAAGCACTCCAAGTAGATTTTATAGCCTTTTTATATCCCTTTCCCTTGACTTTATATTTCTTCTTAAATTTCAGATTGGTTAAATCATCATTCTCATTGCCTTTTTATTTACACTCATAGCAGACTATCTCATTTGTATTGTCATTCAATTTTGTATCCTTCTTACACTATCCTTTACTATAATACCTTCCCTTACAGTTTTATTTTATAAATAACTTCTTCTTACGGTATAACTTTTTTAATCCCCTAGCAAGATGATACATCTCATCATCATTGTCAGAGTCTAATTCTTCACTGGTGGAAGTGTCTACAGGAGCTTGAACTTTTTCTTTATCTTTTCTCTTTGAAGTAGCAGTCATGAATGCTACATATTTATTTCTTGGTTTTTAATCTACTCATTGATTTACCTTAATCTCTTCTTTATACATCACAAGTTTTCCAATTAGTTCTTACATTGGTAGCTTGTCTATGTCACAAGATTCTTAGATAGAAACAGATGTTTCTCTCCATCTGTCAGGTAGGCATCGAAGCAACCTCATAATCTGATCCTTGTTATCTACTAGTTTCCCAAGAAGACTCATGGTATTTAATATTTCATTGAACCTGAGATACATTTCAAATATAAGTTCATCGGGCTTAATTTTAAAGTTATCAAATTTAATAGTATAAGTATTTAATCTCATTTCTTTAACATTGGTTGTTCCCTCATGAGAAACAGCCAAAGTATCCCAAATTTCATAAGCAGGTTTATAGGTAGATATTATATTGAATTATTCTTCAATTAGAGAATAGTACAAAGCATTCAATGCATTAAAGTTATTTTTATATGTAGCTTTATTCAACTTGGACCATGTGCCCCTGGCAGTAAGAGTCAATGCATGTTGTTCTTCAACTGTATCCTATATTTCAGGACCCATGATTTCTAGATACATTTTCATATTTAATTTCCACTGAGCATAGTTATTACCTTTAAAGAAAGGTGTCATGTTAGTAGAAGCACCCTCAACTCTGTTATCCATAGTTAATTAGAATTTTAAAGAAATGAAATTTTATATACGACATAAATTTTAAGATCTTTAAGATATAACTAAAATCAGAGTTGAAAATAATTTGAAAACATTCACAATATCTCATATAGTAGAAATAAAAATTTCCTCTAATACCAAATGTTCTTTAGAGTGTAAACTCAAGAGGGGGTGAATTGAGTTTCTACTTAAACTTTCTTTTAAAAACTTTATCTTAAAGATCACCCAATTTTGAAAGGGCCCACTTAATTAATGCAGTAGAGAAATAAATGTTTATTTGGTCAACAGGTTTCTCAAAGGGTGATTAGTCCTCAGTTGAATTAGTGTAAAATACTTATTCAAATTTTGAAATAGGTTTACTAATTTAAAAACATACACACACTAACCCGAACTAACTATCAGAGTCAACTTAAAAATAGTTCTCTATTTTTGAAATAATGATAAGTGTAAAATAGAAAAATAGAGTATTAAAAAAACATAGAACACCGTAGGGTTAAAAAAGAGTTCCAGTCTCAAGCCAATACTTAATCCTCTCCACTTGGTGATCACCTACCACCAAGAGATTTATATTTACAATAAACATGATACACAGCCTGTATTAGGGTTTACAATAGTTTTCATAAACTGTCCAGGGGTCACACCCTCAACCACAATTTTTTGTGGGAAAAACAAACAATACAGAACCCAGACAATCTCTTCCACAGTTATACATGGGAAAAAAGGTGTACGTGAAGTTTTATGTGAGGATTTTTAGTATCCTCCAGTTCAATCATAGGAGATAGTGTGTGTCACAAAACAACAGACACGTCTCAGAAATGTAAAATTAAAAGAAAAAAATAGATATAATATTATAATATTGAGTTTAGAAAGCTCTATGTGTTTTCAGTTCTTCTCTTAACTCCTTGGAGGGAAGAATTTGCAGTTATAGTCTTTCTTTGGAAGTTGATGTCAAAACAAAGTGTTGCAACTCCAATGTCTGGCTTTTAGGAAATTAGTGTTCTACTTCCTATGTTGGCAGAGACTTAATGAAGCATATAAGACAGACTTTAAATTTTTTCTCCCAATTGATCTTTTTGATGCTCTTGAGTTCACAGTGTAAGTTTTGGATGGTTCTTTCTTTTTCTCTTCAATCTAGTAAGTAGGTTCTTTTTCATCTATTCCTCTCACACACCTTTTTGGAACACTTCTATTTTATTCCTTGGTATTATATTTTATATTTGAGGTCCGATAATAGGAATAAGTAAACCACATGTGGTCCTCCTCATACCTCATAATATCTCCAGATACGGTCTCATGATATGTCTACAATCAGCGTTAATTAATTTCAGAATCATTAAATCTACCAAATATGACCATTAGAATAATGTTAAGAATTTGAAAAAGCATGGAGTAGAAGAGTGAGCATTGGTAGACTAGTAGCATTAGCTTTCTCAACAGTAGGCTTCAACAGTAGACTACATCGGTAGCCTTCAATGATAACATTCTATTGGTGACCTTAATCGGTGACCTTTCATCGGTGACCTTTCATCGATGAACTTTCATCGGTGACCTTTCATTGGTGACCTTTCATCGGTGACCTTTCATCGGTGACCTTTCATCAGGGACCTTTCATCGGTGACCTTTCATCGGTGACCTTCATCGATGACCTTCATCGGTGACCTTTAATCAGTAACCTTCATCGGTGACCTTTCATCGGTGACCTTTTAGCGGTGACCTTTCATCGGTAAACTTTCATACTTAGAGAAATTTTTCACTATAATCTTAAACAAGAGAGCAGTGAGATTAAAAGTACATAATTATTATTTGATAAAAACTAGGAATATTAATGAAACATGATTATCCTATAATAGGAACATGATTATCACATAAATGAAACATGATTTTGGATTATTAGAATAGGTGAGTCCAACATCCATGTTTTCTAAAAAAACCAAAAAAATAGTATTATTATATGGATGTTTAAACTCATTTTTACCCATTTCTAAATTTTTTCTACATGATTCTAAAGTAATATTTTTTTCATTTTCCCAATGAGAAACTTTGTGACTTTCTAAGGAAAAGTACGAAAGGAATGTTTTTTTACATATACAGAATGATCATAATTTTATGTTATCATGATGCCTTAATGATTTGAGGATTCCTTTAAAATATTACACATTTAGTTTTAAATAAAAAAAATCTTTTAAAATTTCATGTAATTTTAAAAAAAGAATACATTTTCAAATAAAAAAGGATATTTTCTTCAAGAATTATTTTCAAGTGATCACTCAAAATTTTTTTCCATCTAAGAAAACATTATTTGATGTTACTTATATCTTAATGGGGATATGATTCAATTATTCTATTTTTATTCTTTCAAAAAAAAATTATGTTTATAATGGAATGATAGTTTTTAAACCCATTTTTATGGGTTATATTATGATTGAATGATATTAATAAAATCCATTTCATTACATGGGTTCTAATATGATGAATGATTTATGTTTATGTAGAACACATATGTATGGTTTTCATTTTGTGATGGGTGGGACATATATAAATCTTTAATTCATTGGTTAAAGAAGGATATCTCATGAGGTACATATGTTATGTGTGAACCTAATTCTATGTTCACAATTCTATGCATGGACCCGGTTTTCGTGTTCATAATTTTATGTGTGGGTTTGATTTTCATGACCATATGTTTATGCAAGGGATTTCTTTCATGTCATTAATTTAATGAGTGAACCTACTACTATTTATTCATGTTCACAAAATTACAAGTTTATGTGTATGCCGCAATTTCATGTTTTGTATCAATGTTAATATCTCATGGATTATGTTTTTTGTTTCCATTATGATTAATGTCCTATGAACTAATAATAAATTTTCCATGATTCATGTTTATAAACTTTTATATGTAGGGTATGATATTCTAATGTTATGATCACATTCTTATACCTTTTATGATCATGTTTATGCTTATATATCTCCTTTGTATACCCCTACTGAGCATCTGAGCTCACCCATTCCATATGTTTATTTTCTCTCAGATATGAATAATTGTTTTAATTATGATATGTCAAAAAGGGTTCTAGATATGAATAAATAGGAATGAGAAGATTTATATGTATTATGAACTAGTTGTTTATGATTTAATGGTTCTAATGGAACTAAACTAATATGTTCTTTAGGTGTGTGAATGTGTATTTTGTAAAAATGATGTAATATCCATGTATGAAAACCATGGATCATTATAGTTGGTATAGGATCAAAGGTTTAGTCAAACTTTTGAAACTAGGATTATAAAACCTTAGTAAGAAACCTAAGGTTATGTCTCTAAAACAATCCTAGGGTTTTGGTAACGATTATAAATAACCTAAATTAAAACTAAGGTGCCATTTTTTGAAATTTTATCAACAATTTCTCTAGAATATGATGTTTTCCCTACATTATTACTGTTTCTCACACTACTATTTTCAGTTTTAGTAAATGGTTAGAAGATAAATGAACCATGTTAATGATGAATTTAACAAAAAATGAAATGATTTTCCTCTTGATCAACCAAATTTTACTGGAGTTGGAATAAAAAATCTTATTGATATACTCACACAAGCTATGAATCACTCTAGACTTCCAAATGAGTAGGTTAGGGAACAACTTTCTGTTAACTCCTTCATATGGAAACATCCACCTTTTTTTAGTTGGTCTTTTAATCTAATTTTTTATGAATAATGGATTGGAGCCACCAAAAAGATATTTTTTATCCTTCAGTGTTTGGAACATGAAAAATACATTTTTGTTTTTTATCTTTTGGAAGGAAAAGTTGATCAGAGGTGGACTCTTATTAAGAACATGAGGGAACAAGAAGAAATTGAATCTATAGAATGGAAAGAGTTTAAGGGTATATTTTTCCAGTGGTTTTCCAAATGGAGGGAAGAGGATGTTTCAACCTCCTACTTTCCAAAAATGTGTAAAGGAGCACTTAGGGGAATGCTTAAAAGAAACAAGAATATTCTTTAATTGTGGAAAGTCTATCCATAAAGAAAAAGTGTTTTGGTGTGATGTAAAGAGGATAAGTAATGAAATGAATAGAGATAAAACTCAAAAAAATCTATCACTAATATGTTAGTGTTGTAATTGTAGGTACATTGGCCACTATGAAAATCAATGCTCCAATCCAAGGGTTAATATAGAAGATAATACACAACAACCTCTGAAGAAAAAGAACACAGGGAAAGCTTATGTTATCATAATGGATAAAGTGAACCATGAGAATTAGTAAATAATTATCCTCATATCCTTGGTAGTAATTTAATGTTTGATTTTGAATGAATTAGCCCTATGAAAATGTTATTCTTCATCCATTAGTAAAATTTCATGTGATAATCTAGATAGATTATGGGGTAATGAAATCACATATTTTATTGGTACAAAGATGAACCAAATATTCCCACAATTTTTTTTTAATAAAATATATTATATAGGGAATGAATAAGCATGTAAGTATTCAATATGGTTTTAAAATAATTTATAATTAAGTTCATATTTGGTATGTGAAAAATAAGATTTACTTTATTATATACGGGGGATCAATGATAAGATTTTTTTTAAGAAATTTACTGACCTTATCTCTAAAGTTTTCTACTTTCAAATTTCATAAGGGTTATAAGGATACCCAATTATTGAATAGTTTATATTAAACCTCATATGAGGTTTTAAAGGTTAATGTATTATCTTTCCATATTAGGAATTATTCATATTGGATAACCATTGTTAACCTTTTTTTGTAATTTCAATACAGATGGAATAACCTATAATCTTATGGATATCATGATCTGTTAATGCTTTAGTAATGAAAAATTCACCTTCATTTATTATAATAATAGATGAAGTGAAAATTGATTGAGGAACAAATAAATGATGATATGTTCTTATGAAATGGAATGAAATTAAGTATGTAATTATTCTTATAAAAATTCATCAACCATAGGGAAATAATCTTAAAAACAAAAATATTATCCCAGTACCTTCTTTTCTAATGAATCAAATTTTCCCTTAGATCATCACAGATTTATGGCCTTGTGATTGTTAACTTTCTTCTAACCATGTTTTCTATCACTCTCTAAATGAACTTAATATATATATTTCTCTTCCATTTCCATGTTTTAATCTTCCACCTGTGTTCTCATATGTGGAAACCTAGTTATAAGTTCCTTTGGATAATTTTTGTGCTCCAAACTATCCCTTTTCAAAGGGAGTTTTAGTATTAATTTTTATGATATGGGTTTATATGAAAGAAACTTTTAATTATTAAACCTATGATAACCCAGATGAATTTAGAGGGTGAAATTAATTTTAAGGGTGGTAGAATGTAACACCTTGAGATATTTATGAGATATATTTTCTTACTAATATGATTTCTTTTATGTATTGTGATACAAAAAACAATATCTTTTCTTCAGTTACATGCAACATTGAGTTTCTAGGAAATAAATTTTTATTATTGTAATTATTTAAAAAAGATAATTATAACCTAGAAATTAGAATGGAGGGTATGAACAAGATTAACTGAATTATTAACTTATGTTTTACACATTTACATATAATTATTTTACCAATTAATTATAAATTAATATAAACCCCTTTCAAAAATAAAAGGAAATTTTTTTCTAAAAAACTATTTCAATATGCACAAGTGTGTTTTATACTAATAAATAAAAAATATAACTATTTTTGGATTATATTGATGATATATATATATATATATATATATAATATCATTAATATAAACTTTAACATTCATCCTATGTGTTTTCCAGACATGATATAATAACAAATCCAATTTTGTGCATAAGATATATTTATAAAAAAGATAGTTTTTACACATTTTGATGATGCGCTTTTTTTAAATCTAGTTTTTGAAACATTTATACACAATATTTGAAAAAATAAACTTCTTATTTTAAATAGGTATACCAATATTAACTTTGGTTGATTTGTTTTATTTTTCTGATAAGTTTTATATTTTGATGAATAGTGAAAATACTGAATTTTAATTTACGAAAAAAAATTCATAAAAATTATTTATAGTGATAAATTATATTTTTAATTAGTTTTAAATAATAATTTGATCATTTTTTTATAATTTAATCCAATTTTGGTCATTGGAATCAATTTTACAGTGAATTTTGATACAAAAAATATCAATCTTTTTAACATTTTTACTTTAAAGACTTATTGTTTTGTCCCATCAATGGGATTAATTTTTAATTAATTTTTGAAATTTAAGTGAATAGAATTTGGAAAAATGGATTCAATATTTTTAATCATAAGGTTCAAATTTATTAATTAGTAACATTCTATTTTTTGGACAACATGAACAGTAATTTTAGTAATTTTTATTTCTATGGTTAAGGGTAAATACATTAATTAGCAGTAAAAAAATAATATTATAAATATTATAAAAATACCATAACACTTGACCAAATTTTATTAGACGAATTTAATTCTACCCTTATGACATAAGGTTTCAAATTTAATAATTTAATGGAGACTTTTCCATGAAAATGACATGGATAGTATTAAAATCAATGAGAGTGATAAAATGTCACACTTACTTTTAATAAGTATAATATTTTTATTATGGGTTGAAATAGATGAAATGATTAGATATGTATATTTTTAAAAAATATAAAATATTTTTCTACATCATGGAATTTTATTTTTTATTTTTTAGTGATTAAATAAGTCTCATAAATAACTATGCAATGATGATGCACTAATAATTCAATTAATGAAACAATCTATTAAATGATATTATAAATATTAAAATAAATTAAATTTGAATTAATTAATTTGATCCATAAATTTTATAATTGAATTTGAAATTTTAGGGGTGTATTAAATGAATTGGTTTGAATTTATCTTATTGTATTGATTTTTTTAAATTCAATGTAATGAATAGTGTAAATATTGATAGTAATGATATTTAATGAAATTAATATTTTATTAAATTTGTGAAAAATCATTAAAATACTAAATAAGTACAAATGGGATAAATTATTTTCTAAAATATCATAAATTTTCCATTTAAGGTGTAATTTACACCATATAAGTAAAAATATTCACCTTGTAATATTGAAAATGTTGTTACCGTGGTTAAAATTAAAATAAGTTAACAAAGGGTTAGTTAAAAAGATAAGGTTTAAAATTAAGAAAAACATGTATAAAATATATTGGTAGATGTTATTACACCCTATCCTACATTATATTATAATTACTTGAAATTTTTAGGTATTTGGATGGATATTTAATTTATTATAGTTTAATCTTTTGAGAAATTCCCAAAGTCCCCCTCACCTTCCTTATAAAAGGACACCTCCTACCTCATCCCATTTCAACACTTTGAGCCTTATATATCAACCAATATCTATTAAATTATCTTTTCCACTTCCCTATACACATTCTATATAATATATTCTTCCCTAAAGACTAACTCTACGGTCCTTTGGAGGAGAACTAAAGGATTCGTTTTGAAGAAGGAGTAATTGTAACGTCCTGGATTCGGGTGCCACCCAACAGGTGCCCCGAACCCAGTTGGTCACATGACCTCAAGCTCATTTCCCAAAACACTAGAGGCTTCCGACTAGCAGTGAGGGCCCATGTCTGATAGTGGGGAAACTATGCCCTCATTTGTCAAAGTTTAGCATAGCGGAGAAAATATAGACATAAAAAAGTGCATAATTAGTAAACAATACTAAGCTGAAAGGACAACGGTACTGAAGAAGAAGATAACCAACAGTCATATATAATTATGCAATATGCCCTTATGTCTAAGAAATCATCCAAAACATGATACACTGCAATCTAAAACAATACAGTACAAGGAACAAATACAACAAAGTAAAATAGAACAGTGTAATAGGAACTCAACAGCATCACAAGCCTAAGCTTGGTCCTATTCTCTCCTACTCCTCTACACCAATCAAGTACCTATATAGGGACCCTTTCCCTTATCCACACCTGCAATAATATAATCTATTTGGTCCTAAGACATGACACAAATAGGGTGTGAGAAATAAATCTCACTAGGCAACCACCAAAGGCTCGTGCCCAACTGACAGTGAATTTGTGCAACAGTAGTGTGCAGTAATGAACATGTAGTAAACTTGGAAGTACTCAAAAGCAGCTACTCCTACCAGTTCTATTTTTATTTAATTATTGTTTAGAAATTCTGGATAAGTGAATTATAAATTCTCGAGACTCAGCCTCAACTGACAATATCCTAAACAGTGTCGTAGCAAAACTACGACAAGGTATCTAACAAGTACAAGGTAAATCAATACCAAGCCTGTGATTTAGCTTGGTAGGTATAACATGTAAAATCACCATAGTGAATATACGAACTAAACAGAATCCTCATACATGCAAAACATTACCCTCTGGTAAATAGAATCGAAACCCTCCGGTGATTTCCCTCAGGCTAAACGAATACTTCCCTCAGGAACGAGTTATTTCCCTCAGGCACGGAAGTACTATCCTCAGACATATGAAACGTTTCCCTCAGGATAAATAGAATACTTCCCTCAGGCTAAACAAACACTGCCCTCAGGCTAAACAACCACTGCCCTTAGGCAAACAGTTAACCGGGCCGAGCCCAATGCACAACAAGAAATTCATATAAGTTCCTCTCAAGAAAAATTAAAACATGTTATAAATATGGCATACTCTCAGGTATCCTGTCCAAACGGCTAAACAGGGGGGAACGCACCCACGGGGTGGCCTTGTATCCAAGCAATGATCTCAAACAATAGTTTAAACGTAATCTGTAATACCCTGACCTCAGTTACCCAGAGTTGGTACATTATTTTAATACATTGGCATGATTACAAGGAATCAAGTCCTGAAGTACTGATCAGTTTAGCAGTATTGAAAAATAGATTACATACATTAATGTTACATCACACTTTATAACATACAACACAACATAAATAATCCTTTATGAATGACATTATTCCCTTATCTTAACCCCGCATATCAATCACAATACACTTCGTGGAATCCTGGGAAAAATAAAATAGAGAAAGCGGTGAGCTCAAAAGCTCAGTAAGGGTAAGCAATACGGCGGAAGATAACATAAATATTAAGCATGGTGAATAACTGAAATCACATGCCTTTTCCAATAATAAACATGAATACTTTTATGGTAGGAATATGAGCTGAATAAATAATTCCATATTAAAACATAATCATGGGTATTCTACTGGTCGAATTACCACATGAACAATCAATATTATTTTCATAATGAGGTAATGTATAATTCCAGATATTCTAAAACATTTTGTCAAGGCCTCTACCAAGTCATATAAAAATGATTAAGGCCTCGATCAAAACCAAATATCAAATTGGGAAAGGCCTCAGCCAATTCCATGTCTAGTTGTCTCATGAGACCTACCAATTAATCGAGGAGCTATAGTGGGCTCCACCCATCACTTACTAAGTCCAATACATTCCTCATATGAAAATGTTGAAACAAAACATAAACATTCGTATTAAAACTATCATACAAATTATCAATACTTTAACCATAAACCATGAATGGTATAAAAATAATCACATCAACGGTCAAATATATCACAAAACCTTCAACACAATATGGATTATTTGTATCATAATAAATCAACCATGATCAAGAATATTATCCCGTAAAGGATGTTGACAAAGTTGAAAATGATCAGTAAAAATCTTTGAGAGAAATAGCTTTTTTTCATGAAATATTTTAAAAGTCACATAATTTATAAAGGAAGTTATTTAAAAGATAGTTTTCAATCAAAGTGTCCCACACCACTTTGAAACTTTTGAAATGAATTAAAATTTTAAAACATTCATGTCCATATAAATAAATCCTTAAAAACAATTTGAAAATATGGAAATTAATGAGAAAGGTTTAGAAGAATAAATATTTAAAACATTTTGAAATGATGGTTTAGTAAAAAATTCCATTAAAAGAATCCATTTGAAAACTCCTTTATGAAACATGATCATGGATAATAAATATGTCCCAGTAGATACATATATAAAAAACCTAGGATAGTAAAGAGATTGTGGAATTAACCCTTACCTTGCACTTTCCTTTGGTCGAGGGTACGTTTCACCTCCTTTATAATGACCATTGTATGTATTTAGATTATACCAGAATCATATTCATATTTGTTATATCATAAATGATTCATTTATGTCTTTATGCTACCCATTTAATAATGATTTTCATGTTAAATTAACATTTCGGGTAATAATCACTTTCTTTATCGTACGTATTTTAACTTGTTATTCTTCATCGTATCATTTAGATCATGATTTGAATACTTACAGAATATAAACCTTTATTTATATATCATATATATTTAGAATATAAATATTTATAATAGATATATATATATGAAATAGAAAACACCGTTTATGGAGACAGTAGGTCGTACGTACGCATAAACGTTGTTTCTCTTTTCATATCGTATTGAACGGAAGTAAGTGAATAAGATGCATGTAAGTATATAAATACATATATATATATATATATATATGTATGTATGTATCTAGTAGTATTATTATGTAATATATTACATAATTATTAGTAATATATATTTTTATAATCATCAACGAATGGTGAAGGTGGAAATGAATCTCATCGCGTCGTGGAGATGGTAATCCGTACGTACTCACAAGAAACAATATCATTTCATTAAAGGTATGGAATTGGATGGTATATTTATTTTATAGATACATTTTAATGTTATTTTTATTATTTATATATATATATCACTCATCATTATATCCATCCAAATAACATAGTGTTGAATAACAAATTACATCACGACGTGGAGACGGTAAGTCGTACGTACACACGCATGGTGACATTATCAAACATAGGATGGATAGAATAATGAATATGGTTGTTCCATATTTATAATAACATAATAGTATATATAATATACTGGATTTGTTATTTTAGAATGGAAACAAGAAATAAACAGGAAGTGGAAGAAGAAAAAAATTTGAAAGAGGTGATGAAATATTTACCTCTTCTTCGGGTTCTTCCTTTTGATTTGATCAAAAGGGTTTCTTAAGTTGGATTTTTGACTAAAGGAAGGCCTATATAATGAAGGTAGGGGATTTGGGAGGATATATGGGCATGTTTTGGAAGATCCTAATGGCTTTTAAGGTGTTAATTTGAGAGAAGGGGGAGTTCCCTTTTAGAAGAGGGGTGAAGGGCACCTAATGAAAAGATTGAAATATTATTATATAATAAAATTATTTTCGGTTTATAATGGCTTAAAAATGAATTATTTAAATTATAAGGTGGTTATGGGTCTCAAAACACTCAACCAATAGGTTTTAGATAGGTTTGGGTCACTATATTAACCTTATCTTCTAGATTTAACTCTTAGTTAAATAGTTTGACATTTACCATGTCTCTTTGTATTTTTATATTATATGGTTAATAAACTTACTATAAACTTCCAATAGAATATCAAGTGTTTCATTAATGATATATTTAATATTATTTAAGTCCTTTTGACAAACCTTAGAATTTTAATAATATATTATCAATTAATAATATAATATTTGTTTTAAAAAACTCTTTTATGTCAATTTTGACACTATTTTCTATTTTGTTATTTTTAAATTCATAGCATCATTATTACTTCAAAAAAAATTCATTTCATAAACTCTAACATGTCATATTAACCTATAAAATTATTTTAATTCATCTAAAGTCTCAAATTACTTTTATTTGTATATTTATAATATCAATTATTTTAATATTTCATTAATAAGGTAATTACTGCATCATTATTTTGTCATAAATAAATTAAATTATTTAATGTTTAAAAAATATAAATAAAATACCATTATGTATGAAATATTTTATTTTTACAATGAATATTTATAGTCAAAAATATGACTTATATAACCCCATTAAAAATATTGATTTAATAAAAGATATTTGTTTATGTCATTTTTGCCTTTACTTTAAGTTAATTAAAATAAAGTATCATTATCATTCATAAGTGGATCCATGGGGTCCCAAAATAGACCCAAGGATTTCCCTGGTCATCCATGACTCATCCAATAAGGTTAGGACAAGTGTTAAGGTAATTAGGTATTATTATAATATTCTTTCTACCTTGAATTACCCTATTTACCTTTAACCGCGGCAAATAAAAGTCAGAAGTTACTTTTCACCAAAAATTATTTTCATCTTATTGAACCACATTTTACTTACTGATATCAACTGTGTCTCTCGAATTTTTTTAATTCAATTCACATAAGCGGTAAAATTACTTTTTCTGCAAATTTGCAAATGCTCCTATGAGGCGGGTAAAAGACGGTAAAAAGATCGATAAAATTTTTGTATATCTAAAATTATTATAAACTGACTCCAATGAATTACATTGAACTTATATAGGTATTATGTATCTATTTTTACCTAAAATAAATTTAAATAAAATAAATAATTTTTTAAATAAAGTGTCGGTTTTAAACAATAACTCTGTGTTTTTCACTATTCGTCAAAAAATTGAAAGTTTTCAGAAAAATACCAAAAATTCACCCTAAGCTAATTTTGATATTATGAATTAAAAAAATAATTCTATTTTTAAAATTTCAAAATGTAGAAGTTTCATTAATTAATTTAAAATTAATTCCCGTTGTCAAATCCAAAAATTGTATTTTTTTAAGAAATAATAACTATCAAATGATTGACACTTATTTATGTCCAATTTCAAAATCAAATTACTTAAAATGACCATCATTGGATTAAATGGTAAAAATATAGTATAATTATACTTCCAAACTATTAAAATGTATAATTCAACACAATAAATTATTTTGATTAAAAAAGTTGTTTTTAGTTAAAATATATTATTTTTCATTATTCACCCAAATATGAAAGTTATCAGGAAAACACCAAAAATTTAATAAACCTAAATTCTTATGTCCCGATTCTAAAGAAGAAGTTTATTTCTATCAAATTTAATATATAAAAGTTTCAAATATTGGATTTAGAAAGGGTTCGCCTTTAAAAGGCGGTAAAATTTCATTTTTTGAAAAATAATTCTTTTATCAGAAAAAATGAATTTGTTCTTACATTATGTCTAAGAAACTCATAATATGGATTCTAAAATTATAAGAATTATATAAAGTTCAAAATTCAGTTAATGCTATTCATAACCACTTTTTAATGGCTAGTTTGGTATGTCGTGGTGTGCTTGAAATCAGTGTTGCGTGTAGTGTAAGTTATTGAATTAATTTGAAGAAATAATGTACTATGAAATCTTGGGGTGTTACATTCTTTCCACCTTCAATAAATTCCATCCTTGCAATTTGAAATTTTTCTTCGAAAATAAATGTTTGAGAATAGAAAATACCTTTGTGGGAAAACCCACATCGGAAATTGGGTTAATAAAATTTAGTATTAATAACAGGAAAAGGGGAATGAAAAAGTCACCATCAAATTATGATCTTGATTAGGAGAACATTGGTGGGAATTAGAGACACATAATTGGAGGAAAAACTTAAATATTTATAGGGAGTGATTGAGGTCATCAGTCACAAACAATTATTGAATTGAGGGCCTCAAATCCATCAATCTATGATGATTTAAAATATCATCAGTTCAACAAAACATAAGGTATTAGGATAACACATATTTAGTTTTAAGATCCCTTACCTAAAGTTTAAGAATTAATTTTATCATATAATTAGAGAAGAAGAAAATATATACTTGACATGTAGAGTTCAATCCTTTAACTAATTTCTACCACAAACTCATATTTCACTCTTAAAGATAATAGAACTTAGAAAATATATTCTATTTATCCTATTCATATAGGGTTCCAAAAAAATGAATTTATAATTCACCTATCAAACCCTTTAAAAAAGAAACTACATTATAAAGTCCAGGGACTTCACATAGTCCCGTGGTAGATGATAAATCTCAACCGCACTATGGTTTTGGATTCGATTCTAGCAGCTTTGTCAAACGCGATGGGTTGTCACATGGTCTGTGTGTTGTCCTTTTTATAAAAATCCAAAAATAACCTTAATAATAGTATCCAATTTCAAACTTAATCCATTCCAACCTTTAGACTTATCAAAAATACTTCTATCCAAACTCACAGTCCAAAATTTATAAGGTAGTTAAACACAATGAAAATCCTTTTTTCCACGTAATAACATGTGAACACCTTCATCATGTATCATTGTAAAACATGGTAACACCCTGAATTACCATAAAACCTTATTGATTACATTCATGCTCCCTTTTCATTTATATGATATTGGATATATTCCTTATATCCAAAAATATAGAATATTCCAAAAATGTTGAAATAAACAAACTATTAATCAGTTCTAAGGAAGTCAAGAATATCCAATATAATTTATCCAAATAAACCATATCTTATTTCAAAGTCACTACCTCATTATCAGGACCATATTAAGGACTACCTTTCAATTAACCATGTATTTTCCAAAAAGTGTAGCTTACTATTAAGTCACTTTTCTTAGAACCATATAATCTAAAATCCTCAATAAAATAGTATTGCAATACAATCCTTATTTATCTCCATAATTCATATTACCAGTATACTATTGATACAACACTCAAATGAAATAATTATATAATAAAAAAATAAGAACACTAGTCATTCGTCTTCATCTGAGGTTGTATCATAACTTGATTATTATCCAATATCATCATTTTGTGGTATACTCTGATGATTGGGACATTGATTCGCATAGTGTCTCAACGCATTACAGATGAATCATTTTACATTTGAAACCTTTTTCTTAACCTTGAAATCACATACTTGGTGTCCTTTTTCTCCACACTTATAACAAACTCCCATTCCCTTCAATCATTTACCAAGGTGATCATTTCCACATTTATCAAATATGGGAAAATCCTTCTTTCCCCTCTTCCCTTTATCCATATTTCTCTCTACCATCCTTTTCTTCTCTTGATTCCCTTCAAAGCCATAGGACTTAGAGAATTATTTACTTATCTTACTAACACATGATATTATTTATTCATATGTTGAGAATACATGGGAGACAATTTCCCTTCTAAATGTTGGCTTAATACCATGAATGATATGACCCTTCTAACTCATTGTATCATACGTATTGCTGGAGTTCTCATTCCTTCTACTGGGCACCATTTCTAAATAATGGCATACAATAGGTCAGTCTATGAATCGCAATTCACAATTCCAAACAAGTAAAATACCTAACATAAATTAAACGGTTTATAGATATAATACATAATCACAAAAATGTTTTTTTGAGGAGGTATATACTCATAAACACTTCATAGTGGTTTGTAAAGAAAATGAGAATTATCCTAAGCATATCCCTCAGGAGTTTCGTAACCAAGAGTAGAGCAAGGCTCATTGTCAAGCACCAGTTCTATTTGAGTCTAGATCAAAGCAGTGTTTTCAGGTTTTACCCCTAGGTACATCCGTTCCAGAGCCGCCTCAACCTGCTCGTATACAGACAGGGATGTATTTTCTTGGAAAAATCACAAAATCTATACAGTACCAAAATTCTAGGATGTTCTTCTCTATTAATCCTCAAAGTATTTCTTAGGGTAATGTGCTCTAATCAGAGTTTATCTAAATCTAGTTTCCAAGGTTATTTCTAAACTTTTTTTGATACAACTGTAACACCCCGACCCTGGTTACCCAAAGTCATTGCATTATTTTAATACATTGGAATGATTACAAGGAATTAAGTCCCGAAGGACCGATCGGTCTAGCAGTCTTGGAAAATAGATTACATACATGAATGTTACATTACAATTTATAACATACAACACAACATAAATAACCCTTTATGAATGTCATTATTCCCTTAGCTTAACCCTGCATATCAATCACAATACACTTCTTGGAATCCTGGGAAAAGTAAAACAGAGAAAGGGGTGAGCTCAAATGATCAGTAAGGGTAAGAAATACAATGAAAGATAACATAAATATTAAGCATATTGAATAACTTAAAACACATGCCCTTACCAACAATAAACATGAATACTTTTATGGAAGGAATACGAGCTAAGTAAATAATGCCATAATAAAACATAATATTGGGTATTCTACTAGTCGAATGACCACATAAAAAATCAATATTATTTTCATAATGAGGGAATGTATAATGTCGTACATTCTGAAACATTTTGTCAAGGCCTCATCCAAGACGTATAAAAATGATTAAGGCCTCAGCCAAAACCAAATATCGAATTAGGAAAGGCCTCATCCAATTCCATGTATATTTGTCTCATGAAACCTACCGATGCATCGAGGAGCTATAACAGGCTCCACCCGTCACTTAATAAGTCCAATACATTCCTTATATGAAAATGTTGAAACAAAACATAAACATTCGTATTAAAACTATCATACAAAATATCAATAATTTATCCATAAACCATGAATGGTATAAAAATAATCACATACAGAGTCAAATATATCACAAAACCTTCAATACAATATGTATGATTTGTATCATAATAAATCAACCGCGATCAAGAATATTATCCCGTAAAGGATGTTGACAAAGTTGTAAATGATCAGTAAAAATCTTTGAGAGAAATATATTTCTTTTTCATGAAATCATTTAAAAGTCACATAATTTATAAAGGAAGTTATTTAAAAGATATTTTTGAAACAAAGTGTCCTATACCACTTTGAAACTTTGGAAATGAATTAACATTTTAAAACATTCATGTCCATATAAATAAATCTTTAAAACCATTTTGAAAACATGGAAATTAATGAGAAAGGTTTAGAAGAATAAATATTTAAAACATTTAAAATGATGTTTTAGTAAAAAATTACCTTAAAAGAATAAATTTTAAAACTCTTTTATGAAATATGGTCATGGATAATAAATATGTCCCAGTAGATACATACATAAAAACAAACTCAGATAATAAAGAGATTATGGAATTAACCCTTACCTTGCACTTTCCTTTGGTCGAGGGTACGTTTCACCTTATATATAATGACCATTGTATGTTATTAGATTATAAAAGAACCATATTCATATTTATTATATCATACATGATTCATTTATTTCTTTATACTACCCATTTAATAATTATTTTTATGTTAAATTAACAATTCGGGTAATAATCACTTTCTTTATCGTACTTATTTTAACTTGTTATTCTTGATCGTATCATTTAGAAAATGATTTAAATACTTCCACAATATAAACCTTTACTTATATATCATATATATTTAGAAGATGAATATTTATAATAAATAGATATATGAAATGGAAAACATCATTTATTGAGATGGTAGGTCATACGTATGCATAATCGACGTTTCTCTTTTCATATCGTATTGAACGGAAGTAAGTGAATAAGATATATGTAAGTACACAAATAAATAAATACATATATATATATATATATCCAGTAGTATTATTATTGTAATGCCCCGACCCTAGTTACCTAGAGTCGATGCATTATTACATAACATTGGCATGATCACAAGAAAGATCAAATCTCGAAAGACCGGTTGGTTTAGTAGCCTTGGAAACACTTGATATATTCATAAAGTTTTACATTACATCATAAAGTGAAAAACTACTACAACAACATATTGTCTCCATATTCCACACTATTATCCCCTCATATTATCCCTGCAGGTCATTCATAATTTACTTCTTCACATCCTGGGAAAAATAAAACGAAGAAAAGGGGTGAGCTCAAATGCCCAGTAAGGATAACAATATAGCAGAAACTTTCATAAATAAGAATAAACATTTAAGGCAGTGTATAACTAAAACAAAAGCCTTTTAAACTTGAACTTCAACATAGTATGGCAAAATAAAATGAAATAATTCCATTTACTTATTTACATGGATATTCTACTAATCGAATAATCACATGCAATATCAATAACCACTTTCATAATGATGGAATGCATAATGCCAGACTATCATAACCACATAGCCAAGGCCTCGTGCCAAGACTACAAATAATATTTTGTCAAGGCCTTGTGCCAAGATGCTGGTTTGTCTCATGATACCTACCGATGCATCGAGGAGCTATAGCGGGCTCCACTTGTCGCATATTAAGTCCAATTCATTCCCATATGAAAAGGTTTAAACATAACATAAACATTCGTATTAAAACTAGCATACGAAATGTAAATACTTCATCCATAAACTATGAATGGTATAAAAATAAAACATCCACAGTTAAACATATCACAAAACCTTCAATACAATATAGAAGTTTTGTTTCATAATAAATCAACTTCAAATAAGCGTAAAATCCATCAAAGGATGTTGACATAGATGAAATCAAAACTCTTTTTAGAGAAATATCTCTTTCTATTTTGAAAACATTTAAGAGTCATATATTTATAAAATAAAACATTTTCTTTGAAAATATTCTTATAATCTTGTAAGGGAATCTTCGACGATTTTATAACGGCGGAAAATAGCCGCACTCGTCGTATATGTTAAAAAAACATTCTTACATTAATTCTGTCGAAAAGGTTAAAAAGCACCTTGTTTGGAAGACGATGGAAAGACTCCTTTATAAAACTCTTATAAAAAGTCAAAAAATGGTATAAATGACTTTAACCCATATTATTTTAAATAGTAAAAAAAATTTGAAATACATTTTTAAGAAACATGGATGTGGATGACAAAGAGATCCCAGTAGATTATTACGTATAAACAACCACGGATAATGAAGAGATTGAGAAATAAACCCTTACATTTTACTTTTCCTTGGTCGGGGGTAGGTTAAACTCCTTTATAATGGTTAAATAATTGTTATTAAATTATACAAGAATCATATACATTAATATGATATCATATATGATCTTTTAACATTGATTTGTTAATAATATCTTAGTATTATCGTTGTTTCGGGTGTTAACTTACTCGTTTTCTTTTATATGTTTTGTTACGTAAGTTGTGTCTGTCATGGATAGGCTGTATATTAATCATATCCAGAATTATATCAAGTCCTTATATACTACTATGAATCATCAAATGAGAATTAGACTTGAATGGATACGATGGAGAATGAATCTCATCGCGTTCATGGAGACGGTAGTCCGTACATACGCACGAGCGACAATATCATTCTTTTGAAATTAAAATAATATATAATTGGATGGTATATCATATATACAGAATAATTATCATGTTGCATTTATTATTTACATGGATAACACATCATTATTATACCCATCCAAATAATAATTTATTGAATAACAATTACACCACGACGTGGAGACGGTAAGCCATACGTACGCACGTATGGTGACATGTTATTCAAAGGATGGATAGAATACTGAATATGATTGTACAATATTTATAATAACATCACATTATATATAAGATACTAGAGTTATTATTTTATAATGGTAATAACAAAGAAAGAAGAAGTGGAAGAAGAAATGAACTTGAAAAGGGTGGTGAAATCATTACCTCTTCTTTGGGTTATTCCTTTTAATTTGATCAAAAGGGCTCATTAAGTTGGCTTTCTGAATAAATTAATGCCTCTAGGATGAAGTGAGGGAAGTTGAGAGAGTATTTGGGCAGATTTTGGCTGAACCAAAAGGCTTTGAAGGTGTGAGTTAATGAGAAGGGAGAGTGCCCTTTTATAAGAGGGGTGAGGGGCACCTTTGGAAAAGCTAGAAATATTATTTTATAATAAATTCATATTAAGTTTCTAATGGCTAAAAAGTGGATTATTTAAATTTTAAGGTGGTTATAGGTCGAAAACCACCCAACCAATATAATTTATACAGGTTTGGGTCATTATACTAACCTTATCTTTAAGTATTAACTCTTAGTTAATTAGTTTCACTTTTACAAAGTCTCTTTGTATTTTTATATTATGTGGTTAATAAACTTACGATATACATCCAAACAACCCCCAAGTGGTCCATTAATGATATACCTATCATGATATAAGTCCCTTGGCCGAACCTTTGATTTTTAGTAATTTAATATCAATTAATAATATACTATTTGTTTTAAAAACTCTTTTATGTCAATTTTGACACTATTCAATAATTGATTTTTTTGAAAATCATAACAGAATGATTAGTTAACAAAATGTCGATTAAATAAATCCTAATATGTTATATTATCCTATAAAATTAGTTTAATTCATTAAAATCCTAAAATTGTATTTATTTGGGTATTTATAATATCAATTATTTTAATTTTTTACTATTATGGTAATTACTGTAGCATCATTATGTCATAAATAAATTAACTTATTTAATGTCAAAAAATTATAAATAAAATTTAATTATGTATAAAATTTTTTTATCTTTCTAATTCATATTTATAGTCGAAAATCCAACATATATAACCCTATGTGAAAATTGTTTTTCTAAAATATATATGCTTGTGTCATTTTTGTATTCATTTTAACTTAATTAAAATAAAGTGTCCCTATCACTTACTAGTGGCACCATGGGGTCCCAAAATCGACAAAAAGATGACCATGGTCAAACATGTATCAACCAATAAGGTTAGGATACGTTTTAGGGTAATTTTTAATTATTATAATATTATTTTTTAACCCTTATTTACCGGATTTACCCTTTAACCATGGTAAATAAAATATTTACCGAAGTAATTATTCAAAATGTCTAAAAATAAAAGTTACCTATTTACACAATTTGAACATCCTGATTCCAAATATGGAATCCATTTTTACATATTAAAAACACAGAAGTGGCAGAAATTAATTTAAAATTAATTTCCGCTGTCAAAACAAAAAGTGTGTTTTTAAGATATAATAAATATCAAAAGATTGATACTTGTTTATGTTTGGTTTAATTGTGAAATTATGTCCAATGACCAAAATTGTATTAAATGGTAAAAATATATTATAAATATACTTTAAAACCACTAAAATTCATAATTTATCACTATTAATTATTTTTATTAAAAAAGTTGTTTTTAATTAAAATTTAGTAATTTTCACTATTCATCAAAATATTAAAGTTATCCGAAAAGTACCAAAATTTCACCTTAGGATAAATTCGATACTACAAATCCAAAAATGAAGTCCATTTTGAGAGATAAAACTTCTAAAATTTAAAAAAGTATGTATTACTATTTATAACGGCTAGTTTGATTGGTTGTGGTGTGTGTTAGAACTCGATGTTGCGTACAACACACGCTATTGAATTATTGAAAGAGAAACGTACTGTAGAAGCTTGGGGTGTTACATTCTCCCCTCCTTCAAATAATTTCGTCCTTGAAATTTCTAGAATACTACCACATGAAAAGACTCGAGTGGTTCTTCATCATAAGTTCCTCGGGTTCCCATGTTGCCTCTTCCATCTTATGGTTTCTCCCCAAAACTTTTACCAGACGCGTCGTCCGGTTTCTCAGTACTTGTTCTCTCATATCAAGAATCCTGATTGGCTCTTCACAATAAGACAGATCGGGTTCCAATTATAATTCTTCATAGGTGAGTACATTCATTGGGTCGGGCGTGTATTTCCTCAAAAGAGATACGTGGAACACATCGTGAACTTTGGAGAGACTTGGCGGCATTGCCAATCGGTAAGCTACAGCCCCAATTCGTTCTAGAATTTCGAAAGGTCCGATGTACCTGGGACACAATTTACCTTTCTTACCAAAACGTATGACTCCCTTCCATGGAGATACCTTCTGGAAAACATGATCACCGATGTGAAATTCTAAATCCTTCCTTCGATTATCAGCATAGCTCTTCTGCCTACTTTGAGCTGCTTTGATGTGATTTTGGATTACCTTCACCTTTTCCATGGTTTCCTCTACCAGTTCTAGGCCTACAAGTTTTCTTTCACCAATGTCATCCCAATAGGTTGGTGTACGACATCTCTTTCCGTATAACGCTTCATATGGTGTCATTTGAATACTCGAATGGAACCTATTGTTATAGGAAAATTCTACCAGAGGTAAATATTGATCCCACATACCCTGAAAGTCAAGTGAGTAGGATCTCAACATGTCTTCTAAGGTTTGAATAGTTCATTCTGATTTTCCATCTGTTTGAGGGTGGTAGGCAGTACTCAAATGAAGTTCAGTATCCAGGGATTTCTGAAGACTTTTCTAGAATCTTGAAGTTAAACGGGGATCGCGATTAGAAACAATCGATAGGGGTACTCCATGAAGTATCACAACTTCATCAATATATAGTCTTGCTAGATGTTCCAGTGGTAGATCTTCTCATATAGCAAGAAAATGTGATGACTTGGTAAGACGATCAATAATGACCCATATTGCATCGTTCCTTCTAGGAGTCTTTGGTAGTCCCATGACAAAGTCCATCATAATATTGTCCCATTTACACTCCGGTATGGGAAGAGGTTGCATGACTCCTCCAGGCTGTTGCCTTCCAGCTTTCACTTATTGACAAACCATACATATTGACACAAAATCAGCAATCTCCCTCTTCATGTTGCCCCACAAAAAATGTTCCTTCAAATCTCTATACATTTTGGTGCTCCCAGGGTGTATAGAGAAATTGTAACTATGAGCATCATCCAGTAATTCCCTTTTTAGATCAGGTATATCGGGAACACAAAGGCTCTTCCCGAATTTCAAAATTCCATCTTCATACACAAAGTCTCTCAATCACCCATCATTCACAGCTTTAATCTTCTTTTGAAATTCTTCATCATCGGTTTTAGAACTCTTAATTCCTTCTAGTAAAGATGGTTTGGCAACCATTTGAAAAAGAATTGATGTTTCACCTTCCCGAGTTATTCCCATGTCCATATTCACTAGATCCATGAAAATTGGATCCCTTTCAATTCTCATATTGTTTAAAACTCCATGATCTTTTCTGCTCAAAGCATCTGCCACCATGTCTGCTTTCCCCAGGTGGTAGTGTATCATACAATCATAATCCTTGAGTAATTCAAGAAATCTCCTTTGCCTCATGTTGAGTTCTTTTTCTGAGAAAATATACTTCAAACTCTTGTGATCAGTATAAATCTCACATTTTTCACCATAGAGGTAGTGCCTCCATATCTTCAAAGAAAAGATCACAGCTGGTAACTCAAGATCATGATTAGGATAGTTTTTCTCATGAATTTTCAACTGTCATGATGCATAGGCAATAACTCTATCATTCTGCATAAGGACACAACCATGTCCTTTCTTTGATGCATCACTATAAATAACGAACCCATCATTCCCCGATGGTAGAGTCAATATAGGATCATTGACTAATCTTCTCTTCAGTTCTTTGAAACATTCTTCACACTCATTTTTTCAAACAAATTTAACCCCTTTACGTGTGAGCTTCGTTAATGGGTTTTCTAATCGGGCAAAATTCTGGAGGAAACATCGATAATAACCTGCCAAACCAATAAAACTGCGTACCTCAGTTATACTCGTAGGTGCTGGCCATTCTTGGATTGCCTTGGTCTTATAAGTATCAACAGAGATTCCATCTTTAGAGACAATATATCCAAGAAAATAAATCTCATGAAGCCAGAATTCACACTTGCTAAACATCCCATATAATTCATGTCTTCTTAGAGTCTTCAGGATAATGTGCAAGTGAATTTCATGATCCTCGTAGCTTTTAGAGTATACCAAGATATCATCAATAAATACCACCACAAATTCATCGAGATATTCCTTGAAAACTCTATTCATCAGATCCATGAATACAGAGGGTGCATTAGTCAATCCAAAGGGAATTACAGTAAACTCGTAATGCCCATACCTGGTTCAAAATGCTGTCTTTGGAATGTCTTCCTTCTTTACACACAACTGATGGTATCCAGATCAAAGGTCAATATTTGAAAAGTATTGAGCTCCATGCAGTTGGTCAAATAAATCATCAATGTGAGGTAGGGAATACATGTTCTTTATTGTTATGGCATTAATCTCCCTATAGTAGATACATAACCTCATAGATCCATCTTTCTTTTTAACAAAAATAACAGGGGCTCCCCATGGAGAAACACTAGGTTGAATACATCCTTTATTACTCAATTCCTCTAGTTGTTTCTTTAGTTTGACTAATTCCACAGTGGCCATTCTATAAGGGGTCTTCGATATAGGCCTTGATCCAGGAATTAAATCAATGGAAAACTCAACTTCTCGTTCTGTAGGATGTCCAGGTAAATCTTCCAGAAATAAATCTATATATTCTTTCACAAAAGGTACATCCTCTATTTGAACATTCCTTTCCTCACCCACAGTCATTTCATTCTCTTCCTCCCCAATAATTGAATTTAGTTGAGCTATTGGTGGTGGATCTAGATAAGAATTAGGTGGTGACGATTCTGCTCTAAAGATAAGGTGTTCCTTATCATCATCATCAAAAATCGTAACCTCCTTCTTCTTATAATAAATCTTCAAATCATAGTCTGAAATCCAATCCATACTGAGGATTATATCAAACTCAATCATAGGTATAAAGATGAGATCAGCAGATAAAGAACATTTATGTTCTCTAATGGGGACTGATCCACAAAACTTTGTTGCAATAATACTTTCCTTAGGAGTTTTAACTGACAACTCCCTTGTTAAATCAAATTGTAAATATCTAATTTTCTTAGCAAACTAGGAAGATATGAAATAATGCGATGATCCAGAATCAAATAATGCATTTTCTAAACTTGGGGAAACCATTAAATTACCTTCCACCATGTCTTTTGGAGCTTCTACCTCAGCAGTAGTGATAGAAAAAGCTTGGCCTTGATCCCTTGGCCTTTTCTGAGTTAAGTTCCCTTGACAATTAGGACATTTATTTGCATAATGTACCATCTCCCTGCAATTGTAGCATTGAACATTGGTAGATTCTTTCTTCCCTTTGCAATCACGAGCTTGGTGGCCTTTTTCACCACATTTGTAACAGACGCCCATTCCCTTCAAGCAAGTATCGGGTTGTTTCCTCCCACATTTACCACAGGATGGATATTCAACCATTCCCTTCTTCCCCTTATTTCTGTTCCCAGATTGATCAGCAGATCTCTTCTTCTCTTGCTTTGCTTTAAAGTCATAAGACTTAGAGAATTCCTTTTCAGTTTTGATAGCACATGAGACAATGTCTTCGTATGACGAGAAGGATTGTGAGACTAATGATCGACGGAGAAATGGTTTTAACCCATCAAAGAAACGATCAATATTATTTATTGGGTTACGTATATAATCTCCAACATACCTTGCTAACCTTGTAAAGTTATCCTCATACTTTGTGACATTCTCATCCTCCTTTTGTCTCAGACTCGAAAATTGCTTTTCCATATCTGCTCGATGGTCACGAGGAAAGTATTTTTCTAAAAACAGAAATTTGAACTCCCTCCATTCCATGTTTGATACTTCATAATCTTCCTTCGTGTTTTGAATCAATTACCACCATTGATCAACATCTCCAGTGAGGTGGTAAACTGCCATGATAACTTTTTCCCTTTCACTACTCCCCAAAGCCTGAAATATTTTCTCTAGGGAATTTATCCATTTCTCAGCTACTAAGGGATTTTTACTCCCATTAAACGTTGGTGGTTGTTTCCTCATGAATCGATCTAACATTGATCCTCCACGCTGCGGATTAGGGTGCTCCATACGGGTAAGGTTATTATTCATAACCTGAGTGAGTTGTCCCAGTATGGTGATTAGCTGATCGGCACCAGTTGCATCACTGGATCCAATATAATTATCTTGATCAGGAGGGAAATACCTACATGGAGTGCATGAATTTATATGTTTTCTATTTATTCCACTAGGATCCATTTCTAAACAATGGCATAAACTAGATCAGTTTATGAATCAAAATACATAATTCCATAATTATAAAACACTTAACATAAATTGAACTATTTATGGATATAATCCATAATCATAAAAATGTTTTATTTGAGGAAGTATATACTCATAAACCCTTCATAATGATTTGTAAAGAAAATGAGAGTTATCCTAATCATATCCCCCGGGAGTGTCGTAACCAAGAGTGCAGCAAGGCCCATTATCGTGCACCAGTTCTCGTTCGAGTCTAGCTCAAAGCGGTGTTTTCAGGTTTTACCCCTAGGTAAATCTGTGCCAGAGCCGCCTCTACCTGCTCGTATCCAGACAGGGATGTATTTCTCGGAAAACTCACAAAATCTCTACAATACCAAAATTCTAGAAAGTTCTTCTATACTAATCCTCAAAGTTCATCTTAGGTCTACGTGCTCTAATTAGAGTTTATCTAAATCTAGCTTCCAAGGTTTGTACTAAACTTCCTCTGATACCAACTGTAACGCCCCGACCCTAGTTACCTAGAGTCGGTGCATTATTATATAACATTGTCATGATCACAAGAAAGATCAAATCTCGAAATACCGATTGGTTTAGTAGCCTTGGAAACACTAGATATATTCATAAAGTTTTACATTACATCATAAAGTGAAAAACTACAACAATAACATATTGTCTCCATAGTCCACACTATTATCCCCTCATAATATCCCTGCAGGTCATTCATAATTTACTTCTTCAGATCCTGGGAAAAATAAAACATAGAAAAGGGGTGAGCTCAAATGCCCAGTAAGGATAACAATATAGCAGAAACTTTCATAAATAAGAATAAACATTTAAGGCAGTGTATAACTAAAACAAAAGCCTTTTAAACTTGAACTTCAACATAGTATGGAAAAATAAAATGAAATAATGCCATTTACTTATTCACATGGATATTCTACTAATCGAATAATCACATTCAATATCAATAAACACTTTCATAATGATGGAATGCATAATGCCAGACTATCATAACCACATAGCCAAGGCCTCGTGCCAAGACTAAAAATAATATTTTGTCAAGGCCTTGTTCCAAGACACTAGTTTGTCTCATGATACCTACCCATGCATCGAGTAGATATAGCGGGCTCTACCCATCACATATTAAGTCCAATGCATTCCCATATGAAAAGGTTTAAACATAACATAAACATTCTTATTAAAACTATCATACAAAATGTAAATACTTCATCCATAAAATATGAATGGTATAAAAATAACACATCCAAATTCAAACATATCTCAAAACCTTCAATACAATATAGAAGTTTTGTTTCATAATAAATCAACTTCAAATAAGCGTAAAATCCACCAAAGGATGTTGACATAGATGAAATCAAAACTCTTTTTAGAGAAATATCTCTTTCTATTTTGAAATCATTTAAGAGTCATATATTTATAAAATAAAACATTTTCTTTGAAAATATTCTTATAATCTTGTAAGGGAAGCTTTGACAATTTTATAAGGGTGGAAAATAGCCACACTCGTCGAATAAGTTAAAAAAACATTCTTACCTTAATTCTGTCGAAAAGGTTAAAAAGCACCTTATTTGGAAAACGACGGAAAGATTCCTTTATAAAACTCTTATAAAAAGTCAAAAAAGGGTATAAATGACTTTAACCCATATTATTTTAAATATTAAAAATGTTTTGAAATACATTTTTAAGAAACATGGATATGGATGATAAAGAGATCCCAGTAGATTATTACGTATAAACAACCTCGGATAATGAAGAGATTGCGAAATAAACCCTTACCTTGTACTTTTCCTTGGTTGGGGGTAGGTTAACCTCCTGTATAATGGTGAAATAATTTTTATTAAATTATACAAGAATAATATACATTAATATGATATCATATATGATCTTTTAACATTAATTTGTTAATAATATCTTAGTATTATCGTTGTTTCGGGTGTTAACTTACTCGTTTTCTTTTATATGTTCTGTTACGTAAGTCATGTTTGTCATGGATAGGTTGTATCTTAATCATATATAGAATGATATCAAGTCCTTAGATATTATTATTAATCATCAAATGAGAATTATTCTTGAATGGATATGATGGAGAATGAATCCCATCGCGTTCGTGGAGACGGTAGTCCGTACGTACGCACGAGCGATAATATCATTCTTTTGATATTAAAATAATATATAATTGGATTGTATATCAAATATAAAAAATCATTATCATGTTACATTTATTATTTACATGAATCACACATCATTATTATACCCATCCAAATAATAATTTATTGAATAACAGTTACACCACGACGTGGAGACTGTAAGCCGTACGTACGCACGTATGGTGACATGTAATTCAAAGGATGGATAGAATACTGAATATGATTGTACCATATTTATAATAAAATCACATTATATATAAGATACTGGAGTTATTATTTTAGAATGGTAATAATAAAGAAAGAAGAGGTGGAATAGAAAGGAACTTGAAAAAGGGTGGTGAAGTCATTACCTCTTCTTTGGGTTCTTCCTTTTGATTTGATCAAAAGGGATCCTAAAGTTGGCTTTCTGACTAAAGGAAGGCCTCTAGGATGAATTGAGGGAAGTTTAGAGAGTATTTGGGTAGAGTTTGGCCGAACCAAAAGGCTTTGAAGGTGTGAGTTAATGAGAAGGGAGAGTGCCCTTTTATAAGAGGGGTGAGGGGCACCTTTGGAAAAGCTGGAAATATTATTTTATAATAAATTCATATTCCGTTTCTAATGGCTCCAAAGTGGATTATTTAAATGTTAAGGTGGGTATAGGTCGAAAACCACCAAACCAATATAATTTAGACAGCTTTGGGTTTTTATACTAACCTTATCTTTAAGTATTAACTCTTAGTTAATTAGTTTCACTTTTACAATGTCTCTTTGTATTTTTAAATTATATGGGTAATAAACTTACTATATACATCCAAACGACACCCAAGTGGTCCATTAATGATATACCTATCATGATATAAGTCCCTTGGCTGAACCTTATATTTTTAGGAATTTAATATCACTTAATAATATACTATTTGTTTTAAAAACTCTTTTATGTCAATTTTGACACTATTCAATAATTGATTTTTGTGAAAATCATAACAGAATGATTAGTTCAAACAAAGTCGATTAAATAAATACTAATATGTCATATTATCCTAGAAAATTATTGTAATTAATTAAAATCCTGAAATTTTATTTATTTGCGTATTTATAATATCAATTATTTTAATTTTTCACTATTATGGTAATTACTGCATCATCATTGTGTCATAAATAAATTAAATTATTTAATGTCTAAAAATTATAAATAAAATATCATTATGTATGAAATAATTTTATCTTTATAATTAAAATTTATAGTACAAAATACAACATATATAACCCTATGTAAAAATTGTTTTTCTAAAAGATATATGCTTGTGTCATTTTTGTATTCATTTTAACATAATTAAAATAAAGTGTCCCTATCACTTACAAGTGGCACCATGGGGTCCCAAAATCGACCCAAAGATGACCATGGTCGAACATGTATCAAAAAATAAGGTTAGGACACGTTTTAGGGTAATTTCTTATTATTATAATATTATTTTTTAACCCTTATTTACCGGATTTACCCTTTAACCATGGTAAATAAAATATTTACCGAAGTAATTATTCAAAATGTCTAAATATAAAAGTTACCTATTTACACAATTTTAACATCCTGATTCCAAATATGGAATCCATTTTTCCAAATTCAAAATACAGAAGTGGCAGAAATTAATTTAAAATTAATTCCCGCTGTCAAAACAAAAAGCGTGTTTTTAAGATATAATAACCATCAAAAGATTGATACTTGTTTATGTTCGGTTTAATTGTGAAATTATGTCCAATGACCAACATTGTATTAAATGGTAAAAATATATTCTAAATATACTTTAAAACCACTAAAATTCATAATTTATCACTATTAATTATTTTGATTAAAAAAGTTGTTTTTAAGTAAAATTTAGTAATTTTCACTTTTCGTCAAAATGTTAAAGTTATCCAAAAAGTACAAAAATTTCACCTTAGTCTAAATTAGATACTCAGAATCCAAAAATGAAGTCCATTTTGAGAGATAAAATTTCTAAAATTTCAAAATTTAGGTATTACTATTTATAACGGCTAGTTTGATTGGTTGTGATGTGTGTTAGAACTCGATGTTGCGTACAACAGACATTATTACATTATTCAAAGAGAAACGTACCGTAGAATATTGGGGTGTTAAAATTATGTCATATATTATATAATTATTAGTAATATATATTTTTATATTCGTCGATGAATGGTGAAGGTGGAAATGAATCTCATCGTGTCGTGGAAACGGTACTCTGTACATACGCACGAGCGACAATATCATTTCATTAAAGGTACAGAATTGGATGGTATATTTATTTTACAGATACATTTTCATGTTATTTTCATTATTTATATATATATATTACCCATCATTATATCCATCCAAATAACATAGTGTTGAATAACAAATTACACCACAGCGTGGAGACGGTAAGTCGTACGTACGCACGCATGGTGACATTATCATTCATAGGATGGATAGAATAATTAATATGGTTATGAAATATTTATAATAACATCATAGTATATATAAGATACCAGATTTATTATTTTAGAATGGAAACAACAAATAAAGAGGAAGTGGAAGAAGAAAGGAACTTGAAAGAGGTGATGAAAAATTTACCTCTTCTTTGGGTTCTTCCTTTTGATTTGATAAAAAGGGATCATTAGGTTGGATTTATGACTAAATGAAGACCTCTATGATGAAGGGAGGAGAGTTGGTAGGATATTTTGGTAGGTTTTGGCTGATCCTAATGTATTTTAATGTGTGAATTTGAGAGAAGGTAGAGTGACCTTTTATAAGAGGGGTGAGAGGAACCTTAGGAATAGATTGAAATATTATTTTATAATAAAATAATTTTCGGTTTATAATGGCTCAAAAATAAATTATTTAATTTCTAAGGTGGTTATGGGTCTAAAACCACTCAACCAATAGTTTTTAGACAGATTTGGGTCACTATATTAACCTTATATTCTAGATTTAACTCTTAGTTAAATAGTTTGACATTTACCATGTCTCATTGTATTTTTATATTATATGGTTAATAAACTTACTATAAACTTCCAAGAGAATATCAAGTGGTTAATTAATGATATATATAATATTATTTAATGCCTTTTTCCAAACCTTAGAATTTTAATAATATATTATCAATTAATAATATAATATTTGTTTTAAAAAACTCTTTTATGTCAATTTTGACACTATTTGTTATTTTGTTATTGTTAAATTCATAACAACATTATTACTTCGAAATAAAATTCATTTAATCAACCATAAAATGTCATATTAAGCTATAAAATTATTGTAATTCATAAAAAGTCTCAACTTACATTTATTTGTATATTTATAATATCAATTATTTTAATATTTGATTAATAAGGTAATTACTGCATCATCATTGTGTCATAAATAAATTAAATAATTCAATGTCTAAAAAAAATAAATAAAATACCATTATTTAGGAAATATTTTTAGATTTCCAATGAATATTTATAGTTGAAAATATCACAAATATAACCCCATTAAAAAAATTGATTTACTAAATGATATTTGTTTATGTCATTTTTGCCTTTACTTTAAGTTAATTAAAATAAAGTGTCATTATCATTCATAAGTGGCTCCATAGGGTCCCAAAATTGACTCAAGGATTCCCATGGTCGGCCATGACTCATCCAATAGGGTTAGAACAAGTGTTAATGTAATTTGGTATTAATAGAATATTCTTTTTACCTTGAATTACCCTATTCACTTTTAATCGTGGTAAATAAAAGTCAAAAGTTACTATTCAACATAAATTATTTTCATCTTATTGAACCACATTTTACTTACTGATATCAAATGTGACTATTGGATTTTTGAAATTCAATTCACAGAATCGGTAAAATTATGTTTTCTACAAATTTGAAAATGCTCCTAAGAGGTGGGTAAAAGATGGTAAAAAGTTTGATAAAATTTTTATATATCTAAAATTATTATAAAATGACTCCAATAAATTAAATTGAAATTATATAGGTATTATGAATCTATTTTTACCTAAAATAAATTTAAAAAAAATAATTATTTAAAAAAAGAGTCAGTTTTAAACAATAACTCAGTGTTTTCACTATTCATAAAAAATTGATAGTTTTCATAAAAATGACAAAAATTAACCCTAAGATAATATTGATATTAAGAATTAAAATATGAATTCTATTTTACCAATTTCAAAAAACATAAAATTTTCATTAATTAATTTAAAATTAATTCCCGTTGTCAAAGCCAAAAAATGTATTTTTAAGAAATAATAACTATTAAAAGATTGACACTTGTTTATGTCCAATTTCAAAGTGAAATTACTTACAATGACCATCATTGGATTAAATGGTAAAAATATAGTCTAATTATACTTCAAAACCCTTAAAATTTATAATTAAACACTATAAATTATTTTTATTAAAAAATTTGTTTTCAGTTAAAATATAGTATTTTTCATTATTCACCCAAATATGAAAGTTATCAAGAAAACACCAAAAATATATTGAAACTAAATTATTATGCCACGATTATAAAGAAGAAGTTTATTTAGTCAAATTGAAGATATAAAAGTCTCAAATATTGGATTTAAAAAGGGTTCACTATTAAAAGGCGGTAAAATTTCATTTTTTGAAAAATACTTCTTTTATCTAAAAAAATGAATTTTTTATTACATTATGTCTAAGAAACTCATAATATGAATTAAAAAATTATAAGGATTATATAAAGTTAAAAATTCGATTAATAATATTCATAACCGCTTTTGAATGGCTAGTTTGGTATGTTGTGGTGTGCTTGAACTCAGTGTAGCGTGTAGTGCAAGTTATTGAATTACTTTGAAAAACTGATGTACTATGAAATCTTGGGGTGTTACATAATCATTAAATTACCTGTGAAATTCTGGGAATTTAGTTAATCAAGGCCTCAGCCATATGACACCCCAAATGTGAGTGCATAGAACAACGGTACACAAAAACCAAAATAAAGTTTGAATTGAACATCAGACCACCTACCTCGATCTCCCCTGATCAATATACGTGAAAAGTGCTTCTCAAAACAACCAATAATGGCGTAGATCTGGGATAAAATAGTTCCCATTCAAACTCAAATAACATCCTTTAGATGAATAATTGGCAAGAAAGACTCACAGAGAGGTAAGAACTCACCTGTGCGGTTCAAACATGATCGACGGCATAAGAAATAGATTCCTGGTGTGCGATCGAGAGCTCCTCCAAGCTTCGGCCCGCTCTCTCGGTTCTCCAAACGCGTCTACTACCTCCTCTGCCGAATGAGGAGACTACTACCCATTTTAAGCAGAAAAAAACTGCACAGTGTGTACTCTTAAGTACACAGCATGTACTTTCCATTTTTAAATTGATCCTCTAGCGGCTACTTTTCACCGCTGAACAGTTCACCTGTCGACATGAGTACACAGCATATATTTCTGACTACACGGTGTGTACTATCTCTTCGTTGGCGGCTTCTTCCACTACCTTACTATTCACCTGCCGACTGATTACACGGCGTGTAAAGACCAAGTACACGGTGTGTAGTCAGTTTTTACACCCTTCATCACCGATAGTCCTACACTCCCTTTGTACTCATTCCACACGGCCAAAGTACACGGCGTGTGGAAAAGTACACGACGTGTACCGACAAAATTTGGGATTTTTCCCCATTTTCCTTATTTTCTCAAAAAAAAAATTAAGGAAAAAGGAAAATAAGAAATGCGTACAACAAAAATAAGAATTGGGTTCTTACAAACTTCCACCCTTAAAACAATTCATCCCCAAATTTCCCTTCCAATGGTGGTGAAGATAAAGCTGTGAATAACTCTGGCCATTGAGCACGTACGTCGGTCTCCCGCTCTGAGGTTTCGTCTTGCACTCGTCCAAGCTTCCATAGCACCTGTACGAGAGGAACTGACCAGCCTTGGAGAACCTTCGTGCTCTTATCAACAATATGAATCTGATGCTCCTCAAAGGATGCATAGAACTGAAGTTCAACCTCCTCGGGCTGAAAAATGTGAGACGAGTCTAAGTGATAACGGCGTAGATGAGATATATGGAAGGCATCGTGTAAGGCCTGGTACCTCTGTGGTAACTGCAACTGATAGGCAACCAACCCGACTCTATCCAGAATCTCAAACAGCCCAACATACCTTGGTGAAAGTTTACCCTGTCTCTTGATCTGCCTGTGTCCCAACCTCGGTGAAACATGAAAGAAAACCTAATCCCCAACCACGAACTCCATGGGTCATCTGCGGTGATCATCATAAGATTTTTGATGAGATTGTGCAGTATCCATCCGCTTCTGAATCAACTGGACCTGCTCTAAATTCTCCTACATGATATGTGGTCCTAGTAAAGCTGCCTCACCTGGCTCTAACCAACACTAGGGTGATCGGAATGACCTACCACATAAATCCTCGTAAGTTTCCATCCCTATAGTGGCCTTAAAACTATTATT
The DNA here is from genome assembly GCA_963277665.1 of Viscum album. NCBI lineage: Eukaryota > Viridiplantae > Streptophyta > Magnoliopsida > Santalales > Viscaceae > Viscum > Viscum album. Next base: position 575,927,048 of record OY728160.1, read on the forward strand.
GTAGGAAAACTCGACCAGGGTTATGTGCCTCTCCCAAGAGCCCCCAAAGTCCAGGATGTATGCACACAGCAAGTCCTCAAGAACCTGTATCGTACACTCTGACTAGCCATCGGTCTGAGGGGGGTAAGCTGTGCTGAGAAGCACCTATGTACCCAGTTCCCTCTGAAAACTTTTCTAGAAACAATATGTAAAGAGGGCGTCCCTATTTGAAACGATGGAACAATGTACCCCATGAAGACGTACCACCTCTCGGATATCCAACTTCTCGAGTTCATTAATACCAAAGGTCTCCTTGATCGGAAAAAATTGAGATACATTCATAAGTATGTCCACAACAACCCACATAGCATTATTGCCTTAAGGTGACCTCGGCAACCCGATCACAAAATCCATCAGGACATCATCCAATTTTCAATCCAGAATGGGTAGTTTTTATAACAGTCCAGCTGGCCTCTGATGCTCTGCCTTCACCTACTGACAGGTGGAACATCTCATAACAAAACCAGCTACCTCTCATTTCATACCTGGCCACCAATACTGACGTCTCAAGTCACGGAACATTTTAGTAACTCTAGGATGTACTGCCCAAGTTAAAGCATGAAACTCCCACATCAACTCCTCGCATATATCCTCTGTAACCCACACTCGTCCATGGATACGCAGTACCTCATCATCGCCTATCATCCAACCAAGAGGAGGGTCCTCACTTGCCACCAACTCCCATAGAACTAGGACTTCAGAATTAGATAGTTGTCTCATCTTCACTCTATCCAGGGGGGTAGAAGTCACAGCTAAAGATGAAAGATAGGATCTCTCCTGACTATCGTGCACCTACAAATGCATCTCAGAGAACAAAGCCTTAAGTTTCCACTCACCACTGGAATCCTACACTACATGTATCTGAGTCCTTCTACTCAGTGCATCAGCAACTGTGTTACCCTTACCAGGTTTATAGGCAAGCTCAAAGTCGAAGGACTGAAGGTATTCAACCCACCTTCATTGTCTCAGATTCAAGTCACGCTGGGTAAATATGTACTTGAGGACTTTTTGATCCGTAAACACCAAAAAAAATTCTCCCAAGAGATAATGTCTCCAACAACAAAACGTAAGAACAACTACAGCCAACTCGAGATCATGCGTCGGGTAATTCCTCTCATGTGGACTTAACTGTCGAGACCCATATGCAACTACTCGGTCATCCTACATCAACATTGCTCTCAGCCCAATACCTAATGCATCACAGTAAACTGTATAACTCTTCCCTTGCTCAAGAAGTATCAGGATTGGTGCTGAAGTCGACCTTTCCTTCAGCTCCTAAAAGTCTGTCTCACAAGATTCTGACCAAACAAAATTCACACCCTTCTTAGTCAAACCCGTCAATAGAGCTACTAAGTGGGACAAGTACTATATAAAGTTCTTGTAGCAACCAGCCAGCCCCAAGAAACTCTGTATTTAAAACACGTTCTTAGGATGCTCCCATGAAACTACTGCTCTCACTTTCTCTGGGTCTACTGCAACTCCTACCTCTGAGATAATATGAACAAGGAAGTGTATCTGATCGATCCAAAAGTGGCACTTTGAGAGATTATCATATATTTGATGCTCTCTTAGTGTACTCAAAATAATCTCAAGATGGGTGGCATGGTCGTGTCGAGGGTGAGAGTACACCAAGATATCATCCATGAAGACTACCAAAAAAGAATACAGCTATGGGTGGAACACATGATTCAGCAGATCCATGAAAATAGCTGGTGCGTTCGTGAGTCCAAACAGCATAACCAAGTACTCATATAGATCATATCTTCTTCGAAAGGCTGTAAGTGGTATTTCTGATGTTCTAACACGCAACTAATGATATCTGTATATCAAGTCAATCTTCTAGAACACTCATGCTCCTAAAATTTCATCAAAAAGATCATCAATCCTTGGAAAGGGATATCGGTTCTTGACCGTAAACTGGTTCAGCTTCCGATAATCCACACAAATTCTAAGGGTACCGTCTGCCTTCTTTGCAAATAGGACAGGCGAACCCCAAGGAGAAGTACTGGGTTAGATGAAACCCTTTTCCTGAAACTCCTCTAACTACCTCTTGAGCTCCTACAACTCTGGTGTAGCCATCCTATAAGGAGGAATGGACACTGGTGCTGCTCATGGCACTAGCTCAATAGAGAAATCCACCTCTCTCTTGGGAGGAAGACCTAAAAATTCATCTGGTAAGACATCCCTAAAATGATCAACCACTTGAGGTAATTCCTTCTGACAAGTTCCCTGATCATCCAGATATAAACTCATAATATGGGTTATCACTCCACCTCACCCACGATGCTCAGGTCTAGCTCGGCTCACCTGGAAATCCCACTCACCCTTGTATTAAAACTCTCTACCTTATGGTGACGTGAAACTCAACCTATGATGATAGAAATCTACAAAGGCTCTAAAGGGTACCAACTAGTCCATCCCAAGAATGACATCATATCTCGTCATCTCCAAGACATAGAGGTCCCATAGGAAGTGACACCCACCATCCTCAAGGAGGAACTCCTTGCACTGATGCACACCTGCCGTTCTAGATTCCAACAGAGTGTCTAGCATCATAATATCAGAAAAACAAGAAACACGGAGCCCAAGGATCTCTACAAAGGGAATAGATATAAATATATGTGTAGCACCAGTATCAAAAAGTACTAAAGATAGAATAGAAGAAACTATATTAGTACATTTGACAGTAGAAGGTCTGGGATCCTGCTCATGCTAGGTCTGTTGCACTGCATATTCCTGCCCAGTTCCACGGCCTAGCGACACAGCCTGGCTACCCTAAGCTAACACGCCCTGTTGTCTCTGAGATCCTGGTGTCTGGCTACCAAGGCCACAACCACCACCTCAGCCTGATGGATTCCAATTCCCTGATTGGTAAGAAGCTGTTGGCCCTACTCCTGTACGCGGAGTCTGGACAAAACCCCTCCCACTAGCCACTGGTGGAAACGCCCTGTAAAAGCGTTGTAGATGACCCATCTTGCCACAAGCTCGACACTCCACTAGGTCACGTGGACAATGAGGTCTCTTATGCCCTTCTTTACCACACTGGTAGCATATTACCTGGACACCTAAAAAATTCTTCTGGCTAGTACTGACACCATGAGATAAATCCATTTCCCTCTTCCTCTTACCGATAAAAATAGTACTAGAAATGGGTGTTGAACCGCCCTGGCATGCACCACTAGCTTCTTGGAGGTTCTTCTCAGTAATCAGTGCTTGGTTCACAATAGCATGCACTGTAGGCAACCTGGAAACATTCAACAGCGCTCAAATGTCATATAAAAAACCATCCTCAAAGTGTCTAGCCCTCAACGTCTCATCACCCACCAGAACAGGTGTGAAACGTTGTAGCTCGGTGAAGTGGGAAGAATAGTCCATCACTAACATGGAACCCTGCTATAGATTCATGAACCCTTGAGATCTATCTGCCCTAAGTGTCTCCGGAAAGAAAAATTAATAGAGGACCGCCTGAAAATATTCCTATGCCAGGTCCTAGTGATGCTCGGTCTAGGTGGTAACATCCTACCACCTCTTGGCGGAATCACACAGCATGTATCTAGCGAGCTTGACCCTCCGCCTTGGAGGTGTCTCAAGATGATCGAAAATATTCTGCATAGAACTCAACCAAGACTACGTAGCCTGTGGTCCTCTATCCCCTGAAAAAATAGGTAGATGTTCTTGTTGGAATATACGAGTCAACTATGCCATAGATGTGGCAGTCGGCAGTGCTCCTTGGAAGGTCTGCATAAACCGCATGAAGCCTTCACAGAACTGCACCTCTGCGCCTGTGTCCGGTATAACGGCTAGCGCCACATCTAGCTCTGATAAAGGATCCATTGGTATCTTGTGTCCTACCATCTCTGGAGTATACTCATTGCCGCTCTCCTAGCGAACAAATCATGGTCATCTTGGTGGCATGACTCTATAAGTTCAAACACACGCATGAGATTAAGATCATCAAGGATTGAAAATAAGGAGTGTAAGAAGGGAACATGAGAAATAAAACATTCAAGTTTTACAAAACAAGACTACACAGCATGTATAATAACTACATGGGGTGTTCTATTTAGTCTTTAACATGGGTGTCTACTTCTACCAAAACTAATCGTGCAACACCCCAAACACATGACGTGTTGTCCACACACATGTCGTGTACTTTAATTCTTTTCCCTTACCCGAGTAATTCTACATGGATTAGCCAAACGACTCTATTTTGAATGAGACTACATGGCGTGTATAATAAATACACGTTGTGTACTAAACGGCCTTCACCGACCCATTTCATTCATTACACGGCCAGGTACACATCTCATACTACACGGCATGTTCCCGATAGTCACAACATGTATTGCTTAGATTCCAACTGCCCTTGTTGTTATTGACACGGCCGTCTACTCAGCTGACACTACACGGCGTGTTACACCCGCACACGGCATGTACACCACCCCGTTTCCCTAGCCACATGACCTCTCAATGGTCAAGACTACACGGCGTGTCCCTCCGTTACAGGGTGTGTTTAGGAGGAGGTAACACCGAACTTGTTTGTTAGCTACACGGTTGGATCCCCATGTCAAAATACACAGCATTTTCATCATTGACACGATATGTATAAGATCAGAATTCTCCACTCGTGTTGTTAGTTACATGGAGGACACAGGTTCAACACAACACAACATGTTTAATAACATCACGGTGTGTTCCTTCAAGTTTCCCTATCCCATGTTTCTACCTACACGGCCTATGACACGGGTACAAACTACATGGCGTGTACATACGATACATGGCGTGTACTTAAATTTTTTTCATTTCTTCCCAAACAGAAGATTAAACTGCATGAAATCAAAACTACACGGCGTGTATTCTGGGTTTTTCCGGATAGTAAGCCTCAGAAACTACTCTGGAGCCCATAAAAAACTGAAACCAGCACTTAAGTGCCAAATTCCAATCTGTGAGGGTCCATACTCCCCGCGAATCAAATTTTGGCATCTTATACATGTTATAAACAAAGTAAACAGTCAATGGGCCACAAAATTCCAGTCAATGAGGTCCCATAATCCTCAAAAACAAAAGTTTGGCATTCATTCTACGGAACCTCACATAACAATACTCTATCGAATAGTAGGTATTTTATCAAGGAATCTATCACAAGAGCATGCATTTTCTAGCACGAAATATATCACAACAACATGAAATTTATAATGCACCTATATGGCATAGACACTATGCATGGCATGCGATTCTAACATGTTCCTAAATGATGCATGAGATGGAATACCCTCATCTCATGAGGTTGCAAATAAATAGAACCCAATTATATAAATATAAATAGCACACAACAATTACGTCTCCCAATGTTGAAAATCAGATCAATTGTAATAATCATAAATATAAAATCACAATTTAATTCGAGGCAATCCGGTCTTTACCTGTACACAGGGTAGCTACTCTTGGTCACAGTTATTATGAAACCCCTTAAAAATATATCTCTTTCTATCATCACCAAATAATAAAATAACTCAGAGAAAAGAAAAACCTTTGATACCGCTTTGTAACGTCCTGGATCCGGGTGCCACCCAACGGGTGCCCCGAAACGAGTTGGTCACATGACCTCAAGATCATTTCCCAAAACGCTAGAGGCTACCAACTAGCACTGAGGGCCCAGGTCTGATAGTGGGCAAACTATGCCCTCATTTGTCAAAGTGTATCAGAGTGAAGAAAATATAAACATAAAAAAGTGAAGAAGCAGTAAACAATACTAAGCTGAAAGGACAATGATACTAAATAAAAAGATAACCAATAGTCATATATAATGATGCAATATGACCCTATGTCTAAGAAAGCATCCAAAATAGGATACACTATAATCTGAAACAATAAAGTATAAGAAAAAAATACAGCAAAGTAAAACAGAACAGCGCAGCAGGAACTCAGCAGCATCACAAGCCTAAGATTGGTCCCATGCTCTCCTAGTCCTCTACAACAATCAAATACCTGTATAGGGACCCTTTCCATTATCCACACCTGCACCAATATAATCTGTTTGGGCCCAAGACATGACCCAAACAGGGTGTGAGAAATCAATTCCAGTAGGCAAACATCAAAGGCTCGTTCCCAACTAACAGTGAATTTGTGCAACAAGAGTGTGCAGTAATGAACATGCAGTAAACTATGAAGTACTCAAAAGCAGAAACTCCTACCAGTTCCATTTTCATTTAATTATTATTTAACAATTTGGGATAAGTGAATTATAAATTCTTGAGACTCAACCTCAGTCGAAAATCTCCTAAACGGTGCCCCAACAAAACTACAACAAGCAATCTACCAAGTACAAGGTAAAGCAATACCAAACCTATGCTTTATCTTGGTAGGTATAACATGTAAAATCACCATATTGAATATACGAACTAAACAGAGTCCTCAGGAATGAAAAAACTTACTCTCAGGTAAATAGAATTGAAATCCTCAGGTGATTTCCATCAGGATAAATGAATACTGCCCTCAGGCACGAGGTATTTCCCTCAGGAACGGAATTACTATCCTCATACATATGTAACGTTGCCCTCAGTCTAAATAGAATATTTCCCTCAGGATAAATAAACATTTCCCTCAGGATAAACAACCACTGCCCCCAGGCTAACAGGTAACTGGGTCTATCCCAATGCACAACAAGCAATTCATATAATTTCCTCTCAAGAAAACTTAAAACATGTTATAAATATGGCATACCCTCAGGTATCCTGGCCAAATGGCTAAAGAGGGGTGAGTGCACCCATGGGGTGGCTCTGGATCCAAGTAATGATCCCAAACAGCAGTTTAAACATAATCATTAAATTACCTATAAAATTCTAAGAATTTAGTTAATCAAGGCCTTAGACATACGACACCCCAAACATGGGCGCGTAGCATGATGGTACACAAAAATCACATGACAGTTGGAATTAAACATCAGACCACCTACCTCAATCTCCCCTGATCGATATACGCGAATGGCGCTTCTCGAAACAACCAAGAATGGTGTAGATATGGGATAAAATATTTCTTGTTAAAACTAAAATAACATCCTTTAGATGAATAATTGGCATGAAATACTCACAGAGAGTTAAGAACTCACCCATGTGGTTCAAACGTGATCGATGGCGGAAGAAATGGATTCCCGGTGTGCGATCGGGAGCTCCTCAAAGCTTCGGCCTGCTCTCCCGGTACTCCAAATGTGTCTACTACATCCTCTGCCAAATGAGGAGGCTAATGCACATTTTAAAGGAAAAAAACAAACTACACGGCGTGTACTCTCAAGTACATGGTGTATAATTTCCATTTTTTAAACTGTTCCTCTAGCGGCAACTTTTCACCGCCAAACTGTTCACCTGTCGACATGAGTACACAACATGTATTCCTGAATACACGGAGTGTACTTTTTCTCTGTTGGGGGCTGCTTCCACTACCTTATTATTCACATGCCGACTGATTACATGGCGTGTAAAGACCAAGTACACGGCGTGTAGTCACTTTTTACACCCTTCATCGCTGATAGGCCTAGACGCCCTGTGTACTCATCCCACACAGCCAAAGTACACGGCGTGTGGAAAAGTACATGGAATGTACCCACAAAATTTGGGATTTTTCCCCATTTTCCTTATTTTCTCAAAAACACTTAAGGAAAAAGGAAAAGAATAAACTCATACCTCAAAAATAAGAACTGGGTTCTTACAGTAATCACTCTAACTGATCACTCTCTTTTTCTACTCTTCTATAAATCATAATAATCTATGATATATGTCATAAAATAATAACTTAATCATATTTAATATTCTTAAATTTTATTATGATTATGAAAACACCATTATACATCCCTTTCCCATTGAATAAAAAGAGAAGGTACAAATCATGCATATATACAGCCTATCGACTCCAAGTAGTGATATAATTCATTTCCGACACCATATTTTTTGAAGGGGGATTATGATGATTTTAATGTTTATATTAGATATGTATGAAAATATTATACTTATGTAATGATAATATCATTTCTACATTTTTACAACCTCATCTTTTGGGAAATAATAACGTCGTTCGTGCGTACGTATGGCTTACCATCTCCACAATGCGATGTGATTTTTTTTCATCTATATTTCACATGGGTGATAATAAGAATGAATTTTATCAATATATTATATATATATAACATAAAATTTTATTCTATAATTATAATATATTATATAATTTTCTTTCTTTTGATGTGATCAGAAAATAAAAACATTGTTCATGTGTATGTACAACCTATCATCACCGTGAACTGTGTATTCTATTTTCTATCTCTAAATTTTATGAATCATCATGAAACAATATGTACTGAATATATATATATATATGATATTTTTATCATTTTTATTATTCAATGGATGATTAAATCATGATGTATGTAATAGGAACAAGGATAACAAGTCAAACACATGATGAAAAAGAAAACTGTTATTACCCGTAACATATCTTTAACATGGAATTATGAATAAATGAGTAATATAAAGTTATGAGTAAATAATATATGGTATTATAAATATGAATATGGTTATTTTCTAGATGTATAATAAAATTATATTTATTATACAGGATGTTTGAATTTATATAAAGGAATTCACGATTTAAGGTAAGAGAATGTTGTCTCACTTCTATTTCTATGGGACACATGCCTTATACACTACTTGTTTCTTCTACATGTTATATATACTAAACATGAATGTATTTTTTGAGTCTAATATATAATATTATGGTACTTTCAAATCTAAATAATTTTCTTTCATTCATTTTTCATACGATTCTACAGATTATAAAGTTATGAGTATTTATTTCGCAATCTCATCAATATTTGGGATTGTTTTGTTTTAAGGCTCTATTGGGGAATATTTATCTTACATTTACATGATTTCTAAAAATGATTTCAAAAATTTATTTTATATTATCCTATGTATTTTTAAACTTATTTTTACCCACTTTCTACTCTTTAATACATGGTTTGAAAGAAATCTTTTTTTGTTTTCCAAATGAGGTACTTTGTAACTTTTCCAGCAAAAGTAGGAAAGGAATGTTTTTTTATATTATAAAGCATGAATTGAATTTTCATCCATTATGAAGCCTTAATGATTTGAATATTCCTTTACAATATTAAAAATTATTTTCAAGGAAAATTTATTTCTCAAAAATTTCATGGAATTTTAGGAAAATAAAACGTTTTCAAAACAAAAAGAATATTTTACTCAATAATTATTTTCAAGTAATAACTAGAAATTATTTTATATCTAAGATAACATTATTTTATTTTACTTATGTTTTACTAGTGATATGATTCCAAGATACTATTATTGTTCTTTATAATAATGGTTTATATTTATGAGGGGATGATATTTATGAAACCCATTTCTTTTCATGGGTTATATTATGACTAAATGATGTTAATGATATCTTTTTTATTCCATGGGTTCTGATATGATGAATGAATTATGTTATTGTGGCACATATATGAATGGTTTTCATTATGTGATGTGTGGTACCTATATATCCCTTAAATGCATTGGGTAATTAAGGATAACTCATGATGTACATATGTTATGCATGAACCTAATTTCATGTTCACAATTATATGCGTGGACCTAATTTTCATTTCCAAATTTTTATGTGTGGACCTAGTTTTCAGGTCCACATGTTTATACAACGTCCTGATTTCATTTCATTAATTTAATGAGTTAACCTATTACTATTTATACATGTTCAAAAAGTTAGAAGTTTATGTGTGTGCCCCAATTTCATGTCTTGTATCAATGCTACGTTCTCATGGATTATTTTATTTGATTTCATTATGATTCATGTTTTATGAAAAACCAAAATTTATTACATGATTCATGTTTATGTTCTTTGATATACAGGGTATGATGTTCTAATGTTATGATCACACCCTAATTCCCATTATACTCATGTTTATACTTATATATCTCCTTTGTATACACTTACTGAGCATCTTATCTCACCCTTTTCTTATGTATATTTTCACCCAGATATGGATAATTGTTCTATTTATGATATGTCAAAAGGGGTTTTAGATAGAAAGAAATAGGCAGGACAAGATATAGAAATATTGTAAACCAGTTTTTTATGATTCTAAGTTTCCAAAGGCACTAAAAAAATATGGTCTTTATGTGTGTGTGTGTGTGTATTCCACAAAAAAAATATAATATCCATGTGTGGAAAGACAGGGTAGTTATAATGTGAGCCATAATCAGAAAAATAAATAAGTTTTTGATATCGGTCCATCATACGTGGTGTTCCCCTGATCATCAAAGTAATTCTGACTCTGATCATCATACAACGTAATGGTTTCAAAAGTTAATTGAAGGAATATTTTTATAAGTAATTATAGGGTCCAATGAAAAAGAAAATAAAGAATTGTTTTTTGAGAATGATGTGTGTAAGTAATTCAAAAAGCAATCAAACAGATGTAGATCAACAATATAGTCAATTATTTCCATCATGTTGAGTTATTTTGGTTTCATTTGGGTCAAGAGTCATCGGACTGGCACTGACACCATTTATTAGAATGAAGTAGGGACCAATCAAGCAGGCTGACACTGATAAAAGTCATTAGATGTTGGATTTCATCAGATTGAGGATCATTAGCCTAAGGAAAAAAAGAAAAGATATAATTTCTTAAATAAATTACAATTTATTGTCAAGGGGAGCTTGAAATTTGAAGAGTCTAGAGAAAATTATTGTCAAATAATTGTGAAGATGATTTTTATGTTTTTACAAGGAATCGTTGACATCTTTAGAAGTTTCCACTATTTCTATGGGGGAATGGTTTAAATTTTTAAATTTAAAAGTTGGTTTAGAGAATTAGAATGAGTTGTTTGTTTTTTGTTGGTATTGATAATCATAATGAGAATTCATTTCTTTTTCAAGTGTTTCAATTGATGTGGAGAAATTTAATGAAGAACCTGATGAATTCATCATAATGAGGAAATAAAACTGATAATCGAAATCAAACTGGAGATTTATTAGAAATTATGAAGTAATATGAAGTTGTGAGAATATTTGAGAAGATTTTAGAAAAGTCGATAATAGATGAAAAAGTCAAAGATTTATTATAAATTCAATAGAATTTTAAAATTCATAAAATTTGGTAAAATAGGAAATATTTTCAAAATACCGCCTAAACCAGATTTTAAAGACATATAAATAGATAGGAGTGCATTTTAGTTTTACTGACACTTGTATTATTCATTGTTTTATAGATAAGGTAGGGTGTGGAATGTTTTTAGAGAGGATTTTTCAGATTAATAATTCTGGAGGAAGTTATCTAGATAGAAGAAAATGAATAAGGAATATCGTATTAAACATTTCTTAGAATGGACTACGTTGTAGAAATATAGAATCAGATTGAGGATTATAGTCTAAGATAGAAGTAGTTCATAATTTTTTTAGTTGTATTCTATAAGAGCTACATTATTGAACTGATCAATCATACTAGAGAATCATACTGAGTATCATTATGAAATTCAGATAAGTTCTTACAAACATCTGGGTAGGAAAGTAAATCATTTTATTGGAGATCATATTTGTGAAAATTACTAAGGAAACACAGTAACATGTTTTGAAGCATTTGGTGAAAGTTTCTTAACTTGGTACACGAAATTGTACTAAATAATTTCATGTCACTTGAATCACATGTACTGTTTTATTGAACATAGTGATAAACAAGTGTTTGGGAATATCCTACTTGTTGTATCCACCCAAAAGGAGTGTTTTCTAGTGTATTGTGTGGTATTTTATTGTTTCCAAACCATACCAAGGATGTAGCTACTCTTATTGAGTAGTAAAACATGTAAATTTTTGTGTTCTTTTGGATGTGTGATTGTTTTGTTTTTAGAAAATTTTAAAATATTTAATAGAAGGATAATGTTCTTTAAAAATAAAGAAAACCTAAAAACAAAAGATATAACTGATTCACCCCTCCCCATCTAAGTGATACATAAATCATGGCTAGGAATTTAGAAGTGGTATCAAATCTAAGGTTCCCTTTATGTAATATTTATTAAAGCTTTTCAAATAGAATTTGTGATGAATAATTTGAATTGTATGAATAGTAAGGGGATTTCAGTCATCGATAGTAAGAACTATCATATCTTTAAAGATAGAATGTTTCCTTATCTTAGGTATCTTGGGTATGATGTTATTGAAGATATAATATATAGATATTCTCCTATTGATGAAATAGTTACTCTTATATCTATTTATAAAAAAAATTGAGAATTCTGGAAGATCCAATAATTATTTACTCTTATCACTTTCTGAAAGTGATTTTTTAAGTGTGAAGGGTGTTTCCATTGCCAAATGTATCTCGGATAAGCTGAAGTATATTTATAAAGGCAATAAAAAAGTTAAGAAGGAAAAGTAACAAGTTTGGAAGCTGAAGTATGAATATCTCAACATGGGTGAGTATGAATCTATTGATGTCTTCTTTTTTAGGGTCAATAGCGACATAATAACTTTTAGATTTTGTAACCCCTTGAGATTTTGTGAATTGTTTTTTAAATTAATTTAATATTTTGACATTAAGAAAAAAAGGTCCCATATTTGCAATAATAATAATTTATAATGTATTATATTTTCAACATAGTTTTTGATCAAATATATAAGTGAAAGTAAATAAAATTAATTACAATGATTAAGGAAAAAATAAGCTTAACAAAGAGATAAACCTTAAACTTAAAGGCCCAAATGACTGAGAAACATGTCCAAATCCCATTTTATGTCCATTAATCATCCATTTACTTTCCATTATTGAGTTATTTTTTGTTTTATATTACTTTTTTAGGTAAAAACGTGGGTACACATAACTTGTTTTTAAAACTACCAAGTGAGTCATTTCCCTCTCCTATAAAGGCCACCACCTCTCACCCTTCCCCAAACCTCTCAAACCACATAGGTTCAGCCAATATATTCCAAATAAACTTCCAAAAATTCCTCCATTACTCCTTTAATCCTATCTTTGGTCATAAATAAATCCAAATAATCCCTTTGGTGAAAACCAAAAGGAGTTATCCAAATAAGAGATAACATCCTCCCCTAAGCTCCTTTATTTTATTTTCATTATCCACCCCCTCCACTATCCTTATTACATAATTAGAAAACAAAACCATTATCCTAAATATACTGATATATTTTTATGATAATTTTTTCCAATACTTACACACACTTCCATCTAATGGGTAACGAACATAGTGTTTATGTGTATAGCGAACTACCACCTCATGAAACAATGATTTCTCGTCCTTCCTGTACAACCTTTGAAGGTAGGAATTATGATGAAAACACTATTTATATATGATATATATGATACTTTTTATTTCTTTAATCCTCTTTAATTCATTTTCAACATATATCTTCATACTTTACATTTTTTGTAAATAAGATAATTTCCTTTAATTAAGTGTGGACTACCGCCCCCTCAAAGTAATGTGATTTGTTCACACACCACATGGAATGTATTGAGGATGGGTTTAGTGAACTTATATGAAATATATAAAAAATAATTCTAATTTAATTATATTATATATAAATATATTTCATTTAATTTTTTTAATTTCAATATTAAAAATAAAAATGGAAACGGCGTTTATGCATACGATAGCATACAGTCTCTATGAATGGTGTATTCCATTTCAAAATTATATATTCTATAGATTATTATAATACAAATAAACTGAAAATACATGATATTTATATCATTTTTTACATTTGTTAAATCATGATATATATATATATAATGACCAAATTTAAAATGAATTAATACACATTTAAAAAAACAAAGAAAAAATTACTCGAAGAGAAACCTTAACATAGAATTGTTAAAAATGGGTAATATAGAGTCAAAATAAAACTGTACATGGTATTAGATATAATAATATGTTTCTTTGGTATAATTATAATAATATTATATTTATTATACAGAAATTTGATAAAGGTGGATGGAATGACCTATCATTCTATTTATGGATCTCATGATCTATTAATGCTTTAGGAATGAAAAATTCACCATAATTTCTTGTAATAAGATATGAATTGGTAGTTTATCAAGGCATAAAAATTTTGGAGATTATAATTAAATCAAGTAAGTATATCTCCTTACAAAAAATTATTAAACTTTAGGAAAGGATCTTGAAATGAAATTTGTTTTTTTATCATCAATTATGATGATATTAATGACCTTTTTAAACTCTTTGGATTATAAATTTTATTTTTAAATTTATACAAACCATGTTCTCTATCACTCTACATCATAACTTCATGGTTAGGCTTCTTTTCCACATCTAGGTTTTCACTTCCCACCTATGTTCTCCTAAGTGGTAACCTAGTTATGTGTTACTTTGGGTAACCGTTATGTTTTCAAATTTCTTTTTTTAAAAGGAAGTTTTTGTATTAATTTTTACAATGTGGTTTTCCATGAAATAAATATTAAATTATTAATCCTTTGATAACCTAGATGAAATTTGAGTGAAATTCATTTTAAGGTGGGTAGAATGTGGCACCCTAATATTTTGTGAATTTTTTTGAATTAATTTAATCTTTTTGATATATTTCATTTGAATAAACACCATATATAGGTTATATTATATGAATGAAATAATTCTAAAATTCCTTTAACATTTTACCAAATTGGTTTGTTCTATACGCAACACTGATTTTGCATGTGTTACACGCAACACTGAGTTTTCTACAAAACATCATTTTATTACTATAATTATTTAAACGAGATAATTATAAAATAGAAGTTTAACATAGTAATATTAATAGCAATAAATAATTTTGAAATATTATTTATAATTTTTTATATAAATAAAATATAATGATAATGAAAAATAATTTTTTTTTTAAAGTCTATATGATTAAAAATATTACTTTCTCAAATGAACTGTTTTTCATATCCCTATGTGAAAAAAAATTAATTTTAGGCACATTTAGAAATTAAATTTTATAATTTAAACTTAATTTTTTAATTTATAATGTCAAAATTATCTTAGGGGGTATATTTTGGATTTTTCTAAGAAACATCATTTTTGGATGAATAGTGAAAAATACTAAATTTTAATTCAAAACTAATTTTTTTGTCTAATTTTTTTATATAGTTAAATTATATTTTAATTTGGTTTTAAAGTATAATAAGATAAAATATACATAAATTAATCCAATTTAGGTCATTTAAACCAACTTCACATTGAAAGTGGGTACAAAAAACATAGCAAACTTTTGAACATTTTTACTTTAAAAGTTTGCATTATCATCCCATCTATAGGATTAAATTTAAATTAATTTTTTTCACTTAAGAGATTTAAATTTTTGAAAACTAGATTCCATATTTTTAATCATTATAGTTATAATTTATTATAAGTTAAACTTATATTTTGACCAAAAACACTAGTGAAAGTAATTAAAATTTATTACAACGATTAAGGGAAAATTAAGCTTAACGAAGTACTAAACCTTAAACTTAAGGACCCAAATGAGCTATCCACATATCAAACACACGTTTTCTAGACATTATTTGGCAATTAACTATACACTATTTATTTTTGTTGGATTTTTATTACATTTTCTAGGTAAAAATGTGGGTACACCTAACTTGTTTTCAAAAATACCAAGTGAGTCATTTCACTCCCCTCTAAATGGCCACCACCTATACCACTTCCTAAGACATATAAAACCACTTATTTTTAGAAAATATATTCTCAATAAAATTAAAAACATCTCTCCATTACTCCTTGAATACTATCTTTTGTAATTAATCAATCCAGGGAACTCCTTCGGTGAAAACCAAACAGAGTTACCCAAAGAAGATGAGACATCCTCCCTCAATATCATTTATCTTATTTTCATTATCCATCCAAATTAATCTTCTTATTTCATGATTATAAAAAAACACAAATATCCTTAATATAATAATATGTTTTTATGCTAAGGTTTCAACCTACACATACACACACTTCCATGTAATAGAAAATGAACATATTGTTTATGTGTATGGCGAACTACCTCCTCACGAAATAATGATGGTTCGTCCTTACTTTACCACCTCCCATGGGAGTAATTATGATGTAAATACTTATATATATATTATATATATGATAATTATTATGTCTTTAAACTTATTTAATTATTTTACAACACATATCTTTATACTTTCCATTTTGTGTAAATATGATAATTTCGTTTGAGGAAGTGTGGACTACCGCCCCCTCAAAGCGATGTGATTCATTCACACACTACATAAAATATATTAAGGATGGGTTTATTGAAATTATATGATATCTATTAAATACTAATTCTAATGAAATTATATTATATATACATATATTTCATTTACTTTTTTTACTTTCAAAATTGAAAATAAAAAAGGAAACAACATTCATGCGTATGTAGGACCTATCATCTCCATGAACGGTGTATTCTATTTCATAATTATATATCATATATATTATTATAATACATATATAATGAATATAAATTATATTTATATAATTTTTTACATTATATATATCATGATGTATGTATAAGGACCAAATATATAATGAATTAAGACACATGCGAAAAATGAAGTGAATATTACCCGAAGTAAAACCTTAACATAGAATTGTTGACAAGCGGGTGATATAAATTTTTAATAAAACCATATATTGTATTATATATAAAATTATAGTTCTTTGATATATTTATAATAAACTTATATTTATTATATAGTAATTTTGTATCAGTGGGACGAGAGTCAAGATACATGGTAAGGTAATTTCATCTCACTTTTTATTTTCATAGGAAACATGCTTTATTCACCGCTCATTATTTTTGTGTGGTGTGTATACTACCCAATGATTTATTGTATGAGTCTTATACTTAAATTTATGGGTATTTAATACCCATTTTATTAACTTTATTTCATTTGATTCATGTTTCAAAATTTACCAAATTCGTAAAGTAATTTTGTCTCAATTTTCCTTCTTTAAGACACATGCCATGTTATGCATCTATATTTTTTTATGAGGTGTATATACTACCTTAAAAAATTTATATAATTAATCTCATTATTTTCAGGATATTTTAATCTTCATATAATTTCATTTTCTTTAATAGTGATTATGGTTCAAAGTTACCAATTGGTAAAAGTTTATTGAAACAATCTCATCGCTTTTCGAGATTATTTTTGTTTATGCTTCCTTTAATGAAATATTATAATCCATATCTTAAGAACACTCATGAATTTTCTTATCCTATGTTTATTAATGATATATTAATTCATTGGTACAATTGTTTCACATTATGGTACATAAGATAGTTAATAAAGTGTTTTTATGAAAACCCATACTTTACCATCTCTTCGGTCAAAAATACGTGTTCTGTAAAACCATGTTTTCCAAAAATAAAAGTCTCCAAAAATATTCAACTAGTATCCTATGATATTTAAAAGTAATTTTTACCCATGTTTTACCTTTTTAAACAAATTTTTTTTTAAAAAGTAATCTTCTATTCATTTTCTGGTTGAGTAAGTTTTCTAAACTTTTTACGGAAAAAAAAGGTATGTTAAACATGTAAGAATTAACCCACCATCATGACCATAATTACCTTTAATATTCCTTTACTAGATTAAAAAGCTATTTTTTTATAAAATTATTCCTAATATTCTGTAAATTCATTATTTTGAAGTGATTTTCAATGAAAAAAAATTTCAAAATCTTTTATCATTTTAAATGATTTTCAAACCATATTTTATAGGTTTTCAAAGTATTTTCAAAGAAATGGTTTTCAAAAAAAATTAAATATTTCATTATAAGTTTTCAAGAAGTTTTTAAAGTAATATATTTTAAAAATGTTTTCAAATCTTCCTTTATAAGTTTTCGATCTTGTTTTCATGAAAATGTTTTTCAAAAGGTTTTATGTTTTAAAAATAATTTTCCAAAGAAGAAAATATATTTTAATCAATAAAGGTTTTCAAAAGATACATAAATAATATTTTCTATAAAATATGCTATCCATTGGTGTTACGCATGCCTTTATAGGAAATTATCCAAAGGTTCTATTCATATTATTTCTCTAAATTCTTTATGTTTTGATGTAATGATGTTTATGAAAACCTATTACTCTTTCATGGGTTATATGTTTATGAAACTCATTCCTATTAAATGGGTTATATACTTATGAAACATTTTTCTCTTCAATGGGCTATACCATGATGAATTCTTATGAAACCCACTTACTTTCACGAGTTATTCAATGATGAAATTATTATGAAACCTATATATTTTCTATAGTTTATGATATGATTAAATGTTTATGATACCCATTTCATTTCAGGGGTTATGATATAATGTTTATGAAACTTGTTACATTTTATGGGTCATGGTGTGATGCAAGTTTTATTATCTTGTGAAGAATATATCTATGATTTTATCATGAGACAGTTGGGACCTATATATCCCTCCAATTCATTAATTAATGATTAATTTTTTATGATCTCAAGAGGGTACACAGGAGGGTATCCTAGGCCAGAAAAAAGAAAGTACATGGGAGGGCATCCCATACTCAAAGAAAGAGGGAATCTTAAGCCTAAAACAAGAGGTTACACAGGTGGACATCACAATCCTGAAAGAAGAGGGTACATGAGAGGGAATACCAAGACCAAAGTAGGTAAATAGGTTATTATCCCAATCCTAACATGTTGTGAAGGTCTTGGTAGGTATCCTTGACATATTATTTTCTATCTTTATATGTATACCGAAACTTTCTTTTCTTATTCCAATGATATTCTTATTCTCCTTTTTCCCTTATGATTCATGTATTATGAACTGCCAGTCTTTATGTTATGATTCATGTTTATGATCATTGATATGTAGGGTATTATATTCTAATGTCATGATCACATTATCATACCCTTATGCTCATTTTTTTTCTTACATATTTCCCCTTTTTACCCTTACTGGGCATATGAGCTCACCCCTTTTTATGTTTCCTTCCCCATGATATAAAGATATGTATTAAGTATGGTGTGTCAAATAAGGGTTCTAGTCTTGAAGAACCTATTGAGAGATAGTGTATCTCACTCATGTGTCATCATTTACATTTCCATTTTTATAAAGGCACTAAACTAATGTGGTGTTTGGGCATCATTTTTTGAAATGTTTTAAGTATTCTGAAAAAATTATGTAATATAACTATATGTTAAGAATGGGTTTATATATAGGTATTGGATAAATTTTAGAAGATTAAACTATCTTTGAAAATATATTGATAATTCTTCCTGAAAATTTTGATTTTAAATTTTCCTCACTGGAAGATAAAGATCAAGAAACATTATCTATATATGATTTTCATAGTTTACTCCTTAATTATGAAATGATAAGGGAGAAAGCTATGAAATATAAAAAAAACTTAATAGAAAAATGTTCTTCAGGGTCTCCAAGCATGGAAATTCTAAGAAGGTTCTTGAGAAAGATGAAGTTGCTGACTCTAATTCTAAAAATTAGGAATGCAAAAATTTTGATGAATTTTTATCCTTGTTTTCTAAAAATGTAAAAATAGGTATGAGAAAATATAAGGGTAAAATTCCCTTGAAATTTTTTGAATGTGGAGCTATTGCTCACTTTATGGCTAATTGTCCTCAAAGAAATAATTAAGAGGATTGAGATGAAGATGAAAGGAGGCCAAGAAGATCATGTAAGAAATAGAATGATAAGAATAAATATTATTCAAAAGGGAAGGATAAAAATTTATCCAAATAAAAAAGGGGAATTTTACTATATAATATGATGAATAAGAATTTTTTTAAATCTAAATATGAAAATTATATTGATAAGATTAGAGAAAAGTCATTTATTACAATAGTTAATAATGAATAGTTTAGAAGCAGCAGTTCTGAAGAAAAATAAATTCAATTATAATTTCATCTAAAAGAGAAATTTAAATAATGTAAAAGAAATATTGGAAGTCCTGAGAAAGAGATCATGAAATTGAAAAAAAAATTATTCAATAAAAAATCAAGGATTTTTTTCCTGATGAAAAATTTTATTTTCTGGAAGATATTAACAAATTAAATAAATATATTTATAAATTAAAGAATCATAATGAACATATAGAATTTTAGTTTAAGGACAAATAAGTAGATTTTGAACTTGTTCAAAAAACATTCAAAAGATGAACCATGGGTTACAGGTTTTAATAAATATATTTCTGAAGTTGATGAAAGCACTTAAAAGGTTAAACTTGAGATGGATAAAACGTTACTTTAAAAGTTTGAGAAGAAATATGAAATTGTTTTTGAGAAGAAGAAAGATAGTAAAGTTATATATGTGGTAAACACAAAACAAAAAGTGGAGAAGTTAGTAATTTGTAAAAAATCTAAATCTAAAAATGTTTCTATTACTTCTAGTTCTTATAAGGATGAAAAGAAAACCAAGATGAAAAGGAATATTTTGGTTGATAATCAAAAATTTGGTGTTCAATGAAGTTGTGATAAAAAATATTATATGGTTCCTAAGAAACATGCACAAAAATATGCATAGTATGAAATTTATAGAAGAAAATATTCTATCTATAGATATTTTTGGTATTGTCTTGGATTCATACATACAAAAATATTTGTTGGTTAAATCAACAATATTTATATTATTCCAAAAATTACAGATGGAAAACTTTGAGGGGGTTCAATATTCTCAAATAAATAAATCTAATAATATTGGTGTGATAGTTGAAAATATATTCCACCATTGGAAAATATTTGAGAAATATGTGAATAACCTAGAAATCTTACAAATGGTTTTCTTGTTTTGTTAATTTCACAAAAAAATTTGTTAATAATTATCGGAAGATGTAAGTGAAGAGGGATAAAGGGAAATAAAAATATCTTGTTGTTTAAATCTCTATAAAAGCTACCAAAGTAGGATAACCTTGGATCTTAGATAGTGTTTGTTCTTCTCATATGATAATAGACTTAAAATTTTTAAAGAATGTGAAATAATTTAGAGATGAAATAGTGAAATTTGGTAATGATGAATCCCACACAATCAAAGGTGTTGGATATGCTATTATTGGTTAAGAAAAGTTGAATTCCAAGAAATATTTGCTTTTTGATGAGTTTAAACACAACCTTCTAATTGTTTAACAATTATGTGATAAAGGAAACAAAATTTTCTTTAGAAAATATGGTTTTGTTATAAAAATAGAGTAAGATAGAAAGATAGTTACAAGAGGCAAATATACAAAAAGAAACTTTCTCCAAGTTGGTGAGGCAAAAAATTCTAGTTACTTAGGAATGGTATAATAGAATTATTTATGACATAGAAGTTTAGGGAAAATGTATTATATAAATATCAAAAATTTATCAAATTGGGATAGTGTTCCTGTTATTCCTAATATCAAGAAGAATAGATTGGGGTTGCACGATTTTTCAAATAGGAAATGTTACTAACTATAGGCATTATAAAGTTGACATTTGTTCAAAATGACCCCTAGAACTAATTCATTTAGATATTTGTGGTTCAATGAGAAAACAATCAAGTCTTGGATATAAGTACTTCATTACTTTCATTGATTAATTTACTTTCATTACTTTTGTTATATATGTGAAACATAATTTAGATACTTTAAAAATGTTTAAAAGTTTTAGGAGGAAAACTGAGAAGGAATGTGAGTATTCGTTAAAGAATTTGAGAATAGATAATGGTGGGGAATACATAAATTAAGATTTCAAAAGTTATTTTGGGAAACTTGTAATTTTTTAGGAGTTTAATACACCTTTCACTCCTCAAAAAAATGGTGTTTCTAAAATTAAAAAATAGAAGTCTTTTTGAAATGGGTTGGACTATATTACTTGAACATAGTCTCTCCCATTACTTTTGGAGGCAATCCATGAGAACTGCTATTTATATTCAAAAATAATGTTTCCATACGAAAAGCTCATATATGACTCCATATGAAATATTTTATGAAAAAACTCTATGTTTGAAACACTTAAAACATTTTGGGAGTCCATTCATCATAAATAAGAAAGGTTGAAACCTTATAAAGTTTAAGTAGAGAGGGGAATATGGAATTTTTCATTACTATTCTCCTTAAGCAATAGGATATAGATGTTTTAACAAATAAAAATAAAGGTTATCTCATTATATTTATCTGAAAGTTATTATCCATATTTGAAATAATAATAATTTATAAGGTATTATATTTTCAACATAGTTTTTGATCAAATATATAAGTGAAAGTAAATAAAATTAATTACAACGATCAAGGAAAAATTAAGCTTAACAAAGAGATAAACCTTAAACTTAAAGGCCCAAATGACTGAGAAACATGTCCAAAGCCCATTTTATGTCCATTAATCATCCATTTACTTTCCATTATTGAGTTATTTTTTGTTTTATATTACTTTTTTATGTAAAAACGTGGGTACACATAACTTGTTTTTAAAACTACCAAGTGAGTCATTTACCTCCCCTATAAAGGCCACCACCTCTCACCCTTCCCCACACCTCTCAAACCACATAGGTTCAGACAATATATTCCAAATAAACTTCCAAAAATTCCTCCATTACTCCTTTAATCCTCTCTTTGGTCATAAATAAATCCAAAGAATCACTTTGGTGAAAACCAAAAGAAGTTATCCAAAGAAGAGATAACATCCTCCCTCAAGCTCCTTTATTTTATTTTCATTATCCACCCCCTCCACTATCCTTATTCCATAATTATAAAACAAAACCATTATGCTAAATATACTGATATATTTTTATGATAATTTTTTCCAACACTTACACACACTTCAATCTAATGGGTAATGAACATAGTGTTTATGTGTATAGCGAACTACCGCCTCACGAAACAATGATTGCTCGTCCTTCCTTTACAACCTTCGAAGGTTGGAATTATGATTAAAACACTATTTATATATGATATATATGATACTTATTATTTCTTTAATCCTATTTAATTATTTTTCAACACATATCTTCATACTTTACATTTTTTGTAAATAAGATAATTTCCTTTAATTAAGTGTGGACTATCGCCCCCTCAAAGTAATGTGATTCTTTCACACACCACATGGAATGTATTAAATATGGGTTTAGTGAACTTATATGAAATATAAAAAAAAATCTAATTTAATTATATTATATATAAATATATTTTATTTAATTTTTTTAATTTCAATATTACAAATAAAAATGGAAACAACGTTCATGCATATGACAGCATACCGTCTCTATTAATGGTGTATTTCATTTCATAATTATATATTATATAGATTATTATAATACAAATAAACTGAAAATAAATGATATTTATATAATTTTTTACATTCTTTAAATCATGATATATATATATATATATAATGACCAAATTTAAAATGAATTAATACACATTCAAAAAACAAAGAAAAAATTACTCGAAGAGAAACCTTAACATATAAATATTAAAAATGGGTAATATAGAGTCAAAATCAAACTGTACATGGTATTAGATATAATAATATGTTTCATTGGTATAATTATAATAATATTATATTTATTATATAGAAATTTTTTATGAGTACGATGAGATTCTAGACACAAGGTAAGGTAATTTCGTCTCACTTTTTATTCCTATGAGAAACATGCATTATTCACCACCTATTCCTTTTGTGTTGTGTATATAATTCCCATGGATGTATTATATGATTATTATAATTAAATTTTTAGATATTTAAATCCCTATTTTATTATCATTTTTTCATGGGGTTTATGTTTCAAAATTCTCCAATTTTGTAAAGTAATTTTGTCTCAATTTTCCTTCTTTGAGACACATGCTAAGTTATGCACCCATATTTATTCATCAGCAGTATATAATACCTATGAAATGTTAAATCATAAATCACCTTATTTTAAATATATTTTAATATTAATGTTATTTCATTTTATTTAATGGGTAGTATGGTTCAAAGTCACCAAGTGGTATGAGTTTATTGAAACAATCTCATTTCTTTTTGAGATTGTTTATGTTTATGATTCCTTTATTAAAATATTAGGATCCATATCTCAAGAAAAATCATGAATTTTTTATACTCTATTTATTCATGATATATTCATGTATTGGTACTATTTTTTTACTCTTTTTTATATAAGATAGTTAAAAAAAATTTAAAAAAGCCTAACATTACCCTCTCTTCAGTCAGAAATCTGTATTCCTTCAAACCATGTTTTTCAAAAATAAAAGCATCCAAAAATATTATAATATTATAATATTAAATTTAAAAGAAATTTTTACACATATTTTTCTTTTTAAAACAAAATGTTTCTTAAAAAGTAATTTTCTTTTAATTTAATGGTTGAGGCACTTTTCTAAACTTTTTATGGTGAAAAATGAATGTTCGTCATGTACAAATTTACCCACATTTATGAGTGTAATTACCTTCAATATTACTTTACAAGAATAAAAATTTATTTTTTGAAAAATAAAATGTTTTACAAATATTCTATAAATTCAATATTTTAAATTAATTTTCAATGAAAAAGGTTTCGAAAAATTATTTATTATTTTAAATGATTTTCAAAGATTATTTTATATATTTTCAAGATATTTTAAAAAAAATGGTTTTCAAAAAAAATCAATCATTATTTATATGTTTTCAAGAAGTTTTTAAAGGAAGAGTTTTTCAAAATATTTTAAAATATTCTTTTATAAGTTTTCAATTTTGCTATCCAGAAAATTATTTTTAAAAGGATTTATGTTTTAAAATCATTTTCCTAAGAAGAAATGATATTTTCCTCAAGAAAGTTTTTTAAAAGATACTTCAGAATTATTTTCCATCTAAGATGACATCCCAAGGTTTTACTCATGTATTTCTGGTAAATGATCCAAAGGTTTCATTCATATTATTTCTCTAAGTGGTTTATGTTTTGATTGCATGATGTTTATAAAAATGTTTTTCTCTTTTACGGGTTATATGTTTATGAAATATGTTCCTCTTCTATGTGTTATATTCTTATGAAACCCATTTCATATTCAATGGGATATACCATGATGAAAGCTTATGAAACACACTTCCTTTCATGGGTTATTCTTGGATGAAATGATTATAAAACCTACATATTTTCCATAGGTTATGATATGAATAAATGTTTATGATACCCATATAATTTCATGGGTTAGGATATGATATTTATAAAACCCATCTATTTTTATGGGTCATGGTATGATGAAAGTTTTATTATCTTGTAGAACATGTATTTATGATTTTATCATGTGATAGGTGGGGACAATAACTCTCTCTAATTAATTGACTAATGATAAATGTTTTATGAGCTCAAGATGGAATATAGGAGGGAATCCCAAGATCGAAACAAGAGTGTATATGGGAGTGAATCCCAATACCAAAAAAATCGGGCATCTTAAGCCCAAAATAAGAGGGTACATGGGTGGATATCCCAAGACAGAAAAAAGAGGGTACACAGGAGGGCATCTCAAGCCAAAAGCTGGTAAATAGGTTATTATCCCAAGCCTAACATATTGTGAAGGTCTCGGTAAGTATCCTTGACAAATTATTTTCTATGTTTATGTTTATGCCAAAAATTTCATGTCTTATTCCTATAATATGCTTATTCCCTTTTTCCCCTTATTATTTACGTATTATGAATAGCTAATCTTTATGATGGGATTCATGTTTATAATCTTTAATATGTATGATATGATCTTCTAATGTCTTGATCAAATTATCATATCATTACCCTCATGTTTATTCTTATATATCTCTCTTTTTTACCCTTACTGAGCATATGATATCACCCATTTTTATGTTTCCTTCCCTATGATATGAAGATATGTATTAAGTATGGTTTTTCTAAGAAGGGTCATGGTCTTTAAGAACCTAGTGAAAGATACTATAGCTCACTCATGTATCATTTGTTTATGTTCTCTTATTTTCAAAGGCACTAAACTAATACAGTCTTTGGGACTTTTTTTCTTCAATGTTCTAAGTATTTTTCTAAAATGATGTAAGGTCTATGTATGTTAATATTGGGTTGTTATAGTTGGTATTAGAGTGAAGGTTTGGTAAACTTGTAGAAACTAGGATGATAAAACATTTGTGATATCCCTCGTTATATTTCCAAGGATATTTCAAGGGATGTGTCTAAGTATAAGTATAAGGATGAGTTAACATTTAGGAAAAAGTCCAAAAATTTTGGTAAAGGATAGAGTGAGTGGTTTCCTAGAAATATATCCTTGTATGGAAACTACAAGTGGAAATTATTCTATAACAGATGTATATTGTGGTAAAAACTACAACAATGTGTGTCAAGCTTGACTCGAAGTCACCTGGTATATTATAATGAACCTTAATATGCATCTGGTTCAAAACTTCTAGGGGGTATGCTTTGGGAATTGAAAAACTCTTCATGAACCATTATGAAGGATTTAAAAATAAGTTGTTCATAAATAACCTAAGATAAACCTAGGTTTCTAAAGATTAATTAAGGTGTCCTAATTTATACATCCTATAAATATTTATTTTTCATTATTATGTGGTTTTTCACTATGATAAGTGTTTCTCACCCTATGCCTTTGGTTTCAATCAATGGATGGAACTTGAAGGAACCGTGTTAATGGTTATTACAATGGAAAATAAAACGATTTTCCTCATATGTAACTAAATGCTATGGGAGGATGGATGAAAAATATTTTTTCTATACTCACCCAAATTTCTCAAGATATTAACCACATTGGACTCCCAAATGATCAAAGGAGGGAACACCAATCTATTGATTCCTTTATGGGGAAACATCCACCTTATTTTAGTGGGTATTGTGATCCACTTCTTTTTGAACAATGGATCATTACCACTGAAATGATACTTTTTATTCTCCAATGTTATAAACATAAGGGATTCATTAGGTAATTTTATCAATTATAAGGTTAAGTTGATCATTGGTGGACTCTAATAAATAATATAAGGCAGCAAGATGAAATTGACTCTATGGATTGGGACAAGTTCAAGAACTTATTTTTCAATAAGTGCTTTCCTCATATTATTCATTCAAATATGGAAAAGGAATTACTATAGCTTAAGTAGAAGAATGATGAATATTTTCATTCCTATGAAGAAAATTTTACAAGGCTTATGAGATACTCTTTGGGTATTTCCACAAAACCCCAAAGAAAAATTGATCTATTCTTTGGTAGTTTTAAACCTAATCTTTGAAAGGACTTAGATATAAGAGATTTTAATAGCTATGAAGAAGTTTTTAGATGTTTTATAAATATGGAAATGGATATTGGATTTGTTTATCTATATCATGGTTTTAAAAAGAAAAGGTATATGGAGTTAAAAGGAAAATCTAACAATAATGGATAAAAGAAAATGAGCCTGAATTTATACAAAAATTGTGTGATGCAACAAGAAGGTAATTGTATTAAGGGGACTAATAAATGTTTTATGTCTAGAAGGGAAGTTCATCAAGTGTTTGAATGTCTAATTTGTTGGTGGAAGTTAGATAATGATGTAAATAATTGTAAATCCCAAAATAATTCACCTCTCATACATCAGGGTTTCAATTGCATGGAATTTTTCCATTATGATAACAAGTTCCCTAATCAAAGGACTAATGTGAATGAAAAGACACAAAATATACTAAAGGAAAGGGATAAATGGAAAGAATATTGTTTTCATAATGGATGGAGTGAACCAAGATAATTAAGAAATACTTATCCTCTCATCCTTAGTTGGGAATTTTTTGTATGTTTGAGTTTGTATGAATAATCCCTATGTAAATATTATTGATCTAAATTTTTTGGGATTTCATGTGATTATATTCCAAAAATTGATTATGGAATAGTAAAATTGTATTTTATATTTTATCAGTTCAATGATGGACCCAAGTTTCCAATGAAAACGTTTTTTTATAAGATAAGATCTTATTTAAGGAATAAATGGTGAATTGTATTTTGAAAGGGTTACAAGGTTAACCATTTAAAAAACAATTATATTAAAATTTATAAAAATATTGTGAGATAAAATTATTATCCCTCTATATGTGGACTTATTCATATTTCATAACTTTTCTTAACCATTAGTTTTGATAAAGTTAGATGGAATGACCTATCATTCTATTTATGGATCTCATGATCTATTAATGCTTTAGGAATGAAAAATTCACCATAATTTCTTGTAATAAGATATGAATTTGTAGTTTATCAAGGCATAGAAATTTTGGAGATTATGATTAAATCAAGTAAGTATATCTCCTTATAAAAAATTATTAAACTTTAGAAAAGGATATTGAAATGAAATTTGTTTTTTTATCATCAATTATGATGATATTAACGACCTTTTTAAACACTTTGGGTTATAATTTTTATTTTTAACTTTATACTAACCATGTTCTCTATCACTCTACATCAGAACGTGATGGTTAGGCTTCTTTTCTAGGTCTAGGTTTTCACTTCCAACCTATGTTCTCCTAAGTGGAAACCTAGTTATGTGTTACTTTGGGTAACCTTTATGTTTTCAAATTTCTTTTTTTAAAAGGAAGTTTTAGTATTAATTTTTACAATGTGGTTTTCTATGAAATAAATATTCAATTATTAATCCTTTGATAACATAGATGAATTTTGAGGGAAAATTCATTTTAAAGTGGGTAGAATGTGGCACCCTAATATTTTGTGAATTTTTTTGAATTAATTTAATCTTTTTGACATATTGCATTTGAAGAAACACCATATATATGTTATATTATATGAATGAACTAATTCTAAAATTCCTTTAACATTGTACCTAATTGGTTTGTTCTATACGCAACACTGATTTAGCATGTGTTACACGCAACACTGAGTTTTCTACGAAACATCATTTTATTACTATAATTATTTAAACGAGATAATTATAACATAGAAGTTAAACATAGTAATATTAATAGTAATAAATAATTTTGAAATATTATTTATAATTTTTTTATACAAATAAAACATAATGATAATGAAAAATAAAATTTTTTGTAAAGTCTATATGATTAAAAATATTACTTTCTCAAATGAACTGTTTTTCATATCCCTATGTGAAAAAAAAAATTAATTTTAGGCACATGTAGAAATTAAATTTTATAATTTAAACTTAATTTTCTAATTTATAATGTCGAAATTATCTTAGGGTGTATATTTTTTATTTTTCTGAGAAACATCATTTTTGGATAAATAGTGAAAAATACTGAATTTTAATTCAAAAATAATTTTTTGTCTAATTTTTTTATATAGTTAAATTATATTTTAATTTGGTTTTAAAGTATAATAAGATCAAATATACATAAATTAATCCAATTTAGGTCATTTTAACCAACTTCACATTGAAAGTGGGTACAAAAAACATAGAAAACTTTTGAACATTTTTACTTTAAAAGCATGCATTGTCATCCCATCTACAGGATAAAATTTAAATTAATTTCTGTCACTTAGGAGATTTTAATTTTGGAAAACTAGATTATATATTTTTAATCATTATAGTTATAATTTATTATAAGTTTAACTTATATTTTGACTAAAATCATTAGTGAAAGTAATTAAAATTAATTACTACGATTAAGGGAAAATTAAGCTTAATGGAGTACTAAACATTAAACTTAAGGACCCAAATGAGCTATCCACATATCAAACACACGTTTTCTAGACATTATTTGGAAATTAAATATCCACTATTTATTTTTGTTGGCTTTTTATTACATTTTCAAGGTAAAAATGTGGGTACACCTAACTTGTTTTCAAAAATACCAAGTGAGACATTTCACTCCCCCATAAAAGGCCACCACCAATACCCCTTCCGAAGACATATAAAACCACTTATTTTTAGAAAATATCTTCTCAATAAACTTCAAAACATCTCTCCATTATTCCTTTAATCCTATCTTTTGTAATAAATCAATCCAGGGAACTCCTTTGGTGAAAACCAAATAGAGTTGCCCAAAGAAGATGAAACATCCTCCTTCAATATCGTTTATCTTATTTTCATTATCCATACAATTTAATCTCCTTATTCCATGATTATAAAAAAACACAAATATCCTTAATATACTTATATGTTTTTATTCTAAGGTTTCAACCTACACATACACACACTTCCATCTAATGGAAAACGAAAATTTTGTTTATGTGTACGGTGAACTACCTCCTCACGAAATGATGATTGTTAGTCCTTATTTTACCACCTCCCATAGGAGTAATTATGATATAAATACTTATATATATGATATATATGATAATTATTATGTCTTTAAACTTATTTAATTATTTTACAACACGTATCTTTATACTTTCCATTTGGTGTAAATATGATAATTTCGTTTGAAGAAGTGTGGACTACCGCCCCCTCAAAGCGATGTGATTCATTCACACACTACATCGAATATATTAAGGATGGGTTTATTGAAATTATATGATATGTATTAAATACTAATTATAATTTAATGATATTATATATACATATATTTCATTTACTTTTTTACTTTCGAAATTGCAGATAAAAAAGGAAACAACATTCATGCGTATGTAGGACCTACCGTCTCCATGAACGGTGTATTCTATTTCCTAATTATATATCATATATATTATTATAATACACATATAATGAATATAAATTATATTTATATCATTTTTTACATTCTATATATCATGATGTATGCATAAGGACCAAATATATAATGAATTAAGACACTTGCGAAAAATGAAGTGAATATTACCCGAAGTAAAACCTTAACATAGAATTGTTGACAAGCGGGTGATATAAATTTATAATAAAACCATATATTGTGTTATATATAAAATTATAGTTCTTTGATATATTTATAATAAACTTATATTTATTATATAGTAATTTTGTATCAGTGGGACGAGAGTCAAGATGCATGGTAAGGGAATTTCATCTCACTTTTTATTTTCATGAGACACATGCTTTATTCACCACTCATTATTTTTGTGTGGTGTGTATCCTACCCAATGATGTATTGTTTGAGTCTTATACTTAAATTTATCAGTATTTAATACCCATTTTATTATCTTTATTTCATTTGATTCAAGTTTCAAAAGTTACCGAATTCGTAAAGTAATTTTGTCTCAATTTTCCTTCTTTAAGACACATGCCATGTTATGCATCCATATTTTGTTATGAGGTGTATATAATACCTTAAAAATGTTGTATAATGAATCTCATTCTTTTCATGATATTTTAATATTCATATAATTTTATTTTCTTTAATGGTGATTATGGTTCAAAGTTACCAAGTGGTAAGAGTTTATTGAAACAATCTCATCGCTTTTTGAGATTATTTTTGTTTATGCTTCCTTTGATGAAATATTATAATCCATATCTTAAGAACACTCATGAATTTTCTTATCCTATGTTTATTAATGATATATTAATTTATTGGTACAATTTTTTCACATTATGGTAGATAAGATAGTTAATAAAGTGTTTTTATGAAAACCCAGACTTTACCATCTCTTCGGTCAAAAATACGTGTTCCTTAAAACCATGTTTTCAAAAAATAAAAGCCTACAAAAATATTCAACTATTATCCTTTGATATTTAAAAGTAATTTTTACCCATGTTTTACCTTTTTAAACAAAATTATTATTAAAAAGTAATCTTCTTTTCATTTTCTGGTCGAGTAAGTTTTCTAAACTTTTTACGGAAAAAAAATGTATGTTCAACATGTAAGAATTAACCCACCATCATGATCATCATTACCTTGAATCTTCCATTACAAGATTACAAAGTTATTTTTTTTAATAAAATTATTCCTAATATTCTGTAAATTCATTATTTTGAAGTTATTTTCAATGAAAAAAAAATTCAAAATCTTTTATCATTTTAAATGATTTTCAAAACATATTTTATAGGTTTTCAAAGTATTTTCAAAGAAATGGTTTTCAAAAAAAAATTAAATATTTCATTATAAGTTTTCAAGAAGTTTTTAAAGTAATATATTTTAAAAATGTTTTCAAATCTTCCTTTATAAGTTTTCCATCTTGTTTTCATGAAAATGTTTTTCAAAAGGTTTTATGTTTTAAAAATAATTTTCCAAAGAAGAAAATATATTTTAATCAATAAAGGTTTTCAAAAGATACATAAATATTATTTTCTATATAAGATGGTATCCATTGGTGTTACTCGTGACTTTATAGGAAATTATCCAAAGGTTCCATTCATATTATTTCTCTAAATTCTTTATGTTTTTATGGAATGATGTTTATGAAAACCTATTACTCTTTCATGGGTTATATGTTTATGAAACTCATTCCTATTAAATGGGTTATATGATTATGAAACATGTTTCTCTTCAATGGGTTATACCATGATGAATTCTGATCAAACCCACTTACTTTCCTGAGTTATTCAATGATTAAATTATTATGAAACCTATATATTTTCCATAGTTTATGATATGATTAAATGTTTATGATACCAATTTCATTTCAGGGGTTATGATATGATGTTAATCAAACCTGTCACATTTTATGGGTCATGGTATGATGCAATTTTTATTATCTTATGAATAATATATCTATGATTTTATCATGAGACAGTTGGGACCTATATATCCCTCCAATTCATTAATTAATGATAACTTTTTTATGATCTCAAGAGGGTACACAGGAGGGTATACTAGGCCGGAAAAAAGAAAGTACAGGGGAGGGAATCCCATACTCAAAGAAAGAGGGAATCTTAAGCCAAAAATAAGAGGGTACACAGGTGGACATCCCAATCCTGAAAGAAAAGGGTACATGGGAGGGAATCCCAAGACCAAATTAGGTAAATAGGTTATTATCCCAATCCTAACATGTTGTGAAGGTCTTGGTAGGTATCCTTGACATATTATTTTCTATCTTTATGTGTATACCGAAACTTTTTTTCTTATTCCTATGATGTTATTATTCTCTTTTTTCCCTTATGATTAATGTATTATGAACTTCTTGTCTTTATGTCATGATTCATGTTTATGATCTTTGATATGTAGGGTATTGTATTATAATGTCATGATCACATTATCATACCCTTATGCTCATTTTTTTTCTTACATATATCCCATGTTTATCCTTACTGGGCATATGAACTCACCCCTTTTTATGTTTCCTTCCCCAGGATATGAAGATATGTATTAAGTATGGTGTGTCTAAGAAGGGTTCGAGTCTTGAATAACCTAGTTTGAGATAATGTAGCTCACTCATGGGTCATCATTTACATTTCCATGTTTACAAAGGCACTAAACTAATGTGGTGTTTGGGCATCATTTTTTTGTAAAGTTTTAAGTATTCTGAAAAAATTATGTAATATAACTATATGTTAAGAATGGGTTGTTATATATGTATTTGATAAATTTTAGAATATTAAACTATCTTTGAAAATATATTGATAATTCTTCCTAAAAATTTTGATTTTAAATTTTCCTCACTGGAAGATAAAGATCAAGAAAAATTATCTATATATGATTTTCATAGTTTACTCATTACTTATGAAATTATAAGGGAGAAATCTATGAAATATAAAAAAAATTAATAGAGAAATTTTCTTTAGGGTCTCCAAGCATGGAAAGTCTAAGAAGGTTCTTGAGAAAGATGAAGTTGCTGACTCTGATTCTAAAAATTAGGAATGTAAAAATTTTGATAAATTTTTATCCTTGTTTTATAAAAATGTAAAAATAGGTATGGGAAAATATAAGGGTAAACTTCCCTTGAAATTTTTTGAATGTGAATCTATTCCTCACTTTATGTATAATTTTCCTCAAAGAAATAATGAAGAGGATTGTGATGAAGATGAAAGAAGGCCAAGAAGATCATGTATGAAATAGAATGATAAGAATAAATATTATTCCAAAGGTAATGATAAAAATTTATCCAAATACAAATGGGGAATTTTACTATATAAATATGATGAATAATAATTTTTTTTAAAGCTAAATCTGAAAATTCTATTGATAAGATGAGAGAAAATTCAGTTATTACAATAGTTAACAATGAAGAGTTTAGAAGTAGCAGTTCTGAAGAAAAATAAATTCAATTATAATTTCATCTAAAAGAGAAATTGAAATAATTTAAAAGAAATATTGGAAGGCCTGAGAAAGAGATCATGAAATTGAAAAATAAAAAATATTCCATAAAAAATCGAGGATTTTGTTCTTGATGAAAAAGTTTATTTTCTGGAAGATATTAACAAATTAAATAAATATATTTAGAAATTAAAGAATCATAATGAACATATAGAATTTTAGTTTAAGGCAAAATAAGTAGAGTTGGAACTTGTCCAAAAAACATTCAAAAGATGAACCATGGGTTACAGGTTTCAATAACTATATTTCTGAAGTTGATGAAAGCACTTAAAAGGTTAAACCTGAGATGGATAAAATGTTTCCTTAAAAGTTTGAGAAGAAATATGAAATTGTTTTTGAGAAGAAGAAAGATAGTAAAGTTATACATGTGGTAAAAACAAAACAAAAAGTGGAGAAGTTAGTAATTTGTAAAAAATATAAATCTAAAAATGATTCTATTACTTCTAGTTCCTATAAGGATGAAAAGAAAACCAAGATGAAAAGGAATATTCTGGTTGATAATAAAAAATTTTGTGTTCAATGAAGTTCTGATAAAAATTATTATAAGGTTCCTAAGAAACATGCAAAAAAATATGCATAGTATGAAATTTATAGAAGAAAATATTATATCTATATATATTGTTGGTATTGTCTTGGATTCATACATACAAAAATATGTGTTAGTTAAATCAACAACATTTCTATTATTCTAAAAATTATAGATGGATAACTTTGAGGGGTTTCAATATTCTCAAATAAATAAATCTAATAATATTCGTGTGATAGTTGAAAATATATTCCACCATTGGAAAATATTTAAAAAATATGTTAATAACCAATAAATCTTACAAATGGTTTTCTTGTTTTGTTAATTTCACAAAAAAAAATTGTTAATAATTATCAAAAGATGTAAGTGAAGAAGGATAAAGGGAAAGAAAAATCTCTTATTAATTAAATATCTATGAATGCTACCAAAGGAGAATAACCTTGGATTTGGATAGTTTTTGTTCTTCTCATATGATAATAGACTTAAAATTTTTAAAGAATGTGAAATAATTTAGAGAAGAAATAGTGAAATTTGGTAATGATGAATCCCACACAATCAAAGGTGTTGGATATGCTATTATGGGTTAAGAAAAGTTTAATTCCAACAAAGATTTGATTTTTGATGAGATTAAACACAACCTTATAATTGTTTAACAATTATGTGATAAAGGAAATAAAATTTTCTTTATAAAATATGGTTTTGTTATAAAAATAGAGTAAGATAGAAAGATAGTTACAAGAGGCCAATATACAAAAAGACACTTTCTCCAAGTTGGTGAGGATAAAAACTCTAGTTACTTAGGAATGGTATAATATAATTAGTTATGACATAGAAGTTTAGGGAAAATTTATTTTATAAATATCAAAAATTTATCAAAGTGGGATAGTGTTCGTGTTATTCCTAATATCAAGAAGAATAGATTGGGGTTGCACGATTTTTCAAATAGGAAATATTAATAACTATAGGAATTATAAAGTTGACATTTGTTCAAAATGACCCCTGGAACTAATTCATTTAGATATTTTTGGTTCAATGAGAAAACAATCAAGTCTTGGATATAAGTACTTCATTACTTTCATTGATTAATTTACTTTCATTACATGTGTTATATATGTGAAACATAATTTAGATACTTTAAAAATGTTTAAAAGTTTTAGGAGGAAAACAGAGAAGGAATGTGAGTATTCGTTAAAGAATTTGATAATAGATAGTGGTGGGGAATAAATAAATTAAGAGTTCAAAAGTTATTTTGGGAAACTTGTAATTTTTTTTGAGTTTAATACACCTTACACTCCTCAACAAAATGGTGTTTCTAAAATGAAAAAATAGAAGTCTTTTTGAAATGGGTTGGACTATATTACTTGAACATAGTCTCTCTCATTACTTTTGGAGGAAATCCATGAGAACTTCTATTTATATTCAAAAATAATGTTTCCATAGGAAAATCTCATATATGACTCTATATGAAATTTTTTATGAAAAAAATATATGATTGAAACACTTAAAAAAAATTGGGAGTCCATTCATCATAAATAAGAAAGGTGGAAACCTTATAAAGTTTAAGTAGAGAGGGGAATATGGAATTTTTCTTTGCTATTCTTCATAAGGAATAGGATATAGATGTTTTAACAAATAAAAATAAAGGTTAGCTCATTATATTTATGTGAAAGTCATTGAAAAATTTTGGGAATATTCTAAACAAACTCATATTAAAAAAGAAGATAAATAGAAAGAAATAATGTCTTATAATAGTCCAGAAAATGATTCTGACAATGGTGAACCTACTCAAGAATAAAAATCAAACTCAGCTTTGTCAATTTATGTGGAAGAATCTAAAAAATCACATCCCAGAAAAAGGAAGAAATTATAAGCTCAAAACATAATTGGGGATCAGTATCAAAAGGTTCAAAAAATAATAACATCAAAAACAATTCCACATACTTCCTTATATTCAAAAGTTGAGCTGAAATATTTGAATGAAACTTTTGAGCCTATAGAATGGATTCAGGATATGAATTAATATCTATATAAAATAGAAAAATGATACTTAGAAACTCATACCTAAACCAAATAACAAAAAAAATATGAGTACAAAGTGGGTTTTATGGAACAAGTTGAATGAATATGGTGAAGTGGTAATAAACAAAGAAATATTCGTGTGTAAAGGTTACTCTCAAATATAAAGAATTGATTTTTATGAGAATTTTTCTCTATTCGAAATGTTAAAAACAATCCTGATCTTTTTTTCTATTATAACATAATGAAGTTACAAAAAAATCAAATGAGTGTGAAATCAGTATTTTTGAATTTTGATCTTGATAAGGAATATTATATTGAACAACCATGTGGATTTATTTTTGGGAAGGATAAAATTTAATTTCGTAAATTAAATAAAATTTTGTATGGGATAAAACAAGCATTGAGGGCATTAAATAACAAATTATATATCTACTTAAAAAAGATAAGTTTTAAGAATGGAAGGGTTGATAGTAATTTTAACATCTAATAAATTCAATAGTTTTCAATCATTTTAATTGTTTATCTTGATGAAATTATATTTTCTTTGAATTATTAATAAAATTGTGAAATATTTGCTGAAGCGATGAAATTTGTTTTTGAGATTTCCATGCTGGGTGACAATAAATACTTTCTTGGGTTAAAATTTTCACCAAATAATAAACACATATTTATTTCCCAAGAAAATTATGCTAATAAACTTCTTAAGAATTTCATAATGGAAAATTTTCAACTAGTTTCCACATTGATTTTAGTGGGAACCAATTTTTATAAAGATAGATAAGGGAAGGAAGTTAACTCTAAAGAGTCTCAGAAGTTGATTGGGAGTTTGTAGTATTTGATTTCCTTAAGAACCAACATTTTTAATGATGTTACCTTATGTGAAATATTTCAAAGTGAACCAAAATAATTACATCTATTGGTGGGAAAAATAATTCTTAGATATATCAAAGGAACTAAAAATTTTAGAATCAGGTATGATAGCTCAAAAAGTATTGACTAGTTTGGGTATTCAGATATTGATTGGACAGCAAATTTTGATCATAAAAGATCCACATCAAGAGGAGTTTTATTTCTACTAAAAAAATTTCTAGTTGGAAGACAAAAAAAATAGTATTTATTAGCATGGATGAATCTGAGTATGTTGTTTCCACTCAAGATACTACTCAACATATGTGGATGAAGACTCGGTTGTAAAACTTACTTATTGAAGTGAAGTTCCCCTTTCTCTTAGTTTGTTCTAATAAATGTTCCATAAACCTAATAATAAATATATTACAAAATTATCATTCAAAATAAATTGATATCAAATATAATTTCATCAAATAGAATGTTAAGAAGAATGAATTGAAGCTGGAGTATGTTCCTATATTGGAACAATTTGATAACATATTCACAAAACCTTTACCAAAGAAATAATTTTTCAAGTTTAGTTTTAACATGGGCATCCAACCACTTTCTTATCCAAGTTGAGGTATGTGTTTATTTCCCCTCTCTCATCTAGTCATTGGATACTTTTTTCAAGTGGGATAATTGTTTCATAAATCTATCTATTAATATATGATAAAAACTTTAAGGAAGTATTTATTTAGGGGGAGTTATGGGTAATATTTGAATCCAACATGTAAATATGATGACTATTCTAATAGTTTTTTGGAGTTTTTGTAGGAAATTTTTGTTTTTAGGGAAACTAAAGAAGTGAATAAAGTTTTGAACAAAAGCTGAAGAGGTTTAATGAGTCACTACTTTTGGATAGCATGGTTTTTCTATCAATGATTCTTATTTTGTAAAATTATTTATCTCACATTGGCTTATAATCCATTAAAAATTAATCCATATCTTAAGGATACAAAGTTTAGGGATTCATGAATCTTGGTTGACAAGAAAAATCCAAAGCGTAATATATTTGGGACCAAGTTGGAAATAAGTTGTTTTTGGAATATGGAAAACATTTTTGTTATAAGAATTGTATTTTATTGTCAAAGAAAATAAATCACCTCACTTTGCAAAAGTTGGTAATCATACTCATCATTATAATTAGGTGATAATACGCAAAAAACTCAAAAAATCTAATGGTTTTTAAAGACATTTTCTCTAAGAAAAGGCTCATTGGACACACTATGAGTCTAAGAAAGAAAGTTTTTATCATAATAAGTAAATTGGATTATACATAAATTAAATTAAAATATAATGATTCTTTTATGATTTTTAATTCACATAAATCATAATTTTTCTGTAAAACTTATGATGAAATCCTTCTGAATTAAAGTGGGAGAACAAGTGTTGATAAACATATTGAGGTTTGGTTGGAAAGAAAGAAGTTTTTAGAAGGATTGGAAGTTTTAATATTTTCTATTATACTTTCTATGATTATATGAATATATTAAAAGTTTCCAAAGTTATGAAGAAGTCATTATACCATTAGGAGTTTTATGAAGAAGAAAGTTTGTGAAGACAAAACTTTCCAGTCTCAATTCATTGATGTGAGATTACCATATGTAGATTTTTTTAAAGGCTAGGAAGCTTGTTCAGAACATAAAAAGATGAAGATATTAGTTTTTAGTCTAAAAAATGATCCAAAATATAAAAATATTTGGATAAATAATTTGATGTGAATCATAATCCAAAAAGAAAAGAAGTTTTTGATACCAGTCCATCACACACAGTGTTCCACCAATCATCATAGTAAATATGGAACTGATCATCAGAAGACATGATGGTTAAAAAAATTAATCGAATGTGAATTATTTTTTTGTTGAAAAATTCTTGGTACCATTAAAAAAGTGTTTTTTGAGACTGATGCATGTATGGTATTAAAATATTGATCAAATGGATGAATATCAACAATATAGTCAACCATTTCTATAAGTTTGAATTATTTTGGTTTTAGTTGGGTCAAGATTCATTGAAATAGAACATAAACAATTTATCATAATGAAGTAGATATCGATCAAGAAGGATGACATTGACAAAATTCATTGGTCACTATACTTTATCAAACATAGAATCATCATTCTGAGGAAAAGAAGAAAAGGTATAATTTCTTAAAGTAATTACAAAAGTATTGTCATCGGGAGATTGAAGTTTAAAGAGTTTATATAAAATAATTTTAAAGGAAGGTTGAAGCCATCATTCACATGTTATCAAGGAAGTGTTTACATATTTATAAGTTTCCAGTATGTTTATAGAAAAATGGTTTGAATTTTTACATTTAACAGTTGGTATGAAGTATCAAAATGAGTTTTTTTATTGGTACCAATAATCGTAATGAGAAGTAATTTCATTTTGATATGTTACAATTGGTGTGTAGAAACATACTGAAGAATCTAATTAATTCATTGTAATAAGGAAATTCTAGTAAAAATCAGAATCTGACAAAATATTTATTAAAAAGTTTGAATTGAGATAAAGTTTTCAGAAGATTTGATAAGGTTTGAGAAGAGTCCAGAAGTGCTAAAGAATTAAAATAAGTATCAATAATTCAAGGGAATATGATGTTGGGAAAAAACTTATACAGAAAGAATTTCAGAATCCCACCTAAACCATATTTGGAAGACCTATAAATAGATAGAAGTATATCGTACTTTTACTGACATGTATACTGTTCATGGGTGTAGAGAGAAGGCACAGTACTGAAAGTTTTTATAGAGAAGCAGTTTCTGGATTGAGAATTCTTGAAGAATTTTCCTAACCATATGAAGAAGGAAGTAAGATCATATTCAGTGTTTCTCAAAACATATTGGGTCATCAGACTAGTAGATTGGATCAAGGATTCCGAACTGAGATAGAAGCAGTTCTGACTTATTTCAGTTATATTCTAGAAGAGATATATTTTCAAACGGATCAATCAGACTGGAGAATCATATTTGGTATGATATTGAGTATCATTATGAAGTCCAGATAAGTTTATACCTGCTATTTAGTAGGAAAGTGAAGAATTTTTTTGGATATCATATTTTTGAAAGTTGAAAAGGCAGAATAGTAACATGATTTGAAGTGTCTAGTGAATGTTTCTTAACATGATCCAGAAAATTTTATTAAATCATTTCATTATACTTGAATCCCATGCATTGTCGTGTTGAATATAGTGAAACACATGTGTAATGGAATATCATACTTGTTGTATCAACCAAAAATGAATGTTTTCTAGTGGATTGTGTGGTATTGGGTCTTTTCTAAACCATACCAAGGATATAGATACTCTTGTTAAATATAGAACCATTTAAATTATTTTGTTCCTATGGATGTGTGATTGTTTTTTTAGAAAAGTGACAACTATTTAATAATGGGAAAAGGATTTTTCAAAATAAATGAAAATTAAAAGAAAAATCTATCAATGATTCACCCCCTCCCCCTCTCCATGATACTTAGATCCTAGATGGTTATTTACACATGAGAACCCAATTCTATGAATTTGAAGTAAAATGGTGTCTATAAAAAATTATAAGTATGTATATACACTGAATGTAGCTTCCAGTTTAAGTTAAGAGTTATGGGCCATCTCAAATTAGTAAGCTTCATAGGAAATTTTTAGATTGGGTGGCTAGTTTCTCCAAGGTTCAAACTTGGTCATCCCATATATATTATATATAATAGAGTGATCATTTTCATTGTATTATTTCTTTTAACTAGGCACAAAAAAAGTGACATAAAACATTTATAGGGCTTCCATTATGCCTTGATTTTTGGATTCCTAATTTTTGAGTCATTCATTTTTGTTCTCTACCATACCCTTTATAGTGTAGTTAACTATATAGTATCGTTTGATGTGTAAAACCCCTCACTTTTATGGGTTGTTTTTTTAGAGGAAACTTGAATTTTTAATATTTAGGAGGATTTTGTTTTTAAAATTAAGACTTGTATTATAATCTTGATATTTTTAAAATCATTGGGATGTGTTTTAAGATGTGGTTGTAGTCTAGTATAGTGTTTTCTAGGTTCAAGTAGACTTTAAATAAAATTTACCAAGAAGATCTATAATTCAGTCAAGCTGACCATATAATTAGAGAAAAGTTGGTCAGAACTCGAATGAAATTTCACTATAGGTGCACCACCACAAGGTGAACTATTTTATAGTAGACCCTATTATGGAAGGTGAAGTACCCCTCATAAAGGGCTTTATGTCAGGGATGGGAATAAAACCTGAAGATTGTGCATGTAGAAAACAGATATCGAGAAAAATCCAGGTTGGGTGTTTTGATTAGTGTACTACCTAAGGAGGACTGCCTATTCTAAATAGGGGGAAGGGGATAAATGACCATGTTGGATGTTTCATTGGCCATTTATGGAGTATAAAGATGTTATGATTTTTATTTTAGTGGTTTATGTTGATACATAATAATCAAATAAAAATTAATTTTTTGTAAAATAGTGAAAGTCTTTATCTGAAGTCTATATAAGACTATTTTTGATGATACCTAAGTGTAATATGAAAATACTTATACTACATGTAGGATCGAAATAATTATGTAGATGCTCAATATACAAGAGGGGGGTGAATTGTATACATTAAAAATTCCTTTGGAACCTTTAAAGTTAGTTATGAATAACTATTTTTTCCTTAAACAAAGGGAAGATCTAAGTTTAACAAAGTTAAACTAAGTAAATTCACAACACCTCTAACACCAAATGAAAACTTGGAATAAGGAATGAAGTTATAAACTTCAAGTCCTTTGTACTTGCTTCAAGATGGAAAGAGATTCCGAAAGTAGGTTCCAAAAATATGGTTCCAGAAATTGAAACTTAACTAAATATTACAATATGAGATTCTACCTTAAAGCATATAGAATCTAAATGAATCAGAGTACAAGTAGGGAAGTATAAGAAAGTTATACTTTCCTTACGATACAAAATTCAGCGGAAACAAACAAGTAGTAAAACTACAAGTAACAAGATATAAGTCTTTTAACCCAAAGAGAAGGGTATCCAACAACCTTGGATAAAGGTCCCTTGATTTATACTTTCAAGCAAGTCTGTCTAACCCACACCGGGGTAAGCCCTCGATACGAAGATCGGAATCTCTGTCTTGCAATCCCCGCAAGCCCTCAACTTCAAGGTAGTTGGAAACCTTTGTCTTCCTCAGCAAGGAAGCCCTCGAACTTCAAGGTAGTCAGCACCTCTGTCTTCCTATCCCCGGAAGTCCACGAATGTAATCACCAAAATTCGGAGTCGCACGAAGCTTTAAGAGTTAATAAGAGCCTCTCTCTCTAGAAATCACTTCAATATCATGTATGCACAATGTTGAAGAAGTTATTCATCAGTTAGTTGTGAGCTCTTTCAAATGAGATCCTATTTATAGG
Organism: Viscum album; assembly: GCA_963277665.1. Taxonomy (NCBI): domain Eukaryota; kingdom Viridiplantae; phylum Streptophyta; class Magnoliopsida; order Santalales; family Viscaceae; genus Viscum; species Viscum album. Next base: position 575,970,070 of record OY728160.1, read on the forward strand.
CAAGGTCGGCCTCCTTTCCAACGGTCATATTTTCCTTAAAAGTTGGAGGGACCTGTACACGTGTAACTTAACCAACGATTAGTTTATAACAGAATAGAAGACATCGTTTTATAACAGAACAGGTGAAACAGAAAGTACAACATCATTTAAAGTCTAACTCAAAAGTTCGGAGTGAAGGTTTGAAGTGTAAAAAAAATAATTTTTCAGAGTCTAAATAAATTCGGAGTGTATAAAACAAAGATAATCAGATTCTGTTTCATAGGTGAATTCGGAATAAGAATTCTTCAACAGAATTCGTAATGAGAATTCGTCATCAGAATTTGTAATGAGAATTCGTCCTCAGAATTCATAATGAGAATTTGTCATCAGAATTTGTAATGAGAATTCTTCATTAGAATTCGTAATGAGAATTCGTCATCAGAATTCATAGTGAGAATTCGTCATCAGAATTCGTAATGAGAATTCATCATCAGAATTCGTAATGAGAATTCGTATCCGAAATTCGGAGTAGAACTTTATTACAGTTCTCATCCAGAATTCGGAACCTAAAACAGAATGCTTCATATCAAAGTTTCAAACGATTCCAAGATTATAGAAATGAATCTGAATCTTATACTTATGAAATATATGTATGAAAATATGATAAGGTTAATTTTTCTTATAAAAGCGATCTTTCTTATAAAAGTGATTTTCCTTATAAAAGTGATTTTTCTTATAAAAGTGATTTTCCTTATAAAAGAAATTTTCCTTATAAAAGTGATTTTCCTTATAAAAGTGATTCCTTAAAGATAAGGTGTTTTTGATTTTCAAAACAATAAGTAATGGAAAAGTCATAAGGAAAACCTTATTGACTCAACAATCTCCCCCTTTTTGGAAAGCACAAACATCCTTATGAAAAAGAAATTCTAAGAATAAAGAAAACATTAAGGCTTATCTCCCTTTGCTTATGGATGTTGATGAATACGACTAACTCCCCCTTAGGCTTTGAAACTCTAAGGATCGTATTCTAGATTTCCGGAATGATATTTCATTAAGAATAAGAATGTATTCTTTAATGAAAAACTACCCCTTAGATGAACTCTATTAGAGTTTCTTTTCTTTCTCACCCTTTGTTAAGATTAGTTTTCCCCCTTTATTAGGGTTCTTTTCCTTCTCCCCCTTTGTGATTTTCAAAAAGAATTCGAGGGAATGGAGAATATAACAATGTACCTGAAAAATTAGTAGCAACAACAAAAGAAACGAGCAAGCACAATTTTCATTAAGTTTGAAATCTCAACAACAAAGAAGTTTAGATACAACAAAAGATCATATCTATATATTTTGGATCTTTTTCCTTCTCCATGAGACCCTTAAGAATAGTCTTTATCTTCTTCAAGTCTTTATGGTCTTCCTCGGCTTGCTTCTCTAACCCAACAATTCTTGCATTTTGAGCTTCAATGTTTTCTTCCTGGGCTTGAAGCTTTTCTTCCTGAGCCTGAATCTTTTCTTCCGGAGCCTTCAAGATTTGTTCTTTCTTTAAAAACTTCTCTTCAAACTCAATCCGATGATCCCTTTTATACTTCCAGTTTTGAGAAACAGAATTCAGCTTCCCATTCAGATCTCTGACTTCTTGAATCCGGAAATTCTTTTCATCTGTCAACTTTCCTTCAAAGGATGAAGTAAGTTCATTTATCATCCTGTCTTCTATCTCAAAGGCATCCTTCACATTATCTTGGAATTCATCAAAGAGCCTCATCTCTTCAACAGTCTTCCTCGACCAACTAGTCATCCTCTTGCAAGATCTTTTGTGGGCTTCATAGCCGACAAAGAAAGTTTTGAACTGAGCCTCAATCTCAACACATTTGTCCATAACCATGGATACAGAGTTTGTTTTCTAATTCAAAGCATGTTGGAGCATCTGGAATCTTGAATCAATACTTGAAAAATTCGGAATAGTACCCACCAACTTCTTTAAAGACTGAATAACAAAGTCATTCCCCAACGAAGATGACTCTGAATCCGAGACTTTTCTTGGAGAATTTTCTTCTTCAATATGATCAAACTTTATCTTTGAAGAACTACCAACTTCCCTTCTATTTACGAACACTGAGCTCAGGGTATCAACAACAAGTTGTTTTCCCTTGTCTCTTTTTGGAATGGAGTCATGTTCCGGAGTTCTATTTTCACTGTCAGACACCTGAACAACATTGTCTTCATCATCAGCAACTTTTTTAGCACTATCCTCTACATTCTCCATTTGAGCAATATCATGTATAAGTTGTTCTTCCTCTGCATGATAAGCTACTTCTTCTTTTTTATGTTGTTGGCATCTCTCTTTATTCTAGTTTCATGTTGGAGAAGAGTTCCAAATAACTCATCAAGAGAAATTTGAGTGACCTTCCTGTTCTCATCTATAGCAGTTCTTTTGGATTCCCACTCATTGGGCATAATATCAATTATCTTATCCACAAGTGCTTCATCATCTAACCCTTTTTCTCCCATAGACTGTAAACTGTTTACTATAGTCATGAACCTCTGTTGAACTTTACATATTGGTTCACCATAAGGAAAATTGAAGCCATGATATTCATCTTTAAGCATAGATCTCCTAGTCTCAATCACTTTAGAAGTTCCAAAGTGTGTAACTTCTAACTTCTTCCAGATAAAATTAGTTGCTTCACAAGAAGAAATTTGGCTATATATATTTCTAGTCATTGAACAAAGTAAGGTATTGCGTACCTTATAATTGAGTTGATACTCTTGCTTTTCCTGGTTAGTAAAATTTCTAACTTCCTTGTCATGAATTTTATAATCTCTAGTAATCATAACGAAGTTGTCCACTCCAGTATTGATAACAAAAGTCTTCATTCGATCTCTCCAGTATTAATATTCATTACCATCAAAGATTGGTGGTCTTGTAGGATTTAGATTATCAATAGAACCAATATTGACTCCTGCCATATTTAAAATAACCTTTGGCACACAAACTTGTTAGTAGAAAAATTTCGTAATAACAAAGTTCAGAATGACAAAATTCAGAATTACAAAGTTCGGAATGAGAAAGTGAGCAAGAAAAACTTATACGTGAGTATAAGTATTTCAGAGACCTCCTCTGATACCAATTGTAGGATCAAAATAATGATGTAGATGCTCAATATACAAGAGGGGGGTGAATTTTATACTTTAAAAATTCCTTTGGAACCTTTAAAGTTAGTTACGAATAACTATGTTTTCCTTAAACAAAGGGAAGAGCTAAGTTTAACAAAGTTAAACTAAGTAAATTCACAACACCTCTAACACCAAATGAAAACTTGGAATAAGGAATGAAGTTATAAACTTCAAGTCCTTTGTACTTTCTTAAATCTGGAAAGAGATTCCGAAAGTAGGTTCCGGAAATATGGTTCCGAAAATTGAAACTTAACTAAAGATTACAATATGAGATTCTACCTTTAAGTGTATAGCATCTAAATGAATCAGAGTACAAGTAGGGAAGTATAATAAAGTTATAATTTCCTTACAATAAAAAATGCAGCGGAAACAAACAAGTAGTAAAACTACAAGTAACAAGATATAAGTCTTTTAACCCAAAGAGAAGGGTATCCAACAACCTTGGATAAAGGTCCCTTGATTTATACTTTCAATCAAGTCTGTCTCACCCACACCAGGGTAGGCCCTCGATACGAAGATCGGAATCTCTGTCTTGCTATCCCCACAAGCCCTCAACTTCAAGGTAGTTGTAAACCTCTGTCTTCCTCTGCAAGGAAGCCCTCGAACTTCAAGGTATTCGGCACCTCTGTCGTCCTATCCCCGGAAGTCCTCGAATGTAATCACCAACATTCGGAGTCGCACGAAGCTTTGAGAGTTAATAAGAGCCTCTCTCTCTATAAATCACATCAACAGCATGTATGCACAATGTCGAAGAAGTTATTCATCAGTTAGTTGTGATCTCTTTCAAATGAGCTCCTATTTATAGGAAAGGTCGGCCACCTTTCCAACGGTCATATTTTCCTTAAAAGTCGGAGGGACCTGTACACGTGTAACTTAACCAATGATTAGTTTATAACAGAATAGACGACATTGTTTTATAACAAAATAAGTGAAATAGAAAGTATGACATCGTTTAAAGTCTAACTCAAAAGTTCAGAGTGAAAGTTCAGAGTGTAAACAAAAATAATTTTTCGGAGTCTAAATAAATTCAGAGTGTATAAAACAAAGATGATCAAATTCTATTTAATAGGTGAATTCGGAATGAGAATTCGGAATGAGAATTCGTCAACAGAATTCGTAATGAGAATTCGACATCAAAATTCGTAATGAGAATTTGTCATCAGAATTCGTAATGAGAATTCGTCATCAGAATTTGTAATGAGAATTCGTCATTATAATTCATAGTGAGAATTCGTCATCAGAATTTATAGTGAGAATTCGTCATCAGAATTCATAATGAGAATTCGTCATCAAAATTCATAATGAGAATTCGTATCCGGAATTCGGAGTAGAACTTTATTATAGTTCTCATCCAGAATTCGGAACCTAAAACAGAATGCTTCATATCAAAGTTTCAAACAATTCTGAGAGTATAGAAATGAATCTGAATATTATACTTAAGAAATATATGGATGAAAATATGATAAGTATAACTTTTCTTATAAAAGCGATCTTTCTTATAAAAGTGATTTTCCTTATAAAAGCGATTTTCCTTATAAAACCAATTTTCCTTATAAAATCAATTTTTCTTATAAAAGCGATTTTCCTTATAAAAGCGATTCTTTAAAGATAAGGTGTTTTTTATTTTCAAAACAAGAAGTAATGGAAAAGTCATAAGGAAAACCTTATTGACTCAACACTACGTAGTTTGGAAAAAAATTATATTGGTTTCCTAAGTATTCTATGTATGGTATAAAGATACGTAAGTTTTATTTTATAATAAAAACATTAAATATGACTTGAATTTTTAAGTTTCATTTTGTAGAGATTTTTATTCATAGAATTGAAGAAAAAATTACAAGGATTCCATATAATTTATAATGGAAGATATTTTATTTTCATAATTTATTTAAATAGAAAATTTATAAATATGTATTATACATGATTCCTATCATGATATGGAATCATATTCTACGCCAAAGTGTGGAGGTATTTTAGAGCATCCTTATTTTTTATTTATTCGTAAAGATTCCTAAAAAATAATTTTCAATAGTGCAAAACAAATTATTAATGAAAATCTTGGTAATTTTCATTCAAAAACCTCAAGTTTGATTAGTTCCTTGAACTCAGAACTCTTTCAATAAGCAATATTTTTCTGATAATATGCTAATGGGCACTTATTCATGATAGGTTTGGTCTCTAAATACATACCAACTCTAGTACACTGAACACTATACAACTCATTTTTATATTCTCTCTACATCTCACCTAATTCAATATAAAAAAACAACAGATTAGTGGAAGTTTTTTAGAGGGGGTTCTGCACAACCCCTTCTAAATTCATTTTAGAGGGGGTTACGAACAATCCCCTCTAATCATCGAATTTATATGGGGTTCAAATCCCCCTCTAAATTTTTTTAGCAATATATTTTAAATATTTTTTTGATTTTAGTGGTGCATATGTCAAAACCACTGCAAATTTAAAAATTAGTTTAGCTATATGTTCGGTTGGATTTTAGAGACTATATATATTTTCATATTAGAGGGTGTTTTAAACCCCCTCTAATATAATAAATTAGAGGGGTTCATGAACCGCCACTTATCCATTAAATTAGATTGTGTTTTGAACCCCTTCTAATTTAATAAATTAGAGGGGGGTTTGAACCCCTCTAATTTAATAAATTAGAGGGGTTCATGAAATGCCACTAATCCATTAGATTAGAGGGAGTTCTGAACCCCTTCTAATTTAATAAATTAGAGGGGGTTTTGAACCCCCTCTAATGTAAGAAATTAGAGGGGGTTCATGAACCACTACTAATCTATTTGATTAGAGGTGGTTTTATCCCAACTTAATTTTTATTTATATTTTAAAATAAGCCCCATATAAATTAAAATTTTATAATATATTTTTATGTGAGTACATGTGTGCGTGTATATATATTACATAATCAAATTATATAAATGTATTTAAATTCATTCTAAAAACATATATATAAAGTCATTATATAAATACATTAAATAAATACTTATACATATAAATAAAAATGTATACATATATGAATTTTGTTATACATAATATAAATGTAATTATGTATATATTTATTCAAATATATACAATTTATATATGGTTTTATAAATACTATGCCTTTATATTATGATTTATAGTATACATATAATATATTAAATACATTTTTATTGTATATTTATGTATAAATACATATATATTATATTATGTATACAAATATATATAATATAGAAAAAATTAAATAATTTATATATATATATAATTTATATATATTAGATTATAAATATTTTATTATAAATAGTTTATTATATATAAATTTATATATATTGTTTTATTATTTTATAAATATTTTGGTATACCATATTCATTATAAATTAAATTATTTTATATATATATATATATATATTTTTTAATTTTATTATGTATTTCCAATTATATGAATGTATTTTATTTTGAGTGTATATATATGTGTGTATACATTATATAACAAAAATATATATAATTACATACATAAATATATAATATAAAATGTATTTAATATAATATATGTATAAAAATCAAAAAATATATATAAATGTATAGTATTTATAAAACCAACATATAATTGTTATAGTTTAAAAAATATATGTAATAATAATAATAAATATTATTATTATTGTTACAGACACACACATATATATAAGTATATAAAAATAATATATATATATATATATATATTATAATTATATTATATCTATAAATATTATATAAATACGTAAATATATATACAGATGTACTAAATATAAATGTATAAATATATATTTATTTATGTAAATAGAATTATGTATATATATTATATATACATAGATATTATATATATATATATATTATACTCAAGTGTATATTATATATAAATATTATACACAAATGTATAACATATACCCAAATATATTATATTATTTATATTTATATACATAAATATATATATAGTGTTTTTGTATATAAATAAATATAACTAATAATGTGTAATTAAATATATTATATTTTTTATATAATAACAAAGTTGAATCGGTTGAGTTAGTTAAGTGGTGTCACTGTTATAAGGTGGGTATAGGCCTCTAATCCCATCAGAGGCCGATTGTTTCGTCCTATAAGAAGGTCATGGGTTCCATTCGTGGTGGTGCGCGTGCATGGGTTCTATTCGTTCTCCGTTGGGGTGTCCTAGTGTTTGTTTGCGGGGCTTCCCTAGGGAATCATGGGGTTCTAGGATTTTTGTCACAGGGGTGTCAAGGGGGGGATGTGGTGTCATGTGGGGGTGTTGTCGGGGTATCATTGGGGGTTCCATGGGGTGTTGTGGGGCATCTGGGGGTTTGTTCGGGGGTTCCAAGGGGCGTCGTGGGGGTTGTCATGGGGGTTATCGTGGATGTTTGTCATGGGGTATTGGGCGTCAAGGGGGTGTCAAGGGAGTTTCATTGGTGTGTCATCGGTGTTCGCTATGTGTCAGGGGGTTAAGGTTCCAGGATTAAAAAAAATGTATATAAAAAATATGCTAGATTAGGGGCGGTAAAAACTACCCCTAATTCACCTGGGTATGGTGAATTTTGGGTGAAATTAGATGGTGTTAAAACCCCCCTCTAATATAACTACTGCTAAACACAGCCGCATTTTACCGATGCTTACCCAAAACTGCCTCTAATCATAGTAGGTGGAAAATTAAGCGGTGATTTTGGATAACCATTGCTAAAGTGTTTAAAAGTTGTTATAACTCTTTATAAATGAAAAATAAACCCCATATCATCCCCCCATTTTTTGTATTGATTCCATGATTCATGTTGTCCTTGCAGCCTCACCACCAAGAAAATTATAACAACACTAACACCAAAATATTAATTCATATAAATACAATAACAATATAACATTAAATTCAATGAATTTTATTACCAATATTTGCACCCATGAATTATCCTTTAAATCATATAGAAGGTGTCTCTATGAGAGTGTCCTTACATGAATGATATCATAGTATTTGTAAAGCATCACCATAAAAATCCTACATTATTTCCTATTTTTTCAAATCATTTTATTGTCCTCATGGTACTCAACCATCAGCTATGTGTGGTGGTTCCACACCACACGCATGCGTGTACACCCATGCCTCCTAGTGGAAGATCTAGATGTGAAAGAAAAAAATATTATATCAATGCATCTTATAATGAAAAATAATTCTGGCCAAAAATATTTACTAGGGTTCTGTAAATATACCTATGGTAGTCTGGTCAGTGGGTGTCTCTAGATCCCTAGGCTCTAAAGGAACATCAACCTGTATAGAATGAGTGTGACCCAATGGCTGCACTGGAGGCTTAGAATGTATCGGAGTAGAATTTTAAGGATCATAAACATATAATCTTGGGTATAATGAAGTATAATGAAAATAATTTGGAACTGACATTTCTAGAAATGTATAGTATGGATGGGGAGTAGAATCCATCATCAGATAAGGGAAAGATAGGTGAGGCGAATCAGATGCAAATGGTGGTGAAATCATAAGTGGCCTAAATATCCCAAGTTCCTCTAACAACACTATGGGATAAAAATTGGTGGTAGATGGTATATTAGAGGAGGGTATAGGGTGTTATTGGGCATGCTTAGTGGTGCGCGTAGCTCTAGTACCACCCCCATTATATCATCTAGTAGAGAATTGGTACCACTAGGCTCGTCAGAGAATAATTATCTTCTAAGTGGTGGATTCTGATTAAAAGTTAAAAATAAAATTAATCACATGAAATTATATGTTATTTATATGTATATATATATCAAATAAAATACTTACAATAGGAACCAAATGAGGGATTCCCATCTCTATCATTTAGTGATTATTGTTTTTTATCCCTTTCCTTCATATCTCTTAAATTTTTTTCATTTTATTTATTTGAAAACAAATATGTAATTAATTATAAAACCAAAACTAATGGGTAATATAAATAAGAAATAAAATGTTACATGACTTAATTAAGGAATAAAAATTATCAAACCAAATAAAGGATATGTAGAGATATAACAAAAGAAATTTATATTTAGTGGGAAGAATATCAAAACAAAAAAAGGCATGTCATTTTTACATTTTATTTGTTTGTTCATTATTTTCATTGGTTTTCATTTTCATTTTAATTATTTTAGTATTTTTCAATGCAACTCGTTTTTTTTAATTTAATTATTTCAGCTTTTTGTTTTGGTCAGTTATAATATAGTTCAATTCAATATTATAAAATGAAACTTAAAGAAACTACAACTAGTATATATTGAAAATTCACATGAATTTCATATTGGATACAAAATATTTGTAATAAATAGTAAATCAATTTGAATAGTATAAACCTTAACAACCCAAGTCGAGCTAAACCAAAATAACTAAGAACACAGATGGATGATTCTATATATTTCCCACTAAAACTTCAGGTTCACAATTAACTCTAACAATTGAACAGTTGGAGTAATCATAAGAAATAAATTTATTGGGGCCAATGGGAGATGGTATGGTGTCAATTTCATCATCATCATCATCATCAAAAATATTTCTTGGTATTACATCAATAATGACTCCAAATTTAGGTCACAGATGATATTTCATATAAAAAAATTGTTTTACCATTGATGCCGATATATATGGCTCATCAATAGCAAGAGTTTGAGTCATGTCAATAACTCAAAATACACAATCATAATTAAATGTGTTATGCCTCTTCAGTGAATCATATCACTTGTATTTCATCACAGTGCCTAGACTATTAGAGTAATAATCCAATACAAGTATTTCCTAAATGATTCAATAATAAGATACATTTTCTAATTAAGGTATAATATATGATTCATTGGAATGACAATATATTGTGGAAGTTACCATAACACCATCATGTTGTGTTCTCATATTCATTTCTTGTTCAGTGATAATAAATCTGTATCCATTGATCAAATTGATTTGCATTCATGAACTACATAATTATTTGACCAAAATCTAAATCTCTTATTTCCTCAGAGACAGATTCATCAAGAAAAATCAATGCATGAAATATAAATAAATATTAAAATTAATTAAATATTAATTTTATTAATTTTATTAATTTATTACATTAATAAATCTACCTTCAATTTCAATCAAGAATAAAATATTTAGCTATACAAAGGCTCTCTCTTTATCAAATATAAAAAATGAGGCTTTTTATTTTTCATTTTTTTATGTTCTCTACCGAAAAAAATAGATATAGTTTAACAGATATGTACAACTACAGGACATTAGATAACATTTACTTGTTCAATTTACTTACTTTATGTAATCATCAAATAAATCCTAGTTAAACAAAACTACTTGATGTTTCATCTCCTTCACTTCAAGGCTTAATGAGATTAATGTACATGATCTGGGAATTCCCCTTGTTTGGGGAAGTGTTGGAAAACTAGGTTCAATTTTCTTATACTGCTGTTCTTCATTTCTTATTAGTCTGTCATATCTCATAGTCACATAAGACAAATACATTGAATATAAATCCATACATTTTTTATCCAAGAACCCATTAAAAAAACCTTTGGGATAACTTTTGTTTGGAACATAAGACTTGAATGTGCACATATTTTTTTCATTTGGATACATTCAAAAAAATCTAAAAGTCCTCCAAGAAGTATTTCAGTTGAAATATAGATAGTCATATGAGCATGCACATGAAAAATAATGGAGAAAATATTTTATCTAACTCACTCAAAATTAATGGTTCTACTTCAAATATTTTTTGAACAAAAGACTTGGAAAAATTATTAGCATAAAGGAATCCATGAAAATGGAAAAACTAAATAATTTTCCCCATTACATTATTAGACAGTAGATGAGGAATTTTTATTGGAATCAACTCATGTAGAAGGATGTGATAATCTTAGTCTTCAAATATTTAATATTTAACTATCATATTTTGACTAGTTTTCATGTGTTTCTTGAATATCCATCAGTAATTTTAATAATATCGAGTACTTCCTTTTTTAAATGTGTCATCATATAAGAAGAACGTGCAACTTTCTATTAATTTTTACTAATAAATAAAGGATTCAGTTCTAGTTTGATACCCTGATCCACCAAGTCATACTGAGATCATAAGCCATATTTTGTCTTTCCCTTGACATTTAGAATAATTGAACTATACATTTTATGTTTATTTTTTCCAATTTTCATTATTCCTAATAAATGGTGTAACAAATTGGTTGAATAATAAGGATACTCAAATAAAATAGTTTTCATCTTCCAATTATAATTTGTTTTAGTGGAAACATTCTTCCTCTTTATATATTTTACCTCACCATTCCTAAATGAAAAACTAACATCTTTCAATTCATTAAGAACATAAATTCTAGATATATGTTGAGGTAAATGTATAGTCTCTGTGATATTTTCAAACATTTTATGATTATTACTATATAGATGATCCATTGGAAAGAATCATCAATGTACTATAAAACTGAAACAACAGTGATATTTAATTATTATGGATCATGTATTCTTCATACAAATAGTAAATAATAGTTTTCCCTTCATGATCTATCCTTATATCATTACATAAGCAGGAAAATAATTTATCATCCATATAAGAATAGAACACATTTGAAATATTTCTTTAGAACATGCATTGTATGTGCATACTCCCACATTTAGAAGATGAATCAACTATTTAATTAAATTTTTCATGTATACGTCTATATATTTTCCATGATAATAAGTTCTAGATATGAGTATACTCATGAACATGAAAGTTTTTTTCATACACATCCATGTAAGACGGTTATAAATGTGTTTTAAAATCATTCATGTGTTGTGGGAATTAATAATCTTCCCAAATGGATTAAAACAATCACATGATAGGCCCAACCTCATATTACACACATCAGCTAAAAAATCAAGGTACTGAGCATCAAATTTACACTATGAAAATCTATCTATAGGATGAACAAACTCTTCATTATCCTTATTTATCTCAGTATCATTCCATCACATATTTATTTTTATTTCTTAAAACATGAAAATATTCTAGAGCATGGGATTCAGTGGAAAGTTCCACCTTACATTCTATGGCACATAGTATTTTGATCCATTATCATTTTTCTTCCATTGAAATGCTCCAAATTTTATACAATCATTCCATTTGGAAATTTCCTCTATAAATATGCTGCAATATTTCAGGAAAACATGGGTTTTTTAGATAATATTAGTTTTTCAACTAAATTACATTCTATATAATGGTTTGATGGAATATCTACATCATATACAATAAATTTCATCAAAATTAAGAATATAATAGATGGAAGTATTAGAAATCCCATACATGGTTTTCCTATGAAATAGCTAGATTAAAAATTCTATCTTTTTCATTTTTACCACATTGATAGCATACCAAAGTCGTAGAATCGTCAATAAATTTTTTTCACCCTGTCAACATCATCCATTTCATTACATACATCATGTGTGATTCTATAAAAGTCTTCTTGGGTCTTCATCCTTTCTTTCACATGATTAAAAATAAACAAAAATCAATCATCTATCAAATTATCCAATCTAGTCATATCATTCTGATGATGAAAATTTTGATATTACATATTTCTGATATTGTGATACTAGACAAATAAGTTTTTTTTAAACAATATTTTGTTATATGGTATCTAACTTCATCACAAATTAACCAAGGTCTTCCAACACAATTATAACATGGTCTCTATTTTTGACCACTATGTGAAAAATTCTTAAAAGAAAAATCTAAAAACCTATCCAATGTTTTTTCAAAATATCTTAAGATCTGATCAGTTTCATAAATCCAAATTTTAACCATTTTTCTAAAAAAAATTATGTCATGTCATAAAAGAAATTAAATAAGATTTAAGTTAAATAAAAAATATATTTAAGGAAATAAGAATTGTTCACTTTATATGAAACCATAACTAACACAGTAGTCTGTATAATAATCATCATATAAAATGCAAAAAAAAATTACTATATATATATATATAATACTATAAATATAAAACCATTATACAATGTGTTACAATCAATAGATAAATAAAATAAATTAATAAATAAGAAAAATATTGGGAAATATCTATATAAATTTATCTACAATGTGTTATATCTCCATAAGTATTAGAAAGATTAATTTTCATGAATCTCGGTGTGTGGGATGGTCTTCATGCATGTTGATCTACTTGATGTTCCAAATTGGATGGTATGAAATCCTTATAAATTCTCAAATGAATTTCATGTTCCCATGATGAATATAATTACATCTTGGAAATATTGAAATTCATTCTAGATCTCCCATTCTATTAATCACTTTCTTATTAGTTTCCATGTGTTTTTGTTAAAGTGTGAATATTCCTAAAATGAGAATTTATGAACTCTTATCCCTACTTTAATCCCTTCCCATGATCTACATCAACATAAAATTATTAAATGGCTATGATATGTAATATTTGGAGGAGCACATACATATTTGGTTAGACCAGAAGAATAAAATGATTTTAGTTTTAGCCCAAAATAAATTTTTTCAAATTCAATTTTATATTATATTAATTTTTGAATAGGAAAAGGGAATTCAATATTGTGTTCCAGTACATACAAGGAAAATTATTTTAAATTTTAGTTCTAGGTTTCAATGATTTTCCACATCACATAGTCTATCGAGAAGTTACATTTGGATTCTAGAAAATGACTCATTCATATCCATACTTTTCTAAATTCTCTTGTATAGAGTAAAATTGACCATAATCCATTAAATAATGAATCTTATATTTTTTAAAGGATATCTCTTCCACTTGGAATGATCACACAACTTTTTCATAGAATTTCTTATATACTTTTCAGGGTTCCATAGATCTTTTTCAATTTACATTTTTTCACTTTTTGTATCCCTTAATAAATTAATTGTTACTCTTACAGAATTGATAACTTATCCTAACTTTAAATAATCGAAGATAAATGGATCTTACACAATTCAACTAGTGTTTTCCCTTTTCCATTTTTATTAGATTGAAGCTTATAGAATATAACATATCTATAATTAATTCTTATATCTATTCCTTTATCCTATATTGTGGTTATTACTAAAAAAATTGGAATTATTTGTTATAAGATTGATCTAAAAAATTATCAAAATGATTAAATTATAAAAAAATCCAATATATAGAAATATTTTTTTTAAACTATAAATAATAAAAATCAACCAAATGTATGATATTAATTATAAATTAAAATTAAATAGATGTGAAAAATTTATAAAATCTTAAAAAAAAAATCAAAAATTTTGGCTCGGTCTTTAACCATGTTATTTATTTTTGCATCACACCAAAGAATAAAATAAAATTATTTAATATTTAGTTTTTCAACAAAATCATTATTGAACCAAAATACATTTAAAATAATATAATTAAATTTTAATACCAAAATCAACCAATGAACACACCCTAGTGATCATCATTCCAAAACAATATTAAATACAAATTCAATTTCATGATATAATACAAACATTTACATAAAAATATTTAAAATAAATAATAATTAATTTATCTTGAGCAAACACATAAATAAAACCATATTTTTTCCTATGATGTATGGATTTCTATGCTAACTTCATTAATATCATCATCAAAGATAAACCAAGATTATAAAAAAATATCTACATTAAAAATGATCTTTGAAATTTAAAAATAAAAAATCAAATATTTATTAAGCCCCTATATTACCTTGTAGAAAAAAAATAAAAATAAAGAATCAAAAACCATAAAATTAACAAATTCTCCTTAAATGTATGTTTGGAAAACTGTTTTTTCAACACTCACAATCAGATTTAATCTATTGTGGTGTTTTAGACTTAGAATAAAAAAAATTATGGTTGATAGAATACCTGAAATATTTGGAAGTCATGAATTTAAAAATAAAGAAGAATAGAAGTAAAAAAAGGAAGAGAGGAGATATCGCTGCCAGTGGGGAAGAAACCTAAACACTGACAGCTATAGATTAGGGGATCTCAATAGAAATGTAAGGGGAGGAGTAACATGTGTGAGATTTAGGGAAATCCTATACTAATGGTTCTTTAAAAATGTTGGTATAGCACCTCTATACCAATGGTTTTAAAAAATCATTGGTATACAGTAACCTATGCTGACAGTTTTAAAAAACCATTGGGATAGTGTCATTATTTTATGAGGTTATACCAACAGTTTGTTAAAATTGTTTTTATATGCTTAAGAAATCATACTATCCATACATTTTTAGAAAACTATTGCTATAGACTAGTTGGTGTAGATATTCTTTCTATTAGTTATGATAAATTCGATGATGATTCATGAATATATTCCATTATACAATAGGAATATCCATTATAAACTACGGTACAAAAATGAAACATTATAGCAACAAAAGTGGAAAATGAAATTACCTTAGAGTTATTGAGTGGAAAGAAGCATGATTTGTCACATACACATGTATGGGGTTGTGAGGAATTTTTTAAGTCCTCATCAGGAAACAAACTAGAACCCTGGGTTAAAAATTGTATCTTTATAGTGTATCCTAAGAAAACAAATAGATACTACCTATATAACTCCTCAGAAAAGAAATTTATTTTTCCTATGAAATTTATATTTCTTAAGATGGATAACATCCTCAAAAAAGGATAATGGGGGAAATATTTACTTTGATGAATTTAATGCCCAAGATAAAAAAGAGCTAATACATGAATAGATTCTACAGGTACCCATGGAATAAGTAGTTCCTAAAACACAAGTATTGCATTGGAGTAATAGAGAGGTAAGAGAACCAGAGAGATATGGTGTTCTAGTCACCAAAGATGGTTACTCATTATTGGTTAACAATGATAAACCTATATCCTATAAATAGAAAGTAAAGATATCATAGGCTACAAGATAGAAAGAATCCATGAATTTAAAAATGGATTACATGTATCAAAACCAAGTTTGGGTTCTGGTTGATGCGTTAGTATATGTAAAGTAAATAGGGTCAAAATGGTTATTCAAGAGAAAACTAGACATAGAAGGTAAAGTAAATACAAATAAATAAAGGGTACTAGATAAAGAGTTTAAAATGTATTATGTAATCGACTATAATGAGACCTTTTCACCAGTTTCCTTATTTAAATCCATCAGAATTCTACTTTCATTTGTATACTTCCATGACTATGAAGTTTGGAATATGGATGTCAAAACAGATTTATTTAATAGGAACTACCAAGAAGATGTCAACATGAAACAACCAAAAGGGATTGTGACCCTTAGTGATGCCAAAATGATATGTATAATACAGAGATCCATTTATAGATTGAATGAATCATCTAGTTCAAGGAACATTCAATTATATGAAGCTATAAAAAAATTTAGTTTTATTAAGAATGAATGGGATCCATGTGTTTATAATAGGTTTAGTGGGAATTTAGTCATTATACTAGTATTATATGATAAATACATGTAGCATAATGGAAATGACATAGAAGTTTTATAGTCTATTAAGCATTGGTTAAATAGGTGTTTCTCTGTGAATGAATTAGGTGAATCATCCTATATTCTAGGGATCAAGATCATTTGTGATAAACCCAATATGTTCTTCGACTAATTCAAAGTACATACATTTACCATATACTAAATATATTTTTTATTGAATAATCCAAGAGAAGATTAGTTCTAGTGTCACATGGTATTCATCTTTCTAAGAAAATGTGTCCTCAAACACTACAGAAGAAAGAGAAAATGAGTAATATCTTATACGCTTTAGTAAAAGTATTAATCATGTATTCTATGATATGTACTAGACATGATGTTGCCTATTCATTAAGCATGGTGGACAGATATCAATCTGATCTTGGATAAAATCATTAGTTTTTTGTTAAGGTCATCCTCAAGTATCTGAGAAGAACTGATGATATATTCATATTGTATGGAAGAGATGATGATCTAGTCATCAAGGGTTATACTGATGATAGTTTTCAAAAATAAAAAAAAATTATCTGGATTCATAGTCATGATATGTTTTCTACCTCAATGGAGGAGTTGTGAGCTAGAAGATTTCAAAGTAGGCAGTTGTCATTGATTCTTTAGCATAGTATGAGTATATAGTGGATTTTGATGAAAAGAATAAATATGTTTGGATATGAAACTTTTTCCAAGAGCTTTATGTGTTACCTAAAAGTAAAGAACCTATCACATTGTATTGTGATAATATTTCAATGATGGCTCTGGAAAAAGATCCAAGGTCCCACCAACGAACAAAGAATATACTTTGGAAGTATAACCTATTGAGGTATTTTTCTCAGAGGCATGAAGTTTCATAATGTAGACTTCCCATAGAATAAAATGTGGTGTACCCATTAACTAAAGGTTTATCTAAATAAAATCATCAGATTAATGCGAGATCTTGTAGACTAAATGTTGTTAGCAGTTTTCTCTAGTGTAAGTGGGAGTCTTTTGGAGTTAATGTCCAAGAACCAAATTACTTATAATTTATGATAAACTATAATAATTTTTTTAATATTAATAAACTCATTATCACATAATAATTGTTATTCTATGTAACATATCATCTGATAATATCCTAAGAGTATATGTCGCATTGAAAGGTTATAATAATTCCCTATTATGATGATAACCTAAAATTTCCATGGTATTTTCTTAAATATGTGTTTTATAGCTAGATGAAAATATTTTAGGGACACAAATGATGAGTCCTATCAAGGGTGGAGATTCATAGGACTTTCAGGAATCTTCTCATGGTGTATACCCTTGGTAATATCCAATGTATGATATTATGAGAACGAGACCATCCAGAAGGAAATCCACATTTATATGTATCATTGGATGATCCTATCAAAGGATGTGTGTATTAACCTTTAGACTTTAATATTATTATTAATTATTATAATATTTTTTCATTGATGTATCGATGAAAACTATGATGAAATATGTTTGTAGTGGGGTAGAGTATGTTTGGTGCTTCACAAGTAATATTTCATTCATGAATAATGTGAGAAATGATTTTTACCTTCTATTATTTAATAAAAGTTGATATATTAATCCCTTTCATGGAGATGATATAGCCAAAATAAATCCATGTGCATGGTGTTCTATCAAAAAGTTTGATTTTTGTAAATTCAAAGAAAGAGACATCAAGCACATAGGTTGATGGCACCAACATGAAACCTATTTGATTATAGATATCAAGATAAAGGGATTATATTACACAGTAAGCATCTTTATGAGATATTAGGTGATTAAGACACTAACTTCTTTCTCAATGGGTGTCTTGGCATGTTTATAAATACTAATCTTAGACTTTAGACTACTTTGCCTAATGCCACTCTGAAATAGGCCTAGTGGATCACACACTAAGTGTATCAATAATCTTAGTTTCATAATATAATATTATTTATTATTTAATAATTTTAATAAATATTATTCATGACCATGGTTTAATAATTATTCATATTTTCTTGATCACATATATTTTGTTACCAATTATTTTATATAATATTATGGGATAATAATATTTAATAAATATTTATTTTCTATTTAGTAAATATAATATTATTTATTTATTATATAATAATGTTATTATATATATTAATTAAATAAATATTCATTATTCAAGGCCATATGAATATCGTAGAGGAATAGCAGACCAAGTTTAATGGTTTGGTGAGAAAATAATATATATTGAATATTATTTGAATAAATAATATTTAATTTAATTCAGGATTTTATCGCATGTCAAGAAATAATAATAATAATATTATTATTATTATTATAGACACTGGTTTCCTAAGGGACTACAACAATAAGGTCATAATAAAAATTATTTTTTTCTAACCCCAACTATATATAAACTCAATTATATTATTTTTATAAGCTATCCAATTCATTTTTTATTCACAACGAGATCAGGAGAGAATCCTCTCAAAGACCTAGAGAGATCCCTCTTCAAGAACACTCTCGAGAATAAAGAGTAATCTTTTAAAAACACAACTCTCAAGTATAGAGAGATTTAAGACAACTCATCCTCGAAGATATTCTTAGGGTGATCAAAGGAGAATGACACAAGCATTAGGTTATTCTATGCTATTAAACATAGATTTCTTTGGAGACGTTTGGAGGTTCACGGAACATTTTTTGGATAACCACTATAGGGAATCTATTCTTAATTCATACAATGTAATTAATTTATGATGTAGATACGTTTTTATATACATTAATGATGAAATAATTCCTTTCAAGGTAATTATTTAATTACTTAAATTAATTATAAATAATGTGTGATGATCCTATGCTTTAGTTCTTGTGTTTTTCTATTTTCTATATTATTTGATTCAATTCCATTGATCATGGAATTTATCATCCTTTGAATCTCATATTAATCATCAGTCATGAAAAAAAGATGAGTTGGGAATGCCCCATATGACGCTTTTGCAACACCCAAAACCTACAAATACAACTCATAACAATACACACCCTAGAACTGTAAATGTTTAATGTCTTCGTTGACTAGATATATAATAAACTTATTTCAAGAAATATATTCAACATCTCCCATAAATTTCTCCTCACATAGAACCTTTCTTAAATATAACCTATTAAGAATATTTTTTTATGACCAGTTGAAATGAAAACATAATAAAGGGTGAGATAAGATGATAATTAAGGGTAAAAATATAATATATCAATCAATGATCACAAGTGATCATAATATTAGTATAAGGGTATGAGAACATGGCTATAAATTACAAAATACATGCCTATTTATTAAAATATCACTAATCGTGATTCAAGGAACAAGGATTTTTCATAACAAAAAAAAATAAGTCATAAGAGTTTGGAATCATCAATAATTAATCATGATCTATAAGAAAATATCATAAGTATAAGTCATAAGTTTTTTTCATACATGTAAGAATATAAAATCATTTCCTTAGTAAAATCCCACTACCAAGACAATCATAGTAGATAGATTCCCATAGTGGATTGGGTTCACTCCCCCATTATATTATTTCTATTATCAATTCTCACTACTAAGACTATCATAGTGGATACAATCCCATATAGGACTGGGTTCACTCACCATTTATCATTTCATTTTTCAAGGATAACTTCATATACTATAAAATTGGGCATAATCCCTTTTCTGAGCTAGGATCACTCCCCATTACAGTACATATTATCTCATGGGATTTCAACCTTTACCCAATGCATTAGAGGTATATATAATTCTGATTCATCCTGTAACATAATGGAAACCATACCTAAGTGTGTTGTAAGATCATAAAAACCAACCTTATTTCATCATATCATAGCCATGAAAAATAAATTAGTTTCATAAATATTCCATCATCTCATAATCAAGATCCATTAAGATAAATAAAGTTGATGGTGTCAAAAACATCCATTATTCCATCATAGCCTAATTGAAAAATACAAAGAAAAAGTTTTCATAAAATCATTATTAAAATATCATCATATTAATACATATAGAAAAACAACATAAATGGTATCATTAGAACATGTCTACAATGAATAAAAAAATCCTTAAAATATATTGATTTTGATGAAAAATGTCGTTAAAAGAGCATTTGAGAAATCATTTGATAATAGGGAAAATATAATTTTCTTTTAGTATATTTAATAACTAAAAATTACCATAATTTTTAGAAAAATAATTTATTTTAAAATAACCATGGATAATTTTAAAGGAAACATCAATGTAAATAATATTCATGATGGTGGTAAAATTCATTCATGTCGTATATATTAAAATAGAACATTCTTTTAAACTTTTGTAAAAAGTGAAAAGTGGGCCTTATGTAAAAAAATTAAAAAGATACCATTTAGTAATTTTTAAATAAATTAAAAAAATAGTAAAAATAATATTTATAAAAAAATTATGAATTGATAAAACTTCTATAAAATATTTTTAAGATCATAGATATAGAGAATATATATTCCTAACCTAATAATGACAAATAAGTTTGTTATTTTTAAAAACTATTTTCTTAATTATTTTGAGTACCCTAGAGAGAAAAATGGTAATAATAATTCAAAATTATATAAATAATTAAATTAGAAAAAATATATGGGGTTTCATGGATAAGGATAATATAATTTCCCTAAATTTAAATTTATCATAGAAAATCCTAAAAATAAATGAAATCAAAAAATAAGGCCTCCCCACTTTGGTAACATTTGATTCATAACCCCCATGAAAGAAATACCATAAAATAAAAATTAAAATAATTTAATATAAATATATTCAGGATATAAAATATCAAAGGTTCAGTATATACACAATATAAACACAAATAGGTGCATAAAATGAAACATGTCTCTATGAAACAATTTTGAAATAAATAACCCTTACTGTAAGTCTCATCTTGCCACGTGCATGTTCAAAAATACTATATAATAAATATATATTTATTATTTATATATATTATAGAACCATATTTATACATAACTTAATATATATCATTCATTTATAATTTCTAATTACTATTTTATTTAAAAATCTATATTGAAATGAATATTTTGGTGAAAACTGCTTTGTCTTCCGTGCAAGTTTCTATTTGAAAGTTCTAGACCTTTCACCTTGTCCATGATTTAAAAATATCCATAATATTAATCATATAATAATTATCATATTTATTTATTATATACACTTTTTAAACCATCCATATAGGTTAGTAATGAAAAATTACTTACATGGATTCAAGGAGATAGGAGTTTGTATACACGCACGAGTGAGGTTTCCACTTTTCGATGGATGAAAAGAAAGAAATATAAGTAATAAACAAACTTTAAAAATCACAAATATATCATATATATTAAATAAATCTATCATCATTATCATCCATTTAAATATAAAATTAAAAACAAGCCACATCTCTTAATGGAGGTGGTAGTCCCCACATATGCATGAACGACGTTATCATTTTCTAGAGGAAGGGATGGTGATAGAAAATAGATATAAAATTAATATAAAAATATTTAATTATAGTAAATAAACTGATTAAATCCTTTTAATATTCTTATAGAACATTTTTATTATGTTTAATAAGAATGGAAATGAAAAAATTCAGCAAGAACATATACCTATTCGTCATGTATTTTTATTTGAAAATCACCTTAAGGAATTTGGATAGGTATTTTGTAAATACCAGAGTCTAAAGGTCATGGGTATGGATTTTGTGAGAGTATTTATATAGATATTGGTTGAGTTAAAGGGATCGAGTGGTGCGTATAAGGGAGAAGAGGATTTATCTCTTTATAAGTGATGTGGGAGGAAAACTTTTAGATAATTGTAATATAATTTTGTAATATATGAATTACTCAAGTAAAGTTTCTCAAAAAAGACAAATATTCAATTATAAAAAGGGAAAATTACATATACAATCAACTAATCAAATTAAAGAAATATTTTTTTTTATTTTTAAAACCCTGTCTCTTAGGTTAACCCCTCTTTTAACCCTCTTAACCCTCACCAGGGCAATAATATTTTTACCATGGTTTCTAATTCTTATAGATAAAAATTAAGTTAAAAATATCACATAATATTAAATATTTATATTAAAAATATATATTTATTTCTATAAATATTAAATTCCTTGAATTCATAGAAATTAATTCTTATATATGTGCAATGAACTCCAAAAAAACTAATTTTTGAGAAAAAAGTATTTTTATGCCTAAAAATGATTTTATTCTCATTACATACATAGTAAGAACCATTAAATGAATGTTAATGTATTCTATTTAATAAATTTTCTAAAAATTTCATTAAAATCACTCATAAATTGTGATTAATTTAGTTTACTAAGATAAAAATACATTGTGTGTATAAAAACTATTTTTTAAAATAACATTTTTTACCTCCAAATGAATTTATCTTCAATTATAAATAACTAATAATCAATGTATGAATGACTATTAATTTTTTATAATCAATAAAAATATATTTAATCAAAATTATATTTCCTCAGTGATCAAGGTGAAAAATATATAGAAAAACAAAATAATTATCAAAAATGATCTTTAAACATAAAATGATATTATTTTTATCATTTAAAATTTATTGAATATTTTATAAGTATTGATCAATAATTTTTCATTAAGGAAAACTTTTATATATTTTTTTCATAATTTATTTATTCCTATATATACCTTCCAATGTAATGTATTTACGATAATATTCATATTTAATAATTGTGTATCTTGGTTCATTTAAATGAGATGTTTCATGTGAATAAAGCAATTAAACACATCAAATATATTTCAAGGGAAATAAATAATAAAATATAATTTTATTATATTATAACCCCCTTATAATAATTTCTCGAGGGAGATTACATTACTCAGATGAAAACAAATGAGGATACATTTCCCACATTACATCTTCAGTTTCTTATACAGCTTCTACAAAATTATGGTTTCACCATAAGACATTGACCAGGCAAGTGGTCTTGTTATGCAACACTTTGTCTATTTGATCTATAATCTACAATAGTAATTACTCATTATAAATATCATTCTCTAGTGATAAAACCTTTTTTTTAGTACATCTGAAGTATTTGGTATGTACTTCTTCAAAAGATAGACATGGAACACATCATAATCTTGGGAGACGTTTAGTGGGAGTGCCAAGTGTTATGTTATTGTCCTTATATATAAAGAATATCGAAGGGATTAATATATCTAGAGATCATATTTCCCTAATTTACAAATCAAATAACCTTATTCAAAGTATATATTAATATTAATACATTATCACTAACTTCTAACTCTAAATCTCACCAATGACTGTTAGCATAAATTTTCTATCAATTATGAGTTTCCTTAATCTGTTGTTGAATGCCTCTAAAATTCATTTCCATTTTATCAGATAGTTTAGGTCCTAATATATTTCATTCTACAATTCCATCTCAGAAAAATTTAGTTCTCTATTTACTTCAATAGAGGGATTCATAAGGATCCTTCTGAATTCTTGAGTAAAGATATTAATATAAGAAAATTCGACTAGAGGAAGGTGTTGATCCCAACCAACTTTTAAATACATAATAAAATATCTAAACAAATATTATATGGTTTTAATGGTCCTCTCATATTGACTATATGTATGTGCATGATATGTAGTGCTAAATTTTAACTTCTTATTCAAATATTTTTTAAGACTTCTCCAAAATATCGAGGTAAACTACAGATCTTGATTAGATATAATAGAATGTAGTAACCAATGAAAACTCACCACTTAACTAATGTATATCCTAGAATGATGATCAAGAGATAAATATTCTCAAATAGTAATGAAATTTTATAACTTTATAAAGTTATTAACCATAACCCAAATAGAATTATGGTCTTTAGGTGTTTTGGGAAGTCTGATGACAGAATCCATGGTGATGTTTTCCCATTTCCATTATAGTATGTAAAGTTATTATAATAGACCCTTATACTTATATCTCTAATCTTAAAATTCATATAATACTAAGAAATGAGATACATACTCTTCAATTAACTTTTTCATTTTTTTACCACTATAAATTCTCTTTTAGACCTCAATACCACTTTTTACTTTCCACACTAATAGAGAATTATGAGCAACAAACTTCATCTAATATATACTTATTCAAATCTAGTATTGAAAATATACATGCTTGATTATTAAACATTATCATTCCATCACAATCATGTTTTAACTCAAGAACATTCCTCACATTATTCTACAATTCCATATCTTCCCAATGTTTCTCTTTAACCCTCACATGCATGGATGGTTAAACATTCATCTTAGAAAGATTTGATTTGTACCCTTTCCTCATGGCTTCAAGATCCATATTCTACGAATCCATAAGTATTGTATCTTTTTAAATCCTTATATAAGATAAAGTATCATGGTTCTTTTAACTCATAGAATCATCCAATTTTTTTACCTTCCAAATGTGGTATTGTATTTAGTAGTAATAATCTTTAATAAAATCTAACTAATAACTCCTTAGATTATATTAAAGACATTCTATGTGAATATTTACTTCAAGATTTTATGATACGTATATATATCCCACCAATCACCATATACATAATCCCTATATATTATTAATACCAAAATTATAGTTTTCAATTCTAAATAATGATTTGGGTAATTTTTCTCAAGAACCTTTAAATTTTATGATGTATATACTACTACATTTTCATTCTATATAATAAAAAATCCATAGCTCTTATTTAATGAATCACTATAAATCACAAACACATCTCCTCCATAGTTTAGTGTAAGTATAGGTGCACTGACCTATATTATTTTCATCTCCTTGAAATTTTCTTCATATCCATCTATCAAATATAGATTAATCCATTATGATCTTGGTTATTAGATTATATTTAATTGAAAAACTTCTAAAAAATCATCGATAGTGTCCATTCAAACAAGGAAAACTATTTATCTCAATCACCAAGGTTGGTCATGACTATTTCTTAAAAACTTATATCTTTGATGGATCCACTAATATACCCTCTCTTGATATTATATGTCTCAAGAATTAATCTTTTGGTATCCAAAATTCACAATTTTTAAATATGGAATATAGCTTTTCCTTATTTAAGTTCTTTAACACAATCAACAAGCAATCATCATGTTCTTCCTTTATCTAGAAATATATAAGAATATGATCTATAAACACTTCCAAAAATAGATCAAGGTTATCTCTAAAGAATCAATGCATTAAGAATATGAATATTATGGGGGCATTGGTAAGTCTAAATTGCATCACCAAAAATTCATAATGTTCATACCTCATACAGAAGATTATCATGTGTATATATTCCATCTTGACCCTAAATTGATGACATCCAAAATGAATTTAAATCTTAAAAAAGTATCAATCTCATCATATTTGATCAAATAAGTCATAAATATGGGTTAGAAGATACTTTTTCTTTATTTTTATCTTGTTAAGTTTCATATAATTAAAAAAATACACATTTACCCATCATTATTATTAACAAAAAAGAATAAGTACACCCCATAGTGATGTACTCAATCATATGAATCACTTTTCTAGATTCTCTTTGAGAATATTATTTATTTAATTTAACTCAATTGGGTACATTTTATAAAGATAATTTGAAATTTATATAGCACCCATTATAAGTTCTATTGAAAAATAAACTTCACGTTTCAAAGTAGGAATCGAAAATTATTTAGTAAAAACAACCGAATATTCCCAAAACAATAGGAATAACTTCAATTTTAAGTTTCTCTCTAACCATTTTAGATAAATACATACCATGAATAGGTAGTAAGATGCATACAATGGGAATAATTTCTATTGGAAGTTTATATTCATCCTCACAGTAAAATATGGGCATATATTGATTTAAAAAATAAAATGTGACTTCCCATACTTAGAAATTGATATGGTCCTATATAAATAAATTTAATCCATTCCAAAAATAACATCAAATTCTACAAAAGGAATAATAATAATATTTTCATGGACTAAATTATTACAAAAATTAACATTAAATCCTCAACTCTATAATAGGGGATAACTGTGCCTCCAAATCAGTGATTGATAGAGCCTAAGACCTTATTTATTCCTTTATTATAGTATTTATCCCTTGGATTAGTGAATTGACTTAGATAATACCCCAGTTTCACATATTTAAGTAATTGAACTTTTATTGGTGCCTTAGGATGAAATTTATTTCCCCCCATTAAATTATTCATTTTCCCCATCATTGGATCCTTCAGAAATATGAACCCCTTAAAAGAAATAACTTCAAATGAAACTTAAAATACCATTAATATAAAAATATTCATTATATAAAATATAAAAGTCTTATAATATACACTATATAAACACAAATAGGTGAAAAACATGAAAAATGTCTCAATGAAACAATATTGAGATGAATACCCCTTACCTCAAGCTCTTTTTTTATTCTTATTCATCAAACACCATATATAATGAACATATATATTTATTATAAATCTAATCAAGAACCATATTAATACATAATTGAAACTTGGTCAAGGTTTAATCATCTCCAAAATATTAATAATATCATTATTATTATATATATTTATTATATACACTATTATAACCATCCATATAAGATAGTGATAAAAAATAACTTATAACACTTCATAGAGATAGTAGTTTGTACATATGCACAAGTGAGGTTTCCACTTTTTGATGGATGGAAAAAATAAAGGTAAATAACATATTAATTTATAAATAATCATAATTATGTCATAAATATCATATATATATATATATATATATTAATTTTATCCTTATGACCATCGATGTAAATAGTAAATTAAAAATGGATCACATCACTTGGTGGAGTTCATAGTTCACACGTACCCAAGATTGTTGTTATAATTTCCCAATAAAAAGAAAGGATATATAAAATGGATATATAATTAATATAAAAAATATAATATAATAGTAAATATTCTGATTAAATTATACTAATTTTATTATATAACATTTATAGGAGGTTTAAGAAGAAAAAAACTTGAAAATATTGGTAAGAACATGTACCTCTTTTCCAGGCATCTTCCTTCAAAATGCACCATAAATATTCTTTGGATGGGTATTCTAGAAATATATAAACCTCAAGGTAAGTGATATGAATATTGGGAGAGTATTTGGAATGATTTTGGTAGTAATAAGTAGATTAAGTGGTGTGGAGAAGTGAGAAGAGAATGTGGCCTTTTATAAGTGAGGTGGGTGGAAAACATGTAAATACTTGAAACATTGTTATATAATCTATGACTTACTCTAGTTAGGTGGATCCAAAATTCAAAATATAAGAATATAATAAGGTTAAGGTATAAATAAAATCATTAAATCAAATTAAATCATGTCTTTTATTGATATTTTAAACATTATCTTTTAGGCTAACACCTCCTTTAACTATTTTAACTCTTACTATGGTAACAAGATTTTTACCATGGTAAATAATCATTAGGGATAAAAGTTGAGTTAAAATTATTACATAATATTAATTAATATAATTAAAAATATATAATCTATTTTAAAATATTTAATTCTTTTAAGTGGTAGAAATTATTTTAAATATTTTCACATAAAACACATATAAAATATTTTTAGAGAAAAAGTATTTTTAACCATAAAAATGATTTTATTCTCATTCCTTTCCTAGTAACAACTATTAAATTAATGTTAATATATTTATTTAAATATATTATTCAAAAAATAAATTATAATTATTCATAAATAGTAATTATTTTAATTTACTTTTATTAAAATACATTGTGCATATAAAAATAATTTTTTAAAAAAATAACTCATTTTACCTTGAAATGATTTTATCTTCACTTATAACCAATTAATAATCAATTTATTAATGATTATTAAATTTTTTCAATCAATATCGATATATTTCATCAAAAAAGTATTTTATTGGTGATAATGGTACCTAATATATTGAAAAATACAATACTTTGAAAGTTTTATCTTTTAAAATAAAATGATATTATTTTTAACATTTATAATTGGGAAATCTTTTCCTAGGAATTAATCAATACATTTCATTATGAAAACATTTTATTCATATTTTTTATAATTTAGTTAGTCCTATTCATACTCTCCAATCCAACATTTATGTAATAACAGCAACATTTATTAATAGTATATCATAGTTCGCTTAAACTCAGTGTTGAAAGTAAATCATGGTATCAAACACATAAAATATATTTATAGAGAAATATATCATAAAATTTCAAAGTAAAAATTATCTAAAAATATACCTAAAATACAATAATATATGGTTATTGAAGGGTTAATTAACTTATAATTTTGATTACCTAATAGGAAATACATGGACCCTTAGGTGTAAAGAAGGTTATATATAAAGTTATTCATTTGATGGATTTATAGGGATTTCAAAATTTAATAATACCTCAATCACACTTAGAATACTTTAATCATATATATTTGAACAAGAATCAAGGAATATTCTAGTTTCTTATTTGCTTTCATACTCTCAAGAAAGTAGGTTATAAGTAAGAATGTGAAAATTATGTTTATAATGTTGTATATTTTTTACGATTTCATAGACCACTGCTAGTTGAAAGTTACAAATTCATGGTAAGTGTTTTCATTCATCCACTAATACATTATTATATACTGACTGTTAAATGAGTTTAAAAATCAGATTAATAAATGAGGTTACCGTTATAATTTGTTACAATATTGATTAACCATTTCAAAATTTTTGAAATTTTTAGATATCAATGGTATTAATCATTTAATGAAAAATCTCTATTTTAAGTAATTTAAGGAGATCATTTTATATAAAAGATGTCATTATCTTGGATTAAACTCCACCTAATTTTCTTAATTCTCTATTTTCTATTAAGGAGGAGTGTGAGCACATCATTCATTGAACTGAGGTCCTATAGAGAGTTATTGATTCAAGTGGCTCATGGATATAAATGGAGGTAAGAACCCACTGGATGTTTCCATGAGAACTCAATCAAACTCACTACCAATATAGATTGAATTCTTAGATAGTGAGGTATGTTCAATTTATCATTTTATTATTTTTATAATTAGTTCTTATCTCAGTAATGAGGGTATGATTTTTTCTTTACTACAATTTTAAATGGACATTGTGACATCCCTTTAAACCCATCAATGGGGTTGTAGAAATGTAAGATGATGGATCATCTATATAAAATTATTTTTAGAAAACCTAAAATGAATTCTTGCAAAGGTTTCATGATGTATCCCCTTCAAAACAATTATTTTTATTCTAAATTTTTTTGACCATGACATATATGGATATAAAAATAGGTTTTGTCTTATAACACCATTTTGAATTTTTTAGTGTAAAAAATATTTTTTAGCTAAGCAAGATGGACTTCTATAAGGATTTTTTTAGAAGATAATTTATTGAATGAAAATTAGGAAATGAAAGTATCCACACTGGAGGTCTGAAAGAAGTATTATAATGTTGTGGGATTATTAGTGATTAGTTTAGATTATAATCAATAGAAGTATGGAAGAATCAATTTGAATTGAGGTACAACAACTCCATCAATGTGAATGAGTATCCTAGAGATGCAAAAGGGTATGTCAGATTATTCAATGGGTTGTATTATATTAAAGGTTTGGATTACAGAATATCTGAAATCATTGGTTGTTGGTAACTAGAATAGGAAGCATATTCGAAAAGAAGATTTAGTAATTCTAGAAGTGGTGTGGAGGATGTGTTCTGGATATGTCATTATTCATAGAAAGTTTAAGTGGAGTTAATATTCCTCAATAAGAGTTGGATGTTACCCAATAAAGTTGTATTTGACCAAAAATATCATAAGGCTATGTGATGGATGAAAATGGATAACTATTAACATATATCTTCTTAAAAGTACATTTTAGGACTAATTTTTATATTTTATATTCTATAACAATCACTATTCAATAATGTAGCTATTAAATTTTATTTGATAAGGTTTTGAGTAAATGGTTCCCATATAACTTGAATAGTCTATGTTAGGTTTTTGGAATTGTGAATTAAAGATGTTTTTATATGATTAGACACTAAACCAGATGCTAGTGAAATCCTTGATGAAGGAAGGAATCAAGAAATTTTAATTTTTTCAAAGACACAATGAATCCCCACTAAATTCAAAAACCACTACCATGATGAAGATGGTTTATAATTCATATGAGAATAAAATTATTCAACAGTTAACAAAATTTACTCAATTGGGATTATCATGAACCAGCCTGAGTCGCCCCTGAACCGATCACCCATGCCAGCCCGCGACATGTCCCGAGAGGCATTCTGGATCCTACTGGGATGGTGACAAGTGCCAAGGGCATCAATAGAGTACACAAGGGAACAATTTCTCCCGTATATAAACAATCAAACAAATAGCGGAAAAAATGACAGCCCAAAATACATTTATATAAAAATTGAACTGAAAATTATTTGTACAAGAAACTGAATGTACAACTAAACCAACAACTCAACTGACCAAACCCGATAACCTACTAACTCCATGTGACCACTCTGGTCACTCTCCAACACAATGATCATGCGTTACCTAAGACAATCGAATTCAAGCTGAAACCTACACAAGGGCTAAAAATAGAAGAAGAATATAGACGTGATTATTAAAACTCAGTAGGTTAGCCAGATATTCTATTACCAATGCACATCCTTTAAAATAAAAGAAACATAAATTTCAAGTTTTAAATAAAAAATATAAAGGAATGTTTTCCAAATAAGGTCTCATGATATATAAAACAAATTACCAGACAAAAACATTCATGTTTTATAAACAATAATGCTAGTAACAATTTTCAAAGAGGTGCAACTTCAAAATGAAAATAGTTTTCAAGAGGGATTCTTTATAGAATTTAAACTTTTAAATAAATCAAAAAAAACTACTGAATTTACCAACCAAACACACTGTATGCCGATGGTGAGTTCAAAATATCCAATGAGCACAAGTCACAGGAACACCCCTAGGCACTAGTTAGTTGTGAGCCCCAGGTACCTCGTATCTCGGTGAAAGTAAGCATAATAAATATCTGTTCTCGTGCACACAAGACACTAGTAGAAAGCATACCCATAACCTAGTGGTCCCCCAATATCATCATCATCATAGTTTAGTTAGTGTTGTCATCGCCAAACTTGCTACGTGAAACAGGGGCCAAACCCCACGGAATCACTATCATACTAGTACAAGTCCGCCCACCTAGATACTCGGGATTCCCTTTAGTGCTGAATCAAGTTACACAAATTGTCAAATAAAAATTTAACATCCAAATTTCATTACCAAACCATAAACATACAAACATCCCACAAACATGATTCACATTTCTTTCACGAATCAAGAAACCACTAAAAAGATTCGTAAAACAATTTTAAGGAGTAGAACAAGGTCTTTCACATAAAATCCATTCAATAATGCTCTTTTACGGAAAAAAACCCATCAATAACATAAAACATGGATTTGGAATCCCCAAAACCAATTAATAAATCATTTTCATGGACCATAAAATTGTCCCAAAAGATAGAACAAGAAATACACATGGAAACCATTTTTACAAAAAAACTAATGCCAAACGGGCCTTTAAGCCTTTATCAAAACTATCTTTTGACCAAGGTATGAATTTCACGTTTATTAAAGATGTGTATACACACCATTTAAAGTATAAAGACACATTCATAAATCCCTTAAAACATTCAGGTTACATATTCAAAACACAACCATTTTCTTAAGGATGTGAAACGGGCCATTTTCTGACAACTAGGGCCAAAACATGTTATAAACCAAAACCCATTTGTTTGTAAAACCAAATACAAATCATAAAGCCATATAAAGACAAAAAAAATATCATTTATCATTATTACAATTCATTTATAAATCCAAACAAATAATTTTTTAAATCAAATAAAACACATAAAATCCAACCGAGCAATTTACTGAATACAAGACATGCCCTTTTAAACAAAACAATTTAATTTAAGAACATGACATGGAATAAAGCATAAATTTAATCAAATATTTTATAAAAGATACTATAATATATTCAAAATATCACAAACCAGGTTATATACCTCAAAAAATATTTTAGAAAGAAAGTGGAACATTTAAACAAACACTTGGTGTGCACTTTTATGACAAAACAACATTACCTTTAACAAAACAAGGATTAAACAACCATTTTTCACTCAAAAAAAATTATACAAATTATGAAAATAATAATAAACATATATAACAGATTCAAACAATATTAAAATAATGAATCTTAATAGATAAAGGCATGTGCAAGGGATATCCTACCTCAAATCCTTGGCGTAATGGAAATGCACACCCAAAATCACCATCTGAGGGTTTACAAACCCTAAACCTATGAAGACCAGCCCCAAACGAACAAAAATCCCATAAAAATAATTTTATAACATAAACCTAGGTCTATAATTACTAGGGTAGATTATAAAACCAATAAATAATGAAGGAGGAAGAAGAGGGAGGAAAAGGGAGAAGGAATCTCACCTTTTCAACTAGAAAATGATTCGTATTCCATTAGATATGCACCTTTAGAGAAACTTTAATGGATTAAAACTTCTTGGAGATTCTCCTAAGTTATATAATAACCATGGAAATAATATTAGTAGGAAAAAGATCACTAATTAAATGAGTTATGTATGAAAAAATTTACCTTATAAATTTTGGAAGATTTGAGGTAACATGAGAACTTTCTCCCTAATACGAAACTCATATGAGCTCCAAAGAGGGAAAATAGATAATGGGGGTGATTATAGGGATATTTTATTATATTTTGAGGTGTAATCACTGAAATATATTAAAAATTAAATTAGATATAGAAGAAACAATTTATTTTTTAAAAAATGGAAATGTGCCCTTGGGCTGGCCTAGTACCTAAATAAGTAACCCCAATTCGCCAAGTTTATGAATTCCTTAGGGCTACAAAAGGATATGTTAGTATTAATATGTCAGTGGAGGACAATTGGTAAGTTGAAGGAATGAAAAATTCTGAAAAACAATGGAGTTATTAAAGAAACAAATTTTGGTTTTTAAAACTGCAAATGGAATCACGGTTGGCCCAAATCATGAAATAACCACCCTTTCTCCAAAAACTCCTAAAAAGAAATAGGGAACCCAAATTTGTGTGATTATACATTTATGGAAGTTCAAAACTCAAAATTAATCTCACCCAAAACCCAAAAAAAATATTGGGATTTTCAATTAACCGGAACAAAACCAAGACATGAAAAGAAAAAAAAACGGGTGTGACAATTCTCCCCACCATTAAAGCTTTCCGCCACCCGAAAGACATAGCACATTCTAGATGATTGATCAACGCATAAGGATTTTTTATCAATATGGTCCAGCCTTTTAATCCAATGACACACTATATACCATTAATGTTACTTAATCCTCTTACCTCAACCAAAACACCAACTCTCAACCACTTCCTGAGAATCAACCGAAAGATCGAGTCACTACCCCCACAACCAAACTAAGTGCTCGGTTGTTGGGCCTTCTACCAATGAACCAAACAATCACCCAAACCAAAGATAATGCACAAAATCCAATGTCTTGGGGTGGAGGCTGGAATGGGCTCCCCACCATTAAATCACAACTATCATCTGAAAAAATCCCAAAAGAAAGATCTTTGAGACCCACAGTGGGTCTCCCCACCATTATAGACCAACTAGAAACAAACAAAAAAAAGAAATAAAAATGAACTAGAATTGGGACTCACCTACACAGGACCACCAAAACTCTCCCACAACAACCTACAAACCCAAGTTTAAAGGAACAAAAAATGAACATTTAATCCACCCACTCTCGAATGGATGCAATAAGAACTGGGCCAACACTCTCTACATGGATTCAAAAACCCACCAATTAGGGAGGGGAGGGAAGGTCACCCGATCATTGGGACATTAAAACCATAAAAGAAACAATATAACTACCTCAAAGAAATGGTATAGGTATGATCTTATCAATACTACCCATAATCCTAGTACTCCTGACTACACGCTAACTTCACTCTGAAACCTATGGATAGAACTTTGATGGATGAAGCATATCTTGCCTCGTAGCCAGGCTTTGATAATCCCTAACATGTACTCCATCCCTTAGTTCCACACAATACGACATAACACTCCCAATAAGAAACAATAGATCAACAGACACCATGGAACTCCCTTCCTCAACAACACATTTTTAGACAAACAAGAACATAGAGATACACAACACTTTTTTATCTCACTCCGAACAGGGAGAAGAATGAACAAGCACAAAATATAAGACCCACTAAACATTACCGAGCACAACTACTATAACCAAGAAAATCACCATAAAGTGAAGGCACTTTAAATCGAGCCTAAACATCTATCTATTTCAATAAATGGTCTGAGGTTTCATTCTAAGAGGTAGATTTAATATTTGAAACAAATCCTCAGGTTGATCAATTGGAAAGCATAGCAATGGAGAACCATCTATGGAAACATCACAACATCCAACACATCTTTAGAAACTCACTGAGCATTAACCCAAAACCGAGCCACCAACAAGATCCCATCTCAAGATGCAACAAGAGTATGAATTCTAGATCATAATTAAGCATACTGAATAGACAACACTTCTAATACATAGGATAAACCATCCACATAACTGTCGGTTCAAAACAAACACCACAATTTTTAAGCTAAAAACACTTTTGGAAAATAGAAAAAATAAACTAACTTGGTAGATTTTCACATTCACCGATGTTGTTTCATCAAGTCTCACTCACATGAATATTTACGTGCCACCCCAGGCACTCAAATACATGTCCATACCATCCATTCATTCATATATCTAGAAAATCATGCATGTGAGAACCCATGAAAACACCGAATGAAAAAAACAAAACATCTTCACTACAAAAATAATCATGTACCTTCCAAAGTCACACCAACCACCAAATCAAAAACCATTTCCAGATTTCACAAGACAAGCCACGCTTCATCAAGAACCATTTGATTAAAAAATCCATTTCATTTAATAGAACACCCAAAAACAACCATTCTATTCCAAATATCCCTTCCCCAATTTTAAAAAAAATAATCAAGGTCTCTTTTCATAATCTGACAACCACAAAGGCCAAAACCCCTTTCTAAAAAACACTAGACGCTCAAAACAAATTAATCAGATTCAAAAACTTTTCAAAATCCCAAAACAACCCATTTAAAAAAAGTTTCATAATTAATTTAAAATTATGCACACTTTCAAAACCTTTTATTTCAACAAACTACAAGTTTAGATTAGGGAAAATCCAATCATGTTAAATCATTTTCACATCCTCCCAAAAATTTGTAAAAAAACACAACCTTCCAAAACCATTATTATATTTAATTTTTAAAAACCCATTTCCCCCTTTTAAAAATACAATCCTTCCTTTAAAACCCATTTTCATAATTCTCACACAAGGATTTTCAAAACAAAATTCATAATTCAAGAAACGTCCAAGGAACCCACAAAAGGGAACTAGTGTTGGTGGGTGACTTGACCATATGGTTGGCGTCCATATGTCAAACACAACACCAACACGGAGAGACTTATTAGGACCATGCCCCGGCTCCACATGTATTTCCAGGACCTGTGAGCTCACGGAGCCCATTGGTCAGACTCCCCTTGTCATATCCCAAAACCAGACAATCAATAAGAAAAAAAAGACACTAATAAAACCGGACTTCCCATGGAAAACCAAGGATTAGAACCAGAAAGAGTTTACAACACTCTTCTCGAACTAACCCCTCAAGTCCCAACAATACTACTCCATCTACCTTGGTATCCCCCAAATAGAAAGGGTGCTCTAAAATGAATGGTCTGTTAAGATTTGACCTCCTCTGATACCATTTTGTCACGAACCAGCCCGAGTCTCCCCTGAACCGGTCACCCAGGCCAGCACGCGACAAGTCCCGAGAGGCGTTCCTGATCCTCTAGGGATGGTGAAAAGCATAAAGGGAATCAATAGAGAACACAAGGGAAAGATTTTTCCCATATATAAACAATAAAACAAATAGTATAAAAAAAGGACAGCCCAAAATACATTTATATAAAAATTGAACTAAACATTATTTGTACAAGAAACTGAAAGTACAACTAAACCAACAACTCAACTGACCAAACGCGATAACCTACTAACTCCATGTTAACCCAATGGTCACTCTCAAACACAATAATCACATGTCACCCAAGGTGATCGAACTCAAGGTGAAACCTATACAAGGGCTAAAACCAGAAGAAGACTATAGGTGTGAGAATTAAAACTCAGTAGGTCAGCCTGATATTCTATTCCCAATGCACATCCGTTAAAATAAAAGAAACAAAAATTTAAAGTTTTAAATACAAAATATAAAATAATGTTTTCCAAATAAGGTCCCATGCTATATAAAACAAATTACTAGACAAAAACATTCATGTTTTATAAACAAAAATGCTAGTAATAATTTTCAAAGAGGTGCAACTTCAAAATGAAAATATTTTTCAAGAGGGCTGATTTAAAGAATTTAAACTTTTAAATAAACCACACACACTACTTAATTTACCAACAAAACACACCGTATACTGACGGTGGGTTCAAAATAGCCAATGAGCACAAGTCACGGGAACACCCCTAGGCACTAGTTAGTTGTGAGCCCCAGGTACCTCATATCTCGATGAAAGTAAGCATAATAAATATCTATTATCATGCACATGAGCCACTAGTAGGGAGAATACCCATATCATAGTAGTCCCACAACATCATCATCATCATAGTTTATTTAGTGTTGTCATCGCTAAACTTTCCACGTGAAGCAGGGGCCAAACCCCACGGAATCACTAGCATACTAGTACAAGTCCACCCACCTAGATACCCAGGATTCCCTATAGTGCTCAATCAAGTTACACATATTATCAAATACAAATTTCACATCCAAATTTCATTACCAAAACATAAACACACAAACATCCCACAAAAATGCTTCACATTTCTTTCACGAATCAAGAAACCACTAAAAAGATTTGTAAAACAATTTCAAGGAGTATAACGAGGCCTTGCACATAAAATCCATTCAATAATGCTCTTTTACAGCCAAAAACCCATAAATAACATAAAAAAGAGATTTGGAATCCCTGGAACCAATTAATAAATAATTTTCATGGACCATAAAATTGTCCCAAAAGATAGAACATGAAATACACATGGAAACCATTTTTACAAAAAAAATTAATGCCAAACGGGCCTTTAATCCTTTCTCAAAACTATCATTTGACCAAGGTATGAATTTCACTTTTATTATGGAGCTGTATACACACAATTTATAGCAGAAA
The DNA here is from genome assembly GCA_963277665.1 of Viscum album. Taxonomy (NCBI): domain Eukaryota; kingdom Viridiplantae; phylum Streptophyta; class Magnoliopsida; order Santalales; family Viscaceae; genus Viscum; species Viscum album. The sequence continues at coordinate 576,008,151 of OY728160.1, forward strand.
AACACATTCATAAATTCCTTAAAACATTCAGGTTACATATTCAAAACACAACCACCTTTATAAGGATGTGTAACGGGTCATTTTCCGAAAACTAGGGCCAAAACATGTTATAAACCAAAACTCATTTGTTTGTAAAATAAAATAAAAATTGTAAATCCATATAAGGACTAAAAAATATAATTTATAATTCTTAGAATTCATTTATAAATCCAAACAAATAATTTTTTTAATCAAACATAACACATAAAAGCCAACCGGGCAATTTACCGAATACAAGACATGCCCTTTTAAACAAAACAATTTAATTTAAGAGCATGAAATGGAATAAAGCAACAATTTCATGAAATATTTTATAAAAGATACTGTAATATATTCAAAATATCACAAACCAGGTTTTAAACCACACAAAATAGTTTCGAAAGAAAGTGGAGCATTTAAAAAAACACTTGGTGTGCACTTTTATGACAAAACAACATTACCTTTCACAAAACAAGGATTAAACAACCATTTTTCACTCAGAGAAAATTATTCAAATGATGAAAAATAATAATAAACATATATAAAATATTAAAACAATATGAAAATGATGAATCTTAATAGATAAAGGCATGTGCAAGGGATATCCTACCTCAAATCCTTGGCGTAATGGAAACGCACACCCAAAATCACCATTTGAGGGTTTACAAACCCTAAAACTATGATGACCAGACCCCAACGAACAAAAACCCCATAAAAATAATATTATAACATAAACCTAGGTCTATAATGACTAGGGGAGATTATAAAACCAATAAATAATGAAAGGAGGAAGAAGAGGGAGGATAAAGGAGAAGGAATTTCACCTTTTCAACTAGAAAACTATTCATATTCCATTAGATCTTCACCCTTAGAGAAAATTTAATGTCTTGAAAATTCTTAGAGAGGCTCATAATTTCTGGAAGAACCAAGAAAATAAGATTTGTGGGAAAACGATCACGAATTTAATGATTTATATATGAAACAATTTACCTTATCAATTCTAGATGATTTGAGGTAATATGAGAGATTTATCCCTAATCTGTAACTCATATGAGCTCCAAAGAAGTAAAATAGATCATGGGGTGAGGATAAGGATATTGGATTCGAGTTTGAGGTAGAATAACTGAAATATATTAAAATTGTAATTATATATAAAAGAAAAAAATTATTATTTTTTATATGGAAATGGGACCTTGGGCTGGCCCAGTACCTAAATAAGTAACCCCAATTCACCAAGTTTATGAATTTATACGTGCTCCAAAAGGATATGGTATTATTAATATGCTAGTGGAAGACAATTGTAAGGTGGAAGGAATGAAAAATGTTGAAAAACAAAGGAGTTATTAAAGAAACAAATTTTGGTTTTTAAAACTGCAAATGGGCTCACGGTTGGCCCAAATCATGAAATAACAACGCTTTCTCAAAAAACTCCTAAACAAGAAATGGGGAAATCAAATTTGTGTGATTATACATATATGGAAGTTCAAAACTAAAAATTAATCTCACCCAAAACCCAAAAAAAAGATTGTGATTTTCAATGAACCGGATCAAAACCAATACATGAAAAGAAAAAAAACCAGGTGTGACAGGGATATACCTAGATGTAGTAGAATAATCCTAAGAAAATTGATAAAGATAAGATAAATATGACATAAAATAATAAAATAAAATAACTTTAAGGTATTCCAATTTATTGATCATTTAATTATAAGAATAATAATTTTTATAAAGATGATCCATCAGAATCTTAACAGTAGGAAATGCAGGAAAAGAATACTCATAAATTAAGATATAATGAAGATTTTGTAATACTCTTTGAGAAGAAATTTAGTGTTTATGAAGAAAAGTAAAATTAAATTAGAAATATGGTAAAAGATATGGAATCTTTAAATAAATTATTTTTATTTTAAAAAGTTAGTTTTAAATCATAAAGATATGGTGAAGCTTAATAGTTAGAGACTCATAATAATAAGAAGATATTTTCCTTAATAATTAAAGAGCCTATGGTTGTGAAACAATTGGTGGTTATTATAGAATCCATTATAAAACATAGAGGATGTAAAAGAGGATTTTGGAACTCATGGTATATATGTTCGGTATGGGGAAGAATATTTTATCCAAAGTAAAAGACCCTACCAATAAATATGTATAAATAGATACTATGATTCAATAAACTCTTATTTTCTCACCTTATCATGAAGTATTTTATTCATTGTTATCTAAAACCTCTCCACCATCTTATAGTATGATAGACACTAATACTTTAGAAGAATTTTAATTATAGGAGAAATAATTTTCTAGTGATACAGAGATATCGAAGGGAATTTCTATGAAAGTAGTTGCTAGTAAAGGAGAGACATTAAAAACTCTAGAAACTGAGATAGAGGATACTCTGGTAGATACTTGTTAATATGGAATTTATTTTGAACATTTCAATTGAGGAAAATATTAACATCATGTTGCTATTATGAACATTTCACTTAAAGATAATAATCAACTAGACATTATGCTAGAGGTGAAAGGAGCTAAATCTAACTCAGAAAGTTCTTCTGAACATATATCTATTGAGGATAGTTCAATGTGAGTAATACTAGAGAAGGAATAAGGACATATGGTTGAATAATTTATTATTATTTTAAAACATAATATTTATTATAACTTAGATGGACTCAAGATTAAACCATATTCAAGAAATTTCCATTGAGGATCAAGTTTATCATAAATTAAAGAAAATTATTAATCAACATACAAAGATAAAATAAGAAGAATAAAATTTCAATGAATTATATGATTTTTTTCCAAGAATTTTAATATGATTTCCATGTATGAAAAAAATTATAGTAGTGAAATTCATAGCTTGCTGAAAATGAATTCGTCTCTGAGAAAGGATCCTAATCAAGCTCGCATTCAAGATGATCACCAGGATCATGATTTCAAGGTTCAAGAACATAATCTAGTAGAAGAGAAACAAAAGTTATAATATTAGGAATATAAATTTAAAGAGCAAGAGTGTATATTAATTAGATAATAGAAACTTCTATCTTATTTTAGGAAATAATTGAAAGATTCAAATGTCTAATCAGGACTTGAGAAGTAGATAAGAAATATGGAAAATATGATGGTAAAATATATTATAAAATAATATGTTCCTAATTTTCACCTCTTCCATCCATTTATTATATAAACAAAGTTTTAAGTTTTTTTATTGATATTTTAATTTTTTATACCTTAATAGATTTAACAATAAGTGACTATTTTTAAACGGTATTAATTTTTTAAAGTTTTTATTTTGATTAAATATTTGAGAAAGGTTAAGAATTATCAAAAATTACACAAATACAAAACTTTATAGAAATAATTACTCTTTCTGATACAAGGTTTTAAAATCTAAAAGTAATGAATTTTCTTATAGGATATATCATAAAATAAAAATTATAAACTATCTATTATTTTATATCTTTCACTAAATGCTTAAAACTAAATCTTTATTTATATTGTAGTTGTTTTATAAAATCAAAAAGGGGGATAAATTTGATAAAAATGAGATTTTATTTTGATTTAATAATTTTTTTATTTTAATTTTTTTTCAAGGATAAGAATTTTGTTAAAATAGAAAATGGATATATTTAAAAAACAACTTATGGATATTAAAATTTGAATGGATTTTTTTATCAAAATTTAAAGGATGTTTTTTAAATTTTGATCCAAGATAATTTTAAATTATATGTATTGTGATTATCAAAAAGGGGGATATTTTTGGATAAAAAACTTTCATATAATTTGTTCTGAAAATCAAAATACAATTTATAATAAGTTTAATTTAACTTAAATTATTTTGTTTAATTTTTTCATGTGTAGATTTATTGTTCAAAGAATTTAAATCTATTTAATTTATCGATATACCTATCATTAATAATTTTTATAAGTTTGAGTTGAGTAAATTTCTCGGAAAAGAGTGTGTTGTAATGGAATAAAGAGGATGATCATATCGAATGACGAAGTTAAAATCAATATCTATCATAAGATATAAGGATGCATCCAATATAATTGAAACTAAAACCAAATAACTCAGAATCATACCATAAGAGTTTATTAGAATGGATGTATATAAATTAAACCTAAGGATTCATTTAATATAAATATGATTGTAATTTCATATGTTGGAAAGTTCATTTCAACTGAATCTGTGTAAATATCTTATTTATTATGAGTGATCAAAATTGTAATATTTTTTTTAGTTGGCTAATAGAAACCATATTTGAGGTTTTCATTATAAATTTATTATTATTTACTTTTTTAATTTTTCCTTTTTATAATCTGTTCAGATCAAGGTGCTTCCAAGTGTGTGAGTTATATTTTCTAAAACATTTAATCAAGGGAATCTATGGAAAGGATGTAAATGGATTTCTGATAGGATTGTAGTCAATGAACCTCAAGGTTATTAACCTTCCCCATGTATGATTAGTATAAATTAGAGAATATAGGGATAGGAATATTGATACCATATTATAGATTTTATAATCAAGGCAGTTCTTAGCTTTAAATAGGTAAACCTAGGATCAGGTTTATAGATCATCCTATAACTTGTGATAAAATCAAAGGATTATTATTAATTAAAATTATATTGGTAATAAATATCATTTAGGGGTATCTATATTGTTATCTATAACTCAAATAATTTTTTATAATTTTATTTGTTCTTTATTTTTACTTTTTAAGTTCTTAATATTTTATCATAAAATGTTTATTATTCATTAGACCTATTTTTCTTCATTTATATTATTAACTCCTATATATTATATAATTATTGGAAATTATATTTTCCAAAAAAATTAACATTTTAGTGGGATGAAAAAAAAATTATATTTGACTTTTCCACCCCCTCCCATCCTATATTACTTAATCTTACTTATACAAGACTTATAAGGACAACATTTGTAATCAAATAAAGTCTCTATAAGTGATCTTCTCATGTTAATATTGAATAAAATTATTTTTTCCTATTTATTTATCAAAAATCATTCCATTTTACTTATAATAATGGTGAAAGATATTTTTTTTATTTAAAGTGTTATGAATGTTGGGAGTTTGAGTAATAAAAATCCAAACATACCATAAATTTTTATGGTAATGATTTTGAATACTAATAATATCATATAAAAACCTTTTTGATAAAGACAAGTGTTGAAAATTTTCTCATGTTGATAAGAAATTAAAAAATTCTAGAGAAATAAGTCTTTGGATTTTATTAAAATAAAATAGTCAAGTTTCATCTTAACTTTAATGTGAGGAATACCTTACTATGTGAAATTAAGAAAAATCTCTATAGCCAAGTTTTATCCTTTCATAATGCATATTTTATCTAGAAAAAATAAGGATTCACTCACTTTGGTAAATCCAAAGTTCTTAAAACCAAAAGAGTTATGATTATCAGTCATTTAACTTTCTTACTAGATAATCAATCAATCAAATTCATAAAATATTAATAACTATTGTTGGTATTATTAATTCACTTGGTGAAAATGACTTATTATATTCTCAACTCATCAAAAAAGTGATTGATATTTTTCCTAAAGAATGGAAACCCAAAGGGACAATAATAGATGACACTAAGATTCTTATGAAGTGGAACCTTCATCATTTGATTGGTATGTTGATGAAATATGAAAGTCATCTAAAGAAATATTTTTAGAATGAGAATATTAAAAATAGAGTTTTATTAATTTAAATGTTTGAATCCATATTTTATAGAGCACAATTTTTTATACTTAGTGCATATAAAAGTAATAGTTATGTGGAACTTAGTGAAACTAAAATTTCCTATTTTTCTAAGATAATTAATAGGTATGTGAGAAAAATAATTTATAATGTAATAATTGGGGAGATATAGACGAATATTTAAATAGAAACTACCTATTATGAATGTAGGAAACCAAGACACATCAAATGTGATTTTCAAATAGTCAAGAAGAAAAATATGGACAAGGAATTATTGAATAGAATATATAGAAAATATATCATAGCTCTTAATGATACATGGAGTACTATAAAATTCATATCCTTTTCCAATTATAGTAATTTTATAGACTGTTACATAAATCAGAAGAATATCATTCTTAGTTCGATAATACCATGGGATAATATATACCTTATAGGGAAGGTAACAGCTAATATGATTTTACAATTATCTCTTTATCTCATCTTTTAATATACATCAGTTGATGAAAATATAACTCCATTATAAGATGAGGATGATGCTCCTTCACATGAATAGATGATGAAATATTTTACAATAATGGAGAAGATGAGTTAAATATTGAAGAAATATTCTAATCAATCCAAGAATAATCTTACTAAGTTTAGGATGTCATATCAAAAACATCCAAAGAAATATTTGGAACTTAAAAATAAATATTCCAAGAAGAAAGATAACATTACTAATTTAACTAATGATCTATCCAAGTTGAATAATGAGAATTTTATAATTATACTATAATTGGAAAAATTAAATAAAATTATGATGTCAAAATTCTAAGAGGAAATGAAATTTTTTATTTTTTCAAAAGATAACAATGACAAGGTGAAACTTAAATCAGAAGTAGAAAGCTTGAAGAAAATCCTAGTTAATTTCACCACTAGAATAAAATCCTTTGAGAAATTTTATTATCAGTTAAGTCCCAAAATGTCCACCTATAGACTCTTATATAAATCCAAAGTATAAATTATAATAAAAATTACTTTTTGTTGATTAGTTGTATTTTTTGTTGAAAATTCTGAAGTTGTGGACATAGGAAGATTTGGTGTTCACAGAAAGATTTTAATCCTTAATACAATATTGAATATATATTTCAAAGGAACATGAAGTTATTAAACACCAAAGAAATAGAAATATTTGGGTTACAAAGGTACTCTTCCCAAATACATATATATCTAAGAATGTATGGACACATCATACTTAAATTTTTATAGATTAATTCATAGCATAATGGTAGAAAAAATTATATCTGATACCATGTAACTCTTTTTTTATCAAAAATAAAATTATTTACTATTGATATTTATTTTTTTAAATATGAAAATTTATGGAATTTTTGGCTTAAATGATAAATATTTTATAAAGAGGTATTTTTTTGTTATTTTTCTAACTTTCAGGAATACACTATCATATATATTGTTAATTTCAATATATGGTAGGAAAAAAACTTTGAATAACTTATCAAAAAACATTTAGAAGAATAATATCATGTCGTAGTAAAAAATATAACTTCTTAAAGGTTTAATCTTTGTTATTCTTATATTTTTGTAATTTTTAAACTATTTTTTACCTAAATTTGATTAAATTTATAAATTATGGTAAATTAATGTTTTACTTTCAGAAATTTCTTTTATTAAAGGAATTAAATTTAATTTTTAATGTTAGAAATATATTCTATAAAAAGAGTTTTTGGGTTATTTCTTTTGAAATAAATTGATATAGACCATCAGATCAAGAAAGATCAATGATGATCAGGAGTGCTTTAAAATAGAGGTGTGGACTTGAAATTGGTTGGATCTATTCATTATGGATCCCTATGGATCTAGAATTTGACATACTAGACTATTTTTTCTATTTATTTGTACTAGTATGTATTTTTTCAAATAAATTACCTAAAGAGAGATCATTATTAAAAGATTCCAAACATTATGACTCATAAAATGATATTTTTTAATAACTTCACTTATAAAAAAATTTATATTGAATTTAATCAAAATTATAATTTTCTTCCATGGGTCCTTATGTTCAATTTAAATACTTTTACTTTAATGATCTCCAACAACCAAATTACAAGTTCTTTGAGTTTACTGGCAACAACATCAAACACATCTTTCTATGATTCGATGGATATAGCTTCTCAATTCATCATCTGATGTTTTTATCCCATGCATATGATTTTAAAGAACTCATGTCCATGAAATATACTTCAATTATTCTTCTCAATTTTTGGAATCATATGTATAATAGATAGATTCACTGAACATAAAAGATTAAAAAATTAAAAATACACTTAAAAACATAAAAAAAATATTTCATGTTAAATTAAACTTATAATAATATGTATTTTTATTTAAAAAAGAATATGAAATTTTTCTTTGACCCAACACTTGTTAGGGTTTTCATAAGTGATAATAACTTGTAACTTGGGTGTTCTATATTTTTTCCTACTCCTAAATATAAATCTTTTGTGTTCCTACCATAGAGTATTATTAAGTTATAAATAAAATAATTCTTGATGTTTTTTTGTTGATTGTGTTCTTTAATTTCATTGAACTTAAGAATATATCCTCTAGAGTGGGTTTTATTTAGTGTGGTAGTTAGTTTGTGTGATCTTATTAGTTCTAGAACAAGAACTCTCTTTTTATTCTATTTTAGAAAGTTTCATACCCTAGAATGTTAAGTTTATGGTGGGAATATTTGGGATCAAAGGTCCTATAAATATAAGTGGTTTTAAATATCATAAAAATCTTTTTGGTTATCTATATAATTAGTTTTAGAATTAGTGATCAATTTGAGATGAGATAAATCTACACAAAACACTTACACATTTGAATTATATTGGTCTATATTGTATGATATGGTATGGTTGTATCAAATGGTATAATATAAGATATCATTCCACTTAATTCACCAATAATAATGTATTATTGTGATCTATAGTATGAAACGTATCATAATATACAATTTATATGGCTCCTTGTGATTATTCATAGTAGTCGAACATTAAATATAAATGTTCATACTTATCTTCCACATAATATATCTTTAAAATTTTCATATGATTAAATGCATGGGAGGATTAAACATGAATTCATATGATGAATGAATGAATTGAAAAATAATTAAATAATACATTATGTAATATATAAATTAATTCATTATCATGAAAAGATAATTTGTGATGCCTGTATAAGGAGGGATTCACTAAGAAATATAGTGAGTCTGAGCCTTCTTCTCACTTACCATAGATTCTCTATTCTCACATATTTCTTCTTCCTCTGCCTTTTCTATGAGAGGTATTATAATACCTTGTGTGTAGAAAAATCCCACTTGATAATCAGGTAATTCATATATCTAGAAAATACACCTCAAAGGAGGAAGTTCGTTTCTTGCCTCTAACGGATCTTCATCAAACCACACGGATAAAATATTTCAGTAGTGACCAACATAGATTCAAGGTATCTAATTTCTTAATTTTCTATATATTAATGGTTTTAGTTTGATGCATATTTAATCTTTGAAATAAGGTTTCTAATTTATTCCACTACATTGAATGATTTTTGTTCAATCTTTAGAAACTCTTCAGTGATATCAGAGCATCACCATACTTCTTGATGCAGAAAAATAAGTTTTAAAATGATGGAATAAAATATTGTATCGTTATCATATTATAAATTGTAAAATATGATTGATATTTTTTACTATTACTGGCTTTATGATATATGATATCATAATTTGTTATTTTATCATGTCATGGGATATATGATATCAAAACACGTGGTAGTTGAGCACCACTTGGTTAATCCAACACAAGTCGCCACACCTGTTACAAGATGATTATCAATAATAAAATATGATTGGAATCACTCAAAGGGTTTGATACACCATGGAAATTCAACTATATATTACAGTTTTCACATGTTGTTAAAAAGGATACATTGGAAAAAATTTATTTTCTAAATTTCAATTGTGAATTGATTTAAAAAAATTATAAAATGTTTATAAATTATGGGAAAATATATTTTGGGATATCTATTTAATTTATAATGAGTTTATATATAAACTAATTAAAAATTATTTATAATCAATTATTAAATGTTTATGTCAAATTTAATAAATAAAAAGTTTTATAATATTAAATACCATTTATAATTATAAGTGTAATTTATAGTGTTTATAAATTATAAAATTAGGAAAAAATATAAAAAGTTTCATTTTAAAATTATGAATTTTTACATACTTATATAACTTGCATAGTTAAAATTAAAATTTATTAATTTGATGAATTATTTAAACCATGTAAAATAGAGTTTCAAAAAATTTGATATGATTAAGGATTAAATAATAAATATTCGATATTTTGGATGTTTACATAATATATATGAATAGTTCATATATATAATTTTTATATTTTAGTTGTCCTATATTTATGTAAAATTTCATATAAAGGATCATATGAAGTGTTCAATATTTAAGTATGTATAAAATATTTATAATTATTTTATTAATGAATTCCCATAGGGAATAGATAAATAATAAAGTGTTTATAATGATTTATTTATAAATTGTTCATAAATTTTTATCTCACGTTTAAATATATGAATTTTTCATTCATTTAGCTTATTCCTCTCTTTATTCATGAATATGACTATTATAATATAAGTTGGTGTATTCATTATTTTAAAGTGTTAAACAATTTATTATAATACATACATGTAATGAGTTACATGCTATGTATGATAATTGATTTAGTTTTCATCAACCTATATTTTGGTTTGTACTAGGACATAAGATTGAGTTATATAGTTAATTATAGTTTATACATATTAGTTATTGAATTATAATAGAATTGAGGCCGCCCTTGAGTAAGGTATCCTTGGGTAGATAGAATTTTGATTAGGCTACTCAATAATCATGTGGTTTATGCCTAGCCTAGAAAAGTGGGTGTTCACTTTATGTCTCTCCAAACTACCTCTTATGGAAATTGTTAATTTTATATGATTCTAAGACTTTACATGAAATTATTTCTTGTAAATTATGCATTATATGAATTTGGATATGAATAGATATAGTTGTATTTTAATTTGGGATAATAACACAAGCTATGAGTTGTGTAAAGAGTTACACATCAATATAGATTAACCATATTAATTTTTTAGAAGGAATATGATTCCAAACTTAACACATGTCAACACCATGATCATTAAACTAGATATGTTCTACCAAAGCAAGGATTCCATGGATTATCTTATATAAATCATGGTGAAAATATATAACCTAAAGAGTTATGTTATCAAATACTATTGTGAGATTTACCTACACAAAACTAGTAAACCCTATGTTATAGGTTACGAGAGGAATAGATTTGTGTTTGACCATAAGATGGACTAGGATAAATATTTTTCTTCTCTACTATCCAAGAGTCATATATGATATAATTGGCATGGTGACGTACCAAAATTACTAATTATTGAAAGTAATTCTAAATCAATATCATTTGAAAATGAAATATGGATATGGACCACTAATTGAAATGATATAATCTAAAAGGGGACATCATTTTAGAGGGATAAATGTAATGTCTCGGATTGTCATGACCCGTACTTGGGGCCCGCGCCGTGACTACCCCAAGCCCACCTTCCATAGGCCAGGGGATGGCGACTAGCACCAAGGCGTAATTCCTGGTAAAAAGGGAAGGCATTGCCTTTGTAAAGTAAACAAACACCACAGAGAAAGCAAGCATAAGTAAACACTAAGTAAAAATTGGGTACAACAGTAAGTACGGAAAAGTAAGTGGGCCAGAATACAAACCCAAACTGAAAGTAAAGTACAATTGGAAAGGGAAAACAGCAACTGAAAGTAAAGTCGCAGCCTCGAGCCGTCCATTGGAAGTCCCACCTAAAGGGTGGGTACAGATAGCCTCCACATCTCCTTGGGTCCAGCCGTCCGCTCAGAGTACGCCCCGCCCAGTGGTCCACCTCCGGGTACCGTCCTGCTCCTCGTTCCTCCACCACGATCAGCGCTGTCTGTCGTCTGCAACCAACACAATGTAGTGCGGGCACAGCCCGTGCAGGGGTGAGTATAAGCTACTCAGTAGGGACCGTCAGACCCCTGAACGTCTCCCATAATCCACAAATGATAATCCACAAAGTAAAGATAAAAACACGAAGTAACATCCGACATTACTTAGGTAAATGCCCATACATATACCTAAGTCTTCAATTCTCATTTGGCTCCAATATCTGAGATCAAGTACAACCCAGTCCACACAGGAAAATACATCCCAATCCACATAAGAAAGCAAAACGTAATCCACACCGGATACCAAGTCAATCTTATCGAAGATAAGGATTGAAAGTCAAGATTCAGCTCACACAGGTATACTTCTTTGTAAGATGATAGAGATGATCAGATATTGCCACTGATTCATCTAAGCCATCGGACCCACACAGGATCGATAGGTACTAACCCCCACAATGACCCACAAAGTATCGATAGGTAACTAACCCCCCCAATGACCCACAAAGGATCGATAGGTAACTAACCCCCGCAATGACCCACATAGGATCGGACCCACACAGGATCTGTAGGCACTGGCCCACACAGGACCACTGAGCGCTGACCCACACGGGATCTGACCCACACAGGATCGGTAGCACTGATCCACGTAGTATCGCTGAGTGTTGTAGTTGTCGCTGTCGAATCCACGGAGGATTTCTGCACAGTCGTCATCGTCGTCACAGTCGCAGCCAGCTCTAGGGTTCCCGCACACAGCAAGCTCGTTCGGGAGGGTCCGCTCCACGAGCTGAGGGGCTGATACATCAAATGACACATAGTCTGGAGTTTATGTATCCAAAAGTTCTGTATCGTCATTAGCAACTCAACGCGACAGACGGGGAGTCGATCGGATGCCTGGTCTGAGAGTTATTGGCTTTTTCGTTCCAGGGGACTGGTTGGTTTTTAAGTCAAAACCAACCCAACCATACTCCAACTGTGTCCAAACCTCGATCAGAGTAATCCAAAAGGTCCGTATCACTTAGAGGAATCCAACAAAGTCGATGTAACGTCAATCGGACGTCCGGAACTCAAGTTATAAGCATTTCCGCTCTGAGGGCCCGGTTGGTTTCGTGTACGAACCAACCCGGCCGAACCCAAAGTACTCTGAAACCTTGAGTGTAATATACCGAAACGACCGTCTTGATCTAAGGATCGCATCGCAGCTGACGGTGTGTCGATCGGAGGTCTGCAGCCCAAGTTATGGGAAACAGACCGAAACAGTCCGGTAATAGGGTGTTCGAGCCCGGTCCGACCCGGCCCGATACCCTCTGGGTCGGCCCGAACCGGGTCGACCCATCCTGGGTCCGGGTCCGGCCCGCTTGGGCGCGGCCCGGGCCGGCCTGGAGGACCGTCCTGGGCAGCCGGCCCGGCGCGCTGGCGCACTGGCGCCAGCTAGGTGGCTCGGCCGTTCGGCCGAGCAGATGGGGGCGGGGGGCACCTGCCCCCCGTTTCGTAACCGTGGTCCCCATTATGGGGCCGCTCATGCTGACCAGCCGGGGGTCGTAACCCCTGGCTCTTCCCCTGTCCGGCCGGCCGGCTATTGCAGCCATGGGACCGGCAAGGGCCAGTCCCCCTGCTCTGACGCCAGCGGCCCGAAACCGGCCACAGGTTCCCCTGCTCCGCCGCGGCCTAAGCCGCGGCCTCGGACCGTCCGGTGCGGCGCGACGGCGCCGCGCCCCTCCGTTGTGGCCCCGCTCTGGCCGCGGTGTTTTCGTGATCCTCCGGCGAGGCAGAGCGGCGCTGCGACCTTATTCAACTTCATCGGCGCGGTGCGACGGCACCGCGCATCCTTGCCACACGATTCTGCACGGTGCGTCGGCACCGCATCATTTTCCTTCGAACCGAAACAATACAAGAATAAGGGAGGAGGGTTAGTCGTGTTTGTGCGGTTCGGCCCCCTCCCGTTAAATGATAGCAAGCGGTCCAATTTTCATGAAGAACAGCAATAGAAGTAATCAGGAACAACAATTTAAAAAAAATAAACCCCTACCTCATCAAATTCATTGAGCGAGGGTTCGTCGTGGAAATAACCGTCACGGAAGAAGACGTCGCGGAAGGATAGAGTCGTGTCGCGGAGAAATGATTCATCGGTGTCACGTCGTCGATCTCCGAGGAATCCAGCGTTCTTTGCATTATTCATCGAACAAGAAGAAGAAGTTATTCAAGCTCCTCAACTTTTCTCCAAAGACTCACACAACAAGATTCCAACCAAAATATAATAAGTTCATCACTTATTTTATTAAAATAACTTAAGCATTTGAATTTCAAAAGTTGAATTAATTCCCTCAATTAATTAACTCAACTTGACTTAACAAATGGAGGGTTATTGATGGTTAGGGAATATGAAGGGGTGGGATTCATGTGGGCCCCACCACTATCATAACCTCCCATGGGAAGTTGGGTTGTTACCCCAACTTCCACTCAATGGATAAACCACTTAAAAGAAATAAAAATTGTAACTCAATTTTTATTTTATCTTCCACTAATTTTTAACAACCCCTCCCATGAAAACGCAACTCCTGAAAAGGTGTTCCTAAACAAATATCGGCACTGCGAATTCATCGGTGCCCTCGGAATTCGATTCTGAGCACCGGTTCAAAAGTTATAAAAACCCGCTCGTTCGTTCACTGAACGTACCCGAGCTAAACTTCGGATAGAAATTCCGGGCACACCGGGCCTCGGAATCACGTACCGTCAGAAACCGCATTCTTGTAAAATACCAAAGAAAATTAAGAAAAAATTTCCCTTGAATTTTATGGGTCTTTACATTACTCCCACCTCAGGGCTTTATGTCCCCGTAAAGATACATCAAAAACTAGGGAAACAAATGTGGTTACTGTGCACGCATCTGAGCCTCCCGCTCCCAAGTGCTCTCCTGGAAGTTCTCGTGCTGCCATCTGATGCGCACTAGAGGAATTGACCATCCACGTAGGACCCACTCCTGTCGATCCTCGATCGCCACTGGGACCTTCGCAAAACTCGCCCCATTATCTATGTCCAGCTCCCCATGGTCAATGATATGCGTCGGGTCATGCACGTATCTTCTCAGCTAAGATACGTGGAAGACGTCGTGCACTCTGTGCAACTGAGGTGGTAGAGCCAGATGATAAGCCACCTTGTCAATCTTGCTGAGGACTTGGAATGGTCCGATGAAGTGTGGAGACAACTTGTCGCCTCGGCCAAATCTCCGTATACCACGTTGGGGTGAGACCCACAAGAAGACGTGGTCGCCATCCTCGAACTCCAGTAGCCTCCGCCTCCTGTCAGCATAAGACTTCTTCCAGCTCTGAGTTGTCCTCATCCGCTCCTAGATGACCTGGACATTCTCTGTTGTGGCCTGGACCATCTCTGGTCCAACAAGTGATGACTCCCCAGGGTCTGTCTAGCACAGAGGTGACCTGCAAGGTCGGCCGTACAACGCCTCGTATGGTGTCATCCCGATGGTGGAGTGGTAGCTATTGTTGTACGCGAACTCCACCAAGGGTAGGTGGTCCTCCCAGTTGTGACCAAAGTCGAGGACACATGCGTGGAGCATGTCCTCAAGAGTCTGAATGGTCATATCCATCTGACCATCTGTCTGAGGGTGAAAGGCGGTACTCAAACGTAGCTGCGTCCTGAATGCCTCCTACAACCCCTTCCAAAGTCGGGAAGTAAAGTGAGAATCTCGATTGGAGATGATAGATGATGGCACACCATGAAGTTTCACAATCTCCTGAACGTAGAGACGTCCCAAGCTCTCCACTGAGCCCTATGCTCTGATGGGTAAGAACTGAGCTGACTTGGTGAGTCAGTCGACAATCACCCAAATGGAATCGTGACCTCTGGAAGTGCGTGGAAGTCCAGTCACGAAGTCCATATATATCCCATCCCACTTCCACTCTAGGACCTCCAAGGGTTGTACCAATCCTGCTAGTACCTGGTGCTCTGCCTTCACCTGCTGACAGGTGAGGCAACGAGAAACGAACTCTTCCACAGCCTTCTCCATGCCCGGCCACCAGTGTTGTCGTCTGAGATCATGGTACATCTTCGCCACTCCAGGATGTACTGCCAAAGGGGAAGTGTGAAACTCTCTCAGCACCTCCTCCCGTAAAGCAACTGGTACCAAGGTACATCCTCTGTAAAGGACATCGTGCTCTTCTCTTAATGAGAAACCATCAGGTGCCTGTCCTGAGGACATCTGCGTACATCGCGTCTCACAATCAGCGTCCCCACGCTGTGACTATCTGACCTGCTGCAGTAGTGGAGGAGTGACTGTGAGTGACTAAAGAAAGGCTACTCCATCTTTATCTACGAAGGATATCTGCAAAGCGGCTAGTTGCTATGTCGCCTCCCCAAGTAGCTGGATGCCCGTCCTCCTGATGAGAGTATCGGCTACTACGTTCCCCTTCCCAGGAGTATAGACTATCTCAAAGTCATATTCCTGGAGGAACTCGAGTCATCGCCGCTGTCTCAGGTTCAGGTCCTTCTGTGAGAAGATGTACCTGAGACTCTGGTGGTCAGAATAGACTGTAAAGCGCTCGCCCATCAGATAGTGTCGCCACATCTTCAGAGCGAAGACCACTGCTGCTAACTCCAGGTCATGGGTAGCGTAGTTCTGCTCATGATGCCTCAACTGACATGATACAAAGGCGATCATGGCCCTCTCTTGCATCAGGACACATCCGAGTTCGGTCCCTGATGCATCGTAGTAAACTACGTATCCAACTCCCTCCTCTGGTAGCCTCAAGATAGGCGCGCTGTTCAATCTCTCTCTCAGCTCCTGGAAGCTCTGCTGACAACTGTCTGACCACACAAAGGGTTTCCCCTTCTTCTTCAAGGCTGAGAGTGGTGCCACAACTCTGGAGAATTCTGGCACAAATCTTTGGTAGTATTCAGCTAGTCCCAGGAAGATCCGCACCTCCGTCACGCTCCTGGGTGGCTCCCAAGCTAGCACTACCTCGATCTTCGCAGGATCCACCACAACTCCCGCCTCAGAGATGACGTGTCCCAAGAAGTGGACCTCACGTATCCAGAACTGACACATAGAGATCTTGCTATAAATCTGGTTCTCTCGGAGTGTGTCTAGTACAACCCGCAAGTGGTAGGCATGATCCTCCTCAGTCGTCGAGTATATCAAAATGTCGTCGATGAAGACCACGACAAATCGATTGAGGTATGGCTGAAAGATCTTATTCATGAGGTCCATGAACACTGCTGGAGCCTTGGTTACGCCGAATGGAATAACCAAAAAATCATAGTGGTCATACCAACATCTGAAGTTCATCTTTCGCACGTCCTCGTCCTGAACTCTGAGCTGATGATAGCCTGACCTGAGGTCTATCTTCGAGAACCACCATGCTCCCTTGAGATGATCGAAGAGGTCATCAATCCTCGGTAGCAGATACTTTTTCCTCACTGTTACCTGGTTCAGGCGATGATAGTCGACACAAATTCACAAGCTCCCGTCTGCCTTCTTGGCGAACAATATCGGGGAAGCCCAAGGTGAAACACTGGGTCGAATGAATCCCTTGCCCAGCAAGTCCTCCAACTGTACCCGTAGCTCTAGAAGCTCAGCGGCGTCCATCCGATATGATGGAGTGGATATCGATGCTATCCCGGGGTACAGATCAATATAAAAGTCTACCTATCTACGAAGAGGTAGTCCTGGAACGTCGTCGGGGAAAACGTCCGCATACTGATCCACCACTACAGGAAAACCAGGACTCCGCACAGCAACCGCTCCTAGGATGAGGCTAGCCAACTGATGAGTGATGGTATTTTCTCTCCTCTGCAAGAGTCCATCCTGTGCTGCGAAGGCTCCCTTCTCGCCGGTGAAGGTGAACCTGCTCCCGTCGGTGTGTACACATCGCACCTTGCGCCTAATACAGTCAATCTGAGCATGGACTGTAGATAACCAATCCATTCCCAAGATGACGTCGTAAGGCCTCGACGTCGCTACTAGAAGATCTCAGCTGAAGCTCTCGCCTCCTAGAGTAATCTCACATTGTCGGCACCAGTGCGTAATCGTCGAGTCTGCTCCCATAGGAGTCTCCAGCCGTAAGGATCGAGCCAACGGCTCTGTCGGAATCTCCGAGCTCCGAACAAGGGTAGCAGCTATGAAATAATGACTCGCTCCTGTGTCTATAAGAACTGCAGAAAGGGTGGAATAGACACAGATAGTACCTCGAATCATCTCAGGTGTGCCATCGTCATAGGCCTCCGCTGCCTGAAGTTGTGCCTGCCTCTGCCCGCCAGCTCCCTGTGGTCGGGGTGGACCTCCTGGTGGTGGTGGTGGTGGTAGAGCCTCAAGGCGTCGCCCACCACCTGCTGCTCGGCCATATCCTATGCCTCGTCCGCCTGCTCCCTGTGGACCGCCATGTTCGACCCTATGCCTCTGCCTGGGTGGTCCCTCAACCGTCTGATGCTCCTCGGTACGGCGGGTCGGGCAGTCACGAGCCATGTGGCCCTGCCCGCCACATGCATAGCACTATTTGTCTCTCAAAAGACTGGCTCCATGTTGTGTGCCCTGCACTGCTGATCCAGTGTCCTGAGGTCGTCTTCTTGAGGTTCTGGTCTGCCTGGACCCATCAGTCATCTGTCGACTGCCTGCTGTAGAAGACTCTGCTACGTGCCACCCTGCGGTAGGTCTCGCTGCTGATGAAGGCTCAGCAAGGAATCTCTCAATCAAAAAGGCTTGCTCCAGTACCCTTGCCTGAGTCGGAATGCTGAGGGAGATCAGCGATGCCCTGATCTCATGCCTCAATCCCTGCTCAAAGGTCCAGGCCCGGAAGAATGGGTCTCGTACCATGTCTTTCGAGTAGCGTGAGAGATCGGTAAATCTCGTCGAGTACTGGGCAATCGTCAAGCTGCCCTGCCGCAGCTGAAGAAGCTCCCGGATGTGCACCGCACAGAGGGTGGCTGGAACGAACTTCGAGCGGAAGAGGCTCTCAAAGTCCGTCCAAAGGAGAGATGCCTCATCGTGCACCTGGAGCATCAAGCTCCACCATCTGCCTGCTTCCGCGTGCAGTAGGCTCGCTGCGAGGATCACCATGAGGTCCACTGGTGTCCTCACTAACCTGAAAACTCGTACAACAGCCTCCAGCCAATACTCGGCTGCCTGAGGGTTCGTCCCCCCACGGAACCTGGTCAGTCGCTGACGCTGAAACTCGTCCAGTGCACTAAGGCGACGTGCATCGTCAGCGGCTAGGTTTGGTATCATCGGTGGCTCGGTGGGTAGAGGTACCGTCGGTGCCTCTACTGTCAAAGGGCCCTGTACCGAGGCCTCGTTGCATGGTGGGCTGTCGTCACGCACAACTCTCGGAACCCTAGATGGCTGCCGTCGTGGGGATATCCTAAAAAGAAACAGGTGCTCCACGGTCAAACAGTATACCTGGTGAGCTGACATAAAGTAATCACAAAGAAAACTTGAATCACACATGCAATCAATGTTTTCGTGTATTAAGTCATAAATCAGAAGTCAGGGTCCTGCTGTACGGATACGTCAACCGCCGCACCAACACTGGACTCCCTGGACTGATAACCACACCCAATATGCTTAACACTATTACTTCACATAGAAGAAAGATCAGAGTCCAAAGTTCTGAAGTAGAACAGAACTCCTCTGATACCAATTTGTCACAACCCATCCTCAGGGCTTGTGTCGTGACTACCCTAAGCCCGCCTTCCGTAGGCCAGGGGCTGGCGACTAGCACCAAGGCATAATCCCCGGTAAAAAGGTAAGGCATTGCCTTTGTAAAGTAAACAAACACAACAGAACAAGAAAGCAGAAGTAAACACTAAGTAAAAACTGGGTACAACAGTAAGTCAGGAAAAGTAAGTGGGCCAGAATACAAACCGAAACTGAAGGTAAAGTACAACTGGAAAGGGAAAATAGCAACTAAAAGTAAAGCCGCAGCCTCAAGCCGTCCACTGGAAGTCCCACCTGAAGGGTGGTTACAGATAGCCTCCACATCTCCTCGGGTCCAGTCGTCCGCTCCGAGTACGCCCCGCCCAGTGGTCCACCTCCGGGTATCGTCCTGCTCCTCGTGCCTCCACCACGATCAGCGTTGTCCGTCATCTGCAACCAACACAACGTAGTGCGGGCATAGCCCGTGCAGGGGTAAGTATAAGCTACTCAATAGGGACCCCGAGACCCTCGAAGGTCTCCCAGAATCTAAAAAGGATAATCCACAAAGTAAAGATACAAACACGAAGTAACATCCGACATTAATTAGGTATATGCATATACATATACCTAAGTCTTCAATTCTCATTCAGCTCCAACATCCGAGCTCAAGTACAACCTAGTCCACACAAGAAAACACATCCCAATCCACACAGGAAAGCAAAACGTAATCCACACAGGATACCAAGTCAATCTTATCGAAGATAAGGATTGAAAGTCAAGATTCAGCTCACACAGGTATACTTCTTCGTAAGACGATAGAGATGATCAGATATTTCCACTGATTCATCTAAGCCGTCGGACCCACACAGGATCTATTGGTACTAACCCCCACAATGACCCACAAAGGATCGATAGGTAACTAACCCCCGCAATGACCCACAAAGGATCGATAAGTAACTAACCCCCGCAATGACCCACACGAGATCGGATCCACAGAGGATCTATAGGCGCTGGCCCACACAGGACTGCTGAGCGCTGACCCACACAGGATCTGACCCACACAGGATCGGTAGCACTGATCCATGTAGGATCGCTGAGTGTTTTAGTCATCGCCGTCGAATCCACCGATGATTTCTGCATAGTCGTCATCGTCGTCACAGTCGCAGTCAGCTCTAGGGTTCCTGCACACAGCAAGCTCGTTTGGGAGGGTCCGCTCCACGAGCCGAGGGGCTGATACATAAACTGATACATAGTCTGGAGTTGATGTATCCAAAAGTTCTGTATCGTCAACAGGAATTCAACGTGACAGACGGCGCATCGATCGGACGCCTGGTCTGAGAGTTATTGGCTTTTTTGTTCCAGGGGGGCGGTTGGTTTTTAAGTCAAAACCAACCCGACCATACTCCAACTGCGTCCAAACCTCGATCGGAGTAATCCAAAAGTTCCTTCTCACTTAGAGGAATCCAACAAAGTCGACGGCACGTCAATCGGACGTCCGGAACTCAAGTTATAAGTGTTTCCGCTCTGAGGGCCCGGTTTGTTTTGTGTACAAACCAACCCGACCAAACCCAAAGTACTCTGAAACCATAAGTGTAATATATCAAAACGACCGTCTCAATCCAAGTATCGCATCGCAGCAAACGGTGCGTCGATCGGAGGTCCTCATCCCATGTTATGGGCAACAGACCGAAACAGTCCGGTAATAGGGGGTTTGGGCCCTGTCCGACCCAGTCCGATACCCTCTGGGTCAACCCGAACCAGGTCGACCCGTCCCAGGTCCGAGTCCGGCCTGGGTAGCCGGCCCAGCGCGATGGCGCCAACCAGGTGGCTCGGCTGTTCGGCCGAGCGGATGGGGGGGTGCCTGCCCCCTATTTTGTAACTGCGGCCCCCATTATGTGGCCGCTCATGCTGGCCAGCCGGGGGTCGTAACCCTCGGCTCTTCCCCTGTCCGGATGGCCCGCTCCGGTCGGCCGACTGTTGCCGCCACGAGACCGGAAAGGGCCGGTCCCCCTACTCTCACTCCGGCTGCCCAGAACCGGCCGCCGGTTCCCCTGCTCCGCCGCGGCCCAAGCCGCATCCTTGGACCGTCCGGCGTGGCGCGACAGCGCCGCGCCCCTCCGTCGCGGCCCCGCTCCAGCCGCGGTGTTTTCGTGATCCTTCGGCGAGGCGGAACGGTGCTGCGACCTTATTCAACTTCATCGGCACGGTGCGACGGCGCCGCGCATCCTTGTCGCACGATCCCGCGCAGTGCGTCGGCACCGCATCATTTTCCTTCAAACCGCAACAATACAAGAATAAGGGAGGAGGGTCGGCCGTGTTTTTGTGGTCCGGACCCCTCCCATTAAACGATAGAAAGTGGTCCAATTTTCACGAAGAACGGCAATAGAAGTAATCAGGAACAACAATTTAAAAAAAATAAACCCCTGCCTCGTCGAATTCGTTGAGCGAGGGTTCGTCGCGGAAATAACCGTCGCGGAAGAAGACGTCGCGGAAGGAGAGAGTCGCGTTGCAGAGAAATGATTCGTCGGTGTCGCATCGTCGATCTCCGAGGAATCCGGAGTTCTTCACATTCTTCGTTGAAGAAGAAGAAGAAGTTCTTCAAGCTCCTCAACTTTTCTCCAAAGACTCACACAACAAGATTCCAACCAAAATAAAATAAGTTCATCACTTATTTTATTAACATAACTTAAGCATTTGAATTTCAAAAGTTGAATTAATTCCCTCAATTAATTAACTCAACTTGAATTAATAAATGGAGGGTTATGGAAGGTTAGGGAATATGAAGGGGTGGGGTTCATGTGGGCCCCACCACTCTCATAACCTCCCATGGGAAGTTGGTTGGTTACCCCAACTTCCACTGAATGGATAAACCAGTTAAAAGAAATAAAAATTGTAACTCAATTTTTATTTTATCTTCCACAAATTTTTAACAACCCCGCCTGTGAAAACGCAACTCTGGAAAAGGTGTTCCTAAGAAAATAATGGCACTACGAATTCATCGGTGCCCTTGGAATTCGATTCTGAGCACCGGTTTAAAAGTTAGAAAAACCCACTCGTTCGTTCACTGAACGTACCCGAGCTAAACTTCGGATAGAAATTTCGGGCACACCGGGCCTCGGAATCAAGTACCGTCAGAAACCGCTTTCTTGTAAAATCCCAAAGAAAATTAAGAAAAAATTTCCTTTGAATTTTACGGGTCTTTACACGGATTTTTTGGTGTATTATTTTTAAATATTATATGGGATTATTTCGAGATCGGGTGCGAAAATGGCACATCATTCCGAGGCCCAGTGAGCCTGGAATGGTGGTTCGAACTTTTTGAAGTTAAGTGAGTCGGCACTTGTCTGTGGTTATGGAAGTTTCCAAACAGATGTCCGGATTAAAAATATGTGGGCACCGCTATGTCTGGAACAGTGACTTTACCTATGAACGAGCCTAACCTCGACCGGTGAGGGTTCAGGGAGAAAGTTAATTTTCAGACATTTTAAGTAAAATAAAATAAAATAAATTTGCAAAGTTTACTTTATTTCTTTTGGAAATATTTGATACAGCGCGGCGATGGGGCAGTTGTTTCTTTAATTAAAGTCATGTCATAATGAGTCAGAAATAGCAACGCTGACACATTAATGTCACATCGTAATGGGATGTCAAATACATTTCCCTTTTTATTTGGATAATCGAATATTTCTCATTAGCGACGATTGAGAGAAATATCTGGAGAATCCGCGGAGCGTTGGAGAAAACCCTCAGCGATGAATGACGACGGGTCGAAGTGGGGAATCACTGCGCCAATGAAGTTAAAGGATCTCAATGACAATGGCAGTGTGACCCTTTCGTCAACGATCGATCCTTTCTTAAAGGTAGGGGTTCTTATTTCATTCCTCTTTTCCCTGTTCTTGAATTTTAAGCAATGAACGTGGATCAACCACGAACATGTTGATCCGCGGATTCGTACGTTCTTATGGGAGGGATTTTTTCTTAGGGATGATTATGGGTAATTAATCAATGTTGATTATTGTTGTTGATTTCTGCTTCGTTTAAGCCAAATGATGGGATAAGATCAACGCTGTGACGAATGACGGCAGAGATTCATTCCTCAAATTTGTTCGATTGGTTTTCCTTTCCCCTTTTCTTCTTGTGCGTTCTTCGCATTCTTCACGTTCTTCATGTTCTTCACGGGTCAACAAACAACGGATCATTGTGCACCTGTATTGCAATGCAACGATCCCAAACTGGAGATCCAACATCACAACGACCCTATGACGGTGCGATGTCCATGACGGGCGACGAATCGTCTCAGATCGGAAGAGTCCGTTCTTCAAGATTTCTTCGCGTGTGAAGATCAAAACATGTTTTCGGGGTCGATCGGAGCTCTTAAAACATCGGAAGAAGCTTTGTGGTGTCGGGGCCACCAAAACTCGAGTGTTCCATGGTGATCGAACGACCGGATCGACGAACGGGGAATCACCGGAGGCACAACGGTGGAGGTCCGCGTTTCTGGAAATTTCCAGAATACACAGCGTGTACTTCCGAAGAACATGTCGTGTAGTACTGGAGGGGGCTAGGGTTTTGGGGGGGAAGAGAGGAATCACATGGAATCTGACCCAGTCACACGGTGTTTTGAACTTCCCCCGAATCTTGGTGTGTATTTTGGGAAGTACACGGACACGGGATGATCTACACGGCTTCAGAACACGGTGTTTATAGCATGG
The DNA here is from genome assembly GCA_963277665.1 of Viscum album. NCBI lineage: Eukaryota > Viridiplantae > Streptophyta > Magnoliopsida > Santalales > Viscaceae > Viscum > Viscum album. The sequence goes on from OY728160.1 coordinate 576,032,299, forward strand.
AAGAGGCGGCTACGTGGGACTCAGCGTGTATCCCAGGGGTACACGGACACAGGATGGAGTACACGACTGTGTACTCCATCACACAGCCAGGCGAGGCCAGTAACTCAGGCCACCCCGTGCACCGATTACACGGGTTGGAGTACACAGGTTGATAACTGTGTACGGGCACATGTCCAGCGTACACGGCGCCAACCCTAGTCACTAGAACACGGCATGTACACCGTACTATACGTCGTGTACTCACTTTTATACAGGACCAGCCTTACGACATGGGTCATTGTACACGAGTATTACTCGGGGTCAGACAACACGACATGTAACTTTTCTACACGTCATGTACTTTTTGAAAAAATGGCATGGTCATCTTGTCTACCATGTCTTGGACATGTTACGTTTGGGTTAGTGCCCCTTCTTCTTGTTCCCTTGAAGGTTAGGTATCATTTCTTTCTATAGGAGCATGATCCCTTCAGCATGACTTTCTGTGATAGAGTTAGGCATCCATCCGAGAGGCCATAATCAAGATCCTCTATCCATTCTTGACCCTAGGTAGAGTAAGGCATCGACGTGACCAACTCCACCGGGTGTCGATCCTCTACCTAGCAGGTGAATTCCAGATGAGTCACGGTATCTTCCATGGCCTTGGAAGTGATCCTCATCTGTGTATCGTGATCTTTCCCACTCAGGAGTGTGTATCTCATAATGAGTGCATCTATCTATCGAAATCTTCCCACTCGGGTGTGTGTCTCACGTAATTAGTGTGACTACCTCTCTTGACGGTTCCCGACGAACAGTACTTCTCGGACAGACGTCATTAGAGCTTTAATACTCATGGATTGTGTTCTCCCAGAATGAGTGCTTCATAGAATCTTCTAACTAAATCCCCAATGGGGGTATGCGGTTGTGCGACTTGTCTCTAGACCGCGGGTCTGGGTTTTGAGTATATCTGGTTTGTGTTTTTCTTTCTATATGTTCGGTAGACATATATTGTGCATAGATGACTGTACCTTTACTTCTTGTACTACTTTATGGTTTTTGGGGTCCTCTACTGAGTATTGTTATACTCACCCCTTCACAGGCTTTGCCCGCACATGTTGTGTCTTGTACAGATGAGAATCCTTTTAACAGAGTCCAGAGAGGACCAGGATAAGACCGATATTTATGATTTCCCTACTGGTTGAGGCGATCCATCATCTACGAGAAGTAGTCCCAGTACCTATTTGTGTTTACAAGGTTGGACTTTGCAGTTTTCAAACACTTTGTTTGGTGGGCTTGTATTCTGGCCCAATTTACTTTTAGTACTTTAGTTCCTTTCGTACTCTGTTGGTTGGGTTTAGTTGTATGCATGCATTTTGTTCCATAGTATTTTTACATTTCATCATTTTTGGGCTTGGAGATGTGTGCATGTGTACAGGTGCTTAGGAAATGCCTCCCATGTTAGTAATATCCCTACTTGGTGCTAGTCACTAGCCCATGGCCTATTGGAGGCGGGCTTGGGGAGTTACGGCACGGGCCCCACTGGGACGGGTCATGACAGAGTGGTATTAGAGGTGGTCGGTTCTACCTTAGGACCAAGAGTCTGTGAGATGGGTTTAGGGAAATAGTGTTAAGTGTTTCGAGCTCAGAATTCAAGCCAAAGATTCCATTGTTGGTGCGGCGGCCGACATATCCATACATCGGGACTCTGATAACCTGCTTTTCAACTCAGTGCACAAAAACACTGGTTGCGGGGAAATAAAGGAAAGGGTACATGCATCATGTAGGAATGGGTTGTGTTTTTCATATCCTTTGTGTCATCTATCCAGATGTACTCATTAACCATCGTACATCTTGTTTCATTTCAGGATGCCTCCACGATTCATACCCTCTAGGATTCAGCATCACGATCATGAGGATGACCCCCTCAATGATGTGGCTTCGATACAGGGACCAGTTCCCAAGGCTTTTCCACTAGGTCGTGCACCTTCTATGCCACCACCAGTGGAGCAGCCCATGGTACCTGTAGTACCGACCGAGGAGGGGCGCAGTCTTAGCGCACTCCATGAGTTCCAGAGGCAGAGACCCTTCAGGTTCTGAGCCGAGCCCGACCCTCAGGCGGTTGAGGAATGGCTTTTTGCGATGACCAGATTTTTTTTTCTAGTGAGGACACTAGAAGACAAGATGGGGATCCTAGGAGTGAGCCTTCTTCAGGGTTTGGTGGGACGATTGTGGAGTCTGACCACATAGACTCACGAAGAGGAGACTCTTTCATGGACGGAGTTTGAGAAACTATTCAGGGAGGAGTTATCTCTGGTTACACTGAGATCTGTGCATATCCTGGAGCTTCTTCAGCTCCAGCAGGGCAGTATGACAGTAGCCGACTATTCATCGAGGTTCACCAACCTCACCCGGTACTCCATGGATATGGTCAAGGATCAGTACTTCAGAGCTCGGACCGTCGAACGAGGTATACTATGGGACATCCAAGCTAGTGTTGTGCCTCTATGCATTTATACTTATGCTAGAGTGCTCGAGCGGACCTTAGTGATCGAGATCTTATTGGCAGATCAGAGATAGCCGACGGTAGTCAGCAGCAGGCAGGCAGGTCCGGAGACTTCAGCAGTAGGGAGCCAACATCAGACGCAGGGATCTGGACATGGTAAATGTCATAGGAGGACCCAAGACAGAGGATCGATAGTCCAGGGCTCTCAGGCTGGATCCAGTCAGTCTAGGGAGAAGCGATGTTACGCGTGCGATGGTAGGGGACATCTCGCTAGAAATTGTGTAACGCCCCGACCCCAGCTACCCAGAGTCGGTGCATTACTTCGTAGCATTGGAATGATCACAAAAGATCAAGTCTCGAAAGACCGATTAGTTTAGTAGCCTTGGAAACACTAGATACATACATAAGTCTTACATTACATCATAAAGTGAAAAACTAAAACAAAGTCTTCATAGTCCACACTCATATCCTCTTCTGACTATCCCTGCAGGTCATTCCTAAAATACTTCTTCACATCCTGGAAAATATTAAAACATTGAAAGGGGTGAGCTCAGATGCTCAGTAAGGATAACAATATTGCGGAAGCTTTCATAAATAAACATAAACATTTAAGGCAATGTATTACTAAAACAAAAGCCTTTTAAACTTGAACATCAATATAATATGGAAAAAGTAAAATGAGATAATGCCATTTACTTCTTCACATGGATATTCTACTGGTCGAATAATCACATGCAATATCAATAACCACTTTCATAATGATGGAATGCATAATTCCAGACTATCATAACCACGTAGTCAAGGCCTCGTGCCAAAACCACAAATAAGATTTTGTCAAGGCCTCGTGCCAAGACACTAGTTTGTCTCATGAGACCTGCCGATGCATCGAGGAGATATAGTGGGCTCCACCCATCACTTATTAACTCCAATGCATTCCTCATATGAATAGGTTTAAACATATCATAAACCATAACATAATCGTATCACATAAAACATGCATAAAGGAAACTTAACATTTCCATATTTCAATCACAAGATATCAATACAACACGTTGATATAATAAAAACTCTTTAAAACCCATTTTCAATACCAAAATAAAAGAAAATTAAAACTTTGTATTTATTTTTAATTAAAAAAAAGATGGCTTGTAGAGGAAGCCGAAACTCAAATAATGGTCACGGCGGCGGAGAAGTCGTTGATGCCGCATATGTACGGAAAGAAAAACATTCCCTTTTTTGTAGTTTAGTAAAATTATTCGTATAAAAATATTCCTTTTGAATAAACTTAAAAGTCAAAGGGGTTTATACACCGTATAAAAGAAAGTTGTGTATAAAACCAAATATGCCTCAATGAAAGGAGATTGAGACGAAGTCCTTAAAAAGATCATTTTTAAAATAAAATAGATCTATTATGTGTATTCACTATAGGTACACATAAAGAAAGTAAAAATACGAAATAGGACATAATAACATCATGACATAATTTGAAAGTAGGAGATTAACCCAAAGAATGGAAGTTGGGTTAAGAAGTTCCCTTACCTTGCGTCTTGTCCTGACTCGACTGTTCTTTAACCTCCTGAATAATAAACTAGAGTTAATTTCTATTTACTTAATAACCTTTTTCATGTTCATAATTCCTTTTATATCCCTTATTACCATGTTATGAACATTATGTAATTATTTAAGTTTATAACGGTCATTTTGTCGATCTTAGGTACTTGAGTCAAAAATAAAATTCTTATAATTACAAGTTGTTCATGTGGTGATATATCCATTATATCCAGAATTATGTTCAGGATGTAGAAATCATATATATCATATATATCCAGTATATACATGTATTTATAATATTACATAACATTTAGAGGTAAGAAATGAAATTCACTGTTCATGGAGACGGTAAGTCGTACGTATGCATGAACGCTACTTTCATTTCTATTTCGTATTTAATGGAATGAAATCATAATTATATAAAGGTATAATATAGTTCCAGTATAATATCATATATAATATCATTTACTCCATCCTTTATACATCCCACATATGGCATTAATGATTCACATCACTTTGAGGGGGCGGTTGTCTGCACTTCCTAAAATGAAATTATCGAGTTTACCCATAATGGAAATCATAAGGTATGCCATAAATGAGAAATACAGAAGCATAAGTAAAACATAAACATATTATATATCCTATATAAATATAGTGACATCTTAATGGCCCCCTTTGAAGGTGTTATATGAGTGTTGAACAATCATCGTTTCCTGAGGCAGAAATTCTCCATCCACAGAAACCGTATGTTCTTTAACCATTATATGTAGGTGTGTGTAATTGTAGCTCGAATACTTCTTATAAAAATATCCTAGTATATTGAGGATACTATTTTTGTTACAAAAGAAATGAATAAAAAGAGTTTAGGGGGGTGGAGAAGCTAAATAAAACAGAACAACATTAGAGAAGACATTACCTAAAAATCGGGTAACTCTTTTTGATTTGAGCCAAAGGCTTCCTTAGGAAGAGTTCTGCCCAAAGTGAGGCTTCTAGGAGTAAGAGGGGGAAGTTGGGAGAGTATTTGGGCAGAGGTTGGTTGAGCCAAATGGCTTGAAAGTGTGAATGAGGTGGTAGAGGTGGGGGCCTTTTATAAGAGGAGAGGAGGGGCACTCTTGGAAAGTAAGGAACCTTTACATTATTATACAATGATTTTCGGATTCTAAATGTCTCACAATTATATAATTCGTGGATAAGGTGATACGGGTTCTAAATATACCCATCCAATAGTCTTTGGACAAGTTTAAGCCTTGGATTGTACATTATCTTTTCATTTTATTAAAATCGTTAAATAATGAGGTCATCGCTGCATCATAATGATGTCATAAATAATTTAACTTATTTAATGTCTAAAAATTATAAAAAAAATACTATGATGTAGGAAATCGTTTTAGCTTTCAAATGACTATTTATAGTCAAAAATATGACTTGTATAACCCCATGTAAAAATTGTTTTAGTAAAACATTTCATGTTTGTGTCATTTTTTACTTTAACATTAAATAAAAGGTATTTATGTCATTTTCCAACTAAAGTGGCTCCATGGGGTCCCCAAGTTGACCCATGGATTTTCTTGGTCGGCCATGGCACATCTAATGAGGGGAGGACATGTTTCAAGCTCATCTCATATTATTAAAACATTATTTTTACCTTAAACTACACTAATTACCTCTAATCGCGATTAAGAACTTAAAAGTTACTATTCACCAAAAAATTATTTTAATCTCATTGAACCACATTTTACTTCTTAATGACAACCATGTATGTCGGATTTTTGAAAATCAAATCACAGAAGTGGTAATATTTCATTTAAACGAAAAATCAGTTATTTAACTACCACTTAGTGGTTTCACTATTCATCAAAAATTGAAGTTTTTCAGAACAATGCCAAAATTTCACCCTAAGCTATAATTGATATTCCGAATTCAAAAATGATGTCTATTTTACAAAATTCCAAACATATAATTTGCATTAATTAATTTTATAATTAATTCCCACTGTCACAACAAATAGCGTGTTTTTAAGAAACAATTTATATCAAAATATTGGCAATTGTTTATGTCCAATTTCAATGTTAAATTAATTCTAATGAACACCATTGGATAAAATGGTAAAAATATATTCTAATTATAATTTAAAACCAATAAATAGTATAATTTATCACTATAAATTATTTCGATTAAAAAATTTGTTTTTAAGTATTTTTCACTATTCATAAAAAATTAGAAGTTCTCAGAAAAATACCAAAAATTCAACATAGGCTAATTTCGATATTCTGAATCCAAAAATGAAGTCCATTTTGAAATATAAAATTTCTATAATTTTAAAAAGTGGTTATTACTATTCATAACGGCTACTTTGATTAGTCGCGGTGTTTTATAACTCGAAGTTGCGTACAATGCAAGCCATTGCATTATTGAATGAGAAGCGTATCGTGGAAGCTCGGGGTGTTACATTCTCCCCTCCTTCAATAAATTGTGTCCTCGCAATTTGAAATTTTTTTCTTTGAAAATAAAAGGTTGAAAAGAGAAAATACCTTTGTGGAAAACCCACATCGGAAATAAGATTAATAAAATTTAGCCTTAATAAGAGGGAAATGGAAATAAGAAAGTCACCACCAAATTATGCTCTCGATAAGGAGAACATTGGTGGCAATTAGAGACATATAATTGGAGGAAAAATGTAAATATTTGTAGGGAGTGATTGAGGTCATCAATCACAATCAACTGTCAAATTGAGGGCCTCAAAGCCTTCAATCTATGTTGATTTAAAATATCATCAGTTCAACAAGACATAAGGTGTTAGGATAACACTTTTTTTTTAAATATCCCTTTACTAAAGTTTAAGAATTAATTTATTCATTGAATAAGAGATAGGTATATATATATTTATGCTTGACAATTAGAGTTTCAACCTTCAACTCATCTTTCACTCAAAAAGATAATAGAACTCAAAAATATTATACTTATCCTAATTGTATAAGGTTCCAAATATTAACATATACCATTTAGATTAGTAAAATTATTTTGTAATAACTAGGGACTTCCTATAGGCTAGTGGTAGGAAATAAAGGCATGTCTCACTATGATTGTGGGTTCGATTCCTGCAGCTTTTTCCGACGCGACGGGTTATGCCCCACCCTACAGGTTGTCCTTTTCCTAAAACTATAGTATTATAATATTCCAAAAATAATCTTCATAAATTTTTTTAACCTTAAACAATATTATCCAAAGATCAACTTAATCCACTCCAACCTTTATAGTTATCCAAAATACCTCTATCCAGACTTTCTCTAAAAGGTCTCTTAATTCCAAAATCAATTTATCAGATTCCTCAAACAAATTAAAGTTTCTCTTTTTGTCACATACTAAAAATATGATTACCTTCATCATATTAAAACCTTACTGAAATCAACAAGTACTGCAGTACAATCCTTATATATATATATATCACATTATTCTAATAACCAGAATATAATCCATGAGTCCAAAAGCACCAATACATTAATTATTCTGCTTCAACTGTTGTAACAGCATAAGATTCTCCTTGATCCCTTGGCCTTTTCTGAGGTAAGTTTCCCTGACGCTTAGGACATTCATTTGCATAATGCCCCATTTCTCTACAATTGTAGCATTCAGCATTGATAGCCTCTTTCTTTCCCTTGCAATCACGAGCCTGGTGACCTTTTTCTCCACATTTATAACAAACTACCATTCCTTTTAGGCAAGCACCGGGGTGATTCTTCCCACAATTATCACATAATGGAAAATCCTTCTTTCCCTTTTTCCCTTTATCCGTCTGTTGTTCCACCGTTCTCTTCTTATCTTACTTTACTTTGTTGTCATAAGACTTAGATAATTCCTTTTCTGTCTTGATAGCACACGAGACAATATCTTCGTATGATGAGAAAGATTGTGATACTAAAGCTCGACAGAGAAATGGTTTTAAACCATCAAAGAAATGATCAATCTTACCTCTTGGGTTACGTATATAATCTGCAGCATACCTCGCTAACCTTGTAAATTTGGCCTCATACTTTGCGACATTCTCATCCTCCTTTTGTTTCAGACTCAGAAATTGCCTTTCCATATCTGCTCTATAGTCATGAGGAAAGTATTTTTCTAAGAAAAGATCTTTGAACTCCCTCCATTCCATATTCGATATGTCATCATCTTCCTTTGTGTTTTGAATCAATGACCACCATTGATCAGCATCTCCAGTGAGGCGGTAAACTGCCATGATAACCTTTTCCCTTTCACTACTCCCCAAGGCGTGGAATATTTTCTCTAAGGAGTTTATCCATTGCTCAGCTACTAATGGATTTGTACCCCCATTAAATGTTGGCGGTTGTTTCCTCATGAAGCAGTCTAACATTGATCCTCCACGTTGCGGATCAGGGTGCTCCATACGAGTAAGGTTATTATTCATAACCTGAGTGATCTGTCCAAGTATGGTAATAAGTTGATCAGCACCAGTTTTATCTCTATCTCCACAATAATTATCTTGAGCAGGAGGGCAATCCCTACACGGAGTGCATGCATTGATACGGTTTCCATTCCTTCCACTAGGCACCATTTCTAAACAATGGCATAAACTATATTAGTTTATGAATCAAAATACATAATTCCGTACTTGTAAAACACTTTACACTAATTGAACTATTTATGGATATAATCCATAATCATAAAAAAAAGTTTTCTTTGAGGAAGTATATACTCATAACCCTTCATAGTGGTTTGTAAAGAAAATGAGAATTATCCTAAGCATATCCCCCGGGAGTGTCGTAACCAAGAGTGCAGCAAGGCCCGTTGTCGTGCACCAGTTCCTGTTCGAGTCTAGCTCAAAGCGGTGTTTTCGGGTTTTACCCCTAGGTACATCTGTGCCAGAGCCACCTCTACCTGCCCGTATCCAGACGGGGATGTATTGCTCGGAAAACTCACAAAATATCTATAATACCAAAATTCTAGGAAGTTCTTCTATACTAATCCTCAAAGTCTATCTTTGGGCTATGTGCTCTAATCAGAGTTTATCTAAATCTAGCTTCCAAGTTTAGTACTAACATCCCTCTGATACCAACTGTAATGCCCTGAACCCAGCTACCCAAATTCGGTGCATTACTTCGTAGCATTGGCATGATCACAAAAGATCAAGTCTCGAAAGACCGATTAGTTTAGTAGCCTTGGAAACACTAGATACATTCATAAGTATTACATTACATCATAAAGTGAAAAACTAAAACAAATTCTTCATAGTCCACACTCATATCCTCTTCTGAATATCCCTGCAGGTCATTCCTAAAATACTTCTTCACATCCTGGAAAATATTAAAACATTGAAATGGGTGAGCTCAAATGCTCAGTAAGGATAACAATATTGCGGAAGCTTTCATAAATAAACATAAACATTTAAGGCAATGTATGACTAAAACAAAAGCCTTTTAAACTTGAACATCAACATAATATGGCAAAAGTAAAATGAGATAATGCCATTTACTTCTTCACATGGATATTCTACTGGTCGAATAATCACATGCAATATCAATAACCACTTTCATAATGATGGAATGCATAATGCCAGACTATCATAACCACGTAGTCAAGGCCTCGTGCCAAGACCACAAATAAGATTTTGTCAAGGCCTCGTTTCAAGACAGTAGTTTGTCTCATGAGACCTGCCGATGCATCGAGAAGCTATAGCGGGATCCACCCGTCACTTATTAAGTCCAATGCATTCCTCATATGAATAGGTTTAAACATATCATAAACCATAACATAATCGTATCACATAAAACATGCATAAAGGAAACATAACATTTCCACATTTCAATCACAAGATATCGATACAACACGTTGATATAATAAAAACTCTTTAAAACCCATTTTCAATACCAAAATAAAAGAAAGTTAAAACTTTGTATTTATTTTTCATTAAAAAAAAGATGGCTTGTAGAGGAAGCCGAAACTCAAATAATGGTCACGACGGCGGAGAAGTCGTTGTCGCCGCATATGTATGGAAAGAAAAACATTCCCTTTTTTTCATTTAGTAAAATAATTCCTATAAAAAGATTCCTTTTGAATAAACTTAAAAGTCAAAGGGGTTTATACACCGTATAAAAGAAAGTTGTGTATAAAACAAAATATGCCTCAATGAAAGGAGATTGAGACGAAGTCCTTAAAAAGATCATTTTTAAAATAAAATAGATATATTATGTGTATTCACTATAGGTACACATAAAGAAAGTAAAAATACGAAATAGGACATAATAACATCATGACATAATTTGAAAGTAGGAGATTAACCAAAAGAATGGAAGTTGGGTTAAGAAGTTCCCTTACCTTGCGTCCTGTCCTGACTCGATCGTTCTTTAACCTCCTGAATAATAAACTAGAGTTAATTTCTATTTACTTAAGAACCTTTTTCATGTTCATTATTCTTTTTATATCCCTTATTACCATGTTATGAACATTATGTAATTATTTAAGTTTATAACGGTCATTTTGTCGATCTTAGGTACTTGAGTCAAAAATAAAATTCTTATAATTACAAGTTGTTCATGTGGTGATATATCCATTATATCCAGAATTATGTTCATGATGTAGATATCATATATATCATATATATCCAGTATATACATGTATTTATAATATTACATAACATTTAGAGGTAAGAAATGAAATTCACCGTTCATGGAGACGGTAAGCCGTACGTACGCATGAACGCTACTTTCATTTCTATTTCGTATTTAATGGAATGAAATCATAATTATATAAAGGTATAATATAGTTCCAGTATAATATCATATATAATATCATTTACTCCATCCTTTATACATCCCACATATGGCATTAACGATTCACATCACTTTGAGGGGGCGGTAGTCCGCACTTCCTAAAATGAAATTATCGCGTTTACCCATAATGGAAATAATAAGGTATGCCATAAATGAGAAATACAGAAGCATAAGTAAAACATAAAAATATTATATATCCTATATAAATATAGTGACATCTTAATGGCCACCTTTTAAGGTGTTATATGAGTGTTGAACAATTATCGTTTCGTGAGGCAGAAATTCGCCATCCACAGAAACCGTATGTTCTTTAACCATTAGATGTAGGTGTGTGTAATTGTAGCTCGAATACTTCTTATAATAAAATCCTAGTATATTGAGTATAATGGTGTTGTTACAAGATAAATTAATAAAAAGAGTTTAGGGGGTTGGAGAAGCTAAATAAAACAAAACAACATTAGAGAAGACATTACCTAAAAATTGGTTAACTCTTTTTGATTTGAGCCAAAGGCTTCCTTGGGAAGATTTATGCCCAAAGTGAGGCTTCTAGGAGTAATAGGGGGAAGTTGGGAGAGTATTTGGGCAGAGTTTGGCCGGGCCAAATGGCTTGAAAGTGTGAATGAGGTGGTAGAGGTGGGGGCCTTTTATAAGAGAAGAGGAGGGGCACTCTTGGAAAGTAAGGAAATTTTACATTATTATACAACGCTTTTCGGATTATAAAGGTCCCACACTTATATAATTCGTGTATAAGGTGATAAGGGTTCTAAATCTACCCATCCAATAGTCTTTGGACAAGTGTAAGCCTTGGATTGTACATTATCTTTTCATTTTATTAAAATTGTTAAATAATGAGGTCATCGCTGCATCATAATGATGTCATAAATAATTTAATTTATTTAATGTCTAAAAATTATAAAAAAAATACTATGATGTAGGAAATCGTTTTAGCTTTCTAATGACTATTTATAGTCAAAAATATGACTTGTATAACCCCATGTAAAAATTGTTTTAGTAAAACATTTAATGTTTGTGTCATTTATTTACTTTAACATTAAATAAAAGGTATTTATGTCATTTTCCAACTAAAGTGGCTCCATGGGGTCCCCAAGTTGACCCATGAATTTTCTTGGTCGGCCATGGAACATCCAATGAGGGTAGGTCATGTGTCAAGCTCATCTCATATTATTAAAACATTATTTTTACCTTAAACTACACTAATTACCTCTAATCGCGATTAAGAACTTAAAAGTTACTATTCACCAAAAAATTATTTTAATCTCATTGAACCACATTTTAATTCTTAATGACAACCATTTATGTCAGGTTTTTGAAAATCAAATCACATAAGTGGTAATATTTCATTTAAACGAAAAATCAGTTATTTAACTACCACTTAGTGGTTTCACTATTCATCAAAAATTGAAGTTTTTCAGAACAATGCCAAAATTTCACCCTAAGCTATAATTGATATTCCGAATTCAAAAATGATTTCTATTTTACAAAATTCCAAACATATAAGTTGAATTAATTAATTTTATAATTGATTCCCCCTATCACAACAAATAGCGTGTTTTTAAGAAACAATTTATATCAAAAGATTGGCAATTGTTTATGTCCAATTTCAATGTTAAATTAATTCTAATGAACACCATTGGATAAAATGGTAAAAATATATTCTAATTATAATTTAAAACCAATAAATAGTATAATTTATCACTATAAATTATTTTGATTAAAAAAGTTGTTTTTAAGTATTTTTCACTATTCATAAAAAATTAGAAGTTCTCAGAAAAATACCAAAAATTCAACATAGGCTAATTTCGATATTCTGAATCCAAAAATGAAGTCCATTTTGAAATATAAAATTTCTATAATTTTAAAAATTGGTTATTACTATTCATAACGGCTACTTTGATTAGTCGCGGTGTTTTAGAACTTGAAGTTGCGTACAATGCAAGCCATTGCATTATTGAATGAGAAGCGTATCGTGGAAGCTCGGGGTGTTACATTCTCCCCTCCTTCAATAAATTGCATCCTCGCAATTTGAAATTTTTTTCTTTGAAAATAAAAGGTTGAAAAGAGAAAATACCTTTGTGGAAAACCCACATCGGAAATAAGATTAATAAAATTTAGCCTTAATAAGAGGGAAATGGAAATAAGAAAGTCACCACCAAATTATGATCTCGATAAGGAGAACATTGGTGGCAATTAGAGACATATAATTGGAGGAAAAATGTAAATATTTGTAGGGAGTGATTGAGGTCATCAATCACAATAAACTGTCAAATTGAGGGCCTCAAGGCCTTCAATCTATGTTGATTTAAAATATCATCAGTTCAACAAGACATAAGGTATTAGGATAACACATTTTTTTTGTTTTAATATACCTTTACTAAAGTTTAAGAATTAATTTATTCATTGAATAAGAGATAGGTATATATATATTTATGCTTGACAATTAGTGTTTCAACCTTCAACTCATCTTTCACTCAAAAAGATAATAGAAATCAAAAATATTATACTTATCCTAATTGTATAAGGTTCCAAATATTAACATATACCATTTAGATTAGTAAAATTATTTTGTAATAACTAGGGACTTCCTATAGGCTAGTGGTAGGAAATAAAGTCCTGTCTCACTATGATTGTGGGTTCGATTCCTGCAGCTTTGTCCGACGCGACGGGTTATGCCCCACCCTACAGGTTGTCCTTTTCCTAAAACTATAGTATTATAATATTCCAAAAATAATCTTCATAAATTTTTTTAACCTTAAACAATACTATCCAAAGATCAACGTAATCCACTCCAACCTTTATAGTTATCCAAAATACCTATGTCCAGACTTTCTCTAAAAGGTCTCTTAATTCCAAAATCAATTTATCAGATTCCTCAAAAAAATTAAAGTTTCTCTTTTTGTCACATACTAAAAATATGATTACCTTCATCATATTAAAACCCTACTGAAATCAACAATTACTGCAGTACAATCCTTATATATATATATATCACATTATTCTAATAACCAGAATATAATCCATGAGTCCAAAAGCACCAATACATTAATTATTCTGCTTCAACTGTAGTAACATCATAAGATTGTCCTTGATCCCTTGGCCTTTTCTGAGGTAAGTTTCCCTGATGCTTAGGACATTCATTTGCATAATGCCCCATTTCTCTACAATTGTAGCATTCAACATTGATAGCCTCTTTATTTCCCTTGCAATCACGAGCCTGGTGACCTTTTTCTCCACATTTATAACAAACTATCATTCCTTTTAGGAAAGCACCGGGGTGATTCTTCCCACAATTATCACATAATCGAAAATCCTTCTTTCCCTTTTTCCCTTTATCTGTCTTTTTTTCCACCGTTCTCTTCTTCTCTTACTTTACTTTTTTGTCAAAAGACTTAGAGAATTCCTTTTCTGTCTTGATAGCACATGAGACAATATCTTCGTATGATGAGAAGGATTGTGATACTAAAGCTCGACGGAGAAATGGTTTTAAACCATCAAAGAAATGATCAATCTTACCTCTTGGGTTACGTATATAATCTGCAGCATACCTCGCTAACCTTGTAAAGTTGGCCTCATACTTTGCGACATTCTCATCCTCCTTTTGTTTCAGACTCAGAAATTGCCTTTCCATATCTGCTCTATAGTCATGAGGAAAGTATTTTTCTAAGAAAAGATCTTTTAACTCCCTCCATTCCATATTCGATATTTCATAATCTTCCTTTGTGTTTTGAATCAATGACCACCATTGATCAGCATCTCCCGTGAGGCGGTAAACTGCCATGATAACCTTTTCCCTTTCACTACTCCCCAAGGCATGGAATATTTTCTCTAAGGAGTTTATCCATTGCTCAGCTACTAATGGATTTGTACCCAAATTAAATGTTGGCGGTTGTTGCCTCATGAAGCGGTCTAACATTGATCCTCCACGTTGCGGATCAGGGTGCTCCATACGAGTAAGGTTATTATTCATAACCTGAGTGACCTGTCCCAGTATGGTAATAAGTTGATCAGCACTAGTTGTATCTCTATCTCCACAATAATTATCTTAAGCAGGAGGGAAATCCCTACACAGAGTGCGTGCATTGATACGGTTTCCATTCCTTCCACTAGGCGCCATTTCTAAACAATGGCATAAACTAGATTAGTTTATGAATAAAAATACATAATTCCGTACTTGTAAAACACTTTACACTAATTGAACTATTTATGGATATAATCCATAATCATAAAAAAAAGTTTTCTTTGAGGAAGTATATACTCATAACCCTTCATAGTGGTTTGTAAAGAAAATGAGAATTATCCTAAGCATATCCCCCGGGAGTGTCGTAACCAAGAGTGCAGCAAGGCCCGTTGTCGTGCACCAGTTCCCGTTCGAGTCTATCTCAAAGCGGTGTTTTCGGGTTTTACCCCTAGGTACATCTGTGCCAGAGCCACCTCTACCTGCTCGTATCCAGACGGGGATGTATTGCTCAGAAAACTCACAAAATCTCTATAATACCAAAATTCTAGGAAGTTCTTCTATACTAATCTTCAAAGTCTATCTTTGGTCTATGTGCTCTAATCAGAGTTTATCTAAATCTAGCTTCCAAGTTTAGTACTAACCTCCCTCTGATACAAACTGTAATGCCCCGACCCCAGCTACCCAGAGTCGGTGCATTACTTCGTAGCATTGGCATGATCACAAAAGATCAAGTCTCGAAAGACCGATTAGTTTAGTAGCCTTGGAAACACTAGATACATTCATAAGTCTTACATTACATCATAAAGTGAAAAACTAAAACAAAGTCTTCATAGTCCACACTCATATCCTCTTCTGACTATCCCTGCAGGTCATTCCTAAAATACTTCTTCACATCCTGGAAAATATTAAAACATTGAAAGGGGTGAGCTCAAATGATCAGTAAGGATAACAATATTGCGGAAGCTTTCATAAATAAACATAAACATTTAAGGCAATGTATGAATAAAACAAAATCCTTTTAAACTTGAACATAAACATAATATGGAAAAAGTAAAATGAGATAATGTCATTTACTTCTTCACATGGATATTCTACTGGTCAAATAATCACATGCAATATCAATAACCACTTTCATAATGATGGAATGCACAATGCCAGACTATCATAACCACGTAGTCAAGGCCTCGTGCCAAGACCACAAATAAGATTTTGTCAAGGCCTCGTTCCAAGACACTAGTTTGTCTCATGAGACCTGCCGATGCATCGAGGAGCTATAGCGGGATCCACCCGTCACTTATTAAGTCCAATGCATTCCTCATATGAATAGGTTTAAACATATCATAAACCATAACATAATCGTATCACATAAAACACGCATAAAGGAAACATAACATTTCCACATTTCAATCACAAGATATCAATAAAACACATTGATATAATAAAAACTCTTTAAAAACCGTTTTCAATACCAAAATAAAAGAAATTTAAAACTTTGTATTTATTTTTCATTAAAAAAAAGATGGCTTGTAGAGGAAGCCGAAACTCAAATAATGGTCACGACGGCGGAGAAGTCGTTGTCGCCGCATATGTACGGAAAGAAAAACATTCCCTTTTTGTCGTTTAGTAAAATGCTTCGTATAAAAATATTCCTTTTGAATAAACTTAAAAGTCAAAGGGGTTTATACACCGTATAAAAGAAAGTTGTGTATAAAACCAAATATGCCTCAATGAAAGGAGATTGAGACGAAGTCCTTAAAAAGATAATTTTTAAAATAAAATAGATATATTATGTGTATTCACTATAGGTACACATAAAGAAAGTAAAAATACGAAATAGGACATAATATCATCATGACATAATTTGAAAGTAGGAGATTAACCCAAAGAATGGAAGTTGGGTTAAGAAGTTCCCTTACCTTGCGTCCTGTCCTGACTCGACCGTTCTTTAACCTCCTGAATAATAAACTAGAGTTAATTTCTATTTACTTAAGAACCTTTTTCATGTTCATTATTCCTTTTATATCCCTTATTACCATGTTATGAACATTATGTAATTATTTAAGTTTATAACGGTCATTTTGTCGATCTTAGGTACTTGAGTCAAAAATAAAATTCTTATAATTACAAGTTGTTCATGTGGTGATATATCCATTATATACAGAATTATTTTCATGATGTAGATATCATATATATCATATATATCCAGTATATACATGTATTTATAATATTACATAACATTTAGAGGTAAGAAATGAAATTCACCGTTCATGGAGACGGTAAGTCGTACGTACGCATGAACGCTACTTTCATTTATATTTCGTATTTAATGGAATGAAATCATAATTATATAAAGGTATAATATAGTTCCAGTATAATATCATATATAATATCATTTAATCCATCCTTTATACATCCCACATATGGCATTAACGATTCACATCACTTTGAGGGGGCGGTAGTCCGCACTTCCTAAAATGAAATTTTCGCGTTTACCCATAATGGAAATCATAAGGTATGCCATAAATGAGAAATACAGAAGCATAAGTAAAACATAAACATATTATATATCCTATATAAATATAGTTACATCTTAATGGCCACCTTTGAAGGTGTTATATGAGTGTTGAACAATCATCGTTTCGTGAGGCAGAAATTCGCCATCCACAGAAACCGTATGTTCTTTAACCATTAGATGTAGGTGTGTGTAATTGTAGCTCGAATAATTATTATAACAAAATACTAGTATATTTAGTATAATGGTGTTGTTACAAGAGAAATGAATAAAAAGAGTTTAGGGGGTTGGAGAAGCTAAATAAAACAAAACAACATTAGAGAAGACATTACCTAAAAATTGGGTAACTCTTTTTGATTTGAGCCAAAGGCTTTCTTGGGAAGAGTTCTGCCCAAAGTGAGGCTTCTAGGAGTAATAGGGGGAAGTTGGGAGAGTATTTGGGCAGAGTTTGGCCAGGCCAAATGGCTTGAAAGTGTGAATGAGGTGGTAGAGGTGGGGGCCTTTTATAAGAGGAGAGGAGGGGCACTTTTGGAAAGTACGGAAAGTTTACATTATTATACAACGCTTTTCGGATTCTAAAGGTCCCACACTTATATAATTCGTGGATAAGGTGATAAGGGTTCGAAATCTACCCATCCAATAGTCTTTGGACAAGTTTAAGCCTTGGATTGTACATTATCTTTTCATTTTATTAAAATCGTTAAATAATGAGGTCATCGCTGCATCATAATGATGTCATAAATAATTTAATTTATTTAATGTCTAAAAATTATAAAAAAAATACTATGATGTAGGAAATCGTTTTATCTTTCAAATGACTATTTATAGTCAAAAATATGACTTGTATAACTCCATGTAAAAATTGTTTTAGTAAAACATTTCATGTTTGTGTCATTTTTTTAGTTTAACATTAAATAAATGGTATTTATGTCATTTTCCAACTAAAGTGGCTCCATGGGGTCCCCAAGTTGACCCATGAATTTTCTTGGTCGGGAATGGCACATCCAATGAGGGTAGGACATGTTTCAAGCTCATCTCATATTATTAAAACATTATTTTTACCTTAAACTACACTAATTACCTCTAATCACTATTAAAAACTTAAAAGTTACTATTCACCAAAAAATTATTTTAATCTCATTGAACCAAATTTTACTTCTTAATGAAAACCATGTATGTCGGATTTTTGAAAATCAAATCACAGAAGTGGTAATATTTCATTTAAACGAAAAATCAGTTATTTAACTACCACTTAGTGGTTTCACTATTCATCAAAAATTGAAGTTTTTCAGAACAATGCCAAAATTTCACCCTAAGCTATAATTGATATTCCGAATTCAAAAATGATGTCTATTTTACAAAATTCCAAAAATATCAGTTGCATTAATTAATTCCTGTTGTCACGACAAATAGCATGTTTTTAAGAAACAATTTATATCGAAAGATTGGCAATTGTTTATGTCCAATTTCAATGTTAAATTAATTCTAATGAACACCATTGGATAAAATGGTAAAAATATATTCTAATTATACTTTAAAACCACTAAATAGTATAATTTATCACTATAAATTATTTTGATTAAAAAAGTTTTTTTTAAGTATTTTTCACTATTCATAAAAAATTAGAAGTTCTCAGAAATATACCAAAAATTCAACATAGGCTAATTTCGATATTCTGAATCCAAAAATGAAGTCCATTTTGAAATATAAAATTTCTATAATTTTAAAAATTGGTTATTACTATTCATAACGGCTACTTTGATTAGTCGCGGTGTTTTAGAACTCAAAGTTGCGTACAAAGCAAGCCATTGCATTATTGAATGAGAAGCGTATCATGGAAGCTCGGGGTGTTACAAATTGCCCGACCCATCAAGCTGCTGATAAAGAAGCGGTGGATGGGCCACCGCGGTAGAGGCATAGATTGGAGAAAATATACCCGCCAGGCAGCGGACATGGTAGAGGATCAGGGAGAGTTGCGGGTGGTGGCAGACTCTTTGACTTACTTCCACCACCACCCCCAGGAGGTCCGCACCCGGCTTAGGGAGATGGGGGACAGGGCCGAGGACAGCTGCATGCGGTCGAGGCATATGACCCTGGGGATCCAGGGATGATTCAAGGTAAAATATGTGTCTTTTATACCTTATTTTTCATACTTATAGACACGGGTGCCAGTCATTCCTTCTTATCCATGTTTTTTGTACAAAACCTCGAGATTCTGGTAGAACCTTTGACTTTATCCTTACGCTTGGAGACACCTAAGGGAGTAGACTCGACGATAACGCACCTTTGCAGATAGTGTGATCTTAACCTTGGAGTTGATAGTTTTGGTTGGAACCTCTTGGTGGTAGCGTAGAGGCCTTACGATGTCATTCTCAGTATGGATTGGTTATCTTCAGTCCATGCCCATATTGACTATTTTAGGCGAAGAGTGTGGTGTGTCTGCCATGATGGAACGAGGTTTTCCTTTATCACAGAAAGGGAAACCCAGGAAGCACAGAATGGGATTATGCATAATAGGGTGCATCCAATCACCCATGAGTTGGTTAGCCTTTCCCTCGGAGCAGTGGATGTTGTGAGATCCCAGTTCCCAGCAGTAGTGGCGGAGTATGAGGATGTATTTCCCAAAGATGTTCTGGGGTTACCTCCTAGCCGAGAAATTGAATTCTACATCGACTTACACTCTGGTACAGCACCGATTTCCTCATCAGCATATCGGATGGCTCCCGCAGAGCTTCGTGAGCTAAGGGTGAAGTTGGGGGAATTATAGAGTAAGAGTTTCATGAGACCCAGCGTTTCACCCTGGGCGGCCCCAGTCTTGTTTGCCAAGAAGGCAGGCGGGAGTCTGAGTTTGTGCATGGATTACCGGCACCTGAACCAGGTGACGGTGAAGAATAAGTATCCACTACCAAGAATTGAGGATCTCTTCAACCTTCTAAGAGGGGCACAGTGGTTCTCGTAGTTTGACCTTCGATCAAGCTATCACCGGTTACGAGTATGGGATGAGGACATACCGAAGACGGCTTTCAGATGTCTCTATGGTCACTATGAGTACTTGGTGATGCCTTTCGGTGTGAAGAATGCCCCTACAATGTTCATGGGACTGATTAACTGGATCTTCCAGCCATACTTAGACCGGTTTGTAGTGGTCTTCATCGACGACATCCTTGTGTACTCGGTATCAGAGGAGGAGCATGGGAGACACCTGTAGATGGTTCTAGACGTACTTTGGAAGCACCAGCTTTTTAGGAATCTCTCAAAGTGCCAGTTTTGGATTCAGGTGGTCCACTTTCTAGGACATGTCATCTTGGTATATGGATTAGCTGTATACTCAGCCAAGGTGGAGGCTGTGTTAGCATAGGATCCACCTCGGAGCATGATAGAGGTGCGGAGCTTCCTTGGATTGGCATGATATTACTGGAGATTCATTTCTGACTTCTCCCTGATATCAGCACCAATGTCAGCCTTAACTAAAAAGGGGAAACCCTTCGTGTGGACGGAGAAGTTCCAGTAGGATTTCGAGTAGTTGAGATAGAGTTTGAAGAGTGCCCCAGTCTTGAGATTGCTGGAGGAGGGTGTCGAGTACATAGTTTTCTACGACGCATCAGGGACTGGGCTTGGCTGTGTCCTGATGCAGATGTAGGCAGTGATTGTTTATGGTTCGTGCCGACTTAGGCCATATGAGAAGAACTATGCGACCCATGATCTCAAGTTGGAATTGGTAGTAATTGCTTGAAGATGTGGCTACACTACCTTATGGGTGAGCGGTTTATCGTCTAATCTGACCACAAGAGCCTCAAGTACATCTTTTCGTAGAAGGATCTAAATCTGAGGCAGAGGCATTGGCTAGATTTACTCCAGGACTATGATTTAGAGATCATCTACACTCTTGGGAAGGGGATCAAGGTGGCGGATGCTCTTAGAAAAAGGTCGAGCTCACAGCTGTTGAGTGAAGCGATGGAGCAGTTAGTCGCGTTGCAGTTATCCTTCGTGGGCAGAGAGGATACAGGTTACCTGTAGTCGATGGTTGTCGTCCCTCCACTCATACAGTAGGTTATGGAGGCACAGCTAGTAGATGTCGATTGTGCATCTTTACATGCTCAGTTATCCACAGTACATGCTCCTGATGGATATTCACAAGGTGATGAGCACATACTTCTTTTAATAGGACGCACTGTTATACCAGTGGCGTTTCGGGAAGAGGTCCTGAGGGTTTTTCATACATCCCCTTTGGTGGTACATCCTGTAGTGGAAAAAATGTACCAGGATCTCCAAAAATAGTTCTAGTGGTTAGGCATGAGGAAGGCAGCAACAGAGTTCATTTCCCGATGCCTCACATGCCAGCAGGTGAAGGCTGAGCACAGGTTCTAGTGGGATTAGCTCACCCCTTGGAAGTTTCAGAGTGGAAGTGGGATGGAATATCGATGGACTTCGTGATAGGCTTACCACGGATGTCCAAGGGGCATGATTCTATCTGGGTGATCATTGACCGACTCACCAAGTCAGCCCACTTCCTAGCTATTAGGGAGAAGAGATCAGTAGAGAGCTTGGGACGCCTCTACATGAAGGAGATAGTTCGGATTCATGGCATCCCTTCAATGATAGTCTCAGACCGAGACGCCCGCTTTACATCCTGGTTGTGGAAGGGATTACAGGAGGCTTTTGGGACTCAGCTACGTTTGAGCACATCATTTCATCCCCAGACAGATGGTCAGACGGAGAGGACTATTCAGGTTCTAGAGGATATTTTGCGAGCCTATGTCTTGGACTTTGGTCTTAGTTGGGAGGACCACCTACCACTAGTAGAGTTTGCGTACAACAATAGAAACCACTCCACCATTGGAATGGCACCATTCAAGGCCTTGTATGGGAGACCCTGTCGGTCACCGCTTTTCTGGACCGACCCGGGAGAGTCAGCACTCATGGGTCTAGAGTTGGGGTGAGCTACCACTAAGAATGTGAAAATCATCCGGGAGTAGATGAAGACTGCACAGAGATGGAATAAGTCTTATGCTGAAAGACAACGGAGACCACTGGAGTTCGAAGAGGGATACCACGTCTTTATTCGGGTCTCACCTCGAAGAGGGTTACCGATATTTGGCTGGGGCGGAAAGTTATCTCTGAGGTTCATTAGACCTTTCCAGATACAGTGAAGAGTTGGTGAGGTGTCGTTTCGCCTATCATTTCTGCCACAGTTGCATCGGGTACATGATGTCTTCCACGTGTCGTAGCTGAGAAGTTACGTGCATGACCCATCGCACGTCATCGACTGGGGGAGATGGACATCGAGGATGGAGTGACCTTTGCTGAGAACCCAATGGAGATTGAGGATTGGTGAGAGAGTATCCTTCGTAGGTGATCAATTCCCTTGGTTTGCATTCGGTGGCAGCATGGGAATCTTCAGGAGAGAGCTGTGAGCGGGGGTCTCAAATTCGTGCCCAGTACCCACATCTTTTTTAGTAGCCTTTGTTTTGGATTTTTGTGGACATAAAGCCCCAAGGTGGGGAGAATTTAATGTCTCGGATTTTTCAGTTTATAATTTTTAAATATTATATGGGATTATTTTGAGACCGAGCATGAAAACGGCACATCATTCTGAGGCCCAGTGATCCCGAAATGGTGGTTAAAACTTTTTAAAGTTAAGTGAGTCGGCACTTGTGCGCGGCTGTGCAGTTTCTAAACGGATGTCTGGATTAAAAATATGAGGACACCGCTGCGTCCGGAATAGTGAATATACCTAAGAAAGATCCTAACCTTGGCCGACATGGGTCGAGGGATAAAGTTAATTTTCGTACGTCTTAAGTAATAT
The DNA here is from genome assembly GCA_963277665.1 of Viscum album. Classification (NCBI taxonomy): domain Eukaryota; kingdom Viridiplantae; phylum Streptophyta; class Magnoliopsida; order Santalales; family Viscaceae; genus Viscum; species Viscum album. The sequence goes on from OY728160.1 coordinate 576,055,408, forward strand.
AAAATAAAATAAATTCGCAAAGCTTATTTTATTTCTTTTGGAAATATCCGCTGCAGCGTGGCAACGGGGCAGCTGTTTCTTTAATTAAAGTCATGTCATAATGAATCAAAAACAGCAACGCTGAAAAATTAATGCCACAGCATAATGGGATGTCAAATAGGTTTCCCTTTTTATTTGGATAATCAAATATTGATCGTTGGCAACAATTGAGAGAAATATTTGGAGAATCCGCGGAGTGTTGGATCAAACCCTCAGCGAAGAATGACGACGGGTCGAAGTGGGGAATCGTTGCGCCAACGAAGTTTAAGGATCTCGACGACGACGGCAGCGCGACCCTTTCGTCAATGATCGATCCTTTCTTAAAGTTAGGGTTTGTTATTTCATTCCTATTTTCCCCGTTCTTGAATTTTAAATGACTAACGTAGATCAACCACGAACATGCTGATCTGCAGATTCATACATTCTTGCGGGAGGGAATTTTTCTTCGGGATGATTTTGGGGAATTAATCCATGTTGATTATTGTTGTTGATTTCTGCTCCGCTTAATCCTATTAACATGAGAGGATCAATGTCGTGACGAATGACGGTGGAGTTTTGTTCCTCAAATTTATTCGATTGGTTTTCCTTTCCCCTTTTCTTCTCATGCATTCTTCATGTTCTTCACATTCTTCGCATTCTTCACGGGGCGACGAACAACAAATCGTTGCGCACCCATCTTGCAATGCAATGATCCCAAACCAGAGATCCGATATCGCAACAACCCTACAGAGGTGAAACAACCATGATGGACGATGAATCAGCTCGGATTGGAAGAGGTAGTTCCTCGAGCGTTCTTCGAGCGGGAAGATAAAAACATGTTTTCGGGGCCGATCGGAGGTCTGAAAACATAGGAAGAATCTTTTTGGTGTTGGGGAAACCAAAACCCAAGTGTTCCATGGGGATCGAATGACCGGATTGATGAACGGGGCATCACTAGAGGCACGAAGGTTGAGGTCCACGTTTCTGGAAATTTCCAGAATACACGACGTGTACTTCCAAAGAACACGCCGTGTAGTACTGGTGACGGCTAGGGTTTTGGGGGTTCAGAGAGGAATCACACGGCATGTGACCCTAGTCACACAGCATGTTGGAATTCCCCTAAAGATCGGCGTGTATTTTCTGAAGTTCACAGACATGGGATGATCTACACGGCTTTAGAACATGGTGTGTACAGCATGGAAGAGGCGGCTATGTGGGACTCAGCGTGTATCCAGGGGGTACACGGACAGGGGATGGAGTACACGACCGTGTACTCTATCACACGGCCAAGCAAGGCCAGTAACTCAGGCCACCCCATGCACCAATTACACAGTTTGGAGTACACAGGTTGATAACCATGTACGGTTACATGGCCAGCATACACAGAGCCAACCCCAGTCACTCGAACACGGCGTGTACACTATACTACACACCGTGTACTCACTTTTCTACACGACCAGCCTTACGACATAGGTCGTTGTACATGGGCAGTACCCAGGGTCAGACAACACGGCATGTAACTTTTCTACACACCATGTACTTTTTGAAAAAATGGCATGGTCCTCTTGTCCATAGTGTCTTGGACATGTTTCTTTTGGGTTATTACCCCTTCTTCTTGGTCCCCTGAAGTTCAGGTATCGTTTCCTTCTATAGGAGCATGATCCCTTCAGCAATACTTTCTTTGATAGAGTTAGGCATCCATCCGAGAGGCCCAGATCAAGATCCTTTATCCATTCTTGACCCTGGGTAGAGTCAGGCATCGATGTGACCAACTCCACCGAGCGTCAATCCTTTACCTAGAAGGTGAATTTCATATGAGTCGTGGTATCCTCCATGGCCTTGGTAGTGATCCTCAACTATGTATCATGATCTTTCCCACTCAGGAGTGTGTCTCCCGTAATGAGTGCACCTATCTATCGAAATATTCCCACTCAGGAGTGTGTCTCCCGTAATGAGTGTGACTACCTCTCATGACGGTTCCTGACAAATGGTACTTCTCAGACGGACGTCATTGTAGCTTTAAGACTCATGGAGTGTGTTCTTCTAGAATGAGTGCTTCATGGAATCTTCAAAATGAATCCCCAACGGGGGTATGCGGTTGTGCAACTTGTCTCTAGACCGTAGTTCTGGGTTTTGATTATATCTAGTTTTTGTTTCTCTTGCTATATGTTCTGTAGACATATACTGTGCATAGCTTACTATACCTTTACTTTGTGTACTGCTTTGTGGTTTTAAGGGTCCTCTACTGAGTATTGTTATACTCACCCCTGCATGGGCTTTGCCCACATGTTTTGTGTCTTGTGAAGAAGAGCATCCTTTTGACAGAGTCCAAGGTGGACCAGGACAGGACAGAGCTTTTGGAGTTCCCTATAGGCTGAGGCGTTCCTTCGGCTATGAGCAGCAGTCCCAGTACCACTTTGTGTTTACATGTTGTACTTTTCAGTTTTCAGACTCTTTGTTTGGTGGGATTGTATTCTGGCCCAGTTTACTTTTAGTACTTTACTTCCTGTCGTACTTTGTTGGTTGGGTTTAGTTGTATGCATGCATTTTGTTCCATAGTGTTTTACATTTCAGCATTTGTGGGCTTGGAGATGTGTGTGTGTGTATACAGGTGCTTAAGAAATTCCTCCCATGTTAGTAATATGCCTACTTGGTGCAGTCACCTGCCCCAGGCCTATTGGAAGCGAGATTGGGGAGTTATGGCGCGGTCCCCACTAGGACGGGTCGTGACAATAACCTTTAATAAATGTCCTTAATAAATGAATGTAAAGAATAATAATAATCTGAAAAAAGTTTTTATTGTAGATAAAATTTCATCATCATATTTATGAAAATAATGTGGATCATATATTTAATATAAGATTCATAATGTAAGAAACTTTTCATACAGATATAGATACATAAAAATCATTCTTATAGAAAATTTTATGTGTTATATTTACCCATTAAAGAGTAAAAAAAAATTTAATATATTCAATAGGTGAATATAGATTCTTGTAAGAATAATAGTATGATTCACATAAGGTTTCAAAAGCATTATATGAAAAATTGATTTAGTAAATTTAGTCTTCAATCACATATTCAATATTATTGAGTATGTTAACGACTTGGTGAGACTATATGTTTTCTATTAGAATTTTTATAACTATGATTTAATTTTTTTGGATATATTATTGCTAGATAAATGATTTCAACTAATGTTTATATTATTTTATTAATGTGTTGAGAATATATGATTTGGGCCTCTAATGTCTAGGATCTAAGGTTGTATCAATCGTAAAAGTGGGTAAAAGTTCAAACTAGAGTAAAAAAAGATATTTGGAAGTTTTAAAAACGTTTTATTAAATAGTTAGTCAATATCATTTAAGCCTAAAAATCAATTTAGGAATGGTAGGAAATTTTTATATAAGACAGAATTATCTAAGATTCTTAAAGGGATTTTAGAAACTCTATTGAATGTCCACATTAGGTGTTGGTTTTATGGAAATTAATTCTTATAATTTTAATGGTATGTGATAACAAATGAATATTTTATGAATTTTAAAAAAAATATAGGATTTCAAAACCATGTTAATAATAGATTAAGCTTATTGTTTTAATTCTTATAAATATGAAAAGTGTTATTGATTCATAAGATTTAATATAAAGGACTATATACAAATCAGATAGACTAGAATAAAAGATGTGTATTTTCATCTAATTTCTCTTATATGATAAGTGAAGTTATTTTTTAACAAATTTTTATTATGAATAACATTAGATGATACAAATATATTACAATTCATATTATTCAATGGAATGGTTTAAAGGAATATGAGGATAAAATATTTTTATTAATTATAAAAGAGTTTATCAAAATGTTTGTTAGAATATGAGGGATTTGATCTCACCATTAATGGATTATTAGAAATAATATTTTTTTATTTTTGAAATAATGATCCAAATACATAGAATATCATAAAATATATAGGTATAATAGTTCATTTTTTAAATATTATCACTCAAGGTAATAATTGTTATTTCATAACAAAAAATATTTTTGTATCATATCAAGATAATTTGGAAAGACTATATTTTCTAAGTGACTACTGGGAGTGTGTTTCAACATTTAAGAAGTTACTTTTTAATAAATAAAGGTTTATGCTTTTAAAAATATAAATTCAAAATCACTTAATTTCTTAAAAGATTTAGGGTATTCTAATAAAAGGATAATTTATATATTTACATTAGTTACCAAAATATGTTAATGAAAAATTTTAATAGAATAGGTTTCAATGATTTTATTGATGATGAAATTATAAATAGTTCTAAGTATATAATAAAAGTTATTGAAATTGGAACATTGGATTTTGTGAAGCTATGGAGTTTGAATACTATGTTTAAAAATTTAACCATTGGGAATATTAGTCCTAAGTCCCACCAAAATTCAAACTAGCTTACATCATATATGTCACTCACTAAGGAGTTTTGTGGGAGTTTTTTATTATACAGTCACATAGATATGTGCGGAGAATTACATAAAGATGTGATTAGTTTAACAAAACCAAAAATGATTAGAAAATATATGGAATATATAATAGTATATCATAGTATATATGATTAAATGGGAACTTATGTATATTTTTGTTTAAATTCTTAAATTAATTTAAGAATAAAAAATATATCATTTTTTATAAAATAAACAATACATTTTATCTTTCTTTTATGTTAGATTCATATACTAATGAAGTGAAATGATAAATGGCCTCTCGAAGTATGAATTTAAGTTATCCCTAACTAACATTCATCATGAAGTATTATATATTGTGGTGAAATTTTAATATTAGTGTGAGTTTTATTAATGTATTGTGATATAGAATATTCTTGTGAGGCACAAAAATGGGTTGTGTGCACTTGATGACCTGCAAAATATTCCCCAAAAAGTGTCATGCACTATGTATTTGGTATAATAGGGGTGCATGTTTCTAATTTATATTTCCATATACCTAAGTTTGTGTAGATACATAGCATGATAACCTTCATAAATTAATACAGTTTTTACACAGTCATTCTGTCTTAACCAATTAGGGGTTATTTGGGTATGTTTTTTTATCAATTCGTTGATTTAATCTTAACAAAAATGGGATATTTACTCTCATATGTTGAGTATGGAATCTGAAAAATTAATTGAGATAGACTAAGTAATTTTATGGTCATACCAAGATAAAATAGTTGATATGATTATCTATCAAATGGGAGGCGTGTGATGTGCGCATCCATAACGTTGAATGACATGTGATGTAATAATAAACATAATCCATCAATACTTAGAGTGTCAAGAATGTATGATTATGATAATGAAATGATATTTTTCATATGTTTAATTGATGTCTTGGAAAAATTTATCATATAAAAATCAAATCATTTATATAATATAATTATTTAACATAATTATATAGATACATGGGTTTGATAGAGATCATGTTAGATACCATTATAGCTTGAGTAGTACTGATGTTTTGTTCAAGGCCAATATTTTATTATATTTATGAATTCAATATTTTATAATTTTTTTAAATGATTTATAATCCAATGGGGTAAAAAAATTTGGTTGATTGAATGGGGATTGAATTTTATGAAACTTTGATAGCTTCTCTAAAAGTGTTCTAAAGTTTATCTAAAAGGAGTGTTTGATGGATATTCGCAAGGTGCTACACATGATATGATGTATAGATAATTTGATGACAAGTTTAATATAAGTGTCTTAGAATATATAAAAATGGATTTTTGATATGATTTCAAAGGTTATTTTATATGATACAATATAAGCTAAAATGGTATAAATACTCTTAGGCTTTAGTGAAAGTGGGTGATTAAAAGTGATATACCCAAAGTCCTAAAATTATTTCCATGTGTTTGGATATATAACATGGTGTTATATGGGTATATTATAAGGAATGATATAATATATCATGACACATCCTTCGCTAATTGTAAAGTATGATCAGGATCTATCTTATTGAAGTGTATCATAATGTATGATTCATGTGAATCCTTGTGATTATCCATGGAAGTTAGCTATTAAATGTTAAATTTTAAATTTATCTTCCCCATAATCTATCATTAAATTTTTATATGATTAAATTCATAGGAGGGTCAGTTATGCATTCATATGATGAATGGATGAATGGAGGAATCATTAAACCATACATTACATAATATATGATTTAATTCATGATCAATTAAGGAATTTCCTTGATGGTTATATAAGGTGGTAGTTACCATGAGATAGTGTGAGACTTTAAGGGTTTATAAAAATTATAATAATAATTATTATATGAATTATAATAGATTTAATCCCCTTTATAAGGATATCCCATGAGATATAAATTAAACTATGAATAAATACAATAAATCTGGAGTACTAGACACCAAATTAAATTTTCCTAAATAAATAACTAGAGTATAAGATTGAGAGACACCACTAAGAGTATCCAAAATTCATCATATCTCAAAAGGTATCCATAGTTTGAGAAGGATTGAACATTATATTTGTGAGATTATCCATCCTACATGATTTGTTAATATCTCATGTGTAAAGGAGGTAGAATAAGATAGTTTCAGGTTAAGGGGGTTTTGAATTAGCACACCCATACTACCATCACATGGTATTGGTATATAAATAATCCCAATGATTGGCTAATTCATGCTTCATACGCATGAATGTATTTCACTCCCATGCATCCCAATTTATGAAACATTTCACTAAATGATATATATATATATATGAAAAATAAACCCAAAATATAATTTTTATCATTAAAATTCCAAACATATCATAGGTATTGACTGAATCTCATGCATGATACAAACTAATAGTATACAACCTCTTGTATCATATACAAAGAAAGATTTAGGGCATATTCCTTTCAATCTACCACTTTCACAAAATCCTCAAATTCTTTGTTCTGTTTCACCTTATATTTTATCATATACAATAACTAGTGAAACCATATTCAAAAAAATTGGTATATATATTTAGGAAATTTAATATTAATTCCACATTATATCACATCATATCTAATACCTTGTGAATACTCATCCCGAGAGCATTTGGATTAAATATAAAACAATTTTAAAGATTCTCTCTAAGTCAAACTCAATCTCCATTTAGACAAAAATTAAGTGGGACCCCTTGGGACTTTATAGCATTGACAATAAATACAAATCTTTGGTTCCATATATGTAAGAAAAGAGTATCCTCTAGAAAAGAATCAATGTTACTCAAGCTATAAAGGGATCTAGCATGATCTCCAACAAAAAAAATGTATCTCTATACTTGTGTCCTCTATTCTATATCATATGAAAATGTGTACTTGAATATTTTACCTTTTTGAAAGCCATTCAGTGACTAGGGACATAGAGTATGTCAGCCCCATATATCCAACTCATCATTCCTCAATACTCTAAGTGTAGATTTATTTGATCACTGAATACATCACATGTTATTCATACTTATGGATAATCACATCACATTTCCCTTATATACATAGATATATTATATCTAGTTGTAGCTACACACTCCCATGGTCTATCTCAATCAATGGACCATATGTCATACTCTTCATAAAATAGGAAAAATCCTATTCTGGTTAATCTCTAATAGACAACATGATCAGCAACATACCCAATCACCCCCATATTTGATAAATCGATATATAGACTTTCATAAGTAGGGTATCAAAGTATAAAGGTTCTCATGATATTAATCTCACCAACTTTGGGTAATGGGGACTCAAATGTGATCCATACACCCCTAGTATGCAATTGACATCTGTGTGACACTTCATATGGTATACTTAGTAGGCCATCTAGTGCACACACAAATTCATATTCTTTATTTTGTACATTATGAGCATATTTTGTATCATTATATGAGAATTTAACTCACACTAAACTTAATTTCTCATTGGAACCTATAATACTCTATGACAAACATCAGTTAAGGATAAACTCAAAGTCATACTCTGAGAGGTTAATTATCATTCCACTTCATGAAATGTATATCTATATATATAATTATGTATCCAATGTTAAATAATTATAAAATGGGGGCCTCCTCTACTAGGAAACATTTTCATATTCTTAACATCTTTTATAATATTTAAACAAACCAATATAATCACTGATTTATCATATCATATATGATAAACTATGAGATCATCCTTATGATTACTATACTATCTAGTTTTTGTTAACACAATACATCATATATAATCCATGTCACATATCTATATGACCATATTATAAAACCATCCCCCTCAAAACATTAGTGAGAAACATCTATGATGTAATCTAGTTTGAATAATGGTGAGACTCAAGAACTATATTCTTAATTATTTTACTATATGAACATATTCATTCCTCTTAACTTCACAGCATCAATTTTATGATTTTAAATTTTTTTCTCTACTTAAACCCTTTTTAATTTCATCGTCATCATCCTTATAACTCTATTATATCAAAAAATTTCCTTTAAATAGTAAAAATATTTATAGTATTGTTTACTAATTCATTCTAAACTCTTCTAGGATATTAAGTAAAATTTTATTTTAATATAAACTTGTATGATGTTTTATATTTTATATTATCATAAGTCCAAACATACTACCACTATACTCTTAGATAATATATTTCTCTAAAAATATATTTATAAGATGCACAAACCCTTTTTTATTTTGTAAATAACACTTATTTTCTATTAATATGAATATGTAACAAATAAACTATTGTTTTAATATCATATGTGGTATTATATTCATTTGTAACATTTTGATTTTAAAATAAAAATTTATTAAAATATACCACTCATGGGGGTAGTAACACATTACCACACATTTTAAAAAATATTTGGATAAACTTTTTTTCTTGTATAAAACAATTTTATCCATATCATTTTCTCAAAATATGTTATAGAAATTGATTAATCATAAACAATGTGTATACATATAGTCATATCATATTTTTTAACAACAACTCTTTTTTACCAAACAACTACTCTTATCACATAAAATAAATGAGATGAAGATTCACATATTTTGCTTAGATTCATTTAATATTGATAAAATACATTACATTTAAATCCTTAATGAAATAGATATTTACCTCATCTCATGAATAAAAACTACAAGATCAATCAATTCTTCCATTGATTTTAAACTCTTTTATATTTACAATACTTTATAAAATATATATTAGGAATCACATACCTTTCAAAATTGAAGAATAAATTTCTATCACATCCATGACTGTCATGGACATTCCATAGAGTTTAAAAAACTCTATCAGGTATATCTTGGATAATCCAGTCATATTTCATTATTAATCTTACTTCCTGATAACCGTAGGTTTCATTGACCCTAATTGGATTCTTGAAGAAAGATTTTTTGAATTTTCAACCAACTTTTCTTCTTCTTTTTTGATCTTTTACCTACTTGTATTTTCTATACAATACAATATAACCTTAACATCATATTCCTAGTTAATATATTTTCCAAACACATTGAGAATATTTGGTGAACATTCTTTTAATTCAATCATATTGTCAAATAATTTTAATAAATGAACATAGGATAAATTACCTAACCAGAATAAGGAATTTTTAGTCTCCATATAAATTACATTGTAAAATTAAACAAATCATAAACCATTTGTATTAAAAGATCCCATCTCATTTCATTTAAATAATTATTGTTTACATGTTCTTAACAAGAGCTAAATGAGATAAAAATACACATCTTATGAAAAGTTTATCCAAGAATAAATTATCCAATTTATCAATGTAGTAACTCCTTTACTCTATTATATAAAAGAAAACTTCATGACTCAATTATATCCAATTAATTACCTTCTATATATTTAAAAAAATTAAAACATAAATTTGATATCATATATCCATGGGAATAAGAGAATTGATTTCTATAACCAATAATGTTTTTAGGAAACCTTTAGTCTCATCATGTCATCAAAATATTCAATCATAATGAATATAATTTTACATACCCAATAATATTGTGTATAGGAGACTAAAATTCTTAAAATCATTTTATATACCCAATCATATTGAGTATAAGGGTGGATAATAAAATTCCTTTGATCATTTTTCATCTAATTCCTTTGAAACATTGAATGAATATCACTATACTTACATAAGAATCTATATTCACTTGTTGAATAATTTTATAACTTGGTTACCTAGGAAGGAACTATTTATACACATATAATTTTTCATAAGAACTTTTCTTAAATAACCAATACTTCTTTAAGAACTTATATAAAGTTACCATTATTAGGAGTAGATTGAATTATGCTTCTCCTTCAATGATTAATTTTGAAATTTAGTTTGATGATAATGATTCTATTTGTCTACAACATATTCTCTTATCAGAAAAATATCACGAATTATAACAATTTGATAAGGAATAATACTAAATGGTCTCCCACAAAAATGATTACCCCTTTTAAAAACATCATATCCATTTGTGGGATAATATCCATATTTCATCATGGAATACATCGGGTATCATGTAAATAATCCATAACTATATCTAGCTCAACAAAATTAATCATATCACATATTACTCATGGATTATTGAGTAGGAAAATCTTTATCAAATCCATCATATGGATAAACCCAACTCTATTCCTCTAGTATACTAAATTTTATGTTTTCCCAGCTAGTTGTAACATAAATAAAATTCCAAGAATAATCCAATAAAGGATAATAAGTGGATGCTCATTATATTCTCTACAATACCATTAGGATAATCCAAATCCACCTATAAATTTCTTTCCTTACATAAGATAATGCCATGTTACTTTTACTGATCATGAAAATACTCGATTGAATGACTGAGGCCTTCATGTTTAGAGGGAATCCCATGCTTAGTATTTGAAGTGGATTTGAATCACACCATATTGTCTCATGTTATTAAATTTTATGTATTAATTACTATATTAATTTAGTTTTGAATAATATTCCATCCATCAAACTAATATGTACATACCATATTGATGTGTAACTCTTTTGAAAAACCACATATCTCTATTAATAACCTAAAAATAGAAGTAAAACATAATCATATATATCCAAATGCATCATATGCATAATGTATATGAACACTTAATATAAAGGAATAGATTTATATGAGATTATTGATCTTCCACAAGATTAATCCTAAAGTGAAATATATTCAAACCAATTCACTGGCCTAAACAAGAAATAAGCCTCCAGGTAGGTTGGTAGTTCGACATCAAGTCCCTCTACCCAGGGATACTTTACTCAAGTGAAAATTAAATTCATTATAACTCTAAAACCTATAATTAATGAACTATAAAAAACAACTAAAATTAATTTTATAAAATTAATTTCAAACCTAGTACATGGTAGATGAAAAACTTAATTCATTATCATGCCTATAAGGTAATAAAAGTCTCTTCCTAGAAGTAGTTTAACATTTAACTAAAGAATACATAATATTTATATTTTTAAAAAAACTCACTAAATATGAATAAATAAGGTAATTTCCTTTTAAATAAAATAAAAATTAAAATATTTAAACATGATATGATCATTCATAAATAATTCATAAATAAAATATAACTATAAAACTATTTAAAATTTTAGCTTTAACATAATAGGCGTTATATAATTTTGTGAATAAAAATTTTATATTCTTTACAATATAAACTCTTTTATATTTATCATTATATGGAATTTAAATTTTAAATATATGATATTATATGAATTATAAACTATTTATAATCCAATTTATATTATGTAAACATTTTTAAAACCATATAATTAACATTATTTAAACCATGATCATATCATTCCTTAAAACACTTTTTATGTGGCTTAAGTAATATCCAAATAAATTCCATTTAATTTGAACAATTCAAATTAAGTAATTATGAAAAAAACATATTTTAAATATAAACATTTTATATTTTGTCCTTTTTTCATAATTTATAATCCTTTATAAATTACTTCTTTCGATTTTTAAAAAACACTATAATTTCCTTATCATAAGTCATTCCATATAATTTTTTAAGAGGTATTTTAAATATTAACACTTAATATTTCATAAATATGTAACAATAAACTTTTCATAAACATTTATTGATTAATTATATACCCTTTATAAGTAATTAAATAATTAAAACTTTATCAATTAATTAATATACCCAAAATATATTTTATAATGATTTATATAAAATTTATAAATAATTTAAAACATTTTATATTTTAAAAACATTTTTTAACAATTTTTTAAACAATTTTTATTACCCTTATATATAGGGGTATTCTTGTGTAAGGTAAAATACTTCTACATATACACAACCCATCTAGAATCCCTTCCATCAAGTTAATTCAATATTATCCTTTATTCAGATTAAATATAACATGCTACATAAATTTAATACATATATTGCCTTTATATAGCTCATTATTCCTAAGGATAACAGGGTGTTTGCCTTTATGTTGGTCATATTCATAAAGTTAACTTGAGTATTATAAATTTTATATAATGGTAACAAAGCTACTATCTTTATGTAGATCATTTGAATAATGGTAACACTAAGGTTACCTTTACACAGATCCTTACATAAAGTTAATAACTTTACATAGACCTTTTAAAAAATCATAACCTTTATGCATGTTTTAAAAAAATTCATAACCTTCACCTAGAAAACATATCACAACGTACGTTGATGCAAGACATTAAAAACCATGACTACCTTTATGTGTAAGAGTAAGAAATATCATACCCTTACCTAACATCTTCATGAAAACCATTTACGTAAGTGTTACAATCCAAACTACCTTTACATAAACCCTTTATGTAAAGGTAATCCTTAGGTTTCCTTTCTTTAATAAGGGTAACAAGTTTCACCTTTATTCAAGTAGTGCATTGTGTAAAGGTGAAAAAAAATTTGAAAAATAATTTATAGAAGGAAAAAAATGGTTTTCTATTTTTGTTTCTTCTTCATTTCAATTCAATTTTTCAAAAATGTAAAGTGTGGGAAACCATTAATACCACTGAAGATTTTTGGAAAACTCTAATAATAATTATTAGATGAAGCTAGAGTAATTTAAATTTTTTATGATTATATTACATGAAAGATAAATGAAAATACATATAAAAAATAAATGATGAAATACAATAAATATGGTGTACCATGCACAGAAGAGCATATTTATCTTCTAGATCATCATCACATGGGATTGGGAGAGATCACTAAGAGAATCCAAAATACATCCTGTCTCTAAAGGTATCCATGGATCGATGATAATTTCATATCATATCTGTAGGATTATCCATCCTCAATGATGTACTAGTATCTCATTTATAATAGAGGTTGAAGAGGAGAGATTTAGGCTAAGGTAGCTTCAATCAATCACACTTTCACTTCCATCAAATGGTAGTGTTCAATAAATAATACCAAGGATAATCCTTTAGTATTCATGTCTAAACTCATGTATTTATAATGCATGAGTTGAATCCTCCACTAATTCTAGATTTTTTTTATGTGAATTATTTTAACTCTCATGCATGTTAATTTATGAAAATTTTAAATAAATGAAATCTATGTGTAAAATCCACCCAAGTGATAACAATTATCATTACAATTTAAAAAAATTCATAGGAAGTGTATAAATATCATGAATCCTATAAACCCTCAATATTCAGCCTCTTGTATCACATAAAAATAAGGGTTTATGGTATATCCCTTTCAATTATAATTATTTCTCTTATTTCTTATTGATTTTATCTCCCTAAACCTATATTCCACCACCACCCTTTGATATGAGAGGAACTAGAATACAGTGGGTTTAGGATAATCCCCCATGACCATAGAGAAATTAAAATAAACTTTTATATACACCATGAAAGAGGGATTCCATTATATCCCTGTAAGTGATATCATTAGACTGCCATGATTAATGATTATAGCAGAGACCAACTTTGGTTCAAGGCACATAGTTTTTTTATTTTCTATATATATATAGTTTTGTATTAATACAAGGTTTATCTTTGTAATATCATTTATAATTACTTATAATTAATTAAATGAGTGTTTTTAAATAATTAAAAACCCTTTAGTAGACTTATAGTGTTCCAAGACCTGGTCTGGTGTTCAGAGCTTGGTGAAGAGAAGCATTCTGAATCTGGACTTATTAGAGACTTTGAGTAAGATTATCCCTATCTTTTCTATTTTATATTTCAATGGGAGTTATATTTAGAATGGATATAATTAGAATAGGGTAAGGCTTGACTTATAGTTTTATTGTGAAGTTTTTTGATCATGGAGAACAAAAATGAATATTTTTTACTCTTTGGGGTCGGGAGCTTTTGTTGATGGGAGTCAAGCCTGAAATGAGTTTATTAGAAGAATGGGAAGACTCATTTGGAAGTAACAAGAAGAAAGTTTGGATTTTTTTCCTAAAATGTTGCCTATATGATCTAATAGTTATATTGATTATTGATTGTATTTCACCACTATGATACTTGATTAAGGAGAATATAAGTGGAGAATGACCCTATGCATTTTAGCTAATCCTGATTCCATATGCTATCACTATCGAATTGGAGGAGAACAATTTACCTAGGGTTTAAAAAGTCATTATAGAATATTTTATTATAAAGGTCTAATTAACAAATACCATTTCATAAGTTCTGAATAACTTGGTATTGATTATTATTATTCTTCTTGAGTCATGGGAATTTGACATGGGGAATTTTCATTCTATGTCTAAGATAGTGTATTCTTGTAAATAATGTTCATATATTTTTTGGTAGGGTATCACCTTGAATATGGTGTTTCTCATGATATTATAGAAGAGTGAGGTTTCCATTTGGATCTTGAAATGTATGTTCTCCAATACTTCAAGGAGTGCATTACATTCTTAGGTTTTAGAAGTTATGGATCTTATTTAATCAATTTAATTTTATGGGTTTCTATGCATCAAATATTTGTATGGTCAGTAGGTGTTAATAGAGTAGGGGTTTCATGGTTATGGAAAAGTGAAATATGGAATATTTAATCCAAACAAAATTTCATAAGTATAAATTCATTCTAGACAGGGAATATATGGAAGTGTGGGGTTATGGAATTAATGTCTCAGTCACTTGAGTGACAAGGGAATAATAGTTAAAGTTTTTAATGGAATGGTTGAACATAGAAAAATATAGTAAAAAATAAAAAATGATTTTGGTCCATGGAAGGTAGTGAAAGGTGGCCTTTATTTCAGAATGTGAGGCACCATAAAATTTAAAAAATGTGTTTGTTTATATGGATGTATAGGTTTAAGCCTCTATACATTCTCATGGAATGTCACAATACATTTTTACCATCATCTATTATGTGACATGTGAACTGTTGGTATTGTTATTTTCATGAAAAAAGTCCAAGGTTTCTAGAAACTTTAATTAGATGAAGAATCATGGTGGAAAAGGAAATAGTTTTTTTAATTATATTGGTCTATTAGTTGAGAGTTTAGAATAATATATTTCTAAAAATTCTATTGATGGGTATTAATATGGTTGGTAAGAACATACATTGAACACCAAAGGAAATTTTCATGGAGTGGATGTATTTTCATATTAATATGGTATATTTTTTTATAACCTCTAGTTCAGTATGATAGTTGTATCCTCAAACTATTAAATTTTCAAGAGATGTATCCTACATCTATATCAATTCAAGAAAAATGTGAGATATCCCAATGTCCCATGGATGTGTCTTTGTAATGATTAATGATGAAGACTTTGTATTATAAAGTTGTAACAATGACTTATGGATGGTTATAAAAGTATAAAATATCATGTTTAATGAGGGGATCCTATAGTGGATTATAACCTAGCATAAAATATAGTTGGGAATAAAGGACTAACACAATCCAAGGATCATCTGGCCTGAAATTATAGAAGAATTAGATTTTCCATGGAGTTCCTCAGTTGAAAATATACTAGGATTTACAAAATTCATTTTCCAATAAATTTTAGTTTCCATTGGTATCACTAAAGCCATAATTTTTAGGATGCTCAAGGATTTTGGAATCTTGGGATGGATTTCTATAAATATGAGATCTTAAAAGAGTTTCTACCTCATGTGTTGAGGTTCTCTACTGATTCTTAGTATTGAAATGTTTTGGAAGAAGAAAAGATGTATTATTTTCTTACAGATGAAGGAGAACCTAAAATAATAAATTTTATATGTATGGGTGTTTTGAAACCATTTAATTTAGTTCCATATAATGGAGCTAATTTAAATTTTATCTATGAAAACGGTGCTTCAGAATAAAGAGTCCACTAATTCTTGAAATAAGTGGGTGGTGTAAAAACAATATAATGAAATGGATTTTTTATGATGTTTCAATAATCTTGATGTTTAAAAGAATTGTATGTTATAGAGGAAAATTAAAAGAGAAATATAGGATTTTAATGGAAACATAACGTGAGGACTTATCCAAAAAGGTCCTCAAATTCCTAAGAACACATGTGGATCCTGGGATTCTTGTGTCAAATTTTATATTGATATTGGATGTCAGTAGGTGTGTCTTGGATGATAAAATTAGTCACATAGGATGTTCTAGGACATATTTTTGTTGTTCCAAAGGTTTGAATATTAGAAGAGAGATTAAGAGAAAAAATTTAGAATTTACCCAAAATAATTGGTTGAAGCCTCGATAATAGTTCTCAAATGACGTATTGTTAGTCTTAGCCTATGAAAATAGTTCTAAAGTGGGATATTTTTGGGATTTATTATGTGAAAATTATTTTATGTATAAGTAATATAGTCTTTATAAATATTTTTTTAGAATATATTTTACATAAATATAAGGAATAAGTGGGATTATCCGCCCTGTAGGTCATAAGAATCATGATAATGTTGCAGGATTAGTATGGGTGATGTCTGATTATGGTTGATTGAATTTTGGAAAATCTAATTTTAATTTTATAAGAGTAACTATATCAATGCATTTGAGTAACCTTGAGATTCCAAATGGTATCTTAATTTATTTAAAGGGTTTTTAAAGATTAAATAGTTGTCTTGTATTATCACTAGAAGTGGAAATTGAAAAAAAACATGTTGAAGAATCATATTCTAGAAGTGGAAGAAATTGTTCCGGAAGTAGTTCAAAGGACATATTCTGAAAATAACATTATTAATTAGAATTAGAGTTAAATTTATTGGTTATATGTGGTTATATATAGGTCACATTGACTAATTAGAATCCATCCACAAAGATCAAAAGTTGGTGTGATGGACAGAACAAGATAAATACTACTAGATCTCTTCTGAAAAATAATGGGTTGGGCTCACTTGTTTGGTTTTTAGTTATAAAATAACCACTATACTGTAATGAAAATATTCAATATTTTATGAGTATAACTCTATTCTATGGTTATCCTGTAACTAAGATAGCCTAGGTAGGGTTTCTAGAATATAATACCCATTGTAAATCAATTATTCTCTCTTATATTCTTTCTCCTAAATATAAAGTTAAAGTGTTCCTATCATAGACTTAGATTAAGTTATGAACCATTTAATTCCTAGTTTTCTTTTCATTAATTGATTTATTCAATTTTATTGAGAACTATAATTTCTTATATAGAATGGGTTTGATTTTGTGTGGGGTCTAGGTTGTGTAGTCTTCTTAGTTTTTTTAACATCGTCGCTCATGTTGTTCTATTTTGAGATGTCCCAGAACTTATAATTTTTTTCTAGTGAGAATACTTTTAATCAGAGGTTATATAAAAATATACCATGCCATAGTTAAAGATAAATGGTACTATAAAAACATCACAGAAAATAGAGAATTATATTCGACTTCTTTATGTTATGGTCTCGATATTTATATGCCATGGTGGAAACCACCATAACAATAGTCCATGACATAGTGGAAAATTCAAATACATTTTTAGGCTTCTGATTTCCTTCCTAAAATGCCTTGGCTATGTGGAATGTCTTTTCCAAAACAAAAAAAATGGAATGGAATTCTAACCCAAAATATCCCCCAAATTATCTTGGACTATGGTATAAACATAGAACCAAAATAGCTTAGGCTCATATATAGAATATTGGGTATTTCTCATTACATGAATATACCGAAGGAACACCACACCATAGAGGAAACCATTTTCACTATAAATTTAGATAAAATTATTTTTTATTAAAATTCTCAAAAAAACTTCACTAATGTGGGATAAAAGTGCATATTATGTGACCATGTAAAATTAGACTATATAAAAAGTGGATTTGGTAAAACTAATTATCTAAAATTGTAATATATCAAGAATAAATTATTGAATTTTTCATCTTTTTATGAAATTCATATTTAAATATAATGGTTTATAAATTTTTTATAGTATTTGAATATTGTATACTTTAGTTTAAACTGTTTAAAATTTTTCTTATAAATTTTCATACCAATAATTTCAAGATTTGTATGAAAATATAATATTTAGTTTTCTTCTACAGTGAGTTTAGTTTTTTATGGATTTATGAGATTGAATTTAGAGATTAATTATAGTTTATATATATTAGGTGTTATAATTATGATGTAATTGGGGTCTCTATTGATTAAATAATGATTAGTAGAAGGAATTTGGGTCACACATCTCATTATTTTAGAGGATTATACCTTGTATACAAAAGTAGATATTTGAATCCGGTCACTACAAGATTACTCTTGTGGGGATTTTTGCTGTAATGTGATTCTAATTCTATACATAAAATGGTTTCATACACTTTATGGGTGGGAAGAATTTGAATATGTATCAGTATATTTAAATTTTATATTTGGGTTAGTAACATAGTTTATGATTTTTTTAAATATTCACATGCTAATATAGTTTGAACACATTAATTTAGTAGAAGGAATATGGATTCCAAACTAAATTGTTAGAAGCATGGATGTATATAAAAATAAAACATGATATAATAAAGATTTAATGGGATGTAATGGTTATATATTTAATATTCATATGAATCATATTAAATTAAAGAGACCAAGAAAACCCATCAAAAACTATATGTGATATTCCTTCCAAGGAAAACACTTTTAAATAACATAATCATTAAATACAAGTAGCCTGAACCATTAGGTTCCCATGAATTATCTTTTTTAGGTAGAATATTACAAATGAACCTAACCATTGGGCTTCTATATTTGATATAATATTTGGTCTGCACTTAATTGGGAAACCTTAACCATTAGGATTCCATAGGAAGAGATTTGAGTTGCTCTATATGATGGATTAGGATAAAGAGTTATCTACTCAACTATTTGAGGGTCCTATATGAAATTGTTGACATTATTGTCTACCAAATTTAGTCATGGATTATTTTTGGTTCATAGTTAGGATAAACAATGATGAAATATGGATCTTGGATCACTAAATTGATATTATGTATGGGGTCATAATTTTAGTCGGATTATTTTCATTATTAGTATATAATAAAAATATATAAAACATTGTACTCAGGAATAGATATGTATTTATTATAAATTATGGAATGAATCGTGATTATTATTTTGAGGTATCTTATAGGTATAACCTATAATATAATACTATATTCATATATAAGTTTCAGATGTGTACTTAAAGAGAAACATTATGAGAATATGTATGTGAATGTTATAGATATAAATTTCTCTAATTCTTATACATGGGTATTGGATATCAAGTGTGCATCACACATTTATAATAATAAGCATATATTTAGAGGTATATGAAAATTAATTAAAGGAAAATTATAATTATATGTTTTTAATGTGACCAAATTTACTTCATTGGAGGTTAGCAGTTATAATCTAACTCTACCTAGTAGATTAATTTTAGAATTATAAAACTATTACAATGTTCTAGATAAAAATAGAAATTTTATTCCTACATCGATTTTGGAAAATTTTGGTTATTCATTATTTATTAAGAAAAATATTGGTTTGATATATATAAATGAATTTTTTATAGAATAGGGAATATGATGAATGGTTTATACATTCTATACATGGAAAATATAATCTATAACATTTAAAAAAACTTCAAGATTGATTCTCACGCTACTTATATTTCTCATTTTATCTATGGAAATATAACTAAAAATGCAACCAAGAACTCCATAGATATGGAATACTAAATCCATTAGACTATGAATCATTCAATAAAAGATAATATTTTTCATTAGTAAAAATGACCAAAGAAAATTTTAGTGTAAAAAGGTATTACTTTTGAACCTAATTTACTTCATTTTTATTGATTCTTGATAACCCCCCTTTCAAGGGATGAGGGGGAACCCTTACAAGGCTCGTAGGCTCATAGATTACATGTCCCGTAGGCTTAGGAGATTACATGACCTAAAGGTCTTAGGGAATTCAACTAGACTATCTACAAGGAACTCCCCCTCCCCAGCATCTGCATCTTGACAGTAGCTCTACACCTTCACATGGTCGTTTGGATAGGCTTCCCGTGCAAGCACAGGCTGGTCCCGATGGCATATCCATACCCTCTCATTCTGAAAAATTCATTTGGCTCTGCTCTGGTGAGTGCACCTGCTCTGAATCCTATTCTAGGGCTATTTCTTTTTTGTAGTGTGTCTGGGGAAACTGCATGTAGCCCGAAGGCCATGAGGTGGCCCGAAAGCCCTACTGACCAGAAGTCCTAGGTGGCCTGAAAGCCTTAAGGACTCCAAGCCCAAACCAGTGGCCCAAGGTGAATAGTCCCAACTGCTACAGTACCAAACAGTACCTACTACAGTAAATGATATAGTACCTGCTACATTACCCACACAGTGTATAGTTCTACTACAGTACTACTACAATGCCTACTACAGTACTGCTACAGTACCCCTGAAAATATGCCTCTACCTAGTTTTGAACCTGGGTTTTGTGGATGCACTTAAGGATACCTCACCAACTGGGCTGATGCTCATGTGCTTGAACCCAATGTACTTGAATTGTATTTTCTTCAATAAAGGGTTAATATGTATTAGAGAATATAAGTGAAGATGCATTTGAGAATAAATTAGAAATATTATTCTCTATATTAAGTGTAATGATTGTTGAACCATGCTTAATGATAAATATGTAAAATTCTGGCTCATATGTCACTAAACCAGTTCTCCGATCCAATTTACCACAAAGCTTCAAGCACACCTCCTCATATGACAGTGGCTGTCAACTAGTAGTGAGGGACTAAGGTTTGTATATGAGGAGACTATAACCTCAAATTAGAGTAATTAACAAGCAGAAATAACCAAACATCATCTATGATAATAATAATAATAAATAGAGTGTGAAATCAACAAATATAAACAAGGCTATAATAATAAAATGTAATGAGGTAAGGACCCAAACAACCATGTCATACATAAAACTTGGACATCTCACCAGGTCAATCACATAAACATGTGTAAATAAAAGAAATATAAATAAAATATCATGGATCTACTACTAAATCTGAGCTAAACCACATACCCAGTCTCTATGGCACTATCAATCTACTCCATCATGATCACAAGAATCCACATGTGTGTATTTTCTTGATCATGTAACCCTAGGCCTCATCCTTATCCATCATGTATCCATGATCAACCTAAATATAGAAAAAACTTTTGAATGCATGCTAAGTTTCATGTACATGGGGTGAGAACTAAATATTAGTAGTCCACCCCCAACGGTGATCCTATAATCTATTATCATTAGGGCATGTCCATGTAATATGCTCATCCTAGCCCAGAAAAAATTGCAAGAAAGTGAAATAAAGTAAAACAACAGTCAATCCTTGGGTTTTTGATCCCAATCGATGATACCTACTTCAGCCAATGCCGAAAATGTCTCTGAAGATGTATAATTATATATATATAATATGGATATATATGTGTGTGTGTTTGTGTTTGTGTGTGTTTATGAGTACTATAGAGGACCCAAGTTATATGACCAAGGTGTTCATACAAAGCATCATAAGGGTCTCACATTTTAATACGGGGCCTTAGCCCAATATTTTAAATGGGTATATAGAACGGAATTCCCAACAATACTAATCAAATATGTAAATCTTCATGTCCAACATCCTAATCAAGGGGAATTAAATGTCATGCCCAACAACCCAATAATGATGTGCACTGGCACGTCCAACATCCAAATCAAGGGATTTGAAACGTCATGTCCAACAACCCAATAATGATGTGAAATTATATGTCCAACATTATAATCAGGGGGTATGAAACTTTATGTCCAACAAACCAATAATGATGTAAAATTCCATGTCCAGCATCTGAGACCAAGGGAGTGCGAATAATTATATCCAATAACCCTAACCAAGGCCTCTTGGTGATAATCAAACATGTAGGCTGAAAGGCCAGATACCAAGAATCATATTTTGAAATCCCCTGTTAATAAGGTTCAAATTATAGATCCTAGTAAATACGTATAGGCATCTCGAAAAATTAATAGTCAATCAATAAACATTGAAGGCCTAATCTCAAGTAACACCTTTGTGAAAAACCAACATAGAATCAAATCACATCATGCCCCATGGACCATGTACTAGGTATCACATTTTTCAAGCATAGATACATCATAAGTATCCATGTGAATTCATAATTAAAGATTGAGTGTGTCCAAATGCCTAAACCCATCACTCCTGCCATATCCCCTTGGGATCACATGTTTAGTACAGGTTCTAAGGTGACACCCACTACCATATCTACCCAAAATCACAATGCACTATCTTAGGCACAATCAAACACTAGGTAAATTGTTAGATACCTTATTTCATAACATTGGATAGGAATCATACTCAGGATCATCTAATTCTGCATGTAAGAAAAGGAATACCCATTGGGATCCTTAGAAGTAGTAGTCAAGTGGAGGAATCCTATGTTGGATCCTCAAAAGGAGTAAAATTAATCATACACATCCTACTTAGGATCCCCAAAAAGATTAATCAAATATATGGATCCTATATTATACCCTATAGGTAGAAACATAAGGTTAAGCATCTTATAGGGGATCCTTAGTAAAACACTAGTTTATAACAACTCATGGCCTCACATACCTAAGGAGGAAAACCTATAAATGGAAAATTAAACAAGATAAAATGAAAAAATTATCAATTTGTGGAGATGGATAGTGGACCATCTCATATCAATGTCTCCCTCTAGGTTGATCTAAACACCCAACCATTTTATCTCATTGAGTCACATCACAGCCTCGCTAACCAGGGACTGTCCCTAAAAATTCACAAACTGAGGACATTAGAGATATCATGCCTTATCCTTAAATTGTTATCATGACCCTTAGGTGGGTATCATATTAGTTATAACTCTCATGAGATTATATAATTTTAATAATAAACGAATCACCTCTCCATTATAGCTCATTCACCCCAGAATGCATTTAGGAGTCCTAAAATCTCCCCAAGGGTTCTACCATAGCGATATATGTATAAATATTTCTAAAAATTGACTAATCATGTGTCCAATTGTGAATTATGGGTGTTAAGACATTAAAAATCTTCAAAAGGGTACCAAGGAAGAAGTATACGGCATGTATAACCTAGTACATGGCATGTATTCTCAAATCTCCACCATGTCATGTACTTCATCCAGACATGGCATGTAAAACCCAAGTAAACTGTGTGTAATTCATGAAAACAATGTGTACTCTACATGGGGTTCCTACCTATATACCTCAAATGTCATGGGAAAGTTTCATTTTCTGGTTGTTTCCTTCTACATGACGTATAACCCACACAAGGTATGTTCGTGTACTCTACATGTCCAAGTACCCCTACATGGGTTGTCTAGCCATATACTCGGCTGCATCACCAAGTAATACTACATTACATGTACCCATAGTACATGTTTTGTACTTTCAAAAATTCATATTCCCTAAATGGGAATAACACATGGCATGTGTTCCTAAACTGCATGTTGTTTGATCTGGATTTCCAAATGGGAAATGCTTGTGAATAGTTTGAAACCCCATTTTACTCCACAAAATCTATTGATTGACCATAAAGGGGTTATAAGTAGTCATAAATGGTCATTAAAACTAAAAATTAATTAAAATAGGGGAATTTATAGAAAAAAACATAAATACATACTATATTTGAGAATAATCCATTGAAACATCACTTGTTTCTATGATCCATAGCAGTCGCACGATGATAGGGGCATACATGAGAAGCTATTGGGGAGGAGAAGAAAGAAAAATCAAAAAGAAAAGGAAGAAAATAAAAAAAGATAAAAATGGTCTTGGGCTTGACCCTAGAACTCGATGCAAGGTTATGACTCACATAGAAAAAACACCCCACTAAAGACTCAATAGTAGAGACATAATCTCAATATGATACTCTATTCAAAAGATATTGTAGAATGAGCATGCAATAATAAATTAATTTTTCCTAATTAAATATTATTTATTCCATGAAAATTAAAACAACTATAATTTACACAAAACTTTATCCTAGGGTAAATTCTCTATTCCATGAACAAATTACTAGTCAAAAAAATTATTCAAGGTCTTATAATATGGGAAAATGATCATTTTACCTCTTACAAGCATCAGAATATAAATATTAAAATTTATTCTAAATTCCATAGTCTGAAAAAACACAGGTCATTAAAGTATTCCCACCATAAATTGTCTCATCCCTAAGAATCCTGGGTGTTCAAACTGTATCCACGATCTCACCTAAGCACCTGCATAACTATACTATCTTTACCGTCTAATGAACAGTCCCACAACATTAACAAATCTCCCTATAAACAAGATGTTTAACTGTGATTGATCTAGTACTCCCCATAATAGGAGTATCTATATCATCACCTCACAAAAAAACTCTAAGTTCAAAGTCCCATGATCTTCTCCTCTTCAATTGAAAATATTGTAAAGACCAAAACACACTTATCTCGAGCATCAATCCATAAGATCAAAACATCACCCATTACTGATTCCCAAGAATGGTTTCCATAGAAACCATTTAATTTCATCTTATACTAAGGGTATCTGGACTAAAACATTCAATGGTGCACTCCCCACCATGTGGAATACCTTATACTGCTCCTCGAGTGAAACCTCAATAGGTGTATCCATCATACCATATAATATATTAAATATATCGGTGTATAACGATGCTCTATCAGCATACTCAGGATGATTTCAAGATATAGAGAATGATCACCTCTAAACTAGGAGTATACTAAGATTTTATGGATATGTGTTTATAGCTCTCTCTGAGCCACACTCACAACAAACCAGTCCATACTTCCTTTAAATAACTTCTAACACCACATGTCTCGATAATGTGTGTCCAGGCCCCTCCACGAGTCAACAGCCACACGGTACACAATTTATTTTAAAGATAGCTATCATTATAGGGGAACTTCATTTAATCTTACTCAAATATATGGGTCTCCATGCCCAAATTCATTTCCTTAAAACCAACTTTCCTTGAATTTCACATGACCAGACACTGATAAATGATTTAAATGGTACCACAGGTAACAAATTCTTACCATTATCACCTGAATCATTTCCCATGAGATGCACATTATAAGAATAGATGACCATGTTACGTAGTATGTCAATATCATTAATCCAAACTCTCCCTTGAAAATCCCCTTAAAAATAGATCACCTAACCTGTTCATGATTTATTCCATGATTTCCCATCACATGACATCCTTTTCCAAAATTAAAACATCAAATGCACACCCACTGGTCAACAATGCTAAGAACCTAAAAAATCATACCTGTTATATCCATTCTCAATAATCAAGAACCCTAGGTACTTTATTATAAAAAAAAGTAATCAATATGACTATATCACAAAGCTTGAGCACCTACCATGCATCGGTCTCATCATGAGAATATAACTAAGCTCATTGCTACTATGAGCATCCACAAACCCATTCCAACCCCACCCTTGATCAAACCAAATGTTAACCTACAAGGGTATTATTCAATTAAATGGGGCCTATAGGTATCCCACATATCCCTACTAATAAAGTCTCAAGATTTTTCACTAGGTATAACCGCCTATCTCATAATTTAAAACTCTCTCCAAGGTCTCATCTCACGAGGCGTCATATTCACACCCATCTTAATGCAAGGAACCTAACGTGCATGTAAAATCCCTCTAAGGGGTTTAAGGATAAAATAAACCTATAATATTTAAAACCTATCAACATGGTTTCAATTATACAGGTTTAAATTACAAGGTTATAAAGTAAAATACCCTATAAGTTGTAATTGGAAACTAATTTAAGTGAAACCTATTAGTATACACTATCTTAAGAAAAATACTATAATAAAATCACCTACCATGGATCATCCTATCAGGCCCTAATCCTTTTTGGGAATAATCATAAGGAATATATCCCTTGAGTATCATGATATTAACAAAAAAATGATAATAATTGACCCTCCTCAAGAATCCATATATAGTAATACCGACTCAAGGTTCTAGTTCACTATAAATTTTTAGGTACCTATCAGCATCATACTAGAGTATTTGAATAGATAACCATAAAATATGGTCAATTGAATAAAATATCATAGAAATCTAGATGAGAAAACTCCATGTAGGTTAATATGAACCTTTAGTTAACAACATTAGAAAAGGAAACACCAACAAAGGGTTTTCTATAAGTTCATTAGCTTCCTAGATCAACATGGATCGATTAAGTAGAATTACATTACAATATATTTGGGAGAACACCATATATTTTATTATTAAAACTTTAAAAAACTGAACTTAAAAATCAATTCCTCGTGAGGGGTATAACACTCAGGCACCATGTTCCCTATTGACCTACTAGGGTTACTACACCACCAGAGCATGAGGACTGAATCATTAGCCTCACTATTTAATACCTTATAATAGATCCATATTAAATACCATCAGAAATAAATATATATATATATATATATATATATATCAGTCAATTAAGTATAATTCCACCAAGAAACTACATGGGAAAATACCATTTAGGTTGTTGTGGATACTTTAAATATTTTACCACATTATCAGTAATAAAATCACACACTAGAAGGCCTATAATATGTGGGATCTACATGCCAAATATGATGATAGATATGACTCTTAAATCTACTTTCCAAGAGTCAAAATCAATCACTGTCCGCTATTTAAGGGTATAAGATCCATAAATCCATAATAAATTATAAAATTGACACAAGATGTGCATCTCTCAATAAAAAATTCAAATACAATAATAACATCACATGTCAAGAAGTGCAATCCCATATCCCTGGTAACCTAGAATTCTCATTAGAATAAGTGTTCTCAATACACCATTATAATGTCCAACATAGGATCCAACACATTCCTAATACTCCTTTCTACCATATCCCAAATAGTAATACAAGAGGAAAGAAACAACTTTGATATCGCATTGCAACATCCCGATCTGAATGCCACTAAATTTGTGATCCAAGCCGATTCTCCAAAACACCACAAGCATGATTATTCATATTCTATAGGTTCCTAACTAGAAGAGAGGGCCTATTATTTTTTCACAAGGAGAATATTCCCTCATATTAGAGTAAGAAAATAGTGGAAATAAAAAATCATTTTCCAAATTAATAAATAAGCAAAGTGAGGAAGAAATAAATATAAACATGGTTATAATAATAAAATGGAATGTAGTAAGGACCTAAATGGCTATGTCATATATACAGAATGGATCACCCACTAGGTTGATCACATATATAGGAGTAAAAAAAAGAAAAGAAACTAAAATCACATGGATCTACTGCTAACTATGAGCTAAACCACATACCTGATCTCCATGAAAATGTCAAGATACTTTAGGTCGATCATAAGAATCCACACAAGTAGATCCATTCAATAATGAAACGATGGACCTCATCCCAGTCCATCATTTATCTTTTCTCCAGATGAAAGTGTACATAAGGTATGCACACACATAGAGGTGCTTGTATAGGGGATGAGAAATAAATATTAATAGGTCACTCCCAATGGTCAGCCTATAATCTACTATCATAAGGACATGATCATGAAATATTCTTATATTATCAAATACATGAATGGAATAGAGTGAAATAAAGTAAAACCATTACCAATCCTTAGGTCTATGATCCTAATTGAAGATACCTTGTTTGGTCAATATCAGAAATTCCTATGAACATGTGTCATTATATAATATATATATATATATGCATGTGTGTGTGTGTGGGCGCGCGTGTTCATGAGTAATAGAGGGGAAACAAGGTATATGACCAAGGAGTCCATGTATAACATCATAAAGGTATCATGTTTCAACAAGGGGCCTCAACTTAATCCTGTAAAAGGGGATACATAACACCATGCCTAACAATCTCAATCAAAAATGCAAATATTTATGTCCAACATCCTAATCATATGGAATTAAACTTAATATCCAGCAACCTAATAAGGATGTGAAATGTCATGTACAACATCATAATCAAGGGAAATGAAGTTTCATTTCCAAAAACCCAATAATGATGTGAAACTCTATGTCTAAGATTATAATCAATGGGCATCAAACACCATGTCCAACAACCTAATAATGATGTGAAATGACATATCCAACATCTAAGACCAAGGGGTGTAAATTATCGTGTCCAATAACCCTATACAAGGCCTATAAATCAATAAGGATCAAAATCCAAATCCCAATAAATATGTCTAGGCATATTGAAAAATAAACAGTCAATTAATAGGAATCAGTGGTCAAATCTAAGGTGGTACCATTATGCATCCCCACTATAGTATCATATCACATCATTCCTCATGGACTGAGTACTACATAGCACATATGGAAAACATATTTTCATCATGAGTAACCGTGTGAATGTGTATTCAAAGAGTGAGGGTGTATGAATTCCCAAATCCATGACCATTTTTATATCCCCTTAGGCTCGCATGTTTGGTATGAGTTATAAGGTGGCACCTAATATTATCTCTACCCAAACACCCAATGCACTGGCATGGGGTTGGTCCAATACCAGGGCACCCAATGGGTACCATGGGTCATAACATTGGATATTCATCATACTCAGGATCCTCTAAGTCATCATGTGAGGAAAGTCATCCCTCTTAGGGTCCTTGGAAGAAGTAAGCTAGAAGATGTATCCTACATGGGATCCTCAGGAAGAGTAAAAGTAAGTAAATAAATCCTACTCAATATCCTTGAAAATATTAAGAAAATGGAAGAATCCTACATGGGATCTTCTAGGTAAAAACATAAGAAGAAGCATCCTACAAGGGATCCTTAGTCACACACTAATTTTTAACAACTCGTGGCCTCATTGGCTTAAATAGGCACACCTCTAAAGGGAAAAGTTCTCAAGGGAACCATCACAAATTATCAGTGGGGAGATGGTTCATGGCCTATCTCAAATCATGGTCTCCCTCTAGGATGGTCCAAACACCCAACCATTCTATCTCATCTAGTCATATCATAGTCTCACTAACTAGGAACTATCTCTAGAAGGTCTCTAACCTAGGAACTTTTTGACCTCATGCATTATCCTTGAATAATTATCACAACCCTCAAGTGGGTCTCATCCTACATCTCACTCTCAAGAGATAAAAAAATGAATACTAGAGCAATAACCTCTCTATTATAGCTCATTTTCCTCAAATCTCCTCTTAAAAGTCCTCAAATCACCCCAAGGTTCCCACCATAGATACCTACATGGAGAAAATGCTCAAAATGGACTACTCATGTGTCCAATTTCGACTCTAGGGTGTCAAAACATGAAAAAAAACCCTCAAATTATTTTAAGGAAGGAGTATGTAGTGTGTATACCCTATTATAAAGCATGCACTCTCAAATATTCACCTTATCATGTACTTCACCTAGATTTGTTATGTAAAACCCAAGTACACATCATGTAAGTCAGGCACACAGTATGTACCCTACATGGGGTACCTGCTAGTGTACCTCACATGGTCTGGCCATGTTTCATTTCCTAGTCATGTATTTCTAAATGGAATTTAACCCACATGGGGTATGGCTAGGTACACTAAACATCCAAGTTCCCCTACATAGGTTGTATGGCCATGTACCGAGTTATATGGCCTATTACTACTATATTATGTGTACCCACAATACATGACATGTACTTATAAAAATTCATCTTCCCAAAATGAGAATAACACATGGAATTTTTTTCTAAACTACACACTATGTTATAGGGATTTCCAAATAGGAAACTCTTTCGAATGGCCCAAAACCATGTTTTTCTCCATAAAAGCTAAATATTGACCCCAATGGGTCCTAAGAAATCATAAAAGGGATTTAAAAGTAGAAAGTGATGAATATATAAGAAATTATGGAAAAACTTAAAAAAATCCAACCTTTGGGTAGAATCATCCAAAGATTCACTTGTTTCAATGATTTATAGCTTCCACAAGATGATTTTCCTCCTCTTGAGCTCCACAACTGCACCTCTCTTATCTAGCTCTCTCTCACTCTCTCTCTTACCCCTATCCCTCTCCATTTTCACACTTGGTTGCATGAAGGTGAATCCCAAAATAGAATATGTGATAATCCATCAGGTGGGATAAGTAATAAAAAAAATAATAAAAGGAAGAAAATAAAATAAAAATAAAAATAAAATGGGCCCGAGTATGGCCTCGGTGCCCGACAAAAGGTTATGGTAGACCTAGTAAATAACCCCCATTACAGACTCAATGATGGATATAGAATCTCAATCCAACTATCCATTAAAAATATATCATTGAACGATCATGTGTGAATAAATTAATATTTAACTAATTAATTATTAAATATTATTTATTCCATGAAAATTCAAACATCTCATATTTCTTACCAAACTCATGTACTAGGGTAAACACCCTATTCTATGACCAATATAGTAGTCAAAAAAATTATATGAGATAATATGCTAAGGGAAAATGAATATTTTACCCCTCATGAGCGTCCAAAAGCAAAAAATTAAAATTTCTATTCAATTTCATAGTCTAAAAAAACACGTGTCATTACAAAAGTGTAAGAACCCAGTTCTTCCTATAAGGTTGGGATCATTACTTTTAAGTTTATACATATGAAAATGGGGTAAAATAGGTCAAGGTCTAGCTACAGTACTATTACACGATGTGACTGGAGATTACAAGCCGTGTACTTTTATATACATGTCGTGTATGGAGGGCTACACACCATGTAATCGCAGTACACATATATGTAATGGTCTGGCAAGAAATTGTATGGAAACGGCGTGTAGTTTCTAGTACATGCAGTTTATTTTGCTTTCTTTGGCTAAAATGGGAAGTAGCCTCGTGTTTTGTTAGATGGACAGAAGCCCTGTCCGGGTTCACAAACAGTAGTGCCAAGGGCCGTTTTCCCTCCCATTTTTCCGTCCAAACTCCAATTCGAATGTCATTAGATGCATTGGAACTCAATCGGTAAGCTCTTGATTCTTCTTGATCCATTATTCATTATTTTTTCTCTCAAATAAGTATTCAGACCTTGATCATTTTACCTTGTTTTGTATATCTACTCGATTCTAGGTCAAATAAAGCCTAATGATGGATGAGGAGAGTTGTACTAGTACGAGGTAGGTGGTATTGTTCCTTTCTCTCAATATCGAGTTGTTTATATGTGTTTTAGTGTCATTATCCTAGGTTTAGGGTGTATAATTGAATAGAAATTGACCCTTGTTATTTCATAATGATGATTAGGTCATGGATTAAATTAATTTAAGCATTTTTTAGCTTGTTTGGTTTGATTAAGGACTAAACTGTGGGTGTGTTTCCCTTGGATGAACATTTTTTAGTCATTTGGCCTAAGATACCTATGGGTATGCCTTTATTTCCCTTTTTAGGGTTGTTTAAAATGAAATTGGTTAATTGAATGTTACCTATGTGAGATCATAATTGCTTAAGCTTTGTGATAGTTTAATTCACATGTTTTCTTATTATATATATAAACTTTCCATGTTAGTATATTTGTTTAAGACTTATAATTTTTAGATTAAATTTTAGACTTGTGATATGGATTTCCCATGTGAGATTTTAATTATTAAGACTGGTAATGGTTAGATTACTTGATAGGCTTGTGACATGATTGTTTCCCATGTTTGTTGTTAATTTGTTAACCATGTAATAGTGTAATTTACATTCATTGTTTATTATTATGAAATAATTATATATTAGGCTCATCCCTAATTAAAACATGCTTAAATGCTTATATACAGGGTTTTGAACCTAACACATGCTAAAATGTTGATATACTAGGCTCATCCTATATTGAAACATGTTTAAATGCATATATATCAGGTTTTACCCTGACACATGCATAAATGCAGATATACTGGGCTCTTCCTTGTTTGAAATATGTGGAAATGATTATATATAGGGATTTTCCCTAAGACATATCGAAATGGAGTGACTTATGATGTGTCTTCCAAGCCAAAGCAGAAGCTTGGATTCGGTCTTCGCTTATTTTTGTTTAGATAACCTGATAAGGAATCTATTATGCTTACTTTATATAGGGGATTGATAGGCTTAGGTTGGATCCTGAGACTTATATAATTCAATTTAATTGAATTAATTAAAGAACATGAGATGAATGTAAAAGAATGATAGTGATTATATGATTTTTTTACTTTTGAGTACTTCCTAGTTATTACTTTCACTATTGTACACTGCTATTTCATACACTCACTGATGGGATAGCATAGATCTTGAGTGGTTTCCTACTGGTATTTAGTCTCACACCCTATTTGGGTCATGATTTTGGTCACAAATAGATTATATGATTGTAGGTGTTAATTAGGGAACGTTCCCTTCTACTGGTACTTGATTTTCTGTTTGGGAGCAGGAGAGCATGGGACCGAGACAAGGCTTGCAATGCTTCTTAGATTCCTTTGTTATTTTTAAATTTTGGAACATATATTGTGGATTTATATAGTGTACCTGTTTTTCCTATTTTCTTAGAACATAACATGTTGCATCATCTTTTGTATGGAATAATGTTTGGTTTCTTATTAGTCTTCCCCTACTAATTTTAATATTTTATCTATTGTATTATTATTGATTCTGCTATGTTACACTCTACCAATGATGTCATAGCTTCCCCACTATCATGCCCTAGGCCCTTACTACTAGTCGGAAGCCTTTGGCATTTGGGGAAATTCACTTGAGGCCATGCGGCCAACCGAGTACAAGGCACCAATTTAGTGCCATCTGGATCTGGGATGTTACAAAGTGGTATCAAAGGAGGTTCTTCTCTGGTTTTCCTTACTGTTTGGAGACATTAGACAGGTATATTAAGGAAATATAGTTTAGTAATAAACTATACCTAAGAGTATTTACCCCGCGTACTGGTAAAATCCAAATTTCCTCGAATTCAATTGTGACTTTTGGATTTTGAGTTGTTAAAATTGATTTGATTTCACTATTAGGTGATGCACTTGTTTTGTGTTGTTATAATTGATATTATTTTGGTTATATTTTGTTTCAACCCGAGCTATGAGGGTATTCCATCTCATTCATCATATAGGCACTTGTTAAAATTCACATGCCATGCATTCTTGTCATGCCATTTAGGATCATTACTGATTACATGTTGTTGTGATAAATGTCATGCTATATATGAATTCTATTGTGATAGGCACCATAATAGATTTTACTTTTATTGTGATAGGTGTATTGGTACATGTTACGGTTGAATTAGATGGATGCCAAACTTTGATCACTGAGGATTATGGGCCCTCTTGGATCAGAATTTTGTGGACCATGATTCATCCATGGGATATAGATTGTGTGTTATGTGCTATATTTTGATGGTAAACTTGGATTCATGGGGATTATGGGCTTCCACGGATCGGAATTTGTCACAAATTTTCTTTATTTTTCAAAAATAGGGGTTCCGAGGAAATTTATAAGGCTTGTTGTCTAGAAACCCAGACAAAACAGCATGTGATTCTATAAACACACATGAAGTGTTCTTCTATTTGAGAAGATATAAATTTTCTTAAGTACATGATGTGTACTTAGAATACACTTCATGTGGTAGGTGACCATGTGTCCAATCGTGTGAGAGAAAATACCAGATGTTGGGTTTTGGGTAGAACACATCATGTACCATAGGTACACCCCATGTAATTTTGCATAGGCAGGACCAGTGTGATTCTAGCCATGTAGAAGTAACTAACTAGGAGGGGAAACTTGAGTACCCACCATGTATCAGTATGACATGTTGGGTAACTTGGACATTTACATGACCAAGGCAGGTGGACTTACACGCCCATGTGAGAGTTTAAGGGGACACTCCGTGTTTAGGTTCTACGCGTCGTGTACCCAACTTTTGTGAAATTTTGATGATTTTATTTTTCCTATTTAGTTCTTACACTATTAAACTGTGTATCTTGATGAATATTCTTATAATGAGGTGTTTGTGCTAGACTTTGCAGAGAAATTCCACCACGACAACCTCCAGTAGTACGTCAGGAGGGTGGTGACGAGAATACCCTAGAGGTGGTAGGCCATGGGCTACCAGTAGATTCTCCAATTGTGCCATCTAATGCACTAGTGGTTGATCCAAACGTAGTTTTTGATGCATAGTTCTGTGACAACTTTGCTTGATTTATGCAGACTTTCTAAGGATCGCCTTAGTCTTCCACTTCTATGGCTGAGCTGACTAGTGTGTTCTGGTAGCAACATCCTCCCACATTTTTTAGGGATGGGGAACCACAGGCTACAGATTCATGGATAGAGACCATGTTATCTATATTTGATCATATGGAGACACCTTCTAATCGTAGGGTCAAGATCACGACTTATATGCTTCATGATTCTACTAAGAGATAGTGGGATGTGGTTACTCATTTGGGGAATCGTTGAGATATGCCTTGGGAATAATTCCAAAGAGTCTTCTATGACTATTTCTATCTTGAGATTTCAAGGTCCAAAAAAGCTTGAGATTTCATGCATATGGAGCAGGGCGCTCAATTAGTTATGGATTTCTCAGCTCGTTTTACTGAGCTCTTATGCTTCGCACATGTTCTGATGGGTGACGATCTTTCACAAGCAAGAAGATTCAAGGATGGTCACAGGTATGACATCTGATCATAGCTGAATATATTTCGTCTAAATATTGTATCTATAATAGTGAACCAGGCACTGATTACTGAGCAGAATTAGAGGGAATCTGGAGTTTTGATCTAGGGTGGTTCAACACCGAGATCTACTCAATAGGTACCATAAAGTGTCGTCTAGAGCTTACTCGTTGAGAATCTAGTAGTCAAAACATTTCTTCAGGTATCCATGTGAGGTCATACCAATACGGAAAAGTTGGTTACAAAAAACCTTATTGCCTGATGGACCCAACTGAATACCGAGATTGAGGAAAGATGGGCCATCTACAGCACTTTTGCAAGACGTTTCCACTGGAAACTAGTGAGATAGGATCTACATAGACTCCACATTCTAGAGCAGGGCCAACAGATTCTCACCATTCATGGAACTGAAATACATCAGGCCACTTAGGCCGAGGTGGTGTTTATGGTCTTGGTATCCAGACTCTATGTTTTCTGAGATAGCAGAGTAGATCAGCTCAGGGCAGCCAGGCTGTGTCATAGGGTCATCGTACAGGATAGAATTTTGCAGTGCAGCAAACCCAGCAAGAGCAGGATCCCAGACCTTATACTATTAAAGGTATTATTCTAGTCACCTTTGTTTTAGTTTCTGCACTTTTTTATATAGGGGATTCACATGCTTTCATATATGTTACTATTTTAAAGAGCCTTGGGCTCTATGTTTTCACTTCTGATGATGTTATGAAACTAGAAACTCTATTAGGGATTAGAATGACATGTGTGCAATAGTAAAAGGATTGCCCCCTTGAAATTGGCGGTATCACTTCATTTGGGATCTCTATGTCTTAGAGATGATAGTATTTGATGTCATACTCAGAATGTATTGGTTAGTCTCCTTTAAACCCTTTGTAAATTGTTATCATCACAGGGTGAGTTTTACGTCACTAGAGGGGAGATCATCTCTATACAAGAGTGAATGGGATGTCCAGGCGATCCGAGATGGTCCTCAGCATCGTGGGTTGAGTGGGATGACAACACAAATTAACAATTTATATTTGGATGACTAGGGAACACTTCATATGGATTTTCCTCCAGTGGTTGATCATTTTAGGGAAATCTTCCCGGACGACATTTTAGGTTTACCTCTAGTAAGAGAGGTAGAGTTCTTTATCGAGCTACTACCAGGAGTTGCACCAGTATCTATTCCTCCCTATAGGATGGCTATGATGGAGTTGTAAGAGCTCAAGTGGCAGATAGAGGACATGTTGCAAGCATACATCCTATATTTTGGGGGATCTTGGGAGAAGCACATTCTCCTAGTTGAATTCTCTTACAATAATAGTTATCAGGAGATGATATAAATGGAACATTATTGGTCTTTATACTATAGTTCATGTTGCTCTCCCCTATGCTGGTTGTAGGAAAGTGAGATAGGTTTATTGGGATTACGTCTTGTGTAGGAGACTTTTGATCAGGTCTAGTTAATTCAAAAGTGAATGGACACTGCACAGTCTCGTCAGAAATCATATGTTGATCATCGTAGATGAACTATAGAGTTCGAGGTGAGGGATCATTTTTTCTTGTGTGTTTCACCAAGGTTGGTACACAGATGAATCGAGATATATGGTAAGATTTAACCGATATACGTCGGTCCATTTGAGATTCTGAAGAGGGTCGGTCCGGTTTCCTATAGGCTGCAGTTACCTCAGATTTATAGGGTTATGCATGAAATATTCCACATTTCTCAGTTGTGATGTTACTTTTCAGACCTGTCTCACACCTTTTAGCTCGAGGAAGTGAATTTGCAGGAAGATGCATCCTTTTAAGAGCACCACATTCATATTTTGGATCATTGCATGAAGGTTCTTTGTGGCTGGTCTGTTTTTTTTTTGTATAGGTGATATGGTAGCACGGTTGAGTGAAAGACAAGACATGGGATAGGAAGGACGACGTATTATCATAGTGGTCATATTTTTCATGACCCGTCCCCCAGGGCCCATGACATGACTACCCCAAACCCGCCTTCCATAGGCCAGGGGCTGGCGACTAGTACCGGAAAGGCATATCCCAAAAATCAGGAAGGCATTGCCTCTAAACCTATAAACTGACACAAACCAAGTACACAGCAAGAAACAACGACAAGGTAAACTATATAGTAAATAGAGCATGTACAGTAAGTAAGGGGGCCATAATACCAGCCCAACTAGAAAGTACAAGTAAAACTGAAAAAGAACAGCTCCTGTGAACACCCACCAAGGACCCTAACTGAAGGGTAGGTACAGCTCTTGAATGGTCATCCTTGTGGTTCGTCTTGTCTAATGTCCACCTCCGATCAGCCTCCATTCTGGTACCCTAGACCTCGATCAGCATTGTCCGTCATCTGCATAAGACACAACAGGGTGTGGGCGTAGCCTGTGCAGGGGTGAGTATAACGATACTCAGTAGAGACCCCAAGACCCTCATAGGTCTCTTAGAGTTCCACAAAATAAAAACCACAAATCACGAAGCAATATTCACCAAAACTACTTAGGTATATGCCCATATATATACCTAAGTTATCAAGACATTCAAAGGTAACACCACGAAGGTAGAAGTACCACACAGGTAACACCACGAAGATAGAAGTACCACACAGGTAACACCACAAAGGTAGAAGTACCACACAGGTATCACTATGAAGGTAGAAGTACCACGCTGGTATCACCATTAAGGTAGAAGTACCACACAGGTATCACCACGAAGGTACAAGACTCAGCTCAAACTAGGTATAAGTGAAGTATATAAGTACAGATGATCGGTCGTGAAGCTAGATCATCTTATTCTGTTAAGAGGCACTGATAATGACCATACGGAGTCTGACCCACATAGTATCAATAGGTACTAATCCCCACAATGACCCACACAGGATCTGATCCACCCAAGATCGATAGGTAACTAACCCCCGCAATGACCCACACAGGATTTGACCCACATAGGATCAGTATGCGCTGACCCACACAGGATCGTTGAGCGCTGAACCACATAGGATATGGCCCACATAGGATTGGTATGTGCTGACCCACACAGGATCACTAAGCACTGACCCACACAGGATCAGTGATGACCCACACAGGATCACTTGGTACTAACCTCTGTATAGTCTGTCTCCAACCTCTGCCTCACTGCCAGCCACTGGATTCCAATTCATAGCATGCTTGATTCTTGTAGAACCACTCCTCAAGCCATCATTCATACCTCAACTTCCACTAAGTTCCATGAATAAGTATCCCAAAGTTCTATCACGTCATAATGGACCCAACGCAACAGATGGTGCGTCAATCGGACGCCTGGTTTGTAAGTTATTAGTGTTTCCGCTCCGAGGGACCGGTTGGATTCAGGGTTAGATCCAACCCATTAGTACTCCAAATTTATCCAAAACTCAAGTGGAGTATACCAAAAGGACCGTCTCAATACAAGAATCACAATGTCGTAGATGGTTTGTCAATCAGATGCCTGGTTCTCAAGTTATGGACAAAAAGGCGTATCTGGGTCCAATTGGGCCCAAGTCCGGTCCGACCTGATCGGACTGACCCGGCCTGACCTGGCCTGGGCCAACCCGACCTAGTTTGGGTCTGGCCCGATTGGCATGGGCCACGAAGGCCCGCGAAGGATCGGCCCGGCCCTCTGGGCGCGATCCGGCCCGCTGGCCAGGTGCGGGGTTCGCCCTAGCCAACACCCGGGGGGAGCCCCCCCTCCCCCCCCCCCCCCGGTTTCCCCAAATAGTCCAGAAGACCGTTCGGTCACCCATCTGGCACGCTGGACCACTTGGTGGTCCCTCTTGGGGTGATGTGGACGATCGGGTGTCATCCACCCTCCGGCCTCTACCACGGCCTCCTGCTCTGGCGGCGTGGACACGCTCCGCTGCTCTGCCCTACGGTCGTCCGGATTCTGGCCACCACCCTGCTCCATCATGGCCAACAGGCTGCGGCCTCCTGTTCAACTGGCGGCACAGATGTTTACCACCCTCCTTTCTCATGGTCGGCTGATTGTCGGCCGCCACCTTCTTCCGCAAGCCATCGTAGCTTCATTCCATGCTTGAAAATTATGTCGTTCTCATATTCACAATCCTTGGGTCGAGGGCTCCATGTCCATACATCGTTCTCAACAAAAGTTTGTGTTTCCAATTCTCTTAATTATTTGACATTGATGAAAGCATGAAGAATGCACGAAGAACAAGGGAAAAGGGGTAAGGTATATGGGCAGGATGATGTCCATGTTTGTTTGGCCATTGTCGTTGCGAATCTAGAATATGAAGAATCAACAATAAGAGATTTAAACATAATTAAACTTAAAACCCCTAACTCATTCGTCTATTTGAGGTGTTGTGATTAATAGGATGAAGTCGGTGAAGGTGATGTCGATGTTCGTTGCTCCCGCAACACGTTTCCGTTTCGGGCACATGTGTCGTCCTTGTACTTGATCCGGAGAGCATTCTTCATTGGAGAGGTTCTTCATTTAGAGGATGTTTCTCCAAAGGCTCTCCTTTACCAATATTTTTTCCCATGAGAGGTTTGGTGCCAAATTAATAAGTTATGAATTAATTTTGGCACATAAATGAGGAGATTCCAAGAGTTAATAAAAAATACCTCTTAATTAACAAGTTGATTCATTAATTCAGAATTAATGAATCCTATTAATTAAAGCATGAGTGGGTTTTTTCCTCCATAATGAATACTTAATTATTTGAATTTTAATTTATAATTTTTCATATTGATTTCCAAAGAAAATTTTTTCTTAATAATTTGTGAATTTTTTATAAATAAATCTTTAAAGCAAATGGTATTTTGATATTTGAAAGTGTTTTTTATATGGGTTTAAAATAGTTTTTCAAGGGTTTTATTCATGATATGGTCCTTTTACATTGTTTATATAATGGGATGAGACCCATTATAACTCATGGGTGAACTTGTTAAATCTTATATATTGGTTTCACCTAGATAACACCGGGTGAGACCATTATAGCTTATATGATGGGTGCGCCTATATTGCACTCCAATGCATTGGGTTATCCTAAGGTGGAAGTCAACCATATGGTTATTCCATTTGGGATAGTTATTGTAATAGTGATATGATAACAATGTCTTGAGGCACAAACATGAATTTTCAATTTTTTCTTATAAGTTTTTATGGAAATAATTTACTTTAAAAGGAAATCTAAATATCATTTTCTTTTAAAAAAATGATCATAACCTTTTATGGTAAAATGATATGTTTTTTTAAGAAAAGGTTTTTAATGGGTTTTTATGTTTTTCACTAGACTAATGGATTTATTCATTTTATTTACTTTACTGAGTTTATTTTTATCATACCATTTTTTCAAATTTTGTTATATGGTTTAATGATGGGAAAAGGAAAATAATAAGTCACTTTTAAAGTCATGAATATTTTCCATGAAACGAAACAATTTTTTATTTAAAAAAAATTGGTGTGAAAATGGATATTGATTATAAGTGTATACATTTTAAAATATAAGTTATTATGTGTGATTTATTAAGTAACTCTATAAAAATCTAAACCTAAAATATCCTTAGTATTGTAATAATATGAATTATAATTAAAAGGAACTAGAATATGTAAAAGTTAAGGTCGGGTCCTTATAGTTGGTATCAAAGGAGGGTTTAGATAATTTTAGAGATTATGATGTTTTTATGTGTGGTAATATGAAGAGTTATGAATACCATCATGGGTTTATAAGTTTTAGGTTGATCTTAATTTCAAAGTCTTAGAAACCCCTTTTTGGTTTTTATGTGGTGGATGAATAAGATGATTGAGAGTATTTTTGGAGACATTTATGGTAATACAACCCTTTGGTTTAGTATAGGTTTTATTGAAATTTTTTTTGTGGAAGAATTCCTTTAATTGTTTTGGAAATATTTTTAAAGTAATTGGTATCCTTTAAGGTTGATAAGTTCTTTTATTTTGATTTAATTATGCATTATTATATTTTGGGATTAAAAATGATAGGTATGAGATTACATTTCAGGTTAAAAAAAATTAATGTTGAACATATTAAGGTTATTTTTTAGGATTTTTCACATATTTCTAGAATTTTATATGGATTATTTTAATATAGTTTTATAAAAAGGAAAACTTTAATAGTGGTTGACAACCTGTCATGTCCTACAAGGCCTTAGGGATTGAATCCACAACAGAAGCGAGACAAGGGTGCATCGCCTATCAGTGGCCTACGTGATGTCTTGGTTAGTATGAAATTGTTTTTATTTATTTAAACTATCTAACATATAAAGTTTAAGTTCATTTTGGGAAAATATTTTTTATCAAATAGATAACTATGAGATTGGAAAATGATTTAGTTATTAATTGATTAATTTTATTTTGAAAAATGTTCACTATTTTGGAAACCCTATATGATTATGGTAAATAGAATACTATGATATTTTATTTGAGTAATAAAGGTTGAATTATATTTGGGAATCATATATGATTTTATTGTGGATTTATGGTGATTCGGGCTATTTATGAAAATAACTAGCATATCTTAGAGATTATGTGATTTAGGAAATTACATTTTCAGTATGAGACATTAAGAGTGATTGATGTTATTTAGAGATAAATGTTAATATTTATCTTGGAAGACTATGTGATCAAATCCTTATGATTTTTGGGTTTCAATATTAGTATAAAATATTTTTTACAAATTTTAGTGAAATTTATTTATTGAATGATCCTTGTGGAACATTGGGTATTATTTTTTTATTTTATATATTAAAGTTTTTTTTCAAAAAAAGGTTTATTCATTTTAGAGAATTGTCTTATATTATACTAACCTTTTTGGTTTTGGTTAATTTCTAAAGACAAAAGGAAAAAATATATTTATTATTTTATGTATTTTCTGATCTATAGAAGTTAATTCTAGTGATTTAGGCATGAAAAAATCATCTTTATGACACATAATTTTGATCAAAATATGGTTTTGTGATGGAATTTTATTAAAGGATGAAATTTTACATGTCGTGTAAGTATATTTCCTTATGTTCTTAGTTTAGGTAGTAAAATAATTCATGGAATTTAAGAAAAGTATTTTGAAATAAAAAAACATTGTTTGGTTTCTTTATTACCAATAAATCAATGGCCTTTTAACCCATTAATTTTTTTATGGTAAAATTTCTCATGGTCATGTTCTCTATCACTCCCTATCAGTCCTTGGGAGTTAGTTTTCTCTTCCATATAAATGTTTTCACTTACTATCAAAGTTCTCTTACATGTAAACCTATTATGTGTTATTCCACATAACCTTCATAATTTCATTTCACTCTTTTCAAGCGGAAGTTTTATTAACCCTTTTTACGATATGGATTTTCAACAAACTTATTTTGAAAAGTCAACCCCTGGTTACCAAGCTCGGGTTTAAAATTGTGACGATGCAATTTTAAAAATTGGGGAGAATGTAAAAACTCAGGTAATGATAGAATAAATAATTATGATATTTATTATAATTCATAAATTATGTAGTTATATTCATTATAAATATATTACGTAATTCTTAATATCATAAAAGAATTTTTTTTATTAAACCCATTTCTTATAAGATTTTATTTAAATGATTGATTTTAAAATCATATAAGTTTAATTTTAAAAAAAATAATTTTATTTTTAAATTAATTATTTCAAAATTATCTTAGAATAATTTTTTGATAATTTTCTGAAATGATTATTTTTTTTCAAGGAATAATGAAAAAAAATAGTTTTTATTAAAACTATATTTTATTTTAAAGTATTTAAAAGGTTAAATTGTATTTCAGATTATTTTTAAATTTTTATTTGTTTATTTTTATTTAAAATAATTCAGTTATAGTTTTTTAAATGTATTTTATTCTTGAATTTAGCATAAAAACATTTTATATTTAAAAAGATCATTTTTTTTGAAAAACTATTTTTCATTATGTTTTACCAGTTTAATTTTAAATTAAATTATTCAACTTATGTGTTTTTAATTTTGAAAATTTGATTCCATATTTAGAATCATTATGTAAAAAATCAGTAAATATTTCCCTTTTATTTTTTTAAAATATTAATAGTAACCTTCATACTTTTTTATTACCACGATAAAGGGTAAATCGAATAATTTAGGATAAAAATAAAATGATAAGAATTATTAAATAACCCAAACACTTACCTAAATCTTATTTTATGAGTTAATATTGACTATAATAATACAAAGGTCGAATATATAACATTTTGGGTCCAATTGGATGAGATTATGAACTTTATAGCATTTTATTTAAAGAAATGTCAAACATATCACACTCTTGTTTTTAATAAGTAAAATATTATTAATATTTTTTTCTATAGGATATGTTCAACTATAAATATAATTTTAAAATATAAAATATTTATATTCATCATGTTAATTTATTTTTAATTTTTATTGAAGAAATAATTATCTTAAATTTTTGCACAATGCTGATGCATAAATTAATTAATTAATGGGAAAAATAAAATAAATGATATTAAAATATTAAAATAAATGTAATTTGAGGTAAATAATGTGATAAAAAAATTATAGATTTCCATAAATTTTTAGGATATAATAATATATTTGGTTCTAATTTTATATGTTTTCTTGATATTATTAAAGTCAATGTAATGAATAGTTCTAAAAATTGACATTATGGATATTTTA
Source organism: Viscum album (assembly GCA_963277665.1). Classification (NCBI taxonomy): domain Eukaryota; kingdom Viridiplantae; phylum Streptophyta; class Magnoliopsida; order Santalales; family Viscaceae; genus Viscum; species Viscum album. Next base: position 576,099,236 of record OY728160.1, read on the forward strand.
TAGTAAATAATATTTTATTAAATGATATCAAATTCTTAAAAATATTAAATTTTTACAAGTGTTTATTATGTCTAAAATATCAACTATTTTCCATTTATTGGTTGTTTTTACTTTTATAGTAACTATATTGACCTTGAAAGAGTAAAAATCTATATTGTCACGGTAAGAGATAAAGAGGTTAAATAGGGATTAAAACCAAATGATTAGGGTATAAATATAATAAAACTTGTATAATTTTATTTTATATGTTTAATAATACCCATAATAATATTAACTCTGAAATAACTCACTTTTGAGACATTTTTAATTGAAATTTAATTTATATTAATTTAATATTTTAAGAAATTCCTAGAGTGCCCCTCCCCTCTCTTGTAAAAGGGAACCTATTCTTATATTTTCTTCACACATAAAAACCATTTTTTCAGAAAATATCTACCAAAATACCTTACTATAATCCCTTATCTCATTATATTGTTCATTTTTTAGGAATAATATCAATCTTTGAGTTCTTAAGGTGTTAGGTAAAGGAGGTTTTCCAAATAAGATTTATAGTTTTTATCTACATGTTTTAGTTTTGTTTCTTAGACCACATGCGTAAAACATTATTAAACTATGATAAATAATAACTAAACTATCATACATATACTGAGATGTTATTATTTTAGTTTAATGACCTATATCTATCTTCCCTTACATAAAATGGGAAAATAAATCGTTATTCATGTTTACGGTAGACTACAACCACGCGAACCAATGTAATTCATTTTTCATCACTGTCTCTCGAGACAGATTATAATTATTGATTTAATTTTTATATATTATATTTATTTCATATTTATCATTTTAAAATGATAATATATAATTTATTTTCTTACATTTCCATGCACATAAAAATGATAATATTGTTTGTGCGTATGTGTGCACTACCACATCCACAAAGCGATGTGATTCATTTTTCATCATGAAATCACATGGATGACATATATAAGTATATTTAAATAATTAATATGAAATATATGATAATTTTATATCTATATAAAGATAAAATGATACTTACCTTCTTTCCATAATGATCATTAAAAAATGGAAACGTTGCTCATACGTATGTATGGCATACCTTCTCCATGATTGTAATGTTGTTCATTTTTCATATCCATATTTAAAAGTTGGATTTTAAAGTATAAATAATGTATAAAATTGATAATTATTTCATTAATATTATTATAGAGAATATTTAATGTTGATATCTTTGATCGTAGTCAACCTATTGAAGTTATTCTGGACTTATGAACCGAATGTCATCAAAATGTCCGACATGAAATTAAATGACTAAGTAACTATATATAACATGAAAATAAGTGATATAAAAGGAATAATAAACTTTAAAAGGGTTATTAATAGATTATAAATTATCCTAATTTTATTATTCAGGAAGATAATGAATATATATTATGAGTCTAACTCAAGGTAAGGGACTTTATTTTAAAAATCATCTTTTAAAGTTTCCTTGAAAAATCTCTTTTTCTTCCATATCCATATTTTCTAAAAATATTTTTAAATAAGTTTTTTACTATTATTATACGAATTTTAAAAATAATTTTTACCCATTTTTTACTTTTTTACAAAATGGTTTAAAATTAATTTGCTTTGTCATTTTTTGAATGAGGTACTTTGAGTTTTCTAAAAAAATACAGAAAGAATGTTTTTTTAATTTATAAGGAACAAATGAATTTTCTAACCATAATTATGAATTAATTATTTGAAATTTTATTTATAAACTTTCATTATAGTTGACACCTTAAATAATGAGGGATCTATATCTTAAAATATCACATATGTTGATTTTAAAAAATAATAACTTTTAAATAATACATGATTAATTCACCCCTCCCATTCTTAGTGATATATCTAAATCTGATCTCTATAGTAGGTCTAGTGGAATATTGGATCTTATGAATTGTGTTGTATGTAAACTAATGAAAACTTAAGAAAGTAGTGGTTATAAGTACTTTATAACCTTTTCTAATGACTATAGTTAGTATGTTTATGTGTCTATCCTAAGAAACAAGTCCAAAAACTTTGAAAAATCATGTCATTTAGAAGTGATGTACATAATCAACTACTCAAGAGTATTAAGATTCTCTAGTTGGATCGGGGTTTTGAACACTTAATCCATTAATTCACTTAGTATTTCAGATATTGATGAATTATTTTACAACTCACTCCTCTTGGAAAAAGCAACGGAATAGTGTGTTTGGTATGAGTAATCATACCTTGTTATACATGGTTTGATCAATGATTAGTTAGTCTGACTGTACAATGTCATTTTGAGGATATTATCTAGAAGCTACATCTTTCAAACCATAACATGCTTCACCAATGGAAAATGTAAAAATATCATAAGTTATATGGTATGGGATTTTCTCTAATTTTTATTTTAATAGTATTTTGGGTTTGGAAGTGTATCCATGATGTTTTTATATGAATTAACTTTGACTTAAATCAGATAAATTCCATTTTTTTATTATCTTAAAGACATTGTGGGTTGTTTATTTTATAAACCTACTAAACAAAAAGTGTTTTTGGCCTAAGTTTATGTTTTACTTGAGAATGAACACATTATTAAAGGAATTTATGGGAGGAAAGTTAAACATGGAGAAATTAAATACTAAAAAGTAGAAATTGTTCTAAAGATGGAAGATGGATCAATTCCAAAAAATAATTAAGGAAAAAAACTGAATATGGTTACACAAGAACCTCAATGATATGCTAGTATTCATTATAAGAATAAGATAGATATATTTCTAATAGATAATGAAGATGGATTAATGTTCATAGATAATGAAACTACTACCTACCAAGAGGATACTAAGATTTTTTATTCTTATAAATGGATAGAGGTAAGGAAATATAAAATAGAATCCATGTACACTAAGAAATCTTGAAACTTGGAAGATAAACCTAAAGGGGTAAGATATGTAGGATACAATTGGGGTTTCCTAAATAAAACTAACATGGAAGGTAGAATATCTACCTATAATGTTCACTTGGTTGGAAAAGATTACAAACAGATTTATGGTAATGACTATGAAGTGACGGTATTTTCCCTCCTGTATGAAAATTATGGAAAATGGTTGTGTGATATGATTAGGTGAGTGACATGTGATGTACCTAAATACTTAGATAAATGAAAAAACAGATATTTATTCAAATTAGTTTTTCTATTTAAAATAATTATTAATTTATGATTTTTATTATACTATATTAATATATTCTATATATAGTGGTCACTCGATTTCTAAGAAAATGGGATTATATAAGCATGCATATGATGCATAGTGATATATCTTATAGTGAACATGATCATATGGTGATATGATTATTTTTACCAAGATCATTCTAGACCCCATTTAATAATTATTAACACTATTTTTTTATAAAGGACACTTTTTCTTACCATTATGGATTAGGGAATTAATGATTGTTGAAAATGATATAATTCCCACAGGGTCACATATAAGGTCTTTCAATAAGGATTAATTTTGGTAAAATATATTTTTCCAAAATTTTAGAGGGATATTAATAATAATTTATAAATAATTTTGGATAGACTTATAATTATTTATGAAGTTTTGAATATGTTTTGTATAGCTTTAGTACAAGTGGGTTATTTTTTTATTTTGTACACTAAAGTGTCACCCATGGCATAGCTAAATTCACCACACCATGGACAGTGTTTTTATGTGTTACACAATACCACATTTATGTGATATTATATAATTTTATATGATATCACTCAAAAATGAATCCCAATTTTATTATTATATTCCTTTGGACAATAACACAACATGATATAATGTGTAAAAAATCATTGATTGTTAAATAGTTTAAAAATATAATTAATAAAGGAGTTTAATATTGTAAGGATTTATAACATTAAATATCTATTTCAAAACAATTAAAACATTTTGATACACATATAATTATTTATTTAATGATAAAATCTATTTAAATTAATTTGAGGACCTCATTTAAGATGCTAGAGATCATTCTCTTAGATGAAACTCTCTCTCATTTTTTAATTCTCCATTTTCCTATCTGGAGGAGGTTCTATAAAACCATTTAGAGAATTTAGGTACTGTTTAAGTATTTGATGATTACAATGGTTGGTGGATAATATTCTAGGAGCGAACCCATTGGTTGTTATTATGAGAACTCAATCAAACTCACTGATAATAAAGATTCAAAGCATCAATAGTGAGGTATGTTTATCTTATAGTTTTTATATTCATCCTATTAGTTCCTATCTTGGTAAATATTGGTATGATTTTAATATTTACTTCTATATAAATTTAAATTTTTATATCCCACAAAAACCATCATTGAATTCCTCTAAGAAATCTAATAAAAATTTAGGATATCCAGTTTATGGCATGAAAAATAATATCCAATTTACTCAAAAAAATATCATGTGTATGAAAAAAATGAAAAATATATAAATAAAATCAGTAATAATATAAATTTAAAAAAAATATTGACATTCTCAAAAATGTAAAGGAATGATTACATAGCAGGGTTCCTTGAAGTTCAAATACTTTTACCTTTTTTGTTCTAAAAAACCCAAAAATTTGAAGTAAAAATAGGCGTGCAAATCCAAATGCAACTTAAAACCACCACCTCCACCACCCACACACACACACACTTAAATGTATCTATACTCAAATAAATCAAATACACTTTAAAATTGGTAAGTAAACACAAATAAGATGGATGATTACAACCTAGTTATTCTAGTTGCAGCATGACTTAAGCTCCCTGGTCACTGGGGATTCTTCAAAAACAAAAACAAAAACAAACAATATGATAATTTTATTATAATAAAACAATTATTAATGGTAATATGGAACTAAATCTTGATTCATCCCCCAAGTGGTGTTGCATTTTTACTTAATACAAAAAGGAAGTTCCATTAGTCAACCCCAATCTAAAGTTAAATTGGTATTATTTGATGGTATCTAAGGTTCCATACCTCTTAATCAGTTTCTTATTACTAAGGTCCCCTTTAATTGTATAATTAGTTTACACATATATTATAATTAAGAAACGTTTGTGTGATAGTGGTGGAAGGATGGATTAAGGGGCCTCCTATATCTCTTGTTGAGGAGTTTTTCAATCCACCAAGGTTGCCTTAGTTATCTTAGAAGGTGGATTTCCTTATGGTTTTTCATGAAATAGTTATTCTTCATTTGGTATAATCCATATGAAATTAGCCTCATAATAATCAATATAAAATACTATAGTCTAATCTATCATTTATTCAATTTTAACTACCTATTCTATTGAATCCTCATTAATATCATCCAGTATTTACAAAAACTTTTATAAATATACATTAATAATGTAAGGTATATCAGTTTTCAAATAGGATTCAATGAAATTTGATTAAAATAGATTTAATAAATGGTTTTTTCCCTCATTTATATAATATTATATCACTTTCTAATCATGAAAGTAATAGGTTTATAAGGATCGATTAATACTTAATAAATGAATAGGAAACAACTAGGAACCCAAATTCTAAAGATCTCTAGGTTTGAAACTGAAACCATATATATATATATATATGAATTAATTTCTTATGTGACTTACATTGATGATCATCAATAATTTTTATTCTTCAATACTTATAGTTGATGAAGATCACTAAGGAGTAATCAAAATAATCCTCCATCTGTGGTGTTTACATGTGTTGTACTAAATCACTCATCACATGGGAATGACCCTCATATAAGCCATGATATTATAGAATTTCATGAAATCTAGAGAAGAAGAAATAATAGTTCTCAAGGATAATTGGAAGAAGTATTGAGAAGGAACCAACACATCATTCTCATGGAATAACCACCATTTATAATCCCTCAACAAATCTCATTGAATGATGCATGTATCCACCCATATGTTACATAACATACAGGTGAATTTCATTTGTTACAGATATTGTAACCCTTTTTCACAAATATTCTTCCATGTGATATATTTAATAATAGACTTGGAATATTCTTGAATGTTAACACTTAACATTTAATTCCTCAATCATGGGGTATTTATGAAATCATAAAATGTGATTTACTATAAAAACACAACCTTAAGACACAAAATAATCATATAATATGATTTGTTAAGTCAGTATCATGAAATCAACATTTCATATTTTATGATGTACTCATATCATCACTTACAGTATGTCCAAATTAATCACATGCATAATAGTTGTAATTCATTATCTCCTTTAATCTACCACTTACACAAAAACCACATAAAATTAGTGTTATTTTACTTTTTATTATATCATATATAATACATTATTAAACCATATCCAAAACTCCATTTTTATATCTTAAAAAAATTATAAATCTATTCTTAATTTCATTGTGTACCACATCATATGAAATGTCTTGTGAATCACCTTCCAAAACACCTTTTGGATCCACTATAAAACACTTTTAGAGAATATCCCTGAGTAAAAAAAATCCCTATTCAAACAACCAAAAATTATGATCGTATAGGCCTTTTTATCATTGATAATAAATATTAATTCACAATTATATAAAATTAATTAAAAAGTGGCCCCTAATAAAGCATCAGTGTTTCTCAAGATACAAATAGATCTGTCATGATATCTATTAAACACATGTATCTCTATACTTATATCAAACAGTTGTATAAAATTAAATCATTCATTTTTATATGACCCATTTTTAGAATAAATCAACTAAATATGGGATATAAAGTATTTCAATATTTTATAGATACTCATACATTATCGATCCTCCAATTATAGACTAATTAAGTCAATGGATAAATCTCATGTCATTAACCTTTATGGATAATTACATCATATTCCCCTAACCTAATAGATAATCACATAATATGTGTTATCTAATTATGGCCATACACTTCCTAAGTCTATCTAAATCAATGGATTAGATGTCATACTCTTTTTGCGAGAGGAAAAAATATATCTTTCTTGATCTCAAACTGATAACATGATTTGCTACGTACCCAACCACCTTGAATTAACTAAGCCTTAAGGACTATATAATAAATTTATCAATGTATGATGGTTTGTCATGTTAGGTATCTCACAAACCTCATGTATTGGGGAAAACCAAATATTAACCATGCACCCCTAGTATACCGAAGAGAAAGTTAATGATACACTGTCTCATATACTTCAGGGTCCATCTAGTGCACATAACTTGTTTTGTACCATATGAGTATATTTTTCATCCATATAAAAGAATCATAATTGGGATAACCTTAATATTTCATCATAACATACAATACTTCATTATAAACACCAGTTGGGAATAACTCAAAGTCATACTATGAGAGGTTAATTATAATTTCACTTCATGAGTATATGCATCCAAAAATAAAGAATGATAAAGTTGAGATTGCATTTTGTATAACCTGATGCATTTTATATTCTTAAACTCCTTCAATAATATTAATAAAACAATACATAATTTTATGTCTTATCATATCACATAACATAGACTGTAGATCAACCTAATGTTTGACACACTTTGACATTTTGTTAAACTCATTGTATCTTAATGTAATTCCAGCCACATTTATTTATGATCATCTAAGAAAACCCTCCCACAAAACTCATTAGTGAGTAAAATCTATGAAGAAATATAGTTTTAATAATAATAATACTTAGGAATCATATTCCTAGTACCCAATTCCCTGATCAAGTATTTAAATTTTTTAACTCCACAACATCAAATGTTATGGTGTTAATAACTTCTAATTTCTATATTTCTCAGTTCATTATAATTCTTTTTTAAATAATTTTATTCAAGAAATTTCCTTGAAATATTTTAGTAACAAATTTAGTGCTTTATATTAATCATTTATTGACAAATGCTAAACCTTTTAGGATATAAATTGATGTTAACTTTATATTTTGACTAAAATAATGTTTTATTTTTTAACTTTTAATTTCTCAAAGTCTAAACATACTCCCACTAGACTGTTAAAAACTATTCTTTTCAAAATATTATTATATTATAAACAAACATTTTTGTGTTTTAAAATAACACATATTTCCTATAGTAGAAATATTTTTAATAAATAATCTATTGTATCCATATAAAATATTTTATTCTATATTTTTGTAGAATTTCTTTGAAAGGAAGACTTTATGCTTTAAAATATTCCACTGATAAGGGGATAAAATCCATAATATTTTAACAAACATATGGATAAACACTTTTATTCAAGTTAAAATATTTTTATCCTTATCTTCATCTCAATACATGTGATATAATCTGATTAATTAAAAATAATTTTTATTAAAACCACCAGATCATATTGTTTATTACACTTGTTAATAAAAAAAACTTCTCTTATTTCATAAGAGATATGAGATGATTATGAAAATTCATTACTTGGATTTACCTAATCTTGAAAATTTTCCATTATATACAACTCTTTGATGTTACAACTCTTTGATGTTACAACTCCTCTCTTCACATGTTGAAATAAAACTACTATATGCAATAATTTTTTCCTTGATCTTTAACTTCTTTATATTTGAAACAATTATTAAACATACAGTCGGTATCATATACCCTTAAAATTCAACGAATTGATTTCCTATAACACTTATAATACACATGGTATTTACATGTATTTTCCTAAAATCCTTCAAGTATCCCATACTATTTCATCATATAGAAACATATCCCTTCCTTCTAGATTTTTTTTTTAGGTTTCAATGACCTTGACTGGCTATTTTAAAGAAACATTGTTAGACTTTCTAAATTTTATTCTTAAAATTTAAACTTTGACCCACTTTTAGAATCAATGCATAATTAAAACTTATAAATCACAAATCATGTTCATTCATTGTCAAGAATTTTATAAAATAGAGTAAAATATTCCAAAAATACTTTTTATAAGTGTAATATAAGTACTTGACCCAATACCCAATAATTTTTTTTCAGTTTCTTAGAATGAAATCCTTAGAATCAGATGAATGAAAACCTATAATATTTTAAGATGGGATCTTTTCATATATAATCTATAAATAATTTGTTTACAAAATAATTACCACCACTTAAAATTATTTTATCATTGATGGTCATGTTAAACACTTTATTGTACCATCATAGTAATGAAGGATCCAAAGTATAATTCCTATATTAGTATCCACACAAGCTCTATAAATCTCATAAAAAAATTCAGAACTTCAGGCGCTAGAATAGAAACACTAAACTGCTTATATAATTCACCATTGATAGAAATAAGAATTTATCCACTCTTGAAATATTTTCACTTTCTCTTGATCTAGAGAGGGAGGAGGAGGATGACCACCTCTCTAACTGTAGCGTGTTTTTTAGAGAATATAACTTTTCCAAGGAAATTCTGTACACATCCTAATAAATGTCATAAGTTGGGTTTATATACTTATGTTTAGAAAATTAGTAATTTCACATTTTTTTTAACTAATTCCATTATCCTATGTAAACCACACATTGAATAATAACATTATTATTATTATTATATACCATGATAGGTGTTAACTCATAGATATTTATATATAATTTATTAATTAATTAAATCAATATTTATTTAAATAATATTAAATAAAATATATCGTTTATTCTAGACCCTGAACTCATCCCATCGATCCTTCTTGGTATTTATCAAACATTGAAAAATAACTATTTCTTTAAATAAATAAATATCATAGTATTATCTGTTTAATAGATAAATAAATAATATATTCACCAAATAGTGAAAAAAGTATTTATTTAATATTCATGTAACCAAATTAATAATTATTTGTTACATTGAGAATAAATAAGTGATAAAAAAATATATTATATATTCAAGTACTTATTTATAATCTTTCTAATAAGTATTTATTTAATATTATATTCACATATATATTCTTTCAAAAAAAAATTGATTGAAGTTATGTAATCAACTAGACTATAATAATCATTAAACCACAATCTAGTAAAATTATATATTCAAATTATCAAATTCAAATAGAAGTTAACTAAGATTCTGGATACACTTAGTGTGTGGCCCTCTCAACCGCCTTCTTAGTCACATTAGGTGAAAAATCCTAAAGTCCAAGATCAGTATCTATCAACACATCAAGAAACCTAAAGATATGTATATTAAATTCATAATGAAAAAGACATCATACAGACACTCACTGTGTAATATAATACATTTGTCATAATTTCTCATCCATCAGGTTGTATACTTGTGACACCAACCTATGTGCTTGATATATCATTTTTTACTTCCTGAAATGAACATGTCAATATAGGACCGTGGACATGGATATATCATATAGATCCATTTTAATCAAAGGGACACAGATATAAACTTATATTAAATAGATTTGAAAATCCTATATTGACTTATTCATTAATGTTATACCACTTATGGAACACCCAATGTATCCAACCTCGCCATGAGAATATATCATTGTAGAATCATGTCATGTAAGCCCCTAAGCAGTGCCCCAAGATGGTTTAACACATGACATCAAGTGCACCTCCCCTTATGCTAGAGGCTGCCGACTTGTAGTAAGGGCCTAGAGTGTTTCTGTGTGGAGACTATTCTATCATGGATCAAAGTGTATCATAAAGGTGGATAATAAATATAAGTAGTAGGAACAAAAAAATAAAAAACAATGGAATAATAAATCATCCAGATAAATAAATAGTCAAAACCTTATTCGTAAATAGATACAAAAATCATGATGATTGTAATGTCCCATACCTTATAATTGGATTGATAGGGTGGTGAGACGTTACTAGGCCTTAAGAGACATCCCCAAGATTCCAAAGGCTGGAAATAAATGCTAAAGGGCTTCAAACACAATTTGGGGGATGATTTTCCCTTTGAAGATAAAACATCTAACCACAAACCATAACCAAATAAAACACTAAATGATACATGTATAAATGAAAGAGAACTAAAAAAATTCATTTATATCAAACCAATCAAAGAGTACCACAGCGGAATACAAACTAACATTAAGGTAAACAGCGGAAGACAAGACTATCAAAAATCAAAGTCAACTAAAAGACACCAAAGCTCCACATGTTCCAAGATCCAACTCCACCAAACAGCCCAAGTATTGTGAAGTATTACTAAATATGTGTGATAGTTTAACTTTTTCCTTATTTCAAAATAAGATATCTGTAAAAGTACTAAAATTTCAAAGAAGGGGTGAGTACTAAAACTCAGTAGGTTTTCCCCGATGACTTTTCTACTCATGCCACTAGGATAAAACATGTCAGCAACATTTATATAAAATATTTTATATAAAATAAGTTCTAAAATAGTTTATATCAAAATATAAACAAGTTAAACTAAAATAGTTTTTTCAAAAAAAACATCAAGTCCCAAGGAAAGCACCAAACAATGTTTCGAAACAATTTCATAAGTTTCATTTTGGCATAACCATTCCATTCCACACATCTGCACAACCAACCATGCATGGAACCTAGAAGAGGGAGAAATCTTTGACCCTTATCCATCTCAATAATGATGGGGTAAATTTATTACCTTTATCTGAATGAAATTAATTTTGACGGGGTAGATACCTAACACTTATCTATCTCATTCATGATGGGGGAGATTCTTGACCCTTATCCATTCGGAATGCACATGAACACACACAACCATTATTCCCAAAACTCGTTCCAAAACAATAATTACAAACCAATTTCAATGCCAAAATCATTTTAATAAAACAATATTTTATTGAAAACATTTTCATAAAACCTTTTTCCATGAATCAAACTAAGAAACTATTTTAAAATCAGCATTTTAAAATCATTTAACAAAGAACTTTCCACAACAAATCAACAATCCAAGAAACCACCACTAAAGAAGGTTTCCACTGAGATTTGCACAAAAAATTCACAATAAATTTATAGAACACAATCAATTTGATATCAATCCTTCATATTCTAAATAGAGGAGTTGAGAGTGAATACACCTACCTCAAGAGTTTTTGTGAAAATGATAAATAACATGAAAAACATCACAAAACTAAGTTGAATCTCCACAAACCTGCCTTATATTTCTACCCCTATCAACAAAAATACCAAATATAAACATATTTTTCATCCAAAACCTTAGATATTCCCACATTAGTTGTAGATCTAAGAAATCGAGGGAGAGGGTAAAGTAGATCTAAGAGAAACATCAAGAACGACAAAGAGAAATCACTTACCATTAGTAATCAGCTTCTAATCACCAAGGGAAGTATTTAGATTATATTTGGATAAATGTAAGAACCCTCATTGACCTTTAAAAGATAAAAATATTGAGTTAGGGCCACATAAGAGGAAAATTAGGGGTTAAAATCATAATCCAACGTAGATCTGCTTTTTAAGAAACTTGATTTTAAATTTGCACGGTTTAGTCACACAGTTAGGCAAACCATGCACTAACTGTGTGTTATCCACATCATTAAGGATAAATTTTTCATATTCATACTATATAGTCTCTAAACCATGGTCCAACCATGCTGAATTCCCTTCCTCAAAATGACCAAATCCATTTTTTCCAAAGCGCGCGTTTTATACTAGGCAGCCGCACGGTTTGGAAAATCGTGTGCCGCCCATGTGCATTCTCTTTTTCCCCTATCTCACAGTGTAAAGTTTCCTACAATTGTTGCATTTTTTCTACAAACCATTAACCACTTGTGCACCTGCATAAAAACCCCTTTAAAATATCTCCAAACTCTCCCAAAATTCACCCTTAAACTTTATATACTTAAAAAGCATAAATAAATGGTTGATTACCAGAAACCGGGGGTGATACATTCTCCCCACCATTGGTCGTTTCATCCCAAAATAGTAGAAAATAATTAGATTCCTAAAAGTGTTCTGGACATTACTCTTTCATTTCCTTCTCACGTTCTTAAGTCTCTTCCTGAATTTGACCATACTGTCACAAAACCCGCACTAGTCCAATGTTTTTTCCATGCAAGACTTTCTCTTGCCTATCCACAATATGCATCGGGGTATGTACCAATGAATCTTTCATCTCTAGGTCAACATGATCCCATCTGATCACATGGTTAGAATCAAGCTGATACTTTTTAAACTGAGATATGAGGAACACATTGTGCACTGCACTAAACCATGGTGGAAATTTCAATCGAATGTCACCTCTCCAACCCATTTTAGCATCTCAAAAGGGACTATATATCAAGGATATAACTTTCCCTGATTCCAAAAACGACGATTTACAAGCCTTGGTGATATCCTTAAGAACACATGATCACTCAATATGAATGAAAACGGTCATCGATGATGATCCACGTATTATTTATGATGACTATGAGCTGTCTCCATTCGTTTCCTGATCAACTGAATCTTCTCTATTGTTTCTTGGACAAGGCTCGGACCAACTAGTGAATTCTCACCCATTTCCACCCAAAAAAGTGGATAATGAAAAGTATTCCAATACAATGCTTCAAAAGGAGACATATGTGTTGAGGCCTGGTTATTGTTACATGAGAACTCCACTAATGGAATGTGCTCTTCTAGTAAGCCACCAAAATCCATTACACAAGCCCACAAAATTTCTTACAATGTTTTTATTTTCCTTTTAAATTGATCATCCTTTTGATGATGATACGTCATACTAATAGTTGATTAAGTACTAAGGGATTTCTATAAGTATTTTCAGAAACGAGACATGAACCTCAGATCTCTATCTGATATGATCAAAACTGGAATATTATGTCTCTTTACCACTTCTCATATATATATTTTGGATAGATCCTCCACTGTATGAGTTTCATGAATATGAATGAAATGGGCTGACTTTGTGAGATGATCCACAATCACCCATATAGAATCATGCTTCTAAAATGTTATTGGGAGATATGTAACAAAATCAATATCTATCTGCTCCCATTTCCACACTAGAATAGGTAAAGATTGTAAAGTATATGCCAGTCACTAATTTTATACCTTAACTTGATAACAAGTTAAACATATTGAAACAAAATAATCCACCTTCCTTTTCATGTCGATCCACCAAAATTGTGTTTTCAATATCGTATACATATTCTATATTCTAGGATGAAAAATCTATCTCAAATGGTGGTAAGAATGAAGAAGTTCTTTGAAGAATCCATAGGTACAACCATCTGATTTCTGAACCACAAAATTTAACTCTCATCCAGATTCCAGCACTCAATGGTCTCCCCACCATTGAGTTTTTACCTCATAGCCACACATTCTGCATCGGATGTATGTGCCTCTTCTTCCAATTAATCATAAGACAGTTTGTTTAATGAATCTTCCACCAAATTTCCCTAACTCAGTGTATACATCAAGTCAAACTTAAGAATTTGGAGATACTTAATTCATCTTCTTTACTTTTCGTATGAAACCGATGATCCCTTAAGATTCTCAACACTATCGCCAACTATTTCTCATGCTCAGCCTTTGTCATTGAATACACCAATATTTCATACACAAAACCACCATAAGAGAATCCAAATATATTTGAAATATATTATTCATCAACACCATAAATATTACTAGTGAATTCAAAAGACCAAAAGGCGTTAACATATATTCATAATGGCCATAACTTCTTTTGAAAGCTGTCTTTGGAATACCATCCTTCTAAACTCGCAATTGGTGATATCCTAATTGCAAGTCAATTTTGGAGAACCACTGAGCTTCCCTCAATTGATCGAATAGATCATCAATACATGGAAGTAGATATTGATTCTTTATCATAATTTGGTTAAGATTATGATAATTAACACCCAACCTTAGAGTTCCATCCACCTTTTTGAAAAAAAATGGTGTTTCCCATAGAGACATGCTAGGATGGATGAAACCTTTACTTTATAGCTCTTCCAAATGGAATTTCATCTCCCTTAATTCTATTGGTTCTATATGATTAGATGGAAGGGAAATAGGACTGATCCCTAGAAGAAGATCAATCATAAAATACACTTCTCTTGTAGGTGATAACCCTAAGAAATTATCATGAAACACATCTAGAAACTAATAATCCACTACTATAAAATTGTTCTTCTCAATCTCATTCATCGATTCCAAATACAAAGTTTCTAACTAGTATAATATCATTCCAACTGTTGGTGCCAAAAAACCCATTGCACCTTCCTTTACATTCTGGTCCCCTTGAAAGAGATGCTCGATGCCATCTTCAGATGTAAAACTAACCTTTCTTGTATAACAATCGATGTGAGCCTTAATTTTTGTCAACTAATATATAAACAGGAATATATCAAATAAATCCATCTCAATAATAGAGAAATTTCATTTCAACTCAACTCCATAAATAGTTATAGAACATACTTTACACACAAAGACTCTACACTCTCTTTGACCAAGAGAATCTTGAAGTTTTACCATATAAGGCATCATTTCAACTTTTAAACTCAAAAAATCAATACCACGAGAAGAAATAAGAGAATGAGATACACTTTTATCAAACAAATATTGCATGAGGGTACAATTCAAAAGGATCGTACCTCTCACCATAGATGGTCCAGGCTGATCATCCACAATATTTTATTCAGCTCTATATAATTACTTCATCGATGAAATTTTTTCCCCATTTTCATGTTGAGACTGCCCTTGATGAGGAGCCATAGTGTTCATGGAATCACTATGGCTGTCTTTGTTCAGATGATGATACTGATTCTGTTGTCCTCATCCCTTCGAAATATATGATGTCTATGACACCTAAAAAGTGTCTTGAACACCTGACCTTAGAGCACTATGAAAAAAGCATTGAATATGCCCCTTTTGTTGAAATTAAGACATGCTCTTGGTGGTTTATTACACTCTTGCTTTATGTGACTTAGTTAACCACACTGAAAACATCTAGGTTTGGTCTTGGGTTTTGGGGGAAGATTACTTGATCTTGTGGTTCGATTCCCCACCTCCTTGAGAAAAGTTGTCCCTCTTACTCTTGTTCTTAGAATTATATTTCTCACCTCCTCTTGTGAATACAACCATACTTCCTCCACTTTGATCTTCAGTAGTGATAGATATCGTAAAAGCGGTATCTTGTTGCAATCCTAGTTCAATGGTTTGAAAATCATGAATGATGCTTTGCACCAACTTTTAGTTCACTTATGGCTCGGGTGTAATTCCATTTTCAATGGCCTCTTCTAATCCATTCTTATGAAGTATACTTGGTTACATATTCTATAAACACCATGAAACTCCATAATTATTGCTCTCTATTAAATGAAGGCTTAAAAATTTCAAATTCTATCATAGCATATTATCACAACATTCCTTTCTAAAAATATACCTTTACCAAGTTCAACCATTTTTGAAAAAAATGAAATTTCTTCTGAAAATAAAAACATTTTCAAAATATAAAAACCATTCACTTTTTTAAAATCTATTATTTGAAAAAAGTCAAAAAAAAATTCAAAAATCAACACCTTTACACCAAATCATAAATCATTTCTCAAAATGAGGTATGCAGGCCTAGTGGGAAGTCATTCCTCTAATGCATGTCATTCTCGTCTCATTGGATAAACCCATGATAATGAGATTTAAAATCATGTAAGTGTCTCTAAAACACTTATGTACCCAACTCAATATAAACTTGAAGTTCAACATAAAAATGTTAGCTATATATTTTTATGTTCTAAATTTCATGTCCTGGTGATATTACTCTTTTCTACCAATCCCGACACCAAGAATATACTATAATGAATATCAACTCAAAGACTAACAACCAATTACAAGTCAAAGACCACTTATTCCACCAGAAAAGGAACATGTTGATACCATTTATCTCAAACTGACTTTTTAGCTGAATAAAAATAATACCATTTGGAATTTCCTACCCCTTATCATTAGCTTGAGAGGGTGGTGAGATGTTACTAGGCCATAAGTGACATCCCCAAGACACCAATGGCTGGAAAAAAATTCTAAAGGGATTCAAACAAAATTTGGGGGATGATTTTTCCTTTGAAGATAAAACATCCAACCATAAACCATAACCAAATAAAACACTAAACAGTGCATGGATAAATGAAAGACAACTCATGCATTTCATTTATATCAAATCAATCAAAGAGTACCACAACAGAAGACAAACTGACATCAAGGTAAACAATGAAAGACAAGACTATCAAAAATCAAAGATGATTGAAAGGCACCAAAGCTCTACATGCTCCAAGATCCAACTCCACCAAACAACCCAACTTTCATGAAGTAGTGATAAATATGTGTGATACTTTACCTTTTTCCATGTTTTAATAGACGATATCTACAAAAGCACCAAATTTACAAATAAGGGTTCAATACTAAAACTCAGTAGGTTTTCCTCGATGAATCCACTACTCATGCACTACTCAAACCAAGCAACTATTTTAAAATCAAAATTTTAAAATCGTTTAACAAAACACTTTTCACAACAAATCAACAATCCCACAAATCATCACTAAAGAAGGTTTCCAATGAGCTTTGCACAAAAATTTCACAATAAATTTATATAAAAAAATTAATTTTAAATCAAATATTTATATTCTAAATAGAGTAGTCGATAGTGAATCCACCTACCTCAAGAGTTTTTGGAATAAATGATAAACGGCATGAAAATGTCACAACACCAGGTTGAGTCTCCATGAACCCACATTACATTTATTAAATTATCAACAAAAAGAACAAATATAAACATATTTGGCATCCATAATCTTATATCTACCCACAGTGGTTTTATATCTAAGAAACTGAGATAGAGGGTGAAGTAGATCTAAGAGAAACATCAAGAACGACAAAGAATGATCACTTATCATAAGGAATTGGATTCTAATCACCAAGGGAAGACTTTGAATCACCTCTATATTGATGGAAGAACCCTCCTTGACCTTTTAGAGATCAAAATACTAAGTTATGGCTATATAGAAATAAAAATGAGGGGTCAAAATCTTAAGTCGACCTAGATCCACTTTTTAAAGATCTTGATTTTTAACTGTGTATGGTTTAGTTGCACGGTTCGGAATACCATGCACTAAATGTGAATTATCCACTACCTTAAGGATGAACCTTTCACTATCATACCATACGATCTTCAAACTATGATCCAACCATGACAAATCCCCTACCTCAAAATGACCAAAGCTATTTTTTTCAAAGTGCATGGCTTCTACTAGGCAGCCATATTGTTTGGAAAAATCATGCATCACCTGTGCACCTTTTATTTTTTCCCTATCTCACTATGCATAGTTTAATGAAAATTTTTCATGGTTTCTACAAACTGTGCACCACCCATGCACCTGTAAAAAATTCTCAAAACCACTTTAAAAGTTATTTAAACTCTTCCAAGATTCACCCTTGAACTTTATATACTTAAAAATCATAAAGAAAGGGTTTCTTACTAGAAACTGGGGGTGCTAAAATGATAATGTCATGTAGCTATAAAAAAAATTAGATACACAAAATACAAAGGAAACAATGATATACCACATCCTAAATAAAAATAAAAATAAATACCAAAAGTTTCATATACTAGAATCATGAGCGTAGGCTCAGTCCTCTGCTCATGTACTATATCCTAGCACTAAAAATCAACCATTGGAAGCTGGACAGTTCCCTTTATCTACACTTGAAATCATGAAGTCTACTTGGGTTACATAGGTGGCCTGAGAAGGGTGTGAGATATAATTAGTAAGACACTGCCAACAGTGTCTGGAAAAATTTAGTCAGTTTATATAAAATGAGAAGTGTGCAGGTACATAATAAATTTAAATCAATAAATTAATTAATTAAACATATTGATTCAGGTTTCCCATGGATACCCAACCGACACTACCTACTTTGGCCTAATCTAGGTGTCTTTTAACTAAGGAAAATCTATACAGATATGATATGTGTGTAATAATGGGTCATCATAAAACAAGTATCAAGAGTGGACAGAACCCAATCATGTTATTTGTCTTGGTAGAAATATCCTTGGATAATAGCTATAAATTCTTATAATTTAATGAAAGGCATCCTTAGAAGTTAATAAAAGGCATCTTGAGCCTATCCAAGATGATCTGTAAAAGGAATCTCAAGTATCTCTCTAGGAGACCTATAAATACACATCACCATAGAGTATGTCCAAGATGATCCAATAAAAGGAATCACAGGTATCACTCTTGGCATGGTGTAAGCATGACCCTCTGATCTTGTCCGAGTTATCTCGCATAAGGGATTGAGTATCTCTTGTGGAATGGTATAACCATATTTTCATTGATCCCATCTAAATTGAATCCCCTAAGGAACTGGTATCACTCATGGGTATGTAAGTAATCCACCAGGTGATCCCATCAAAGGAATTCCATGTATCAATATCACCGTATCTAAAATCATTTACAATTCCAATACAATGAATGATGAGCCCGTCCAATGAGTCCTTATGTATAAACCATTGTATTGCTATTTTATCAATATAAAGGTGTGAGAGTATGGTTTAGCTATCAATGACTCATACCATTTCAACAATGTATTATAACCATAACACTTAAATAAAGGTGGTTGATTCATTTTATTCAAACCATTCAAGTTATGGATTAAGAACAAGGGCCTAACTCCGGTCCAATAATTTTACTTTGATCATTTAATATTCCAATATTGTTATTAAAAGTTAATTAATACACCCTTAATAATAATTAAATCATCACAAAATCATAAGGATATTAATCCTATAAGGAAGGAATGCCCATAGGGGTGGCTCAATGTCAACATAAACGCCCAACGACATTATTTCACAGGTATCTAGGGCCCTGTAATACATGATAATAACATTTGATTTAATTATATAACATTATGGAGGTGATTTTTGGAATTATGGCATGCAACATGATGAAAAATGATAAAATACAGATAGAATTTGAGGGAAAAAACTAGACCAATGGGCCTGTAGAACTCTTCTCATCCTGTGTTTACCCTTGAATTAAGGTTGAACATGAGAAATCAGAAGAGTAAACAAAAACCATAAAAATAAGCAATATGATATCACACCAAAATAGCATATAAGGTGGTAATAGTAACTAATAATGCAATTAAGAGGATTATATAGCTTACTTTTTTGGATCTAATGCACCTGATAGTGAATAAACAGAGATCGGATGAGATAATGGATTCAAATCTTAGCTTGGATTGAGGAGGAGAAATTCATGCAGGAGAGGTTGTTCGTTGGAGTAGAAAGGTAGTGGGTGTTATAGATTTGAAACATTTAAGGGAAAAATAGTCATTTACTCCTTTATTAAGGTTTCACATGGTTTTTATGCATGGTTGGCCAAACCATGTTTCAATTGTGTTCTCAAAACTACCCAAGGAACCCCTTCGCACAAGCTAGGCACATAGTTTGACTAGATGTACATAGTTCGTGTGAGTTGGATATTTCAATATGTATGTAGCACTCGAATGGAAATGTGTCTTGGGTATCATGGTGAGGGAAAATTGTGTGGCCCTCTACTATGCATTGAGTACCCTGTATGGTTGAGCCGCACAGTTAGCACTAACCGTGCATCTCAATCTGCCTCTCCAAAAATTAGACCTTCGGGCTCCGAAAAAATCCCATAATCTCCTGAACCACTCATTATAATTTATAAAAAATTATTAATATAAAACAATAGGTTTTTAATAGCATCATAAGTGTTTTTACCTCTTTGAAAATTTGGGATGTTACAACCTCCCCTCCTTAGAAACAACTTTTTGTCGATTTTCTCTTCTAAGGGTGGTAAAGTGTCATCTGAGAAAAGTTCTAGCTACTGAGTATATACATAAGCCTCTCACTCCTAAGTCTCATCTTGTATATGGTCCTACTTCCATATCACCTATACTATAGTAACTAACCTTCCTCGGATATCCTTCATGCTCTGATCGACAATATGTATTAGATTCTATTCAAATGACACTTCTGCTTCCAACTCAATATACTTAGGATCAAACAAATGAGATGGGCCAAAATGATAACAGTGAAGATGTGATATGTGAAATAATTCATTCATGGATCGGTACTTCTAATATAAATTCAACCAATAGGATACTATCCCAACTCTCTCCATGATCTCAAAACACCTGAAAAAACAAGGAGATAGATTTCCCTATCTCTTAATCCATCTACGACCCAATATAGGTGAAACTCACATAAAGATATAATATACCACCTAGAACTCTATATATTAATGGAAATTATTGATATAACACTTCCTGGATTGATCTATATCCATATATTTCTAAATTAGTTGTACTTGGTCTAAAGCCTCCTAAATTAGATGAGGACCCAGTAGTTCTGTCTCACCTTCCTTTAACCTGCACAAAGGTGAACATCATGGCCTACAATAAATGGAATCATATGGACCCATCTAAATAGTTTCCTAAAAACTTTTATTATAGGAAAACACAATGATAGATATATTTTTCTCCTATAAAACTATGAAATCAAGGACGCATGCCTAGTAAATGTCCTCTGACAGATGTATTGTCTTCTTAGAATGCTCCTCAGTCTGAGTGTGATATGTTGTACTTAGAATCACCTATGAACCTAGTGACATAAAAAACCTCTACCAGAATCATGATTTAAATTGGGAACCTCAGTCTAATATTATAGTACGGGGAACACCATGAAGGTTCACAATCTCCCAAATGTAAATCCACCCAATCTCATCAACTAAGAAGGTCTCTTACATAGGTAGGAAGTGTATAACCTTGGTAAAACTATCAATGATCACCCATACTACATCACTGCCTCAAAGAGATCTCATAAAACCCATCTCAAATTCCATAGTGACATCATTCCATTTATACTCGGGAATGGATAAAGGTAGTAGAATTCTAGCAGGTTGTTGGTGCCCCACCTTCACCTACTGATAGGTGGAACACCTTGTGGTAAAATCTAAAAAATTCCTCTTCATAATTATACACCAATGATGATGAAATATGTCTTAGTACATCTTGGTAATCCTATGGTTAATTCCCCAAACAAAAGCATGATATTCCTACATAAACTCTTACTATATGTCAAAAGTAACTCATAAACACTCATGGAAGTGCATGATCTCATTCTCATCAACTACCCAACCAGGTGGTGGGTTATCACCTAAGACACTCTCCCTTGGGATAAGTCCCTCAGTATCTAAAATTTGAATCATCCAAAACCTTTCAATAAGGGAGTATTTCACTACTAAAGCTAATAAAATAGGTTTCCAAAGAAATTCCTAAACCTCAATATGAATCTAAAAAAATAGTACCATCAACTTCCACTCACTACAAGACTCCTGAATATCCTATATATTAGTCTTTCATCTCAGGGAATTAGCTACTACATTCCCCTTTCCAAGTGTATAAGAAAGCTCAAATTCGAATGACTATATATATTCTACCCATCCGTGCTTCCGAAGATTCAATTAATGCAATTTGGAAATGTATTTGAGACATTTATGGTTCTTGTAAATGAAAAAATATTCCCCCAATAGATAATGTTTCCAACATCATAAATCATGAACCACGGTTTCTAGATCAAGGTCATGCATAGGGTAATTCCACTCCTAAGGTCGTAGTTGGAAGGACCCATATGCTACAACCTAATCTCCCTCCATCATAGATGCTCCCAGCCTGATCCCTGAAGCATCACAATAAACTGTATAGATTCTTCCCAGTTATGGAATAATCGGGATCGATTCCGAATTCGGTCTCTCATTCAACTCTTGAAAAGATATCTCATAATAGTCATACCAAAATAACTTTATGCCCATTTTAGTCAATCTTATAAGAGGTTTTTTTAAGCATGATAATTCCTAAATGAAATTACTATAGTTACCATATATCCCCAAGAAAATATGTGTGTCAAGTACATTCTTGGTTTATTCCCAGGAAACCAATACCCACACCTTCTCTAGGTCAACAAACACTCTATCCTCTGAGATAATATGACCCAAGAAGTGAAACTTATTGATCCAAAAGTGTCATTTAGTGATCTTATCATACATATGGTTCTCTCTTAGTGTCTTTAGCATGATCTCAAGATATTTTTCATGGTTGTTTCGGGTATAATAATACACCAAGATGTTACCCCTAAATACTACCACAAATGAATCTAGATATGGTTAGAAAACCTAATCCATCCTAACCATAAAAACTTCTAGCATGTTCATAAGTCTGAATGGAATAAAAAAATACTTGTACAAGTCATATATTATTTTAAATGATGTAAGTGGTATGTTAGATGGTCTCACATGAACCTGGTGGTATTCTGGCCTCAATTTTATTTAGAGAAAACCATATCTCCTCATAGTTGGTCGAAGGGGATATCTATATGAGGTAGTGGATAATGGTTTTTAATAGTAAGTTGGTTCAACCAAAGGTAATACATGCACAACCAGAGGTTACTATCTTCCTTATTGGATAAAATGATAGGTGAAACCCATGAAAAAGTATTGGGTCATATAAAACCCTTTTCTTCTAGGAATGGAAACTGGGAGGAATGGAAACTGGAGCTTAGTAGGTTCCATCATACAGGGAGGAATGGAAACTAGTTCCACACCTAGAAATAGCTCAATGGTGAGCTCCAACTCTATCATAGAAGCTAATATAGATAATTAATTAGGGAATACATCCCTCAAATGATCCAAAATATGAGGTTATTCCACTTTCTTCAACCCCTGGTCACTAATAAAGAGACTAGCCATCTTGGTTGTCACTATGCCCATCCCATGATGCTCGGGTCTCGCTCAACTCTCTCGGACATCCCATTTTCCCTTATGAACATAATAAATACCCTCATGTGATGTAAATGATACCCTCTAGTGATAGAAATCAAAATGTTCATGGTAAGGCACTATCATTCTATTCCATGAATGATGTTGAAGTCGGTCATCTCGATGATAAAGAAATTGCACAATAATTGGTACCCATCTATCTCAAGGGGGAACTCCTTTAACTAGCATGTACTCTTTGATTGAACCCATAATGGAATTTCAAGATTCATTACACCACATAAGTATCCCATATCTAGGACCATACCTTCCATAATTGTTGCAGATATAAAAGAGTGTGAAGAACCATTATCAAATAAGGAATAAACTAAAGTAAAGTATACTATAATAGTATATCATACTATAGAATACCCTGGACTCTAATCCTCGAGAGTAGGATTCACTTCAAATATATGGCCTAATCTGCAGCCCAGATATGCAACCTGACTAACCTGGGCAGGTCCACTCTGCTGGCATTAAACCTCTAGAGTTTGACTACCCCATGCCTCGGTCATGACTACCTCCTTGACCTGATTGACTAGTACTAGACTAGTTCCCAAACTGATGTGGAGCTATATATCCTTTACCCAAATGAGGTTTTGGTATAGATTTCACTAGGCCCTGGAGGGAAATTTCAGCAGAAACTATGTAGATGAACCATCCTACCTCATGTTCAGCACTCGATTGGGTTCTTCGTACACTGGGGATTCTTATGGCCTATCCTACCATGCTAATAACACACCACATAGTTTTTAATTCATTTCATCTTTCTGTAACTTCCCCACATGCACCCTTGAACTAAATTTCATGTTCTAGACAAACCATTCCCCTTCCTTGAAGTTGAACTTCCCTGGCTCACATTGTTAACTCCCCTCAGGTTTCACTCTATGATGATGACTTGGTTCACTATCTCTAAAAAGGTATTCAATCAAATGATGTTTTCCTATTATTAGATGGCATGTGAAATCCCATCTTCAAATCATCTCACAGTCTTCAAATATTCATTGATCAGTGTTAGTGAAAAACAATGTAGTTCAGTGAAACTAGTTGAATACTCCATCACGGACATGGTACCCTGCTGAAGATTCATAAACTCTCTTGAATAGTATTCTCACAAAGTCTATGAAAAGTAATCATAGAAGGCTATATGGAAGTTCGACCATACCATACCCTGATGTCGACCAGACTGATTGATGACATCCCAACAACACTTGGTGGATTCATGAAGAATATAAGTGGAAACACTGACCCTTCTATATGGAATCATCTTAATATGATCAAGGATCAACAATATGGACTCTATCTATGAATCAGCATCCTAAGGTCTACCAACCCCCAAGAATTTGGGAGGATTTTACTACTGAAATTACCATGTCAACTCTACTATATTAGGGGAAAGATGTGAAATTCCCTGTATGAACTACATGAAGTGAATGAATATATCTTGAAATTGAGCATCAACGGCCAGTAAAGGATCAACAATAAGTGCCTCAAGTGGCACTATAGGAGATAATGTTGGTGTATTAGGGACCACCACCTTTATAGAATGTTATTTTCCACCCTCCTGGTGTATGACTCAAGGATGGAATGGATTTATAGCTCTATAATTTCCAAACACATGCCTTAGATAAGATTTAACATCATAAGATAACAATTTTGATAATAGGAAAGGACATGTATAATGCCTTACTATAAATGATTCACACCTATCTACTTGCTCCTAAATCTAGTTCTAGGTGATAATAAAGGATCATAGAAGACTCAAGAGACAATTCTTATTTTTAACTACTAAGTTTAAGTCAGGGTCAATGTTTCATACAACACAGTAGAGGTTCCAGTATATATAGTTTCAATCACAAGGTATAGAGGAAAACACCCTTTACTTTGAAATTGGAATACTTATTTAGTGGTAACCAATTCATTTTAAAATTTTAATATATTTAAGTTAATTATTATTTATATGGATATAGGTATCTTAGTTTAGTTAGATACATCACCATTCCCAATTTATAAATGTAACACCCCAGAATGGTAAAGGGTTAAATGACTAAATGATATGACTCATGTTAACAAGGTGCACCTTCCTTTTCAGGAGCCTGTCTGATTAGAACTCCACAGTTAATCATGCTTGTCCTAGAGTAGTGATCAGGATGGGTGACCTTCTGGGAAGTTTTTTAGGGTGTGTGTTAGTGAGGACAAAACACATTGGAAAGGACTTGTGTTGGTCTGTGGGGACAATCATTAGTCATATTACCCGTTCGGGCACGTGGGTGGGGACCACGTGTCTACGGGGCAACTGGTGGGTGGGGCCCAGTTGTTACATTTGGTATCAGAGGTGGTACCCAGCCTTAAGTGCAGTGCACTGCCTAGGTTGAGATATAAGGCCCACAACGAGAACGTTGTGCTCTAAAAGGGGGGTGATTGTAACACCCCATAATGGTAAAGGGTTAAATGACTGAATGATATAACTCATGTCAACAAGGTGCACCTTCTTTTTTGGGAGCTTGTCTGATTAGAACTCCACAGTTAAGCATGCTTGGCCTGGAGTAGTGATCAAGATGGGTGACCTTATGGAAAGTTTCCTAAGGTGTGTGTGAGTGAGGACAAAACACACTATAAATGACTTATATTGGCCTATGGGGACAATCATTAGTCATATTACCCGTTCGGGAATGTGGGTGGGCCCCAGGGTGGGGACCACGTGTATGTGGGGCAACTGGTGGGTGGGTCCCAATTGTTACAATAAAGACCAATACTCTTTATAAATTTCAATTGCTACATCAAATAATTGCGACCTGACTTGTACATCAAGTATCAAAATGTTATAGGTCGTGTATAATTATTTGATTTAATGAACTATCATTCCCAATTTATATAAGTACATACTTTATAAATTCAATTGGAATTCATCAATCAAATCAACTAATGTTTCGTCCTATAGAACCAGTGGTTCATGGCTCAAATACGGCACAACTGGTTAATTAATTTTCCATCATAAATCTATACAGGAAAACACCATTTAGATTGATGAATACACTTTAATTAACTCAATTATGTTACACCTACAATAAATTTCAACACATTTCCATATATATTAATCAAGGCACTCACAATAATCACATGCAATACACACTGTAATATAAATATGTCATGGCATAATGCATGACATGTGAATCCTTAAGTGCCTAATATGATGCATGATATGACACCTCTATTCCATACCAATCCATGGAAAGTAAAATCCATAATAATAATATCAATAGTATTAATAACATTACAAGACATGTTCATCACCCAAAGGTGAAATCTATACAACGATAACAGGTGCAAACCGAAACAGCAATAACCCACCCTAGGTAATTTGGGTTTCTCCTATACATGGGTTAGTTACTCCCAATAATAGGCTCATTACCAAATTCTCATACATCCAAGTCTCGTTTATAATAACTAAATAGCAAGACAAAAGGGAAAAGATCCCTCTGAAACCACTTTATAACATCTCGTCTAGGAATCCACTAAGTAGTGCCCCAAGACATTTGGCTACATAACCTCAAGAACACCTCTCCATATACTGGAGGCTTCTAAAAAGAAGTGGGGGACTATGGTGTTTCTATGGGAAGACTATACCCTCATGAATCAGAGTATAGCATAGCATCATGTAATAAATATAAGCATTGAGAACAAAAATAATTAAGTATCAACGGAATAATAAATCATCTAGATAAATAAACTAGCATAATCTGAATCATAAATAGATACAAAATGATGATCAACCTATCATGTATCTATACAAAAATTAGATAAACGAGATAAATGGGAAATAGGAATACACCAAATACTAAATAAAAATACAAAAAAGGACCAAAATATACATCTACTAGCATCACAAGCATAGGCTCGATACTCATCTCCAGTACTTTATCCTAGCATTGAAAATCAAACATCAAAATATATATGCTTCCCTTTACCTACAATCATGAATTCTTCTTAGGTATCATAGGTGGCCCGAGTAGGGTGTGAGATATACTCAATAGGTCACCACCAACTGTGTCTAGAACAATCCAATATGTGTATTTAAAATGAGAATTTTATGGGTGTATAATAAATATAAAGTAATAAATAAATAAATAAAACAAATCAGTCTTGGTTCCCCTAGATACCCATAAAACACTACCTACTTAGGCCTAATCTAGATGTATCTTAACCAAGGTGAACCTATATAGATATGATATGGGTGTAATAATGGTTCATCATAAAACAAGTATCAAGAGTGGACTAAACCCAAGAATGTTATTTGGCTTCATGGATGCATCACTGAATAATATCTATGCATTCTTATAATTTAATAAAAGGCATCCTTATAAGTTAATAAAAGGTACCTTGATCCCATATAAGGTGATACATAAAACAAATCCCATATGTATCTCTAGGATCCCTATAAATACCCATCACCGTAGAGTTTGTCCAAGGTGATCCAAAAAATGAATCATAAGTATCACTCTTGGCATAGTGTAAGCATGACCCTCTAATCCCATTCCAGGTATCAGACATAGGGATCAAGTTTCACTCATGGCATGGTATAACTATCTTTTCACCAATCCTATCTAAGGTGACTCCCCTAGGGAATTGGTATCGCTCATGGGTAAGTAAGTAATCCACCCAGTGATCCCATCTAATGCATTCCAAGTATCACTCCCAGCATATTTAAATTCATTTACAATTCCAATATAAGGAATGATGAGCCCGTCTGAGGTGTCCTTAAGTTGGAACCCCTGTATTTCTCTCAGATTATTATAAAGGTGTGAAAGTATGGTTAATCTATCAAGAACTCATACCATTAAAATAAGTCATTATAACCATAAAACTTTAATAAATGTGTCCAATTAATTTTTTTCAATCCATTCGGGCTATGGTTTAATCACAAGGGCCAAACTCATAGACAATCATTTTACATAGATCATTTGATATTCCAATACATTAATTACAATGAAATTCATACACCCTTAATAATAATTAACTCATTACCAAATAATAAGTATCTTGAACCCATAAATATTAAACACCCATAGGGGTGGCTCAATGTCAAGGTAAACACCCAACGGCATTGTTTCGTTGGTAGCTAGTGTCTTTTTATACATGAGAATAACATTTAATTTACCTAATTTAACATTATGGAGGAAACTTCAGGAATTCTGTCACACGGCATAATGAAAAATGATAAAATAAAACTAGAATTTGAGGGAAGAGGACTTGAACACCTACCTTAGCCTCATAGAACTCTCCTCATCTAGTTTCAACCCTTGAATCGAGCTAGAATGGGAGAGATCAAAAGAATAGATGAAAACCATAAAAATAGGGAATATGATCTCACACCAAAATAGCATAGGATATGTGAAGAGAAACTAAGAACATAATCAAGAGGATTAGATATCTTACCATTATAGATACAATGCAACCTATAGCGAATAAAATGGATATTGGATGAGAGAATGGATTCAAGGCCAAGCTTAGCTTGAGGAGGATAGCTTCATGCGGGAGAGGCTTTCCACTATAGGAGAAATGAACAGGGGTGGAATATTTAAAAAAATTAAAGGGGAAATGGTCATTTACCCCATTATTAATTGGTTTCACAGTTTTCCTACATGTTTGGACAAACCATACATCAATCATACACCCAACACTGCCCAAGGAACCCCCTAACATGGGATAGGTGCACAGTTTGACTAACCATGCACAGCCTATGTGAAATGGATTGATCAAGATGTATACGACACTTGCACAGGCATATAGCCTAGGTATCGTGGTTAGGGAAAACCATATATCCATATGATATGCATTGAGTACCCCAAATGATTGAGTCTCACAGTTAGCACTAATCATGTGCTAACTATGCGACTCAATTTTCCTCTCCAAAAACTAAATCTCTGGGCTTCAAACGAACCTTGGACTCTCATGAACCACTCCTTATCCTTTAGAACACATTATTAACATAAAATAATAGATTGTTAACATAATAATAAGTTTTTATAACTATTTGAAAATCCAAGGTGTTACAATAATCATGTTTTTAATAAATGCATCAAAGTATGTGATTCCTGATATACATTAATAATAATATCTTGTCTAAAGACCAATACACACGTTCGTAAATAGGAATATTGAATGACATGTACAACATGAGAAATTACTATTTTTTGTGTCTATTACCATAACCTTCTATCTTTAATATTACCATGTATGATGTAACACACCAATATTTTACAAAATATTTTATTTGAAAAAATTTAATTTCTTTGATAGCTTTCATTATATGCAACACTGAGTTTTAACAAACCATGACAAACTATTAATATTATTATTTAAACATGACCATTATTACATATCCATTAAACTTGATGGAATTAATATAAATAACCACATTTTAATAATTAATTATAATGTTTTTATTTAAATAAATCATATTGATAAAAAATTAATTAATTTTTAGTAGTCTTTTTTATGTCTCAAAATATACTTTTTTCTCAAAAAAATGATTTGTATAGCTTCTTGTGAACAAATAATAAAATTAATTTTTCATAAATTTAGAAAATTTATTTGATAAAATTAACTTAATTTTTGGAATAAACATGTAAAAATTATCTTAGGGTGAATTTTTTGTATTTTTCTGAAAATGTTAATTTTTCGATGAATAATGAAAATACTGGTTTTTATTGAAAACCTTATTTTTATTTAAAGAATTTATAAGTTTGTGTTTTTTTATAAAATGGTTTAAAAATTAAAATTATCTAAATAATATTATAATTAATCCAATTTAGTTCATTGTAATTAATTTCATATTGAAGTTTGATATAAAAACCTTTTAAACTTTTGAAGATTGTCTCTTTGGAAAATCGTTTTTTCATTGCACCTGCGGGTTTAATTTTGAATTAAATTTTTACACTTCTATAAATAGAATTTAGAAAAATGGATACCAAATTTTGAATCAAAATAATTAATTTTATCTAATAAGTTCAACTTAATTTTTGGCCATAATGAATAGAAAAAATAGTAAAATTTATTTATTGCGGTTAAGGTAAAAAAGGGTTTATCAGGAGTTAAACTAAAAAGATAAGGGGTAAAATGACCTATAAAATTATACTGCACAAATTTAATGGACATATATCATCATTATAACCTATAATTTTTTATAATTAACCATTATTTATTCTCTTTCATGTTACAAATGAGGGTGCACTTTATTCTTTTCAAAAATTCCATTTGTGTCCTCTCCCCCATTTATAAAATGCCACCCCCTCTCTTCTCCTCATCACAGTTAAAAACCCTTTGGTTCAGCCAAAACCTTTCCAAATTTATTTATTAATTACCTACCTTAATATTATAGGCCTTATTTTTATTATTAAATCTTCCTAAGAAGACTTTAGGTATAAACCTAAAGAGGTTATCTGAAGAAGAGGTAAAATTCATAAACTTGTGTCTTTATATTATTTCTTCCTCCACCTACATAAAATATTATTAAACTATGATAATGTAATAAAACCATTATCTTCCATATAATTATATGTTATTATGTTAATAAAATAACCAATATCCATCTCCTCTTCCATCAAATAGGAAACGAAATCATTGATCATGTGCACAGCGGACTACCGCCTCACTAACCAATGTTATTCATTTTCCATCACCGCCCCTTATGGATGGATATAACTATATATTTAATTTTTATATATAATATATAAGATATTATTATACCTCTTTAACTATAATACCAACCTATTAGAAAACAATATTGTCACTTGTGTGTACAACGAACTACCGCCTCGCGAATCGATGTGGCGTGCTTTTCATTTCTGTTTTACTTGGATGGTAATAAGGGTAGATTAATTTAATATGTATTATATTTTTAAAAGAATTATAATTATATAATTATTATATCACATATACATTTTTATTTTTCATTTTCATGGGGGATATGATAACGTCATTCATATGTACGATGGGCTATCGCCTCACAAAGTGAGATGATTCGTTTTTCACTAACACTTTCAACAGAAGGTAATAGTGGTAAATTTAATGAATATATGTGATATATATAACATAAAAAATTATTCTTTAAAGTTAATATATTATTTACCTTTCTTTAATTTCATCCTTCAAGAAAATGGAAATAACATTCATGTGTATGTACGGTCAACCGTCTCTATGAACAGTGTTATGTATTTTCTATCTCTAACTTTAATGGATTACTCTAAATACTTATATAATTAATAAATATTATATTTATTTTATGTTAAAAATTATCAATATTATGTAACCATGATCAAAATGTAATTATTGAATATAATAAACCAAAACATTCATGAAAAGGGAAACATTTATTACCCAAAACGTGATTTTAACAAAGAATTGTTAATAAAAGGGTAATAAAAGGTCATAATTAAATCATATATGGTATGATAAATATTATTATGGTTCTATAATATATTTATAATAAACTTATATCTATTATAAATTATGTTTTAATGTGTATGAAATAAGTTGAGACTTAAGGTAAGGGATTTCTAGTCTCTCTTTCATTTCTGGGAGACATATGTCATATTCACCGCTTGATTATTATTTTTGGTGTATATACTACCCCTTTGAAATTTTATATAATGAATATAATTATTTTCATGTTATTTAACATTTCATTTGATTTTATTCAATAATGGGGATTATGATTCAAAATATTACCAAAGCGGTAAGGGATTTTTGTCTCAAATTTCCTTCTTTGAGGCATATGTTATGTTATGAACCTATATTATTTTATGAGGTGTATATAATTAACCATTGATATTTTATATAATTAATATAATTATTTTAATTATACCTAATTATTTATTTATTTTAATCTTTCATGGGTCTTATGATTCAAAATTTTACAAATTGGTAAGGGTTTGATGTTACAATCTCATTATTTATCGAGATTATTTATGATTTTGATTTTGATGATGAAATATTATGATATATTTCTCAAGAACTTAATAAATTTTATTCTAATATATTTATTTCATGAGAATATTTCTTTTCCTTTCATTTCCCTCTCTTTATGTACCCAATATTCTAAAATAATGTTTTTAATGAAAATCAACTTTATTTCTATCTTCGGTCAAAACACTTTTTTATTCCACATACATGTTTTCTTAAAATGATTTAAAGAAATTTTTACTATTATAAAAAGATTTTTTAAATTCATTTTTAAATTTATTTGACTTTTTACAAAAAAAATAAAAGTAATCTTCATGTCGTTTTCCAAACAAGGCTCGTTTGGCTTTTACCAAAAATGTGAAAGGGGTCTTTGTTTTAACGTGTATAAAATGAATGGAATTTCATAACATCATGACCACTAAATTTTATTAATTTATAAGTTTTAAATTTTATTTCTAAATATATGTATTTCCAAAATATGTAAGGAATTTTTAGTTTTAAAAAGTGATTTTCAAATAAAGGTTATTTTCCTCAAGAAATGTTTCAAGTGATCTTTTAAAATAATTTTCCATAGAAGATGACATACTTTGATGTTACTAAAGTTTTTATGGGTATATAATAAAATGATATCATCCTTACTCTTCCTTAATATGGTTTGTGTTTAAAATGAAAATATTATTATGAAACTGATTCCTTTTCTACGGGTTATACTATGATGAAATGTTTATGAAACCCATTTATTTTCATGGTTTATGATGTGATGAATATTTTATAATATTATGGAACTCATATTTATTTTTTCATTATGTAATGGCGGTTATGTTATAAACAGGTACTTTAGTTATGTTATAACTAAATATTTTGGTTATGTTATAACTAAGGATGGCGGTTACGTTATAACTAAGGATGATGGTTATGTTTAACAAAGGACAGTGGTTATGTTATAACCAATGATGGTGGTTATGTTATAACTATGGAAAGTATTCATGATATAACAAAGGATAGGTGGGACCTATATCTCCCTCTAATTCATTAAGTAATGTTATGTTATGTGTGAACCTGATTTCATGATCACAATATTATGCGTGGACCTTCTTTCATATCCATAGAATTATGCAAGGGAATGATTTCATATCCTTAACAAAATTAGTGAACTTCTTTCTATTTATATATCTTCAAAATGTTATAAGTTTATACTTATAAAAAAATCTATGTCTTATTCCGAGGTTATTATATAATGGCTTATGTACTTTGATTCTTGTATGATTCTTGGCTTATGAACTTCCAAGATTTATTCCATGACTCAAGTTTATGATTTATGATATGTAGGATGTGGTTTTCAAATGTTAAACTCATGTTCTCATACCCTTGTGGTATTGTTATTCTTATGTGATCATTGATATCTCCATTTTTTACCCTTGATTAGAATCTGATATCACCCTTAATTATGTTTTCTTCCCCAGGTTATGAAGAATGGTTTTATGTATGATAAGTCTAAGGAGGTTGCTATATTTGAATAACATAGTGGTAGAATATGTAGTTCACCTATGAATCAGTTTTTTATGTTTTTAAGTTTACAAATTCACTAGACCTAAACAATTATAGCATGTATAGTTATGTTATGTAATTAATATTTTTCTATTAAGATGTAATATTTATATATGAGAAGTTTGGGTCTTTATAGTTGGTATCAAAGCATGGTTTAGATAACCTTTGGAAACTAGGATGGGAAAAAAAATTGATGTTCCTAGGGATATGTATAAGGATAAGTCTAATGATAATTGTAAGTATAATGAAATATTCTAGAATATTAATGAAGGATAGATCAAGTAGTTTCCAATAAATTACATCATTATCTGGATACTACAAGTAGACATGGTTTTATAATAGATATACCTATGGGTAATAACTCTAAAAAGGGTGTATCAGTATTGACTCAAGTGTTTCATAGTACATGACAACAGGCCTTACTGTACACCTGGTTTGACACTTTTTTGGGATATTCTTGGGAAATTCACACTCTTTATGAACCATCATTAAGGATTTGAAGAGATGATGACCATAAATTTATTAGGTTAAACCTACAGTGTCATAGATTGAAAATAAGGTGTCATAATTTATAAATCCTATAAATGATTTTTCATGATTATGATTAGTATTTCTTACACTATGATTTTTAGTTTTAGTTGACAACTGGAACCCGAAGAAACTGTGTTAATGATGAATGTGATAGATAATGCAATGATATTCCTTGAGTAACCAAATGTTATGGGATGTGGGATGAAAAAACATATTGTTATCATAACAAAACTTTCTCAATCAATGAATCTATATGAACTTCCAAATGAAAAATGTAGGGAATAGAATTTTTTTTAGTCCTTCATGAGGAAACTTACACCCTATTTTAGTTGTTCCACTAACCCAGTAGTTACTAAGCAATGGATCAGTTCCATTGAAAATATATTTTCTGTTCTCTAATGTTCAAAACATGAAAAATTCATTTTGGTTGTCTAATATTTGGAAGGTAAAGCATATAAATTTTTTAATCTTATCAATAATGGGAGGAAACATATTAAATTGACTCTATGGAGTGAGAAGAGTTTAAGATCTTATTTTATAATAATAACTTTCCTTATATTCTTTGTGTGAAAATAGAGAAGGAATATTTTGAGTTAAATTTGAAGGATGATGGATATGTTGGTACCTATGAGGAAAAATTTATAAGACTTTCAAGGTATGATCTAGGTATTGTCATCCAACCTAAATGTAAGGTTGATAAATTCCTCAATAGATTAAAACCAAGTCTTTAAAGGGTGTTATCCATAAGGGGCTTTGGTAGCCATGAATAAATTGTTCAATGTTCTATCAAGGTATAAATGGAGATTAGAGTTACCCATTAATCAAATGGTTTTTGTCATGACCCGTCCCCTGGGGCCCATGCTTTGACTACCCCAAGCCAGCCTTCCATACGCTATGGTTTGGCGACTAGCACAAGAAAAGCGTATCCCTAAAATGGTAAGGAATTTCCTTTAAACCTATACAAACACACAGACTAGAATGCAACAAGATGCAACCAAAAAGTAAAACTGATGTAGTAAAAGTGTGTACTGAAAGTAAGGGACTAGAATACAAGACCAACTAAAAAGATACAACTATAACTGAAAATAGAAAACAGCTCTTGAGATTTTCCACCGGGAATCCTACCTCAAGGGTAGGTACAGCTCATCTCCGTAGGTCTCCACATCAACCGTCACTGTCGTCCACCATCAGGTCCTAGCTCCCCAAGTCCCAGTCAAGGATTCTCGTCATCTGCACAAGACATAACAAGGTGCGGGAAAAACCCATGTAGGGGTGAGTATAACAATACCCAGTAGGGACCCCGAGACCCCTGAAGGTCTCTCAGAATTCCACAAAGGAAAACCACAAGCATGATCTCAATCACAAAGCGCAAAGAAAAAGTCACATCTCAAACCAGATATACTCATCT
Source organism: Viscum album (assembly GCA_963277665.1). Taxonomy (NCBI): domain Eukaryota; kingdom Viridiplantae; phylum Streptophyta; class Magnoliopsida; order Santalales; family Viscaceae; genus Viscum; species Viscum album. The sequence continues at coordinate 576,135,502 of OY728160.1, forward strand.
CATCCACAAAGAAACATAAGGCCCCGACCTCAAGACATTTATAGGATTTTCAAAGAAGGATCAAAGCGTAACTCAAGGATCAGGAGTACACGCTCCATGAACTGGCCATCCCTGATGGCACCCGTCTGAGAGATGTACTCCATCAGGTACAACTCAACCATTCCTAATGGAATGTTTGAAAGGTCGTTCTCCATTGGGAACTTTCTGCTAGAACTGCCTCTAGTGCCCAGTACTAGAGGTCTCGCTGTCACAGTCTTGCACCCGAGGCAAGACCAAGGGAAACCAAGTGAATAGGCACACTCCTCAACACTATTTCCTACAGTCGAGGGAGATCCAACTCCCCTAAAGGACCCACTCACCATCACTACTCAGAGATGGTGGAGTACTAATCCATATGTGAGGACCTGCACCCTACCCGATAGGGGAGTAAAACTCTGGTATTTTGTTTATTGTGGGGCACCCAAGCCCTAGTATGTTAGGGGAGTACCGACCCTAGGCTAGAGGACCCGCACCCTAGCACGGCAGGGGAGTACCGACTCTATATGTGAGGACCTGCACCCTACCTAGTAGGAGAGTACAACTCTGGTAGTTTATTTGTTGTGGGGGACCCGCACCCTAGTACGTCATGGGAGTACCGACCCCAGGCTAGAGGACCCACACCCTAGATCGGTAGGGCAGTACCGACTCTATTGTAGTACTACATAAGGAGGAACTGGACCCTGGGTTGATAGGGGAGTAACTACTTCTAACTTAGAGGACCAGCACCCTACCCAGTAGGGGAGTACCTGACCCTATGTGAGTTATGTATGGAGGACCCACGCCCTAGTCCAATAGGGGAGTACCGACTCCAAAGATAGAAAAACCAATCAGATGGAAATGAACCCGCGCTCATGACGTAGGGAGTCTCATCTCTACTAAAGCATAGGAGTAAGGAATACTCGTGCCTTGAGTCATCAAGGGAGTAGCCATCCTAACTCTCACTATAAGAAACACCCTGGTTATGCTCCTCCAGTTATCGGCCATACCTAAACTTCCACAAAGTTTCACAAGGAAGTAAACCTATGATCCTTCATGTCATAAGGGTTTCGACACAACAGACGATGTGTCAATCGGACACCCGGTTTGTAAGCTATGGGCATTTTAATGTCGAGGGCCCGGTTGGATTCGAGTACGATCCAACCCGTCCAAACTCCAACTTTCTCCAAAAGTCATGTGGAGTGTCTCAAAAGGACCATCTCGCCCCAAAGATCCCAGTGCCATAGATGGTTCGTCAAATGGATGTTCGGTTCATAAGGTACGGTCACTTAAGCGTAACTGGCCCCGAATGGGTCCGGGTCCAGTTCGATATGGTTCGGGCCGACTCAACCCAGCCCAGTTGGGCTAGGCCACCGCGGGCTTGGCCCATTGGGCCGCAGACCGGCCCAGCCCACCATCTGGGTGTGGCCCGGTGTGCTGGCATTTCTTTCCAGCCAGGTGGCCGCCAGCTCCCCGAACGACTCAAGAAGATTCATTCGGCTCTTCAATTAGCGGTGCCACATGGCACCGCCACGTGGTCCGCGGGGCCCGTGGGGTGCAGGTCCCCTTCTTGTCGTGGCTCTTTCTCTACGACACACGATGGCACACTGCCTCTCCAATGCAGTTGTCTGGTTGTCGTCCACCCCTTCGGGTCCGCCGCAGCGCCAAGTGGGTTCGGTCGCCACCTTCATCATTGGCACTGATTGCCACTACCTTCAGCACCAGCACCGATCATCATTGCTGCTTTAGCGAATCTTCTGCGGGCCACCAGGTGAGCTCCGATGGTCTGTTATTTCTTTCGAACGCACCTACGGTCTTCCCGGGATGTTTTCGTCATTGCACACCTCTCGGCTTCAAGGTTGCGTCAAGTTGGAACAACCCACCTCCAAAGAACGCAATGAAAATCAAACCTCGAAGGGTCCGAGCATAGTTCGTTTGGCCCGTGCCCTCCACATTAGATATATAACAAGTGGGAGTAATTTATACATCACATTAAAATAATGATAAACCTCATTCAAATCCACCACAACGACCACCCGCAAATTCAAGGACAAGGATAAGAATCGTGGGAATTTCTTGAATTAAAAGACAACCCCTACCTCAAAAATCATTGGAGTCATCACGATGGTGGAAGGAGAATCCGTGCTTTGACGAAGCCGCCGGCATTTGTTGCTCCTGGTTCATTGTTGCCTGAGCTTCCGTCTCTGTCGGTGGAAGACGTCGCATCACTTCTCCAGAGGTTCCTTACTTAGTGAAGTTGTGTCAAAACTTCATCCCGTGCCTCACTTAAATAGAGAGGTAAAAGGTGAATAACGCATAAGGAATTAATGAGGTTCATTAATTGACGTAATTAATGTGCCTCATTAATTACATTAGGGGTGGTTACACAACCAAAGTGTAACCAAGCATTTAATATCCCATATTAAAAAAATATGACCACCTCCGTAGTCCCTACCACTACCGCTCAAGAGGTGGTAGGATAGAATAAAATAACAATTGCATGTTATTTTATTATTCTTTTAAAAGTTTAAAAACTTATCTTTTTCTCCCAACCTACTGCGGTCAAAGTGAAACTTCCCTTAAGCGAATCCTAGCACTGAATATTCAATGGTGTCCTCGAATTTCAATTTTGAGCACCGGTTCAAAAGTTAGAAAACATCGCCCGCACATTTACTGAACGTACCTTAAAAAATGTTCAAAAAATTATTAACAGTCACCCTCTACCCACTCCAGTAGAGGTTTGGCTCTACCTAAGAAGAAAACGACTTCACGATCTCAACGGTACTCTCAGATTTTAAATCTAAGTTACCATTTAGAAGTTAAGTATTTTACAATAAAATAATTGTCACTTAATTATTTTATTTACAGCCAAAAACTAACTTCCACTAGTGGCCCACATCGACCAAAGTTAGTATCTTCCTAAGGAAATCATAGCCTCATGAGTTCAGTGGTGGTCTCAGATTTTTAATCTGAGTCACCATTCATGACTTATAATCATTTGAAAAATAAAATAATTTTATTTAATTATTTTATTTATGGTTATGTCATTTTCGGGTTTTCTCACTGGAGGTCTGTGCCGACTAAACTTAAGTCGCGCCTAGGGTAAACCTGCCATCCTGAACGCAATTGTGCCCTCATATTTCTGATTTGGGAACCTGTTTAAGAATAATTCTACTATTTCATAAAAACTACTCAGGCGCACTATTTTAAGATTAACACTTTTTTGACAGATCATTCTGAGCACTCCAGGCTTCAGAATCACGTGTCATCAGATTTCCCGGTCTCGTAAAAATTTCATATAATTAAAAAAATATAGAAATTCTGGGTCTTTACATTCTCCCCACCTTAGGGATTTTCATCTCCAAAAGTCAAAATACATGCAAATCAAACAAATGAGGGTACTGAGCACAAATCTAAGTATTCTGCTCCCATGTGCTCCCCTGGAGATTTTCATGCTGCCACCGAACTCACACCAGAGGGATTGACCATCCACAAAGGACTCACTCATGTTGATCCTCTATCTCCACTGGGAACTCCATAAAAGTCACCCCATCATCGAAGTCTAACTTTCCCTAGTTGATAACGTGTGATGGATCATGCACGCATCTCCTCATTTATGACACATGGAAAACATTATGCACCTGGTGCATCTGTGGGGGAAAAGATAGGCAGTACTCCTCCTCACCAACTCTATTGAGAATCTAGAAAGGTTCGATGAACCTTAGAGATAGCTTGCTGGCCCACCCGAATCTCCACAATCCTCGTCGGGGTGAGACCCGCAGGAAGACATGGTCTCTCTCCTTGAACTCTAAGGGTCTCCATCTTCTGTCGACATAATACTTCTGCTGGCTCTGTGCAATCTTCATCCCTGGCCACTAGTATTGACGTTGTAGGTCCTAGTACATCTTCGCCACACCAAGATGTATCGCCAAAAGGGCATGTGTGGAACTCCCTCGACACCTCCTCTCGTAGCATCACTGGTACCATGGTGCATCCTTTGAGAAGGATGACATGCTCCCCACCTTCATAAAATCCTTCAGAATCATGTCTTGAGGATATCTGATCATGTCAGGCCTCACAGTCTACGTCCCCAAGTTGTGCCTCCCAAACTCATTGAAGGTGTGGGAGAGTGACAGTTATAGACTAGAGGTAAGATACTACATCACTATCCATGAAGGGTTATGTAATGCGGCTATCTTCTTTGTCGCCTCACTCAATAGTGGTAAACCAGACCTCCTACTAAGTGCATCTGCCACCACATCCCCCTTCTAACTCTCAACGCCCGGAGCTCTGCGGGATCCACTCAATATGCAGTTGTAGATATTGGTGTCGTCGCTGGGTACAAGCCAATGCAGAAGTCCCTCTCCCTATGGAGAGGTAATTCTGGAAACATCTTTTGAAAATATGTTCTCTCACTCTACCACTACTGTTGGGAAATGAAAACTAAAAACTCCTACTGCCATGAGGGTAAGGTTGGTCGACTCAAGAGTGATCGGTTACACCATCCTATGCATGAGTTTAACCCGTGCTGTCTGGGTTTCCTTTTTTACTGACCAAGGAAAACCTAATTCCAACGCTATAGATATACCATAACCTTTTTGCCTAAAATAGTCAATATGAGCATGAACTGTGGATGACCATTCTATACCCAAACTAACATCGTAAGGCCTAAACATTTCCACCAATAGGTTCCAACTGAAACTCTCACATCAAGGGTCAGATCACATCATTTTCATAAGTGTGATTATCGAGTCTCCTCCCAAAGTTATCTCTAAACGTAAGGGTCAAGTCAATGGTTTAACCAGAAACTCTAGGTCTTGAACAAGATTAGTGACAAGAAGGAATGATTAGTACCTATATCTATTAATATGGTAGCTAGTAGAAGACACAGATCATACCTCAAATCATTCCTAGAGCCCTTGGGTCACACTCCTTGACCGCATGCAGCTACTCCCTTCCCCTGTCCTCCAACTTCCTGAGCCTAGTGGGGACCACACTAGGGTGGTGATTGTAACATGTCAAAATGTATACCACTTCCTACTGCTCTATTGTCTCTTCTCCCATGTCTGATTCCCTATAGATTCATCTGTCCCTATCACTTCCTCTTCACGAAGAATTTTTACACATCCAAGTCTCCATGACTGACGTCAGTTTCCTCCTTTCCCACTGCTGACATTCACTAGCTGTATCTGCTCAGCCAAATAATTTGTCAACCAAAAAGTTTCTTTATAGAACCCTAACATAAGTAGGAATTCATAGAGTAATATTGCTAGCTCGAATGTTCCTAAATACATCTCACTCGGAAGTCTGAGACCTGAATCACTGGTCGTATCATATTCATCGAGTACCTGGAATGGTCGGTATGCCTCTATGAATACTCAGCTACCAAAATGTCGTCCTACCGAAGCTGTAGAATCTCTTGGGAACACATACCCCTTATCTTTTTGTGGCAAGAGACCCCCTTCTCTAAGGAAGGTTCTCAAGCTCTTTCCATGGAAAAAGTCACCTCATCGTACGATAGTGGAAATCTAAACCCTGTCATCACCCTGCTGAGACACATTGAATGCTCACTGCCAGGACCACCATCTGATCCAATGGTGCCCTGGCTAGATGGAAACTCAGTCACCACCTCAGTACATTCCTTAGACTCCTGTGAGTTGAGATCGCCTCGGAACATGAGGGGTATCGGTCATTGAAACTCGTGTAAGGCACTGAGCCAATAAGTGTCCTCTACCGGTAGCACCGATAGTAACTGCTAACCAACGAGAAGTGGAATCATTGGGACACCACTCGAAGGTACCATCTCGGGAAACGGTCCCTGTACCGAAGCCTGATCACTCTACGAACCATCCTTATGGTCATGCACTGGAATCCCAGTTGCCTGTCTGCATGGAAGAATCTTGAAAGATAATCAAGATGAACCACATTCAATAAGTTATACCTGGTGAACTGACTCAAAAGATATCAAAGTAAAAACATTTCCAAAACACACGCAATCAGGGTTTTCATGCACCAAGTTGAAAATGAGAATTCATGGTCATGGTGTATGGATACGTCGGCCGTCACACCAACACTGGACTCCCCGAACTAAAAACCACACTCAAAAAACATAACACTATTGCTTCATTAGAAATATTATAGTATTAGTTCTTCGGTAGAACCGACTCATCTGATACCACTTTTTCACGACCCGTCCCCCGGGGCCCATGTCGTGACTACCCCAAGCCCGCCATCCATAGGTCAGGGGTTGGTGACTAGAACTAGAAAGGTTTATCCCTAAAATGGGAAGGCATTTCCTTTAAACCTGTATAAACACACAAAATATAACGCAACAAGATGAAACCATGAAGTAAAACTGTTATAGTAAAAGTGTGTACTAAAAGTAAGGGGCCTGAATACAAGCCCAACTAAAAAGATACAACTACAACTGAAAATAGAAAACATCTCTTGAGATCATCCACCAGGAATCCTACCTGAAGGATAGTTATATCTCATCTCCATAGCTCTCCATGTCAATTCTCACCACCATCCACCATCAGGTCCTAGATCCCCAAGTCCCAATCAAGGTTGCCCGTCGTCTACACAAGACACAACAAGGTGCGGGCGAAGCCCGTACAGGGGTGAGTATAACAATACCCAGTAGGGACCCCGAGACCCCCGAAGGTCTCTTAGAATTCCACAAAGGAAAACCACAAGCATGGTCTCAATCAAAAATAACAAAGAAAAAAAAGACATAGCTCAAACTAGATATACTCGTCTCATCCACAAAGAAACATAAGGCCCTGACCTCAAGCCATTTCCAAGATTTCCAAAGAAGGCTCAAAGCGTAATTCAAGGATCAGGAGTACACACTCCATGAACTGGCCATCCCTGATGCCACTCATCGGAGAGATGTACTCCATCAGGTACAACTCAACCATTTCTAATGGAACGTCTGAAAGGTCGTGCTCCATTGGGAAATTTCTGCTAGAACTGCCTCTAGTGCCCAGCACTAGAGGTCTTATAGTCACAGTCTTGCACCCGAGCCAAGACCAAGGGAAACCAAGTGAAGAGGCCCACTCCTCGACACTGTGTCCTGCAGTCGAGGGAGCTCCAACTCCCCTAAAGGACCCACTCCTCGTCGCTACTCGGAGACGGGGGAGTACCACTCCATATGTGAGGACCCGCACCCTACCCGGTAGGGGAGTACAACTCTGGTAGTTTGTTTGTTGTGGGGGACCCATGCCCTAGTATGTCAGGGGAGTACCAACCCCAGGCTAGAGGACCCACACCCTAGCATGGTAGGGGAGTACCGACTCTATATGTGAGGACCCGCACCATACCCGATAGGGGAGTACAACTCTGGTAGTTTGTTCGCTGTGGGGGACCAGTGCCCTAGTACGTCATGGGAGTACCGACCCCAGGCTAGAGGACCCGCACCCTAGAATTACAGGGGAGTACTGACTTTACTGTAGTACTGCATAAGGAGGACCTGCACCCTGGGTTGATATGGGAGTACCTACTCCTAACTTAGAGGACTCGCACCCTACCCGGTAGGGGATTACCTAACTCTATGTGAGTTATGTATGGAGGACCCGTACCCTAGTCCAATAGGGGAGTACCGACTCCAAAGATAGAAAACCCAATCAGATGGAAATTAACCCACACTCATGATGTGGGGAGTCCCGTCTCTACCGAAGTAGAGGAGTAAGGAATACTCGTGCTTTGAGTCATCAAGGGAGTAGTCATCCTAACTCTCACTACAAGAAACACCCTGGTTATGATCCTCTGGTTATCTTACGTACCTCAACTACCAAAAATTTCCACAAGGAAGTAACCTATGATCCTTCATCTCATAAGGGTTCCAACACAATAGACAGTGTGTCAATCGGACACCCGGTTTGTAAGCTATAGGCATTTTAATGCCGAGGACCCGGTTGGATTCGAGTACGATCCAACCCGTCCAAACTCCAACTTTCTCCAAAAGTCATGTGAAGTGTCTTAAAAGGACCATCTCACTCCAAAGATCCCAACACCATAGACAGTTCATCAAACGGACGTCCGGTTTGCAAGGTACGGTCACTTAAGCGTAACTGGGCCCGAATGGGTCCAGGTCCAGTCCGACCCGGTTCAGGCCACCCCAACCCAGTCCGGGTCCAACGCAGACCAGCCTGGTTGGGCTAGGCCATAGCAGGATCGACCCGCTGGGCCGCGAATCAGCCCGACCCGCCGGCTGGGCGCGACCCGCCGGGCGATGAGGCCCGGTGCGCTGACGCGGCTAGCCAGCCAGGTGGCCACCATGTGGTTCGCGGGACCCGTGGGGTGCAGGTCCCCCTATTACCGCAGCTCCTTCTCCGTGGCACGCGATGGTGTGTTGTCTCACCAATGAGGTTGGACAGTTGTCTGCCGCCCCTTCGGGTCCGCCGGGGTGCCAAGCGGCGCCGCCCTCTTCCGCGGCCGGCGAGCGCCGGCGAGCACCGGCTAGCTGCCTTCGCCACTGGCACCGGTCGTTGGTGTTGTGTCGTTGAATCTTCTACAGGCCACTAGGTGAGCTCTGGTAGTTCTTTATTTCTTCCGGACGTGCCTACGGTCCTCCTGGGATGTTGTCGTTGTTGCATGCCTCTCGGTTTCAAGGTTGCATCAAGTTGGAACAACCCGCCTCTGAAAAACGCAAAGAAAATCAAGCGCTGGAGGGTTCGGGCCTTGTTCGTTTGGCATGTGCCCTCTGCGTTAGCTTTATAACAAGTGGGAGTATTTTATATATCACATTGAAGTAATTATAAACCTCATTCAAATCCCCCGCAATGAACACCCGCAAATTCAAGAACGAGGAGAAGAATCGTGGGAATTTCTTAAATTAAAAGAAAACCCCTACCTTAAGAATCGTTAGAGTCGTCGCGGTGGTGGAAGGAGAATCTGTGCTTTGATGAAGCTGTTGGCATTCGTCGTTCCTAGTTCATTGCTACTCGAGCTTCCATCTCTGTTGGTGGAAGGCTTTGCGTCACTTCGCTAGAGGTTCCTCGTTTGGTGAAGTCGTGTCAAAACTCCATCCCGAGACTCACTTAAATAGAGAGGGAAAAGGATGAGTAACACACGAGGAATTAATGACGTTCATTAATTGACATAATTAATGTGCCTCATTAATTACATGAGGGGTGGTTACACAACCAAAGTGTAACCGATCATTTAATATCCCATATTAAAAAAAAATATGACCACCTCCATGGTCCCCGCCACTACCGCTCAAGAGGTGGTAGGATAGAATATAACAATTACGTGTTATTTTATTATTCTTTTAAAAGTCTAAAAATTTATCTTTTTCTCCCGACCTACTGTGGTAAAAGTGAAACTTCCCTTAAACGAATCCTGGCACTACAGATTCAACGGTGTCCTTGTATTTTAATTCAGAGCACCGGTTCAAAAGTTAGAAAACGTCGCCCTCATATTTACTGAACATAACTTAAAAAAAGTTCAAAAAATTATTAACAGTCATCCTCGACCTGTGCCAATCGAGGTTAGGCTCTGCCTAAGAAGAACAGGCCTTCACGAGCTCAACGGTACTCTCGGATTTTCAATCCAAGTTACCATTTAGAAGTTAAGGATTTTATAATAAAATAATTGTCACTTAATTATTTTATTTACACCCAAAAACTAACTTCCACTGGTGGCCCGCACCGACCAAAGTTAGTATTTACTTAAGGAAATCATACTCTCACGAGTTCAGCAGTGGTCTCAGATTTTAAATCTGAGTCACCATTCATGATTTATAATCATTTTAAAAATAAAATAATTTTATTTAATTATTTTATTTACAGTTATGCCATTTTCAGGTTTTCTCACTGGAGGTCTGCGCCGACTAAACTTAAGTCGTGCCTAGGGTAAACCCGCCATCCTGAATGCAATGGTGTCCTCATATTTCTGATTCGGGAACCTGTTTATGAGGAATTCTACTATTTCATAAAAACTAATCACATGCGCTATTTTAAGCTTAACACTTTTTCGATGGATCATTCCGAGCACTCCAGGCCTCGGAATCACATGCTGTTAGATTTCGCGGTCTTGTAAAAATTCCATATAATTAAAAAAAATTATATGGAAATTCTGGGTCTTTACAGTTTTGATAAGAAAAGAAATATGGAAATCAAGGGAAACTCTAAAAATAATAGAGAAAAGAATACGATATTTCCTTTATGATTGAAGTGTGGAAGAGGTAATGTGGAGGAAATTATCTTAAGGGGACTACTAAATGTTTTATGATTAAAAAGGAAGGTCATTGAATAACTGATTGTTGAAGTGATGGGAAGAAGTTGGATTGTAAAGACCCGTAAAATTCAAGGAAAATTTTTTTCTTAATTTTCTTTAGATTTTTACAAGAGCGCGGTTTCAGACGGCACCTGATTCCGAGGCCCGGAGTGCCCGGAATTAATTTCCGAAGTTTGGCTCGGGTACGTTCAGTGAACGAACGAGCGGGAATTCCTAACTTTTGATCCGGTGCTCGGAATTGAAATCCGAGGGCACCGATGAACTCGCAGCGCCGATATTCGCTTAATGAGACCTTTTCGGGAGTTGCGTTTGTTGCGGGTTGAAAGTTACGTTTTGGGGTTTTTCAGTTAAGTTAAATAAAATTTGTGTAAAGACAAATTTTATTTTAACTTATTTAAAAACCTATCAAAGGAGGTTGGAAGTGGGACCCACACCCACTTAACCTCCCTTGGGAGGATTAAGTGTGGTGGGGCCCACACGAACCCCTTTTCTTTTCAAATTCTCTCAACATCTTTAACGCCTCTTTTAATGGCTTAGGTTACCCTTATTTAATTAAGGGAGTTAACCCCCTTTTTGAATTTCAAACATTGAAATTCTTTTGTGTTGTGTTAATAAAATAAGAGGTAGTCTCTTTTTTATTTGGAGTTCTTTGTTTGTCTTTGGAGAGCATTCCTCTTCATCTTCAACTCTGACGAAGAACGAAGAACGAAGAACGCTCAAACTCTGACGAAGAACGAAGAACGACGCCTCTCTTCTTCGTCCTCGGTGTCAACGAGAGGGAACGCCGCTTCCTCCTCGGACCATCTTCGTCGGCGTACAAGTTTCGCCAACGACGTGACTCTTCGAACGCATCCCTTCGTCATCGGATTTGACGAACGGCTTCCGCGACACCCGACCTCCGCGACGCCGTCTTCCGCGGAGCGTAGCCGAACCTTTGAATCTTAAACCCGAGGTAGGGGTTGTCGAATTTCTTTTGGATTCCTCATTTTATTCTTGATCGTGCTTTTAGCAAGATTAACGTGTGACATGATTTTCTTTAAGTTGCGTTATTATTATTAACGCGAGGGGGGCCGGACCGCACGAACACGGCCGAACCCCCCTCCAACGTTCTTGTTTAATTCTTGCGATGGAAGCAAAGTGGCGTGGTGCCGTCGCACCACGCGGTTTACCGTGCGTTTAATTTACGCAACGCCGTCGCGCTACGCCGAGGAGAATCTTCAAGAACGCGACGCCGTCGCGCCGCGTTGAAAAGAATCGAAGCACGGCGAAGGGGCGCGGTGCCGACGCACCGCGCCGGATGACGAACGCCGCGGCCGGTTCCGGGCCGCGGCGGGACGAGAAGACCGCGGCCGGTTCCAGGCCGCGGCGGGACGAGGAGACCGCGGCCGGTTCCGGGCCGCGGCGGAAGGAAAGACCGGCGGCCGGGCCGCCGGCGTCGGAAGTCGAGGGCGGGACCGGAATTTCCGGTCCCGTTGGTAAAAACCGGCCGGCCAGCGGGCCGGCCGGATGTCTTAAAACCGGGGAATTTAATTCCCCGGCCAACCATGAAAACCCCCCTCTTTAAGAGGGGGGGGGCGTTTCTTAAAAGGGAGGGGGCCGGCTGCCCCCTCGGTTCCACCAGCAGGCCCCCCACGTGGGGGGGGCTCTTTGAAAAAAATGGGGCGCGGCCCTTGTGCCGCGCCGCCCCTCCAGCATAACGCGGGGCTTAGCCCCGCGTGCCACCCACCTCGCGGCACCCCGCCGCCAGCGCGGCCCGCCGCCGCCGTCCGCCGCCGCCCCGGGGGGGGGGGGGGGGGGTCGGGCCGGGTCGGCCCGGACCCGGACCCCCCGTTACGGACCAGTTTCGGTTTTTGGCTCATAACTTGAGCCTCGGACCTCCGAATGACGAACCGTCTGCGGCAACGCGATCCTTGGATCGAGACGGTCGTTTCGGTATATCGCACTCAAGGTTTCGGTTTACTTTGAGTTCGGCCGGGTTGGTTCGTTCACGAAACCAACCGGGCCTTCGGAGCGGAAACGCTCATATCTTGAGCTACGGACGTCCGATTGACGTGCCGTCAGTCGCGTAGTGTTCCTCTTAGTGAGACGGATCTTTTGGCATACTCCGCCCGAGGTTTGGACGCAGGTGGAGTACGGTCGGGTTGGTTTTGCCTTAAAAACCAACCGGGCCCCGGAGACGAAAATGCCTATAACTCTCAGACCGGGCGTCCGATCGACGCGCCGTCTGTTGCGTTGAGTTCCTGTTGACGATACGGAACTTTTGGATACATCAACTTCGGTCTTCGTGACAGTTGATGTATCAGCCTCTCGGCTCGTGGAGCGGATCCTCCGTACGAGCTTGCTGTGTGCGGGAACCCTAGTGCTGGCTGCGACTGTTCTACTGCTACGACTGTTACTGTGACTGCGACGACGACAGTACAGAGATCCTGTGTGGATTTGACGACGACAGTACAGAGATCCTGTGTGGATTTGACGACGACAGTACAGAGATCCTGTGTGGATTTGACGACGACGACTACAGCACTCAGCGATCCTACGTGGATCAGTGCTACAGGTTCTGTGTGAGCCCGATCCTGTGTGGGTCCTTGCGCTCAGCGGTTCTGTGTGAGCCAGCGCCTACAGGTTCTGTGTGAGCCCGATCCTGTGTGGGTCTTCTGCGGGGGTTAGTTACCTATCGATCCTTCGTGGGTCCGACGACTTAGATGGATCAGTGATCATCTTTATCGTCCTTGAAGAAGTATACCTGTGTGAGCTGAATCCTGTTACTTTCCTTTGTGGAATACGTATACTTTCCTGCGTGGACTGAGTTATACTTGGGCTCGGAGGTTGGAGCGTATTTGAATTGATGACTTAGGTATATGTATGGGCATATACCTAAGCAGTGTTGGTTGTTACTTCGTGATTGTACTTTGCTTCGTGGTTTATCCTTTGTGGATTTTGAGAGACCTTCAGGGGTCTCGGGGACCCTACTGAGTAGCTTATACTCACCCCTGCACGGGCTTCGCCCGCACTACGTTGTGTTGGTTGCAGACGACGGACAGCGTTGACCTTAGCTGAGGTTTGCGGAGCGGGACGGTACCCGGAGGTGGACCACTGGGCGGGACGAGCACGGAGCGGACGGTGGGACCCGTGGAGCAGAGGAGCTATCTGTACCCACCCTTCAGGTGGGATTTCCGGTGGACAGCTCGGAGTAGCGGCTTTTACTTTACAGTTGCTGTTTTTTTCCCTTTTTGAGTTGTACTTTACTTTCAGTTTGGGTTTGTATTATGGCCCATTTACTTTTCCGCACTTTCAGTTGTACTCTGCTTGTTTAGTGTTTACTTTCCGCTTGCTTACTCTGTGGAGTTGGTTACTTTTCAAAGGCAATGCCTTCCCTTTTTACTGGGATTTACGCCTTGGTGCTAGTCGCCAGCCCCTGGCCTATGGAAGGCGGGCTTGGGGTAGTCACGGCACGGACCCCGAGGGCGGGTCGTGACAAATTGGTATCAAAGGAGTTCGGTTCTACCGCGAACTCTGATCTTTTCTATGTGAAGCAATAATGTTTAGCGTATTGAGTGTGGTTATCAGTCCAGGGAGTCCAGTGTTGGTGCGGCGGCCGACGTATCCGTACACCAGGACCCTGACTTCTGATTTCCGACTTAATGCACGAAAACATTGATTGCGTGTGTGTTTCAAGTTTTCTTTGTGATTACTTGTGTCAGCTCACCGGGTATACTGATCTGCTTTATGAAAGTCTCAAGTTTTCCTAGTGATTACTTGTATCAGCTCACCAGGTATACTGTTCTAACCGTGGCGCACCTGTTTCCTTTTCAGGATGGCCCCACGACGACAGCCAGCTAGGGTTCCGATGGTCGAGCGAGACGACAGCCCACCGAGCGACGAGGCCTCGGTGCAGGGCCCTTTTCCAGTAGTGGCACCGGCGGTAGCTTTACCCGCCGAGCCCCCGATGCTTCCAGCAGCAGCCGCTGACGATGCACGTCGCCTCAGCGCACTGCATGAGTTTCAGCGACAGCGACCGCCCAGGTTTCGCGGGGAGACGGATCCCCAGGCAGCAGAGGACTGGCTGGAGGCAGTGGTTCGAGTGTTTAGGCTAGTGAGGACACCAGCAGACCTCATGGTGATCCTCGCTGCGAGCCTACTACACGCAGCAGCAGGACGATGGTGGAGCCTGATGCTCCAGGTGCACGATGAGGCATCTCTACTCTGGACGGACTTCGAGAGCCTCTTCCGCTCTGAGTTCGTCCCGGCCACCCTTCGAGCGGTGCGCATCCAGGAGCTTCTACAGCTGCGGCAGGGCAGCATGACGGTCGCCCAGTACTCGGCGAGATTTACCGATCTCTCGCGCTACTCGACCGACATGGTACGAGACCCCTTCTTCCGGGCCCGGACCTTCGAGCAGGGTTTGAGACACGAGATCAGGGCATCGCTGATCTCCCTCAGCATCCCGACTCAGACAGGAGTACTGGAGCGGGCTCTTCTGATCGAGAGCTTCCTTGCTGAGTCTACACCAGCACAGCGACCCACCGCAGGGCGGCACGTGGCAGAGTCATCTGCAGCAGGCAGTCGACGGATGACTCAGGGGTCCAGACAGACCAGACCTTCAGGCAGACGATCTCAGGGCACTGGCTCAGCAGTGCGGGGCACACAACGCGGAGCCAGTCTTTCGAGTGGAAGACAGTGCTATGCATGCGGCGGGCGAGGCCACATGGCTCGTGACTGCCCGACCCGCCATGCGGAGGAGCAGCAGACGGTTGAGGAACCACCTAGGCAGAGGCAGAGGTTCGACCGTGGCGGTCCGCAGGGAGGAGGCGGACGAGGCAGAGGAGCTGGACGAGCAGCTGGTGGTGGCCGACGCTTTGAGGCTCTACCACCACCACCACCAGGAGGTCCACCCCGACCGCAGGGGAGAGCTCAGCTTCAGGCAGCCGAGGCCTTCGATCATGGAGCCCTGGGAGCCGATGGACAGGAGCAGAACTAGTGGATACATCCTTTGTACTTCTGGTTCCTTGTTGCTTTTGTGTAGCGTCTTGTATTACGAGCTGCATTAATAAAAGACGCATACCTTGTGATGTTTTCGTTCCTGTCCTCTATCGTAATGTTACTAAGAGGTTCCAGTTTTGGCTGTTGACTTGACCCTCACTTGTGAGACATCTACTGGAGGAGACCCAGTTACCACACACTGATGCCGACAGTGTGACTCAACCCTTGGAGGCGAGAGTAACGGTTGAATCTCTTAGTAGTAGCGTCGAGGCCTTACGACGTCATCCTTAGTATGGATTAGTATCATCCATGTTAGGATTGACTGTTTTAGGCAAAGAATGTGGTTCATCCAGGGGATGAGACCAGATTTCTCTTTTCGGCAAAAGAGAAATCTTGCAGCTCTGGTGGGACCGGAGATGGTCCGGGCCACGTCAGAGGAGGTCCATGTCATCCAGGAGCGGGTCCTACATGGGCGATCGATTCCTCTTGTGCGCAACAGATGGCGGCACGGGAATCTCCAGGAGAGCACATGGGAGCGGGAGGCTCAGATGCGTGCTCAGTACTCTCTTTTGGTTTCCCTAGTTTTTGATGTAGCTTTACGGGGACGTAAAGCCCTGAGGTGGGAGTAATGTAAAGACCCGTAAAATTCAAGGAAAATTTTTTTCTTAATTTTCTTTAGATTTTTACAAGAGCGCGGTTTCAGACGGCACCTGATTCCGAGGCCCGGAGTGCCCGGAATTAATTTCCGAAGTTTGGCTCGGGTACGTTCAGTGAACGAACGAGCGGGAATTCCTAACTTTTGATCCGGTGCTCGGAATTGAAATCCGAGGGCACCGATGAACTCGCAGCGCCGATATTCGCTTAATGAGACCTTTTCGGGAGTTGCGTTTGTTGCGGGTTGAAAGTTACGTTTTGGGGTTTTTCAGTTAAGTTAAATAAAATTTGTGTAAAGACAAATTTTATTTTAACTTATTTAAAAACCTATCAAAGGAGGTTGGAAGTGGGACCCACACCCACTTAACCTCCCTTGGGAGGATTAAGTGTGGTGGGGCCCACACGAACCCCTTTTCTTTTCAAATTCTCTCAACATCTTTAACGCCTCTTTTAATGGCTTAGGTTACCCTTATTTAATTAAGGGAGTTAACCCCCTTTTTGAATTTCAAACATTGAAATTCTTTTGTGTTGTGTTAATAAAATAAGAGGTAGTCTCTTTTTTATTTGGAGTTCTTTGTTTGTCTTTGGAGAGCATTCCTCTTCATCTTCAACTCTGACGAAGAACGAAGAACGAAGAACGCTCAAACTCTGACGAAGAACGAAGAACGACGCCTCTCTTCTTCGTCCTCGGTGTCAACGAGAGGGAACGCCGCTTCCTCCTCGGACCATCTTCGTCGGCGTACAAGTTTCGCCAACGACGTGACTCTTCGAACGCATCCCTTCGTCATCGGATTTGACGAACGGCTTCCGCGACACCCGACCTCCGCGACGCCGTCTTCCGCGGAGCGTAGCCGAACCTTTGAATCTTAAACCCGAGGTAGGGGTTGTCGAATTTCTTTTGGATTCCTCATTTTATTCTTGATCGTGCTTTTAGCAAGATTAACGTGTGACATGATTTTCTTTAAGTTGCGTTATTATTATTAACGCGAGGGGGGCCGGACCGCACGAACACGGCCGAACCCCCCTCCAACGTTCTTGTTTAATTCTTGCGATGGAAGCAAAGTGGCGTGGTGCCGTCGCACCACGCGGTTTACCGTGCGTTTAATTTACGCAACGCCGTCGCGCTACGCCGAGGAGAATCTTCAAGAACGCGACGCCGTCGCGCCGCGTTGAAAAGAATCGAAGCACGGCGAAGGGGCGCGGTGCCGACGCACCGCGCCGGATGACGAACGCCGCGGCCGGTTCCGGGCCGCGGCGGGACGAGAAGACCGCGGCCGGTTCCAGGCCGCGGCGGGACGAGGAGACCGCGGCCGGTTCCGGGCCGCGGCGGAAGGAAAGACCGGCGGCCGGGCCGCCGGCGTCGGAAGTCGAGGGCGGGACCGGAATTTCCGGTCCCGTTGGTAAAAACCGGCCGGCCAGCGGGCCGGCCGGATGTCTTAAAACCGGGGAATTTAATTCCCCGGCCAACCATGAAAACCCCCCTCTTTAAGAGGGGGGGGGCGTTTCTTAAAAGGGAGGGGGCCGGCTGCCCCCTCGGTTCCACCAGCAGGCCCCCCACGTGGGGGGGGCTCTTTGAAAAAAATGGGGCGCGGCCCTTGTGCCGCGCCGCCCCTCCAGCATAACGCGGGGCTTAGCCCCGCGTGCCACCCACCTCGCGGCACCCCGCCGCCAGCGCGGCCCGCCGCCGCCGCCACTGCGGCCCGCCGCCGCCCGCCGCCGCCGTCCGCCGCCGTCCGCCGCCGCCCCGGGGGGGGGGGGGGGGGGGGGGGTCGGGCCGGGTCGGCCCGGACCCGGACCCCCCGTTACGGACCAGTTTCGGTTTTTGGCTCATAACTTGAGCCTCGGACCTCCGAATGACGAACCGTCTGCGGCAACGCGATCCTTGGATCGAGACGGTCGTTTCGGTATATCGCACTCAAGGTTTCGGTTTACTTTGAGTTCGGCCGGGTTGGTTCGTTCACGAAACCAACCGGGCCTTCGGAGCGGAAACGCTCATATCTTGAGCTACGGACGTCCGATTGACGTGCCGTCAGTCGCGTAGTGTTCCTCTTAGTGAGACGGATCTTTTGGCATACTCCGCCCGAGGTTTGGACGCAGGTGGAGTACGGTCGGGTTGGTTTTGCCTTAAAAACCAACCGGGCCCCGGAGACGAAAATGCCTATAACTCTCAGACCGGGCGTCCGATCGACGCGCCGTCTGTTGCGTTGAGTTCCTGTTGACGATACGGAACTTTTGGATACATCAACTTCGGTCTTCGTGACAGTTGATGTATCAGCCTCTCGGCTCGTGGAGCGGATCCTCCGTACGAGCTTGCTGTGTGCGGGAACCCTAGTGCTGGCTGCGACTGTTCTACTGCTACGACTGTTACTGTGACTGCGACGACGACAGTACAGAGATCCTGTGTGGATTTGACGACGACAGTACAGAGATCCTGTGTGGATTTGACGACGACAGTACAGAGATCCTGTGTGGATTTGACGACGACGACTACAGCACTCAGCGATCCTACGTGGATCAGTGCTACAGGTTCTGTGTGAGCCCGATCCTGTGTGGGTCCTTGCGCTCAGCGGTTCTGTGTGAGCCAGCGCCTACAGGTTCTGTGTGAGCCCGATCCTGTGTGGGTCTTCTGCGGGGGTTAGTTACCTATCGATCCTTCGTGGGTCCGACGACTTAGATGGATCAGTGATCATCTTTATCGTCCTTGAAGAAGTATACCTGTGTGAGCTGAATCCTGTTACTTTCCTTTGTGGAATACGTATACTTTCCTGCGTGGACTGAGTTATACTTGGGCTCGGAGGTTGGAGCGTATTTGAATTGATGACTTAGGTATATGTATGGGCATATACCTAAGCAGTGTTGGTTGTTACTTCGTGATTGTACTTTGCTTCGTGGTTTATCCTTTGTGGATTTTGAGAGACCTTCAGGGGTCTCGGGGACCCTACTGAGTAGCTTATACTCACCCCTGCACGGGCTTCGCCCGCACTACGTTGTGTTGGTTGCAGACGACGGACAGCGTTGACCTTAGCTGAGGTTTGCGGAGCGGGACGGTACCCGGAGGTGGACCACTGGGCGGGACGAGCACGGAGCGGACGGTGGGACCCGTGGAGCAGAGGAGCTATCTGTACCCACCCTTCAGGTGGGATTTCCGGTGGACAGCTCGGAGTAGCGGCTTTTACTTTACAGTTGCTGTTTTTTTCCCTTTTTGAGTTGTACTTTACTTTCAGTTTGGGTTTGTATTATGGCCCATTTACTTTTCCGCACTTTCAGTTGTACTCTGCTTGTTTAGTGTTTACTTTCCGCTTGCTTACTCTGTGGAGTTGGTTACTTTTCAAAGGCAATGCCTTCCCTTTTTACTGGGATTTACGCCTTGGTGCTAGTCGCCAGCCCCTGGCCTATGGAAGGCGGGCTTGGGGTAGTCACGGCACGGACCCCGAGGGCGGGTCGTGACATGGATAGTAATTAAAATAGAGAGAAAGCTCCATATAATGAATCACCTATACTCTGGTGCATCAAGTGTAAGGATTTTGGTCATTAGGTAAATAAATGCCCAATCCAATGGTTAATGAGTATAATAAGCCACAAAATCCTCTAAATTAAAAGGATAAATGGAAAGATTATTAAATCACAATAGTTGAAGTGAATCGTGATAATTAGGTTACACTTATCCTCTACTCTAGAGTTCTTAATTTCTTGTGGAAGTTTATAAGAATAATCCCTATGAAAATTTTATTATTTATCCTTTAGTGAAATTTTATATGATTTTGAGCATTGACTATCTCCCTCTATATGGATTCTGAAATAATGAAATCACCTTTGATATTATATTAGTGCAAGGATAAACCCAATATTCAAATATAAATGTTTTTATATAAGATAAGATATTATTTAAATAATAAAGGGTGAATTATCTTTTAGAATTGTATATATCTCCATGTAAGATAAACTTAAGAGTTACAAATACCATGATGATTTATGAGTTTAATATTGATCATAATTTCAAATTCTTAGACGCCCCTTCTAAGATTTTATGTGATGGGATTTTATCATGATTAAGGATATTTTTGGAGACATTTATGATAAATAACCCTTTGGTTTTGTATATGTTCTAGTGAAAAGTTATTTGAGTATGAATGCCTTTATATTTTATGGCTATATGATTAAAGGTTTTGGTAACCTTTAGGGTTTATGATATCTTTGTTTTTAAGATGATTATTGGTTATTTCAATTTAAGAACATTTTTAGGAACTATGTTAATATATTTTTTGAAAAATGATAACCCACAAGTCGGTAGATAACTTGTTTCATCTAGAAAGTACATGGGTCTTGAACCCACAACCGAAGGGAAACAAGTGTATAGTTCCTACCACTAACCTACTTGAAAGAATATTTTTTGTAGGACAACGTGAAGAGAAATATTATTGAGTATCTATCTTGGTGCTTGGTATGTCAGCAAGTTAAGGTGGAGAGTCAGATGTTTAAGGGGATGCTAAAACCATTATCCATACCAGAATGGAAATGGGAAAATATCATTGTGGGTTTTGTCATCGGACTCCCCAAAACATCTAAAGGGTATAATTCGATATGGTTTATATTAAATATCTATATGAAGTTACCAAAATTAATATATATAAGATAATATTTGTATTTGTATAATATTTCCATGATATACATTAAATAAGTGGTAATGTTGCATGGATTATGGCATTCTATTGTATCATATCAGGAATTAAGGTTTACCTTGAAGTTATGGAAAATTCCTCTATAGGGCCTTGACACGGAGCTATGTTTCAACATTATGTATCATACTTAAACATATTTTTAGTGTGAGAGAAAATTTTAAACCCCTAAAGGATATGTTTAGATCCTTTTCTATGGATTTCAAAGTTGTTTGGGATCAACAACTTCCTCTAGATGAGTTTTTTTACAATAATAGTTTCCACTCGAGCATTTAGATGGATCCTTATGAAGCCCTCTATAGAAATAATTGTAGAGATCCAATGTGAACAAATTAAGTTAAATAAATAAAGATATTGTAACTTGAGTTATATTAATAAATGGAAAATAAGGTTAGATTTATTCAGCAACACATAAGGGTAGCATGAAGTTGGTAGAAAATTTATACTGAAAATCTTCGGTGTGATCTGGAATTTGAAGTCAGTGATAAGGTGTTTCTAAAACTTTATCCATGGAAAAATATAATGAAATTATAAAAGAATGGAAAATTAATACCTAGGTATATAGGTACCTTTTAAATTATTGATCATATCGGGATGGTAGCTTATCAATTGGTGCTTCCATCAAACCTCTCTCAAGTTCACATTATGTCCCATGTATCTCTCTTGAAGAAGTAAATACTTGATCCATTACATGTACTAAAATTAGAGATCATGTTTCTAGATAATTATATTTCTTATAATAATAATCATTAGAGATTCTGTAACATACAATGAAAGTTATATGAAGCAAGACCACTCTTCTGGTTAAAGTTTTGTGGTGAAAACACTAACTTGAGGAAGCTATATAGGAACCTAAGGATGTAATGAGGAAAAATTATCCTCATTTTTTTTTACCAAAGTGATATAATTTCTAGGGTGAAATGAATTTTAATGGGGGTAGAATGTAACAACCCAAAATTTTATGAGATATTTTTTCTAATGAATTTAATTTCTTCGATGGCTTATGTTACACGTGACACTGAGTTTTAATAAATCGTGATAAACTATTAATATTATTATTTAAACACAAACATTATTACCTAGACATTAAAATTTTTGGAATGAATATGAATACAAAAAATTAAAAAATAAGTATAATTTTTATATATTAATAAATCCTATTGATAAAAAGTACTTAATTTTTAGTTAAGTTTTTATTTGCCTCGAAAAAATACATTTTTTCTCAAAAAAAATGATTCCTATTGCTTCTTATGAACACAAATAATAAATTTTAAAACTTTTAGAAAAATTATTTGAGAAAATGAACTTTATTTTTTGAATCAACATGTCAAAATTATCTTAGAGTGAATTTTTGGGATTTTTATGAAAAGGTAAATTTTTCGATGAACATTGAAAGATACTGGTTTTTATTAAAAGCTACCTTTTCTTTTAAAGAATTTATAAGGTTAAATTTTGTTTTAAAAGATTTTAAAATTAAAATTATCATAGTTATGTTATAATTAATCCAATTTAGGTCATTATAATCAATTTAATATTTAATTTTGATATACAAACCTTTTAAACTTTTGAATATTTTCTCTTTGTAAAATCGTTTTTTCGTCGCTTCTGTGGGTTTAATTTTAAATTAATTTTTTTACACTTAAAATAATGGAATTTATAAAATTTTATTCCATATTTTTTATGAAAATAATTAATATTATCTAATAAGTTCAACTTAATTTTTGACCATAATGAATAGTAAAAATTAATTATCGCGGTTAAGGTTAAAACAAGTTTATCGGGGGTTAAACTAAAATGATAAGGGGTAAAATGACCTAAAAACTTGTAAAACACTCATTATATGGAAATATTTCAACCTTATCACCTATAATAATCAATAATGGATCATTTTTTAGACTCTTGTAAAATGAAAAATGTGGGTACACTATTCTTTTCAAAAATTTCATTTGTGTCCTCTCCCCCGCTTATTAAAGGCCACCCCCTATCCTCCCCTATTCAAACTTACATAACCCTTTGTTTCAGGGAATACCTACCCAAATATATTCCCTACTTACATCCCCACATCCTATAGGACTTATGTTTATTAGTAAACCTTCACGATAAGGCTTTAGGTATAAAACTAAAGAGGTTCTTTGAAGAAGAGGTAAAATTATTAAACTTGTATTATTTGTATTATTTATTCCTCCACATCCTTAAAATATTACTCAATTATTATAGTATAGTAACCCCATTATATCCTATATACTGATATCTTATTATTTTAAGTTCATAACATGTATCCATCACCTCTTTCATAAAATGGGAAATGCAATCATCGATTATGTGTACGATAGACTACCGTCTTACAAATCGATGTTATTTGTTTTCCATCACCATCTCTCACAGATGGATATAATGATGAATTTAATGTTTATATGTGATATTTATTATATTATTATATCTTTATAATTTTAATACCATGTATACCTTCTTACCTCCCAACCCATTGGAAAATAATAATGTCGCTCGTGTGTACGGCAAACAACCGCCTAGAGAACCAATGTAATGTGTTTTTCATTTCTATTTTAATTAGATATTAATAAGGATATATTAAATGAATATATATGATATTTGTAACATAATTATTCTTATTTAATTATGATATCACATATACCTTATTACTTTCTATTTTTTGTGGGGGATATGATAATGTCGTTCATGTGTATTCTTGTGAAATAAGGTGATTCATTTTTTACTAACACTTTACATGAAAGGTAATAAGGATAAATTTATTGAATATATATTATATATATAACATAAAAATATTTTTTAAAAGTTAATATTTCATTTAATTCTCTTTCATTTCATCCATAGATAAAATAGAAACAACATTCAAGTGTACATACATCCTGCCATCTCCATGAATAGTGTAATTCATTTTCTATCTCTAACATAAATAGATTACTCTAAATAATTATATAATTAATATATATTATATTTTTATCACTTTTAAAATTATTTATATGATGTAACCATGATCAAAATTTATGGACCTAAGATACCAAACCAAAACATATATGAAAAATGAAACTGATATTACCCAGAATGTGATTTTAACAAGGAATTGTTAATAAACATGGAATAAAATGTCATAAGTAAATAATATATGGTATGATAAATATGATTAAGTTTCTATAATATTTGTATAATAAACTTATATTTTTTATATATGAGGTTCAAAATTTGTATGAAATAAGTCAAGACTTAAGATAAGGGATTTCTAGACTCTCTTTCATTTCTGGAAGACATATGCCATATTCACCAATCGGTTCTCTTATGTGGTGTATATACTACATATTTGAAATGTTATATCATAAATATACTTATTTAAAAGTTATTTTAAGCTTTATTTTATTTTATTATTTAATGGGTGTTATGATTCAAAAGATTACCAAAGTGGTAAAGTATTTTTCTCTTAAATTTCCTTCTTTGAGACATATGTTATGTTATGCACCTATCTTATTTTATGATGTGTATATACTAACACTTTGATATGTTATATAATTAATCTAATAATTTTAATGATATCAAAATTTTCTATTTATGTTATTATTTAATGGGGCTTAATATTAAAAAGTTACCAAATTGATAAGGGTTTAATGTTACAATCTCATTATTTATAGAGATTGTTTAGGATTATGCTTTTGATGATGAAATATTATGAACTATTTATCAATAAATCCATAAATTTTATTATCCTATGGTTATTTAGTGATAATATATGTTTTCCTTCATTTTACTCTCTTTATGTACTCAAGATTCCAAAATAATTGTTTTAAATAAAACTAACTTTATTTCTCTCTTCGGTTCAAAACCCTTTTTCATTAACACATCCATGTTTTCTTAAAATTATTTAGAGAAAGGTTAATTTTCTCAAAATATTTTTTAGAGTCACTTTTACCCATGTTTTACTTTTAAAAAAATAAAGGAATATTTATGTTATTTTCCAAACAAGGAGTGTTTGGATTTTATCAAAAATGTGAAAGGAATCTTTATTTTAACATGTATAGCATGAATGGAATTTTCCACCATCATAACCACTAAATGTTTTAAAGATTTATTTATAAGTTTAAAATTTCATTTTCAAAGAAAATAATTTCCAAAATATTTTATCATTTTTTAGTTATAAAAAGTGATTTTCAAATAAAGGATTTTTTCCTCAAGAAATGTTTCAAGTGATCTTTAAAAATCATTTTCCATATAAGATGGAATATTTTGATGTTACTAAAGTTTTACTAAGGATAGTATCCAATGATACCATCTTTATTCTTTCTCGAGATGGTTTATGTTTATGATGAAAAGATGTTTATTAAACTCATTCCTTTTTCACAGGTTATACTATGATGAAATGTTTATGAAACCCATTTCTTTTCATGGGTTTTTATATGATGAATGTTTTATGATATCATGGAACACATATGTATAGTTTTCATTATATTACAGTGGTTACATTATAACCAAGTACTATGGTTATTTTATAACGAAGTATAGTGGTTATGTTGTAACTAAGGATGGTGGTTATGTTATAAAAAAGGATAGTGGTTTCATTATAACCAAGGATGAAAGTTACATTATAACCAAGGATGGTGGTTACATTATAAACAATAATGGCGGTCACGTTATAACCATGGATGGGTGGGACCTATATCTCCCTCTAATGAATTGGGTAATTATATGTTATGCATGAACATGATTTCATGTTCACATATTTATGAGTGGACCTGCTTTCATGTCCATAGGATTATGCGAGGGTATGATTTCATGTCCTTGACAAAATGAGTGAACCTGTTTCTATTTATATATAGTTAAAACAACATAAGTTTATCTATATGCCATAAATAAATATCTTATTCCAAGGTTATTCTCTTATGGCTTATGTACTTTGATTCCTTTATGATTAATGTTTTATGAACTACCAATATTTATGCCATGACTCAATTTTATGATCTATGATATGCAGAGTATGATTTTAAAATGTTAATCTCATGTTCTCATACCCTTATGCTCATATTATTCTTATGTGATCATTGATATCTCCCTTGTTTACTCTTACTAATAATTTGATCCCACCCTTTATTATTTTTTCTTCCCTAGGTTATGAGGATAGATTTTATGTATGATAATTCTAAGAAGGGTGCTAGATATGAATAACTTGGTGGGAGAAGGTATAGTTCAACTATGAACCATTTGTTTATATTTTCAAGTTTCCAAAGGCACTATAACTAAACAATTATGGCATGTATTGTTATGTTATGTAATTAATATTTATCTATTAAGATATAATATTTATATATGATAATTTTGAGTATTTACATATGAAATTCATGAGAAGAAGTCATAATATCTTATGAGCCTCCTTCACCTAATAGACTGCATCATATGTGTCATATTTGATAGATTTCATCCAGCTAAAGAACATATATTTTAGAATATTATCATAGAATTTCATGGTTCGCATCGTATCAGGGAATTGTTATGACCTTTTGACGTGACAGATAATCTAAGGGCATTATGACATTAATGCCACACCAAATAACACCCATCCTATGATAATGAATTTATTAATATTCAAGTTTTTGAATATATATGTAATTGAAAGTATAAATTCAGTTGGTTCTAGGGAACTTACTCTAGAAAAATCCCATTTGCGCTAAATCCAACTAGTAACTAGCTATTTATCCACACATGATAGACAAACTTCTACTAAGGTATGGTTATCGCTAATGGTCCAGCCATATTTTGGGGGTAGTTCTACTCACTATGGTTTAAAAAAATCAAAAAATACCTCAACAAGTAATATCAAAGAGTATTAACTATTTTTTCAATTTCAATATTTGAAACATTGGTTAAAAACTATATCTCATAAAAAAACATTACTAAAACCGCATCTTAAACTGCATCAGAAACTACGATAAACTCAGTCTAATGTAGAAATGGAAACCACTAGATTCAATAAGTTTTATCTTACATATTACCTTAGCATAACTATGATTCCATGTAAAATTAATCTAAAATAAGATTAGTTTTGTATCCCTTACATAACTGTTATTATCATTTCTCTAATTACTAAGAACTTTTCTAGTTTTAAAATCTCGAGTACTCTCAATCAATTATAACTACTAGCCTTTATAGTTCTCTGGTTTTAATTTGATATTTTCACCTTATTCTTTATGGAAAATAAATATATAAAATCATTACATATCACGGTGTGTGAGATATATTTTAAATTAAACTCAATAATATGTAGTCTATTTATCAAAAGAATGTCCTCATGTATTTCCATACATTATACTGGAGAGACTTTAGGCCATGTGACACGGGTAGTGATAACTTGTCAATGTATACACTATGACTTGATCTAAGTGACCTCCTAGATCTATGTATGTAGATCTTGTTCCCTAGAACTTGGATTAATTATTTAAGTCATTCATGGAGAGATTATTTTCTTTTTTCCTTAATTATCTATAAGACTAATCATCTATTTTCCAAACATTATCATCATATATTTCTTGGAAAACTATAGCGCTCCCATTAATCCCTTGTAAACACTTGGCATATATTTTTTAAAAATGAATGCTCTATGATCGTTCTGATTTATTAAATCCATAAATGGATATATGAAACTTACATACCTTATTGGAATTCTTTAGTGTCTTTAACTCTTCTATTTTCATTATACATACATCTTCCATAAGGTTTTCTCTAGGGGAGATGGTTTTAACTTCCAATCACCCAATATAATGATCATATAAAATTTCTATGACAAGTATTGTTTGAATAAATTTTATCATGATGACATGGTATAAGGTTTATTCATAAACTATTTCTATAAATCACTTGAACCTTCAGTATCCATTCAAATTTTATTGGTATCGGCTTGTATTATCCAGATCTAGTTTCTCATGAATACCCACCAATATCTTTACATAAACTGGATAATCTTCCAAAATCTGGAACTTGATTTTGTTACATAGAATCCAAATATAAATTAATTTGAACATATAAATAATATCTAGGTTCCATTTACTACTTCTCTGTAGAATATATTATTCTTATCGAATAATAAAATTCCTATATTGGTGAATATAAAACCACTTATCTGGTTTTAACTTTCATATGTGGTATGTGTATCTAGAACAATTCCTACCACTGATACTTGTGGAGTTTAGTGTTCATGTACCAACTTATGTGCATCGGAAGTCTAAACTTCAGTCAAGTCTATCCTACTCCCACTATATCAAAATAATTATGCTTCCCTCATAGAAATATAGTCAATTTTGATTAATACCTTTCTATCTTGAGCCTGTTAATATCATTAGTTTCTTTAGGATCATTAATTGAAATGCACTTCATTTTCTATTCATATATGTTTATAGCTAAAACCAGCTTTAAACAAAAAGTTCCCATTAAACACCTTAGGTTGTGACATAAATGACTCTCATCATATCATAAATTGTATGATATGTAATAGTCATTAAAGATGGCATAGGTTAGTTGTTATGTTGTTATTTTTGAAGCATGTCTTGAAAGAGTATGGAATATTGGAAATACATATAATACTCCTCGTCAATCTACATTTTATTACCATCACCTGTATGATGTAAATAAGGTAATGTGAGTATTGGAAAACATTCACTCTACATTTATGTAATGTCCTGCCACCCCAGATCACTAGTCGGTGCATGGACTGATGGTTACTATTGTACCACACACCTGCCTCCCAATACACCAGAGTTGGATGACTAGCAGTATGGGTCTATAATGGTACGATGTGGATACTTTACCCACATATTAGAGTGTATCAATAGTGAAAATAAAATAAATCACATACATCAACCAGATAAAATGGTAAACAGACATGTAGGAAAGTATCGACAATAATAAAAATAAACCATGTTATAAAAAATGAACTATTTACCATACATGTTAGGGAGAAATACAGACAAACCCAAAAGACCAAAAGATAAGACTATGGAAAACTCTAAAAAATGGTTCTGAGTCCTAACTTGGTCCCAAATATTATGATCCACCCTAGAAATCCCAGCAATAAGAAATTTCTTTTCCCCAATCAACTAGAATTTTCTTGGTACCCATTTGACATGGTGGCCCGAGCAGGGTATGAGTACAACTTAGTAAGACATCACCAATGATATCTATAAATATAAAAATATGAATAAAAGTGCATGAAAAAAATTAATAAGTCAGTTGTTTCTTAGGAATCATCCTAGTGAAAGTATCATTGGTGATATATATCAACTAGTTAAGACTAGAGGTTCCTTAAAAATGAAATTGAGCATCCGGATTTCTTATTTCAATTTGAACCTAAGAATCCCAATGAGGCTTTAGGTGATAAATATTTGATAAAGACAATTTAAGATGAACTGAATGAGTTTTAAAGGAATAAAGTTTGAACTTTAGTTGAACGGTCTATAGAAAATTCTATAATTGGAGTAAAATAAGTTTTTTGGAATAAATGTAATGAAAATGTCATAATAGTTATAAATAAAGTTATACTTGTTGTTAAAGGTTATAATCAACAAGATAGAATATATTGTGAAGATACTTATGCTTCGGTAGCTATACTTGAAGTTATTCTAACACTTCTAGCCTTATCGGCATTCTTTAATTTCAAACTATTACAAATGGATGTGAAGTGTACTTTTCTTAATAGATATGTTCAGGAGGAAGTTTATGTAGAACAACCACATAGTTTTGAAAATACCAAACATCCAAAATATGTTTATAAACTTAC
Source organism: Viscum album (assembly GCA_963277665.1). Taxonomy (NCBI): domain Eukaryota; kingdom Viridiplantae; phylum Streptophyta; class Magnoliopsida; order Santalales; family Viscaceae; genus Viscum; species Viscum album. Next base: position 576,164,860 of record OY728160.1, read on the forward strand.
CAAAACACTATATAGAGCTTGGTATGATAGGTTAACTGGATTTTTGTTATAAAATATTTTTTTAAGGGAGTTACGGATCTAACTCTTTTTATAAAAAAATTTGATAAAAATATTGTGATTATAAAAATTTATATTGACAAAATTATATTTTCTTCAACTCAAAAAACTTTAATAGATTCCTTTATGATTTCTGAGTTTGAAATGAGGATGATGGGTGAGTAAACAAATTTTCTTGGTTTTCAAATTTCACGAAAACCATAAGGAAATTTTATATCTTAACATTGGTATATAAAATATCTTCTTAAGAAATCTGTATATGAAAATACTAAAATTATTAGTACTCCTATTGCTACCTCCAATACTTTAGATCTTGATGAGGCTAAAAAACCAATTGATTTGAAAACTTTTAGAGGTATGATTGGAATCCTACTATACTTAACTGCTAGCCATCCAAATTTAATGTTTTCAGTTTTCTTATATACATGACATCAAGCCAATTCAAAAGAATATCATCTTAAAGCTGTAAAATGAATTTTTTGTTATCTTAAGGGAACTATGGATTTAGGATTATTCTATTCTTCTGGAAATGTTTTTGAACAAAAAAATCAGATGCTGAAATTGGTGGATGTATAATGGATAGAAAAAGTACATCTGGAACATGTCATTTCTTACAAGATTCTTTAGTTTCTTGTTCATGTAAGAAAAAACATTCAATATCACTTCCCACTACTGAAGTTGAATATGTAGTAGTTGGAAGTTGTTGTGATCAAGTGTTGTAGGTGCAGCACACACTCAAAGACTATGACATGAGTTTTACTAAAACTCAAATACTTTATGAAAACACAAGTTTCATTTATTTAAATAAAAATCTAGCACATCACTCACATTCTAAACACATAGATATAAGACACCATTTTAATTGGGATCATGCACTTAAGGGAGATATAATTTTATAATTCATTGAAACATAAGAATAACTTGCTGACATTTTTACAAAACCCCTAAGTTCTGATAGATTTGAATATATTAAACAAAATATTGAAATGATCAATGTAAAGTGATTATTCATATCTACTTCTTATTTACCAATATCCTTACATTAATATACTCTTTTTCATATGGGGGTAAAAAAAATCTTTTTAGAAAAATCTTAAAACTTTTAGTTTTATAAATTGTTAGTTTTCCTAAAATTTTTGTATCGTAATAAGTTTTTTGGACTCAAATTTTTATAAAAATTTTGGAGTTAGAATTTTCAATTTTCATTCCAGACTCAGAATTTGTTACAAAATTTCTAGACTCGAATTTTGTTACAAACTTTTTTGGATTAAGAAACAATCATAATCAATTTTCATAATGAAACTATCATAATTAGGTTTATTTTTAAAACTATCATAATTAGTTTTATTCTTAAAACTATCATAATAAGTTTTTGTAATAAAACTATCATAATCATGATTTATTAGAAAACTATCATAATCTGTTTATTTTACAAAATCAAGAAGAATATGTTAGTCGTACTGATAAAACGTTCCACTCTGAAAGGTACTCTTCTATTATTTTAGTTTTTTCACTATTTCATTACTTTAATTTATAATTATTGTTGTTGTTAAACCTTTTGTTTTGATAAAAAACATTGTTTTGTTTTCAAAATTTAAAAAAACAATTCTAATCGGAATGATTCTCAATCCAATAAAAGGTTTTTAAATATTTGAGAGTTTAAATAAACTTTAAAAACTTTCTTCAAATAAATATCGATTGTCGGATCAGAAAGGGTTTCAATATCAACCATTAGTTTTAATACGGAAGATGAATTGTCGCCCCCAACACCTATATAAGGGTCAGTCACCCCATTGTCCCACATCGGTTTTCAGAGTTTATGCTCCCAATATTTCACACTCTTCAAAGCTGATAGTCTGATTATCTTTCTTTTCATCTGATTACTGGTCTCAGTTCCCATTATGATGGAAACAAAAGAAGATTATGCAAAGTGGTAGGTTTTCAAGGAAAGACTCATTGAAAGAACTTGGTTTGAAAAGTTTAATACAACTCTTAAAAGGATAATATCTTTTCAAGGATTAGAAAGTGTTTTCGTAGAGAAGCCTGATAAATATTTTGATCTTTGTTATCCTAATATTGTTAGAGAGTTTTATGCTTTAGTTCAATTTGATAGAGAAGATGGTAAGGATAAAGTTTCCTTTACCATGTTTGGAAAAATATATAATCTCTCTTTTAAAATAGTAGCGAACTTTTTGGTGTTCCTTTCGATATAGAAGCATACTTACCTTCACACAAGTTACTGGATAGACTTTGAACTTTTCAAAAAATTGAGGTTGAAGATTCTTTGTTCTCTTTTTATGTGAAAGTTAGAAAATTTTCAAGTCTTACTCTAGACAACAGAGTTATAGCTTTGTGTATGCAAGGATATATTATCCCCAGGAAGGGTGATAGAGATACTCTAAAAGTTTTTGATGTTTTTGTTCATGACTACTTAGTCAATATGAGGAAAATTGACTTGGTGAAATTCATTTTCATTATAGTAGAAAAAATTAAAAGTGTTTCCTTCAAGTCAAAGATCATTATGTTTTTAGCCTTCATAAGCAAGTTGATAGTGAAATGTATAGATCTAAAGGTTGAGAATAAATTATACCCAGACAGAGAGAAGATATCTTTCATTGGTGAAGATACAATGTCGAGGATGATGTTGGTTTTTGATTCAAAATCAAAAAAGTTTGTTGAAAAGGTTGATGGAGATTCTTCTGATGCCCAACCATCAAAGAAAGTGATGGAAGTTAAAAATAAGAGAAAGGTTGAAACATCTCTTCCTGTTAAACAAAAGAAATAAAATATAATGATTAATGATGATTTTTACAAGTTGATGGATCATAAAGCTCAAAAGAAGTCAGGGGGTCCATAATTTGGTATTGATCCTGCTGATACTAAGGCCTTAAAAATTCAGACTATAGAATAGCTAGAAGAAGAAGAGAAAAGAAGGAAGCAAAGAAAAAGGTTAGATGAAGTAAGAATAGTTGAAAGTTTGTTGAAAGGTGTTGAGAAAGATTCTAAGAATCCATTCCTTTAGATTTCTCACATCGATCAATTCATTTCGGAAGTTGGACTAGTTTTTGAAGAAATTTTAGTTGTTCCTACCAATATCTATTAAGTAGCTGATAAGGGAAAGGGAAAGTTATTTGTTGAAGAATAAGTTCCTAATGTACCTGAAAAAGATTTAGAACCTGAATCAGCTAGAAAGGGATCTTTGAGAATAGAAAGACAACTAGAGGAAGAGATTGAGAATGAAGTTGAAGGAAGATGAAGAAGAATTTGAAGAAGAAGAAATAAAAGGAGACGAAGAAGAGGAAAATAAAGAAAAATAAGAAGTTGATGATGAAGAAACCCAATCAAATAAAGGATCAAAAGAAAAGGAATTATCAGAATCATCTTCATCATATTTACCCTCACAGTCTCATAAGGATGAAAATTCAGAAAGTTCTCAAGAAGGATCTTTATCGGAAAATAAATAAAATTCATTCTCTAAGGAAGAAGAACATGATCATCAATCAAATAACAAAATCAGTGATAAGGAGGAATACTATAAGGATGTGGATATTCTTGAAATTTCATATGATATGAAAGTTTCAAACAAATATGAAAGGAAAGGGAAAGAATTTGATGTTGGAACCATCATACCAAAACCTCCATAGGTTGAGCCCGGTCAATCAAACTCAGAAGCTATGATTGCTCAAAAAGGTTTTGATTATATTTTTCAAGTCTTAAGAAGATTAAAATATATAATTTTTTACATTCATAATCTTGAAGAAATATGTAAACTCATTCAAAATATCCTCAGTGAAAAATTAAAGTTAATAAAAGTTTTAATAGAACCAGTTATTTGGATTGAAGCAAAGTTGAAGACTTTTCAAGAAAACTCCCATACTCACAAAAATATCATGTAATCATATGGTGAAGTGGTCCAATCAAATAGATACTGACATTCATGAACATGATGATAAATTTGTTGAAGTAAAACAACTTTTGTTAAAAACAGTTGAATCCTTCAACACGTTATCCTCAGATATGGTCGACAGAGTAAAGTTTGTTGAAGAATTCAGAGATACTATGGATGATCTGACAGAAGAACTGAAAGTCTTGAAAGAAAAGATTCATAGTCTAGAATTGGAAAATAGTAGACTGGGATCTTGTGAAGATGAGTTGATCCTTATTAAGGAATAGGTTCAAATCTTGAAAAATGAAGTTTGGAAGCAGGCTAATTTGGAAGAAAGGATCGCAAAGCTGGAGAAGGATCAACATGAGTTCAAAAGGATGAAGGCTTTCATGAAGTCCCTGATGAAGAAAGAATGAATACTTTTATTTTTGAACTCTTGATGTATTTTTATCAAACATTTGAATCTTTGATGAATATAATTATCTTTCCATCCAATACTTAGTATCTGAATGTCTTTTAATACTTTTGGTTGTATGTTCTTACTATTAATTCTTGGATGATTAGATAAATATTTTTTTCGTATGTTATCTCTTCTAACATTTCAGGAAACTCTGCATACTTTCCCTTTCCTTTTTGAAAATCACAAAGGGGAAGAGTAATTTATAAAATAAGAGAAGGCTTTATCATAAGGGGGAGAAGATCTTATAAATGGGGTGTTATGCTTAGGGGGAGAAGTATTCTTTAAAGGGGAGAAGTATTCAAAGGGGTAGATGTTAAATACTTCCCATTGTATTAACAAGGAATTATAAACTCAGGGGGAGTTATAAAGAATATATTTGCAAATCTTAAAAGAACTAAGGGCTGTATGTTTTTCAAGTTATATTGTTTCATTTAATTTTTGTGGTTTGTGATTTCCAAAAAGGAAGAGATTGTTGAGTCAGAAGTTTTACTTCTTACTTTTCCATTCCTTTAGTTTTGGAAAACACAAACACTCTCTTTAAACCTTTTTTTATAAATTTTTATGTTCCTAGTGTTTTAGTGTGTTTTTGTAGAAAACATTACTTTTTACCATACATAGAAAAGTTTTAATGTATTACAAATATAAACTTTACATTCTTCAATATGATCCATCAGATTGAGTATGCGCCTGATTAATCGGACGTACCTTTATTCAAACTAGTAGTTAGACTTTTTTCTGGTCTATCATACTGATAAAAGTCATGACTATCATACTAATGTTGGTACAGATACATCGGGCTGACCCTTATAAGGATTACTGTATTGATAAGCAATAAGGAAGTACACTGGATTGACTAAAGTTTATAATTGAAAGTATATAAGAATAGTTTCTATCGTAAGGAATACTTTTATCATTGTAATGGTGCTAAAACAAAACAACGTTATACATTTAGTTATATCATAACATTGTGAGTTGTCAAAGAGCCAGTTGTTCGAGGTCGTTGCAACTAACTTGAAAATATGACTATTGTAGCTTCGCCTATAAATAGTCGGTCATTTGAAGAGTTGGGAGCTGATCACATTCGCAACTCAATATGTCTAAAGTTTTCTCTGCGTGAACATCTCGTTCCAAAGTATTTGTAATACTTTAGAGAGTTGTAGTTCTAAGGAATCCTTGTCGAAGTTATTTTCTTTAGAATGAATTTTCTTTTGTAATCAAACTTTTGATCATTGTTACGATTGAGGAATTTCAGGGATATGAAGACGGTGAATCTGGTCCATCGGATCGAGGGCTTCCGAGGATAGAAAGATAGATGTTGATCATCGTATTGAGGGCTTCCAAGCATAGGAAGATATATCTTATTTCAATCATCGTATCGAGGACTTTTCTATTAAAGAAAGACAGACTTTACTGTAAGTATAAAACTGTGGATACCTTTAGTCAAGGTTATTGACTGCCTTTACACTTAAATTTAAAAGAGTGTATTCTTTTAATATAGCTTGTAAGTCATTCTTACTTTTACTAGCTGTTGTATTACTTGTTTTTACAAGTTTTTTCTGCTATGCATGTAATAGAAAGTTAGTCTTTGTACTTATCTTTCTATTCCTATACAGTTTGTTTTATCGGTGTAACTATGAATATGATAATAACATACTTCAATTTAATTGGATCAACTGTGATTTTGATTATTTCACTCTGATCATCAAACGAAGTCTGAGTCTGATAATATTACTTTAAGAAGTATTGTGTTTTGTTTTGTTTAAAGGTTTTTAAAACTACAATTCACCCCTCCCCCCTATTGTAAGTATAGTCATCTAAGCTACTCTTACGATCCTATAGGGAGGTCATAGGTTCGAAACCTAGTGAAGGCAAGGCGTGCGGGCGTGTGCAAGAAGAGGTTTAGCGCTGATAAAAGGGTAGGGGCTACACGAGAGCTAATAAAAAGAGGGGTGCATCGAGGGCTAATAAAAGTGGGGTGGTCTTTCCATTCGAATTTGTAGCAATTTACAAAAAAATCTTTTTAAAAAATTATTTTTGTTAGAGCTGATGCTGATAAAAGGGTAGGGGAAGGGCTACACCAATGCTCGTAAAAAGAGGGATGCTTCGAGCACTGATAAAAGTGAGGCGGTCTCCCCATTTGAATCTATAGCAATTTACAAAACAAACACCTTTTTAAAAAATTATTTTTTTTAGAGTGGACGTTGTAAAGGGTACTCGTAAAAAGAGGGGGCTTTGAGTAATGATAAAAGTGGGGTGGTCTCCCACTCCGAATGGTGATAAAAGTGGGGTGGTCTCCCCATACAAATGTGTAGCAATTTACAAATAAAATCTTTTTAAAAAAAGTATTTTTTTTTAACGTTGATGTTGATAAAAGGGTATGGGGAGGGCTACACCAGCACTAATAAAAAGAGGGGTGCTCCGAGCGGTGATAAAAGAGGGGTGATCTCCCCATCCAAATCTGTACCAATTTACAAAAAAACAATCTTTTAAAAAAATTAGCGTTGACCCTGATAAAAGGGTAGGGGGAGGGCTACACCAGTGCTCATAAAGAGGGGTGCTTCAAGCGCTGATAAAAGTGGGGTGGTCTCCCCATCCGAATCTATAGCAATTTACAAAAAAAAACTTTAAAAAAAATATTTTTTTAACGGTGACGGTGATAAAAGGGTAGGGGGAGGGCTACACCAACGCTCATAAAAAAAGGTGCTTCGAGCGATGGTAAAAGTCGGGTGGTCTCCCCATCCAAATGGTGATAAAAGTGGGGTGGTCTCCTCATCCAAATCTATAGTGATTTACAAAAAAAATCTTCTTAAAAAATATTTTTTTTTACTACTGATGGTGATAAAAGGGTAGGGGGAGGGCTACATCAGCGCTCATAAAAAGAGGGGTGCTTCGAGCACGGATAAAAGTGGGGTGGTTTCCCCATCTGAATCTGTAGCGATTTACAAAAAAAAAGTTTTTAAAAAATATTTTTTTTGCATTGACGCTGATAAAAGGGTAGGGAGAGGGCTACACCAACACTCAAAAAAAGAGGAGTGCTCCAAGCGCCGATAAAAGTGGGGTGGTCTCCCTAATGAATCTGTAGCAATTTACAAAAAAAACAATATCTTCAAAAAAAATTGCTGACGTTGATAAAAGGGCAGGGGGAGGGCTACACCAGCTCATAAAAAGAGAGGTGTTTAGAATGATGATAAAAGCGGGGTGGTCTCCCCATCTGAATCTAAAGCAATTTACAAAAAAAAACCTTTTAAAAAATTATTTTTTTTAGAGGTGACGCTGATAAAAGGGTAGGGAGAGGGTTACACCAACGCTCATAAAAAGAGGGGTGCTTCAAGCGATGATAAAAATGGGGTGGTCTCCCCATTCGAATGGTGATAAAAGTTGGGTGGTCTCCCCATCCTAATTTGTAGTAATTTACAAAAAAAAAAACTCCTTAAAAAAATATTTTTTTAGCTCTGATGGTGATAAAAGGGTGGGGGTGCTACATCAACGCTCATAAAAAGAGTGGTGCTTCGAACGCTGATAAAAGTGGGGTGGTCTCCCCTTTCGAATCTGTAGGGATTTACAAAAAAAAAACTTTTTAAAAAATTATTTTTTAGCGGTGACGGTGATAAAAGGGTGGGGGGGCTACACCAGCGCTCATAAAAAGAGGGGTGCTTCGAATGCTGATAAAAGTGAGGTAATCTCCCCTTCCGAATCTGTAGCGATTTACAAAAAAAAATCTTTTTAAAAAATTATTTTTTAGCGATGACACTGGTAAAGGGGTAGGGGGAGGGCTACACCAACGCTCATAAAAAATGGGTGCTTCGAGCACTGATAAAAGGATGGGAGGGGGGCTACATCAATGCTCATAAAAAAAAAAGAGGTGCTTCGAATGGTGATAAAAGTGGGGTGGTCCCCCCTTCTGAATCTGTAGCAATTTACAAAAAAAAATCTTTTTAAAAAATTATTTTTTAGTGGCGACGTTGATAAAAGGGTAGTAGGAGGGCTACACCATCGCTCGTAAAAAATGGGTGTTTCGAGCACTGATAAAAGGGTGGGGGGCTACATCAATGCTCATGAGAAGAGAGGTGCTTCGAATGGTGATAAAAGTGGGGTGGTCTCCCCTTCCGAATCTGTAGGGATTTACAAAAAAAAAATCTTTTTAGAAAAATCTTTTTTAGCAGTGACACTAATAAAAGTGTAGGGTGGAGGGCTACACCTGCTCTCATAAAAAATGGGTGCTTCGAGCACTAATAAAAGGGTGGGCGCTACATCAACGCTCATAAAAAGAGAGGTGCTTCGAATGCTGATAAAAGTGGGGTGGTCTCCCATTCCGAATCTATAGCGATTTACAAAAAAAAATCTTTTTAAAAAATTATTTTTTAGCAGTGACACTGGTAAAAGGGTAGGGGGTGGGCTACACCAGCTCTCATAAAAAAGGGGTGCTTCGAGCACCGATAAAAGTGGGGTGGTCTCCCCATCCGACTGTAGCAATTTACAAAAAAAAATCTTTTTAACAAAATATTTTTTTAGCGGTGATAAAAGAGGTTTTTTATCAGCGCTAAAAAACTCTGATAAAAGGAACCGCCTTTTAAGGGCGCTTAGATCAATAGTGTTTTTTTAGTGGTGATAAAGTCAATTTATAGTGCTTTTAAAATCATTATATGCAATAGCGCCTGCAGTGTACTTTAATATTAGCATCACACTATAGTAGCATGGCTTTTATCAGTGCTAGTTTAGCACTGATAAAGCATTGCCTTTATCAGCATCGATAAATTTTGTAAGCTTTTAAGGGCGTTTACGATAACAGTGTTTTTTTAGTGCACACAAAACCCTTTTTGTGCGCTGCTAAAAAAACATTGATAAAAAGGACCCCTTTTAATATCGCTTAGATCAACATCATTTTTTTAGCACTTATAAAACCAATTTCTAGAGCTTTTAAAAGCGCGATTTGTAGGAGTGGCTGCAGTGTAATGTAATATTAGCAGCACACTGCAGTAACATGACTTTTATCAGTGCTAGTTAAGCAGTGATAAAAGACCCACTTTATCAGTACTGATAAATGACGTAAGATTTTAAGGATGTTTATGATAATAACATTTTTTTAGCGCTGATAAAACTTTTTTTGCGCACTGTTGAAAGGCGGATCTCAATAGTGAACCATTTGATTTTCATCTGCACTACAATATATAGTATAATAAAAAGTACGAAAATGTCTCATGACGCAATTGGAAGTGAATCATAGATATAATGATATTTAGATTTACATACAATTCACCTTTATGGTAATTCATCTAATGTTTTTTAAAATTTTAGAATGGTGGAGACAAAATATACACCATCAATTCAAATACAAAAAGATGGACATGTTTAGTGTACTTCAATTTTTGAATTCAGGTGTATTTTTTATACAACAGGTCACGTATGGAAACATATTGTTCAAAATTGACGTCAAAGATCATGGTGGCATTGATGATTAAAAGAGGTCAGTTATATGCACATTAACAAAGTTTATAGGCACGAAGATTATGACCATCAATGTAGATTTTTGAAACATCATGTATACATTTATTAATTTCTTGTATTTATTTTTCATGTATGTTTCACATATATTATATTTATAAAAAATTATAAAAACATTAATTAAAAATAAAAAATTCCTTGTTACCTTTTTATGCATTGTAACAACTTTTTTTACACTATTCAATTTTAAAAAATATTTTTAAAGTTAAAATTCCGTTTTTTTTCCCATTTCCCAGCCTAGTTATCACGAGGTATGAGAGTTCAATTTTTTTTATTTTATAATGATTTACAAAAAAAAAATGTTTATGTGGTATACGGCCAATACATAGTTTTAACTCGCCAAATTTATGGACAAAAATACTCTTCAAAACAACATTTTTTTCTTTTAATTATTTATTTATCATAAAAAATAAATCCGTTGTTCAAAATATTGAGACGTTTTTTCTTTTTATTTAGAAAATCCATTCAGAACCTTTTCCTTGAATTCAAATTTTATTTTTTTGTTCAGATTTTATTTCATTAAATTTAAAACTATTTTCTTGAATTTATAATTTTTTTACTTTGTAAAAAAAATCCTTTTTTTTTCCTTTTGTTTCCGTTCATTTTTTTCTCAATTCAGAACATTTCTTCTTCTTCTTTTGTTCATAACATTTATTCCATTATTTATATTTTTAAACGAAACAAAACTTGACAATATATTATATATATATTTTTTAATATTGCAGTAACTATTTTCAATTCCTGTAAATATTAAACCATCAAACAGAACGGTTTTGGATTAAATGAAAATGTGAATGCAATCAAATGAAAAATGAGAAAATTGCATTTAGTCTGAGAATAGAAAAAAGGAATGAAAATTAAAAACTGTCAAAAAAAAAAAGATACTTGGTAGGATGGAAGTATGAAATTAAAGTAAATATAAAATATACAAATATTTTAATAAATAAAACACATGAAAAATTACCCTCCACAAAAGGGAATTTTCATTCCTTTCCCTCTTTCCATTTTACCAAATAAGAAAAACAAAACCCACACCCTTGGCCTGACAGGCCATTTGATTAAGAAGCGAAGTCACGTACCTCAGCCATTTTTTGCACGTATCCCAGGATTTGATCCACTTTCCTCTACGGTATGCCTGTTTCTGTGTGTATTTACGGCCTCAGTATCCATAGAACTGGCTCTTTCCTTCTCTCACCAATTCAGTGGCCTACCGGAGCATGAGCTTCTCCTCCATCTAGCCAAGCGTATCAAGAATGCCAGCACCTCAGAGGGGTCCCGCAGGGAGTACGATGCTGTCGTCTCCCTCGGGATTGACGACACGATGATCGGGTAACCCTGCCCTCTGTTTTGTATCGCCTGCAACCACAGGAAGGAACGAAGCTTTGATTGACGAACGCCATTGAAGAGCAACCAGGGAGCAGAATTTGGATTGTATGACGCATATAGCTTGCCTTGAATGCGTCTTCATCGGTTCGATCATCCCCAATGTACAAGGGGAGGGGATCGTTCGGGCTGCCGAGCCCCAGAGCATCTAGTAAATAGTCCAGGGCATGGCCTTTGTCCCACTCGATGGATGGCCGGATCTCCAAAACCTGCTCATGATTCATGAATTCAACCTCTGTGAGGACGGAAGGATGATGAGTCTTATCTTAGCTGTTAGAAACTGGCCTAATCATACCTTTTTACCGTTAGTTAAGTGAAAATCCGGGTGCCTCCAGAGCACAGACCTCACTCTCCTTTCCAGAGCTTCATATTCCTCGTCACGAACATGCCGGTAGTGCACGGATATGCAGAACCTGTTATCCTCTATTCGGACACCATGTATTTTCCGGGTCTTCTCCTCTAACTGTTTGAGAACCTTTTGAATGGTAGGCAGGAAGTCCCGAGCTGGTTGAAAGAGCTTGACTTCATTTCCCTGCAAAATTAAAATGCGAACATCAGGTCTACATATCGGGCATCTTCGTCCGCACAGAGAAAGCTCCATGAAGAACTGACCTCCGAGCCGGGCGTTTCAAGCTGCCCAGGAGGACCCATTATATCCATCCCATGGCTGCCGGCATAGTATACCTCTGTTAACTGTACAAATTCATATACCTGAACCAGACCCACATGAACTGATCATATTACTTCAGGGTATAAAGTACAGATTCGACTTCATTACGGCGCTACCTTATCTCTGCTCCTGCCGCTGATTATAGCTGTCGGAAAACTTGCAGCTACTTCTCGCACTGCCGATCGCATCTGTAAATAGCATTCAGTGCATAAAATTGCAATGGAGTTTGCGAAACAGATGATCTTGCATTCATGGGTCACCTCATCAGACATGAAAGCATGGTTGGGATCATCTACAATGGGTGACAGAGTACCGTCGTAATCTAAAAACACGACAATCCTCCTAGCATTTGCTGCATTGATCATGTTGTCGAATAAGTTCAATGCAGAAGGGTGATCCATCTTCAATTTTTTTTCAAAGGAAAAATAGTTAGAAAAGGATTCAAAATGAAACATATATGGTAATTTGTAGGAACGCACCACCCAGGAATCGTAGGGTTCATCAGCAGAAGAATGACGGTTGTTAGTTATTGGGTTACCGGGGTTACTTAGTGTTCTCGTGGTCAGGGGATGACGATCACAGCTCTTCTCGTTGTTCAATATGGAGATAGGCTGGGTCGGGCATTTTTGCAAGGCAAATCCCGTTGATGCATCCCTCTTGATCATCTGGCTCGCAACCAAAAAAAAAGCAAAAATTAAAATAAAATAAAAACGAGCAATTCTTTAGTAATTTTTATTGATATAAGAAAAAGCTCAACGCACAATCATCAATCTATCAAAACCTTTTTCCTAGGCTGCCACGTGTGACAACGAAAAGTGCAACTGATGGGAGCGGTCACCGTCGCCCATGTGCCATACATTAAGGCAAAATAAAAAATTCATCACCAGAAATTTAAAAATGAAAATATATTTTGTTGTTTTTATGAATCTTTCGCTCGCATTTTAAAAATATTTTATATTTGCAAAAAAAATGAAAATGCAATAAAAAACAAATCAAATCAAATAATTTCTCATTTTCTCCTATTATGCAAAATGTCTAACCCTATTTCTCCCGGTGGTTATGCGTCAGCGGTCAACGAGGTCCGTTCGATCGCCACGTGTGCGGTCCCTCCGCGACCCCCCTCAACGTCCCCCGGGATCTCCCGTGAAGGTTACACAGACCTCACAAACGCGCCAAGCCGCGCGTTGAAAGCACGCTGTCCCACCGTTTGTACGTAAAATACACGCGCCGCCGCTCGTGTGCCGATGAGCAAAAGCAGTCGGTCTTACGCTCCTCCGACTCGCAACAGAACCGAACGTCCATCAACTGCCAAGGAGTTTTTTATATTAATTTTTTATGAGGAGAACAAAAAAACCCTAAATCTACGTAAATCGACAGTGACGGAGGACATCAGAGGGAGAAACCTAGACGAAGGAGTTCTAGAAAGGAGATTCCAGCGACGACAGGCGAGAGGATAGATAGCTTTGTAGAGGAAGGAATGGAGATTCATCCCTAGAATGGAGAGCTCGGATCTGAACGGCAACCTCGTGCATAAACTTTGTTTTCAGAATTTAAGGGATTTGGATCGCATATGAAGGAGAAGGAAATGATGATTGATAACAGATGCATTAAACGAGAAAAAAAAACAAAAATAAACGGCATTCAAATGGAGATAGAGAGAGAAAGATAGGGAGAGAGATAGGGAACTGACCGTGGGTCTCGCATTCTCGGAGAAGAACCTCGGCGAGAGGAAAACTCATATATTAGAGGAGCTGGGAGGGGAAGAAGAGGGAGGGACGGAGGGAAGAGGGAAGGGTTTATTTATAGTGAGTTCGGACGAGCGGGTTTGGGGGAGGGGTTCGCTGCCCGATTTGCCAAATTTGCATTTAAAACCAACAAGTTTGAAATATACACAAATGACCCGTAAATTGCGACGGACCGTCATCACGTGGCATCAACATCGACCGTTGATCCATAGTCCCTTCTTAAAAATTTGCTTTAAAAACATAAATAAAATAAAATAAAATATATTTATTTACAAATAAGGCCGGCCCGCGGTCTTTCCGGTTCAACCGCGCCGGTTGGGCAGACCGGATCGGACCGTCACTGTTAATTCGGTGGCTACGGCCGGAATCAATTAATGTTTGGGTATTTAGCCCGGTCTATACACTAATCAACGGATGCATATGAAGGAAAACTTGATAAAGTGACACCTGTATTTTACAATCAAAATTACATTGACATGGGATTTCATTATATTTTTGGAGTGTTTCAAGATTTATTAAAAAAACAAAGAATTGTAAGTTAAAATTAATTTCAGGATTGTTTAATTGCATAATTTAAAGATTATGAGCATTATATACCTAAAAAACGACTATTTTTTTTTTAAAATGGAAAAGGCATAAGAGTGAAAAATCAAAAGAATCGTTGAAAAATTTTGCCAAAAAAATAGATAATCCAAAGGAGCAATCCATGTGCTCCACCATTTTGGCCTTAGCTTTTCAATCAAATAATTTAAAATTTCGTTGACACGAATGAAAAAAAAAAACAAATATAAAATTTTAAAAAGAACCGCGAATGTTCTATTGAAGGAAAATGGGAGCTCTTTATAATGAAAATTATTGAAATGTGATTAAAACTTAGAAAAAATTACACATAAATTAATATATATCTCCGTGTGTAAATCCAAGCTATTTTTACACATAATTTTATTTTTCTTAATGTACTTGTCGCATAAGGTTGATTTTATTGCAAGTTTGGTTTCATGGAAATCCAAACTTCAAACAATGGAACCATCATGTGGGCACTGGAAACCCCCGGGTTCCTAGCACTGCCACAGAAACGGATTTACGCAACGCCGCCTTTTAATGATGCTAAAAAAAACACTGATATAGGGATACATTTATGAGTGCTAAAAAAACGTTAAAAAGTGCTTTTAACGGTGCTAAAAAAAAACGTTGTTTAAGTTATCTCTTTATCAATGTTTTTTTAAACGCTGATAAAGATACTTCCATTATCGGTGCTTTTTTTTAGCACTTTTAAATGTATCCCCTTTATTAGCGCCGATAAATGGGAGTCTTTATCACCGCTTTTATACTAGCGCTGATAAATGGTAAATTTCATAAAAAAATTATAAATCATTAAAAATAATATATCAACATAAAAATATATTTATATTGATATATATATATATGTATATATAATCTTTTATTAAATATGATTTATATAAGCCTAAATACGTATTTACACTTAATATATGAGATATTTAGTGAAAAATGGATTATAAAATAATTAAAAATAATAATATTAATTAATCATTTGTTAATTATTATCGAGTAATAATCATTTAATAACAATTTGAAGATAGAAAAAAAATCAAAAAATGAATAAAATATCTAAAATAAGTTGAAAACGAAACTCGAATTTCAAATGACTATAACTTTTGATCCGAGTATCCGTTTGAGTTCTACCACATATCAAATCAAAGCTCCCAAAAAAATCTACACCCTAACAATTAAGGGGGACTCCAATCACATTTTTCAAGGCCAAAAAGGCCCATAAGACCTCCAAAACTGAGTTTTTAGTCAGGATATCAAATTTATTAACATTCAATGGAATTTCAGCCCCGTTTAAGAGGGTCTTCTTATCTTTTTTCAGTAGAGACTCAATTTATTTTCAAGCCTTAAACTCATAAGGATATCATGACATTCAAATTTTGTCATTTTTCATAATGTACTTTTATTTATAATTAAGTATATACACATATATACATATTTGTATATATTTACACATAAAAATATAATTTTATAAATAAATATGTGAACATATTTACATATAAAATATCTTTATAAATATATAAACCATATATAAATAAAAAATAATATCCATTTTATTTAAAATAAAAATATATGAATATTTATATACCTATATAATGTGTGTGTGCGCGCACACACACACATATTTGTGTTTGTATTAACAAACTAATACATATTATCTATATATTCTAATATAAGTATATAAATATTAATATATAATATATATAAATAAATAAAAATATGTATAAATATATTTATAGATACACATATAATATATACATGTATGTATGTATGTATGTATGTATGTATGTATGTTGTATATATGTATGTATTCATTTATTTATTTATAAACACAAACGCCCATAAAACATATTTTATAGATGTATTTAAAAATAACCATATAACTATATTAATATATGAATAAATATATGGATAAAAAATATAACTAGATATATAAATAAATAAAAAGATATATCATAAAATGGATAACAAAGCAACATGGAGTAGTGATAAGGGTCTAGGCGCGCAAGGGGGGTTTGAATCAAGGAGGAAGGGGCGCGCAAGTGGGTGAAAGGGGGTGCCCAATGATGTTAAATAAGATTTATATTACAAAAAGTATATATATCTAAATATAATATCTAAATATGATTTATATAACTTTTAATAAAAATTTATTATCAATCTTATTTTCATAATTTTATATATAAAAAACCATCAAATTTATATTAGTCAATAAAAATGTTTAATAGTATATTTATATACATCAATTACAAAACGTGTAAACAATTATAATATAAATATGATATATTAATATTTTATTTAAACAATTATATAAATATATATTTATTTAAATATGTGATTCATATTTGAATTTATATATTTATATTAATATTAAATAATTTAAAATATACCTACACGTATTTGTATGTATATGTCTGCATGTGTATGTATGTGGATGTATTTGTATGTTTGTATGTGTGCGTGTATGTATGTGTATGCATGCGTTTTGTTGTGTTGTGTGTTTATATTTATGTGTACGCGTATTGTATGTACGTGTGCATATGTATATGTGCATATACGCGTATGTGATTGTATGTATGTTTGTGTGTATACATGTGTTGAGTCAAAAGTTATACTTACGACTTTTCCATTCTTTTTATTTTGGAAATCAAACACTTTCTTATACACTTGTTTGCTAACATTTTCATGGCCTAAGTGTTTTAAAATATTTTTTGCAAAAAACATAATCTTTTACCATACATAGAAGAAGTTATAATGAATTACAAAAATAAACTTATATTTCTTCATTATGATTATCATAACGAATATGGATCCGATAAACATCAAATTCATCCTTATCACACGAGATGTAAGACTTTATGTCTTGACTTTCGTATTGACAAAATCTTCGTAATCAGACCGATACTAGTACTGATGAATATCAGACTGATACTCATAAGGTTTATCGTAATGACAATTGTAAAGAAGTCCATCAAACTGACTTAAGTTAATTATCATATTCAGAGTATTTGTTTCTAATGTAAGGAATACTTTTTACATTGTGATGGTGTAAAAAAATATGACGTCAGACAATTAGTTACAATATAGCCGTTGAAGTGCCAGGTGTCCAAGTCGTTGCGACAAACTCGGATAAATATGACCGCTGGGAGAAAATATGATCATTGGAAATGTTGCCTATAAATACCCGGTCATTTGAAGAGTTTGGAGCGTTTGCTGCAGTGCATTGTGCGAGAACTCTAGACATTACAAGCGTGAACGTCTTGTTCTTAGTTTTTGTAATTGTTTAGAGTCTTATAGTTACAAGGAAACCTTGTCAGGGTTGTCTCCTTACGAACTCTTTGCTTTTTAATCATGCGTCTGATCCGTGATTACGATCGAGGGCTTGCAGGGATAACAAGATGGAGAATCCGATCTTTTGATCGAGTGCTTGCGGGGATAGAAAGATAGAGACGATCAATCAGATCGAGAGTTGCTGGGGATAGACAGACAGAACAAAATTGATCATCGTATCGAGGGCTTTCCTTGCCGAGGAAAGACATACTTTCTTATAAGTATAAAACAAGGGATACCTTTAGCCAATGTTTGTGGCTACCTTACTCTTAAGGTTAAAAGAGATCTATTAATTTTTAAATAGATGTAAGTCATTCTTATATTATTATTATTCTATTACTTGTTTCTTACAAGTTTTATATTCCGCTGTGCATGTTTGTATTAGTTTTATCATAAGGATTCTAAATACGATAAACACAATCTGAACTATTAATCGAGTCTATTGTGAATCAGAGACACTCTGATATAATCGTATCTATTCTGATTACGATCTGTATACTCTGATTTTATCGAAATCAATCCTAATTACGGTACTTTGATAAATCGGACCGAGGGACAAGCCCGAATCCGATCTTTTTACTAAAAGAAGTTTGTGAATTTGTTTAGTTTAATTCTTTTAAACTGAAGTTTTTTTAAACTACAATTCACCCCCTCTTGTAATAGAACCATCAAGAACATATTATTTCAATCCTAATATCAATATATCTATTATTGACATTCAACAATTGGTATTAGAGCGAGATTCCACTGCTCATATACTTGCTGAACTTTTGTTTCTTTACTATTTCAAGTTTGTTAAATTTCGTTATAAACTTTTTGTTTTTAAAACTTTACTACATGAACTTTTTTGTGGAAAAGAAAGTTTTTCTATTAAGATGATAGGTTTTAATGTCAGATCCATAGGCAATCTGAATCCTTTCAGACCACTGATCTTCGATGGTGCTGACTATGAATATTGGAGAGACAGAATGGAGACTTTCGTTATCAATACTAGGGTTGATAACTTTGTGATGCTCACTGGAAATTATAAGATTACCAATAAGGATGTTACTGTCTTCACCAATCAAGAAAAGAAAGAGTATAAACTAAACTATAGAGTAAGGAACTTTTTGTTATGTTCCATGACAAGAAGCATATATTTCCAAATATCATCTTGTGAAGCTGCTAACAATATTTGGAAGAAGTTAGAAGCTACACATTTTGGTACTTCAAAGATTGTTGAAACTAGAAGAGAAATTCTAAGAGCTCATTATCAAGCCTTCGATTTCTTACCGGGTGAATCGGTTGCTAAGATTCATAAGAGATTCATGATAATTATTAATAGTCTACAAGCTATTGGCGAGAAAGGTTTAGATGATGGAATACTTATTGAGAAAATCATAGACATCACGCCAATAAATGAGAGTCTAAAATAACTGTTGTTGATGAAACCAGGAAGGTTAGTAATATCACCCTAGATGATCTTATTGGAACTTTGATGTAGTATGAGAGTAGATTGAAAAGGGATGCAGAGAAATAGAAAAAGAAGAATGGTGGAGTTTCTTTTACTACAATTACCTTTCTTACTAAATCTCAAACTCCTAAAAAAGTTGTAGATCTTCAAGAAATAAAAAAGTTGTTATACAATTCGATTCAAGTGATTTTGAACACTGTAAAAGTGAATTAGCTAACTTGGCCAAAAGGATGAATAAGATTGTTGGAAAGAAGGATTTTCAATATCGTTATAAGAAAGTTCATAAGGAAAGAAGTGATAAGAAAGATGAAGTTACTTGTTATGAATACAAGAAATTTAGACATTAGACCAGATTTTCCAAAGCTAAAATGAAAAGGTGGAAAAGAAATAAATCCTAATAGGAATCAGAAAAATCATTATAAGTTGAAAGGAAAGAAAGTACTTAAAGGCAATGATTCTTGGAGCACAAGTGAAGAAGATTCCTCAGATAACTCTTCTGATAATAATAGTTCTGGATAAAGGAACATTAGTCTTCTTGCTAGAATATCTAAAGAAAATCTTTGTCTTATGGCTAACGTATGCACTGCCGAGAACCTCACAAACTTATCTTTAAGTTCAAATTACCCCGAATCCGATAATGAGAAAAATTCTAAATCTTCAGATGAAGAATCTTTATCAAATAATGAAGATAATAACTTACCTTCTTATGATGAAGTATCTCATTTTTCTAAACTCCTTGAAAATGAGAATTGTAAAGTTAGAAAAAAAACTTGATAAGGAAAATTCTAGGATAAGTGTTTTAACAAAAAAAGTATCATATCTTTCTAAATATACTGATAAGAAAACTTTTGAAGAAAAAACTATTTCCAAATAATCAGAAAAATTTATTTCTGAGAAAGAAAATTTTTCTAAAGATTTTGAAAAAGTAATTTCTGAAAAAGATAGTTTACAAACTAGTTTTGATAAACTGAGTTCCAAAACTATTATTAAAGAGGATAAGAATTTAGTTATAAAACTAAAGTTCAGAATTTCTTCTTTGAAGAAACTGTTATCAAACATTACAACTAGTAAAGAAAACTTTGAAAAAACGTATAAACAAATCCATCCTCATGGTACTAGATTCGTAATGGGATTTACCCATAAAAAACCTATTTTTAGTAATAATTATTTTGTTCTAAAGAGTGCACCTTTTTGTACTAAATTTCAAAGTGGTGTTCAGTGGAAGAAAAAATGTTCTCTTAATAAAGTTTAATCCTTAGGTTTTCAAAAAGCCTATTTTTCAAAACAAATGTGGATTCCTAAAATTTTGTTTTCTAACATTACCGGACCCAAGAAGGTGTGCGTGCCGAAAGTCTAATGGTTTTTTTCTTCAAGAAAATAAAGATAGTACAAAAAACAAGAATACTTGGTATATGGATAGTGGATATTCCTGACATATGACTGGTAACAAAAACTTTTTCGAAAATATCATCAAGATGAATGGTGGAAAAGTTACCTTTGGAGATAATAATCAAGGAGAGATTATAAATATAGTTAATATAGTTAATATAGTTCTTCTTAGTAAAGTTTTTAATTTCAAATGTTTTATTTGTTAAAGGCCTTATGCACAACCTTATAAACATAAGTCAGTTATGTGATGAAGGTTACCTTGTGAATTTTAGAAATGATAAATGTGTTATACACAATTCCAAAGATGAATACATTCTTTATGCCAATTGGCATGAGAATGTTTACACACTTAACTTAGAATACCTTAGGATCCAAGACTTACCCTGCCTTAATACAATGATAGATCAATCTTGGTTATGGAATAGAAGGTTAGGACACTATAGCCTTAGAAACTTATGTAAGTTAACTAAGAAAATACTTTTTAAGGATCCACCGGAACTTAGGTTTGATTCTTCAAAAGGATTACCCTTGTCAATATGGTACACAACATAAGTCTAATTTTAAATCTATTAGTGAAGTCTCAACTACTGATGCTTTATAGTCGGTGCACATGGACTTATTCGGTCCTACAAAAACTGAGAGTATTGGGGGAAAATGCTATGTATATGTCTTGGTAGATGATTACACTAGATACACATGGGTATATTTTATCACAAAGAAATCTGAATCTTTTTTTTATTTCAAAACATTTGTAGCTGAAGTTAAAAATGAGAAAAACCTTCCCTTGACAATTATTTATAGTGATCATGGTGGATAATTTCTTAATTCTAATTTTGAATTTTTTTTAGTAAGAAAGGTATAGGAAATAACTTTTTAGCTCTTAGAACCCCTCAAAAAAATGGTTTTATTGAAATACAAAATCATATTCTTTAAAAAACAATAAGAACCATGTTGAGTGAATACTCAATTGCTAAACATTTTTAAGCCGAAGCTGTTAGTACTGTCTGCTATACTATAAGTTGAGTTTTAATTAGACCCTTAATAAAAATCCTTATGAGTTGTGGCCTATTCAAAAACCAAAAGTTTCTTACTTTAGAGTTTTTGGATGTAAAGTATTCATCTTGAATACAAAAGATAACTTTCATAAATTTGCACCCAAATCCGATGAAGGAATATTTTTAGGATATTCCACTACTTCTAAGATATATAGAGATTTTAATAAAAAATCTTGTATTGTTGAGGAAATAGTACATGTTAAATTTGATTAAATCGATCCGTTTGTTTTCAAAAAACCTCAACCCACATCCTCTTCGGATGTTATTTCTGAAACTGATTTTCAACCTTAGAAAATTCTCCTTATAAGGAAAGTACCCAATAAATATTTTTGAAATTATTTACTCAAGAATATTTTCTACCTTATGTTGATAAACAGAGTTTTCAAAACACAAGAAGTTAATTGTTTCTTAGGAATCATCCAAGTTATAGTATCATTGGTGATGTTGATCAACCTCTTAGGACTAGAAGTTCCTTAAGGAATGAAATAGAGCATCTAGCAGTTGTTTCCCAATTTGAACCTAAAAATATTAATGAGGCTTTAGGTGATGAGGATTGTATAAAGGCTATGTAAGATGAACTAAATGAATTCGAGAGGAACAATGTCTGGACCTTAGTTTAACAACCCAAAGAAACTAATATAATTTGCGTAAAATGGGTTTTTAGAAACAAATGTGATGAAAATGGAATAATCATTAGAAATAAAGAAAGGATTTTTTCTAAGGGTTATAACCAATAATAAGGAATAAAATATGAAGAAACCTATTCACTGATAGTTAGACTAGAAGTTATTTGTATTCTACTAGCCTTTACAACATTCTTTAAAATCAAACTTTTTCAAATGGATGTGAAGTGTGCTTTCAATAAAAGATATGTTCAAGAGGAAGTTTATGTTGAACAACCCCCTGGTTTTGAAAATAAAAAATATTCTAAATATGTTTATAAACTCACCAAATCTCTATACAGACTTAAACAAGACCCTAGATCCTGGTATGATAGGTTAAAGAGATTTTTGTTACTAAATTTTTTTAAGGGAGTTGCAGATCCATAATTTTTTATAAAATAAGTTTAAAAAAATATTATAATTGTTCAAATATATGTTTATGACATTATTTTCAGATCAAATCAAAAATATTTAATAGATTCCTTTATAGATCTTATTAAATCTGAGTTTGAGATGAGTATGATGGGCGAGTTAACATATTTTATTAGTTTTAACATTTCTAAAAACTAGAAAATTTAGAGGTATGATAGGAAGTTTACTCTACTTAACTAAAAGTTGACCAAACTTAATGGTTTTTGTATGAATATGTTCAAGATATCAAGAAAATCCAAAGGAAACCCATCTAATATCTATAAAATGTTTTTTTTAATCTCAAGGGAACTATGGATTTAGGAATTTTTTATTCTTCTAGAAATGTTTTTGAATTAAAAAGTTTTTTGAATGCTGACATTGGTGGTTGTATAATGGATTGGAAAAACACATCCAAAACTTGTCATTTATTAGGATATTCACTAGTTTCTTGGTCATGTAAGAAATAACACTCAGTATCACTTTCCACTACTGAATCCAAAAATGTGGAAACTGGAAGTTTTTGTGCTCAAGTGTTGTGGATACAACACACACTCACTAACTATAGAATGATTTTTATTAAAACTCAAATACTATGTGATAATACTAGTTCTATTGCCTTAATTAATAACCCTGCATATCACTCCCATGAAAAAAACATAGATATTAGGCAACAATTTCTTAGGGATCACACACTAAAAGGAGATATTGTTTTACAATTAATCAGAATGCAAGATCAACTTGCTGATATTTTTAC
This sequence comes from Viscum album, assembly GCA_963277665.1. Taxonomy (NCBI): domain Eukaryota; kingdom Viridiplantae; phylum Streptophyta; class Magnoliopsida; order Santalales; family Viscaceae; genus Viscum; species Viscum album. Next base: position 576,188,187 of record OY728160.1, read on the forward strand.
AAAACCTTTACCATATGATAGATTTTAATACATTAAAAAGAATCTAGTAATTATCAACATAAATTAATCATTCATATCTAATTCATTTTTACCCATATCATTACATTAAGTTACTCCTCTTCAAAGGGGGTGTACATGTGATTAATCCTTTTCAAAACCTTTAGCTTTTCAAATTTTTAGTTTTCTTTAATTTTTTTTCTTAATGAGGTTCTAGACTCATATTTCCTTAGAATTTTTTTGGATTCATTATTTTCAAAAGGATCATGAGACTTAAAAAATATAAAAATTTTCTAAACTCAAGTTTTCTTAAAAAGTTTTCAGTTTCAGAAAATTTTCATAATAAGATTTTATTTCTAAAATATAGTATTTAGTTTTACTTCTAAAAACTATTTTAAGTTCTTTTTTATTTAGTAATAAAACTATCTCAGTCTAATTAGTTTACAAAATTTCAATAAGAGCATGTTATTCATATCGATGACACTTTCTACTTCGAAAGGTGTTCTTCTTATATTTTAAATCTTTCCACTAATTCATTACAAATATTTATCTTTATTGTTTTATTAATTTTAGTTTTTATAAAAACTTTTCTTTATTTTGTCTTTCATAATTTTTCTTAAATTTTTTCCAAAATCATATTCTGTATCAATACGATACATCTTTTAAAAACCTCAAGAGTTCAATTTTTTAAATCTTTCTTCGAATCATTTACAAACATCAGATCATGAGGATTTTAATATTATCCAATTGGATCCAATTTGGAAGATGAATAAACTCTCCCTTCACCTATATAAAGGGGGACCCCGTGTCCCACATCAGATATCTCAAACTTCTTATGCCAAATTATTGCTGCCTTCAAAATTCTTCAGTCTAAAAAATTTCCTTATATAAAAATCCCCAGTTTATTCTTTGAATATGATGGAGTTTGATAAATATTTCAATGTATGGTTTGTATTTAGAGAAATTTTATTTGAAAAATCCTTTTATAAAAAAATATGATCCCTCTTTAAATAAGGTTATAAAGTTTCAAGGTTGAGAATCTCTATGCATAGGAAAGTCTGATGAGGATCACGATTTGCTTTATCTTGATCTTGTCCAAGAATTTTATAGATCTATTAAGTTTTTCATAGAAGGTGGAAAGCAAAAAATTTCTTTCACAATTTATGGAAAAGGGTATCATATGTCATATAGGAAAATTGCAATTTTTTTTGGCATACCATCGGATGAAGAAGCCTATTTACCTTCTCACAAGTTACCATATGATCTTGGTTATTTTGAAATGAAAAAGGTAGAGGATTCCTTATTCAATAATTATGAGAAATTTTGGAAGGTGACTCATCTCATACTAGATAATTAGGTTGTAACCCTTTGGATACAAGGTTTTTTAGTTCCAAGGAAGAGAGATAGAGACACTCTAAAAGTATTATATGTTTTTGTATTTGAATTTTTATTGAAAATGAGAAAAATTTATCTTATCAGTTTCATATTTATTACCAGTAACAACATAAAGATTGGATCTATTAAGTCTCAAATAATTATGTTCCCAACTGTGATAACCAAGCTTATGGCTGAATGTATGAAGTTTTTAAAAATTGAAAACAAATCAAAGCCAAATAAAATGAAAAATTATTTTCATTTGTGATGATACAATGAAATGAATGAGGTTTAATTTTTTATGATGAATCAAATTTTTTTATTGAGAAACTCTTAGAAGCAGAACCCTTAAAGAAAGTTGGGCAGGGTGATCGAGATAAGAAAAGGAAAATAGAAATTTCCCAACCTCAAAGAGTAAAGAAATAAAAAAAGTGTTAGATAAAGTTCGATATGAGTGGATAAGGAAGAAGGTCAAGAGGAAATAAGGGGGCCCAGTTATCATCATTGAACTGAAAGAGGCCTTAGCATTAAAGATTCATGCTGCTGATACTTTGGAATAAGAATTAGAAAAATAAACTTCAAGGTGTAAGAATTGTATAATCCGTGATGAAAGACATTGAGGCTACCTCCAGAAATGTTGTTTTCCCTCCATATTAGTCTGATCAAGTAGATCCATATTCTGGTTTTTCTTTTCAAGAAACCAAAGTAGTTAATGCCAAATTTACCTTTTTTGTAGAAAAGGGAAAGGATAGAGTAGTTGATGAAGAATCGATACCTGAAATTCAAGAAAATCAATCGAAATTAGCACAAGTTGGAAAGGATGATTTAAAAACCAAAAGACAACTTGAGGATGATTTTTTTAAATCAACGGATGAAGGCTCTATTGGGGTTGATAAAATAGGAAAATATGGAGAAGAAAAATATGAAGGAATTCAATACGAATTAGTCAAAGAAGTTGTTGAAGAAGATGAAGAGGATGAATATGGATAAGAAGATGAAAATGCTGATGAAGAAGAAATTCACACCGATAAAAATTCATTGGAGGCATCATCATTAAACTTACCTTTTTAAGCTGATATAGATGAAAAGTCACAAAGTTATGAGAATAAAAGATCTTCATCAAAGGTAAAAGACGAATCTTCATCTAAGAAAGATGAGAAAGATCAAAATTCAAAGGCAAAAGGTGAAAGATTTGAAATTGATGACAGGGATACCATTGAACTATCTAATGGAAAGGAAGTTGGAGAAAAAATTGATAAATCAGTCTCAAAGAAATTTGATAAAGGAAAAAAGAAAAGAAGCATAAATCGAAACTAGTCATTCTCAACTTCCTGAAATAGAAAAAGAATCAGATTCAGTGAATATGATAACTACGTAGGAATTTGATTATATCATAAAAGATTTATAGAGGCTCAAAGAAACAATCCCATAATTTCCAAGAATCGAATCTAGGGTGTAATTGATTCATGAAAATCAAAGCGAAATATTGGATACAATAAAAGTTTTAACAAATAGGCTGATTCGGTTAGAGGATGATCTCAAAATTTTTCAAGAAAGTTACTAAGCTCACAAAAAGGCATGCAATAAGGTTATGAAATGGTCTCATAATATTGATGCTGATGTCAAGTTTCATGATGAGAGTCTTGAAGATATGAAGAATATTATGAATAAATCTGCAGAAGCCTCTAATAAATTATCTAAAGATATGGTAGCAAGAGTAAAATTCATGGAACAATTCAGAGATACAACCAATAAATGGACTCAGGAAGTGAAATAATTAAATGGTAAGATAAAATATTTGCAATTGTAGTTGTCAAGAATCAAATATTATAAAGAGGAAATCATCAGTTTGAAAAATTTGAATAAATATTTTTTTTAAAATCTTTAGATTCAAGAAGAGAAGTCTCAGATTCAAGAAGAGAATATTCAAATTCAGGATGAAAAGATTCATAAGCTGGAGTAGGATAAATACAAGTTTAAGAAGATCAAGTCCCTTTTCAAAACTCTCATGAAGAAAGAATGTTTTTTTGAACTCTTTTTGTAATAGTTTTAGAATTTTTTTCTCTAATAAATGAATAAATTACTATTTTCATCCAAATATTATTTTTTGAATATTTTCACAATTTTAATTGGTTTAATATTATTTCATAATTTTTGTGGATGACTAGTTATTTCATTATATTATTTTGTATAGTTTCTTTTCTAACCCTTTTCAGGAAACTACAGACTTTTCCCACACTTTTTGTAAATAAAAAGGGGGAGAAATTTATAAAAAAGAGAAGAATTATATAGAAAGGGGAGAAGTATTATTAATATTGATAAGATTTTACAAAGTAAGAACATCACATTAAGGGGGAGAATACGATCCTTAGGGGGAGTTTTTATCCTAAGGGGGAATTAATCGTATTCATCATCATATTCAGATGATCCATAAACTCAGAGAGAGATAAGGATTAATGTTTAATTCTGAATATAAAGTACCTACAAGTAAATGGACTGTAAGTTTTTTAAATTTATATTTTCATTTATGTAATGACCCACCCATTATCATTGGCTTGAGAACACAATGAATCACTACTTGGCCTTAAGCGACATCCCCAAGATGCCAAAAACTGACAATAAATGCTGAAGAGTTTCAAATGAAAGTGGGGGATGATTTACCCTTTAAGAAATAAACCACTAACCAAAAAACCATAACCAAACAAAAAACCACACCAAATTATGCTACAGTGGAAGACAAGTAACTATCAAAGTAAATATCAGAAGAAAAACTAAAGACTCCAAGATGACTACAAGACTCCATGCTCTAAAAATACATGCTCCAACATCACCAAAAAAACCAAGTATCATGAGGTGGTGCTAAATACATGTGATACTTTACCTTTTCCCATGCCCTATAAGAAACATCTGCAAAAGCACCAAAGTGCCAAAGCAGGGGTGACTATAAAACTCAGTAGGATTTCCCCAATGACTTCCCTACTCATTCCACTAGGATAGAAAAGTTAACAACATTTATATAAAACAATTTATATAAAACAATTTCCAAAAACAATTTATAACTAAATATAAACAAGTTCCAAAACCAATTATTACCAAATGTACACAATTTCCATTTTAACCAATTTTACAGAAAGTCATATTTCTATAAAAATAACCAAACAAGGCTTAAAACTATTTCTCAATATCATCTTGGCATAACCATTCCATGGTTCACAACACACCCACACATGCATGCTTCGTTTGATAGTTCCATACTCATGAGAAATCTCTCATCCAATCACCTTGTGTCCCATTGACACACGCACCTAATCTAGGGTTAGATACCTTATAACCCACTGGTACACATCCCTTATTTAGGAGAACATCAAACATGAACCCACACAACCCATATATTCCAAAACCATTCAAATAAACCAATTCAAACAATTTCAATAAAACCATTCTTTTATTAAAAACCATTAAACAAACCAATTCCAAACACCCATTAAATTTCAATAAAACCATTTATTTCATTGAAAACCCTTTCATAAAATCCATTTTTCATAATTCCAGTAAAATACCATTTCAAAACTTCATTTTAAAATCAAGAATAAAACACTTTATTCATAAGCACCAATTTTCCATATTTCCACAACCATCACAAAAAAGGGTTTCAATCAATCACAAAACATCCAATTCATAATAAAATCCACACAAATAAATCAATTTGAAACCATTCCATTCAGTTCTACTAAGAGGAATTGATAGTGAATCCACCTACCTCAACTGTTTTGACAAAAACCAAAAACAGACGAAGAACACTCACGAAACCGGGTAAGAATTCCATGAAAAAATCTTAAATATATTATACTATCAAAAACAAGACCAAATATCATCATATTTGGCATAAACAATCTTAGATCCACCCATAATGGGTGTATATATGAGAAACTGAGAGGAGAGGAGAAGTAGATCTAAGGAAACATGATAAGAATAGTGAAGAATGACACTTATCACAAGAATCAGGCTTGAAAATGCCAAGGGAGGGCTCCATATTGACTCCAAATCACTTGGGTGAGGTTATCCTACCTTCAATGGATAAAAATATCGAATTAGGTCTGCAAAGAGGCAAAAACGAGGGAGTTAGAGGCAAAAAGAGTGAGATCCTATTTTTTAGGATCTAACTTTGGCCCTATGTATGGTTAGACAAACCGTGCGCTAACCGCGTGTTAACTACTGCCTCAATAAGGATCTCACATGGCCTCCTCACACAGTCTCCCTAACTGTGCACCCACCATGCTGAAGCTACTTTCCAAACCTTCTAATATACACGTTTTCTCCTAGGATTTCTGCACGGTTTGGAAAAACCGTGCACAATTCGTACGCCTCTCCTTTAGCCCCCCAAAACTTATTGAAAGTTCACCAAAATCTCCCAAACTTCACCCTTAAACTTTATATACAAGAAAAGAATAAATAAAGGCTTACATACCAGAAACCAGGGGTACTAAATTCTCCCCACCATTGGTCTTTCTGTCCTTGGAAAGTAGAAAACCATTAGTGACTTGAAAGAGTTTTGGCTATTGCTCTTTCATCTCTTTCTCGTGTTCCCAAGTCTATTCCTAAATCTGACCATGTTTCCATAAAACCCACACTAGACCAATGCTTTTTTCCATGAAAGACTTTCTTTTTCCTATCTACAATCCACACCGGGATATGTACCAACGAAGCATCTGACTCTAGGTAAACATGATCCCTTCTGATCACATGATCAGGATCAGGTTGATATTTTTTCAACTGAGATACATGGAACACATTATGCACCGAACTGAACTGTGGTGGAAATGCCAACCGATATGACACCTCTCCAACCCATTCTAGTATCTTGAAAGGGCCAATTCATCAAGGATTTAACTTTCCATGCTTTCCAAAATGATGATGTTCAAGCCTTGGAGATATCCTTAAGAACACATGATCACTCACCGCGAATGACAACGATCTTCAGTGATGATTTGAATACGATTTATGACGACTCTGAGCCATATACAACCTCTTTTTGATCAAATAAATATTATCCTTCATTTCTTAGACAAGGATCAACCTAACTAATGAAGTCTCACCAACCTCCACCCAACAAAGTAGAGAATGACAAGGACTACCATACAATGCTTCAAAAGGATCCATATGTATTGAGTCCTGATAACTGTTATTATAAGAAGACTCCATTAAGGGTATATGATCCTCCCATGAGCCACCAAAATCCATTACATAAGCCCACAACATGTATTCCAATATCTGTATTGTCCTTTCTGACTGACCATACATTTGAGGACAATATTCCATACTCATAGTCAACTGAGTCCCAAGGTATTTATATAAGGATTTCCAGAAATGCGACGTGAACCTCAGATCTCTATCTGATACTATCTAAAATGGTACTCCATGTCTATTTATCATCTCTTGAATATATATTTTGGATAGATCCTCCACTGTATGAGTTTCACAAATAGGTATGAAATGACCCGACTTCATAAGACAATCCACTATCACCCATATGGAATCGTGTTTCTAAACCTTTATTTGGAGACCTGTAATAAAATCCATCACTATCTTCTCCCATTTCCACATTGGAATAGGTAAAGAATACAACATAACCACTGGTCTTTGATTTTATTCCTTAACATGCTGACAAGTTAAGCATTTTGAAACGAACTCTACCACCTTCCTTTTCACACTGCTTCACCAAAACTATGCCTTAAACACCTTATACATCTTTTGTGTTCCTGGATGTATAAACCATCTAGAATAGTGGTAATCGTGAAGAATTTGTTCCTAAAAATCCATAGGTACAACCATCCGATCTCTGAATGACAACAATGAACTACCATAAAGTTTCCAGCCCTCAATGGTCTCCCCATATTTAGTTTTGAACTCATAACCAGACATTCTGCATCAGATGTTTGTGACTCTTTGACCATCTTTACCAAATTAGGAACCATGAAAAATGAAAAGAAAACCACAACATCACCTTGGTTTTCACATTCCACATGCATGTCATCGAGGACCAATATTAACTGCCACTCATTTGAAGCTTCTTTTTCTAGTTGTGCATATGAATTTCTGCTTAATGCATCAGCCATTGAATTACCTTTTCCTAGTGTATACATCAAGTCAAATTCAAAAAATCTGGAGATACTCCACCCATATCCTTTTCCTTAGATTCAAATCTTGTTTAAAAAAAAATGTGTTTCAAGCTCTTATGATCCACAAACACTATAAATTTCTCACCAAAGAGATAATGACGCCAAGTATTCAAGGAATGGAAAACCGCAACTAACTCCAAATCACGTGTTGAGTAATTATTCTCATGCACTATCAACTGCCTTGAACCATAAGAAACCACATAGTCTCCTTGCATGAGAACACATCCCAACCCATATCCCAAAGCATCACAATACACCACATACCCCTGTCCCAATTCTGCAAAAATCAAGAGAAGTGTTGATGTAAGATGAACTTTAAGCTCCTGAAAAGACTTCTAGCATTCCTCAGTCCATCAGAATGGAATGTTCTTATTTATAAAATCTTTAATAGTTGAATCTAGTCATGAGAAGTCACACACAAAGCATCAGTAATAACTATAAAGACCAAGAAAACTCCATGTCTCAAAGACATTCTTCATGGGTTTCCAAGATATAACAACTTCTATCTTTTTATGATCCATTAAAACACCTTTTTCAGAAATTATGTGTCCAAGAAAGCATACCTCTTGTATCCAAAAATCATACTTTCACTGTTTGGCATACAAACGATGGTCTCTCAAGATTTATAACACTATCTCTAAGTGTTACTCATGCTCATCCTTTATCCTTGAATACACCAATATATCATCCAAAAACACCACAACAAAAGAATCTAGATATCTCTGAAATATCCGATTCATCAATTCCACAAAGGCTGCTGATGAATTCATAAGACCAAAAGACATGACTATATATTCATAGTGGCCATATCTGCTTCTAAAAGATATCTTCGGAATATCCTCCTTCTGAACTCACAATTGGTGATATCCTAATCGCATGTCAATTTTAGAGAACCACTAGTCTCCCCTAAATTGATCAAACAGATCATCAATGTGTGGAAGTGGATACCGATTCATTATCATAAATTGGTTAATATTACGATAATACACACAAAACCATAGAGTTCCGTCTTCTTTCTTCATGAACAAGACTGGTGCTACCCACAAAGATGTTCTCGGTCGAATGAAACCTTTGCTTTCTAACTCTTCCAACTTACCTTTCAATTCCCTTAATTATGTTGGTGCCATCCTATAAGACAGAAGGTAAATAGGACTGATACCTAGAAGGAGATCAATCATAAACTCCACTTACCTTATAGGTGGTAACCCTGATAATTTTTTTGGTAAACACATCAAGAAATTGATCCACAACTACTAGAAAACTATTATCCTCGATCTCTTCTATAAATCCCCAACCCTAGAAACCCGGAGTTGGTGCATTACTTTATTACATTGGCATGATTACAAGAAATCAAATCCCAAAGGACCGATCAATTTAGTAGTATTGAAGAAACTAGATACATACATGGAACCCATGTTACATTTGGAAAGGAAACAAAAGATGATACATAACAAAATCTAATAAATTGCATCCTTGAAAACTCAATAAATGATATCTTCTTCATAACCCGGGGAAGGAAAACAAATGAAAGGGGTGAACTCAAATGATCAGTAAGGGTTAAATATAGAAAAATCATGAATCAATAATAAGTGAATCATAATCAATTAGAAATAACTAATATGTATGGTGAATATTTGAAAAACACATGCGAATAATAAATTGAGAATGAAAATACATCCATAGATTTTTTCATAGTGAAAAACTCATGAAAAGTAATAAATGAATACTGAATAATTAGAATGATTATTATTTGGACATCATGTATCTAGAACATGAACCATTATACCATAGAGATGGTTTAAGTCTTTGGGTAGAAACCTGTCTAATTTTTGGAAACAAATTTGAAGGGTTTATCGCCAACTGATTTGTCTCATGAGACCTATCAATGCATCAAGGGGATATAGCGAGCCCCACCTATCACTGTCAGTCAAAATAATTATTTATAAAAATATTTAATATAATAAAAATATGACTTTTCAATATCTGTATTGAGTATAGGATATAGATCCATCAATATTCCCATAGTTAAAGCAACATTCCCCAATCATTAAACATAAACACTAACCATTCAGAGTAATATGGTGAATGGTATCAAGATATAACATCCATAGTAAAACTAATTAGAAAACTTTAAAAAACATATTGTAGATGATATCATAAGAGATAATAATCAATGTAGTAAAAGTTTCAATAAAGGATGTTTACATAGATGAAGATAATTTTAAATGATACCATTGAAAAATTCTTGAGGAAATAATCCTTAAACATTCCAAAGTGTCACATACCACCTTGAAAAATTCAAATCATAATCCATTAGAATATCATTAGAATAAGTATACTCTTGATATGAAATACCAAAGGTAAGTACATACACATCATGCAATTACTAAATGGTGAACAAGACATATATCTCATAAAAGTTAAAGTGAGACGAGAAAAAAAAAATCCCTTTTTTACTTTGGAAAGAAGAGTTCTTTTGGAAAATCATTTATATTTTTCAGGAAATTAGATTTGTAAAAATGTATATCCTAGAAAATAATAAGGAATAAAATTGAAATTATATTTGATTCATAAATGTTTTCCCCATGAAGTGAAATCATGTAAAAAGAGTTTTTAAAGAAACTTTAGAAATAAAACATTTTAGTGTGGTTTTAGGAAAATATTAAAGAGATTTTAAAGCAGAAATGCATGTTTGATTTCATAAAAATAGGAATTAACCAAGATGGGTTTTCATGATAAAATGTGTGATTTTACAAAAATAATAATGTCTTAAAATAGATTACATAGTTCACTTGAAAATAGGTAAGAATTTGAGAAGTTCCCCTGAAACAGGGTTGTTTATCAGGAAGAATTTTTGAAAGATCCTTTTGAAACATATAACTCCACATAAAATAAATAAGGAATATTATTGATACAAATATATATAATATTAAACAAGAATTTATGAGGATTACATAAGAATAAATAATATTTTAATTGAGATAAGTAGAGAGTAAGAGTGACCTAAATGAAAATGAAGGTTCAGGTAGAAAACCCTTACAACTTTGTAATCAATTGAATCATATGCCCGAAAATTAATAATCATCAATTGATACATTTAATATCATGAAAATAAATAGATTCATGATATGAAACATCAATGGGCAGTATACATACACCATACACAAGTAATAGTTGTGAATACAGAATATCTCACAAAAATGGAAGTGAGATGAATAAACCCTTACCATGTGCATGAATGTGTTCTTCAATTGATCTTAATGACCCGAATTATCAAATTTATCTTAGTTAATTAATAATTAAATAAATTACTCTACATTTAATTGATTTATTATAACCTTATTAGGTTCATTCATGACCTTTTGGATGAGTTTAAGAGGTTCAATTTTATTGTTTTGGAAGCATTTTCTTCCTTGGTTTTCATGATTGGTTTACTTGTATTCATGAATGGAAGTTCATTTGAAATGTGGTTAAACATAAAAAATTGTTAATATATATTATTATTGAAATTAAATAGATATAAATTATGTTATAATGATTTTTTTATCTACCATAAGGATGAATCATTAGATAAAAGTTAATGATAAACGCTTGGATTAACTTGGCGGTTTTGTGCACAATGAACTTGTTTTGTATTATTATTTTATATTATGAGTGTGTAAGGATTACAGAACATTGAATAAGATAAAATACATATATTATGATCTTTTTCGACTATTAAAAAGGTTTCATGACCATTCTTGAAGATAGTAATAGAAATTGTGATAAATTAACACATCTCGGACAATGTTTTCATTTTTAGTATAAGAGGAGGGGGGAAATAGAGATGATGATAAAATATTCTATTAGAATAATAAAATTCCAATTCATGTAAGGAACTGAAATTATCATATCATTTGGATGAGGGGAGGTGAGTAGAGAGCAACAAAATAATGGAACTTGTAAAAGAAGTTGAAAGAAAAAGGAAGAGAGGTTAACCTCTTGAGTACTCCTCCTTGAGAATCTCTTTAAGGCCTTTGTTTTTGGCCTTTGTTGAGACCAGTAGGTCTTGGATGTGGGGGGACGTCTTAGGAAGTGTATTTAGCAGAACTTAGGCAAGTTTCAAAGCTTGAGTGGTGTGAGAGGAAGAGGGGGTGAGGGGTGGTTTATATAGTGGTGGGGAGGAGATTTTTCTTAATATTTTATTCATTAGTTTATTATTTTTCCCTAAGACAAGAAATAGTGATGATTACATGACCAAAAATAGTAATAAGTGAATGTGATTTTTAACCAAGTGTGCTTACCTCAGCAGGACATCATCCATGACTCAATAAATCATGTATTTAGCATTTTTCATAATTTATCATATTTTAATATTCACCAAAAATTCAAGTATTTCAAAAAAATCCCAAAAATTCACCCTAACTATTTTTCGATGTGTAGAATCCAAAAATAAACCCAGTTTTTCAAAAATAATTTTCTAAATATGTGAAATTTAATTTTTAATTAAAATCATCATTTGCTCAAAAAATACCAATTTTAATATTATAACTGATATTATGACACTTCGAAAAATTAACTAGGGTATCATAAAATTATCTTTTAAATTAATCTATTAATTATAAAATTGCAATTCATTAATTATTACTCATAAAAATACCAACACTTAATTATTAATTTTTAAAATATTCACTCTCATTTATAAGGCACCTAAATTCTATTTTAACTCACATGGGTGAGGTTACTATTAATAATGGTACATTACTATTCATAAGGGTCAAGTTACTATTCATAAGATTACATTACTATTTAAGTTACTGTTCATAAGGGTATATTACTATTCATAAGGGTAAGTTACTATTCACAAAAAAATTAAGCTGACCCTACCAGACTCTAAATATCTTACTGAACACAGCTGTGTATGTCTGATTTTTGAAATTCAAATTACAGAAGTGGAAAAATTAATTTTAACATCTAGGTTATAACTATATCCTACAACAATGTTTTGTTTCATAGAGTCTCAGTATTGCATGCATAATAAGTTATCTAATTAATTGAAATTATTCATACCATAAAATATTGGGGTGTTATATTCTTCCCACCTTCTGAAATTTCGTCCTCGAAATTTTTCTTGTATAATGCCCTAAAACAAATGTGGGTGGGTCTTCTATTATTGTCCTCAAAGCCTATATTATGGTTATGTTACCTAAAATATGTTTTCTAAATCTAGTTCTCAAGGTTTATACTAAACTTCCTCTGATACCAACTGTAACGCCCCGACCCCAAAAACCCATAGCTGGTGCATTACTTTATAACATTGGCATGATTACAAGGAATCAAATCCCGAAGGACCGATTAGTTTAGTAGTCTTGAAGAAACTAGATACATACATAGAACCCATGTTACATTTGTAAAGTAAAAAAAGATGATACATAACAAAAGCTAATAAATTTCATCCTTGAAAAATCAATAAATGATCTCTTCTTCATAACTTGGGGAAGGAAAAAAAATGAAAGGGGTGAGATCAAATGCTCAGTAAGGGTTAAATATAGAGGAATCATGAATCAATAATAAGTGAATCATAATCAATTAGAAATAATCAATATAAATGGTGAATATTTGAAAAACACATGCCAATAATAAATTGAGAATGAAAATACATCCATAGATTTTTTTCATAGTGAAAACCTCATGGAAAGTAATAATTGAATACTGAATAATTAGAATGCTTATTATTTGGACATCATGTATCTGGCACATGAACTATTATACCATCGAGATAGTTTAAGTCTATGGGTAGAAACTCGTCTGATTTTTGGAAGCAAACTCGAAGTTTTATTTCCAACTGATTTGTCTCATGAGACCTGTCGATATATCGAGGGGCTATAACAGGCCCCACCTGTCACTGTCAGTCCAAATAATTCTTTATAAAAATATTTAATAAAATAACAATATTCCTTTTAAATATCCATATTGAGTATAGGATACAAATTCATCAATATTTCCACAGTTAAAGCAACATTCCCCAATCATTAAACATAAACACTAACCATTCCGAGTAATATGGTGAATGGTATCAATATAACACATCCACAGTCAAAATAATTAGAAACCTTTCAAAAAAATATTGTATATGATATCATAAGAGATAAACCTCAATTAAGTTAAAGGTTCAATAAAGGATGTTGACATATATGGAGATACTTTTAAATGAGACCATTGAAAAATTCTTGAGGAAATAATCCTTAAACATTACAAAGTGTCACATACCACCTTGAAACATTCAAATAATAATACCTTATAATATCATTAGAATAATTAAACTCTTGATATGAAATACCAAAGGTAATTACATACACCATATGCATGTACTAAGTGGTGAACAAGGCGCATATCTCATAAAAGTTAAAGTGAGACGAGAAAAAATCCTTTTTACTTTGGAAAGAAGAGTTCTTTTGGAAAATCATTTATATTTTTCATGAAATAAGATTTGTAAACATGTATATCCAAAAAAAGAAGATGGAATAACATTGAAATTATATTTGAGGCATAAATTTTTCCCCCCTGAAGTGAAATCATATAAAAAGAGTTTTTAAAGAAACTTTAGAAATAAAACATTTTAGTGTGGTTTTAGGAAAATATTAAAGATATTTTAAAGCGGAAATGCATGTTTGATCTCATAAAACTAGAAATGAACCAAGATGGATTTTCATGATAAAAGGTGTGATTTTATAAAAATAATAATGGATTAAAATATATTACATAGTTCACTTGAAAATAGGTAAGAATTTGAGAAGTTCCCTTGAAACGGGGTTGTTTATCAGGAATTTTTTTGAAAGATCCTTTTAAAACATATAAATATCCATAAAATAAATAAGTAATCTGATTTATAAAAATATATAGAACATTAAAAAATAATTTATGAGGAGTAAATAATAATAAATAATAATTTAATTGAGATAAGTATAGAAAAAGAGTGACCTGAATGAAAATGGAGGTTCGGGTAGAAAACTCTTACAACTTTGTAATCAATTGAATCGTATGACCCAAAATTAATAATAATAAATTTATAAATTAAATATCATTAATGATATGAAACATAAATGGGTAGTATACATACACCATACACAAGTAATGGTTATGAATACAGAATATCTCACAAAAATGGAAGTGAGATGAAGAAACCCTTACCTTATACCCGAATGTGTTCTTCGATTGATTTTAATGACCTGAATTATCAAATTTATCTTCATTAATTAATAAATATAGAACCTAATATACATGTAATTGATTTATTATAACCTTATTAGGTTCATTAATGGCCTTTTTTGATGGGTTTAAGAGGTTCAATTTTATTTTTTTGGAAGCATTTTCTTCCTTGGTTTTCATGAATGAAATTTCGTTTGAAATGTGGTTAAACATCCATAATTGTTAACATATATTATTAGTAACATTAAAGAGATATAAATTATCTTATAATTATTTTTTATATACCATGAGGATGACTCATTAGATAAAAATTAATGATAAACGCTTGGATTAACTTGGTGGTTTTGTGCACGATGAACTTGTTCTGTATTATTATTTTATATTATGAGCGTGTAAGGATTCCAGAACATTGCATAAGATAAAATAAATATATTATTATATGGTTCAACCATTAAAAAGGTTTCACATCTAGTCTTGAAGATATTAATAGAAATTGAAAACCCGTCATCCTTGAATGTGATAAATTAACACATCTCAGACGGTGTTTTCATTTTTAGTATAAGAGGAGAGGGGAAAGAGAGATGATGATAAAATATTCCCTTAGAATAATAAAATTACAGTTCATGAAAGTTACTGAAATTATCATATCATTTGGATGATGGGAGGTGAGTATAGAGAAACAAAATAATGGAACTTGTAAAAGAAGTTGAAAGAAAATGGAAGAGAGGTTCACCTATTGCGTACTCCTCCTTGAGAATATCCTTAAGGCTTTTGTTTTTTTCATTTTGGTGATGCCAGTAGGTCTTAGAAATGGAGGGAAGTTTTGGGATGTGTATTTGGTAGAACTTATTCAAGGTTCAAATATTGAGTGGTGTGAGAGGAAGAGAGGGTGAGGGGTGGTTTATACAGTGGAGGGGAGGAGGAGTTTCTTAATATTTTATTCATTACTTTATTATTTTCCCTAAGACAATCAATAGTGATGATTACATGAAAAAATACAGTAATAAGTGCATGTGATTTCTAACAAAGTTTTCTTACCTCAACAAGACATCATCTATGACTCAATAAATCACGTATTTAGAATTTTTTTATAATTTATCATATTTTACTATTCCCAAAAAATTCAAGTATTTCAAAAAAATCCCAAAAATTCACCCTAACCATTTTTCAATGTGTAAAATCCAAAAATGAAATCCATTTTTCAAAAATAATTTTCTAAATATGATAAATTTAATTTTTAATTAAAATCATCATTTGATCGAAAAATACCAATTTTAATATTATAACTGATATTATGACACTTCGAAAAATTAACTAGGGTCTCATAAAATTATCTTATAATCATAGGAAAACAAAATATTGATTCATGAATACATTTTATGAAAATAAATTATCTTTTAAATTAATCTATTAATTATAAAATTGTAATTCATTATTTATTGCTCATAAAAATACCAACACTTAATTATTATTTTTAAAAATATTCACTCTCATTTATAAGGTGCCTAAATTCTATTTTAACTTACATGGGTGAGGTTACTATTCATAATGGTACATTACTATTCATAAGGGTGAAGTTAATATTCATAAGGGTACATTACTATCCAATATACTATTCATAAGGGTGTAATACTATTCATAAGGGTCAAGTTACTATTCATAAGGGTGCATTACTATTCATAAGGGTCAAGTTACTATTCATAATGGTACATTACTATTTATAAGGGTAACATTACTATTCATAAGGGTAAGTTACTATTCAACAAAAAATTAAGTTGATCCTATCAGACTCTAAATATCTTACTAAACGCAACTGTGTATGTCCGATTTTTGAAATTCAAATTACAGGAGTGGAAAAATTAAGTTTAACGTCTAGGTTATAACTGTCTCCTATACTAATGTTTTGTTTCGGAGAGACTCAGTGTTGCATGCATAATAAGTTATCTAATGAATTGAAATTATTCATACCATAAAATATTGGGGTGTTATATCTTCTATAGATGCTAAAGTTAATGCCACAAATTGGTAAGAGATTGTGCCCACCGCTAGTGCCAACAAGTCTGTTGAACCAATCTTTACAACCATTTGTCCTCTGAAGAGATGCTCGACACCGTCCTTTGTTATGAAACTGACTATTCTACTATAACAGTCGATGTGAGACTTGAACGTTGTCAACCAATCCATACCCAGGATTACATCTAAGACATCCATCTCTAACATCGAGAAGTCCCATTTTGGATCAACTCCATCAATGGTTATAGAATATACTCTACAAAAAAATGCTCAAAATTCTCTTTCACTGACAGGGATTTGAAGTTTTAACATCTAAGACATAATATCAAGTTTTAAACTTAGAAAATAAACATCATGAGAAGCAATGAAGGAATGAAATAAACCAGTATCAAAAAACACTTGCATAAGGGTAGAATTCAAAAGAATTGTACCTATCACCATAGATGGTCTAGCCTGATCATCTACAATCACCTAATCATATCCATTCAACTTCTTCATCACTGCAATCTGCTTCTTGCTGCTTTGCTGAGATTTCCCTTATTGAGGAGTCATGGTATTCCTAAAATCACCATGGCTAGATCTGTTTTGCTGACGAGTCTGATTCTACTTCCCTCATTCCATCGAATCATATGATGTTTTCAGCATAAGGGGAGCTATCCGAACACCTGACTTCAGAGCAATGTGACAATAACACTGAAGATGCCCCATCTTGTTATAATTGTGGCATGCTCTCGGTGGTGCGATATAGTTTCTCTTGATGTGATTCAGTGAACCACCCTGAAAATATACAAACTTGTTCTTAGGTCTTAGAGGAGGATTAATTTCTCTCATGGCCTGATTTTTATGTGTTCCACCTCCTTGAGAATAGGTGTCCCTCTTCCTTTTTTTGTTAGTGCTGAATTTCTCACCTCCTCTCATGAATACAACTATGATACCTTAACTTGGATTTCAAACAGTGATAGATATCACAGAAAGAGTATCTGGTTGCAGTCCTGACTTAATGGTTTGAAAATCCTATGCGATGCTTTGAACCAATTGTTGGTTCACCTGTGGCTTAGGTGCAACCACATTATCAACGACCTCTTCTGATCCATTCCTATGACATCTTATAGGTTCCATTTTCTAAACCAAAAAGAACCTCTATAAGTCTCACTCACTAGTAACTGATGTCTTAGCATTTAAAATTCTATCACATCAACTATCACAACATTGTTTTTCAAAAACAAGTTTTTTCCTCATTCAACCGATTTTTAAAAATTCCATTATTTCTTTTAAAAATCAAACCATTTTCAAAATATATAAACCATTCTCTTTTCAAAATCTTCCATTTGAAAACAATTGCAACATTTTTAAAAAATTT
Source organism: Viscum album (assembly GCA_963277665.1). Classification (NCBI taxonomy): domain Eukaryota; kingdom Viridiplantae; phylum Streptophyta; class Magnoliopsida; order Santalales; family Viscaceae; genus Viscum; species Viscum album. The sequence goes on from OY728160.1 coordinate 576,206,298, forward strand.
CCACCTTTTCACAAAATCATAAATCGTTACTCAAAATTAAATATGCAATCCTAGTGGGAAGTCATTCCTCTACAATTCATGTCATGCTTGTCTCATTGGCTAAACCCATGACAATGATATTTCAATATCCTATAAGTGTATCCAAAACACCTATGTACCCAACTCCCTGGTAACTTAAAGTTCAACATAAAAAGGTTAGCTATATATTTTTATGATCTACATTTCAAGTCCCTAAAATTCTACTCCTTTCTAAGATCAGAACCCAAGAAATATATAAGAACAAATTTCAACTCCAAGACTAAAAAAACAGATGAATAATTGTTCAAGAAGGAAAGGAAAAATCTGACACCACTTATCTCAAACAAGCTTTTGGATCGAACAAACTAATACCATTTGTAATGACCTACCCATTCTCAATGGCTTGAGAACACAATGAATAATTACTTGGACTTAAGCAACATCCCCAAGACACAAAAGGATGACAATAAATGCTGAAGGGTGAAAGTGGGGGATGATTTACCCTTTAAGAAATAAGACACTAATGAAACAACCATAACCAAATAACCACTATATAATGCATGATAAAAACAAGACAACTCAACCATCATCTTTATAAAAAACCACACCAAAGTATGCTACATCGGAAGACAAGTAACTATCAAAGTAAACAATGTAAGAACAACTAAAGATTATAAGATGACCACAAGACTCCATGATCTACATCTCCATGCTCCAACATCACCAAACAAACCAAGTATCACGAGGTGGTTCTAAATACGTGTGATACTTTACCTTTTCCCATGTCACAAAAGATAGCATCTAAAAAAGCACCAAAGTTCCAAAGTAGTGGTGAGTATAAAACTCAGCAGGATTTCCCCAATGACTTCCCTAGACACACCACTATGATATAAAAGTTAGAAACATTTTTATAAAATAGTTTATACAAATTTTTTTTCTAAAACAGTTTATAACTAAATATAAACAAGTTCCAAAACCAATTATAACCAAATGTACACACATGATATTTTAACCAATTTTACAGCAAGTCATATTTCCAGAAAAATAACCAAATGAGGCTTAAAACTATTTCTCAATATCATCTTGGAATAACCATTCCATGGTTCACAACACACCCACACATGCATGCTTCGTTTGAAAATTCCATACTCATGAGCGGTCTCTCATCCAATCACCTTGTGTCCCATTAACACACTCCCCCAATCCAGGGTCACACACCTTGTACCCCATTGGTACACATCCCTTATTCAGGGGCACATTGAACCTGAACCCACACAACCCATAAATGCAAAAACCATTCAAATAAACCAATTCAAACCATTTCAATAAAACCGTTCTTTTATTGAAAACTATTAAATAAACCAATTCCAAACACCCATTACATTTCAATAAAACCATTCCTTTAATTGAAAACTCTTTCATAAAATCCATTTTTCATAATTTCAGAAAAATCCCATTTCAAAACTTCATTTTAAAATCAAGAATAAGACACTTTATTCACAAGCACCAATTTTCCAGATTTCCACAACCACCACCAAAAAGGGTTTCAATAAATTATAAAGTAGAAAATTCAAAATCAAATCCACACAAAGCAATAAATTTGAAACCATTCCATTCATTTTTACTAAGAGGAATCAAGAGTGAAGCCACCTACCTCAACTGTTTTGATGAAAACCAAAAATGGATGAAGAACACTCACAAAACTGGGTAAAAATTCCATGAAACCGCCTTAGATATCTTATCCTATCAACAAAAAGATCAAATCTCATAATATTTGGAATACACAATCTTAGATCCACCCATAACGAGTGTAGATTTGAGAAACTGAGAGGAGCGGAGAAGTAGATCTAAGTAGATCTAAGGAAATGTGATAAGAACAGTGAAGAACATCACTTACCGCAAGAACCAGGCTTGAAAACACCAAGGTAGGGATATGGATTTACTATAAATTTCTTGGGAGAGGTTCTAATACCTTTAATGGATAAGAATACAAAATTAGGTCTGAAAAGGGAAAAAATGAGGGTGTTAGATGAAAAATGAGTGAGATCCTATTTTTTAGGATCTAACTTTGGCCCTGTTCATGATTAGTTTGCATGGTTAGACAAAATGTGTGCTAACTGTGCATTAGATACTACCTCAAGAAGGATATCACACGACCTCCTCACATGGTCTCCTTAACCATGCGCCCACCGCACTGAAGCTACTATCCAAACCTGCTACTATGCATGGTTTCTCCTAGGATTTCTGTACGATTTGGACAAACCATGCGCAACCCATGCGACTCTCCTTTATCCCCCCAAAACTTATTAAAAGTTCAAAAAAATCTCCCAAAATTTACCCTTAAACTTTATATACAATAAAATCATTAAGAAAAGGTTACATACCAGAAACTGGGGGTACTACAATTTAAGTTTTGGATTTTTTCTTTCTAAAAGGGGGAGATTATTGAGTCAAAATTTATACTTATGACTTTACATTACTTTTATTTTTGAAATCACAAACACTTTATTATACACTTGTTTACTAAATTTTTCATGTACTAAGTGTTTTTTATTATTTTTATAGAAACCATAATCTTTTACCGTACTTAGAAGAAATTATAATGAATTACGAAAATAAACTTATATTTCTTCATTATGATTATCATAATGAGTATGGATCCGATAAACATAGGATTCACCCTTATCAGACCAGATGTAAGACTTTATGTCTTGTCTTTCATACTGACAAAGTATTAGTAAATAGACTGATACTAGTACCGACGAATATTGGACTGATACTCATAAGATATATCATAATGACAATTGTAAAGAAGTCAATCAGACAGACTTAAGTTTATTATCATATTTAGAAGAATTGTTTCTAATGTAAGGAATACTTTTTACACAGTGATGGTGTAAAAAAATATGATGTTATAAAATTAGTTACAATATAGACATTGAAGTGTTAGGTATCTAAGTCATTGTGGTAAACTCTAATAAATATTACCGTTGGGAGAAAATATGACCGTTGGGAAGGCTGCCTATAAATACCTGACCACTTGAAGAGTTTTTAGCAGTTGATACAGTGAATTGTGTGAGAGCTCTAGAGATTACAAGAATAAATGTCTTGTTCTTAGTTTTTGTAATTGTTTAGAGTCTTATAGTTCTAAGGAAACCTTTTCAGGCTTATCTCCTTAAAAACCCTTTTCTTTGTAATCGCGCATCCGATCTATGATGACGATCAAGGGATTATGAGGATAAAAAGATGAAGAATATGATCTTCTAATAAAGGTCTTGTGGGGATAACAAGATAGAACCAATCCATCGGATCAAGGGATATCGGGGATAGGTAGACAGAACAATGTTGATCATTGTATCAAGGGATTTCCTTGCTAAAAAAAGACAAAATTTCTTATAAGTATAAAATAAGGGATACCTTTTTCCAAGGTTTGTGGCTACCTTACTCTAAAAGTTAAAAGAGATATATTCATTTTTAAATAATTTCAAGTCATTCTTACATTTTTATTATTATATTACTCATTTCTTACATGTTTTATATTCTATTGTGCATGTTTTTATTAGTTTTATCATAACGATTATAAATATGATAAACACAATCTACACTATTAATTGGATCTATAGTGAATCCAAGACACTCTGTTATAATTGTATCTATTCTAATTATGATCTGTATACTCTGATTTTATCAAAATCAATTCTGATTATGATACTTTGATAAATAAGACCAAGGAATAAGCCTGAATCAGATATTTTTACTAAAAAGAGGTTTGTGAATCTGTTTAGTTTAATCATTTTAAACTAATGTTTTTTAAAATACAATTCACCCCTCTTGTAACAGAGCCATCAAAAACATATTATTTCGATCCTAATATCAATATATCTATTATTGATATTCCACAAAATGTGTGTACGTGTACATGTACATGTATGTATATGTATGCATGTGTATGCATGTGTATGTGTATGTGTATGTGTATGTGTATGTGTATGTTTATGTATGTGTTTGTGCATGAATGCGTATATGTATGTATGTATATATGTACATGTATGTGAATGTATGCGTTCATATGTATGTGTATGCATATGTATGTGTATATGTGTATGTGTATGTGTATGTGTATGTGTATGTGTATGTGTATGTGTATGTGTATGTGTATGTGTATGTGTATGTGTATGTGTATGTGTATGTGTATGTGTATGTGTAACACCTCGAGATTTTATGGGATAGATTCTTTTTATTTTCTTTGATGCATTGTGTTGTACGTTACACTAATAATAGCTTGCGCTATACACAACACCGTATTATCTTGCAGTATATGCAATACTATTCTTGGCTTGCGTTAAACACAAGAGAGACCTTACTTGATAGCTTGTGTTGTACGCAATACCAAGTTTCACTAAACAACGATATATTATTAAAATATTATTCTTTAATGGGATATAAACTAGCTATTATGAATATTATTAACCAAATTTTAAATTTTATATGACATAAATATTCATCTTATGTATTTTCTAGAACATGATATAAGAACAAATTTAATTTTTCAGATAAAAGAAGTATTTTTCAAAAAATGGAGTTTTGCCGCATTTTGATGAAACACCCATTTTAAATCTAGTTTTTGACACTTTTATAAGTTAAATTTGACAAAATAAACTTCTTCTTTGTAAGTGGGATATAAAAATTTACTTTTTTTGAATTTTTGGTATTTATCTGATAAAATTCAAATTTTAATGAATAGTGAAGAATAATGCATTTTAATTAGAAACTATCTTTTCATATAATTTATTTATATAGTTAGTTTATCTTTTTAATTGGTTTTAAAGTGTAATTAGATTATATTTTTATCATTTAATCCAATTTTGGAAATTTTAAGTAATTTCACTTTTCCATTGGACATAAACATATGTCAATCTTTTGATAGTTATTATTTCTTAAAAACCTGTTTTTTGATTCTGACAATGAGAATTAATTTTAAATTAATTACTGCAACTTATATGTTTTGAATTTGGAAAAATGTATTATATATTTGGAATAATAAGGTTCAAATTTTGTAAATGGGCACCTTTTATTTTTGGACATTATGAATAGTAACTTCAGTAATTATTTTATTTACCATGCTTAAAGGGTAAATATGGTTAATAAGGGTAAAAAATAGTATTATAATAATATTAAACTACCATGAAACATGTAATAATCCTATTGGATGAGATATTTCCAACCATGGTCATCCTTGGGTCGATTTTAGGACCCCATGGAACCACTTGGATGTGAAAATGACATATTATAAAAAATAATTTAAGGTAAAGAGAAATATGACATCAACTTGTATCTTCTTAATAATTTTTTTTAATATGGGGTTATAAATAATATAAATTCGACTATAAATAGTTATTGTAAATATAAAAAAATTTCCTACATCATTATATTTTATTTATAATTTTTAGACACCAAAGAAATAAATTTATTTATGACACAATGATGATGTAGCGATTACCTAATTAATGAATGATTTAAATAAATGAGATTACAAATATTAAAATAAATTTATTTTGAAACCTTTTATGATATCCACAAATTTTATGGATTATTATGACTTTTATCTTTGAATTAATGATGTATTTTTGAAATAATGAAGTTTTTATGGATTTTTAAAAAAGTCATGATATGAATAGTATAAAAATTGACATAAGTGAGTTTTTAAAACAAATACTATTTTATCAAATTATATAATAGTACTAAAAATATAAGATTTGGAAAAATGAATTATATAACGTTTAACATATCATTAATGAACCACTTTAGGTTCTATTGTCATTTTATAGTAACTATATTAACCATATAGTATGAATATACAAGAAGACATGGTAAGAGTTAAATTAGTTAACTAAGGGTTAAAGTTAAAAGATAAGGTTAAATTTGAAACGTAAAATTGTCTAAAACCTATTGGTTGATATATTTAAAAAAAATACTCATCTTATCTTCGAATTAAATGAGTTTTGGACCTTTTGAAACTGAAAATAATTTTATAATAAAATAATATTTCAATACCTTCCTAAAGTGACCCTCCTCCTCTCTTATAAAAAGTCATCTCCTCCCACATTTCTTCAAAACACCTTAAATCTTATAGCTCAAAAAAAAAACCTGTCCAATTATACTATAAAAATTCTTAGTTAACTTATGGAGGTACTAGTTTTCCAAAAAGTCCATCCCTAGTGTCTCTAAGAAGAGATCCAAAGGAAGTCCAACGAAGAAGAGGCAATAGCTTTACCAATTCAATTCAATTTATTTTCTTATTATAATTCCTATTTCTATGTTGATTCCATAATAAAGTAATAACTACAATATATTATAAATTCTTATACATTATTATAATTATGGTAAAACCCTATACCTCTTTTTATCCATCATACGAATAACAATATCACCATGCGTGCGTACATACGACTTACCGTCTCCACGCTGTGGTGTAATTTGTTATTCAAAAATAATTTATTAGGATGGGTATAATTATGAGTATAATGGATTTAAATAATTAATATAACATGATAAATGATTCTGTATAATTAATATACCATCCAATTATATACCATTTAGCAATCAAGATAATGATACAGTCACTCTTGCGTACGTACGACCTACCACCTCCACGACGCGATGAGATTCGTTCTCCACATTAACAATTCAAGAATGATTATAAAATTTATATAATGAGTGAAAATAATAATTAATAACTTAATTTAAAGAATAAAATACATCCTATTCATAACAAACATGACTTACATGGAAAAACAGGAATGGGAAAATGAAGCAGTTAACACCCAAAATAACAGTAATATTGAAATAATATTAAAAAAATGATATAATAGGATCATATATGATATCATAAATATGGATATGGTCCTGGTATAATTTAATAACACGATTTAACCATTATATAGGAGGTTACCACACCATAGACTAACTAAAAGTACAAGGTATAAGATAATTTTTCAATCTCATCATTATCCGGTATTGTTTATTCATAAGTATTTACTGGGGTATATTTATCATACATGTCCATGTTTTCTAAAAATGTTTTCATAAAATGTTTTATATTATTCTATTTATGTTTAAAGTCATTTTAACCCATTTTTGACTTTTATTACATGTTTTGGAAGGAATCTTTCTTTCATTTACCATACGGGCTACTTTTTGACTTTTTTAGAAAAAGTATGAGGAGAATGTTTTTTGAAATTATAAGGTATGAATTTTTTTTACATCTTCATAACACCTTATTTCCATGAATATTCCTCTAAAATTTTTTAAGTTTATTTTCAACTAAATTATTTTCTTTTAAAATTTCATGGCCTTTTGAGAAAAGAAAATGTTTTTTAAGAAGAACAGATATATTCCATAGGAATTAAGTTCAAGTGTATTATCAAAATTATTTTCCATATAAGATGACATAGAGTTATGTTTCTATCCCTATTATTACTTTTATTTGATTGTTTTTATGATGGAATTATTTTTATGAAGTCCATTAATGTTATATGGATTATGTTATGATGAAATGATGTTTAAGAACCTCATTTATTTTATGGGTTATGCTATGATGAATGATTTACATTTTTGTGAAACATGTAAGAATGATTTCATTATGATATGGGTGAGACCTATATATACCTAAAATTCATTTGGTAAATATTTATATCTCATGATATAGACATGACTGGAATGATATATATATCCAGTTCAATAATACATGGCCAGAATGACAAGCAAACCTGGATTAGTAATGGACTTTTGATTCTCGCTCAAATTTACCCAAGAGATGAAGGTAGAATGGTCCTTGTAGTCTAGCTTGGGTTATCGAATCCACAGAGACCTAAGAAGTAACCTATAGACACGCACATTCTAAGGATTGTTTTTGGATATGAAGTGGACAACTTTGGGGTGATTTTAGATGGGTTTAAGTGAACTCTAAGAGACTTAAGTGAATTCAAATTAAAAGAATGAGTTGATCCAAGGTTATCGCTCGGGGTGGATTGGACGTATTTTCTTTTTAATGATTTCAATTTCTTAAATTTGAGATGGGTTCATTTAAGGAGATAAAACAACATCATCACTTACTGGTTTAATTCATAAACCCTTTAATACTAATCACCTATACACTCGAAGGATCAAGGTTTTGAGCACTTCAAGGTAAAGGTTCGTATTAGCACTTGAAGTGTGTGGCCTTAAATTCAACAAGGACGATGGAGTTTAAAAACCATAAAATAAAAATCTCAATTAAAGAAGTGATTATACATTAATGAGGTGATAAATAACATCCAATACAGCCCCTTTCTACTCCCTTGTATCAACCCATAAGTGGGTTAGCCCACCATTGATCCCATGGTTTCAATGGAAGCAGAAAGTAGACTCATAAGGGAGGAAATAGAAAAGTAAAAAAACACAATAAAATAACAATCACTCCACTGTTGTGTGATAATCTCACAAGGTTTGGTATGAACAAGTTCACACCTTTAACCAATGGTATCAAAGTGATAAGGAGAAGAACAGAATAATAAGAGAAGAAGAACTTTTATTAAGAAACAAGGATGATTTAAAAGAACTTACACGTGGAAGATAAATTTGAGACAACAAAACCGCAGCATAACATTACAATGAAAGGAAGCTCAAAGATTCCTAAATCCACCAACACCACTGCCTTAAATAGGAATTTTTTGATCCCTTGGGTCGATTCTACAACAGTACAAAGCATCTCAATTAATTTTGGTAGGCCATAGGTGGTGGAAAGCTTGTGGAATTTGGACTTTTCCACATTTGACCCGAGGTGGCAGCTAGCTTTCATCCACCGAACAGAAGCGTTTGGATGACCTTCTATATGGAAGAATCAGAGTGGTCCATAGAATAAGAAAATGTATCTCAGGATGTTTTATAACCTCCTATAAAATTTGGGCCCATTTGGAGTTGTGGATTTGGAGATATGATCAAATTAGTGGGATGTTTTTCTGAGCCGCAGAATCTGGCCCATAATTTTATCTATAAATTGGGCCGCCTAAATGACCACCATGGAGGCCGAATTAGCATTATCTCCTTAATAGTTATTTGTTCCTATAAATTTCTTATAGCATCCCACGAAATTTGGGATTACTTGGGCCTGTATGTTGGGTCCCACAGTCTCATCAGTGGGTTGGTTTCCAATCTTCCTTCTCCAGAATTGCTTCCTTTCATTTCCAAATATCTCCATCATATCATCCTCCATGAATTCTCCACTAATCCCTGAATCAAACATGTTCATATTTAAGTGTAGATCAATTTACAAAAATATCAAATTAAAATATGTATAATTAGATTCCTTAAAATCATATGAATCATTGGGCACTTCAAATGATGTTAAAAAATGTACCTCATAATAGCGCATTTTAAGAAGGTATTACAATCATAATGTGAAATGATGTTCAAAGTGTAAAATGCACTAAAATGGTGTTTATGAATAATAAATAAAATGAATATTATTTATATTAACAATGAATATTAGCCTCATTTAGTGGCTAATCACACCCCCAACTTGAGTTTTTCTAGTCCCGAGCAAAATATATCTCATCAAAAATGAAATTCGAATTCCCTTTTCCAAAAATATTTTAATACACAATGATCACAAAAAAACATTATACCAAAAAATCATGAAACCCATCAAAATATTTTAATACAAGATAGTTTCATAAGCAGATCCCAATCCCAAGCCCATTCCTTTGTTCAAATTCATTGCCATATTCATCCAATATCAATTAAGTATGAGGATGTGTTGTGTATCACAATAGACATGGGGGTTCATCTTTATTCAAGGTGAAAATTACGGAAGCGCTAGGTGGAATCACATTTCAATATTAATATGAGTATTCATTTTTTTTGTATAATATTTTTTTTTTGTTTTTTTTGTTTTTGTTTTTTTTTGCAATTTTGCCATAGTAATTGAAATTGCACTCAAAAGAGTCAGCCCCTATAGCGAGACTTTGCCGATGACTCCCAGGCTCAAAGACCTTAGGGCACCAAGTGAATCCCACATACTCGGGCATCATCTCGAGTTAACTCAGTCAAAAACAAATTCAAATTACCAAAAATAGAGATAAAATTACTAACTCTGGGCCAGACAACTATGGAGTCACGATTCCCAAGTGCCGAAAGCCACGCATTAGGTCATTTCATTGCTCTACGCGCATTTTTTTTTAATTTTTTTTTGATTAATCATATTGAACTAAAATGATCACCAAACCTATGCTATTTATTTAGGGGACCCCATGAACTCAAACTAATACCCCACTATCCAAAGGATGTGCATTGTGATCTTTTTTATTTGGATGAAAATATAAATGATGAAATATCACATTGGACACCCACACTTTCCAAAATCTATGCTCATGAAATTATACAAGGATTAAAATCAGAATCAGGGTATGCTAAATTATTTGATATTCAGTTTTAAAGTGTGCAATGTGTATTACCATGTTCAAAGTTAGAGGAATTTTTCCGTCCATTTACACTTTTTTTTTCAAATAATTCATTTTTTTGACACAAAAGATTTTTTTTTATTTTATCTCCCCCCCAACTTAAAAGAACACTATCCCCAGTGTTTGAAGAAATGAAAATTTAGAAGGAGTATAGGTAGATAATGGAAGTTCAAAAAGGAAATTGAAACTGAGGATCATGGAATGAAATCACCTGGTGGTTGAAGTTGAAGTTCTTGCTGCTCCAAATTAGTCCTTTGATCTCTTGGGGGATGTAGGCACCTCCTTGATTGAACATGTATCACCCAAAATAGTACCTAAACAAAAAGAAGAACAAAACAGACAAAACAAACAACACAATGACTTATTTAGTTCCAAGTATCATCATTTTTATGGTTTTTCCTGTTTTTCTATTTGTTTTAAATCAAACTAATGATACATTGTATTCTTTTAATTTTCTGGGTAAGGTATTACTCAAGGATCACACCGCGTGACACAGATGAATACGATGCTCCCCTTTCATACCCATCCATACTCATAATAGAAGAACAGGTCAATAGTCCTTTTTTTAAATGTAAAAATGATTAATTAATCCTATTTAAAATATAAAGTTTATTAAAACAAAAAAATGATAAGATACTTGAAAAACATGGGTTGCCACCCATGCAGCGCTTTGTTTAACTTCGTTAGCCCGACATGGATCCTAAATCTATCAATTTTTTCCTTGTTCATAGGTTGGCTCAGTTAACTCAACCTCTATTTCCTGTTTATTGAAGGATTCAATGAATGGTTTTAACCTTTGACCATTGAACTTGAAAATGTAACCACTTGTGGGATCTTGAATCTATAATTCCCCATGGGGAAATACATGATGGACTATGAAAGGACCTGACCATCTAGACCTTAACTTTCCCGGGTGTAAATGAATTTTGGAACTATACAAGAGCACAAGTTTTCCCAGTTCAAAATGTTTGACCTTGATATTCCTAGATTGGTAGGCTTGAAATCTAGCTTTATTGATCCTTGAATTTTCATAAGCCTCCATCCTTAGTTCCTCTAGTTCATTTAGATCTAATTTCCTTTTTGTTTCGGCCAATGAGAGATCATAATCCATTTTCTTGATTGCCCAAAAGGCCTTATGTTCAATCTCCACTGGAAAATGGCATGCTTTACCATAAACCAACCTATATGGGGACATTCCTAAAATGGTTTTATATGCGGTTCTATAGGCCCAAAGAGCATCTAAGAGTTTCTCATACCAATATTTCATAGAGGGGTTAATAGTTTGTTCAAGAATTTTCTTAATCTCCCTATTCGCTAACTCAGATTGACCATTGGTTTGAGGATGGTATGCAGCGGACACTTTATGAGAAATACCATATTTATACATGAGTGAAGAGAATGGGTGGTTGCAGAAATGGGTTCCTCGATCACTGATTATAGCCCTAGGAATTCCAAATCTTGAAAATATGTTCTCTTTCAGAAATCTAATCACAACTTGAAGATCATTGGACTTAGTGGGAATGGCTTCAACCCATTTTGAGACATAATCAACAGATAAGAGTATGTAGAGGTATCCCCGAGAGTTTGGGAAGGGACCCATGAAATAAATTCCCCAATAGTCAAATATTTCAACCACTAAGATGGGAGTGAGTGGCATTTGATTCCTTTTTGTGATGGACCCTACTTTTTGACACCTAGGACATCTTTGACAAAATGTGTAGGAGTCCCTTGAGAGGGTGGGCCAGAAGAGACCACATTGAAGAATCTTAGAAGATGTTTTCTTAGAGGAAAAGTGACCTCCACATGCCTCACTGTGACAGAATTTAAGGATGGACTCTTGTTCAGATTCTGGAACACACCTCCTAATGACTTGGTCAGGGCAGAACTTATAGAGGTATGGATCATCAAACACATATTTTCTAACATCAGAAAGAAATTTCCTTCGAGCTTGAGTCCCTAAGAATTTTGGAATGACTCCTGTCACTAAGAAATTTTCTATGTCAGCATACCAAGGGCAGTCACTCACAGAGTATAAGTGTTCATCCGGAAACGAATCAGACACAGAAAGGTGATTTGAGTTGTCATTGAATTCTATCCTAGAGAGGTGATCAGCTACAACATTTTCAACTCCCTTTTTATCCTTGATTGTGAGGTCAAATTCTTGTAAGAGAAGGACCCACCTAATCAGTCTAGCCTTAGCATCTTGTTTTTGGAAGAGGTATTTTAGTGCAGAATGGTCAGTGAACACAGTGATTGGGGATCCTAAGAGGTAGGACCTAAACTTCTCTAAGTCAAAAACAATAGCAAGTAACTCCTTTTCATTAGTGGTGTAGTTTATTTGGGCATAATTTTAGGATTTGCTTTCATAAGCAATGACATAAGGTGTTTTATCACAGCGTTGTCCTAACACAGATCCTATAGCAAAGTCACTGGTATCACACATAAGTTCAAAAGGAAGGTTCCAATCTGGAGATTTCATAATGGGAGGAGAGGTGAGAGAGGATTTGAGGGTTGAGAATGAACCCTCAGAGCTTTCTGTCCAAACAAATGGAGCATCCTTTACTAGGAGAGCACAAAGGGGACGGGATATTGAACTAAAGTCCTTGATGAATCTTCTATAGAAACCAGCATGTCCTAAGAAATACCTCACTTCCTTGACAGTTTTGGGTGATGGAAGGTGACGAATGATGTAAACCTTTGCTTTATCAACTTCAATCCCCCTACTCGAGACCATATGGCCTAGAACAAGTCCCTCTTTAACCATGAAATGGCATTTTTCCCAGTTTAGGACCAGATTCTTTTCTTCACATCTTGACAAGACTCTCTCTACACTCTACAGACATCCCTCAAAAGTATCCCCAAACACAGAGAATTCATCCATGAAGACCTCAAGAAAATCCCCTACCATGTCTAAGAAGATTCCCATCATACACCGTTGGAAGGTTCCAGGGGCATTGCATAACCCGAAGGGCATGCGTTTGAAAGCAAAGGTTCCGAATGGACATGTGAATATAGTCTTCCCTTGATCCTCTAGGGAGACCTCAATTTGATTGTAACCCGAGTACCCATCTAAGAAACAGTAGAAGGCATAACCTGCCACTCTCTCAAGGACTTGGTCAATGAATGGTAAGGGGAAATGGTCCTTCTTGGTGAATGAGTTTAGCTTCCTGTAGTCAATGCAGACCCTCCATCCACTACTCACCCTTGTTGGAAGAATCTCTCCATCCTCATTGGTTATCACTGTGATTCCAGCCTTTTTTGGAACCACTTGGATTGGGCTCACCCACTCACTCTCAGCTATAGGATATATGATACCAGCTTTTAACAATTTCAGAAGTTCCTTCCTTACTACCTCCATGAGATTAGGATTGATTCGCCGTTGAGGTTGACGACATGGCTTTGAATCAGATTCCAGAACAATCCTATGAGTCCCGATAAGTGGGATAATCCCAGGAATATCAGAAAGGGTCCAACCAATGGCTTTCTTATGCTTCCTAAGGACATCTAGAAGCATACTCTCATGATTGGATTCAAGAGAAGAAGAAATGACAATAGGATTTTTTTATTGTCCCCAAGGAATGCATACTTGAGTGTAGCGGGAAGTTCCTTCAATTCGAGATCAGGTTGGTTCGGAATTTCAAAAGAAGATTGGGACATCAGATCAAGTTCAATTTCTTTTTTTAGAGTTTCAGATAGGATTGATTCCCCACATGTAGAAGTTTCAGTTACTAGATTGGATTGATCATATTGAGGTAAGGAGGTTTGATTGGTCTCCATGAAAGTGATTTCTTGAAAGGTTTCACTGATTGTTGGACCTAAGACTTCATCATAAGAGAAATTTGAAAATGATTCAAGCCAAGGAGATAAACTTCCTTCATATGAACAAAGGAAATCAATCTCATCCTGACTTAAACATTCATTAAATAGTCCTTGATGTTCCATGGATTCATTATCAATGCTTCCTATCATGTTTACTTCATGAATGTCCTCATCATCCCCTATTTGTGAGCATGCATTATAGATGTTCAAGTCTAGACTCATGTTCCCAAAGGTGATGGTCATGTTCCCATTTCGGACTCGGATAACAGAGTTGATTGTTGCAAGAAAAGGACGACCAAGGATGATTGGGGTTTGTTCCTTATTTCCTAAGTTTGGATGGTTGTCAAGGACAATGAAGTCAGAAGAGTAGATGAAGTTTTCAACCTTTACCAGAACGTCCTTTAAAATCCCCTTTGGAACCCTAATGCTACGATCAGCAAGCTGAAGTGTGACAGATGTGGGTTGAAGTTCTTCTAGTCCTAACTGGTAGTATAGGACATAGGGGATGAGATTGACACTAGCACCTAGATCACACAAGGCCTTGAAAACTTTGCTCTCTCCTAGTTCAACATTGATGTAAGGGCAACCCGGGTCTTTCAACTTAGGAGGAATGGTCCCTTGAATGGTGGTACTCACATTAACAGCCAAAAGGACTTGGTTTTTATGTGAAAATTTTCTTTTAAAAGTGCACAAGTCCTTAAGGTACTTTGATTAGGCAGGTATGGTTTGGATGGCATCGAGAAGAGGAATGTTCAACTTGACTTGTGAGAAGATTTCCCTCAATGTTTCATTCAGTTCAGGCTTGGGTTTCCCCCTCATGCGTTGAGGAAATGGTGCAGGTTGTTGGGTTGTTTGTTGAAGAGTTGTTTCTTTGACAATGTTATCAGTTCCCTCAGTTTGATCATTTGGTTCATTTGAATTTTCATCCATGTTTGAATCTTCAGGTGGGTTCTGAATTAGTTGTTCAGGTTTCTCAATTGATTTCCCACTTCTTAAAACAGTCACAACCTTTAGTTGTTCATGAGTTGTTTGAGGAAAACTTGACTCTCCCCTTGAAGTTGAGGATGGAACCTCCTGAGTAGGCATGGGTGCCTTTCCAGTTTTGATGGTTTGAAGTTCTTGTTTTAGGGAAGAGACTTCTGAGTTCATCCTCTCCATTTGTTTTCACATTTGTTCTAGTAGGCTTTGTGGAACAGTTTGGGTGGGTGCTTGAGTAGGTTGGTTTATCCCAGGGGGATATTTTGGAGGTGGTATGGTTTGTTGAAAATGGACCGGTGGCTGTTGGTATTGGATAGGTTGGGTTTGGAACTGGTTATGGGTTTGGTAGATCTGATGGGGGTAAGGATTTTGTCCCTGTGGTTGGCTAGGTTGTTGGTTATCTTTCCAGCGGAAGCCTGGGTGGTCGTTATACCTTGGGTTGAAGTTGTTTTGGTATTGAGGCTTTTGAAATTTCAAAGCATTTACTTCCACTGGGGGTCCTCCTAAAAGAACATCCTTGATGGATGGAATGGTTGGGCAGTTGTCTGTCTTATGGTCATGTTTGTCACAAATTGTGCAAACAGGGTCAACAGTTTGGATTTCATGGACTTTTCTAAGGTCTATCTCTTCATCCTTCCTAGAGAGTGCTGTGAGTTTAGCCCTAAGGATTTCCTCTTCTCTAAGTGTATGAATTCCAGTAGTTATTTGTGTCTTTTCAGAATAAGGTGAAGTTCCCCATGTTTGGTTTTGTTCAGAAAGGCTTTCTATATACTCGTAAGCATCATTTGGGGCTTTGTTTTTAAAGGTTACATTACACATCATGTCAATGAATTGTTTATTCCCCAGACCCAACCCTTCATAGAAAATTATCACTTGTTCAGGAATAGAAAAACCACGGTGTGGAACCATGTTTAGAGTGTCTTTGAACCTCTCCCATGTTTCATAGAATGACTCTCCCTCTTTTTCAAAAAAGTTTTGGATACTCTTTTTAAGTGCAATTGTTTTGTGGTGGGGAAAGTATTTTTTTGTAGAATTATCTTTGTAGTTGGTCCCAAGAGTTTATGGATGATGGTCTCAAATTTTTTAGCCAATTTTTAGCTCAATCCTTTAAATAAAAAGGAAATAGCCTCATCTTAGCTGATTCTAGTTGATGCGGGGGACACATGGTTTCTACAATGTCATTGAACTCCTTAATGTGCAGGTATGGCATCTTGGACTCCATTCCATGGAATGTGGGAAGGTGGTTTAGGACATGGGGTTTAAAGATGTATTTGGAATCTCCTAGGGAATTGTGTCTAATGCATGAGGGGGCATTGGTCTAGGAAGGTGTGAGGTAGTCATTCATGGTTTGATCAATTGCATTCCCCAAGTTTGGGGTTGCCTCATTTGGGTTTCCATTTTGGTTCCCACCCGGGTTTATGAGTTGGTTTCTTTGAAGACCTTCAATTGAAATTGGCTCAATTTTAGACTCTAGAGTATTAAGAATATTAGTATCTAATGGAAAGAGTTCCCTTGGTGTACTTGACTCCCCAAACCCTGGACTATCCACCCTAACAAGACGGTTTGATTGATCGCGGGTGTAGGCAGACATGCACCAAAAGAAAAAAAACCGAGAAAGGGACAAGATAAGAGAATTTGGATGAGAAAAGAAGAAATGGGGGAGAATAGAATGGGTGTTTATATGACTTACTTGGGTCCCCGGAAACGGTGCCAAAATTTGATTCTCTCTCAAATTTACCCAAGAGATGAAGGTAGAACGGTCCTTGTAGTCTAGCTTGGGTTATCAAATCCACAGAGACCTAAGAAGTAACCTATAGACACGCACATTCTAAGGATTGTTTTTGGCTATGAAGTGGCCAACTTTGGGTTGATTTTAGATGGGTTTAAGTGAAATCTAAGAGACTTAAGTGAATTCAAATTAAAATAATGAGTTGATCCAAGGTTATCGCTCAGGGTGGATTGGACGTATTTTCTTTTTAATGATTTCAATTTCTTAAATTTGAGATGGGTTCGTTTAAGGAGATAAAACAACATCATCACTTAATGGTTTAATGCCTAAACCCTTTAATACTAATCACCTATACACTTTAAGGATCAAGGTTTTGAGCACTTCAAGGTAAAGGTTCGTATTAGCACTTGAAGTGTGTGGCCTTAAATTCAACAAGGACGATGGAGTTTAAAAACCATAAAATAAAAATCTCAATTAAAGAAGTGATTATACATTAATGAGGTGATAAATAACATCCAATACAGCCCCTTGATACTCCCTTGGATAAACCCATAAGTGGTTTAGCCCTCCATTGATCCCATGGTTTCAATGGAAGCGGAAAGTAGACTCATAAGGGAGGAAATAGAAAAGTAAAAAAATGCAATAAAATAACAATCACTCCACTATTGTGTGATAATCTCACAAGGTTTGGTATGAAAAAGTTCACACCTTGAACCAACGGTATCAAATTAATAAGGAGAAGAACAGAATAATAAGAGAAGAATAACTTTTATTAAGAAACAAGGATGATTTAAAACAACTTACACGTGGAAGATAAATTTGAGACAACAAAACCGCAACATAACATTACAATGAAAGGAAGCTCAAAGATTCCTAAATCCACCAACACCACTGACTTAAATAGGAATTTTTTGATCCCTTGGGTCGAGCCTCCAATAGTACAAAGCATCTCAATTAATTTTTGTAGGCCATAGGTGGTGGAAAGCTTGTGGAATTTGGACTTTTCCACATTTGACCCGAGGTGGCATCCAACTTTCATCCACCGAACAGACGCATTTGGATGAACTTCTAGATGGCCGAATCAGAGTGGGCCATAGAAGAAGAAAATGGATCTCAGGATGTCTTATAACCTCCTGTAAATTTGGGCCCATTTGGAGTTGTGGATTCCGAGATATGATCAAG
The DNA here is from genome assembly GCA_963277665.1 of Viscum album. Taxonomy (NCBI): domain Eukaryota; kingdom Viridiplantae; phylum Streptophyta; class Magnoliopsida; order Santalales; family Viscaceae; genus Viscum; species Viscum album. The sequence continues at coordinate 576,224,523 of OY728160.1, forward strand.
TTAGTGGGCTGTATTTCTAGGCCGCAGAATCTGGCCCAGAATTTTATCTATAACTTGGGCCACCTAAATGACCACCATGGAGGCCGAATTAGCATTATCTCATGAAGAGTTATTTGTTCCTATACATTTCTTCTAGAATCGCATGAAATTTGGGATTACTTGGGCCTGTATGTTGGGTCCCACAGTCTCATCAGTGGGTTGGTGTCCAATCTGCCTTCTCCAGAATTGCTTCCTTTCATTTCCAAATATCTCCATCATATCATCCTCCATGAATTCTCCACTGATCCCTGAATCAAACATATTCATATTTAAGTGTAGATCAATTTCCAAAAATATCAAATTAAAATATGTACAATTAGATTCCTTAAAATCAGATGAATCATTGGGCACTTCAAATGATGTTCAAAAATGTACCTCATAATATCGCATTTTAAGAAGGTATTACAATCATAATGTGAAATGATGTTCAAAGTGTAAAATGTACTAAAATGGTGTTTATGAATAATAAAGAAAATGAATATTATGTATATTAACAATGAATATTAGCCTCATTTAGTGGCTAATCACACCCCCCAACTTGAGTTTTTCTAGTCCCGAGCAAAATATATCTCATCAAAAATGAAATTCGAATTCCCTTTTCCAAAAACATTTTAATACACAATGATCACCAAAAAACATTATACCAAATAATCCTGAAACCCATCAAAATATTTTAATACAAGATAGTTTCATAAGCAGATCCCAATCCCAAGCCCATTCCTTTGTTCAAATTCATTGCCATATTCATCCAATATCAATTAAGTATGAGGATGTGTTGTGTATCACAATAGACATGGGGGTTCATCTTTATTCAAGGGGGAAATTACGGAAGCGCTAGGTGGAATCACATTTCAATATTAAGATGAGTATTCATTTTTTTTGTATAATATATTTTTTTTTGTTTTTTTTGTTTTTGTTTTTGTTTTTTGCAATTTTTCCATGGTAATTGAAATTGCACTCAAAAGAGTCAACCCCTGTAGCGAGACTTTGCTGATGACTCCCAGGCTCAAAGACCTTAGGGCACCAAGTTAATCCCACATACTCGGGCATCATCTCGAGTTAACTCAGTCAAAAACAAATTCATTTACAAAAAATAGAGATAAAATTACTAACTCTGGGCCAGACAACTATGGATTCACGATCCCCAAGTGCCGAAAGCCACGCATTAGGTCATTTCATTGCTCTACGTGCATTTTTCTTTTAATTTTTTTTGAATACTCATATTAAACTAAAATGATCACCAAACCTATGCTATTTATTTAGGGGACCCCATTAACTCAAACTAATACCCCACTATCCAAAGGACGTGCATTGTGATCTTTTTTTATTTGGATGAAAATATAAACGATGAAATATCACATTGGACAGCCACACTTTCCAAAATCTATGCTCATGAAATTATACAAGGATTAAAATTAGAATCAGGGTATGCTAAATTATTTGATATTCAGTTTCAAAGTGTGCAATGTATATTACCATGTTCAAAGTTAGAGGAATTTTTCCTTCCATTTACACTTTTTTTTTCAAATCATTCATTTTTTTTGACACAAAAGATTTTTTTTATTTTATCTCCCCCCCAACTTAAAACAACACTGTCCATAGTGTTTGAAGAAATGAAAATTTAGAAGGAGTAGAGGCAGATAATGGAAGTTCAAAAAGGAAATTGAAACTGAGGATCATGGAATGAAATCACCTGGTGGTTGAAGTTGAAGTTCTTGCTGCTCCAAATTATTCCTTTGATCTCTTGGGGGATGTAGGCACCTCCTTGATTGAACATGTATCACCCAAAATAGTACCTAAACAAAAAGAAGAACAAACCAGACAAAACAAACAACACAACGACTTATTTAATTCCAAGTATCATCATTTTTATGGTTTTTCCTGTTTTTCTATTTGTTTTAAATCAAACTAATGATACATTGTATTCTTTTAATTTTCTGGGTAAGGTATTAATAAAGGATCACACCGCATGACACAGATGAATACGATGCTCCCCTTTCATACCCATCCATACTCATAATAGAAGAACAGGTCAATAGTCCTTTTTTTAAATGTAAAAATGATTAATTAATCCTATTTAAAATATAAAGTTTATTAAAACAACAAAATGATAAGAAACTTGAAAACCATGGGTTACATCCCATGCAGCGCTTTGTTTAACGTCGTTAGCCCGACATGGATCCTAAATCTATCAATTTTTTCCTTGTTCATAGGTTGGCTCAGTTAACTCAACCTCTATTTCCTGTTTATTGAACGATTCAATGAATGGTTTTAACCTTTGACCATTGACCTTGAAAATGTAACCACTTGTGGGATCTTGAATCTCTACTGCCCCATGGGGGAATACATGATGGACTATGAAAGGACCTGACCATCTAGACCTTAACTTTCCTGGGTTTAAATTAAGTTTTGAACTATACAAGAGCACAAGTTTTCCCAATTCAAAATGTTTGACCTTGATATTCCTAGATTGGTAGGCTTGAACTCTAGCTTTATTGATCCTTGAATTTTCATAAGTATCCATCCTTAGTTCCTCCAATTCATTGAGATCTAATTTCATTTTTGTTCCGGACAATGAGAGATCATAATCCATTTTCTTGATTGCCCAAAAGGCCTTATGTTCAATCTCAACTAGCAAATGGCATGCTTTACCATAAACCAACCTATATGGGGACATTCCTAAAATGGTTTTATATGCAGTTATATAGGCCCAAAGATCTTCTAAGAGTTTCTCAGACCAATCTTTCCTAGAGGGGTTGACAGTTTTTTTAAGAATTTGCTTAATCTCCCTATTCGCTAACTCAGCTTGACCATTGGTTTGAGGATGGTATGCAATGGAAACTTTATGAGAAATACCATACTTAGACATGAGTGAAGATAATGGGCGGTTGCATAAATGGGTTCCTCGATCAATAATTATAGCCCTAGGAATTCCAAATCTTGAACATATGTTCTCTTTCAGAAATCTAATCAAAACTTGATGATCATTGGACTTAGTGGGAATGGCCTCAACCCATTTTGAGACATAATCAACAGCTAAGAGTATGTAGAGGTATCCCCGAGAGTTTGGTAAGGGACCCATGAAATCAATTCCCCAATAGTCAAATATTTCAACCACTAAGATGGGAGTGAGTGGCATTTGATTCCTTTTTATGATGGACCCTACTTGTTGACACCTAGGACATCTTTGACAAAATGTGTAGGAGTCCCTTGAGAGGGTGGACCAGAAGAGACCACATTGAAGAATCTTAGCGGATGTTTTCTTAGAGGAAAAGTGACCTCCACATGCCTCACTATGACAGAATTTAAGGATAGACTCTTGTTCAGATTCTGGAACACACCTCCCAATGACTTGGTCAGGGCAGAACTTATAGAGGTATGGATCATCAAACACATAGTTTCTAACATTAGAAAGAAATTTCCTTCGAGCTTAAGTCCCTAAGAATTTTGGAATGACTCTTGTCACTAAGAAATTTGCTATGTCAGCATACCAAGGGCAGTCACTCACAGAGTATAAGTGTTCATCAGGAAACGAATCAGACACAGAAAGGTGATTTGAGTTGTCTTTGAATTCTATCCTAGAGAGGTGATCAACTACAACATTTTCAACTCCCTTTTTATCCTTGATTGTGAGGTCAAATTCTTGTAAGAGAAGGACCCACCTAATCAGTCTAGCCTTAGCATCTTGTTTTTGGAAGAGGTATTTTAGTGCATAATGGTCAGTGAAAACAGTGATTGGGGATCCTAAGAGGTAGGACCTAAACTTCTCTAAGGCAAACACAATAGCAAGTAACTCCTTTTCAGTAGTGGTGTAGTTTATTTGGGCATCATTTAAGGATTTGCTTGCATAAGCAATGGCATAAGGTGTTTTATCACAGCATTGTCCTAACATAGCTCCTACAACAAAGTCACTGGAATCACACATAATCTCAAAAGGAAGGTTCCAATCTGGAGATTTCATAATGGGAGGAGAGGTGAGAGAGGATTTGAGGGTTGGGAATGAACCCTCATAGCTTTCTGTCCAAACAAATGGAGCATCCTTTACTAGGAGAGCACAAAGGGGATGGGATATTGAACTAAAGTCCTTAATGAATCTTCTATAGAAACCAGCATGTCCAAAGAAAGACCTCACTTCCTTGACAGTTTTGGGTGATGGAAGGTGACGAATGATGTCAACCTTTGCTTTATCAACTTAAATCCCCCTACTCGAGGCCATATGGCCTAGAACAAGTCCCTATTTAACCATGAAATGGAATTTTTCCCAATTTAGGACCAGATTATTTTCTTCACATCTTAACAAGACTCTCTCTACATTCTGCAGACATCCCTTAAAAGTATCCCCAAACACAGAGAAGTAATCCATGAAGACCTCAAGAAAATCCCCTACCATGTCTGAGAAGATTCCCATCATACACCATTGGAAGGTTCCAGGGGCATTGCATAACCTGAAGGGCATGCGTTTGAAAGCAAAGGTTCCGAATGGACATGTGAATATAGTCTTCCCTTGATCCTCTAGGGAGACCTCAATTTGATTGTACCCCAAGTACCCATCTAAGAAACAGTAGAAGGCATGACCTTCCACTCTCTCAAGGACTTGGTCAATGAATGGTAAGGGGAAATGGTCCTTCTTGGTGAATGAGTTTAGCTTCCTGTAGTCAATGCAGACCCTCCATCCACTACTCACCCTTGTTGGAAGAATCTCTCCATCCTCATTGGTTATCACTGTGATTCCGGCCTTTTTTGGAACCACTTGGATTGGGCTCACCCACTCACTCTCAGCTATGGGATATATGATACCAGCTTTTAACAATTTCAGAAGTTCCTTCCTTACTACCTCCATGAGATTAGGATTGAATCGCCATTGAGGTTGACGACATGGCTTTGAATCAGATTCCAGAACAATCATATGAGTCCCGATAAGTGGGCTAATCCCAGGAATATCAGAAAGGGTCTAACCAATGGATTTCTTATGATTCCTAAGGACATCTAGAAGCATCCTCTCATGATTGGCTTCAATAGAAGAAGAAATGACAATAGGATGTTTTTGATTGTCCCCAAGGAAAGCATACTTGAGTGTAGCGGGAAGTTCCTTCAATTCGAGATTAGGTTGGTTCAGAATTTCAAAAGAAGATTGGGACATTGGATCAAGTTCAATTTATTTTTTTAGAGTTTCAGATAGGATTGATTCCCCACATGTAGAAGTTTCAGTTACTAGATTGGCTTGATCAGATTGAGGGAAGGAGGTTTTATTGGTCTCCATGAAAGTGATTTCTTGAAAGGTTTCACTGATTGTTGGACCTAAGAATTCATCATAAGAGAAATTTGAAAATGATTCAATCCAAGGAGATAAACTTCCTTCATATGAACAAAGGAAATCAATCTCATCCTGACTTAAACATTCATTAAATAGTCCTTGATGTTCTATGGATTCATTATCAATGCTTCCTATCATGTTTACTTCATGAATGTCCTCATCATCCCCTATTTGTGAGCTTGAATTATAGATGTTCAAGTCTAGACTCATGTTCCCAAAGGTGATGGTCATGTTCCCATTTCGGAATCGGATAACAGAGTTGATTGTTGCAAGAAAAGGACGGCCAAGGATGATTGGGGTTTGTTCCTTATTTCCTAAGTTTGGATGGTTTTCAAGGACAATGAAGTCAGCAGGGTAGATGAATTTTTCAACCTTTACCAGAACGTCCTTTAAAATCCGCTTTGGAACCCTAATGCTATGATCAGCAAGTTGAAGTGTGACAGATGTGGGTTGGAGTTCTTCTAGGCCTAACTGGAAGTACACGACATAGGGGATGAGATTGACACTAGCACCTAGATCACACAAGTCCTTGACAACTTTGCTCTCTCCTAGTTCAACATTGATGTAAGGGCAACCCGGGTCTTTCAACTTAGGAGGAATGGTCCCTTGAATGGTGGTACTCACATTAGCAGCCAAAAGGACTTGGTTTTTATGTGAAAATTTTCTTTTAAAAGTGCACAAGTCCTTAAGGTACTTTGAGTAGGCAGGTATGGTTTGGATGGCATCGAGAAGAGGAATGTTCAACTTGACTTGTGAGAAGATTTCCCTCAATGTTTCATTTAGTTCAGGCTTGGGTTTCCCCCTCATGCGTTGAGGAAATGGTGCAGGTTGTTGGGTTGTTTGTTGAAGAGTTGTTTCTTTGACAATGTTATCAGTTCCCTCAGTTTGATCATTTGGTTCATTTGAATTTTCATCCATGTTTGAATCTTCAGGTGGGTTCTTAATTAGTTGTTCAGGTTTCTCAATTGATTTCCCACTTCTTAAAATAGTCACAACCATTAGTTGTTCATGAGTTGTTTGAGCACAACTTGACTCTCCCCTTGAAGTTGAGGATGGAACCGCCTGAGTAGGAATGAGTGCCTTTCCAGTTTTGATGGTTTGAAGTTCTTGTTTTAGGTAAGAGACTTTTGAGTTCATCCTCTCCATTTGTTTGCACAGTTGTTCTAGTAGGCTTTGTGGAACAGTTTGGGTGGGTGCTTGAGTAGGTTGGTTTATCCCAGGGGGATATTTTGGAGGTGGTATGGTTTGTTGAAAATGGACCGGTGGCTGTTGGTATTGGATAGGTTTGGTTCGGAACTAGTTATGGGTTTGGTAGTTCTGATGGGGGTAAGGATTTTGTCCCTGTGGTTGGCTAGGTTGTTGGTTATCTTTCCAGCAGAAGCCTGGGTGGTCGTTATACCTTGGGTTGAAGTTGTTTTGGTATTGAGGATTTTGAAAGTTCAAAGCATTTACTTCCGCTGGGGGTCCTCCTAAAAGAACATCCTTGATGGATGGAATCCTTGGACAGTTGTCTGTCTTATGGTCATGTTTGTCACAAATTGTGCAAACAGGGTCAACAGTTCGGATTTCATGGACTTTCCTAAGGTCTATCTCTTCAACCTTCCTAGAGAGTGCTGCGATTTTAGCCTTAAGGATTTCCTCTTCTCTAAGTGTATGAATTCTAGTAGTTCTTTGTGTCTTTTCAGAATAAGGTAAAGTTCCCCATGTTTGGTTTTGTTCAGAAAGGCTTTCTAGATACTTGTAAGCATCATTTGGGGCTTTGTTTTTAAAGGTTCCATTACACATCATGTTAATGAATTGTTTATTCCCCGAACCCAACCCTTCATAGAAAATTCTCACTTGTTCAGGAATAGAAAAAACATGGCGTGGAACCATGTTTAGAGTGTCTCTGAACCTCTACCATGTTTCATAGAATGACTCTCCCTCTTTTTCAAAAAAGTTTTGGATACTCTTTTTAAGTGCAATTGTTTTGTGGTGGGGAAAGTATTTTTTGTAGAATTCTCTTTGTAGTTGGTCCCAAGAGTTTATGGATGATGGTCTCAAATCTTTTAGCCAATTTTTAGCTCGATCCTTTAAAGAAAAAGGAAATAGCCTCATCTTAGCTGATTCTAGTTGATGCAGGGGACACATGGTTTCTACAATGTCATTGAACTCCTTAATGTGCAGGTATGGCATCTCGGACTCCATTCCATGGAATGTGGGAAGGTGGTTTAGGACATGGGGTTTAAAGATGTAGTTGGAATCTCTTAGGGAATTGTGTCTAATTCATGAGGGGGCATTGGTCCAATAAGGTGTGAGGTAGTCATTCATGGTTTGATCAATTTCATTCCCCAAGTTTGGGGCTGCCTCATTTGGGTTTCCATTTTGGTTCCCACCCGGGTTTATGAGTTGGTTTCTTTGAAGACCTTCCATTGAAATTGGCTCAATTTTGGACTCTAGAGTATTATGAAGATTAGGATCTAATGGAAAGAGTTCCCTTGGTATACTTGACTCCCCAACCCCAGGACTATCCACCCTAACAAGACGGTTTGATTGATCGCGGGTGTAGGCGGACATGCACCAAAAGAAAAAAAACCGAGAAAGGGACAAGATAATAGAATTTGGATGAGAAAGAAGAAATGAGGGGGAATAGAATGGGTGTTTAGATGACTTAATTGGGTCCCCGGAAACGGCACCAAAATTTGATTCTCGCTCAAATTTACCCAAGAGATGAAGGTAGAACGGTCCTTGTAGTCTAGCTTGGGTTATCGAATCCACAAAGACCTAAGAAGTAACCTATGGACACGCAAATTCTAAGGATTGTTTTTGGCTATGAAGTGGCCAACTTTGGGTTTATTTTAGATGGGTTTAAGTGAAATCTAAGAGACTTAAGTGAATTCAAATTAAAAGAATGAGTTGATCCAAGGTTATCGCTCGGGGTGGATTGGACGTATTTTCTTTTTAATGATTTCAATTTCTTAAATTTGAGATGGGTTCATTTAAGGAGATAAAACAACATCATAACTTACTGGTTTAATGCCTAAATCATTTAATACTAATCAACTATACACTTGAATGATCAAGGTTTTGAGCACTTCAATGTAAAGGTTCGTATTAGCACTTGAAGTGTGTGACCTTAAATTCAACAAGGACGATGGAGTTTAAAAACCATCAAATAAAAATCTCAATTAAAGAAGTGATTATACATTAATGAGGTGATAAATAACATCCAATCCAGCCCCTTGCTACTCCCTTGGATAAACCCATAAGTGGGTTAGCCCTCCATTGATCCCATGGTTTCAATGGAAGCGGAAAGTAGACTCATAAGGGAGGAAATAGAAAAGTAAAAAAACGCAATAAAATAACAATCACTCCACTGTTGTGTGATAATATCACAAGGTTTGGTATGAACAAGTTCACACCTTGAACCAACGGTATCAAAGTGATAAGGATAAGAATAGAATAATAAGAGAAGAAGAACTTTTATTAAGAAACAAGGATGATTTAAAACAACTTACACGTGGAAGATAAATTTGAGACAACAAAACCACAGCATAACATTACAATGAAAGGAAGCTCAAAGATTCCTAAATCCACCAACACCACTGCCTTAAATAGGAATTTTTTGATCCCTTGGGTCGAGCCTCCAACAGTACAAAGCATCTAAATTAATCTTGGTAGGCCATAGGTGGTGGAAAGCTTGTGGAATTTGGACTTTTCCACATTTGACCCGAGGTGGCAGCCAGCTTTCATCCACCGAACAGACGCATTTGGATGACCTTCTAGATGGCCGAATTAGAGTGGTCCATAGAAGAAGCAAATTGATCTCAGGATTTCTTATAACCTCTTGTAAATTTGGGCCCATTTGGAGTTGTGTATTCCGAGATATGATCAAATTAGTGGGCTGTTTTTCTAGGCCGCAGAATCTGGCCCAGAATTTTATCTATAACTTGGGCCGCCTAAATGACCACCATGGAGGCCGAATTAGCATTATCTCCTGAAGAGTTATTTGTTCCTATACATGTCTTCTAGAATCACATGAAATTTGGGATTACTTGGGCCTGTATGTTGGGTCCCACAGTCTCATCAGTGGGTTGGTGTCCAATCTGCCTTCTCCAGAATTGCTTCCTTTCATTTCCAAATATCTCCATCATATCATCCTCCATGAATTCTCCACTGATCCCTAAATCAAACATGTTCATATTTAAGTGTAGATCAATTTCAAAAAATATCAAATTAAAATATTTATAATTAGATTCCTTAAAATCAGATGAATCATTGGGCACTTAAAATGATGTTAAAAAATGTACCTCATAATAGCGCATTTTAAGAAGGTATTACAATCATAATGTGAAATGATGTTCAAAGTGTAAAATGCACTAAAATGGTATTTATGAATAATAAAGAAAATTAATATTATGTATATTAACAATGAATATTAGCCTCATTTAGTGGCTAATCAACTTTTTACACTATGATGGTCTTGGAAGCAATTCCCTGGTTACTATGGAAATCATATTATGTGATTATTAGTTTGACACAATTACATGTTTTATTCCAATGATATTCTATCATGGTTAATTTTCCTTTATGATATATTCCTTAAGTACTGCCAATATTTATTTCACGACTCAAGATTTTGATGTTTAAACCTTATGTTCATGTTTTTACGTTCAAATGTTTATGGTTTGTTTTATGTTCTCCATGTTTACCATTACTGAGAATTTGATCTCACCCTTTTTATGTTTTCTTTTCCTCAAAATATAAAGAAAGGTTTTAGATAGGAAAACAAAAGGGGAAGATCTTTATGGGAGATGTTGATGATCTTTTACAAAGTTAGAATATTATGTTCCAAGTTTCCAAAGACACTAAACTAATATGGTCTTTGGGCGTATTTTTGTGTCTTGTATTAAGTATTACGCAATAGTAATGTAATTTCCATGTATGTAAAGTTTGGGTCGTTAGAGTTGGTATCAGAGTGAAGATTTAGTCAACCTTTGTAAACAAGGATGTGAAAACTTTAGTGAGATCCCTAGATATATTTCTAAGCTATGTCTAGGGATGTCCCTAAGGTTAAGTATAACTATAGATTACTGTCCTAGAATTATGGTAACAATCATGAATAAGCTAGGATTAAACCTAAGATGTTGGAGATTGAATGTACCCCCCTTGATTATATTGTTTTCCTAGTATTATTTTTCCTCTCACACTATTCTTTTTGGGTTTTAGACGATGGCTGGAACCTGAAGGAACCATGTTAATGATCAATGCACTGGGAAATGAAATGATTGTTCTCCTAAAAAACCAAATGTTATGAGATATGGAATGAAAATTCTTATTTTTATACTTACACAAGCGATGAATCATTTTGGACTTCTAAATGAGTAGATAAGGGAACAACATTCTATTAAGTCCTTCATGAGGCAACACCCACCTTCTTTCAGCGGGTCTTCTGATCCACTTGTTAATAAAAAATAGATTAGTACCATTGAAAAGTTATTTCACATACTTCACTGTTCAGAACATGAAAAAGTCATTTTGGATGTCTATCATTTAGAAGGTGAAACAGACCAGTGGTAGAATCTAATTAAGAATACAAGGTAGCAAGATGAAATTGAATCCATGGAATAAGAAGTGTTCAAGAACTTATTTTTCAATAAGTACTTCCCTTTTGTTCTTAGAAAAAAGACAAAAAAGGAGTTCCTTGAGCCTAAGAAAAAGGATGATGAATCTTTTGGTACATACGAGGTGAATTTTACAAGACTTGCAAGGTATGATTCTGGCTTTATCATCCAACCTGAGAGTAAAGTTGATCGAATATTTAGTGTCTTAAAACCAAGTATTATAAGGGAATTAGCTATAAGAGACTTCAGTATCTATAAAGATATTGTGAATTGTTCTATCAAGGTAAAACTATAAGTTTGTGTTATATATCCATCTCATGGTTTTAATAAGAAACGAAAGATGTAGTTTAAGGAAAAATCTCAAAACAATGGTGAAAAGAAGATGAATGTTTCCTTATGCTCAAAGTGTGGAAATAAGAATGGTGGAGATTGTCTTAAAGGGACTTAAAATGTTTCAAGTTTGGAAAAGAAGATCATCAAGCAGTTGAGTTCCAAAGTAATGGGAAAAAGGTTACTAATGATGTGAATAGAGAAAAGACTATAGAGAACGTACCACCAACACTTCAATGCTACAAGTGCAAGGAAATGGGGCATTATGCTAACCAATTCCCAAATCCAAGGGGTAATGATGATGATCGACGTCAACAACCACTTAAATCCAAATATAAAGTAAAATCACATGCGATCACTATTGGAGATGTTGAGTATGACAAAAAAGTAGTGAAATGATTAAGTGTTTATGTAATGGGATTCCAAAATAGTGTTATGGAATCTCATTTATAGTATTATGGAATATTGGAATGTCTATGTATTGGTCCATTTTGGTTTTCTATAATTATATGTTACTGGTAACCATGAAAAGTGATTGAAATATTTTTGGAAATCACATGATATGTGCATAATGAAAGGATAAGGAGATAGTGAGATGTTTGAATGTATTAATGAGCTCATGACTGATATAAGGTCAAAGTGATATCATGGTTTGACTATATAGAATTTTTTGTATTTTTTGTGTGTGGAAAGAGTTAATTTTGACAAAATGTATGTTTTCACTAAGGTTCTCTGGTAATTCATGTCATCACCATGTTTCAAGAGAATACATGAATAAGGTATTCACATGTTTGGAATGTGACAACCACGAACTGCCAAATGAGATATGGGAGACAAATATTAAGTCAATTTAGTTCACCTCTTTCTAAAGTTTTATATTTTTAGTTTTTGGAAGGATTGTAATGTTATCCATTTATGGATAATATAAGTTATATTCTAGTTTAAGTTTTTTATATTAATGTATTGTCTCACTATAGGTGGACTTATGCATATTTGATAACCTGTTCTAACCTTTTTTTTGAGACAGATGGAATGACCTATCATTCTATCGCATGATCTGTTAACACTACAAGAATGAAAAATTAAACTTCATTTATTTAAGTAAGAGATTAAGTGGAAATTGTTCAGGGAATGAACAATGTTGAAATTTTACTGAAATCAAGTAAGTATTTCTCCTCATTCAAAAAATTCATCAACTTTTGGAAACAGATCTTGAAACCAAAAATGTTATCCTAGTAACTTATTATCCGATGAATCATATGGTCCCTTAAATCATCATAGATTTATGGCTTTCTAGTAGTTAACTTTCTCTAAACCTTATTCTATATCACTATCTATCATAACTTGATGGTTAGATTTTTCTTCTATATCCATGTTTTCACTTCCCACCTATGTTCTCCTATGTGGAAATCTAGTGATGCGTTACTTTGGGTAATCATTGTGTTTCTAACTTTCATTTTTAAAATAAAGTTTTATTATTCCTTTTTATGATGTGGGTTTCTATGAAATAAACTTTCAAGTAGTAAACCATTTATAACCCTGACGAATTTCAAGGGTAAAATTCATTTTAAGGGGGGTACAATGTAACACCCTGAGATTTTATATGATAGATTCTTTTTATTTTATTTGGTGTCTTGTGTTGTACTCTACACCAATATTATATTGTTCTATATGCAACATCGTATTATCTTATAGCATATGAAACACTATTCTTGGATTGCATTACATGTAAGAGTGACCTTCCTCGATAGCTTGCGTTGTACGCGATACCGAGTTTCACTAAACAACGATATATTATTAAAATATTATTATTTAATGGGATATAAACTAGCCGTTATGAATAGTAACCACATTTTAAATTTTATATGACATTAAAATCCATATTATGCATTTTATAGAACATGATATAAGAACAAATTTAATTTTTTGGATAAAAGAAGTATTTTTCAAAAAATGTAGTTTTGCCGCCTTTTGATGGCACACCCATTTTAAATATAGTTTTTGACACTTTTATAAGTTAAATTTTACAAAATAAACTTATTATTTGGAAGTGGGACAAAAAATTTACTTTTTTTTGAATTTTTGGTATTTTTTTTGATGAAATTCAAATTTTAATGAATAGTGAAAAATACTGTATTTTAATTCGAAACTGCCTTTTCATATAATTTATTTATATAGTTAGATTATCTTTTTAATTGGTTTTAAAGATTAATTGGATTATATTTTTATTATTTAATCCAATGTTGGTCATTGGAAGTAATTTCACTTTTAAATTGGACATAAACACATGTCAATCTTTTGATAGTTATTACATCTTAAAAACCCGTTTTTTGGTTTTGACAACGAAAATTAATTTTAAATTAATTACTGAAAATTCATGGTTTTAAATTTGAAAAAATGGATTAAATATTTTTAATCATAAGGTTAAAATTATTTAAATAGGCATCTTTTATTTTTGGACATTATGAATAGTAACTTCAGTAATTATTTTATTTACCATGGTTAAAGGGTAAATCTGGTAAATAAGGGTAAAAAAATAATATTATAACAATATTAAACTACCCTAAAACATGTCCCAATTCTATTTTATGAGATATTGCGGACCATGGTCATCCTTGGGTATATTTTGGGAGCCCATGGAACCACTTGGATGTGAAAATGACATTTTATAAGAACTAATTTAAAGTAAAGAGAAATATGACATAAAATTATATCTTATTAATAAAACAATTTAAATATGGTGTTATACATAAGATAAATTATAATATAAATATTAATTGGAAATATAAAAATATTTCCTACATCATGATATTTTATTTATAATTTTTAGACACCAAATAAATAAATTTATTTGTGACACAATGATGATGTAGCGATTACCTTATTAACGAATGATTTAAATAAATGAGATTATAAATATTAAAATAAATTTATTTTGAAACTTTTTATTCCATACAAGAATTTTATGGACGATTATGACTTTTTATATTTTAATTAATGAAGTTTTTTTTGAAATAATCAAATTCTTATGGATTTTTAAAAAAGTCATGATATGAATAGTATAAAAATTGACATAAAGGAGTTTTTAAAACAAATACTATTTTATTAAATGATATAATAGTCCTAAAAATATTTGATTCGGACAAATGACTTAGATAATGTTGAAAATTTAATTAATGATCCACTTGAGGTTTGATTTTTATTTTATAGTAACTATATTAACCATATAGTATGAATGTACAAGAAGACATGGTAAGAGTTAAATTAGTTAATGAAGGGTTAAAGTTAAATGATAAGGTTAAATTTGAAACCTAAACTTGTCTAAAACATATTGGTTGAGATGATTTCGAACAATCCTCATCTTAAATTTTAATTAAATGAGTTTTGGACCTTTTTAAACCGAACATAATTTTATAAAAAAATAATATTCCAATACCTTCCTAAAGTGCCCCTCCTCCTCTCTTATGAAAGACATCTTCTCCCACATTTCCTCACACCACCTTGAGCATTATAGCTCGATCAAAACCTACCCAATTCCCCTATAAACATTATTAGTTAACTTATAGAGTTCCTGGTTTTCCAAAAAGCCAATCCCTATTGTCCCTAAGAAGAGATCCAAATGAAGTCCTACGAAGAAGAGGTAATTGCTTTACCAATTCAATTCAATTTCTTTTATTCTTATGCTTTCTATTTCTATGTTTATCATAAAAAAGTAATAAATACAGTATATTATACATTATTATATGTTATTATAATTATGGGACAACCTTATACCTCCTTTTATCCATCCTATAAATAACAATATCACCATGCATACGTACATACAACTTACCTTTTCCACGTTGTGGTGTAATTTTTTATTCAAAAATACATTATTAGGATGGGTATAATGATGAGAATAATGGATTTAAATAATGAATATAACATGATGAATTATTCTTTATAATTAATATAACATCCAATTACATACCATTTAACCATCAAGAGAATGATACCGTCGCTCGTGTGTACGTACGACCTACCGTCTCCACGACACAGTGAGATTTGTTCTCCACGTTAAGAATTCAAGAATGATTATAAAATTTATATTATGAGTGAAAATAATAATTATGAACTTAATTTCCTAAATAAAATACATCCTATACATAACAAACATTACTTACATGGAAAAACAGGAATCGGAAAATGAAGCAGTTAACACCCAAAATAATGGTAATATTGAAATACTATTAAAAAAATGATATAATAGGATCATATATGATATCATAAATATGGATATGGTCCTGTTATAATTGAATAAAATGATTTAACCATTATACATGAGGTGACCACACCATTGACTAAAAAAAGTACAAGGTAATGGATAATTTTGCAATCTCATTATTATCTGAGATTGTTTATTAGTAAGTATTTACAAGGGTATATTTATCATCCATATCCATGTTTTCTAAAAATGTTTTCATAAAATGTTTTATATTATTATATGTATGTTTAAATTTATTTTCACCCATTTTTTACTTTTACTACATGGTTTGGAAGGAATATTTCTTTCGTTTACCATACAGGTTACTTTTTGACTTTTTCAGAAAAAGTATGAGGATAATGTTTTTTTAACTTATACAAAATGAATGTATTTTTACATATTCATAATACCTTATTTACATGAATATTTCTCTACATGTTTTCAAGTTTATTTTCAACTAAATTATTTTCTTTTAAAATTGCATGGCATTTTGAGAAAAGAAAACATTTTTTAAGAAGAAAGGATATTTTCCTCAGGAATTAAGTTCAAGTGTTTTATCAAAATTATTTTCCATCTAAGATGACATATGGTTATGTTTCTATCCCTATTATTACTTTGATTTGATTATGTTTATGATGGAATTATTTTTATGAATTATATTTATCTTATATGGATTATGTTATGATGAAATTATGTTTAAGAACCTCATTTTATTTCATGGGTTATGCTATGATGAATGATTTATGTTTTTGTGGAACACATAAGAATGATTTAATTATGATATGGGTGAGTTATATATCTCCCTCTAATGAATTGGATAAAGATTTATATCTCATGAGATAGACATGACTAAAATGAAAAGTATATATGGTTCAGTAATACATGGCTGGAACGAAAAGAAAAACCGATTCAGTAATGGACTTTGTCCACTATGATGGTCTTGGAAGCAATGCCTTGGATACTATGGAAATCATATTACATTCTTATTAGTTTGATAGAATTACATGTATTATGCCAATGTTATTATTTCATGGTTAATGTTTCTTTATGATATATGACTTAAGTACTTCCAATATTTATTTCATGGCTCAAGATTTTAATGTTTAAACTTTTTGTTGATG
The DNA here is from genome assembly GCA_963277665.1 of Viscum album. Classification (NCBI taxonomy): domain Eukaryota; kingdom Viridiplantae; phylum Streptophyta; class Magnoliopsida; order Santalales; family Viscaceae; genus Viscum; species Viscum album. The sequence goes on from OY728160.1 coordinate 576,241,173, forward strand.
TTTTTACGGTCAAATGTTTATTTTTTTTGTTTTATGTTATCCATGTTTACCCTTATTGAGATTTTGAGATCACACTTTTTATGTTTTCTTTTTCCCTGGATATAAAGAAAGGTTTTAGGTAGGAAATACAAGGGGAAGATCTTTATGGGAGATGTTGAAGATATTTCACAAAGTTAGAAGATTATGTTCCAAGTTTCCAAAGACACTAAACTAATACAGTCTTTGGGTGTCTTTTTTGTGTCTTGTATTAACACTACAGGAAAACTGAATATTTGCGACGGGGCTCCGTCGCAAATCGCGCGTTGCCGAAAACGGCGTCGCAAATAAGTGTTTTTGCCTCAGTCCCATCGCAAAAAGAGTATTTGCGATAGTATTTTTCCCCCATCGCAAATGGGTTTTCGTTTATATATAAAAAAGGTATTTGTGACGGGCCATCGCAGATATATTAGTTGCGACGGGTTTCTGACCCGTCGCAAATGGGAAATTTAAAAAATATTTGCAACGAAGGTATTTGTGACGGACCGTCGCAGAAATGTTTTTACGATGAATATTCTTCCCGTCGCAAATGTTACAATAAAAAAATTTTTACGACGGGAAATCCCATCGCAAATATTAAAAAAAATAAAAAAATAAAATAATTAATACAAATCATATAATATTATATAAAAATAATAATAATATTAATAATATAAAAAAATTCTATTATTATAATATAAATAAAAAATATAAAAAATATAATTATAAAATATTAATAGAAAATAATAATAATTTGAATATAAATAATATAATATAATATAATAATACTAATATTAATAATATAAAAAATTAAAATAATATTATTATTATTAAATTATGTATATAATAATAATATTAATATTAATAATATAAAGAAATTATATTATTATAATATTAATAATAAAAAAATATATAATATAATTATGAAATATAAATATCAAATAATAATAATAATATGAATATAAATAATATAATATTATATATTATGAAATATTAATATCAAAAAATAATAATAATAGTACTAATATTAATAATATAAAAAACTAATATAATATTATTATTATTAAAATAAACATACATATTTATGAAAAAAATAATATTAATAATATTAATATTAATAGAATTATAAAATTATAAACTTCTCAATATTAACAATAAATATAAAATATTAAAAGTGATATTACTAAAATAAGCAGACATTAAAAATAATACTAATAAGTAATAAAATATTAAAAAAAATAAAAACAAATTAAATCATGCAATATTCGTACCAATATGAAAGAAGAATTGTAAATAGTTAATATGACAATAAACTACGAATTCAAATGTTTATTACATCTAAAAAAATCACTGGGGGGGTGGATAATCTGGAGGACCTGGAGGAGGTGGTGGAGGAAACTCCATCCCTAAACTATGAGTCAGATGACGCATATACTCCATCTGCTCCTGATGTTGCTCCTCATATCGACGTCTCTCCTCATCCTGCTGTTGACGCATCTGCTCTTGCCATCGATGCATCTCCTCATCGTGCTGCTGACGCATCTGCTCCTGCCCCTGACGCAAATCCTCTATAAGCTGACTCTGAGCACGCAGCTGCTCCTGATACTGTGAGGCAGAAGATGATGTCTCTCTACGAGCTCCTCTCGAGCTGGACACCGACATCGCAACAATACTATAATAAGCTGCAGGAGTCAAATGAGAGCCGATACCAACTACTCTGCCCTTTTCGAAGCCATACTGGGTCGCCTGCATCCATGTCGTCTCATCAAAATGGTGGGCACTAGTCTGATCACCCGTCTCATCTTGACTCTCAGCCTGTGTCTGAGAGGTCGCAGACTCATAAGACTCCTTAAGTTTCAATTAGAAATTAAAATAATGAAAAGATTATATGCATTTAATTTGCAAACTGAAAAGAAAATAATACTGACCACAATCTGACGCTGGCGGTCACCTCTAATCTCTCCAGTAGCCGGATCAGTGTACATCCTCCGATAAACGCCGTACATCGTAATACCAGGCTGCTCGGCTTCTTATATGAATATAAAATAAACTGTTTATATTTAAATTTGTATAAAATATTTAAAAAAAGTACTTATCAGACGCTCTCTATGCGCACAGAATGTACGACTACCGGCTCGATGCGTCACCTCTTGTCTCCCCCCGATTCTGTCGACCCAATGCAGATCTCCTCTCAAACCCACCACCCAACCAGTGTGTACATAATCCATCCCAAACGTGAGATGAAATGTACTCTGGTCGGTGGGCTCTACAGGACTCATCAAATCCTGTCACTCCGGCTTTCTTCATAGCCGTCTTTCTCAAATTATGCAAAAACTAACAGAAACAGTCACACATAGACACTACCCATGCCTCGTGGATAGCGACACACATGCTCTCGTCGATGGGATACCATAAACCCTAATATAAAGTTATTAATGAATTAAATTTCAAAATAAATAATATTTAATTATGTACCAGCCAATGATCGAACATGGCGGCCTGCACATCAGTGGGAATCTGATCCCATGTGAGCCAAGGCTGAGAAAAATAATTGCGCAATACAGCGCTCCCCTGTCCAATAGATATATGCGTAAAACTGTGGAAAAAGAACAAATAATCAAACAATTAGAATATAAATAAATTATAATGAAATATAACTAAAATACACAGGTTACCATACCACCGCGTGTGCGTATAGAATCCAAGAGATGGACGTCGCTCCGGGATAGGATCTAGAATCATCAGTCTGGCAAGACCACACCCCCTTCGAGTGCTCCCTGTAGTGCCAATAGCCTGAGGGTCAGATGACTCAAGAACCTCATCATCCATAGGTAGATCATCCTCCATCAACTGATGAAATGTTTCCGAGTCCATCTGAAATATGAAATGATTGTTATTATCAAACAGTTGAAAATAACTATTATGTATAGATATATATTTTTTATGATTCTAACCATCATTTTACTGTGTCAATGTTCATCTTCATAATCATCTTCATATTTGTTAATGTCAATGTCTTCATATTCCTCATCAACATCATCAATTTCCATATTAGTTTCACTTTCATCATCTCTTGTCATTTCAAATTCAGTTGTAACATCATTGACAACATCGTCACCATCGACCCTTAACTGTGGGGTTCCATCCTCGATATTCATGTCTCTTTGTAAAAAAGATGTGTTTTGAGGAGTGTACTGAAAAATTTCATTTCCTTGCACTTCAGTGGAACCACATTCAGTTTGAGTAAACTGATTTTCTTAAGATTTAACTTTTATTATACTCCACCAATCATCCAACTCTTTTGCAGTAGCACAGTATTTTGCATAATAAATTTGATGTGCCTGATGAGTCAATAAAAATGGTTCATTTACTGCAAGTAGACTTTTATGTTTAATATCAACAATTCCATGAGTCGGATAAATACGTAAGCCTCTCTCAGTATCCAGACATCGACATTTAAACATTGTTACATAATTCTGTCCCAAATAACACAGTTTAATAATTTCTTCAAGAATGCCGTAAAAGTCAACTTCAATATCTCTATGATGTGATCCCTTCAAACAAACACCACTATTCATTTTTTTCCTTGATTCCCCATATGCACGTGTATGAAAGCGATAACCATTCACCACATATGCATTATAAGATTTAACCATTTTGGATGGTGGGCTACTCAATATACGCAATCGACTATAAATCTTATCAGTATGTACAGATACCGGAAAATTTGTAAAAAATTTATCACTATTACAAGTAATAAATTGATTTTATATGTAAAACCAAAAAAGAATGTATGTTACCAGTTTTGAAACCAGTAGGAAATTTTTTTTCCGACGTTCTTCTAAGCCAGCTGCTGTAATTTGTGGAAATTGTTTCTTGATATGATCATCATATAACCTAAAAATACAATATGATTAATTTACTATAACATAATCTATAGAATAAGGGATAGGAGTACTCACTGTACAATTGGTGACATTTCTTCACAGTTGAGTAGAACATATGTATGAGCTCTATGATGTTCATCATCTGAAAGCCATCTATCATGAACTCCACCAAAGCCAAGTTCGGGCTGATTGAAAACTGATAATTGATTGTCATATCATCACCAACATTCCCCTCATTCCAGCCCATGCGGTTAAATTTTGAGGGATATTAAGATTCAAAATAATGAGAGCAGAATAAAGCAATTTCCTCTTGCAAATAAGCTTAAGCAATTGAGCCTTCAACTGATGCTTTGTTACGGACTTTTTTCTTCAATTTCTGTATGCATCTCTCAAATGGGTACATCCATTGAAACTGAACCGGGCCTCCAAATGTTGCCTCATGTGGAAAATGTAATATCAAATTTTCCATTGAGTCAAAGAAAGCCGGCGGAAAGATTTTTTCTAGTTTTCATATAATTACAACAACAACTTCTTCCAGTTTGCTTAGTGTACCATAGTCTGTTGTCGCCGCACACATGTCTCGGAAAAAATATGATATATCTGTTATCGAATCCCAAATATTAGAATTAAACAAACCTCTTAATCCAATAGGCATAAGTCTTTCCATTATAACATGACAGTCATGACTTTTTAATCCAGTAATATGACCATTTTTAACACATCTGCCCAAGTTAGAAGCATAGCCATATGGAAGTCTCAAATCTTCAATCCACTGACAAAATAATAAGCGACTCTCTTTGGTCAGTGTATAAGCTTCTTTTGGCTTCATTAATCTCTGTGATCTGACATTTTCAAAAAATTCAATTTCTGGTCGCCTGCAAATTTGGGCAAGATCTAATCGTGCCTTTACATTATCTTTGGTTTTACCCGGTGTATCCAAAACTGTATGAAATAAATTATCAAAACAGTTCTTCTTAATATTCATGACATCCAACATGTGTCGGACCAACAAATCAGACCAATATGGCAGATTCCAAAAAATGCTCCGTTTTGTCCAATTGTGTTCTTTCCCAAAGCCATGAATTTTCTGTTAGTTTATTGTCGGTCCAAAAGTGATGGAAGGTAATGAAAATACAAATGATTGTAACTCTATACCTGAGATCATTTTTGGTGGTTCATCTCTTTCAATTCTGCCTTTTCTGAAATGATATTTATTCCTCCGAAAAGGATGATCAATTGGAAGAAATCTGCGATGACAATCAAAATAGCAAGGTTTTTTTCCATTCACGAGCATAAATGCTTTGTTGTCTCCCATACAGTAAGGAAATGATTTTGGACCATGTGTACTCCAGCCAGATGACATGCTATATGCCAGGAAGTCACTAATTTTCCACATCAAAGCAGCTTTCATTACAAAATTCTGTTTCGCAGCAGCATCATATGTACCAACACCATGACTCCACAATAAATTTAACTCATCAATCAATGGTTTCAAATAAACATCAATATTCTTTTTCGGATGTCCTGGGATTAATAATGTCAAAAAGATATAAGGATCTTTCATCAACATCCATGGAGGCAAATTGTACAGAGTTATAAATACAGGCCAACAGGAATACTGACTACCAAAAGATCCAAATGGACAAAAACCATCAGTAGAAAGACCCAATCGCACGTTCCAGGATTCTAAAGCAAAAGACGGATTCACTTGATAAAAATGTTTCCATGAATCTCCATCAGATGGATGAATCAAGCTTTTACCATTTGAAATATTGGTTTTGTGCCATGACATCATTGTTGCTGTGTTCTGAGATATAAATAAACGCTGCAACCTGGGTGTAAGCGGGAAATATCTCAACTATTTTACAGGAATCAATCCAGACTTCCCTGATTGAGCTTCTTTATACCTCGATTGTCCACATGTGGGACAACTATCCAATGAATCATTTTCACCAGAATATAAGATGTAATCGTTTGAACATGCATGGATATTCTGATAACTAAGACCCAAATTACGAACCAGTCTCTTTCTCTCATAATAATTAGCAGGCAGCACATTTCCTTCAGGTAACAGTGATTTAACCAAAGAAAATATCTGATCAAAACAGTTATTTGACATTCCATTATCTGATTTAATAGCCATAAATTTTGCAACTGCTTCTAATTTTCTTATCTTGCAACCAGGATATAATGCATCCTCAACAGACCTGAACAACTCAGAAAATTCAGATGGTGCCAAATCAGGAGGTAAATCAACATAATCCTCGATTTCAGTTTGTTGAACGGATGACCTTGCAACATCATGTACTAAATTCTGAAACCGTGATGGATCCGAAATCAAATTATTAGTATCTTCTCTAGAACTGTGTTCACCGTGTTGATACCAAAAAATATAATCTGATTGAAAACCATAACGCAAGAGATGTTTCCCAACGATGTCAAATGTCTCAAACATTCTCAGAGCACATTTTTTACAAGGACACTTAATTGTCCCTTCTGAAACAAATTCTGGGTCTGATGATGCAAATGATAAGAAAGCTTCAACACCATCAACATATACAGGATTTAAACTAGAACCGTTTGGATTTCTGCGCTGATTTATCCAAGCATGATCATATAATAATGATTGATGTCGATTTCCTTGTTCCATATTCATATATATGTTTCTACAAAATTTAAAACCATTACTGTTGTTAAATAATTTGATATAAGAAAAACAATATCCTAAAAAGAGAAGATACATAATTGTAGTTATTTCTTAGTAATTACCAATAATTATAGGAGACACAGTTAGATTGTAATCATCCCCACTAATTATTATTAATTTAGCAATACTTAGCAATACTTGGAAAAATGAAATATGATTGAATAATGAAATAAAATTTTTTAATCATTGTTTTGGAGATTATATTACTAATTATTCTTATTTGTTTCCAACGGATTGGCGGCAGCTCTTTTGTCTGACGACTCATCTCCTTGCAAGGAGATGAGTCGTCAGGGAAAAGAGCCTCTTTTATCCGACGACTCATCTCTTTTTAACTTTCTCCTAACTGAAATCAGTATGAAAAACTTTCTCTGACATATGTTAGAGCACATTTTTCATACTGATTTCAGTGGGAGAAAGTAGCAAAGATATGAGATGTTGAACAAAAGGCAGCCGCCAATCCGATGGAAATTGTGCCAATTTATAACCATGTACTTGAATTCATTTGATTTTTGATTAATTATTACTAATTATTACCAATTATTACAAATCTCAATATTTCCAATATATTTTTCTTTATTCTTAACATGTTCAAATCTTAAAGAGTTGTCAATTTTTAGGTCATGCCCAATAAAAAGTTTGCGTCAACCATGTCCAATTTAAACTCTATAATTGTCCTTACATGGTTGATCACCTCGCAAGTAGTGTTGCAATAGGATGACACAAGTAATGTCGTTCTTGTCTTTAAGAATCATTTCACATGACCCTTTACATAGATCATTCTTCCTTGAAAAATTAAGAGAACTTCAGTAACTTTCCCTTAATTTTTCAAGAAAGAATGGTCTATGTAAAAAGTCATGTGATATAATTCTTATAAATGATAAAGACATGACTTGGGTTGTCCTATTGCAATGCTACTTGCGAGGTGATCAATCAAGCAAGAACAATTATAGAGTTTACATTGGACACGGTTGACGAAAACTTTTTATTGGGCATGACCTGAAAATTGGCGACCCTTTAAGATTTGAACATGTTAAGAATAAAGAAAAACTTGTTGAAAATATTGATAATTGTAATATTTTATAATTTTTTTATAATTTTAATAATATTAATATCTTTTTTATAAATATTAAACCTATAATAATAAAATAATTATATTATTAGTATTATTTAATTATTAATATTAGAGTAATATAATATTTTATATTATGTTACTATTTATGTTACTAATTATGTTACTAATTATGTTACTAATTAGTAACAAACGTGATTGACCACTCATCTACCTCAATTTTCTTTTCATTTGTGCATTGAGGTTGACAGGAAACTTCTACCTCCATATATAGTATATACTTTTACTGTAAAAATTATAAACCTCCTCACCTCTATGCTCGTGAGGAGGTTGATAATTTTGACAGTAAAAAAAAATATTACATATGGAGGCAGAAGTTTCCTGTCAAGCCCCAACACACAAATGAAAAGAAAATTGAGGTGGATGAGCAGTCAATCATGCTTTCTAATTGTTTCCTAATTATTTTTATTTATTTTCTAATTATTTTTATTTGTTTCTTAATTATTTTTATTTATTTTCTAATTATTTTTATTTTTTTCCTAATTATTTTTATTTGTTTCCTAATTATTTTTATTTCTTTCCTAATTATTTTTATTTGTTTCCTAATTATTTTTAATTGTTTCCTAATTATTTTTAATTTTTTACTAATTATTTTTAATTGTTTCCTAATTATTTTTAATTGTTTCCTAATTATTTTAATTGTTTCCTCATTATTTTAATTGTTTCCTAATTATTTTAATTGTTTCCTAATTATTTTAATTGTTTCCAAATTATTTTAATTGTTTCCAAATTATTTTAATTGTTTCCTAATTATTTTAATTGTTTCCTAATTATTTTAATTGTTTTCTAATTACTGTTTCCTAATTATTTTATTTTTAATTGTTTCCTAATTATTTTATTTTTAATTGTTTTTTAATTATTTTATTTTTAATTGTTTCCTAATTATTTTATTTCTAATTTTTTCCTAATTATTTCTAATCAATTAAATCTAATTATTTCCTAATTATTTGATGAATATTTTAATTAAATCTAATTATTTCTTAATTATTTAATAATTATATAATTATTCCTAATTAAATAGAACTATTTATAATTATTTCTAATTAAATATATTTATTTCTAATTATTACCAAAACATCCTCTGGGAGTGTCGAACCAAGAGTGCAGCAATGACCATTGTCGTGTATCAGGTTACCTCGAGTCAAGCTCGAAACACCTTGTCAGAGTTTTCACTCCTAGGTACATCTGTGCCAGAGCTGCCTCTACTTGTTCGTATCCAGAAAAGGACTATTTGGTACAACCACTTAATCTAATTATACTATATAGCTAAATAAACATTCTATTAAAAAAAATTAGAATTAACAATTAAAAATAAAATTAACAATTAAAAATAATTTAACAATTAAAAAAACTATAAATACCTTTGATATTTTGAAGCAGTTTGCGCCTCCTAACTCCTTCTCTGCTCTTCTCGTAAGAAAAAATTAAAATAAAAAAAATTTCTACTTAGAACAGAAATTTAAAGAGAGAAAGGAAAAAAGAAGAAGAGAGATCTGAATGATTTAAAAAAAAACGGATGGGGGTATATATAGGTTAAAATATTTGTGATGGTCTTATTTGCGACGGGATCCCATCGCAAATACCTTCGCCCGCATTAATTACGGGCGGCAGTTAAAAGGGTTTTTGCGACGGGCCCGTCACAAATAGCTGCCTGCTGACATACCATTAGCGACGGGCAGATATCCCCATCGCAAATTGCTATTTACTACTGCCGGTATTGGCAACGGGCCCTGTCGCAAATACGTTCGCCCGCATTTAATACGGGCGGCGGTTAAAAGGGTTTTTGCGATGGGCCCGTCGCAAATACCTGTAGGCCGACATACCATTAGCGATGGACAGATACCCCCGTCACAAAAGCCTATTTACCGCCGCTAGTATTGGCGATGGGACCCGTCGCAAATAACCCCTGTTGAATAGTGTTTTGCGACGAGTAATTGTCCCGTCACAAATAGTATTTACCACCTCCGGGTACTTGCGACGGGACGAAGGCCACCGTCGCAAATAGGCTTCCCGCGTTTTGGCGCGCAAACCACACCATACCTATTGCGATGGGTCCTGTATTCCCGTCGCAACTAACTGACCATTTGCGATGGGCATATATTCCTGTCGCAAATATGCTTTTCGTCGGATTTATTACGATGGGATTTATTCCCGTCGCAAATAACCCATCGCAATAATCGATTTTTCCCATAGTGTAAGTATTCCGCAAAAGTAATGTAATTTCCATGTATTTCAAGCTCGTGTCATTAGAGTATGTGTATGTGTATGTGTATGTATGTGTATGTGTATGTCTATATGTGTATGCATATGTGTATGTATGTATACATGTATGTGTATGTGTATATATGTTTATGTAGTATGTGTATGTATATATGCACATGTATATATGTGTATGTATGTGCATGAACGTGTATGTAGTTGTATGTGTGTGCATGTAGATGCATATACATGTGTATGTGCATATGCGTATGCGTATGTGTATGTATATAGGTGTATGTGTATGTGCATATATTTATACATATGCATGTCTATGCACATGTGTGTGCGTGTTTCTTTGTGCATGTATGTGTGTATGTGTATGTGTATGTATTTCTACATGTATGTCTATGCATATGTATGAGTGTATGTGTATGTGTATGTATATGTATGCATGTGTACGTGTATACATACATGTATGTGTATGTGTACGTGTACGTGTACGTGTACGTGTATGTGTATGTATCTGTGTATGTGTATGTGTATGTGTATGTATATATGTGTATATATACGTGTCTGCATCAGTATATATTTGTCTATGCGTATGTATGTGCATATGCGTATGTATGTTTATTGATTTAATATTATTTATTCTTTTTTAATATTTCTCTATGTTTAGTATTTTCTGAAATTCATTCATTTTTAATATTCATTCACTTTTAAAATATATTCATTTAATATTTTTATAATATATTCAATTTTGAAAGTTATTTATACATTTTTAAATATTATATATTTAATTAAATAATATTTTTTTAATTATCATTAAAAATTATAAAGGCTAATAATTATTTTTTTTGATATACAATCAATACAATGCATACATCAATAATTTGAAATAATATTATTGTTTATTTATTCATTTGTATTCATTTTTATGTGTTTGCAATTCATGTAATTAATGCTATGAATTAAAATTTTAAAATATTTTTTTAATTTACTTAATTTTATTATTGACTTTTAATATTATTTTATTTAATATTTTTTTTTCATTTTTTATATTTATTAATTTTTAATATTTTTGTAATTTATTCATTTTTTAAAATTTATACATATTTATTTACTAATTTTTAATATTTTCAATTTGTTTTCAATTTCTACGATTAATATTTATTTATTAAGTTTTAATATGTTTGAAATTTATATAATTTATTCCTATAAGACCATCTCCAACCCATGTCATTTTGGCATGAAATTGAATTCTAATGTACACCATCCACATCACCATTTTGGTGTTTATGTAGTTAATTATGTTATTATATTAAATTCATTTTTTATATATGAGAAGTAAACATTATTTAACTAATTTTTTATATTTTTAACTTAATTAATTAAATCATGAAATCATATTTATTTTAATTTATTCATTCTGAATATATGTGTGTGTATTAAATTAAATTAAATTAAATTATTTATATATTTTCATAGTAAATATAATTCACTTTTAATAATTTTTTAATTTATATAATTAATATTATCTATTTATTCATTTTGTATGTGTCAATAATTTATCTAATTGAAGTTATGAATTCAATTTTTAAAATATTTTGGTAATTTATTCAATTTTATTTATTGTCCTTTAATATTATTTATTCATTTGTAATATTTATTAATTTTTAATATTTTTGGAATTTGTTGATTTTTTAATATTTATTTATACATAATTATTTACTAAGTTTTAATATTCTTAATGTGTTTTTAATTTCTATGATTAATATTTGTTCAATTTAATTTATTAAGTTTTAATATTTTTAAAATGGTTGAAATTTATATAATTAATTTATTTAAATTAATTTATTAATATTTTCTCCATTTTTGCATGTATTTACAATTCATGTAATTAAATTTACGAATTATACTTAATTATTTAATAAGTTTTAATATTCTTAAAATGTTTTTAATTTATATGACTAATATTTATTCAATTTTATTTATTAAGTTGTAATATTTTTTAAAATGTTTGAAATCTACATAATTAATTTATTTAAATGCTTTTTTTAATATTTTCTTCATTTATGAACATGTTTACAATTCATGTAATTAATCTTACAAATTCATTTTTTAAATAGTTTTATTATCTACTAAATTTTATTTATTCATTTTTAATATTATTTTTGTTAATATTATTTATTAGTTATTGGTATATATTTTTTATATTTCTTGAAATTTAATAATTTTCTAATATATATATACATATTTATTTAAAATGTTTTAATATTTTCAATATTTATTCATATTCATTTTTATTTTTTTAATAATTTATATAATTAATAAAATTTATCCATTTTTTAAATATTTTTGAAGTCTATTAATTTTTAATTATTAAATTTCACTCATTTTTATCATTCACGCATTTAAGATTTGTCACATCCATGTTTTTCATTTCAGGTATTTTCCCTTTTTATTTTTGATATATCTTTTTTTCCCAAGGTTTCTGTAAGGACCCAACCCCAGTTGCCCAGAGCCGGTGCCTTATTTGATTACATTGGCATATATACAATGAATAAGCATCATGAAGGACCAAGTAGTTTAGTATTATTGGAAACAAGATACATACATAAGTTCAACATTACAACATGAAATGAAAACAACTTAGAAACTCCTTAGAAAACTTCCATAACTCCTAGGTTATTTTAGCATGCCGTTCATAATAAAATTCTTCATGTCCTGAGAAAATGAAACATAAGAAAGGGGTGAACTCAAATTCTCAGTAAGAGTAAGAAATACAGCGGAAGATAACATAAACATTAGACATGGTGAATAATTGAAAACACATGCCTTAAAAAAACTTGAACATAATATGGAAGAAATATGATTTGAGTAAATATTTCCATAATATAACATAATCATGGGTATTCAACTAGTCAAATAACCACATGAACCATCAATACTATTTTCATAATGAGGGAATACATAATGTGGGACAACACAACCATACTCTCAAGGCCTCGTGCCAAGACCATAAATAATCATTTTTGTCAAGGCCTTGTGCCAAGACCGTAGTTTGTCTCATGAGACCTACCGATGCACCGAGGGGCTATAGCGGGCCCCACCAGACACTTACTATGTCCAATTCATTCCTCATATGAATGGGTATAAACATAAACAACATATACATTCATATTGAAATTAATATATGAAATGAATATAAATTTCCCTAAACATTAAGCATAAACAATAACCATTCAGAGTAAATTGGTTAATGGTTTTAAAATAGCACATACAAAGACAAAATAATCATAAACCATTAAATTAAATATGGTAGATGATAACATGTAATACTAATCCCAATAATACATAAGATTCAACAAGAGCGTTGAAATAGATGAAGACACTCTTATAAAATCTTCAAGTAAATCTTGAGATAAATACTCTTACTTTGAAAAGAAGAGTTATTTTGGAAAAATATTTATATAAAAATATAAGTGAAGTAAGATAGTATTTTCATAATAAAATTAGTGGTTTTATAAATATAATGGTTTCCAAAAACATATTATAGAGTTTCCTTGAAAGTAGGTAAGAATTAGAGAAATTCCCTTGGATCGGGCTTGTATTTCAGAAACAATTTCGTAAGTTCCTTTTAAAATTTGTAACCATACATAAAATAAGTAAAGATTATGGTTGTTAAACATATCTATAACTCAAAAAAATAATTTTTTAAGAGTACATAGTAATATACAAGAGTTTCATTGGGGTAATTAAACAATAAAAGTAACCCAAATGAAAATGGAAGTTCAGGTAGAAAAACCCTTACCTTAAGTCCGAACGTGTTACGCTCTTGAAATTAACCTCCTGGAATATAAAATTAGACTTATTAATAACTTATTTTAAAACCTATTATAAATTTATTTAGTTTATCATAATTTTGTTTAGTTCATTTATGCCCTTAGTGATAAGTTATTATATTGAATTTCATCATTCCGGAGTGTTCGTTTTCTTTATTTTCATAATCGGTTCACTTGTTCTTAAGTAATGGAGTGGAATGGATGTAAATATCTAGAATTGAAATTACATATTATTTATAAATATACATAAGTGTTAATTTTAATTACTATCATTTGGTTACATGGAAATAGGATGAATCATTAGATGAAATATTTATGACATTCACTTAGATTATTTAGCGGTATTTTGATTATTAGGAACTAGTTTGGTCATACGATTTAATAATATGTATGTATACTGGTTATTGAATATTAATTAGGTTATAATACATATATTAAAGTCTATTTTAACCATAAAAATGGTTTCATGACCAGTAATGAAGGATAATTTGAAGAATGAAACTTCATCATTCACGGAGGTTATAAATTGGAACCTCATGGACGTTGATTTCATTTATAAAATAAAAGAGAGAGAGAGAGAGAGAGGATATTGATGATGATTATTCCATTAACATGATATAATTATATTATATAGATGATACTGGATCTATCATGGTCATTTGGACAGAGGAGGTAAGGAGAGGATTACAAAATAAAGGAACTTGAAATGAAACTAAACGAAAAAGAAAGGTGCTTTGCCTCTTGATATAACCTCCATGGGAACCTCCTTAAGGGAAGGGATTTTGGTGTTTTGTAAAGACCAAGAGATTCCTGGATGTGGGGAGTGACTAGGGAAGGCTATTTGGGTAGAACTTTGAGGAGATTCAAGGCTTAGAGGAGTGAATAGAAGAGGGAGTGATGGGGGGTTTTTATAGTGGATGAGAGGAGTGAATTTTGAATATTTAATTCATTATTTTATTATTTCCCTCAAGACAACCAATAGTGTTGTTTCATGTGACCCATAATAGTAATGAGTGCATGTGAGTTTTAAACAAGTGGCCTTACATCTCTTATGATGTCATAAATAGTGTATTTAACTGATAATTTGTACATACGGTATTTTACCGTATTTCACTATTCATCAAAAATTAAAGAATTTCAGAAAAATACAAAAAATTCACCCCTACCATTTTTCGATGTGCAGAATTCAAAAATGATCTCCATTTTTCAAAAATAATTTTCTAAATATTATTAATTTAATTTTTAAATAAAATCATAGTAAATTCTAAAAATAACAATTTTAAAGGTATAATTAGTTTTATATCACATTGAAAAATTAATTAAGATCTCATTATCTTATTAACTTAAGAAAATAAAATTTTATAATTATTTACTATTAATAAGATTCATATTACTATTCATATTAATATTCATAAGGGTATGTTACTATTCACCAAAAATCAAGTTTGTTCTATCAGACTCCAAACGACTTACTGATCACAACTCTAGATGAACGTTTTTCGAAATTCAAAACATAGTAGAGGCAAAGTTGTGTTTAATAGATAGATTATAAAATGTGTTGTTTTATAGGGACTCAATGTTTCATGAATTCAATATTTATTTTCAAAACCTTGGGGTGTTACATTCTATCCTCACAAATATTTTGTCCTCTAATTTCACAAAATGTTACCTAAAAAGATTCGGGTATGTATTCAACATAAGCTCCTCAGGCTCCCATGTTGCTTCCTCCACCTTATAGTTCCTCCAAAGAACCTTTACCCGACGATTCGTCCTATTTCTCAATACTTGTTCTATGGTATCAAGAATCTTGATAGGCTCTTCAAAATAAGACAGATCGGGCTCAAGTTCTATTTCTTCATAGGTGAGTACATGTGCTGGGTCTTGCATGTATTTCCTTAACATTGATACGTGGAACACATTGTAAACTTTGGAGAGACTTGACAGCATTGCCAAACAATAAGCTACAGATCCAATTCGATCCAAAATTTCAAAAGGTCCGATGTACCTGGGACTTAATTTCCCCTCCTTACCGAATCATATAATACCCTTCCATGAAGATACCTTTAAGAAAACGTGATCACCCTCTTGAAATTCCAAATACTTCCTTTGGTTATCAGCATATCTATTTTTCTTACTTCGAGCTGTTTTGATATGGTTTTGGATAATATTCACCTTTTTAGTTGTTTCTTCAATAAGTTTTGGGCCTAAGATATTTCTTTCCCCAACATCATCCCAACAAGTTGGTGTATGGAATCTCTTTCCATATAATGCTTCATAGGGTTCCATCTGAATACTTGAATGGAAGCTATTATTGTAGGAAAATTATACGAGAGGTAAATACGGATCCCACATACCTTGAAATTCAAGTGAACAAGACCTCAACATGTCTTCCAAAGTTTGAATAGTCCATTTTGATTATCCATCAGTTTGTGGGTGGTAGGCAGTGCTCAAACTAAGATCAGTATCTAGGGCCTTCTGGAGACTTTTAAGGATTTGTGATGTAAAATGGGGATCACGATCAGAAACAATTGATGAGGGTACACCATGAAGTCTTACAACTTCATTAATATATAGTCTTTCTAAATTTTCAAGTGGTAAATCTTCTCTTATAGCAAGAAAATGTGTTGATTTTGTAAGAATATCAACAATGACCCATATCACATCATTATTTCTTGGAGTCTTTGATAGACCCATGAAAAAATCCATTGTAATATCATCCCATTTCCACATAGGAATAGGAAGGGGTTGCATGAATCCTCCAGGATGTTGTCTTATAGCCTTCACCTATTGACAAACCAAACATCTCGACACGTAATCAGCAATCTCCCTCTTCATGTTTTCCCACAAAAAATGTTCCTTTAGATATCTATACATATTTTTGCTACCAGGGTGTATAGAGAAATTAGAGCTATGATAATGATCCAATAGTTCCCTCTTTAGCTCATGAATAGTGGGAACACCAATCCTCTTTCCAAATTTCAAAATGCCACCTTCAGATGCGAAGTCAGTCAACATCCCATCATTTATAGATTTAATTTTCTTTTGAAACTCCTCATCATCAGCCTGGGAACTTTTTATCCTTTATAATAAAGAAGTTTTGGAAACCATTTGAAAAAGTAGTGATGTGTTACCTTCCTTGATAATTCCCATATCCATCTTTACTATATCCACAAACATAGGATCCCTTTCAACTCTCATATTGTTCAGAATTCCATTATCCTTTCTACTCAAAGCATCTGCTACCTTATTTTCCTTCCATGAGTGTTAGTGTGTTGTGAAATCATAATATTTGAGTATATCAATCCATCTCTTTTGTCTCATGTTGAGTTCTTTCTGTGAGAATATATATTTCAAACTCTTATGATCTGTATATATCTCACATCTTTTGCTATAGAGGTAATGTATCCAAATCTTTAGAGAAAATATTACCGCTTCTAACTCAAGATCATGAGTTGTATAGTTTTATTCATGAATTTTTAGATGCCTAGATGCATAGGAAATCACTCGACCATTCTTCATAAGGACACAATCAAGTCCTTTCTTTGATGCATCACTATAGATAACAAACCCATCCTTCCCCGATGGTAGGGTTAGGATTGGAGCATTCACTAACATCCTCTTCAATTCTTAAAAAAATTCTTCAAATTCCTTGGTCTATACAAACTTAACCCCTTTTTGTGTAATCTTGGTCATTGGGTTGTCTAAATGGGAAAATTTCTGAATGAAACGCTGATAATAACCCACTAAACCAATAAAACTACGTACCTAAGTTATGTTCATTGGAGAAGGACATTCTTGCACAGACTTTGTCTTCACAGAATATACAGATATTCCATCTTTAGAGACAATGTGGCCCAGAAAGGAAACTGATTGGAGCCAAAAATTACACTTGCTAAACTACCCATATAATTCATTTCTTCTCAGAGACTTTAGAATAGTGCGCAAGTGATTTTTATGATCTTTATAACTTTTAGAGTATAGCAGGATATCATCAATAAACACCACCACAAAGTCATCAAGATATTCCTTGGAAACTCTATTCATCAGATTCATGAAAACAGATGGTGTATTAGTTAGTCCAAAAGGCATTACTGTAAACTCGTAATGCCCGTACCTAGTTTGGAATGCTGTTTTTGGAATGTATTCCTTCCTCACAAGCAACTGATGATATCTAGATCAAATATCAATCTTCAAAAAATATTGGGATCCATGAAGTTGATCAAATAAATCACCAATTCATGGTAGAGGATACTTATTCTTTATTGTAATAACATTAATTTCCCTATAATCAATGCACAACCTCATAGACCCATCTTTTTTCTTAACGAAAAGAACATGGGATCCCCATGGAGAAACACTAGCGTGAATAAATACTTTATCACTAAATTCCTCTAGTTTTTTCTTTAGCTCCACTAACTCCATAGTGGCCTAACTATAAGGGGTCTTTGATATGGGCCTTGAACCAGAAATTAAGTCAATGGGAAACTCAATTTCCCACTCTGTAGGATGTCCAGATAAATCCTCAGGAAAGACATCAACATATTCTTTCACTACATTCACATCTTCAATTTGAGGATTTCTTTCATCACCCATAGATATTGGGTTCTCTTCCTCCCCAATAATTGAAATTGGTAGAGCTATTGGGGGTGGATCTAGATGAGAATCATAGTGTGATGTTTCTACCCTAAATATAAAGGATTCCACACCATTCTCAAAAATTGTAACTTCTTTCTTCTTGTAATAGACCTTCACATCATGATTTGACATCCAATTCATACCAAGAATTATATAAAATTCAATCATCGGTATGATGATAAGGTCAGGAACTAAATCAAGTTTATGTGTCATGAGGGGACTAATTGAAACTCCTTTATTGCAATGATACATCCACTAGGGGTTTTGACTGATAACTCCTTTATTAAATCAAATTGGACATATCTAATTTTCTTGGAAAACTGGGAAGATATAAATAAATGCAATGATCTAGAATCAAATAAAGTATTGAATAATTTTGATGAAATGATCAATGTACCTACCAGCACTTCATTAGGAACTTCGATCTCTGCGGTTGTGACTGCATAGGCTTGGCCCTACTCCCCTGGCCTTCTTTAGGGAATGTTTCCCTGACACTTAGTACATTCATGTGCATAATGTCCCATATCCCTGAAATTGTAGCATAGAACATTGATATATTCTTTCTTCCCCTTACAATCATGATCTTGGTGGCCTTTTTCTCCACACTTGTAACAGACTCCTATTCCCTTTAGGTAAGTTCCAGGGTGTTTCTTCCCACAATTACCACAGGATGGAAATTCAACTCTTCCCTACTTCCCCATTTCCTTATTTCCTTTCCTAGAGTTTTCAATAACCCTCTTCTTCTCTTACTTTCCCTTAAAATCATAAGACTTATAGAATTTCTTTTCTGTCTTGATAGCACATGAAACTATATCTTCATATGATGAGAAATTTTGGGAGACTAGGTCTCTTAGGAGGAATGGTTTCAAACCATCAAAAAATCGATCAATTTTGATCCTCGGATTTTGTATGTAGTCCATAATATGCCTTGCTAACCATGTGAAGTTATCTTTATAATTTGAAACATTATTATCTTCCTTTTGCTTCAACTTCAGAAAATGACTTTCCATATCCGATCGCTGTTCATGAGGAAAATATTTCTCTAGGAATATTTCCTTAAAGTCCCTCCATTCCATATCTTCTATCTCTTCCTCCTCCTTTGTGTTTTGGATTAACAACCACCACTTATCCGCATCTCCCAATAGATGATAAAATTCCATGATGAAATTTTATCTTTCATTATATCCCAAAGTGAGAAATATATTCTCTAGGGAACTTATCCACTACTCAGCTACAAATAGGTTTATAGTCCCATTGAATGATGGTGGTTGTTGTCACATAAAGCGATCTAACATAGCTCCTCGACGTGGAGGATCCAGATGCTCCATATTAGTAAGGTTATTATTCATAACCTGAGTAAGTTGTCCTAGTATAGTTATAAGTTGCTCAGCACCAGTCATAGCACCAGATCCAACATCATTATCTTTCATCAGAGGGAAATCCCTACATGGGACACGTGTGTTCGTGCAGTTTCCATTACTTCCACTATGCGCCATCTCTAGATAATGGCATACACTAGATTAGGTTATGAATCATAATGTATAATCTTAACTTAACAAAATACTTAGCATAAATTGAGATCCTATGCATGGAGAATCCCATAATCACAAAAATGGTTTCTTTGAGGAGAATTTACATTTGAATCCTTCATAATGTCTTGTAAAAAAATGCGAATTATCCTAACCATATCCCCCGAGAGTTTCGTAACCAAGAGTGAAGCAAGGCCTATTGTTGTGTACGAGTATACCCCAGGTCAAGCCCGAAACTCCATGTCAAAGCTTTCATTCCTAGGTACATCTACGACAGAGCTGCCTGTACCTGCTCGTATCCATATAGAGATGTATTGCTTGAAATATCTACATAATAAATTCCTTACCAAAATACTAATACGTTCTTGTATATTTATCCTCAAATACTATCTTAGGGACTCTTCCATAATCTACGTTTTCTAAATCTAGTTTCCATTTTTTTTACTAAACTTCCTTTGATACCAAATATAAGTACCTGAACCTAGTTGCATGGAGCCAGTGACTTATTTGATTAAATTTGAATATAAACAAGGAATAATAATCCCAAATGACCTATTAGTTTAGTATTATTGGAAATAAGATACATACATAAGTTCAACATTACAATATGAAATGAAAAACAACTTAGAAACTCCTTAGACAACTTCTATAACTCCTAGGTCATTTCAGCATGTCATTCATAATAAAATTCTTCATGCCCTAAGAAAATGAAACATAAGAAAGGGGTGACCTAAAATTATTAGTAAGATTAAGCAATACAGTGGAAGATAACATAAACATTAGACATGGTGAATAATTGAAAACACATGCCTTAAAAAAACTTTAACATAATATGGTAGAAATATGAGTTGAGTAAATATTTAACTAATATAACATAATCATGGGTATTCTATTAGTTGAATAACCACATGAACTAGCAATAGTATTTTCATAATCAGGGTATTCATAATGCGGGAAAACACAACCATACTGTCAAGGCCTCGTTCCAAGACCATAAATAATCATTTTTGTCAAGACCTTGTGCCATGACCATAGTTTGTCTCATGAGACCTACTGGTGCACCGAGGGGCTGTAGCGGGCCCCACCTGACACTTACTATGTCCAATTAATTCCTCATATGAATGGGGATAAATATAACAACATATACATTCATATTGAAAATAATATATGAAATACAAATAACTTTACCTGAACATTAAGAATAAACACTAACCATTCGGAGTAAATTGGTGAATGGTTTTAAGATATAACATCCACATAAATAATAATAATAAACCATTAAATTAAATATGGTAGATGATAACATGTAATAATAATACCAATAATACATAATATTCAATAGGAGTGTTTAAATATACGAAGATACTCTTATAAAATCTTAGAGTAAATCTTGAGATAAATACTCTTACTTTGAAAAGAAGAGTTCTTTTGAAAAAATATTTGTATAAAACTAGAAGTGAAGTTTGATAGTATTTTGATAATAAAATTAGTGATTTTATAAAGATAATGGTTTCAAAAAATATATTATAGAGTTCCCTTTAAAATAGGTAAGAATTAGAGAAATTCCCTTGGATCGAGCTTGTATTTTGGAAACAATTTTGTAAGTTCCTTTTAAAACGTGTAACCATACATAAAATAAGGAAAGATTCTGGTTGGTAAACATATATATAACCCAAAAACATAATATTTTAGGATTACATAATAATACACTAGATTTTCATTGGGGTAATTAGACAATAAAAGTAACCCGAATAAAAATGGAAGTTCGGGTGAAAAAACCCTTACCTTAAGTCCGAACGTGTTCCGCTCTTGAACTTAAGCTCCTGGAATATGAAATTAGAATTATTAATAACTTATTTTAGAACCTATTATACATTTATATATTTATCATAATTCTTTTTATTTCATTTATGCCCTTAGTGATAAGTTATTATATTGAATTTCATCATTCCGGAGTGTTTGTTTTCTTTATTTTCATAATCGGTTCACTTGTTCTTAAGTAATGGAGTGGAATTGATGTAAATCTCTAGAATTGAAATTACATATTATTTATGAACATACATAAGTGTTAATGTCCATTTCTATCATTTGGTTACATGGAAAGAGGATGAATCATTAGATTAAATATTTATGACATTCACTTAGATTATTTAGTGGTATTTTGATTATTAGGAACTAGTTTGGTCATACAATTTAATAATATGTACATATAATGGTTCTTGAATCTTAATTAGGTTATAAAATATATATATTAAAGTCTGGTTCAAACATCAAAATGTTTTCATGACCAGTAATGAATGGGAATTTTAAGAACGAAACTTCATCATCCACGAAGGTTATAAATTAGAACCTCATGGACGTTGATTTCGTTTATAAAATAAAACAGAGAGAGAGAGGATATTGATGATGGTTATTTCATTAAAATTATATTATTCCAGTATATAGATGATAATGTATCTATCATGGTCATTTGGACAGATGAGGTAAGGATATGATTACAAAATAAAGTAACTTGAAATGAAACTAAACGAAAAAGAAAGGCGATTTACCTCTTAATATAACCTCCTTGGGAACCTCCTTAATGGAAGGGGTTTTGGTATTTTGGAAAGACCAAGAGCTTCCTGGACATGGGGAGTGACTAGGGAAGGCTATTTGGGCAGAATTTTGAGGAGCTTCAAGGCTTAGAGGAGTGAAGAGAAGAGGGAGCGGTGGGGGGGGGGGGGTTATAGTGGAGGAGAGGAGTGAATTTTGAATATTTAATTCATTATTTTATTATTTCCTTCAAGACAACTAATAGTGTAACAACCCGACCCTAGTTATACAGAGTCGGTGAATTATTACATAACATTGGCATGGTCACAAAAGATCAAGTCTCAAAAGACTGATTAGTTTAGTAGCCTTGTAAGTACCAGATACATTCATAAGTTTTACATTACATTATAAAATGAAAACAACAACAACATTGTCTCCATTGACCACAGTCATATCCCTTAGACTATCCCTGCAGGTCATTCATAATATAATTCTTCACATCCTAGAAAAAATAAAACATAAAAACGGGTGAGCTCAGAAGCTCAGTAAGGATAATAATATAGCAGAAACTTTCATAAATAAGCATAAACATTTAAGGAAATGTACAAGACTAAAACAAAAGCCTTTTAAACTTAAACTTCATAATAATATGAAAAATATAAATCCAAATAATTCCATTTACTAATTCACATGGATATTATACTAGTCGAATAATCACATGCAATATCAATAGCCAAATTCATAATGATGGAATGCATAATGAGAGACTTCATAACCAAATAGTAAAGGCCTTTTGCCAAGACTACAAATAAGATTTTGTCAAGGACTTATTCCAAGACAATAGTTTTTCTCATGAGACCTGCTGATGCATCGAGGGGCTATAGGGGGCTCCACTCGTCACTTACTAAGTCTAATGCATTCCTCATATGAAAAGGTTTAAACATAACATAAACATTCCTATTAAAACTAGTATATGATATGTGAATACTTTATCCATAAACCATGAATGGAATAAAAATAACACATCCATAGTCAAACATATCACAAAACCTTCAATACAATATGAAAGATTTGTATCATAATAAATCAACTTCGAACAAGTTTAAAATCCATCAAAGGATGTTGACATAGATGAAATGAAAACAGTAAGAAAGAAATACCTCTTTCTATTTTTAAACCATTTAAAATAAAAAATTTATTTTAGAAATATTCTTATAATCTTGTAAGGGAAACTTCAAAGGTGTTATAACGGTGGAAAAAATCCACACTTTCCGTATAAGTTAAAAAAAACATTCTTTCCTTATTTTTTTTGAAAAGGTCGTAAAGTGAATTATTTGGAAAATGATAGAAATATTCCTGTATAAACATATTATAAAATGTAAAAAAAGGGTATAAATAAATTTAACCCATATTAAAAATGTTTTTAAATACATTTTAAGAAATATATATGTGGATGATAAAGAGGTCCTAGTAGATAATTACGTATAAACAACCTCGGATAATGAAGAGATTGTAGAATTAATCCTTACCATATACTTCTCTTTGGTCGAGTGTATGTTAACCTTATGTATAATAGTTAAATCATTATTATTAAATTATACAAGAACCATATACATAAATATGATATCGTATATGATCTTCTAATATTACTTTGTTAGTAATATTTTAGTATTATCGTCGTTTCGGGTGTTAACTGATTTATTTTCCTTTATATATTTTGTTATGTAAGCCATTTTTGTTATGGATAGGATGTATTTTATTCATATCCACAATGATATTAAGTTCTTAAACATTATTTTTAATCATCAAATGAAAATTATTCTTGAATGATTATGATGGGGAATGAATCTCATCGTGTTCATGGAGACGGTAATCCGTACGTATGCACGAGCGAAAATATCATTCAATTGAAGGTGAAATAGTATATAATTGAATGTTATATCATATATATAGAATAATTAATGTGTTATATATATTTATACACCATTATTATACCCATCCAAAAAAATAATGTATTGAATAACAACTACACCACAGCGTAGAGACAGTAAGCTGTACGTACGCACGTATGGTGACTTTGTCATTCATATGATGGATAGAATAATGAATATGGTTATACCATTTTTATAATAACATCACAGTATGTAGAACATATTGGAGTTATTATTTTATAATGGAAACAACCAATAAAGAGGAAGTGGAAGAAGAAAATAACTTTAAAGAGGTGATGAAATATTTACCTTTTCTTCAGATTCTTTCTTTTGATTTGATCAAAAGGGATCCTTAGGTTGGATTTTTGACCCAAGGAAGGCCTCTAGGATGAAGTGAGGAAAGTTGGAAGGATATTTGGGCTGGGGTTGGCTGATCCAAATGTCTTTGGAGGTGTGAATTTGAGAGAAGGGGAAGTGACCTTTAATAAGAGGGGTGAGGGGCACCTTAGGAAAAGATTGAAATATTATTTTATAATAAAATCATTTTCAGTTTCTAATGGCTCAAAAATAATTTATTTCGAGGATAAGGTGGGGATGGGTCGAAAAATACTCAACCAATAGATTTTAGATAGGTTTGGGTCACCATATTAACTTTATCTTATTAGATTTAACTCTTAGTTAAATAGTTTGACATTTACCATGTCTCCGTATTTTTATATTATATAGTTAATAAACTTATTATAACATTACAAGTGAACCCCAAGTGGTTAATTATTAATATATATAATGTTATATAAGTAATTTGGCCTAACCTAGGTTTTTAGGAATATTATATCAATTAATAATATAATATTTTTTTAAAACTCTTTTATGTCAATTTTGACACTATTTGGTATTTTGTTTTTGTTAAAGTCATAAAATAATGATTACTTCAAAAAAATTCATTTAATCAGCCCTAAAAAGTAATATTAACCTATAAAATTAGTAGAATTTATTAAAATTCTATAATTAGATTTATTTAGATATTTATAATATCAATTATTTTAATCTTTCATTAATAAGGTAATTACTGCATTATCATTGTATCATAAATAAATTTAATTATTTAATGTCTAAAAATTATAAATAAAATACAATTATGTATAAAATTTTGTTATATTTATAATAAATATTTATAGTATAATTTATCTTATGTATAACCCTATATTAAAAATGTTTTAGTTATGAAAATTTGAGTTTAACACTTAACTCTTCTTTAAATTAAATAATAATAAATATCCTAATCTAATACAAGTGGACCTAAAGGATAATTTTTTATTCCTAAGGTTGTTTTTGGTTTAAATAATCTTATCCAATAGAATTAGAATATGTTTTAGGGTAATAATAATATCATTTTTACCTTTAATTACCCTATTTTTTTTTAACCGTGGTAAATAAAAGTTAAAAGTTACCTTTCGCCAAAAATTATTTTCATCTTATTAAACCAAATTTTACTTACTGATATCAACCATGTCTCTCAGATTTTTGAAATTAAATTCATATAAGTAGTAAAATTAAGTTTTATGAAAATTTGCAAATGCTCCTAGGAGGTGGGTAAAAGACGGTAAAATGTTCAATAAATTTTTTATATATCTAAACTTATTATAAAATGACTTAAATGAATTAAAATGAACTTATATAGGTATTATGTATCTATTTTGACCTAAAATAAATTTAAATAAAACAAATAATTATTTAAATAAAAATTCGGTTTTAAACAATTACGTAGTGTTTTCACTATTCATCAAAAATTGAAAGTTTTCAGAAAAATACCAAAAATTCACCCTAAGCTAATTTTGATATTCCAAATCCAAAAATGAAGTCCATTTTGAAAGATAAAATTTATAAAATTTCAAAAATTGGTATTACTATTCATAGTGGCTAGTTTGATTGGTTGTGGTGTGTTTGAACTCGAAGTTGCGTACAACACAAGCTATTATATTATTCAAAGGGAAACGTACCGTGGAAGCTTGGGGTGTTACATTCTCCCCTCCTTAAAATAATTTCATCATCTAAATTTCTAGAATATTACTGAATAAAAATATTTAGGTGGTTCTTCATCATAAGTTCGTCGGGTTCCCACATTTCCTCTTCCATCTTATGGTTTATCCATAGAACTTTAACCAGATGAGTCATCTGGTTTCTCAACACTTATTCTCTGGTATCCAAAATCTTGACAGGATCTTCACAATAAGATAGATCGGGTTCCAGTTCTATTTCTTCATAGGTGAGTACATGCGTTGGGTCAGGCTTGTATTTTCTCAAAAGTGATACGTGGAACACATCATGAACTTTGGAGAGACTTGGTGGGATTTCCAAACGGTAAGCTACAACCCCAATTAGTTCTAGAATTTCAAAAGGTCCGATGGTCCTAGGACTCAATTTACCCTTCTTACTGAATCATATAACTCCCTTCCCTGGATATACCTTCAAGAAAAAATGATCTCCTACTTGAAATTCAAAATCCTTCCTTCGGTTATTGGCATAGATCTATTGCCTACTTTGAGATTCTTTGATGTGGGTTTGGAAAACCTTCACCTTTTCCATCATTTTATCAACATGTTTTGGACCTACGAGTTTTATTTCACCAACATCATCCCAACAAGTTGGTGTGTGAAATCTCTTTCCATATAATGCTTCATATGGTGCCATATGAATACTTGATTGGAAGATATTGTTATAGGAAAATTCTACTAGAGGTAAATATTGATCCCACATACTTTGAAAGTCAAGTGAATAAGATCTCAACATGTCTTATAAGGTTTGAATAGTCTGTTATGATTATCCATCAGTTTGAGGGTGGTAGGCAGTGCTCAAACGAAGTTCAGTATCCAGGGATTTCTGAAGACTTTTCTAGAATCTTGATGTAAAATGGGGATCACGATCAGAAAAAATCGATAGGGGTACTCCATGAAGTCTTAAAACTTTATTAATATATAGTCTTGATAAACGTTCAAGTGGTAAATCTTCTCTTATAACAAGAAAATGAGCTAACTTGGTAAGACGGTCAACAATGACCCATATTGCATCATTGCTTCTAAGAGTCTTTGGTAGTCCCATGACAAAGTCCATTATAATATCATCCCATTTCCACTCAGGTATGGGAAGAGGTTGGATGACTCTTCTAGGATGTTGTCTTCCAGCTTTCACTTGTTGACAAACCATACATCTTGACACAAAATCAGTAATCTCTCTCTTCATGTTTTCCCACAAAAAATGTTCTTTCAAATCTCTATACATCTTAGTGATACCAGGGTGTATAGAGAAATTGGAGCTATGATCATCATCCAAAAATTTCCTTTTCAGATCAGTTATATCAGGAACACAAAGTCTCTTACCAAATTTCAAAATTCCATCTTCATATACGAAGTCGATCAATCTCCCATCATTCACAACTTTAATTTTCTTTTGAAATTCCTCATCATCAGACTGAATTTTTTTTATCCTTTATAGTAAAGATTGTTTGACAACCATTTTAAAAAACATTCATGTTTCACCTTCCATGGTTATTACCATATCTATCTTTAATAGATCCATGTATATTAGATCCTTTTCAACTCTCATCTCTTTCAAAACTCCACGATCCTTTATACTCAAAGCATATGCCACCTTATTTTCTTTCCCCAGGTGGTAGTGTATAGTGCAATCATAATCCTTAAGTAGTTAGAGCCATATCCTTTGCCTCATGTTGAGTTCTTTTTGTGAGAAAATATATTTCATACTCATGTGATCAGTATAAATCTCCCATTTTTCACCATAGAGATAGCGTCTCTATATTTTCAGAGCAAAGATTACAGCTACTAACTCAAGATCATGAGTGGGATAGTTTTTTTCATGAATTTTTAGCTGCCATGATTCATAGGCAATAACTATATCATTCTGCATAAGGACACAACCAAGTCCTTTCTTTGAAGAATCACTATAAATAACAAACCCATCATTCCCCAACGGTAGAGTCAAGATAGGATCATTAAATAATCTTCTCTTCAGTTCTTCAAAACATTCTTCACACTCTTTTGTCCAAATAAAATTTAACCCCTTTACGTGTGAGCTTGGTTAATGAGTTAGCTAATCGGGAAAAATTCTAGACAAAACGCCGATAATAACCTGCCAAACCAATAAAACTGGATACCTCAGTTATACTCATTGGTGATGGCCATTCTTGGATTGTCTTTGTATTATAAGGATCAATAGGGATTCCATCCTTAGAGATAATATGGCCAAGAAAAGAAATCTGTTGAAGCTAGAATTCACACCTGCTAAACTTCCCATATAATTCATTTCTTCTAAGAGTCCTTAGGATAATGCGCAATTGATTTTCATGATCTTTGTAGCTTTTTGAGTATACCAAGATATCATCAATAAATACCACTACAAAGTCATCAAGATATTCCTTGAAAACTCTGGTCATTAGATCTATGAAAATAGAGGGTCCATTAGTCAACCCAAAAGGCATTACTGTAAACTTGTAATGCCCGTACCTGATTCGAAATGCAGTTTTCAGAATATCTTCCTTCTTTACACACAACTGATGATATCTATATCTAAGGTCAATCTTTGAAAAATATTGAGATCCATGAAATTAATAAAATAAATCATCAATGCGAGGTAGTGTATACTTGTTCCTTATTGTTATAACATTTATCTCTCTGTAGTCAATGCCCAACCTCATAGATCCACCTTTCTTCTTAAAAAAAAGAATAGGGTCTCCCCATGGAGAAACACTAGGGAGAATAAATCCCTTATTACTCAATTCCTCTAGTTGTTTCTTTAGTTCCACTAATTCTACAGTGTCCATTCTATAAGGGGTTTTTGATATGGGCCTTGAACCAGGAATTAAATCAATGGAAAACTCAATTTCTTGTTCTGGAGGATGTCCAGGTAAATACTCTAGAAAGACATCAACATATTCTTGCACAATAGGTACATACTCTATTTGAACATTCCTTTCCTCACCCATAGTTATTTCATTCTCTTCCTCCCCAATAATTGAATTTAGTTGAGCTACTGGGGGTGGATCTAGCTAAGAATCAGGTGGTGACATTTCTTCTCTAATGATAAGGTACTGCTTATCATCATCGAGAATTGTAACCTCCTTCTTCTTACAATAAATTTTCTCATCATGTTCTGAAATCCAATCCATACCAAGGATTATATCAAATTAAATCATGGGTATAACGATGAGATCAGCAGATAAAGAAAATTTATAAGACCTAATGAGAATTGATTCACAAAACTTTGTTGCAATGATACTTCCCTTTGGATTTTTTACTGACAACTCCCTTGTTAAATGAAATTGGAAATATATAATTTTATTAGAAAACTGGGAAGATATGAAATAATGTGATGATACAAAATCAAATAAAGCATTGGATATACTTGAGGAAACCATTAAATTACCTGCCACTACGTCTTTCGGAGATCCAACCTCAGCAGTAGTGATCACATAAGCTTGGACTTGCTCCCTTGGCCTTTTCCGAGGTAAGTTTCCTTGGCGCTTAGAAAATTAATTTGCATAATGCCCCTTTCTCTATAATTGTAGCATTCAACATTAACAGTCTCTTTCTTTACTTTGAAATCACGAGCTTGGTGACCTTTTTCACCACACTTATAACAGACTCCCATTTCCTTCAGGCACGTACTAGGGTATTTCTTCCCACATTTACTATAGGATAGATATTAAAATTTTCCCTTCTTCCCCTTATTTCCATTTCTATAGTGTTCAACAGATCTCTTCTTCTCCTACTTTTCTTTAAAGTCATAAGACTTAGAGAATTCTTTTTCTGTATTGATAGCACATGAGACAATATCTTCATATGATAAGAATGATTGTGAGACTAATTCTCACCTGAGAAATGGTTTTAACCTATCAAATAATCAATCAATATTACTCCTTGGGTTACGTATATAATCTGCAGCATGCCTTTATAACCTTGTAAAGTTAGCCACATATTTTTTGACATTCTCATCCTCCTTTTGTCTCAGACTCAAAAATCACATTTCCATATCCACTTGATGGTAATGAGGAAAGTATTTTTATAAGAAAATATCTTTAAACTCCCTCCATTCCATATTTCATACTTCATCATCTTCCTTTGTGTTTTGAATCAATGACCACCATTGATCTGCATCTCTCGTGAGGCAATAAACTACCATGACAACTTTTTACCTTTCCCTACTAACCAAAGCGAGAAATATTTTCTCTAAGGAACTTATCCATTGCTCGGCTACAAATGGATTTTTATTCCTATTGAATGTTTGTGGTTGTTTACTCATGAATTAGTCTAACATTGATCCTCCACATTGTGGATCAGGATGCTCCATACAGGTAAGGTTATTATTCATAACCTGAGTGAGTTGTCCTAGTATGGTGATAAGCTGATCAGCACCAGCTGTATCACCAACTCCACTATAATTATCTTGAGTAGGAGGGAAATATATACATGTATTACGTGCATTGATACAGTTTCCATTCCTTCCACTAGGTTCCATTTATAAACAATGGCATACACTAGATTAGTTTTTGAATCAAAATACATAATTCCAAACTTTTAAAACACTCAACATAAATTGAACAGTTTATGAATATAATCCATAATCATAAAAATGTTTTCTTTGATGAAGTATATACTCATAAATCCTTCATAATGGTTTGTAAATAAAATGCAAATTATCCTAAGCATATCCCCCGGGAGTGTCGTAACCAAGAGTGAAGCAAGGCCCATTGTCATGTACTAGGATACCCTGGGTCAAGCCTGAAACTCCTTGTCGGTGTTTTCACTCCTAGGCACATCTATGCCAGAGCCACCTCTACCTATTCGTATCTAGACAGGGATGTATATCTTGTAAAATACACAAAATATCTACTTTACCAAAATTTTATGAAGTTCTTCTATACTAATCCTCAAAGTCTATCTTGGGGTAATGTTATCTAATCAGAGTTTTTCTAAATCTAGCTTCCAAGGTTTTTACTAAACTTCCTCTGATACCAACTGTAACTCCCCAACCCTAGTTATCTATAGTCGGTGCATTATTACATAACATTGTCATGATAAAAAAAGATCAAGTCTCAAAATATCGATTAGTTTAGTAGCTTTGGAAGTACTAGATACATTCATAAGTTTTAAATTACATTATAAAATGAAAACAATAACAACATTGTCTCCATTTACCACAGTCATATCCCTTAGACTGTCCCTATAGGTCAGTAATAATATAATTCTTCACATTCTGGAAAAAATAAAACATAGAAAGGGGTGAGCTCAGATGCTCAGTAAGGATAACAATATAGCGGAAACTTTCATAAATAAGAATAAATATTTAAGGCAATGTGTAAGACTAAAACAAAAGCCTTTTAAACTTAAACTTAATCATAATATGGAAAATATAAATCAAAATAATGTAATTTACTTATTCATATTGATATTCTATTAGTCGAATAATCACATGCAATATCAATAGCCAAATTCATAATGATGGAATGCATAATTACAGACTTCGTAAACACATAGTCAAGGCCTTGTGACAAGACTACAAATAAGATTTTGTCAAGGCCTTGTGCCAAGACACTAGTTTGTCTCATGAGACCTATCGATGCATCGAGGAGCTATAGCGGGCTCCACCCATCACTTACTAAGTCCAATGCATTCCTCATATGAAAAGGTTTAAACATAACATAAACATTTGTATTAAAACTAGCATACTAGATGTCAATACTTTATCCATAAACCATGAATGGTATAAAAATAACACATCCACAGTCAAACATATCAAAAAACCTTCAATACAATATGGAATATTTTTATCATAATAAATCAACTTCAAACAAGTTTAAAATCAATCAAAGGATGTTGACATGGATGAAATGAAAACCGTTTGAAAGAAATACCTCTTTATATTTTGAAACCATTTAAAAGAAAACATTTATTTTTTAAATATTCTTATAATATTGTAAGGGAAACTATGATGGTGTTATAAAGGCAGAAAATAGCCACACCCGCCGTATAAGTTAAAAAAACATTCTTTCCTTAATTTTGTCGAAAAGGTCGTAAAGTACCTTATTTGGAAAATGATGGAAAGATTATTTTATAAAAATCTTATAAAAAGTCAAACAAGGGTATAAATTACTTTAACCTATAATAAAAATGTTTTTAAATACATTTTAAGAAATATGGATGTGGATGATAAGGTGGTCCCAGTGGATAATTATGTATAAACAACCTCAGATAATGAAGAGATTGTAGAATTAACCCTTACCTTGTACTTCTCTTTGGTCGAGGGTACTTTAACCTCCTTTATAATAGTTAAATCATTGTTATTAAATTATAAAAGAACCATATACATAAATATTATATCATATATGATATTCTAATATTACTTTGTTAATAATATTTTAGTATTATCGTCGTTTCGGCTGTTAACTGATTCATTTTCCTTTATATGTTTTGTTACATAAGACATGTTTGTTATGGATAGGATGTATTTGATTCATATTCAGAATTATATTAAGTTCTTAAACACTATTTTTAATCATCAAATGAAAATTATCCATGAATGATTACGATGAGGAATGAATCTCATCGCGTTCGTGGAGACGGTAATCCGTACGTACGCACGAGCAACAATATCATTCAATTGAAGGTGAAA
Organism: Viscum album; assembly: GCA_963277665.1. Classification (NCBI taxonomy): domain Eukaryota; kingdom Viridiplantae; phylum Streptophyta; class Magnoliopsida; order Santalales; family Viscaceae; genus Viscum; species Viscum album. Next base: position 576,274,264 of record OY728160.1, read on the forward strand.
TCATATATAATTGAATGTTATATCATATATAAATAATAATTAACATGTTATATATATTTATATGTCATTATTACATCCATCCAAAAAAATAATGTTTTTAATAACAACTACACCACGACGTGGAGATGGTAAGCCGTACGTACGCAAGTATGGTGACTTTGTCATTCATATGATGGATAGAATAATGAATATGGTTGTACCATTTTTATAATAACATAAAATTATGTAGAATATACTGGATTTATTTTCTTATAATGGAAACAAAAAATAAAGAGGAAGTGGGAGAAGAAAAGAACTTGAAAGAGGTGATGAAATATTTACCTCTTCTTCGGGTTCTTCCTTTTGATTTGTTCAAAAGGGCTCTTTAGGTTGGATTTTTGACCAAAGGAAGGCCTCTAGGACGAATTTATGGAAGTTGGGAGGATATTTGGGCAGGGTTTGGCCGAGCTAAATGGCTTTGGAGGTGTTAATTTGAGAGAAGGGGAAGTGCCCTTTTATAAGAGGGGTGAGAGGCACCTTAGGAAAAGATTGAAATATTATTTTATAATAAAATAATTTTCGGTTTATAATGGCTCCAAAATGATTTATTTATAGGATAATGTGGGTATGGGTCAAAAACCACTCAACCAATAGGTTTTATACCATTTTTATTCACCATATTAACCTTGTATATTTAGATTTAACTGTTAGTTAAATAGTTTGACATTTACCACGTCTCTTTGTATTTTTATATTATATGGTTAATAAACTTAATATAACTAGCCAAGTGAACCCCAAGTGGTTCATTATTAATATATATAACTGTATCTAAGTCCTTTGGACAAACCTTATATTTTTAGGAATATTATATCAATTAATAATATAATATTTTTTTTAAAACGCTTTTATGTCAGTTTTGACACTATTTGGTATTTTGTTTTTGTCAAAGTCATAAAAACATGATTAATTCAAAAAAAAAATTAATTTAATCAACCCTAAAATGTCATATTAACCTATAAAGTTAGTGTAATTCATCAGAAGTCTCAAATTAGATTTATTTGGATATTTATAATATCAATTATTTTAATCTTTCATTAATAAGGTAATTACTGCATCATCATTGTGACATAAATAAATTTAATTATTTAATGTCTTAAAATTATAAACAAAATACCATTATGTATAAAATTTTGTTATCTTTCTAATGAATATTTATAGTCTAATTTATCTTATGTATAACCCTATATTAAAAATGTTTTAGTTATGAAAAGTCGAGTTTAACACTTTTAACTCTTCTTTAAATTAAATAATAATAAATGTCCTAATCTAATCCAAATGGAACTAAAGGATAATTTTTTCTTCCTAATGTTGTTTTTGATCGAAATAGTCTTATCTAATAGAATTAGGACATGTGTTAGGGTAATAATAATATCATTTTTACCTTTAATTATCCTATTTACTTTTAACCGTGGTAAATAAAAGTTAAAAGTTACTATTCACCAAAAATTATTTTCATCTTATTGAACCACATTTTACTTACTGATATCAACTGTGTCTCTTGGTTTTTTTGAAATTCAATTCACAGAAGTGGTAAAATTAAGTTTTATGCAAATTTGCAAATGCTCCTAGGAGGTGGGTAGAAAATGGTAAAAAGTTCAATAAAATTTTATATATCTAAACTTATTATAAAATGACTCCAATTAATTAAATTAAACTTATATAGGTATTATGTATCTATTTTGACCTAAAATAAATTTAAATAAAATAAATAATTATTTAAATAAAAAGTCAATTTTAAATAATAACGTAATGTTTTTCGGTATTCATCAAAAATTGAAAGTTTTCAGAAAAATACCAAAAAATTTACCCTAAGCTAATTTCGATATTCCGAATCTAAAAATGAAGTCCATTTTGAAAGATAAAATTTGTAAAATTTTAAAAATTGGGTATTACTATTCATAATGGCTAGTTTGATTGGTTGTGGTGTGTTTGAACTCGATGTTGCGTACAACACAAGCTATTGTATTATTCAAAGGGAAACGTACCGTGGAAGCTTGGGGTGTTACAAATTGTAACACCCGAGACTTTTATGTTATAAATCATCAAAGGAATCTTTTTCTACACAACACTTGCTTGGCTTGGTTTACACGCAATCGCGACCTTCCTCGATAGCTTGCGTCGTACGCAATACCGAGTTTCACTAAACAACAATATGCTATTAAAACTAGCCGTTATGAATAGTAATAACCACTTTTTGAAATTTTATAAATCTTATTTTTCAAAATGAATTTCATTTTTGGATTCGGAGTATCGAATTTAGCCTAAGGTGAAATTTTGGTACTTTTCGGATAACTTTCATATTCTGATGAATAGTGAAAATTACTAAATTTTAATTAAAAACAACTTTTTTATTCGAAATAAATAATAGTGATAAATTATTAATTTAAGTAGTTTTAAAGTATATTTAGAATATATTTTTACAATTTAATACAATGTTGGTCATTGGATGTAATTTCACATTTAAACTAGTTATAAACTAGTGTCAATCTTTTGATAGATATTGTTTCTTAAAAACACGCTATTTGTTTTAACAGCGGGATTTAATTATAAAATTAATTAATGCAACTTATATGTTATGAATTTGGTAAAATAGACTTCATTTTTGAATTCGGAATATGAAATATAGCTTAGGATGAAATTTTGGCATTGTTCTGAAAAACATCAATTTTTGATGAATAGTGAAACTACTAAGTGAGAGTTAAAAAAACTGAATTTTTCATAAAACTTAATTTTGCCGCTTCTGTGAATGAAATTTCGAAAATCCGAGAGACACGGTTAATATCAAGGACTAAAATGTGGTTTAATGAGATGAAAATAATTTTTTGGTGAATAGTAACTTTTTACTATTTTTACCGCGGTTAATAGTAAATAGGGTAACTAAGGGTAAATATGATATTACTATTACCCTAAAACATGTCCTAATTCTATTGGACAAGTGTAATTCGACCAAAAAACAAACTTAGGAATAAAATATGACCATTTAGGCCCACTTGGATTAGATTAGGACATTTATTATTAATTTATTTAAAGAAGGGTTAAAATAGTTAAAATCAAAGTTTAATAAGTAAATCATTTTTAATATAGGGTTATACATAAGATAAACTCGATTTTAAATATTCATTAGAAAGCTAAAAAGATTTCCTACATGATGGTATTTTATTTGTAATTTTTAGACACCAAATAATTTAATTTATTTATGACACAAAGATGATGCAGTAATTATCTTATTAATGAAATATTGACATAATTGATGTTATAAAAACCAAAATAAATGTAATTTGAGACTTTTTATGAATTCCACTAATTTTCTAGGTTAATATGATATATTAGTGTTGATTTAATCAACTTGGTTCGAACATTTAATTCTGTTATGACTTTCACAAAAGTCATATATCAAATAGTGTCAAAATTGACACAAAATAGTTTTTAAATCAAATATTATATTATTAATTGTTATTTTATTCCTAAAAATCTAAGGTTCGGCCAAATGACTTAGATAAGGATATATATATTAATAATAAACAATTTGGGGTTCGTTTGGCATGTTATAGTAAGTGTATTAACCATATAGTGAAAGAAAACAAAAAGACATGGTAAAAGTTAAATTATTTAACTTAATGTTAAATCTAAATGATAAGGTTAAAATAGGAACCTAAACTTGTCCAAATTCTATTGGATGAGAGGATTTCGACCCTTCCCCACCTTATCTTCTAAATAAGACCCTTTGGAACCATTATAAACCGATTTTGACTTTAATATAAAATAATGTTTTTAGTTATTCCTAAGGTGCCCCTCTCCTCCCCTATAAAAGGACACCTTCTCCCCCTCCTCCTCACACCAATTTGAGCACTCAAGCTCGGCCAACCCCTGCCATTTTCTCCTCCCCACATCCCTAGAATAATCCTAGAGGTCCTGGTCTTCTTCAAAGACCAATCTTAGTTCCCTAAGTGGAGGATTCAAAGAGGCCTTCCAAAGAAGAGGTAATATCCATTACCGATCTTTTCAATTTCTTTCGTCTTCAACTTTTTCTTCTTTAGTTGTTTCATGACAAAGTAATAACATCAGTATTACTTACATACTGATATGTTATTATAAATATGAAACAACCCTAATTCACCTTCTATCCATCCTACGGAAAAATGAAATCACCACGCGTGCGTACGTACGGAATACCGTCTCCACGCCGTGGTGTAATCTATTTTCCACCATCACCTTACAAGGATGGGTATAATGGTGTAATGAGTAACTATATATGATTATTATAAAGTAATATTGATACTGAAATAATATATTTATACTCCAATACAGTTCCACGATCATAGGAACGATATCATCACTCGTGCGTACGTACGGAATACCGTCTCCACGATGTGATGCGACTCGTTCTACATGATCATCATTACATAGTAATTATATAAATGAATTGAATGAATAAATATGATATATGTTACACTAATAACATTCTGGATATAAGGTATCTATAACCTTAAAAGAAGAATAAGAATTTATTCGGAAAAACATGCATAAGAACAAAAGGCAATAAAGACCCGAGTAACAAGTAACAATGAAATATTACTAACAATAAGCTAAGAATATGACCATATATGATATCATATCAATATGTATGATTCTGGAATAAGTCAATAACATTATTTAAACCATTATACAGGAGCTTTGGACACGTACAAAGCAAATCGGACCTAAGGTAAGGGAAATATCACAATCTCATTTTTATCCGAGATTGTTTATTCGTATGTATTTAATGGGGTGTATGTTATCATCCACATCCATGTTCCCTCAATATGTAATATTTTTTACATCCACTTTCAATTGTTTAAATCCTATTTTACCCTTCGGTGAGTTTTAGTAAAAGATATGAAAGGAATCTTTTGTCGTTTTTCATACGAGGTACTTTTTGACTTTTCCGACAAAAATACGAGAAGAATGTTTTTTTTAAATTATACGGCATGAATGGATTTTGAAAACATTATTTCCAAGAATATTCCTTTACAAGTTTTCAAGTTTATTTTTAATCAACTTCTTTTAGTTTATAATTGTATGACATGTTAAGAAAAGAAAAGTATTTTTAAAGAAGAAAGGATATTTTCCTCAAGAATGGAGTTCAAGTGTTTTATCAAAATTATTTTCCATCTAAGATAATAAAGGGTTCTGTTTTTATCCCTATTATCACATTGATTTGATCATGTTATGATGGAATTATTTTTATGAATTCCTTTATCTTATATGAATTGATTTATGATGTCATGATGTTTCAAGAATCCCATTTTTGTTACATGTGTTATGTGATGATGTATGTTTTATGATTATGTGGCACACATAAGAAAGGATTCATTATAAGATGGGTGGGACCTATATCTCCCTCCAATGCATTGGGTAAAGATTTTATATCTCATGAGATAGACATGGCTGGAACGGAAGGTTATTTCGGTTCAGTGATACAGGACTGAAACGAGGAGTGAACTCGGTTCAGAAAGGGACTTTGTCCACTAAGATAGTCTTGGAAATGAGTCATGACTAACAAGAAATGATTTTCCATGATTATGTGTGCATTCCACAAGGTTACAAGTTTTATGTTATGATTATGGGGATCTCATTTTCACTTCTATGATTTATTCCATGTTAAGATTTTATGATCTCTTTTGCAGGATATGATTTTCAAAAAAAAGATATGATATGATTTTTATTTCCTTTATTTGCCCTTGCTGAGCATTTGAGCTCACCCTTTTATGTTTTCTTTTCCCCAGGTCAGGAAGATGGATATTAAGTAGAATATGCAAAAAAAGGGACCCTAGATATGATGAAATAAATGGGAGACACTGTAGAAGATTTATGAACCAGTTGTTTATGTTTCCCAGTTTCTAAAGACACTATACCTATACGGTCCTTTGTGGTTTTGTCATATGTTGTAATAAGTGTGCTTCAATTTTGAAGTATTAACAATGTATGTAAAGTATGGGTCGTTATAGTTGGTATTAGAGGAAAGGTATAGTCAACCTTTGGAAACTAGGATGTGAAAGCCTTAGTAAGAACCCTAAGGATAAGTCCAAGCATAGAACACAATATTAGTGTTTTAGAAATGACCATGAATAACCTAGGATAAGACCTTAAGCATGAAAATTTTATTCTTGAATTATGTGGTTTTCCTATTATAATTAGTGTTGCTCACACTATTCTTCTTGGTTTTAGTCAATGGCTGGAACCCGAAGGAACCGTGTTAATACAGAATGCGATGGGCAATGCAATGATTGTCCCCCTGAGCAACCAAACGATATGGGAGCTGGAATGCAAAATCTTGTAGCCATGCTCACACAACTTTCTCAAGCTATGAATCATGCAGGATTTCCAAACGAGCAAAGGAGGGAGCAACATTCTGTTGAATCCTTCATGAGGCAGCGTCCACCTTCTTTCAGCGGGTCTACTGATCCATTAGTCGCTGAACAATGGATTAGTACTACTGAAAAGATATTTTCGGTTCTTCAATGTTCTGAACATGATAAAGTCATCCTAGCAGTGTATCGTTTGGAAGGAGATGCGGATCAATGGTGGAATCTTATTAAGAATACGAGGCAAAGGGATGAAATTGAGTCTATGGAATGGGATGAGTTCAAGAACTTATTTTTCAATAAGTACTTCCCTCGTATTCTCCGAACAAAGATGGAGAAAGAGTTTCTTGAACTGAAGCAAAGGGATGAAATTGAGTCTATGGAATGGGATGAGTTCAAGAACTTATTTTTCAATAAGTACTTCCCTCGTATTCTCCGAACAAAGATGGAGAAAGAGTTTCTTGAACTGAAGCAAAGGGATGATGAATCTGTTGGTACCTATGAAGCAAATTTTACAAGACTTGCAAGGTACGCTTCTGGTATTATTATCCAACCTGAGAGTAAGATCGATCGATTCTTTAGTGGCTTAAAACCAAGTCTTCGAAGGGCGTTAGCCATAAGGGACTTCAATAGCTACGAGGAAATCGTTCGATGTGCTCTCAAAGTCGAGATGGAGATTGGAGTAACCCATCAGTCACATGGGTTTGATAAGAAGAGGAAGATGGAATTCAAAGGAAAATCTAATGAGCAAACTGAAAAGAAGATGAGCTTTCCCTTATGCTCAAAGTGTGGAAAGAAACATGGAGGGAGTTGTCTTAAAGGGACAAGTAAATGTTTTAAATGTGGAAAGGAAGGTCATCGGGCATTTGAATGCCGTGATAATGGGAAGAAGATGTCTAATGATGCAAACAAAGGAAGGGATACACAGAATGATCCTACTACACTTCAATGTTTCAAGTGCAAGGAGATGGGGCATTATGCCAATCAATGCCCAAATCCAAGGGTTGATGATGATGGTCGACGTCAACAAAATCTTAAGGCTAAAGACAAAGGAAAGTCACATGCAATTTCTATCAGCGATGTGGAGTACGATAACGAAGTGGTGAAAGGTACACTTACCGTCCACTCTAAAGTAGCAAATGTTTTATTTGATTCTGGATCCACCCACTCTTTTATTTCTAAAGAATTTTCTAAGGGTATCACCGTATCACCTCAACAGTTAGATGTTGAGTTATCTGTGACAACACCTAATGGCACATCAGTCGCATCAAAAGTATATAATTCTTCTCCGATCGAAGTTTGTGGGAAAGTGCTTCCTGCAAATCTTATGATCCTTCCTTTAGTGGAATTTGATGTGATTCTTGGCATGGATTGGCTTTCTCTACATGGAGCTCATATCAATTGCCAAAGAAGGGAAGTCACATTTCATATTCCAGATCAATCTACGATCATTTATCGATGCAAGGATGAATATAACCTTCCAGTGGAAATTCCTTCCATCTTATGGGTCTTGATTCCGCTAAATGAAGGTTATTTATCTCAAATGGTTGGTGAGAAACTCACGATTAAGAATATGCCCATCGTACGGGAGTTTGATGATGTCTTTCCGGAGGAATTACCGGGTCTTCCACCAAATCGTGAAGTTGAGTTTTCAATAGAACTCGTACCGGGTGCTTTGCCTATTTCAAAGACACCTTATAGAATGGCCCCAATTGAGTTGCAGGAATTGAAGAAGCAACTCCAAGAGAATCTTGATAAGGGATTCATACGCCCTAGTGCGTCACCTTGGGGAGCACCTGTTCTATTTGTTAAGAAGAAAGATGGATCAATGAGACTCTGCATTGATTATCGAGAACTTAACAAGATCACTATCAAGAACAAATATCCTCTCCCACGCATTGATGACTTATTTGACCAACTACGCGGAGCTCAATACTTTTCCAAGATTGATCTTCGTTCAGGGTATCATCAATTAAGGGTCAAAAGGGAGGATATACCAAAGACGGCTTTCCGTACAAGGTATGGACACTATGAATTTATAGTGATGCCATTTGGTCTTACTAATGCCCCTGCTATCTTCATGGATCTAATGAATAGAGTCTTTAGAGACTATCTTGATCAATTTGTGGTAGTCTTTATAGACGATATTCTTGTATATTCAAAGAGCAAGGAAGAGCATGAAGATCACTTGAGAATTATATTAAAGACCCTGAGAAAGGAGAAGCTTTATGCAAAATTTACCAAGTGTGAATTTTGGCTTCAAAAAGTTGCATTTTTGGGTCACATAATCTCAAAAGAGGGGATATCCGTGGATCCAGCAAAAACAGAGGTTATCGAAAGATGGTCGAGACCAACAACAGTAACTGAGATCCGAAGTTTTCTTGGTTTGGCTGGATATTATCGACGTTTTGTAAAGGATTTTTCACGATTATCTAATCCACTCACCAAGTTGACTCGGAAAGGAGTTAAGTTTGTCTGGACAGAGGAATGTGAAGAGAATTTCAAGGAGTTGAAAAGAAGGTTATCTAGTGCACCTGTGCTCACACTGCCTTGTAGTGGAGAAAGGTTTGTGATCTACAGTGATGCATCCAAGAAGGGATTGGGGTGTGTTCTTATGCAAAATGATATGGTGATAGCTTATGCCTCACGACAGTTGAAAATCCATGAACAAAATTACCCAACACATGATTTGGAGTTGGCTGCGGTAATCTTTGCATTAAAGATTTGGAGGCATTACCTTTATGGTGAAAGGTGTGATATCTATACTGATCATAAAAGTTTAAAGTATATTTTCACACAAAAGGAGTTGAATATGCGTCAAAGAAGATGGTTGGAGCTGATTAAGGATTATGACTGCTCAATCCATTACCACCCTGGGAAAGCAAACAAGGTGGCAGATGCATTAAGTCGACAAGACCATGCTAGTTTATCCATGATGAGGATCACAAAAGATCCAATATTTATGGATTTACAAAGGATGGATCTTGGAATTATAATGGAAGGGGAAAAATCTTATCTTTCTCAAATGAATGTTCAACCATCTATACAAGTGAAGATTAAAGAGGCACAAAAAGAAGATGTCGAGTTACAAAAGAAGGTGAGAAATGTTCCTGAATTCAACCTTGATTGTGATGGGATAATAAAGTTCAGGAATCGGGTTTGTGTTCCTCCCATCCCTGAATTAAAGAAGGAGCTGCTGGATGAGGCTCATAGTTCTTCATTCTCTATTCATCCTGGAAGCACGAAGATGTATAGGGACCTGAAAGAGTTCTTCTGGTGGGATGGCATGAAAAGAGATGTTGCTGAATATGTCTCTCGATGCTTGGTTTGTCAACAAGTTAAAGCTGAGAGACAGAAGTCTAAAGGGATGTTACAACCATTACCCATACCCGAATGGAAATGGGAAAACATCACTATGGACTTTGTCACAGGACTTCCTAAAACATCCAAAGGCAATAATGCTATCTGGGTCATAGTTGATCGTCTTACAAAGTCTGCACACTTCATTCCTATTAGAGAGGATTTCTCTCTAGATCAGCTTGCCAGGATATATGTAAAGGAAGTGGTAAGATTGCATGGAGTACCACTTTCTATTATATCTGATCGGGATCCGAGATTTACCTCGAAGTTCTGGCGAAGTCTTCAGCATACTCTGGATACAGAGTTGAGTTTCAGCACTGCTTATCATCCTCAGACAGACGGTCAGTCTGAGAGAACAATTCAAACCCTAGAAGATATGTTGAGAGCTTTCTCTATGGATTTCAAAGGAGGTTGGGATCAACACCTACCTTTGGTGGAATTTTCTTATAATAATAGCTTTCACTCCAGTATTCAGATGGCTCCTTATGAAGCTCTCTATGGAAAGAAATGCAGGACTCCAACTTGCTGGGATGAAGTTGGGGAAAGAAAGCTATTAGGACCTGATCTCGTTGATGAAATGGCAGAGAAGATCAGATCTATTCAACAACATATAAGAGCAGCTCAGAGTCGACAGAAAAGTTATGCCGACAACCGAAGAAAAGACCTAGAGTTTGAAGTGGGTGATAAAGTGTTCTTACGAATATCTCCCTGGAAGAGGGTGATGAGATTTGGAAAGAAGGGGAAGTTGAGCCCTAGATATATCGGTCCTTTCGAAATACTGGATCGTGTTGGGAAGGTAGCTTACCGATTGGCGCTTCCACCGAATCTCTCTCAAGTTCACGATGTGTTCCATGTATCTCTCCTGAGAAAGTACATACCAGATCCTTCACATGTACTCAGCTCAGAAGTTGTACCGCTGGAGCAAGATCTTTCTTATGAAGAACAGCCAATAGAGATTTTGGATCGTAGCGAAAAAGTCCTACGAAACAAGACCACTCGCTTGGTGAAAGTTTTATGGAGGAACCACCAACTTGAAGAAGCTACATGGGAGCTTGAGGATATGATGAGGGAGAAGTATCCTCATCTGTTTGTTACAAAGTGACGAATTTCGAGGGCGAAATTCTTTTTAAGGGGGGTAGAATGTAACACCCGAGACTTTTATGTTATAAATCATCAAAGGAATCTTTTTCTACACAACACTTGCTTGGCTTGGTTTACACGCAATCGCGACCTTCCTCGATAGCTTGCGTCGTACGCAATACCGAGTTTCACTAAACAACAATATGCTATTAAAACTAGCCGTTATGAATAGTAATAACCACTTTTTGAAATTTTATAAATCTTATTTTTCAAAATGAATTTCATTTTTGGATTCGGAGTATCGAATTTAGCCTAAGGTGAAATTTTGGTACTTTTCGGATAACTTTCATATTCTGATGAATAGTGAAAATTACTAAATTTTAATTAAAAACAACTTTTTTATTCGAAATAAATAATAGTGATAAATTATTAATTTAAGTAGTTTTAAAGTATATTTAGAATATATTTTTACAATTTAATACAATGTTGGTCATTGGATGTAATTTCACATTTAAACTAGTTATAAACTAGTGTCAATCTTTTGATAGATATTGTTTCTTAAAAACACGCTATTTGTTTTAACAGCGGGATTTAATTATAAAATTAATTAATGCAACTTATATGTTATGAATTTGGTAAAATAGACTTCATTTTTGAATTCGGAATATGAAATATAGCTTAGGATGAAATTTTGGCATTGTTCTGAAAAACATCAATTTTTGATGAATAGTGAAACTACTAAGTGGGAGTTAAAAAAACTGAATTTTTCATAAAACTTAATTTTGCCGCTTCTGTGAATGAAATTTCGAAAATCCGAGAGACACGGTTAATATCAAGGACTAAAATGTGGTTCAATGAGATGAAAATAATTTTTTGGTGAATAGTAACTTTTTACTATTTTTACCGCGGTTAATAGTAAATAGGGTAACTAAGGGTAAATATGATATTACTATTACCCTAACACATGTCCTAATTCTATTGGACAAGTGTAATTCGACCAAAAACAAACTTAGGAATAAAATATGACCATTTAGGCCCACTTGGATTAGATTAGGACATTTATTATTAATTTATTTAAAGAAGGGTTAAAATAGTTAAAATCAAAGTTTAATAAGTAAATCATTTTTAATATAGGGTTATACATAAGATAAACTCGATTTTAAATATTCATTAGAAAGCTAAAAAGATTTCCTACATGATGGTATTTTATTTGTAATTTTTAGACACCAAATAATTTAATTTATTTATGACACAAAGATGATGCAGTAATTATCTTATTAATGAAATATTGACATAATTGATGTTATAAACACCAAAATAAATGTAATTTGAGACTTTTTATGAATTCCACTAATTTTCTAGATTAATATGATATATTAGTGTTGATTTAATCAACTTGGTTCGAACATTTAATTCTGTTATGACTTTCACAAAAGTCATATATCAAATAGTGTCAAAATTGACACAAAATAGTTTTTAAATCAAATATTATATTATTAATTGTTATTTTATTCCTAAAAATCTAAGGTTCGGCCAAATGACTTAGATAATGATATATATATTAATAATAAACAATTTGGGGTTCGTTTGGCATGTTATAGTAAGTGTATTAACCATATAGTGAAAGAAAACAAAAAGACATGGTAAAAGTTAAATTATTTAACTTAATGTTAAATCTAAATGATAAGGTTAAAATAGGAACCTAAACTTGTCCAAATTCTATTGGATGAGAGGATTTAGACCCTTCCCCACCTTATCTTCGAAATAAGACCCTTTGGAACCATTATAAACCGATTTTGACTTTAATATAAAATAATGTTTTTAGTTATTCCTAAGGTGCCCCTCTCCTCCCCTATAAAAGGACACCTTCTCCCCCTCCTCCTCACACCAATTTGAGCACTCAAGCTCGGCCAACCCCTGCCATTTTCTCCTCCCCACATCCCTAGAATAATCCTAGAGGTCCTGGTCTTCTTCAAAGACCAATCTTAGTTCCCTAAGTGGAGGATTCAAAGAGGCCTTCCAAAGAAGAGGTAATATCCATTACCGATCTTTTCAATTTCTTTCGTCTTCAACTTTTTCTTCTTTAGTTGTTTCATGACAAAGTAATAACATCAGTATTACTTACATACTGATATGTTATTATAAATATGAAACAACCCTAATTCACCTTCTATCCATCCTACGGAAAAATGAAATCACCACGCGTGCGTACGTACGGAATACCGTCTCCACGCCGTGGTGTAATCTATTTTCCACCATCACCTTACAAGGATGGGTATAATGGTGTAATGAGTAACTATATATGATTATTATAAAGTAATATTGATACTGAAATAATATATTTATACTCCAATACAGTTCCACGATCATAGGAACGATATCATCACTCGTGCGTACGTACGGAATACCGTCTCCACGATGTGATGCGACTCGTTCTACATGATCATCATTACATAGTAATTATATAAATGAATTGAATGAATAAATATGATATATGTTACACTAATAACATTCTGGATATAAGGTATCTATAACCTTAAAAGAAGAATAAGAATTTATTCGGAAAAACATGCATAAGAACAAAAGGCAATAAAGACCCGAGTAACAAGTAACAATGAAATATTACTAACAATAAGCTAAGAATATGACCATATATGATATCATATCAATATGTATGATTCTGGAATAAGTCAATAACATTATTTAAACCATTATACAGGAGCTTCGGACACGTACAAAGCAAATCGGACCTAAGGTAAGGGAAATATCACAATCTCATTTTTATCCGAGATTGTTTATTCGTATGTATTTAATGGGGTGTATGTTATCATCCACATCCATGTTCCCTCAATATGTAATATTTTTTACATCCACTTTCAATTGTTTAAATCCTATTTTACCCTTCGGTGAGTTTTAGTAAAAGATATGAAATGAATCTTTTGTCGTTTTTCATACGAGGTACTTTTTGACTTTTCCGACAAAAATACGAGAAGAATGTTTTTTTTAACTTATACGGCATGAATGGATTTTTAAAACATTATTTCCAAGAATCTTCCTTTACAAGTTTTCAAGTTTATTTTTAATCAACTTCTTTTAGTTTATAATTGTATGACATGTTAAGAAAAGAAAAGTATTTTTAAAGAAGAAAGGATATTTTCCTCAAGAATGGAGTTCAAGTGTTTTATCAAAATTATTTTCCATCTAAGATAATAAAGGGTTCTGTTTTTATCCCTATTATCACATTGATTTGATCATGTTATGATGGAATTATTTTTATGAATTCCTTTATCTTATATGAATTGATTTATGATGTCATGATGTTTCAAGAATCCCATTTTTGTTACATGTGTTATGTGATGATGTATGTTTTATGATTATGTGGCACACATAAGAAAGGATTCATTATAAGATGGGTGGGACCTATATCTCCCTCCAATGCATTGGGTAAAGATTTTATATCTCATGAGATAGACATGGCTGGAACGGAAGGTTATTTCGGTTCAGTGATACAGGACTGAAACGAGGAGTGAACTCGGTTCAGAAAGGGACTTTGTCCACTAAGATAGTCTTGGCAATGAGTCATGACTAACAAGAAATGATTTTCCATGATTATGTGTGCATGCCACAAGGTTACAAGTTTTATGTTATGATTATGGGGATCTCATTTTCACTTCTATGATTTATTCCATGTTAAGATTTTATGATCTCTTTTGCAGGATATGATTTTCAAAAAAAAGATATGATATGATTTTTATTTCCTTTATTTGCCCTTGCTGAGCATTTGAGCTCACCCTTTTATGTTTTCTTTTCCCCAGGTCAGGAAGATGGATATTAAGTAGAATATGCAAAAAAAGGGACCCTAGATATGATGAAATAAATGGGAGACACTGTAGAAGATTTATGAACCAGTTGTTTATGTTTCCCAGTTTCTAAAGACACTATACCTATACGGTCCTTTGTGGTTTTGTCATATGTTGTAATAAGTGTGCTTCAATTTTGAAGTATTAACAATGTATGTAAAGTATGGGTCGTTATACAAATAGTGTTCTTTAATGTGACCCCCTAATAGTAATAAGTGCATGCGAGTTCGAACCAAGTGGCCTTACATCACTTATGATGTCATAAATAGTGTATTTAACTGATAATTTTTACATACGGTATTTTACTGTATTTCACTATTCATAAAAAATTCAAGAATTTCAAAAAAATACAAAAAATTCAACCCTACCATTTTTTGATGTGTAGAATTCAAAAATGAACTACATTTTTCAAAAATAATTTTCTAAATATTTTTAATTTAATTTTTAAATAAAATCATAGTTAATTCAAAAAATAACAATTTTAAAGGCAAAATTATTTTTATATCAAATTGAAAAATTAATTAAGATCTCATTATATTATTACCTTGAGAAAATAAAATATCATCATTATTTTCTATTCATAAGGGTCATATTACTATTCATAAGGGTATGTTACTATTCACCAAAAATCAAGTTTGTTCTATTAGACTCCAAACGACTTACTGATCACAACTCTAGATGATCATTTTTCAAAATTCAAAACATAATAGAGGAAAAGTTGTGTTTAATGGATATATTATAAAATGTTTTGTTTTGTAGGGACTCAATGTTTCATGCATTCAATATTTATTTTCAAAACCTTGGGGTGTTATAGTTTCCTTTTGAATTTTGGAGAAAAATGGAGGTTTTTGGGTGGGTAGACCCAGGTGCACAGTTGGTGAAAATCGTGTGCCTAACCAAGGAAATCGTATAGTAGAAGGAAGAACCTACCACACGGCTACCACACAGTCATGCACCTTAGCCTAAGTGACCGTGCCCTATGGACAAAGCGTGTGCAAGGTTTCCCCACAGTTTATTAAACCATGTGGCCAAACAGCGTGCCTAACGCAGAAAATTTAAAATATTTTTATTCCAAGTTTTCCCTTTTTGGATTTAACCCATCCTTTGCCCATTTTTCCCCACTTGGGATTTTCAACCATAGAAGGCCTTCAAGATCCCTCAAGCTCCCTTGGCACCCATTTTTGAAGGGGTTTTGGTGGGAGAAACTTCAAGAATCATCAAGTAAGTGCATTTCCCCTTTCTTTCTTCCTTCTATTTAGGGTTTCTTCCCTCTTTCTTGAGGTTCCATTTTTTCAGAATCTAGGGTTTCATCCCTAGGGTTTAATCTTGGGGTATTGGGTTCGATCTCTTGGATTAGGGTTCATTTTTTCTTGTTTATGGTGTGGTTGAAGTGTGGTTGAAGATTCACTCCATTTTTTGGGGGTTTTTGACATCAATGGCAGGTGGTTCCATCTATAAACATCATTTGGTGAATTATTTTGCTTGTTTAATTAATTTAGCATGATATTTGATTAATATATGTGGTGAGAAAGTAGTTTTTGAAAGAGTTTAACATGCTTTTGATTTTTAAGTGGCATGTTTATCTGAAATGTGGTGTTTTTTTTGCGTGATCCCATGTTTTATTACTTGGTAATGTTTTATGAATCGTGTAATAAGTTTATTAAATTATGGAAGGGTTGCGAATTGTGTTTTGAAATGGTATTGGTGTATGTTTGGTCTTAAAAGAGGATTTTGAGTGGGTTTTATTGTGTAAAACCAAGTGAAACTTCTTGGAATTGTTTTATGAAAATTTTAAATGGTTTATTAAATGATATAAAGGGTAAGAAACTTGTTTGAAAAATGTTTTGGTGTGAATATGATCTTTTAAGTAGCATTTTGATGTGAAAGTTGTATTATTTGACATGTGGAACTTGATTGATCATAGAAGTGAAGCCCAGGTATCTAGGTGGTCGAACTAGGACTAGTATGATAGTGATTCAGAAGTGGCTGCGGCCCAGTTTCACTTAGAAGGATTAATGATGAAAACACTAACTATATATAGAAAATGTTTTGAGACCACTAGAACATTGGATATTTCTCCTCCCTAGTGGTTTGTGCATGAGAAAGTTGCTGGTTTTGGTTTCTATACCACATTTCACCAAAATACTAGGTACCTAGGGTCCCACTGCTAGCTAGTTCCTAGGGGTAGCTCCCACGATTAGTGCTCATTGGATATATTGCACTTACCGTCGGCATACGATAGTGTTTGGTTTTAAATTTTTAGAAGCAAGTGTGTTCTCTTTAAAAATTGTTTTCTTTAAAATTGAATTTTATATTAAAGTTGTTTTTCATAAAAAATATTAGTAGAATTTCTTTCGTGTAAAATCTTGAAAGTTATTCACCTTATAATTTTTAGTGCATGGAATATTTTCTTGGTTGGCATCCTATTGGGCTTAGGCTCACACCCTACTTACACCATTGGGTGTAAGTAGACTTGGTAATGTTTGACATAGATAAGGGAAAGAATTTTGGTGACAATGGATTGGGTTGCTAGCTGCTTTCTTGGTGCAGTGTTGCAGAGGTGGCTTGAGGGAGATTCCCCCTTACCATGTGGTGGTTTTGAGATAAAATTTATGATCCTTTTTATTATAACTCTTTTGTGTGTTGGTTTAAACTATGTATCTCAATTTTGAAAAAAATTGTTTAAGGCTTGTATGGTTGAATTTTCAGATTCAGTTTATTAAATTTTTCTAGTGGTTTTATTCTTACAAATTCAGGAAAATCGGTTCCAAGCCTTGTTTATGATACTTGGGAACTTGTGCCATCCTGTGGAGATAAAGAACGCCCATTGGGCCATACCATAGACCGAGTCAGGCACCAGTACGGATGGAGAACCGACTTGTTTTGTGAAAAAATGGTATCAGAGGAGGTTATCTCATTGGTTCATTTTATTTAGAATGAGTCGGGTTAGATAGGAGCTATGACTCTCGGGGCTTGGAGTTTTGGCTGCAAATAGGGTGCCAAGATAGCACATATCATGACAGACCTTGAGTCACCATGGGATGTTGGGACTTTTGTTTGACTTCTCTTTCAGGTGGGACGTGCAGGCTGCAGACTACACATGGACACTGGGAAGGGGTGAAGTGGTTTGTTCATTTTATTGTCATGGAAAATTTAATTTATTTATATTTATATTTGATGTTATTGTTGAAATTTTTTTAGAATTGTTTTATTAATATTTTCTCTTGTGATTGTTTCTTTTTATAGCAACATGCCTCCCCGAATAACTTCCTTGCACCCACGAGAGGATTCCAGAGAGAGTTATCCCACACCGCTTGATCAAAGGTTGGTTGAAGTTATGGTTTGGGTTTTTCAGGCTTTGGGATAGGGAGTGGCTCCTGGTCCTACTCCAATTAGAGAGGACGAATCTGGTGCCAGGAAGGACAAAGCTCAGGAGATTCTCAAGAACAAGCCTCCTACTTTTTTGGGAAATGCTGAGCCACAGGAAGTTGAGGAGTGGATTGAGAAGATAGAGAGGATGTTTGAGTTTCTTGACACCCCTAAGGAAGCCAGGGTGAAATGTTCTTCGTTCTTGCTAGAGGGTCCTAGCTGAAGGTGGTGGGAATTAGTGCTTCAGACTGGGAAGCATGTGCAGATGTGCTGGAAGGATTTCAAGACCATCTTCAATGAGCCGTATTGTCCCATGGTCTTGTACCACTATAGGAAAACAACCGTTTAACAGCGGGTTTTTCACGGCGGTTTTAAAAACCGCCGCAAAATGTGTTTCGGGCCGCCATTTGGCGGTGGTTTTTAAACCGCCGTGAAAAAACCGCCGCGAAATGCCTTAAATTTTTTTATATTTTTTTTATATATTTTTTAAATTTTTAAATTTTTTTAATTTTTTAATTTTTTTTTTAAATTTTTTCGAGGATTAGTGGCGGTTTGGGTAAAACTGCCGCGAAATGAAAGGAAAAAAATAAAAAAACATGAGAAACTTCGAAATCACTAAAACGACCATAACTTTTGATCCGGGCATCCGTTGGAGTGCCACGACCAGTCAAATCGAAGCTCATGAAGAGATCTAGATGCACATATAATCAAAACTATGAGACGGTCTAAGGTGAGGAAGATATGAGAGTTATAAGAAAGTTGAAAAAAGTTCTCCAACTTCAAACGACCATAACTTTCACTCTGAGTGTCCGTTTGGGATCTACCACATATCAAATCGAAGCCAGCGAAGAGATCTACGCACCAATTTGACACAAGAAAGATTATGTCAAGTTTTTTGACCCCAAAACCCCTCCTAAGGCCTCCAAAACCCCATTTTCGTCACCGGTGTCCCGTCGAACTTGTCTTCAAACAGACCTAACTTTCGATGCACATGTCAGTTCGGACTCCTCCACCTGCCAGATCATAGCTCATTCCATGAGCTTTAGTTTGACTAGTCGCGGTGCCCACATGCACTTCTGGATCATAAGTTATGGTCTTTTTAGTGGGTATGAGGTTTGTTATGTTTTTCGATGCCTCGTTCCTTGCACCCGTTCCCCGTCAGCTTTTTTTTAAATGGTCGTAACATCTGATCCGCCTGTCCATTCGGACCCTTTCACCTATCAGGTCGAAGATCGTTTTAGGATCTTTGATTTGATAGGTCGCAGATCTGAAACAGACTCTCGGATCATAAGTTATCTCCATTAATGTGAGTCCAATGTTTTTGTCACTTTATGACCGTTTTGACCAGTTTTAACAGTCGCTCCATTTATTACTGTTTATTTGGGTTTCCATGACTTGTTATCTTTATCAATGGTTTTTTGTGGGTTATTATGATGATTATGTTGAATTATTAAGGGGTTTTCCAGAGTTGTCATGATTTTTCATGCGTTCTCATTCTTCCTAATGCCTCATTCTTCATATGCTTCTCCATCCGTTTTCATGCGTTTTCATGATTTTTCATCCCTTATCACGTCTTTTCATACTTTTTCATGTGTTTCCTTAATTATTTATTATTTATTATTTATAATATACTTTAATTTATTTATTATCTATTATTTGTTACTGGTTATTTATTATTTATTATTTATAATTTATAATTATTTATTATTTATTATTTATATTTATTTATTATTTATTATTTATATTTATTTATTATTTATTATTTATTATTTATTATTACTAATAATAAAATATTATTATTAATAATAACATTTGTTACTGGTTATTTATTATTTATTATTTATTATTTATTATTTATATTTATTTATTATTTATTATTTATATTTATTTATTATTTATTATTTATTATTTATATTTATTTATTATTTATATTTATTTATTATTTATATTTATTTATTATTTATTATTTATTATTACTAATAATAAAATATTATTATTAATAATAATATTTGTTACTGGTTATTTATTATTTATATTCATTTATTATCTATTATTTATATATTATATATTATATATTATATATTATATATTATATATTATATATTATATATTATATATTATATATTATATATTAATTATTAATTATTAATTATTATTAATTATTATTAATTATTAATTATTAATTATTAATTATTATTTTTTATTTATTATTTATATTTATTTATTATTTATTATTTTTTATTTATTATTTATTATTTATTATTTATATTTATTTATTATATATTATATATTATATATTATATATTATATATTATATATTATATATTATATATTTATTATTTATTATTAAATATTTTTTTATTTTGTATTTATTATTTATTATTATTTGTTATTATATATTATATATTATATATTATATATTATTTATTACTTATTATTTATTGTTTATTGTTTATTGTTTATTATTTAGTATTTATTTTTTATTATTTATTATTTATTAGTTATTATTTATTACTTATTATTTATTGTTTATTGTTTATTGTTTATTATTTAGTATTTAGTATTTATTATTTATTATTTATTATTTATTATTTATAATTTATAATTTATTATTTATAATTTATAATTTATAATTTATAATTTATAATTTATAATTTATAATTTATAATTTATAATTTATAATTTATAATTTATAATTTATTATTTATTATTTATTGTTTATTATTTATTATTTGTTTATTATTATTTATTGTTTATTATTATTTATTATTTATTATTATTTGTTGTTTATTATTATTTAATATTTAATATTTAATATTTAATATTTAATATTTATTATTATTTATTATTATTATTTATTATTTATTATTCTTTATTCTTTATTATTATTTATTCTTTATTATTCTTTATTATTTATTATTTATTCTTATTTATTATTTATTATTATTTATTATTTATTATTATTTATTATTCATTATTTATTATTTATTATTTGTTTATTATTTGTTTATTATTATTTATTATTATTTATTATTTATTATTTATTATTATTTATTTATTATTATTATTTATTATTTATTATTTATTATTTATTATTTATTATTTATTATTTATTATTTATTATTTATTATTTATTAGTTATTACTTATTACTTATTACTTATTACTTATTACTTATTATTTATTATTTATTATTTATTATTTATTATTATTGAGTTTATATCTATTATTTATGTATTATTTGTTTTTTCAATTAATAATATAAGTATATTAAATTCTGTTTATTAACCACATGATGAGCTTGCTGGAGTGGTAAATAATGTAAATAAAGTAATACAAAATAAATAAATAAAATACGAAATAAATAAAATACGAAATAAATAAAATAAATAAAATAAATAAAATAAATACGAAATAAATAAAATAAATAAAATAAATAAAATAAATAAAATAAATAAAATAAATACGAAATAAATACGAAATAAATACGAAATAAATAAAATAAATACGAAATAAATAAAATAAATACGAAATAAATAGAATAAATAGAATAAATAGAATAAATAGAATAAATAGAATAAATATAATAAATAGAATAAATAGAATAAATAGAATAAATAGAATAAATAGAATAAATAGAATAAATAGAATAAATAGAATAAATAGAATAAATAGAATAAATAGAATAAATAGAATAAATAGAATAAATAGAATAAATAGAATAAATAGAATAAATAGAATAAATAGAATAAATAGAATAAATAGAATAAATAGAATAAATAGAATAAATAGAATAAATAGAATAAATAGAATAAATAGAATAAATAGAATAAATAGAATAAATAGAATAAATAGAATAAATAGAATAAATAGAATAAATAGAATAAATAGAATAAATAGAATAAATAGAATAAATAGAATAAATAGAATAAATAGAATAAATAGAATAAATAGAATAAATAGAATAAATAGAATAAATAGAATAAATAGAATAAATAGAATAAATAGAATAAATAGAATAAATAGAATAAATAGAATAAATAGAATAAATAGAATAAATAGAATAAATAGAATAAATAGAATAAATAGAATAAATAGAATAAATAGAATAAATAGAATAAATAGAATAAATAGAATAAATAGAATAAATAGAATAAATAGAATAAATAGAATAAATAGAATAAATAGAATAAATAGAATAAATAGAATAAATAGAATAAATAGAATAAATAGAATAAATAGAATAAATAGAATAAATAGAATAAATAGAATAAATAGAAAAGCTCAGAAGTTTGAGAAGGGGTTTTCTGGAGTTGTGTTAGCTATGGGAAGTGGCAGCTCCTCAGAGAAAACGAGGAAGCAATATGAGAAAGGGAAGAAGGGAGGTGGTAGTTCAGGCCATCCTTCCAGATATTTTTCTTATACAGATTTTGATGCGGGATCTATTGTGTTCCATCAGTACAGGAGGGAAGGGAACACTCAACCTACTTTCACATCTCCTCCTAGGACTTGTCATCAGTGTGGAATTATGGGGCACTTTCAGCATTTCTGCAGGGCCACACTCCCATAACAGAGTGGGGTAGGACTTATGTCTTCCAGGGGAGTGTCTGTTTAGTTAGAGCTGACCCAGATGGTGGGGTCTTGGTTTGGTGGTTGTGGCAGTAGGACCATATTTTCTTTGAGGTAGATCCGGTTAAGGGTAGAGCCACAGGTGAGCGTTCATTCTCAAACAGAGAAAAGACATCTTCATGTTGTAGATCAGGTACCAGCGAGACATGATGTAGGGCCCTCAACAATTTGAGGCACCATTCTAATTTCATATACTATAACATTTGTTTTATTTGATACTGGTGCATCTATTTATTTTATCTCTACCCACATTGTGGATCTGTTGAACTTTCCAACCGAGCTGACGTCTTTTGCAATGGAGTTAGTAACACCATTGGGTAAGAAGAAAGAGCAGGGTCTTAAGTATCCATCTTGTGTCCTCTTCGTGTCAGGGTTTGAAATGGAGTGATATTTATTAGTCCTGAATATAGACCTATTTTATGTAATCCTTGGCATGGATTGGATGGTGTGATTCCAAGAACATATCGATTGTTATAGGCGGTGGGTGAGTTTTAAAGAACCTGATGGGAGTCCTCAGACATTTCTTGGGTAATGAGATCCTCGTTTGGGTCGCACGGGTCCTCCACCTCCAGAGTTGGGAAACCTTATCTTTTAGTTATCATCACTTTTACTGGAGGATGATGGTGATACTCTTGAGGGTGGAATACCTCGAGTAGTGTATGAGTTCCCTAAGGTAAATCCGGATGAATTTTTAGACTTTCCCCTAGAGTGTGAAGTGGAGTTCTCAATTTATTTGGAATGAGGAACACTGCCGATATCTATTCCTTCGTATTGTATGGCGCCCACCAAATTGATTTAATTAAAGATAAAGATGGAAGATTTGGAATCCAAAGTGTTCATTCTCCCAAGAATCTCTCCTTGTTCCACTCCTCCTATTCATGAAGAAGGATTATAGATCCCTCTGGTTGTGTATTGATTACCAGAAGATGAATAAGGTAACTATTAAGAATAAATACCCTTTTCCCTGAATCAGTGACTTGTTTGATTAACTGAAGGGGGAAAAGTGATTTTCCAATGGGTTATCACCAAGTCAGGGTGAGAGAGGCAGACATCCCAAAGACAACTTTCTGAAGTAGGTATGACCACTTTGAGTATTTGGTCATGCATTATGGGTTGACCAATGCTCCAGTAGTTTTTATGGAACTCTTGGATAGGGTGTTCCAACAATATCTCAACTATTTCTTTATACTTCTTGTGGATGAAATACTGGTTTATTCTAGATCTAAGTAGGAGCATGATAATCACTTACGGATCATTTTGGGAACCCTGCTAGATTACTGCCTATATGCCAAGCTTTCAAAGTGAACCTTCTGGATTAGGGAGGTGAAGTTTCTCGGTCATGTGATTTCAGAGTAGAGGGTTTTGGTGGACCCCAATAAGATCAACACAGTTCTTTTATGGGATCAGTCTAAGAATGTGTTCGATATCAGGAGTTTTCTCAGCCTAAAAGGTTATTATAGATGGTTTGTTCATGATTTCTCTCAGCTTGCCTCATCCATGACCACACTCACTAGGAAAGGAGTGAAGTTTGAGTGGAGCCCAAAGTTCCAGGAATCCTTTGAGGAGCTGAATATGTGGTTGAATAATACACCTGTATTGATCTTATCAAAGTTAGGGAAGGGCTATGTGGTTTATTATAATGCTTCAGGTATGGGTCTCGGGTCTGTGCTTATACAGTGTGATCACATGGTGGCGTATGGATTCCACCAACTCTGACCACATGAAAATAATTACCCAACCCATGAATTGTAATTGGTCGTAGTTATGCATGACATGAAGACTTGGTGCCATTATCTTTTTGGGGAGAAATTTTTGGTCTACTATGGCCATAAAAATTTAGCCTACATTTTCTCCCAAAAATACTTGAACTTGAGCTAGCGCCATTAGATCGAGTATTTGTAGGGATTAGACTTTGATATTATCTATAACCTGGGAAAGGATAATATGGTGGCTGACACCTTGAGAATAAAAGTTACAGTGCATGATTTGAGGAAGTCCAATTATGAGTGGAATCTGATGGGGCTCTTTTCTCAGATGAATTTGGAGACCAAGGAGCACAATGGGGGTGCGTTCTTGGAAAGTATTCAGTCGAATCCTTCCTTACTAGAGTTGATTAGGCTAGAACAACCTGGTGATGAGCTGTGTTAGTGGTATATGCAGATTCTTCATGGTGGGGATATATCTTCTGATTGGTCTTCGTCTCCCAAGGGAGTCTTGTACTTTAAGGGCCGTTCAGTGGTGCCGTTGTCCTTGAGGAAGGTGGTGATGCAGGATATCCACTAATCTTAGTGGGTCGTTCATCCTAGGGAAACCAAGATGTATTATGATATTTATCAACAGTTTTTGTGGCCAGGAATGAGACATGACATAACTGATTTCATATCGAGATGTTATACATGTCAGTATGTATAAGCAGATCATTATAGGCCCTTTGGTTTGCTTCAGCCATTACCCATTCCAACCTAGAAGTGGGATGAGGTTGCTATGAATTTAATTATTGGCATACCTCATACACCTAGAGGAAGGAATTATATTTGGGTGGTGATTGATCATATGACTAAATCATCCCACTTTATTCTAATCAAAGATACAACTAAAATGGATGAGTTGGACCAATTTTATATTTAGGAGTTGGTAAGGATTCATGGGGTGTCATCAGCGGTTGTTTCAGATAGAGACCTCTATTTTACCTAGTGATCCTGGTATATCATTCAGAAGGCATTGGGGTCACAAATTAAGATGAGTATGACATACCATCCTCAAACAGATGGTCAGACAGAGTGGGAAAATCATATTTTAGAGGAAATTATTCATGCATGTGTTTTTGATTTTAGAGGATCATGGGAGAGCCATTTGGGGTTGGTTGAATTTTCTTATAATAAAAGTTACCAATATTCAATTTGAATGACTCTATTTGAAGTGATTTATGGATGTCCTTATCAGTCTCCTTTATGTTGGGTTGAGGTGGGTGAGACCTCACTTTTGGGACCAAGCCTTGTACAGGAGGAATATGAGAAAGTCAAGTTGATCAGACAATGGTTATTGACATCTCAGAGTCACCGAAAATCTTCTACTAACTAGACGTTTCTAGATATTTAGTTTTTCATGGGTGACCGGGTATTCTTGAAGGGGGACCCTCGCTTGGGTCATCGCCATTTGGGAAAGCTGGGAAAGCTAACACCGAGGTATGTCGGCCAATTTGAAATCATCGAGCAGATTGGAAAGGTGGAATACAGGTTAGAATTGTCTTCTCAGTTGACATTTATTCACAACATGTTTCATGTCTCCCAATTGAAGAAGTATAATTTGGATCTATCCCAAGTGTTTAATTGGGAAGAGTTAGAGATAGAGCCTGATTTATTAGTGTTTGAACATCCAATGAAGATAGTGGATTCCCAAGAGAAGGTGCTTCGGGGGAAGTCTATTCCATTGGTCCATGTCCTTTAGAATTATGAGAATGATGTGAATGATACATGTGAGTGGATGTAACACCCCAATCTTCCATGGTACACTTCTCTTTCAATAATGCAATAGCTTGCATTGTACGTAAGTTCGAGATTCTAACACACCGCGAACAATGAAAGTAGCCATTATGAATAGTAATACCCACATTTTGAAATTATATAAATTTTATATTTCAAAATGGACATCATTTTTGGATTCAGAATATCGAAATTAGCCTATGTTGAAATTTTGGTATTTTTCTGAGAACTTCCAATTTTCGATGAATAGTAAAAAAATACTTAAAAACAAATTTTTTAATAAAAATAATTTATAGTGATAAATTATACTATTGAGTGGTTTTAAATTATAATTAGAATATAATTTTACCATTTTATCCAATGGTGGTCATTAGAATTAATTTCACTTTGAAATTGGACATAAACAATTGTCAATCTTTTGATTGATATTGTTTCTTAAAAACACGCTATTTGTTTTGACAACGGGAATTAATTATAAAATTAATTAATGAAAATTATATGTTTGGAATTTTTTAAAATATAAATCATTTTTGAATTCAGAATATCAATTATATCTTAGGGTGAATTTTTGGTATTGTTCTGAAAAACCTCAATTTTTGATGAATAGTGAAACCACTAAGTGGTAGTAAAAAAAACTGATTTTTCGTTTAAATGAAACTTTACCGCTTCTATGAATTGAATTTCAAAAATCCTACATAAATATTTGTCATTATTAAGTATAATGTGGTTCAATGGGATGAAAATAATTTTTGGTGAATAGTAACTTTTGAGTTTTATTAACCGCGATTAGAGGTAATTAGGGTAATTTAAGGTAAAAATGATATTATAAGAATATAAAAATATTTTGACACATGCACTACTCTTATTGGATGAGTCATGTCCGACCAAGACAAACCATGGGATGATTTTTGGTACCCCATGGAGCAACTTGTGTAAGATAATGACATTAATACCTTTTATTTAAAGTAAAAATAAAAATGGCACAAACATGTATTGTTTTACTAAAACAATTTTTAGAAAGGGTTATACAAGTCATATTTTTGACTATAAATATTCATTGGAAAGATAAAAAGATTTCCTATATCATGGTAATTATTTTATAATTTTTAGGCATTAGATAAATAAATTTATTTATCACACCATGATGATGCAACAATTACCTCATTAATGAAAAATTTAAATAAAATGAAAAGATAAGGTAAAATATAAGACTTAAACTTGTAAAAAGCATATTTTATGGGTTAATTTTGAATCCTTATCACCTTATCCTAGAAATATATCATTGTGGTACCTTTAAAATTATAAAATCATTTCCTAATAATGTAACATTTCATGAATTTTCAAGAGTGCCCCTGCTCTCCTCTTATAAAAGGCCCCAACCTCTACCACCTTATTAACACCTCTCAAGCCATAGGATCAGACAAAATCTGCTCATTATATCTCTCCACATACCTCTCTTAATCATAGAATCCTTACCTTAGGTAGAAAGCTCTTCAAGAAACCCTTTTGGTTCAAACTAAGAGGAGTTACCCGATTTAAAGGTAATGTCTTTATTTGTGTTCTTTTGTTTTATTTTGATTCTCCAACCCCCGAAACTCTTTTTATTCCTTTATTTTGTAAAAAAACCATTATATTAAATATACTAGGATGTTTTTATGATAAATATTTTATTTAAACTAACACACACCTTCATCTAATGGTTAAAGAACATACTGTTTCTGTGGGTGGCGAATTACTGCCTCACGAAACGATGATTGTTCAATCTTCTTTTAACACCTCTCATAGTGACCATTATGATGAAACTATTTCTATATATGATATATATTATGTTTATGTTTTATTTATGCTTCTGTATTTTTTATTTACATTATACCTTTATGATTTCATTACGGGTAAACACGATAATTTCATTTTAGGAAGTGCGGACTACTGCCCCCTCAAAGTGATTTGAATCGTTAATTCCATATGTGGGATGTATAAAGGATGGAGTTAATGATATTATATATGATATTATACTGTAATTATAATACACCTTTATATCATTATGATTTCATTCCATTAAATACGAAATAGAAATGAAAGTAGCGTTCATGCGTACGTACGACTTACCGTCTCCATGAACGGTGCATTTCATTTTGTACCTATAAATGTTATGTAATATTATAAATTCATTTATATACTGGATATATATGATATATATGATATCTAAATCATTAATATAATTTTGTAGATAATGTATATTTTACCACATGAACAACTTGTAATTATAAGAAGTTTATTTTTGACTCAAGTACCAAAGATCGACAAAACGACCGTTATTAACTTAAATAATTAAATAATGTTAATAACATGGTAATAAGTGATATAAAAGGAATAATGAACTTGAAAAAGGTTCTTAAGCAAGTATAAATTAACTCTAGTTTATTATTCAGTAGGTTAAAGAACGATCGAGTCAAATCAGACACGAGGTGAGGGACTTCGTCTCAATCTCCTTTCATCGAGGAATATTTTGTTTTATACAAAAATTTCTTTATACAGTGTATAAAACCCTTTTAATTTTACATTTATTCAAAATGAATCTTTTTATACAAAGCGTTTTACTAAATTACAAAATGTAATGTTTTTTTGCCGTACATATGCGGCTACAACGACATCTTCGCCACCGTGACCATTATTTGAGTTTCGACTTCCTCAACAAGCCATAATTTTTTTTAAATGAAAAATAAATACCAAGTTTTAATTTTATTTTATTTTGGTATTGAAAATGGTTTTATTATATCAATGTATTGTATTGATATATTTTGATTGAAATGTGGAAATGTTATGTTTCCTTTATGCATGTTTTATGTGATACGATTATGTTATGGTTTTTGATATGTTTAAACCTTTTCATATAAGGAATGCATTGGACTTAGTATGTGATGGGTGGAGCCCGCTATAGCTCTTCGATGCATCGGTAGGTCTCATGAGACAAACTAGTGTCTTGGCACAAGGCCTTGAAAAAATCTTATTTGTAGTCTTGGCACAAGGCCTTGAATATGTGGTTATGATAGTCTGGCATTACGCATTCCATCATTATGAAAGTGGTTATTGATATTTCATGTGATTATTAGACTAGTAGAATATCCATGTGAATAAGTAAATGACACTATTTCATTTTACTTTTTCCATATTTTGCTGAAGTTCAAGTTTAAAAGGCTTTTGTTTTAGTCATACATTGCCTTAAATGTTTATGTTTATTTATGAAAGTTTATGCTATATTGTTATCCTTACTGAGTATCTGATTTCACCCCTTTCTGTGTTTAATTTTCCCAGGATGTGAAGAAATATTTTATGACTGACCTGGAGGGATAATCTGAAGGGGATATGGGTGTGGACTATGGAGACTATGTTATTGTAGTTTTTCACTTTATGATGTAATGTAACATTTATGAATGTATCTAGTGTTTCCAAGGCTACTAAACTAATCGGTCTTTTGAGACTTGATATTTTGTGATCATGCCAATGTTACGTAATAATGCACTGAATCTAGGTAACTGGGGTCGGGGCATTAAATTTGTTATCAGAGGCAGTTTAGTACTAACCTTGGAAGCTAGATTTAGATAAACTCTGATTAGAGCACATAGCCCTAAGATAGACTTTGAGGATTAGTATAGAAGAACTTCCTAGAATTTTGGTATTATAGAGATTTTGTGAGTTTTCCGAGCAATACATCCTTATCTGGATATGAGCAGGTAGAGGTGGCTCTGGCACAGATGTACCTAGGGGTAAAACCTGAAAACACCGCTTTGAGCTAGACTCGAACGGGAACTGGTGCATGACAACGAGCCTTGCTTCACTCTTGGTTACGACACTCCCAGGGGATATGCTTATGATAATTCTCATTTTCTTTACAAGCCATTATGAAGAGTTTATGAGTATATACTTATTAAAAGAAATCATTTTTTTATTATTATGGATTATATCCATAAATAGTTCAATTTATGTTAAGTGTTTTATAAGTATGAAATTATGTATTTTGATTCATGAACTGATCTAGTTTATGCCATTGTTTAGAAATGGCACCTAGTGGAAGGAATGGAAACCGTATCAATGCATACACTCCATGTAGGGATTGCCCTCATGCTCAAGATAATTATAATGGAGCTGGTGATAAAACTGGTACTGATCAGCTTATCACCATACTAGGACAACTCATTCAGGTTGTGAATAATAACCTTACTCATATGGAGCACCCTGATCCGCAACGTGGAGGATCAATGTTAGAATGCTTCATGAGGAAACAACCACCAACATTCAATGGGAGTAAAAATCCCTTAGTAGCTGAGCGATGGATAAATTCCTTAGAAAAAATATTCTATGCCTTGGGGAGTAGTGAAAGGGAAAAGGTTATCATGGCAGTTTACCGCCTCACTGGAGATGCTGATCAATGGTGGTCATTGATTCAAAATACAAAGGAAGATGAAGAAGTATCAAATATGTAATGGAGGGAGTTCAAAGATCTTTTCTCAGAAAAATAATTTTCTTGTGACCATCGAGCAGATATGGAAAGGCAATTTATGAGTCTGAGACAAAAGGAGGATGAGAATATCACAAAGTATGAGGCCAACTTTACAAGGTTAGCGAGGTTTGCAGCAGATTATATACGTAACCCAAGAAGTAAGATTGATTATTTCCTTGATGGGTTAAAACTGTTTCTCCGTTGAGCCTTAGCCTCACAATCTTTCTCAACGTATGAAGATATAGTCTCGTGTGATATCAAGACAGAAAAGGAATTCTCTAAATATTATGACAATAAAGTAAAGCAAGAGAAGAAGAGAATGGTGGAACAAGAGACAGACAAAGGGAAAAAGGGAAAGAAGGATTTTCCATTATGCGATAATTATGGGAAGAATCACCCCGGTACTTGCCTAAAAGGAATGAGAGTTTGTTATAAATGTGGAGAAAAAGGTCACCAGGCTCGTGATTGTAAGGGAAAGAAAGAGGTTATCAATGTTGAATGATAAAATTGTAGGGAAATGGGGAATTATGCAAATGAATGTCTTAAGTGTCAGGGAAACTTACCTTAGAAAAGACCAAGGGACCAAGGCCAATCTTATACTGTTACTACAGTTGAAGTGGAATAATTAATGTATCGGTGCTTTTGGAATCAAGGATTATATTTTGGTTATTAGAATAATGTTATTGTACCGCAGTACTTGTTTTTTTCAATAAGGTTTTAATATGATGAAGGTAATCATATTTTTAGTATGTGACAATAAGAGAAACTTTACTTTGTTTGGGGAATATGATGTTACAATTGATTTTTCAATTTAAAGACCTTTTAGAGAAAGTCTGGAGAGAGGTATTTTGGATAACTATAAAGGTTGGAATGGATTAAGTTGAACTTTGGATAGTATTGTTTAAGGTTAAAACATTTCTGAAGATTATTTTTGGAATATTTTGATACTATAGTTTTAGGAAAAGAACAACCTGCAGGTTGGGGGATAACCAGTCGCGTCGGACAAAGCTATAGGAATCGAACCCACAACCATTGTGCGACATTCCTTTATTACCTACCACAAGCCTACAGGAATTCCCTGGTTATTACAAAATAGTTTTCGTAATCTAAATGCTATGTGTTAATATTTTAAACCTTGTACGATTAGGATAAATATAATATTTTTGAGTTCTATTATCTTTTTGAGTGAAAGATGAGTTTATGGTAGAAATTAGTTGAAGGTTGAAACTCTACTTGTAAAGTATATATATATATATATATACCTCTCTCTTATTCTATGAATAAATTAATTCTTAATCATTAGGAAAGGGATATTAAAAAAAATGTGTTATCCTAATACCGTATGTTTCGTTGAATTGGTGATATTTTAAATCACCATAGATTGAAGGCTTTAAGGCCCTCAATTTTACACTTGTTTTTGATTGATGACCTCAATAAATCCCTATAAATATTTACGTTTTTCCTCTAATTATGTTTCTATAATTTCCACCAATGTTCTCCTATTTGAAACCCTAATTTGGTGGTGACTTTCTCATTTCAATTTCCCTCTTATTAAGACTAAATTTTATTAACCCTATTTCCGATATGGGTTTTCCACAAAGGTATTTTATATATTTTATTTTCTAAGAACAATTTCAAATTGCGAGGATGCAATTTATTGAAGGAGGAGAGAATGTAACACCCCAATCTTCCATGGTACGCTTCTCTTTCAATAATGCAATTGCTTGCATTGTATGCAAGTTCGAGATTCTAACACACCGCGACCAATCAAAGTAACCATTATGAATAGTAATACCCACTTTTTGAAATTATATAAATTTTATATTTCAAAATGGACTTCATTTTTGGATTCAGAATATCAAAATTATCCTATGTTGAAATTTTGTTATTTTTCTGAGAACTTCCAATTTTCGATGAATAGTAAAAAAAATACTTAAAAACAACTTTTTTAATCAAAATAATTTATAGTGATAAATTATAATATTGAGTGGTTTTAAAATATAATTATAATATAATTTTAACATTTTATCCAATGGTGGTCATTAGAATTAATTTCACTATGAAATTGGACATAAACAATTGTCAATTTTTTGATTGATATTGTTTCTTAAAAACACGCTATTTTTTTGACAGCGGGAATTAATTATAAAATTAATTAATGAAACTTATATGTTTGGAATTTTGTAAAATAGACATAATTTTTGAATTCGGAATATCAATTATAGATTAGGGTGAATTTTTGGTATTGTTCTGAAAAACTTCAATTTTTGATGAATAGTGAAACCACTAAGTGGTAGTTAAAAAAACTTATTTTTCGTTTAAATGAAACTTTACCGCTTCTATGAATTGAATTTCAAGTATCCGACATACATGGTTGTAATTAGTAAGTAAAATGTAGTTCAATGGGATAAAAATAATTTTTGTTGAATAGTAACTTTTGAGTTTTATTAACCGCGATTTGAGGTAATTAGAGAAATTTAAGGTAAAAATGATATTATAAGAATATAAAAATATATTGACACATGTACTACTCTTATTGGAAGAGTCATGGCCGACCAAGAAAAACCATGGGACGATTTTTGGGACCCCATGAAGCCACTTGTGTAAGATAATGACATCAATACCTTTTATTTAAAGTAAAAATAAAAAAGTCACAAACATGTATTGTTTTACTAAAACAATTTTTAGAAGGGGTTATACAAGTCATATTTTTAACTATAAATATTCATTGGAAATATAAAAATATTTCCTACATCATGGTAATTTTTTTTTATAATTTTTAGGCATTAAATAAATAAATTTATTTATCACACCATGATGATGCAGCGATTACCTCATTAATGAACGATTTAAATAAAATGAAAAGATAAGGTAAAATCTAAGACTTACACTTATCAAAAGCCTATTGTATGGGTGGATTTATAAACCTTATCACCTTATTATCGAAATATTTCATTGTGGGACCTTTAAAATATGAAAATCATTTCATAATAATGTAACATTTAATGACTTTCCAAGAGTGCCCCTCCTCTCCTCTTATAAAAGGCCCCCACCTCTACCACCTTATTCACACCTCTCAAGCCATTGGATCAGCCAAACTCTGTGCATTCTATTTCTACAAATCCCTCTCTTCATCATATAATCCTTACCTAAGGTAGAAATCTCTTCAAGAAACCCTTTTGGTTCAAACCAAGAGGAGTTACCCGATTTAAAGGTAATGTCTTCACTTGTGTTCTTTTGTTTTATTTTGCTTTCCAACCCCCTAAACTCTTTTTATTACTTTATTTTGTAACAACACCAGTATCTTCAATATACTAGGATGTTTTTATGATAAGTATTTGATTTACACTTACACACACCTTCGTCTAATGGTTAAAGAATAAACTGTTTCTGTGGGTGGCGAATTACTGCCTCACAAAACAATGATTGTTCAATCTTCTTTTGACACCTTTCATGGTGGCCATTATGATGAAACTATTTCTATATATGATATATATTATGTTTATGTTTTCTTTATGCTTCTTTATTTTTCATTTATGACATACCTTTATGATTCCCATTATGGGTAAACACGATAATTTCATTTTAGGAAGTGCGGACTACCGCCCCCTCAAAGTGATTTGAATCGTTAATTCCATATGTGGGATGTATAAAGGATGGAGTTAATGATATTATATATGATATTATACTATAATTATAATATACCATTATATCATTATGATTTCATTCCATTAAATACGAAATAGAAATGAAAGTAGCGTTCATGCGTACGCACGGCTTACCATCTCCATGAACGGTGCATTTCATTTCTTACCTCTAAATGTTATGTAATATTATAAAGGCATGTATATACTGGATATATATGATATATATGATATCTACATCATGAATATAATTCTGGAGATAATTGATATTTTACCACATGAACAACTTGTAATTATAAGAAGTTTATTTTTGACTCAAGTACCAAAGATCGACAAAACGACCATTATTAACTTTAATAATTACATAATGTTCATAAAATGGTAATAAGTGATATAAAAGGAATAATGAACTCTAAAAAGGCTCTTAATCAAGTAGAAATTAACTCTAGTTTATTATTCCGAAGGTTAAAGAACGATCGAGTCAAGTTGGACATGAGGTAAGGGACTTCGTCTCAATCTCCTTTCATTGAGGCATATTTTGTTTTATACACAACTTTCTTTTATATGGTGTATAAACCCCTTTGAATTTTATTTTTATTCAAAAGGAATATTTTTATACGAATAGTTTTACTAAACAACAAAAGGGAATGTTTTTTTGTCGTACGTATGCGGCGACAACGACATCTCCGCCGCCGTAACCATTATTTGAGTTTCAGATTCCTCTATAAGCCATAACTTTTTTTAAATGAAAAATAAATACCAAGTTTTACTTTTCTTTTATTTTTATATTGAAAATGGTTTTATTATATAAATGTGTTGTATTGATATCTTGTTATTGAAATGTGGAAATGTCATGTTTCCTTTATGCATGTTTTATGTGATACGATTATGTTATGGTTTATGATATGTTTAAACCTTTTCATATAAGGAATGCATTGGACTTAGTATGTGATGGGTGGAGCCCATTGTAGCTCCTCGATGAATCGGTAGGTCTCATGAGACAAACTAGTGTCTTGGCACAAGGCCTTGAAAAAATCTTATTTGTAGTCTTGGTACAAGGCCTTGACTATGTGGTTATGATAGTCTGGCATTATGCATTCCATCATTATGAAAGTGCTTATTGATAATTCATGTGATTATTTGACCAGTAGAATATCCATGTGAATAAGTAAATGAAATTATTTCATTTTACTCTTTCCATATTATAATGAATTTCAAGTTTAAAAGGCTTTTGTTTTAGTCATACATTGCCTTAAATGTTTATGTTTATTTATGAAAGTTTCCACTATATTGTTATCCTTACTGAGCATCTGAGCTCACCCCTTTTTATGTTTAATTTTCCCAGGATGTGAAGAAATATTTTATGACTGACTTGTAGGGATAGTCTGAAGGGGATACGGGTGTGGACTATGAAGACTATGTTATTGTAGTTTTTCACTTTATGATGTAATGTAACATTTATGAATGTATCTAGTGTTTCCAAGGATACTAAACTAATCGGTCTTTAGAGACTTGATCTTTTGTGATCATGCCAAAGTTACGTAATAATGCACTGACTCTGGGTAACTGGGGTCGGGGCATTACAGTGGAAGTCATAGGTTGAGCATGAGTATCCATTTTTATTTTTTGATCATGTTTCAAGTTGACCTTTTAAAGGAAAAAAGTTTTCATGGTGGGGATAATTGTCACATACATGTTTTTATTTTCAGGTATTTTTCCCTTTTATTTGTTTTCTATATTTTTCACTAGGTTTAATTTTAAATTTTGGAGAAAAATGGAGGTTTTTGGGTGGGTAGACCCAGACGCACAATTATCACACAGTTAGTGAAAATTGTTTGCCTAGCCCAGGTAAACATGCGGTAGAAGGTAGAATCTACCACATGTCTACTACATGACCATGCACCTCAGACTAGGTGATTGGGTGCTGCAGACAGAGCGTTCACATGGTTTCCACACAGTTTATTAAACCGTGTGGCCAAACTATGCATCCAACCAAGAAAATTAAAAAAAAATTATTCCAAGTTTTACTTTTTCAAATTTAACACCCCCTTCACCCATTTTCTTCCCCACTTGGGTTTTTTTATCCATATAAGGACTCCAAGCGCCCTCAATCTCCCTTAGAACCCATTTTTTAAGGGGTTTTGGGGGGAGAAACTTCAAGAATCATCAATTAAGTGGATTTTACCCTTCTTTATCCCTTCTCTTTAGGGTTTCTTCTTTATTTCTTGAGGTTCTATTTTTCCAATAGCTAGGGTTTCATCCATAGGGTTTAATCTTAGGGTTTTGGGTTTGATCTCTTGGATTAGGGTTCATTTTTTCTTATTTGTGGTGCAGTTGAAGATTCACACCAATTTTTGGGGTTTTTAACATCAAAGGTAAGTGGTTCCATCTATAAAAATTATTTGGTGAATTATTTTGCTTGTTTAATTAATTTAGCACGATCTTTGATTAATATATGTGGTACAAAAGTAGTTTTTGAAAGTGTTTAACATGTGTTTAATTTTTAAGTGGCATGTTTATGTGAAATTGGGTGTGTTTTTTGTGTGATCCCATGTTGTATCACTTGGTAATGTTTTATGAATTTTGAAATAAGTTTATTAAATTATGAAAGATCTGCGAATTGTGTTTTGACATGGTATTGGTGTACGTTTTGTCTTGAAAGAGGATTTTGAGTGGATTTTCTTGTGTAAAACCATGTGAAAATTCTTGGAATTGTTTTATGAAATTTTTAAATGGTTTATTAAATGATATAACGGGTGTGAAACATGTTTTCAAACTATTTTTCTATGATTATGATATTTTAAGTTGGATTTGATGTGAAAGTGGTATTATATGACATGTGGAACTTTATTGAGTTTAGAAGGGAAGATAAGGTATCTAGGTGGGTAAACTAGGACTAGTATGCTTGTGACTCAGAAGTGGCTGTGGCCCGGTTTCACTTAGTGGGATTCACAGTGTTAACACTAACTATATATGGAAAATGTTTTGAGACCACTGGAACTTTGGATATTACTCCTATCTAGTGGATCGTTCATGAGAAAGATGTTGGCTGTGGTTCCTATACCACATTTCACCAAGATACAAGGTA
This sequence comes from Viscum album, assembly GCA_963277665.1. Classification (NCBI taxonomy): domain Eukaryota; kingdom Viridiplantae; phylum Streptophyta; class Magnoliopsida; order Santalales; family Viscaceae; genus Viscum; species Viscum album. The sequence goes on from OY728160.1 coordinate 576,311,659, forward strand.
CCTAGGGTCCCACTGCTTGCTAATTTCTAGGGGTATCTCCCATGATTAGTGCTCATTGGATATATTTCACTTACCGTTGACATATAATAGTGTTTGGTTGGAAATTTTTAAAATCAAGTGTGTTCTATTTAAAAAAAAAATTCTTTAAAATTGAATTTCATATTAAATTCGTTTTTCTAAAAAATTATTACTAGCATTTTCTTTCTATAAAATCATGCAAGTTATTTAGCTTATAATGTTTAGTGCATGGAATATTTTCTTTGGTGGAATCATACTAGGAATTGGATCACACCCTAATTACACATTTGGGTGCAAGTAGACTTGGTAATGTTTGAAAAAGGTAAGGGAATTTTTTTTGGTGATGGTGGATCAGGTTTTTAGGTGTTTTCTTGTTGTAGTGTTATGAAGGTGGATTGAGGGAGATGACTTATTTCCATGTGGTGTTTTTTGAGATAAACTTACTACTCCTTTTTTTGTAACCCTTTTGGGTGTTGGTTTAAAAAATTTATCTAAATTCTGAAAAACTTGTTTAAGGCTTGTATTGTTGAATTTTAAGATTTAGTTTATTACATTTTCTGGTTGTTTTATGCTTATAAATTCAAGTAAATCATTCCCAAGCATTGTTTATGATACCCAGACACTTGTTCCAGCTCATGGGGATCGAGAACACCCTTCTAGCCATGCCATAGACCAGGTCGGGCACCAATACAGATGGCGACCTACCTTGGTTCATGACAAGATTATATATTCATTAATAATGTTAATTATTTTTTACTTTTTTTAATAATTTATTAATTTTTAATATATATTTGTTTAATATTTTTATATTTTATTTTAAATAGTTATTATCAGTGCATAAAAAATAATTGATAAAGATAATTTTTATCACTATTTTTTAGCAATGATAAAGATAGGTTTTATTAGAACTTTTATTTTAGTGTTGATAAAACACATCTCTATTAGTAAGTTTTGAAAAGCTCTGATAAAACTCTCCCCAATATTATAAATTCAACCCTAACAGAACTTACTTCTTCACACCATTCAAGATCTCACAAAATTAGACCTTTATCGACAGTCCCCCTTGAACTTCTCAAACGAATCGACCCTCTCAAAAACCCATAGTATGTGATTATTTATACCCCCATTAGTCAATATTATATCACCAGTTCAACATAAAAAATAACGTCATGTTCCTTTGAAATGAATGTGTTTAAACAATGTTGATTTGTAGTAATCATTCCAATTATAGGGTTATCATCAACTAAATTCCTTACCCTCATAGGACATGGCTAGTCTTTTCAGTATCCGACATTAGATGAGGCACCCCAACCTTATGAATCATTCCTACGACCCTTCCTGAAAGGTAATCCAGTTTGGTGTCACTACTGATTTGTGAGATGGATGTGATTTCTACCACCAACATATGGAGAACTCATAACATAAAAATTTTCATGTTAACTCAATTCACCCGTTTTTTTATTCGAAGTGCCCTAGTTTTGTAAATTTTTAATCATAGCAGTTTCTTCCCCCTACCCACCCCATTGAATATTCCTCCCACTTTCATTCCGACCTCATTTCTAATTAGTAAGTGGGTGTTTATTTTTTGTTCATTCTTACTCTTGGACCCACTTTCATTTATTTTGACCACCATTGGATTTCTTTAAGTCATCATTTTGGTTCTTTTTTTTCTATTAACTTTATTTGCTCATACCATTAAGACATGCCCAAAATTTTATGTAAAACCTATTCTCAGTTACAAGGAATCCTATAACTCTCTTTAAAGATCCACTCTAACAACCTTTAAATCCTTAAATTGAAATTTTTACCAACATTAAAAACATCCATATATGCTTTTGTTTTGTTTAAAACTCACTATGAGTTTCCAATCTGACATTTTTCTAGAGTTTATTCTCTTTGTTGGTTCCACTGAGGTTGAGTTTTATTTTTAGGCAATCTCAGATAGTTGGTCTTATAATCTAATACTTAGTTTGAGATGAGGCTTTCTACTAATCCCACTAAGACACTTCTTTAACTTATGTTGAAGTTGATGGTTCATTCCAACCCCAATAAGAATTTTCATTGCTATTATTTGAGGCTTCATCCCATCCATGTGAATTGTTTAAATTTGAAGAATTCTTCAAACCCCAATTAGATTGTTCTTTAGTTTATCGAGTGTCTTGAAAACCCTAAACTAATATTTCTGGTTCATTGGATTTAAATCCAAGAGTTTCTTTAAAAGTTGGGTTCCAAATACTAGGTGATCGGGCCCTATCAACATTTTCATCATCTGAAAAATGATCATCAACTTTGGCTCCTAAGAATACTATAAATGAAACATCAACTGGATCATTACATACTAAGTGAAAAAAATTAATAAGCATTAACTCCTCCCTTTTATTGTACTCACATCTAGAAAAGTTACAGAAACCATCCTTTATCTCTATGTTTTTTAATAAATGAAAATTTAATTATATTCTTTGTAACTTTATAGATATCACACGTTCCCTTCATTTAATGATTTTCACCACTACAAAACAATCTCAATACCATCATTTGACTCTCATTATCTTAGAACAATGGCTTTATGTAGATTAAATGATTATTTAATAATGACCTTTTAGGGTTTTAATATCATAATTTTTGTGTATTTTTTTTTCAAAATTACTATTAATAAATCAAATAGGATTGATATGAATTAAAAATGGATGGATTCCAGTCATATGACAAAAGAGTTTGAGGATGGGGTGAAAGGGTTCATCAAGTTTTCAAAATATTATCCATTTAACGCTTCTCAAATCCTTTGTATGTGTTTACAATATTGTTATTCAAGACTAATTAGTCCATAAAAGTTGGAAGAACACTTGATCTATCATGAAATAAATCGAATTTTTAAATGATAGACTAAACATGGGAAAAATAGAATATAGTTAGTAACTAAGATAACCTTGCATTTTATAGATAATCTGATATGATTACAAGGGGGAACAATGATGGAGACCACATTGAGGATATGATTATAGGTGTGAATAATGATGAAGATCGTATTGAGGAAATGAAAATGACACTTGAAGACGAACTTCATGATTGTATAAAACTATTTTATAAGTTATTGAGTTATGAAAAAAATGACATTGTATTATGGTTGTACTAAATATACAACATTTTCATCCATATTGAATCTATATAATATAAAATCTATAAATGGATGGTGTGACACCAGCTTCACTAAACCACTTTCTCTCTTGAATGATATGCTACCAAAAGGTAATTTGTTTCCTTTCTAAACATATGATGCTAAAAAAATACTATATTTCATGGGTGTGATATTTGAAAGAATAAATGTATGTTCAAATGACTATATAATTTTTTTCAAGGACCATTAATCTCTTTAAAAATTCCCAAATTATGGTGTGTCTTGATAAAAGAAAGATGAATCAAGAACTTTAAAAGTTGTATGGTACACTAATCATTTCAAGGTTTAGGCGCCTATATGGAAGTGAGGTGACTACAAGGTAATTGATGTGACTTGATGATATAAGAAATGAAGATGGGAAACTTCATCACACAACAAAATCTTCTCAGTGGAATAAAATTGATCAGGAGTATCCTGAATTTGGAAATGATCCAAAATACCTTCATCTTGAACTATCTATAGACGAATTGAATCCTTTTAGTTTACAAATTAGTACTCCCAGTATATGGAAAATTATGTTGGTAAATTATAAATTTCCATCATGGTTATGCATGAAGAAAAAAATACATTATGTTTTCTCTGGTTATATTAGGACCAAAATATTCGGGTAATGATATTAATGTTTATTTGTCTCCATCAGTTGAATATTTGAAATTAATGTGGGATTTTGGTATTACATTGTATGATGCTTATAAAAATAAAGATTTCACATTGAGATTCACGTTGTACAGGATGATAAATGACTTTCCTATTTATGGAAAATTTTTAGGATATATAATTAAAGGAACTCATGGGTGTCCCATTTGTGAACAAGGTACACACTTAATTAGGTTGAAATATTCATTGAAGACCATGTTTCTAGGAAATTATAGATTTATACCCTGATGAGATAAATACCAATATTGGATGACATCATTCTATGGTAATTTAGAAGAAGGTACATCACTATATCCACTAATAGATGATCAACTGTTTGAGAAAGAGAAAGTTATAGATATCGGTTTTGGTAAACCTTCTTAAAAAGCCTTATAAAAACTGTTTGGAAAAAGAGATCATTTTTTTAAATTACCTTAATGAAATTATTTATACACTAGACATTTTCTTTATGTTAAGCATGTGGGAAAAATGTATGTGATAGTGTCATTAACAAGTTACTAAATTTACATGAAAAAAAGGTTGGAATTAAGGCTTGGTTTTACATGATTGACATGGGTATATAGGAACAATTAATGTCAGTGTAGGGTGAAAGACTGACTTTTATTCCTCTAGTTGCTTACACTCTTTTTAGGAAAGAGAGCTATCATTTTTTTATCTTCTTGAATGATATAAAGGTTCCATACGGGTATGAATCAAATATCAAGAATATGGTGTTACTGACTAATTTAAAGTTAAATGGCCATAAATCACAAGACTGTTATGTTTTGATTCCAGATATAATTCCCGTAGCTTTACATTACCTTATTCCTAAGAATGTAAATCCTACATTAATCAAGCAATGTTTATTTTTAAAAGCTATAGTTAGTAAATTTATAAAACCAACAAAATTTAAAACTATGGAAAAGGAAATTGCTGTCATATTATGTGAATTGTAGATGTTCATCCCACCATCATTCTTTGATATGATGGTTCACTTGATGGTTAAATTGGTCAAAGAGATCTGGTTATATGGTCCTATACATTATAGATGGATGTACCCCATTGAACGTTATATGAAGATTTTGAAAGGGTGTGTCCAAAATCAAAGTATACCAGAATATTTTATTACAAAGTGATATATTGTTGAGGAAGATGTTGAATTATATACCTATTACCTATTCTATGTGGAAAGTATTGGTCTACAAAAATATCATCACATGGGGCATCTTGTGGGAGAAGTAATTTCTAGAATAGATATTTTCACAATTACTATTACAGAGTGAGAGAAGACCCACCTTTATGTTTTAAATAACTGTTTATAGGTTTCTCCATATGTTGAAACCCATAAAGTAATTATTAGGCATTTGAATCCATCAAGGGATAAAATATAGATATCAATTACACATAATTAAAAGTTTATTGGATTGTTTCAAGACCATATTTTTAAATAGTCAATTGTAAATTCGAATTCAATATTATAACGACTTTAATAGCTTGGGATTAGACTAAATGTGCATGTATTATCTTATAATGGTTATGTAATTAATGGTTATATTTTTTATACAAAGGAATAAGATAAACACAGTACCATGAAAAATAGAGAAGTTACACTTATGGATAAATTGATGCATGTATATGGTACCAAGGATATAAATCCAATTTATGCGAATATGTCATACTTTGGCATTATAAAAAAAATACAGGAGTTGGATTATACAACATTCAAAGTTTCAATTTTTCAATGTAAGTGGGTTGATAACAAGAGGGCAGTTAAAATAAAGTAATTGGGATTTGTGGAAGTGGGTTTACATAAGGAAGAGTACAAAGATGAACTTTTTATAATGACATCACATGAAATAAAAGTATTTTATATTTTAGATCGTACAAAAAGAAAGTGATCAATTATCTTATTATAGACCAAAAACACTACAGGGTTAGATTTCAATTCAACCGAGGATATCCCTTTCATTAGGACATCCCAACCATTTCAATATAGTCCTAACGTAGATGAGGTCTTGTATGTCAGAGGATACCATAATGTGGGGATTTTAAAACTTGATTGAGGGATCAAATCCCTTAAACATTTAAATAAAAAAGAGAGTTCAATAATATAGTTATATTTTTTTGTTATATATATTGTGTCACTTTATATTATTATCTATTCACTACTACATTTATGTAATCTAAATTTAATATTCAACCTCTTCTATAGATAATATATTCTACACATGCTGATGCTCTCAATATTTAGGAAAAATAGGTTTTCCAACATGATAATTCTCCCAATATAGAGTAACAACAAGTTTCTCCACATGTCGATGCTACTAATCTTGAGGAACAACATATTGATGATGTTGAATCCAAGAAAATGGTATAAAGTGAACAACCTATGTATGAAAAAAAATATTTGTGTTGTAGTGTATCGATGTTAACAAAAATTATTAAGTTGAACAGTAAAAACATCAAATTCAAGGTTGAATGGAATGCACATGACTAGTGTGTTAACCCCCAAAAGTGAATTTTCATTAGTTACATTGGACTCACCACTAGAATGCACATGAGTATTGATATATATTTATGAAACAATGTTTTTATCATGTTTAAGGTACTAATTTGGGAAGATATTAGGGTAAAATTATGATATACTTTCATTATTTTACAAAAAAATAATAATGAAACATTGATTTACTCTTAATTATCCCTTACATAGTTCATTTATACTAGATTAATGCTTAATGAAATTTGTATTAATGGTCACTAGAAAGGCTTATAAAGGATTTTTGTCAATTCTTACGCAGCATAATCTCAGGAATGATGAAGGGAAAGTAAACCCACATCCACCATATATGTATTCACACATGATAAACTAAGAAATGTGGAATGTGTTTCTTGGTCATCGTGATGAGGTATCTTTTCAGGTATATTGTAATTGGTAATATATTACTTGAAAATATCTATGTTAATCACTTTGATTAATAATTTTTAATTTATGAAACAACAACTGAGTGTTGAAAATAAGCAGTGTATAACAAAACCAATGTACCCCTATCATAAAACAAGGATATGACACACCTAAATTAAAAAATGGTATATATTTTAATACTATATTAATATTTTTATATGGTATGAAACAACAACATGATTATGTTCCTTTTTTTATATGTAGATTTATGAATCAAAATCTAAATCCACTTCCATCCGTTGTCATGCGCTATGGAAGGGGGATCGTGTAATAAAGATGAAATACTAATAGATTAAAACAAAAAAGTATGGGAAGCATGTGTAGATATGAAATAATACTTTTTTTATGATTTAAATTGGTATTAAACAACAATGGTTAATTATTTTAATATATTTTTAATCCATTTTAGACATAGGAATCATGATCAGTTGTACCTGATGAATGACTAATTAAAGTGGCCATGAAGCATCCAAAAAAACATCATCGCATCAGAGGTGTAGGTTTTGGATTGTCGGCCTAAACATATTTTGAGAAAATAAATGCATAGGGGGATAAAGATAAGAAACATTATAATATACAGACAAAAATATATGATCTAAAAGAAAAAATCAATTGTTAGTCTGAGTTGTGAGAGAATTTTTTGGGAATGCATCAAATAGAAGAAACAACACAACAACAACCACTACATGAATACCCCTAGCTTTGAGGCAATCCATTCACCTCAAAGGTATATCTTACTAAAGATAATAAATTTTTTCATTACCATTTCTTTGAAATGTTAATAAAGAATAAATTAATAACTTTCCTATACTGATATTCTATAGGGTGAATATGATTTGGATTTATATCTATCAACACCCACCATAACCTTGTTGTGATGGGTTCAATGTACATTATCCAAGGGGATATTCTACATAATAAAAAAAATCCAAAAGTTCATGTGAGAGTGGGTATTCTTGTAGCTCATGAGCCAAGCACTGAATAACTATTCCCATTGATGAATTTGATGTCCACATGGTAAAACTTACTACTAAAACTTTCATATCATGGACGTTTTATCTTGTAAAAATATATGTTTATAAGGATCTATTCCTTTCCAATTTATTTTTATGAAAAAAATTTAAAAATCAATGAAAAAGTCCTAAACCAATGAATATTATTACAAATAGAGAAATAGAAAGGGAAACAAAAGGTTGAAATAAAAAAATCTAATGGATCAAATAATTAATCAAAAATCCCTTCAGAAATTACCTTTTATCTTCCGGTTGAACTTGCAAATTTACTAATATTACAAGTTTATATAGATACAACGTAGAAAAATAGTGATACGATCATAATTTATTTTGAAGAACCAATGAGCTAAGATGATATTACAAAATTTATTGGTCATGAAAATGTAGGTTAAATCCTTAACCATGAATGGCCAGGAGTCTCAGTTGTAAATGTATATATGAGGTGTGTTTTCATAATTTGTTTGTCCAATAAATGATCTATTATGTTAATTAATATTCATATTTTTTGTATGTGTATATATTAGTACTATTTGAAGGGAAAACCCCATGAAAAAAAATTTGGACTCATTATTCTTCACACCATTTATACACAAGAAATATCATTAGAAGAAGAGGAATATTTAGTAACAGTGGAAAAACTATTACAATGTTTGAAAACAAACTTATAAATGATAGACTCTTCTTAATACCCACATTATACGAGTGAAAATCTACAATTTAATCACATCAAATATATTTTCATTACTTTCATTACTTATTCCTTTTTATTTTTTAGAAATCATTGGTTACTCATTTTAATCAATTTAGATACTACATAGATTTATTTTTTGGATTCAATGCATGGATACCCAATAAATAGACCACACATGATGACATATATCAATTTGTAATATATTACATATAAAATTTCACAAGTAAACCTCAAGTTATACATTTTATATAATGTTTTAATGAATTTTTTGTTATGATAAGGTAATGTTTAAATATCATAAAAACCATGGAATGGAGATAGTCCATCAGCAAATAAGCCTATCAAATTCTACAAGTGGATACAAATTAGGATATATATAATAATATTTCACTATCAAAATATATATCAAATAAAATTACTTATTTTTATTAATGTTTTTACAGTGTCTAAAACAAACTAATGGAAAATATTATGGTTATTACATTTTAAAATTTATAAAAGATATCATATTTCATCAACACACTAGCTATTGAAGAGGTATTTCCAATGATAATTACAATTTCATTTAAAAAATTTATTAATCCATTATTTATTTATATTTTTCTAGTACTATCAGGAATGTCAACAGTACTTGTATTCAAAATAAGAATTTGATTTTTTATAAATGAATGGTTTGAATACGTGGTGTCAGAATGTATACATACAACTGGATGCACCTGGGTACTATTTGTTCTCTTCATAGAGATATTTTTTCATTATTTGATATTCTTATGTTCATTAGTGTGTGTTTTCAGTTTAAAAATGACTCAAAGTGTATGTTTTTAGTTTAAAATTGAAATTTTTGTTAAAAACATGGAACACTCACTGAAAACCATGAAAAAACACTAAAATTGTTTTGATACTTTAGGATAATGAACCATAAGTCATTTATGACGTATAGGAATCAACCTCATATCAATGTGATACACGATGTGACTGGTATGTCTCAAAGTACATGTATTCAATTTAAAAATGATATTTTAGTTAAAAACAAGTGTCACTCACTGAAAACCTAGAAAACACACTCATATTATCTTTATAATTTTATAAAACAATCCTTAAATCATTTGAATCGACCACATATTAATCTGATACACAATTTTACTGGTATAACTCAAAGTGTGTGTTTTTATTTAAAATTGACATTTTAGTTCAAAAGATGCATGACATAATCAAAACTAATAAAACACATTTAGATTATTTTTATAATCAGGAAAATGATCCATAAATCATTTTTTATGTGTAGTAATCATACAAACCTCAATATAATGCAAGGTGTGATCGATATGACTTGAAATGTGTGTGTTCAGTTTAAAATTGACATTTTAGTTAAAAAGATGCATGGAATACTAAAAAATGATCAAACACATTCAGATTGTTTTGATACTTCAGGACAATGATCTATAAGTCATTTTTGATGTGTAGGAATTAAATATACCACAATTTGATACATGGTGTAATAGATATGACTAAAAATATGTGTTTTGAGTTTAAAAATGTCATTCTAGTTAAAAACATGCATCACTAATAGAAATCCAAGTACACTTGCTCAGATTGTCTTGATATTTTAAGAAAATGACCCATAAGTCATTTGTAACTATTGAGTAAATAAGGTTTCCTTATAAATTTTCCATTCCTCTATGTTTTGAAAATCATGAACACTTTATCATAAGAAATACTTTTTCCCTAAGGATTATTTTCATAAGGAATATTTCCCTTCTGTAAGGAATTTTTTTATCCTTACCTATGTTTTCATTGTTCATTTTATAGTCTCTATAAATCTCACTCATTTTATTCCTATGTTTAAAAATCGGTTTCACATATAAAACCTTGAAATCCTATAAATAATTAGATATAGAGTATTCTGTTTTCAGGTTCCGAATTCAGGTTCTGAATTCTATGAAATTTAGATTCCAAATTCCTCAGAATTTAGACTCCGAATTCCTTAGAATTAAGATTCTGAATTCTATGAAATTTAGATTCTGAATTCCTCAGATTTCAGACTTCGAATTCTCTAAAATTCAGACTCTGAATTCTTTGAAATTTAGACTCTGAATTCTCTGAAATTCATACTCCTAATTCTCTGAAATTCAGACTTCGAATTCTATGAAATTCATACTCCAAATTCTCTAAAATTAAGACTTGGAATTTCTTATAATTCATACTCCAAATTCCTTAGAATTCAGACTCCAAATTACTTAGAATTCAAACTCCTAATTCCTTAGAATTCAGACTCTGAATTCCTCAGAATTCAGATTCCTAATTCATGGGAATTCAGACTCCAAAATTTCTAGAATTCAGATTCCAAATTCTTTCTAAAACAGAATCTGAATATCCATGTCTTATAGACTCCAAATGTTTATTTAGTTAGACTTCAAATTCTAATTTTTCCATAGACTCCAAAAAATATATTTGGTTAAGCAACCTTATTTTTCTTACACTTGTTATAGTTATGAAAAAATGTCGTACAATCTGTTTCGAACTAATTGTTTTTTGAGAAAAATATGTATAGGTCCCTCCGAGATTAAAGAAAAAATATGACCATTGGAGGAGGGAGCCAACTGTTGGAGAAGAGCCTATAAATAGGATCTCATTTGAATGATCCCAATACCTGTTCTATTAGTCTAGAGATTGCATGCTGTTGAAGTGATTTCTAGAGATAGAGACTCTCATGCCTTGTGCGTACTGAACATCTTGTTCATCTTTCTTTGAGCGACTCCGATTTTTGCTATGTACAATCAAGGGCTTCTAGGGATATGAAGACAGAGGTGCTGACTACCTTAGAGTCCGAGGGCTTGCAGGGATAGAAAGACATAATACGATATTCCTATTGAGGGATTACCCTAGTGTGGGTAAGACAGACTTACTTGAAAGTATAAATCAAGGTACCTTTATCCAAGGTTGTTGGATACCCTACTCTTTGGGTTAAAAGTTTTCATACTTGTTACTTGTTTTGTTTCAATTTTATTTTCGCTATTTTTTGATAAAGGAAGAAAGTATAACCTTCTTATACTTTCTTGTAATTTTTCATACTCTGATAAGTGAGATTATACTTGCTTTAAGGTAGAATATTTTCCTTGTAAACTTTTCTTAAGTTTCATTTTTGGAACCACATTTCTAGAACCTAGTAAGTTTGTTTAGTAAAACTAAAAGAGGTCTTTTAAATTTACGTTGTTTAACTTTGTTAAACATAGTTTTCTGTAAGGTTAAAAATGAAAGTTTTTAAATTTACAATTTACCCCCCTCTTGTAATTGAGCATCTACATCATTATTTTGATCCTACAATTGGTATCATAGGAGGTCTCTGAAATACTTATATTCACATATAAGTTTTCTTTCTCAAGTTTTCATTGTTCTAAATTTTTCCTTAGGAATTTTTATCCTTGTTTACAAACTTTTACTATTAACAAGTTTTTGTGGAAAGATATTTTCTTTTATAATGGTAGGAATTAATTTTGGCTAAATTGACAATATAAATCCTACTATACCACCTATATTTGATAGGAATGATTATGAGTAATAGAGAAATCATATGAAGACTTTTGTTATTAATACCAGAGTAGACAATTTTTTCATGCTTACTGGAGATTACAATATTCTGAACAAGGAAGTCAAAACCTTTACCAATCAAGAAAAGTCAATATATCAACTAAACTATAAGGTACATAATACTATGTTGTGTTTGATGACCAAGAATATATATAGTCAGATTTCTTCTTGTGAAGTTGCAAATTTTATCTAGAATAAATTAGAAGTTACACATTTTGTTACATCCAAAGTGTTGAGACTAGAAGATCTATGCTTAGAGTAGAATATCATGGATTTCTATTTTCTTATGGAGAACCTGTATGTAAGGTACAACAAATGTTTATGACAGTTGTTAACAATCTACAATTTATTAGAGAAAAAGGTATAGATGATTAAGATCTTGTGGAAAAGATTATAGATATCATGCCTAATGAGTGGGAACCTAAGAGAACAACTATTGATGAGAACATGAAAGTATCTTAAATCACTCTTGATGAGCTTTTTGGAACTCTTCTTCAATATGAGATGAGAATGAAACGAGATGCTAATATGAATAAGAAGAAGAATAGAAATGGAAGTGTAGCCTTTACTACTACTAAATCAAAGACTCCTAAAAGGGTTACAATATCCAAGACTAAGAAAGTCACTATGTTATATGAATCTAGTGAAAGTGAACATTCTAAAAATGAGCTAGCTAATCTTTCTCAAAATATGAACAATATAGTTGGAAAGAAATACTTTCAATATAAATATAAGAAGAAAGAAACAAAATACAAGAAAGAGTCTGAAGTCACTTGCTATGAATGAAAAAGAGCGGGGCATATGAGACCGTATTTTCCTATTCTTAAGAAAAAGGATAGAAAGGAAAAGTATTCCAAGAGGAATAGAAAGAAGTAATACAAGGATAAAGCTAAGAAAGTTTTAAAAGACAATGACACCTGGAGTATTTCCAAAAACCTTGAGGAAGTTTATTTTGAGAAGGATAAACTTTCTAAGGATATTGAAAATTTAATTTCTAAAAAAAATATTTTAGAGACTAACTCTAGTTCTAAAAATAATGTTTTTTTGGACAAAAACTTGGTTATTAAACTAAAGTCAGAAATATTTTCATTGAGGAAGTGTTTGTAAAACTTTACCTCTGGTAAGGAAAATTTTGACATGGTATATTCCCAAATTCGACCTATAAGAAATCGTTGTAGATTTGGTTATACCCATACTAAAACAGTTTTTAGAAATAACTATTTTGTTCCTCAAATTGCTCCATTTTGTACTAAATGTCAGTGTGGTGGACATTGGGTGAAATTTTTTTCTTTAAATGAAACCCAGTCTTTAGGTTTTCATAAATATTGTTTTTCTAAGAAAATGTGGATACCTAAAATTTTACTTTATGAAATTTCCAGATCCAAGAATGTTTGGATTCCAAAAGTATAACACTCTTATTTTCAAGAAAATAAAGAAAGTACCAATAGAAATACCTGGTACATGGATAGAGGATGTTCCCAGTATATGACTGGTAACAAAAAATTCTTTGAAAATATTATCAAGACGAAAGGAGGAAAAGGAAATTTTAGAGATAATGCTCAAGGATAAATTATTGGTATAGGTAACATTATTCTTCTTGGAAAATTTTTAATTTCAAATGTTTTTTTAAGGGTATTAAGCAAAACCTCATTAAAATAAGTCAATTGTGTGATGAAGGTTACCTTGTGAATTTTTGGGAATGAAAAATGCTTAGTACATAATTCCAAGGAAGAGTTTATTCTTTCTGTCCTTAGGAAATAGAATATATACACACTAAACTTAGAAGACCTTAAGAGCCAAGATCTACCTTGACTTAGTGCAATGGAAGATCAATATTGGTCATGGAATAGAATGTTAGGACACTGTAAGCTTAGGAACCTATGAAAACTCTCAAAGAAAAGACTCATTAAGGATCTACCAGATCTTAGATTTGATTCTTCAAAAGTTAGTGATCCTTTTCAGTATGACAAGAAACATAAATCAAGTTTTAAATAAATCGGTTAAGTCTTAGCTACTGATGAATTATAGTTAGTGCATATGGATCTTTTCGGTCCAACACAAACTAGAAGCATTGGAGGAAAATATTATGTGTTTGTCTTAGTTGATGATTACACTAGATTTACGTGGGTCTATTTTCTAACAAAGAAATCTGAATATTTTTCTTATTTAAAAATTTTTAGAGCCTAAGTCAAAAATGAGAAAAACCTTCCATTGATATCTATTTATAGTGATCATGGAGGGGAATTTCAAAATTTAGATTTTGAAACTTTTTGTAGTAAAAAAGGCATTACTCCTAACTTCTCAGCTCCAAGAACTTCTCAACAAAATGGTGTTATTAAAATAAGAAATCGAATTCTTTAAGTGATAACTAGAACCTTTTTGAGTGAATATTATATATCTAAATACTTTTGGGCTGAAGCTGTAAGTACTACATGTTATACTATAAATTGAGTTTTGATTAGACATTTTTTTAACAAAACCCCTTATAAATGGTGGAATGGTAGAAAACCTAGGCTTTCATAATTCAAGGTATTTTATTGAAAATTATTAATTCTAAATAATAAAGATAATTTATATAAATTCACCCTCAAATATAATGAAGGAATTTTCCTAGGCCACTCCACAACTTCAAAGGCTTATAGATATTTTAATAAAAACACTTGTACTGTTGAAGAAATAGTGCATGTTAAATTTGATGAAACTGATCCTTTTGTTTTTAAACAACCTCAACCTACATCTTCATATGTGTTTTCAAAAACCAATTATCAAACCTTGATAGAAGATTCTTCTGATAAGGAAAATGTTCAAGAAAATATTTCTAAAGCACTTACCCCAGAATATTTCCTACCATATGTTGATGAACAGGTTTTACAAAACCCAAATCAGTTGTTTCTTAAGAATAATCGCAGTGATAGTATCATTGGTGATGTAAATCAACCTGTAAAGACTAGAAGTTCCTTAAGAAATGAAGTAGAACATCTAGCATTCCTTTCCAAATTAGAACAAAAAATCACTAATGAAGCTTTAGGTGATGATGATTGGACTAAATCCATACAAGATTAGATAAGTGAATTCAAAAGGAAAAAAGTCTATACCTTAGTTGAAAGACCTAAGGAAACTTCTATTATTGGAGTAAAATGGGTCTTTAGAAATAAGTGTGATGAAAATGGAATCATTATGAGAAATAAAGTTAGATTTTTTATTAAAGGATATAATAAAAAAGAAGGAATAGACTATGAAGAAACTTATGCTTCAATATTTATAATTTAATCTATTCGTATTTTACCTGCCTTTGTAGTATTATTTAATTTCAAACTTTTTCAAATGGATGTAAAATGTGATTTTCTTAACAAATATGTTCAAGAGGAAGTTTTTGTTGAACAAAATCCTGGTTTTGAAGACAAAAAACATCCTGAACATGTTTTCAAACTTACCAAAGCTTTATATGGACTTAAACAAGATCCTATAGCCTGGTATGATAAACTTACAAGTTTTTTGTTACAAAACAATTATGTCAAGGGAACTGCTGATCCAACCCTTTTTATAAAGAAAGATATGAAAAATGTTTTTATTATTCAAATTTATATTGGTGAAATTATATTTGGTTCAACTCAACAATCTTTAACCAATTCGTTTGAAAATCTAATGAAATATGAGTTTGAAATGAGTATGATGAGTGAGTTAACATTTTTCCTCGGTTTTCAAATTTCTCAAAAATCAGAAGGAAATTATATATCTCAACATAAGTATATTAAAGATCTTCTTAAAAATTATGGATATGAAAACACTAAGAGTATAAGTACTCCCATTGGTACCTCAATCTCACTTGATCGTGATGGAGCTGGGAAACCAATAGATCAAATATCATTTAGAGGTATGATAAGAAGTTTACTATACTTGACTGCTAGTCATCCAGACCTAATGTTTTCAGTATACTTATGTGAAATATATCAATCTGATCCTAAGGAATCTCATTTAAAAGTCGTGAAAATAATTTTTTCTATTTAAAGGGAACCATGGATTTAGGACTCTTTTATATTTCTGGAAATGATTTTGTTTTAGAAAGTTTTTTTGGATGATGAATTTGGTGGATGTATAAAGGATAGGAAAAGTACACCCAGAACTTGTCATTTCTTAGGAGATTCATTAGTTTCTTGGTCATGCAAAAAACAACACTTAGTAGCAATTTCCACTACTGAATTTGAATATATAGCAGTTGGAAGTTGTTGTGCTCATGTTTTGTGGATGTAACACACACTCACAGACTGTGGAATGAGTTTTACCAAAACACAGATATTGTGTGATAACACTAGTTCCATTTCCTTAAGTAAAACCCCTTCACACCACTCTCCTATAAAACACATAGATATTAGGTATCACTTTCTTAGATATCACACACAAAAAGGAGATATCATTCTTTAATTTATTGGAACATAGGATCAACTTGCTGATATTTTCAAAAAATATTTACCCTCCAATAGATTTGAATACTTTAAACAAAATTTATGAATGATAACCATAAGGTAATATTCCATATTAACTTTCTATTGAAACCTATCTCCTTATAGTAAGAAACTCCTTCTCATAGGGGGAGTACATTTTCTTGATTAATCAAATTTTCATAATAATTTTTTTGTAACCAAAATTTTTGTAATCAAAATTTTCGTAATCAAAATTTTTTTAATCAAAACTTTAGTAATCAAAATTTTTGCAGTATAAAAAAACTCTAAATTTAATTTTTTTCTTTTATCACTTTCTTAAGAATTTTTTCCAGAATATAAAGTTCTTCAAGAATAATTTTCCTTTTTACTGATAATTTTCATAGTAATTCAAAAGGAATTTTTCCTTACTTAAATTTTCATAATGATTTTTTTGTTGGTATTTTCCTCTTGTTTTAAGAATTTTTTTTGGATTCACTTTCCTTAAATCTGAATTTTTATCTTA
The DNA here is from genome assembly GCA_963277665.1 of Viscum album. Lineage (NCBI taxonomy): Eukaryota > Viridiplantae > Streptophyta > Magnoliopsida > Santalales > Viscaceae > Viscum > Viscum album. Next base: position 576,328,686 of record OY728160.1, read on the forward strand.
AAAACCTCAAAAGATTGGAACCTATCAAAAATTTTCTTCATCTTTTATCTCAACCGTCAGATCAGATCAAGCTTATTTCAACCGTTGGATCTTTTTGGGAATATGAACCGTCACCTCAAATGCCTATATAAATACCCCTCGATGGTTTTCCCACATTGGATATCAAGATTTAGCATGTTAAAACCCTGATTCTCTACTTAAGACCTATTATGAATTTCCTGGTTTTCCTCAATTCCGAATGTCTTTGGAAGCTTCTCCTCAGAAAAAAATGTCACCAGTCAAGGAAATTTCTGAGTGGCAGATCTACAGGGAAGGATAGTAGATCTGAAGTTCTTTTCCAAATATGATTTTCTTATTTAAAAAAAATCATGTTGAATGGTTGGGAGAGTTTGTGTATATCCAAACCAAAGGCATATGATCTAGTGTATCTAGAATTATTGGTAGAATTATATGAATTCGTAAGTTTATTTAATGAAGGAGAGAGAGAAAAGTTTTTGTTTAAAAGTTATGGGAAAACTTATTCTATTTCTTAAACAGAGTATGAAAACTTATTTGGAATATCGTATGAGGGTGAAGTTAAGTTTTTCACCCACAAGCTACCAGATGTATTAGGTTTGTTTGATAATGAGTAGGCTTTTGAGTGCCTTGGTTTGAAAGAAGTGAAGACTCTAAAGATTAATCATCTTTCTAAAAAATTTTGGATCTTAGAGTTATGGGTTTAGGGAATTTTCATTCTGAGAAAAAGTGATAAGGATTCCCTGAAGAAGAGTGATATCTATGTTTTGGATTTCTTAGTAAACCTTAGAAAGATAAATTTGGTGAAGTATGTCTTGCTTGCAGTTTTGAATATCAAGAATGAGACTCTAAAATCTTAGATCATTATGTATCCAATTATTATCTCCAGAATAATTGTTATTTTTCTTGATTCTTTCAAAATACCGTGTAGTTCTAAGCCAAGGAATTTCAAGGTTTTGTTTCTTTGTGATGACAGCCTTAGAAGGATGAAGTTTGCCTTCAATAGTGAATCCAAATATTTTTATTATTTATCTGAAGCTAAAATAGAAGCCTTATAAAAGAAACTAGAAGTGGATAGAACTTCCAAGAAGGGTGGTAATAAGAGAAAGGTGAATGAACCAGAAAATAAAGAAGAAAATCATGTTATTTAGGAAACCAAATCAGCACCACCTAATCCAAAGAAGCAAAAGACTTATCTGGATGAAGTGGTTTCTAAGTGGAGAGAAGATAAGAAGAATAGGAAGGAATGGGAGCCTAGTTTTGGCTTGGACCATATGGAAGAAAAATCCCTAAAGATTAAATCTTCCAAGGAGATTAAGTAGATAAAAACCATCGTAAAGAAGTTAATGACAAAGGAAAAATAAGGATGATTTTCCAAATCCGTTCTTTTTTTGTATTTCCTTACCTGTATAAATTCTTTCAATCATAATGAAATTTTGTTTGTTCTTCATATGTTTTGTTGTATATTACTAATATTTCAGGTACCATTTTTCCATTCTATTTATTCCTATTTAAAAATCACAAAGGGGGAGAAAGGAATGATAGAAATAATACTAAGTAAAGAATATAATTCCATAAGTAAGGGGGAGTCTATCTAAGGGGGAGTTCTTATCAAAGAAGATTTCCTTATGCAAGAAAAATTAAAATATATTTTAGGAAGTAAAGGATATGATTCTTAGGGATTTGAAAACCTAAGGGGGATTTAGTCATATTCACCATGATTCATAAGTAAAGGGAGATGAGTTTTTTTATTTTCAAGTTCATAAAGAATAATTTCTAAGTCCTTATATTCTTTTTCGTAAGGATGTTTGTTCTTTCCAAAAAGGGGGAGATTGTTGAGTCAATAAGGTTTCCTTATGAGTTTTCCATTCCTTTATGTTTTTAAAATCACAAACACTTTATCATAAGAAATAGTTTTTCCCTAATGATTATTTTCATAAGAAAAATATCCCTTCTCCAAGGATTTTTTTATCCTTACCTATGTTTTCATTGTTAATTTTATAGTATCTCTAAATCTTACTCATTTTATTCCTAAGTCTAAAAATCTGTTTCAAATCTAAAACCTCATAATCCTATAAATACTTAGATATAGAGTATTCTATTTTTAGGTTCCAAATTCAGGTTCCAAATTACATGAAGTTTAGATTCCGAATTCCTCAGAATTCGGATTTTGAATTCTCTAAAATTCAGATTCCGAATTCCTCAGAATTTAGATTCGGTACTGCAGATGCTGGAACTATTCACATTGGGCCACCGGTTTGGGATTGGAGTCCTTAAGTATTTCGGGACACCCAGGTCTTCGGGTTAGTAGGGATTTCGGACCACCTTTAAGGCCTTCAGACCATCTCAAGGCCTTCGGGCCACATGTAGTTTCCCCAGACAGACTCTACAAAAAAGGAGCATCCCTAGAAGAGGATTCTGAGCAGGTGCACTTACCAGAGTAGAGCCAGATGGATTTTTCAGAATGAGAGGGTATGGCTATTCCATCGGGACCAACCTGTGCTTGCACAGGAAGCCTAGCCATATGGCTATGCGAAGGTGGAGAGCTACTATCATGATGTAAATGCTGGGGAGGGGTTGTTCCTTTTAGATAGTCTGGTTGAATTCCCTAAGACCTTCAGTTCATGTAATCTCAAAGCCTATGGGTCTTGTAAGGGTTCCCCCTCATCCCTTGAAAGGGGGGTTATCAAAAATCAAAAAAAAAATGAAGGCCTTCAGGCAATTCAGGAAAAATTATCTAAAATTCAGACTCTAAATTCTATGAAATTCAAACTTCTAATTATTTGAAATTTAGACTCTGAATTCCTTGGAATTTAGTCTCCGAATTCCTTAGAATTCATACTCCGAATTCCTTAGAATTTAGACTCCGAACTTATGGGAATTTAGAATCTAAAATCCTCAGAATTCAGATTCCTAATTCATGGGAATTCAGACTCTGAAACCTATAGAATTCAGATTCCAAATTCTTTGTAAAGCAGAATCTGAATATCCATGTCTTATAGACTCTAAATGTTTATTTTGTTAGACTTCGAATTCTAATTTTTCCTTAGAATCTGAAAAATATATTTAGTTAAGAAACGTTATTTTTCTTACACTTGTTATAGTTATGAAATGATGTTGTACAATATTTTTCTAACTAACCATTTTTTGAGTGACACGTGTACAAATCCCTCTGATATTCAAGGAAAAATATGACCGTTGGATTAGGGATCCAACCATTAGAGATGTCCCTATAAATAGAAGCTCATTTGAATGAACCCAATACCTATTATATCAATCTAGATATTTCATGTTGTTGAAGTGATTTATAGATAGAGATACTCTCATTACTTGTGCATACTGAACATCTTGTTCAACTTGCTTCGTACGACTCCAATTGTTGATGTGTACAATCGAGGGCTTCCAGGGATAGGAAGACAGAGGTGCCGACTACCTTAAAGTTCTAGGGCTTTTAGGGATAGAAAGATAGAATCCGATATTCCTATATAGGGATTACCCTGGTGGGGGTAAGATAGACTTACTTGAAAGTATAAATCAAGGGAACTTTATCCCAGGTTGTCAGATACCCTACTCTTTGGTTAAAATATTTCACACTTGTTACTTGTTTTGTTTCAAGTTTATTTCCGCTATTTTTGATAAAGTAAGAAAGTATAAACTTCTTATACTTTCTTGTCCTTTTGTATACTCTAATAAGTAAGATTCTATACGCTTTAGGGTAGAATATTTTCCTTGTAAACTTTCCTTAAGTTTCATTTCTGGAACCACATTTCCGAAACCTAGTAAATTTGTTTAGTAGAACTAAAGAGTTCTTGTGAATTTACCTTGTTTAACTTTGTTAAACATAGTTTTCATTAAGGTTAAAAACAAAATTTTTTAAACTTAAAATTCACCCCCCTATCGTAATTAAACATCTAAATCATTATTTCAATCCAACAGTAATATGTAAGAATCATCCACACATCAATTTGACACATGGTGTGACCGATATAAATCAAAGTGCGTGCTTTCAGTTTAAAAATAAAATTTTAGATAAAAACATGTGTCCCTAATTGAAAAACTATCAAACACACCCTGATTGTCTTGACACATTAGGATAATGTACCTTAAGTCATTTTTGATGCATAGTAATTAACCACATGTCAATTTGACACATAGTGTGTTTGGTATGAGTCAAAGTGCATGTTTTTATTTAAAATTGATATTTTAGTTCAAAAGAAATGTCACATACTTTAAACCAATAAAACGTGATTTTATTGTTTTGATAATTTAGGAAAATGATCCATAAATCATTTGTGATGTGTATGATTAACCTATACATTAATATGACATAAGGTGTACCTAGTATGACTTGAAGTGTATATTTTTAGTTTAAAACTAGAAATTTAGATCAAAACACATGTTATATACTTAAAACTGAGAAAATGTGCTCATATTTTCTTGATAATTTTGGAAAATGACGCATAAATCATTTGTGATATGTATAAATTAACTACACATTAATCTAACACACGATGTTCCCTGTATGACTCAAAGGGTATGTTTTAAGTTTAAAAATGATATTTTATTAATGATTTATTTAATATTTATGTTTAATTTATTTCCTTATATTATTAATAAGATAATAATTAATTTTTATATAGGATCAATCTTTTTCTCAAGATGGGGTGGTTTTTTAGTAACCAGTAGCATTATCATGCTATTTTGAGAGGGGGCCAGGGGCCTAGGATAATAAAACATTAATGTTTTTTAATTTATTGATGTTTTTTATAATTTTTATGTACCAATGTGATTTTATAGACAAATATTTCAAATGTTTTCTAGTATAGTATTTTTTATTGAATTTTTTATGTAAATTTAATTGAAATTTAATTTTTTATTTGCTGTAGTGTGCTGTAATTTCAGTAGCATACTATTATAGCCTATCTTTTATCAGCGCTAAAAATAGTGCTGATAAAAGTTCACTCTATCAGTGATAAAAATTAACCAATAATGTGTCCCTTTATTAGTGATAAGCTAGTAATGATAAAGGGAACCCTTTATCAGTGATTTTTTAGCGCTGATAAAAGTTGCCGGCTTTTAAAGGTTCTTAGAACATTAGTTCTTTTTAGCACTGTTGATGCCTATATCTATAGTAGTGACCTGAAAACATTATAATAAAATTATTGGAAATTAAAATATATTGATTCATTTTTATAGAAATTGTTAATTTTAAAATTAAAAAAATCAAAATAATGAAATTGATTTACTTTTGGGGATCCTTTGAATAATAAAAAATCTATATATTTAATAAATTCAAATTTTGGAAATTTTATATGAAATACATGAAGAAAAATTAAAATAGACTAATTCAATTTAATATATTCATCACCAAAAAAGGCATTCATATATTGCAAGTATTTTATCCTAATTAATATTTTTCTCAATGCAGTATTTATGGTAAATAATTTTTAGATAATTCCCATTATTTAGGAGTCAATCGTGCACATTAACTTGCCCTATTTTTTTGTCTCACTAGCCTCCCAATTTTCCAATGATAACCAGTCACTGAGTAAAGTTATTTTCACTTTTTTATATTAACTGTATTTGATATCACTACTATAAAATATGGATTATCCAGTGCTAGTTTTTCTCTACGCTTATGAAAAGAACTAAGAAGGATCACCCTTTCTCAATGATTAAAAGATCACTAAAAAGACACTCCTTTCACCCTTTCTAAATGCCTTTTTAGCACCGAGAAAGGGTACTACGTTTTCTCACATGTTTTTCTTACAGCATGTCAGTCCTTCCCTCTATGAAGGAGAATTATACATGTGGAGGGTTTATAAGCCATCACGCCTGAGGCGGATCAGTCCTTCACTCCTAGTTCCAATACTAAAATAACTTTATTTAAAAAAAATTGATACAAAGTGAGATCATCCAAAATAAACATACATATATTCCGCATAATTTTCATAACTTAAACATTACATATTATAACAATAACACAATCCCAATAAAAAAAGGTTTATTTTTATTGTAGATTAGCAATATAAGCAACTTATTTTACAACACTTGTGATTATATATCCATTATCGAACTGTGCTAGAATCCCCTCTAGACTTCCCATAAGTTATACTCATCTTTATAAGCTAGGAAATGAAATCATAAGAAAGGGGTGAACTTAAATGCTTAGTAAGAGAAAAAATCCATCAACATGTCACCCAGAGTTAGATAATAATAATATAAGAAAACATGAGCAGAGGAAAAATATATTACTAAAAAAATATGGAACAATAAGAGTTGTCCCTAAGCCATGATATTAAGACATGTAATCTAAAAGAGCAAACATATACTAAGGAATAGGAGTGCAGAAACATGAGATAATAATCATGAGCCATGAAGCATAACTATAGGCATAAAGATATAGCATGTCATGGAAATAAAGCACAATAGTAAACTATGGCACTAACATAGGTGAATAAATCATAAAATAGTGGAGGGAGAATCAATTACCATTTCCCATAACATGGTGGAGCATGCATCATTACTAGATTCACATAGTGGAGCTTACATCACAACCTAATTCCCATAAACATAGTGGAGCAGGTATCACTCCTTGATTCCCATAACATAGTGGAGATTTAACACACCAGCTCAGGCTACTCGAATGATTCCCAAGTGATGGTCAACACATGACCTTAGGCGCGCCTCCCTATATGCTAAAGGATACCCACTAGCGGCGAGGTCCTAACACCACTACAAGTCATGCGATATTCAGTGCATCGCTTTATTAGTGCTAGTTTAAAGTGCTGATAAAGGGGTGTCTTTATCAGTGTTAAAAAAACACCAATAAAGGTTATCTTTATTTATGCTAAAAAACACTGATAATGGTTACACTTTATTAGAACTTTTTTATAACACTAATAAAGGTCACCTTTTTCAGCACTTTGTTGAGCACTGATAAAGGCTGATCTATATCAGCGCTGGCAAAATGTATATTTCATATGAAAATTAAATCATTAAAAAATATATATTAATATATAAATATATTCATACTGATATATATAAAATATATTTTATTAAATATGATATATATAAGACTTAATATATATTTACACATAATATATAAGATAGTGAAAAATGGGTTAAATAATAATTATAAAAACTTTATATTATTAAAAATCATATTTAATATAGGAATATATATATTGATATATATATATATATATATATATATATAATTTTCTTAAATATTATTTATATAACACTAAATATGTATTTATAAATCATATTTAATATAGAAATATATTTATATTAATATGTCATATATTTAGTGAGAAATGGTTTATAATTTAATTACAAATTAATATTAATTAAAAATATTGACTAATTAATATTAATATACATTTAATATCATTTTGTTTTATCAAGGCCATATATTTTTAATTTTTCATATATATATATCAAATAATAAATATTTAATTATTAATTAAAAAAATTGACTAAATACGTTACACTTAATATGTCATACAATAATTTCCCACATACAAAAAAAAAATTTAATTCAATTTTATATAGAAAAACATACAAAAATAATATATTTTTATTAATATCATTGTAGATTTTTATTTAACAAATTTTTTTTATTTAATATATCATGTTTTTAATTAATAATTTTTTTTGTTTTTTATTTTTTATTTAATATATACAATTTATTAATTTTTAATATATATATATAAATATATATTAAATTTGTTCTTTTTTTATTTATTTCATTAATAATTTTTTTAATATTTTTTAATTTATTCATTTTTAATTTTTATTTGTTTAATATTTTTTTTCAATTTTTAATATTTATTGATTAAAATTTAGTTTCTTTAATACGATGACAATTTCTTTTTTGATTTTCAAATAGACCTCTTTATGGGTGAGCGGTAACTGGAACATCAAGCGCGGGTTACAGATTCAAAGAAGCCAAAAACAGAGTTCAAAATTCAAAATTCAAAATTCAAAATACACAACATCCAAGAGACCTCGAGTCATGAGTACCTACAGCTGCCTACATCACATCTGGTTGCCTGCCATCATCATTACCCTCGATGACATCGCCGTCCTTCCATCACCATCATCACAGATAGCCGGAGAATAATCCGGAGTCCATCGTTGTCGTTCCATTGTAATCCATTATTCTTTCCCACAGAGAAACTCATCGGGTAAGAGACAATGTCATCATCCAAGAAAAAGAATCAATAACCACAGAACAATCACCCAAATGCAGACCAACCATATCAAAGTTTGAAGATGCACAATAACCGCTTCAAACAGAATGAAAACACAAACATAACATATTCAAGGAGCAGATTCGAAACAGGAGAATCACGCATCACACCGCAAGACTCATAGAGATTTGCATAAAAAACCTTAACTCAATTCAAGATCACAAGGGTTGAAATTCATCACCTTATCGAGCCACCTGAATGCCAACACACCAGAATGATGGTCCCACTGCAATCCAAACCCAAAATCTCATCGGCGCCTCCAAAACCTCACTCAAAGCCCACAGTGAATCTCCCAATGCACCCACCCCACCTAAACGAGTCTGCAACTCATATAAAAGGGACTCGACCATGAACCTTCACCACGTCGCTGAGAAAAGCCCTATCAGGTTTGGGGATAGAGCAAGGAGGAGGTGACCAACAGTGAAACCATCGAGAAGATCGAGCCCACCATGCCACGAGCTGCACGCCATGAGCCGCTGAGTTGGAAACCCAAGGGGAGAACGCCACCGGCCTGAGACAGAGAAGGTGAAGGCAGCGACAAGGGGAAAATCCTGGCGTCGCGGAGCCCCTTTCGGGCACATTTTAATACAATTTTAATTTACATAACTAATATATGTAACCATTTTCATTTGAAAATATATATTTTTTATTTATTTTAAACTTATATAATTAATAAATCTTATTCAGTTTTTTAATTGTTTGTAATATATTCATCTTTTAATTAAATTTAACTAATTTTTAACATTCATTAATTTAATATTATTCATTCATTAATAATTTTAAGTGTTTCTTTAAATTTTTTTATAATTTATACATTTTTAATATTCATTTGTTTATTTTTTTAATTTATTCATTTTTAATATTTTTTGGACATAATTATTCATTATTATATTTAATATTTTTAATAAGAAATGTATTCATATTGATATATATATATATATATTAATATATATAATATTTCTTTAAATATGATTTGTATAATACAAAATATTTATTTAGATTTAATAAGTTATATATTTAATGAAAAATGGTTTATAATTAAAAATTAATATTAATTAAAAATATCGGCTAATTAGTATTGAGTAATGTACGTTTAATAAAATGTATTTTTTTTAAATTTAACATATATCAAACTTGTGTTACATTAATTTCAAAAACACACATACGAAATTAATGCAATTTTATATAGAAACACACACATAATATTTCTGTAATTTATTTAGTTTTAATATTCATTTTCTAATTTTATTTATTAACATAATATATTTAATATATATAATTTTTTTAATCAGTATATTTTATTCATTTTTTATTTTTTTATTCAATATATACCATTTATTACTTATTATTATTTTTTCTACTTTATTCATTTTTAATATTATTTATTCTGTAATAATCTTAATTATTTTTTAATATTTTTTTTAATTTATTCATTTTTAATTTTTCTTTGTTTAATATTTTTGTTATTTTATCCATTTTTAATATTTATTCATACATGTTTATTCATTATCATTTAATTATTCTAATATAATTGTAATTTATATAATTAATATGTATTCATCTTCATTTTAACATAACTTCATTTTTAATGGTTTTAATAATCTATATAATTAATAACATATATTCATTTTTTAATGTTTTTGAAAACTATTGATTTTTTCATAATAAAATGTCACTTTTTTTAACATTCATTCATTTATTATTATTTAGTATTATTTATTCACTAATAATTTCAATTATTTTTTATATTTTTTATAATTTAGTCATTTTTAACATTTCTTCGTTCAATATTTTTGTAATTTATTCATTTTTAATATTTATTTATACATATATATTCATTAATATTTAATGTTTTTAATATGGTTGTAATATTTATATTCAATATGTATTCATCTTCATTTTAATATATATTCATTTTTAATTTTTTTAATAATTTATATAATTAATAAAACTTATTCATTTTTTAACATTTTTGAAGTCCATTCATTTTTAGTTATTAAATTTCAATCATTTATAACACTCACGAATTTAAGATTATTTATTCATTAATAATTTTAATTCTTTGTAATTTTTTTTATAATTTATTTATTTTTAATATATATTTGTTTAATTTTTTTTGTAATTTATTTTAAATAGTTTTAATCGATGGTTAAAAATGATGATAAAGATAGGTTTTATCAGTGATTTTTGGAAAGCGACGATAAAACCCTTTTAGTATTTTAAATACAAATCTAACATAGAACCCCACTTGCTCATATCGTTCAAGCTCTCACAAAACTCAACCTTTATCGTGACTTCCCCTTGAACTTCTCGGACCAATCCACACTTTCAAAACTAAAGGTATGTGATTCTTTCTACTCTTTTTAGTCCTCCAATTCATTTTTTGTATTTTCTAAAAGACACTTTAAGGTTTAGCATGACCCTCACATACCAAAAAGCAAATACAACACCACATATTCCAATATTCAAAAATAGACACTCAGCAACCTAATTCAAAATTCAAAATAGACAACACCCAAATCCATGAAATAAATATCTGAAAAAGCACCAAGGGCCATGAGATTCTGAGCCGCGATCCACCTCCTACATTGAGTTAAGACATGTTGGGTCCACATCATCCACCATACCATTGTCCCCATAAAAAATTCATCATCATAATCTTCTCGTCACGGTCATCAGTACGCCGATGGACGTAAACCACCACCATCGATGAACCTGGTCATTGGAAACCGAAAATCGAAATGATCGCCATCTTCTCCGTCAAACCGAACCGAACCATCACAAGAAGAATTTTTTTTCAAAAATAACCAAATGATATCAACCATAGCAAATGTATCCACGCCCACGCCACTTGTCCAATGGTTATTGAAGACATTCTACGCATCAGACCTCTCCCGCCATTCTCACCACAGTCCCACTGCCACACCCCACCCGTACACACCTAGGAGATCACAACCACACACCCCGCCTGCATACACCTGGGCCATAACAACCAATTGTAGCCACGCCCGCACACACCTGGGTCCGAACAACTACTGCCACGCCTGAAGACACCTGTGCCTCATCCCGAAGACTCTTGGGAAACCACCTACCCGCACACACCTGGGATAACCACCACCACCTATCTTGCCCGAAGAATCTTGGGCTATAATGGACCTCAGGATGTCACAGCCTACCCGAAGGATCTTGGGATACTCAGGAAAGGGATAAAAAAGGAGTTAATAACAGGCCACTCATAGGAGGGTTGGGAAAAACACCCTCCCACATGAAATGGTGGTGTTCGGTACAAAGTACCCAACTTGGGTGGGACGCGAATAGGAAACATAAAAACTAAAAATTATATATATAGGTAACAAGAACTCATCCCAATATAGGGGTTCCAAACCAGCCCAACACAAACCCCCTTGTTAATATCCATTCATAAGAAGCAGCACACCCGCAACCATGTCACAACTAATTTTCAGAAAACAATTCCCCATTTAACCCATTCTGGTTCTCATATTCAAGTGATTCCATTAAAGTAATTCTACACTACTGGGAAACTAACAGGAATAGCCACCAGCCAAAGAAAGGAAAACAACCAAACAACAATTTAAGCATTCACACTCGGTTCTCTTGTAAAGTCACAACATAAAAAGGGATCTGTGAGATCCCTCAAAGTAATAAAACCAAACCAGGCCCCAAGATATATACCCACATAGCCTCAGCTCCACAAACCAACAACTTCACAACAACAGAGGATCTCATCCCCATCCGCGTCACTTCCCAATCATCAGCCGTAAACATCACCAGAACAGAGCAAGGGAGCTTTTCAAATTTTAATATTCCTTCATTCAGTTCAGTATTTCTGTTTAATTAACTGGGTGATCACACAAGGATCCTTATACATTGGCATTCATTTTAAATCAACTGAGTTTACGTGATATACCGGTTTCCATGTTATAGCCATTCAATCACATAACTATCCAGAAAAACAGAGGTTCATTAGTGCGCAAGAAAATACCACCAATGACCATGATTTTTAGTGGGCAGAAGCCTGTAAAATTCAGAACACAAGAATCAAGGATAAAGAGTATAATAGAAACATCGATTATACCTCCTTTATTCTTTAAAATTCCATTTGATATCTTCATTAAGGTTTGGTTTCATCCATCCCTGCAGAAACAATAGCATACCCACCCTGCATGTTACACAGTAAAGAGAGACTAAGGAATAACCCTACTTGGATGATCAAGGATCGATGTTTTTCTCCACACACCAAGAACTGGGGATGCACGACTTGTAGGGGAGAAACTTTAGGGACTCCAAGGGTGGGAAGAAAATCTCCAGAAAAAGCACACCACTTGCCTCAGGAAGGGGGGATCCACTCGCACCAAGAAAGAAAAGTATAACAATGTAATGTCTCAATTTTTTTCATGTATTATTATTTTTAAATATTACATGGAATTATTATGAGACCAGGCATAGAGACGAAATGTCATTTCGAGGCCCGATGATCCTAGAATGGTGGTCCAAACTTTTTTAAGTTAATTGAGTCGACACTTGTGCGTGGTTGTGGAAGTTTCCAAATGGATGCCCGAATTAAAAATCTGAGGGCACTGTTTCATCTGGGATGAAGACTTTACCTAAGAACAAGCTTAACCTCGATCAGTGCGGGTCGAGGTAAAAAGTTAATTTTCAGACGTTTTAAGTAAAATAAAATAAAATAAATTCGTAAGGTTTATTTTATTTATTTTTGGAAATATTCACTGCAGCGCAGTGATGGGGCAGCTATTTCAGTCATTAATGTCATGTCATAATGAATCAGAAACAACAACGCTGACTCATTAATACCACAGCATGATGGGATATAAAATATGTTTCCCTTTTTATTAGGATATTCAATTTTTTTTCATTGGCGACGATTGAGAAAAATCTCTGGAGAATCCACAGAGTGTTGGAGTAAATTCTCAGTGACGAATGACGACGGATCGAAGTTGAGAATCACTACACCAACAAAGTTGAAGGATCTCGAAGACGACAGCAGTGCGACCCTTTTGTCAATTATTGATACGTTCTTAAAGGTAGGGGTTGTTATTTCATTCCTCTTTCCCTGTTTTTGAGTTTAAATGATGAACGTGGATCAACCAAAAAAAAGTTGATCCACAGATTCTTATGTTCTTGTGGGAGGGATTTCTTTGGGATGATTATAGGGAATTAGTCCATGTTGTTTATTTCTGATTCTTTTTAATCCTATTAACGGGAGCAGATCAACTCCGTGACGAACGATGGAATAGGTTCGTTCCTCAATTTTGTTCGATTGGTTTTCCTTCCCCCTTTTCTTCTCGGTCATTCTTCGCGTTCTTCGCGGGGCGACAAACAACGGATCGTTGCACACCCGTCTTACAAAGAAACCATCCCAAATCGGTGATCCGACATTGCAACGACCCTACGGAGGTGCGACGAACATGAAGTATGACGAATCATATCGGATCAGAAGATGCCGTTCTTCGAGCGTTTTTCGCGTGGGAAGATCGAAACATGTTTTTGAAGCCGATCAAAGGTCCGAAAACAAAGGAAGTAGCCTCATGGTGTCGGGTTGACCAAAACCTAGGTGTTCCAAGGCGATCGGACAACCAGATCGACGAACGAGGCATCATCGAAAGCATGATGGCGAAGGTCCGTGTTTTTGGAAATTTCCAAAATACATGGCATGTACTTCCGAAGAACATGCCGTGTAGTACTGGCAGAGATGGCTAGGGTTTTGGGGGCCAGAGAGGAATCACACGGCGTGTGACCCTGGTCACACGGCTTGTTGGACTTTCCCCGAAGCTGGGCATGTATTTTGGGAAGTACACGGACACAGGATGATCTACACGGCTTCAGAACACGGCGTGTATAGCATGGCAGAGGCGACTACGCGGGACTCGACATGTATCCAGGGGGTACACAGACATGGGATGGAGTAGACGACTGTGTACTCCACCACGTGGCCAGACGAGGCCAGTAAAAAGGGCCACCTCGTGTACCGATTACACGGGTTAGAGTACACGGGTTAAAGACCGTGTACAGGAACATGGCTAGCGTACACGAATCCAACCCCAGGCACTCGAACACGGCGTGTACACAGTACTACATGCCGTGTACTATCTTTTCTACATGACCAGCCTTACGACATGGGCCATTGTACATGGACAGTACCCGGGGTCATAAACACGGCGTGTAACTTTTCTACACACTGTGTAATTTTTGGAAAATGAAATGGACCTCTTGTTCACCATATCTTGGACATCTTTTGTTTGGGTTAGTTCCCCTTGTTCTCGTTCCCATGAAGGCTAGGCATCATTTCCTCCTACATGAGTATGATCGCTTCAGTAGGACTTTCTGTGATAGAGTCAGGCATCCATCCGAGAGGCCCAGATCAAGATCCTCTATCCATTCTTGACCCTAGGTAGAGTCAGGCATCGATGTGACCAACTCCACTGGGCGTCGATCCTTTACCTAGCAGGTGAATTACAGATGAGTCACAATATCCACCATGTCCCTGGAAGCGATCCTCATCTGTGTATCATGATATTTCCTACTCAGGAGTGTGTCTCCTGTAATGAGTGCATCTATCTATCATAATCTTCCCACTCAAGAGTGTGTCTGCCGTAATGAGTGTAACTACCTCTCATGACATTTCTCGACGAACAGTACTTCTCAGACAGACGTCATCAGAGCTATAAGACTCGTGGAGTGTGTTTCCCAGAATGAGTGCTTTGTGAAATATTTGAACTGAACCCCTAGCGCGGGGGGGGGGGGGGGGGGATGCGGTTGTGTGACTTGTCTGAAGACCGCAGGTCTAGGTTTTGAGTATATCTGGTTTGTGCTATATGTTCTGTAGACATATACCGTGCATATCTGACTGTACCTTTACTTTGTGGATTGATTTGTGGTTTTCGGGGTCCTCTATTGAGTATTGTTATACTCACCCCTGCATGGGCTTTTCCCACACATGTTGTGTCTTGTGCAGACGAGTAGCCTTTTGAAGGATTCTAGGGAGGACTAGGACATGACCAATCTTTCTGAGTTCCCTACAGGCCGAGGCGTTCCTACGACTATGAGCAGTAGTCCCATTACCTTTTTATGTTTATAGGTTGGAATTTGCAGTTTTCAGACTCTTGTTTTGGTGGGCTTGTATTCTGGCCCAGTTTACTTTCAGTAATTTACCTTCCGCCATACTCTGTTGGTTGGGATTAGTTGTATGCATGCATTTTGTTCCTTAGTGATTTTACATTTCAGTATTTGTGGGCTTGGAGATGTGTGCGTGTGTATAGGTACTTAGGCAATGCCTCCCATGTTAGTAATATGCCTACTCGGTGCTAGTCACCAACCGCTGGCCTATTGGAGGTGAGCTTGGGGAGTCGCGGCGCGGGCCCCCCTGGGATGGGTCATGACAATCAACCAAGATGAAGAAGAAGAAGAAGAAGAAGAAATTCCCGTGCGATAAAAAGGTGAGATCCTGCAGTTACGAGATATTTAATTTTGAATGGCCTAAAGGTGGATCGTGGTTTCACCACATGGGTGGGTGGTTGCACATGATGGAATTTATTATAATTTAAATAATTTCCATCAAAGAGGTGGCCATAACGGCTGTGTGCTAAATGGTTTCCTCAAAATGGAAGAAAACGTGCAACGAGGGAAGAAAAGGAAAGTACGGGGAAAGGGTGTGACACCGAGGAAAAACCACATGTTTTGGTAAGTTGAGGGTTTCCCGGCTCTTGGGGAATTTTGATATCATTTATGGGATTTAAACGGCTTTGAAAGGGGGGTATTAAAACACTTTTACGTCAAAAGATACATTGTGGGAGCGAAACTGGGAAAACTCGGGAGACTGGGAAAAAGAAATGGGGTGAGATATGGTTTGGTGAGACACCGTGAGCGGTGTCTCCGTCATGGTGCCACCATGACGGTGCCACCATCACGGTGCCACCGGTTTGGTGATACACCATAAGCGGTGTCTCTATTCCGGTGTGCCAACGTCATGGTGAAACTGTTACGGTGCCACCGGTTTGGTGAGACACCGTAAGTGGTGTCACCATTTTTATGTGCCACCGTCATGGTGCCACTGGTTTTGTGAGACACTACAAGTGGTGCCACCATCTCGGTGAGACACCGTAAGTGGTGCTACCGTCACGGTGAGACACCATAAGTGGTGATACCATGACCAGTGCCACCGTTTTGGTGGGATCAAGTTTTGTTTGGCAAAGTACTGGACCAGGATGGTCCAGGAAATTAGATCTGATACCCATCAAACTATTCTCTCCCTTGATAATCAACTAGAACCGAAGGAAAAGAGGGGGTATGAACAACCACCTCAGAAGATACCTCTCAAGAGTAAACCTCCCTAACATCTGGGAATACCTCTTTCTCATCTATCTTTTGAATGAATAATGTTACAATACCGCTCATCTCCCCCAATTAACCACACAAAGATTCAAAGGTCATATCATCCAGTCATATGGGTTAGGGAGTTACTTCTTCTATGTCAAGATATTATCCGCTTTGGGTGGCACTGACTCGCCCGCACGGGTTTAACCGCATCCACATTAATGCGTCATGATCAGGGATCAGGCCTTCCCCTCCACCCCATAGTCAGGAATTTTCACGCAAATTTAGAGAAAAGAGGAAGGAACCATCTTATAGCTAACTGGGTTAAGTACTACATCACAAACAAGTATGAAATAGAACAGAACAAAACTCAAAATAGCTCTGGGTACTGGGAGCACATATATGCCTCCCGTTCCCAGGTACTCTCCTCGAGGCCGCCATGCCTCCATAACACATGAACTGAGGGAATGGTTCATACATGAATCGCCTTCTCCTCTCGATCTTCGATCACCACTGGCTGCTCTACAAAGTTCGCATCATCCCCGATATCTAGATTTCCCCAGTAGAGGATGTGGGAAACATCGTGTAGATACCGACAGAGTTTAGACACATAGAAGAAATCATGCACTATTAGTAGTGGCGGTGGAAGCGCTAGCTGATAAGCCACTTCGACAACCCACCACAACACTTTGAAGGGTCTGAAGAACCTGGGAGAAAGCTTAATCCCCCAACCAAACTTCCATTGTCCATGCCGAGGGGAGACCTTCAAGAACACGTGGCCCCCGACCTCAAACTCCAAGGGTCTCCTCCTTCTATCAACATATGAATTATGCCGGTCCTGGGATGCCTTGATCCTTTATTGTATAAGCTGAATCCTCTCTGTCGTGCTCTGAGCCACTTCTGGGCCAAAAAAACTTGATTTCCTAACCTCTGTCTAGCACATAGGTGAGCGACACGACCTTCCATACAAAGCCTCAAAGGGAGCCATGCCAATGGTGGAGTGATATCTATTGTTGTAGGAAAACTCTACCGAAGGCAAGTGTCATACCCACGATCCTACAAAGTCCAAAAAAATGCCCATAGCATATCCTCCATCTTCTAGATGGTGCGATCTGTCTGCCCATTCGTCTGGGAGTGGAAAGTAGTGATGAGGCATAGCCGGGTGCCAAAAGCATGTTAAAATCCTTTCCAGACCCGTGAGGTAAACCGGGTATCCCGATCGGAGACTATGGACCTCGGAAATCCATGAAACCTTACCACCTCGTCTACGTACCACTGTTCTAGGGTATCCACCACACTCAACTCCTTGATTTCCAGGAAGTGAGCCGATTTCGTCAGCCAGTCCACCACTACCAAGCTGGCATCGCAACCCCCCGGAACTATGGGTAGTCCGGTGACGAAATCCATATAAATGTCATCCCACTTCCACTCAGGGACATCTAAAGGATAGAACAAACCTCCTGGTACGTGGTGTTCATCCTTCACCTACTGACACACCAGGCACCTTGCCATGAACTCTGCCACTGCTCGTTTCACCCCGGGCCACCAAAACTGACCCCTCAAGCCCTGATACATCTTGGAAACTCCTAGGTGAACCGCTAAGGGTGAGTTTTGGAACTCAAAAAGAACTATCTTGCACATTTCCATCAGGACGAACAACTTCCCACAAAACATCATCCGATTTAGCCCATATTCTGACCATCCTTCCGGGGCATTGCCCTGGCTAACACGATCACACATCACTTCAGCCTCTGAGTCTCCCCATTGGGACTCCTCCACCTGCTGCAATGGAGAGGAGTGAACTGTCATCTTAAATAGAAAACCTCTACCATTGTCCACCCTTTCATCTAGGTGTAGGGTATCCAACTCCTCCATCGCCTTCCAAGCATCTTCCGACTCTCAAATCACATCCTTCTGTAACTCCCTGCTCCAGGCATCAGCCACCACGTTACCCTTTCCTAAGGTGTAATAAATTTCGAAGTCGTAGTCTTGAAGAAATTCCACCCACCTTCATTGTCTCAAGTTCAGGTCCCACTGGGTAAATATATGCTTCAAACTCTTGTGATCTGTGAAGACCACAAATTTCTCCCTGATAAAGTAATACCACCACAATTTCAACACAAACACTATTGCTGCAAGCTCTAGGTCATGGGTGGCATAGTTACACTCATGAGGACATAACTTCCTAGAACTGTAAGATATCACTCCCCGCTTCTGCATCATAACAAACCCCAGGCCAAGTCCAGAGGCCTCACAAAATACCTCATACAACACCCCTTCCTCTGGAAACTTGAGTACTGGAGCACTGACTAACCTTTCCTTCAGATAACTGAAGGCTTCCTGGCACTTCTATCTCCACATGAAGGCCTAGTACTTTATGATCAGAGCTGTCAAGGGACATGAAACTCGAGAGAAGTTAGGTACAAACCTCTAATAATAGCATGCTAGCCCTAGAAAAACTGCAAACCTTCATCGCATTCTTGGGTGCTTCCCAAGAAACAACCGCTTCAACCTTTGACGAGTCAACCACTACCCCTTGCCGAGACACCACGTGTCCAAGGAAATGCACTTCTAGTGTCATGAACTTACACTTGGAAAATTTTTCATAGAGTTGGTGGTGTCGAAGGATTTCTAGAACCATCCTGAGGTGATTAACATGTTCCTCCTCTGATCTAGAGTAGATCAAAATGTCATCGATGAAAACAATGATGAATCGATCCATAAACTCATGGAACATAGTTCATGAGCCCCATGAACACAACACGTGAGTTTGTAACACCGAACTACATGACTACGAACTCAAAGTTCCCATACCTACACCTGAAAGCAGTATTTGGAACATCACTATCCTTCACCCTTAACTGGTGATACCCAGACCGCAGATCGATCTTAGAGAACCAACCTACTCCCATAAGCTAGTCAAAGAGATCGTCTATCCTCAGAAGAGGGTAATGGTTCTTTACCATTACCTGATTCAGTCTCTGGTAGTCTATGCACAGCCTGAGACCACCATCTGCCTTCTTCACGAACAAGACCAGAGCACCCCATGGAGACACGATGGGTTGGAAAAAACCCTTCATCAGATTGTCAATCTGAGTTCGCAACTCTCGGAACTCAGACGGTACCATCCGATAAGGATCCATGGAAATCGGACGGGCATCGGGTTGCAAGTCTATTCCGAACTCAACATAACGTCGAGGGGGTAGAGTCGCCACTTCTTCAGGGAAGATTTCCATGAACTCACTGAAAATCCCCGGGACTTCCACCATCTCTGTATCTGCCGACTCCACTGACAGCTCATCTAACAAGGAAAAGAGGGGCTACAATCACCAGATGCCTTCCTGGAAACCCCGCTCATTGGCGAAAGTCACACGCTGGACATCCTTTTCGGAGAGCATGACTCTTCTTCGGAAACAGCTGATAATAGTGTGCACAAAAAATAGTCAGTCAATGCCTAGGATGACATCATATGGTTGTATCTGCAATAGTATAAGATCCCCACTAGACTAATCTATCCCTATCATTAGTCTACACCCTCAAAAAACATAAATCAATTCGGTCTGACCTCCAATTAGCATAATCAACACCAGGGAACTGGAATTCTCTTAGCGTCTAAACCCATAGCATGAGCCAGACTGGGTTCAACAAAGGAGTGTGAAGCTCCTGTATCGAACAAGACATAAACAAGGGTACTAAAAATGCTGACCGTACCTCGAACTACTTCCGGCCCTGCTGGAAGTGCTGCCTCTACGGCGTGCAACTGCCCACGCCCAGCTCCTCTGCCTCTCGGCTATCGGATGCCTCCCCGACCACACCCTGATCAAGGTCCCTGAGGAGCACCCTATGACCGACCTCCTCCCATAACACCTTCCCTAGAAGGAGTGGGAGCTCGATCTCCCTGCTGCTGCTGAAAGGACCTGGCTGGAAACTGCTGCTACTGAAAGGACCTGGCTGGAAGCTGCTGCTGCTGAGGTGGGCACTGGACCTGCCCACTCCCACTATACCGCACTTGGTCCGAGCCCTGATTCTTAAGGTGCCCATGGCTCCCACAGATGAATCGTCTTGGTTCTGGGACCACAAGTAAGGGATGAGGACCATATAATCAAAATTGGAATTGTTGGGGCCTACTCCCCACTGGTCGAAACCTGGAAGGCCCTGATGCTGGAGGCCTGCTGCTGACGACCTTCCGCTTTGACGAAATCCACTGGATCTCTTCTCACAGCACACCTTCCAGCGTGTTTATCCTTTCTAACACTTAATCCTTCTTCTGGACCTCCAAGTACATCGTTAGGGTTAAGGGAGTAACAACATACCGAAGAGAAGGTCAAAGTGCCTCCTATAAATGCCTCGCCCGAGACTCCTCATCTGGAAAAAGGTTTGGAGAAAAATGAAGGAGATCTTTAAACTTGATCCCTAACTCCCTCACTAACATGCTCCTTTGTTGGAGGGAGAGAAGATCCTACCTCTTCTCATCCTTCACCTTAGAAGAGAGGAATTCCATCTGGAACTCCTTCTCGAAGTCAGTCCATGCAACCTAAGCCTCCCTCTTCTCCTCAAGTTAGAGCGTCCACCACTGACTCGCTGCTCCCTGAATCTGGATCACAGCCAAGGGAACCCAGTACTCTGCCGGAGCCTAGATCAAGCTAAAATCTATCACCAGCTCCTCAAGCTAGCTCTCTGTCTCGATTTCCGAGATGCTTACCTCGTACTTCTCGAGGGTCTGTTGCTGAAAGGCACGAAGCATCCTCTACCACTGGTCATCCTCCTCCTCTCGATCAGCCCTCTACTGATCAGCTAGAAAAGCCTCTTGGGCTTTGATTGCCCGTACTACTCGTGGTCATCTTCCAGGTGCCATATATGCAAGGTAAATAAGGAGTGCCTAAGACCGAGTAGTGTAAAAGACTGCCTTTAAATTTTCTTAGAATTCTTATTAATTTTAAAATCCACAAAATACCTAAGAAACACAAGAAAAAAAGTCATTATGATGCATGTACCTTTCCTAGGGTCTCTACCCTATAATCAGTGTAGCCTTACTTTGTCATTAAGTAGGCCCAGAGTCCTTGAATCACATCATGGGGGCCCCTAAAATCCCGTGTCCTAGTTGGTCTTCCTTGGCCTATTTCATGCACCAAGATTTCCTAACACTGTTTCCCTACCATCCCATGGAATCCTCACTGTGCCTAACTCCGAACTCCATCCTACCTCTCAACTAGGAACCTCCCTCTAATACCATTCTGTCACGACCCACATTTAACAAGATGAGAGAAGGGACAAAAGATTTCCAGGCCCTTCCCTCTTCAAGATGAAGGACAGATAATGAACCCCAAGACCCACCTTCAATAGGCCCTGGAGTGGAGACTAGCACCAAGGGTATAAAATCACAGATATGATGGAAGGAATTTCCCTTTTTATTTAGTAGTATTGAGAGATAAGATAGTAAATCCCAACAACACCAAAACTGGGAGTAAAAGTAAATCCAAAAACAACCATTCCCATATGCATGTCCAAAAGTAAAAGATAAAAAAGTGCAAGGAAACCCCAAAGGAAAGTACCAAGAAAAGAAAAGCAACAATAAAAATTGCCCCACGTCCGAGCTTGTACAGTCCCGCGCAATCCCGGATGTCCTCCTAGAAACCTGAAAGCAGTTTATATATGTAGGGTGAGTATACATGTATACTCAGTAGGAAAAACCAAAAGCTTTCATGCACAATTGGGGAGGCATTCTAATGCCCCTTGAGAAAAAGGAGAAAATTGAAGCACCTAACAGGGATTATATCCACCCAAACCTCACCAAGGTACAGTCCCTAAATAACACGAGTCAAGTAAAGTAATAGTAATAGCACATTGATATTTGGGAACCCCGCTCCACTTTCCCACTGGTTATTGAAGACATCCTACACATCAGACCTCTCCCTCCATTCTCACTGCAGTCCCAGTACCACACCCCACCCACACACACCTGGGATATCACAACCACATATCCCTTCCATAGACACCTGGGCCACAACAACCAAATGTAACCACACCCACACACACCTGAGTTCGAACAACTACTGCCACGCCTGAAGACACCTGGGCCTCATCCCCAAGACTCTTGGGAAACCACCTGCCTGCACACACATGGGACAACCACCGACACATATCCTACCCGAAGAATCTTGGGATATAATGGACCTCAGGCCATCACAGCCTACCCGAATGATCTTGGGATACTCGAGAAAGGGAGCAGAAATGGAGCTAATAACTAACCACTCATAGGAGTGTTGGGAAAAAAACCCTCCCCCATAAAATGGGGGTGTTTGGTAAAAAGTACAAAACTTGGGTGGGGTGAGAATAAGAAACATAAAAACTAAAAATTATATATGTAGGTAACAAGCACTTATCCCAACCTAGGGGTTCCAAAAAATCCCAACACAAACCCCCTAATTACTATTCATTCATGAGAAGCAGCACACCCGCAACCATGTCACAACTAATTTCTAGAAAAAAATTCCCCATTTTACCCATTCTGGTTCTCATATTCAAGTGATTCCATTCAAGTAATTCTACACTACTGGGCAACTAAAAGGCATAGCCACCAGCCAAAGAAAGGAAATCATCCAAGAAACAATTTAAGCATTCACACCCGGTTCTCTTATAAAGTCACAACACCAAAAGGGATTCGTGATATCCCTCAAAGTTCTGGAACCAAACCAAGCCTCAAGATATATCCTCACATGGCCTTAGATCCACAAACCAAAAACTGCACAACAATAGAGGATCCGATCCCCATCCGTGTCACTTCCCAAGCATTAGCCGTAAACATCACCAGAACAGAGCAAGGGAGCTTTTCAAATTTGAGTATTCCCTTAATTCAGTTCATTCTTTTCATTTTATTAACTGGGTGATCACACAAGGATCCTTATACATTGGCATTCATTTTAAATCAACCGAGTTTACGTGATATACCGGTTTCCATGTTACATCCATTCAGTCACATAACTATCTAGAAAAATAGAGGTTCATTTGTGCGCAATAAAAGACCACCAACGGCCATGATTTTCAGTGGGCAGAAGCCCGTACAATTCACAACACAATAATCAAGGATAAAGAGTACAACAGAAACATCAATCACACTCCCCTTCATTATTTAGAAGTCCATTTATTATCTTCATTAAGGTTTGGTTTCATCCATCCCCGTAGAAACAATAGCATACCCACCCACATGTTACACAGTAAAGAGAGACTAAGGAAGAACCCTACTTGGATGATCAAGGATCGACGTTTATCTCAGCGCGCCAAGAACTGGGGATGCGCAAATTACAGGGGAGAAACTTAGGGGACTCCAAGGGTGGGAAGAAAATCTCCAGCACAGGCACACCACTTGCCTTAGGAAGGGGGGGATCCAAGCGCACCAGGAAAGAAAAAGAGACTATCCAAGAAGAATAATAATAAGAAGAAAAAATTCCCGTGTGATAAAAAGGTGATATCCTGCAGTTACATGATATTTAATTTTGAACGGACTAAAGGCGGATTGTGGTTTCACCACGTGGGTGGGTGGTTACACATGATGGAATTTATTATCATTTAAATAATTTTCATCGGAGAGGTGGCCATAATGGCTGTGCGCTAAACGGTTTCCTAAAAATGGAATAAAACATGCAATGAGGGAGGAAAAGGAAATTACGGGGAAAATGTGTGACACCTAGGAAAAACAACACATTTTGGTAAGTTGAGGGATGCCCTACTCTTGGGGAAATTTGATATCATTTATGGGATTTAAACAGCTTTGAAACGGGGGTATTAAAACACTTTTACATCAAAAGATACTTTACGGGAGTGAAACTGGAAAGACCCGGGAGACTGGAAAAAAGAAAAGGAGTGAGATATGGTTTGGTGAGATACCGTGAGCAGTGTCACCATCACAGTGCCACTGGTTCGGTGAGACACCGTAAGCAGTGTCACCATTATAGTGTGCCATCATCACGGTGCCACTATCACGGTGCCACTGGTTCAGTGAGACACTGTAAGCGGTGTCACTGTTTTGGTGTGCCACCATCACGGTGCCACTGGTTTTGTGAGACACCGCAAGCAGTGCCACCGTCACGGTGAGACACCGTAAGTGGTGCTACCATCAAGGCGAGACACCGTAAGTGGTGCTACCATGACCAGTGCCACTGTTTCAGTGGGATGTAGTTTTTTTTGGCAAAGGACTGGACCAGGAGGGTCCAGGCCATTACAGCCAAAAATGGGGTTCGTCATGGAAGATTCAGTTAGAAGAGCAGTCATGAATGCGTTCAAAAACCAAAATGGTTTGGATACTCAATGTTTAATTGTTTTTAATTTTTCAATTTTGGTAGTGGATATTAACATATTTTTGATAGAATTTTCTATGAACATTTATTGTTACCCTAGGAAACTTTTATACAAAAATTACAATGCAATTATGAAGTTAATTTTTTTTGTTGAAAAATTACAAGAAAAAATTTCCTTAATGAAATCACATAAATGTGTTGTATTTTGATTTTTATTTAATTTTTTGATACTATATGCTTGTATAAAATATATATGGGCACACACATGCCCATATGAAATATTTTTTTTTCATATATGAACATATATATCCTTATATATTTACACACACATACATATGAATTATATGTGGCTAGGGGTTCAAAATAGATTTGTATTTTGGGATTGAGATAGTTCATCTTGATTGTGGGTTTATTTAGATTATATAAGGATCAATATAAGTCAGTTTTATTCTAATAATTGAGTGTGCGTGGAAATCAATTAGTTATTTCTCCATCTAATTTTCTCTCATATGTGTATTACACTTTACATTAATTTTTATTTCTTTATATTGTATCAGAGTGTGAAAAGAGTATATTATTAATGTGTTACCTATAGGGTATACTCACATATATCTATATACATATTATTAACATGTGATTTCTTTATATGATTTATTCATATTATTAATATGATTTCTAAAGGGTTTGGATAATCAAAATAATTTTTACTTAAGAATAAAATATAGTTATCCTAAGTTGTTTCTCAAGGAGGTTTATAATTGAGTTATTTTTCACTTAAAATATTAATTGATTCAAAATTAATATAGTTGGATCTATTGAAAACAAATTTATGATGTAATTCAAAATGGAATTTTTATTGGAAAATGAGTGTGGAAACCATGAGTTTTGAAGCATTAAAAAGGAATAAAAGAGTAAAAGAGGTTTTAAAAGAGAAGAATTCATATTTTTAGGAAAGTAAGAACTAGATTTGGAGTAGTGACCTTAAACACATTCAATCCATGTAAACATTCCCAAAATAGAGCATGCAGACACTCACATTTTAATAATTTGTTTATATATCAATGTATATATACATTATATGAATGCCTTATGTATATTTATTTATTTATTGTATAAAATTAATATTATTGAACCATATAAGATTGATATGAAATGAAAATTGATGGTTTCTAATCATATAAAAAAGGAGTATGAGGATGGAGTTAAAGAGTTCATCAAGTTTTCAATAGGGAATGCATATGTCCCTTCTCAAATCCTCTATCTGTGTTTATGTTGTTGTTATTCAAGATGAATTTATCTAGAATAGTTGAAAGAAAATTTTATTTTTCATGGAATAGATCAATGATGTAAATATTGGATTAAAAATAGCGACAAATTGAATATACATACTAACTGGGATGATACCATGATTTATGGATCATTTGATATGAACACTAGTATAAATAATTATCGGGATCATATGGAATAAATGATAATGATAATTAAAAATGGAATTTTTTATTATTTAAATAAGTTTGAGAATTTAAATAATTGTACAAAGATACCATTGTGTATTAGTTGTACTAAATATACAATATTTTTAGCTTTATTGAAGTTATATTATTTGAAGGTTGGTAGTCTATGAAGAGACACAGATTTTATAGAACTAATTAGTCTCTAGAATTATATACTACCATAAGAAAATGAGTGTTGTTGTCAAACATATGACACTAAGTGAATTCTACATTCAATGGGCATGATCTCTGAAAAAATATATGCCTTGTTTCACAAGAACCATAAATCACTCATAAAATGCCCTAAGTCTAGTGTTGATTGATAAAAGAAATATGAATCAAGTTATTAAAAATTTGTATGATACATTCATATTATTTCTATTCTTAGGAGACTATTTGAATTTTAGGAAAACTATTAAATAATTAACATAGAACATAGATACAATAATTGATTATGGGATACTATGTCACCCATCAGACTCTCTTTAGTGAAAGATAACTAATTATGAGTATCCTGAATTTTTAAATGAGCTAAGAACCATTTTTATTACATTATCTATATATGGAATAAATCCTTTTCGTGTAAAAACTAGTACTCATAGTACATGACTAGTTATGTGGGTAAATTATAACTTTCTACCATGGTTATGCATGAAGCAAAAATGCATTATGTTGTCTTTACTTATATTTGGATTCAAAAAACCTAGTAATAATATTGATGTCTATTTGGATCCATTGATCAGAGATCTAAAATTGACGTGGTATATAGGTGTTATATTTTATGATTCTCATATAAGTGATGAGTTCACATTGAGATCCATTTTGTGGAGGATTATGAATGAATTTTTTTAACTTCTAAAAAAATTTCAGGCTATAACATTAAAGGAATAGAGGGGTGTACCATTTGTGAAGAAGATACACACTCAGTTTGGTTGAAACATTATTTGAAGATTGTGTTTTTAAGACATTGAAAGCTTTTACCCCAATGACATAAATATTGATCTTAGACAACATCATTCGATGGAAATACATAATAAGGCATAACATCATCTCTAATAATGTGTGATCATCTATTTGAAAAAGTAAAAGATACTGACACAGATTTTGGTAACCTTTTTTTAAAAAACCTTCTAAAATCAAGTTAGAAAAAGGGACAAATTTTCTTTGAATTGCTGTACTAGAATTATTTATATGTGAGAAATTTTATTGATGTCATGCATGTAGAAAAAAATTTATGTGATAGTGTTATTAGAATGTTACTAAATATACCAGACAAAAAAAAAATGGAATTAAGGATAGGTTGGACATGAGTTATATGAGGATAAGGGAATATTTTCTACTAGTGAAGGGTGAAAGATGAAATTTTATACCTCCAGAAGCTTACACTCTATCCATAAAAGAAAAATTTTAATTTCATAACTTCCTTGATAGTGTAAAAGTTCCAGAGGGATATTCATCAAATATCAAGAATTTTATTTCAATTACTAATTTGAAGTTACATGCTCTAAAATCACACGACTTTCATGTTTTGATAAAATATTTAATACTAGTAGATTTACATTGCATTTTGCCTAAAAATGTATGACATACACTAACCAACATTTTCTTATTTTTCAAATCCACATGATTTAAAGTCATAGACATGGAGAAGTTTCCAATCATGAATAAGGAAATTTTAGTCATGTTATGTGAATTGAAGATGTTCTTTCCACCATAATCCTTTGATATAATGGCCCACCTGATGTTTCACTTGGTTAGAGAGATTAAACTATGTGGTATTGTACCTTACATATTGATATACCTCATTGAATGGTATATAAATATTTTAAAAGGGTATATATAGAATATAAGTTGATGAAAAGGTTGTTTTGGAAAGTGATATATTTTTGAAGAATCTATTAAATTATATACTGATTAACTATCATATGTTAAAATTATCGGTCTCCTAAAATATCATCATAGAGGATTCCTTATGGTTAAAGGGATTTTCTAAAGAGATGTTGTTACAATTACCATTACAGAGTGGGAGAAAGATCACCTTTAAATTTTTCATAATAGTATAGAGTTTTATCCATATGTAAAATCCCACAAAGTAATTCTTAGACATTTAAATCCATCATGTGATGAAATATGGAAATAAAATACCCATAATAAATAGTTTATAGGATAATTAAAAGATCATATTTATAAGGAGTTATATGCAAATATGAATCCAATTTCTGAATGACTTCGATGTCTAGCCAAGGGACCAAATGTAAATGTTATATCTTACACTAATTTTTTAATTAATGGTTATAAATTATATATGAAGGAATAAGATGAACATAGTAAAATTAAAATAGTGGAGTTATGATTATGGAAGGAGTGATGAACCTATATAGTTGTAAGGATAAGAATCCAATTTATGTAAATATATCATATTTCAGTATCATTGAATAGATATACGAGTTGGATTATACAATATTCCAAATCATGATTTTCTACTGAAATTGGGTTGACAATAGTAGTGTCGTTAAGGATCGACGTTTGGAAGGGATGGAGATGATGTGATGATGTCTACTGTGTTGTGATAATGACGGCGTCCGCGAGTTTACCGGCGGTGCATGATTTGCGGGATTTAGTCCCCACGGTGGGGCCTTTTCTGTTTTGAATTTTGAATTGGGACCCAGCTTTTGATTTCTGGTTTTGTATGGTGTAACGTGGTTCCCACTTTTCCAAGTGGGTTTTATGAAAAAAAATGATTTGGAGGAAAATAGGAGTGTAGTTAAAGTTAATGAATTGGGATTCATGAAGGTGAATTTTAGTGTGGAAGGGTATAAGTATAAACTATTAAAAATGGCCTCACAATAGTATAAATATTTTATTTCCCATATCTAGAAAACAATAATTGGTTAATATTCTATTGGCGACTAAAACAACGATAGTTTCAAATGAAAACTCAATTGAGGATGACCCTTTAATTGGGATATAACGATCATTTCATGGTGGTCCTAATGTTTAAAATGTCTTGTATGTTAGAGGGTACCATAAGGAGGGGATTTGGATACTTGATAGAGGATTCAAATACCTTCAACATTTAAAGACAAAGAGAGAGTTCAATGAAATTGTTAAAGTGTTTTTCATATAATATGATTTTACTCATAATATTATGTACTCTCTAATGTATTTACTTGATATAAATTAAATGATTAACTACTCATTTAGATAATGACTTCTCCACATGCTGATGTTACCAATCTCGAGTAAGAACACACGATAGATACTAAAACTACATAATTATTAGGGTATCAGCAACACATGGATGAAAAAAACAAGAACAATGTAAGATCACCATGTTAACTAAATTTATCAAGGA
The DNA here is from genome assembly GCA_963277665.1 of Viscum album. NCBI lineage: Eukaryota > Viridiplantae > Streptophyta > Magnoliopsida > Santalales > Viscaceae > Viscum > Viscum album. The sequence continues at coordinate 576,358,453 of OY728160.1, forward strand.
ATGAAGAAAAGGTATAAAATTTTATATTGGATGGAATCAATGGGGCCAACCTATTAACCCTAATAAGTAAATGTTCATTAGTTACATTGGGGATATAGTTAGAATGCGTGTGTTAGTTAATATAGATACGTGAAACAATGTTGTGCCTACATTGAAGATAATTATTTGGGAAGATATTAGGGTAATGTTATGATATAATTTCTCTATTTTACCTAAAAATTATATAATGAAGCATTGATTTAATTTTCATTATCCATTGGAGAGTTCATTTATTTTAGATGATTACTAGAATAAATTTGTATTAATGGTTTTCAGGAAAGATCATAGATCCTTTTAGACACTTATGAAAAAGAATCATCTTAGGGATACTAAGAGAAAAATAAGCCCCCACCCACTAGCTATATATGCAAACATTATAAAACAAGAAAAATTGAAAGATTTAATTAGTCTCCATGATGAGGAATAATTTTAGACACATTGTAATTGATAATATTTTATTTGACATTATTTATTTTATCCAATTCGATTTAAAACTATTAATTTATGAAACATCAAAGGAGTGATGCAAATAAACAATGTGCATCAAAACCAATGTACCTGTAACATCGCGAGATTTTATGAAAAATATTCTTTTTAATTTCATTAATGTTCTGTGTCATACGCTACACCAAAATGAGCTTTCACAACACACATCACTGACCTGGCTTGAATGACACACAATCGCGACCTTCCACGATAGCGTGTGTTGTACGCAACACCAAGTTTCGCTAAACAACGATATGCTATTAAAATATTATTAAAACTAGACGTTATGAATAGTAATAACCACTTTTTGAAATTTTGTAATTTCTATTTTTCAAAATGGAATTCATTTTTGGATTTGGAATATCAAAATTAGCTTAGGGTGAAATTTTGGTGATTTTCGGATAACTTTCATATTTTGATGAATAGTGAAAATTACTAAATTTTAATTAAAAACAACTTTTTCAAATCAAAATAATTAATAGTGATAAATTATTAATTTGAGTGGTTTTAAATTATATTTAGAATACATTTTTACAATTTAATACAATGTTGGTCATTAGATGTAATTTTACATTTATACCAGTTATAAACAAGTGTCAATCTTTTGATAGTTATTATCTCTTAAAAACACACTATTTGTTTTGACGACAGGAATTAATTTTTAAATTAATTAATGCAGCTGATATGTTTTGAATTTGGTAAAATAGAAATCATTTTTTAGTTCATAATATCAAATATATCTTAGGCCTAATTTTTGGTATTTTTCTGAAAACTTTCAATTTTTGATGAATAGTGAAACCACTAAGTGGTAGTTAAAAAAAACTGAATTTTTCATAAAACTTAATTTTACCGCTTCTGTGAGTGGAATTTCAAAAATCCGAGAGACACAGTTGATGTCAGTAAGTAAAATGTGGTTCAATGAGATGAAAATAATTTTTGGTGAATAGTAACTTTTTACTTTTATTTACCACGGTTAAAAGTAAATAGGGTAATTAAGGGTAAAAATGATATTATTATTACCCTAATACATGTCCTAATTCTATTGGACAAGTTTAATTCGACCAAAAACAAACTTAGGAATAACATATGACCATTTAGGCCCACTTGGATTAGATTAGGACATTTATTATTATTTAATTCAAAGAAGAGTTAAAAGAGTTAAAATAAAATTTTATTTACTAAAACATTTTTAATATAGGGTTATACATAAGATAAATTCGATTATAAATATTCATTAGAAAGATAAAAAGATTTCCTACATAATGGTATTTTATTTGTAATTTTTAGACATTAAATAATTTAATTTATTTATGACACAACGATGATGCAGTAATTATCTTATTAATGAAATATTGACATAATTGATGTTATAAATACCCAAATAAATATAATTTGAGACTTTTTATGAATTACACTAATTTTATAGGTTAATATGACATGTTAGTATTGATTTAATTAACGTTTTTTGAACTTATCATTCTGTTATGATATTCACAAAAATCAATTACTAAATAGTGTCAAAATTGACATAAAATAGTTTTTAAAACAAATATTATATTATTAATTGTTATAAAATTCCTAAAAATATAAGGTTCGGACAAATGACTTAGATAAGGTTATATATATTAATAATAAACAACTTGGGGTTCGTTTGGCTTCTTATAGTAAGTTTATTAACCTTATAGTATAAGAACCCAAGAAGACATGGTAAAAGTAAAATTATTTAACTTAATGTTAAATCTAAATGATAAGGTTAAAATAGGAACATAAACTTGTCTAAATTCTATTGGATGAGAGGCTTTCGACCCATCCCCACCTTAGCCTCGAAATAAATCAATTTGGAGCTATTTAAAACCGAACTTGACTTTATAATAAAATAATATTTTAAGTTATTCCAAAGGTGCCCCTCTCCTCCCTTATAAAAGGACACCTCCTCCCTCTCTTCCTCACACAACTTTGAGCCTTCAAGCTCGGCCAACCCCTGAAAAAATCTCTTCTACACTTCCCTAGAAACATCATAGAGGTTCTGGTCTTCGTCAAAGACCAATTTTAGTGCCCTAAGAGGAGGTCTCAAAGAGGCGCTTCAAAGAAGAGGTAATTTCCGTTACCAATTCTTTCACCTTTATTTCTTCTTCCACTTCTTCTTCTTAGGTTGTTTCATTATGAAGTAATAACATCAGTATCACTCATATACGGATATGTTATTATAAGTATAAAACAATCCTAATTCACCATCTATCCATCCTACGGAAAACGAAATCACCACGCGTGCGTACGTACGGAATACCGTCTCCACGCCGTGGTGTAATCTGTTTTTCCACCAACACCTTACATGGATGGGTATTATGGTGTAAAGAATAACTATACATAGTTATTATAACATCATAATGATTCTGATATATTGTATCATCCACTCCAATTCAATTCAATAATTATGGAAATGATATCATCGCTCGTGCGTACGTACGGACTACCGTCTCCACGACGCGATGAGATTCATTCTCCATGTTAACCATTTAAGAATGATTATAAATTATATATAAGAAATAATAACGAAATATATGACATTATAAAGCTACTTGATTTATGTGTATATATATGTATTTCATCTACTTAATTCCACTCAATTCAATAAGGAAACGAAAACAGCGTTCATGCGTACGTACGGCCTACCGTCTCCATGAACGGTGTATTTCTTTCCATTTATCGATCCATTATATATATGTATATTCTGAATATATATTATATATAAATCATGATTTATATTCTATAATTAATTAATAATTATCTAAGTAATCATATGAATAATTACAAGTTAAATCACGAACGACAAATGAGACGATTTTACCCAAAACGCTACTTTAACATGAATTTACAAAAGAACGGGTAATATAAAGTCATAAGTGAACCATATATGATATAATAACAATGAATATGATTATGTAATAAGTCAATGACATCATTTAAATCATTATACAGGAGGTTCGGACACTTACGAAGCAAATCGGACCTAAGGTAAGGAAAATATCACAATCTCATTTTTATCCGAGATTGTTTTTACTTTGGTATTTACTGGGGTGTATTTTATCATCCACATCCATGTTTATTCAATATTTAATATTATTTCCATCCACCTAAAATTTTTTAAATCCAATTTTACCCTTCGGTGAGATTTTAGTAAAAGATATGAAACGAATCGTTTGTCATTTTTCGTACGAGGTACTTTTTGACTTTTCTGAGAAAAGTACGAGAATAATGTTTTTTTTAACTTATACGGCATGAATGGATTTTAAAACATTATTTCCAAGAATATTCCTTTACAAGTTTTCATGTTTATTTTTAATCAACTTCTTTTAGTTTATAATTGTATGACATGTTAAGAAAGGAAAAATGTTTTTGAAGAAAGGATATTTTCCTCAAGAATGGAGTTCATGTGTTTTATCAAAATTATTTTCCATCTAAGATAATAAAGGGTTCTGTTTCTATCCCTATTATTACATTGATTTGACTATGTTGTGATGAAATTATTTTTATGAATTACTTTATCTTATATGAATTGTTTTATGATGTCATGATGTTTAAGATTACCATTTGTATTACATGGGTTATGCAATGATGTATGATTTATGATTTTGTGGCACACATAAGAATGGTATCATTACGAGATGGGCGAGACCTATATCTCCCTCCAATGCATTGGGTAAAGATTTTATATCTCACGAGATAGACATGGCTGGAACGGTAGGTTATACCGGTTCAGTGAAACAGGACTGAAACGAGGGTGACTCGGTTCAGAAAGGGACTTTTTCCACTAAGATAGTATTGACAATGAGTCTTGACTAACAAGAAATGATTCTCTATGATTATGTGTGTATGCCACAAAGTTTCATGTTTTAAGTTATGATTATTGTGATTACATTTCACTGCCATGAGTTATCCCAGGTTATGAAATTATGATCTCTTTTACAGGTTAATATTTCTAAAAGTTATGTGCTTATGTATATGATGTGATTGATATTTCTTTTGTTTACCCTTACTGAGAATTTGAGCTCACCCTTTTATGTTTTATTTTCCCCAAGATATAAAGAAAGGTTTTAGTTATAATAAAAAGGAAGATCTTTGTGGGAGATGTTGAAGATCTTTCACCAGGATTAGAGGATTATATTCTGAGTTTCCAAAGACACTAAACTATTACGGTCCTTGTGTGTGTGTTTTTGTTATGTACTAAGTATTCCGAAAATGTAATGTAATTTCAATGTACGCCAAGCTTCGGGTCTTTACAGTTGGTATCAGAGGAAAGGTTTAGTCAACCTTTGGAAACTAGGATGCGATAACCTTAGTGAGATCCCTAGAGATATTTATAAGGTATGTATAGGGATGTCCCTAAGGATAAGTATACATATAGGATATGGTCCTAGAACTACGGTAACGATCTTATAATTTAACCTAAGATGTTAGATATTAAGGGTACTCCCCCTTTACTATGTTGTTTTCCCTAGCATGATTTTTGCCTCTCACACTATTCTTTTTGGGTTTTAGACGATGGCTGGAACCCGAAGGAACCATGTTGATCAATGCAATGGACAATGCAATGATTGCCCTCCTAAACAAACAAATGTTATGGGAGATGGAGTGCAAAATATTATTTCTATACTTACACAAGCTATGAATCATTCTGGACTTCCAAATGAGCAGAGAAGGGAACAATATTCTATTGAGTCATTCATGAGGCAACGTCCACCTTCTTTCAGTGGGACTTTCGATCCACTTGTTGCTGAACAATGGATCAGTACCACTGAAAATATATTTTCAGTTCTTCAATGTTCTGAACATGATAAAGTCATCTTAGCAGTATATCGTTTGGAAGGTGAAGCTGATCAATGGTGGAATCTTATCAAGAATACGAGGCCAAGAGATGAAATTGAGTCCACGGAATGGGACGAGTTCAAGAACTTGTTTTCTAGTAAGTACTTCCCTCGTATTCTTCGAACAAAGATGGAAAAGGAGTTTCTTGAGCTGAAGCAGAAGGATGATAAATCTGTTGGTATATACGAAGCGAATTTTACAAGACTTGCAAGGTATGCATCTGGCATTATCATCCAACCTGAAAGTAAAGTTGATCGATTTTTCAGTGGCTTAAAACCAAGTCTTCGAAGGGCATTAGCTATAATAGACTTCAATAGCTATGAAGAAATTGTGCGTTGTGCTATCAAGGTAGAAATGGAAGTTGGTGTTACATATCCATCTCATGGTTTTGACAAGAAACGAAAGATGGAGTTCAAGGAGAAATCTCAGAATAATGGTGAAAAGAAGATGAATGTTTCCTTATGCACAAAGTGTGGAAAGAAGCATGGTGGAGATTGTCTTAAAGGGACTAGAAAATTTTTTAAGTGTGGAAAAGAAGGTCATCGAGTAGCTGAGTGTCGAAGTAATGGAAAAAGGGTTTCTAATGATGTGAATAAAGCAAACACTGCAGAGAACGCACCACCAACACTTCAATGCTTCAAGTGCAAGGAAATGGGGAATTATGATAATAAATGCCATAATCCAAGGGTTAGTGATGATCGACATGAGAAACCGCTTAAGGCAAAGGTCAAAGGGAAGTCACATGCTATCACTATTGGCAATGTTGAATATGACAACGATGTGGTGGAATGATTAAGTGTTTATGTAATGGGATTCCAAAATAATGTTGTATCCTGGAGTATTGGAATATTTATGTATTGGTCTAATGTGGTATTCAAAGTGATTGAGATATTTTTGGAAATAAGATGATATACGCATAATGAAGGGAAAATGAGAAAATGAAATGTTTAACAGTATTCATGAGCTCATGATTGATATAAGGACTAAGTGATGTCATGGTTTGTGTATATAGAATTTTGAGGATTTTGGTATGTGAAAAGTGTTAACTTTTAACTGCATTCAAGTTTTCACTATGGTTCAATGGGTATTCAAGACAATACATTATTAAGGCCTTTGAATGTTTGGAATTTGACCAACAAGACATATCTTATGATGTATGGGGATCAAAGATGGTATTAAATCTCTGGTAATTGTTTTCACTATATTATGAGAGTGGACTGAAGTATTATGGATAAGCCTAAATATTGTAATGGATTATGTTAGACATAAGTTAGTATTGTTTAAGGATAAAAGTTTTTTTTTTCAATATTATTGATGGGATGTTATAGTAATATAGTTTTAGAAAAAGGACAACCTGCAGGACGGGCGACAGCCCATCGCGTCGGACAAGGCTGTGGGAATCGAACCCACAACCGAAGTGCGACTGGCCTTTATCGCCTACCACTGGCCTACAGAAAGTCCCTGTTTAGTAGAAACTGGTTTTATTATATTAAGCAGTATGATATATGAAGTATAAGTCCATTTTAGGAACCATATATGATTAATCTCACTATAGAATGACTTATATATATTTAATAACTTTTGCAAACCTTTTTTTTGAGACAGATGGAATGACCCATCATTCTATCACATGATCTGCTAACACTTCACGAATAACAAATTCAACTTTATTTATTTAAGAGATGAATTGGAAATTGTTCAAGGCACGAACAACAGTGAGATTGTACCAAAATAAAGTAAGTATTTATTCTAATTCAAATTCTTCAACTTTAGGGAAACGATCTTGAAAACCAAAAATGTTGTCCTAGTGCTCTTATATCTGATTAATCATATGGTACCTTAGATCGTCACAAATTTATGGATTTGTGATTGTTGGCTTTTCCATAGCCATGTTCTCTACCACTCTCCATCAGAACATGATGGTTAGATTTTTCTTCCACATCCATATTTTCACCTATGTGGAAACCCAGTGATTAGTTTATTTGGGTAACCGTTACATTTCATACTTTTGTTTTTAAAGATTGGTTTTGGTATTCCTTTTTACGATGTGGGTTTCTATTAAAGAAACTTTCGAGTAGTAAACCATTTATAACCCCGACGAATTTCGAGGGCGAAATTCATTTTAAGGGGGGTAGAATGTAACAACCCGAGATTTTATGAAAAATATTCTTTTTAATTTCATTAATGTCTTTTGTCATACGCTACACCAAAAGGAGCTTTCACAACACACATCACTGACCTGGCTTGAATTACACGCAATCGCGACCTTCCACGATAGCCTGTGTTGTACGCAACACCAAGTTTCGCTAAACAACGATATGCTATTAAAATATTATTAAAACTAGACGTTATGAATAGTAATAAACACTTTTTAAAATTTTGTAATTTCTATTTTTCAAAATGGACTTCATTTTTGGATTCAGAATATCGAAATTAGCTTAGTGTGAAATTTTGGTGATTTTCAGATAACTTTCATATTTTGATGAATAGTGAAAATTACTAAATTTTAATTAAAAACAACTTTTTCAAATCAAAATAATTAATACTGATAAATTATTAATTTGAGTGGTTTTAAAGTATATTTAGAATATATTTTTACAATTTAATACAATGTTGGTCATTGGATGTAATTTCACATTTATACCAGTTATAAACAAGTGTCAATCTTTTGATAGTTATTATCTCTTAAAAACACGCTATTTGTTTTGACGACGGGAATTAATTTTTAAATTAATTAATGCAGCTGATATGTTTTTAATTTGGTAAAATAGAAATAATTTTTTAGTTCATAATATCAAATATAGCTTAGGCCTAATTTTTGGTATTTTTCTGAAAACTTTCAATTTTTGATGAATAGTGAAACCACTAAGTGGTAGTTAAAAAAAACTGAATTTTTCATAAAACTTAATTTTACCACTTCTGTGAGTGGAATTTCAAAAATCTGAGAGACACGGTTGATGTCAGTAAGTAAAATGTGGTTCAATGAGATGAAAATAATTTTTGGTGAATAGTAACTTTTTACTTTTATTTACCACGGTTAAAAGTAAATAGGGTAATTAAGGGTAAAAATGATATTATTATTACCCTAACACATGTCCTAATTCTATTGGACAAGTGTTATTCGACCAAAAACAAACTTAGGAATAAAATATGACCATTTAGGCCCACTTGGATTAGATTAGGATATTTATTATTATTTAATTCAAAGAAGAGTTAAAAGAGTTAAAATCAAAGTTTATTTACTAAAACATTTTTAATATAGGGTTATACATAAGATAAATTCGATTATAAATATTCATTAGAAAGATAAAAAGGTTTCCTACATAATGGTATTTTATTTATAATTTTTAGACATTAAATAATTTAATTTATTTATGACACAACAATGATGCAGTAATTATCTTATTAATGAAATATTGACATAATTGATGTCATAAATACCCAAATAAATATAATTTGAGACTTTTTATGAATTCCACTACTTTTATAGGTTAATATTACATGTTAGTATTGATTTAATTAACTTTTTTCGAACTTATCATTCTGTTATGATTTTCACAAAAATCAATTACTAAATAGTGTCAAAACTGACATAAAATAGTTTTTAAAACAAATATTATATTATTAATTGTTATTTTATTCCTAAAAATCTAAGGTTTGGAAAAATGACTTAGATAAGGTTATATATATTAATAATAAACAACTTGGGGTTCGTTTGGCTTCTTATAGTAAGTTTATTAACCTTATAGTATAAGAACCCAAGAAGACACGGTAAAAGTAAAATTATTTAACTTAATGTTAAATCTAAATGATAAGGTTAAAATAGGAACCTAAACTTGTCTAAATTCTATTGGATGATAGGATTTAGACCCATCCCCACCTTATCCTAGAAATAAATCAATTTGGAGCTATTTAAAACCGAACTTGACTTTATAATAAAATAATATTTTTAGTTATTCCAAAGGTGCCCCTCTCCTCCCTTATAAAAGGACAACTCCTCCCTCTCTTCCTCACACAAATTTTAGCCTTCAAGCTCGGCCAAACCCTACCAAAATCTCTTCTCCACTTCCCTAGAAACATTCTAGAGGTTCTGGTCTTCCTCAAAGACCAGTTTTAGTGCCCTAAGAGGAGGTCTCAAAGAGGCACTTCAATGAAGAGGTAATTTCCGTTACCAATTATTTCACCTTTATTTCTTCTTCCAATTCTTCTTCTTAGGTTGTTTCATTATGAAGTAATAACATCAGTATCACTAATATAGTGATATGTTATTATATGTATGAAACAATCCTAATTCACCATCTATCTATCCTATGGAAAACGAAATCACCGCGCGCGCATACGTACGGAATACCGTCTCCACGCCGTGGTGTAATCTGTTTTTCCACCAACACCTTACATGGATGGGTATTATGGTTTAAATAATAACTATACATAGTTATTATAACATAATAATGATTATTATATATTGTATCATCCACTCCAATTCAATTCAATAATTATGGAAATGATATCATCGCTCGTGCGTACATACGGACTACCGTCTCCACGACGCGATGAGATTCATTCTCCGTGTTAACCATTTAAGAATGATTATAAAGTATATATAAGCAATAATATGAAATATATGACATTATAAAGCTACTGTATTTATGTGTATATATATGTATGTCATCTACTTAATTCCACTCAATTCAATAAGGAAACGAAAACAACGTTCATGCGTACGTACGGCCTACCGTCTCCATGCACAGTGTATTTATTTCCATTTATCGATCCATTATATATATGTATATTCTGAATATATATTATATATAAATAATGTTTTATATTCTATAATTAAGTAATAATGATCTAAGTAATCATATGAATAATTACAAGTTAAAACACGAATGACAAATGAGACGATTTTACCCAAAACGCTACTTTAACATGAATTTACAAAAGAACGGGTAATATAAAGTCATAAGTGAAGCATATATGATATAATAACAATTAATATGATTCTGTAATAATTCAATGACATCATTTAAATCATTATACAGGAGTTTCGGACACTTACGAAGGAAATCGGACCTAAGGTAAGGAAAATATCACAATCTCATTTTTATCCGAGATTGTTTTTACTTTGGTATTTACTGGGGTGTATTTTATCATCCAAATCCATGTTTATTCAATATGTAATATTATTTCCATCCACCTACAATTGTTTAAATCCAATTTTACCCTTCGGTGAGATTTTAGTAAAAGATATGAAATGAATCTTTTTTCGTTTTTCGTACGAGGTACTTTTTGACTTTTCCGACAAAAGTACAAGAATAATGTTTTTTTAACTTATACGGAATGAATGGATTTTTAAAAGATTATTTCCAAGAAGATTCCTTTACAAGTTTTCAAGTTTATTTTTAATCAACTTCTTTTAGTTTATAATTGTATGACATGTTAAGAAAGGAAAAATGTTTTTGAAGAAAGGATATTTTCCTCAAGAATGGAGTTCATGTGTTTTATCAAAATTATTTTCCATCTAAGATAATAAAGGGTTCTGTTTCTATCCCTATTATTACATTGATTTGACTATGTTGTGATGGAATTATTTTTATGAATTCCTTTATCTTATATGAATTATTTTATGATGTCATGATGTTTAAGATTCCCATTTGTATTATATGGGTTATGCAATGATGTATGATTTATGATTTTGTGGCACACATAAGAATGGTATCTTTACGAGATGGGTGGGACCTATATCTACCTCCAATGCATTGGCTAAAGATTTTATATCTCATGAGATAGACATGGCTGGAACGGTAGGTTATACCGGTTCAGTGAAACAGGACTGAAACAAGGGTGACTCGGTTCAGAAAGGGACTTTGTCCACTAAGATAGTCTTGGAAATGAGTCTTGACTAACAAGAAATGATTCTCTATGATTATGTGTGTATGCCACAAAGTTTCATGTTTTAAGTTATGATTATTGTGATTACATTTCACTGCCATGAGTTATCCCAGGTTATGAAATTATGATCTCTTTTATAGGTTAAGATTTCCAAAAGTTATGTGCTTATGTATATGATGTGATTGATATTTATTTTGTTTACCCTTACTGAGCATTTGAGCTCACCCTTTTATGTTTTCTTTTCCCCAGGATATAAAGAAAGGTTTTAGGTATAATAAAAAGGAAGATCTTTATGGGAGATGTTGAAGATCTTTCACCAGGATTAGAGGATTATATTCCGAGTTTCCAAAGACACTAAACTATTATGGTCCTTGTGTGTGTGTTTTTGTTATGTACTAAGTATTCCGCAAATGTAATGTAATGTCAATGTACGTCAAGCTTCGGGTCTCTACATTACCCCTACCATAAAGTAAGGATGGGGTATGCTTAACTTAAAAAGAAATTGGTATGTATTTTAAATATATAGTAAAAGTTTTATATGATATGAAATAACATATGTTTAAATGTTTATATATAGATTGATAAATCAGAATCCAAAGCCACTTCCATCCCACTTCATGTGCTATGGAAGGAGGCTCATGTAAATAAAGAGGGAAAAATTGTAGATGAACACCCACAATAATTATGGGAATCATGTGTACACATGAAATAATAGTAATTTTTTTTGATTTATAAAAATATCATATAAAAATATATACTTATGTTTGTTTGTTTTTTTATATTGTTTAGATATAATAATTTACATTGACCATACTTTAAGAATAATTACTTTCAATATATTTGAAGTGGCTAGAACAATATGGCCAAGTTAGAGGTGCATGTTTTGGTGTGTCACCTCAAATATATTTTGAGAAGACAATTATACAAGGAGATACATATGAGGTGATAAAAGGAATGAAAAAATAGATAGATGCTTTAAAATATATTTTTGTCTGGTCTAGTTTGGCCGACCAGTATATACTAAAGGATCAATGTGAATTAATAGTAGAATAGTGATTAGTATATAAAGAGACACATGACCCCACTAACTTTTAGGCTAACCATTCCCCTAAATAGCCTTCCTTACCTGATGTAATCAATTTTCTCTCAACTATTTATCCTAAATGTGAATCAAATAACTTTTGATAACTTTATATTACTAAAATTCTATAGGGTGAAATTGTATATGATTTATATCTATGAACACCCACACATAATCTTGTTGCAAGGGTTATGGTGTATAATATCTTAGGATAAATTATTCACAATAAAAAACTACTAAAATATCCCATGAGAGTGTGGATTAAAGTATCTTATGAGTTGAGTGCTGAGTTTCCTATTCCTCTTGATGATCGGGATGTTACCATGTTCGATAATGCTATTGGAACTTGTTGCACCTCTCCAATTTTAATGCTAAAAAATAATGTCAAATCATGTTTAATCATGTATTAATTTTTAAGTTCAAATATTCATAATTACAATTATCTATGTTCCACTATAATTTTAATATATTCTGTTAATGTTTATAATATAAGATAGGAAAACAGACAAAAATGTCCAAGTATGAGTGACTCATAGCATGAATCACCGACATAAGTATGAGTTACCAAAATACGAGTCACCGATAGAAGTATGAGCTACCGATATAAGTATGAGATTCCTATAGATGAGTCACTGAAAACAATGACTCACCGACACATCAACCTACTGATAGGTTGAGTCACCGATACGAGTTTGAGTCATCGATAGTCTGACTTACCAACATAATAGCTCACCGATATAAATGACTCACCGACACGTCGACCTACTGATAGAAGGACCTACTGATAGAAGAAACTACATATAGAAGTACCGACTGATAGAAGGACTTAATGATAGATGGACCTACCGATAGAAGGACCTACCGACATAAGGACTTACCGACAGAATGACCTACCAATCAACACTTAGAAAATTTTATTTACTCTTAAATTCAAAATTAATTCTGACGGTCATCTTTAGGAAACATAGTACTTCTTATTATATTAATGACCTTGTAATTATTTTTTAAACATTGTAAGAGACCAATATGAGGTACGAGGAAGCCCTCATGTTGAGGATCATGATCTTTATTGACCTCTATATTATATAAAGAAATCATATGAGAAAAAAGAAAAAAAAATATATATAGAGAGAACTTATGATATAGAGAAAAGAATATATGAGAAGAATACTCGTTCTTACTAGATGTAAACAAGGAATGATTTTTTGTGAACCAAAAATCCCAAAATTATTGTAGTAATAAACCCTAGATAAGAACACCTTTGAGGATCATCTAACCTCACTAGAAACCAGAACACCAAGCTTCCACGACACTCTATTTTGGTTTCTATTTCTAGAAGTGGAATTGAGCTTCACATATGCTACATACAAGAATTCCGGAAGCTTTAAGGTCATCACACATAGAATTTTAAAACTTTTCTCATTATTTATGCATTATTGTGAATTTTTTTATTACATTTGGAGCAGTGTGTGTGTCTGTATCGAAAACACATACTATCACCTGATATAAGATGGAAGATACAATATATCTTCACCCTCTCACTATTTTATACCATTTTCCTCCCATGTATAACTATGGAAGGTGTCCTTCTATGGCCTCATTATATTTTTCCCCATGAATAACTATGGTAGAGGTCTAGTTGACCTAGAAAACCTTGTGTGCTGTTGTGAACCCCGATCCAGGGTGTGGATCAAGTTTATTAATATAAATTACTTAGTGGTAGGTGATTAACAAGTAGAGAGGACTGGGTCTCTGTATGATATTGAAACTCTTGTTTTTCTCCACTGTGTTTTTTTAAATTTAGTTTTCTCTGTTTTATCATATATTTCAGAAGACTAGATATTACTTTTATAGTTAATCTTAGTTAGTGTTTATAACAATTTTTGATTTAGTAAAATACTTTCAAAAGTTATATCAATCTTTAAAATTTATGTAACTGAGAATTAATCAATATTTTTAGAAATTAACTGAACATTCAAAACTCTTATAAGTCTATTACTCTGATTAACTGGGATGTTTAGATTTTAAATTAGGGAATCTTTAAATAAGGTTATTAATAGAAATTTTTATAGGAACTCAATTCACCCACTCTTGAGTGTCCAACTGTGACCTACATTTGGTATCAAATGATTGTTTTTAATCTTATATTTTCAAAGTTTTCAAATATTTTTCAAATATTTTCAACTTTGATTTTAGTTGTGTTTTAAAGATCTCTAAATTTCCATTAGTTCTAAATTTTTATCTCTTAAAAAAACTATTCTCGATTCTTTATTATGGATTATAGATTGTAATGTGTTGATACCAACAAAACTTCATTTTTCAATGTACCTAACTATGATCAGTTGAAAATTAAGATGAAAATGCATTTAAAAAGTATGATTTTTGAAACATGGTGTTTAGTTGTAGATCAATATAAGATTCCTGCTACTTCCTGAAATACATGGGATGAACCAACTAAGACAGCATATAATAATAACTTCAAATCCATGAATGACTTATATTTTTCCTTAGAAGATAAATAATTCAATAGGATTTTTGCATGTAAAACAACCCATGAAATTTGGGATAGTCTATCTATTTCACATGAAGGAACCACTAGTGTTAAGAAAATTAGACTCAATATATATACTATTAAATATGATAACTTCAAAACGAATCTTGATAAACCTATCTCTGACATGTATCTCTGGTTTAATGAAATTTTAAATACTATGATCTCTCTAGGAAAGGATGTTACAGCTAAGGAACAAATCATGATAATTCTCATATGTCTACAAGACAGATGGAGAGGAACCTCAATTTCAATTAGATAACCCCGTGATATTAGTAATTTTCCTATAAAGGAGATGATAGTTAAGATGATGATATACAAGGAATAATTGAAGGTCAATAAATAAGAGGATGATGAACCAAAGAGAAATTTATTGGTTTTTAAGACCAGTGCTTCTAGATACAAAGAAAATGAGAAGGAAGAAAATCATTCTGATAGTTCAAGAAATTAAGAATCACCATCTAACAATGATGAGGAAGTGGCTCAATTATCTAGAAGGTTAATTTTTTATATAGAAAGAATAAGTTATTTAGGAATCCCAACTACAAAGGAACGTATAACTACAAGGGAAACTAGAAAAAGGACTATAAGAGAGGTGATAAATCAACTGAGATAGTCTAGTATGAATGTAATAAAAGATAACATGTAAAGGATGACTGACCTAAGTTAAAGTATAATAAGAAATATGAGGAAAAAGATAAAAAGTATAAGAAGGCAATAAAGGCCAACTAGAGTGATTTTGAGGATATCTCCAGTGATTTAGAGTCTTCACATGATGAGAAATGTGAAAAAACCAATATGTTCTTCATACAAACACTTATAAGGTAACCCTTGAATCTATTGTAAAAAATTACAACTATTTTGGAGATGAATATGATTCTAAAAAACATGACCAATGAGGAAATGTTTGAGTAATGAAAAATGCTTGAAGACACATACAATGAATTAAATGATAAATATAAAATTTTGAAGAAATAACATTCTCTCACCTCTACTCACAACTAAAAAAATGGGAAAGGGAAGTTCCACCTTTTATCAGCTCTAAGAAAAAAGAACTGATAAAGAATTCCTTTATCAGCGCTAGAAAAGTGCTAATAAAGAATCCCTTTATCAACACTAAAGTTTTAGCACTGATAAAACCATATTACCATATTTTATAAAATCGAGTGCACAATATCCTTTGTTTATCACGCCCTCAAGACCTCACAGTGCTGTACCCCTGTGACAACTCCCCTCCTCCCCGATCTTCTCTTTGCCAAACCTCCGCCGCTAGCCCTTCTCCTTATCCTCCCCCTCAAACCCCTTCCGTAGATCCTCCTCCCCACAAAACCTACTTCTACTCATCTCCACTTGACCCTACTCCCTGCGAACCCTTCTCCTCTATTTCTCAATGGTGGCAGCTCCTCCCGTGCACCTCCCCCTCTGGAAGTCACTCCTTCCCCTCCCCACGTAGCGCAGAAGGCTCCCTGACCGCTCGATTCTTCTTCTCACTATCCATTATGGGTGCGATCAACTCTAGGTAAGTCTTCCTATTCTACTTTTAGGTTTATTTTTGGTGGATAGGTTTTGTGAGAGTAGTTTTCACTAGGGTGATGTTTGGATTCTTCCCCATGGTCACCACCCTTGGATTAGATGCTAACTAACATAGAGTTTCACAATCTATGTCATGAAATAACACACGTAGTGGATTCTTATACTTGGTTAACAGATGATTTGAACTAAAGTATGATTTTTTACGATTCTCCATGGGTCATTATGATGTTTGGAACTAGAATTTATTTTTCACCAAGTTTCATATGTATAGGGGTTTGATATTCTCGTGCAACCTCAAGCTAGACCTTCTTATACATGAATATTCTATTAATGTTGTGTGTTTTTTCCTCATCCTTCTGGTAGAGTGGGTTTATCTATACTGGGGAAAGTGATATTTTTTGTTAACCCCTTCATGAAAAAAGGAGTTTTTATAGTACCCGCCTCATTATTAATTAGTTACACTTTGTGGGTGTCATGATGTGCTGGTTATTGTGTTTATGGGGAAGGTTCTATTCATGATAGTGATTAGGAACCCTAAAATATAGAAAGTGTATCCAACCCTGTGGATGTTAAGTTATATTTCCCTTAGTTGGTGAGAATGGTTTTATGTGATGTGTGCAAGAAGAATACTTTTCTTCCCTATGAATGTCGAGGAATTCTAGAATGCTTCATAAGGGAGACTTATGGTTAACTCTTGGTAAGGATATGGTGTATGCATCAACCCATATACCAGATATGATGAGTGTCTTTGTGAAGTTATAGTGTTCTAAATTGAATCTCTCCTTTAGATGGTTCATAGTGGAGCCTATAAGCCATTAGGTTCATTTATTATTAAACCTAGATTCATGGAGTGGCCTCTAGTCTTCATGCACTAGGGCCACATAAGGTGAGGAGATCAGAGTAGTGCTTCATGGAAAGGTGAATGATATTATTTGGAAAAAGGATTTGGGTTTAGATAGTGGTATGAACATGTGAGCAGTTGTATTTGGGTGGTTAATTCTTTTTAGGATTGTGGGATATTTATTGACTTTGATCAATGGTAAATTCCACACATCTTGCTTTTATGTCAATGATAATTTAAGGGTTGTGTAAACTTAGTGAACCTCTATAAACAGTTGTTTCTAGGTGCTAGTCTAGAAGGTTTTTTCTTGAAAATGGGGAGACACCATGCACTTCATTGGGTAGATAGTGATTCTTCCCTAATACCTATTATGGGTATCAAGATTGTTATTTTGAATGGAGACTGCTCTAGTAAAGAACTACCCTTGCTGTGTCAGGACAAGTGATTTTGGTTAAGTACACCTACACTATGGAGAACCCGATTACGTGATGGGGGATGAATTTATTCTCAGGAGATTGTAAATGTATTTCACTTGGTTGGATTGTATTTCATCTCTTTTTATTAAATAGATTAATTTATGTTGATCAATTTATAGACTGACCTCTATTGGTTTGGGGGAATTCAACATGTAATACTAAGATTTTGATGGCTATATTAGTGTTCTATGATTATGTCTATGGTTTGAGTTGATATCATAATCTTTTAAGGTAGTGATCTTCTAGGATGTAGGGTTAGCAGCACCCACCCACAGTAGGTGTGCGATGCAAGTCTCATCTCAGGAGGCACTGTCATTCATAGGTACCTCAAGGATATCCCATTACTCCAAGGAATTTAATATGATTGTGATGGGTATAGACATATCACATTGCATTTTCTTAACATTCATGCTATAGTCAGAGAGGCAGTCAAAAAATAGCTTAGGCAGAGGAAGGAACTGGAGAAAGGAGGTTTGTACAACAATAAAGTGATGGAGGAGATCGGGGAGCAGCGTGAGTTAGATGAAACTTTGGTTTGATTCTACTAATACTACCCCTAAGTAGACTAATCCTATATTTAGAAGTTAGTGGTTAGAATCTCGGATAGTTATAGTCACTAGAGTCTTTTTACTAGGAGGCTCCAGGAGTGTTTAGAGGTATGATCTATGTTCGTTATACTTTTCTTATAGTACTATTATAAATAGGTATAAGAAACTATTTTTCCTAATTTTTTCAATTATTTTCTAGGTATATGGTAGGAGTTGGTAGAGACCCATGTTAGTGAGTGAGAGTTATTGCATATTCTTTAGATGTTCATGATGGAATTTATTTACACTAAAATTAATTTTCTATTTCTTATGTTAATTTGGGTAACAAAACCTATAATATTCCATAGTAATTTCAGATAAAACTAGGCTATTTGTTTCCCCCGTGAACCCCTTGTTTTTATTTTATTTGAGTTGGTCACTAGTTTTGGGGTGTTTAATGTGATTATTTTATTATGAATGAGGTGGCTGGTAGGGGTGGTTAAAAAGATGTTTAATGTGTTTTTGTAAGTATGGTGGGTGCTAGAACTATTGGTAAGGGTGTTGGAAAGTGTGTTGATTTTGATGGGGGGTCTATCTTGGTTCGGTTGATTTCCAAATCTTTATTGGAAATGGTTAGGCTCTATTAATATCTATTTTTACAAGGAAGTGGTTCTATTCTACTATATTTGGAAGTCTTGGTTTTTGTATTTGAATCATAAATAATAAAATTTGAGATTCAAATAGGATGGAGATGAATAAATATTGGATGGATGCTAATCGTTTGACAATAGAGTATGTGAATAGAGTGAAAGTGTTAATCAAGTTTGAAAAGGATCACACAAAGGATTCTTCTCAAATCCTTTGTCCGTGTTTACATTTTTATTATTCTAGACTAATTACTCTAGAGGAGTTGGAAGAACATTTGATATGTCATGGAATAGATCGGAGTTATAAATTTTGGAATAAACACAGAGAAAAAGAGAATGTAGCTACTGACTGAGATGCATTTATTGGCTGTCGTGGGGATGAGAAGCTTCAGATACATTGTGGATGATAATACATTGTTTGAGGATATGTTTATTAATCACTTTTATTGTCAATATTTCATTTATGAAACAGAAACTCAGTACTAAAAATAAGGAACATGCATCAAAACCAACATACCCCTATCGTAAATCAAGGATGTGGTACACTTCACTAGAAAAGAAACTGGTATGTATTTTAAATTTATAATAATATTGTTAGGTGCCAAGAAACAACATCATAATTATCTTTCTATATATATATATAGATTGATGAGTCTAAAACCAAAGACACTTCCATCCCATGTCATGTGCTATGGAAGGAGGCACGTGTGAATAAGGAAGAGAAGCTAGTAGCTGAAAACACAAAAAAGTGTGGGAAATATGTGTAAGTATGAAATAATAAAAATATTTGCTTTAAATTTCTATTACATAAAAATAATTAGTTATTTTCTTATATCCGACAGTCATAGGAATCAGCCACTCCTGTAGCAGATGCAGACCTATTATCAACGGCTTTGAAGCGGCCAGAACAATACAGTCATGTTAGAGGTGCAGGGTTTGGGGTAACACCCCAAGTATATTATGAGAAAAAACAAACGGATGATAGAGATGAAAAAATGAAACAAATGAGTGAAAGCCAAGAAACTCTTGAATAATGATTTCAATAGCAGGGAGTGTTTCTAGCAACTTTTATGGGTGGGAATCAAGGGGAAGACACAACTCAGGAACAACCAGTGTGTGAATATCCCGCCCCACCCCCCACCAGATTTGAGGCGAGCCATTCCCCTCAAAGAATAGTCTTAGCCATGGTAATCGATATTCTAATAATTGTTCCCATGAAATGTGAATCATACAAACACAGATAATTTTCCTGTACTTATCTTCTACTGGGTGATAATGACTATGATTTATATCTGTCAACACCCACCTATCACATTGTAGTGAGGGCTACGGTTTTCAACATCCCATAGGAAAAGCTACATAATAGACCACTTCCGAAAGATCATCTGAAAGTGACGATTATTGTAGCTCAGGATCCAAATGCAGAGCTACCTATTCCACTTGATGACGATGATATTCATATGGTCAAGAAGGATATTGGGACATTCATTGCATGGCCATCAAAACTTGTAAGAGTACATGTGTACAAAGAGGTATTTATTTCCATTTTTTTCAGGCTAAACCTTTAAAAATTAATGAAAAAGGGTCTGAACCAATTAATGTTATTATAGAGGGAGAAAGGGAAGAGGTTGACAAGAAACATCATCTCAAAAGCATCTAAAGGAACGACCAACTGATCCCAAAGAGATACTGAAAGCACAATAACACCACCTGTTCTCTATCCACATTTACTAGCATTGAAGACTCATGTGGATATGAAGAAAAGAGGTGGTAGTAGTCATATAATGGTCTTTGAAAAGAATATATACGGAGAGGAAATTCAAGATTTCGTTGCTACTGAAAATGTAAATGAGATCCTTGAATACGGTTGGCTAGGCATCATATTTGTAAATTTATATATGAGGTATGTTTTCATGAATTTATACTTTAGGGGAACAATCCATGGTTCATTTGTGATGAGTAAGAGTCAACCACACCGCAATCCGAGGCATGGTGTGGCCTATATCATTCAAAGTGTCTCTCTTTTGTTTAAAATGAACAGAATTTTAAGTGAAAACCACAACTGACATATGAAAATCTGACCAAACTCATTAGGATTGTGTTGATACTTTAGGAGAATGATCCATGGGTCATTTTTGACATGTACAAGTCAAACCCACCTCAATCCAAGGCACAGTGTGGCCGATATCACTCAAAGTGTCTCTCTTTTGTTTAAAATGGACAGAATTTTAAGTGAAAACGACAACTGACGTATGAAAATCCGACCAAATGCATTCATATTGTGTTGATACTTTAGAAGAACGATCCATGGGCCATTTGTGATGTGTAAGAGTCAACCCCGCCTCAATCTGAGGCATAGTGTGGCCGGTATCACTCCAAGTGTCTCTCTTTTGTTTAAAATGGACAAAATATTTAAGTGAAAACAACAACTGACGTACGGAAATCTGACCAAACACCTTCGGATTATGTTGATACTTTATGGGAATGATCCATGGGTCATTTGTGACATGTGAAAGTCAACTCCTCCTCATTCCGAGGTACAGTGTGGCCGGTATCACTCAAAGTGTCACTCTTTTTTTTTTTTAAAAAATGGACATAATTTTAAGTGAAAACAACAACTGACATATAGAAATCTGACCAAATGCATTCGGATTGTGTTGATAATTTAGGGGAACAATCCATGGTTCATTTTTGATGTGCACGAGTCAACTCTCCTGGACACCACCCCAACCCCCGGGACACTCCCATGGACAACCCCCCACCACCCTGGACAACCCCCTGGACACCCACCAACCCCCTGGATGGCACCCCCACCCCTCCTAGACACCACCCCACCACCTTGAACCCCCCACCCCCCTGTACACTCCCACCCCCATGGACAACCACCCCGAACACCTGGACACCACCCTGGACAAACCCCCCACCCCACTGGACACCCACTAACCCCCTGAACATCACCCCCACCCCTCCTAGATACCACTGCACCACCTGGACACCCCCACCCCCATGGACAGCCACCCCACCCCTAGACACCACCCCACCCCCCTTGGACAACCCACCAACCCACTTAACACCACCCCACCAACCCCCTGGACACCCCCACCCCCTGGACACTCACCAACCCCCTAGAAGGCACCCCACCCCTCCTAGACACCACCCCACCACCAGGACACCCCAACCCTAGACACCCCCACCCCCATGCACAACCACCCCACCCCCTCTGAACACCACCCCACCCCCTTGGACAACCCCACCAACCCCCTAGACACCACCCCACCACCTTGGAAAACCCCACCAAACCCCTAGACATCCCCCACCCCCAGACACCACCCCACCTTTTGGAAACCCCCACCCCCCTGGACACCCCCACCCCCTGGACAACCCCACCCCCTGGACACCCCCACCCCCTGGAAATCACCCCAACCCCCTGGACACCACCCCACCCCCTGGACACCCCATGGACAACCCCCCCACCACCCTGGAGAGGCCCCCACCCTCTGGACACCCCCAACCCTCTGGACGCCCCCACCCCGTAGACGCCCCACCCCTCCTAGACACCACCCCATCACCTGGACACCCCCACCCCCCTAGACACCCCCATCCCCATGGACAAACACCCCCACCCCCTGGACACCCCCACCCCCTGGACACCCACCAAACCCCTGGATGACACCCCCACCCCTCCTAGACACCACCCCACCACCTGGACACCCCCACACCCTAGACACCCCCACCACCTTGGATAGCCACCCCCACCCCTTAGACACCACCCCACCCCCCTTGGACAAACCCAAAAACCCCCTGGACCCCACCCCCCTGGATAGCCCCCACCCCTGGACACCACACCATCTTCTTGGACGTCCCCCACCCCTTGGACGTCCCCCACTCCACCTCGACACCACCCCACCACCTGGACACCCCCACCCACTAGACAACCCCACCCCCATGGACAACCCCCACCCCCTGGACACTACCCCACCCCCCCTTGGACAGCCCCCAACCTCCTAGACTGCCCACCCCCCTAGACACCCCTATCCCCCCGGACACCCCCATCCCCCCAGACACCCCCACCCCCTGGACACCCTACCCCCCTTTGACAGCCACCCCAAACCCCTCAACAACCCCCAATCCCTTGAATTCTGAATTGATTTCTTTATATATTTAATTAACTTATGAATTATTTGTTAATGGTGTATGGGTATACTTGTTGTATGGGTATACTTGTTGTAATTACCTTATTAATTATGTGTTAATTTTGTATCGGTATACTTGTTGATATGTTTATTTTTTTGCAGGTCTTGTTTGGGTGTGCTACTGCAGAATTTTATGTTTCAGTAGGCAGGGCATTTATTGGCACTTTTTTAGCGCTAATAAAGAATACCTTTATTACTGCCTTTTGAGCGATGATAAATGATACCTTTATCAGTGATATTTGAGCACTGATAAAGTCTACCTTTATCAGCACTGAGCTTTACAACACTTTTTTAGCACTGTTAAAGCCCGTTTTGAGTGCTGATAAATCCCATTTTTGTAGTAGTGACTCTTAAATATGATCTTACTACAGAGAAAGAGAAAAACGATCAATTTCTTAAAGAAAATAATGATCTTAAATTATCAAATGAAAGTTTACCAAAGGAAATAACACTCTCACTCAAATTCCTGGTAAACAGGTTTCACCAAAATATACTACTAGTATAGGTTATAAACAAGGACAACAAAAAATTGATAAAAATAATTTTGTATCAAAATCCTGAAAATTAGGCTTTGTACCTAGATTTGAAAAATCTGCTACAAGTTCTAGTAGTGGACAATATTTTACTGCTTATAGTTTTTCCAGATCAAATAGAGTTTATTTTTCCAGTACTTTACAAACAGTTTATAGGAAACCCATGAAGCAAGTATGGGTTCTCAAATCATTAATTACTAATATTATTGGACCCAAGAAAGTCTGGGTACCAATTTTTTTTCTTATTTTAATTATATTTGTAGGAATCATGCATGAAGAGATTCTATAAAATATTATGGTACTTGTATAGTGGGTGTTCAAGACACATGATAGGGGAATACTCAAGCTTCAATAATTTTATAAATATTGATGTTGTGCATGTCACTTTTGGTGACAATGCTAAAGGCAAAATTACTGGCCTTAGCCAAATCGGTAACACTAATTTAATTTTAATTTCCAAAGTACTTTTTGTTGATATATTAAATTACAACACGCTCAGTATCTCCCAGTTATGTGATGATGTATTCAATGTTAAATTTAAAAATTATTCATGTAATGTGTTTAATTCTAAAAATGAGTTAGTATTTACTACTTTTAGAAATGAAAATGTTTATGCTGTGAACTTGGATTCTTTAGTTCCTAAAAATGTTTCTTGCTTAAGTTTCTTTCATAAAGAATCCTAGCTTTGTCATATAAGATTAGTCCACTATAACACTCACTCAGTTATAAATCTTGCAAGGAAAGGGTTATTTGAGTATCTACCTAAACTATAATTTACAGACAATATATTCTGCAATCCATGTCAAAATGGAAAACAACACAAAATATCTTTCAAACAAAAGAAAGAAGTTTTGACTTCTCAACCACTTGTGTTGGTTCACATGGATTTGTTTGGAACATATAGAGTTTCAAATATTAATGAGAAATAATATGTATATGTTCTTTTAGATGACTTCCCTAGGTATAATTGGACATTCCTTTTAGCTCACAAGAGTGAGGCTTGTTCTTACTTCACCAAATATGCTGGATCTATAGAGAACCTAAGTGGTCTTAGGATAAAAATATTAAGGTGTGACCATGGACATGATTTTGAGAACCTAGAGTTAGATTATTTTTGATCACAATATGGTTATAGTCATAACTTCTCTACTACTAGGAAACCCCAATAGAATGGAGTTATAGAAAGAAGTAATATAACCTTACAAGTCATAGCCTAGACAGTTCTAAATGAGTAGACTTAACTATTTATTTTTGGGATGAAGCTATCAATAAATCTTTTTATATAATTAATAAATTCTTAATCGGACCAATTCTTAAGAAAAATCTTTATGAGATATGGAACAATAGGAAACCCAAGGTTAGCTACTTTAAGGTTTTTGGTTGTAAGGTTTATATTCTCAATAATAAGGACAATCTCAATAAATTCTCATCTAAAAATGATAAAGGAATTTTAATAGATTACTAAACCTCTAGTAAAGACTATATTGTTTTTAATAAAAGAACTAAATTTGTGGAAGAATCTGTACATGTTAAATTTGATGAAATAAATCCACATGAACCTAAAACCCCTTTTGAAAATATTTAGGACGATATGTCCAATCTGGACATAAATGCTAGACCCCGTGGTTCTGATGTTAAGCAATTTGATAAATCCTCTAGTTCTAAATAATCTCTAGACTCTAATCATAGTGAACCTGAGCATACAGGTGAACCTGAAATAACTATTCCTTCCTTTTCTAGATTTGTTAGAACCCTTTAGAACCACCCCTTAGATGCTGTAGTTGGAGACTTGGATAAAGTGACATAGAATTGAGATTCTCCTAGGAACTAGGTTGAACATCAAGCCTTCTTGTCACATATTAAACCTAAAAACATTAATGATGCAATCAATGATGAATTTTGGGTGATAGATATGCAATAAGAGTTGAATAAGATTGAAGGAAATAAAGTTTGGAAACTAGTGGATAGACTTAAAGTCACCTTGACCATAGGCACTAAGTGGGTCTTTTGAAACAAAGTAGATGAAGCAGGCACCATAGTGAGGAATAATGCTAGACTGGTTTCAAAAGGATATAATCAAGAGGAAGGAATTAACTATGAATAAACCTTTGCACTAGTATCTAGACATGAATCTATTAGAATACTACTAGCATATGAAGCTCGCCTCAATTTCAAACTATATTAAATGAATACTAAAACTACATTTTTAAATGGGTATATAGTTAAGGATGTTTTTGTTGAACAACCCCTAGCTTTAAAAACCCTTATTTTACAAATCATTTTTTTAAGTTAACAAAGGATTTATATGGTTTAAAATAGGCTCCAATATCTTGGTATGATAGGCTAAGTACTTTTCTTATTTCTAAAGGTTTTAAAAAAGGTATAGCTGATCCTACCCTCTTTATAAAAATAATTTATAAAGATGTTTTAGTAGTTCAAATCCATGTTGATGACATTATTTTTGGATCTTTAAATAATTCTTTATGAATTGGTTTTTCAAAAATGATGCAAAGTGAATTTGAAATGAGTTTGATGGGATAACTCAAATTATTTCTTGGATTTCAAATATTTAAAAATAAAGAAGTTATTATTTTAAATCAAAGTAAATATACTAAATATATTTTAATTTTTTTTGCCTTTTATAGTACAAAAAGTATTGATACTCCAATGAGTACCACCTGTAAGTTGGACCTTGATGAAAATGGTAAATCTGATGATCAAACCAATTATAGAGGGATGATTGGAAGTCTACTTTACTTGACTACGAGCCGGCCTGATATTATGTTTAGTGTATGTAAGTGTTCCTGTTTTTAAGAATGCCCCAGATAATATCATTTAAATGCTGTTAAAATAATTTTCAAATACCCCAATTATACTACCAACTTAGGATTTTTTAACCCTAGAGGAAAAGAATTTGATTTATTTAGTTATTCAGATGCTGATTTTGGTGGTTGTAAGTTAGATAGAAAAAGAACCTCTAGAATATGTCACTTTTTGGGTAAGTATCTAGTATCATGGTGTAGTAAAAAGAAAAATGTTGTCGCGTTATCCATTGTTGAGGCTGAATACACAGCTACTTGTAGTTTTTGTGCTCAAATTTTGTGGATGAAACACACTTTTCTAGCTTATGGGTATAAGTTTTGAAATATCCCTATAAACTGTGATAATACAAGTGCTATTAACATATCAAAGAATCCTGTGTCTCACTCTATAACGAAACGTATTTATATAATACATCACTTTTTGAGAGATCATTATCAAAAAGGTGATATAACTCTTCATTTTATCGGCACAAAACATCAACTTGCTGATATATTTACTAAGCCATTAAACTCTGAAAGAATGAGTTACATTAGACATGAATTATGGATGATTAATTTTTGTGGACCTACTATTAATAACTCCCCATTAAAACTTATTATGGATGACTCAGTAATAGGACAATGGTAATGTCTCTCCAACACTGACAGTGTCATGCTGACACTGTCATGCCGACACCGAAAATGTCATGCTGACAGTGTCATGCCAACCCTGATAGTGTCATTCTGATAGTGTCATGCCGATAGTGTCACACTAATAGTGTCTTACCAACATCGATGATGTCTCGCCGATGGCCACTCCCTGATAGAACTCGATGACTATTTTTATCTTTTTTTTCAAAACGACTCTATTTTACTTATTTTTTTATTTGACTGGAATTACTCGATTTACGATTTATAAAACCCTAAATGATAAAACCGAGTCAATCATACTCAATTTTTACTCTAGTTATTCCACTCTCGAACTCTTACCCTTAAGCTCTTTTACCTTTGACCCTTTCAACTTCTTACCTTCAACTGAACCCTCGAGATGGTTAGAGTAAAACACTTATTGGAAGGATCTGAAGATGAGTCGCAACCCACAAAGAGACAGAAAGAAGAATCAAGTAAGTCTAGGACTATTAATCCAGGTCTTAAAAACCATGAGGTAACAATTGAGAAAGAAGTACACTTAGAATTGTTATTAACAAGTAAGTCTCTCTTGTTAAATGTGCTATAGGCGCAAGGATGGTTAGAATGGTTCTAAAATAATGAAAGACCTTATTACCGTAGATTGGTACATGAATTTTATATTCATGCTGAGTTTATTCTAGAATGTAGTGAGACATACTCTATTAAATCTGTGGTGAATGGAAGAAGAGTATTGTTTTCTTCAAGGAATTGGTTAGAATGTATTAAAGTACCTAATGAAGGGATTTATGATGACTATCAGGGGGGTACTTCTCCAATGAGTGATTTATTTTTCTATGAGACAACTTTGGGTGTGATAACTAGTAATGAAGAGCATAGAAGACCAATTGCTACTGATTTGGATGGTGAAAGCAGGTTGTTATGTAAGTTCATCAAACACTAGTTGTGTCCTAGGAAAGGGGACTTTTCTTCACTCAAGTATCAATATGTATATCTACTATACTTGCTTAAGAAAGGACATAAGGTAAACTTGTGTAGGTATTTGATAGTATATATAAGTGAAATGATAAAGGCTTATTGCAAGAAAAATTCTCTAATTTACCCAAGAATTATATCTTCCATGCTAAAAGGAAAAGTATGTGTAAGTGAAGATGAGGAAACCATCTCTGCTTGTAGTGGGATCTGCCTAAGTAAGAATATTTTCAAGAGAAAGAGGATAAATTGGAATCCCTAAAAGAGGTAGTGGGTTAGAGATGATAATAAACTATATGAAAATTTCAACCCTATTGACCATACATCTATGCCAAGAGATTTAGTTGATCCAAGTATACCACTAGATACTGATGTTGTCTATTTTGATGAAGAGGAAGCAGCTAAAAATGGTAGAGAAGCTGAGTCTCCTGTAGATGATAGGAGTGACCCTAATATTGTTGAAATTCCTAAAGGGATGACTTTTGTACCTACTAGTACACCTTTATCTCTACCATCCAAGGAAAACATTCTAAACTAGGATGATGATGATGAGATTGAGGAATCAGGGAGTGTGGAGTTTAAAATCCAATCTAATGGTTCAGATAAAGAAACTAGATAAGAAAAAGAAAACAATGTGGAAGAGGAAAGTGGTAGTGAAGATGAAGGTAGTGATAATGAGAAAGAAGATGAATAATATAGTGATAAAAGTGTAGTTGATGGAGAAGATAAAGCTCATAAAGAAATTGGTGTAAGTGACAGTAGTTCGGATCATCCTGGTGATGATAAAGGTGACAATACAAAACTTGTTGGTACAGTGGCTCAGGAATAGATTTTAGAACCTTCTGAAGATGGTGCACAAGAAAGGGAAGTAGTTGAAGTTCATGGTGAAGTCGAAGCACAAGCATCCCCTATTCCAAGATTAGTTTATACTTGAAGGATAGATCAAATTGATAGGGAACTTCAAACCAAGAAATTGAGAGTTGATACACTCAATCCTTTTGATGCAAGTGTGGTATCTAAATGGGAAAATCATCCTAGTTATATTTCTCTCATTTTGGACTATTCTGATTCAGGTGCTGAGGATGGTGTAACTATTCCAAGGAGACCAGTAGTTGAGGAACCTTCTCATTTTTAGACACCTCCAATAGTTTCATCTTCTTATGATCCTATACCTCTAGTGACTTAAGTACTAGGTGAATATGTCACCAAATCTGTTTTTTAGAGGTTTAAGTCAGATCTTATCTCTCTTATTAGAACTTCATATCAAACTAAAAATTCTCTTGTTCCTACTCAAAGTAAAAGAGATATTTATGCTCTGATAAAAAGAGTGATTTATCAAGTGGAACCTTGGCTAATCTCAATTGTTGATACTGTAATAAAGGATAACCAGTGCATGAGTCATGAGTTGAATGGAATTGTTTCATCCATAAACAGATTGACTATTGATTGCATGACATCCTTGGATAAAGTGCTAAAGACTTTTGAGGATGTAGTTTCTATAAATGATTCTACTCAACCTTAGACCCCTGACATTGATATGAATCAGTTGAGACAGAAACTTAGAGATATAGTGCAAGGTGCATCTAGATCATCCACTCTAGTTTCACATCCTGCAGATATTGAGAAGGTCAAAAATGTGATTAGAGAAGAGCTTTAAACAATGCTGGGTGGCACTGACCAGAAGAGTCTCTCTAAGATTAGGAAGAACAATGATCACATCTATGAAATGGTGATATTTTATAACGAAGTTTCTAAAAATTCCCAAGAATAAATAACCAAGAAAGTGGATTTTTATTTCTAGAGAATATACACCAAGCATCAGCTCATGAGCCACTTAAAGTATTTATTTGAGAATCTGAGACTTCCTCAAGTGACACAGGATTTCAGAGATTAGGTGAAACTACTTAAGGAGTTTACTTATATACTTGAGAAGTTCTTGGAAAATAAAGAAGATTTCACCAAGGCTATGGAATATGGTATTCATATTATCATGGATTTCACCAACCTTCTCAAGCCTTATCTGCATGTACAGAGTACAAGTATTGTTTTACCAGCTGCCTCACCTCTTAGACAATCCCTCCAATCTACTGCCTCTCCTTATGTTTCCTTTATTTCTCAGGCACTCTCTCTTTCTCAAGCTTTTAGGAAGATCCTTCCTATCATTTTTAGGGATCTAACTAGCCCTCCTACCTCCTCTAGCCCATGCTTGGTCCCTTCAGCGTTTTTTGGAGTTCCTCTTCCTCCTATAAAAATTCACTCTGAACCTCTATCCAATACTTCTAAATCTACTGCTCCTACCCCTATAGATTATGATTAGGGAAAGGCATTGATGAAATCCTTTTTTATTAATAAGTAATTTGGATCACTTGTTTGATAGGGTTGCATTGTTGTAATTGTTTTTATGTTTTTTTCCATTGTAATTTCACTTGCTTATGAAATTCAGTATCTCTTCATTCCTTTCTTTGTGCTCTATTTATTTATATTCTTCTTTAGTCTTTATTATTTAATTAAATTTACTCTTTTTGATAATCCTAATGGGGGGAGGCAATATGCATTATTTTAACTTTGGATAATATGGAAACATGAAAGGGGGAGCATGCTCTTTCATTTTTTTAGGAAAAATAGTAATGGGGAGATAGTAAGCAGAATGAATATTTTGATCACTATGAATTAACTAATTGTGATTTATAATTCCATGATTTTTGATCATAAAAAAGGGGGATATTTTTATCCCTCTCCATTATTAATGCCCAAAAATCATGTCAAATCATGTTTAATCATGTCTTAAGTTTTTAATTCAAACATGCTTAATTATGATTATCTATTTTCAAATATAAGTTTAACATATTCTGTTAATGTTTATAATATAAGATCAGAAAACCGAAAAAATGGCCAAGTATGAGTCACTGATATCAGGACTCACCAACAGAAGTATGAGCTACTGACTGATGAGTCACTAATAACAATGAATCACCGATGCATCAACCTACCGACAGGTCGAGTCACCGATATAATTTTGAGTCACCGATTATCTGAATTACCAATAGAACAACTCATCAATAGTAATGAATCACCGACATAATGACCTACCGATAAAAGGACCTACCAATAGAAGGACCTACCAACATAAGGACCTACCGATAGAAGGACCTACCGATAGAAAGACCTATAGAAATAAGGACCTACCAACAAAAGGACTTTCTTATAGAATGAACTACCGATCAAAACTTAGAAAATTTTCTTTAATATTAAATTCAAAATTAATTACAAGGGTCATATTTATGAAACATAGTACGTCTTATTATATTAATGACCTTGTTTTTATTTTTTAGACATTTTTAGAGACCGGTACAAGGTACGAAGAATCCCTCATGTTGAAAATCATGCCCTTTGTCAACCTTTATAGTATATAGAGAAATAATCAGAGAAAAAATAAAAAAAACCATATATAAAGAGAACTTATGAGGTAGAGAAAAGCATATACGATAGGAATACACATTATTTCTAGCTGTGAACAAGGAATGATTTGCTGTAAACCAAAAATCCCAACATCTTTGCACTAATAAACCCTAGTGAAGAACACCTTTGTGGAGAATCACACCTCACTAGAAACCAAAACAGAAAGCTTCCACAACACTATATTTTGGTGTCTATTTCCATAAGTGGACTTGAGCTTCACATCTACTACATATAAGAAGTGCAGAAGCTTCAAGCACATCACAAAGATCATTTTAAACTATATCCAATTATTTATTCTATTTTTTGAACTTTCTTATTATTTTTTGAGCAGTGCATGTGTCTATATCACAAACACATATTGTCTCTTGATCTAAGATAGAATATACAATATATCTTCACCCTATCACTCTTTTACACCATTTTTCTCACGTGTATAATGGTGGAAGAAGTCTCTATATGGCCTTGTTGTATTTTTTTCCCATGAATAACTATGGTAGAGGTCTACTTGACTTGGACAATCTTTTTTTCTATTGTAGACCTCAATCCAGGCTATGGATCAAGTTTATTAATATAATATTCTTGGTGAAAGGTTATCACCAAGTAGGGAGGACTAGGCT
Organism: Viscum album; assembly: GCA_963277665.1. Classification (NCBI taxonomy): domain Eukaryota; kingdom Viridiplantae; phylum Streptophyta; class Magnoliopsida; order Santalales; family Viscaceae; genus Viscum; species Viscum album. The sequence goes on from OY728160.1 coordinate 576,390,615, forward strand.
TGTGCTTGAGACTGAACCTCTTATTTTTCTCTATTTGTTTTTTAAAATTTAGTCTTCTATGTTTTCTCAGATATTTCAGAAAACTAAATATTAATTTGATAGTTAATATTAGTTAGTGTTTATAAATATTTTTGATTTAGTAAATTACTTTCAAAATTTATATCAATATTTCAAATTGATGTAACTGATAATTAATAAATATTTTTGAGAAATTAATTAAACATTCAAAAATCTTATAAATATGCTACTTTGGTTAACTGGGACATCTAGATTTTAAATTGGGGAATTTTTAAATAAGGTTTTTAATAGAAATTTTGATAGGACATCAATTCTCCCCCTCTTGAGTGTCCTACTCTGACCAACAGAAATCTCATAGAATGAATATTTAATCTTATAAAGATACATGAGGTATATCCTTAATATTTTTTTAAATGAAAAACCTTTAACAGTTGATAAAGAAAGGTCTAAAATTAGGTATGTTATTACATAATGATATAATGAAGGGGAAATAGAAGGTTGAATCAAGAAAATCCAGTAGATCAACCAAGAAATCAAAAGGACCTTCTAAGAGTACCTTCATCCCACCAGTTCCACTACCTCATATATTAACATTATAAGTTCCTGTAGATACAACATTAAAAGATGAAAATATATCCTACATTGAATATGAAGAAGAAATATTTGGAGATACCATTACATATGTGGTTGATCTTGAGAGTATAAATGAAATTATCAAGTTTTAATGGTTGGGAGTCTCAGTTATGAATACATACATGAGGTAGATTTTTATAATCTGTTTATCTAAAAAATGATATACTATGTTCATTAGAGTTCATAATTATTAATATTTTCTAACAAACTATATATTACAACTATATAAATGGAAAACCTTAGGAAGAACGATTTAGGCTCATTAATCCCACTATCATTTCAATGGAGAAAATGTGTATAAAAATAGAATAAATGGAAAATAAAAAAGTGAACTAAGAACTAAGTTTAAAAATAAAATAATAGATGAAAAACTCCTCTTGATTCCTATAATTTAGGGGTAAGACACTACAATATAATCACATAAAATATATTTTTATTTTACAATACTTATTTGTTTTTTAGGAAGCATTGGATGCTCATCACACTCAATTTGGATACCATAAATATTATTTTTTGGATCCAAATATAGATTTTCAAAAATGGACAACACATGATATCTATTGTGAATTTATAATGCACCAAAATCAATATTTTATAAATAAAATTCAAATTATACATTTTATTTTTATTTTAATGAGAATTGTTCTATAATAGGGTGATCTATAAATATCATTTAAATCATGGTATGAGGTCTGTGATTGAACATAGGGATCCCAAGGATTTGTTCAATTAGAGATATCTTAAGTTATATATAGTAATACTTAACTATCAAAACTTACATGATTTTTTTTAATTATTTTGGTAAATTATTCCTAAGTGTTCGAAATATGGTAACAATAATGATTGCAGATATTAGGTTTGAAAATTTACGAAAGGTATCATATACCATCAACAAAATAGTATCCCCAAACAGGTAATTTATAAAGGTAATTACAATTTCATTTAAAATATTATTAATTGTTTGTTTTTATATATTTTATCAGTACTAATAGTATTGTCAACAGTCTACATACTCAAAAAAAGAAGCAAATTTATAGTGAGATGAGTGGGAAGAGTATATGGTGTCATAATATTTATGTCTATGTTTATTGTATGTATGTGTGAAAATGTATATTTTCATATACATATATGTAATTGTATGTATGTCTGTGTGTATACATATGTGTACGTGTTTGTATACTTGTATATATATGTATGCATGTGTATGAGTATGTGTATGTGCATGTGTATGTATATGTATGTGTTTTTGGATGCATGTTTATGTGTATGTATATATACGTGTATGTGTATATGCATATATGTGTACATATGTATGTGTATGCGTATGTATTTGTATGTGTATGTGTATGTTAATGTGTATGTATGTGTATGCGTATGTCTATATTTGTATGTGTATGTTTATGTATGTGTACATACATGTGTATGTGTATGTTAATGTGTATGTATGTGTGTGCGTTTGTGTATGTGTGTACGTGTATGTGTACATATATGTGTATGTTTATTTGTTTGTGTATGTGTATATATGTTTATGTAGTATGTGTATGTATATATGCATATGTATATATGTGTTTGTATGTGCATGCACATGTATGTAATTGTATGTATGTGTATATTTATGTGTACTTGTATGTGTATGTGCATATGATTATGTGTATGTGTATGTATATAGGTGTATATGTATGTGCATGTATTTATACATATACATGTCTATGCATATGTATGTGTGTACGTGTGTGTGTGTGTGTTTTTGTGTATGTGTCTGTGTGTATGTGTATGTGTATGCATGTGTACATACATGTCTATGCGTATGTATGAGTGTATGTGTATGTGTATGTATATGTATGTATGTGTATGTGTATACATACGTGTATGTGTACGTGTATGTGTACGTGTATGTGTATGTGTATGTGTATGTGTCTCTGTATGTATATATGTGTATATGCACATGTCTGTATCTATACATATATGTTTATTCGTATGTATGTGTATATGCATATGTATGTTTATTGATTTAATATTATTTATTCAATTTTAATATCTCTCCATGTTTAGTATTTTCTATAATTCAATCATTTTTAATGTTTATTCACTTTTAAAATATATTTATTTAGTATTTTTATAATAAATTCAATTTTGAAAGTTATTTACACATTTATAAATATTATATATTTAATTAAGTAACAATATTTTTTAATTATTATTTAAAATTATAAAGGTTAATAATTATTATTTTTTGATATACAATCAATACAGTGCATACATTGATAATTTTCAATAATATTATTGTTTATTTATTAATTAATTATTTATTTCTTATGTATTTTCAATTCATGTAATTAATTTTATGAATTAATTTTTTTAATTTTGTTAATTTAGTTAATTTTATTTATTCATTTTTAATATTATTTCATTTAATAATTTTTTTCAATTTTGATATTTATTAATTTTTTATATTTCTGGAATTTATTCATTTTTTAAAATTTATACATATTTATTTACTAAGTTTTAATATTTTCAATATGTTATCAATTTATATGATTAATATTTATTCATTTTTATTTATTAAGTTTTAATATTTTTAATATGCTAGAAATTTGTATAATTGTTTCCTATAAGACCATCTCCCACCCACACCATTTTGGCATGAAATTGAACTTCAATGCACATCATCCACAACACCATTTTGGTGTTTATGTAGTTAATTATGTTATTATATTAAATTCATTTTTTATATATGATAAGTAAATATTATTTAACTATTTTTTCATATTTTTTACTCAATTAATCAAATCATGCAGTCATATCTATTTTAATTTATTAATTATGAATATATATGTGTGTATTTAATTTAATTTAATTTAATTATCTATATTCTTTTATAGCCAATATAGTTCATTTTTAATATTTTTTTATATAATTAATATTATTTATTTATTCATTTTTATTCATTTTGTATGTGTCCATAATTCATATAATTAATGTTACAAATTCACTTTTTAAATTATTTTGATAATTTATTCAATTTTAATATTCTTTCATTTAATATTATTTATTCATTTGTAATATTTATTAATATTTTTTTTTGGAACTTACTGATTTTTTAATATATATTTACACATAATTATTTACTAAGTTTTAATATTCTTAATATGTTTTTAATTTATATGATTAATATTTATTCAATTTCATTTATTTAGGTGTAATATTTTTAAAATGTTTGGAATTTATATAATTAATCTATTTAAATTAATTTTTTAATATTTTCTTCATTTTTTCATGCATTTACAATTCATGTAATTAATCTTATGAATTATACGTAATTATTTACTAAGTTTTAATATTCTTAGTATTTTTTAATTTATGTGACTAATATTTATTCATTTTTATTTATTGAGTTGTAATATTTTTTAAAATGTTTGAAATCTATATAATTAATTTATTTAAATACATTTTTTTAACTTTTCTCCATTTTTGTACATGTTTACAATTCATGTAATTAATCTTATGAATACATTTTTTTAAAAAGTTTTATTATATACTAAATTTTATTTAATCATTTTTAATATTCTTTGAGTTAATATTATTTATTCGTTTTTAATATTTTTTTATATTTCTTGAAATTTAGTCATTTTATAATATTTATTTATACACATTTTTTAAAATATTTTAATATTTTTAATATTTATTCATCTTCATTTTAATATATATTTTTTTTTATTTTTTTTAATAATTTATACAATTAATAAAACTTATCCACTTTTTATATATTTGTGAATTCTATTAATTTTAAATCATTCTGTTTCAATCATTTTTGTCATTCATAAATTTAATATTATACATTCATTAAAAATGTTAATTATTTTTTACTTTTTTTTAATAATTAACTCATTTTTAATATATATTCATTTAATATTTTTGTATTATTTTTCAAACATTTTTTTATCAACGCATAAAAAACCGATGATAAAGACAAGTTTTATCAGTGTCTTTTAGTAGTGATAATGATTTGTTTTATTAGAGTTGGTTATTTCACTGATGATAAAACTCATCTCTATCAATGATTTTTGAAAAGCACTAATAAAAGCCTTCCCAATGTTATAAATTCAACCCTAACAGAACTCACTTCTTCAGTCGTTCAAGCTCCCAAAGAAGTGGACCTCTGCAGCCACTCCCACTCAAACTTCTCAAATGAATCGACTCTCACAAGACCTAGGGTATATGATTATTTCTACCCTACTTCAGTCAATCTTGCATCACCAGTTCAACATAAAAAATATTGTTACGATCCTTTGAAATCAATGTGTGCAAACGTTGTTGGATTGTAGTAAGAATGCCAATTATAGGGTTATCATCAACTAAATTCCTTACCCTCATAGGACATGGCTTGTTTTTCTATTCTCCGCCATTAGATGAAGCACCCAACCACATGAATAATTCACACAACCCTTTCTAAAAGGTAATATAGTTTGGTGTCACTACTGAGATGTGGGATGGATTTGATTTCTACCACCATTATCTAGAGAACTCGTAACATGAAAATTTTCAATTTGAATCAAGTCACCTTCTTTTTTTTTGGAGTGCCCTAGTTCTGTAAATTTTTAATTGTAGCAGTTTATTCCCCTTGCCGTCCCCATTGAATATTCCTTCCAATTTCATTTCAACCTCAGTTCCAATTTGTAAGTGGGTCTTTCTTTTATATGTGTTCTTTCTCTTGGCTCCACTTGCATTCAGTTAGACCACCATTGGATTTATTTAAGTCATCATTTTGATCTTTTTTTTCCTGTTAACTTTTTTAGTTCATCATATTGAGACATACCCACAATTTTATTTAAACCCTAGTCTCAGTTATAGGGACTCCTTGGACTGTCTTTAAATCTCCACTTATACAAACTTTCAATCCTTAAATTAGAATTGTGACCATCATTCAAAACATCCATATCTACTTCCATCTTATTTAAACCTCACTCCCAATTTTCATGGTGAAATTTTTCTAATTTTGATTCTCTCTGCTGGTTCCATTGAGGTTGAGTTTTATTTTCAGTTGATCCTCAATAGTTGGTCTTATAATCCAATCATTAGTTTGATATGAGGATTTCTATTGATCCCACTAAGAAACTTCTTCAACTTATGTTGAAGTTGATTGTTCCTTCTAGCAGCAATAATAATTTTCATTTCTATTCTTTGAGGCTTCATCCCAACCATGTGAATTGTTTAAATTTGAAGCATTCCTCAAACCCCAATTAGATTGCACTTTGGTTTTTCTAGTGGCTTGAGAACCCCAACCCAAGACTTTTGGTTCATTGGATTTAAATCCAAGAGTTTATTTAAATGTTGGGTTCTCAAGACCAGGTGATCATGCCCTATCAACATTTTCATCATCTGGAAAAAGATCATCAACTTAAACTGCTAACCATCTTACCACTGAAACACCCCCTTTCCCACCACATACTAAGTAAAAAAATGAATAAACATCAACTCCTACCTCTTATTTTACTCATACCTAGAAAATTTATAGAAACCATCCATGATCTCTAGATTTTATAATAAATGAAAATTTATTTAGATTCTTTGTAACTTTTGATATCATACATTCCCTTCCTTCAATGATTTTTACCACTATAGAACAATATCAATACATACCATTAAACTCTTATTATCTTAGAATAATGGCTTCATGCAGACTAAATGATTATTTAACAATGGACATTTAGGGTTCTAAGATCATACATTATATGTATTTATTTATTTTTTAAATATTAATATTATTGAATCAAATAGGATGAATAATAATAGAAAATATATGGATACCAATCATATGAAAAAAGAGTATGAGGATGGGGTGAAAGATTTCATTATGTTTTCAAAATATTATGTATTTGATCCTTCTCAAATAATTTTTTGTGTATATGATATTTTTATTCAAGAATAATTAGTCCACAGTAGGTGTAAGAACACTTGATCTATCATGGAATAAATCGATGTAATAAGTGATATAAAAAACATGTGGAAAAATATAATGTAGCAAATAACTAAGATAACACTAAATTTTATGGATCATATGATATGATTACAGGTGAGAAAAATGATGAATACCATATTGAGGATATTATTACAGGTGTGAATGATGATAAAGATCATATTGAGGAAATGAAAATGATAGTTGAATTTTAACTTCATGATTTTCCAAAAATATTTTAGTAGTTCAAGAGTTGTGAATATACACCATTGTATGATGGTTGTACTAAATACACCACATTTTCATCCATACTAAATATATATTTTATAAAATCTAGAAATGGATCAAGTGACCCCAAATTTACTGAAATACTTTCTCTCTTGAATGATATGCTACTAGAAGGTAATCGTTTTCCTTTATGAACATATGATGTTAAAAAAATTCTAAATTTAATGGGTATGATATCTGAAAGAATACATGTCTATCCAAATGATTGTATACTATTTTTCAAGGACCATGAATCACTTTAAAAATTCCCAAAGTGTGGTATGTATCGATAAAAAAAGATGAATCTAGAAATTTAAAAGTTGTATGGTACTTTCGAATTAATTCATAGTTTAGGGGCCTATATGGAAGTGAGGATACTAAAATGTAATTTATGTGGCATGAAGATACAAGAAACAAAGATGGGAAACTTCATCACCCAACAAACTATTCTCAGTAGAAGAAAAATGATCATGAGTATCTAGAATTTGGAAAAGAGTAAAAAAAACTTCATCTTGCACTATCTACAGATGGATTGATTCCTTTTAGTTTACAAAGAAGCACTCACAGTACATAGATTATTAAGTTGGAAAATTATAACTTTCTATCGTGGTTATTCATGAAGAGAAAATGCATTATTTTTCCACTACTTATATCAGGACCAAAACATTTGGGTAATGATATTAATGTTTATTTGGATTCATTGATCGAATATTTGATATTAATGTGGGATTAAGGTGTTACGTTTTATTATTCTTACAGAAATAAATATTTCTCATTGATATCCATGTTGTATATGATGATAAATGAATTTATTGAATATGGAAAATTTTTAGGATATATAATTAAATAAACTCAAGGGTGTCCCATTTATGGACAAGGTACACATTCAATTAGGTTGAAAAATTCATTAAAGATCGTGGTTCTAGGAAATCACATATTTATACCTTGATAACATAAATACCAATCTTGGATAATATCATTTTATGGAAAATTAGAAGAAGGAACATCACTGTCTCCACTAATAGGTGATCAAATATTTGAGAAATTAAAAGTTACAAACACTTATTTTGGTAAACCTTCTGAAAAAAATAATAATACAAAAACTGGTTGGAAAAAGTGATCTATTTTTTTGAATAATCGTAATGGAATTATTTGTACGCTATACATTTTTTTGATGTCATTATTGTGGAAAAAATGTATGTGATAGTGTCATTGGAATGTTACTAATTGCACATGAAAAAATGAAAGATGAAACTAAGGCTAGGTTGTATATGATTAACATGGGTATATAGGAAGAGTTAGCATCGGTGAAGTGTGAAATTATGACTTTTCTTCCTCCAGCTGCTTAAAATATTTCCAGGAAAGAGATATATCATTTTTTATCTTCCTAAATGATATAAAGGTTCCATAAGGATATGCATAAAATATCAGGAATATCGTGTCAATGACTGATTTAAAGTTAAAGGGTCGGAAATCACAAGACTATCATGTTTTGATGAAAGATCCAATACCTATATATTTACATTACATTTTCCCTAAGAATTTACATCCTACATTAACCAAACTATGTTTATTTTTCAAAACTATATGTATTATATTTATATAAGTGAAAAAATTTATAACTATGGGAAAGGAAATTAATTTCATATTATGTGAATTGGATTTGTTCTTACCACCACAATTATTTGATATGATGGTTCACTTTATGGTTCAATTGGTTAGAGAGATCTGACTATATGTTTCTATAAATTATATATGGATATACCCCATTAAACAGTATATGAATATTTTTAAAGAGTGTGTCCAAAATAAAATTATACTAAAAGATTGTATCATGGAGTGATATATTATTAAAGAATCCATTTAATTAAGTACTTACTACCTATCCGATGTGGAAATCATTGGTCTAGTAAAATATCATCACACTGGATGTCTTGTGGGTGAATGAATTTCTAGAATATATGTTGTCACAATTACTATTACAGAGCAAGAGCAGACACACCTTTATGTTTTTTATAATAGTTTAGAGGTTTCTTTATATGTTGAAACCCACAAAGTAATTCTTAGTCATTTAAATCCATGAAAGGATAAAATATAGATATCAATTTAATATAATTAATATTTTACAGGATGGTTTCAAGAACATATTTTTAAGTAGTCAACTATAAATTTGAATTCAATTTTAGAATGACTTTGATGGATAGCCAGTGGACCAAATGGACATGTATTATCTTATAATGGTTATGTAATTAATTATTATATGTTATATACAAGGAAGTGTGACAAATACAAGACCATGAAAAATAGAGAAGTTACACTTGTGGCTAAAGTGATGCATGTATTTGGTACTAAGGACATAAGTAAAATTTATGTAAATATGTCATACTTTAGAATCATTGATAAAATATGGGATTTGTATTATAGAACATTTGAAGTGTCAATTTTTCAATGCAATTTGGTTGATAATAGGAGTGCTGTTAAAATCAATGAATTTGGATTTGTAGAAGTGAATTTCTGTATGAAAGGGTATAAAGGTGAACCATTTATAATGACATCACATGCATTAAAAATATTTTATATTTTATATCCTACAACAAAAGTAATCAATTATTTTCCTATACTGATATTCTAAAGGGTGAAAATGATTTTGATTTATATCTATCAACACCCACCCATCTAATCATTGTAAGGGGTACAATGTACAATATAGAAGGAGATATTCTAAATAATAAAAAACTTCCAAAATTTCATGTGAGAGTGGGGATTCATGAAACTCACGAGTCAAGCATCGAGCTATCTGTTCCCATTGATGATCTGGATGCTCACACTGTCAAAATTTCTACTAAAACTTTCATATCATGGACGTTTAATCTTGTAAAAATATATGTTGACAGGGAGGTATTCCTTTCTAATTTTTTTATGAAAAACCTTTAAAAATTAATGAAAGTGTCCCAAACCAATGAATGTTATTACAAAAGAAGAAATGGAAGGGGAAACAAAAGGTTGAATTAAAACAGTCTAAAAATCAACCAATTAATCAAAAAGTCCTTTAGGAAGTACATTTTATCTACTAGTTTATCTTCCTTATTTTCTAATATTATAAGTTTATGTCAATACAATGATAAAAAATAGAGATATGATCATAATAGATTTTGAATAGCAAATGCACTGTAACAACCTGAGATTTTATGAGAATTATTCTTCTTAATTTCATTGATGTCTTGTGTTTTACGCTACACCAAAATTAGCTTGTTCTATACCCAACACCGTATTAGCTTGTAGTATACACAACACTATTCTTGGCTAGTGTTACACACTATTTCAAGTTCATTTTGTAGAAATTATACTGTAAAACATTAAGTATATATTTTGTTTAATGTATAAATGAAATAAGTTATGATTATGTTATACGAAACAACAAAGGGATCATGCACTACAAACAGCCTTGACTTGGCTTGCATTACACCCAATCACGACCTTCCTTGATAGCGTGTGTAGTACGCAATACCGAGTTTCACTGAACAACGATATATTATTATAATATTATTATGAAATAGCAATTATGAATAGTATTAACTACATTTTAAATGTTATAAAATTATTATTCATCTTACACATTTTCTAGAACATCGTGTGAGAACAAAATAAATTTTTTGAGCAAAATAAGTATTTTTCAAAAAAATGCAGTTTTGCCGCCTTTTGATGACGCTACCAATTTAAATATAGTTTTTTACATGTTTATAAGTTCAATTTGACAAAATAAAATTTGTCTTTTGAATCAGGATATAAAATTTTACTTTGGATAAAATTTTCATATTATTCTGATAACTTTCATATTTTAATAAATAGTAAAAACACGCTATATTTTAAATAAAAACAACTTTTTTCATCGTAAGAATTTATATGGTTAAATTATAATATTGAATGGTTTTAATTTATAAATATAATATATTTTTACCATTTAATATAATGTATGTCATTAGAATTGATTTTACATTGAATTCATAGGTAAAATCATTTCAATATTTTGGAATGTTTTAACTTTTAAAACTCATTTTCTTAACAATGAGATTAATTTTAAATTAATTTATGAAACTTCTGTGATTTGAATTTGGAAAAATGTATTCCGTATTTGGAATCATTAGATCCAAATTATGTTAATAAGCTACTTTTTATTTTTTGTCATTATGAATAGTAACTACGGTAAATTTTATTTACCATAGTTAAAGGTAAATCGGGTAATTAAGGGTAAATATAATATTATAAAATTACACTAACACTTGTCCTAATATAATTGGATGATTATATTTTACCCTAAATCATACTTGGGTCGAAATGGAATCTAATGTAACCCACTTGTATTTGATTAAGACCTTTTATTTAGTTTATTTAAAGGAAAGTGAAATGTCTCACTCAAACTTTAATAATTAGATTATTTTTAATATATAGTTATACAAAATATAAATTCAATTATAAATACTCATTTTAAAGCTAATTTTTTTCTTTATCATGGTAATTTATTTGTAATTTTTAATAAATATTTTATTACCTTAAAATCTTATACATTAATGATGTAGAAATTATTTATCTAGTGAAAAATCAATAATATAGTTTTTATTAAAATAATAATACCTATAAAAGGACCATAAACTTGACCAAAATTTATTGGTAGAGTATATCTATACCCTAATAATCCAAGGGTCTATTTTCGGACCATTTGGAGTCTTATAAAACCGATCAGGACATTTATATTATTTTATTTTAAATGATGTCAAAGATGTCACCTTCATAATTTAATAAATATAACAATTTAAATGTTGTGATTTTAAGATGATAAATTTGAGTAAAAATATTATTATGAAATATATTATATTTATCTTCATCATAGGGTTTTATTTTTAATTTTTATGCAACAAATAAGTATATTAAATGATTATACAGAAAATGATGTAGTAATTGTTTTATTAAGAGAAATATCAAATAAATGGTATTATAAATATTAAAATAAAAATTATATGAACTAATTAATGTTATAAAAAAATTTTATAGAGGAATATTACATGTTAGTAATCTATTAAACATTTTGTTTTGAATATATCCTCTGTGTGAATTTTATTTAAATTCAAATAAATGAATAGTGTCAAAATTAACACTATTGTTATTTTATAAAAATAAAATATTATTAAATTGTTTAAAAATCACATAAATGTTTAAAAATTATAAATTGAAATTTATATGGTCTAAAATGTAATAAATTATCCAATTATGGATAATTCACAACATATAAGTAATTATTTATAACAATTTAAAATTTAGAATATTATTACCACAAATAAGATTAAATAAATTAAATAAGGATAAATCAAATTGATAAGGTTTAAAATAAATTCCCAACATGTCTAAATTTTATTTTATGATAATATTAAAACCCTATATCATCTCATATTATGATTTAAGTCATTTTTGGAGGTTTTTAAGTGGGGTTTTAATTTATTATAAATTAATATTTCTTATGTTTCCAAAGGTGCCCCTCTCCTCCCTTATAAAAGAGAACCTCCTCCCTCTCCTCTTCACAACACTTTGAGCCTTCAATCTCGGAAAAAAACTGCCCATTTCTCTTATCCAATTACCTATAAACATTTTGGAGGTTCTGGTCTTCTCAAAAGACCAACTCTAGTGCCTTAAGAGGAAGCTTAAAAGAGGTGCGTCGAAGAAGAGGTAATCTCTTCTACTGATTCTTTCAAGTTTCATTCTTCTTCAAATTCTTCTTCTTTATTTGTTTCATTATAAAGTAATAAAATCAGTATCAATAATATACTGATATGTTATTATAAATATTAAACAACCCCATTTTACCTTCTATCCATCCTATAGAAAACAAAATCACCGCGCGTGCGTACGTATGAAATACCGTCTCCACGCCGTGGTGTAATCTGTTTTTCCACCACCACCTTACTTGGATGGGTATAATGGTGTAAATAATATATATATATATATATGGTAATTATAAAATTATACTAATTCTGAGATGTTATATCATCCACTCTAATTCCATTAAATAATTATGGGAACGATATCATCGCTCGTGAGTACGTACAGATTACCATCTCCACGACGCGATGAGATTCATTCTCCAAGTTAACCATTCAAGAATGATTATAAAGTATATATATTAAATAATCATAAAATATATGACATATTAATGATACTGGACTTATGTATATGTTATTTACTTACTTCCATTCAATTTAATAAGGAAACGAAAATAGCATTCATGCGTATGTACGGCCTACCGTCTCCATTAACAGTGTATTTATTTATATTTATTGATCTATTATATATATGTATATTATGAAAATATATTATATATAAATAATGTTTTACATTCTAGAAGTAATTAATCATGATCTAAGTAATCATATGAATAATTACAAGTCAAAACACGGACGATAAATGAAACCATTTTACCCAAAACGCTACTTTAACATGAATTTACAAAAGAAAGGGTAATATAAAGTCATAAGTGAACCATATATGATATCATAACAATTAATATGATTATGTAATAAGTCAATGACATTATTTAAATCATTATACAGGAGGTTCTGATACATACGAAGCATATCAGACATAAGGTAAGGGATAATTATTCCAATCTCGTTCTTATCCGAGATTGTTTATTCGTAAGTATTTACTGGGGTTTTATTTTTCATCCTTGTCCATAAAAATGTTTTTAATAAGGTGTTTAATATTCTTAAATGTATGTTTAAATTCATATTTACCCCTCTTTGACTTTTACTTTGTGTTATGGAAGGGATCTTTCTTTTGTTTACCATACGTGGTACTTTTCGACTTTTCCGTTAAAAGTATGAGGAGAATGTTTTTTAACTTATACAGAATGAACAGATTTTTACGGTTTTATAAGTCCTTATTTTCATGAATATTAATCTACAATATTTCATGAATATTTTCAACAAAATCCTTTTCTTTTAAAATTTCATGGCATTTTGTGAAAAGAAAATGATTTTGAAGAAGAAAGGATATTTTCCTCAGGAATTCATTTCAAGTGTTTTATCAAAACCATTTTCCATCTAAGATGAAATTATTTCATATGTGTATATTTCAAGTATAATGTCTCTATGATTTGCATGGTTTCAATTTTCTTATGATTAAATTATATCCATTTGTTTTATATGGATTATGTTATGATGGGATGATGTTTATGAAACCCATTTTATTCTTTGGGTTATGATGAATGATTTATGTCTATGTTGTGGCACATGTAAGAATGATTTAATTATAATATGGGTGGGACCTATATTTCCCTCCAATGCATTGGGTAAATATTTATATCTCATGAGATAGTCATGGCTGGAACGCCAAGTTAATCCGGTTCAGTGATACAGGACTGGAACGAGGAGTGAACTCAATTCAGTAAGGGACTTTGTCCACTAAGATGATCTTGGAAGCGATGCCTTGGATACTATGGAAATCATAACATGTGCTTAATGGTTTCCACAATTACATGTTTTATTCCCATGCTATTTTATCATGATTAATGTTTTTTTATGATCTATGCCTTACGTACTTCCATGTTTTATGTCATTGCTCAAGATTTTGATGTTTAATCATTATGTTCATGTTTTTTTAAGTTCAAATGTATATGATTTGTTTTATTTTATCCATGCTTACCCTTACTGAGAATTTGAGCTCACCCTTTATTTTTTTTCTTTTCCCCATGATTTAAAGAAAGGTTTTAGGTCAGAAAAAAAGGGAATATCTTTATGAGAGATGTTGAAGATCTTTCACCACGATTAGAAGATTATATTTTGAGTTTCCAAATATACTAAACAATTAAAGTCCTTGTGTGACTGTTTTTGTTATGTATTAAGTATTCTGAAAAAATTAATGTAATGTCCATGTGTGTCAAGCTTTGGGTCTCTACAGTTGGTATCAGAGGAAAGGTTCAGTTAACCTTTGGAAACTAGGATGCGAAATCTTTAGTGAGATCCCTAGAGATATTTCTAAGGTATGTCTAGGGATGTCCCTAATGTTAAGTATAAGTATAGGTTATAGTCCTAGAATTACAATAATGATATTAGAGTTAAACCTAAGATGTTATATATTGAAGGTACTCCCCCTTTATTATGTTGTTTTCCCTAGCATGATTTTTGCCTCTCACACTATTATTTTTGGGTTTTAGACGATGGCTGGAGCCCGAAGGAACCTTGTTGATCAATGTAATGGAAAATGCAATTATTGTCCTTATGAACGAACCAATGTTATGGGAGATGGAGTGAAAAATATTATTGCTATAATTACACAAGCTATGAATCATTATGGACTTTCAAATGAGCAGAGAAGGGAACAATATTCTATTGAGTCCTTCATGAGGAAACGTCCTCCTTCTTTCAGTGGGTTTTCTAATCCACTTGTTGCTGAAAAATGGATCAATACCATTGAAAAGTTATTTTCCATACTTCACTATTCAGAACATGAAAAATTAATTCTGTATGTTTACTATTTAGAAGGTTAAGAAGACCAGTGGTGGACTCTAATTAATAATTCAAGGCCCCAAGATGAAATTGAATCAATGGAATGGGATGAGTTCAAGAAATTGTTTTTCAATAAGTACTTCTCTCGTATTATTCGAAAAAAGATGGAAAATGAGTTCCTTATGCTTAAGAAAAATGATGATGAATCTGTTGGTATATATGAAGCGAATTTTACAAGGATTTCAAGGTATTCATATGGCTTTATCATCCAAACTGAAAGTAAAGTTGATTGATTCTTCAGTGGCTTAAAACCAAGTCTTCTAAGGTCATTAACTATAAGAGACTTCAGTAGCTATGAAGAAATTGTGCATTATGCTATCAATGTAGAACTGGAAGTCGGTGTTACATATCCATCTCATGGTTTTGACAAAAACCAAAAGATGGAGTTCAAGGAGAAATCTCATAACAATGGTGAAAAGAAGACGAATGTTTCTTTATGATCAAAGTGTGGAAAGAAGCATGGTGGAGATTGAATAAAAGGTACTAGAAAATGTTTTAAGTGTGGAAAAGAAGGTCGTCGACCAGTTGGGTATCAGATTAATGGTAAAAAGGTATCTAATGATGTGAATAGAGAAAAGACTACAGAGAACTCTCCACCAACACTTCAATGCTTCAAGTGCAAGGAAATGGGGCATTATGCTAATCAATGCCCTAATCCAAGGGTTAATGATGATCTATGTGAGCAACCTCTTAAGGAAAAGGATAAAGGGAAGTCACATTTGATCACTATTTATGATGTTTAGTATGACAATGATGTTGTGGAATGATTAAGTGTTTATGTAACGGGATTTCAAAATAGTACCATGGAATCTCATTTATGGTATCGTGGAATTTTGGAATATCTATGTATTGGTTTTCAATAATTATATGGTACCAGTAACCATGAAAAGTGATTGAAATATTTTTGTAAAGAAGATGATATACGAATAATGAAGGGATAAAGAGAAAATGAAATGAGCTCATGAATTATATAATGACAAAGTTATATCATGGTTTGAGTATATAGAAATTTTAGGATTTTGGTATGTGGAAAGAGTTAACTTTTGACAACATTCATATTTTCACTATGGTTCAATGGGTATTCATTTTTCAAGAGAATACAGGATTAAGGTATTCACATGTTTGGAATGTGACCAACAAGATATATCGTATGATATATGGGGGATAAATGATGGTATTCACATGCTTGGTAGATGAAATTTCTAGTAATTGTTTTCATTATACTATGAGCTTGGATGGAAGTATTTTAGATAAGCCTAAAGATTAGAATGAATTAAGTTAGACATAAGATAATATTGTTTAAGGATAGAATTTTTTTTGATATTATTGTAGGAATGTTATAATAATGTAGTTTTAGAAAAAGGGACAACCTGTAGGACGGGCGACAACCCGTCGTGTCAGACAATGCTAAGGGAATCGAACCTACAACTGAAGTGTGACAGACCTTTATCACCCACCACTAGCCTACAGGAAGTCCTTTGTTAGTAGAAACTAGTTTTATTTTATTTAGCGGTATGATAGATGAAGTATAAGTCCATTTTAGGAACCATATACGATTAATCTCACTAAAGATGGACTAATGTATATAACTTTTGAAAACCTTATGTTTGAGACAGATGGAATGACCTATCATTCTATCACATGATCTTCTAATACTTCATGGAAGACAAATTCAACTTTATTTCTTTAAGAGATGGAGTGGAAATTGTTCGAGGCACAAACAATAGTGAGATTGAACCAAAATCAAGTAAGTATTTCTTCTAATTCAAAATTTTCAACTTTAGGGAAATGATATTGAAAACCAAAAATGTTTTCCTAGTGCTCTTATATCTGTTGAATCAGATGGTACTTTAGATTATCACAAATTTATGGCTTTGTGATTGTTGGATTTTTCATAGCCATGTTCTCTACCACTCTCCATCAGAACTTGATGGCTAGATTTCTCTTCCATATCCATATTTTCACCTATGTTTTTCTAAGTGGAAACCCAGTGATGAGTTAATTTGGGTAACCAATATGTTTCATACTTTACTTTTTAAAATTAAGTTTTAGTATTCCTTTTTACGATGTGGGTTTCTATGAAAGAAACTTTCAAGTAGTAAACCATTTATAACCCTGACGAATTTCAAGGGCGAAATTCATTTTAAGTGGGGTAGAATGTAACAAACCGAGATTTTATGAGAATTATTATTTTTAATTTCATTGATGTCTTGTGTTATACGCTACACCAAAATTATCTTGTGATATACGCAACACCGTATTAGCTTGCGGTATACACAACACTATTCTTGGCTCGTGTTATACACAATTTCAAGTTTGTTTTGTAGAAATTATTCTATGCAACATTAAGTATAGATTTTGTTTAATGTATAAATGAAATAAGTTTTGATTATGTTATACGCAACAACAAATGGAGCTTTCACTACACACAACCTTGACTTATCTTTCATTACACGCAATCACGACCTTCCTTGATAGCGTGTGTAGTACCCAATACCGCGTTTCACTAAACAACGACATATTGTTATAATATTATTATGAAATAGCCGTTATGAATAGTATTAAATAAATTTTGAATGTTATAACATTATTATTCATCTTACACATTTTCTAGAACATCGTGTGAGAACAAAATAAATTTTTTGAGTAAAATAAGTATTTTTTTAAAAAATGCAGTTTTGCCACCTTTTGATGGGGCACCCACTTTAAATCTATTTTTGACAAGTCTATAAGTTCAATTTGACAAAATAAAATTCTTATTTGGAATCAGGATATAAAAATTTACTTTGGATAAAATTTTCATATTATTATGATAACTTCCATATTTTAATGAATAGTAAAAACATGCTATATTTTAATTAAAAACGAATTTTTTCATTGTAATAATTTATATGGTTAAATTATAATATTGAATGGTTTTAAAGTATAAATAGAATAAATTTTTACCATTTAATATAATTTATGTCATTAGAATTTATTTTACATTGAATTCATAGGAAAAATCATTTCAATATTTTGCAATGTTTTAACTTCTAAAACTCGTTTTCTTAACAACAAGATTAATTTTAAATTAATTTCTGCAAATTCTATGATTTGAATTTGGAAAAATGGATTCGATATTTGGAATCAGTAGGTCCAAATTATGTTAATAATCTACTTTTTATTTTTAGTCATTATGAATAGTAACTACGGTAAATTTTATTTACCATAGTTAAAGGTAAATTGGGTAATTAAGGGTAAATATAATATTATAAAATTACACTAAAACTTGTCCTAATATAATTGGATGATTATATTTTACCCTAAATCATAATTGGGTCGAAATGGAATCTAATAGAACCCACTTGTATTTGATTAAGATCTTTTATTTAGTTTATTTAAAGGACAATGAAATGTCTCACTCAAACTTTAATAATTAGATTATTTTTAATATATATTTATATAGAATATAAATTATATTTTAAATAATAATTTGAAATATAATTTTTTCTCTCTTTATAATGGTAATTTATTTTTAATTTTTAATAAATATTTTATTACCTTAAAAGCTTATACATTAATGATGTAGAAATTATTTATTTAGTGGGAAATCAGTAATATAGTTTTTATTAAAATAATAATACCTATCAAAAGGACTATAAACTTGACAAAACTTTATTGGTCGAGTATATATATACCATAATCATCTAAGTGTATATTTTTGGACCATTTGGAGTCTTATAAAACCGATTAGGACATTTATATTATTTTATTTTAAATGATGTCAAATATGTCACCTTCATAATTTAATAAATATTACAATTTAAATGTTGTGGTTTTATGATGATAAATGCAAGTAAAAATATTATTATGAAAGGTATTATATTTATATTCATAATAGGATTTTATTTTTAATTTTTATTTAATTAATAAGTATATTAAATGATTATACAAAAATGATGTAGTAATTGTTTTATTAATAGAAATATCAAATAAATGGTTTTATAAATTTTAAAATAAACATTATATGAAATAATTAGTGTTCTAAAAAAATTTCTTAGAGGAATATTACATTTTTGGAATCTATTAAACATTTTGGTTCGAATATATCCTCTGTTTGGATTTTATTTAAATTCAAATAATTGAATAGTGTCAAAATTAACACTATTGTTATTTTATAAAAATAACATATTATTAAATTGTTTAAAAATCACATAAATTTTTAAAAATTATAAATTGAAATTTATATGTTATAAAATATCATAAAGTACCCAATTATAGATAATTAACAACACATAAGTAATTATTTATAACAATTTAGAATTTAGAATATTATTACCACAAATAAGATTAAATAAATTAAATAAGGAAAAATCAAATTAATAGGGTTTAAATAAATTCCCAACATGTATAAATTTTATTTTATGATGGGATTAGAACCCTATATCATCTCATCTTCGGATTTAAGTCATTTTTGGATGTTTTTAAATGGGGTTTTAATTTATTATAAATTAATATTTCTTATGTTTCCAAAGGTGCCCCTCTCCTCCCTTATAAAAGGGAACCTCCTCCCTCTCCTCTTCACAACAATTATAGCCTTAAATCTCGGCCAAAACCTGACCATATCTCTTCTCCACTTCCATAGAAACATTCTTGAGGTTTTGGTCTTCTCAAAATACCAACTCTAGTGACTTAAGAGGAAGCTTAAAAGAGGTGCGTCGAAGAAGAGGTAATCTCTTCTACCGATTCTTTCAAGTTTCTTTCTTCTTCAACTTATTCTTCTTTAGTTGTTTCATTATAAATTAATAACATAAGTATAAATAATACAATTATATGTTATTATAAATATGAAACAACCCCATTCCATCTTCTATCCATCCCACGGAAAACGAAATCACGGCGCGTGCGTACGTACGAAATACCGTCTCCACGCCGTGGTGTAATATGTTTTTCCACCACCACCTTACTTGGAAGGGTAAAATGGTGTAAAAAATAACTATATATATGGTAATTATAACAGGATAATAATTCTGAGATATTATATCATCTACTCTAATTGCATTCAATAATTATGGGAACGATATCATCGCTCGTGCGTACATATGGATTTCCGTCTCCACGACGCAATGTGATTCATTCTCCAAGTTAACCATTAAAGAATGATTATAAAGTATATATATTAAATAATCATAACATATATGACATATTAATGATACTAGACTTATGTATATGTTATTTACTTACTTCCATTCAATTTAATAAGGAAATGAAAACAACGTTCATGCGTACGTACGACCTACTGTCTTCATGAACGGTGTATTTCTTTCCATTTATGGATCTATTATATATATGCATATTATGAAAATATATTATATATAAATAATGTTTTACATTCTAGAATTAAGTAATCATGATCTAAGTAATCATATGAATAATTACAAGTCAAAACACAGACAATAAATGAAACAATTTTACCCAAAACGCTACTTTAACATGAATTTACAAAACAACGGGTAATATAAAGTCATAAGTGAACCATATATGATATCATAACAATGAATATGATTCTATAATAAGTCAATGACATTATTTAAATCTTTATACAGGAGGTTCAGATACATACGAAGCATATCAGGCATAAGGTAAGGGATAATTATTCCAATCTCTTTCTTATCCGAGATTGTTTATTCGTAAGTGTTTACTGGGGTTTTATTTTTCATCCTTGTCCATAAAAATGTTTTTAATAAGGTGTTTAATATTATTACATGTATGTTTAAGGTCATTTTTACCCATCTTTTACTTTTAGTTTGTGTTATGGAAGGAATCTTTCTTTTTTTACCATACGTGGTACTTTTAGACTTTTCCGTTAAAAGTATGAGGAGAATGTTTTTTTAACTTATACGGAATGAATGGATTTTTACGGTTTTATAATTCATTATTTTCATGAAGATTAATCTACAATATTTTAGGACTATTTTTAACAAAATCCTTTTCTTTTAAAATTGCATGGAATTTTGTGAAAAGAAAATGATTTTGAAGAAGAAAGGATATTTTCCTTAAGAATTCATTTCAAGTGTTTTATCAAAACCATTTTCCATCTAAGTTGAAATTATTTCATATGTGTATATTTCAAGTATAATGTATCTATGATTTACATGGTTTCAATTTTCTTATGAGGAAATGATATCCATTTGTTTTATATGGATTATGTTATGATGAGATGATGTTTATGAAACCCATTTTATTCTTTGGGTTATGATGAATGATTTATGTTTATGTTGTGGCACACGTAAGAATGATTTCATTATGAGATGGGTGGGACCTATATATCCCTCCAATGCATTGGATAAAGATTTATGTCTCATGAGATAGGCATGGATGGAACAGAAAGTTAATCCGGTTCAGTGATACATGACTGGAACGAGAAGTGAACTCGATTCAGTAAGGGACTTTGTCCACTAAGATGGTATTGGAAGAAATGCCTTGGATACTATGGAAATAATAACATGTGCTTAATGGTTTCAACAATTAAATGTTTTATTCCCATGCTATTTTATCATTATTAACGTTTCTTTATGATCTATTCCTTACGTAATTCCATTTTTTATGTCATTGCTCAAGATTTTGATGTTTAAACATTATGTTCATATTTTTTTAAGTTCAAATTTATATGATTTGTTTTATTTTCTCCATGCTTACTCTTATTGAGCATTTCCGCTCACCCTTTTTATGTTTTCTTTTCCCCAAGATTTATAGAAAGGTTTTAGGTAAGGAAAAAATTGGAAGATCTTTATGGGAGATGTTGAAGATCTTTCACCACGATTAGAAGATTATATTCTGAGTTTCTAAAGACACTAAACTATTATGGTCCTTGTGTGTCTGTGTTTGTTATGTATTAAGTATTGCGCAAAATGTAATGTAATGTCCATTTACGTCAATATTTGGGTCTCTACATTCACTCTGAGTCTATTATAGAATTTATTGGTCTTGATAATGTAGATTAAATCCTCA
The DNA here is from genome assembly GCA_963277665.1 of Viscum album. Classification (NCBI taxonomy): domain Eukaryota; kingdom Viridiplantae; phylum Streptophyta; class Magnoliopsida; order Santalales; family Viscaceae; genus Viscum; species Viscum album. The sequence goes on from OY728160.1 coordinate 576,413,034, forward strand.
ACCATGACTGGATAGGAGTCTCAATTTTAAATGTATACAGGAGGTGTGTTATCATTATTTTTTAATCCAATATCTGACATACTATGTGATTTATAGTTAAATACTATTTTTCTTTTTTACAGGTGTATATATCAGTACTATTTGAAGGAAAAAACCAATTATTGTTTTGGAATCATTATTATTCACACCATTTATACACAAAAAATCTCATTAGAGGAAGAGGAATATTCAGTAATCATGAAAAAATGCTATAATTTTTGAAAAAAACTTATAGATGATAAAATATTCTTAATACCCACACTGCAGTGGTAAAGCTCTCTAATTTAGTCATATGAAATATATTTTAATTAATTTCATTACTTATTCCTTTTTACTTTTTAGGTATCATTAGTTACTAATTTTAATAAATTTAGATACTTCAAATATTTATTTTTTGGATTCAATTCATTTATATCCAATAAATTAACCACACATGATGAAATATATCCATTTGTAATACATTGCATAAAAAATTTCATATGTAAACTTTCGGTTATACATTTTATATTATGTTTTAATGAATTTTTTATGATAGGTCAATGTTTAAATATCATCCAAATCATGGCATGAAGATAGTCCATGAGTATAAAATCCTATGAACTTCTAAAAGTGGATACATATTAGGATATATATAATAATAATTCACTATAAAAATATATATCAAAGAAAATTACTTATTTTTCTCAATGTTTCTATTGTGTCCAAAATAAACTAATGGAAAATTTTATGGTTATTAAATTAGGAAATATATGAAATATATCATATTTAATCAATATACTAGTATCCTAAAATGGGTATTTCCAATGATAATTACAATTTCATTTAAAATTTTTATTAATCCATTGTTTTTTTATATTTATCCCGCACCACTAGAACTATCAACAATCCTTTTGTTCAAAAGAAGAAATAGATTTTTTTAGAATTGAATGGGATGAATACATGGTGTTAGAATGTATATAGAAACCATGATGCACTTAGGTACTATTTTTTACCTTCATAGAGAATTGTTTTCTTTATCTGATCTATTCATGTTCCATAGTGTGTGTTTTTAGTTTAAAAATGATCAAATTGCATGTTTTGAGTTTAAAATTGAAATTTTAGTTAAAAACATGAATCAATCACTAAAAACCCTGAAAAAACACTCATATTGTCTTGATACTTTAGGATAACAATCCATAATTGATTTATGATGTGTAGGAATTAACCTCACATCAATATTATACACGATGTGACTGGTATGTCTCAAAGTGAATGTTTTCAATTTCAAAATGAAATTTTAGTTAAAAACACTTGTCGCTCACCAAAAACCTAGAAAACACACTCACATTGTCTTGATAATTTTAAAAAACAATATTTAAATCATTTGAATCAACCAAACTTTAATCTGATACATGGTTTGACAAATATGACACAAGGTGTGCATTTTTATTTAAAATTGACGTTTTAGTTGAAAAGACATGTGGCATGATAGAAAATGATCAAGCACTTTAAGATTGTTTTTATAAATAGGAAAATGATCCATAAGTCATTTTGGATGTGCATGAATCATACATACATCAATATGATTTATGGTGTGATCAGTATGACTCGAAATATGCATGTTCTGTTTGAAATTGACATTTTAGTTAAAAAGATGCATGACATACTCAAAACTGATAAAACACATTCACATTGTTTTGATAATTTAGAAAAATTATCTATAAGTCATTTTTGAGGTGTAGGAATTAGCTATACCTCAATCTGATACATGGTGTGACCAGTATGACTTAAAATATGTGTTTTCAGTTTTTAAAATGACATTCTAGTTAAAAACATGCGTCACTCATAGATTTTAGAGAAATCATTCTTATATTGTATTGATATTTTAATACAATGATCCATAATTCATTTGTAACATGTAAGAGTTAACCAAACATCAATCTGACACAAGGTGTGACCGATATAACTCAAAGTGCATACTTTTAGTTTAAAAATGATATTTTAGTTAAAAACATGATTCCCAAATTGGAAACCTATCAAACACACTTTTATCGTATTCATACATTAGGATAATGTTCATTAATTCATTTTTGATGTGTAGTAATCAACCATGTTAATTCGATACATAGTGTGACTGGTATGTATCAAAGTGTGTGTTTTTATTTAAAATTGATATTTTAGTTCAAAAGAATCCCCATACTTAAAACTAAGAAAATGTGCTTTGATTGTTTTGATACTTCAGGAAAATGATCCTTAGATCACTTGTGATGTGTTGGAATCAAATATAAATTAATATGATATAAAGTATTCCTAATATGACTTGAAGTGTATGTTTTTAGTTTAAAATTGGAAATTTAGATCAAAACAGACATCACATACTTAAAATTGATAAAATGCACTCATATTTTCTTGATAATTTAGGACAACGATCCATAAATCATTTGTGACATGTAGAAATTAACCAAACATTAATCCAACACATGGTGTTCCTGGTATTACTCAAAGTGTATGTTTCCAGTTTAAAAATTAAATTTTATTAATGCATTATTTCATATTTATGTTTAATTTATTTATTTATATTATTACCAACATATTTTTTTATACCGGAGTAATATTTTTCTCAATATAGGGTGGTTTTTTAGCAACTGGTAGTATGATCATGCTCCTTTGAGAGGGGTAGACGGGCCAAAGATAATGAAACATTAATGTTTTTTGAATTTGTTGATGTTTTTGTAAATTAAATGTACCAATGTGATTGTATAAACCAATATTTGAAATGTTTGTAATATATTGTTTTTTTTCATTTTGGTTGTAAATTTAATTGAAATTGAATTTTTTATTTGCTGTAATGTGCTGTAATTTTAGTAGCATACTGTTGCAACCTACCTTTTATCAGCACTAGGAATAGTGATGATAAAAGGTTACTCTATCAGTGATAAAGAATCACCAATAAAATGTCTATTTATCAATACAAATCTAGAAATGATAAATGTACCCCTTTATCAATGTTTTTTTAGCACTCATAAAAACCACCGGCTTTTAAAGGCGATTAGAACATTAGTGATTTTTTTGGAACCGATGAAGCCTATATCTATAGTAGTTAAATAACACCATTGTAATAAAACAATTATAAATTAAAAAAATATTTATTCATTTTCTTGAATTTATTAATTTTAAAAATAAAAAAATACAATAATGAAATTGATTTATTTTTGGGGATCATTTGAAGAGTAAACAATCTATATGTTGAATAAATTCAAATTATAGAAATTTCATAAAAAACACATGGAGAAAACCTAATATATACTAATTCAATTTACTATATTCATCACCAAAAAAGGAATTCATATTTTGCGAGTATTTTATCATAATTAATATTTTTCTCAATGAAATATTTATGGTAACTTTTTTCCAGATAATTACCATTATTTAGGAGTCAAGAATGCACATTCACTTTCCTTATTATTTTTGTCTCACCAGCCTCCCAATTTTCCAATGATAAGTAGTCACTGGGTAAATTTATTTTCACCTTTTTATATTAACTGTATTTGGAATCACTACTATAAAATATGGATTATATAGTACTATATTTTCTCAATGCTTATGAAAAGTACTAAGAAGGACCACCCTTTCTCAATTCTTATAAAAAATAACTAAAAATACACTCTTTTCACCCTTTCTCAATGCCTTTTTATCACCGAGAAAGGGTACTATGTTTTTTCCCATGTTTTTCTTGCAACATGACGGTCCTCCCTTGTCTAAATATGTATATACATGTGGTGGTTTTATGATCCATCATGCTTGAGGCATACCAGTTCCGCACTCCCATGTTGGGTGCTAAAAAAACTTTCTTTAAACACAAACTTTGATACAAAGTGATATGACCCAACATAAACATACATATATTCTGCATCATTTTAATAACTTAAACATTACTTCTCATAACAATCACACAATCCCAAGAACAAAATATTTATTATCATTGAAGATTAACAATATAATAAACTTATTTTTCAACACTTGTGATTATTTCTCCATAATAAAACCATGTTAGACTCCCTTATCGACTTATCATAAGTTATACTCATATTTATAACCTATGGAATAGAATTATAAGAAAGGGGTGAGATCAAATTCATAGTAAGAGAAAAAATCCATCAACATGTCACCAAGAGTTAGATAATAAACATATGACAAGACATGAAGAGAGGAAAAAATATTATTAAAAATAATATGAAACAATAAGAGTTGTCCATAATCCATGATATCAAGACATGTAATCTCAAAAGTGAAAACACATACCTAGGAATAAGAGTGCGGAGAAACGAGACAATAAACATGAGCTATAAAGAATAAATATAGGTATAATGATATAACATGTCAAGGAAAAAAATCATAATAGTAAACTATAGAACTAACATAGGTACATAAATCATAAAATAGTGGAGCCAGAATCACTACCCGTTTCCCATAACATGGTGGAACATGCATTACTACTAGATACACATAGTTTAGCTGGAATTATGAACTAATTCTCATTAACATAGTGGATAAGGTATCACTACTTGATTCCCATAACACAGTGGAGCTATAATTCCCTATATAGGGCTACCCGAACGATGCCTAAGTGAGGTTTTCCACATGACCTTAATCGTGCCTCCTTGTCTGCTAAAGGTTGATAACAAGTGGTGAGGGCCTAAAACTATTAAAAATCATGCAATATTCTGTGCTTCACTTTATCAGTGCGAGTTTAAAGTGATGATAAAGGGTGTATTTATCAGTGTAAAAAAACACTAATAAATTGTATTTTCATTTTTTATAAAAAAATTCTGATAATGTCTGTACTCTATTAGTGATTTTTATAGTAATAATAAAGGTCACCATTTTCAGTACTTTTTTAGCGCTGATAAAGGGTGACCTTTATCTATCTTAATATAAGTGTTGTAAAAATTTATATTTCATAAAAAAAATTATATCATTAAAAATAAAATATTAATATATAAATATATTTATACCAATATAATATAATGACCTAGTCTTGATATACATTAACATTACATAACTTTAGTGGAATACATAAAACATTACACAAATAGACGCTTGAAGATTTACTTGTCTAGTGACTTTGGAAACACGGAAACATAAACAAAGGAACATAAATGAGATACATTATCTCCCACTAGGTTCTTCTTGACTAACACCCTTCTTAGACACATCAAACTTAATACATATCTTCAAAACCTGGGGAAAGAGACATAAAAAGAGGTGAGCTAAAATTATCAGTAAGGGTAAACAAGGGAGTCATTTAAGAATAATCATGAACATAAGGGTATGAGAACATGATCTTGAAAATATAAGATCACACCCTTAATAAAAAAGATTATACACATGAATCGTGGCATAAAGCTTGGTAGTTCACAAGACATGACTAATAATAAAATAAGGAACATTATCCATGAAATCATAACTTAGGAATGAAACATAGTATTGTGGCAGAAACATAAGAATATAATATGATTTCCATAGTAGCCAATGCATCACTTTTGAGACCATCTTGGCAGTATAGGTTCACTCCCTATACCATCTTGGTAGTCATGGTTCACTCCCATGTCCATCTTGGTAGCATGAGTTCACTCCTCATACCATCTTTGTAGTCATGGTTCACTCCCATGGCTATCTTAGTAGTCAAAGTTCATTTTCAAGATCATCTTAGTCTATCTCATGAGATATAAATCTTTACCCAATGCATTGGAAGGAGATATAGGTCCCACCCATCTCATAATGAAATCTTACATACATGGGACACAAGATCATAAATATTCATATCATAACCCATGAAATGAAATGGATATTATAAAAATATAATCATATCATAACTTTTGGAAAGATATAGGATTCATAATTGTTTCATCATAAACATAACCTATGAAAATAAGTGGGATTCAAAATCATATAACCCGTGAATGTGAAATGGGTTCCATAAACATCATGCCATTAAAACATAATCCATTCAGAGAAACAGTATGAATGGAAACATTGAATAAATTCCCATAAATGCATGAGTAACCCCAATAAATGTTATATTAGATGGGAAATAATTTTGAAATATCTTTTAAAAACATTTCTTGAGGAAAATATCCCTTCTTCTTTGAAAGAATTATTTTTATAACATAAAAAACTTTGAAAATATTTTTATTAGAAAATAGATTTGATAACTCATAAAGGAATATTTTAAAACAATAAATCATTTTTAAAATCATTTTTCATTCAAAATTATCTCCAATGAGCTTTTTGAAACATTTTTTAAAATATTTTCGAAGACATGGTTTTTGAATACAATATATTTCCGACCGAAGAGAGAGATGTCAAGATTTTACTTAAAATATTTTTTTAAGTAACAAAGAGTGAAAAAATGGTACTAACACATGTGGATATCTAGAATAAATAGAGTAGAAGGATACTCATGAGTGTTCTTGAGATACAGATCATAATATTTCATCAAAGACTCATTATCAATAACAATCTCTCAAAGCAATGAGATTATTTCAATAAACTCTTACCACTTGGTTACTTGGGACCATAATCTTCAAGTAGTAAACAAAAATTAAAATTAGCTTAAAATATCATCAAAATAATGATATTCATGATATAAAATGGAAGTATATCCACCATTAAAATGATTTTAGGTGCATAACAATACATTAGTCTCAAAGATTCAATTTGAGACAATTGTTTTTTACCGATTTAGTAACTTTTGAAACTTAAAACCCATGAAATAAAGTTTGTAAAATGGAAATGTAAATAAAATTATATTTAATTAAATGATATATATAATAAAATCATTGGTAGTATATACACCACACAAAAGGAAAGAGTGGTGAACATAACATGTATCTCACAAAAAATTAAAAGTTAGAATAAATCCCCTTACCTTGTATCTTAAATCTCCTCGTACCTGTTAAAACCACCTATATAATAAATATAAATTTATTATAATTTTTTTAAATAAACATATAATTATATATAATCCAATTTATGTTATGATTATGACCATATATTACCCGTTTATTAACGGTCCTATGTTAAGGTTTCACTTCGGGTAATATTCACTTTGTTCTTTGAATATGTATTAATTTGCTATATCATTGATACTTATAATTATATCATGATTCTAGAATGTGAAACATGATATAAATATAATTTAAATTCCGTATATATATTTTATAATAATATATATAATATAGAAGTATTAAATGGAATACACCATTCAAGGATATGGTAAGCCGTACGTACACATGAACACTGTTTCTGTTTTTATTGTCATATTGAAAGAAAGTATGTAAATGAAATATATATATATATATAATTTTTCCATTATAATTATTATATCATATAATTTCACTAAACCCATCCTTAATATATTCTATGTGGTGTGTGAACGAATCACATCGCTTTGAGGGGGCAGTAGTCCACATGTCCTCAAACGAGATTATCGTATTAACACCAAATGGAAAGTAAAAGGTATGTGTTGTAAAACGGAATAAATAAGCTTAAATACATTATAAATATCATTTATAACATATATAAATAGATTTTCCATCATAATGGCCACTATGAGAGGCGGTAAGGGAAATTGAACAATCATCATTTAGTGAGACGGTAGTTTATCATAAACATAAACAATATGTTTGTTATCCATTAGATGGAGGTGTGTGTAAGTGTAGGTTTAATAATTAGAAAAAAACATCCTAGTATATTGAGTATATTGGTGTTTTTATAAAATTCTGGAAAAAATAAAGTGGTGGGGGTGGAGAAATAAAATAAAGGAAAAGACTTGAGAGAATATGATACCTCTTGATCGGGTAATGACTTTTGTTTGTGCCAAAAGGCTTCCTTGGATTGGCTTTTGGTAAATTTAAGGATTATAGAAGTAATATAGGGATGTTTTAAAGTTTATTGGTTAGGTATTTTACTAACATAATAGGTTTGAGAGGTGTGAGGAAGTGGGAGAGGTGGTGTCTTTTTATAGGGAAGGAAAATGACTCACTTGAAAATTTTAGAAACAAGTTAGGTGTACACATGTTATTACCTAAAAAAAGTCATAAAAATCCAAAACAATCAATAATGGAAGGTTTATGGACGAAAAATTGACATAAAATGTGTTTTTGAAAAGTTTTTAGGTCATTTGGGCCCTTACTTTTAAGGTTTAGTCCCTAATTATGCGTAATTTGGCCTTGATCGATGTGATTAATTTTAGTCACTTTTACTAATCATTTTCATAAAAAAATAATTTTGTATTATTAGACTCTAAATATTATATTGAATACAATTTTGTATGTAATTTATTAAAATTAAAATCACATAAGCTGCAAAATTAATATTAATGCTAATCCCGCAGACGAGATGAAATAACAGGTTTTTAAAGTAGAAAAATGTTCAAAAGTTTGTTAAAATTTTATATTCAATTTCAAAGTGAAATTAATTATAGTGAATTAAATTGTATTAATATATTTAATATTTATCTAATTTTACCTTAAAACAAATTTATAATATCATTTTACATTCATAATTAATTAAACAAAAAATGTAGTTTTTAACTAAAATAAGTATTTTTTACTATTTATAAAAAAATGATGTTTCTAAAAAAAATCCCAAAAATTCACCATTATATAATTTCGACATTATGAATTCAAAAGTGAAGTTTATTTTATCAAATTAAATTTATAAATTTTTCTAAAATTAATTTTATTATTAATATCGGCTCATTCGAGAAAATGGTATTTTAAAACATAAAAGGACTTTACCAAAAATCATATCATTCATTATCAGTATGTTTTATTTATATAAAAAAATTATAATAAATATATGAAAATTAGTTATTACTATTAGTTTTACAAAATTTAAAGACTAAGTTATAATTATCTTATTTAAATAATTATATCATTAAAATGAGGTTTCTTAAAAACTATGTGTTGCGTGTGAGGTATGCTAATTCGATGTTGCATGTATCATATTCCAAGTCAGTGTTACATGTAACATATTCCAAGTAGGTGTTTCATGTAGTTTAAACTAATTTGGTTTCGTGTGAAAGGAGTTTTTGACTTAATGCATTGCAATACACAAATGAATATTTAATTTATTTGAGAAAAAAAGGTCCATAAAACTCAGGGTTTTACATTCTACCCCCCTTAAAATGAATTTTCCCCTGAGATTCATCAATTAGGTTAAAAAAATGAGGATAATTCTACTTCATTATATCCTCAAGTTCCCACATATATTCCTCTTATTGGTGATTTCTCCAAAAAACTTTTTCCAGGTTAGTTGTCTTGTTTTGTAGAACTTTTTATGATTGGTCAAGAATTTCAACTGGTTGTTCTTCGTAAGATAGATTGTGCTCAAGTGGTATGACCTTTGAGTTCAGAACATTTTAAGGGTTAAGTATTTTCGTCTTCAAGATAGATATGTGGAATACATCATGGACTTGGGAGATATTTGGTGGATGTGTCAAGTGATAGACTACCATTCTGATACGATCAAGAATTCAAGGAGAACGATATACCTAAGGCATAGTTTCCCTTTGTTCTCAAATCTCATAAATTTATTTCAGGGTGAGATTCATAGAAACACCTTTTCACCAACTTCAAATTATAGATCATGCTGACGGTTATCAGCATAAATGTTCTTCCAAATTTGAACTTCCTTGATATGCTACTGAATATTTCTATCCTTCTAAACCATTTCTTTAGTGATCTCAGGTCCGAATAGATTTCTTTCTCAAAATTCATTCCATCACATTGGAGATCTACAATTCTTCCCATAAAGGTCTTCATAAGGTATCATTTGAATGCTTGAGTGATAGATATTATTGTATGAAAACTCAACTAGAGGATGGTGTTGATCCCAACTAACCTTGAAATCAAGAGAATAAGATCTCAAAATATCCTCTAAGGTTTAAATCATTCTTTCAGACTGACCATTTGTATGAGGATGATAAACAGTGCTGAAAATCAATTTCGTATCAAGTGCTTGTTGAATAATTTCCCAGAACTTTGAGGTAAACCTCAAATCTTGATCTAATATAATGGAATGTGGTACTCCATGAAACCTTACCATTTAATTTATATCATGGAAAGCTAATCTTGGAAGAAGTATTCTCTAATAGTGATGAAGTGTGATGTCTTACTATGGAGTTTGACTACCACCCATATAACATTAAACCCTTTAAAGGTTTTGGGTAGTCCAACAAGAAAATACATAGTGATGTTCTCCCATTTCCATTCTGGTATCTGTAATGGATGCAACATCCCTTTTGAATTTTTGTCTTTCTTCTTTAACTTGTTGGCATACCAATCACTGAGATACAAACTTTGTGATATCTCTCTTCTTTCCATCCCACCAAAAGTATTATTTCAAGTCCCTATATATCTTTTTACTTATAGGATGAATAGAAAATGAAGAACTACGAGATTCCTTTAACATCTCCTTCTTCAAATCTATATTTAAGGAACACATACACGGTTCCTGAACTCTATCATTCCATCCCAACCAAGGTTAAACTTAGGAACATTTCAAACTTTCTTTTTCATCTCTTCATCTTCATTCTACGCTTCCTAAATTTTCACTTGGATAGAGGGTTTAACATTCATTTGAGAAATATACAAATTTCCTCTTCCTTTAGGATTTCTCGATCCATCCTTTTCAAATCCAGAAATATTGGATCTTTTGTGATCCTCATCATGGATAAGCTAGCATTATTCTTTTGCTCAAAGCATCGACCCCCTTTTTCATTTATCCTGGGTGGTAATGTACTGATTAATTGTAATCCTTTATCAAATCTGACCATATTCTCTAGAACATGTTCAACTCCTTCTATGTGAATATATATTTCAGACTTTTATGATTGATATATATTTCAAAATTTTCTCTATAAATATAATTCATCCATATCTTTAATTCAAAAATTATGGCTGCGAACTCCAAATAATGAGTTGGGTAATTCTGCTCATGAATCTTCAACTGTCATGAGGCATAGGCTATAACCATGTTATTATGCATAAGAACACATCCAAATATCTTATTCTTGCATTTTTGTAGATTACAAACCCCTCTATGCTATAGGGTAATGTAAGAATAGGTGCACTAACCAAACCTCTCTTTAGTTCCTTTAAATTTTACTCACATTCATCTTTCCAGAGGAATTTGACACCCATCAAGTCAATTTGGTCAGAGGATTAGATATTCCTGAGAAATTCTCCACAAACCAATGATAATATCCATATAAACCACGAAATCTATGGATATTAGTCACCGTGGTTGGTCTAGGACAACATTAAATTGCCTTCATCTTTGATGGATCTACTCCTATACCATATCTTGAGATTATATAACCCAAAAATGAAACCTTTAGTATGAAAAATTCAAACTATTTAAAATTTTCACATAGATTCTCCTTACTTAGGGTCATTAGTACAATTATTAAGTGATTTTAATACTCTTCCTTACTCGTTGAATAGATAAGAATATCGTCTATAAAGACTACCAAAAACATATCAAGGAAATCTCTAAAGACTATATTCATTAAATCCATGAAGATAGAATGAGAATTAGTAAGACAAAAATTCATCGCTATATATTCATATTTTCCATACCTTGTACGGAATTCCATCTTGGATATATCCTCTTTCTTGAACCTTAATTGATGATATCCAAAATGAAGGTCAATCTTGGAAAAGTACTGGGATCCATGAAGTTGATCAAAAAAGTCATCAATATGGGGAATATGATACTTATTCTTGATTGTGATCTTATTTAACTCTTTATAATAAATGTAGAGTTTCATTGATCCATATTTATTTTTCACAAAAAAAATCGATGCACCCCATGGTGACACACTTAATTGATTGAATCCCTTATCATGGTTTTCTTGGAGTTTGTTCTTCAATTCCTACAACTTAATCTGGGACATTCTATAAGGATTCTTTGAAATTGGTGTGGAACAAGGTATGAGTTCTATTTATAAATCAACTTCACATTTTGGTGGAAGACTAGGAAACTATTCGAGAAAGACATCCAAAAAATCCTAAACAATAGGCATATCATCGATGTCGATTCTCTCCCCAACCATTTGAGGTAAACAACCCTTTTTAATGATAACTAAGACCCATACAACAGACTTAATCACCACAGGAATTTCATACTTATAGTCACCTAGATGGATGATCATAGGAGGGTTTGAAATATCAAAATTAACTTCCCTTCCTTGAAAATTGATGTGGGACTTATACAGAGAAATCCAATCCAGGCCTAGGATGATATCAAATTCAACCAAAGGAATAATGAAAAGATTTTCAGGAAGCACATTCCCACAAAATTTAACTGGAGGGGAATCATAGACTTGAGATAAAATCGTCATACCATTAGGGGTTTTCACTATTAATTCCACATCTAATTGTTTTGGTGGAATCTTAACACCCTTCTAAAATTATTTAGATATGAAAGAGTGGGTAGATCCAGAATCAAATATGACATTAGCCGTTCAAGAGTGGATGGTAAGTGTACCTTTCATCATGTTGTTATCACACCCCTCATCAGAAATGGCTATTGCATGATATTTCCACTTGTCCCTTGGATTAAGAGGTTTCTGATGTCGATAATCATCACTAGCCCTTGGGTTTGGGTAGAGGTTGGCATATTTCACAGTCTCCTTACACTTGTATCACTGAATCGTGGGATTTGAATTCTATTTCTCTTTTTACCCATTCAAAACATTAGCTAACTTCTTCCCATCACTTCAGTAATCAAATGATTGATGTACTTCCCTTCCACACTTACAACATTTATTGGACCCATTAAGAAAATTTATTTCATGCTTCTTACCACACTTAGAGTATAAAGGAAAGTTAATATTCTTTTATTCATGGTTTTTAGATTTTCCTTTAAACCCTATCTTCCTCTTCTTGTCAAAACCATGATATTGATACATGAATCCAAACTCCATTTCAACCTTGATTTCACAACACACAATCTCATCAAAGCTAATAAAGTCTATTATGGACAACACCCTTTTGAGACTTGGCTTTAAGTTACTGAAGAACCTATAAAATTTACTTTTGGGTTAGATGATAATTCCTGAAGCATAACTCACAAGTCTCATGAAATTAGCCTATAAGGTACCAATAGATTCATCATACATTTTCGTAGACTCAAGGAAATATTTCTATATCTTGGTATGAAGAATATGAGGAAAGTACTTATTGAAAAATAAGTTATTGAACTCATCCCAATCCATGGATTCAATCTCATCTCATTGCATCAAATTACTGGTTAGAGTCCACCATTTATCTGCTTCACCTTTTAACCAATAAACAACCAGAATTACTTTATCTTGCTCTGAACACTGAATAACAGACAATATGTTTTTAGTGGCACTGATCCATTGTTCAGAAACAAGTGGATCAGAAGACCCTATTAAAGAAGGTGGAAGTTGACTCATGAAAGAATCAATAGAATGTTGTTCCCACCTTTTCTCATTTAGAATTCCACCATGGTTCATATCTTGAGAAATTTGTGTTACCATAGAAACAAGATTTTTCATTCTAGATCCCATAGCATTCAGTTTCTCAGGAGGAAATCCATTTCATTGTTCTTCGCAATCACCATTAATGCAGTTCCTTCAGGCTTCAACCATTGACTAAAACCAAAATCATAAAGTAAGAAATATTCATCATAATGAGGAACCACATAATCATTAAAAATCACTTATAGGATTTATAAATCATGGAACATTTTTTAATCTTTGAAACCATAGGTTTATCGTAGGTTATTCATAGAAAACTTCTATTTAAATCCTTCATGATGGTTCATAAAGAGGTTGTGAATTTACAAAGCATATCCCTCAGGAGTGTCAAACTAGGTGTGCAGTAATGATTTTGTGTGTGTACCAAATTACCCCGAGTCAGGCCCAAAATATGTTATCAGAGTTATTAACCCCAAGTATATCTTTGGTAGATCCATATCCACTTGTAGTATCCATACATGGATTTATTTCTTGGAAAACAATAACTCTATCCTTCATCAAAATTCCAAGAAATTTTACTAAACATTGAATCATCCTTATACCCTTAGACATATCCTTAGGGTTCTCATTAAGGTTTTCTCATCCTATTTTCCTTAGGTTAACTGAAATTTTCCTTTGATACCAACTATAAAGAACCAGTCTTGACATACAATAACATTACATAACTTTTGCAGAATACATAAAATATCACACAAATAGATGCTTGAAGACCGTACTAGTATAGTTCCTTTGGAAACATGGAAACGTAAACCCAGGTACATAAATGATCTACGTTATCTCCCACTAGGTTCTTATTGACTAACACCCATCTTAGACACATAAAACAGAATAAATATCTTCATAACCTCAAGAAAGAAACATAAAAATGGGTGATCTCAAATGCTTAGTAAGGGTAAATAAGGGAAACATGTAAGCATAATAATGAAAATAAGGGTATGATAACATGATCCTGAAAAGATAAGATCATACCCTACGTATCAAAGATCATATACATGAATCGTGGCATACAGTTTTCAGTTCATAAGACATGAATAATAATGAAATAAAGAACATAATCCATGAAATCATAACTTAGGAATGAAACCTCGAATTGTGGAAGACTCATAATTATATAATATTATTTCCATAGTATCCAAGTAATCGCTGCCCAGACCTTCTTGGTAGTATAGGTTCACTTCCCATACAATCTTGGTAGTCATGTTTCACTCCCATGGCCAACTTGGTTGCATGAGTTCACTCCTCATACTATCTTGGTAGTCATGTTTCACTACCATGGCCATATTAGTAGTTAAGGTTCATTACCAAGACCATATTAGTATATATCATGAGATATAAATTTTTAACCAATGCATTGTAGGGAGATATAGGTTCTACCAATCTCATAATAAAATCAAACATATATGTTCCACAAGATCATAAATAATTATATAATAACTCATAAAATTAAATGGGTATTATAAACATGTAATAATATCATAACATTTGGAAAGATACAGGTTTTATAATTATTTCATCATAAATATAACCTGTGGAAAGAAGTTGGTTTCAAAAGCATATAACCCATGAATGTGAAATGGGTTCCATAAACATCATTCCATCAAAACATAATCCATTTAGAGAAATAATATGAATGTAAAAATTGAATAAATTCCCCATTACGGAATTAGTAACACCAATGGATGTTATCTTAAATGGGAAATAACTTTTAAAGATCTTTTAAAAATATTTCTTGAGGAAAATATCCTTTCTTCTTTGAAAGAATTCTTTTTATAAGATAAAACCCTTTTAAAAAATTTTTATATGAAAATATCTTTGAAAAATTATAAAGGAAGATTTGAAAACAATAAAACATTTTTTAAATCATTTTCCTTATAAAATTATCTCCAAGGGTCTTTTGAAAACATTTTTGAAAACATGGTTTTTGAATACAATAGATTTCTGACCGAGGAGAGAGATAGTAAGATGCTACTTAAAAATATTATATTAAGTACCAAAGAGTGTAAAAAATGATACTAACACATGAGTATATCTAGAATAATAAAAGGATAAATAAACTCATGAGTGTTATTGGGAGATGGATCATAAGATTTCATCAAATATGCATAGTCATTAACAGTCTCGAAAAGTGGTGAGATTGTTTCAATAAACTCGTACCACATGGTCACTTGGGACCATAGTCTTCATGTTGTGAAAGGAAATTACGTGAAGCTTAAAATATCATGAAAATAAGGATATTAATTCTATAACATGGAAGTATATACACCTAAAAAAAACTTTAGGTGTATATCAATTCATGAGTTTCAAAGAAGGAAATTTGAGACAAAATATTTTTTTTACCGATTTGGTAACTTTTGAAACTTAAAAACCATTAAAGAATGTTCATAAAATGGATATATTAATAACCATATATTTAATTGAAATATATATATATATAATACAATCATGGAATGTACATACACCACACAAAAGGAAAGAGTGGTGAAGATGACATGTATCTCACGAAAATAAAAAGTGAGAAGAAATCCCCTTACCTTGTATCTTAACTCTCGTTATACTCATTCAAACCACCTGTATAATAAATATAAATTTATTATTAATATTTTATAAAACCATATAATTATATATAATACCTTATATCTTCTGATTATGACTTTATATTATCCACTTGTTAATGATCCTATTTTAAGGTTTCACTTCGGGTAATATTCGCTTTGTTCTTCACATATGTCTTAATTTGTTATATCTTTGGTTATTATACATATATCATGATTCCAGAATTGGTAACATGATATAAATATCATTTATATATTTATATTTATATTATAACAATCTATATAATATAGAAGTATGAAATATAATACACAATTCACGGATATGGTAAGCTGTACGTTTGCATGAATGTTGTTTCCGTTTTTATTTTCATATTGATAGAAAGTATGTAAAAGAAATATGTATATATATATGTATATCTATATATAATTATTATAGTAGAATTATTATATCATATATATCATATAATTTCACTAAACCCATCCTTAATACATTCTATGGGGTGTGTGAATGAATCACATCGATTTGAGGGGGCGATAGTCCACAATTCCTCAAATGAGATTATCATATTAACACCAAATGAAAAGTAAAAGGGATTTCTTTTAAAAATGAATATAGAAGCTTAAATACATAATAAATATCATATATAACATATATAATATATATAATATATTTTCCATCATAATTTCCACCGTGAGAGACGGTAAAAAATTGAACAATCATCGTTTAGTGATGTGGTAGTTCGCCGTACACCTAAATAGTACGTTCGGTATCCATTAGATAGAGGTGTGTTTTTTTAGGTTAAATAATTAGCATAAAAAAATCCTAGTATATTCAAGATACTAATTTTTTATACAATCATTGAAAAAAGAAAGTGGAAGTGGTAGGGAAAGAAAATAAAAGAAAGGACTTGAGAGAAGACGATTCCTCTTGATCGGGTAACTCCTTTTGGTTTGTACCAAAAGGATTCCATGGATTGCCTTTTAGAAAAAGGAAGGATTTTATGAGTAATAGAGGTATGTTTTAAAGTGTATTGGGCAAGTATTGTTCGAACTTAAGAGGTTTGATATGTGTGAGTAAGTGGGATAGGTGGTGGTAGTTTATAGGGAAGAAAAAAGACTCACTTGGAATTTTTAGAAACATGTTAGGTGTAGACATGTTATTACCTAAAAAAATTCATACCAAACCAAAAAACTCAATAATTTAAGGTGTATGGACGAACTATGGATATAAAATTGGTGTTGGAAAAGTGGATAGGTCATTTGGGCCCTTAATTTTGAGGTCTAGTCCCTAATTAAGCTTAATTTGGCCTAATCACTGTGATTAATTTTAATCACTTTTACTAATAATTTTAGTCACAAATTAACTTGGTATTATTAGAATAAAAATATTATACTGAATAAAATGGTTTATATTAGTTTTTATAAATTCAAATCACAGAAGCGGAAAAATGAAGATTAATGCTAATCCCATAGATGAGACGAAATAATGAGTTTTTAAAGTAGAAAAATGTTCAAAAGTTTGTTAGGATTTTATATTCAATTTCAAATTGAAATTGATTCTAGTGAATTTAATTATATTAATAGATGTAATATTAATCTAATTTGACCTTAAAAAAAATTCATGATATCATTTAACATTAATAATTAATTAAACAAAAGACGGTTTTTAACTAAAAAGAAGTGTTTTTTCACTATTTATCAAAAAATGAAGTTTCTTAGAAAAATCCCAAAAAATTGACCATAATCTAATTTTAAAATTATAAATTAAAAAATTAATTTTATTTTATCAAATTCAATTCATAAATTCATATAAAATTAAATTTATTATTAAGAGCGATTCATTCAAGAAAACAGTATTTTTAAACATAAAAGGACTTTACCAAAAATCATATCTTTTATTATCAATATGTTTTATTTATATAAAAAACTTATAAACAATATTTGAGAACTAGTTATTACTATTCATATTTATAAGTTTAATGGATAGGTTATAATTATCTGATTTAAATAATTATATCATTAAAACGATGTTTCGTTGAAACTATGTGTTGCGTGTGATGTATGCTAATTCGGTCTTGCATGTATCGTACACCAAGTCGGTGTTGCATGTGGCGTATGCCAAGTTGGTGTTGCATGTAACATATTACAATTTGGTGCTGTGTGAAAGGAAAGTTTGACTTAATGCATTGCAAGACACAAATGAATATTTAATTTATTCGAGAAAAAAAGTTCATAAAAACTCGGGGTGTTACATAAAAATATAATATATTTTATTAAATATGATTCATGTAAGACTAAATATACATTTACACTTAATATATAGGATAGTGAAAAATGGGTTATATAATAATTATAAAAAATTATATTTTATTCAAAATCATATTTTATATAGAAAAATATTTATATTGATATATATATATATTTTCATTAAATATGATTTATTTAATACCGAATTTTTATTTATAAATCATATTTAATTTAGAAATATATTTATATTAATATGTCATATATTTAGTCAAAAATGGGTTATAAGTTAATTAAAAATTACTATTAATTAAAAATATTGACTAATTAATATTAATAGACGTTTAATAATATTTTATTTTATCAATTACATATATTTTCAATTTGAAATATATATCAAATAAAAAATATTTAATTATTAATTAAAAAAATTGACTAAATATGTTACACGTAATATGTAATACAATAATTTCCCACGTACATATACAAAAATAATTAAAATTTATAGAGTCAAACATAAAAAATAATAAATTATTATTATTATCGTTTTAAATGGGTGTTTATTAATATTTAATATTTAATATATTATGTTTTTAATTAATAAATTTATTAAATTATTAATTTTTATTTAATCTATACTATTTATTACCTTTTAATATATATATTTTAAAATTTTAAAATTTTTAATTTTTTATTGCATTAATATTTTTTTAATATTTTTATAATTTATTCATTTTTATTTTTATTTTTTAATATTTTTTTTTAATTTTATTCATTTTTAGTATTTATTTATATTTATTGATTAACATTTAAGGTTTTTTATAAAATTTTAATTCACCTAATTAATTAATGTATTCATTTTCATTTTAATATATATATATATATTTAACTTTATATAATTAATAACTCTTATTCATTTTTTAATATTTTTTAATCTTTTTATATTTTAATTAAATTTCACTAATTTTTAACATTCAATCATTTAATATTATTTATTCATTAATAATTTCAAGTATTTTTTAATTTTTTTTAAAACTTTATTCATTTTTAATATTTATTCACTTATTTTTTTTGTAATTTATTCATTTTTAATATTTTTTATACATAATTATTCATTAATATACTTAATATTTTTAATAAGATATATATATATATATATCAATATATATAATATTTTCTTAAATATGATTTATATAATAAAAAATATGTATTTACATTTAACAAGTCATATATTTAGTGAAAAATGATTTATAATTAAAAGTTAATATTATTTAAAAATATTGGATAATTAGTATTGAGTAATGGGAGTTTAATAAAATTCCATTTATTTTTTCAATTTAACGTATATCAAACTTGTGTTACATTAATTTTATACACACATATTTGTAATTATTGTAATTTTATATAGAAAAACACACAAAAAAACATAATATTTCTATAATTTATTCAATTTTAATATTCATTTCAGAATTTTATGTATGAACATAACATATTTAATATATATTATGTTTTTAATCAGTAAATTTTATTTATTTTTATATTTTTATTCAATATATACTATTTATTACTATTTAATATTTTTATTCAATATATACTATTTTTTACTATTTACTATTTTTTTATAATTTATTCATTTTTAATATTATTTATTTATTACTAATTTTAATTTTTTTAGTTTATTCATTTTTAATTTTTTTTGTTTGATATTTTTCAATTTTATCCATTTTTAATATTTATTCATACATGTTTATTCATTAACATTTAATGTTTTTAATATAATATTAACTTACATAATTAATATGTATTCATTTTCATTTTAACATATATTCATTTTTAATTGTTTTAATAATCTATATAATTAATAACATGTATTCAATTTTTAATGTTTTTGTAATCTATTGATTTTTTAAATATGAAATTTCACTCTTTTTAAAGATTCATTCCTTTAATATTATTTAGTATTATTTATTCAATATAATTTCAATCATTTTTTAATTTTTTTATAATTAATTCATTTTTTACTTTTCTTTGTTTAATATATTTTTTAATTTATTCATTTTTAATATTTATTTGTACATATTTATTCATTAACAATTAATTTTTTTATATGGTTGTAATAAACATATTTAATTTGTATTCATTTTCATTTTAATATGTATTCATTTTTATTTTTTTAATAATATATATAATTAATAAAACTTATTCATTTTTTAATATTTTTGAAGTCTATTCATTTTTAGTTACTAAATTTCACTCATTTATAATATTAATGCATTTAAAATTATATATTCATTAATAATGTTAATTATTTATTACTTTTTTAAGTTTATTCATTTTTAATATATATTTGTTTAATATTTTTGTAATTTATTTTAAACGGTTTTTATCAATGGTTAAAAAAATGATGATAAAGATAGGTTT
The DNA here is from genome assembly GCA_963277665.1 of Viscum album. Classification (NCBI taxonomy): domain Eukaryota; kingdom Viridiplantae; phylum Streptophyta; class Magnoliopsida; order Santalales; family Viscaceae; genus Viscum; species Viscum album. The sequence goes on from OY728160.1 coordinate 576,433,845, forward strand.
TATCAGTTCTTTTTGGAAAACGATGATAAAACACTTCCGGTCATTTAAATACATCTCTAATATAGAACACCGCTTTCTTACACCGTTCGAGCTCTCATAAAACTCAAACTTTTCCACTACCCTCCCTCAAACTTCTCAAACGGATCAAAATTTTCAAAATTGAAGGTATGTGATTCTCTCTACTATTTTCAATCGATCTTGCATTATTTCACCATTTTTAGTTCTTCTTTTTCCATGTATCAAACGACCTCCATTCCCCGTGGCCTATCGGCACCGTAGTGGCTTGCCCGTGTACCATACGACCATCATTTTTGATTTACAAAGGGTTTGGATACTCAATGTTTGCATGTTTTTAATTTTTTAAGATTGGTAGTGGAAATTAACATATAGTTGGTAGAATTTCCTATGAATGTTTACGGTTACCCATGGAAAAGTTTATACGAAAATGAAAATGCAATTATGAAGTTAATTTTTTTGTTGAAAATTAACAAGAAAAAATTCCCTTAATGAAATCACATATTTTTACTGTATTCCTATTTTGATTTAATTTTTTTGATACTAGGCACGTGCATAAAATATATATGCACACACATATGCACATATAAAATATAATTATATATATATATGAATATATATATCTTTATATATGTTCACACACACGCATATCTATATACATATATATATTTGGCGTATATGTGGCTAGGTGTTTGGAACAATTATGTATTTTGGGATTGAGATAGTTTATCCCTACTTCGGGTTTATTTAGATTCCACAAGGATCAATATAAGTCAGTTGCATTCTAATAATTGAGTGCATATGGGAATCAATTAGTCAGCTCTGCATCTGATTTTTTTGAATATTTATATTACAAATTCCATTAATTTTTATTTCTGTATATGTAATTATATTGTGAAAATAATATATTATTAACATGTTACCTAGTGGACACACACACATATATCTATATATATATTATTAGCATGTGATTTCTTTATAAAATTTATTCATATTACTAATTTGATTTCCAAAGGGTTTGGATACTCAAAATATTTTTTACTTAAGAATACAATATAGTTATCCTAAGTTGTCTCTCAAGGAGGTTTCTAATTGAGTTCTTTTTCACTTAAAAGATTAATTGATTCAAAATGAACAAAATTGGATTTATTGAAAACAAATTTATGATGTAATTAAAAATGATGATTTTATTGGAAAATGAGTGTGGAAACCATGGGTTTTGATGAATGAAAAACTAATGAAAGATTGAAAGAGGTTTGGAAAGGGAATAATTCATATTTTGATTAAATCAAGAACTAGATTTGGAGTAGTTACCTTAAACATGTTCAATCCATGTAAACATTCCCAAAATAGATCATGCATACACTCACATTTTGATACTTGTTTATATATCAATTTATATATATACATTATATGCATAACTTATGTATATTTATTTATTTATTATACAAGATGAATATTATTGAACCTTATAGGATAGATATGAAATCAAAATTTATGGATGCTAATTGTATAAAAAAGGATTATGAGGAAGAAGTTAATGTGTTCATCAATTTTTCAATAGAACATGCATATGACCCCTCTCAAATCTTTTCTTTGTGTTTATGTTATTCTTATTCAAGATTAATTTATCTTGAAGAGTTGAAAGAACATTTTATTTGTCATGGAATTTATCAAAGATGTAAATGATGGATTAAAGACAAGGACAAAATAAATATACATACGGACTAGGATGATACTGTGATTTATGGATCATTTGATATAAACACCAGTGTAAATGATGATGGAGATCGTATAGAAGAAATCATAATGAAAATTGAAAATGGACTTTTTGATTATCAATTTTTTTGAGAAGTTAAATAACTGTAAAAAGAGACCATTGTATATCAATTATACTAAATATACACTATTTTCAACTATATCAAAGTTATATAATTTGAAAGTTGCAAGTAGATGGAGTGACTCCAATTTTACAAAACTACTTTGTCTCCAGAATGATATGCTACTAGAAGAAAATGAGTGTCGTTATCAAACATATTACACTAACTGAATTCTATATTCAATGGGTATGATATATAAAAAAATATATGTCTATCCAAATGATTGTATATTGTTTCAAAAGAACCAAAAATCACTCATAAAATTCCCTAAGTGTGGCGTAGATTGATAAATGTAATATGAATCAATTTCTTCCAAAGTTTTTTAAAACTTTCCTATTATTTCAGGGATTAGGAGAATATTTGTGTAGCACCCCCAATTTCAAGTAATTAACCCCTTATTTATAATTTTTATGTATTTAAAGTGTTTGGGTGAATTTTGGGAGGATTTGGAATACATTTGGAATGTTTTCAGGGATTTTCTAAAGGTGAATGGTTAGTGCATGATTTTTGGAAACTGTGCAACTCATAAAGGAAACCGTGCACAGTGAGGTGGGGGCTAAGGTGAAGGAACACAGTTAGGCACACGATTTTTCAAAACAATGTGGCCACCCAAGATGAATATTGAAAATTGGTACATAGGTATTTTTCATGGTTAGTTCATGGTTTTTATAACCATGTGGTCCAAACATGTGAGGTTCTCTTTGAGGCAGAGGCTGACGCAGGGTTTGCACACAATTTTTCCTAACCGTGTGACTAACCATGCACGGTTTAAAAACTAGATCCTAAAAAAGTGGATCTAGTTCAAGATTAAGTTTTACCCCTCTTTTTTTCTCTATTTCATCCCTAACTCAAAAATTATTCCTCCCAAAGTCTGTGGAAACTTTACCCATCAAATTAGAAGCAATCCAGAGGAATTTATTGGTGCGTTGAAGCCCGACTCCCTTGGTAAGTCCCCATTTGTGGTAGTTTTTCTTGGTTTTTATTAGATCTAATTTATTACCTCTCTCTGTTTCTTAGATCTAGTTCACTGTGGATAGATCTCAAGTGATTTATGACAGTCATGTTTTTTTCCTTGTTGATGTTAGGGTATGAGATCTAAGGTGAGTTTTTGGAGATTCAACCCAGTTTTATGGGTGTTTTCGTTCCATTCTTCAATTTTCCCATAATTCCCGAGTTAGGTGGATTCAATCTTAACTCCTATTATTTGAAATTGAATTATTTATTTCAAATTGATTGTTTTGATTAAAATTTATTGTGAAATTGTTATGAAAATCTTGGGGAAAACCTTCTTTAGTGATGGTTTGTAGAATTGTGAAATTATTGTACAAAGTGATTTGATAAATTATTTTAAAATGTTGATTTTGAAATAGTTTCTTGGTTTGATTCATGTAAAAAGGTTTTTTGTAAATGTTTTCAATAAAATATTTTTTTATTGAAATGGTTTTGGAATAATTGTATTGGCATGGTTTTTGGGCATACTTGGTGGGGTGTGTTCATATTACAAACAAAGCCTGTTTGAAATATGACTTGATGCTCAGTTCCAAAGGAGTAATGGAACTTAGGATATTGGTTACATTGTGACGACTTTGTAGATCAATTAGAGACCACTCATGAGTATGGAACTATCACCTATGAATGCATGTGTGGATGTGTGGATTGGAATGGGTTATTCCAAATGGATTGCAAAATCTTTTAGAAAACTTGCTCGTTTTCTTTCCATCAAAACCAAATTTGGGTTGGAAAACTATTTTACTTAGAAATAGTTTTCGTTAAATGATAAACTATTTTAAATTGTTTTATATAATTTTTTATATATTTTTTTTATGTAAATGTGATAACATGTTCTATCATAGTGACATGAGTAGGGAAGTCATTTGGGGAAAACCTATTGAGTTTCATTACTCATCCGTACTTTGGAACTTTGGTTATTTTTCCGATATTGTTTATTGAGACACAAGAAAAGGAAAATTATCACACTTCTTTAGTAGTGCATCCTGATACTTGGGCTGTCTTTTAGATTTGGGAACGGTGCATGTTGGAGCTATGGAGTTGTGTCATTGGAGTCCTTGAGTTTGTTGGTTTTGTCATCCGTTGTGTACTTTGATGTTAGTTGTTTTACACTATGGTACTCTATTGTAGTTTAATTTTGATATCAATGGTATTACTTTGAGTTTTATTCCATTGTTATCATGAATCATTTTGTGGTAATTTTGTTATGGTGGGTTTTTTTGGGATGTTTTATTTCTCAAAGGGAAAATAATCCATTAATTTAATTGAATCCCTTGGCATTTATTACCAGTCTTGGGCCTCTCAGGGATGTCTCTTATGGTCAAGTAATGTCCTTCTATCTTGTCAAGACAATGAGGAGGGGTGGGATGCTATAAGTGGTATTATCTTGTTTAGTCCTTGAATTGCAAGTGTATTAGTCTTGGCTAGTCTTTGACTCAATTATCTTTTATCGGTGTTGGAGTTGAAATTAATTCTGGTCTATTCCTTATATTGGGTTGATAGAATGGACTAAGATTGTCAGGACTTGGAATACAGAGCATAAAAGATGTATCTGTCCTTTTTTATGCTGAACTTGAAGTAACCAGGTAGTTGGGTTCATAAGTGTTTTGGAGACACTTATAGGAAATTGGAATCTCATTGTCATGGGTTTAGGAAATGATATGATCATGACATGCATGTTTGAAATGACTTCCCACTAGGAGTAAATATTTCATTTTGAGTAGTTATATATGATTTGGTAAAAAATGTTGATTTATGAAAATTGTTAAAGATGTTTTCAAATGCGTGTTTTTGAAAAGAAATGAAATTGGTTATTTTGAAAATGGTATGATTTTCAAAAGAATGGGGAAATTTTCAAAAAGGGTTGAATGTGGAATGGGTTTAATGTGGAAAGTGTTGAATTTTGGAAATAAATGTTGTAATAGTTATGATGTGGTAGAATATGAAATTGTTAAGCCTTCAGTTGCTAGGGAGTGAGACTTATGGCATTTTTTGTATTTATAGAAAACAAAACCTGGTAGGCATAAAAGAAACAAATAAAAGGATGTTGATGAGAATGTGGTTTCACCTGAGCCACATGTGAACAATAGCTAGTTTAGAGTATATTCCAAGATTTTTAGGCTGTAGAAAGAGGGAACAGAAGGAATGAACCAAGGTAAGTGGATCATTCCATCCATTTACAAAAGTAGAATCCAACCATCTTTTGGGGTGATTTGGAACTAGAGAAGGTAGAGGTGTGGTTGAATAGGATGAATTTGATCTTTGGTTTCTTAGGCACACTAGAAAATTTGAAAGTTAAGATGGCGATTTATATGCTTTAGGATCTTTCATGCTAATGGTGGAATTTAGCAATTCAGGATAAATTAAACCATTGCTTAGCTTGAGAGGTTTTTGTTTAATTATTCAAAAAACAATTATATCCTCTTAAGTTTATAATTGAAAGAGAAACATAATTTTTCAGGTTGAAACAAGAGAGCCTCACAATGGCATATTACGTGGCTAAATTCATTAATTTAGTCCGCATTGCACCTAAAGTTGCTGCTAGTGTGTGCTTGAAGGCACATATTTTTGAATCAGAGTTGAGGTTGGAGATTCTCTTGAATATTACTGTGCTTTTTATAACAGATTATACATATATGGTCAATAGAGAAATGGTGGTAGAAAGGGAAATATTAGGAGCTACAAGAGGAGGACGTATATTGATAGATATGGGAAATGGTGGGAACTATAATGCTGGGGTCAAGTGGAAGAGGGAAACTTATTTCCAAGGTAGTGGAATGACTCAGATTTAGATAGATGGATCAATGAATCATCCTAAAATACCCAAGGGGAAATATGGATGTTTCCAATGTGGTTCGTTTGACCACATGAAGCAAGAGTATTCGACACCACCCAAAGCATGCCAAAATTATAAGCATATGGGGAACCTTTATCTCTATTGTCACAGTGCTCCGAGGTTGGGTGTTTGAGACACTTATCATGTGTCGTAGAAGTCATATGTTTCTATAGGACGAGGGAAGTATAACGATCCTTGATAGTAGAAAAAAGCTAGGCATGGTGATTCTAGGAATATTATGACCCCTCAACATGGGCAATCTCAACAAGGTAATAAGGAACAAAGTGCAGTGAGTAAGAAATTATATGGAGATAAGAAAGTTTTCATGGATGATCAGTATAGACCATAAGCCGTAAGAGGTATGATTCTTTTATATTCTACCCTTATGTAATCTTTGTTTGATATGAGTGCATCCCATTATTTTATTTCTTCTCTTACTATTTATTTGATGTGTTTGAGTGTTTAAATGTTGCCTTCTGTGTTAAAATTGTAAACTACTCTTGGTCAAAGAGAATTTATAACCTTTATGTGTAAAGCATGTTCAATAAATATTTATGGAGTTGATATGACATGGTATTTATCTATGATTTAAATGGATGTATATGATATAATCCTAGGTATGGATTTGTTGAAAACTTTCAAGGCTCACATCAACTGTTATACATGATGGGTTTGTTTTATGTCTGATGATGGCATCGAACATCTCATTAGAGGAGACCAAAATGTAAATTAAATTGAAATGGAATTTTTGGCACCGTAATTTGGAACAATATCTTACTAGTTTGTGGCTTTAAATTTGGAATCGATGGAAGAGATCGAAAATACCAGTTTTCCAGCAATTGTTGATCAATTTTTAGGATGTTATTCCCAAAAATTTCTCAGGGTTTCCACCCATAAGAGAAGTGGAGTTTATGATTGATCCCATTATGGGGACTAGTCCTATTTCCCTTCCAACTTATCAGATGGTACCAACATAATTAAGGTAGCTAAAAGTGCAGTTGGAAGAGCTAAAAAACAAAGGTTTCATTCAGCCTAGCACATCTCTGTGGGAAACACCAGTCTTGTTTGTCAAAAATGAATATGGAAATCTTTGACTTTGTGTGAATTATCATAAAATTATTCAATTTATGATAAATAATTAGTATCCACTTCCACACATTGATGATATGTTCAATCAATTAAGGGGAGATCAATGGTTCTCTTAGATTGACTTGTGATCAAGATATCACCAATTGTCGGTTCAAAAGGAGGATATTCCAAAGATAAATCTCAGAAGTAGATATGGCCATTATGAGTACATGGTAATTCATTTTTGTCTTAAAAAGGAATCAGAGATATTTATATAATTGAGGAATCTGAAATTTCAGAGGTATCTAGATTATTTTGTGGTGGTGTTTGTGGATGACATATTGGTATATTCAAGAACAAGGGCTGAGCATGAGAAACACTTGGTGAAAATGTTGGGAATCTTGAGAGATAATCTTATATATGCCAAATTATCAAAGTGAGATTTTTGGATACAAGAGATACGTCTCCTTGCCCATGTAATCTCTGAATGATGTGTTTTTGTGGATCTGGAAAAGATTGAGGCTGCTATCTCATGGAAAATTCCAAAGATTATTTTTGAGATACGTAGTTTCCTTGGTCTAGTTGGTTATTACCAATGTTTTTTTCATGATATATTAGGACTAGTTTCACTAATAAAAACTTTCAAAAAAAAAAAAAATATATTTCATTCCAATGTAATGATTAATGCTAGAAGTTTTTTCAAGAGTTGAAAGTTCACCTTACATCAGCACCAGTATTGATTTTTATAAAATTTGGAAAAAGGTATGAGGTGTATTATGATGCTTTAGGATCTATGTTGGGATGTTTCCTCTTGTAAGTATATCATTTTTTTATAGATCAAGGTAGTTATGGTTTCATGATAAGAATTTCCCAACACATGATTTGAAGTTATCTTCTATTGTCCATGATTTTAAGACTTGACATCATTACCACTTTAGTGGGAAATTTATAGTGTTTATGGATCATAAGAGATTGAAACATATTTTATCACAAAGGGACTTGAATCTGTGATAGATAATATGGATGTAGTATGTCCAAATGTTTGACTTTGACTTGATTTATACACAAGGAAAAGGAAATGTAGTGGAAGATGCATTAAGTAGAAATTCATATGCTTAGTTGGCCAAAGAGGCTTCAGATGAGTGGTAGTTGATGTTTTTTATATCCTACATGCACTTGGAATGTAAATATTGAGGTGAATTTGTGGTTTTATTTCACATTTCATTTTTTCTTGATTTGGTGGAGATAGTTAAAGATGCGTAGATATCTGATTCATAATGTGTTGCTATGAAGTCAAGACTCAATAGTGGGGAGACCACTGAGGGATGAAGACTAGATGGGTGTTCAATGTTGTGGTTTAGAAATCAAATGGTCATACCTATGACTTATTAGTAACAACCTTTTCATGGTTACCACCAATCAATATGGGATATTCATCTTGGAATATAGAAGATGTATAAGGCATTGGAAGTGGGTCAGTATAAAAAGGAAAGTAGCTGAGTTTATTTTGAGATGATTAACTTGGAAGCAGGTTAAAGCAGAGCAACAATGACTAGTAGGTATGTTGCATTAATTACCGATCCCTATTTCAAAATGGGATAAGACAACCATAGATTTTTTAATAGGTATCCCAAGAATGGTTTGTAAACACGATGCCATTTTGGTGATAGTGCATCAAATCACAAATCCGTCCCATTTCATTCTAATTCATGAATCTCATGTGGTGGAGGAATTTTCAAAAATATATATATGAGAATTTGTAAAGAGGCATGGCATACTGATTTTGGTAATGTCAGATAGAGATTTGAGGTTTACATGTCGTTTCTATAAATCATTAAATAAATTCCATGGGACTCAGTTGACTATGAGTATGACGTATCATCCTTATATGGATGGGAAATCCAAAAGGATGATAAAAATGTTGGAATACATGTTTTAGGCTTGTGTAATAAAATTTGGTGGTTCATGGGAAGATCACATACCATTAGTGGAGTTCTCATATAAAAAACATTATCAAGACTCGATACATATGGCTTCTTTTTAAGCACTGTATGGGCATCCTTATCATTATCCACTTTGGTGGGATGAAACAATGACACTTCACTGGTTGGGTAGATCCTTTTCCAAGAAACAACATAGATGATTCATTTGATCAGGAAAGGAATGGGGATGGATTAGAGTCATAAGAAATCATATGCAGATCATTGTTGATGTTCATTGTCATTTTAGGCGAGTGATCATGTGTTCTTGACAGTCTCTCCAAGGATTGTACATCATCTTTTTGGGAAGTAGGGAAAGTTATCTCCTCAATACATAAACCCTTTTTATATATATGAATGGGTTGTTGAGGTGGCATATCAGTTTCCTTTCCCCCCTCGGTCTAGTGCGGTGCATAATGGGATTCATGTATCTCAGTTGAAAAAGTATCAACATAATACTGACCATGTGATTCGATAGGATCACGTTGACCTAGAGCCAATTTCTTCATTGGTACATGTTTCAGTGTAGATTGTGGATAGTCAAGACATAGTTTTTCATGGGAAGATAAATGGTATAGTATGGGTTTTTTGGCAACATTGTCTGATTTAGGAAGAGACTTGGGATTAAGAGAAGGAAATGGTTGACAAATGGCCCAACCTCTTTCATGGAGGTGCTGATTTTCTATTTTCCTTGAATGGAAATACTAATAGTGAGGAGCATATTGAACCACTTGTTTCAATTAAGTAACCCTTTATTTATTATTTTTATGTATTTAAAGTGTTTGAGTAAAGTTTGGGAGGGTTTTGAATACCTTTGAAATGTTTTTGGGGCTTTTTATAAAGGCACACGATTAGTACATGATTTTTAGAAATTTTGAAACTCCTATAGGAAACCATGCATAGTGAGACATGGCATAAAAGGAAGGCACACGGTAAGGCACATGGTTTGTCCAAACCATGCAGCCACCCATGAGAAACCATGAAAAGTGGGACATAGGGATTTTTTCATGGGTGGTGCATGGTTTGTCTAACCGTGTGGGCCAGCCGTGCGAGGTGATCCTTGATGTAGAATCTGTCACACCTTTAGAACAAAGTTTTTACTAACCATATGTATAACCATGTATGGTTTAAAAAATAGATCTTGAAAAAGTGGATCTTTGTCAGTATTAAGTTTTAACCCTTTTTTTTCTCCATTTGATCCCTAAATTGAAAGTTATTCCTCCTAATGGATATAGAACCTTTCCCCATCAAATTAGAAGTATTCCAAATGCATTTCTTTGCGCATTGAAGCCTGATTCCGTTAACCGGTCCTCGTTTTTGGTAGTTTTTCTTGTGTTTTCTTAGATCTACTCTCTTCCCTCTCTCCGTTTCTTAGATCTAGTCTATTATAGATAGATATAAGGTGGTTGTTACTAATCATGGTTAGTTTTGGATTTTCTGATGTTAGGGGAAGGGATATAAGGTTGGTTTTTAGAGATTCACCTGGTTTTATGGGTGTTTTCATTTCATTCTTTGTTTCCACCATAATTCTTGAGGTATGTGGATTCAATATCGACTCCTATTATTATAAATTGAAGGATTTATTTCAAATTGATTGTTTTCATTAAAATTTATTGTGAAATTGTTGTGAAAATCTTAGTGGAAACCTTATTTAGTGATGATTTGTGGAATTGTGAAATTTTTGTACAAAGTACTTTGATAAATGATTTTAAAATGTTTATTTTAAAATAGTTACTTAGTTTGATTCATGGAAAAAGTTTTTGTGGAATGTTTTTCAATAAAAATATCATTTTATTGAATTGGTTTTGGCATAATTGTATTGACCTGGTTTTTAGTCATACTTGGTGGTGTGTGCTCATATCATATATGGGGCCTGGTTGAAATATGACTTAGTGCTCAGTGCTAAAGGTGTATGGGAACATGGCATATTGGTTAACTTTTGAAAACTTGGAAGATCGACAAGAGACTTATCATGAGTATGTAACTGTCACCTAGGCATGCATGTGTGGATGTGTGTATTGGAATAGATTATGCCAAATGGATTGTGAAATGGTTTTGAAAAATTTCTTGGTTGATTTCTAGGGAAAATAGTTTTGGGTTGGAAAACTATTTTGATTATAAATAGTTTTGGTTTTGTGATAAACTATTTTAAATTGTTTTATATAACTATTTTATATAAATTGTTTTATGTAAATGTTCTAATATGTTCTATCCTAGTGGTGTGAGTAGGAAAGTCATTTGGGGAAATCCTACTGTGTTTTATTTCTCACCCCTACTTTGTAACTTTGGTGCTTTTTCAGATATTGTTTATTAGACATAGTAAAAGGTAAAGTATCAAACTTCATTATTAGTGCATCATGATACTTGTTCTATGTTATATATTTAGGCATGGAGCATGTTGGATTTGTGGAGTTGTGTCCTTGGAGTCCTTGTGTTTGTTGGTTTTGGTTTCCACTTTATACTTTGATGTTTGTTGTCTTACACTATAGTAATCTATTGTAATTTGGTTTTGATACCAATGTTATTACTTTGAATTTTCTTACATTGTTATCATGAATAATTTAGTGTTTATTTTGTTATGGTGAGTTTTTTTGGGTTGTTTTATTTATCAAAGGTAAAATCATCCCCCAATTGTATTGAAGCCCTTAGCATTTATTTCCATCCCTTAGAGTCTTGGGAATGTCTCTTAAGAAGAAGTAATTTACTTACTTCTTCTCATGGCAATGATGAGCGGAAGTATGTTACAATTTTAATTTTAGGAAAACTGATAAACAATTATCATGGAACATAGATACAATAATTGGTTATGGGAAACTACGTCACCCATCAGACTCTCCTCAGTGGAAGAAAATTGATTTTGAGTATCCTAAATTTAGAAATGATCCAAGAAACCTCTATCTTGAATTATCTATATATGGAATTAATCCATTTGGTGTTAAAATAGTACTCATATAACATCACTAGTTATGTTTGTAAATTACAACTTCCCAGCATGGTTATGGATGAAGTTCAAATACATTATGTTGTCTTTACTTATATTTGGAAAAAAACCTTGTAATGATATTGATGTCTATTTGGATACATTGATCAATGATCTAAAATTGATGTGGGATATAGCTGTTACATTGTATAATGTTTATATAAGTTAAGAGTTTACATTGAGATCCACATTTTATAGGATGATAAATGACTTTCCTGCTTATGAAAAAATTTCTGTCTATAACATTAAAGGAATGTCGGGGAGTCCCATTTATGAAAAGATACCAACTCAGTTAGGTTGAAACATTCTTCTAAGACTATGTTTTTTGGAAATATCAAGTTTTTACCCTAATGACATAAATAATGATATTGGAAAACATCATTTGATGAAAATACAGAATAAGGTACAACACTGTCTCCAATAACAGGTGATCAACTATTATAGAAATCAAAATATATTGACACTAATTTTGGTAAATATTTTTTGAAAAACCTTATGTAATTATGTTGGAAAAAGAAATAAATTTTCTTTGAATTATCATAAAATAATTATTTATATGTTACAAATTTTCTTGATGTCATGCATGTAGAAAAAAATGTATGTGATAGTGTTATTAGAATGTTACTAAATATACCAGACAAAAAAAAAGGAATTAAGGCTAGTTTGGACATGATTGATATGGGGATAAGGGAAGAGTTTCCACTAGTGAAGGGTGAAAGATTAACTTTTCTACCTCCAAAATCTTTCACTCTATCCATACAAGAAAAATTTCAATTTAAAAACTTCCTTAATAGTGTAAAAGTTATAGAGGAATATTCATAAAATATCAAAATTTTTGTTTCAATGACTAATTTGAAGTTATAGGGTATAAAATCACATTAATGTCATGTTTTTATCTGCCAAAAAATGTATAACATAGATTAACCCAAATTTTCTTCCTTTTCAAGTTTATATGAAGTAAAGTAATAAATATGGAGAAGTTTCCAATATTGAATAAAAAAATTGAAGTCATATTATATGAATTAATAATGTTATTCCCACCACCATTATTTGATATAATGGTCCACCTGATGGTTCAGTTGGTTAAAGAGATTCAATTATGTGGTCCTATACATTACAGATTGATATACCCCACTGAACGGTATATGGATATTTTAAAAGGGTACATAAATAATCTAAGTTGAAAAGGTTGTATTGCAACTGCCCATGCCCAGCTCCTCTGCCTCTCGACGATCGGATGCCTCCCTGACCACGCGCTGGTCAAGGTCCCTAAGGAGCACCCTATGGCCGACCTCCTCCCATAACATCTGCCCTTGGAGGAGTGGGAGCTCGCTATCCCTGCTGCTGCTGCTGCTGAAAGGACCTGTTTGGAAACTGTGGATGCTCAAAGGACCTGGCTGGAAGCTGCTGCTGTTGAGTTGGGCGTTGGACTTGCCCACTCCCACTATAACGTGCTCGGTCTGGGCACTGATTCTGAAGGTGCCCATGGCTCCCATAGATGAAGAATATCGGTCCTGGGCCCACAAGTAAGGGACTAGGACCAGAGAATTAAAACTGGAATTCTTGGGGCCTACTCCCCACTAGTTGAAACATGGAAGGCCCTAATGCTGGAGGCCTGCTGCTGACGACCTTCCCCTTTGACGAAATCCACTGGATCTCTTCTCGCGGCGCACCTTCCAGCGTTTTTATCCTTTCTACCACTTCAACCTTCTTCTGGACCTCCAAGTACATCGTTAGGGTGAAGAGAGTAACAACATACTTAAGAGAAGGTCAAAGTTCTTCCTATAAATGCCTCGCCCGAGACTCCTCATCTGGAAAAAGGTTTGGAGAAAAATGAAAGATATCTTTGAACTTGATCCCCAACTCCCTCAATAACATGCTCCCCTATTTAAGGGAGGGAAGACCCTAACTCTTCTCAGCCTTCACCGTGGAATAGAGGAATTCCATCTGGAACTCCTTCTCGAAGTCAGTACATGCAACCTCAGCCTCCCCCTTCTCCTCAAGGTAGAGGGTCCACCACTGACGCGCTGCTCCCCGCATCTGGCTCACAGCCAAGGGAACCCTGTACTCTGTCAGAGCCCAGATCAAGCTAAAAGCTATCACCAGCTCCTCAAGCTAGCTCTCTGTCTCCATGTCCGAGACGCTTACCTCGTACTTCTTGAGGGTCTGTTGCTAAAAGGCACGAAGCATCCTCTACCACTGGTCATCCTCCTCCTCTTGATCAACCCTCTACTGATCAGCCAAAAAATCCTCTTGGGATTTGATTTCCCGCACTACTTGTGGTCATCGTCCAGGTGCCATAGCTGCAAGGTAAACAAGGAATGCCTAAGCTCGAGTAGTGTAAAAGATTGCCTTTAAATTTTCTTAGAATTGTTATTCATTTTAAAATCCACAAAATACCTAAGAAACACGAGAACACAAGTCATTATGATGCATGTACCTTTCCTAGGGTCTCTACCCTACAATTCGTGTAACCTTACTTGGTCCTTCAGTAGGCCCAGAGTCCTTGCATCAGATCATGGAGGCCCCTAAAATCCCGTGTCCTAGTTGGTCTTCCTTGGCCTATTTCATGCACCAAGATTTCCTAACACTGTTTCCCTACCATCCCATGAACTCCTCACTATGCCTAACTCCGGACTCCATCCTACCTCTCAACCTGGAACCTCCCTCTGATACCATTCTGTCACGACCCACCTTTAACAATATGAGAGAAGGGACAACATATTTCCAGGCCCTTCCCTCTTCAAGTTGAAGGATAGATAATGAACCCCAAGACCCACCTTCAATAGGCCCCGGAGTGGAGACTAGCACCAAGGGTATAGAATCACAGATATCATGGAAGGAATTTACCTTTTTATTTAGTAGGATTGATAGATAAGATAGTAAATCCCAAAAAAACCAAAACTGGGAGTAAAAGTAAAGAAAAAAACAACCATTCCCATATGCATGTCCAAAAGTAAAAGCTAAAAAAGTGCAGGGAAACCCCAAATTAAAGTACCAAGAAAAGAAAAAAAGCAACAAAAATTGACCCACGTCCGAGCTAGTATAGTCCCGCGCAATCCCGGATGTCCTCCTAGAAACCTGAAAGCAGTTTATATATGTAGGGTGAGTATAAATGTATACTCAGCAGGAAAAACCAAAAGCTTTCGTGCACAAGTGGGGAGGCATTCTAATGCCCCTTGAGAAAAAGGAGAAAACTGAAGCACCTATCAGGGATTCTATCCACCCAAAACTAACCAAGGAACACTCCCCAAATAACACGAGTGAAGTAAAGTAATAGTAATAGCACATCTATATTTGGGAACCCCGTGCCTTTTTCCCACTAGTTATTGAAGACATCATACACATCAGACCTCTCCCGCCATTCTCACTATAGTTCCACTGCCACACCCCGCCCGCACACACCTGGGATATCACAACCACACATCCCTTCCACAGACACCTGGGCCACAACAACCAAATTTAACCACACCCACACACACCTGAGTCCGAACAACTACTTCCATGCCAGAAGACACCTGGGCCTCATCCCCAAGACTCTTGGGAAACCACCTACCCGCACACACATGGGCCAACCACAGGCACATATCCTACCCAAATAATCTTGGGCTATAATGGACCTTAGGCCATCACAGCCTACCTGAAGGATCTTGGGATACTCGAGAATGGGAGCAGAAATGGTGCTAATAAGAAACCACTCATAGGATTGTTGGGAAAAGACCCTCCCCCATAAAATGGGGGTGTTTGGTACAAAGTACTAAACTTGGGTGGGGTGAGAATAAGAAACATAAAAACTAAAAATTATATATATAGGTAACAATCACTTATCCCAACCTACAGGTTCCAAACGAGCCCAACATAAACCCCCTCGTTACTATTCATTCATAAGAAGCAGCACACCCGCAACCATGTCACAACTAATTTCCGGAAAACAATTACCCCTTTAACCCATTCTGGTTCTCATATTCAAGTGATTCCATTCAAGTAATTCTACACTACTGGGAAACTAAAAGGCATATCCACAAGACAAAGAAAGGAAATCATCCAAGAAACAATTTAAGCATTCACACCCGGTTATCTTATAAAGTCACAACACCAAAAGGGATCCGTGAGATCCCTCAAAGTTCTGGAACAAAACCAATCCTCAAGATATATCCCCACATGGCCTCAGATCCACAAACCAAAAACTGCACAACAACAGAGGATCCCATTCCCATCCGTGTCACTTCCCAAGCATCAGCTGTAAACATCACCAGAACAAAGCAAGGGAGCTTTTCAAATTTGAATATTCCCTTCATTCAGTTCAGTCTTTTCATTTGATTAACTGGGTGATCACACAAGGATCCTTATACATTGGCATTCATTTTAAATCAACCGAGTTTATGTGATATACCGGTTTCGATGTTACATCCATTCAATCACATAAATATCTAGAAAAACAGAGGTTCATTTGTGTGCAATAAAAGACCACCAAAGACCATGATTTTCAGTGGGCATAAGCCCGTACAATTCACAATACAAGAATCAAGGATAAAGAGTACCGAAAAAACATCGATCAAACCCCTTCTTCATTATTTAAAAGTACATTTATTATCTTCATTAAGGTTTGGTTTCATCCATACCCGCAAAAACAATATCATACCCACCCTCATGTTACACAGTAAAGAGAGACTAAGGAAGAACCCTACTTGGATGATGAAGGATCGACGTTTATCTCTACGCGCCAAGAACTGGGGATGCACGACTTGCAGGGGAGAAACTTCAGGGACTCCAAGGGTGGGTAGAAAATCTCCAGCACAGGCTCACCACTTTCCTCATGAAGGGGGGGATCCAAGCGCACCAAGAAAGAAAAGGATACTAGACAAGAAGAATAAAAAGAAGAAGAAAAAATTCATATGCGATAAAAAGGTAATATACTACAGTTACAGGATTTTTAATTTTGAACGACCTAAAGGTGGATTGTGGTTTCACCATGTGGGTGGGTGGTTACACATGATGGAATTTATTGTCATTTAAATAATTTTCATCAGAGAGGTGGTTTGCGCTAAATGGTTTCCTAAAAACGGAAGAAAACATGCAATGAGGGTGGAAAAGGAAAGTACGGGGAAAATGTGTGACACCGAGGAAAAACCACACATTTTGGTAAGTTGAGGGATGCCCGACTCTTGGGGAAATTTGATATCATTTATGGGATTTACACGGCTTTTAAAGTGGGGTATTAAAATACTTTTACGTCAAAAGATATGTTGTGGGAGCGAAACTGGAAAGACCCGAGAGACTAGAAAAAAGAAAAGGGGTGAGATACAGTTTGGTGATACACCGTGAGCGGTGTCACCGTCACGGTGCCAATGGTTTGGTGAGACACTGTAAGCAGTGTCACCGTTCCAGTGTGCCAACATCACGGTGCCACCATTACGGTGCCACCATTACGGTGCCACTGGTTCAGTGAGACACTATAAGCGGTGTCACTGTTTTGGTGTGCCGCTATCACGGTGCCACTGGTTTTGTGAGACATCGCAAGCGGTGCCACCATCACGGTGAGACACCTTAAGTGGTGCTACCATCACGGTGAGACACTGTAAGTGGTGCTACCATGACCAGTGCCACTGTTTTGGTGGGATCTAGTTTTTTTGGCAAAGGACTGGACCAGGAGGGTCCAGGCCATTACAGCAAAAAATGGGGTTCGTCATGGAAGATTCAGTTAGAAGAGCAGTCATGAATGCGTTCAAAAACCGAAAATGGTTTGGATACTCAATGTTTAATTGTTTTTAATTTCTCAATTTTTATAGTGTATCTTAACATATTTTTGATAGAATTTTCTATGAACATTTATTGTTACCCTAGGAAACGTTTATACAAAAATTACAATGCAATTATGAAGTTAATTTTTTTTTGTTAAAAATTAAAAGAAAAAATTTCCTTCATGAAATCACATAAGTGTGCTTTATTTTGATTTTTATTTAATTTTTTGATACTATATGCTTGTATAAAATATATATGGGCACACACATGCCCATATGAAATATTTTTTTTATATATGAACATATAAATCCTTATATATGCACACGCACACAAATATGAATTATATGTGGCTAGGGGTTCAGAATAGATTTTTATTTTGGGATTGAGATAGTTCATCTTGATTGTGGGTTTATTTAGATTATATATGGATCAATATAAGTTAGTTTTATTCTAATAATTGAGTGTGCGTGGAAATCAATTAGTCAGTTCTCCATCTAATTTTCTCTCAAATGCGTATTATACTTTCCATTAATTTTTATTTCTTTATATTGTATCAGATTGTAAAAATAGTATATTATTAACATGTTACCTATAGGGTATAGTCACACATATCTATATACATATTATTAACATGTGATTTCTTTACATGATTTATTCATATTATTAATATGATTTCTAAAGGGTTTGGATAATCAAAATAATTTTTACTTAAGAATAAATTATAGTTATCCTAAGTTTTTTCTCAAGGAGGTTTATAATTGAGTTCATTTTCACTTAAAATATTAATTGATTCAAAATTAATATAATTGGATCTATTGAAAACAAATTTATGATGTAATTCAAAATGGAATTTTTATTGGAAAATTAGTGTGGAAACCATGAGTTTTGAAGCATTAAAAAGGAATAAAAGAGTGAAAGAGGTTTTAAAAGAGAATAATTCATATTTTTAGGAAAGTAAGAACTATATTTGGAGTAGTGAACTTAAACACATTCAATCCATGTAAACATTCCCAAAATAGAGCATGCAGACACTCACATTTTAATACTTTTTTATATATCAATGTATATATACATTATATGAATGCCTTATGTATATTTATTTATTTATTGTATAAAATTAATATTATTGAACCTTATAATATTGATATGAAATGAAAATTGATGGTTGATAATCATATAAAAAATGAGTATGAGGATGGAGTTAAAGAGTTCATCAAGTTTTCAATAGAGAATGCATATGACCCTTCTAAAATCCTCTATCTATGTTTACATTGTTGTTATTCAAGATGAATTTATCTAGAAGAGTTGAAATAAAATTTTATTTTTCATGGAATAGATCAATGATGTAAATATTGGATTAAAAACGAGGACAAACTGAATGTACATACTAACTGGGATGATACTGTGATTTATGGACCATTTGATATGAACACTAGTATAAATAATTATGGAGATCGTATGGAATAAATTATAATGATAATTAAAAATGGAATTTTTTATTATTTAATGAAGTTTGAGAAGTTAAATAACTGTACAAAGATACCATTGTGTATCAGTTGTACTAAATATACAATATTTTTAGCTTTATTGAAGTTTTATTATTTGAAGGTTGGTAGTTGATGGAGAGACACAAATTTTATAGAACTAATTAGTCTCTAGAATTATATAATACCATAAGAAAATGAGTGTTCTTGTCAAACATACGACACTAAGTGAATTCTATATTCAATGGGCATGATCTCTGAAAAAATATATGCCTTGTTTCACAAGAACCATAAATCACTCATAAAATGCCCTAAGTCTGGTGTAGATTGATTAAAGAAATATGAATCAAGTTATTCAAAATATTTTGATACAATCATATTATTTATATTCTTAGGAGACTATTTGAATTTTAGGAAAACTATTAAATAATTAACATAGAACATAGATACAATAATTGATTATGGGATACAATGTCACCCATCAGACTGTCTTTAGTGGAAGAAAACTAATTATGAGTATCCTGAATTTTGAAATGAGCTACGAACCCTCTATATTACATTATCTATATATGGAATAAATCATTTTCGTGTAAAAACTAGTACCCATAGTACATGACTAGTTATATTGGTGAATTATAACTTTCTACCATGGTTATGCATGAAGCACAAATGCATTATGTTGTCTTTACTTATATTTGGATTAAAAAAACCTGGTAATGATATTGATGTCTATTTGGATCCATTGATCAGAGATCTAAAATTGACGTGGTATATAGCTGTTATATTTTATGATTCTCATAGAAGTGATGAGTTCACATTGAGATCCATATTATGGAGGATGATGAATGAATTTTTTTAACTTCTAAAAAAATTTCAGGCTATTACATTAAAGGAATAGAGGGGTGTAACATTTTTGAAGAATATACACACTCAGTTTGGTTGAAAAATTATTTGAAGATTGTGTTTTTAGGACATTGAAAGTTTTTACCCTGATGACATAAATATAGATCTTGGAAAACATCATTTGATGGAAATACATAATAAGGCGTAAAATCATCTCTAATAATGTGTGATCATCTATTTTAAAAAGTAAAAGATACTGACATAGATTTTGGTAACCCTTTTTTGAAAAACCTTCTAAAATCAAGTTAAAAAAAGCGATAAATTTTCTTTGAATTGCTATACTAGAATTATTTATCTGTGAGAAATTTTATTGATGTCGAACATATAGAAAAAAATGTATATGATAGTGTTATTGGAATGTTACTAAATATACCAGACAAAACAAAATATAGAATTAAGGATAGGTTGGACATGAGTTATATGAGGATAAGAGAAGATTTTCCACTAGTGGAGGGTGAAAGATGAAATTTTCTACCTCCAGAAGCTTACACTCTATCCAAACAATAGAAATTTTAATTTCATAACTTCCTTGATAGTGTAAATGTTCCAGAGGGATATTCATCAAATATCAAGAATTTTATTTCAATGACTATTTTGAAGTTACATGGTCTAAAATCACATGACTGTTATGTTTTGATAAAATATTTAATACTAGTAGATTTACATTGCATTTTTCCAAAAAATTTATAACATAAACTAACCAACATTTTTTTATTTTTTAAATCCAAATGATTTAAAGTCATAGACATGGAGAAGTTTCCAATCATGAATAAGGAAATTTTAGTCATGTTATGTGAATTTAAGATGTTCTTCCCACCATAATCCTTTGATATAATGGCCCACCAGATGGTTCACTTGGTTAGAGAGATTAAGAGATGTGGTCTTGTACCTTACATATTGATATACCTCATTGAATGGTATATAAATATTTTAAAAGAGTATATCTAGAATATAAGTTGATGAGAAGGTTGTTTTGGAAAGTGATATATTTTTGAAGAATCTATTAAATTATATACTGATTAACTATCATATGTTAATATTATCGGTCTCCTAAAATATCATCATAGAGGATTCCTTATGGTTAAAGGGATTTTTAAAAGAGATGTTGTTACAATTACCATTACAGAGTGGGAGAAAGATCACCTTCAAAATTTTCATAATAGTATAGAGGTTTATCAATATGTAAAGTCCCACAAAGTAATTCTTAGACATTTAAATCCATCATGGGATGAAATATGGATATAAAATACCCATAATAAATAGTTTATAGGATAATTACAAGATCATATTTATAAGGAGTTATATGCAAATATGAATCCAATTTCTGAATGACTTCGATGGCTAGCCAGGGGACCAAATGTAAATGTTATATCTCACAATAATTTTTTAATTAATGGTTATAAATTCTATATGAAGGAATAATATGAACATAGTAAAATTAAAATAGTGGAGTTATGATTATGGAAGGTGTGATGAACCTATATAGTTGTAAGGATAAGAATCCAATTTATGTAAATATATCATATTTGAGCATCATTGAATAGATATACGAGTTGGATTATACAATATTCCAAATCATGATTTTCTACTGAAATTGGGATGACAATAGGAGTGTAGTTAAGGATCGACGTTTGGAAGGGATGGCGACGATGTGATGATGTCTACTATGTTGTGATAATGATGATGTCAGCGAGTTTACCAGCGGTGCATGATTTGCGGGATTTAGTCCCCGCGGTGGTGCCTTTTCTGTTTTGAATTTTGAATTTGGACCCATCTTTTGATTTATGGTTTTGTATGGTGTAACGTGGTTCCCACTTTTCCAAGTGGGTTTTATGAAAAAAAAGATTTGGAGGAAAATATGAGTGTAGTTAAAGTTAATGAATTGGTATTCATGATGGTGAATTTCAGTGTGGAAGGGTATAAGTATAAACTATTAAAAATGGCATCACAATAGTATAAATATTTTATTTCCCATATCTAGAAAACAATAATTGGTTAATATTCTATTGGCGACTAAAACAACTATAGTTTCAAATGAAAACTCAATTGAGGATGACCCTTTAATTGGGATATGATGACCATTTCATGGTGGTCCTAATGTTTAAAATATATTGTATGTTAGAGGGTACCATAAGGAGGGGATTTGGATACTTGATAGAGGATTCAAATACCTTCAACATTTAAAGACAAAGAGAGAGTTCAATGGAATTATTAAAGTGTTTTTAATATACTATGATTTTACTCATAATATGATGTGTTCTCTAATGTATTTACATGATATAAATTAAATTATTAACTACTCATGTAGATAATGACTTCTCCACATGCTGATGTTACCAATCCCGAGTAAGAACACACGATCGATACTGAAACTACATAATTATTAGGGGATCATCAACACATGGATGAAAAAAACAAGAACAATGTAAGATCACCATGTTAATTAAATTTATCAAGGAATTAAGAAAAGGTATAAAATTTTAGATTGGATGGAATCAATGGGGCCAACCTATTGACCCAAATAAGTAAATGTTCATTAGTTACATTGGGGACATAGTGAGAATGCGTGTGTTAGTTAATATAGATACGTGAAACAATGTTGTGCCTACATTGAAGATAATTCTTTGGGAAGATGTTAGGTTAATGTTATGATATACTTTCTCTATTTTACCTAAAAATTATATAATGAAACATTGATTTAATTTTCATTATCCATTGGAGAGTTCATTTATTTTAGATTATTACTAGAATAAATTTTTATTAATGGTTGTCAGGAAAGATCATAGAGCCATTTAGACACTTATGAAAAAGAATCATCTTAGGGATACTGAGGGAAAAATAAGCCCCACCCACTAGCTATATATGAAAACATTATAAAACAATAAAAAATGAAAGATTTCATTAGTCTCCATGATGAGGAATCATTTTAGCCACATTATAATTGATAATATTTTATTTGACATTATTTATTTTTATCCACTTTGATTTAAAAATATTAATTTATTAAACATCAAAGGAGTGATGCAAATAAACAATGTGCATCAAAACCAATATACCCCTACCATAAAGTAAGGATTGGGTATGCTTCACTTAAAAAGAAATTGGTATGTATTTTAAATCTATAGTAAAAGTTTTATGTGATATGAAACAACATATGTTTATTTGTTTATATATAGATTGATAATCAGAATCCAAAGCTACTTCCATCCCACTACATGTGCTATGGAAGGAGGATCGTGTAAATAAAGAGGGAAAAATAGTAGATGAAAACACAGAATAATTATGGGAATCATGTGTAGATATGAAATAATAGTAATTTTTTATGATTTAAAAAAATATTATATAAAAATATATACTTATGTTTGTTTTTTTATATTGTTCAGATATAATAATTTACATTGACCATACTTTAAGAATAATTACTTTCAATAGATTTGAAGTGGCTAGAACAATATGGACAAGTTAGAGGTGCATGTTTTTGTGTGTCGCCTAAAACATATTTTGAGATGAAAATTATACAAGGAGATACATATGAGATGATAAAAGGAATGAAAAAATGGATAGATGCATTAAAATATATTTTTGTCTGGTCTAGTTTGGCCAACCAGTATATTCAAAAGGATCAATGTGAATTAATAGTAGAATAGTGATTAGTATATAAAGAGACACATGACCCCACTAACTTTTAGGCTAACCATTCCCCTAAATATCCTTCCTTACCTGAGGTAATGAATTTTTTCTCAACTATTTATCCTAAATGTGAATCAAATAACTTTTGATAACTTTATATTACTAAAATTCTATAGGGTGAAATTGTATGTGATTTATATCTATGAACACCCACACATAATCTTGTTGCAAGGGTTATGGTGTATAATATCCTAGGATAAATTATTCACAATAAAAAACTACCAAAATATCCCATGAGAGTGTGGATTGAAGTAGCTTATGAGTTGAGTGCCGAGTTTCCTATTCCTCTTGATGATCGGGATGTTACCATGTTTGATAATGCTATTGGAACTTGTTGTACCTCTCTAATTTTAATGCTCAAAAATCATGTCAAATCTTGTATTAATTTTTAAGTTAAAATATTCATAATTACAATTATCTATGTTCAACTATAATTTTAATATATTCTGTTAATGTTTATAATATAAGACAGGAAAATTGACAAAAATGTCCAAGTATGAGTCACTCATAGCATGACTCACCGAAATAAGTATGAGCTACCAAAATAGGAGTCACTGATAGAAGTATGAGCTATCGACAGAAGTATGAGATTCCTATAGATGAGTCACCAAAAACAATGACTCACCGACACATCAACCTACTGATAGGTTGAGTCACCGATACAAGTTTGAGTCATCGATAGTCTGACTTACCAACATAATAGCTCACCGATAGAAATGACTCACCAACACGTTGACCTACTGATAGAAGGACCTACTGATAGAAGAACCTACAGATAGAAGTACCGACTGATATAAGGACTTACTGATAGATGTACCAACTGATAAAAGGACCTACTGACATAAGGACTTACCGATAGAATGACCTACCAATCAACCCTTAGAAAATTTTCTTTACTCTTAAATTCAAAATTAATTCTGACGGTCATCTTTAGGAAACATAGTACTTCTTATTAGATTAATGACCTTGTATTTATTTTTTAAACATTGTAAGAGACGAGTATGAGGTACGAGGAAGCCCTCATGTTGAGGATCATGATCTTTGTTGACATCTATAGTATATAAAGAAATCATATGATAAAAAAGAAAAAAAATTATATATAGAGAGAACTTACGATATAGAGAAAAGAATATATGAGAAGAATACTCATTCTTACTAGATGTAAATAAGGAATGATTTGATGTGAACCAAAAATCCCAACATCTTTGTAGTAATAAACCCTAGAGAAGAACACCTTTGAGGATCATCTAACCTCACTAGAAACCAGAACACCAAGCTTCCACAACACTCTATTTTGGATTCTGTTTCTAGAAGTGGAATTGAGATTCACATATGCTACATACAAGAAGTCCAAAAGATTTAAGGTCATCACACATAGAATTTTAAAACTTTTCTCATTATTTCTGCATTGTTGTGAACTTTTTTATTACATTTGGAGTAGTGTGTGTGTCTGTATCAAAAACACATACTTTCACCTGATATAAGATGGAAGATATAATATATCTTCACCCTCTCACTCTTTTATGCCATTTTCCTCCCATGTATAACTATGGAAGAGGTCCTTCTATGGCCTCATTATATTTTTCCCCATGAATAACTGTGGTAGAGGTCTAGTTGACCTAGAAAACCTTGTGTGCTGTTGTGAACCCTGATCCAGGGTGTGGATCAAGTTTATTAATATAAACTACTTGGTGGTAGGTGATTAACAAGTAGAGAGGACTGGGTCTCTGTATGAGATTGAACCTCTTGTTTTTCTCCACTGTGTTTTTTTTTTAAATTTAGTTTTCTATGTTTTCTCATATATTTCAAAAAACTAGATATTACTTTTATAGTTAATCTTAGTTAGTGTTTATAACAATTTTTGATTTAGTAAATTACATTCAAAAGTTATATCAATATTTAAAATTTCTGTAACTGAGAATTAATCAATATTTTTAGAAATTAACTGAACATTCAAAACTCTTATAAGTCTATTACTCTGGTTAACTGGTATGTTTAGATTTTAAAATAGGGAATCTTTAAATAAGGTTTTTAATAGATATTTTGATAGGAAATCAATTCACCCACTCTTGAGTGTCCTACTTTGACCAACATTTGGTATGAAATGATTGTTTTTAATCTTATATTTTCAAAGTTTTAAAATATTTTTCAAATATTTTCAACTTTGATTTTAGTTGTGTTTTAAAGATCTCTAAATTTCCATTAGTTCTAAATTTTTATCTCTTAAAAAAACTATTCTTGATTCTTTATTATGGATAATAGATTGTAAGGTGTTTCTACCAACAAACCTTCATTTTTCAATATAACTAATTATGA
The DNA here is from genome assembly GCA_963277665.1 of Viscum album. NCBI lineage: Eukaryota > Viridiplantae > Streptophyta > Magnoliopsida > Santalales > Viscaceae > Viscum > Viscum album. The sequence continues at coordinate 576,459,746 of OY728160.1, forward strand.
TCAGTTGAAAATTAAGATGAAAATTCATTTAAAAAGTATGATTTTTGAAACATGGTCTTTAATTGTAGATCAATATAAGATTCCTGATACTTCCTAAAATACATGGGACGACCCAAATAAGACAGCTTATAATAATAACTTCAAATCCATGAATGACTTATATTTTTCCTTAGAAGATAAATAATTCAATAAGATATTTTTATGTAAAAAAACCCATGAAATTTGGGATAGTCTAGCTATTTCACATAAAGGAACCACTAGTGTTAAGGAAATTATACTCAATATATATACTATTAAATATGATAACTTCAAAATGAATCTTGATGAACCTATCTCTGACATGTATCCCTTGTTTAATTAAATTTTAAATACTATGAACTCTTTGGGAAAAGGATGTTACAGCTAAGGAACAAATCATGATAATTCTCAGATGTTTACAAGACAGATGGAGAGGAACCTCAATTTTAATTAGAGAACCCCGTGATATCAGTAAGTTTCTTGTAAAGGAGATGATAGTTAAGATGATGATATATGAGGAATAATTGAAGGTCAATAAATAAGAGGATTCTTAACCAAATAGAAATTTATTGGTTTTTAAGACCAGTTCTTCAAGATACAAAGAAAATGAGAAGGAACAAAATCATTCTGACAATTCAAGAAATTAAGAATCACCATCTAACAATGATGAGGAAGTGTCTCAATTATCTAGAAGGTTAATTTTTTTTACATAAATAATAAGTTATTTAGGAATCCCAACTACAAAGGAATGTATGACTACAAGGGAAACTAGAAAAAGGACTGGAAGAGAGGTGATAACTCAACTGACATAGTCTAGTATGAATGTAATAAAAGATAACATGTAAAGGATGACTGTGCTAAGTTAAAGTATAAGAATAAATATAAGGAAAAAGATAAAAAGTATAACAAGGAAATAAAGGCCAACTAGAGTGATTTTGAGGATAGCTCCAGTGAGTCAGAGTCTTCACATGATTAGAAATGTGACAAAGCCAATATGTGCTTCATACAAACACTTATAAGGTAACCCTTGAATCTATTATAAAAAATTACAACTATTTTGGAGATGAATATGATTCTAAAAAACATGACCAATGAGGAAATTTTTGAGTAATGTAAAATTCTTGAAGACACATACATCGAATTAAATGATAAATATAATGTTTTGAAGAAATAATATTCTCTCACCTCTACTCACTACTACAAAAATGGGCAAGGGAAGTGCCACTTTTTATCAGTGCTAAAAAAAGAACTGATAAAGAATTCCTTTATCAGCGCTAGAAAAACACTGATAAAGAAGCCCTTTATCAACACTAAAGTTTTAGCACTGATAAAACCATAGTACCATATTTTATAAAATTGAGTGCAGAATATCTTTTGTTTATCACACCCTGAAGACCTCACAGTGTTGTACCCCTGCAAAAACTCCCCTCCCCCCAAATCTTCTGTTTTCCAAACCTCTGCCGCTAGCCCAACTTCTTATCCTCCCCCTCAAACTCCTTTCACAGATCCTCCTCCCCAAAAAACCTACTTCTACTCATCTCCACTGGACCCTACTCCCTGCGAACCCTTCTCCTCCATTTCTCAATGGTGGCGGCTCCTCCTGTGCACCTCCCCATCTGGCAGTCGCTCCTTCCCCTCCCCACGTAGCGCAGAAGGCTCCCTAACTTCTCGATGCTTCTTCTCACCATCCATCATGGGTGCGATATACTCTAGGTAAGTCTTCCTATTCTAATTTTAGGTTTATTTTTTGTGGATAGGTTTTGTGAGAGTAGTTTTCACTAGGGTGATGTTTGGATTCTTCCCCATGATCACCACCCTTAGATTAGAAGCTAACTAATATAGAGTTCTAACAATCTATGTCACTAAATAACACACGTAGTGGATTCTTATACTTGGTTAACATATGATTTGAACTAAAGTATGATTTTTTACGATTCCCCATGGGTCCTTATGATGTTTGGAACTAGAATTTATTTTTCACCAAGTTTCATATGTATGGGGGTTTGATATTCTCGTGAAACCTCAAGCTAGACCTTGTTATAAATGAATATTCTATTAATGTTGAGTGTTTTTTCCTCATACTTCTGGTAGAGTGGGTTTATGTATACTGGGGAAAGTGATATTTTTTGTTAACGCCTTCATGAAAAAAAGAGTTTTTATAGTACCCGCCTCATTATTAATTGGTTACACTTTGTGGGTGTCATGATGTGCTGGTGATTGTGTTTATGGGGAAGGTTCTATTTATGATAGTGATTAGGACCCCTAAAATATAGAAAGTGTATCCAACCTTGTGGATGTTAAGTTATATTTCCCTTAGTTGGTGAGCATGGTTTTATGTGATGTGTGCAAGAATAATACTTTCCTTCCCTATGAATGTCGAGGAATTATAGAATGCTTCATAAGGAAGACTTATGGTTAACTCTTGGTAAGGATATGGTGTATGCATCAACCCATATACCAGAGATGATGAGTGTCTTTGTGAAGTTATAGTGTTCTAAATTGAATCTCTCCTTGAGATGGTTCATATTGGAGCCTATAAGCCATTAGGTTCATTTATTATTAAACCAAGATTCATGGAGTGGCCTCTAGCCTTCATGCACTAGGGCCACATAAGGTGAGGAGATCAGAGTAGCGCTTCATGGAAAGGTGAATGGTATTATTTGGAAAAAGACTTTGGGTTTAGATAGTGGTATGAACATGTGAGCAGTTGTATTTGGGTGGTTAATTATTTTTAGGATTGTGGGATATTTATTGACTTCGATCAATGGTAAATTCCAAAAATCTTTCTTTTATGTCAATGATAATTTAAGGGTGGTGTCAACTTAGTGAACCTCTATAAACAGTTGTTTCTAGGTTCCAGTCTAGAAGGTTTTTTCTTGAAAATGGGGAGACACCACGCACTTCATTGGGTTAGATAATGATTCTTCCCTAATACCTATTATGGGTATCAAGATTGTTAATTTGTATGGAGACTGCTCTAGTAAAGAACTACCCTTGCTGTGTCAGGACAAGTGATTTTGGTTAAGTACACCTACACTATGGAGAACCCGATTACGTGATGGGGGATGAATTTATTCTCAGGAGATTGTAAATGTCTTTCACTTGGTTGGATTGTATTCCATCTCTTTTTATTAAATCCATTAATTTATGTTGATCAATTCATAGACTGACCTCTATTGGTTTGGGGGAATTCAATATGTAATACTAAGATTTTGATGGCTATATTAGTGTTCTATGATTATGTCTATGGTTTGAGTTGATATCATAATCTTTTAAGGGAGTGATCTTCTAGGATGTAGGGTTAGCAGCACCCACCCACAGTAGGTGTGTGATGAAAGTCTCATCTCAGGAGGCATTTTCATTCATAGGTACCTCAAGGATATACCATTACTCCAAGGAATTTAATACGATTGTGATGGGTATAGACATATCACATTGAATTTTCTTAACATTCATGCTATAGTCAGAGAGGTAGTCAAAAAATAGCTTAGGTAGAGGAAGGAACTGGAGATGAATAAATATTGGATGGATGCTAATCATTGGACAATAGAGTATGTGAACAGAGTGAAAGAATTCATCAAGTTTGAAAAGGATCACACAAAGGATTCTTATCAAATTCTTTTTTCGTGTTTACATTGTTGTTATTCTAGAATAATTACTCCAGAGGAGTTGGAAGAACATTTGATATGTCACGGTATAGATCAGAGTTATAAATGTTGGAATAAACACAGAGAAAAAGCAAATGTAGCTACTGGATGAGATGAATTTATTGGCCGCCGTGGGGATGAGAAGCTTCAGATACATTGTGGCGGATAATACATTGTTTGAGGATATGTGTATTCATCACTTTTATTGTCAATATTTCATTTATGAAACAGAAAATTAGTACTAAAAGTAAGGAACATGCATCAAAACCAACATACCCCTAACATAAATCAAGGATGTGGTACACTTCACTAGAAAAGAAAATTGTACGTATTTTAAATTTACAGTAATATTGTTAGGTGCCAAGAAACAACATCATAATTATCTTTCTATATTTATATGTAGATTGATGAGTCTGAAACCAAAGACACTTCCATCCCATGTCATGTGCTATGGAATGAGGCACATGTGAATAAAGAAGGGAAGCTAGTAGCTGAAAACACAAAAAAGTGTTGGAAATATGTGTAAGTATGAAATGATAAAAATATTTGTTTTAAATTGCTATTACATAAAAATAATTAGTTATTTTACTATATTCGACAGTCATAGGAATCATCTACTCCTGTAGCGGATGCAGACCTATTATCAACGACTTTGAAGAGGCCAGAATAATACGGCCATGTTAGAGGTGCAGGGTTTGGGGTGACACCCTGAGTATATTATGAGAAAAAAAACAAACGGATGATAGAGATAAAAAAATGAAACAAATGAGTGAAAGAGTAGAAACTCTTGAAGAACGATTTCAATAGCAGGGAGTGTTTCTAGAAACTTTTATGGGTGGGAATCAAGGAGAATACACAACTCAGGAACAACCAGCGTGTGAAGATCCCGCCCCACCCCCCACCCGATTTGAGGTGAGCCATTACCCTCAAAGAACAGTCTTATCCATGGATATCAATATTATAATAATTCTTCCCATGAAATGTGAATCATACAAACACAGATACTTTTCCTGTACTTATCTTCTACTTGGTGATAATGACTATGATTTATATCCGTCAACACCCACCTATCACCTTATAGGGAGGGATACAGTGTTCAACATCCCATAATACAAGCTACATAATAGACTACTTCCGAAAGATCATCTGAAAGTGGCGATTATTGTAGCTCATGATCCAAATGCAGAGCTACCTATTCCACTTGATGACGATGATATTCATATGGTCAAAAAGGCTATTGGGACATTCATTGCATGGCCGTCAAAAATTGTAAGAGTACATGTTTACAAAGAGGTATTTATTTCAATTTTTTTCAGGATAAACCTTTAACAATTAATGAAAAAAGGGTTTAAACCAATTAATGTTAATATAGAGGGAGAAAGGGAAGGGGTTGAAAAGGAACATCTTCTCAAAATCATCTAAAGGAACGACCAACTGATCCCAAAGAGATACTGAAAGCACAATAACACCACCTATTATCTATCCACATTTACTAGAATTGAAGACTCATGTGGATACGAGGATAAGAGGTGGTAGTAGTCATATAATGGTTTTTGAAAAGAATATATATGGATAGGAAATTAAAGATTTCGTTACTGCTGAAAATGTAAATGAGATCCTTGAATACGGCTGGATAGGTGTCACATTTGAAAATTTATATATGAGGTATGTTTTCATGAATTTATACTTTAGGGGAATGATCCATGGTTCATTTGTGATGTGTACGAGTCTACCCCGCCGCAATCCGAGGCATGGTGTGGACGATATCACTCAATGTGTCTCTCTTTTATTTAAAATGAACAAAATTTTAAGTGAAAACCACAACTGACATATGAAAATCCGACCAAAAACATTCGGATTGTGTTGATAATTTATGAGAATGATACATGGGTCATTTGTGACATGTACGAGTCAACCCCACATCAATCCAAGGCATGGTGTGGCTGGTATCACTCAAAGTGTATCTCTTTTGTTTAAAATGGACAGAATTTTAAGTGAAAACGACAACTGACATATGGAAATCCTACCAAATGCATTCAGATTATGTTGATACTTTAGAAAAATGATCCATGGGCCATTTGTGATGTGTACGAGTCAACCCCACCTCAATCTAAGGCATAGTGTGGCCGGTATCACTCTAAGTGTCTCTCTTTTGTTTAAAATGGACAAAATTTTAAGTGAAAACAACAACTAACGTATGGAAATCTGACCAAACACATTCGGATTATGTTGATACTTTAGGGGAATGATCCATGGGTCATTTGTGACATGTGAAAGTCAACCCCGCCTCAATCCGAGGCACAATGTGGCCGGTATCTCTCAAAGTGTCTCTCTTTTGTTTAAAATGGACATAATTTTATGTGAAAACAACAACTGACATACAGAAATCTGACCAAATGCATTCAGATTGTGTTGATAATTTAGGGGAACAATCCATGGGTCATTTTTGAATTGCACGAGTCACCCCCCCTGGACACCACCCCACCCCCTGGACACTCCCATGGACAACCCCCCCACCACCCTGGACAACCCCCTGGACACCCACCAACCCCCTGGATGGCACCCCCACCCCTCCTAGACACCACCCCACCACCTAGACACCCCACCCCCCTGTACACCCCCACACCCATGTAAAGCCACCCCCACCACCTGGACACCACCCTGGACAACCCCCCACCCCCTGGACACCCACAAACCCCCTGGAAAGCACCCCCACCCCTCCTAGATACCACTGCACCACCTGGACACCCCCACCCCTGGACACCCCCACCCCCATGGACAACCACCCCACCCCTTAGACACCACCCCACCCCCTTGGACAACCCCACCAACCCCCTTAACACCACCCCACCTACCCCCTGGACACCCCCACCCCCTGGACACCCACCAAGCCCCTAGAAGGCACCCCACCCCTCCTAGACACCACCCCACCACCTGGACACCCCACCCCTAGACACCCCCACCCCCATGGACATCCACCACCACCCCCTCTGGACACCACCCCACCCCCATTGGACAACCCCACCAACCCCTTGGACACCGCCCCACCCCCTTGGAAAACCCCACCAACCCCATGGACAACCCCACCCCCCAGACATCACCCCACCTTTTGGAAACCCCCACCCCCTGGACACCCCCACCCCTGGACACCCCCACCCCTAGAAATCCCCCCAACCCCCTGGACACCACCCCACCCTTGGACACCCCATGGACAACCCCCCACCACCCTGGATAGCCCCCCACCCCCTGGACACCCCCAACCCCCTGGACGCCCCCACCCTTTAGACACCCCCACCCCTCCTAGACACCACCCCATCACCTGGACTCCCCCACCCCCCTAGACACCCCCACCCCCATGGACAACCACCCCAACCCCATGGACACCCCCACCCCCTAGACACCCACCAAACCCCTGGATGACACCCCCACCCCTCCTAGACACCACCCCACCACCTGGACACCCCCACCCCCTTGGACAGCCACCCCCAACCCACCCCCCTTGGACAACCCCAAAAACCCCCTGGACCCCACCCCCATGGACAACCCCCACCCCTGGACACCACACCATCCTCCTGGACGTCCCCCACCCCACCTCGACACCACCCCACCACCTGGACACCCCCACCCACTGGACAACCCCACCCCCATGGGCAGCCCCCACCACCCCCCTGGACACCACCCACCCCCCCTTAGACATCCCCCAACCTCCTAGACCGCCCCATCCCCCCTAGACACCCCTATCCCCCTGGACACCCCCATCCCCCCTAGACACCCCCACCCCCTGGACACCCTACCCCCCTTGGAAATCCACCCCAAACCCCTGAACAGCCCCCCGATCCCTTGAATTCTGAATTGAATTCTTTATGTATTTAATTAACTTATGAATTATGTGTTAATTGTGTATGGGTATAGTTGTTGTAATTACCTTATGAATTATGTGTTAATTTTTTATAGGTATACTTGTTGATATGTTGATTTTTTGCAGGTCTTGTTTGGGTGTGATACTGCAGAATTTTATGTTACAGTAGGAAGGGAATTTATCAGCACCTTTTTAGTGCAAATAAAGGATACCTTTATCTGCGCCTTTTGAGCAATGATGAAGGATAACTTTATTAGTACTATTTTAGCTCTGATAAAGTATACCTTTATTAGCACTGAGCTTTACATCACTTTATAGCCCTGTTAAAGCCCGTTTTGAGTGCTGATAAATCCCATTTTTGTAGTAGTGACTCTTAAATAGGATCTTACTACATAGAAAGAGAAAAATGATCAATTTCTTAAAGAAAATAATGATATTAAATTATCAAATGAAAGTTTACTAATGGAAAGAAAACTCTCACTCAAATTCTTCGTAAACAGGTTGCACCAAAATATGCTACTAGTATAGGTTATCAACAAGGACAAAAAAACATTAATAAAAATAATTTTGTATCAAAATCTGGAAAATTAGGCTTTGTACCTAGATTTGAAAAATCTGCTACAAGTTCTAGCAGTGGACAATATTTTACTACTTCTAGTTTTTCCAGACCAAATAGAGTTTATTTTTCCAATACATTACAAACTGTTTATAGGAAACCCATGAAGCAAGTATGGGTTCTCAAAGCATTAATTACTAATATTACTGGACCCAAGAAAGTCTGGGTACCAATTTTTTTTCTTATTTTAATTGTATTTGTAGGAATCATGCATGAAGAGATTCTATAAAATATTATGGTACTTGTATAGTGGATGTTCAAGACACATGACAGGGGAATACTCAAGCTTCAATAATCTTATAAATATTGATGTTGTGCATTTCACTTTTGGTGAAAATGCTAAAGTCAAAATAACTGGCCTTAGCCAAATCGGTAACAATAATTTAATTTTAATTTCCAAAGTACTTTTTGTTGATAGATTAAATTAAAACATGCTCAGTATCTCCCAGTTATGTGATGATGTATTCAATGTTAAATTTGAAAATTATTCATGTAATGTGTTTAATTCTAAAAATGAGTTAGTATTTACTACTTTTAGAAATGAAAATGTTTATGCTGTGAACTTGGATTATTTAGTCCCTAAAACTGTTTCTTGCTTAAGTTTCTTTCATAAAGAATCCTAGCTTTGGCATATAAGATTATGCCACTATAACACTCACTCAGTTATAAATCTTGCAAGGAAAGGGTTATTTGAGGATGTACCTAAACTATAATTTACAGACAATAAAGTCTGCAATACATGTCAAAATGGAAAACAACACAAAATATCTTTCAAACCAAAGATGGAAGTTTTGACTTATCAACCACTTGAGTTGGTTCAAACAGATTTGTTTGGAACATCTATAGTTTTAAATATTAATGAGAAGTAATATGTATATGTTCTTTTAGATGACTTCCCTATGTATAATTGGACATTCTTTTTAGCTCACAAGAGTGAGGCTTGTTCTTACTTCACCAAATATGCTGGATCTATAGAGAACCTAAGTGGTCTTAGGATAAAAATATTAAGGAGTGACCATGGACATGATTTTGAGAACCTAGAGTTAGATTATTTTTTATCATAATATGGCTATGGTCATAACTTCTCTAGTCCTAGGAAACCCCAATAGAATGGAGTTATAGATAGAAGTAATAGAACCTTACAAGAAATAGCCCAGAAAATTCTAAATGAGTAGACTTAACTATTTATTTTTGGGATGAAGCTATCAATACATCTTGTTATATAATTAATAGAGTCTTAATCAGACCAATTCTTAAGAAAAATCCCTATGAGATATGGAACAATAGGAAACCCATGGTTAGATACTTTAAAGTTTTTGGTTGTAAGGTTTATATTATCAATACTAAGGACAATCTCAATAAATTTTCATCTAAAAGTGATGAAGGAATTTTAATAGGTTACTAAACCTCTAGTAAAGCCTATATAGTTTTTAATAAAAGAACTAAATTTGTGGAAGAATCTGTATATGTTAAATTTGATGAGATAAATCCACATGAACCTAAAACCCCTTTTGAAAATATTGAGGATGATATGTCCAATCTGAACATAAATGCTAGAACCCTTGGTTTTGATGTTAAACAATGTGCTAAATCCTCTAGTTCTAAATAATCTCTAGACTCTAATCATAGTGAACCTGAGCATACAGGTGAACCTGAAATAACTATTCCTTCCTTTTCTAGATCTGTTAGAACCCTTAAGAACCACCCCTTCGATGTTGTAATTGGAGACTTAGATAAAGTGACACAGAATTGAGATTCTCTTAGGAACTAGGTTGAACATCAATCCTTCTTGTCACATATTAAACCTAAAAACATTAATGATGAAATCAATGATGAATTTTGGGTGATAGATATGCAATAAGAGTTGAATCAGATTGAAGGAAATAAAGTTTGGAAACTAGTGGATAGAATTAAAGTCACCTTGACCATAGGAACTAAGTGGGTCTTTTGAAACAAAGTATATGAAACAGGAACCATAGTGAGGAATAATTCCAGACAGGCTGCACAAAGATATAATCAAGAGGAAGGAATTGATTATGAAGAAACCTTTTCACTAGTTTCGAGACATGAATCTATTAGAATCCTACTAGCATATGAAGCTCATCTCAATTTAAAAATATATTAAATGAATACTAAAACTACATTTTTAAATGGGTATATAGTTGAGGATGTTTTTGTTGAACAACACCTAGCTTTAAAAACCCTTATTTTACAAATCATATTTTTAAGTTAACAAAGGCTTTATATGGTTTAAAATAGGCTTCAAGAGCTTGGTATGATAGGCTAAGTACTTTTATTATTTCTAAAGGTTTAAAAAAAGGTATGGCTAATCCTACCCTCTTTATAAAAAGAATTTATAAAGATGTTTTATTAGTTCAAATCCATGTTGATGAAATTATTTTTGGATCTTTAAATAATTCTTTATGCATTGATTTTTCAAAAATGATACAAAGGGAATTTGAAATGATTTTCGTGGGAGAAATAAAATTCTTTCTTGGATTTCAAATATTTTAAAATAAAGAAGTTATTATTTTAAATAAAAGTAAATATACTAAATATATTTTAAAAATGTTCGTATTTGATAGTACAAAAAGTATGGATACTCCAATGAGTACCACCTGTAAGTTGGACCTTGATGAAAATGGTAATTCTGATGATCAAACCAATTTTAGAGGGATGATTGGAAGTCTACTTTACTTGACTACTAGACGGCCTGATATTATGTTTAGTGTATGTAAGTGTTCCCATTTTTAAGAATGCCCCAGATAATATCATTTAAATGTTGTTAAAATAATTTTCAAATACCCCAAGTATACTACCAACTTAGGATTTTTTAACCCTAGAGGAAAAGAATTTGATTTAGTTAGTTATTCAGATGCTGATTTTGGTGGTTGTAAGTTAGATAGAAAAAGAACCTCTAGAATATGTCACTTTTTGGGTAAGTATCTAGTATCATGGTGTAGTAAAAAGAAAAATTTTGTTGTGTTATCCATTGTTGAGGCTGAATACACAACTACTTGTAGTTTTTGTGCTCAAATTTTGTGGATGAAACACACTTTTCTAGATTATGGGTATCAGTTTAGACATATCCCTATAAACTGTGACAATACAAGTGCTATTAACATATCAAGGAATCCTGTGTCTCACTCTATAATAGAACATATTTATATAAGACATCACTTTTTGAGAGATCATTATCAATAAGGTGATATAACTCTTGAATTTATCGGCACAAAACATCAACTTGCTGATATATTTACTAAGCCATTAAACTCTGAAAGAATGAGTTACATTAGACATGAATTATGGATGATTAATTTTTGTAGACCTACTATTAACAACTCACCATTAAAACTTAATATGGATGGATTAGTAATAGGACAATGGTAATGTCTTGCCAACACCGACAGTGTCATACTGACACTGTCATGCCGACACCGAAAATGTCATGCTGATAGTGTCATGCCAACCTTGATAGTGTCATTATAATAGTGTCATGCTGATAGTGTCACACTAATACTGTCTTACCAACATCGATGATGTCTCACCGATGGCCACTCACTGATAGAACTCGATGACAATTTTTATCTTTTTTTTCAAAATGACTCTATTTTACATATTTTTTTATTTTACCGGAATTACTCGATTTACGATTTATAAAACCCTAAATGATAAAACCGAGTCAATCATACTCACTTTTTACTATAGTTATTCCACTCTCGAACTCTTACCCTTAATCTCTTTTACCTTCTACCCTTTCAACTTCTTACCTTCAACTGAACCCTCGAGATGGTTAGAGTAAAACACTTATTGGAAGGATCTGAAGATGAGTCGCAACCCACAAAGAGACAAAAAGGAGAATCAAGCAAGTCTAAGACTATTAATCCAGGTCTTAAAAACCACGAGGTAATGACTGAGGAATAAGTTCACTTAGAATTGTTATTAACAAGTAAGTCTCTCTTGTTAAATTTTCTATAGGAGCAAGGATGGTTAGAATGGTTCTAAAATAATGAAATACCTTATTACCGTAGATTGGTATATGAATTTTATATTCATGCCGAGTTTATTCTAGAATGTAGTGAGACATACTCTATTAAATCTATGGTGAATGGAAGAAGAGTATTGTTTTCTTCAAGGAATTGGTTAGAATGTATGAAAGTACCTAATGAAGGGATTTATGATGACTATCAGGGGGTACTTCTCCAATGAGTGTTTTATTTTTCTATGAGACAACTTTGGGTGTGATAACTAGTAATGAAGAGCATAGAAGACCAATTGCTATTGATTTGTATGGTTAAAGTAGGTTGTTATTTAAGTTCATCAAACACTAGTTGTGTCCTAGGAAAGGGGACTTTGCTTCACTCAAGTATCAATATGTATATCTACTATACTTTCTTAAGAAAGGACATAAGGTAAACTTGTGTAGGTATTTGATAGTATATATAAGTGAAATGATAAAGGCTTATTGAAAGAAAAATTCTCTATTTTACCCAAGAATTATATCTTCCATGCTAAAAGGAAAAGTATGTGTAAGTGAAGATGAGGAAACCATCTCTGCTTGTAGTAGCATCTGCCTAAGTAAGAATATTTTCAAGAGAAAGATGATAAATTGGAATCCCTAAAAGAGGGAGTGGGTTAGAGATGATAAGAAACTATATGAAAATTTCAACCCTATTGACCATCCATCTATGCCAAGAGATTTAGTTGATCCAAGTCTACCACTAGATGCTGATGTTGTCTATTTTGATGAAGAGGAAGCAGCTAAAAATGGTAGAGAAGCTGAGTCTCCTATAGATGATAAGAGTGACCCTAATATTGGTGAAATTCCTAAAGGGATGAATTTTGTACCTACTAGTACACCTTTATCTCTACCATCCAAGAAAACTATTCTAGACTAGGATGATGATGATGAGATTGAGGAATCAGGGAGCGTGGAGTATAAAATCCATTCTAATGGTTCAGATAAAGAAACTAGAGAAGAAAAAGAAAATAATGTGGAATAGGAAAGTGGTAGTGAATATGAAGGCGGTGATAATGAGGAAGAGGATGAATAATATAGTGATAAAAGTGTAGTTGATTGATAAGATGAAGCTGATAAATAAAGTGGTGTAAGTGACAGTAGTTCGGATCATCTTGGTGATGATCAAGGTGATAATACAAAACCTGTTGGTACCATGGATCAGGAATAGATTATTGAACCTTCTGAAGATGGTGCACAAGAAAGGGAAGTAGTTGAAGTTCATGGTGAAGTAGAAGCACAAGCATCCACTATTCCAAGATTAGTTTATACTTGAAGGATAGATCAAATTGATAGGGAACTTCAAACCAAGAAATTGAGAGTTGATACACTCAATCCTTTTGATGCAAGTGTGGTATCTAGAAGGGAAAATCATCCTAGTTATATTTCTCTCATTTTGGATTATTCTGATTCAGGTGCTGAGGATGGTGTAATTGGTCCAAGGAGACCAGTAGTTGAGGAACCTGCTCATTTTGAGACACCTCCAACAGTTTCATCTTCTTATGATCCTATACCTCTAGTGACTTCAGTACCAGGTGAATATGTCATCAAATATATTTTTTATAGGTTTAAGGCAGATCTTATCTCTCTTATTAGAACTTCATATCAACCTAAAAATGTTCTCGTTCCTACTCTAAGTAAAATAGATATTTCTGCTCTGACAAAAAGAGTGATTTATCAAGTGGAACCTCGGCTAATCTCAATTGTTGATACTGTAATAAAGGATAACCAGAGCATGGGGCATGAGTTGAATGAAATTGTTTAATCCAAAAACATATTGACTATCGATTACATGACATCCTTGGATAAAGTTCTAAAGACTTTTGAGGATATAGTTTCTATAAATGCTTCTACTCAACCTTAGACCCCTGACATTGATATGAATCAGTTGAGACAAAAACTCAGAGATATAGTGCAAGGTGCATCTAGCTCATCCACTCTAGTTGCACATCCTCCAGATATTGAGAAGGTCAAAAATGTGATTAGAGAAGATCTTTAAACAATGCTGGGTGGCACTGACCAGAAGAGTCTCTCTAAGATTAGGAAGAACAGTGATCACATCTATGAAATGGTGATATTTTATAACAAGGTTTCTAAAAATTCACAAGAATAAATAACCAAGAATGTGGATTTTTATTTCAAGAGAATATACACCAAGCATCAACTCATGATCCACTTAAGGTATTTATTTGAGAATCGGAGACTTCCTCAAGTGACACAGGATTTCATAGATTAGGTGAAACTACTTAAGGAGTTTACTTCTATACTTGAGAAGTTTCTGGAAAATAAAGAAGATTTCACCAAGGCTATGGAATATGGTATTCAGATTATCATGGATTTCATCAACCTTCTCAAGCCTTATCTGCAGGTACAAAGTACAGATATTGTTTTACCAGCTGCCTCACCTCTTAGACCATCCCTCCAATCTACTGCCTCTCCTTATGTTTCCTTTATTTCTCAGGCACTCTCTCCTTCTCAAGCTTTTAGGAAGATCCTTCCAATCATTTTTAGGGATCTCACTAGCCCTACTACCTCCTCTAGCCCATGCTTGGTCCCTTCAGTGTTTTTTGGAGTTCCTCTTCCTCATATAAAAATTCACTCTGAACCTCTTTCCAATACTTCTAAATCTACTGCTCCTACACCTATAGATTATGATAAGGGAAAGGCAGTAATGAAATCCACTTTGATTAAGAAGTAGTTTGGATCACTTATTTGATAGGGTTTCATTGTTGTAATTTTTTTATGTTTTTTCTATTGTAATTTCACTTGCTTATGAAATTCAGTATCTCTTCATTCCTTTGTTTTTTGCTCTATTTATTTATATTCTTCTTTAGTATTTATTATTTAATTAAATTTACTCTTTTTGATAATCCTAAAGGGGGGGGGAGGCATTATGCATTATTTTAACTTTAGATAATATGGAAACATGAAAGGGGGAGCATGCTATTTCGTTTTTTTAGGAAAAATAGTAATGGGTAGATAGTAAGCAGAATGAATATTTTGATCACTATGAACTAACTAATTTTGATTTATAATTCCATGATTTTTGATCATAAAAAGGGGGATATTTTTATCCCTCTCCATTTTAATTCCAAAAAATCATGTCAAATCATGTTTAATCATGTCTTAAGTTTTAAATTCAAATATGATTAATTATGATTATCTATGTTCAAATATAAGTTTAACATATTCTGTTAATGTTTATAATATAAGATCAGAAAACCGAAATAATGTCCAAGTATGAGTCACTGATATCAGGACTCACCAACAGAAGTATGAGCTACTGACAGATGAGTCACCAATAATAATGAATCACCGACGCATCAACTTACCGGCAGGTCGAGTCACCGATATAATTTTGAGTCACTGATTGTCTGACTTAACAATAGAACAACTCATCAATAGTAATGAATCACTGATATAACGACCTACCGATAAAAGGAACTACCAATAGAAGGACCTACCAACATAAGGACCTACCGATAGAAGGACCTACCGACAGAAAGACGTATTGAAATAAGGACCTACCAACCAAAGGACTTTCTTATAGAATGACCTACCGATAAAAACTTAGAAAATTTTCTTTAATATTAAATTCAAAATTAATTCCAAGGGTCATATTTATGAAACATAGTACTGCTTATTATATTAATGACCTTGTTTTTCTTTTTTAGACATTTTTAGAGACCAGTATAAGGTACGAGGAATCCCTCATGTTGAAAATCATGCCCTTTGTCAACCTTTATAGTATATAAAGAAATCATTAGAGAAAAAAAATAAAAAAACCATATATAAAGAGAACTTATGAGGTAGAGAAAAGCATATGCGAGAGGAACACTCATTCTTTCTAGATGTGAACAAGGAAGGATTTGTTGTAAAACAAAAATCCCAACATCTTTGCACTAATAAACCCTAGTGAAGAACACCTTTGAGGAGAATCTCACCTCACTAGAAACCAAAACACAAAGCTCCCACAACACTCTATTTTGGTGTCTATTTCCAGAAGTGAATTCGAGCTTCACATCTAGTACATCTAAGAAGTACAGAAGCTTCAAGATCATCACAAAGATCATTTTAAACCATTTTCAATTATTTATTCTATTTTGTGAACTTTCTTATTATTTTTTGAGTAGTGCATGTGTCCATATCACAAACACATATTGTCTCCTTAACTAAGCTAGAAGATACAATATATCTTCATCCTATCACTCTTTTACACCATTTTTCTCACGTGTATAACGGAGGAAGAAGTCTATATAAGGACTTGTTGTATTTTTCCCATGAATAACTATGGTAGAGGTCTAGTTGACTTGGACAATATTTTTTTTCTATTTTAAACCTCGATCCAGGGTGTGGATCAAGTTTATTAATATAATATTCTTGGTGTAAGGTTATCACCAAGTAGGGAGGACTAGGATTGTGCTTGAGACTGAACCTCTTATTTTTCTCTATTTTGTTTTTTAAAATTTAGTTTTCTATGTTTTCTCACATATTTTAGAAAACTAAATATTAATTTGATAGTTAATATTAGTTAGTGTTTATAAATGTTTTTGATTTAGTAAATTAGTTTCAAAATTTATATCAATATTTCAAATTGATGTAACTGATAATTAGTAAATATTTTTGAGAAATTAATTAAACATTCAAAACTCTTATAAATCTACTACTTTGGTTAACTGGGCCATCTAGATTTTAAATTGGGGAATTTTTAAATAAGGTTTTTAATAGAAATTTTTATAGAACCTCAATTCACCCCCTCTTGAGTGTCCTACTCTGACCAACAGAAATCTCATAGAATGACTATTTAATCTTATAAAGATACATGAGGTATATCCTTAATATTTTTTTAAATGAAAAACCTTTAACAGTTGATAAAGAAAGGTCTAAAATGAGGTATGTTATCACATAAGGATATAATGAAGGGGAAATAGAAGGTTGAATCAAGAAAATCCAGTAGATCAGCCAAGAAATCAAAAGGAACTTCTGAGTGTACCTTCATCCCACCAGTTCCACTACCTCATATATTAACATTATAAGTTCATGTAGATACAACATTCAAAGATGAAAATATATCCTACACTGAATATGAAGAAGAAATATTTGGTGATACCATTACATATGTGGTTGATCTTGAGATTATAAATGAAATTATCAAGTTTTAATGGTTGGGAGTCTCAGTTATGAATACAAACATAAGGTAGATTTTTATAATCTGTTTATCCAAAAAAATGATATACTATGTTCATTACAGTTCATAATTATTAATATTTTCTAAAAAACTATATATTACTACTATATAAATGGAAAACCTTAGGAAGAACGATTTAGCCTCATTAATCCCACTATCATTTCAATGGAGAAAATGTTTATAGAAATAGAATAAATGGAAAATAAAAAAGGTGAACTAAGAACTAAGTTTAAAAATAAAATAATAGATGAAAAACTCCTCTTGATTCATATAATTTAGGGGTAAGACACTTCAATATAATCACATAAAATATATTTTTATTTTACAATACTTATTTGTTTTTTAGGAAGAATTGGATGATCATCACACTAAATTTGGATACCATAAATATTATTTTTTGGATCCAAATATAGATTTTCAAAAATGGACCAAACATGATATCCATTGTGAATTTATAATGCACCAAAATAAATATTTTATAAATAAAATTCAAATTATTCATTTTATTTTTTATTTTAATGAGAATTGTTCTATCATAGGGTGATCTATAAATATCATTTAAATCATGGTATGAGGTCTGTGATTGAACATAGGGATCCTAAGGATTTGTTCAATTAGATATATCTTAAGGTATATATAGTAATATTTAACTATCAAAACTTACTTGATTTTTTTTAATTATTTTGGTAAATTTTTCCTTAGTATACGAAATACGGTAACAATAATGATTGCAAATATTAGGTTTGAAAATTTATGAAAGGTATCATATACCATCAACAAACTAGTATCCCCAAACAGTTAATTTCTAAAGGTAATTACAATTTCATTTAAAATATTATTAATTTTTTGTTTTTATATATTTTATCAGTACTAATTGTATTTTCAACAGTCTACATACTCAAAAGAAGAAGGAAATTTGTAGTGAGATGAGTGGGAAGAGTGCGTGGTGTCATAATATTTATGTGTATGTTTATTGTATGTATGTGTGCCAATGTATATTTGCATATACATGTATGTAATTGTATGTATGTCTCTGTGTATACATATGTGTATGTGTTTGTATACTTGTATATATATGTATGAACGTGTATGCATGTGTATGAGTATGTGTATGTGCATGTGTATTTATATGTATGTGTTTGTGGATGCATGTGCATGTGTATGTATATATATGTGTATGTGTATGTGCATGTATGTGTACATATGTATGTGTATGCGTATGTATTTGTATGTGTATGTGTATGTTAATGTGTATGTATGTGTATGCGTATGCCTATATTTGTATGTGTATGTTTATGTATGTGTACATACATGTGTATGTGTATGTTAATGTGTATGTATGTGTGCGCGTTTGTGTATGTGTGTACGTGTATGTGTACATATATGTGTATGTGTATTTTTATGTGTATGTGTATATATGTTTATGTAGTATGTGTATGTATATATGCATTTATATATATGTGTTTGTATGTGCATTCACATGTATGTAATTGTATGTATGTGTATATTTATGTGTACTTGTATGTGTATGTGCATATGATTATGTGTATGTGTATGTATATAGGTGTATATGTATGTGCAAGTATTTATACATATACATGTCTATGCATATGTATGTGTGTGTGTGTGTTTTTGTGTATATGTCTGTGTGTATGTGTATGTGTATGTATGTGTACATACATGTCTATGCGTATGTATGAGTGTATGTGTATGTGTATGTATATGTATGTATGTGTATGTGTATACATACGTGTATGTGTATGTGTATACATACGTGTATGTGTATACATACGTGTATGTGTATACATACGTGTATGTGTACGTGTATGTGTACGTGTATGTGTATGTGTATGTGTATGTGTCTCTGTATGTATATATCTGTATATGCACATGTCTGTATCTATACATATATGTTTATTCGTATGTATGTGTATATGCATATGTATGTTTATTGATTTAATATTATTTATTCATTTTTAATATCTCTCCATGTTTAGTATTTTCTATAATTCAATCATTTTTAATATTTATTCACTTTTAAAATATATTTATTTAGTATTTTTATAATAAATTCAATTTTGAAAGTTATTTACACATTTTTAAATATTATATTTTTAATTATTATTTAAAATTATAAAGGTTAATAATAATTATTTTTTGATATACAATCAATACAGTGCATACATTGATAATTTGAAATAATATTTTTGTTAATTAATTAATTAATTAATTATTTTTTTATGTATTTTCAATTCATGTAATTATTTTTATGAATTAATTTTTTAATTTTTTTTAATTTAGTTAATTTTATTTATTCATTTTTAATATAATTTCATTTAATATTTTTTTTCCATTTTTGATATTTATTAATTTTTTATATTATTTGAATTTATTCTTTTTTTAAAATTTATACATATTTATTTACTAAGTTTTAATTTTTTCAATATATTATCAATTTATATGATTAATATTTATTCTTTTTTATTTATTAAGTTTTAATATTTTTAATATGCTAGAAATTTGTATAATTGTTTCCTATAAGACCATCTCCCACCCACGCCATTTTGGCATGAAATTGAACTTCAATGTACATCATCCACAACACCGTTTTGGTGTTTATGTAGTTAATTATGTTATTATATTAAATTCATTTTTTATATACGATAAGTAAATGTTATTTAACTAATTTTTCATATTTTTTACTCAATTAATCAAATCATGCAGTCATATCTATTTTAATTTATTAATTATGAATATATATGTGTGTATTTAATTTAATTTAATTTAATTATCTATATTCTTTTATAGCCAATATAGTTCATTTTTAATATTTTTTTATATAACTAATATTATTTATTTATTTTTATTCATTTTGTATGTGTCCATAATTCATATAATTAATGTTACAAATTCACTTTTTAAAATATTTTGGTAATTTATTCAATTTTAATATTCTGTCATTTAATATTATTTATTCATTTGTTATATTTATTAATTTTTAATTTTTTTTGGAACTTACTGATTTTTTAATATATATTTATACATAATTATTTACTAAGTTTTAATATTCTTAATATATTTTTAATTTATATGATTAATATTTATTCAATTTCATTTATTTAGGTGTAATATTTTTAAAATGTTTGTAATTTATATAATTAATTAATTTAAATTAATTTTTTAATATTTTCTTCATTTTTTCATGCATTTACAATTCATGTAATTAATCTTATGAATTATATGTAATTATTTACTAAGTTTTAATATTCTTAGTATTTTTTAATTTATGTGACTAATATTTATTCATTTTTATTTATTGAGTTGTAATATTTTTTAAAATGTTTGGAATCTATATAATTAATTTATTTAAATACATTTTTTTAAATTTTCTTCATTTTTTTACATGTTTACAATTCATGTAATTAATTTTATGAATTAATTTTTTTAAAAAGTTTTATTATATACTATATTTTATTTATTCATTTTTAATATTCTTTGAGTTAATATTATTTATTCGTTTTTAATATTTTTTTATATTTCTTGAAATTTAGTCATTTTATAATATTTATTTATACACATTTTTTAAAATATTTTAATATTTTTAATATTTATTCATCTTCATTTTAATATATTTTCATTTTTAATTTTTTTAATAATTTATACAATTAATAAAACTTGTCCACTTTTTATATATTTATGAATTCTATTAATTTTAAATCATTCTGTTTCAATCATTTTTGTCATTCATAAATTTAATATTATACATTCATTAAAAATGATAATTATTTTTTACTTTTTTTTAATAATTTACTCATTTTTAATATATATTCATTTAATATTTTTGTATTATTTTTCAAACATTTTTTTATCAACGCATAAAAAACCGATGATAAATACAAGTTTTATCAGTGTCTTTTAGTAGTGATAATGATATGTTTTATTAGAGTTGGTTATTTTACTGATGATAAAACTCATCTCTATCAATGATTTTTGAAAAGCACTGATAAAACCCTTCCCAATGTTATAAATTCAACCCTAACAGAACTCACTTCTTCAGCCATTCAAGCTCCCAAAGAAGAGGACCTCTGCAACCACTCCCCCTCAAACTTCTCAAACGAATCGACTCTCACAAGACCTAGGGTATATGATTATTTCTAACCTACTTCAATGAATATTGCATCACCAGTTCAACATAAAAAATATTGTTATGATCCTTTGAAATCAATGTGTGCAAACGTTGTTGGATTGTAGTAAGCATGCCAATTATAGGGTTATCATCAACTAAATTCCTTACCCTCATAGGACATGGCCTGTTTTTCTAGTCTCCGACATTAGATGAAGCACCCCAACCACATGAATAATTCACATGACCCTTTCTAAAAGGTAATATAGTTTGGTGTCACTACTGAGATGTGGGATGGATTTGATTTCTACCACCATTATCTAGAGAACTCGTAACATGAAAATCTTCAATTTGAATCAATTCACCTTCTTTTTTTGGAGTACCCTAGTTCTGTAAATTTTTAATTGTAGCAGTTTATTCCCCTTGACGTCCCCATTGAATATTTCTTCCACTTTCATTCCAACCTCAGTTCCAATTTGTAAGTGGGTCTTTCTTTTCTATGTGTTCTTTCTCTTGTCTCCACTTGCATTCAGTTAGACCACCATTGGATTTATTTAAGTCATCATTTTGATCTTTTTTTCCTATTAACTTTATTAGTTCATCCTATTGAGACTGACCCACAATTTTATTTAAACCCTAGTCTCAGTTATAGGGACTCCTAGGACTGTCTTTAAATCTCCACTTATACAAACTTTCAATCCTTAAATTAGAATTTTGACCATCATTCAAAACATCCATATCTACTTCCATCTTATTTAAACCTCACTCCCAATTTTCATGGTGACATTTTTCCAATATTGATTCTCTCTACTGGTTCCATCGAGGTTGAGTTTTATTTTCAGTTGATCCTCGATAGTCGGTCTTATAATCCAATCATTAGTTTGATACGAGTATTTTTACTGATCCCACTAGGAAACTTCTTCAACTTATGTTGAAGTTGATTGTTCCTTCTAGCACCAATAATAATTTTTATTTCTATTCTTTGAGGCTTCATCCCAACCATGTGAATTGTTTAAATTTGAAGCATTCCTCAAACACCAATTAGATTGCTCTTTGGTTTTTCTAGTGGCTTGATAACCCCAACCCAAGACTTCTGGTTCATTTGATTTAAATCCAAGAGTTTATTTAAATGTTGGGTTCTCAAGACTAGGTTATCAAGCCCTATCAACATTTTCATCATCTGGAAAAAGATCATCAACTTCAACTCCAAACCATCTTACCACTGAAACACCCCCTTTACCACAACGTACTAAGTAAAAAAATGAATAAATATCAACTTCTACCTCTTATTTTACTCATACATAGAAAATTTATAGAAACCATTCGTGATATCTAGATTTTATAATAAATGAAAATTTAATTATTTTCTTTGTAACTTTAGATATCATACATTCCCTTCAATGATTTTTACCCCTACAGAACAATATCAATACGCATCATTAAACTCTTATTATCTTAGAATAATGGATTCATGTAGACTAAATGATTCTTTAACAATGGAAATTTAGGGTTATAAGATCATACATTATATGTATTTTTTTTTTTAATATTAATATTATTGAATCAAATAGGATGAATATAAATCGAAAATACATGGATACCAATCATATGAAAAAAGAGTATGAGGATGGGGTGAAAGATTTCATTATGTTTGAAAAATATAATGTATTTGATCCTTCTCAAATAATTTTTTTTTGTATATGATATTTTTGTTCAAGAATAATTAGTCCACAGTAGGTGTAAGAACACTTGATCTGTCATGGAATAAATCGATGTTTTAAATGATATACAAAACATGTGGAAAAATAGAATGTAGCTAATAACTAGGATAACACTAAATTTTATGGATCATATTATATGATTACAAGTGAGAAAAATGATGAATATCATATTGAGGATATGATTACAGGTGTGAATGATGATAAAGATCATATTGAGGAAATGAAAATGACAGTTGAATTTTAACTTCTTGATTGTCCTAAAATATTTTAGTAGTTCAAGAGTTGTGAATATACACCATTGTATGATGGTTGCACTAAATACACCACATTTTCATCCATACTAAATCTATATTTTATAAAATCTATAAATGGATCGAGTGTCCCTAAATTTACTGAGATACTTTCTCTCTTGAATGATATGCTACTAGAAGGTAATCAGTTTCCTTTATGAACAGATGATGTTAAAAAAATTCTACATTTAATGGGTATGATATATGAAAGAATACATGTCTATCCAAATGATTGTATACTATTTTTCAAGGACCATGAATCACTTTAAAAATTCCCAAAGTTTGGTATGTATCGATAAAAAAATATGAATCTAGAAATTTAAGTTGTATGGTAGTTCCTAATTAATTCATAGTTTAGGGGCCTATATGGAAGTGAGGATACTACAATGTAATTGATGTGGCATGAAGATACAAGAAACCAAGATGGGAAGCTTCATCACCCAACAAACTATTCTTAGTGGAAGAAAAATGATCATGAGTATCTAGAATTTGGAAAAGAGTAAAAAAACATCATCTTCAACTATCTATAGATGGATTGAATCCTTTTAGTTTACAAAGAATCACTCACAATACATAGATTATTAAGTTGGAAAATTATAAATTTCTATCGTGGTTATTCATGAAGTGAAAATGCATTACTTTTCCACTCCTAATATCAGGACCAAAACATTTGGGTAATGATATTAATGTTTATTTGGATTAATTGATCGAATATTTGATATTAATGTGGGATTAAGGTGTTACGTTGTATGATTCTTACAGAAATAAATATTTCTCATTGATATCCATGTTGTATAGGATGATAAATGAATTTCTTTAATATGGAAAATTTTTAGGATATATAATTAAATAAACTCAAGGGTGTCCCATTTCTGGACAAGGTACACATTCAATTAGGTTGAAAAATTCATTAAAGAACACAGTTCTAGGAAATCACATATTTATACCTTGATAACATAAATACCAATCTTGGATGATATCATTTGATGTAAAATTAGAAGAAGGAACATCACTATCTCCACTAATAGGTGATCAACTATTTGAGAAATTAAAAGTTACAAACATTGTTTTTGGTAAGCCTTCTTCAAAAAAAAATACAAAAACTGGTTGGAAAAAGTGATCTGTTTTTTTTGAATAATCGTAATGGAATTATTTGTACACTATACATTTTCTTGATGTCATTATTGTGGAAAAATGTATGTGATGGTGTCATTGGAATGTTACTAAATGCACATGAAAAAATGAAAGGTGAAACTAAGGCTAGGTTGTATATGATTAACATGGGTATATAGGAAGAGTTAGTACCAGTGAAGTGTGAAATTATGACTTTTCTTCCTCCAGCTGCTTACAATCTTTCCAGGAAAGAGATATATCATTTTTTATCTTCCTAAATGATATAAAGGTTCCATAGGGATATGCATCAAATATCAGGAATATCGTGTCAATGACTGATTTAAAGTTAAAGGGTTGGAAATCACAAGACTATCATGTTTTGATGAAAGATACAATACCTATATATTTACATTACATTTTCCCTAAGAATTTACTTCCTACATTAACCAAACTATGTTTATTTTTCAAAACTATATGTAGTAGATTTATATAAGTGACAAAATTTATAACTATGGGAAAGGAAATTAATGTCATAATATGTGAATTGGATATGTTCTTACCACCATAATTCTTTGATATGATGGTTCACTTGATGGTTCAATTGGTTAGAGAGATCTGACTATATGTTCCTATAAATTATAGATGGATATACCCCATTAAATAGTATATGATTATTTTGAAAGAGTGTGTCCAAAATCAAATTATACCAAAAGATTGTATCATGGAGTGATATATTATTAAAGAATCCATTTAATTAAGTACTTACTACCTATCCGATGGGGAAATCATTGGTTTAGTAAAATATCATCTCACTGGATGTCTTGTGGGTGAATGAATTTCTAGAATATATGTTGTCACAATTACTATTATAGAGCAGGATCAGACACACCTTTATGTTTTTTATAATATTTAAGAGGTTTCTTTATAGGTTTAAACCCACAAATTAATTATTATTCATTTAAATCCATGAAGGAATAAAATATAAATATCAATTTAACATAATTAATATTTTATAGGATGGTTTCAAGAACATATTTTTAAGTAGTCAACTATAAATTTGAATTCAATTTTAGAATGACTTTGATGGATAGCCAGTGGACCAAATGCATATGTATTATATAATAATGGTTATGTAATTAATTATTATATGTTATATACAAAGAAGTGTGAGAAATACAATACCATGAAAAATAGAGAAGTTACACCTGTGGCTAAAGTGATGCATGTATTTGATACCAAGGACGTCAGTACAATTTATGTAAATATTTCATACTTCAGAATCATTGATAAAATAAGGGATTTGGATTATAGAACATTCGAAGTGCCAATTTTTCAATGCAATTTGGTTGATAATTGGAGTGCTGTTAAAATCAATGAATTTGGATTTGTGGAAGTGAATTTCTGTATGAAAGGGTATAAAGGCGAACCATTTATAATGATATCACAGGCATTAAAAATATTTTATATTTTATATCCTACAACAAAAGTGATCAATTATTCTATTATCGACCAAAACCACTGAAGTGTTAGATGTTAATTCAACTGAGGATGACACTTTCATTAGGAAATCACAACCATTTCACTGTGGTCCCAACATAGATGGGGTCTTGTATGTTAGAGGAGACCATAATGAGGGGATTTGGATAATCGATAAAGGGGACAAATCCCTTCAACATTTAAATAGAAAAAGAGAGTTCAATAATCTAGTTATATTTTTTAATATATATTATGTTACTTTATATTATAATCTATTGACTACTACATTTATATAATCGAAATTTAATGTTCAACCTATTATGTAGATTATGGATTCTACATATGCTGATGATCTCAATCCCGAGGAACAATAGGTTTTTGAACATGCTAGTTATTCCAATGTATAGGAACAGAACGTTTCTACACATATCGATGCTACTAATCCTGATGAACAACATATTGACGATGTTGAAGATGAGAAAATGGAAGAAGGTGAACAACCTATGTCCTAGAAACATAGTTGCGTCATAGTGTGATGATGTTACCTAAAATTATTAAGGTGATAAGTAGACACATAAAATTTTAGGTTGGATGGAATTCATGTGATTAGTGTGTTAACCCCAAAAAGTCTATTTTCATTATTCACATTAGAATCACCACTAAAATTAATGTGAGTATTGATATAGATATGTGACACAATGTTCTGATCATGGTTAAGGTACTAATTTGGGAATATATTTGGGTAACATTTTGATATAATTTTATTATAAAAAATAATACTAATGAAACATTTATCTACCCTTCACTATACCATGTAGAGTGTATTTATACTAGATGAATGTCAAATGAAATTTTTATTAGTGTTCATTAGAAAGGTCATAAAGGCTTTCTGAAAATTCTTACAATGCATTATCTCAGGGATACTGAAAGGAATTTAAATCTACACCCACCATAGATGTATTCACACATGATAAACTAAGAATTGTGGAATGTTTTTATCAGTCATCATGAGGAGGTATCCATTTAGGTACATTGTGATTAGTAATAAATTATATAAAAATATGTATATTAATCACTTTGATTAATAATTGTTAATTTATGAAACAACAGCCGAGTGATGAAAATAATCAGCATATAACAAAACCAATGTACCCCTATCATAAAACAAGGATAGGGTATTATTCACTTAAAAAATGGTATATATGTTAATTCTATTTTAATATTCTTATATGTCATGAAACAAAAACATAATTATGTTCTTTTATTTACATACATATTTATGAATCAAAATACAAAGACAATTTTATCCCATGTCATGTGCTATGAAAGAAGGCTTATGTAAATAAAGAAAAAAATACTAATATGGTTGCATCAGAGGTGTAGGTTTTGGAGTGCCAGCCTGAAAACTCATTTTCTTAACAACGAGATTAATTTTAAATTAATTTCTGCAACTTCTGTGATTTGAATTTGGAAAAATGGATTCCATATTTGGAATCAGTAGGTCCAAATTATGTTAATAATCTACTTTTTATTTTTAGTCATTATGAATAGTAACTACGGTAAATTTTATTTACCATAGTTAAAGGTAAATCGGGTAATTAAGGGTAAATATAACATTATAAAATTACCATAACACTTGTCCTAATATAATTGGATGAATATATTTTACCCTAAATCATACTTGAATCGAAATGGAATCTAATGTAACCCACTTGTATTTGATTAAGACCTTTTATTTAGTTTATTTAAAGGAAAGTTAAATGTCTCACTCAAACTTTAATAATTAGATTATTTTTAATATATAGTTATACAGAATATAAATTCGATTATAAATACTCATTTTAAAGATAATTTTTTTATTTATCATGGTAATTTATTTGTAATTTTTAATAAATCTTTTATTACCTTAAAATCTTATACATTAATGATGTAGAAATTATTTATTTAGTGAAAAATCAATAATATAGTTTTTATTAAAATAATAATACCTATCAAAGGACCAGAAAATTGACCAAACATTATTGGTCAAGTATATCTATACCCTAATAATCCAAGGGTCTATTTTTGGACCATTTTGAGTCTTATAAAACCAATTAGGACATTTATATTATTTTATTTTAAATGATGTCAAAGATGTCACCTTCATAATTTAATAAATATAAAAATTTAAATGTTGTTATTTTAAGATGATAAATTCAAGTAAAAATATTATTATGAAGGGTATTATATTTATCTTAATCATAGGGTTTTATTTTTAATTTTTATGCAACTAATAATTATATTAAATAATTATACAAAAAATGATGTCGTAATTGTTTTATTAAGATAAATATCAAATAAATGGTTTTATAAATATTAAAATAAAAATTATATGAACTAATTAATGTTCTAAACAAATTTTTAGAGGAATATTACATGTTAGGAATCTATTAAAGATTTTGGTTTGAATATATCGTCTGTGTGGATTTTATTTAAATTCAAATAAATTAATAGTGTCAAAATTAACACTATTGTTATTTTATAAAAATAACATATTATTATATTGTTTAAAAATCACATAATTATTTAAAAATTATAAAGTGAAATTTATATGGTCTAAAATTTCATAAAGTACCCAAAATAAGATTAAATAAATTAAATAAGGATAAATCAAATTGATAGGGTTTAAATAAATTCCCAACATGTCTAAATTTTATTTTCTGATGGGATTACAACCCTATATAATCTCATCTTCATATTTAAGTCATTTTTGGATGTTTTTAAATGGGGATTGAATTTATTATAAATTAATATTTCTTATGTTTCCAAAGGTGCCCCTCTCCTCCCTTATAAAAGGGCACCTCCTCCCTCTCCTCTTCACAACACTTTGAGCCTTCAAGATCGGCCAAAACCTGCCCATTTCTCTTCTCCACTTCCCTAGAAACATTCTTGAGGTTCTGTTCTTCTCAAAATACCAACTCTAGTGACTTAAGAGGAAGCTTAAAAGAGGTGCGTCGAAGAAGAGGTAATCTCTTCTACCGATTCTTTCAAGTTTCTTTCTTCTTAAACTTATTATTCTCTAGTTTTTTCATTATAAATTAATAACATCAGTATAAATAATACACTTATATGTTATTATAAATATTAAACAACCCCATTTCATCTTCTATCCATCCCATGGAAAAGGAAATCACGACGCGTGCGTACGTACGGAATACCGTCTCTACACCATGATGTAATATGTTTTTCCACCACCACCTTACTTGGATGGGTATAATAGTGTAAAGAATAACTATATATATGGTAATTATAACATGATAATAATTCTGAGATATTATATCATCCACTCTAATTTCATTCAATAATTATTGGAACGATATCATTGCTCGTGCATACATATGGATTGCCGTCTCCACGACGCAATGTGATTCATTCTCCAAGTTAACCATTCAAGAATGATTATAAAGTATATATATTAAATAATTATAAAATATATGACATATTAATGATACTGGACTTATGTATATGTTATTTAATTACTTACATCCAATTTAATAAGGAAATGAAAACAACGTTCATACGTACGTACGACCTACCGTCTCCATGAACGATGTATTTATTTCTATTTATGGATCTATAATATATATGTATATTATGAAAATATATTATATATAAATAATTTTTTACATTCTAGAAGTAATTAATCATGATCTAAGTAATCATATGAATAATTACAAGTCAAAACACGGACGATAAATGAAACGATTTTACCCAAAACGCTACTTTAACATGAATTTACAAAAGAACGGGTAATATAAAGTCATAAGTGAACCATATATGATATCATAACAATGAATATGATTCTTTAATAATTCAATGACATTATTTAAGTCATTATACAGGAGGTTCGGATACATACGAAGCATATCATACATAAGGTAAGGGATAATTATTCCAATCTCTTTCTTATCTGATATTGTTTATTCGTAAGTATTTACTGGGGTTTTATTTTTCATCCTTGTCCATAAAAATGTTTTTAATAAGTTGTTTAATATTATTCCATGTATGTTTAAAGTCATTTTTACCCCTCTTTGACTTTTACTTTGTGTTATGGAAGGAACCTTTCTTTTATTTACCATACGTGGTACTTTTAGACTTTTCTGTTAAAAGTATGAGGAGAATGTTTTTTAACTTATATGGAATGACCAGATTTTTACAGTTTTATAATGCCTCATTTTTATGAAGATTAATCTACAAGATTTCATGACTATTTTCAAAAAAATCATTTTCTTTTAAAATTGAATGGCATTTTGTGAAAAGAAAATGATTTTGAAGAAGAAAGGATATTTTCCTCAAGAATTCATTTCAAGTGTTTTATCAAAAAAAATTTCCATCTAAGATGACATTATTTCATATGTGTATGTTTCAAGTATAATGTATCTATGGTTTACATGGTTTCAATTTTCTTATGATGAAATGATATCCATTTGTTTTATATGGATTATGTTATGATGGGATGATGTTTATGAAACCCATTTTATTCTTTGGGTTATGATGAATGATTTATGTTTATGTTGTGGAACACATAATAATGATTTCATTATGAGATGGGTGGTACCTATATCTCCCTCCAATGCATTGGATAAAGATTTATATCTCATGAGATAGGCATGGCTGGAACGTCAGGTTAATCTGGTTCAGTGATACATGACTGGAATGAGAAGTGAACTCGATTCAGTAAGGGACTTTTTCCACTAAGATGGTATTGGCAGCAATGCCTTGGCTACTATGGAAATCATAACATGTGCTTAATGGTTTCCACAATTAAATATTTTATTCCCATGCTATTTTATCATGATTAATGTTTCTTTAAGGTCTTTTCCTTACATACTGCCATGTTTTATGTCATTGCTCAAGATTTTGATGTTTAAACATTATGTTCATGTTTTTTTAAGTTCAAATGTATATGATTTGTTTTATTTTCTCCATGCTTACCCTTACTGAGAATTTGTGCTCACCCTTTTTATATTTTATTTTTCCCGAGATATAAAGAAAGGTTTTAGGTAAGAAAAAAGGGGAATATCTTTATGGGAGATGTTGAAGATCTTTCACCACGATTAGGTGATTATATTCTGAGTTTCCAAAGACACTAAACTATTATAGTCCTTGTGTGTATGTTTTTGTTATGTATTAGTATTCTTCAAAAAGTAATGTAATGACTATGTACATCAAGATTTGGGTCTCTACATGCACTCTGAGTCTATTATAGAATTTATTGGTCTTGATAATGTAGATTAAATCCTCAACCAGGAATGGCTAGGAGTCTCAGTTTTAAATGTATACAGGAGGTGTGTTATCATTATTTTTTAATCCAATATCTGACATACTTTGTGATTTATAGTTAAATACTATTTGTCTTTTTTACAGGTGTATATATCAGTACTATTTGAAGGAAAAAACCAATGATTTTTTTGGAATCATTATTATTCACACCATTTATACACAAAAAATATCATTAGAGGAATAGTTATATTCAGTAATCATGGAAAAAATGCTATAATTTTTGAAAAAAAACTTACAGATGATAAAATATTCTTAATACCCACATTGTAGTGGTTAAGTTCTCTAATTTAATCATATGAAATATATTTTAATTAATTTCATTACTTATTCCTTTTTACTTTTTAGGTATCATTAGTTACTCAATTTAATCAATTTAGATGCTTCAAATATTTATTTTTTGGATTCAATTCATTTATATCCAATAAATTGACCACACATGATGACTTATATCCATTTTTAATACATTGCATGAAAAGTTTCATAAGTAAACTGTAGGTTATAAATTTTATATTATGTTTTAATGAAATTTTTGTTATGATAGGTCAATGTTTAGATATCATCAAAATCATGGAATGAAGATAGTCCATGAGCATAAAAGCCTATGAACTTCTAAAAGTGGATACATATTAGGATATATATAATAATAATTCACTATAAAAACATATATCAAAGAAAATTACTTATTTTTCTCAATGTTTCTATAGTTTCCAAAATAATCTAATGGAAAATTTTATGGTTATTAAATTTGTAAATCTATGAAATATATCATATTTAATCAATAAACTAGTATCCTAAAATGGGTATTTCCAATGATAAATACAATTTCATTTAAATTTTTTATTAATCCATTGTTTTTTATATTTATCCAGCACGACTAAAACTATCAATAATACTTTTGTTCAAAAGAAGAAATTTATTTTTTTGAAATGAATGGGATGAATACATGGTGTTAGTATGTATATAGACAGCATGATGCACTTAGGTACTATTTTTTTCCCTTCATAGAGAATTGTTTTCTTTATTCGATCTGTTTATGTTCTATAGTGTGTGTTTTTAGTTTAAAAACGATCAAATTGCATGTTTTGAGTTTAAAATTAAAATTTTAGTTAAAAACATGCATCAATCACTAAAAACCATGAAAAAACACTCATATTGTCTTAATAATTTAGGATAACAATCTATAATTCATTTATAACGTGTAGGAATTAACCTCACATCAATATTATACACAATGTGACCGGTATGTCTCAAATTGAATGTTTTCAATTTCAAAATGAAATTTTAGTTAAAAACACATGTCTCTCACCAAAAACCTAGAAAACACACTCAGATTGTCTTGATAATTTTAAAAAACAATCTTTAAATCATTTGAATCAACCACACTTTAATCTGATACATGGTTTGGCAAATATGACACAAGGTGTGCATTTTTATTTAAAATTAACGTTTTCGTTGAAAAGACAGGTGGCTTGATAAAAAATGATCAAAAAATTTTAGATTGTTTTTATAAATAAGAAAATGATCCATAAGTCATTTTTGATGTGTAGGAATCATACATATATCAATATTATTTATGGTGTGATTAGCATGACTCGAAATATGCATGTTCTGTTTAAAATTGACATTTTAGTTAAAAAGATGCATGGCATACTCAAAAATGATAAAACACATTCAGATTGTTTTGATACTTTAGAAAAATTTTCTATAAGTTATTTTTGATGTGTAGGAATTAGCTATACCTAAATCTAATACATGGTGTGACCGGTATGACTTGAAATATGTGTTTTCATTTTTTAAAATGACATTCAAGTTAAAAACACACATCACTCATAGATTTTAGAGAAAGCATTCTCATATTGTCTTGATATTTTAATAAAATAATCCATAATTAAATTGTAATATGTAAGAGTTAACCAAACATCAATATGGAATAAGGTGTGACCGATATAACTCAAAGTTCATACTTTTAGTTTAAAAATGATATTTTTATTAAAAACATGATTCCCAAATTAGAAACCTATCAAACACACTTTTATCATATTCATACATTAGGATAATGTTCATTGATTAATTTTTGATGTGTAGTAATCAACCATGTTAATTCGATACATAGTGTGACTGGTATGTATCAAAGTGTGTGTTTTTATTTAAAACTGATATTTTAGTTCAAAAAAAGCCCCATATTTAAAACTGAGAAAATGTGCTTTGATTGTTTTGATACTTCAGGAAAATGATCCTTAGATCATTTGTGATGTGTAGGAATCATATATAAATTAATATGATATAAAGTATTCCTAATATGACTTGAAGTTTATGTTTTTAGTTTAAAATTGGTAATTTAGATCAAAACAGAAATCACATACTTAAAATTGATAAAAATCACTCATATTTTCTTGATAATTTAGGACAATGATCCATAAATCATTTGTGACATGTAGAAATTAACCAAACATTAATCCAAAAAATGGTGTGCCCAGTATTACTCGAAGTGTATGTTTTCAGTTTAAAAAGGAAATTTTATTAATGCATTATTTCATATTTATGTTTAACTTATTTATTTATATTATTACCAACATATTTTTTATACCAGAGTAATATTTTTCTCAAGATGGGGTGGTTTTTTAGCAACCGGTAGTATGATCATGCTCCTTTGAGAGGGGTAGAAGGGCCAAAGATAACGAAACATTAATGTTTTTTGAATTTGTTGATGTTTGTGTAAATTAAATGTACCAATGTGATTGTATAAACTAATATTTGAAATGTTTGTAATATAGTGTTTTTTTTCATTTTGGATGTAAATTTAATTGAAATTGAATTTTTTATTTGCTGCAATGTGCTGTAATTTTAGTAGCATACTATTGAAACCTGCCTTTTATCAGTACTAGGAATAATGATGATAAAAGTTTACTCTATCAGTGGTAAAAAACCACCAATAAAATGTCTCTTTATCAATACTAAGATAGAAATGATAAATTTACCCCTTTATCAATGTTTTTTAGCACTCATAAAAACCACCGACTTTTAAAGGCAATTAGAACATTAGTGATTTTTTGGAACCGATGAAGCCTATATCTATTGTAGTTAAATAACACCACTTTAATAAAACAATTATAAATTAAAAAATATTTATTCATTTTCTTGAATTTATTAATTTTAAAAATAAAAAAATACAATAATGAAATTGATTTATTTTTAGGGATCATTTGAAGAGTAAACAATCTATATGTTGAATAAATTCAAATTATGGAAATTTCATATAAAATACATGAAGAAAATCTAATATATACTAATTCAATTTACTATATTCATCACCAAAAAAGGAATTCATATTTTTCGATTATTTTATCGTAATTAATATTTTTATCAAATAAATATTTATGGTAACTTTTTTCCAGATAATTCCCATTATTTAGGAGTTAAGAATGCACATTCACTTGCCTTATTTTTTTTGTCTCACCAGCCTCCCAATTTTCCAATGATAAGCAGTCACTGGGTAAATTTATTTTCACCTTTTTATATTAAATGTATTTGGCATAAATACTATAAAATATGGATTATATAGTGCTATCTTTTCTCAATGCTTATGAAAAGTACTAAGAAGGACCACCCTTTCTCAATTATTATAAAAAATAACTAAAAATACACTCTTTTCACCCTTTCTCAATGCCTTTTTATCACCGAGAAAGGGTACTATGTTTTTTCCCATGTTTTTCTTACAACATGTCGGTCCTCCCTTGTCTAAATATGTATATACATGTGGTGGTTTTACGAGCCATCATGCTTGAGGCATCTTAGTTCTGCACTCCCATGTTGCGTGCTAAAAAAACTTTCTTTAAACATAAACTTTGATATAAAGAGATATGACCCAACACAAACATACATATATTTTGCATCATTTTAATAACTTAAACATTACTCCTCTTAACAATCACACAATCCCAATAACAAAATATTTAGTATCGTTGAAGATTAACAATATAAGAAACTTATTTTTCAACACTTGTGATTATTTATCTATAATAAAACCATGTTATACTCCCTTATTGACTTATCATAAGTTATACTCATATTTATAACCTATGGAATGGAATTATAAGAAAGGGGTGAGATCAAATGCTTAGTAAGAGAAAAAATCCATCAACATGTCACCAAGAGTTAGATAATAAACATATGAGAAGACACGAAGAGAGGAAAAAATATTATTAAAAATAATATGAAACAATAAGAGTTGTCCATAATCCATGATAGTAAGACATGTAATATCAAAAGTGAAAACATATACCTAGGAATAAGAGTGCGGAGAAATGAGACAATAAACATGAGCTATGAAGCATAAATATAAGTATAAAGATATAACATGTCAAGGAAATAAAGAATAATAGTAAACTATAGAACTAACATAAGTACATAA
This sequence comes from Viscum album, assembly GCA_963277665.1. Classification (NCBI taxonomy): domain Eukaryota; kingdom Viridiplantae; phylum Streptophyta; class Magnoliopsida; order Santalales; family Viscaceae; genus Viscum; species Viscum album. The sequence goes on from OY728160.1 coordinate 576,495,548, forward strand.
ATTATAAAATAGTGGAGAAAGAATCACTACCCATTTCCCATAACATGGGGGAACATGCATCACTACTAGATACACATAGTGGAGCTGGAATTATGACCTGATTCTCATTAACATAGTGGATAAGGAATCACTACTTGATTCCCATAACATAGTGGAGCTATAATTCCATAGATAGGGCTACCCGAACGATGCCTAAGCGAGGTTTTCCACATCACCTTAGTCGTGCCTCCTTTTATGCTAAAGGCTAATGACAAGTGGTGAGGGCCTAACACTACTAAAAATCATGCAATATTCTGTGCTTCACTTTATCAGTGCTAGTTTAAAGTGATCATAAAGGGTGTATTTATTAGTGTAAAAAACCCCCAATAAATTTTATCTTCATCTTTTATAAAAAAATGCTGATAATGTCTGGACTCTATTAGTGATTTTTATAGTGATAATAAAGGTCACCATTTTCAGCACTTTTTTAGCACTGATAAAGGGTGACCTTTATCTGTCTTAATATAAGTGTTGTAAAAATGTATATTTCAAAAAAAAAATATATCATTAAAAATAAAATATTAATATATAAATATATTTATACCAATATAATATAATGACCTAGTATTGATATACATTAACATTACATATCTTTAGTGGAATACAAAAAACATTATACAAACAGAAGCTTGAAGACTGTACTTGTCTAGTGCCTTTGGAAACACGGAAACATAAAAAAAATGAACATAAATGAGATACATTATCCCCCACTAGGTTCTTCTTGACTAACACCCTTCTTAGACACATCAAACTTAATACATATCTTTAAAACCTAGGGAAGAAGACATAAAAAGAGGTGGGCTAAAATTATCAGTAAGGGTAAACAAGGGAGTCATGTAAGAATAATCATGAGCATAAGGGTATGATAACATGATCATGAAAATATAAGATCAAACCCTTCCTATAAAATATTATACACATGAATCATGGCATAAAGCTTGGTAGTTCATAAGAAATGACTAATAAAAAAATAAGGAACATTATCCATGAAATCATAATTTAGGAATGAAACATAGTATTGTGGCAGAAACATTAAAATATAATATGATTTCCATAGTATCCAAGGCATCACTTTTGAGACCATCTTGGTAGTATAGGTTCACTTTATATACCATCTTGGTAGTCATGGTTCACTCCCCTGTCCATCTTGGTAGCATGAGTTCACTCCTCCTACCATCTTGGTAGTCATGGTTCACTCCCATGGCTATCTTAGTAGTAAAAGTTCATTTTCAAGATCATCTTAGTCTATCTCATGAGATATAAATCTTTACCCAATGCATTGGAAGGAGATATATGTCCCACCCATATCATAATGAAATATTACATACATGGGACACAAGATCATAAATATTCATATCATAACCCATGAAATGAAACAGATATTATAAAAATGTAATCATATCATAACTTTTGGAAAGATATAGGATTTATAATTGTTTCATCATAAACATAACCTGTGAAAAGAAGTGGGATTCAAAATCATATAACCCGTGAATGTGAAATTGGTTCCATAAACATCATGCCATTAAAACATAATCCATTCAGAGAAATAGTATGAATGGAAACATTGAATAAATTACCATAAAGGCATGAGTAATCCCAATGAATGTTATCTTAGATGGGAAATAATTTTGAAATATCTTTTAAAAACATTTCTTGAGGAAAATATCCCTTCTTCTTTGAAAGAATTATTTTTTGTAACATAAAAATCTTTTGAAAATATTTTTATTAGAAAATAGATTTGAAAACTCATAAAGGAATATTTTAAAACAATAAATCATTTTTAAAATCATTTTTCATTCAAAATTATCTCCAATGAACTTTTAAAAACATTTTTTAAAATATTTTCAAATACATGGTTTTTGAATACAATAGACTTCAGACCGAAGAGAGAGCTGACTAGATTTTACTTAAAATATTTTATTAAGTAACAAAGAGTGAAAAAATGGTACTAACACATGTGGATATCTGGAATAAATAGAGTAGAAGGATACTCATGAGTGTTCCTGAGATATAGATCATAATATTTCATCAAAGACGCATTATCAATAACAATCTCTAAAAGTAATGAGATTTTTTCAATAAACTTTTACCACTTGGTTACTTGGGACCATAATCTTCATGTAGTAAACAAAAATTAAAATTTTCATAAAATATCATCAAAATAAGGATATTCATGATATAAAACGGAAGTATATCCACCATTTAAATGATTTTAGGTGCATAACAATACATGAGTCTCAAAGATTCAATTTGACACAAAACATTTTTTTACCGATTTAGTATCTTTTGAAACTAAAAACCCATGAAATAAAGTTTGTACATTGGACATGTAAATAAAAATATATTTAATTAAAGTATACATAGAATAAAATCATTGGTATTATATACACCACACAAAAGGAAAGAGTGGCGAACATTGCGTGTATCTCACAAAAAATTAAAAGTTAGAAGAAATCCCCTTACCTTGTATCTTGAATCTCATCGTACCTATTAAAACCACCTATATAATAAATATAAATTTATTATAAATCTTTTAAATAAACATATAATTATATATAATTCAATATATTTTATTATTATGACCATATATTACCCGTTTATTAACGGTCCTATGATAAGGTTTCACTTCGGGTAATATTCACTTTGTTCTTTGCATGTGTATTAATTTTCTATATCATTGGTACTTATAATTATATAATGATTCTAGAATGTGAAACATTATATAAATATAATTTAAATTCAGTATATATATTTTATAATAATATATATAATATTGAAGTGTTAAATGGAATACACCATTCAAGGATATGGTAAGCCGTACATACACATGAACACTATTTCTGTTTTTATTGTCGTATTGAAATAAAGTATGTAAATGAAATATATATATATATATATAAGTGTTATATTAGAATGATTATATCATATAATTTCACTAAACTCATCCTTAATATATTCCATGTGGTGTGTGAACGAATCACATCGCTTTGAGGGGGCAGTAGTCCACACGTCCTCAAATGAGATTATCGTATTAACACCAAATGGAATGTAAGAGGTATGTGTTGTAAAAAGGAATAAATAAGATTAAATACATTATAAATATCATATAAAACATATATAAATGTATTTTCCATCATAATGGCCACTATGAGAGCCGGTAAGGGAAATTGAACAATCATCATTTAGTGAGGCGGTAGTTCATCGTACACATAAACAATATGTTTGTTATCCATTAGATGGAGGTGTGTGTAAGTGTAGGTTTAATAATTAGAGAAAAACATCCTAGTATATTGAGTATATTGGTGTTTTTATAAAATCCTGGAAAAAATAAATTGGTGGGGGTGGAGAAATAAAATAAAGGAAAAGACTTGAGAGAATATGATACCTCTTGATCGAGTAAGTCCTTTTGTTTGTGCCAAAAGGCTTCTTTGGATTGACTTCTGTTAAATTTAAGGATTATAGAAGTAATATAGGGATGTTTTAAAGTTTATTGGTTAGGTATTGGACTAACATAATAGGTTTGAGTGGTGTGAGGAAGTTGGAGAGGTGGTGTCTTTTTATAGGGAAGGAAAAGGACTCAATTGAAAATTTTAGAAACAAGTTAGGTGTACACATGTTAGTACCTAAAAAAAGTCATAAAAATCCAAAACAATAAATAATGGAAGGTTTATGGACGATATATTGACATAAAATGTGTTTTTGAAAAGTTATTAGGTCATTTGGGCCCTTAATTTTAAGGTTTAGTCCCTAATTATGCGTAATTTGGCCTTAATTGATGTGATTAATTTTAGTCACTTTTACTAATCATTTTCGTAAAAAAATATTTTGGTATTATTAGAATCTAAATATTATATTTAATATAACTGTGTATGTAATTTATTAAAATTAAAACCACTTAATCAGCAAAATTAATATTAATGCTAATCCCACAGACGAGATGAAATAACGAGTTTTTAAAGTAGAAAAATGTTCAAAAGTTTGTTAAGATTTTATATTCATTTTCAAAGTGAAATTGATTATATTTAATTAAATTGTATTAATATATTTAATATTTTTCTAATTTGACCTTATAAAAAATTTATAATAACATTTTACATTCATAATTAATTAAACAAAAAATTTAGTTTTTAACTAAAATCAGAATTTTTCACTATTTATAAAAAAATGATGTTTCTCAAAAAAATACCAAAAAATCACCATTATATAATTTCGACATTATGAATTCAAAAGTGAAGTTTATTTTACCAAATTAAATTTATAAATTTTTCTAAAACTCATTTTATTATTAATTGCAGCTCATTCGAGAAAATGACATTTTAAAACATAAAAGGACTTTACCAAAAATCATATCTTTCATTATCAGTGTGTTTTATTTAAATAATAAAATTATAATAAATATTTTAAAAGTATTTATTACTATTAGTTTTACAAAATTTAATGACTAATTTATAATTATCTTATTTAAATAATTATATCATTAAAACATGGTTTCTTAAAAACTATGTGTTGCGTGTGATGTACGCTAATTCGATGTTGCATGTATCATATTCCAAGTCAGTGTTACATGTAACATATTCCAAGTAGGTGTTTCATGTAGCTTAAACTAATTTGGTTTTGTGTGAAAGGATTTTTTGACTTAATACATTGCAATACACAAATGAATATTTAATTTATTTGAGAAAAAAAGGTCCATAAAAACTCAGGGTTTTACATTCTACCCCCCTTAAAATGAATTTTTCCCCTGAGATTCATCAATCCGGTTAAAAAAATGAGGATACTAATGCTTCATTATATCCTCAAGTTCCCACATTGATTCCTCTAATTGGTGATTTCTCCAAAAAACTTTTTCCAGGTTAGTTGTCTTGTTTTGTAGAACTTTTTATGATTGGTCAAGAATTTCAACTGGTTGTTATTCGTAAGATAGATTGTGCTCAAGTGGTATGACCTCTGAGTTCAGCACATGTGAAGGGTTAAGTATTTTCTTCTTCAAGATAGATACATGGAATACATCATGGAATTGAGAGATATTTGGTGGATGTTTCAAGTGATAGACTACCATTCTGATACGATCAAGAATTCAAGGGGAACGATATACCTAAGGCATAGTTTCCCTTTCTTCTCAAATCACATAAATTTATTTTAGGATGAGATTCATAGAAACACATTTGCACAAACTTCAAATTCTCGATCATGCTGACGGTTATCAGCATAAATGTTCTTCCAAATTTGAACTGCCTTGATATGCTACTGAATGTTTCTATCCTTCTCAACCATTTCTTTAGTGATCTCAGGTCTGAATAGCTTTCTTTCTCAAAATTCATTCCATCATGTTGGATATCTACACTTCTTCCCATAAAGGTCTTCATAAGGTATCATTTGAATGCTTGAGTGATAGATATTATTGTATGAAAACTCAACTAGGGGATGGTGTTGATCCCAGCTACCCTTGAAATCAAGAGAATAAGATCTCAAAATATCCTCTAAGGTTTAAATAATTCTTTCAGACTAACCATTTGTATGAGGATGATAAACAGTGCTGAAACTCAATTCCGTATCATGTTCTTGTAGAAGAATTTCCCAGAACTTTGCGGTAAACCTCAGATCTTGATCTAATATAATGGAATGTGGTACTCCATGCAACCTTACCACTTCCTTAATGTATATCCTGGAAAGATAATCTAGGAAGAAGTCTTCTCTGATAGTGATAAAGTGTGATGTTGTACTATGGAGTTTGACTACTACCCATATAGCATTAAACCCTTTAAAAGTTTTGGGTAGTCCAATAAGAATATACATAGTGATGTTCTCCCATTTCCATTCTGGTATGTGTAATGGATGCAACATCCCTTTTGAATTTTTGTCTTTCTGCCTTAACTTGTTGGAATACCAAGAACTGAGATACAAACTTTGTGATATCTCTTTTCATGCCATCCCACCAGAAGTAATATTTCAATTCCCTTTATATCTTTTTACTTACAGGATGAATAGAAAATGATGAACTATGAGCTTCCTATAACATCTCCTTCTTCAAATATATATGTAAGGAACACATACACGGTTCCTGAACTCTATCATTCCATCCCAACCATGGTTAAACTTAGGAACATTTCAAACTTTCTTTTTCATCTCTTTATCTTCATTCTACGCTTCCTAAATTTTCACTTGGATAGAGGTTTTAACATTCATTTGAGAAAGATACAAATTTCCCCTTACTTTAGGATTTCTAGATCCATCCTTTTCAAATCCAGAAATATTGGATCTTTTGTGATACTCATCATGGATAAGCTAGCACTATCCTTTTGCTCAAAGCATCGACCCCCTTTTTCGTTTATCCTGGGTGGTAATGTACTGATTAATCGTAATCCTTTATCAAATATAACCATATTCTCTAGAACATGTTCAACTCCTTCTATATGAATATATATTTCAGAATTTTATGATTGATATATATATCAAAATTTTCTCTATAAATATAATTCATCCATATCTTTAATTCGAAAATTACCGCTGCGAACTCCAAATAATGAGTTGGGTAATTCTGCTCATTAATCTTCAACTGTCATGAGGTATAGTCTATAACCATGTTATTATGCATAAGAACACATCCAAATCCATTATTCTTGTATTTTTGTAGATTAAAAACCCCTCTCTGCTATAGGGTAATGTAATAATAGGTGCACTAACCAAAATTCTATTTAGTTCCTTGAAATTTTACTCACATTCATCTTTCTAGAGGAATTTGACACCCATCAAGTCAAGTTAGTCAGAGGATTAGATATTCCTGAGAAATTCTCTACAAACCATCGATAATATCCATCTAAACCATGAAATCTATGGATCTTAGTCACCGTGGTTGGTCAAGGACAACATTCAATTGCCTTAATCTTTGATGGATCTACTCCTATTGTAAAGACCCGTAAAATTCAAGGGAAATTTTTTCTTAATTTTCTTTAGAATTTTACAAGAACGCGGTTTCAGACGGCACCTGATTCCGAGGTCCGGAGTGCCCGGAATTAATTTCCGAAGTTTGGCTCGGGTACGTTCAGTGAACGAACGAGCGGGAATTCCTAACTTTTGATCCGGTGCTCGGAATTGAAATCCGAGGGCACCGATGAACTTGCAGCGCCGATATTCGCTTAAAGAGACCTTTTCGGGAGTTGCGTTTGTTGCGGGTTGAAAGTTATGTTTTGGGGTTTTCAGTTGAGTTAAATAAAATTTGTGTAAAACAAATTTTATTTTTAGTTTGTTAAAAACCTACCTAAGGGGGTTGGAAGTGGGACCCACACCCACTTAACCTCCCTTGGGAGGATTAAGTGTGGTGGGGCCCACACGAACCCCTAGACTTTTCAAATTCCCTTAACCCCCTCTTAATTGACTTAAGTTACTTAATTAATTTTGGGGGTTAAACTCTTTTGAATTTCAAACTTTTGAAATTCTTTTATGTTTTGTAATAATAAAATAAGATGTTATCTTATTTTATTTTGGGTTGATCGTTTGTCTTCTTGAGAGGTGGAGAGCTCCTCTCTTCTTCTTCTTCAAACCCAACGAAGAACGCGAAGAACGTCGTTCTTCAACGAAGAACTTCTCCGCCGAAGAACACGATCCATCCGCGACGCCGTATCCGCGACGCGACGTACTTCTTCTGCGTCATCTCTTCCACGACGGTTTTCCGCGACGAACGCCATCGACAACGACTCTTCCTCCGACGTCAAAGGAATCGACACCGATATTCCACGACTACTTCAACGTGTGATTATCGAGGTAGGGGTTCTTGAGTTCGTTGTTTACTTTATTATTTGACTTTCCTCAAGACTTGACGAGGAACGCTCTTTTTCCGACGAAGAACGCCGCACCTCCTTTCTTCGTTCACTGTGACAACGAAGGGGACGCCACCTCTTCTTCGGACAACCTTCGTCGGCGTGCAAGTGTCGCCAACGACGTATCTCTTCGGGCATATCTCTTCGTCAACGGATTTGACGAACGACGACCGCGACGCCCGACCTCCGCGACGCCGTCTTCCGCGGAACGTAGACGATTCTTCGAATCTTAAACCCGAGGTAGGGGTTGTTGTTTTATTCTTTATTTATTCCATTTCTTGAACATGGATCTCGCATTTCTAACATGAGACTTTGAATGTTTAAGTTGAGTTATTTGCTTAACGTGAGGGGGCCAGACCGCATGAACACGGCCGAACCCCCTCCATCGTTCATGTTTAATTCATGCGGGTGGAAGCAAGTGGCGTGGTGCCGTCGCACCACGCGGATGATCGTGCTTATAATTTACGCAACGCCGTCGCGCTACGCCGAGGAGAATCTTCAAGAACGCGACGCCGTCGCGCCGCGTTGAAAGGATTCATGGCACGACGAAAGGGGCGCGGTGCCGTCGCACAGCGCCGGACGACGAACACCGCGGCCGGTTCCGGGCCGCGGCGGGACGAGAAGACCGCGGCCGGTTCCGGGCCGCGGCGGAAGAGGAGACCGGCGGCCGGGCCGCCGGCGTCGGAAGTCAAAGGCGGGACCGGAATTTTCGGTCCCGTTGGTAAAAACCGGCCGGCCAGCTGGCCGGCCGGATGACTTAAAACCGGGGAATTTAATTCCCCGGCCGGTTCTTTAAAACCCCCCTCATAATGAGGGGGGGCGGTTCCATGTAAGGGGGGGGGGCAACAGCCCCCCGGACTTTTTTTTAAAACGGCCCCCACGTGGGGGCCGTTTGTTGCAAAGGCACGGCACAAGCCGTGCCGCCTTGTCAAACCGCGGGGCTTAGCCCCCGCGTGCGCCGCGGCCCACCGCCGCCACCGCGGCCCGCCGCCGCCGCCGCCGCCGCCAGCGCGGCCCGCCGCCGCCGCCACCGCGGCCCGCCGCCGCCACCGCGGCCCGCCGCCGCCGCCACCGCCGCGCCGCCGTCGCCGCCGCCGCCGGCCGCCGCGCCGCCGCCGCGCCGCCCCGGGGGGGGGGGGGGGGGGGTCGGGCCGGGTCGGCCCGGACCCGGACCCCCCCGTTTCTAACCAGTTTTGGTTTTCGGCTCATAACTTGAGCCTCGGACCTCCGAACGACGAACCGTCTGCGGAAACGCGATCCTTGGATCGAGACGGTCGTTTCGGTATATCGCACTCAAGGTTTCGGGTTATTTTGAGTTCGGTCGGGTTGGTTCGTTCACGAAACCAACCGGACCTTCGGAGCGGAAACGCTCATATCTTGAGTTCCGAACGTCCGATTGACGTGCCGTCGACTTTGATGGAATCCTCTAAGTGAGACGGATCTTTTGGCATACTCCGCCCGAGGTTTGGACGCAGGTGGAGTACGGTCGGGTTGGTTTTGCCTTAAAAACCAACCGGGCCCCGGAGACGAAAAAGCCAATAACTCACAGACCGGGCGTCCGATTGACGTGCTGTCTGTTTCGTTGACTTCCTCTTGATGAGACGGAACTTTTGACATACTCCGCCCCCCGTTTTGGATACAGTCGGAGTATGGCCGAGTTGGATTGTACTCGAAATCCAACCGGGCCCCTGGAACGGAAAAGCTGATATCTTACAGACAGGACGTCCGCTTGTCGAGCCGTCAGCAGCGTTGGTGGTTACGTTGAGTAACGGTCCCTTTGAGTATACCCTATGGGAGTTCGGGGTACAGTTGAGATACGGCCGGGATTGGTTTCGCTCACGAAACCAACCGGGCCCCTGGGACGAATAGGCTAATAACTCACAGACCGGGCGTCCGATCGACGCGCCGTCTGATGCGTTGAGACCCCTGTGACGAGACGGACCTTTGAGACACTTCTTCGTGGGACTTGAGATACTTGGAGTATTGACCTGTAGCTCGTGGAGCGGACCCTCCCAGTGATGAGCATGCGAAGTACGGAGACCGTGTAGCTGGCTGAGACCTGACGACTGCTTGACCGACTCGACTTGGAGTGAGTCGACTAGCCCAGTGGACGGAGCACTACTTTTTGAGGTGCAGACCCATGGCGGACGGAGCACTACCTGTGTGACAGTGCAGACCCGCGGTGCTCGTCCGGAGAGTACCTCAGCAGGCTACTAGGAGGTGTGCACTACGGAGTTTGGGTGACATACCTCGGCGGGAAGCACTACTGTGTTTGGGTGGCTGGCCCGCAATACTCGACAGGAGGAGTACTTCAGCAGTCTTAGGTTAGTGAGCAGTACCTCGGAGTCGTGACAGGACCACTGTACACTCTAGAGACGGAGCTCTTCAGCAGTTACGGTTTCGATAATGAAAATCCTGGTTTGAGCTGAGACTTTTGACCTTGTGTTTACTTCATGATTGAGATGGGTCACTTGCTAACTTTGGTATATGTATGGGCATATACCCGGGTAGTGGTTATCCGTCGTTTTCACAATCCTTGTGTTTCCTCATGATTGAGTTGAGTTACTTGAAAACTTAGGTATATGTATGGGCATATACCTAAGTAGGGATTATCTGTTGAGATCTTCTTGTGTTTATCCTTGTTGGTTTTAGTGAGACCTTGAGGGTCTCGGGGTCCCTACTGAGTATCGTTATACTCACCCCTGCACGGGCTATGCCCGCACCTCGTTGTGTTGGTTGCAGACGACGGACAGTGCTAACAGAAGCCGAAGGTTCGAGGTCTGGACGGTACCTGGAGGTGGACTATACGACGAGGCGGTACCCAGAGGAGGACCACTGGGCGGAACATACTCGGAGCGGATGGCGGGACCCGAGGAGCAGAGGAGCTATCTGTACCCACCCTTCAGGTGGGATTTCCAGTGGACATCTCAGCGTAGCAGCTTTACTTTTCAGTCGCTGTTTTCCCTTTCGAGTTGTACTTTACAGTTGGGCTTGTATTTCCGGCCCCTTTTTACTTTTCAGCTCTTCTTTTTGCTCTTAGTGTTTTACTTCCGCTTTTACTCTGTGGTGCTTGTTTTCTTTTATAAAGGCAATGCCTTCCCAGTTATCGGGATTTTACGCCTTGGTGCTAGTCGCCAGCCCCTGGCCTATGGAAGGCGGGCTTGGGGTAGTCACGGCACGGTCCCCGAGGGTGGGTCGTGACACCTATACCATATCTTGAGATTATATAACCCAAAAATGAAACCTTTAGTATGAAAAATTAAAACTTTTTAAAATGTTCACATAGATTATCCTTCCTTAGGATCTTTCATACAATTATTAAGTGATTTTAATACTCTTCCTTACTCTTTGAATAGATAAGAATATCATCTATAAAGACTACCAAAAACATATCAAGGAAATCTCTAAAGACTATATTCATTAAATCCATGAAGATAGAATGAGAATTAGTAAGACCAAAATTCATCACTATATATTCAGATTTTCCATTCCTTGTACGGAATTCCATCTTGGATATATCCTCTTTCTTGACCCTTAATTGATGATATCCAAAATGATGGTCAATCTTGGAAAAGTACTGGGATCCATGAATTTGATCAAAAAATTCATCAATATGGGGAATATGATACTTATTCTTGATTGCGATATTATTTAACTCTTTATAATAAATGTAGAGTTTCATTGATCCATATTTATTTTTTCACAAAAAAAATCGATGCACCCCATGGTGACACACTTAATTGATTGAACCCCTTATCACGGTTTTCTTGGAGTTTCTTCTTCAATTACTACAACTTAATCTGGGAAATTCTATAAGGATTATTTGAAATTGGTGTGGAACAAGGTATGAGTTCTATTTAGAAATCAACTTCACATTTTGGTGGAAGACTAGGAAACTATTCCAGAAAGACATCCACAAAATCCTGAACAATAGGCATATCATCGATGTCGATTATCTCCCCAACCATTTGAGGTAAACAACACTATTTAATGATAACTAATACCCTTACAATAGACTTAATCACCACAAGAATTTCATACTTATAGTCACCTAGATGGATGATCCTAGGAGGGTTTGAAATATCAAAATTAACTTCCCTTCCTTGAAAATTTATGTGGGACTTATACAGAGAAAGACAATCCATGCCTAAGATGATATCAAATTCAACCAAAGGAAGAATGAAAAGATTTTCAGGAAGAACATTCCCACAATCTATAACTGGAGGGGAATCACAGACCTGAGATAAAATCACCATACCATTAGGGGTTTGCACTATTAATTCCACATCTAATTGTTTTGGTGGAATCTTAACACCCTTATAAAAATTCTTTATATATGAAAGAGTGGGTAGATCTAGAATCAAATATGACATTAATAGTTCAAGAGTGAATGGTAACTGTACCTTTCATCATGTTTTTATCACACCCCTCATCAGAAATGGATATTACATGATATTTCCACTTCTTCCTTGGATTAAGAGGTTGCTGATGTTGATCATCATCACTAGCCCTTGGGTTTGGGTAGAGGTTGTCTTATTTCACAGTCTCCTTACACTTGTTGCACTGAATCGTGGGATGTCAATTATATGTCTCTTTTTCCCCATTCACAACATTAGCTAAATTCTTCCCATCACTTCAGTAATCAAGTGCTCTATGGACTTCCCTTCCACACTTACAACATTTATTAGACCCATTAAGGAAATTTATTTCATGCTTCTTACCACACCTAGAGTATAAAGGAAAGTTAATATTCTTTTATTCATGGTTTTTATATTTTCCTTTAAAACCCATCTTCCTATTATTGTCAAAACCATGAGATTGATACATGAATCCAAACTCCATTTCAACCTTGATTTCACAACACACAATCTCTTCAAAGCTAATAAAGTCTATTATGGACAACACCCTTTTGAGACTTCGCTTTAAGTTACTGAAGAACCAATAAAATTTACTTTTGGGTTAATTGATAATTCCGGAAGCATAACTCACAAGTCTCATGAAATTAGCCTCTAAGGTACCAATATTTTCATCATAAATTTTCTTAGACTCAAGGAAATATTTCTATATCTTGGTATGAAGAATATGAGGAAAGTACTTATTGAAAAATAAGTTATTGAACTAATCCCAATCCATGGATTCAATCTCATCTCACTGCCTCAAATTACTGGTTAGAGTGCACCATTTATCTACTTCTCCTTTTAACCAATAAAAAACCAGAATGACTTTCTCTTGCTCTGAACATTGAATAAAAGACAATATGTTTTTAGTGGTACTGATCCATTGTTCAGAAACAAGTGGATCAGAAGACCCTCTTAAAGAAGGTGGACGTTGCCTCATGAAAGACTCAATATAATGTTGTTCCCTCCTTTTCTAATTTGGAATTCCACTATGATTCATAGCTTGAGAAAGTTGTGTTAACATAGAAACAAGATTATTCATTCTAGATCCCATAGCATTCAGTTGCTCAGGAGGAAATCCATTTCATTGTTCTTCGCAATCACCATTAATGCAGTTCCTTCAGGCTCCAGCCATTGACTAAAACCAAAAGCATAAAGTAAGAAATATTCATCATAATGAGGAACCAGATAATCCTTAAAAATCACTTATAGGATTTATAAATCATGGAACATTTTTTAATCTTTGAAACCATAGGTTTATCCTAGGTTATTCATAGAAAACTTCTATTTAAATGCTTCATGATGGCTCATAAAGAGTTTTTGAATTTCCAAAGCATATCCCTCGGGAGTGTCAAACCAGGTGTGCAGTAATGATTTTGTGTGTGTACCAAATTACCCTGAGTCAGGCCCAAAATATCTTATCAGAGTTATTAACCCCAGGTATATCTTTGGTATAGCTATATCCACTTGTAGTATCCATACAAGGATTTATTTCTTGGAAAACAATCACTCTATCCTTCATCAAAATTCCAAGAAATTTTCCTAAACATTAAATCATCCTTATACTTATCCTTAGACATATCCTTAGGGTTCTCATTAAGGTTTTCTAATCCTATTTTCCTTAGGTTAACTGAACTTTTCCTTTGATACCAACTATAAAGAACTAGTCTTGACATACATTAAAATTACATAACTTTTGAGAATACATAAAATATTACACAAATAGACGCTTGAAGACCATACTAGTATAGTTCCTTTTGAAACATGGAAACATAAACCCAGGTACATAAATGATCTACATTATCTCCCACTAGGTTCTTATTGACTAACACCTTTCTTAGACACATAAAACAAAATACAAATCTTCGTAACCTCGAGAAAGAAAAATAAAAGGGGTGATCTCAAATACTTAGTAAGGGTAAATAAGGGAAACATGTAAGCATAATCATGAAAATAAGGGTATGAGAACATGATCCTAAAAAGATAAGTTCATACCCTACGTATCAAAGATCATATACATGAATCACGACATACAGTTTTCAGTTCATAAGACATGAATAATAATTAAATAAAGAACATAATCTTTGAAATCATAAGTTAGGAATGAAACCTGGAATTGTGTAAGACTCATAATCATATAATATCATTTCCATAGTAGCCAAGTCATCGCTGCCCAGACCATCTTGGTAGTATAGGTTCACTTCTCATACAATCTTGGTTGTCATGGTCTACTCCCATGGACAACTTGGTTTCATGAGTTCACTCCTCATACTATCTTGGTAGTCATGTTTCACTACCATGGCCATATTAGTAGTTAAGGTTCATTACCAAGACCATATTAGTATATATCACAAGATATAAATTTTTAACCAATGCATTGTAGGGAGATATAGGTTCTACCCATCTCATAATAAAATCATACATATATGTTCCATAAGATCATAAATAATTATCTCATAACTCATGAAATTAAATGGGTATTATATAAATTTAATCATATCATAACATTTGGAAAGATACATGTTTTATAATTATTTCATCATAAATATAACATGTGGAAACAAGTTGGTTTCAAAAGAATATAACCCATGAATTTGAAATGGGTTCCATAAACATCATTCCATAAAAACATAATCCATTTAGAGAAATAATATGAATGTAAAAATTGAATAAATTCCCCATAACGGAATTAGTAACACCAATGGATGTTATCTAAAATGGGAAATAACTTTTAAAGACCTTTTAAAAATATTTCTTGATGAAAATATCCTTTCTTCTTTTAAAGAATTCTTTTTATAAGATAAAATCTTTTAAAAAAATTTTTATATGAAAATATCTTTGAAAAATTATAAAGGAAGAGTTGAAAACAATAATTTTTTTTAAATCCTTTTCCCTATAAAATTATCTCCAAGGATCTTTTGAAAACATTTTTGAAAACATGGTTTTTGAATACAATAGATTTCTGACCGTAGAGAGAGATAGTAAGATGTTACTTAAAAATATTATATTAAGTACCAAAGAGTGTAAAAAATGATACTAACACATGAGTATATCTAGAATAATAATAGGATAATGAAACTCCTGAGTTTTATTGGGAGATGGATTATAAGATTTCATCATATATGCATAGTCATTAACAATCTCGAAAAGTGGTGAGATTGTTTCAATAAACTCATACCACTTGGTCACTTGGGAACATAGTATTCATGTTGTGAAAGGAAATTACATGAAGCTTAAAATATCATGAAAATAGGTATATTAATTATACAACACGGAAGTATATACACCTTAAAAAAACTTTAGGTTTATAATAATACATGTGTTTCAAAGAAGGAAATTTGAGACAAATTTTTTTTTTACCGATTTGGTTACTTTTGAAACTTAAAACCCATTAAAGAAAGTTCATAAAATGGATATATTAATAACCATATATTTAATTGAAATATATATATAATATAATCATGGAATGTAAATACACCACACAAAAGGAAAGAGTGGTGAACATGGCATGTATCTCATGAAAATAAAAAGTGAGAAGAAATCCCCTTACCTTTATCTCGACTCTCATTATACTCATTTAGACCACCTGTATAATAAATATAAATTTATTATGAATATTTTATAAAACCATATAATTATATATAATACCTTATATATTCTGATTATAACCTTATATTATCCACTTGTTAATGATCCCATTTTAATGTTTCACTTCGGGTAATATTCGCTTTGTTCTTCACATATGTCTTAATTTGTTATATATTTGTTTCTTATACATATATCATGATTACACAATATGTAACATGATATAAATATCATTTATATATTTATATTTATATTATAATAATCTATAGAATATATAAGTATGAAATAGAATACACAATTCACGGAGATGGTAAGCTGTACGTATGCATGAATGTTGTTTCCGTTTTTATTTTCATATTGCTAGAAAGTATGTAAAATAAATATGTATTTATTTATATGTATATCAATATATCATTATTATATTAGAATTATTATATCATATATATAATATAATTTCACTAAACCCATCCTTAATACATTCTATGTGGTGTGTGAACGAATCACATCGATTTGAGGGTGCGATAGTCCACAATTCCTCAAATGAGATTATCGTATTAACACCAAATGGAAAGTAAAAGGAACTTGTTTTAAAAATGAATATAGAAGCTTAAATACATAATAAATATCATATATATCATATATAATATATATAATATATTTTCCATCATAATTTCCACCATGAGAGGTGGTAAAAAATTGAACAATCATCGTTTAGTGAGGTGGTTGTTTGCCGTACACCTAAATAGTATGTTCGGTATCCATTAGATAGAGGTGTGTTTATGTTTAGGATGAATAATTAGCATAAAAACATCCTAGTATATTCAAGATACTATTTTTTTTATAAAATCATAGAAAAGGGAAAGTGGAAGTGGTAGGGAAAGAAAATAAAAGAAATGACTTGAGAGAAGCCGATTCCTCTTGATCGGGTAACTCCTTTTGGTTTGTACCAAAAAGATTCCAAGGATTGACTTTTGGAAAAAGTAAGGCTTTTATGAGTAAGAGATGTATGTTTTAAAGTGTATTGGGAAAGTATTTTCCAAACTCAAGAGGTTTAATATGTGTGAGTAAGTGGGATAGGTGGTGGTAGTTTATAGGGAAGGAAAAAGACTCACTTGGAATTCTTAGAAACATGTTAGGTGTACAAATGTTCTTACCTAAAAAAATTCATACCAAACCAAAAAACTCAATAATTTAAGGTGTATGGGCGAACTATGTATATAAAATGGGTGTTGGAAAAGTGGATAGATCATTTGGGCCCTTAATTTTAAGGTCTAGTCCCTAATTAAGCTTAATTTGGCCTAATCACTATGATTAATTTTAATCAATTTTACTAATAATTTTAGTCAAAAATTAACTTGGTATTATTAGAATAAAAATATTATAATTAATAAAATGGTTTATATTAGTTTTTAGAAATTCAAATCACAGAAGCTGAAAAATGAAGATTAATGCTAATCCCGTAGATGAGACGAAATAATGGGTTTTTAAAGTAGAAAAATGTTCAAAAGTTTGTTAGGATTTTATGTTCAATTTTAAATTGAAATTGATTCTAGTGAATTTAATTATATTAATATATGTAATATTAATCTAATTTGACCTTAAAAAAAATTCATGATATCATTTAACATTAATAATTAATTAAACAAAAGACAGTTTTTAACTAAAAAGAAGTATTTTTCACTATTTATCAAAAAATGAAGTTTCTTAAAAAAATCCCAAAAAATTAACCATAATCTAATTTTAAAAATATAAATTAAAAAATGAATTTTATTTTATCAAATTAAATTTATTAATTCATCTAAAATTAATTTTGTTATTAAAAGTGATTCATTCAAGAAAACAATATTTTTAAACATAAAAGGACTTTACCAAAAATCATATCTTTCATTATCAATATGTTTTATTTTTATAAAAAACCTATAAAAAATATTTTAGAACTAGTTATTACTATACATATTAATATGTTTAATGGATTGGTTATAATTATCTCATTTAAATAATTATATCATTAAAACGATGTCTTGTTGAAACTATGTGTTGCGTGTGATGTACGCTAATTTGGTCTTGCATGTATCGTACACCAAGTGGGTGTTGCATGTAACGTATGCCAAGTCAGTGTTGCATGTAACATATTCCAATTTGGTGTTATGTGAAAGGAAATTTTGACTTAATGCATTGCAAGACACAAATGAATATTTAATTTATTTGAGAAAAATGGTTCATAAAAACTCGGGGTGTTACATAAAAATATAATATATTTTATTAAATATGATTCATGTAAGGCTAAATATACATTTACACTTAATATATAAGATATTGAAAAATGGGTTATATAATAATTATAAAAAAATATATTTTACTCAAAATCATATTTTATATAGAAATATATTTATATTGATATATATATATATACTTTTATTAAATATGATTTATTTAAAACCGAATATGTATTTATAAATCATATTTAATTTAGAAATATATTTATATTATTATGTCATATATTTAGTCAAAAATGGGTTATTAGTTAATTAAAAATCACTATTAATTAAAAATATTGTCTAATTAATATTAATAGATGTTTAATCATATTTTATTTTATCAATTACATATATTTTCAATTTGAAATATATATCAAATAATAAATATTTAATTATTAATTAAAAAACTTGACTAAATATGTTACAATTAATATGTAATACAATAATTTCCTACGTACATATACAAAAATAATTAAAATTTATAGAGTCAAACATAAAAAATAAAAAATTATTATTATTATCAGTTTAAATGGGTGTTTATTAATATTTAATATGTAATATACTATGTTTTTAATTAATAAATTTATTCATTTATTCATTTTTTATTTAATATATACTATTTATTACCTTTTAATATATATATTTTAAATTTTTAAATTTTTTGATTTTTTATTTCATTAATAATTTTTTAATATTTTTTTTAATTTATTCATTTTTATTTTTATTTTTTAATATTTTTTTAATTTTATTTATTTTTATAATTAATTTATATTTATTGATTAACATTTAGGGTTTTTCATAAAATTTTAATTCACCTAATTAATATATGTATCCATTTTCATTTTAATATATATATATATATATATATATATAACTTTATATAATTAATAACTCTTATTCATTTTTTTAATATTTTTTAATCTTTTCATATTTTAATTAAATTTCACTAATATTTAACATTTAATCATTTAATATTATTTATTCAGTAATAATGTCAAGTATTTTTTACTTTTTTTTTTAAATTTATTCATTTTTAATATTTTTTATACATAATTATTCATTAATATACTTAATATTTTTAATAAGATATATATATATATATATCAATATATATAATATTTTCTTAAATATGATTTATATAATAAAAAATATGTATTTACATTTACGAAGTCATACATTTAGTGAAAAATGCTTTATAATTAAAAGTTAATATTATTTAAAAATATTTTCTAATTAGTATTGAGTAATGAGAGTTTAATAAAATTCCATTTATTTTATCAATTTAACGTATATCAAACTTGTGTTACATTAATTTCATACACACATATATGTAATTATTGTAATTTTATATAGAAACACACACACAAAAACATAATATTTCTATAATTTATTCAATTTTAATATTCATTTCAGAATTTTATTTATAAACATAATATATTTAATATATATTATGTTTTTAATCCGTAAATTTTATTGATTTTTATATTTTTATTCAATATATACTATTTATTACTATTTAATATTTTTATTCAATATATACTATTTTTTACTATTTAATATTTTTTTATAATTTATTCATTTTTAATATTATATATTTATTAATAATTTTAATTTTTTTAATTTATTCATTTTTAATTTTTATTTGTTTGATATTTTTCAATTTTATACATTTTTAATATTTATTTATACATGTTTATTCATTAACATTTAATGTTTTTAATATAATTTTAACTTACATAATTAATATGTATTCATTTTTAATTATTTTAATAATCCATATAATTAATAACATGTATTCAATTTTTAATGTTTTTGTAATCTATTGATTTTTTAAATATGAAATTTCACTCTTTTTTAAGATTCATTCATTTAATATTATTTAATATTATTTATTCAATATAATGTCAATCATTTTTTAATTTTTTTTTATAATTAATTCATTTTTAACTTTTCTTCATTTAATATTTTTTAAATTTATTCATTTTTAATATTTATTTGTACATATTTATTCATTAACAATTAATTTTTTATATGGTTTTAATAAACATATTCAATTTGTATTCATATTCATTTTAATATGTATTCATTTTTATTTTTTTTAATAATTTATATAATTAATAAAACTTATACATTTTTTTTAATATTTTTGAAGTACATTCATTTTTAGTAACTAAATTTCACTCATTTATAATATTCATGCATTTAAAATTATTTATTCATTAATAATGTTAATTACTTATTACTTTTTTTAAGTTTATTCATTTTTAATATATATTTGTTTAATATTTTTGTAATTTATTTTAAACGGTTTTTATCAATGGTTAAAAAAATGAAAATAAAGATAGGTTTTATCAGTGCTTTTTGGAAAACAATGATAAAACACTTCTGGTCATTTAAATACATCTCTAACATAGAACACCTCTTGCTCACACCGTTCGAGCTCTCATGGAACTCAAACTTTTCCACTACCCTCCCTCAAACTTCTCAAACGGATCAAAATTTTCAAAATTGAAGGTATGTGATTGTTTCTACTATTTTCAATCGATTTTTCATTGTTTCACCATTTTTAGTTCTTCTTTTTCTATGTATCAAACGAACTCCATTCCCCTTGGCTTATAGGCACCGTAGTGGCTTGCCCATGTACCATACGACCATCCTTTTTGATTTCCAAAGGGTTTGGATACTCAATGTTTGCATGTTTTTAGTTTTTTAAGTTTGGTAGTGGAAATTAACAAATTGTTGGTAGAATTTCCTGTGAATGTTTACGATTACGCATGGAAAAGTTTATACGAAAATAAAAATGCAATTATGAAGTTAATTTTTTGTTGAAAATTAACAAGAAACAATTCCCTTAATGAAATCACATATTTTTACTGTATTTCTATTTTGATTTAATTTTTTTGATACTAGGCACATGCATAAAATATATATGCACACACATATGAACATATAAAATATAATTATATATATATAATTATATATATATCTTTATATATGTTCACACACACGCATATCTATATACATATATATAGTTGGCGTATATGTGGCTAGGTGTTTGGAACAATTATGTATTTTGGGATTGAGATAGTTTATCCCTACTTCGGGTTTATTTACATTCCATTAGGATCAATATAAGTCAGTTGCATTCTAATAATTGAGTGCGTATGGGAATCAATTAGTCAGCTCTGCATCTGATTTTTTTCACATATTTATATTACACATTCCATTAATTTTTGTTTCTTTATATGGAATTATATTGTGAAAATAGTATATTATTAACATGTTACCTAGTGGACACACACCCATATATCTATATACATATTATTAACATGTGATTTCTTCATAGAATTTATTCATATTTTTAATATGATTTCCAAAGGGTTTGGATACTCAAAATATTTTTTACTTAAGAATACAATATAGTTGTCCTAAGTTGTCTCTCAAGGAGGTTTCTAATTGAGTTCTTTTTCACTTAAAAGATTAATTGATTCAAAATGAATAGAATTGGATTTATTGAAAACAAATTTATGATGTAATTAAAAATGACGATTTTATTGGAAAATGAGTGTGGAAACCATGGGTTTTGAGGAATGAAAAACTAATGAAAGATTGAAAGAGGTTTGGAAAGGGAATAATTCATATTTTGAGTAAATCATGAACTAGATTTGGAGTAGTGACCTTAAACATGTTCAATCCATGTAAACATTCCCAAAATAGAGCATGCATACACTCACATTTTGATACTTTGTTTATATATCAATTTATATATATAAATTATATGCATAACTTATTTATATTTATTTATTTATTTTACAAGATGAATATTATTGAACCTTATAGGATAGATATGAAATCAAAATTTATGGATGCTAATTGTATAAAAAAGGATTATGAGGATGGAGTTAAAGTGTTCATCAATTTTTCAATAAAACATGCATATGACCCTTCTCAAATCCTTTCTTTGTGTTTATGTTATTCTTATTCAAGATTAATTTATCTTGAAGAGTTGAAAGAACATTTTATTTGTCATGGAATTGATCAAAGATGTAAATGATGGATTAAACACAAGGACAAAATAAATATACATACAAACTGGGATTATACTGTGATTTTTGGATCATTTGATATGAACACTAGTGTAAATGATGATGGAGATCGTATAGAAGAAATCATAATGAAAATTGAAAATGGACTTTTTGATTATCCATTTTTTTGAGAAGTTAAATAACTGTTAAAAGAGACCGTTGTATATCAATTATACTAAATATACACTATTTTCAACTATATTGAAGTTATATAATTTGAAATCTGCAAGTAGATGGAGCGACTCCAATTTTACAAAACTACTTGGTCTCCAAAATGACATGCTACCAGAAGAAAATGAGTGTCGTTATCAAACATATAACACTAACTGAATTCTACATTCAATGGGTATGATCTATGAAAAAATATATGTCTATCCAAATGATTGTATATTGTTTCAAAAGAACCCAAAATCACTCATAAATTTCCCTAAGTGTGGCGTAGATCGATAAATGTAATATGAATCAAGTTCTTCCAAATTTTTTTAAAACCTTCCTATTATTTCACGGATTAGGAGACTATTTGTGTAGCACCCTTGATTTCAAGTAATTAACCCCTTATTTATAATTTTTATGTATTTAAAGTGTTTGGGTGAATTTTTGGAGGATTTTCAATACGTTTGGAATGTTTTTAGGGATTTTATAAAGGTGACTGGTTAGTGCATGATTTTTGGAAACTGTGCAACTCGTAAAGGAAACTGTTCACAGTGAGGTGGGGGCTAAGGTGAAGGCACACAGTTAGGCACACAATTTTTTAAAATAATGTGGCCACCCAAGATGAATATTGAAAAGTGGTAAATAGTTTTTTTGCATGGTTAGTTCATGGTTTTTATAACCATGTGGTCCAAACATGTGAGGTTCTCCTTGAGGCAGAGGCTGACGCATGGTTTGCACATAGTTTTTCCTAAAAGTGCGACTAACCTTGCACGGTTTAAAAACTAGATCCTAAAAAAGTGGATCTAGTTCAAGATTAAGTTTTGCCCCTATTTTTTTCTCTATTTCATCCCTAACTCAAAAATTATTCCTCCCAAATTCTGTGGAAACATTACCCATCAAATCAGAAGCAATCCAGAGGCATTTATTGGTGCGTTGAAGCCCGATTCCCTTGGTAAGTCCCCATTTGTGGTAGTTTTTCGTGGTTTTTATTAGATCTAATTTATTAACTCACTCTGTTTCTTAGATCTAGTTCACTGTGGATAGATCTCAAGTGCTTAATGACAATCATATTTTTTTTGTCCTTGTTAATGTTAGGGTATGAGATCTAAGGCTAGTTTTTAGAGATTCAACCCAGTTTTATGGGTTTTTTCGTTCCATTCTTCAATTTTCCCATAATTCCCGAGTTAGGTGGATTCAATCTTAACTCCTCTTATTTGAAATTGAATTATTTATTTCAAATTGATTGTTTTGATTAAAATTTATTGTGAAATTGTTATGCAAATCTTGGTGGAAACCTTCTTTAGTGATGGTTTGTGTAATTGTGAAATTATTGTACAAAGTGCTTTGATAAATTATTTTAAAATGTGGATTTTAAAATAGTTTCTTGGTTTGATTCATGTAAAAATGTTTTTTGTAAATTTTTTCAATAAAATATTATTTTATTGAAATGGTTTTGGAATAATTGTGTTGGCATGGTTTTTGGGCATACTTGGTGGGGTGTGTTCATATTACATACAGAGCCTAGTTGAAATATGACTTGATGATTAGTTCCAAAGGAGTAATAGAACATAGGATATTGGTTACATTGTGACGACTTTGTAGATCAATGAGAGACCACTCATGAGTATGGAACTATCACCTAGGAATGCATGTGTGGATGTGTGGATTGGAATGGGTTATGCCAAATGGATTGTAAAATCATTTAGAAAACTTGCTCGGTTTCTTTCCATCGAAACCAATTTTGGTTTGGAAAACTATTTTACGTAGAAATAGTTTTGGTTTTATGATAAACTATTTTAAATTGTTTTATATAATTTTTTTATGTAAATGTGACAACATGTTATATCCTAGTGACGTGACTAGGGAAGTCATTTGGGGAAAACCTATTGAGTTTCATTACTCATCCCTACTTTGTAACTTTGGTTATTTTTCAGATATTGTTTATTGGGACACAATAAAAGGTAAAGTATCACACTTCTTTAGTGGTGCATCTTGATACTTGGGCTGTCTTTTAGATTTAGGAATGGTGCATGTTGGAGTTGTGGAGTTATGTCATTGGAGTCCTTGAGTTTGTTGGTTTTTTCAACCGGTGTGTACTTTGATGTTAGTTGTTTTACACTATGTTACTCTATTGTAGTTTGATTTTGATATCAATGGTATTACTTTGATTTGACTTCCATTGTTATCATGAATCATTTAGTGGTTATTTTGTTATGGTGGGTTTTTTTAGGATGTTTTATTTCTCAAAGGGAAAATAATTCATTAATTTAATTGAATCCCTTGGTATTTATTACCAGTATTGGGCCTCTCAGGGATGTCTATATTGGTCAAGTAATGTCCTTCTGTCTTGTCAAGACAATGAGGAGGGGTGGGATGTTACAAGTGGTATTATCTTGTTTAGTCCTTGACTTACAAGTGTATTAGTCTTGGCTAGTCTTTGACTCAATTATCTTTTATCAGTGTTGGAGTTGAAATTAATTTTGGTATATTCCTTATATTGGGTTGATATAATGGACTATGATTGTCAGGACTTGGAATATAGGGCATAAAAAGATGTATCTGTCCTTTTTATGCTGAACTTGAAGTTACCAGGTAGTTGGGTTCATAAGTGTTTTGGAGACACTTATAGGAAATTGGAATCTCATTGTCATGGGTTTAGGAAATGATATGATCATGACATGCATGTTTGAAATGACTTCCCACTAGGATTAAATATTTCATTTTGAGTAGTTATATATGATTTGGTAAAAAATGTTGATTTTTGAAAATTGTTAAAGATGTTTTCAAATGTGTGTTTTTGAAAAGACACGAAATTGGTTGTTTTGAAAATGGTATGATTTTCAAAAGAATGGGGAAATTTTCAAAAAGGGTTGAATGTGGAAAGTGTTGAATTTTTGAAATAAATGTTGTAATAGTTATGATGTGGTAGAATATGAAATTGTTAAGCCTTCAGTTGCTAGGGAGTGAGACTTATGACATTTTTTGTATTTATAGAAAACAGAACCTGGTAGGCATAAAAGAAACCAACCAAAGGATGTAGATGAGAATGTGGTTTCACCTGAGCCACATGTGAACAATAGCTAGTTCAGAGTATAGTCCAAGATTTTTAGGCAATAGAAAGAGGGAATAGAAGGAATGAACCAAGGTAAGTGGATCATTACATCCATTTCCAAAAGTATAATCCATCCATCTTTTGGGGTGATTTGGAACTAGAGAAGGTAGAGGTGTGTCTGAATAGTATTAATTGAATATTTGGTTTCTTAGGCACACTAGAAAATTTGAAAGTCAAGATGGCGATTTATATGCTGTAGGATCTTTCATGCTAATGGTTGGATTTAGCAATTCGGGATAAATTAAACCAATGCTTAGCATGGGAGGTTTTTGTTGAATTATTAAAAAAACAATTATATCCTTGTATGTTTATAATTGAAAGAGAAACATTCAGTTTGAAACCAGAGAGCCTCACAATGACAGATTACATGGCTAAATTCATTAATTTAGTCTGCATTGCACCTAAAGTTAGTGCTAGTGTGTGATTGAAGGCACGTATTTTGGAATCAGAGCTGAGGTTGGAGATTCACTTGAATATTACTGTGCTTTTTATAACAGATTATACATAGATGGTCAATAGATAAAGGGTGGTAGAAAGGGAAATATTAGGAACTACGAGAGGAGGACGTATATTGATAGATATGGGAAATGGTGGGAACTATAATGCTAGGGTCAAGTGGAAGAGGGAAACTTATTTCCAAGGTAGTGGAATGACTCAGATTTAGATAGATGGATCATTGAATCTTCCTAGAAGACCTAAGGGAAAATATGGATGTTTCTAATGTGGTTCGTTTGACCAGAGAAAGCGAGAGTGTACGACACCACCCATAGCATGCCACAATTATAACCATATGGGGAACCTTTATCTCTATTGTCACAGTGCTCCAAGGTTGGGTGTTCGAGACACTTCTCATATGTCGTAGAATTCATATGTTTCTATAGGACGAGGGAAGTATAACGATCCTTGATAGTAGAACAAAGCTAGGCATGGTGATTCTAGGAATATTATGACCCCTCAACATGGGAAATCTCAACAAGATAATAAGGAACAAAGTGCAGTGAGTAAGCAATTATATGGAGATAAGAAAGTTTTTATGGATGATAAGTATAGACCATAAGCCGTAAGAGGTACGATTCTTTTAAATTCTACCCATATGTAATCTTTGTTTGATATGAGTGCATCCAATTCTTTTATTTCTTCTCTTTCTATTTATTTGATGTGTTTGAGTGTTTAAATGTTGCCTTCTGTGTTAAAATTGTAAAATACTCTTGGTCAAAGAGAATTTATAACCTTTATGTGTAAAGCATGTTCAATAACTATTTATGGAGTTGATATGACATGGTATTTATCTATGATTTAAATGGATGTCTATGATATAATCCTGTGTATGGATTTGTTGAAAACATTCAAGGCCCACATCAACTGTTATACATGATGGGTAAGTTTTATGATTGATGATGGAATCGAACATCTCATTAGAGGAGACCAGAATGTAAATTAAGGCGAAATGGAATTGTTGGCACCGTAATTTGGAACAATATCTTACTAGTTGGTGGATTTAAATTTGGAATCGATAGAAGAGATCGAAAATACCAGTTTTCCAGCAATTGTTGATCAATTTTAGGATTTTATTCTCAAAAATTTCTTAGGGTTTCCACCCATAAGAGAAGTGGAGTTTATGATTGATCCCATTATTGGGACTAGCCCTATTTCTCTTCCAACTTATCGGATGGTACCACCGTAATTAAGGGAGCTAAAATTGCAGTTGGAAGATCCGAAAAACAAAGGTTTCATTCAGCCTAGCACATCTCTATGAGAAACACTGGTCTTGTTTGTCAAAAATGCGTATGGACCTCTTTGACTTTGTTTGAATTATCATAAAATTATTCAAGTTACAATAAATAATTAGTATCCACTTCCACAAATTGATGATATGTTCAATCAATTAAGGGGAGATCAGTGGTTCTATTAGATTTACTTGTGATTAGGATATCACAAATTTTTGGTTCAAAAGGAGGATATTCCATAGATAAATCTCAGAAGTAGATATGGCCATTATGATTACATGGTAATTAATTTTTGCATTAAAAAGGAATCAGATATATTTATAGAATTGAGGAATCTGAAATTTCAGAGGTATCTAGATTATTTTGTGGTGGTGTTTGTGGATGACATATTGGTATATTCAAGAACATGGGATGATCATGAGAAACACTTGGTGACAATGTTGGGAATCTTGAGAGATCATCTTATATATTCCAAATTATCAAAGTTAGATTTTTTGGATACAAGAGCTACGTTTCCTTGCCCATGTAATCTCTGAATGATGTGTTTTTGTAGATCCGGAAAAGATTGAGGCTGCTATCTCATGGAAAAATCCAAAGATTGTTTTTGAGATACGTAGTTTCCTTGGTCTAGTTGGTTATTATCAGTGTTTTTTTCATGATTTATTAGGACTATTTTCACTAATAAAAACTTTTGAAAAAAATATATTCCATTCCAATGTAATGATTAATGCTAGAAGTTTTTTCAAGAGTTGAAAGTTCACCTTACATCAGCACCGGTATTGATTTTTACAAAATTAGGAAAAAGTTATGAGGTGTGTTATGATGCTTTAGGATCTAGGTTGGGATGTTTCCTCATGTAAGTAAATCATTTTTTATAGATCAAGGAAGTTATGGTTTCATGATAAGAATTTCCCAACACATGATTTGGAGTTATCTTCTATTGTCCATGATTTGAAGACTTGACATCATTACCACTTTGGTGATAAATTTATAGTGTGTATGGATCATAAGAGATTGAAACATATTTTCTCACAAAGGGACTTGCATTTGTGATAGATAATATGGATGGAGTATCTACAAATGTTTGACTTTGACTTGATTTATACACCAGGAATAGGAAATGTAGTCTAAGATGCATTAAGTAGAAATTCATATGCTTAGTTGGCCAAAGAGGCTTCAGATGAGTTGTAGTTGATGTTTTTTATATCTTACATGCACTTGGAATGTAAAGATTGAGGTGAAGTTGTGGTTTTATTTCACATTTCATTTGTTCTTGATTTGGTGGAGATAGTTAAAGAGGTGTAGATATCTGATTCATAATGTGTTTCTATGAAGTCAAGACTTAATAGTGGGGAGACCATTGACGGATGAATACTAGATGGGAGTTCAATGTTGTGGTTCAGAAATCAAATGGTCATACCTACGACATATTAGTAACAACTTTTTCATGCTTAGCACCAATCAAGATGGGATATTCATCTTGGAATATAGAAGATGTTTAAGGCATTGGAAGTGGGTCAGTATAAAAAGGAAAGTAGCTGAGTTTATTTTTAGATGCTTAACTTGGTAGGAGGTTAAAGGAGAGCAACAATGACTAGTAGGTATGTTGCATTAATTACCGATCCCTATTTCGAAATGGGAGAAGACAACCATATATTTTGTAATAGGTATCCCAAGAATGGTTTGTAAACACGATGCCATTTGGGTGATAGTGCATCAAATCACAAATCCGTCCCATTTCATTGTAATTCATGAATCTCATGTGCTGGAGGAATTTTCAAAAATATATATATGAGAATTTTTAAAGAGGCATGGCATACCGATTTCAATAATGTCAGATAGAGATTCGAGGTTTACATCTCGTTTCTATAAATCATTAAATAAATTCCTTGGGACTCAGTTAACTATTAGTATGACATATCATCCTTATATGGATGGGAAATCCAAAAGGATGATAAAAATGTTGGAAGACATGTTTTAGGCTTGTGTAATGGAATTTGGTGGTTCAAGGGAAGATCACATACCATTAGTCGAGTTCTCATATAAAAAACATTATCAAGACTCGATACATATGGATCCTTTTTAAGCATTGAATGGGAATCCTTATCATTCTCCACTTTGGTGGGATGAAACAATGATACTTCACTGGTTGGGTAGATCCTTTTCCAAGAAACAGCATAGGAGATTCATTTGATCAGGAAAGGAATGGGGATGGATTAGAGTCATAAAAATCATATGCAGATCATCGTTGATGTTCATTGTCATTTTAGGCGAATGATCATGTGTTCTTGACAATCTCTCCGAGGATTGTACATCATCTTTTTGGGAAGTAGGGAAAGTTATCTCCTCAATACATATAACCTTTTTATATACATGAATGGGTTTGTGAGGTGGCATATCAGTTGCCTTTCCCCCCACGGTTTAGTGCGGTGCATAGTGGGATTCATGTATCTCAGCTGAAAAAGTATCAACATAATACTGACCATGTGATTTGATAGGATCACGTTGACCTAGAGCCAGATGCTTCATTGGTACATGTTCCAGTGTAGATTGTGGATAGTCAAGAGATAGTTTTTCATGGGAAGAGAATCGGTATAGTATGGGTTTTGTGGAAACATAGTCAGATTCAGGAGGAGACTTGGGATTAAGAGAAGGAAATGGTTGACAAATGGCCCAAACTATTTCATGGAGATGCTGGTTTTCTATTTTCCTTGAATGGAAATAATAATAGTGAGGAGAATATAGAACCACTTATTTCAATTAAGTAACCCTTCATTTATTATTTTTAAGTATTTAAAGTGTTTGAGTAAAGTTTGGGAGGGTTTTGAATACCTTTGAAATGTTTTTGGGGATTTTTATAAAGGTGCATGATTAGTACTTGTTTTTTAGAAATTGTGAAACTCCTACAGGAAACCATGAATAGTGAGACATGGGCTAAGGGTAAGGCACACTATAAGGAACATGGTTTGTCCAAACCATGCAGCCACCCATGAGAAACCATGAAAAGTGGGACATAGGGATTTTTTCATGGGTGGTGCATGGTTTGTCTAACCGTGTGGGCCAGCTGTACGAGGTGATCCTTGATGTAGAAGCTGTGAAACCTTTAGAACACAGTCTTTCCTAACCATTTGAATAACCATGTATGGTTTAAAAAATAGATCTTAAAAAGTGGATCTTGGCCAGTATTAAGTTTTAACCCCTCTTTTTTTCTCCATTTGAGCCCTAACTTTAAAGTTATTCCTCCTAATGGCTATAAAACCTTTCCCGATCAAATTAGAAGTAATCCAAAGGCATTTCTTTGCACATTGAAGCCTGATTCCATTGATCGCCCCTCATTTGTGGCATTTTCTTGGGTTTTCTTCGATCTAATATCTTCACCCTATCCGTTTCTTAGATCTAGTCTGTTTTAGATAGATATAAGGTGGTTGTTACCAATCATGGTTAGTTTTGGATTTTATGATGTTAGGGGTTATGGATATAAGGTTGGTTTTTAGAGACTCAACCTGGTTTTATGGGTGTTTTCATTTCATTCTTTGTTTCCACCATAATTCTTGAGGTATGTGGATTCAATCTTGACTCCTGTTATTATAAATTGATGGATTTATTTCAAATTTATTGTTTTGATTAAAATTTATTGTGAAATTGTTGTGAAAAGCTTGGTGGAAACCTTATTTAGTGATGATTTTTGGAATTGTGAAATTGTTGTACAAAGTACTTTTATAAATGATTTTAAAATGTTTATTTTAAAATAGTTACTTGGTTTGATTCATGGAAAAAGTTTTTGTGGAAGGTTTTTCAATAAAAACATCATTTTATTGAATTGGTTTTGGCATAATTGTATTGACCTGGTTTTTGGTCATACTTGGTGGTGTGTACTCATATCATATATGGGGCCTGGTTGAAATATGACTTAGTTCTCGGTGCTAAAGGTATAATGGAACATGGGATATTGGTTAACTTGTGAAAACTCGGAAGATCGACAAGAGACTTCTCATGAGTATGTAACTGTCACATAGGCATGCATGTGTGGATGTGTGTATTGGAATGGATTACGCCAAATGGATTTTGAAATGGTTTGAAAAACATTCTTGGTTGATTTCTAGGGGAAATAGTTTTGGTTTGGAAAACTATTTTGATTAGAAATAGTTTTGGTTTTGTGATAAACTTTTTAATTTTTTTTATATAACTATTTTATATAAATTATTTTATGTAAATGTTCTAATATGTTCTATCCAAGAGGTGTGAGTAGGGAAGTAATTTGGGGAAATCCTACTGGGTTTTATTACTCACCCCTACTTTTGAACTTTTGTGCTTTTTTCAGATATTGTTTATTTGGACATAGTAAAAGGTAAAGTATCACACTTCATTAGCAGTGCATCATGATACTTGTTCTATTTTATATATTTAGGCATGGAGAATGTTGTAGTTGTGGAGTTGTGTCCTTGGAGTCCTTGGGTTTGTTGGTTTTGGCTTCTACTTTGTACTTTGATGTTTGTTGTCTTACACTATAGTACTCTATTGTAATTTGGTTTCGATACCAATGTTATTACTTTGAATTTTCATACATTGTTATCATGAATCATTTAGTGTTTATTTTTTTATGGTGGGTTTTTTTGGGTTGTTATATTTCTCAATGGTAAAATCATCCCCCAATTGTATTGAAGCCCTTAGCATTTATTTCCATCCTTTAGAGTCTTGGGGATGTATCTTAAGAACAAGTAATTTCCTTACTTCTTCTCAATCCAATGATGAGGGGAAGTATGTTACGATTTTAATTTTTGTAAAACTGCTAAACAATTATCATGGAATGTAGATACAATAATTGGATATGGGAAACTACGTCACCCCTCAGACTCTCCTCAGTGGAAGAAAATTGATTTTGAGTATCCTAAATTTGGAAATGATCCAAGAAACCTCTATCTTGAATTATCTATATATGGAATTAATCAATTTGGTGTAAAAATAGTACTCATAGAACATCACTAGTTATGTTTGTAAATTATAACTTCCCACCATGGTTATGGATGAAGTTCAAATATATTAAGTTATCTTTACTTATATTTGAAAAAAAAAACCTTGTAATGATATTGATGTCTATTTGGATACATTGATAAATGATCTAAAATTGATGTGGGATATAAGTGTTACATTGTATGATGTTTATATAAGTGAAGAGTTTACATTGAGATCCACATTGTATAGGATGATAAATGACATTCCCTGCTTATGAAAAAATTTCAGTCTATAGCATTAAAGGAATGTCGGGGAGTCCCATTTATGAAAAGATACCAACTTAGTTAGGTTGAAACATTCTTCTAATACTATGTTTTTTGGAAATATCATGTTTTTACCCTAATGACATAAATAATGATATTGGAAAACATCATTTGATGAAAATACAGAATAAGGTACAACACTGTCTCCAATAACAGGTGACCAACTATTAGAGAAATTAAAATATATTGACACTAATTTTGGTAAATAGTTTTTGAAAAACCTTATGTAATTATGCTGGAAAAAGAAATAAATTTTCTTTGAATTATCATACAATAATTATTTATATGTTAGAAATTTTCTTGATGTCATGCATGTAGAAAAAAATGTATGTGATAGTGTTATTATAATGTTACTAAATATACCAGACAAAAAAAATGGAATTAAGGCAAGTTTGTACATGATTGACATGGGGATAAGGGAAGAGTTTCCACTAGTGAAGGGTGAAAGATTAACTTTTCTACCTCTAAAAGCATTCACTCTATCCATACAAGAAAAATTTCTATTTCAAAACTTCCCTAATAGTGTAAAAGTTATAGAGGAATATTCATAAAATATCAAAAATTTTGTTTCAATGACTAATTTGAAGTTATAGGGTCTAAAATCACATTAATGTCATGTTTTTATCTGCCAAAAAATGTATAACATACATTAACCCAAATTTTCTTCCATTTCAAGTTTATATGAAGTAAATTAATAAATATGGAGATGTTTCCAATATTGAATAAAAAAATTGAAGTCATATTATATTAATTGACAATGTTATTCCCACCACCATTCTTTGATATAATGGTCCACCTGTTGGTTCAGTTGGTTAAAGAGATTCAATTATTTGGTCCAATACATTGCATAATGATATACCCCACTGAATGGTATATGGAGATTTTAAAAGGGTACATAAAGAATCTAAGTTGAAAAGGTTTTATTGCAAATTTCTTTTTTTGATGAAGCTATTGAATTGTGTACATATTAATTATCATATGTTAATAACATCGGTCTCCAAAAATGGCATCATAGTGAACTCCTTATGAGTGAATGGATTTATGGAAGATATCTTGTTACAATTAACATTATTGAGTGGGAGTAAGCTCACCTTTACATTTTACATAATAATACAGAGGTTTCTCCACTTCTAAAATCCCAAAAATTAATTCTTAGACATTTAAATCCATCAAGGGATGAAATATGGATATCAAATACCCATAATAAACAGTTTATAAGATAATTCCAAGATCATATTTATAAGTATTTATATGAAAATTTGAATCTAATTATCTAACAACTTCTATGTATATCCATATGACCAATTGAAAATGTTATATCATACACCAATTTTTTAATTAATGGTTATACGTTCTATATAAAGGAATAATATGAACATTTTACAATGAAAATTGTGTAGTTTTTTCTGTGGTGGAAGTAATGAAAGTATATGGTTCCAAGGATAAAAATTCAATTTATGTTAATATATCATATTTAGGGAGTATTGAATTGATATATGAGTTTTATTATACAATATTTAAACTCCTAATTTTCCATTGAAAATGGGTTTTGAATAGAATTGCAGCTCAATTCAATGAATTGGGATTCATGAAGGTTAATTTTAATGTGAAAGGTTATAAGTAGGAACGTTTAATAATGTAATCAAAATAGTATAAGTATTTTATGTTCCATATCTATCAAATAAGAAATGGTTAATTGTTCTACTGGTGTCTAAAACAACAACAGTTTCAAATGAAAATTCAATTGGGGATGACACTTTAATTAGAAGATCACAATAATTTCATGGCAGTCCCAATGTGGATAGTGTATTTTATGTTATAGGGGGGAATAAGGAGGGATATGGATACTTGATAGAGGATCCAAATCCCTTCAACCTTAAAAGAAAAAAAGAGAGTATATTGAAAATGTTAAATTGTTTTTAATATACTGCGATTTTACTCATAATATCATGTGTTCTCTACTATATTTATGTGACCAAAATCAAATTATAAAATAATCATATAGATAGTGAATTATCCACATGATAATGTTACCAATCTCAAAAAAGAACACACGATCATTGTTGAAGCTGAAGAATTTTTATGGGATCAACCACTTGTGGATGAAAAAAAAAATATCATAGCATCACCATGTTAACTAAAATTTTCAAGGTAACAAGAAAAGGTATAAAATTTGAGGTTTTATAGAATCAATGTCGCAAACATGTTGACCCCAATAAGTAAATGTTCATTAGTTAAATTAGGTTCACATGGAGAATACATGTGTCAATTAATATGGATATATGGAACAATGTTGTGCCTGAATTGAATACAATCATTTGGGAAGATATTAGGGTAACGTTATGATATATTTTATCTATTATACCAAAAAATTATTTTACAAAACATTGATTAACTTTTCATTATCCACTTAAGAGTTATTTTATTTTAGATGATTACCATAAGAAATTTGTATTAATGGTCATTAGAAACGCTCATAGAGCCTTCTAGATTCTTATGACAAAGAATAATATTAGGGATGTTGAGGCGAAAATATCCCCCCACCACTAGCTATATATGAACACATTATAAACCAAGAAAAATTGAAAGCTTTCATTAGTCGCTATAACAAGGAATAATTTCAGGTATATATTAATTAATAATATTTTATTTGATTTTATTTATTTTATCCACTTTGATTTAAAAATGTTAATTTATGAAACACTAAAGGAGTTCTAAAAATAAACAACGTGCATCAAAACCAATGTAACCCTACCATAAAGCAAGGATGAGGTATTCTTCACTTGAAAAGAAAATATTTTGTATTTTAAATTTGTAGTAAAATTTTATGTGATATGAATCAACATATGTTTCTTTTCTTATATAAAAGTTGAGGAATCCAAATCTAAATCCACTTATATCCCTATTCATGTGTTATGGAAGGAGGCTCATGTAAATAAAGAGGAAACACTAGTATATGAAAACACATAAGAAGTATGAGAATCTTGTGTACATATGAAATAATAGCAAATTTTTATGATTTATAACAATATTATATAAAAATATAAATTTATGATTGTATTTTTTTTATAAGGATTAGATATAATAATTGACATTGATTGTACTTGAAGAAAAACTACTTTATGTTGATTTGAAGTTCCAGAAAAATATGGCCACGTTAGTGGTGAATGTTTTGGAGTGTCACCTCAAACATATTTTGATAAAACAATTCTGAAAAGAGATATATATAAGATGATGAAAAGTATGAAAACACTGATAAATGATTTAAAATATATTACTTTCTAGTCTAGTTTTCCAAACTAGCATATGCTAAATGTTAAAAGTGAACTAATAATAGTATAATTATTAGTACATGAAGATCCACATGAACCTAATAACTTTGTGGCTATCCATACCCCTGAACCTTCTGCCATACCCGAGGTAATAAATTTTTTCTTAACTCTTTCTCATAAATGTGAATCAAATAACTTCTGATAACTTTATATTACTAAAATTCTACAGGGTTAAATTGTGTGTGATTGATATCTATCAACACCCACACATCACCTTGTTGTGATGGGTATGGTATAAAATATCATAGGATAAATTATTAACAATAAAAAATACTAAAATATCCCATGAGAGTGGGTATTTATGTAGCTCATGATCCGAGTGATGAGTTTCCTATTCATTGCGATGATCAGGATTTTACCTAGGTCGATAATGCTATTGTAACTTCCATGGCAAGACCATTTAATCTTATAAAGATACATGATGTATGTTCTTAATTTTTTTTTTCAAATGTAAAACCATTAATAGTTTATTAGAAAAGGTCTAAAATAAGGTATGATTTTATATAAATCTAAGTGGAAACATATGGTCAAATCAAGACAATCCAGTGGATCCCAAGAAACCAAAACGACCTTCCGAGTGTACCTTCACCCAATAGTTCCACTTATGATTATTTTAACATTATAATTTCATGTAGATATAGTATTAAAATATGAAAATATATCCAAAATTGAATATTAAGAATAAATATTTTGAGAGGACATTACATACACAGTTGGTCTCAAGAGTATAAATGAAATTATCATGTTTGAATGGCCGAGAGTCTCAATTATGAATACATATAGGAGTTACATTTTCATAATATGTTTTTATAAAAAATGATCTATTATGTTCATTACAGTTAATAATTATACATATTTTATAATGGTGTATATATTACTACAATATAGATCAAAAACCTTTAGAAGCAATATTTGGACTCATTAATCCCACTACAATTTCAGTAGATAAAACTTTTTTAGAAATGGATGAAATAGAAAAGAAAAAATATAAACTAATCATAGATTTTGAAAAGAAAATAATAGATGAAATACTCATCTTTATACCTATAATGAATGGGTAAAAATATAAAATTTAATCTTATAAACTATATTTTTCTTTTTTCAATAATTATTTGTTTTTATTTTTTAGGATGCATTGGATGCTCATCACACTCAATTTGGATACCTCATATATTTATTTTTTTGTATCCAAATATGAATTTCCAATAAACTGACCACACATGATATCTATTGTGAAAATTTAATACACCACAATCAATATTTTATAGATAAAATTCAAATTATACATTTTTTAATGAGATTTTTTTATGATAGGGCGATCTATAAATATTGTTTAAATCATGGTATGGGGTCCATGATTGAACATAAGAGTCCTAATGATTTATTCAAATATAGATATCTTAAGTTATATATAGTAATATTTAACTATCAAAACATACTTTAAAATAATTTAATTATTTTGGTCATTATTTCCTGAGTGCACAGAATAAGACAATAATAATTTTTGTGAATATTATGTTTTCAAATTTATGAAAGATATTATATACCATAAAAAAACTAGCATCCACAAATAGGTAATTTATTAATGTAATTACGATTTCATTTAAACTATTTTTTTATCATTTGTTTGTTTATATTTTCTCAGTGCTAATAGTATTGTCAACCATCTACATACTCAAAAGAAGAACTAAATTTGTAGAGAGATGAGTGGGATGAGTACATGATGTCAGAATGTTTTTTTATATCAAGTTGAGGTGATTACCTATTATGTTTTTGATCTAGTAAAGAATATGACCTTAGTGATACATTTCGGATGTAAAGCATTGACAACATAATTATTAAATATTATTTTTCCTAAAATCTAATTTAATTAGTATTGGGAAGTTTTTGTTTATATTTTTATTCTAATATTATATTTGCAATTTCCATTCAATTTTTTTTACATATTTGATCCCCCTGTCATTCCAAATGAATTTAAAACCCACCATAGATTTACCAACCGTATTAAGTAAGGCTATAGATTTGATGATCCTTCCCCAACCGTGGTTCCTCCTCCTGATGAAAACTATATAAATTTTTAATTGAAGGTGTTTCATTTAGGAGTAGGAACAAAATTATCTTAATAAAAAGATATAATTTGATGTCAAATCATATCATATACATTCAAATACACCCACTTCTGCAACAGATACTATCTAGCCTTTCCGATACATTTACTAAACATGCATCTCATGTGAGTACTTCAATATTATTATTGTTACTATAATTTTTAAATTCTTCTAATAGGTATATGATCATTCCCTAATTGACCATGAATTTCTTCTTACCTGTTCACTAATTTCCTTCTTCTATGGCTTAGGATGAGTTTCTATAAAGTTCAAAACATTTGGTGATAACCCTACAAAGAAAGAAAGTTTTGAGCTATTTATTAAGAAGAAGTATCGTGGAGTTTTATTCTCTATAGATTATAGAAGATCTTGTAACATGTCCAAATCTACTCATACTCAAGAGATATTGGTCTTTTGGGCTACAACTGATATAATAGATAGAGGGAAATGGGTCAGGATCCATCTATCCAAAAATATGAAGGCATATTACCAATAGTTGGGTATGAATTCACCCCTTAATGTGTGGAAGTGTATTACTTGGTGTTTTTTATTCATTTTAAGCAAGTAATATTACTTTTTTAGTACTATATTCAATCTAGTGTTTCCTAGTTCCCAAGCTCTATAATTTTACAAGGCTTAAGATTTAACAATGAAGAAACCTTATCAAATAAAAGGTAGAAATTTAAATGATATCCTTTACATACTTTATAAATTAACTTTTATATTAGTGACCCTTATATAGGGAAGGTACTTTTATGATCCTAGCCTCTTCACTTTCGTTTTTTTGTCTTACTTTATTTTGACGAGTTGTTAAAAATGGTATGGTCCCTATTACAATTACATCCACCTCTATGATATATTCCATTAATTTCACATTTGATTCAACCAAATACATGATAATGAACGATACTATAAATACAAATAGAGATGCCTTACCCATATCCTAGCAAAACTTTTAAAGTATAAATGACGAATTAACTACAATGGAATTTGAACTGGGGTTAAAAGTTAAAATGTTTAGAGGATGGATAATCTCCACATATCATTTTAGTTTAAAACATGCATCACATAGCCAAAATTTTAAAAAAATATCTAATTATCTTAGAACTTAGTATAATGATCCATAATTCCCGTGTGATGTTTATAAATCGACCATACATAAATATGAAACATGATGTGTCTAGTATGACTCAAAGTGAATGTTTTCAATATAAAAGTATCATTTTAGACTTTAAATGCATGTCACATTTTCAAAACTAATAAAAAGAGATCATATTGTTTTCAAAAATTATAAAAATGATCCATAATTAATTTTTTATGTGTATAAATCGGCCTCACTTCAATCCTCACATGATGTGATCAGTATGACTCAAAGTATGTATTTTTAATATAAAAGTATAATTTTAGTTTAAAAAGAAAATCACATTGTTAAAACCTATAAATTGAGTTTTTATTTTTTCTAAATTTAGTATAAAAATTAATAATTCATTTTCGATGTTTCGGAATCAACTTCATATCATCCCTTCACATGATGTGACCAATATGACTCAGAGTGTGTGTTTTTAATATTAAAGTGTAATTTTTGTCTAAAAATGCATCAAATTGTCGAAACTGAGAAAATGGGATTGAATTGTCTTAAAACATTAAAACAATGAGTTAAAATTAATTTGTGTTGTGTAGTAATAGACCTCACATAAATCTGACACATGTTATGTCTGTTATGACTCAAAGTGGGTGTTTTCATTATAAAAGTATCATTTTAGTTTAAAACGCACAAAACTTAAAAAACCAACAAAAAAATGATCATATTGGCTTGATGCATTAGTAAAATGACCCAAAATTCATTTTTTATGTATTGGAATCAAACACATATTAATTTGACTGAAAATGTGTCCAGTATGACTGAAAGTGTGTGGTTTTACATTAAAAGTTCTATTTTAGTCTAAGACACACTTCAGAAAGACAAAATGATAAAAAAAATTATATTATCTTTAAACTTTATAAAAATGATCCATAATCCATGTGTGATGTGTAAGAATTGATATCAGGTCAATCCGACACATGATGTGACTAATACGATTGAAAGTGCATGTTTTCAATTTAAAAGTGTCATTTTAGTTTAAAAAACGTGTCACATATCCAAAACAGAACAAAAATTTCATATTGTCTTAATAATTTAGAAAAATTATCCATAATTCATTTGTGTTATGTTGGAATTGACAACACATCAATTCAACATACAATGTGGCCAACATGATTCAAAGTGTGTGTTTTAATATTAAAAGTTCTATTTTTGTATAAAACATGCATTACATAGCCAAACTAAGAAAAGGAGCTAGAGTTTTATTTAAAATTTATAACAATTATCCATAATTCATGTGTGACGTGTAGTAATTTACCACGCATCAATACGACATGTGATGTGGTTGGTATGACTCAAAGAGAGTGTTTTAAATATAAAATTGCCATTTTATTTTAAAACACACAACACATATCCAAAACTAAGAAAAAAAGATCAGATTGTATTTATACTTTATTATAATGATCAATAATTTTTTTAAATCATAGGAGTCAACCACACATCAATATGGAACATGGTGTGGCCAATATGACTCAAAGTGCATGTTTTTACATTTAAAGTGTCATTTCAGTCTAAAATACACAACACATAGAAAAAAGAAATAAAACTAGATTAGATTGTCTTGAAACATAAAAATAGATCTATAATTCTTCTGTGATGTGTAATAATTGATTGTACATAAACCCGACACAAGATGTGGGTAGTATGAATCAAAGTGTGTGTTTTCAATATAAAAGTGTCATTTTAGTTTTAAACCAACATCACATAGCCAAAACTAATAAAATAAGATTATATTATCTTGATACTTTAAGAAAATTATTCATAATTCTTTTTTGACATGTATAAATTGTATTCAGATCAATTAAACACATGATGTGGCTAGTATGACTGAAAGTGTATGTTTTCATATTAAAAGTTTCACTTTACTCTAAAACATACATCACATATCCAAAACCAAGTAAATGATACCAGATTCTCTTAAAATTTTATAAGAAAAATCCATAAATCATGTGTGATGTGTAGAAATTAAATTGATATAAATCCAACACACATTGTGGAGTATATTTCTCATATTTATTGTTTTCAATATAAAAGTGTCATTTTAGTTTAAAACATACATCACATTGAAAAAACCAAGAAAATGATGTCATATTTTCTTGATTCTTTAGAAAAAATATCCATAATTCATGTTTTACTTTTAGGAGTTTACTGAACATCAACCCAACTGATGATGTGGCCAGTATGACTCAAAGTGCATGTTTTCACATTAAAAGAATCATTTTAGTCTAACACATACATCACATATCCAAACTTAAAAAAATATTGTTTTGAAACTTTATAAAAAAGATCCATAATTTATGTGTGATTTGTACTAATCTACCACACACCAATCCATCACACTATATGTCTAGTATGACTCAAAGTGCGCATTTTCAATATAAAAGTGTCATTTTGTTTAAAACACACATCACATAGTTAAAACAATGAAAAAAATCTTGAATTTTCTTGATACTTTAGAAAAATGATCTATAAAAAATTTATGACATGTAGGCTTAAATCATACAACAATTCAACATAAAATCTTCCCCATATGACTCGATGCGTGTTTTCACATTAAAAGTTTTATATTAGTTTAAAACATGAATCATATATCCAAAACCAAGCATATAAGTTAATATTGTCTTGAATCTTTATAAAAAACATCCATAATACATGTATTTTGTATTGTTTTTGACCTCATATAAATCTGACACATGATGTGGCCAATATGAATCCAAGTATGTGTTTTCAATATAAAAGTGTAATTTTAGTTTAAAACACATGTCACATAGACCGAAATAATAAAATAAGGTCATATTGGATTTATAGTTTAGGAAAATGATCCATAATTCATTTTTGATGTGTAAGAATCAACCACATTTCATTCTAAAACACGATGTGGATGGTATGACTCAAAGTGTGTGATTTCATATCAAATGAATCATTTTACTCTAAAACAGTCATCACATATCAACAAAAAAATGAGAAAAAAATCTCATATAGTCTTGAAACTTTACAAAAATTATCCATAATTAATTTTTGATGTTTAAGAATCAACCTCGCATCAATTCAACACATGATGTGCCTGATATGAATCAAAGTGTGTGTTTTCAATATAAAAATGAAATTTTAGTCTAAAAAACACATCACATAGCCAAAATCAAGAAAAAAATCTTGAATTGTCTTGATAGTTTATAAAAATGACCCATAATTCACATGTGATGTGTAGTTTTAAAACACAGATCAATCCGGCACACTATGTGGTCGGTATGATTCCAAGTGAATAATTTCTCATTAAAAGTTTCATTTTAGTTTAAAACACACTTCATATTTCCATAACAAAAAAAGATCATATTGTTTTGATAATTTAGGAAAAAAATATACAATTCATTTTTGACATGTATGTGTTGAACACATGTCAATCCGACACACCACATGGATGGTATGACTCAAAGTGTATGTTTTCACATAAAATATCATTTTAGTTTAATGATATAATTATGAACAACTATTTGAGTGATTAAGGTAACCAATATCTAATAATATAATTAATATATATAGTAATTAACAATATAATTAATAGTATAACTGAAAATATCATTTATATATTTAATATTTAATAATATAATTTATCATATGTTGATTATATAATGTTAAAATTATATATTTTTTATTTTTGTATGTAATGTTACTAAAATAAAAATTGGTTTTATTGGAGGGACAATATTTTGTACAAAGGTTGATCATTGAAAAAACCCTTTTATAAGATTTTTGATATTTGATATCAGGTTGTAATTTTTTTATTAATTTTAAATATCACATCAATGTAAATATTTTTTTTGTAACTTTTGAATGATGGTTCAATTTAATATTTTTATTTCAATCTAGTTTTCCATAATATATGTACTCTAGTCTAGTTATTTGTATTCTAATTTGGTTTTGTAATCCGGCCTTCTTTTATAGAGCCACAACAAGGCTGTACCTTTGTAGCACCTACTATGGCTTTTATTAGTATTAGAAAAAGTAATGATAAATACACCTTTATCTGCACTTTTGTTAGAACTGATAAAGGCCGATCACTTTTAAGGGAACTCACCATGTCAATGATTTTTATCACTAAAAAATCCCATTTCTAGCACTGATATAGTTAGTTTCTATAGTAGTGTAATGATGTCATTGGGATAATATTCCTTAGAAACAAGTACAAGGGGTCATGCTCAAATCCTATAAAATGATTCACCATGAACCATCTGTATAACGAATGTACCTCAAACTTGTAAAAAAATTGTGTGCCCACTGGGCCCTCACAATCTAGAATATAAATTAGTAAACTAAAAATATGATAAATCAAACAAAACAAAGTGGTAGTATCATATAGAAATAAAATAGACATCATATAGAACAATTAGAACAAAGACTGGTACATGATAAAAAATAATAGAAAATAAATATATGGCCTCCGAACTAGCTCACATACATCTTTCTGTATCCAAAACCACTGTGAATAGATGACCTATACCATGAGGACTACTCCATGTGGTACCCAAGTCCTGAAAGAAAACATGATGGTCTACCCATGTAATCCGGAACCCTTGATTTTTATGTGGATATGGAGTGTTTCCAATGACCGAGTAGTTATCCTCAATATCTCAAAAAACCTTGTACTTCAATGATTAAAATAATGTGCATGAAA
The DNA here is from genome assembly GCA_963277665.1 of Viscum album. Taxonomy (NCBI): domain Eukaryota; kingdom Viridiplantae; phylum Streptophyta; class Magnoliopsida; order Santalales; family Viscaceae; genus Viscum; species Viscum album. The sequence continues at coordinate 576,539,253 of OY728160.1, forward strand.
TACATATATAAAGTTCAGTTTTTCCTATGCAATACATCCACCTAAAAACGTAAAACACATGCACATGAAATAATACCTACATCAGATCCATGCAAGAATCTATGTCATACCATAATCTATATACTACATACTTCTACATCATGTTGGAAGGAACATATATCAAAAACTTGATAAAACTACATCACATGGCCTGCACTTATCACTCAGGTCAGGAACTCATCAAGTACCTCAACCCATCCTTGCCTACTTAGGGAGGTCCATCAAGTTACCTCGACCCATCCCCACAGGTTCTAGGGAAGAAAATCATTCACACCGGCCCATAACATAGTTTATTGCCCCATCCAAAAGGTTCTTCAGAGGACCAAATCACACTATCCCATCCCTCAAGTTTTTTTGAATGCCATCATATCACCCTAACTCATCCCTAGAGGTTTTAGAAAGGATAATAAATCATACTGGTCCATCCCATTAGTTCTCGTGAGGCCCAAAAAATCACATCATCCCATATTGAAGGTTCTTGGGAGGCCCAATCATCAAGTACCCTAACTAATCTCTATGAAATCAGGGAAGTAACCTAAGAATATGAATGAAACATGTTGGAAAAAATCAAAAATGGAGTGTAACTCACCTAAAATCTCACCAATTCCAACACACTGACTCTAACCAACACTGCACCCAAACTATGAAGCTGGTATTTATTGAGGAACCTATCTTACTCAGGTTCACCCACACATTAGTATTATGATTCCATTCTAACCATCCATGACTGGTCTCACCTCTATGACCATTTTGACACAAGGTTCATTCACCTATGACTGATGTGATTGTCCCCACCATAAGAGTATCTTTATCATCACTTTTTGAACCAAAAACTGATCTTTACAGACCATGCTCAATCCGTCTCCACATGAAACAACTGGACATGGACAACCCAATAGAACCTGAGTGAAAACTTTGAACAAAAACCTCCACCCATTCCCAATTCACCTAGAATGGTATTATCAAACTCCACTAAAAATTCACCCAATAAGGGTTACATCTTCCAATCATCCATTGGTGAACTCCCCATGATATGAATTACTTTATTATTCTCCACGATAACTGAACCTAGATATGCCTAGCTCACAAATATATTTCTATTCCTGATCCATGCTCTTAGATCCCTGAAAAATATTTCCAAGGACCAAGCTTCAATCGATCAAACCATGGTACTTCGATCCGTCACCAATGTCACCTTCCAAAACTAAGGGGCATCTCACATTTCTCAATAAGTCCTCATGGTATCACAACCATCCGTGTACCATAAAAAACTAATCAAGTCACCCTGAGAGTGACCCTGAACCAAAAACACCACCACACCACCGTTGTAGCACTGCTCAAGTTCATCCATAACCTGAACCATTTTAAACACTCCCCACATGACTGTTCATCGATCCAAAATCAACCAGCACTTTGCGTCTCCTATGCACACCCACCCTTGAACACTGAGACATTTCCCACAAAGTTTCTACAACAATTAACCTCCTCTTATGAAGAAGAGTGATTTACCAATAACCCTATCATAGGTTCTTTCCCATTATATGATCTGGTCTCTACCAAACCCGATGGCTACGTACTCCCAGGCAACCCAATCGCACAACCCAACTCATGCTTGTGCAAGTATTAACCTATCTATACTAGGATTACATTCCTAAATCGTTGAACATGCTCTACACACATTTCAATACTAACCAACTTGAAGTACCCTCAGTACCCCTATTCAAAATTGAGGTATCTATCCATGTCTAATCATAACACATGAGCACCCAACACATGAATATCATTCTATAATTCCACTGGAATTCATTTATTATCTCAACAAACACTATTTCTTACACCTTTGACTAACAAAACCAGAGAATTCCACTCATCACTGTTACCAAGTTTCAGGATGATTCTCACCCACACATGTCAATTCCAAAAACCCAAAACCCCAAATTCCAAAACATACCGAGGCTTATGGTGATTCCCTCTATAAGACTCTTCCATTGAAAATTGATTCCAACTTGTGACGATCTCAATCACTAGAATCACATACCAAGAGCACACATAAACAATTATAGATCAATAACCTAAAAATATACACACAATGTGATCAAACCCACAAAATTATCAAAATCACATTAAAACACACATCTCAGGTCCAATCCCTAAACCCGCCAAAACCACATCCGGCTACTCAAGACTCAAATAATCATCTATGATACTATCATAAATAGCACTATTGGAAAATTATCCCACATTATCACCATATGTGGCACCCAACGAACATCCATCTCATGAGATCACTACAAGTGGATCCCTAAAAAAACCACGACACACCCGCCAAAAGAACAAACCAACTACTAAGCCTCTCCAAGTAAACCATGGAAGATCCAACAAACCAGACTACATAGGCACAAGTTTCTCTCTATAAACCATTCCAAAATAGATCACACACACCTTCTAACCTCACTCAGTGGTTTCTAATAGCCTTGGATTGCAGGATGAGCACACAAATAAATCCTACAGGTTACCTAGCAAACATAACAAGATATCTACAAACCAGTTTCCACTGATATTGGTTTCTCATATATAAAACCCATTTTCAAAAAAAATTATACACACAAAACTCCCAAAAGTTTTAAAAACACCCATTGAAATCAATAGTTATTCTATAAAAACCAAAATCACCAAAATTTCCAGCATAGAAGGCCCCTTTTTCTAAAAACCAATCCCATTTCCAAATTCCATTTTGAAAACAATTTCCCAAAATTAAATTGAAATAAAATTTCAAAATACTTTAAAATACTATTTAAAATTACATTTTCCTTTTGTTTTTGAAAAAATAAAAATCCCATTCATTTCAAAATTCCCATCGCCACAATCCATTTTCAAAAAACATACCCATAAAACCATGTATGCATTCCTTGCAACACTACAAAAGATTTTTTTTAATTTCCAAAATCGATGTTCCAAAATCCATTGTCCTATCATAGATAATAAGAACATATTAATCAGTCAATAATTACCATTTTATCCATATTAATTTTATCACCTTATATGATATAAGTGAAAAATTTTGATTATTTTATACACTACTTCAATTAATATGGATTCTAACAAGGCCATCATGTCAACCAACACCACCCATTGGGACACATATCATTCTCCTTGAATGACACTACCACGATGCATGTATAAATCACTAGCTCCCCACTAAGCCCCATGACTCATCTTGAATCTCATAAACTCCACATTGGGATTCTTGGTCCAAACGAACACCTCACTCATCTTAGAGTGGATAATACCAAAACTAAACATCCCTTGGAAACTTTAGTTTCAACTGATGTCATGCTGGCTAGGCATGTGTTTGGTCCACCTCTCAATTCCAAACATCCAATATCCTCTTATAACTATCTTATCCACCCGAGATAGCTCTAATATCATTTTTTAATGGCTAGATCTAGGATTCTAGAATGTAGTTCGAGTAGGGACACCACATAACCTCAGGCGCACCTCCCCACATGCCATAGGATATCGACTAGTGGTGGGGTCCAAAAACAGTTATAGGGAGAGTATTCCCTCAAAAAGGTACAAGGGATCTTGTCCAAATACTACCAAAATTTCAAAACGATCCCTTGTTATATTGGTCATCCCTCTAACCTATAGGAAAAATTGGAATCCGGCTAATCCCCCACAATCTAGAATATGATGTAACAAACTACCAAAGAAATAGAGTAGTAGCAGTAAATATAAATAAAAATGAAATAATATAAAATAATTTCATGTATGATGATACATTCTAAACAATAACATAAAATAAATATACAAGATTTGGACCAACTCACATAAGGCATACTGTATCTACGACCCCCACAACTAGTTGACCTATACCATGGGCCCATCATCATGTGGTACATGAGTATTTTAAGAAAACATGAAGGCATACCCCTATACAATGGAACCCATTCCATTTATATCTATAAGGAGTGATTCTATCAACCCAGTAAGTATCCCCAATTCCTTAAAAAATTATTTAGTACTATGATCAAAATGATGTGCATGAAATACATATATAAAGTTTGGTTGTGCTCATGAAACACACCCATCAAGAAATGTAATACACATGCACATACAAGAATACATGATTCAGATCTATGTCGAGATCCATGTCATACCATAATCCATACACTAACTACTTAGACACCATGATAGAAGTAATTTTTGTTATAACCTTGATAACACTACATCCCATGGACCTTTCCTATCACTTCAGTCATGAACTCGTAATGTACCCGACCCATCCCTGCATACATAGGAAGGTCTATAACGACACCCTGTTCCATCACTACAGGTTCTTGTGAGGATAATAAATCACATTATCTCATACCTTAGGTTCTTAGGAGGCCCATAATTTCACCATAATCCATCCTTATAGGTTCTAGAGAAGAAATTAAATCACACTATCCGATAACATAGGTTCTTGGATGCTAAAAAAAATCACATTGTCCCATGCCATAGGTTATATGGAGGCCCAATAATCAAGTACCCCAACCCATCCCTATGCACTTATGGGGGTAACACAAGAATATGGTCATCACATAAAAAAATCAAAAAGGGTGTTTAGATTGCCTCACAAAACACTAAATCATCATCACGGGACTATTCCATCAATACCTAGTCCCACACACAAGAATCCACTTGGTCCCTTAGACTTGTATCAACACTCTAGGCATCCCTAAAATTTATCAGGATCAACCCATCCTGTTGATACCACAAGAAAACATCATTAGGAAAAACACACAACACATTAAATGTGCAAGAACTTACATTAATATTGGAACGCGAACATAAAGAACCAAAAAACCAAGCGACATAGTGAGGTCAAGGCGCCCTACCTAAAACCAAATCCATATGATTTAAATCATAGCCCAAGAACTTTATACCTAAGCTCATACAAGAACCATCTCCGCTCCTGAGGCCATATCTCACATCAAGTATTATAAAAAATTAATTATAATGACTTATAATTAATTTAAAAAATTAAACAAATTGGCCTAAATCATCAAGACCTACTCGATAATCAAGTAAATCCACTTGAGGTCTATGAAAACTTCCACAATCAAATTACAACCTTACTCACTCATATATTTCATCATATTAATTAATTAATTAATTTTAAAAAAACCCAATTGGCATAAAGGGTGCCAAACTCAACAAATAGTCCAATGACGTAGGAATCATGACCAACAGGGTGTGTTCTACTCCTAATGCACCCCCGAGACTATGCTAAACCAAATAACCAAATTACTAATCTAAATTGAGGGCCAATTGAACACGAATTATTCAAAAACCCTTTATAAACTCATAAGGAAATTTACCTTATAGAAAATAGTGAATGAAAGCCTGATTTCAGCCTCTTGGGATGTTCTCTACAAGCCACACAAAAAATAATCTTAATTCACAATGATTTAGCCATGATCTAGTAAAATAATCCTTTCATGATACCCTACTATCAAACCAAAATTAGTGAGGAATGGACCGGATAACCAAGGTGAGGAGGAGAGAATATATTACCCTAAATTTACCTGAAAAAATCTGCAAAAAATTCCGCAACATCAAGGGAAAATAAGGGGGTTTGACCCGTTGATCATACAAAAAAACAAGGAGTAGAAGTAGGGATACCCATTATAAATTAATTTGGAAAAAAACTGACCTTTCCCCCTTAAAAATCCCCACCATATTTACAATGTCTTCCAGATGTAGCACCTGCTACTTCCAGACACCACGGTCCAACTGGTGGTTCTGCTACATATTTGGCGGTAGTAGCCACCCGACCCCTTCTAAAGATCCTTAGATCCCCAAATACCCCCACATGACTCTCAAAAAGTATAAAAATGTATTTTAATATGTTCATACCCAATATATTTTATCATGATTCCCAATTCTCAATAATATTCAACCACTTTCAAAAGTTCAAATTCCATCAGTAATTTTTCCAACCCATAATGACTGAAGTCATTATAGGAGAAAACATAATTTCCTAATTCCTGTAATACAGTGAGTATAAATACTCTATTATTATATTTATATCATGATATATAAATCCTTAACCAACAAATTGGTGGTAAATATAGGACACCGACCTTCATAATAATAATCATACATACATATGTGTTCCAATAGAACATTAACCCATTCATATTTCATAAATCAATTAGTTAATCTGTGGAAAAGAGACAAGTTTCATGAAAAACATTCTGTGAACATTTTTTAAGACATATAGATAAATAAGTTATCACGTGTCTTAAAAATATCCCCAGTGTAATATAAAGATCATTAAGTATTTTTTCATAGGTGAAATAGTAATTTTTAAGACCTTTGGAAAAATCACTTGAAAAATAAGAGGGAATACCCCTTTTTTGAAAGTCTTGAAAACACATTAAAACTGTTTTCTTAAAAATGAAATATGTAGACTTGATAAAACATTTAAAAATTATCCTTTATAATTAAGAATACTGTTTTTAGAAAAAAATTATAATTGAAACTTTATTTAAAAAACTCTCTTTGAGAAGATATAAAAATACTAATGTTTTATTTCTTAAGAAAAGAAACAAGAATTTAAAATCCATTTGGAAATAAAGAATCCATTTTTTAAAATAAAACTTTTACTTTTTAAAAATATAATAAGATTTAATTTTCTTTTTAAAATCATAAAAAGTTAAAATCATTTGGAAAACCATTTTGAAACATGTAAAGGAACTTTGTAAAGAATAATGTTCATATGAAGAGAGAAACTACAAAAGATATTTTATAATTTTTTTCACCGTAATCATATAATGTGAAATTATGGATCATATTCAAAAGTCATTTTAAAAAAGTGATGTTAATAATTTTTAAAAATTTTACTTTTAAAAAAGTATATTCAATAATGGAACCTTGAAAAGTATATAGCATTTTTTATAGAAAATGTGTTGTGAAAGATAAAATATACAATCATGAATGATTTTTTTGAATATTTTAAAATACCTTTATTAAAAACTAACATCATAAAAAGGGATAATATAAGTTAATTTTGAAAATAAGAGAAGGGAACATGAAGTCCACATGAGATAAAACATAACTAGGTTTACAAATATAAAGGATAATATTGGATGGGAGGAGAAAATATAGACATGGAGGATAAACTATAATTAAAGAGGTTGAGAATTATTATTAACAATGATATACTTTTGAGAAAGAAAATCATTAATGTAAAATATTTTAATTAAATAGTAATTATACCCATATAGGAAGATAATTTACCATGAAATAAAATATCAATGTGAAATAAACCAAACATAGAAGAAAAAAGTTAAATAATAGGCATTAGAACTCAATGAAAGAATATTTGAGTTATCAAAATACCTTACGTCTTTAGTTACACTTGAATAAAAAAATCTTAAAGATGTATCTAAAGATGGATTTATAAAACCCTTATATTACATGAAAAATTATAATAAAACCAACACATTTCTAATATATTTATTCTAGAAAAAGGAAACAAGCGGTGGATACACATCATATCTCAATGAAGCAAAATTGATATGCAAAAACCTCGACAACCTTGATATCTTTCGAATCAAAATACATTTAAAGAAAGAAAATGATATGGATCTTAAAACACCATAAATCACTTGAATAAATTAAAATATATATATTAGGTAGTAAATACACTATTTTAAAGATATTATAGTGCACAATATGAAATAAGTATCAATAAATTAAATTTGTGACAAAGAACCCATTACCTTAATTCCCGACTTCCATTAAAGCAATTGAATCCCCTATACAAAAAACAACTATATTAATAAAATATTGCATAAATTTTTAATATCTATAACATTTTATAAACTATATTTATAATTATCCTTTATATGTATATTAGCTAGTCATTATCTATTTTCAATATCGAGTGTGAGTAATCTTGATCATTTTGAACCAGTTTCATAATAATTGTGATATTATTCATTATTATCAAAAATTTCATCATTAATAGATGATAAAAGGTACTATAATTGATGATTTATAATTATTTATAATTTTATAATTTCATTATATGATATTTTTGGTTATGATACTAAAAGATGAAATCAACGATGAGAATCTTTCAGTGATTTTTAACGAACATACATTGGTATCTTAATTAATGAGTTTAATAATAAAGTTACCATTTAAGAACCAAAATAAAATAATTATTTACTTATTTATATCATATATTATTATTGACTAAGTTCTCATATCCATATATGATATTATTTTATATCATTTTTTATGTAGGCGGTTAGACCGACCCAAACATGAACACACAATAATTAATAGATGATTATGAAATGATTTAGTTGTAATATAATAATTATAGAGAAATAATTATATTTTTTAGGTTTTATTATATTTATAAAGTATAATTGAAGATATTTAGAAGAATAGGTAATGGAAAAAAAACTATTACATAGTATGAATAAATTTCTTTTCCACTTTTTATATTTGTTTTACATGGATGGATTTATAACCATATTATATTGATCATATTATTAATAGGGTTTTCAATTTATCATAATATAATTCTAATAATTTCATAAATATCATATTTATCAATTCAATTCACTAATATAACTATCCATGTAAGGTGGTTAAGGAAAAAAAACACGACGCTTCATGGAGGAAGTAGTCCACACATATGCACAAATGTTATTTTTATTTTCCTTAAGGGGAAAAGGGAAAGGTGGAATATAGTTATTCTAAGATCCCATGTTTTTCCATGTTTTAAATTTATTTTGGATTTTGAATTTTCAATTAATTTATGGGAAAAATATTGATCAGATATTCAAGGAAAGATTTAAAAGGTTAGAATGCCTCTCAATAATGGTTTTAAACATAGAATGATGATTGGATTATATCTTAGAGGTTTTGGGAGAATCCTGGGGGCTCGGGGCCCAAAAAATAAATTTTGGAAAGGTACAAATCATAATGCATGGTAGGTGCATAGTTCGTTTTAACCATGTGTCCTGACCATGCAGACCATTTTTTATATAAGAGCACAATTTGGGAAACCATGAGGCATTCTAAAGGAAACCACATAGTGGTTTTGCAAATTGTTGTAGACATGGCACAAAGTTGGTCCATGGTTCGACTAACCATACACTGAAATTGTGGGAGGTAGAGAATGACTCAGATAGTATATACACAAAGTTGGTTCATGGTTTATTAAACCGTGTACTACAATTGTGTGAGATGAGGGACCAAGAAACTTCCAACCACATGTTTGGCACATAGTTTGGAAAACTATGAGTCCAAACCCTACAAATAATTAAATAGGAAAAAAGTTTCATTTTACCCCCAAACCTTAAATTATTTTACCCTATTTTCTTCCCCCTTTCCCCCCATGCACAAAAACATCCTTACCCCTTCCTCCATGGGAGTTATCCCTCATTCTTGGATAGAATCGGATGCTGTCAGGTGCGTTGGGAACCTTGAGGTAAGACTTCACCTCCATTATCCTCAGTTGTGTTCTTTTCCTTCTTTGTCTAACCTAGATTCCAAAGGTTATGGATTTTGACCATAATTCCTCTGAATCATGGTAGAATCAGATACCAATGTTGGGGTTTTCACTCTTCCCAAGAAGAGGATAACCTGAGAGGATGTCTGCACTTCCCCACGTGTCATTTCATCATTGTACATCACCATGGTGAATTTATAAATCTAAAAGGACTTAATTAAAATTGTTTAATGGGTTTTTTGATATTTTTTATTAGGTATTATGCCCAACTTGTGGTTTTGGATTATATTTTTGGATGTTAGAGAGCACTAGGTTTTCATTCCTATGTGATGAGATCAGTTGGTAAGAAATTGGAAATTATGCCTATTTTAAATAAAATAATTCTCTAAACAAAATTGTTGGGTTTTAATTAATTAATTATAATGTTGATATAATTAATTGTTTATGGTGATTTTACTATGATACATGACCCAAAATTACTTGGTTGAGCTTTGACATACCTTGGAAGCTACTTCCAGCCTTTGGAAATTAAATGGTTAAAGATTCCTAAAGATAGGTGGTCTGATGTACCTACCCTATAGTATTTATGCATCTTTATGAAGTATGTGTATTATTTGGATTTCCCATTAAGGTGATGACCCTATTTATATTTACCCCAATGAATTTTTTATTTAAATTATTTAATTCAGTAGGTAAATGGATGAATGCCAGGGGTAACTAACAGCCCCTACGTTCTAGCTTTATGCTTCGACCTATCACTAAGGATGAGTATAACTTGTGGGATACCTACGATTATGTTATAACATAGAGAATACTATATATAATTTCACCTTTTTATTACTCCTTAGAGGATCCCATGAGAGATTCCCTTACTTACGTTCTAACTTAGAGGATCCCATGTAGGATGCCTACTTTCACTTACTCCTTGTGAGGACCCAAAGAGGGATGCCTTTACTTACATGTTGGCTTAGAGGATCCCTAGTAATATGAATCTATTGTATTTTCACATGAGGGAGTGGGTGCCTCTATGTTGGACTATCCCCGAGCTAGTGTGTTGGGGGTTAGATAGAGATGGTAGTAGGTATCACTTAGAATACATATCAAACTTGTAGGCCCATGAGGCTATGGTAGTAGTGGTGGGTTGGCTGCTCATCAACCCTCACTATTTTATTTATTCTTTCACTCAGTTATTATTGAACAACTATGATTTCTAGAGGTTATTCTTGGATTTTTGATGATATACATTAAGTGATAAGGTACATGGTGGGAATACACAATGGTACTTCCTAGGACCTAACTTCTGATCCCTATTAATGGATATGGATATCACTATATGGAAATGATGAGGGGAATTGTGGTATAGCATCGACAATGCCTGATGTAATGAAACTATTTATACCAAGTTTTCTTGGGATGTACTTTGTGGAATCAAAGAGTATTCCTTAGTCAATGTCCATGGATCCTGGCCCATGTAAATCTATATTATATAGAGTTTTCTAAAGAACCGCTTCGTGGACTCGAAGTTGATTCTTTAATTAATGGGATTGAGTCCCAGACCATATAGGTAAATATTATAATGAGTTTTATATGAATGCACTCCATGGAACCAAAAAGGAAACCTTGGTTAATGGGATTGAGTTCGGGCCCTCATAGCTATGATACTTGACATATTCGGTGCATGCCATAGTTGATGGAATTCCCTCTTTATAGGATTGTCTATAGGTACATGACATCCTTTATTATAGTGATTTGTGGAAATTAAGGGTAATAATAGGGCTAGGAAATGTATTCACCTTTGTAATATAGCTTGTTCAGAGACTTTTTTGGCACGGGATGAAGCTTTTATTTTTTAATCATGATTACAAACCCAAGGATCTACTGTGATTGATTTTATTTTTTTTATTTGTCACCTTACTCATATATATATTTATATATTTGTGTTTATATACATTTATGGGGACACACACACACGAACACACACACAAATATATATATATATATATATATATATATATATATATATATATATGAGTTGAAACTTTGTTAAGAGATATTCCGGCTTAGGTTGAAGCAGGTATGGTCGATCGAGATCACATACCCAAGCTAAGGCTATGGTTTATTTTATTTATGTATTTGTTAATATTAATTATTTCAGTTTTATTATTGTTTTTATCCTAATGAATATCTCACATTTACATAAACTACATATTACTAGATTTTTATGAGACCGAATTAGTGGAGCTCTATTGATTTTTGTACTCACACCTTGCTTGGGATTCCGTTTCATTTGGGTACCTGAGCAGACTCTCACTTGGTTGAAAGTGAAAGTTTGGGATGAGGTCCAGGAATAATCAATAATTATGGCTTGGATATGCATACAAATTTTGGGTGTCTGTTCTATCTTGGAGTTGGTAGGAGATCCTTGTAATTTTATTTCAGTTTCCTTTATGTACTCCAATATATGTGATCAGATCAGTGTGCGATCAATGTTGTATGTATGACATGACCATTTATAACTTTACTGTATTTAATTTATTACTAAAACATGTCATATTTTAGTTTATTTCTGACTTCCAATCTATATTTAATTACTTTTTAGGATGATATATAGTTATCAGTGCCATTGTTTACTCTTGATATGAGGGCACAATCTCCCCATGGAAACACCCAAGGATCTTGCTGCTAGTTGATAGCCTCTAGCATACATAGAGGCATGGTTGGGGCCTTATTGAGAACCGAATTTGGGTACAATATTAGTGGCATTTGGTCTAAGACATTAAAAATTGGTATTAGAGGTGTTACCTTCCTGTTGTATTACTATTAGTGATATGTATACAAGAGTATTAAGAATGTGTCGAAATCTGTGATGGATATTAAACTGGTTTGTTGGGAACACTTGTTCTAGTAATAAGTTCTACTTATTAAGGCTATGAGATTTCTATTCTGATATGTGATGTTATAGTTGTATATGATTTTCAATTTGAGTGATTCTCATTTTATTTGAATGTTAGTATTTATTATATATTTTTGGTTCTTGGCCATTGGAATGGGTCCATTAATTGATTTTGAATCTTGGATGACAATGGAAAGAGGCTTATCATGCATCATATTTGGTACAAAGGATTTACATGTTATAGGACCTCTAGTATGTGATTTAATGATAAATGAAGTTCAATATTTAACGTTTCAATAAAAACCTAAATGTTGTTTTTATATATAGGTTCATGGTGGAATTATCATCTACCGGGCTAATAGGTATATATATTTACTTCTTATGGAAAGTCCTGCGGATCTATATTTTGTCATTTTTTAGAGAGGGTGATGACTCAGTCCTCATTAAAGAGAGGTGTAATGACCCTAGAAGTCAATTTGGAACATTTTTCAAATGTTATGGAACCCCTATAGGATGTTGTTTCTTAGGTTTGGGTATTTAAAGTGTTAGTAACAAACTATATAGGGTTTTTCATATATATTAGAATGAAATTATACGTAACTGAATCATAGTGTGGCACCACATGGATCATTAATAAAATTCTCTATGCATACTTTTGATCCCTGTAAGTCAACTTCATTAGCTGATGCTTTTGTTTTAGGCGACCTAGTCGGGTATCGTCATACGATGCTGATAGAAATGTAAATGTTTATATTGAACTAGGCCTCAAGGGGGTATTTCCATATGCAGATACTTGGTGAGTGTCATTTAATTATCTTTTCTATGTTATATCATGATACTCTAGGGGACTATCCCTTATTAGGATGAACGGTGAGGATTAGGTCCATAGTAGGTTGATTTTTAATAATTTTTGATCCTCATAGGTCAATGTTTTCTTTACCTATTTTAGAGAGAGAGTCGATAGGAACATTTGATCCCTTATTCCAATATTGGTGTATATATGATTCCCATGAGATATAACCTTATTGAGAGGTTTAAACCTTGGTCTAGGTGGTAGTACCCAGTTACAAATCTTGAGACTTGATCAGCAGGGATATTTGGGAGACCTAAAGACCCATAGTTTTGAACCAAAAACATACAAGTAAATGTTTCACTTTGATCGAGGTAAACCTATGAGCAGGGGTTTCCTAGGTTTTTTTATTCATTTTTATGTAGTGAGATTGGTTTTACACTCTTGTTGACACTAATTCGCAGTAGGTGCTTGATTTTTGTGATGTAGGTAGGTTGATGCCTTTAGTTTCTGATAAAGAAAATATGGTGCTTGTGTATTAAGGATGGTTTTGATTGGTAGGACTGTTTGACTGCCTAGCTCTATTAACCCTTAGATTCACTTTTAATGCTTGTATATCTTAAATTGATACCCTGTGATGAGCAATCATGGAAATAATCATGGCACATGTGAGGTTTCTAATTTTTAAGAGGATTTCTGAGGGATCTCTTGGCATATTAAGACTAAAATTCCATGTAGCATAGTCATCCTGGACTTTTTTATGAATGAATCATAGAAGAATGAGACAATTGATGATGATTGGGTGGTATGGGATTGTACAATTATTTCATAGGACTTTTTGGTACATATAGGATATATGTGGTACTATTTAAATCGTAAGGTGGTGAGTGGTCGTGTGCGACCCAAGGACCTGTGGTTTAAAAGAAATGATATGGGCCTAGTTTCTAGGTAGTCTTGACTTAAATGAGGAATTTATCTCCATGGTAGATGATACATTGATAATAAATTAGTTTCTAGGGGAAGTTGACCTATGGTTGTACCTGGACACACATTTTTGGGAGACGTGGTGTCTGGAGTTGGTTAAAGGAAAGTGCAACCTATTTAGATGTGAGCATGGATCACATGAGAAATGAACACATATCTATAAAATATTAGCATACTTCTAGATATAGGTGATCATACCCAATATCTTAACATATTCCTGAGTATTCTTAAAGAGCGTCAGCTACATGCCGAGCTACTTATGTATATTTTTTGTTTGGATGAAAGACTCCTTGGAAGTGAACTAGAGGAACAATTTAAATGTAATCTAGGTGGTGTGTAGTACACTATTGTCCATTTAAGGGCGGAAAACCTTGTTTTATTTTGAATTTCATCAATAACCATGAAAAATATTCTAAAGAGGTGGGGAAAAGTTAGGGGTGATGATTATGTTAACGTTTGGGATGAGTATGTTCTACACCATGACAATTATTATGTCTAGGAGAGACATGATATAGGCTGTGATGACTAGGTTCTATTTTTGATAGTGTGATGAAAAGGATCATCTTATGTTGGGGAGTGGGATGTTAGTTACTAGGGGAAACCCTCATATGAGAAGGGTCTTGGGATCTTGAGACTGGTCATCAGACGATCATATTGGATCTTGTATGCCATTAAAAAATAGATCAATGTATGTATGAATTTCTCAGTAAATTCTAGGTACAAATTCAAATATAGACTGGGGTGAAGTATGAGTGTGTGAATTAATCACAGAGTAGATTTTGATGATCCAATGGTTTTGGATCAAGTATTCTATTGGTGCTTATTTTATAACACACTAAATTTTTTGAACAGATAATGGTTTGGCTAAGAGGTTCTTCCAGAAGTTGGTTATGAGATTTAGTGAGTATGTTCAAAATGATATCCATAATCTTTGGGATAAATACATCAGATTAGTTTTTGGTGATGTGTTAGCTGCTGAATTCGATCATTTTTTTAGAGTATTTGGGCAAAGGCGGTTCGACTTTCTTTCTTTCATATTATTGAATATGGTTAGTATTGAACCACATCGAGAACACCACTGGGATAAGACAAGTGAATACTAGAGGTCATATAGTAATTTTTATGGGAAATTCAGTGTGACCTGGTTGAGTTTGGTCAATTGGAGTTCGACTATTTAAATAAGATCAAGGATTGAGTGTAATATTCTTAGGTCTGATCAAATGATTCAAGTTGACAAACATACTAGGAGTATCATTAGGATGCTTAATACATGTAACTTTAGGAAATTTTGACAGTGGTAATATCGTGGATATGAATTGGTCATTGAAAAAATGAACCTATTATAGGGAGTTCCACATGATGTTTTCTCATTCAGGTGACAATGTGATTTTAGTTTAGGTTAGATGGAATCAGGTAGGTGACTCTTTATGTTTTAGCAATGGTTATGAGGGTTGGATAGAGTTTTGGTGGGTTAGGATCCATATGCTTAAGTAGTGCTTGGAGGTGCGTTGGGTATCCATAAAGGAAATGTGGAATTTCAAACTTAAATTATGGACCAATTTGGGTGGGTTGTTCATTTTGATGCCTACTAAGGCTTCTTGGGGATGGGAAGTTTTAAGTTGGGGAGGCTGTAAGATCCCATGTTTTTATAAATTTGAAATTTCCAAAGGATTTTTAATTTTCAATAACCGTATGGTTCAAATCTGGATCGAAGATTCATAATGTGAATTAAATAGTTAGAATTCATATAAATAATTTTTTTATATGTGGAATGAGGCTTGGTTTGTAGCTTGGAGGTTTTGGGAGAATCCCAAGGGTTTGGGTACTAAAACCAAAGATTTGGAAAGGTACAACTCATGGTGCATGTTTGGTGCATGGTTAGTTCTAGCTATATGGAATAACAATGCGAGTAATTTTTTATAGGAGCACGGTTTGAGAAACCGTGTGGCACGAGAGAGGAAAATATGTAGGGGGTTTACAATTTTATGCATACATGATCCACGATTGGCACATGGTTTGACTAACCATGCACTACAACCACACAAGGTGGAGTGTGCCTCATATTGTAAAGGTAAATTTTTAGTAAAATATGTGTTGAATTGTGAATCTCATTAAAGAGGGGAAAATTATCATTTCCCCCTTTGACCCATAAAGGGGTTTACCCTCTTTTATTCCCATTTTCTCCACCCTGGACGCAACCATACTTCTACCTTCATCCATGGGAGTTATCACTCATTCTTTTATAAAATCAGATGTTGTTAGGTATCTTGGGAACCTTGAGGTAATCCTTTAACTCAATTATCCTCAATAACGTTCTTTTCATTCTTCCCCTAACCTAGGTTCCACCGGTTAGAGATTTTTTTCCTGATTCTACTGGTGCTTGGTGTAATTGGATACTGATGTTGGGGTTTTCACTCTGCCTAAGAAGATGGCTACCCAAGAGGCCATCTGCACTTTACCGTGTGTCATTTATTTGAGGGACATCACCATAGAGAATTTATAAAGCTATAAGGACTTAATTAAAATTATTGAATGATTTTTTTTGATTTTTTTTCTTAGGGATTATTCCCAGATTGAGGTTGGTCTTATGTTGTGGGATGTTAGCAAGTTCTTGGTCTCTATTCAGGTTCGATGTGATTGGCTGGTAAGAATTTGAGTGTCATGCTTATTTTAAATGAAATGGTTCTTTAAACTAAAATTATAGGTTTTATTTAATTAATTATAATTTTGTTATAATTAATTGTTTACGGTGATTTTTCTATGATATAAGACCCAACATGACTCGGTTGAGCTTGGATAGTCTTTAATAGCTACTAACGGCCTTTGTAAATTAAATGGTTAAAGATTACTAAATTTAGGTGGTTTGAAGTACCTTACATAGATTATTTATTAATGTTTATATTGTATGAATATGATTAGGATTTCCCCTGAGGGTGATTATAGCATCCCCGCCTTTTTATCACATAAACTTTCATTACATTACACAAAACTGAGGATCTTTAGGGTTTAGTGACTTGGAAACCAGGAACTTAAAACATGAAAACATAAAACATTCTTCTTAAACACTTTAAAGGATTCTACTCATGTTCATCCAAGGTTCATTAATGCATCTCATAACCTGGGGACATACATCAAAAGAAAGGGTGAGCAGAAGGCCCAGTAAGGGAAACAAGAGAAACATTTTACATGTGAACTTGAGATACTTCAATAAGGTCATGAAAAGAACTTTAAGGCATGAAAATGAAACCATGAGGCAAATCATAATAAAAATAACATTTTTCATAACTTGAAGATGTGGATACAACATTTAATATTGAAAATCATTTTGTTTCACCAAGGTCCATCCCCAAGGTGTTGTTAAAAATTACCAAGGTTATTCACCAAGGCGTCGTTAAAAATGGTCATCTCTAGAGATTAAGTCTTTACCCAATACATTGGAGCGCTATCAGGGAACACCTTTAAATTTTCCTTTATTATCATTTGATCCACACATATCATCATCAAACATTTCATAAATAAACCATATAGCATAAAATAAATGGGTTTCATTTCATAATCACAACATTTTAAAAACTGCTTTAAAGACATGATCTTTACGTCACTTTAAAACCCACAAAAAAGGAAGGTGGGTCTCATTTATGCAAATCCCAGAATTTAAAATAGAACATTTTGGTATATATGTGAATACCCATTTAGGAGAAATATCTTTGAGTATTTACTTAATAATATAAAATAACTTTAGAAAAAGAGAGAGACATTTTGAGATGGAAATTCTGCAGCATAACAGCTATGTTACGAGGTTTTAGAAGACATTAAAAAGAGAGGGAAAATGGGTCAAACATTCATAAATGACCCATAAAACAGTAGATGGGCAGAATAATAATGATACATGATCATGGTAATGAAATTTCAAGGACATACCATTTGAAATGAAAAACATGGAAGGAAGACAAAAATTAGATTTCTCTTATGAAAGTTCGGCAGCCTAACGGCGTTACTTAAACTTAAACAAAAATGATTTGAAAAGATCAAATAGGGTATCTCATCATGTGAATATAAGAGTTCATAATGATATATATATAGATAATTCCCCAAAATAATTAAAAAGGAACTTGAATGACTTGACATGAAAGTAGAACTTTGAAAAGAATGAGAAGGGTGAAAGAATCCTCTAAAAATTCAGCAGCCTAACGGTGCCACTTAAAACTTCAAAATACTAAACTGAAGAGATCAAATGGGGTATCTCATCATATGAACATAAGAGTCCAGTATGATAGATATAGAGATCATAACCCAACATAACAAAAAGGAACTTGAAATAATTGACATGAAAGTAGAACTTCAAAACGAGAAGGGTGAAGAACCACTTAAAAATTCGGCAGCCTAACGGCGCCACTTAAAACATCAAAATACTGAATTGAAGAGATCAAATGGGGTCTTTCATCATATGATCATAAAATATAAGTATGATAAATTTAGATATCATACCCCAACATAATAAAAAGGAACTTGAAATACTTTACATGAAAATAGATCTTGAAAAATGAGAAGGGAGAAAGAATCCATTACAAAAATTTCGGCAGCCTAACGACGCCACTTAAAACTTCATAAAACGAAGTAATGAGAGTAAGAGGGGATATATCATTATATGAACATGAAAAGGGCAGTAAGAGGAGTATAAAATTACATCCTCCAACATAATAACATGGAGCATAAAATTAATGACATAAAAGAGATTACGTGAAATGAAAGAGAGAGGTCGGATCCCTTACCTTAAAATGTAACTCTTAAAACTCAAAGGTTGGGACCTTGAGGGCTTGAGGGCACCTTGGGAGGACTCCTGGGGAGGTAATGAGACCAGAACTTCGTTGGGGAAGAGTGGGGAGTCGAATGGATGAGAGGATGGTTTGGTATTTATAGGGAAAGTGAGGGGACAAGGCATTAATGGCCAAGGGACACCTCATTAGTGGTTTTGGCAAAACCATGGGCTTGCCCCTGGTATTTTCCCATGGTATTGGCCATTTGGGACACCTCATACCTTATCTTACTATTCATAAGTCGAACATATTGATTACAAACTTAATACATCATTTAATGATGTCATTAAACACCCATAACTTAAAAACTGTATTTTCACTATTCATCGAAAATTCAACTTTCTCAGAATAATCCCAAAATTTCACCTTAACCAAATATCAATGCTCTTATTTCAAAAATGAACTCCATTTTATAAAAATAAATTTCTAGATATTTTTAATTTATTTTTAAAATAAATACACTATTCACCGAAAATTCATTTTTTCAGAAAAAACCCCAAAAATTACCATAACATAATATCGGTGCTCTGAGTTCAAAAATGAAATCCATTTTATAAAAATAATTTTTTTAAATATTTTTAATTTATTTTTTAATTAAAAAATACTATTCACTTGAAAAAACTAATACTTGAATAATAATTTATGAAACCGTTATTTAACCATTTTATTGAATCACATTACTTAATCAAGGTGCCTATATGATATTAATACTTTCTTTATGTGAGATTACTAATCCATTTGGACACATTAATAATACTAATCATAAAATCACTATTCATAATTTACTATTCATAAAAAATCAAGTTGATCTTATTAGACTCTAAATTTCGTACTGAACATAATTGTAGAAGACCATTTTTTGAAAATCATTAAATTTTTTTAATTATTTAAGGTTTACATAAACATTTTTAAAATATCCTTTTTCTAAAATTCATCAAAAATATGCATACTATATTTATCCGTTCATTTAAAAATTCATAAACTTCATCATAAGAAGAAATCACAATTTTTATTTAAAACAAAAGATTACACAAGGCAGTTACGGTCTCCTTACATAGCCCCTTATCACACTAGCATAGGACCTAAGTGAAAGGTGTGCTAAGGTGAGAGAATCTGATTGAGGCTCGGATAACATCGCACGAGTAGTAATTTCTATCAGTTTGAACTTCTCGCAAAGGCGATTCCGTTCTAGCTTCACACGATGAAGTTCGGCTTGGGTTTGGTCCAGAGCAAAGCCTAGGGGTACTACCTCCTTCCCATGTTCTGTTAGATGGTCTTCGATCGGTCCAAGACTACTGGGTGAGGCCATCGAATCTTCTTTCTATAATAATTAACCAAGATTACTTGTATTTAGAGACAATAATAAAAACGTTTAGTTTCCAGGGGTCATATTGACCAATGGTCATATAACAGTCAAAACCCAATGGTCTCAATTTAATTATACTCATGTTATTAAATGAAACATTTTTGTTGAGTATAAAAATAAAATAAAATAACTCATAAAATTAGGAAACAAGATTTATTCAAAATTTCGGGTTGTTACATTCTTCCCCTCTTAAGAAATTGTGTCCTCACAATTTTTAAAATTGGGTATTGAAATTTCATTGAAAGTACCACATCGGAAAAGGAGTCAGTAAAATTATTACTTTAAAAGAATGAAAGGGAAGTACAAAGGTCACCCGAGTTAACCCACACTAGGATTCCATGTAGAAAAACATGGACATGGAAGAAAAAAGGGTCAAGTTCTGGGGGAGAGTGATAGAGAACATGATTAGGAGAAAGTTAACCATAAGAAAATCCCAAACTTATGATGTGTGTAAATGGTCTTTGATTACCTAGTAGGAAACGTAAACTAACAACATTTTTGTTTTACGTTCCTTTTCATAATTTTGAGGAATTCATTTACAACATAAAACAAAAACATAAGAAAATATACCTATATTCATGTAGAGTTTCATCCTTTAATAAGTTTCTACCCAAAACTAATTTTTTCTCCAAACTATGAGCATTAAAAACTACTTGGTCTCATCAAAACAAAAGAATCATCTTCTAGAGTATCACATAATCCAAAAAAGATTAACTATCTATTTCTTCTATCTTTAAACATTATCCCAAAAATAGAAAGGGTAAGGTAAAACTACTCTTCAAAAAAAAAGAAAGAATCCCATAGGAATGGAAAATACTTTTAAATCTTCAAAGTTCCATAGTACTACCCAAAGTTCATCATAGACCATTCGATAAATAACGGTCCTTAAGATTCCTCAAAATA
The DNA here is from genome assembly GCA_963277665.1 of Viscum album. Classification (NCBI taxonomy): domain Eukaryota; kingdom Viridiplantae; phylum Streptophyta; class Magnoliopsida; order Santalales; family Viscaceae; genus Viscum; species Viscum album. The sequence continues at coordinate 576,560,565 of OY728160.1, forward strand.
AACCAAACTAAGATTGAAACCCAAATACAAGAAGGATTTGATAACATAGTCTTCCAAAATAAACTTCATCGTTCATTTCCAAACAACATCAACCACTCCTAACATCTTATAACCAAAGTATCTAACCTAAACATATTTTACCCACGATAGGTTAATCATTTCCATAAGTAACCTAAATTACTATAATTACACCTTAAATTCATCGATTCTTCAAAATATAAGTCAACCTTACCCCTCAATGAAAATACCATAGTAATCTATTTACCTCGACCATATAGGGTCCCCAAAATAGTGAACGTCTTCCAAAATAATAATCATATTTTAATCCCCTAATCATCCCTGTCATATTAATACGACAATAATCTAATTTCCTATCACATTGGTTGTTGGGACATGTTCTTCCATTTCCCGCCATTAACTAAGAAAAGAAACCATAATTAGGGGCTTAAATACTTAGCCAATAATCATGAAAAGGAACCGAAAGCATATAAGGATAACTTTTAGAAGAAAAGTATACCCTAACTTGTGATCCCCTAGGTTCCCATCTAGGTTATCCATGATCATATATTCTTATGTGAATCTTTATTTTATTTTATCTTTGTTCCTTTAACAATGGTTCATACTAAGCTTATGAATTTACCAAAGCATATCCCCCAGGAGTGTTATAACCAAGAGTGCAGCAAGGCCCGTTGTCGTGTACCAGTTCCCGTTCGAGTCTAGCTCAAAGTGGTGTTTGAGGGTTTTACCCCTATGTACATCTGTGCCAGAGCCACCTCTACCTGCTCGTATCCAGACAGGGATATATTTGCTTGACAACCCCTTACTCAATACTCACCAAAATACCAGGAAAATATCCTATTTTTTAACTTTTCTATAGGATTCTTCCTAAAGTTTTCATATCCTAATTTCCAAAAATAACTAAACCATCCTTTGATACCAACTATAGCATCCCCGACTTTTTATCACATAAACTTTCATTACATTACACAAAACTGAGGATCTTTAAGGTTTAGTGTCTTGGAAACCAGGAACTTAAAACATGAAAAAATAAAACATTCTTCTTAAACACTTTAAAGGATTCTACTCATGTTCATCCTAGGTTCATTAATGCATCTCATAACTTGGGGACATACATCAAAAGAAAGGGTGAGCAGAAGGCCCAGTAAGGGAAACAAGAGAAACATTTTACATGTGAACTTGAGATACTTCAATAAGGTCATGAAAAGAAATTTAAGGCATGAAAATGAAACCATGAGGCATATCATAATAAAAATAACATTTTTAATGACTTGAATATGTGGCTACAACATTTAATATTGAAAATCATTTCGTTTCACCAAGGTCCATCCCCAATGTGTCGTTAAAAATTACCAAGGTTATTCACCAAGGCGTCGTTAAAAATGGTCATCTCTAGAGATTAAGTCTTTATCCAATGCATTGGAGCTCTATCAGGGTGCACCCTTAAATTTGCCTTTATTATCATGTGATACACACATATCATCATCAAACATTTCATAAATAACCCATATAGAATAAAATAAATGGGTTTCATTTCATAATCACAACGTTTTAAAAACTTCTTTAAAGACATGATCTTTACGTCACTTTAAAACCCACAGAAAAGGAAGGTGGGTATCATGTATGTAAATCCTAGAATTTAAAATAGAACATTTTGGTATATATGTGAATACCCATTTAGGAGAAAGAGATTTGAGTATTCACTTAATAATATAAAATAACTTTAGAAAAAGAGAGAGACATTTTGAGACGGAAATTCTGCAGCATAACGGCTATGTTACGAGGTTTTAGAAGACATTAAAAAGAGAGGTAAAATGGGTCAAACATTCATAAATGACCCATAAAACAGTATATGGGAAGAATAAGAAGGATACATGATCATGGTAATGAAATTTTAAGGACATAACATTTGAAATGAAAAACATGGAAGGAAGACAAAAATTAGATTTCTCGTATGAAAGTTCGGCAGCCTAACGGCGTTACTTAAACTTCAACAAAAATGATTTGAAAAGATAAAATAGGGTCTCTCATAATGTGAAAATAAGAGTTAAGAATTATAGATATAGAGATAATGCCCCAAAATAATTAAAAAGGAACTTGAAAGACTTGACATGAAAGTAGAACTTTGAAAAGAATGAGAAGAGTGAAAGAATCCTCTAAAAATTCAGCAGCCTAACGGCGCCACTTAAAACTTCAAAATACTGAATTGAAGAGATAAAATGGGGTATCTCTTAATATGAACATAATAGTCCAGTATGATAGATATATAGATAATACCTTAACATAAAAAAAAGGAACTTGAAAGAATTGACATGAAAGTAGAACTTCAAAACGAGAAGGGTGAAGAACCACTTAAAAATTCGACAGCCTAACGGCGCCACTTAAAACTTCAAAATACTGAATTGAAGAGATCAAATGGGGTCTCTCATCATATGATCATAAAAGATCAGTATGATAAATTTAGATATAATACCCCAACATAATAAAAAGGAACTTGAAATACTTTACATGAAAATAGATCTTGAAAAATGAGAAGGGAGAAAGAATCCGTTACAAAAATTTCGGCAGCCTAACGGCGCCACTTAAAACTTCATAAAACGAAATAATGAGAGTAAGAGGGGATCTCTCATTATATGAACATTAAAAGGGAAGTAAGAGGAGTATAAAAGGACATCCTCAAACATAATAACATGGAGCATAAAAGTAATGACATAAAAGAGATTACTTGAAATGAAAGAGAGAGGTCGGATCCCTTACCTTAAACCGTAACTCTTAAAACTCAAAGGTTGGGACCTTGAGGGCTTGGGGGAACCTTGGGAGGACTCCTTGGGAGGTAATGAGACTAGAACTTCGTTGGGGAAGAGTGGGGAGTCGAATGGATGAGAGGATGGCTTGGTATTTATAGGGAAAGTGAGGGGACAAGGCATTAATGGCCAAGGGACACCTCATTAGTTGTTTTGGCAAAACCATGGGCTTCCCCAGGGTATTTTCCCATGGTATTGGCCACTTTGGACACCTCATACCTTATCTTACTATTAATAAGTCGAAAATATTGATTACAAACTTAATACATCATTTAATGATGTCATTAAACACCCGTAACTTAAAAACTGTATTTTCACTATTCATCAAAAATTCAACTTTCTCAGAATAATCCCAAAATTTCACCTTAACCAAATATCAATGCTCTGATTTCAAAAATGAACTCCATTTTATAAAAATAATTTTCTAGATATTTTTAATTTATTTTTAAAATAAATACACTATTCACCAAAAATTCATTTTTTCAGAAAAAACCCCAAAAATTACCACAACATAATATCGGTGCTCTGAGTTCAAAAATGAAATCCATTTTATAAAAATAATTTTTTTAAATATTTTTAATTTAATTTTTAATTAAAAAACACTATTCACTCGAAAAAACTAATACTTGAATAATAATTTATGAAACCGTTATTTAACCATTTTATTGAATCACATTACTTAAACAAGGTGCCTAGATGATATTAATACTTTTATTAAGTGAGATTACTAATCCATTTGGACAGATTAATAATACTAATCAGAAAATCACTATTCATAAAAAATCAAGTTGATCTTATTAGACTCTAAATTTCGTACTGAACATAATTGTAGAAGACCATTTTTTGAAAATAATTACAAATTTTTAATTATTTAAGGTTTACATAAACATTTTTAAAATATCCTTTTTCTAAAATTCATCAAAAATATGCATACTATATTTATACGGTCATTTAAAAATTCATAAACTTCATCATAAGAAGAAATCCCGATTTTTATTTAAAAAAAAAGATTACACAAGGCAGTTACGGTCTCCTTACATAGCCCCTTATCACACCAGCATATGACATAAGTGTAAGGTGTGCTAAGGTGAGAGAATCTGAGGGAGGCTCGGCTAACATCGCACGAGTAGTAATTTCTATCAGTTTGAACTTCTCGCAAAGGCGATTCCGTTCTAGCTTCACACGATGAAGTTCAGCTTGGGTTTGGTCTAGAGCAAAGCCTAGTGGTGCTACCTCCTTCCCAAGTTCTGTTAGATTGGCTTCGATCGGTCTAAGATTACTGGGTGAGGCCATCAGATCTTCTTTTTATAATAATTAACCAAGATTACTTGCATTTAGAGACAATAATCAAAACGTTTAGTTTCCAGGGGTCATATTGACCAATGGTCATATAACAGTCAAAAGCCATTGGTCTAATATTAATTATACTCATTTTATTAAATGAAACATTTTTTTGAGTATAAAGATAAAATAAAATAACACATAAAATTAGGAAACAAGATTTATTCAAAATTTCGGGTTGTTACAGTGATGACCACTATTTATATTTACCCCCAATGAATTTTTAAATTAAATCATTTAATTTGGTAAGTAAATGGGTGAACTAAAGGGTCACCAACAACAACTATGCACTAGATTCATTATTCAAATTATCAATAAGGGTGAGGGTCTCCTATGGGTTGCCTCTGCTTATGTTCTGGCATGGAGGATCCGATATAGGATGCCTCATTTTTCTTACTCCTTAGAGGATTCCATGAGGGATACATTTACTTATGTTATGGCTTATAGGATCCCATGTTGGATGCCTCCTTTCACTTAATCATTATGAAGAACCAAATAGGGATTCCTTTACTTGTGTGTTGAATTTTAGGATCTCTAGTCGGATTCATCTTTAGTATTTTTACACGAGGGACCCAATGGGTGCCCCGATGTTGGACCGAACTAGAGTTATTTTGTTGGGGGGTGGGTAGAGATGGTTGTGGGTGTCACCATGAACTCATAACAACCTTGTAAGCCCATAAGGATTTGGAAGTAGTGGTGGGTTGGGAATTTGGACACCCTCAATCATTTCTTTATTATTTTCACACGAGGGACCCATGATCCCATATCCATAGCAGTCAGGTACCTGAAGTAGAAAGGCACTTGACCTTATCTATACCTACAACAATATAATCTGTTTGGGCCCAAAAGCATGACCCAAATAGGGTGTTAGACTAATACCAGTTGACAACCACCAAAAGATATGTGCCTAATATTCAGTGTATATATATGATAAAAAATAAGTAAAAGGAAGTATTAAACAAGGAATTACTCAGTAGTAAACATTCTTACAGTTCAAATAATTAAATTCCATATATCAAGTAAGCAAATAATCAAAGTAGGAAACCCTCTGGGAAGTACTCTTAGCCAAACCCTCTGGTTCATCCAAAACAACACAAGCAACCCTCTAGGAAGTTCACATAGTCTAACCCATCTGGTTCAGCTTAAGTATAGACTCTCCGAGGAAGCACTCATCATCAATTCCCCCTAAAGACTTGTGTTGGTAACTAAAAGGAATTCTAGGGAAGCACTTACGTCACATTTCCCCTGTGGCCCACGTCAAGGAACTACCGACACTCTGAGGAAGAACTTACGTCAATTCCCCCTATGGTATCACATTGTAAAAGTAAAAACAGTCAGTCTGGGGAAGACCTTACATCAATTCTCCCTATGGTCTACTACACCAGGTTCTCACGACCTTGTGTAATTCAAACAAGCATAGAAATGCAATATGGAAAAAGTAAACCTCAATAAATACTTGGTTAACAGTCTATAGTATAACAACATGTCAGAAAATCAAACACTCCATCCTACAGTACTAGGCATGGTGAAAAATAAGGTAGCCTAATAGGCTAAGCAGGACCAAATAGTCATAAACAAACATGCATGGGAAAAAAATTAAAAAGAATAGAAATTTACCCTATTTACATTCAATTACCTCTATTCCAACATAAAAGCATAAAAGGTAATTAATAGGGCTAAAAAAATATTCACACAATACCCCGTTCATGGGTATTGGGAAATTTTGCACATATAAATCAAAGACTTTCTACAAAAAGGCACAAACCACCTACCTAAGTGTTGTAATATTTCTATATGTGAACCTCAATCCTTGAATCACTCACGAACACCATAGATCTACAAAAACGATAAAAATCCTAAACCGAGGATATCTCTTGAAATAAAACGAATCAAGAAACGACGTTCTAGAAGAAGAGAGAACTCACCGATGTGATTTTAACACAACCGACAGAGTTCAATTCTGAGAACAGGTGCTTGATTTGGGGATCAGGGAAGAATTTCTGTCGTACAAATGCTCTCAGATGAACTAGGTCGAGAAGGAGGTGTTTCTGTCCATCAAACACAACCCCAGTACGTTTAATGAAAAAAATAAAGTACACGACCTGTACTTTTGAGGTACTTGGCATGTACTTGCCCTTACCGAGCCACGCTTTAGGCAGCCTCTAGTTTACCACACATGGCCGTGTGCATGACCATTACATGGATAGCACCTGGTTACCCGTGGTATCCAAGTACATGACGTGTACTTATAAAGTACACGACATGTACTTCAAAAATTTCAAGAAACTCCTCTTTTCTTAAAAGCACCAGAAAAGGAAATAATTCCTGAAATAAGATCCAGGTTCTTACATGGACCATGTAGGTCTATATTATACTAAGTTTTCTATAGATGTGCTCTGTGAAAAGAAGATTTTAAAGTGAAAAGTTAGTACATAAATTAAGAACTTCAGATTTATCTTAGAAATCTACGTGGAAATAGAGGCCTTAAGTTAACTAATTGAGACCAAAGTCTTATTAAACAGATATTGGATTATAGGAGGTGAAAAATGGTATAGTTTTAGAATGAAATTTGAAGGTATAGGTGAATAAGGAACCAGACTTATTATATAAAAAATCTTGAATTTAGTCCAGAAAACATGTCCTTTTACATTTAGAATATTTTCAATATTAGAGCTTTAGAGAATTGGGACAATAAATTTATAACATTACACATTATTACAGAGTGGATACCATAAAAACAATTTCTATTTCTTTCAAAATATAAAACATTAAAACTTAAACGTGACTTCTTGAAAATTCTTCAACATTTAACGTGGATTAATTCTTTGTATTACACATCCATTAACCTGTGAAAATCATTTAAAAACTTGGGATGAGCACAAAAGCTCAGTTAGGGATAGAAATGAAGGAAATAACAGATTAGTCCATGAATACTCGTAACGTATGAAAGCATTTACAAAAGACATGCTTGTCAGACATATATACTTACTTTGTGTAACAAGAGATTTACACAAGATCCACACGAAACATGAGAACATAAATATAATCATAAATTTATCTTTGGGAATTACTTACATAATATTTTAACCCTCACGGCTACCTTATAATTTGTAACCCTCACGACTACCTTACAATTTGTGTCACCATCACAGTTACACATAGAGTAACCATACGACCATCCTACAACTTACACATAACCAATGAATTGAAGGGAGATATATGTCCCACACTCCATCATAAAAAATTCCTAATAACCAAATCATAATCATACCACATGAATAATAGCATAAAAACATTGCTTTTGAATTTTGTAAAACATAATTTTAAAAGAGGATTTTAAAAGAAAATCCCCTTACAAATATCATACAATTGAAGAGAGACTTAATAAAGTGGATGGAATATGTATATACACTGTAATTGGACATAATTAAACATAATATAAGCAAAACACATCACACAATCAAATTTAATACCACATAAATAAAGAAGTAGAAGGTTAACCCAAAGATGGAAATCGGGTTAAGAATTCCCTTACCTCAGGTTTTTCTTACATAAAACTTGTTTAAAATTACTATGTAATGGTTAAAAGAGTGTTATTAGCAATTTATTGAAACATTTTCATGTTTATAACATCTTATATTATCATTTAATAACATCATTTCACTCTTTAATTGTTAGTATTTTGCTCCTTGCACTATTTTTGGGTGAGTTCTTTACATAATTTCCATGATTGGTTTATGGTGGATGTTCTTGTCGACTGGAAGTGAAACTCTGGAATTGGAATGAAGTAGTATTTAAATATATCTAGTAACATAAATTATACTGTTTATCATTTTTAATTCTTACATGAGGATGATTCATAAGTTAAAACATTAAAGATGTTCGTTTAGATCATTTTAGTGGTTCTTTGATAATAATGACCTCATTTCATTTTATAAATTAAAACGATGTGTTAAAAAGAATTCTAGAACCATTTATGAGCTATAATAAATATATTATAACTTGGTTCAACCATTTAAATGGTTTTATAACCATACTTGAAAGATTTATTGAAAATTGAAATCACATCATCCATGATGTCGGTAGTTCGACACATAACAGACAATGTTTTTATTCCTTGAATAAGTGGGTGAGGAGAAAAATAATGATGATTAATTTTCCATGAACATGAGAAAATCAAGAACGTACATTATTTCTGGATATTTCATGCCTCTTGGGTAAGAAGAGATGAAGAAAGAATAATAAAAGAATGGAACTCAAAATAAAATAATAATTGAGAAATCCCTTACAAAAACATCGGTAGCCTAACAGCTACGCAACATGGTTTTAGAAAATATTAAAAAGAGTGGGGATAGGGGTCACCCATCCATAAATGAATAATAATATATATTAGATCAAGAATAATAATGAAATAAGAACATGTTATGGAAACTTTAAAGTTATACCACATAAAAGAGAACTTGAAGGGGAAAAGAAAGAAATTGAGAATTTTCTTAACTTGTAGAGTAACCCTTAGAACTTGTAGGTTGGGACCTTGGGGGCTTGAGGAAACATTGGGAGGAATACTAGGAAGGTAAGGAGTCCATATATTTGTTGAGGAGGAATTGGGAATGAAGTTAATGAAGTAAAGGGTTGATATTTATAGGAAAAGTAAGGGAATATTTTAATAATTTCCAAGGGACACCTCATGAGTGGTATTTTCAAAACCATGGGTTTGCCCATGGTATTGAAAAATTGTATAGCCACTTGGGACACCTAACATATTATTTAACTATACAAAAGTCTACTATATTTGTGACATCATTATTACATCATTAATGATGTCATTAATACATGGAAACTAAAAACTATATTTTTTTACTATTCACAGAAAAATCAACTGTTTTAGAAAAATTCCCAAAATTCACCCTAACCATTTATCGACATGTATAATTCAAAAATGAAATACATTTTTTAAAAATAATTTTCTAAATATTTTTAATTTAATTTTTAAATAAAATCATACTTAATTCAAAATTTTATTATTTAAAAACTGTAACTGCTTTTATATCACGATGAAAAATTAACCAAGATGTTATTATCTTAATGCCTTGTGAAAATAAAATAAAAATTAATTTTACTATTAATTAGGGTCATATTACTATTCATAAGGGTATGTTACTATTCACCACAAAAACAAGTTAGTTCCAATAGACTGTATAGAAAATACTGAACATAATTGTAGAAGACCATTTTTCTAAATTCAAAACATATAAGAAATAAAATTATGTTTAAAGGCTATTTATAAATATCTACTTTAAAACAAAGTTCCATGAATTTCTATTTATTTTTAGAGAAACTTGGGGTGTTACATTATCCCCACCTTTTGGAAATTTCATCATCGCAATTTTATTTACTTATGAAACAACTGAGGGTACTTTTCCCTCATAGCATTTTCAGACTCCCTTGTTGCTTCTTCACCCATGTGGTTTCTCCAAAAAACCTTTACCTAGTGGATTACCTTATTTCGCAATACCTATTCCCTTCATTTAGGAATCTGAACTAGTTTCTCTTCATAAGAAAGGTTCTCTTCCAGATGAACTGCTTCTGGGCTCAAGACATGTGATGATTCTGGAACATACTTTCTCAAAATCGAAACGTGAAAAACATTGTGTACCTGAGAAAAAATCGGAGGCAAAGCTATGTGGTATGCCACTGTTCCAAATTTCTCCAGGATTTCAAAAGGACCGATGAACTGTGGATTTTCTTCCGTTTCTTACCGAAACACTTCACTCTTTTCTAAGGAGAGATTTTAAGGAAAACATAGTCCCCTACCTCGAAAGAGAATTCTTTCCTTCTATTATCTGCATAACTTTTCTACCTACTCTAAGCTATCCTCATGTGCTGCTAGATCATCCTCACTTTATTAGCCACTTATTCTATTAATTCTGGCCCCATCAACTTTCTTTCACCAACTTTATCCCAAAATGCTAGAGTCTGACACCACTTCTGATACAAGGCCTCAAAAGGTGCCATCTGAATACTGGAATGAAAACTATTATTATAAGAAAACTCATCTAAAGAAATATTCTAATCCCAACTTCCCTAATAGTATATTGAACAAGCTTGAAGAATATCCTCTAAATTTTGAATCGTTCATTCTGATAGCCCATCTGATTGAGGATGAAAAGCTGTACTGAAATTTCACTCTATGCCCAATGACTTTTGAAGTCCCCTCCAAAAGTTAGAAGTGAACCTGGGATCCCAATCAAATAAAATGTAAAGATGAAATCCATGTAACTTGACAATATCCTTGAGGTAAAATCGAGAAAGTTGATCTAAATACATTGTATCTCGCGTAGAAAGAAAATGTGATGAATTTGTTAGCTGATCAACAATAACCCAAATCGCATTGTTACCTCGAGAAGTCTTTGGTAGTCCCACCACAAAGTCCATGGTTCCATTCTCCCATTTCCACTTTGGCACTGGAAAAGGATGAAGCATCCCCTTCTGTAACTGGCACTCTGCTTTAACCTGTTGACATGTGAAACATTTCATCGTAAAATCAGAAATATCTCTTTTCATTCTATCCCACCAATAATACTCCCGAAGGTCTCTGTACATCTTAGTACTGCCAGGATGAACAAAAAATGGAGAACTATGAGCTTCACACAACAATTATTTCTTTAACTAGGAATCACAAGGCACATACAACATTTTAGAAAATCTCAAAACAAAAACTTTATCAAGATTAAATTCTAGAAACTTACCCATTTTAACCAATTCTACCATTGTCTGTAGATTCTGATCTTTTTTCTGCACTTTTTTAATTCTGTCTCACAATGAAGACTGCACTGAAACCTGAAACAAAATAGAGGTACACCAACAACTTCTAAGCCAAAATTCATCAAATCATTAATCAGGGGATCATGTTCCAAACATAACATGGTTAATGATGCGTGATGTTTCCAACTTAAGGAATCTTCTACTTTGTTTTCTTTTCTAGGATGGTAATTGATCGTGCAGTCATAATCCTTTATCAGTTCTAGCCATCTTCTATGCCTCATTTTTAATTCCTTCTGAGTGAATATATACTTCAGACTTTTATGGTTGGTATATATTTGAAATTCAGTTCCGTATAAATGATGCCTCCAAATATTCAAAGAAAAAACCACATATGCCAATTCCAAATCATGTGTGGGATAATTTACCTCATGAAGTTTATGTTTTCTTGAGGCATAGGAAATTACCTGATCATTCTACATCAAAACACAACCAAGTCCCTTCAAAGAAGTATAACTGTAGATGAAAAACTCACCATTCCGGGAAGTTAAGGCCAAAACTGGAGCATTCACTCATCTCTTCTTCTGTTCCTAAAAACAAACATCACATTCCTCTGTCCAAACAAATTTAACCCCTTTTCGTGTTCACTTAGTTATCAGGCTAGATAACCATGTAAAGTTCTTAACAAACCATCGGTAATAACCTACTAACCCAAGAAAACAATGAATATCTGTAACATTTGTTGGTCTTGTCCATTCATCAACTACTTTTGTTTTGACAGGATCAACTGTTATTCCATCCTTATTTACAATGTTCCCAAGAAAATAAATCTGTTGCAACCAAAAATCACACTTGCTGAATTTTCCATTCAGTTTTTTTCTTTTAATGTTTTCAAAACTACCCTTATATGTTTTCTATGATCGTATTTATTTTTAGAAAATACCATAATGTCATCAATAAATAAAACCATAAACTTATCCAAGAACTCATGAAATACTCTATTCATAAGATTCATGAATACAACAGGTGCATTAGTTACTCCAAACAGCATAACTACAAATTCATAATACCCATATCTAGTAAGAAAGGATGTTTTCATGATATCAACCTCATTCAACTTCAGCTGATGGTATCCGGATCTCTAGTCAATCTTGGAAAGTACTGAGCTCCCTAGAGCTGATCAAATAAGTCATCGATATGAGGCCAAGGGTACTTGTTTTTAATAGTGATATTATTCAAAGATCTATAATCAATTTAAAGTCTCATGGAACCATCATTATTTTTAACAACCAAAACAGGGGCTCCCCATGGTGAAGTGATAGAATGAATGAAGCCTTTGTCAAGAAAATCCTGCATCTGATTTTTCAATTCCAGAAGTTCTATTGGAGCCATACGATATGGGGGTTTTGAAATTGGATTAGCATTAGGAACTAAGTAAATTTTGAATTCAACTTCTCGATCTGGTATGACACTGGGTAACTCATCAGGAAAAACATCAAGGTATTCATTTACCACTGGAACATCATTACTTTGAATAGTTCCCTTGTTTTCAACAATACAAGCAAGATAAATTTCTTTTCCATATTTCAATAGTTTCTAATCTTTCTGATATGTTATCAATTTTATGGGTTCATTATTGTATACAAACTGAAACTATTTCTGAAAAACAACTTCTTTAGCTCTACAATCAATCTTAGCATGATAATCAGAAATCCAATCCATTCCCACAATAACATCAAACTCGACTAAGGATAAAACAACAAGGTTTGCAGGTAAAGTATTTGCACATACCAAAATAGAATGATTCTTATAATTACTTTTTTCTATAACATTTCCCCCTGTTGTTTTAACGACAATTTTGGGTCTCATTTGTTGAGGTGATATTTTCAATTTACCAGAAAATTTCTCAGAGATGAAAGAATGTGTAGACCCCATATAAAAAAAACTTTAGAAAAATCTGAGTGAACAAAAAAAGTACCTGATACAACTTCATTGGATGACCTGACATATACTGACGTAGTCACAAAGGATCTTACTACACCTTTCTGCTTGTATTCTGGCTTCTTTTCATAATTTAGATATCTCTTTGGGCATGCATTTGCATAATGACCCATCTCACCACATTTTAAAACACTTTACAATCTACTTATCAAGATTAGTTTTAGGATCATTTTCATTGAAATATTAGGCCATATGTCCAAACTTACCACATTTAAAACACTTCCCAATTTTTCTAAGACATTCCCCAGGGTGCTTCTTGCCACACTTTTCACAAACTGGAAATTTGATTTTCTTACCATCATATTTATTTGTTTGATTATTACCCATTGCTTTCCATATGGACCTCTTCATCTCTTTGTTTCAAAAATTCACATGATCATCAACAAACTCCATCTCTACCCTCTCAGCACATCGTACAAGTTTCTCATAAGTTTTTAATTCACGGGAGGCCAACACCCTTTGATACCTTGGCTTCAATCTTTAGTAAAAGCGGTTGATTTTTCTATCAAGATCCAGAATATGATTTGGAGCATACCTCGATAGTCGGGTGAAATTCGCTTCATACACATCCACTAAATCTTCCTCCTTCTATTTCAATTCAAGTAATTTATTCTCTATTCTAAGTCACACCACCTTAGGAAAATATTTTTCAAGTCAAAGACTTTTAAATTCATCCCACTGTAAGGTATAAAAATCCTCTCTACCCCTAATATTCCTTACCATTGACCACCACTGATCAGCCTCCCCTTCAAAATGATTAATAGAAAGGCTTAAATTTTGATTTTCTAAACATCCCATAACATTGAATATCTTTTGAAGGGCTTTGATCCATCCTTCAGCTGGTACTAAGTCAGAAGATCCATTGAATGCAGGAGGGTGTTGTCTCATAAAATGTTCCACTACTGTCATGTTCCATTTTGGTACCTCTATTAGTTCTCTTGCATGTATTCCACCACCATTTATTGCATGTATTAGAAGAGCCATTAGTGTCACAAACTGCTCGGTTCCAATCCCTACCATTCTGGGCTTTAGTTCCAGAAGGATGTCATTCTGTCGGTTCCTCTCCTCTTCAGCATCCCTGTTCCTTCTACAGAAAAACATTATGAACAAAAGTATCTTAAATGAAGAAAAATGGTAATATTTAAATGTAAAAACATTTAAAATTAATCATAGAGTAAAAATCATTTATGGTATTATTTTAACATCATCCTAACCCCTAAAGTTATCTAAACCATCCTCTGATACCAACTACAAGGACCCGGACTTATTACTTACATAATCTTTAATTTAGTCAAGAAAAAAATTCCTTTTACATTGAGGATCTTTTCAAGTTTATAGCTTTTGATAATTGGAAAAATACATTCATAACATTAAACATTATTACAGAGTGGATACCATAAAAATAGTTTCCATATCTTTCAAAATATAAAACATTAAAACTTAAACATGACTGCTTGACAATTCTTCAACATTTAACAGGGATTATTTCTTTTTCATACACATCCGTTAACCTATGAAAGTCATTTAAAAACTTGGGATGGGCACAAAATCTTAGTAAGGGATGGAAATTAAGTAAATAGTACATTAGTCCATGAATACTCATAACGTATGAAAGCATTTACAAAATACATGCTTGTCACCCATATATACCTACTTTGTGTAACATGAGATTTAAAAAAGATCCACAAAAAACATGAGAGAATAAATATAATCATAAAGGTATCTTGGGGAATTACTTACATAATATTTTAACCCTCACGACTACCTTATAATTTGTAACTCTCATGGCTACCATACAATTTGTGTAACCATCATAGTTATACATGGAGTAACCATAGAGCCGACCTCCATATTACACATACCAAATGAATTGGAGGGAGATATAGGTCCCACACTTCATCATAAAAAATTCCCAATAACCATAGACTAATCATACCACATGAATAATAGCATAAAAACATTGCTTTTGAATTTTGTAAAACATAATTTTAAAAGAAGATTTTAAAAGAAAATCCTCTTACAAATATCATACAATTGAATAGAGATTTAATATAGTTGATGGAATATGTATATACACTGTAATTAGACATAATTAAACATAATATAAGAAAAACCCAACACACAATCAATTTTAATACCACATAAATAACAAAGTAGAAGGTTAACCCAAAGAATGGAAATCGGGTTAAGAATCCCCTTACCTTGGGTTTGTCTTACTTCAAAATTGTTTAAACTTCATTTATAATGGTTAAAAGAGTGTTATTAGTATTTTAAATAAACATGTTCATGTTTATAACATCTTATATTATTATTTCATACCATCATTTCACCCTTTAATTGTTAGTATTTTGCTCCTTGCACTGTTTTTGGGTGAGTTCTTTACATGATTTCCATGATTGGTTCATGGTGGATGTTCTTGTCGATTGGAAGTGAAACTACAGAATTTTAATGGAGTAATATTTAAATATATCCAGTAACATAAATTATACCGTTTATCATTATGAATTATTACATGATGATGATTCATAAGTTAAAACTTTAAAGATGTTCGTTTAGATCATTTTAGTGGTTCTTTGATAATAAAAACCTCATTCTGTTTTATAAATTAAAACAATGTGTTAAAAAGAATTCAGAACCATGGATGAGATATAATACATATATTATAACATGGTTAAACCATAAAAATGGTTTCATAACCATAATTTAAAGAGTTAATGAATATTGAAATCACATCATCCACGATGTCTGTAGTTCGACACATCACAGAAAATGTTTTTATTCATTGAAAAAGTGGGTGAGGAGAAAAATAATGATGATGAATTTTTCATGAACATGAGAACATAAAGAATATAAATTATTTCTATAGATTTCATGCCTCTTGGGTAAGAATATATGAATAAATAATAAGAAAATAATGGAACTCAAAATAAAATAATAATTGAGAAATCCCTTACAAAAAATTCGGCAGCCTAACGGGTATGCAACATGGTTTTAGAAAATATTAAAAAGAGGGGGGAAAAGGGTCACCCATCTATAAATGAATCATAATATAGATTATATCAATAATAATAATGAAATAAGAACATGGTATGGAAACTTGAAAGTTATACCACATAAAAGAGAACTTGAATGGAAAAAATAAAGAAATTGAGAATTTTCTTACCTTGTAGAGTAACCCTTAGAACTTGAAGTTTGGGACCTTGGGGGCTTGAGGAATGTAACACCCTAAAATGATAAAGGGATAGATGACTAAAAGATATGACTCATGTCAACAAGGTTCACCTTTCTTTTCGGGAGCCTACCTGGTTAGAACTCCACAGTTAAGTGTGCTTGGACCAGAGTAATGATCAGGATGGGTGACTTTCGGGGAAGTTTCTCAGGGTGTGTGTGAGTGAGGACAAAGCACACTAGAAAGAACATTTGTTGGCCTGTGGGGACAATCATTAGTCTGATGACCCATTCGGGCATGTGGGTGGACCCTAGGGTGGGGACCATGTGTCTGCGGGGAAACTGGTGGTACATGGTGGGCCAGGACCCGATGACCATGTTATGGCGGGGTGGCTGTACTGTCTCCGAGATCCAGTTGTTACATTTGGTATCAAAGGTGGTACCCAACCTTAAGTGTGATGCACTGCCTGGGCCATGAACCTTGTCATCTCACCCCATGGGTCTCCTGTAATACCTTAGTTGCCTTCCTAGCACACCATAAGCTATTACTCACTTGGTTCGCTTATGAGACTAATGACTATCCCCACATGCCAACACATGTTCTTTAAGTGTGTTTTTTCCTCACTCACACTAAGTGTGATACACTGCCTGGGCCATGAACCTTATCATCTCACCCCATGGGTCTCCTGTAATACCTTGGTTTCCTTCCCAGCACACTATAGGCTATTACTCACTAGGGTCGCTTATCAGACTAATGACTGTCCCCGCAGGCCAACACATGTTCTTTCAGTGTGTTTTGTCCTCACTCACACACACCATGGGAAACTTCCCAGAAGGTCACCCATCTTGATTACTACTCCAGGCCAAGCAAGCTTAACTGTTGAGTTCTAATCAGGTAGGTTCCAGAAAAGAAAGGTGCACCTTGTTGACATGGGTAGTAACATTTAGCCTTTTAAGTCTCTCTTTTCCAGGGGTGTTACATTATCCTCCCCTTTAAAGCACAACTCCCTCGTTGTGGATCCCAAGACTCAAACCCAGGAAGTGCCTATGCACTTCCGACTGGGTATTGGCTCTGATACCATTTGTCACGACCCGCCTCCCCGGGCCATGAACTTTGTCATCTCACCCCATTGGTCTCCTGTAATACATTGGTTGCCTTCCCAGCACACCATAGGCTATTACTCACTAGGGTCTCTTATCATACTAATGACTGTCCCCACATGCCAAAAAATGTTCTTTCAGTGTGTTTTTTCCTCACTCACACACACCCTCGGAAACTTCCCAGAAGGTGACCCATCCTGATTACTACTTCAGGCCAAGCATGCTTAACTGTGGAGTTCTAATCAGGTAGGCTCCTGAAAAGAAAGGTGCACCATGCTGACATGGGTAGTAACATTTAGCCTTTTAAGTATCACTTTTCCAGGGTCGTTACAAGGAAACCTTGAGAGGACTACTAGGACGGTAAGTAGGCCAGAGCTTCGTTGAAGAGGAATTGGGAATAAAGTTAATGAAGGAAAGGGTTGGTATTTCTAGGAAAAGTAATGGAATATTTTAATAATTTCCAAGGGACACCTCCTGAGTGGTATTTGAAAAACCATGGGCTTGCCAATGGTATTTCCCCATGCTATAGCCACTTGGGACACCTCACATATTATTTAAATATACACAATCTGACCAGATTTTGATATCATTATTACATCATTAATGATGTCATTAACACACCGAAACTAAAAACTGTATTTTTTTTACTATACAATGAAAAATAATATGTTTCAGAAAAATTCCCAAAATTCTCTCTAACCATTTATTGACATGTAGAATTAAAAAATGAAGTCCATTTTTTGAAATTAATTTTTAAATAAAACCATACATAATTCAAAAATTAATTATTTAAAAACTATAACTACTTTTATATCACGATGAAAAATTAACCAAGATGTTATTATCTTAATGCCTTATGAAAATAAAATAATCATAAAATATACTATTCATTAGGGTCATATTACTATTCATACTACTATTCATAAGGGTATGTTACTATTCACAAAAAAAACAAGTTGGTTCCAATAGACTCTAAATAACATACTGAAGACAATTGTAGAAGACCATTTTTTGAAATTCAAAACATATAAGAAATAAAATTATGTTTAAAGGCTATTTATAAATATGTACTTTAAAAAAAAGTTCCATGCATTTCTTTTTATTTTTAGAAAAAATTGGGGTGTTACAAGGTGTATCATGAAGTGGTGAAAGTGACCCCGTTTAATAAGTGAATAAAAAGGGAATTTTTTAAATACTTCTGAGTTTTCAATAATGGAATGACACTATTTCGTGGTAAAAGACTCAAAAGTGAGAAATAATGGAATGTGTAACAAGTTAAGGTCAAAAATCCTCTCAACCAAATATTTTAGAGACAACATTTTTGTGATTTTAGGCTTTTACCCTTATTGTTTTATCCTTTACCATAATTAAATTTTACTATGGTCAATGATATTTTACCTCAGAAATTAATTTTAATGAAAAAAATTAATATTGGTTTTATTACACTACTAAAAATACACCGTTTATCATCATTATAATTCATATTTATCAGTTCAAAAAATCATGAACGTTGTAAGTGACCTGAAAATCTGATAACTTTTATTAGTACTAAAGAAATCAATGATAAATCCCCCCTTTATGAGTGCTAAAATAATAACTAATAAAGGGTGTCCTTTATCAATGGTTTTTAGCAATCATAAAGTGGACCTTTACCATATTTTTTAACACTGATAAAAGGTGAATTTTTTAGTGATAAAAAGGCACTGATAAAAATAGAATTTTTTTATAAATAATTTGATGTGCACCACTTACACCGCCTTTTTAGCACTTTTCATACCCCCAGAACCCCTTTATTCATAGTTTTTGTTCCAAGTTCTCATCCAATACCCTTTATTAGTGCTTTTCAGGACAGTTTCCTCCCTACTCAAACCTAGATCCGAACCTCATACATCTTCCTTCAAAGTTGAATTCCATTGCCACTGCACCACCCAAATTTCTTCAATATTTTATGAACTATATATTTATTTATATATATACATACTTATTTTTTATTTCTATATTTATTTATATAATTATATATATTGACATTATTATTTTTAAATTCATTTAGAAAATATGTTTATATATTTACATATATATTTTAATATATTTACATATAATTATATATTTATATATGAATTTATTATGATGTATCTGTGAATTGAAATATTTATTTGAAATACGTTTGTATACTATATTTATATAATATGTTTAAATATATTTATCTTATGTATGTTTATATAAATTTATATTATATATTTAACGATATATTTATATAAATACTTTTATATGGTGTACACACATAATATTGACACACACAGACACACACACACACACACATATACTTACACACACACAAAAAGAAATATACACAAAATTACTATTCAAACACATGGGAACACATACTTATATTTATATTTCCTACACATAGTGACATGTGCATATTCATATTTAAATATATATACATGACACACACTCACATATTTATAAATTTATATACACGTAAATTTATACGTTTATCTTTTTAGTTCATATCACTCTATTTTATAAAATATATATGTAAACATTCGAAATGATCAAGAATATATATATATATATAATTATATATAAAATTATGAATAATTATAAAAGAATAAAAGTAATCTAAAATTATTAAACACACACATATATAATTTATTTATATAAGCATATATTTATTGTTATATAAATCATATTCACGAATATATAAATATGTATATATAACATATATATGAAAGGTACATTTTATGTATGTATGTATATATAAATATATATAAATATTTATTTGAATATATAAGAATATATATATATGTATATGTTTATTAATACACCCACACATTTATATATAAACATTATATATACTTTTTTACAAGTATACGTATATTTATAAATTTTTATAAGGTAAATAAAATAGGTAAAATTTATTTTAAATAAAATGGATAATAAATATTTATTTCCATATGGTTTTTATATTTATATTTTACATGTATTTTTTTTAAATATTTAATTATGAAGTTAAATTTTTATATGTAAATATTTTAAAATATGTATATATATTTTTTAATTTGAAAATAACAACGCAATACAAAAAATTAAAAACGTTCAACACTATAATATCTATATGAATGTAATACCAAGGAATAAATTCAAACTCCACTAAAAAAACAAAAAGACCCTATAAAATAAAGTTGAAATTCTATATAATGTTAAAAAAAAGGTATCTCTACAATAAACTCAGTTCTAGAGGTCTTCTATTCCTTTTTTGATGAAGAAAAAATAGTAGCCAAGGATTCCTTATTTTAAATGGGATATATATCTTGACAATATTTTATTGGATAGCCCATGGTACCCAAATAGACCCCCAAATCAGAAGTTATGGTTGTTCGAAGTTCAATCCTATTTTTTAAACATTTCATAATTCATTAATTGTTTTTATCACCAAAATGTTCTTAAAAGTCTATCAATTGATATTAATTAACAAATTTTAATTAATGTTAAATTTTAATTATTTCATAAACCATTTTCACTAAAGATACCATATATTAAGTGTAAAAACATATTTAGTATTATATAAATAATATTTAGGAAAAAAATAATATATATATATATATTAATAAAAATATATATTCATATTAAAATATTATTTTTATAAAATATATAACTTGTTTTATGGATTATACCTTTTATTAGTGCTAAAAACAAGCATTTTCACATTGATAAAGGATACATCATTATCAACACTAATAAATGCTAGAGCTGAATAAATGAATTTCTCTAGTAGTGTCACCTAATTTAAAAATTTTAATCTATAATATGGATTTTATTTTATCAAATAAAATTTCTATAGTTGCGAAAAATTAATTTCAAAATAAATTCACATAGCACGTAAAAATAGTTTTTTAGATTGAAATTTATGTATTGGATAAAATTATTAATGTTATTTTTTTATTAAATAAATTGGTTTAATAAAAAAATAAATTTTAGGTGATATAAAAATCAAGAAAAATATTAATTTTAAAAAATAACATTTAATTGAAACAAATGAGTAAATGCGGTTTTTTAGAAAATGTTACTTATTTACCTAAAATGTTAATCATAGTTTTTATAAATTTAGATTAGTATTTTTAATTGAATAATATTAATCCTTAAATAAAATTTTTATTGTTAATTGTTTTTAATAATTTTTTAATTTGCACTTTCTTCTTGATATATTCATAAACTCTACAGTTTTAATAAAAACTACATTTCTACTGCTCACCTAAAAATCGACTATTTTAGAAAAATCCTAAAATTACACCCTAAAATAATTTTGACATGATGAATTCAAAAATTAAATTCATTTTACAAAATTTAAATTTTAAAATTTTAAAATTTATATTTTAAATAAAAAATAAAAAATATAAAGAAAATATAATTTTATTAAAAAATGATATTTTAAGACATAATTGTTCTTCATAATATTTTGTATGAATTTATAATTTATTAAAATATTTTATTTACGATAGGTTTTATCATTATTAAATTTTATTTATAATATTGATATAATATTTCATATCCCTTTTTAGTTCTTTGTTTCTTGTGAAACAAGATATCAAATATAGTATTAATTTAGAAAAAAATTTATTCAAAAATCTCTTGGTGTTACATTCTTCCACATTAAATAAATTTCATCCTCACAATTTTATTTATCGTTCACTAAGGAAAATAGAAAAGTGATATATTAGATAGAAAATTAATAAGATATAATTTCTTATAATATATCCACCTCACCATCCTTGGTAGTACTAGGAAACATTTATTCCAAATATGCTTCTTTAAGAGTTCTTAGGGACATAGCATTCATAGCTTCATTTTCATGATCCTGTTTCCAACCAAATAATAAAACCTAAAGGTTATGATAATATTCTATAAAATTATATTAAATGATCATACATATTTTTTCTCCAATGATAACTTCATTTAAATCTACGATAATTTTAGTTACATAATGATATAATTGGATCAACCTATAACTCATTCACATTAACCTAGGTTTTCTATGGTTATTCTACAATTAGTTTTTATAACCTATGTATCTCCCCCTATTTCGAGTAGTTACCTCTTTATTTATGTATTTTATGTTTATAAAGTTTTTGGGTGATGTTTGGGAGGGTTTGAAGGACTTTTGGAATGTTTTGGGGGCTTTTCTGGAGGTTCATGATTTGAGCATGGTTAGTAAAAACTGTGCAAATCCAATATAAAACTGGGAACAGTGAGTCAGTGGACTCTAGGTAAGAATGAAGTTAGGTTCATAGTTTTTCCAAACCTTGTGGCCACCTAGAAGTAAATATTCATTTGGGGATAGAGGTCTTGTGCACGGGTTTCCTAGTAGTGCACCCTAACCATGTATGATAAAAAGTTATATCCTAAAATTGTGGATAAAACTTTGTTTTGATAATTAATGGATCTTTTCCCCCATAATATGACCCTAAATAGAATTTATATCCTCCCAATGTCTATGGATACCGTTCCTCTTGATCTAGGAGTGATCCGTTGGAAAATCTTGGTGCGTTGAAGCCCATATTCCTTAGTAAATTTCCATTCTTGGTCATTTTACTTAGAAACCTTATTCTTATCTCTCTTAGAATGATAAATCTAATCCATTGGGGGATATATATAAGTTTTTTATTCTAATATTTATGGTATTTGTATGTTTTTATGATAGTAATCAAGATCAAAGGTGGGGTTTTGTATTTTCACACTGTTTATTTTGAATAATTTATGCCATTCTACATTTCCTACTAAGTTTACAAGGTAGGTGGATTCACTATTGACTCCTATTATTAGAACCAGAAATATTTAATTCACATTGGTTTATATTTTGTTTTGAATTGTAAAATTTATATGAAAATATTGGTAGAAACCCTCTTTAGTGAAGGTTTGTGGAATTGGGAAAATTGGTAATTATGAAAAGTGATTTATTTATGGATTTTAAAATACGAACTTATTTTTATTTAAGGAAATGGTTTTATGGTAATGTTTTCAATAAAAGAAATGTTTTATTGAAATGGATTTAAATAGTTGATTTGGAATTGGTTTTTGGCATAATGGTTTGTGTGTTTTATTGTGCATTCAGGATGGATAAGGGTATGAAGTTCCCCCCATCGAAAGTGGGATGTATAAGGGTATGAAATTACCCAGATCAAAATGGTTCCCAAAGTGACATCTTGTTGAAAGGATTACTCACCACTCATGAGTGTAGGGAATTCCATGATTTCATGCATTGTTGGATGTGTGGATATTTATAATGGAATGGTTTATCCCAAAATGGGATTTGAGAAATGGTTTAAAAATTGTTTGGTTTCTTTCCTTGGAAACTATTTTAGCATGGAAAACTATTTTTTTGTGAAACTAATTGGATTTGATATAAACTATTGAAGTATTTTAAATGGTTTTATTTAATTTTTTATTTAAATTTTCTAACTTGTTATGTCCTAGTGGTGTGGGTAGGGAATTCATTTGGGGAAAACCTAATCTGTTTCATTACTGAGCCCCTTCTTGGGAACTTTGGTGCATTTGAAGGCATTGTTTATTGATAAACAGATAAAGGAAGAGTATCTCATTTATTTAGTGAAGAATCATGATACCTTGGGTGTGGATTTTGGAGTTGGATATTATATCATGTTGGGATCTGTGGAGTTATGAATTTGGAGTATTTGATTTTTTAATTGGTTTTTCTTCTTCATTATACTCCAATATTAGTTTTGGTTTCCACATCATACTATGGTATGGTCTATTACTAGTTTTTTTACATTGGTGTTGTATAAATTTTCTCATGAATTATTTATTGGTTGTTTGGTTATTTTATACTTGGTTTCGTTGATTTTTTAATAAAGGGACAATCATTCCCCATCTGTTGTTGAACACCTTGGAATTTATTTCCAATATTTTATGTCTTGGGGATTCCACCTAAGTCCAAGTTTTATTTCCTCCTTATCTCAAGACAATGAGTAGGGGAGGGATGCTAAAAATGGTATCATTATTGTTTGAAACATTTTCATTTTTGGATAAACGGATTTGGGTTTTTCTTCTTGGAGTTAGAAAAAAATTCTTGCTTATTCATTGAGTTTGGATGGTAGAAAAGAGTAGGATCATCAGAACTTGAAACATAGAGCATAAAAAGGCACAACTAAACTATTTATTCTGAACCTCAAGTTACCAGAGAGTTTGGGTATATGAGTGTTTTGAGACACACATATGAGTTATAATCTCATTATCACGGGTTTATCCCATGAGAAGATCTTGACATGCATTTTATAAATGAAGTTCCACTAGGTGTGAATATTTAATTGTGAGTAATGAAATATGATTTGGTGAAAAATAGTTGATTTTTTTTAAATTTTTTTAAAATATTTTTAAGTTTTAAAATTTTGAAAATGAATGGTAGTGGTATTTTGAAAATAGTTTTATTTTCAAAATCATGGTGGAATTTTAAAAAAAGGTTTAATGTGGTAAATTTTAAATTTTAGAAAGAAATGTTGTTATATATATGATGTGGTATAATTTAAAATTGTTAAGCCTTCAATTGTAAGAGAGTGAGACTTATGGTGTGTTTTTTGTTATAGAAATGGAACTCAATAGACATAATAGAAACCAGCCAAAAGAATCTAATGAGAATGTGGTTTCACCTGAGCCACATGTGAACCAAAAACTAATTATAATTATTGTCTAGGATTTAAAGCAGTCGATATTGGGAATAAAAGGGATAAACCAAGACAAATGGATCATTCTGTTCAGTTCCAAAAGCAAAACCCACCCATATTTCAGGGTGATTCAAAACCAGATAAGGAATTGGTGGTGCTGAATAGGATGGATCAAATATTCAATTTCAGGGGAACACCAACAGATATAAAATTCATGTTGGTAACATATATTCCAGAGGGTATTTCATTCCATTTTCCATATTTAGTAGCTCAGGATAAATTATACCAAAGAATTACATGGGAGGATTTTGAATAATTTTTTAACAAAAAAATCTATCCTCACACATATAGTATTTTTATAATGACATAATTTTTTATCTTGAAGTAATAGAATATCTAAGTTATTGAGTGAGAAGCTAAATTCATGAATTTAATTTGCTTTTCACATGAATTTTCCGCTAGTTCATCCTTGAAGGCACAAATTTTTGAATTGGGGATGAGGCCATATATTAATTTGAATATTTCCATTCTTTGTATAACAAATTATATAGAGATGGTGAACAAAGTGATGGTAGAAGGAAAGGACATCTCAGGAAATACAGGTACAAGAATCATGTTGATACCTATGTGAAATGGGGGGAACTCAAATGTTGGGAATAAGCATAAGAGGGACACCTATTTACAAGGTAATGGAATGACTCGGAATTAGTTGAATCGATCAGAGAATCTTCATCCAAAACCAAATATCAAGCTTTGATGTTTTTAGTTTGGATATTTTAATCACATGAAGTGAGATTGTTCGACACCTCGTAGAGCATGCCATTATTGTAATCAAATGGGGTATCTTATGTGCTATTGATGCAGTGATCGAAGTTAGGGTGCTAGGGATACACCTCATGTTTCATAGACATCATGTGCTTTGACAGGATGAGGGAAGAAAAATACCTCTCATGAGCAGAGCCTAGATATCCATGATGAGTTTTGGAATACCATGACTCCCCAACAAGGGAAATCTCAACAGGGTAATAAAGAACAAAGTGCAATGAGTAAGCTATTATATGGAGCTGAGAAAGTGATTGTAGATGATCAATATGAACCATAAAAGGTTATATTTATGATTATTTTTAATTCTACCCTTATACAATTTTTTTTGATATGGTTAATTCCTGTTCATTTATTGATTCTCATGTTGTTGATCTTATAGGTTTTCATGTTGAGATGATGCTTGCTATTTTGAAACCTCAAACTCCTCTTGGTCAAAGAGAATGTTGAACCTATATATAAAAATAATGTTCTAAAATTATTGATGGAGTTGAGCTGATATTTTATTTATCTATGCTTGAGACATATTTTTATTACATAATAATAGGTATGGATTTGTTGACAATGTTCAAGGATTACATCAATTTTTATACATGAAGGGTTAGTTTTATGAATGATGATGGTGTCGATCACCTATTTATAGTAGACCAGAATGTAAAGGAAGGTGAAATAGTCTTTTTGGAACCTATAGTTGGAATTATCCCATACCATTTGGTATATTTGAACTTGAAATCGATTGATGATATTGAGAATAATAGTTTTCCAAATGTTATTGATATGTTTTTGTATATTTTTCTTGAAAACATCTCAGGGTTTCCACATAAAATAGAGGTGGTGTTTATGATTGTTTTCTTACTAGGGATCAGTCCAATCTCACTTTCATCTTATCATATGGAACCAACAGATCTAAGGTAATTAAAATTCCATTTAGAAGAGTTTTAAATAAAAGGTTTCATCCATCCTAACACATCCCCATGTGCAAAATTAATCTTGTTTGGGAAAAAAGTGGACAGAACTATAAGGTCTTGTGTGTATTATCATAATATTAATAGAGTAAAGATAAATAATATTTATCCACTTCCACAAGTTGATGATCTCTTTGATCAATTTAGGTGATCCTAGTGGTATTTTAAAATTGAATTACGATCAAGATATCACCAATTACAGGTTCATAAGGAGGATATTACGAAGACAACTTTCGGAAGTCGATACGAACATTACAAGTATGTGGTCATGCCTTTTTTTTCTTAAAAATGAACCAAAAGCCTTTATAGAATTGGAAAATTATATATTTCAAAGATATATGTGTATTCTTTTATGGTGGTGTTTATGGAAGAAATATTGGTGTATTTAAGGAAAAGGGATGTGCATGAGCAACCGCTGGAAACAATATTGGGATTTTTTTGGGATCATTTCCTATATGAAAAATTATCAATGTGTTATTTTTGGATACCAGGGGTAAGTTTACTTTTTCATGTTCTCTCTAAAAAATGTGTTTTAGTGTATCCAGAAAATATATAAGCTATTATCTCTTGGAAACCACCAAATAATGTCTTTGAGATATGCACTTTTCTTGGCTTATCTAGTTATTATCGATGTTTTGTTCTTTTATTTTCATGAATAGCTTAACTATTTATAGATTTCATAAGGAAAAATGTTCCATTCCAATGGAAAGATGAATGTTGAAGTCTTTTCAAGAGCTTAAAATTCACCTTAAATAAACACCAATCTTGATTTTTATAGAATCAAGACAATGGTACGTGGTGTATTGTGATGTTTTGGGATTTGGTTTGGGATCTGTTCTCATGCATGAAGATCATGTTATTTCTTATGTCTCATGTAAGTTATGGTTTCATGAGAAGAACTACCCAACACATGATTTGGAGTTATATTCTATTGTCCATGCTTTGAATACTTAGCTTCATCATCTCTTTGGTGAGAAATTCCTGGTGTTTACAAATCACAAGAGCTTGAATTTTTTATCACAAAGATATTTTAATCTAAGACCAAGAAGATGGATGGATTATCTACAAATGTTTTTCTTTGAATTGATGTATACACTAGGTAATGGAAATTCAGGAGCAGATGCATTAAGTATAAAGTCATATGGCCCGTTGGAAAAAGAGGATCTAGATGAGTGGAAGTTGATGTCAGTGATAACTAACATGCACATGAATTGTGAATACCAAGGTAGATTTTTGTTTAATTCTCGTTTCTTTTATTCTTGATTTGGTGAATATGGTAAAATAGACACAAAATTATGATTCGTAATGTGTTTCTATAAGTTGAAGAATTAATGGTATGGGGACCATTAAGGAATGGATGTTGTATGTGAATTCATCTTTGTTTCTTTTAGGGAAGATGGTCATACCTTTGCCTTGTTAAGAATAATTTCTTCATATTTAACACCATTCAAGACGAGTTGTTTATCTTAGAATACAATATATATATATATAGAAATAAAGAAAAGTTTTGGTGGTTTGGCATGAAAAGAAAAGTGGTTGAGATTGTTTCATGATGGTTAACTTGTTAGCAAGTTAAGTTAGGGAACCAGTTGTCATCAAGTATGTCGTAGTCTTTACCTATTCCTATTTGGAAATGGGATAAGATAATAATTGATTTTTTGACATGTTTACCAAGAATGATTTAGAAACATGATTTTATATGGGAGATAGTGGATCAATTCCCAATTACATAACATTTTATACATATTCATAAGTATCATACATGGAGGAATTGTCTAAAATATATATCTGAGAATTGGTAAAGTGGCAGGGTGTACTGGTTTTGATATTATCATACCGTGATCTATGGTTTACATCTCATTTTTGGAAATCCTTATAGCAATCCCTTGATAATCAGTTGAATATGAGTACGATGTGCCATCCTCATATGGATAAACAATCTAAAAGGGCAATAAAAACATTGGAAGAGATGTTGTAGGTTTGTATAATGGATTTTTGTGGCTCCTGGGAAGATCACATGCCATTAGTAGAGTTATCATATAAGAATAGTTATCAGGACACGTTACACATGGCTCCTTTTGATGCATTGTATGATCATCCTTATCATTATACACTTTGTTGGGTGGAAATAGGTGATACTTCATGGGTTGGGATAATCCTTTTTAAAGAGAAAATGGAAAAGATTTTGTTGATTAATAAGATGATGGATGTGGCTCAAAGTCATCATTAATCATATACAGATCATCGTTGACGACCATTGTCATTTGAGGTGAGTGATCATGTGTTCTTGATAATCTCTACAAGGCTTGGGAATTTTCATTTTGGGTAGAAGGTCAAGATATATCCTTGATACATAGGTAATTTTGAGATACTTGAATGGGTTGGTGAGGTGTAATATCGGTTGGTAGTTCCACCTATATTTAGTTCAGTGCATAATGTGTTTCAAGAATCACAATTGAAAAAGTATGAGCCTGATCATGGCCAAGTGATTTGATGGGATCACATTGACCTAGATCTTGATGATTCATTGGTTCATGTGCCAGTGTGGATTTTGGATAGGAATGTGAAATTATTGTGTGGGAAAAGCATCAGTCTAGTGTGGGTTTTTTGGAAACATGGTTATATTTAGAAATAAACTCGGTCAACCAGTGGCCCAAGCTCTTTTAAAAAAATGGCTGTTTTCTTCATTTTAGGGATGAAAAGACCAATGGTTGGGAGCATTTAGCACCCATATTTTCAATTAAGTACCCCTTTATTTATTTATTTTAATTATTTGAATTATTTGGGTGAATTTTGTGATGGTTTTTAGGACTTTCAGAATTGTTCTGGGGATTTTCTTCAAGTGCGCGGTTTGAGCACAATTAGTAGAAACAGTGCAAATACTACTGAAAACCTTGAAAAGTGTGGTAGTGGATTCTGGGTATGCACTAGGTTAAGAACACAGTTTGGAAAAAACTATGCATCCAACTAAAATTAACCATACATTTAGGGATAAATGGATTGGGCATCGTTAACATGCAGTTTGCCTAACCGTGCACCTTAACCATGCCAAAAAAAGTTAGATTTGAAAATTGTGGATCTAGCTCAGTTTTTCTCCCTTATGGTTCTTTGTTCCCCTAATATGAACCTAACTCTAATTACTTTCATCCCAAATGTTGTAGAGACCATTACTCTTGATTTGGGAGCAATCCGTTGGAAAATCTTGGTGCGTTGAAGCCCGAATTCCTTGGTAAGTCTCATTTCTTTTTTTCCCTTAAATCAATTCTTCTTCCATCTCTTGGAATGACAGATCCATTCCTTTGTGGATATATATATATATTTTTTATTACAATAATTATGTTATTTATCTATTTTGATGATAGGGATCAAGATATAATGCATAGTTTTGGAGTTTTAACCCATTTTGTTGAAGAATTTGTGTCATTCTTTGTTTTCACCTAAGTTTGTGAGGTAGGTGGCTTCACTCTCAACTCCTCTTATTAAAACTATAAGGGTTGATTTCAAATTGGTTTACTTGTTGTATTTATTGTTGAAATTGATATTTAAATCTTGGTAGAAACCCAATTTAGTGAAGGTTTTTGGAATTGTGAAAATTGGTTATTGTGAAAAGTGCTTTGTTCATGAATTATAAAAATATGATTTTAAAGCTTGAATTTTTTTTGATTGATTAAAATGGTTTGGTAGAAATGTTTTCAATAAAAGAAACATTTTATTGAAATGTATTTAAATTTTTTATTTGGTATTAGTTTTTGGCTTAATGGTTGGTGTGTGTTCATGTTCATTCGGGATGAATAATGGTATGAAGTTTCCCCCATGAAAAGTAAGATGGATAAGGGTATGCACGTCCCCCTGTCAAAATTGGTCACCAAGTGATTAATTGGTGAAAGGATGAATCCCCAATCATTGTTATAGGGAGGTACATGGTTTCATTTGTTTTTGGAGATGTTGATTTGTGTAATGGATGTGTTATGCCAAAATGTGATTTGATAAATGGTTTTAAAGAATTTTTTGGATGCTTTCCTTGGAAACTGTTTTAGTATGGAATATTGTTTTGGTGTGAAACTGATTGGATTTGATATAAACAGTTAAAATGTTTTAAATGGATTTATATAAAGTGTTTTATATAAATGTTCTAACTTGTTCTATCCTAGTGGCATGAGCAGGTAAGTCATTTGGAGGAAACCTATTGAGTTTCATTACTCACCCACTACTTGGACACTTTGGTGAAATTTTAGATATTATTTATTGAGACATAGGTAAATAAAGAGTATGTCATTTATTTATTGATTCATTTTTTTACCTTGGGAATATATTGTGACGTTTTAACTTGGATCATGTTGGGAGTTTTGGAGTTATGTCTTTGGAGTCTTTGAGTTTTTTATGGTTTTTTCTTTCTGTTTATACTATGATATTAGTTTTGGTTTTTTCATCATACTCCTGTATGGTACATTTTCAGTTTTGTTACTTTTGTGTTTTATACATTGTTATCATGAATCATTTAGTGGTTGTTTGTTTATTGTGTACTTGGTTTAGTTGTTTTGTTTAAGAAGGGGAAATCATCCCCCATCTATTGTCGAATCCCTTGGAATTTATTGCCAAACTTTTGTGTCTTGAGGATGTCACCTAAGGGAAAGTAGCATTTTGACCTCATGTCAAGAAAATGAGGATGGGAATAACTTCACAACCTAATTCATACTTGAAATCTAATATAATTAAATAATTAATAATTATTTGTGAAGAGTATATGATGAACCAAATAAAATTCTTTAGAAGTGTCAAGATAGGTGCATAGTATTAGGCCCACTCATCATTCACCAAGTGAAGATTGATTTGATACTCAACTATACTTTTTAGGGTGATTACCCCTTGGTGTATATGTTCCACATCCTTATCCAATTTCTAGTATTCATACAGGGATGTAATTTCTAAGAAAACCACACACTCAAAACGTTACCAAAATTTAAGGATGTTATCCTATACTTAGACTTACCCATAGGGTTTTCACTAATTTTATCTTATACTAATACCCTGAAATAACTAAACTAATCCTAAAAAATAACAAAACCCTACAATGATACCAAACGAGGGGTCCTGTACTCACACTCCGAGGTTCGGTGCTAAAAAACATTCTTTAAACACTATATTTGATAAAAAATGAGATTACCAAACATAAACACCCATATATTCTACATAATTTTCATATATTATACATTAAAACTTATAATAATCACATAATCCCAATAATGGAAGGCTTAGTGTCTTTAAAGATCAAATATATAAGAAAATTATTTTATAACACTTGTGATTATTTTCCCATAATCGAACCAAACTAGACTCTCTTTTAGATTTACCCTAACTTGTACTCATATTGATAACCTAGGGAATGGAAACATAAGAATTTGATGAGATAAAACACCTAATAAGGAAAAAAACTCACCAAAAGGTCATTAAGGGTTAGATCATAAGCATATAAGAAAACACTAGTAGGGGGAGATATATTATTAAAAGGAAAATGAAATAATTAGAGTTGTCTATAAGCCATGACAACAACACATATAATCTTAAAAGAGAAAACATATACCCTAGCATAAGAGTGCAGAAACATGAAATAATAAACATGAGACATGGAACATAATAATAGGCATATAGATATGTGATGTCATGGAAATGAATTATAACAGTAAACTATAACACTAAGATAGGTGTTTCAATCATAAAATAGTAGAGTGAGGATCACTATTCATTTACCATAATATGGTTAACTAGGCATCACTACTAGATTCCAATAGTGGATGAGGAATCACTACCTAATTCCCATAAACATTTTAGAGAAGGAATCACTACCTAATTCCCATAACACAGTGGAGTAAATATCACTTCTTGATTCCCATAGTGGAGTGAGTATAAATACTTGATTCCTATATTTATATCATGAGATATAAATCCTTAATCAATGCGTTGGAGGGAAATATAGGACCTTAAAATTTATAATAATAATCATCCATTAATATGTGTTCCATTATAACGTACAAATATTTTTAATTCAGACAAAACATAATTATCCCATAGAAAAGAGATGGGTTTCATAAAAAATTTCTTAGAACATTCCATAAGACATGGAGAAAAATAATCTGTATGGTGGCTTAAAAATATATCTAGTGTATCATTATGGATAATTAAGGATTTCATCATATATAAAAATAAATTATTCACATTTTTTAATAAATAACTTGAAAAATAATAGGGAATACCCCCTTTTTGAAATGGTTGAAAACTCCTTAAAAAAGTTTTCTTAATAAATTTAAAAATTATCCTTGAAAACATAAGAATAGGGTTTAAAAAAAAATTTATAAGAGAAATATGATTTAAAAGAACTTTATTTGGTAATAAATAAAAACCCTAAATAATTAATTCTTAATAAAAAACACAAGCCTTTAAAACCCCTTTAAAAATCAATAATTTCTTTTTAATATCTGTATTTTACTTTTATAAAATATAATAACATTTATTTTCTTTTCAAAATAATTAAGAGTTAAAATAATTGTAAAAAACATAAAACATGTAAAGGAATATTTTTAAAGAATATTGATCATATGGTGAGATAAACCACAAAATAGATTTTAGAATACATTTTCACCATACTTACAAAAGCTAAAGCGATGAGTCATATTCAAAATTCATTTTCAAAAAGGTGAACTGGATACTTTTTGAATAATTTAATTTTAAAAAGGATATTAAATAATAGAGTCTTAATATATATAAAATATATTTTTAGAGTAAATGTGGAGTGGATGATAAACATATGATCGTGGATAGAAAACCATTTGAAAATTTTAAAATACCATTGTTAGAAACCCAAATCACAAAAATGGTTGATAAAACTTAATTTTGAAAATAGGAGAAGAGATAGATGAATGTAAAATGAGATAACACATAATTAGGTTTCTAAATATAAACGATAACATTAGTGGGAAGGGGAAAATATGGACATGGAGGAGAATCCATCATTAAAGAGGATGATAATTATTGTTAACAACGATATAATTTTGAGAAAAATATTGATCACGGTAAATTTTTTGAATTAAAAATTAAGTATTCTGAGAGAGGTAGATAAATAACATTTAAATAAAATATTAGGATGGAAAAAACCAATCATAGAAAATATAAGTTCAATAATAGGTGTTATAACCCAAATAAACGAGATTTGAGTTATTAAAACACCTTACGGATTTAGAAATACCTGAATAAAAAACCCTTGAAAATGGATCTAAATAAGGATTTAAAAATCCTTATATTACATGAAAAATCATGATAAAATAAATTCTTGGCCAATATATATTAACTTGAAAAAGTAAACTAGCGTTGAATACACAACATATCTCAATGAAGTAAAATTGAGATGCAAACACTGTAACAACCATGATATCTGTTGATTTTAAATACATTTAAAGAAAGAAAGAAACATGGTTATCAAAAGCCCATAAATTATGTGAATATTTTAAAATAAATACATTAGGTAGTAATAATTCCATATTAAAGATACTATGGTGCATAATATGAAATATGCCTCAATAAATTAAATTTGAGATGAAGAACCCCTAATCTTAATTCTTGGCTTCCACTAAAGTACCTAATTCTCTTATATAAAAAAACAACTATTAATAACCTATTTTAACACCTTTTAATTTATATAAACTTTTACAAATACCATTTATAATTATTATATTCATGTATATTACTTAGTTATTATCTAATTTCAACATCAGGGGTGATCAATCTTGATCGTTTTGAACTTATTTCATAATAACATATTTGTTTTCATCATTATTCTCACAAATTTCATCATTCCAAGATTATAAAAGGTACTAGATTCAATTATTTATAATTATTTATAATTTTATAATTTCATTTTATGGGTTTTTTTGATTATGATCCTTTAAGATGAAATCATCAGTGAGAATGTTTTTATTGATTTTTAACAAATGAATAACTGTTTCTTAATTAATAATCCTAACATTAAATTTTCCATTAAATAAAAAATAATAATTATTGATTTATTTATATAATTTATTATTATTAATTATTTTTTCATATTCATCCATGATATTATATTATATAATTTTCACGTGGGTGGTTAGACTAACCAAAACCAGAACATACCATAATAAATGGACGATTATGAAGTTATTTAGTTGAAATATCATTATTAGAGAGACATAATGATTTTTTATGTTTTATTAAAGTTATAAATCATAATTTAATTAAATTATAAGAATAGGTAATGGATATGAAACTATCACATAGTATGAACAATTTTTTCCCATTATCATGTTTGTTTTAGATGGTTGAATTTACACCTATCATTTGTCATTTATATCATTAATCAATTGTTCAATTTGTCTTACCTGAATAATAATAATTTAGTAAATATCATATTTATCCATTAAATTACTAAATTTGACCATAAATATAATGTAGTTAAGTAAAATAAAACATGATGCTTCTTGCAGTATGTAATCCACATGTATGAATGAATGTCGTTTTTGATTTCCTTAAGGGAAAAAGGGAAATGTGGGTAATAGTTATTCCAAAAAACATAAAAAGATTAAGTATAAAATAAATACTAAATTTATTATTGTATATTTTGAAATATATATTTAAAATGTAAATATATAGAAGAAAAAACATTTGTGAAACGTTATCACCTATGTTGAGAACTTGATATTTCTCTTGGAAATGTCCTTGGAAATGGAAGAATTAGGCTAAAAAATTGTGACCAATTACTTATAAAATTTAGTGAGGATTATATTAAAATATAAATGGATTATTTTAAAGAATAACTTCAAAGGTATGTGTGTATCATAATTTTTTGGAAGTCGCCACCTTTTATAAGTGAATAAAAATAGCATTCTTATAAATACACCTTAGTTTTCAATAATGGGATGACACTATTGCAAGGTAAAAGGATAAAAATGTAGGAAATATTGGAATGTGTGATATATTAAGGTCTATAATTGGCTCAACTATAATTTTTTTAGACAAATTTGAGTTATTTTAGGCTTTCCCCTTGGTTTTTTAACTTTTACCATAATTAATTTTTACTATAGTGATTAATTTTTAACCTCAGCAATTAATTTTAATAAAAAAATTAAGATTTTATTAATTAATTAATTTTAATATTATTATATATATTATAGAGTTCATTTTATCAAATAAAATTTATATGATTGATAAAATTTAATTTCCAAATAAACACACATATTATGTAAAAATATTTTGTATGAAAAGTGTGTTTTTAAGATTAAAATTAATGCATAAGATAAAATTATCAGTTTTATTTATTCTCAAGGAATAAATTTGTTTTTTATAAAAAAATAAATTTTACATGTCTTCAAAATTAATTAAAAACCAAAAGTTTATGAAAAATAATATTTAATTGAAAGGAAATACGAAAAAAAATTTGTTGGAAAATTTAACTTAAGTCCTTAAAATGTGAATCATAAGTTTTTTAAATTTAACTTACTATTTTTAAATTAATAATTTTACTATATAAATACATTTAAATCATGAGAAATGTTTAATATTTTTTTAATTTACACTTTATTATTGATATAGTCATAAACTCTATGATTTTAGTAAAAAAAACATTTTTCACTGTTTAACTAAAAATCAATTATTTTAGAAAAATACCAAAAAATTCACCGAAATTTAATTTTGAAATTCTAAGAAATGAAGTTCAATTTAAAAAAATTTAAATTCTAAAATTTATAAATTTTTCTTTTAAATGAAATACAATGTATAAATAAGAAATAATTTTATTAAAAAAGTGTTCTTTTATAAATTTAAGTGTTATTAGTCCTATTTTTTATAAATTTATAAATCATTATAATATTTTATTTACTATAAGTTTTTTTATTCTTAAATTTTATTGATAATATTCATCTAATAAGACGCAACTCGTTTTATTTTAGTGTTGTTTGTGAAACCTGATATTAAACACAGCATTAATTAAAAAATATATATATAAACTAATATATGAGGGTGTTTTGGTGATTCCTCTACCAATTGAAATCCCAAATCACCTACCTTGATAATTATCATCCCACAAAATCTCTAATTTCATGTATCGACCCCGTATACCTATGTTCCATTCTCCACTCTTAAATATTTTATAAATAGCATTGTACCTTTCTCAATGTTAATAAAGAGAAGAGGAAGGGCCCATTTTCTTAGCACTAGCTTTCTTGGCACTAAAAAAGAATTAATAAATACCTTTCCTAATGTATAAAAATGGGTTATTATAATATATTGTATGTATGATACTAATAAATTAGGGAAAGGAAGGGTGCAGTTTTTTCCTAAAATATTCCATGGGTTATGATTATGTTTCCAATAAATCTTTTGATCAATAAAATATTAATAAATTAAGTCATACTGGGTAAATATAATCCATGTTTCAAGCTAAAACTCAATGTATTAGAAAAATAGATTGTATTAAAGGAAACCAGTGATGATATGATCACCTCATAATTCATAGTTTGAGTAGTTATGATATGCTTTTATAAAGTATCCTGAACTTATGATGAAGGAAGACTATAGATTATTGGTTGAAGTACACAAAAGTGTTTTCTTATATTTTTAATCACTTATGTTTATCAAATAAACCAATGAAAGTTTTATTTGGGTGATGGAATGGAGTATCCACCCATGTAATAAGAGTTATTTCTATGAGAAATATTTGATAAGAAAAAAATTGAAAAGGAAAGGTCCTTAGAATATTTGGTTGGAAAAAGTACTTGGAACCTAAAGTTTGAGAACCCATAAAAGGAGTAAAAATAATTCTAGCAATTTTAATCCATATTTATACACTCCTATATGAAGGTATAAGTTTAATAGAGTTTTATATTCATTAATTGAAGAATGATACATCTTAGTTGGTAGATATATTCACTAAAATACTTTTATTTGAGTATTATATATTCTAAAACATCACCGAAATGAATTAAAAGGATTTTAGTATTATTATAATAAATATAAAAATAATTTAAATAGGTTTTGATATTATTTTAGGAGATTTAATTATCCCTAGAAGCAATCATAAGAAATTTTGATTCTTTCCCATGAAATTTAGATTTTGGGATTCACAAAGAAAAATGGCCAAGTCATAAGTGGAAGGATTTAACTATAAATCATAAGAATTAAATTCAAACATAAGTTTCCCACCACTAAAAATAAGGCATTAAAGCTTCTTGAGGATTAAAAAAGGAATGATTGTATGACCTCAACTGAATCATAAGACCTTATCATTATACTTCACTGTAAGTCTTTTTGCCCACTATATAACTTTATTAGAACCTAAGACTTCAATATGTTAAAGTGTCTATTATTAAAATACTTAGTATAAGTATCCATATTAGTACTTCATGAATATAATAATCTAAATAATTGGCTGAGCATAAGGCTCTAACACTTAGAGAAAATTTGAAGTCGACGCTAGATGAAAAATCAAGTTTCTAGATTTTAAATCTATTTAAGATGAAATTATTTGTGTTGATTCAAGAACTGATTGATCATGGTTTAAACTTCATAATAACCTAGATTTCTATGTGATACAACCAAAATAAAAATATAATATGATCTTCATCCATGGAAATGGATGATTAAGGCTAAATGAATAATAGAGTTTCTAGAATTATTTAATTATGAGGAAATTTTAATATGAAGAAACTTGTGTTGTGTTTTTGAGTTAAAGACATCACAAATCATAGAAAAGTCATGATCTGAGACTATTTTAGTAAATATAGAAAATAGAGTTTTACTATATGAATTTCATGAAGAATAGAATAATGCTATTGAGTTTTCAAGAATAATACAAATAGAAAACCACAGAACCTTAAGTTGATATTTATCATAGCCTACACTATTGGGATCAAAGGTAGTTTGAGTATCCATGAATGATTGAGATTAAATTTTGGTAAATTTACCAAAACCTGAGAAATTAAAATACTTCTAGATTTCATAAATATAGAAAAGAATGTGATTTACACACCAAAATATATATTTTCTATATTTTTTATATAACTGTGGAAAATTTGATCTGTAAATTTTTAGTAGAGATATTTTTAAAATAAGAAATAGTTACTATTATAAATATCATTCAAAGATATTTTTGGAAGACTTTCAAAAATTAAAATCATTAAATTAAGAGTTTTGGTGGAATAATCCTTGAGAATAAAAACTTGTGCATAGGAATTTATGGAATCCGAAAATGTATTTCATTATAGTGATTTTACAAGGCGGATAATTTTATTAACAATTGATCCATTTATGAAACATTGAAAATATAAGGTCTAATTATTATGGATGCCTATGCACATTAGTTTCTTGGTTTATCAAGGAGGAATAAATATAAAAATAAGAAGCAGCTGCTGCTACTTTTGTGTTGAAAGGCCTATAACTAGAGCTGAGATTGTCCATCCAAGATCTCTAGAAGAGGAAGAAGAGGAAGAATCCACTTCTTATTGTAGAAAATAATAATAGTAATAATCCAACCACAATTTTGTGACCTTTTTATATATATGAAGTATATTTTAGAGAAACATCTAGATGGATAGATTTAGATGTTTTTGATGTTAAACTGTGAGTAGTGATCGAGTTGTAGAGCATTCTTGAAGACTTACTGGCATTCAAAGAAGATTATATTAAGTTAAATAAGATATATATTATCAGTGCATAAGAATCCTATGTAGATTTATAGATATAATTTTTAAGAATTACTTAAATGGACACTTTAATATATATGGTGGGGCTCTGTTGAACCTTTGTGACTCAAGTTATGTAGGGAGATCATGTTGTGAATCGGTGAAAATAGTGTGAATCTACTAAGATATTATAGAAATTAAAATATTGTGATATTTAGGCATTTTAAACACTGTGAGACTTATTATTGGTGTGTGAAACACTAACCATTGTAATAAACATCATATTATAGTAGAGAATCATTTATTGGCTTGAACAACCAGTCAAGTAAAAGAGTAGGTCTTTGTACTAAACCTTATAAAAATACCATAAAACTTTTATCTTATTTATTTAAATAAATGTGGTATATAGTTTCTAGGTAAAATATAACATATATATAATGCAATAACCAACAATAGAGGTTGAATTTTAAACGAGGTAAATGAATTAAAGAAGAATCTAGAACTGGTAAAAATTAATCAATACCTAATTCACCCCACCACCTCTCAGGTGTCTACATTAATCCACAAGGTACATTATTGGTAATAGTGTAAAGGTTTATAGGATCATAATTTTTTTTATCAATTTTAATAACTTAGGATAAATATTTATACAACATGTCTTATAATTGATAAAAAATGTGTGATTATTTTAGTTAATTATGAATTGATATTTTTTCGAATTATTAAACCCATATAATATTACTTGTAAATAATTTATATTATATGTAATATATTTAATTAAGGATTTAATACTGTGTATAAATGTTAAAAAAGTATTCAAATGTTACACCTATTAGTGAAATTTATGGTAAACATTATAAGTTATATTATTTATGATATTTATATATGTATTTTTAGAACCACATATTGTTATTTTCATATTTTTATGAATTTTTTTATTGAGAGATACAAGTTTGTAATTTTTTATCATGGGTTACTTGGTAGAGTTGATAACACATAAAGGAATAAGGATCCATCAAGGGCTTATGTGAATCCCACATGTGATTCACTAACCAATTGATATCAGTGGAGGTTAGAACCAACTAATATTAAATCATCATCATCATATTCAATGACTTATTATTTAAAAAAAATTAGGAATTTATATTAGAGTTATTTATTCATTAATACTAATAAATGAAAAATTGTAAAGAAAGATAAAGTTTATAGAATAACTCAATTCTAAAAACATGCTAAAACTTTATTATTTTATATAAAATTTTCAATATTTGATTCATGATGATTATGGTTTTGGATTTGGTTAGTTTTTACTATTTCAAATAGAATTTTAATCTCTATATAAAACCCAAAAAACCTATCAAATTTATAGATAAATAATTAAGTAACACCACTACTAATTTTTTTATGAGTGCTCAAAATGTGCATTGGAAGCACATAAAAAGTGACGACATGCTAAGCGATGACAAAGTGATTTGTCTTATTTTAAATACATTATGTCACATCATTTTTGGGAATTAATTAGAGATTTTAATATTAAAATATGAATTTTGTATGAAAATTTTGAATATACTGTAAAGTTTTTGAAGAAATGGTAGTCTTTTAATATCTTTTGAAAATCAGTGTTTTTAGTGATTTATTTTATCGATTATTCGTGGTGTGATTTTCCAGTTATTTTAAATAGAGACCATTTTTAGTGATTTTTCATTGAAAATATCATTTTCATTTAATTATGCTTATATTTTTTGGATTTGAGTAATTAATTCTTTCATTTACCATGATTTTATTTTAAATATTTTTTTGTGGAATTATTTTTAATTCTAATTACTGTGTTCATTAATAATATTTATTTTGGAAGTTATAATTTTAATTTTTAATTGATGATTCTCAATAAGTTTAATTTTCAGTGTCTTTTTTGTAGTAAATGATAGATTTACCGTGTGATAAAATGAACTTGTGTTTTCCTCATCAATCATTAGAAGAGAGTCTATAGTCACTTAATCGTCCATGAGTGAAAATTTCATAAATTCCCAATGCAATTGGAAGTTCAAAATTTGAGCAACCACATGTATAAAATTGAAAAAAATAGTTTATTAATGAAAAAAATATAATCAACCATGATACAAACTACAATCGACCATGCCATAAATTTTGACAAAGGGAAGCTACTGCATGACTCCAGGTGTAAGCTATCATTTATGATAGTTTAAAAAACTACTGAAACTACAATGATTGTGAGACTCAAGCTGGAGGATAATAAAATAAAATCTACCTTGGATAAGTGGACATGTTAAAATTTTATAAAGGGGGTGAAAATATCGAGCCCATAGACAATCAACTATAAGAGGAAGATTCAATCTACTACACAAAGTATGAACCATATATGAAAAATGAGGATCATCCTTGCCTCATGAAACTAAAACTGAATCTCAGGGTACCATTGATGACTGAATATTGACAATGATCAAAGAAATATGAATATAATTTTTAAGAATATGATATACAAATCTTGGGAGTTGTATATGGTTAAACTTGATTCATTCAATAAAAATGAGTTTTCTTGAGGTTTTGTAAGAATACATTAATATCATCTGAGATTGAGATTGAAGCTTAGTTCTATGAATATTATTTAAAATTGAAAGAGGATGTTGAGCTTTATATCAAACAATAAATTTTTATTGGATATTTTCAAAAATATTGAAAACAACAATAAGATAAATATTTAGTTTGTGGATTTGAGCAATTGAAGACCTCAGAGCCACCCATGATGCCTGAATGTCTATAAGGCCTTCCATTTTTATTCATTTTTGATAATCCCCCTTTTACATGCTAAAGGGGAACCCTTACATAACCCGTAGGCTTCATGACATTACAGGACCCGATGGACTTTGAGGAATTAACAATGGAATAAGTGTAGCTAATAATCCATTATCGTAATGGAAAAAACCATTAGATCCACCACTGAGATAAAAAAACCACATGCTTGATGAATATGGGAGGATACAGAACTTGAAGATATGATTGGTCCTATATATGGAGTTAACCCGAGATCAAAAATTTTATTAGGATAGGTTTAAGATGATAAATTTTTGATTGATGTTTATTTTTTTGTTTTAATATTGGAATGAAGATAAAGAAGGTTATTCTAATCGACCTTGATGCTGTGGACATGAGAATATAGATGAATTATGACCAACTACTCAATATTATTCCATAGTAATGAAATAAAGTATGAATCACTGAATGACGGTTTTGAGTTCAATATCTGATAGACCTAGGGATCATCTCAGTGTGGATTTCGGTGATCAATTATAAGGATAAAAATAGAGATTAATTTAAATAGAGTGTGATTGTAGGTTTTTTGGGTAGCATGAGCTTAGATTCAAGGATGGTTGGGGATAAAGTTATTTTATAAGTATGGAGTTGTTATTAATGGAATAATCTTGAACCATTAGAGACCAAAATAGTATAATCTTGATGTTTGATTTTATTAAGAGGTGTTGATTCTGAATAATTTTTGTATTTAACCATTTACAATAAGATATGTAATTGAAATGAACTTGGTGGATGCAATTTTCATGCAGAAGTGTTTGTGTTGATTCATTAGTTTGTCAGACAAGCATTGGATGAGATTTGGTTATCCAACTCAGCTATTGTAAATGAGAATTTTAATGGCCAACTTAAATATTGATCTGAATTTTAGTTGGGGTATAGTTCTAGATGATTTGTATGATATTTAAAGTGGGTACATGGTTGACTATTAAATAAGTAACATGTTTAAGTGAAGTAATATTAAGGTAATTCTAAATTAGATTCATGTAAGGGTATCAATATATACTATAGAGGTTACCAATAGGTATTTTAATTTTTTTTATATTTGTAGAAGAGTAGCTGGGCTATGCCAAAATGGGTTGTTAAAGAAGACGACTCTAAAAATATTGGGCCACTGAAGGGTATTTCGAGTGGGCATAAAAGTCGTAATAGGGACTAGTAAATAAATTCAATCACATGGGATAGC
Organism: Viscum album; assembly: GCA_963277665.1. NCBI lineage: Eukaryota > Viridiplantae > Streptophyta > Magnoliopsida > Santalales > Viscaceae > Viscum > Viscum album. Next base: position 576,603,942 of record OY728160.1, read on the forward strand.
CATGTTGATTAAGATAGTAATCTCTCAAATCAGTGAAACTTGAATTAAAGTCGACTTAAACTATTATTTTTTAGGTCTGGAAAAATTAAGAAAGAAGAGCCCTAGTGATACGCACCCCAACAATCACTCCCCTTAAGTTTTCCATGTGCAGTTCTTCTAGTATTAAGATCATAATCACTATATGGATTTTAAATTTGAGGGGATGTGCATTTCATTATAGAAATTTATCTATTCTCAACAACAATTCATTAGGATATGGTGATAAGCACCTAAAATCATACCACATAGATGTTTTTCTACTTTTTATTTATGATTTCACTAATTTGATATTTTTATTTCTAAATAAGAGGACCATTCCTCATTTTGTTTTTTCATTTTTGGAAATATGATCAAATTCTGTTCTCTTTATCCCCTATTTCTGTCTACTATAACAATGATTTTATTTTTAAATTTAGTGTTTTTTATTATTAATCCTCCCTATATTTTGATATCGAACCTTTATACATAAAGGTACAATCTAAAATCCAAAGCTAGGAAGTGAATCTCACTGATTCTTAGAGATCCATGCATCATCTTGATCATCAATATTTATTTTTTACACTTGGTAAATCGTGATGGTGATGTAGAGATGATACTTGAGAAGGAAGTGTTTTATACTATTTCTCCCTTGATTTTATTCCACATTTTCTATTAGTTATCTCAAAAGAGTTATTGGGTGAGGTTTAATGATTGCTTATCCCATGGGGATCACTTCATCTAGGAAGATATTATTGATTAAAGTTGCACGATTAGGTGATTCCTTCACTTTTGGGAGAGTATATATTTATTATAATGCATTTAATGCATTTTTTCTCAATGTTTTGGGTGAGATAGTGAGTTATTGAAGTAATTGAGCATATGTTGAGTGATATTGAGTGTTAATGGTTATTTACTTCCACATTTCTTTGATAGGTAGTTTATAGCGAATCAACCTAGATCCAAGCTAATTTCATAATAACATTATTCTCTGTATTTTTCATTGTCACGATCTGAACCTAATGTGGGATTGAGCTATAACTACCCCAAGATTGCCTCTATCAGCCATGGGGTGGTGAAAAGAACCAAAAGGCATATCCTAAATGGGATGCCTTTTTTATTATATACCTGTATGAACACACCTGACCATATCAATGCAATAGTGTAGAGGAATAATAATAAAAAAGATGAAACAACTAGAAAGTAAACCAAACATGAAAAACCTATAGGGTGTACAAGAGTATGATAGTGTAAACTAAAAAGTAAAGTGAAAAAATACACACCCAACCATAAATATGTCTCAAACTGACGAAAACTGTAAATTAAAATATTGAGAGAGCCCATATTCTGATCACCAAGATATGAACACCATATGCAGTTCACAAAACCCAGTATCTTTAAGCTTCTATGAATTCACCAACAACCTATCCATTGTCTACAAAAGACACAACATGTGTGGGTAAATCCCATGTAGGGGTGAGTATATACATATCTAGTAAAATGCCTTGATAACTGAAGAGGAAGTAGTAAGAGACACAATAGAAATTGAAAGGTAGTGGATAATAAATAGGATGTAGCCCAACCTAAAGAAAGAGAAAGAGTAAACTCATCATAGAATAAGGGGCTCAATATAGTGCGTATATGTACTACACATCGAGCTTTTCTATCCATAGCAGGAGAGTAAACTCATCCAACCCCGAGAAGCCAAATATGGAAATCATGTGGATTTCCTTGCATGTCTTCGTATCCCATGGAAGGAGAGTAACCAAATACAAAGGTATAGATGTAGATGTATATATATGTTCAGTAAAAGAAGCCCAAATGAGAGAGAAAAGGAAACCCGATCTCATAGATCAGCCGCAAAAAATTATCTCTAATAGTTCGAGAAGTCCAAAAATGATGCCCATCATCTCACATGTCTGTCCAATAGAAATCATCCAAGTCAATCCATTCATGATCAATATGCTGTACAATCCGGGGTCCACAATCTCTAGGTAGAAGAAACATTCCCTGGTATAATAGGATGGTTCCACTCATTAAATTGATAGAGTAACTGTATCCCATTCCAACAAGAGGGTTACACTCTAATAGTCAATAGAGGACCCACTCCCTACCCAACATGAGGGTTCCAATATAATAGTCAATGGAGGACCCATTCCCTACCCAAAAGGAGGGTTCCACTCTGATAGGAGAGGACCCATGCCCGTCCCAGCTATAGGATTCCACTCTAGCAGTTGATGGAGGAACCATGCCATCTGCCAATAGGAGGGTTCCACTCTGACGATAGAGGACCCATGAAAAACCCAACTGGAGGGTTCTACTCTAGTTATATGTAGAGGTCCCATACCTGGCCCAACTGGAGGGTTCCACTCTAGTCATTGAGGAACCATTCCCAGACCAACTAGAGTGTTCCACTCGGATTACCTCTGATGATCCTGCATGATCACTTCCATCGTCGAGCATAGCCTAAACTAGAACCATGCCCAAAAAATCTCAAATAGTATCCAAAAAATCCACAACTGATGGAACTATCATATTCTACATGAAAACACACTCAGGATAATTTACTCGCAAGCCAAAATATGGGTCCAAACGAAGGAGATACAAAAGTTTAATGTTTCATAAAAAATAACCAAGGGGTACATGATATATGAGGGGACCCACATGATGTGTGGTCACTCTCCATCACCTCACCATGTCACTAGAGGTAAAAAATCACCTATCATGAAGTGATACATGACGTGTATGTGATATACATGGTGTGCCCATGCCACTCAATATCCCGCCCATGTGCTTGGCCATGTCCGTGTATCCATCCTGTGCCTGTGTACTCAATATATATCTATGTATCCATCCCATTTATGTGTACATCATTACACAACCATGTTCCTATCCATGTACCCCTGCATGGGGTGCTTCCCATGTGATATTCCACACAAATTTTCCACCTAGGGAAGAGATACATTATGTGTGGGGAGTCTACATGACATTCCCTCCTTATAAATTTCCAAAAAACCGTAGCCGCTTCAGTATATGGTCTACACACCAAGTGTTCATCATGGTACACAGTGTGTAGTTGACTTTTTTCACAAAAATTTGGATATGAAATAGGTGCTCAGAATCCAGATGTTCCACCATAGATCTCACTTCTACACCATACACATTTGGTGGATTTAGTTATGATCTGTAATTTCCTGCCATCTGGTTTCTAAAAATCGATTTTATTTGGTATCCAGAGGATCTTCACACATAACACACTTATTTGGTCCTTCATCCGTTGAAGATTTGATCTATGATCATCAAAACACTCACCATTTTCCAATAATCTATCTGTAAACACTTCTTGTTTATTGATTCATCCCTCATACGTAGATTTTTCACGATTCTGGGGTTCTGATCTGCTTCTGTACCACTCAGAAACGTAAAAATGGGACAACAGGGTACAACCAGTGATGAATGTGAATAAATTGAGGGGGAAAAGCACCCAAAAAATGTTTATCTATCTTTCCTAAGTGTTCTTTTCCAATTTTCAAGAACATGGATATCCGGTGTTATAAAACCAAATAATAATCAATTAAACCAATAACATGCACATGAAAAGGCCACAATTGAAACAGATCAAAGGAGGGGATTGATATAATCGATCAATTTAATAAAAATGTAAAAAATATACATATTCAAGAATCTCAGCTATATATTGGATAATTTTTTGTTGAATAACATGATCACCAATAGTTTAAGGAAGTCTATGTGATTGCTGCACTCTGATATGATCAGATCCATAGATCCCCCATTGTCCGATGTGATCCACCAATGGAAAGAGGAATAATCAGCAGTAGAATCTTCCTACAGTTTATGTGCCTAACCTTGGAAGATATCCCTAGAAATATATTTATAGATATTATAGTTAGGTAAAAATAATAAATTAATTATATTAATTATATTAATTAACTTGGTAAATTTACCGCCAATGGGTGAGATATTCGAATGCCCCGTGAAAACTTATCCCGAGTCTTTTCCAGGGTAAACATCGCGTTCCAAAATCAAATGCGGTATCATATTTTTTATTAGATATTTTATTTAAGTGTTATCCTATTTTCTTTAATAAATTGTGTGCATGTAATATAAAAAATGTTTAATATTTTTATAAAATTATTTACTGGAACACTGGGAATCAAAATTGCATGCCTTCTGAGTGCCTGGATATAAAAATATATTTAGAAATATTTTGATGTCTTAAAAATAAAAAATCATGTTTCTACATTCATGTTTTACTTATTTCCCATGTTTCTCTATTTCTTGTTCTCTTATTCCCATTCCTCTCACAACCTTTATGATTTTAATCAATGTGTCTACATGTTTTCATTTACCTATTTCAAATAAAAAATAGCTAAAAATAGTTTAGGAGAATAACTAGGATATGAAACACTACTTCGTTAAAACCGATCCATAGGTTAGTCAATGTGATATATTTTTAGAAATTATTAATGTATATTTGGACACCACTTATGGAATGACCATCATATTTTGGTGCCATTTATATGGAATTTTAGTTTTTTGGTAACTTTCTAAATTTTATTTTATTATTACTAATGTAGACAGTAAAGGAATTAAAAATTATTGAATATGCTTCATAGTTAGAAATATCTTTGGTGCAGGACATCACATGAGCTATAGAGTAATTACATAGTTGAATTAATCATACAGTGACTAGAGAACCTACAAAGAAGGATGTAGTGGCTAATGAATCTTTATCAAGATATTAACTCAGTTTAGTAGGAGCAAATGAGAAATAAATAATTACAAAAAGATTATGAATTAGTTTTTGGAATGAAAATGTAAATAATAGAGAAAATCTTTAGGAGAAGAGATAAGATGTTTTTGATACCCATATTTGAGCTTGAAATTCCCATTAAACCAGCAATGAATTTCCAATATCCACAATATAATTTTTTTTAAAGGTTAACAGAAGATGAAATATGTAGAAAATGAAGAATATATACAACTTTTGGATGATAATTTTTTTTCTAATATTCATGGTTATTATTTTAACTCCCCAAACTTGTCTACTTATTCCTTCTTTCTTGAATAGATTGAACCATCCCAAGATACCCCATCCCTTTCCCTTAAAGATACTAAACAATGAGGTGATCTATTGTGAAGAAAGTATGAAGGAGGATGGATACCAATTTAGTACTCTAGAATTATTCCTAGGAAATATTTTTATTCTTGAGGATGAGCACATTGAACTAATTTTGGGATTTGTCTTCTTTTTTGAAGAATTTTTTCTTTCATTAGATTCTAAAATTTTAAAATGGATTTAGATGTTTCTTATCTTATTTTATTCATGTAGAGTTTTCTTAAACACATGATTTCTTTGAGAGTGTTGAGAAGGAAATTTTTTAACCCATTGAAGAACATTTGGAACTCTATATCTATGTTGAAAATTAAAGTTTAGTATTAATTGAATATAAATTATAGGTGTCAGATCTTGTAATTGAATCAAAAGTAGATGTTGATACAAAATTTTTTTGTCAATGAAGAATAAATAATTTTTATTGAACCAGAAGACAAGTCACTTCGAAGAGTTTATTTCCCAGTAACTATACATTCCATTCCTTAAGTGGAATTAGAAGGGAAGTACCCCTATATTATGTTTTCTCCTCTATCACTCCATAATAGGTACATTAATGAGCAATGGGATTGGGTTTAAGTTCATCAATGGGTAATCCAAAATTTGTACAATTTTTGAAAGGGAATTGGGCATGTCTGGTGGTTTTAATAAAGAAGCTACATCCTCCATCATATTGGGGTTGACCCAATGGACTATCTAGCTATAGATAGTCTAAATAAATCACCCCTTAAGGGGTTATCCGTAGATTATTACGATAGTCTAGACAAAATCGTATGGAAATTACATGACATAAAACAAATTTCTCATTATAAATGATTCCTAATACCTTTTAGGTTTATTGTTTTAAATAATTAAGACAAAAAATTAAGTAAAAAAATAATTTCTTTTTCTACTAATGGAAATTTTACCACTATAAACAACTGATTAATATATAACAAGTCTTCAACACCTCCCACAGATTCTTCTCATAAGATACCCATCTAGAAAAATATTTTTTATTAATTTTATTTATAACCTGGAGAAACAAAAATATAAATAAGGGGTGAGATTAAAATATCATTAAGGGTAAACATAAGAGAAAACAATCACATATCATAACTGAGCCTAGTATGATAATATGGGTATAATAAATATATGTAAGAAAATCATACAAAACAAATCCTCAATCATAAATATTGCCATATAGGTTGATATAAAATAATATATGAATCCAAAAAGTGAGTTATTAAACATGATCTATGATACCATAACATAGTCATGATAATAAAAATATAACTATGAAACATATTTTAAATATGGAACATATTTTAGTAAAGAGAACATTACTTTCATGTGCCACACCATTATTGCCCATGCTTATGAAAAAATAAAATTTACTCATGAATACCAATCTGACAAGATATAAATCATTAACCAATACATTGGAGGCTGATATTAGATCTCACCCATAATCTTCCCTACTTACGTATTCCATAATAAATCAAATATTTATCATGTTATAGAGAACCCATTTAAAGAAAATGGGTTTCATTCATCACATTATGAAGAACCCATGGAAATAAAATGGGTTTCATATTCTTTTCAAATGGAATCACATAAATAAAAAATTCAAAATTCCATGAATAATCAAAACAAGATAAACCCATAGAAAATAAATGGTTATCTAATGACATGAAGTAACTTTCTAGGTAAATACCATTCAATCAAGATAACAAAGAATATAATATTTAAACTTTATAGATAAAGGGTATAATTTTAACATAATAATTTCCCAATATATTAATTTAAGGAATCTAAGTGAACACCCTTCAATCAAAGGAATCAAAGATAGGGTATTTAAAATGGAAAGGAATTGGAATAAAAATTTGGTTTATAAACCATCAATGACTGGCCATGACAAAGGAAGTAATGGATCATTTCAAAGATAGTTGAGAATATTTGTAATCTATATAGAGAAAGAAGTAGGGTTATACCAGTTTAAGAATATCCTTGATCATGAATAATATGTATCAAAGTAAAATTACTTAGATGATTTTTTTTAAAATGTTAATGAAAAACACATTGGAAATAAGAAATATTATTTATCTTTTTAAATTATTTTAAAATAATTTTTTCTAAAACTAGGTGAGAAATAATTTATTTTATAAAACATGTATATAGGAAGTTTCATATAGAATAAAAATATATAACTAAACTTAAAAATATATTTTAGAAATTATTTTTAACATTAACAAAAAAATATGAATTTACGGGTCACTTTTAAAAATTATTTTCAGAAAGTGTGAATTGAAAACATTGAAAAAATTTAATTTTGGAAAGTAAATTTAAAAAATTTACCTTTGAAAGGATATAATTTTTATCAAAATTAATGTGTCTTGTAAGATAATACATATAATTTCGAAAGGATAGAGAACACTTTTTCATATTTTGAAATACCTTTGTTTGAAAACCCTTATCATAAATAAAGTATTAAATTTTAATTTTAAAAATGGGTAAATATAATTATGAGAATCATTAAAAACAATACATATTACATTTATAAAAAATAGAGAAGAACATGGGAGATAATAAAATTATGGAAATGGAAAAAAGATTCATTGGTAAGAATGAGAGTTATTCTAAAAAATGTTACACTTTTATTCTGGCGAAAACATTTGATCAATGAAGTGGTTATTGCTGATTATATATAATTTACCTAGAGAAAAAAATTAAATACCATATAAAATACTCTAATGAAAGGATCAATTAAATATTTTAAATTATATTCAATTAAGAAATACTCTGACCTAATGAATCAGAAATTGTGTTTACGAAACACTCACAAAATTATTAATGTATGAATCAATATAGTTTGAGAGAAAGATAATGAAATGAATATTATAATCTCATTACGTGGAAGTTTTTTTCATATGTGAAATAAATTGGTCATTGTCAACACCATATAAAATAAATTATAGTGCACAATATCAAAACGTACCCCATGGAGTTAAAGATGAGACAGAGAAGACCTTACCTTTTTCCCCACTAGTGGAATGTACTCTAAGCTCTTGCATAAAAAAAATAAATATATTAATCACCTATTTTAGAACATTTTTCATATCAGTAAAACTTTTTTTAAACTTAATTTATCATTATTATATAATGTCCCCAATCAAACACTCTCTCATGTGGTCTGAAAGGGTTGGTTATGAGACCTTAAGTGCACCTCCCCGCATGCGAGAGGTTGCCAACTAGCATCGAGGGTGTGATATATATTGTGGGGAGACTATACCCTCTGGTTATAGAGTTAATAAATAATATAAAAAACTAATACCAGTAATAATAACATAAATAATAGAGTGTGGAAACAATGAAAACAATAATAATACTATGGAAAGAAACTAATAATCCAACTAAATAATCCAATAAAAATAAAGGAATAATGTAATGACGTACTGAAATGTAACTAAATGTCATGCTAGAAGTAATGAAAAATAATAGACTTGAAGAATAAAAAAAGACTCAAAGGCCCCCATTCCTGAACCCCATGTCAACTCTATCTCCAAACTCCAACCCATCTAGTAAGAAAACAATCAATAGAAAGGTCCTTTGACCTTGTACAAAACTACATCCATGTAATTTGTTTGGGTACCAAATGACATACAAAATAGGGTGTGACTATAACTCAGTAGTTTAACACCATCAGGTCTAATAATAACCAGTCTAATAATAAGTTTATGCAATAATAAAATAAAAAGTGTATTAATTAATCAAATAATTAAATTAATACAAAATCAACCTACTTTAGAACCATGCAAGGATGTCTCTGAGCATGTATCACAACCATTCCAACCATAACCTTATAACTAAGGAATATCATAACATTCCTTAGTTCCATACCATAACGTTTCTGAGCATGCCTTAAAACCATGACAACCATAACCTTATAACCAAGGTTTAATTCATAACCAATTTTGGGAAAAACCCAATGTATATTAATTTCAGCAATAAATTAGGAATGAGCCCACTATATAAGAATTTTATCATGTGTCGCTAGGCCTAGCAAGCTATATAAGAATTTCATTATTTCAAATAGTCCTAGACCTCTATATAATAATTTCAGCCAGTATCACTAGGCATAGCCTGATATATAATCATTTCATTATGTATAACTAAGAATAACCCTCTATATAAGCATTTTAGTAGGTATCACTAGGCATATCCCTCTATATAAGCATTTAAACATGTTTCACTAGGAATAGACCTCTATATAATCATTTTAGTAGGTATCACTGGGCATAGATCACTATATAAGCATTTCTGTATGTGTCCCTGGGAATAGCCCTCTATATAAGAATTTCAGAATGTATCTTTGGGACAATTCTCTATATAATTATTTCAGTATTTAATCATAACACAAGTTTTAGCAACAAGGATATCACAATATCACATCATATGGCCCAATGTTTAATTATGAAAATTTCCATTTCTCTTTCAATTATACATTTCATATATCAATTGTTCATAACCAATAACATTCCAGTTATATAAATAAAAAATAAAATTCATGGTGAATCTATATTAAGTAATCACCCATGATCTATGTCAATCTAAACACACTTTAATACATTAAACAATTAATTTAATCAAAGTTTCTCTCACCCAAGTGGAAGCCACAAGCTACGTTAAAAACCAATTATATCCCAAGGGACTCCAAGGAATAAATCCAATTTATCATTTTAAATCATTTTTCGCATGATACATTAGATAAATAGAAATATTTCACATGTTTAACAATTATCAAACCAAAGGGTTAAGGTTTAGATCCATACCTTTAACTGATAATCAAAAAATGATTCCAATGGAAAATTACCTTGAAAAAGAAGGTGTGGATGATCTCAAGAAGTATCACAGATCAAAATTGATCAAGATCAAAACCAATAATGAACATGGTCAAGATATTACACTGAAACATTTAGAAAAATAAGGTAGATAAGGGAAAACTAGACCAAAACCACTTACCATAGATTGATCACATTAGAAGGATGTCCAAAAGGGAGGTTGGACCTAAAAAATCACTTGGAAGGTTCCCTAGGGTCAAGAGGAAGAAGCTGCACACGAGATGAAATAAAAATAAACCGAACAACATAATTTAATTCTGTAGGTCTAGGAATTACATGGAATGTAATATAGTTACACATTGTGTAATTATTTTTAATAGGATACATTAGAAAACCATATCCTCAGTTGAATATTAAAATCAAACTTACATTAAATGGTTTTTAATCTATTTATGCGATGTGTAAATGTTCTATAGATGTTTTTCCGCCCATTTTCCTTATAAAACAACCCGAACCCCTTTAAAGATTTTCAAATTACCAATAACCTATGGTAATGCTTAACCCATTTTTCCTAGACTCCATTAAGTCAAAGAAGAATAAATATATAGACTTGAAGTAATTTTCCCTAACAAAGGATCTCCACGTGGATCCTATATGGTTTTATTATGTTTTCTCAAAAAGTAAGATTGTGTTTATTCAAAAGACCATTCATCCATGATGAAAACACAACTAAAAAGGTTTAAAATGAGGAAAAACTCAATAAAAATAAGTTTAATCAATAATTAAGAGAAATATGTACCTAGAATAAGATGATATCTTACAACCTCCTCACTATATAACATATCATCCCTGAGCTACTCCGAGAATCACTATGGGGTCTCAATGAAAAAGTATGACCATTATGATTTCATATTAGACTCCCTATCCCATGTATCCTCCCAAACTCACCCATGATGCAACTGAATTCAAACCGACAACATAGTCCTACCCTGGAGATACTTCTCATTATGGTTCACAATCTGTATTGGATACTCCACAAAGGATGCATCAACACCAAGCTCTATGCCTTCTATATCTATCATTTGGGAAGGTTATGAACAATATCTATAATGATACAACATATGGAACACATCATGCATAGAACTATAGAATTATGGAAGGGATAAACAGTACACCACTAGACCAACCCTATTGACCATGTTAAATGTCCTGACACACACAGATGCTAGCTTTCCCTATTTCCTGATATGTCGTTCTCCCAATCTAGGTGACACCTGAAGGAAAAAATTATGACCAACCTTGAACTCTATTAGTCATCTAAAATGGTTATTTTATGATTTACGCCTACTCTATGTGGTCACAAACCACTTTCTCATCAAATAAACATTCTCAAATGTCTCCCACATGAGACTAATCCCAAAAATCATTAAATAAACTAACTCCAACCAAAAAGATGATAATGATACAAACTTCCACACAAAGCCTCAAAAGGTTTCATCTGGATAGATTCCTAGAAGCTATTTTTATGTAAAATCTTCACCTATGCCATATGATGCTCCCAAGAATAAAAAAACCAAAAGAGAGGATCAAAAAATATCCTCCCAAACCTGAATAGTTCTCTAAAATTATTCGTTAGTCTGAGGATGATAGGCCATACTCAAAATAACCTGTGATCTCATAGACTCCTAATTATCCTACAAAAACATGACATGAAATGAGGATCTATATATAAAATGATACTCCTCAGAACACCGTGTAGCCAAAATACCTCACACACATAAAGAATACCTAAATTATCAACTGTGAAGGACTACCTGATATAAAATATTTGGGATACCTTCACTAGTTGATCCACAATAACCCATTTTCACCATTCTTATGGATTGTCCTAAGGAGCTACTCACTAACCTTAGACTATTGAGGTACTCCTCCGGTCGAGTACCGCGGGTCTGCTAGAAAACCGGGCGCTCCGTCCACTGTGGGTCTACCGGCAAACCGGGTAGTCCCCCAATTTGTCACGACCCATCCCTCGAGGCCCGCATCGTGACTACCCCAATCCCACCTTCCATAGGCCAGGGGATGGCGACTAGCACCAAAGGCATAATTACCTAGAACTAGGAAGACATTGCCTTTATAGAACGTAAATAAACACAACCAGAGAAAAAGAAGAAGAAAACACTAAGTCAAGAGGTATAAAAAGTGTGTTGAAAGTACAAAGGGGCCAGAAATACAAACCCAAAAGAAAGGTACAGTTACAACTCAAAGAAAGTACAACTAAAAAGACAAAAAGTTGGAAGATGGAAGCATCTCCTAGATCATCCTTCGGGTTCCTACCTAAAGGGTAGGTACATATGTCCTCCTTAGCACTCCATGTCCATCCATCTACTCCAGTTACTGACTCTTCATGAGGTTCACCTCCTGGTACCGTCCAGTCCCCGTACACTCTGCCTCTGTCAGTGCTGTCCGTCATCTGTATCAAACACAATGAGGTGCGGGCATAGCCTGTGCAGGGGTGAGTATAACGATACTCAGTAGGGACCTCGAGACCCTCAAGGTCTCATGAAAATCCAACAAAGAAAAAAAAAACAAATTAAGATTTCATTGGATAACCATTACTTAGTTATATGCCCATACATATACCTAAGTTATCAAGTAACCCATCTCAATCATGAGGAAAACACAAAGGTCATTGACTCACCTCAAACCAGGATTTTCATTAACGAAACCACTGATTTTGGAGAAATCCTCCTCTATTGATTAAAGTGGCCCTATCATGACTCTGAGGAACTACTCACTATCCTTAGACTGCTGAGGTACTCCTCCTATCAAGTACCGCAGATCTGCTGTCAAACCGGGCGCTCTGTCCGCTGTGGGTCTGCCGCCAAACCGGGTGCTCCCCCTAACAGCTGTCAGAGGTACACATCCTGTCAAGTACCACAGGTCTGTTGCCAAACCAGGAACTCCATCCACCATGGATCTACCTCCAAACCGGTCTCTCCGTCCACTGGGCTAATAGAATCACTCCAAGTCGAATCGGTCAAGTAGTCGTTAGGTCTACAGCTAATAGGTCTCCACACTCTATATGCTCATCTCTGGGAGGATCCGCTCCACAAGCTATTGGTCAATAATCCAAGTGTCACGAAATCTCATGTGGATGTATCTCAAAGGACCGCCACATAAGAGGGGTCTCAACGCAATAGACGACACATCAATCGGATGCCCGGTCTATGAGTTATTGGCTTTTCCGTTCCAGGGAGACTGGGTGGCGCCGGCCTGCCACCGCCGTTACACGGAACCGGGGGGCCGCGCCCCCCCCCCCCACGGAGATCATGATATGTATTTGTTAAACTAGGATATACCGCCCATCTAGAAGCATGAAACTATTTCATCATATCCTCACGCAAGCCCATAGGTACCCATACTTGTCCAGCAAAAGAAGAGAATTTCCACTGCTAATAGTCAATACTAATTGTGTGTCCCCAACATATAAGTTGTCTCTTAGAATTAATCCCTCCAGATCAGATAACTACTCGGTCTTAATACAGTCAAAAAGCTTGGGCGTAACATATATCAAATTCAGAGCTAATCATCCCTAAGAATCCTAAACATCTAGATGCATGTCTATAAATAGGACCATCAACCTCCACTTATCTCAAGAATCCTGTACTACCTCTGCTCATGTCTTTAGGCCCAATGTATCATAAAAAATGTTTTCATTTCCTAGTGTATAAGCCAAATTGAAGTCCAAATACTGTAGATACTTGACCCAGCTCTTATACTGATGGTTCAGGTTCCACTGAGAAAAGATTCCCCTGACTTTCTTGTGATCCATGTACACCACAAACCTATCACCCATGAGATAATGTATCCAATATCTATGAGAATTACAAATGATGCTAACTCATAATCATCAGTTAGATAATTCCGCTCATTCGATTGCAGTTGGCTAGATCCATAAGAAACCACTAGATCCTTCTACATTAGAATTATTCTGAGTACAAATCTATATGTTTCATTGTACACGATATATTCTTTACATAGAACAAGTAAAGTGAGGATAGGTTATGAGGTCATCCTACCTTTCTACTTCTAAAAATATCTCTCACAATCATATGACCAAACAAAATCCACCCCTTTTCTAGTTATCCTTGACATCAGTGCTTCCATATGGGAGAATTCCTACATAAAATTATGATAACAACCAACTAAACCCTTAATGATTTAAATCTATAATACATTATTAGGATTCTCCCAAGGTATCGTGGTTGAAACTTTCTCTAGGTCCTCAGAAACTTCTACCTCTGAGATGTCATGGAACAAGAAGTGCACTTTATCAATCCATAAATTTCATTTGGTTAGATTTGAATACAGATGATGCTCTCTCAATGTACAAAGGATGATTTAAAGATATTTGGAATGATCATTTACTAATTAGGAGTACACTAAAATATTTTCAACAATAACCACCATGAGTCAATCCAAAAAAGGAATAAAGATCCAATTAATCAAGGCCATGAAAACCTCTGGTGCATTGGTCAAACCAAATGGAATCACTACAAACTCATACAATCCATACCTTCTTCTAAAATTTATACAAGTTTTGTTCGATGCTTTCAAACATAAATGATGGTATCCTAATCTCAAATCAATCTTGGGGAAGATATTTTCACCTCTCAACTGATCTAAGAGATCATTGATGCATGGAGTAGGATACTAGTTCTAGACCATCATCTGGATCAACCTATGATAATCCACACACAAGTGAAAAGTTCCATACACCTTCTTAAAAAAGAGAACTAGAGAAACCCAAGTATATATACTCAACTGTATGAGACCTTTTTCTTATATATCTTAAAATTGTACTTTTAACTACTAAATATCTACTGGTGTTATTCAGTATTGTGGGATAGAAACTTTCTCTACTCCCGACACCAACTCAACCATAAACTCAATATCTCAATTGGATGGTAAGATGTAGAACTCATCAGGAAGGACATCCTGAAAACAATCTACCACTGGAGGAAAGGAATACAACTGTTTCCCACAATTATCTAGAGAAAGACCAGCTATTTGAGCTATGATACAATCAAATTTTCCCTGAATTGGTTCTACACAACCTTCATGAAGATCCCACTCACTATAGTGAGAAAAGCTTCCTCCTTCTAGAGATTGAAAGGTAACTATCCTATAATAACATCTAATATGATCCCGACATAGAACTAAACAATCCATGCCAAGAATAAAATCGAATCCTATCATTTTTGAGATGAAAAATTCCCAATATAAATGATAACCAACAATATCGTGATAGAATACTTTGAAATGTTTGATATTCTGTAATTGCATTGACAATGGTGTGTCGATGGTTAAAACACTATCCATTTTTCCACATCCAATCCCAAACCGTTTACAAAAATAGTTGATAAAAAAGAATGTGATTTTTATGAATCAAACAAAATAAAAGAAGGGGTATATGATACAAGAATGTTACCTCTGAATTTAGATGGTTCCACATCCACAATATCCAGAGTAGTCTACGAAACATGCAGCTGATCAAACCCTATACTTTGGGATCTAGCAAGAATCCGCTGAGATATAATCTCTGCCTCATACTACCGTTACTACACTAGGGTACCACATCCACTACTTCAACCAAAACATCCAGCGGAACTACAAATACCTATTTTCTAAGGCATAACTGAGTAATTTCAAAACACTGGTACCTATCTTGTTCCCCTGCCACTTCTTTTCTATTTTACGCACCTTCAAAACCTCTCTCGGTGGACCACTCTACAACAAGAATTGCATCCAAAAGTAGGGTATAAACACTAAGTCCATTTTTGTCCCATATTTCCACACTATTATAACTGCAATAGAATACAGTCTTGAGATGGATTCCCACTACCCTAATTGAGATGACCACTATTATCTTGGTGAAAATTGTCATAGAAATACTTATTTCCACCAGAAGAAGTGTTAATAGTTTTTTTGTGATGAAACATCCTGGATGATGTTTGAGGTATCTCTCATATTTCCTTCCATGATGAGTCATCATGTATGAAAAACTGCTCAGATGTAACATGTTCACGTGTGACCTGATCTCATAGAGAAGATGATCTTGAAAACGCATCTCACTAGAGATCTTATTAGCTTCCAAATATGGTGAAAAGTACTGTAGAGTGGTGAAAAATTCAGCATAGTCCATCAGTGACATTCCCTCTCATGTCTGGTTAATGAAGTCACACGACTTATCATCCCTAAATTTATTACGATAAAAATGGATTAGGAAATTCATCTATAAGTCCTTCCATGAAAAATCCTCCTACTACCTTGCCTACTCTAGAATGTCCCATTATTGATTGGTTGGTACATGAAGAATATATGAAAAAATATTCAAACTTTTATCTTTAGTTGCCTCTAGATGATTGAAGATCACCGGGACTAACTTGATCCAGAACTTGGATGCTCTAGGGCCTCCCTCCCTAGTAAACATAGGTGGATGCTACAATTGAAATTCTATTATCAGCTCAGACATCGAAGTCACATTGCGAATAGACCCCATTTCCATGGATCTCATGACCCTTAAGAAGCTGAACATCCATCCAATTCTTAGGAACAATAGGATTCTCTAGTTCATCTATGTTAGGACCGTGTTTATTGGAACTCTCCAAATGAAAAACTCCAAGATGAATGGAATTCATTTTCTGTATAGGACAAACACACTGTTTAAAAATCTGAATATAACAAAGTCAACCTCAATAGGTGAAAAACATAGAGAACCACTGACTCCTGGTCTCTCTAAACATGGCTCACAAGTGTTTTAGCATGATATAACAATTCATTTATTTCATTTACTAGGTATAATATATATATCATATCACAGTTAAATAGGCTAGTATATATCAAATACAAAATAATCATGTCCCTATCATGAACAATTCATGTCAATATATATACATATGTTCCAAATATGATGCATTCATACTTATCTCATGCCATACCAATCCATGATTATAAATCTCAAAAAACCAATAACATCATAAAACTATAACCTCACACAACATGTGAATCACTTAGGGTGAAATAACATCAACTATAACAAGAAAACAATATCACCAACAATCCTCCCCTGGTTACTCATATTTTCCCCCATACATGGGCTAACTACTCCTAAGAACAAGTTCATTACCAATTCTCGACACACCATAGCCTTCTTTCTTCATTTCCTAAATATTAAAGAAACATAAAAGAAACCCGTAACTTTGATACCACTTTGTAACATCTCCCAATATGACACTCTCTCACATGGAAAGAAAGGGTTGGTTATGAAACCTAAAATGTACCTTTCTATAAGCTAGAGGCTGCCAACTAGTAGTGGGGGTTCGATAGGATAGTGGGGATACTATATTCCCTGGTTATATAGTTACAACACAGTGGAACAAACCAACACCGGTAATAATAATATAAATATTAGAGTGCGGAAAAACTCAAAAAAATAACAATACAGTGGAAACCAACTAATATTGCAACTAAATAATCTAATAAATAATAAAGTAATAATGTAATTCTATTCTTTGATGTAACTAAATTTCATTCTAGAAGTAATACAAAATAAAAGTCTTGAAAAATAAACAAAACACCCTAAGGTCCTTGGCCCCAAAACCCATATCGATCCCAGCTCTAAACTCCAAACCATCTAAGAAAAAATAAATAAATAAAAAGTCCATTTGAAATTGTCCAAACCTACATCTATGTAATCATCTTGGGTACCACATGATTACCCGAATAGGGTTTTAGTATAACATAGTAGGTTAAAACCACCTTGTCTAAGAATAACCAATTTGATAATAAGTGTATACAATAATACAATAAAACAGTTTATCAATTAATTAAACAATTGAATTAGTACCACATAAACCTCCTTCAGCACCATTCTGGAATGTCTTTGAGCATGTGTCACAACCTTTCCAATCATAACCTTATAATAAAGGAATATCATAACCATCCACGGTGCCATGCCAAAATGTCTCTGAGCATGCCTAACAACCATACCAACCATAACCTTATAACTAAGGGATAAATCATAACTTATCTTGGTAAAAACCCACTATATAAGCATTTAAACAATCAATTAGGACCGAGCCCACTATATTATCATTTCAGCATGTGTCTCTAGGACTGTCCTAATATATGAGTATTTTGGTATATCAACTGGGCCTAGGCCTCTATTTATGAATTTTATCATGTATCACAGGGCATAGCTTGCTATATAAGAATTTCCGTAGGTATCATTGGGAATATCCCATTATATAAGCATTTCAGCAAGTGTCACTGGGCATATCATGCTATATAACCATTTCAGTAGTTATCACTAGGCATATCTCACTATATAAGCATTTAAACATGTGTCACTGGGTATAACATGCTATATAATTATTTAATCATGTGTCACTTGGCTAATACCATATATAATAATTTTAACATTTAATCACCACACAAGTCATAGAAACAAGGATATCACAATATCACATCATATGGTTCAATGGTTAATTTTGTATATTTCCATTTATCTTTCAATTACACATTTCATATATCAATTGGTCATAACTAATAAAATTCCAGTTATCTTAATAAACAAGTCAAGTCAATGTGAATCTATATCAAGCAATAACCCACAATCCATGTCATACTAAACAAATTTTAAGACATTAACCAATTCATTTAATCAAATGTTTTCTAACCCGAATGGTATCCACAAGCCAGGTCAAAAACCAATTGGATCCAAAGGGACTCCATGTAATAAATCTAATTTATCATTTTAATTCATTAGATGCATGATACATTCACACAGTTTCAATATCACACATACCTAACAAATATCAAACCAAAGGGTTAAGGTTTATACCCAAACCTTTAATTGATGATCAAACAACGCTTCCAAGGGAAAATGCCCATGAGGATGAAGTTTTGGATGATCACAAGAAGGATCCTATACCAAAACTAATCAAGATCAAAACCAACAATGCACATGATCAAGATATTACACCACAATATTTGGAAAAAACAATGGAGAGAAGAGAAAACTAGACCAAAAACACTTACTAGGGATTGATCACATAAGAGGGACGTCCAAAAGGGAGGTTGAAACTACAAAATTTCTTGAAAGGTTCCCTAGAATCTAAAGAAGGAAGTTTCATGTTAGATGAAATAAAAATAAACCACACGACATACTTTAAAACTTCAGGTTAGTGAATTACACATCGTGTAATATAGTTTCACGTCATGTAATTACTTTTAATGGGATACAATGAAAAACCCATCACCTCAGATAAATATTAAAATTTCATGAATATTACACAATGTGTAATCCATTTACACAGTCTATAAATGTTTTTTATATGGGGTTTCAGCCCATTTTCCTTAAAAAACTACCTTAACCCCCTTTAAAGCTTCTCAACTTACCAAGAAACCCAGGTAACACTTAACCCATTTTCACCCAAACTCCATTAATTTAATAAAAACATAAATATCTTGACATTAAGTATTTTTCCTCAATAAAGGCTCTCCATGTGGATAATATCCTATTTTATCAAGTTTCCTTGTAACCTAAGATTGTCTTTACGCAAATGACTATTCATCCACGATGAAAACACTACACAAATTTTTAAATATGAGGAAAAAATACACCAAAATAAGTTTAATGAAATAATAATAGAGATGAATATATTGAAAAATACAGGATCTTACATATTTCATTCATTTATATTATTTGGTTATATCTTATTTTCAACATCAGATGTGGGAAATCTTGATCATTTTGAACTTGTTTCATAAGAGAGGTTTCAATATTCACTCTTCCTACAATGTTATCATTTAGAAAATCATTTAGGTTACTATAAGGGTTGATTTATAATGATTTAGTAGGTTCAAATATCATTTCATCATTACTTTAGTCTTTATCCCAGAATATGAAATTGACAATGATCATTTTTCGTTTTTTTATCCCACAAAGGGTGTTTTCCTAATTAATGAGTTAAATATTTATGTATCCTTTACATAAAAAATAATTATTTAAATTTATATATCACATTATAAATGTAATTAAGTTTTCATAATCATCCATGATATAATTTCATAGCATTGTTCCAATAGTTGGTCAAACCCACCCAAAAATGAACTTACCATGATTAATGGATGATTATGTGATGATTAAGTTACAATATTATTGTTAAAATATCATAATGATAAAATTTAGTATTTAATAGTGTTATATATCATAATTATATTTTAATAGGAGAATAATTTATGGATATGAAATAATTTCATACTATGAATGAATTGTTTTTCTCTTATTTCACTTGCTTAAGAAGATTAATTTTATAAAGATCATTTGTCATTCATTTTATTATAGGTTATCAAATTTTTATCATTATAAACTTATTAATATTATAAAAATAATATTAATACTTTAAAACCATTCTAAATAATATCCATGTAAGGTGGTGATGAAATGAAAAATTTAAATTCATCTTTCCATGGGAGTCGTAGTCCACAAGTACACATCCATCCAACGGCCCAGAGGCCTTCAACTATTTTTTTATTATAAAAGACCCACTTTTAAGGGAATAAGGGGAGAACCCAAACATCAAGGACTTAAAAAATTATAGACCAGAAGGTTAAAGATATAAAAGATAGACAAAAAGCATGGAGATACCCCACCCCCAGCATATGATCGAAATGAAGCCACCCCCTTTGCATGACAGTCCAGCAGGCAAGTGTCCTGTGTCAAAGCATATGCCCGATATGACGACTGATGCCACACCCTCTCAAAAAACTAAATCTTAAAAGCCGTGTAAAGATGAACCTCCATCTCTGAATCTTCCTCTAGGGCCGTTCCATGTGTTAAGTCAGCTGCTACAAAACCCTTCAAAGAAAACAGAACATAAACCTCCAACAAACTTGTCCTGGACCAACCCTGATAACCACCTCAGACCCTCAACACCATAGCCACAGAATCCCGGAGGAAAATCCAAAAAACACTAGTTCAATCCAACGTCACCTAGGAATGGATAGCCCAAACCCGCACCAAGGGACCACCACCAATTAGGGAATGTAGGTCATCCTGAAACAAAAATGCCCCTCTAGGCATGGATCTTCTCCGATCAGAACTACAGATGCACCCTCACCAGATTCTGACCAACCCACAATGACAAGAACAAGAAAGACCATCATGCCACTCCAGAACAAAAACAAATCCATCCAGAGAACAAATCCACAAATAACCGAATAAACCACCGGTAAAAACTCAAAAAATATGAAAATGGAGAACCTCCCCCCTCCGTAGCACTGAAAATCTGACCCAAATCCACAAAGTGAGTTCTCTGGAAGCAAATCCTCTCACCAGATGAGCCAAACAACCCGGACCGGTAGATTGGGCCACCCCATACCTCGACCCCGTCGGAGGAGGAAGACCACGCTGGGCCGACCACCACAGCTCCACTGAGAAGTGGTAAAGACATCCCATGACGACGTGCGATCCGCACCGATCTGGCCGCCGAAGATCCTCTCAGATGCACCGCCGCAACACACACTGCACCGTGCCAAGTCAAACCCGAACCGAGCTGACCGCCAGAGCTCCTCCGAGATGTGACGCCACCGCACAAGCCTCCACGCTCACACAGAGTCGAACCCACTGCCACCACGATCAGATCCCGACCCAAAGGGGAAGGAGAAATAAGCCTCGAGGAACCCTAGATCCATGAGATGGGGAAGACCACACTACTCCGATCCCTCCACAAGTACACATGGATAATGACTTCTTTTTTCCATAGAAAGAGGAAAAGGAGTAATATATTTTATCATTTTAGAATCTAAAATATGTAATAAATATAATTGTTATTTATTAAATTATCTATTTTGAACAACCTTGTATAGTGGTGAAGGAAAATAAAACATGTCATGTCATGGAGGTGGTAGTCGGCACACACAACACACGATTCACATTTTTTTGCTTAATGGAGAAGGGGATGGTGGTTGATGCTTGTAATATTTTTTTAATAACATACTCATATAGTAATTATATTAATTTTATCATTATAGGATAGTGAAAATACCTTTTAGGAAGAAAAAAATAACCAAATAAATATAAAAATGAAAGAGTGTCTAGGAACTTAAACATTATTTCTTATATATTTTCCTCTGTGAAGGGGATTAAGCCTTTGAGGGATGGTCATTTGAGAAGAAAAAAATCACATTAAGGTTTATAGAACTTTTTTTGAGATAGTTGGGTATATTTTGGGATGAAATAATGGGGTTTTAGTCTGATGGGAAGTGAGGATAGTAGAGCCCATTTTATAAGTTAAAAGGAATGCCATTTTTGTAAATACCCAAAAATTTTCCATAATGGGATGTCAATATCATGAAAAGTGGCTCAAAAAATGAAAAATAATGGATAGAGTAAGTGATAAGGGTGATCAAGGCATAAACCACAGACTCAAACACATATTTGAAACATATTTAAGGTCTTTTATTCTTAGGTTTTTTACTTTTACCATTTTAGATTTTAACGTGGTAACAATTTTTTACCTAGGGTAACTTATTCATTATTAATAAAAATAAAATGGACCTTATTTCATATTTTAGACAAATTGATTCCAAATTTTAAATGTATTTTATTTTATTAAATTTCTAAAAGTGATAAAAATAAAAATAATAAATATATAATGTATTAAAGACGATTTTTGAAAAATATAACTGAAATTTTTAAATGTAAAATATTTGCTTATGAATTGAAACTAATATTTTTAAAACTAAAAAATCACTGATAAAATAAATATTTGGTCTAATAAAAAGGTTTCAAGAATTAATAATTATTAATTATACATTAATAATGTCAAAAAATTCATATTATTTATAAAAATGGCATTTGACACTATTCATGTAAAAATCGATCTTTTTAGATTAATACCAAAAATTAATCTTAAGAAAATATTCAAATTTTTAATCCCAAAATGTTGTTATTTTTGGTATAATTAAAATTTTAAAATTTATAAATTATCTCTTAAATGAGAATACAATATATTATGAAAATTTTCTATTATTTAAAAAACGACCTTTTGAACTTCAAGTGGTTTTAAGCTTATTTCATATAGATTTATAAATAATTTAATATTTATATACTAGTTTATAAATCTTAATATTACCTATTATGTTAAATTTTTTACTATGATCAATTTAAATTATTAAGTTGAAATAAATACCCCTTTTTAAATGGTTCTTCGAAAGACATTCTTTCTTTCAAAATATTAATCAAAGTAAAATAATAACATGTAATTATATTAATTGATTATCATATTTTTATTTAATAATGATTATATCTTTAATATAATTTTCATATTTTATGATTCATTTTAATCGAGTGTTTTATTGTTTTGGTGTTGTGTGTGATAGAAGCTATTGAATATAGTATCATTTTAAGGGATCTAAAATCTCATATCGTTACAATTATATTGTTATTTAATCTGTTCCCTATTTTCATTCAAATTTAAATAATACATTTAAGGGATTTATTGAATTATTATAGGAAATAAATAGGTAGTGAATTCACTTGGGGAGTTAATGATACAGGATTCCCAACTAATAGATAAGAATCAATCGTGGATGCCGACCGATAGAAAGAAATTAAAATGAAACTTTATGGTGGAAATGACCTACAAGATGGAAGTAAATGGATTAGATTCCCTTAATCAAACATGGATTTCTAATTATTTTTAGATTAATATAATGTTTATTTATGTTACATCTTGTAGTAAATTTTACTATAGAAACCAAGGATCTTTTAAAAATCATTAAACAAGAGTTACATTTGAATAAACTTAAATGCACAAGCATCTTCATTTAGGAGAGTTTTTTTTAATTTATGTTATTTTAATTCTCCCCATATTTATTTAAGTGTGATAAAATTAGTTTTTTGGATTTAAATGATAATTGGATTTCTGAAAGGGCCATAGTACATGCTGAAATTCTTGATTAAACCAGATGGTCAATACAATTGCCTTAATTTTCTCTATTGCTCAAATATCTTGCTTGCATACTCATTACTATATTCTATTGAAAATATTTTTTGAGGCCAAATAATGAATCATGTTGAAATATGAAAATAATTTTTAGTGATAAGATATTATATGTGGTTTCCTATAGGAATTTCTTTGTTTGTTTTGAATTTTTTTGATCGATTGTGCTGTGCGGAAAAATCGAATTTTAACTTCACTATAAACCCATAAAAAAAATACTATTTTCACTACTAAAATCACAAATCTTTTTTAATCCTCATTTTTTTCCTCCACCTTTAGATTAAATATTGGGACAATGTTTGGTTTTAAGTGTTAGGGTGAGGGTTTTTAAAATTTGTTGAGTTGTACTTCAAAGTTTTATATATTAGAAAACCCTCTAAAAATTTAAAAAAAACTAAAAAAATTGTTCAAATATATAAATAACTTTCACCATACTATTTTTTTATTTCATAGGTTATTAATTTCTAAATTAAATATTTCTATACCCACTGAGAATTACATTAAAATTTTGAGTGATTCCATTGAATCTAATACTATTTATATTAAATGACCAATGATAGATATTTTCAGTGTTTTCAATGATATTTATTTCTAGAATTGGGAAAAGGAGAGTGATAGAAAAGAAATTGGTAGAATTGGAATTAAAACTTGAGGAAAGTATTTGTTTGAACGTAGAACCACTAACTTGTCCCTTATATAATAAAATCCCTATGAAATTTAACTCAAAATATAGTCATATAAGGTCTTTAAAACCAGATTAAAATTTTATATTGAGACTCCATGGTAAATATTTGAGATATTAGGAAATGACTCTGTATAAATAAATAAAATAAAATATAAATTCAAAAATATCATTTCAAATTCATGGATGAAAAAAATTAAAATAAAGTGTTTAATTTTAAAAAATGAATTAATTTAGGTATGGGTAATGTTGGGCCTAAATGAATAAGGGGTAAATTGATTTATAATAGATTCATTTGAGTTATATCATGGAATTTGATAATGAATATGTTTTTTGAGGAACTTGGGAGAGAGTGAAAGTTAAATGTGCTTCTTGTTAAAGTTTAATTCCACTTAAATCTAATCTATTTCACTCATAAAACATGAACTTGGGATAGGGTTTTAATTAGGTAGTTAGTGATTTTCATGGACGAGGAATGAAATTTTCAATTATGTATGAATTAGAAACCTCTTTTTTTCTTTCTATATTGTTTGTTTAAAATTAGGGGAATATTTATTTTTAATGATATTTTTAATGGAGTTCATTTTTTACTCATTAGTGAAATTGATTAAGTGTATGGGAATTTGATGTGGCCTATTTTAAATACATTTTAACGTCATTTTTTGGAATTTAATTGGATATTTTAATATCAAATTGTATTTTTTATAAAATTATTGAAAATCCTATAAATCTATTTGAAATATGAAATTTTTTGAATATATTTTGAAAATCATTGTTTTTAAGGATTTATTTTCTCAGTTTTTCTTGATGTGATTTTCTAGTTATTTTAAAGAGAAACCATTTTTAGTGTTTTTCATTGAAAATATATTTTTCATGTAATAATGATGAATTTTTGGATTTGATGATTATACTATTTCTTTTTCAATGTATTTATTTTAAACAATGGATAGATCAAATGTTTGATAAAAAAACATGTGTGTGCTTAATTTTATATAAGAATAGCATACATGATCACTCAATAAACCATGAGTGAAAATTTAATAAAATCCCCAAGATACCACAAGTTCGAAATTTGAGTGACTGAATGTGTAAAATTTTCAAAGGAAAGAGATACTACATGAAAAATATCCAAGCGGCTATGGGACTGATTACAATCGACCATGAGAGAAATTTTGAAAAAGGTAAGCTACCATAGGACTCCAATTGTAAGATAACTTATATGATAATTTAGAAAACTATTAAACATACCATGCCTATGAACCTCATGCGACTATCTGAGCAAATCTAGGATACCATGGAGAATTGGGCTTATTAATATTTGATAAAGTGGTGAACCTACTATGTCTATGGAACATCAACCTCAATAAAAAGGGTGAATCTTCCACATGAAGTAATATTTGATTGAAAACACATATAAATGAGGATTGACCATTTTTATATAAAAACTAACTGACTCTATGGGTATCATGGTTGATTGAATCTTGAACATAATCAAAGAAAGACATATCTGAGTTTTAAAAAGATGATACATGAAGCTTAGTAGTTGGAGCTGGGTCAAATGAAATCGATTATTGAAACTAAGTTTTCTTTATTTGAAATAAATGAACATTGAGAATGGTCAACACTTACATTTATTCTTGAATCTATAAATATGTTTTAAAACTACTTAGGATATTTAACTTTATGTCAAACACTGATGTGTTAATTGGTGATTTTCAAAAAAATCAATAGAAATAAGAAGTTGAATTTTTAGTTTGTGGGTTTATGAAATTGAAGATCTTGAAGCTATCCAAGATCATCAATTAAAGACAGCTTTGGCATTGATGTACTATAACAAATCTCAATTTGAGTTCATTAATGCTTCAAGTTTAGTGTATGTTGATAAAATTATTAATAACATACAATAATAAAGGATTGAGTGTGTGTAGTGATCCATGATCCAAATTGAATAAATCACCCAAGCCATCATCCAGCTAATCACAACCCCATGGTTCATGAATATAGCAGAACACAATGCTTGAGGATACAATTTTTTTTGATGATGTAGAATAGATCTTGGAAATTGTATTGGTATAAGTTGAAAATGATGAATGTTTTTTTATAGGGTATTTTTGTTGTTGTTGTAGAATTGGAATGAAGATGGACAAGGTTACTTTGTTCAATATTGATGATTAATTTTGGAGCATGAAAATAAATGATTACCTTGTACACAACATTATTCCAGAATAAAGAATTTAGGTCTAAAGCACTGCATGATGGTTTCAGGTTCATTGTAATATGACCCGAGGTTGCATCTCAATTTAGATTTCATTGATTGATTATAAGGAGAAAACTAATGATTATGTAAAATGGAGTGAGATTTTAGGTGTTTGTGTGTAGAATGAGATAATATTTAAGGTTAGTTGAGGATGAAACTATTTTTAAAGAAGTGATTTGTGGTTGATGACAAAATATTTTACCATTCGAGGCTGATAAATTCCAAGGTTTACATTTGATCTAATTAATAGGTTTCAAATCTAAATAATTATTGATTTCAACTATTTTAAATAAAATATGGAACTGGATTGAACATAGTGGATGAGAGTTTCACAAATAAGGGTTTTTGATGAGTCACTATTTTTTAAAAAAAATCCTTGGGTGAGATTTCGTTGGCTAGTTGAGTGTTGGAATTGAGAATGTGAAAGACCATCTTAAATACCAATATGGGTTGAAGTTAGGGTATAATTAAGGATTATTTGTATAATGATGAAAGTGGGTACATGATTCACTATTAAATAAAGAAAAAATTGAAGTGAAGTAACATCGAGGCAGTTCCACAATAGATCCATGTATGAGTATCACTATCAACTATATAGTTTACTTAAAGGACATTGAATTATTTTGATCTTTATGGAATAGTAACTAGACAGTTTAATGGTGGTCTATAAAAGAAAATGAATCTTAAAATATTGGTCCACTTATGTTTATTTTGATTGGGTCTATATGTTATAATAAGTATTAATTAAAAAAATTCAATTACACTAGGGGTATTTATGCTAATTAAAATATAAATTTCTCTAATCATAGAAGCCTGACCTAAAGAAACCTTCACCTCTAATTATTAAGGTTTAGATATATCAGGAAAAAATATCCCATTTGATACTCACCTCAAAAATCATGTACCTTGAGTGTTCCATGTGTATACCATCTATGATTGGGATCATTTTCACTTCTTGACACATAAATTCGAGGGGAAGAACATGCTAATGTTAGATCTTTGTTATTATTATCAGACTTCATTAGGAGTTGATGAAAAAACCTTAAAGCACACCACATGGATGTTTTTCTTCGTATTATTCATAACATCATTAGTTTTATTTAATTTCTAAAAAATATTATGAATCCTCATTCTATTTTTTCATTCCTATACAGAGGATCAAATTCTTTTCTACTTCTTCCCCATTCCTTTCATTTGTTACTCTGATTAGATTTTTTAATACAACATTGTTCATTACTCTTTCTCTCGATATCATGATATCAAAACCTAAGATATAAAGGGATAATACACAATCCATATATATAAGAGAAGATCAATACTTCCAAGATATTTGTACATCATGCTAATCATCAATTATTCTTCTTCACTCTTAGAAAACCATGACGGTGAAGTGTAGATGAGACATTAGTTGAAAGTTTTTTCTGTTATTTCATCCTTAATCTTATTCCCCTTATTATATTATATATCTCAAAAATAGTTAATGGGTGAGTTTATGTGATTTTTTATCCCATGAGGATCACTTCATCTAGTATGATTTTGTTGACTAGAGTGGTTTTATTGGGTGATTCCTTCACTCATGGGAGAGTATTTATGTATTGGAAGATATTTCGTGCATATGAACTCTGTGTATTGGGATAGAGATGTGTGTGATTTAGGAAATGTAACATTCCTTAAATGTGGTTGAATTTTTACGACAATTTACTTCTATAGTTGTACAATAGGTAGTTGAGAGTGAATCAACCTAGATTTGGGATTTTTTCTCACTTACCTTTTCTCCCTTTTTCCAGTTTTCCATGTTTCTCCTTATTCTATATTTCTTGTGATCCTATTACCATTCCACACACTACCTATATTATTTTAATTTCTATATTTTCATGAATTACTTTACTAATTTCATTTAAAAAAATACACAAAAAGATTTTAGGAGAATCACAAGGATAAGTGAAATCATTTCTTTGACACTGACCCTGAGGTTAACCACTGTGATATATTTTTAGAGATTATAAACATATCTGTGACTGCACCTTATTGTGGTAAAATTTCAAAAATCTAGTATCTTTTATCAATACTAGAGAAATCACTGATAAAGGTGTGTTTATCTGAACTAAAAAAATATATATAATAAAACTAGAAAAATATTTTTTCAAATTATTTAGGTACACCAATCATATACCCAATCAATGATCATCCCTAGTTTCCCAACTCACACACAACCCCCTACCTTTATCAGTTCTTCCCCTCTCTTTACTCAAGCACACACACACACACACACACTTACATTTGAACATGAGACCTCCATGTTCAAAGAGAATAACTTTTCTATTGATTCATCTTATTTTCTTAAATATTTTATGATATATATATATTTATATACACTTCCATAAATTATTTATTCATATAATTATTCATATATTTATATAATTATTTTTAAATAAATTTGTAAAATAATTTTGTGTGTGTGTGTGTTTATATATATATGTTTCATTATCAAAAACCATGTGGGGTTGGAATTGTGTTTTTTGGTGGTGGTGGCATGGCCCTTCACATCAGAAACATATATCCACATTCTTTATGGGTGGTTTCTGATGGGTTTTTTTCATGGAACCAGAAACACCCAACAGTTACCTTATTCATGATGTCTCATGAACCTGATTTC
Organism: Viscum album; assembly: GCA_963277665.1. Classification (NCBI taxonomy): domain Eukaryota; kingdom Viridiplantae; phylum Streptophyta; class Magnoliopsida; order Santalales; family Viscaceae; genus Viscum; species Viscum album. Next base: position 576,633,578 of record OY728160.1, read on the forward strand.
CAAAGGTAGGTGTTTGTTGGGAAATCGTTCCAAAAATGATTAGGGGCTCACATTGGTCGAGAGGATGAGCGGTCAAGCTCATCACACCTTTTTGGGATGAATTATTTCCTACTTCAGTACCATATTATAGATTTAATAAAAATTCAGCAATCCATTATAAATTCCAAATATGAAATGTGACACCCTTATATTAATAATCGTTCATTAGCATGTATGGACTTTATGATCATCTGTATTTATACAATGTTCTCTATCAATAGAGACATGTGTACTATTATTAGAAATTCCTATTCTATTTATTATCTTGATTCTAGTTTTAAGATACAAAATGGGGAATTCTAGAGTTTATTGTTATCCAATTAGATAGGAGTTGTTTTGGTGTCAGGATTGATCCCATGAGAAAGGATTCCTATGTTTACTTGTGAAAGGAATAAAAAGCCACATAGTTTGAGGCCACCTAACAGGACATATCATATCTTTTATGGTCATATGATGGGGAACAAACCATACAGTTTAAGATCATGCGATAAGGATGTCCATGGTGAAAGGTTCCTAGACAAGAGATGGTTTTGGACTTTTTCCAAAGCAGCCCGAGGGATCTAGAAGGGATGTATCCTCCTAGGTCCTAGGTTGGATATGATCCTACCAGGAATATGTACCGGATAAGAATAGGATGAATTTATTATGGTGGTTTTAAACCTCAGGGAGGCTTATTATGTATCCTGTTTGGGTAAAAACCAAACCCTACATAGTTCGTAAATTTTGGGCTTACAAAAATGGAGGATTATAAATGTTACTTCATTTGGAATAATTCCATTTCGAGGTTTTTCTCAAAGGGAATATGGACCTTCGAGAGGATGGTAACATGGTTTTGGGTCTCACATTGAATTGGAGACCCATTGGGTGACTATGGTTTGGGATTATACTGGATTAGAGGCCCCAAGAATTGTGAGAGGATGATATATAAAAGGAATATCTACTGAGATAGGTATTTGATCAGACCAATATCATGATTTTCACTAACCTCTAATAACAGGTGATTCATGATCGGTGTGAGAAATAAGAAGAATATAAGGATCTAAAAAACCATACAATCTCCTTTGTCTGACGGTTTTTGGGGGTGGGGTTTTGGAAGGTGGGTTAATATCCTATAAAAAAGACTAGGGAATTTCTCCATGAGGGATTACCTTGGGTGAAAGTTACTCCTTCTATATTGGTGGACAAGGGTGGAGTCATTTGGGGGAGTCAAGGAGACAGATATGGATTTGATGTGTCTGTATCCTCTCTTTATTTTAATTCCAAGGTCTCATCATTATCCATATAGTTGAGATACCCATTAACATAGAAATTTATAATTGATAACAATCTATGGATCCCATCTATTTGGTAGGATAAATAAATGATCTACATTACCATGGGAATGTATAATCGAGAGGACACACCAGTGTTCCCTATGCTATGACCATACATATCTGGAGGCTTTGGGGGAGGCCTTGAATTTTCCCCCTTGTTTGGGGGATCCTAGGGAAGAGGTTACCCACCATCATTGGTATGAAAATGGCTCGATGGATAGTTCACATAGGTGTGGCCTGGGAGAGATGAAGGTGGCTCACACAGGTGAGGCCTGGGTAAGTTGAAGGTGGATCACATAGGTGAGGCATTGGTGAGATAATGTTCCATCGAACAAAGTATAAAGAAGTAAGTTTAAGGTTACTTTGGGTATGGAAAACCTTAGAACAATAATTTAGTTTTGTCTTTCTCTAGGCTCTAAAGGTCTCTTTAGGTGTCTTTGGATGACTGACACTTACGTTTTGAGTAGTGGGAGGGTCCTTCACCCTAGTAGTTTTGACTGGCGGTGTTTCCTCTCAAGTTTCTCTATATTTTGGACCTTTAGGGACCTAAATATATTGATTTCTACTAATTTACACTTCTTTTATATTCTTAAGGATCTACCTAGGGGTTTGGGAGACTTGGGTGAGAGACTAGGGTGAGAAGAGATTCAAGCGGTCTCTTCATCTTTAAGTTATGTCAAATGAGGTGCCGAAGGATCTTATTTATAAGAAAACCCAGGACCATGGGTGAAGGATTACACTCATGTAGGTCCAACACATAGGTATCTCAGGTAGGGATCTTGTGAAACCATTGGTTTCTCCTACTGGGAAGCACAGGAAGGGATTATGCAAGCCTCTTGGCATAGAGGTGGGGTGAGCATAGGATGACCTATGAAAGTTCCATAAATCCCATTCTACTATTTTCTAATTAAGGTGTTTTATATCAAATATTTTCATCTATATGTAAAAATGGAGTGTCAATAAAAGTCCACCCTCATGATTAGATCTGATCAAAAGTAGTGTGATTGATCCTGAGGTAGAGAAAAATATGGATGATGACGAATCCTTAACTCATAGATTACCATGTTCTAGAATACCCACAGGTTCTCTTCCAACATTGCTGATTTTTATGAAAGATAGAGATGGAAGATCATGTATATATTTCCACTGCACAGTTCCTTTACGCAGGTCAACTGCATAGGTCTGTCACATAGGTTAGCCGTATAGGTGATCATTCATCTACAAAGAGTGTCACCTGTTCAAAGAGTTCCTTATCGCCGATATTTTTTCTCTTATCATGCAAATAATTCTCAAAGATTTAATCATGTTTCTTATTCTCATTTCAATTCTATCATTCCTTCAACATATACACTAAACACTTGAGTGGGTGACTTGTATGATGCCACTTGAGAAAGTGACCTATGCAAGGACTCTTGAGCGAGTGACCTATGTGAGGCCACTCCTTTATTGAATTTTATATCTCTTTAAAGAAACATCCAAAATAAGGCCTTAACACTAATGAACATCATCATGTATTATTTGTATATTTACAATGGAAACTCAAAGGATTTATGATGATTAATGCACCACCCATGTTAGGGATAAGTCAAAATTATCCGGCCAAATTATTATGATATGTGAGACTCCACCCTTGTAGACTTAGTAAAATACATGAATAAGTACCGACATGAGTACCCATTAATCAACCAACTACCACTTTTTTACCACATTATTTTGAGAAATGCATTCAATCAAAAGCGATAGAGTTATTTGTTGAAGTCCTGGTTTATGGACTACACCAAATGTCCCACTGTCAACATCTCCTCTAGAGGAATATTTATCAACTAAGGAAAAGTTCCCTTTGTATGCGTTATGCATCACAACCTGTGCATCCGAAATCTAAATCCTCACAATCTATAATCCAAACCTAATTACAACTAGTCTATCTTTCACAGTTTAAAGATAGATCTATCAAAAGGCTAGAAGGAAGATTGGTACTTTCATTCTGGGGTGGGGTCGACACCGAGGGAATGTGGGTGTTCTGGGTGTTACAAACATACATATAATTTAAGATCAAGTTAGAAGTAGTCATGATCTATAAAGATGTCTGGGTGGCCTATACATGCATGTATAAGAATCCATAAATCATTCCTGAGATATTGAGCCGATGGGGTCCCCAGAAAAATACATTCCACCTGTTGTGCAATGAAGTTGGAGTTATCATATGGGATGTCTAAAAGATATCAAGAGTTCCTATAAATGGATAAATTTATGATGAATTAATCCCATAAAAATCATCATTGGATTACATTAAAATGATACTGAATTAGGACAATGAGATGTTGAAGTGTGCATAAAATATCAAGAAGGAAGACCCTCTCCCAAGGAGAGACATCCATTCCAAAGACGGGATGAAGTCCTCCCTCAAGTCAAAAGGATAAGACCCTATCTACTAGCACCCAAAGGGATGTACTCTATTAGAGAATCAAATAATTCCAGGAAAATTATGGTCTATGTTGGAGAAAGGCCAATATGACCGGTGGGAATATACAATAAAGTCCTACATTCCTACAAGTACCTTCCTTCCTGGCTTCCTAGTAATGTGGTTGAGAACTTATCTACTATCAGTCCACAAATCTAACAGCGGGCTGAGGCCATGGACTTTTTTCATAACGGCCAAAATAGAAGAGGGGAAGCAAATAGGGTTGGATTCCCCTATTCTAGAAAAAAATTAATAGTTTTATTGTACGTCTATGCAGGGAAGCTATCAAAATGGATTTTAGGTCCATTTCAAGTGTTATTGGGATGGATTGCGTAACACTTTAGTTCTAATGCCGTGATGAGTGGAGTTGAAGTCCCTAAAGGCCGGTTTTTTCCATTTATTCATATTTCTTTGGTATCTATCATTTATCCCTGAAATATGATAAAGCTATAAATAATATGATTATGTGGGGAGAGTTTAACTTATTCCCAAATGGTGATCCGCCTACCAGAATAGTTATTGACAACAACTAAAGTTACGATGATATGAGGTTATACGAGATTGTGTTTAGAGATAGTGTGTTGTCAGCCCATATTGATAGTGAGATCACATGTAAAGAATATGATCTGTACCAATCTTCCCGCCAGTTCAACTGTCTACAAAAACTGAATATATATTCACCCACACATTTTCAATTTGATAAGTACCTAATGGTGGTATGATAATTCTTGATCCTCATGGCCTTCAAGGTATCACAAACATCGATTAGGCTACCTTAACTAAGCACACACAACTACAAAACACTCCTTAAACAGTGATGGATTTTAGCAGGGCAAGAAGAATATGCTGATAAAGTCTATATTTATCAGCGTTAAAACAAGTGATGATAAAGGGATACCTTTATCAACACAAAAAAAAGTGTTGATAAATGGAACCCTTTATCAGTGTTTTTTTGGCGCTGATAAAATAGAATCTTTATAAGCGCTTTATTTTAGCATTGATAAAGGCAACCCTTCATCCGCGCTTCATTGTTAGCCCTAATAAAGGGACCTTTTATTAGTGCTAATAAAGAAATGATAAAGGCCCACAATAAAATGAAATAAGTAAAAAAATAAAAATAATTTTCTTAATAATTTCCTTAATTAAATAATAATTTTTAAAAATGAATAAATTGGATATACATATATATAAATTTTAAAAAACAATAAATAATTTTTATTAAATATATAGAAATGTAAAATGAATAAAATGAAATAATTAAACAGATAAAAATTTAAAATGGGTAAATTAAGAAAACTATTAAACATTATATTAATTAAATAATTATTGATAAAAATGAATAAATTTAATATACATATATATATATATATTATAAATATTAATAAATAGTATATATCAAATATAGATATATAAAATGAATATATTGTAATAATTATCCAAAAAAAAATTAAAAATGAATAAATTAAAAAATTATTTACAAATTTATTAATGAAACTATTATTAATAAAAATGAATAAGTATAATATATATATATATATAAATTATAAATAGTAATAAATAATATATATTAAATAAATAAATATATATATATAATTAATAAAATGTTAATTAAAAACATCTTAATGGATTATTCATTTTTAATGTTGTATGATTTTTCAATTTAACATATATCAAACATCGTGTGTTACATTAATTTCACACACACACACACAGATATAATTAATGAATTTTTTATATACAAACACACAAACAAATATATTTACATAATATATAGAAACACACATAGCTAATATTTATTTAATTAATTCAAATTTTAGTATATTTAATAATTTTCATTATAACATGATTTGTTATGCTTTTTATCAGTCAATTTTTTTTTAATTTTTTAATAATATTACAATTATGATATTCATTTTTAATATATTTTTTGACTTTTGAATTTGATCATTTTCTATTATTTATTTATATATATATTTATTATGTTATAGATTTTTCAATATATATATCCATATTTTTTTAATAATTTATATTTAATTAATATAACTTATCCATTTTTTCAATATTTTTAAAGCGTACTCATTTTGAATTATTCAATTTCACTCATTTTTAAAATGCATTATATTTAAGATTATTATCCACTAATTGTGTTAAAAATATATTTATAAATGTATATTTACAATATATATTTTTAAATTTATAATTATTATAAATAAATAATAATAATTTTTCTAAATTAGTATTTATATAATTTTAAATAAATAATAATATATATTTAAATAATTATATAATGATAATAAATTTATTTAAATAATTATATTTATAAATCCTTTATCAGCGTTACAATTTTAGCGCTGATAAAAGGAATATTTATTAGTGCTTTTTTAGCGTTGATAAATATCTATTTTATCAGCGCTAATCATTTTATCACCGATAAAAGTGATATTTATCAGTGATTTTATGAAAGTGCTGTTAAAAGTGTCTCAGATCTATTTAAAATAACCCTAACTGTGACTCAGTCGCTCAAGATTCTCAACCTCTCAATGAACTTCTCTACTGCTAGTGTGACTCCTCTATGTTCCCTCGGACAAATCAAGTCTATAATCTAATTTATGTTATTTTATACTTTTACTCTATTATTTTTTGATTTTTTGGGTTCCACATTTTTTGTTTTTGCACTGTTATTAACCATGATGAATCCTACATCTCTTCTCCACACCACTGAAATACGAGTGACCTAGGGTGACTCTCGTGTAACATTGATACCCTGAAAGTCATTGAAGCCACAAAAAACCAATATAGAATTGTATTACATAGCTAGTAAACAACTTTATAGTGTAGAGATAATTCCCATAGAGGATAAATATGGCCGTTCAATAGTGCGTGATGTGATTCTATTAAATTATAATCTCATGAAATATTTGTTTGATATAAAGATTTCTCACTATTTTATTGCTTATTGTGTTTTGGATCATATGGGATTACATATTGAAATGAAACAACATGTGTTGAATCATTGAACACATCTTGGAAAAAGATAATTTCTAGAATTTAACTGTGCAAAAAGTTCTATAATTTTCATTGAGGATAAATTTTCCTTGTATTTATCTGTTCTTGAAAAGGATATCTTTGACCCAATATTGGGATTGTATTGGTTTACATCCTTCAGGATGTGCATCAATTGTTATACCAAGTAATTTAGTTGCAAATCTTCAGATGGTGTTGAAAATTTCTTTAAATGGTATTGGTATGTGAATATAAGAACAACAGAGCTTTTGGTATCGATTGTTGGGACTATGATGGATTTAAAAAATATGAAAAATGGGAAGGTGAGGAATCCTTGAGAAGATAGAAGTGATGTTGAATGTAAGAGGGGTGAGATTCATTTCTTCAAGACCATTAGAGTGGAGGTATTCCAATTCTTCTTCAGTTGAGTAGAATTTTGGTGTGATTCCATCAGTGTAGGTTCCTAGGACACTTTAATCATTATTTCCTCTTTGATGCGAAACATTTCTATAAATGTGGTTAGTTGGGGAACCTCCAATGGTCATTTTGAGCTATTTCTTATTGGCAGGGGCATTAGATACGGTCGGTAGATTATTTATGGCTGATTAGTCTATGGATAACTCTTTACAGGTTTCGTCTATAGTGATTCGTACAATCCAAGTATATTATACTCCTGTTGATGGTCTTAGGACACAAAATTTTCATATGTTTTATTTATGTTTATCCTATAATTTCATCTAGGATTGAGATTATAACTTATTCATAATGTTATTAACATCAATATTCTATATAAGTAAACATATGGAAAAGGGTAATCAATGTCAATTTTATTTATGAGTATCTTATCACTCTCTCTCTCCATTAACTATACGTATAGAATTACAACCTTACTCTATAAACTCATTTCAGCTTCATACGGGACCACTAAGAACTGCATCTCCATCCACTTTTGTGAAAGCAGCGTATAATACATAATAGTTATAAGAAACATAAATAAATTATTATAAAAAGGACCATGAGTCTAAAAAATAAGGTTGTGTAAATATGGATTCTTTTTGGTAAGATATATATACAATACAGTACACTCCATGCATAAAATTCTATAATTGCATGCATCTTGCATGAAATTTTTTACTGGCTTGACCAGAGATATAATACTTCAATACTAAAGTATAAATAAACTTGACTACCTTTATTTAATTAATTCCAAGACACTTGGTTGTCTTCTATCTCTTGATTATGGATTGGAAAGCTATTTCAAACTACCCCACCTCTCATCATTGTGGTTCCAAAGTTACTTGATGACATACCTACCACTCAGATTGTATTCATTAATCATCATCAAAGACGCTACCATGGATTTGAATACCGCATATCCCAACTCATTTTTCAACTATTTAGGCCTTTTATCATCCTGATTTACTACTTCCTGGGAACATAGAAAATGACACTAAAAAATTAATCAAAACATAATGAATGAATTTGTCTGGATTCTTGATATAATTTTTCTTATATGACTAACTCGGTTACTTTTGACAAAACTTCTTCAAAAATTACATTTATTTTGAGTACAGTCACATTGGATCCTATTAGAACTCCACAGTTAATCATACTTGTATGAGAATACTACTATAACGAGTCATCTAATATGACTCTCAAAGGTATTCCTCCCCCAATGTGAAGAGATCTCCGACCTTGTTTTTAGCTTCATCTTCATGATAAATTCTCTTGGAATCTTGTAGAAATGTCTGGTTTTCAAGCTCTCCCATCAACCTCTATCAATAACAGCACAAGTTTGTGTATCCTATAAGCCCTACCAAAAAGGAAACATTTCAAAGGAATTGTAAAACAATAAATGTTTGTGAGTGGAAGTAATTGAGTACGAGTGGAATTCATGTGGATTTGAATGTTCATTCCTTTATTTTTGTAATGTAATCTATTATAAGTTATAATTAAAATTTTATTTATGTTATTTTTAATCCTCATTGGAAAATCTAATTTCATATTTGGAATAGTTTTTGTATTTTGTTTCTTGAGACTTATCCCACATCTTTTCTATGTTGCTTGAACTACTCTGAGCAGTAGTCATCCAAAATGATCATGTGATGACTTTTGATTAGAGTAATTCAAGAAACATAGGTGGATGTATACAAAATTTGAGAGAAAAATATCAAATAGTAAAATAAAATAATAATTATTTTGGAGGTAATCCACCAAGTAACTTTGTAACCACAATGATGGGAGGAAGACTAGTTTGAAAGAGGGAGTCCAATACATCATCAAGATATGTAAGGCAATCAATGTTTGAGGAGAGATTAAATAAAGGTAGTGAGGGTTTGTTATAATACAGTATTGAAGTATTATATTTCCATTCAAGACAATAACAATTTTCATTCATGATGCTTTACATTTTATACTTTTATGCATGGAGTGTATTTTATTATTGTTATTTAAGACAAATTAAATGTTTGACTATCAATTAAGACAATGTATTTTCCACATGATGATGTTAACAATCCTAAGGAAGAATGAATTGTTGATGATGAAACTGTGGAATTATTAGGGGATCAACAAAATACTGATGATAAAAACAACAATGACGCAACATCACAGTGCTCAGTAAAATTATCATGGAAAGAGTTCATTGTATAAAATTTTATGTTTTTTGGAATCAACACAACCAACCTATTGAACCCAATAATTCAATGTTCATTATTTATCTTGGGGTCACAACAAGGATTAATGTTCCAATTGATATTGATTCATGGTGCCACATCCAACCTGTAAAAAAGGAAATTCTTTAGAAAGATATAATAGTAATGTTACCATATATATTCTCTATTTTACAGAAAAATTATACAATGAAACATTGATTTAATTTTCATTATTCATTATATAATTCATTTATTTTAGAATATTTTTGTAATAAATTTGTCTTAATGGCTACTGGAAAATCCCATAGAGGCTTTCAGACTCTTCTTACAATGTTACATCTTATGGATGGTGAGGGGAAAGTAAATCCCCACCCACCACTTTGTTATGCACACATTATAAATTAGGAAACATGGACAACTTTCATAAATTGTTGAAATGAGAAATCATTTCAAGTGCATTGTAGTATATAATATATTATTTGAAATTATTTATTTTATCCAAATTGATTTAAAATTTTTAATTTATGAAAAAAATAGTGCTAAAAATAAAGGACATACATCAAAACCATTATACCCCTATTACAAAGAAAAGATGGGGTATAATTCATTATAGAATAAATTGGTATGATTTTAAATAAATAATAAAATTTTAATTATGTGATATGAAACAAAATATGTTCCTTTTTTTATATGAATATTATTGAATGAAAATTTGAAGCCACTTCTATCCCATGTCATGTTCTATGGAAGGAGGCTTGTGTAAATAAAGATGAAAAAATTAGTTGATGAAAAAAAGTATGGGAACAATGTTTAAGTATGACATAATTTTAATTAGTTATGATCTATAAAAATATTACATAAAAATATCTATTATTTATTCATATTTTTTATATGGTTTAGACACATGAATTGGAAAATCCTATACTAGAAGAAAAGCTAATTTCAGTAGCTTTGAAGCCGCCTAAACAACATGACCGTGTTAGAGGATCGAGGTTTGGATTCTCACCTAGAAGACATTCCAAGAAGTTAAAATATCACAAAGATACATATAATATGATGAGACAATTGCAGACACAAATAAACTCACTTCAATATATTATTTTTTGGTCTAGTTTGGCCGACCTATGTATAATAAATGATCAAAGAGAACCAGTGGGGGAGAAAATATCCATACATGAACCAAAAGATCCCATTAGATTTGAGGGTATTAATTCCCCCCAACTTCATACCTTACCTGGGGTAATCAATTTTTCAATTACTCTTTCCCCTAGATGTGAATCAAAAAATTATGATAACTTGATATTACTAAAATTCTACAGGGTATAGTTGTATGTGATTTATATATTTTAACACCCATTTACCACCGTGTTGTGATGGTTATAGTTCATAATATCTTGGGAGGCCATCTACAAAATTAAGAAATCCCAAAATATCACATAAGAGTGTGGATTGAGGTAGCTTATGTGGCGACTACTAAGTTGCATGTTCCACTTGATTGTACAAATATTACAATGGTCGAAACTGTTATTGGAGATTTCATAGCATGGATGTAAAATATTATAAAGACACATGTGGTACATCTTTAACTAATTTTTTCACATGAAAAACATGTAATAGTTGATGATAACAGGTCTGAAGTGAGTTATGATATTATAGATTGATAAAGCGGTGGAGGAAACAAAAGGCCGAATCAATAAAATCTAGTGTATTGACCAAGAAATCAAAACGACCTTCTGAGAGTGCCTTCCCCCTGCCAGTTCTAGAGAAAAATTTATTATCATTAAAAATTCATGAAGAGACAACATTTAAAAATAAAACTATGTATTTCATTGAACACAAAGAAGAAATATATGGAGATTTCTTGACAGATGGAATTTGTCTCGAGACTCTAAATGAGATTATCAAGCATGAATGGCTTGGAATCTCTGTTGTGAATACATAGATAAGGTACATTTCCAAAATACGTCTATCCAAATAGTGAGATAATATGTTTTTTATAGTTAATAACTATTCATATTTTATATATACATTTATATCACAACTATATAAGTGGAAGATCCTGGGAAGCACCATTTGGATTCTTTATTCCCTATATCATTTCTACATAAAAAATTAGTTTGAATGAGGATGAAATTAATAAGGAAAAATCTTAGTTACCCAAAGCATTTAAAAAAAATCATCGAATAAAATAATCTTTTTTATTCCTACAATATAAAGGTAAAAATATACAATCTAGTCACATAAAATATATTATTAATTTTTTCATTACTTAATTGTTTTTTAGGATGCATTGGATGTTGATAATAGTCAATATAGACACCCAAAATATTTATTTTTTTGATCCATTGCATGGATATGAAACCAACCAACCACACATGATGTGTATTATGAATATCTAATACACTAAAATCAATATTTTATAAATAAAATTTGAATTATTAGTTTAGTCTTGGTTTTAATAAGAATTTTGTTTTGATAGGGAAATCTGTCAATATAGGATAAATCTTGGCATGAAGTCAGTGTATGAAGGGATAAAAAATGTGTATTAAAATAAATGGAAACAAATTAAGGTATATATAGAAAGATTTAACTATAAAAAATTTTCAAAACAATTTACTTATTTTGTTTATTGTTTATGCAGTGTTCGGAACAACATAATGAAAACGATTATGGATGTTATGTTTGAAAATTTACGAGAGAAATCACAAAACATAAAAAGAACAAATTCCCCCAATAGGTAATTTATGAAGGTAATTACAATCTCATTAAATATATTTCATAATAATTTGTTTGTATATGTTTTATAAGTACTATCAAGACTACCAACAACCTAGTTACTCAAAAGAAAAAATCAATTTGTTTAGAGTTGAGTGGGAAGTGTAATTTTTGTTAGAATGTATGTTGAAAAAAAAATTTAGGCGATTACCTGCAATGATTGTGATCTAGTATGAGTTATAACCTTCAAAGGATATTTGGGGTGTGAAGCCTCATTGTTGGAATGTTTGATATTATTTTTGATCTATTTATCAAGGAGAAATATAATGGAAGAAATCAATTGGTTTATAAGTTCGGACCTAAAACCATAAAAGTTTTGGGAAATCATGAAGGCATAGGTGGAGGAAGAGGTGGAGGTGGAGGTGGAGGTGGAGGAGGAGGAAAAGGTGGAGGTAGAGTCGGAGGTAGAGACCGATGTGGAGGAGGAGGTAGAGGTGCAGAATGAGTTGGAGACTAAGGTGGAGGAGGATGAGAACCATTATATTGAAAATAATAAAATTTTTGGGAAATGAAGTAGATGAAGATCATACCATGATTGTGTTTTGATAATTTTTTTTTAAAATTTCACCCAACACTTCACTTTTGATAAGAGTCATCGTGAATGTGTTTTAGGTGAATTATTCAAATAATTGTTTCACCAATTTTCTTGATAATTTGGTACAATTATTCATAATTAATTTGTGACGTGTATGAATTATTATCATTTCAAACCCACACATGATTCCACATGTATGGATCAAGTTGCGTGTTTCCAGTTTAAAATGAAATTTTAGTAAAAAAACACAAGAGGCATACTAAAAAAAAGAAAAAACATTATAATTGTTATGATACTTTAGGAAAATGATCTGTGAGTATTTTGGAACGTTTAAAAATCAGCTGGATCTCAATATGATGCATGGTGTCACTAGTATCACTCAAAGTGCATCTTTTTGTTCAAAATTGGAACTAATTTTAGTGAAGAAAACAACTGGAATACTCAAAACTGAGCGAACACATTCAGATTATTTTGGTACTTTAGGAAAATGATCTATACATTATTTTTAACATGTTTTAATCAATATTATCTCAATCTGTTGCACGGTGTGACCAGAATGACTCCAAGTGTTCGTTATTGCTTTAAAATTGAAATTTTAATACCAAAAAGTTCCACTCACTAAAAATTGAGAAAAAAATGATTGGATTGTCTTGATAATTTGGAAAAAAATTTAATTCATTTGTGACATGTATAAATTAGTCTCATGTCAAACCCACACACGATTATACCCATATGGTTCAAAGTGCGTGTTTCCAATTTAAAATGACATTTTAGTAAAAAAAACACAAGTAGAGTACTCAAAATAGAGTAAACACATTATAATTATTATGATACTTTAGTAAAATGATCCATTAGTCATTTATTATGTGTATAAATAATCCAAACCTCAATTCGATGCCCAATGTGATCACTATGACTCGAAGTGCATCATTTTATTCAGAATCGACATTAATTTTAGTAAAAAAAACAAATGGCATAATCAAAACCAATAAAACACATTTGGATTATTTATGGTAGTTTTTGAAAACAATCTATAAGTCATTTGTGACATTTAAGAATCAGCCACACCTCATTTTGATGCACAGTGCGATTGGCATGACTCCAAGTATCGGTTATCAGTTTAAAATTGACATTATAATAGAAAAATTGGCACTCATTGAAAACAGAGAAAACATGCTTGGATTGTCTTGATAATTTGGTACAAAAATTATTAATTCATTTGTGACATGTATGAATCAGTATCACGTCAAAACCACACACAATGCCACCTGTATGGCTCAAAGTGCATGTTTCTTGTTTAAAATGACATTTTAGTAAAAAAACACAAGTGGCCTACTCAAAATAGAGAAAAATATTCTGATTGTTTTGATACTTAGGTAAAAAATTCTATGAGTTATTTGGGAAATTTAGGAATCATCCTCACCTCAATCTAACATATGGTGTGACCGGTATGACTCCAAGTGTGACTTTTTATTCAAAATTGACATTAATTTTAGTGAAAAAAAACTCACAAACTCAAAACTGATCATATGAATTTCGATTATTTTTTTTACTTCAATAAAATGATTTATAAGTAATTTGTGAAATATAGGAATCAACCAAACCTCAATCTAATTCGTATTGTGATCGGTATAACTCCAAGTGTCTGTTATCAGTTTAAAATTGATATTTTAATACAATAATGTGTCACTCACTGAAAACAAAGAAAACACACTTGAGTTGTCTTGATAATTTGGGACAATTATTATTAATTAATTTTAGATGTGTATGAATTATTATGATGTAAAACTCACACATGACGCCACCAGGATGGCTCAAAGTTCATGTTTCTAGTTTAAAATGACATTTTAGTAAAAAAAACAAGTGACATACTCAAAATAAAGGAAAAACATTATGATTGTTTTGATACTTTAGTAAAATTATACATGATTCATTTGGGACGTGTTGAAATCATCAACACTCAATACGATGCATAGTGTGGATGGTATAACTCAAAGTGCATGTTTTTATTCAAAATTAACATTATATTTTGTGAAAAAAACAACTAACATACTCAAAATTGAGAAAATGAATTCATATTTATTTGTTACTTTATGAAAATGATCTATAAGTCATTTTGGACATGTGGGAATCAGTCGCACCTAAATATGAAGCATGCTGTGACCTTTATGACTCTAAGTGCTTAAAGTTGACATTAATTTTAATCAGAAAAACAACTTACATAATCATAATTGAGAAAATGTATTCGGATTATTTTGTGTCTTTAGAAAAATTATCCTTAAGTCATTTTTGATGTGTAGTAATCAGTCACACCTCAATTAGACTCACAGTGTGACCGATATGACTCAAAATGCACCTTTTTATTGAAAATTTACATTAATTTTATTAAAAAAAACAATTCACATACACTATAATAGTTTTTTTCTTTTATTTGTGTTACTAATTTTATTTCATTTAAATTTATTATTTTTATATTATTTTGGCCAATTATGTTCTATTTCTGGTGATGTAGTGTTTTGTTACAGCACACTGAACCTGTTTTTGGTGCTATAGTGTGCTGTAACATTACATTGTAGTTTTCACCATTATCAGTGCTACTAAATGCGATGATAAAGATAGACTTTATCAGTTCTTTTACAAGAAACAATATAGGTTTCCTTATCCTTGATTTCCAAAGCATCGATATAGGTATCTTTATTAGCAATTCTAAAAGCACTGATAAAGTTATCGTTTATCAACACTAAATAAAATCACTGATAGATGGTGTATTTTATAAGCACTTTTAAAATTACTGATTAAAGTATGATTTGTTAGAGATTTTATTTTCGATGATAAAGATAACCTTTATCAGAGATTTTCTAGTACTAATAAAAGACTTGGACTTTTAATCGCATTGAGGTTGGAACCACTTTTATAGCACTGATAATGGCCTATTCTAGCACTGTTAAAGGAATATTTTGTAGTAGTGAATCATTTCTGTTAAACTATAGGTATCCCAATTCCTAGATTTATTCCTTCCCTCAGGGTTTTTTGACAACAAACATCCCTTGAGTTGAGGCCATGATGATCATTTGATGTGGAAATTATGGTAGGAAGGCTCAGCTCGTGGTTTATGAAACTGAAGTTCCAATATCTTTAAAATGATCTCAGACACTTGCCATGGAGTAGGATAGAGTTTAAAAGACCACATCTTCTAAGACCAGGTGGTCTAGTCATCATCACTAAGTGGATACCTAGACTCCAGTTTCCTAGCATCATTCTAGAGTATAGAGTTTTGAAAGGACCTCAAGGTCAAAAGATGTTAGGTCTTCCTCACAGTTGGTCGTATAAAATTCAGATTATGTGTTTCCCAGGGTTTTCCAAGCTTGGAAAGTCATAACTCATTACATTGAAGAGTTATAGGCAGTTCTTTAAGCCAATATACAGATCCCACGACTTGGGGATATTTTAGCACCCTACGATTTCACTATGACACCAATTTTTCTAATTTTGCGAAGTATATTCATGATATAGAGATGTTTTTATATGAAATCAATGATTAGGTCCCGACTAAAAAGTGTTTAAGGGATATGTTAGATCATAGTGCCACTGAGTGAGTGGTTGA
Source organism: Viscum album (assembly GCA_963277665.1). Classification (NCBI taxonomy): domain Eukaryota; kingdom Viridiplantae; phylum Streptophyta; class Magnoliopsida; order Santalales; family Viscaceae; genus Viscum; species Viscum album. The sequence goes on from OY728160.1 coordinate 576,649,962, forward strand.
TCATTCTAATGATGAATGGGATGAATTCATCGATGCTGGTTATTTGAGCTTCTATCCATTTTCCTTTGAACCCATAATCAATTTTTTGAGTAGAGGAATTAATATTAAAGTGAAGCTTTGACTTGAAGAGATAGGCATCACTTGAACTATCCACCACAAGATACACCTCAATAGGAACACTGATCTAGTTTGAGAGATCTACCCATGATCTTGGAGAGTTATCTTTGGGTCAGAGCTTAATTGAAAAATAAATGGTGGGGGGACCCTTACCACATCTAGTACATATCTTTGAGAATACCGACAAGGGTTCCTCACTATCTCATGTGAAGAAATAAAAACTTTAAAAGATGTTGGTCAGAATTATTAACTGCAGTAAGTCTCTATAATTTCATTCATTCCTACAACTCAATTAATATACCTATCTAATCATGATTAACATTTGTCAGATTTACTTTAATTTTAACCCCAAAGGGTTTTGTTATCGATCCTTTAAGGAGTGAGGGGGATATTCTTGATGAGGATGATGTTATTAATATTTTAATAACTTATTATACACTCCCTCTACTGATTTTATATGAAATGCTCATAATTTGTGTGAAATACTAATGTTTAAATACTAAATATAATTTTTGAGCATTATATGAATTCATCCAGATTCTTGTTTGTTTGATGTTTTAATAATAACTATCACCCTAAAAATTAAAATTATTTGTTTTTTTGTATGATTACTTATTCAATTTCCAAAATATCATTTTAAAAAATCAGTAGCCAATTCTTCTATTTTAAGGGTCATATGGTCCTCACAATAAGGCACAAAGAATCTGTAATGAAACTAAACCATCAAAGGAAATTCAATTATTGGGCTCAATCCAGAAGTCCAAATTTATTTAATTCTCCTCCGAAATTTGGGGAACAACCAAAGGAGTCATGTACCAAAATTTTGAGTCCCAAATTAAAAAAACAAGGGGCCCAAATAAAGCTTTTAAGTCTAGACCACAATTATGTCCATGAACCGAGATTAGCACACCAAATTTGACTTTTCTCCTGATATATATATCAATTATAGATGAGATTTTTTAGTGTGAAATCCAAGATATGGGCGGCCAATTTTTTTTAATAAAGTGTTTGAAAATTATGGAATCTTCTTGTTCACAAATCCATTCACATTATGGTCTTTGAAAAAGCATATATAGAAATGAACAGGTAAAAATTGTTTAATCAAACCGCCTTAAATTTGGTACCATAAGTCCAAATTTATCCAAATTTCTTGAGTATAATAACAACCGTTTTATCAACATATTTGAAGAAGTATATATTTATATATTCAGATATTTGGAAGGTCCAATATTCGAGCCAAGTGGAGGGGAATTTATAGAATGCAACCTACCCACAACATTGGGCTATAAATACATCCCCTTCTCTCCTTGAAAGGATATGGAATTTTAGAGAAAAGGATAATAGTTTAGAATGACCAAGGATCTTCCAATGTCTTGGTAGGATCTTCCATACTTAATTTTTTACTTGAGAAACCATTCCTTCTTGCTTCATTTCATTTACTTTTGTGTTGTTCTTCATTTATAATTGTGTAAGTGTTTATTTTTTTAATTATTTATTAATGAAAGTTTCTTCTTCATATTATCTTTGAATAATATAACCTCTTTTATTTAATAATAATGGTTTTAAAATAGTTTAAATATAGTTAAAATCCATTTTCTATTTTTCTTTCTCATTCAATCAAAAGTCCACGTTTATTTCTCTTCGTCGCTCATGTGTGTGTTTGGTGCAACACTCTTTCCTTATCCATTTATTTCTCGTATATTATTAATTCATCATAATAAAAAAAATAAACCATATTAATAATAATTTCAATGTATGAGTAAATATGTCATTGGGGTGAGTTAAAATTTAGGTATGTTAAGTGATTTAGAGCTTTTGCTCGATGAATATTTTCTGAATTAACATTGTGTATATTGGACTTAAAATGTCATGGATTAATGACTTGTTTTGTTTAATGAATGGTTTCCATGGATTATTGGAACCAAAAATACACTACCATAAACAATATATGATTAAGATTAGAACCCTAAGTTAAGTTAAGGCTTGGATTAAATCCTTAACACTTGGGAATTCCAATCAACATTAACTTGTGACATGGGTGTTAATTTAATAAAATATAAAGATAGGATCAAAGGATATAACAATATTAACTCCCTAATGATGAACTCACCCCAATATTTATCAAATTGTTAAATCAATCTGGATCAATCAATCATATCAATTAATCCTTGCAAACAAACCCTCCAATCAAAATTCAATCAACTAAAAATAATCGACTATTAAAAAGTATCATCATCGATGATTCGACCAGGGTGCTGCAATACACATTTGTCGAGAACCAGATCTTTTAATGGTATATAGGTGATAATAAGCTTCAGTTTCAAATGGAACTGTTTCCTGGGATGGTTCGATTAAGTAGTCGTTAGTTTCTGGTTATTGTAAAAAAGTAAAATTTAAAAAAAATTAAAAAAAACACAAAAAAACCCATCTTCCCATAAAAATAATAAACAGAAAAATAATACAAAGAAAAACCCATCTTCCTCTTTCTTAAAAATCTCTTTGAATGCCTTCTAGTCTCCCAAAGAATCCCTCAGTTTTTTTGACCCTGAAATTGAGCGAACTCTTCGCCAACTTAGGAGTAACATAAGAGATAATAAAATAATTCAAGAACCAGTCCTTGTCCAACCAATTGAATTTGATATGGACAATACTAGGGAATAAATGTTTAAAGAACATGCTTCCCCTGATATGAATTACCAACCCCTCAGTATTCAATATCCAAACATAGAGGCTGGATTCAAATTAAAATCAGTTTTGATTCACCTTATTCCTTATTTCCACGGGCTAGCCAGTGAGGATCCACATATCCATCATAAAGAGTTCCAAGTGGTGTGATCTTCCGTGAAACCTCAAGGGGTTTCTGTGGAACAAATAAAACTCATATATTTACCTTTATCTCTAGTTGAAACTTCTAATTCATGGATTTACTACCTCCCACTTGGTCCCATAACCACAAAGAATGACATTAAGCGACTTTTCTTAGAAAAATTCTTTCATACATCTCATACTACATCTATCCCAAAGAAAATAAGTGGTATCTTTCAATTCCCAAATGAATCACTCCATGAATACTAAGTAATTTTAAAAAATCATGTTTCAACCTTCCCACACCACTAAATACCTGAACAACTCTTGATCCAATACTTTTATGAGGGGTTATTGGCTATGGAGAGAACTCTCATTGATGTTTCAAGTGGCGGTGGTCTTGTTGATAAAACTCTTGCAGCTGTAAAAGATCTCATAAGCAACATGGACGGAAACACACAATAATTCAACACTTGAGCACATGCTTAATTCAAACAAGCTCAAGATAATCAATCTATAGATACAAACAAGATGATAGAGTGGATGAGTGAACTTATAGGTCTTGTGCGATGACTAGCTGTGGCTTTCAAATCCCCAACCTCATCTTCTCCACAATCTTTATTCCCTAGACCTATGAAGAACTGTGGAATCTACATCTCCCTATCTCATCTACCTAACACATGTACACAACTTAAAAAAGAGACATATGATTCATCTGGACCAATGTATATCAATGCAACACATGCTCAGATGAACCCCAACACTCAACAATTAGGTCAGTTTTTTCGAAACTTCAACCAACCCCATTTAGATCCCTTCTCTTCTACATGAATTCCACAATCCTAGTGAGCCTTCCCAATTCCAAAACCAATATAATCACTTTCCCCAAAACCAAAATCAAGGCATTCCTAATCCAAGACAAGCCTCTTCTTCTAACCAACCATGGGAAAGTATAGTGGAAGATCTTGCCTCATTTACCCATTCATGCCTTAAAGACATTGAAACACAAATTGGTTAACTTACATCCCACCTGAGCCAGAAAAAACAATCAAATTCTTCCCAAATCTCAGCTTAACCATTTCCCAACTCCAAGGGTAATGTATGTGCAATTTCACTTAGATCATGGATTCAAATTTATATGCCTCAAGATAAGTCCTCCAACCCCTTTGAATGTTGACTTAGAAAATGAAAAGAAAAATAAACATGAAATGGAATTTGAATCCATTCCATTACCTCCTTTCATTTTAATTAGGAATCCAATTATTTTTCCTCAAGATGTTTCTAATCCAAGGAAGTCCTTTGAACCTGATCCTGAAATGCTTGACATTTTTTGACATGTTGAAGTCAATATACCCCTCTTAGATTCCATCAAACAAATACCCAAGTATGTAAAGTTTCTCAAGGAATTGTTTAACCATAAGAGAAAAATTTGGACCATTGAGAATGTTTCAACCCAACAATCCATTCCAATGAAGTGAAAATATCCTTGGACCTTTATAGTTTACACTAAATTGAAAATTCCAACTTTAATGATGCACTCATAGACCTATAATCCTAAATTAATGTCATGATCAAATCCAACTTTGCCATTCTTGATCTAGGTAACTTACATTCAATGAGTGTTGTCATTCAATTGGCCAATTGAAGCACTGCTAGTCCTGAGGGTATAATCAAGGATTTCCTTGTTCGTGTGAATGATATTAATTCCCTGATAATTTCTATGTCCCTAAAATGGAAGGTGAGAATAAATCTTCTCGATCTCCCCTAATTATAGGAAGACTATTCCTAATAACACCAAGAACCATGATTGATGTCCATTCATGCATATTATCCATGGAATTTGGTGACCAACTGGTTATGTTCAACATTTTCCAATCCATGCGATACCCAAATGAGGATCACTCTGAATTCTCAATCCATGCTTCCGAGGACACTTTTGAGAGTCAATTGAACCCAAATCCATCATGTTATTCATGTTCTAATGATAAAGGATATTGTGAAATATGCACCATGATTAACAAAGTTGAAAATGGTGAAGTTGATGTGGAACTCTCATTCATAGACTCTATACATATAGAGGAGCTTGAAAAACCTCTTGAATCCCACATTAACTCTGATTTCTACTGCTCCACATTGAACAATATTAAGGAAAATTAATCTAAAGAAACAGAAATCCCTTCTTCCATTCCTGAGTTGTCTAACCAACAAATGAGAGATGATACTGATATGAAACCTCTTTCTAAACACCTAAAATATGCAATCCTTTTCCAGGATCACTCATATCCTATCATTATCTCAGCTTCACTTACTGAAAATAAGTAGTCCAAACCTGTTCAGGTGTTAGAGGAAAACAAAAAGGCTTTAGGTTGGACCCTAGTTGAGATTTCAGGAATAAACCCTATCCTTTGCATGCATCACATCAATCTTGAAGAATCATCCAAAATAATTAGACAACCCAAAAAAAGACTCAATCCACTCATACTTGAGGTAGTTAGAGAAGAGATCACCAAGATTATTCAAGCTGGTATTATCTACCCAATTTCAGATAGTGAAAGCGTTAGTCCAATTAAAGTTTTACATAAGAGGAGTGGGATACCTATTGTCACTAATGAACATGGCGAGGTAGTCACAACATGAGTGAAGAACAAATGGTGTGTGTGCATCGACTATAGGAAATTGAATGTAGAAATAAGAAAATATCACTAGACTCTTCCATTTCGTGATCAAATTCTAGAATTATTAGCCAAAATGTCACATTATTTTTTCTTGATGTATACACTATCTATTTTCAAATCCCAATCACACCCCACGAACAAGAAAAGACTACATTGACTTGCCCATTCGGAACATTTGTATATAGGAGTATGGATTTTGAACCTTTCAATGCTCCTACAACATTCCAAAGGTGTATGATGAGTATCTTTTCTGACTTTATTGGACATTTCATGGAGGTCTTCATAGATGAATTTACAATTTATGGTGATTCATTTTAATTCTACTTGAATTCACTCTCTCTAGTCCTTCAAAAGTGTGTCAAGTGTAACATTGTGTTAAATTTTAAAACATTTCACTTCATGGTGGAAAATGGTATCGTTCTATTGAATATAATTTCAAAAGAGGGTATTGAATTCGATCCTGCCAAAATTGAAGTGATCCAATCATTTCCTGAACCCACTTCTATTTGAGACATCCATTCTTTCATCAGTCATTCCAGTTTTTATCGAAAATTCATTCATAACTTTAGTAGGATTTTTCTACCACTCACTCAGTTTCTTGAAAATGACGTCACTTTCAATTTTGATGAGGCTTGATATAGAGAATTTGTTGCACTCAAAACTACTCTTACATCTACCCCAAAAATCAAACCCCCAGATTGGTCCTTACCCTTTGAGTTGATGTGTGATGCTTCTGATAAATCCGTTGGGGATGTTCTTGATCAAAGAAGAGAAAATATTCCTCATTTCATCTATTATGCCTAAAAAAAATTCGATGAAACAAAATCCCTTTACATTTTCACCAAAAATAAACTTTTAGCAGTGGTTTTTTCCTTAGATAAATTTAGGACCTATCTCTTAGGTTCCAAAATCATCATTTTCACAAACCATTGGACTCTAAAGTTCTTACTCAAGAAAAGTTATTCCAAACCAAGGATAATAAGATAGATCCTAATGATCTAAGATTTTGACCTTGAAATAAAAGATAGACCAGAAAAAAAAACTCCTATGGCTGATCACCTAAATAGAATTTCTAATTATTCTCATTCAAAAATCATTGATCCGAAATTCCCCACTGAGCACCTTTCATCCCTCATTCCAAAAATACCATGATATTCCCCAATTATAAATTACTTGGTTTCTAGTGTTTTTTATGAAATTTTTTCAAAATAACAACAAATTAAGTTGAAAAGTGATTCAAAACACTATTTTGGGGAAGATAATAAAATTTGGAAAATTGGGGCTAACATGGTAATCAAGAGATGTGTTGATGAAGATGAACATACCTCCATCTTAGAATTCTATCACTCACTTCCCGTAGGTGGCCACTTTGGACCACAATGAACCTTCTGAAAGGTCATAGACTCTAAATTCTTTTTTCCTTCACTCTTTAAGGACTAACATGAGTTCTATCAATCATGTCCCATTTTCCAAAATTTTGGCAGAATTTCCAAAAGAAATGAAATTCCCCCAAAGCCTTTAATCTTCTGTGAGATCTTCGATGTTTGGGGAATCTATTTCATGTGACCATTCCCCCCTTAAAATGAATTCTCATACATTATTCTTGTGGTATTTTATGTTTCTAGGTGGGTAGAGGAAAAATATACTAGAAGGGATGATTCACATACTATTAGTGAGTTCTTAAAAACCCACATGTTCTTTAGATTTGGAACTCCTCATGCCTTGATCAATGACTTTGGAACCCTTTTTTATAATAGAACGATGGAATATATTTTGAAAAAGAATGGTGTTGTACATAAAAATTCAACTTTATATCATCCCCAAACAAATGGCATGGATGATCTTTCTAATAAATAAGTCAAAAGAGTGCTTGAGATAATTGTTAATCCCACATGGAATGACTGGAATGAGAGACTTGGGGAAGTACTTTGGGATTATTGAACTTCATATAAAACACCCATTGGGATGTATCATTTTTGTTTAGTTTTTGGTAAATCATGTCATTTTATAGTTGAAATCCAACATAATTCATTTTGGGTTGTGAAAACTTGTAATTTTAATTTTGAAAAATCTGGTGAAGAAAGACTGTTGCAATTAGATGAAATAGAGGAGATTCGACTTGATTCTTATAAGAATTCTAATCTATAGAAATAAAAATCCATGGAACTCCATGATAAACACATCTTAAGAAATTTATTTCATGAAGGGGAAAAGGTAATGCTCTTCAATTGTCAATTTCAGCTTCACCCAAGTAAGATTAATTCTCGTTGGTAAGGTCCTTTTGTTATTACTAATGTTTACCCATTTGGTGCATTAAAATTCCAAGATCCCTCTTCAAAAAGAACATTCATAGTTATTGGACATCGACTAAAGCATCACCATGAGAGGGCATATATCCCGAGAACCACCTCGACTTCCATCAGATCCACAACTTCCCTCGACCCACCTCCAGATAGAGATGATTCCCCACCAAAACCAAACCAAGGGCACCTATTTCCCTTTTACTCCCTCTTTCTCCGTTCTTCCTCATTCTATCTCTATCCCTTTTTATTCTTCTTCCTCTATTAATTGTTTTTTTACGACTTTCATCATCAAACTTTTTTTCTTTCCCTATTTCTATTTTGTGTGGTTGTGTATGTTAAACATAGTAAAAACTAAAAAAACTAAAAAAAATGCAAAAAACAAACAGAAACAGAAAGAGTCATACTTACTCACCATCTAGTTTTGAAATTTTTTGCAACCATTTTGGGGAGTCAAAATACATGTTTTCATCTCAAATATTTTGTATTTTCATCTTGAATTTGGATAAAAAAGCTTATGTCAAAACCAATAAATTTCGAATGATCAATTTTTGATTTGGAAAATGATTTTCCCCAACCATGAGGAACACCATTATCTTTCATGAAAAGGCCTCCTATGACCATATTTTCTGAATGTGTGTTTTCACCTATGATTTTGAGTCTTGAGTTTCTGGACCTTCGAGTTGAATTTCCTACTTTTTTGTGAATTAATATGATAGAAGCATTTTTTAAACCTCCTGAGAATCACAATCGCCAAATATCCTCCCATTACCCTTACATTAATCCTATTTTTGAAAGCCCCTCTGAGACAACAAAAAACTTTTCTATGATAGCCACATTACAAGCCCAATACTTTATCCCACCCAACATCTACATGGATTTACATTGCATTATTTATTGAAATTTATGTTTGAGGGGAATGGATTTCATTTTTGGGTGCCCTTTTATTGATTTTCAACGTGTCATCATATGTTTGAGGGAAATAATCCATTTTATTTTGGGGGATAGGTTGTAATTCAGTGAGTTTTGGGAAATGTATTTTCATTTATGTAATCTTGTAAATGGCATTGAAGCGTGTTCAAAAAAATGAAAAAAACAAAAAACAAAAATAAAAAATGGGTTGTGTCTTTAGTGGGTCAAAAATCACTCTTTCTCTACCTTTGATATCGTTATAACTATTACAATTAGTTTTGTAAGGAGATCAAACATGGGTTGGGAGATGAGTGTGAGATTTGTTTCAACTTCAACTTTTAAAAAAATCAAAAAAAGAAAAAGAAAAAAAGAAAACTTGAATTATATATGCCTATGTCATTGGGAGAAGTTTTGGGTTTTGTATATATTTCATTTTCCCATCTCCTTCAAATTTTCTTCCTCATTTGTTTCTTTAATCACAAAATCATGCACTTTTAAATCTATGTTTCCATTTCTTTCCATGTTTCATTAAAAAAAGTGCAATGTTTTACCCATGATGATGTTTTAACCTTCTTTTCTTCTATCTTGAACATTATATTCCTACCATCCCATATCCACATAAAAACCCCTTAAAAAGACCACTTGATTCTTGTCCACTTTAGGATAGGTAATGTAAGCTGAGATCTCTTTAAAACTCGAAGATTTTCACTTTTGGTTGGTGAAAGAGTGTACCTCCATAAATGATTTTTATCATCTTGAGAGGAGTGATTTTTGAGTGCCCACATTTTCCATTTCTAAATTTTATCATGAAAAATTAATTTTTTGGAACATGATTTCTGTAATAATTTGTGGGGGAATTCAAAATCGATGAGTGAAATGATCTAAGCCTCCCCTGATTGGTGAAAACAAAATCTTAATATTTTTTGGCAAGTGAGAATGATTTTGTTATGATTTTTTATTTATTGCACATGAGGATATTCACAAGATTAAGTGTGGGTGAGTTGATGTTATTATTATTTTAATAACTTATTATATACTCCCTTTACTGATTTTTTATGAAATTTTCATAATTTGTGAGAAATATTAATGTTTAAATATTAAATATAATTTTTTAGAACTATTTGAATTCATCCAAATTCAATTATTTTTAATGTTTTAATAATAAATATCACCCAACTTATCCAAATTTTGTGTTTCTTGTTTTTTATGATTCCTTATTCAATTTTAAACATATCATTAGTAGGAATCAATGGCCAATTTTTCCATTTGAAGGGTCATATGGTCCTCACAAAAAGGACCAAAGAATCTGTGATGAAACTGGACCATCCAAGAAGATTGAATTACTGGGATGAATCCATAAGTCAAAATTTATTTTATTCTCCTCCAACATTCGGGGAACAATTCCAGGAGTCATGTACAAAAATTTCGTGGCGCAAATCCAAAAAAGGGGCCCAAATGAAGCATTGAATTCCAGAACACAATTCTGTCAAGGAATTGAGATCATCACATCAAATTTGACTATTCCCTTGATATATATATCAATTGGATATGAGATTTCTCTGTTTGGAAGACAATATATGGGACAGAAACTTTTCTAAATAAAGTGTTTGAAAATTATGACATCTTCCTATTCAAAGATCCATTCACATTATGGATTTTAAAAAATCATGGATAGAAATGAGTAGTTCATAATTGTTTACTCAAATTTCCATAACTTTGGTTCCGTAAGTCCAAATGCCTCCAAATTTTGTGATTATACTAAAAATAGTTTTATCTAAAACTTTTAAGAATAATATATCTCGATATTAGGAGTTTTGAATTGTCTAATATTCGGGCAAAGTGGAGGGGCGACTTTGGAATGCAAACAACCCACAACATTGGGCTATAAATCCATACCCCTCCTATCCTTGTGAGGATTTGGCATTTCAGAGCAAACGAGGATAGTTTTTAACAACCAAGAATCTTCCAAAGGTTTGGGAGGATCTTCTATACTCAAATTTTTTACTTGAGAAACCATTCCTCCTTTCTTCCTTTCATTTACTTTTGTGTTGTTCTTCATTTATAATCGTGCAAGTGTTTGTTTTTAAAATTATTTTTTAATGAAAGTTTTTCTTCATATTCTCTTTGAATCATCCAAAATCTATTATTAAATAATAATATGTTTAAAATAGTTTAAATCTAGTTAAAATCCATTTTCTATTTTTCTTTCTCATTCAATCGAATGTCCGTGTTTATTTCTCTTCATCCCTCATGTGTGTGTTTGGTGCACCACTCTTTTCTTATCCCTTACTTTTTCTTCAATTATTAATTCATAATCATAAAAATAATTAACCAAATTACTAATCATTTCAATATATGATTAAATCTATATTGGTGTGAGTTAAAAATTAAGGATGTTAGGTGATTGAAACCTTTTTCTTGATGAATATTTTTTTATTAACATTGTGTATGTTGGACTTAACATGTCATGGATTAATGACTTTTTTTATTTAATGAGTGGTTTCCATGGATTATTGGAACCATAAATACACTACCATAAACAATATATGACTAATATTATAACCCTAGGTTAGTTTAAGGCTTGGATTAAATCCTTAAAACTTGGGAATTATAATCAACATCAACTTGTGACATGGGAGTTAATTTAATGCATTATAAAAAAAGGCCTCAAGAAATCACAATCTTAACTACCTAATGATGAAATCACCCCAATATTTGTCAAATTGTTAAATCAATGTTGATCAATCAATAATTTCAATTAAGCTATACAAACAAACCCCCCAATCAAAATAAAATCAACTAAAAACAATCAACTATTAAAAAGTACCATCGCTGAGGATTTGACCCGAGTGCTTATATACACATTTGGAGAGCACCAGAAACTTTAATGGTTGATAAGAGACAATCATCTGCTCTTTCATAGGCACATAATTTCTTTGGTGAGTCCATTCCCTTGATAGGATAAGTTCCATGATATGAATCCTCATTTGTTCCTATTACTGTAGAGAGGGAGTAGTCTCTTGTCAATGCCATATGTGCATCATAAGGTGCTATGTACTGATCGTTGACTTCTTTTCCTTATGATATTCTAGGTCTTCCATATACACTAGAGGACCCCATGACCACTGCCACTAGTCTTTTTACCACCACAGAAGGTGAAATTAGGGAGCCCTGACCATTCGAAAAAGTTGCTATAGGTAATATCGATTTTAGTGCCTGAAAGTGTTTTGCCTAATGAAAATAAAGTTTGTGATATTGACAGTAGATCTAATTTGGATCCTAATACCAATGTATCAGATGCCTATAATGGTGAGGATGATCCGAGGTTTATAGTATTATATAATGAAATAATGGAAAAAATTTATCAATATATTGATATTCCTGGATCTTTGTAAGAGTTCGAGGACTTTAATAAGTAATTAGACAGATGTGAGTTTTCCCATTCTTATGTTTTCAAACAAATCCAACCTCCATATGAATAATTCCTTACATCAAATATTGAATTGTGTAGCTTTGACTACAAAAATTTCATTAATGCAATCCATAACTTGGGAGTTGAAGTTTGTTCTACTCCTATTGCAGATGGATTAATAGCCGAGGGACCTAAAGTGTGGTATTATCGTGATATTTTCATTATAGACCCTAAGAAATCATTAGAGGATGTTAGTCATCAGGAAATATCCACTCAAACCAGTAAGGATGGGGAATCTAGAGATGAATATTACCAATAAACTGATCTGTCAATGGGTGAGTGCCATAAACTACTTTGATAAAATTTTTGTCTCTCTCTTTACTATCTCCCAACACTGAATACGAATTCATTTATCATTGAGCACCAAAAATTTCATTGGACGGACCTAAAGAGGACACCTCCATCCCAACTCAACTGATTTTTCAAGGTGCGGGTGAAGTCATTGAAATAAGGTAAATGTAATTTTATCCCATAAGTGAACCAATTATGGTGTACACTTATCCTCCTGAGACCATCTCCATAGTAAAATAGGAGGATTAGAATTATTTATGGGTGTGATTCTGATTCATATGGAAGGACATATGGGGGTTAGTCTTGAGGAAACCTATGTAGGATCTACATTCACTACTTGATCAGCTCCAGAGCATGTTTAGCATGTTGGGGCATGGTGCATTCAATTACCGAATTATCTACCTTACTGTGAAGGAGATTTTTTAATCACAAGAGAAAGAGAATGATTCACAATGGAACCTTATCAAAGCAATTATTCTCACCAAAATTGATGACCTTTGAGATGCATTATCACTGGTGGAGCTCAACCATTCAATGAAGTTGGATGGTTGAAAGTAATGGATTCATGAGAAAACCCCTTAGATGTTGTGCCTATAATAAGAGATATATACTTCTATAGGGGAGCTCATATAACTTCACCATTTGTTGGAAGAGGTCCAGGATGAAGGAAATACTATTATTGGGGTCGTGGTAGAGGAGATTCACTTTGCTGAAGAGGTTGAGACTACCCAGTTAGTCAAGTTTTGAAATGTTGTTGATAAGGTTCATAAGACCCTTCAATAACTCAATAGTTATGTTGATGGTATTTTGAAAAATATTATAGAGAGGTTCCAACTTGTAGATTCTCCTATGACTTTTTCTCCATGAATATAAAGAATTTTATTCATAATAATCTATATATTCATCCTAGTTTTCCACTGTAATTATAACATAACATTGAAGTAGGTTTGTTTAGCTAAACTTACTTATTTCAATGTGTCATGATCACAATTATGGGATTAGGAGGGTGCTCAAATTTCTTTCTTGGTCTTTAGACCTATCGAGAATAATTCCACTATTGATAGAATCACTTAGTGGATCCTAACTTTTTTTGGGTATTATTCCTTACCTCCCTAATTTTTTCCTAATTGAGATATGAAGAATACTTAGCGAGAAAGACTTGGAATTTTCTATGGCCTCCCTTTGAATATTTTCAACCTAATAAATTTTATGCCTCTTTCTTTTCATTGCTCAGTTTTTATCCAAAACCATGTGGAATTCAAGTCTTGTGAGTTGAAAATTGAATATTTTCCACGGGTTCCGTTTTGTGTATTTTGAACACGGTGAGTACTATGTCTATTTTCATGGTCACTCTAGAGTCTTTAAATCCGGACTAATGTAATTAGTGTTTTAGGTCGAACAAATTTGACCATGAGTTATGGGAGTAACAACTACATCATGGTTTGTTGGATGATAATGTTCTCACATTGTTTAGGTATGCGGATTGAAATTTTATTTAAATATATTGTGATTTATAGGTCTAAATAAATGATAAGTAAAAGTAAAAATTGAATGACTATAGGTCATTTTTGGAAAGTGGTTTCCAACATAATGTTTTTGGGGCTTATGGAGATAGAAGAGGTTTCTCCTAAGGACGAAGGTGCCTCGGGTTGACAGGCTCCATTATGGGTGACTTATGTAGATCAAAACTCAGTCATATTTTTCATATTAAAAAACGGTGTGCTCTAGTATCAAACATTATATTACTAATGTCCAAGGGGATTTTATGATGACCCAGATTTCTTAAGACCATGGCTGGTGGTTTTTGAATGGAAGGTGTCTGAGAATGGAGGAAGCATCTGGATAAAACTAACCATAGATGAGAAAGCCTTTTTAGAAATTTAATTTTTATATAATTAATGGGAAATTCTATTTCAACCACAAGATAACAATGGCTGGGTCATAGGATAAATCCATAATTTCCCACCTAGATTGGGTTTGTGTCCATGAATGGAAGAACACATACGTTTTGGATGCTATAATAGTTGGGCCTAGGATAGTGGATCTAAGTGTCATTAAATGTCGTTATGGAATGAGTATAAATTCATACATAGGTCTTCAAGGTGATGTGATGGATGATCCACACTAGAAGAAAAGGCTTCTCCTAAAAGAGGGTTGAAGAAGCATGCAGTTTAATATCGTGTGACCTGGATGTGTACTATATTGTTTAAAGTATTACGACATGGATGTCGAGGGATCCAATAAGATCATTTATAATTTACTAGAATATTAGTGATTTTCAATTTCATGGTCATATGATAAATAATGTTCCATCATTTTTAGGCACGAAGAGGGAATGTTGTAAGCCTTAATCCGAGGGACTCCAAATCCGAAAGGTGATATAAGAAAAGTATGTAGGGAATGACCATAAAGCGTGTTTGAACAACATATTCTAGCTTAATGTCATAAATACTTAAGGAGATAGAAATGGTTTCTACTGAGGATTAAAGTACCATTGTTTTACAGGTATTTTTGGGGAATCTTACACAAAATCAGACTGGGTTATATCAATGCATAGTCAAAAAAAAGATTTCCTAAAATATGATACATTCAATTACTGATGGCCAGGGAAATCTTATGGAGATCCAAATTTACCTTGAAGTAGAGTTTTATTTGTGTAAGGAAGGTTCTTGATTATGAAATAAACATTTTATTCTGAAATTTATCGAGAATTTGGATAATTTTACATGCATAGGTCTGACCCATACACTAAGAGGGTA
Source organism: Viscum album (assembly GCA_963277665.1). NCBI lineage: Eukaryota > Viridiplantae > Streptophyta > Magnoliopsida > Santalales > Viscaceae > Viscum > Viscum album. Next base: position 576,665,293 of record OY728160.1, read on the forward strand.
TAAAATTTTTTATTTGTAAATTGTAGATGGGCTCAAAGATAGTATCCATGCATCACTATGTATATCATTAATACAATAATCAATCCACACATAGTTTTGGGATGGAGGTGTGGTAGGATGTGAACAACAAGTATAGTATTCCTCTTTGGTGAGGGCCATAACAATATACTATTTTACTCCATACAAGAGAAGTAAACCATACAGTTTAATGTCATTTAGTAAAGTTGTTTGGTGTGTCTTTTAAGGTCTTGCATTCTGGTCCATGCTAACCTTGACATGGACTGATACTTATCGATCATGTGGGGAAATCTTTACTATAACTCAGAAGACCATTTAAACTATGATTACTATGAGAAACAAAGAATTTCATAGTCTTATTTCACCACATAGAGAAAATTTTTAAGAAAAGAATATGGAATTTTTATCATGTGGTGGTTGGACCATGTTTTATGAGCTAGGTGTCACTAAATATCTCATAGGGATGAGAATAATGTGTTATGAAGTTTTAGGTGCATCTTAACTTCATATAAGAGGGATATTAACCATGTAGTATAAAATCATGTAGTAAGGATGAATGGTGTCTTGCAATTTTAGATCATAAGGCTAGGATCATAAATATGGAAATAGTGAGAGACAAAGGTCTTACTTAGCCTAGGATATTATGTCATGCTTCATACATGAAGGAGGAAATTATAAACCATGATATTAGGGGTTCTCATATTAGAATATGTGATATGGGAAAAGTGTACAAGGATAAAGTTTGCGGAGATCCCAATTTTCTCAATACAAAGAGTATGATGTGTGGAATTGATGTGTCTAAGAACAAATGAAGCATTTGGATCAGCATTGTCCAGGGAGTGTGAAGTTCGCAATACAGATTTGGCTTATAAGTAGCATATGGAGCATTTCCCATACTTTGTTGCTGGCCCATGACATGTAACGACCCGAACTTTTATAAATAAAATTCTCCCTGCAATTTAATTAAATGTATTATTACATATTATGGATATAGAAAACACAATAACTGATTTCGTTTCATCATATATTATTGGATTTAAAACATTGTTAGTCATATTTACTATTTATAATGTATTCATTTAACAGTGATCATATGATTGATAAATGCATGGTTTTAATAAATCCAATTGACGTGGACAAAGGAAGGGATGACCTCAACTAGAAGGACTTTACCCTTTAATGTTAATTTATTAGAGATTATAAGGGATATAGTATCACCAAGATTTTCCCTTGAGAAAGCTCAAGTTCATATCCAAAAACATAAGCATGATCAATACTTTTTAGGGAGAATTTCAAGCTCATCGACATCACGACCCAAACCATGTATATCGAACCAACCCATGAAAGTCTCACCGTCACACACCTTATTCTTTGGGTGTTTTCTAGTTTATTAAAGGGATATGTATCAATAAAATATTTATATAAATAATTATATTTCATATAATAATCAATACATTTTTATCTTATTATTGTTACATTGTAAATGAATTTGATTTTGATAAAATAAAACACAAATTATATTTTTGGGTAATATTAAAATTCAGTTAAGAATTTTAATTTGATGAATTAATGGTTTTTTGAAAAATATAATATATTATTAAAATATTATTATTAAATAATGTTGATTAAATATAAATTATCAAATAATTTTTATGAAGTCAAATGTAATTTTTATAAGGGTTCAAAAACTGTTATTGTAAAAAACCAACATTTATCAACAAATTTCAATTATTATTTTAAATTTAAAAATTAAATTATTTATAAAATACAGTATAAATATAAAGTGTGTATTATAACAACATAATACCCCATATGTGATGTAATAAATAGTATAAATGGTATCCAAGAACAAATATATGTTTACCCGTTAATATAATGTGATTTTATGTTTATTTTATTAATTTTATAAATCCATTATGAATCCTCCAAAACTTATAATATATTTTAAGGTTTTAAAAACATTTCTTTAACGACACGACTCACTTCCACATCATCAAGGGTATTATTTTAATAGGTTCTAACCATGGGATTATAAAATAATAAAACCAACCCTCTTTGGTAGAAACAATTTGAAAAAACCATTGGAAAGTCAGTGGTTTTGATTACTTTATTATATTGTAAAGACCCATAAAATTCAAGGGAATTTTTTTCTTAATTTTCTTTGGAATTTTACAAGAACGCGATTTCTGACGGCACCTGATTCCGAGGCCCAGTGTGCCCAGAATCAATTTCCGAATTTTGGCTCAGGTACGTTCAATGAAGGAACGAGCAGGAATTTCTAACTCTTGAACCGGTGCTCAGAATCGAATTCCGAGGACACTGATGAACTCGCAACGCCGGTAATCGCTTAAGGGAACCTTTACCGTAGTTGCGTTTGTGCGGGTGAAGAATTTAGTTAATGGGGTTTAATTAAAAAGTAAATAAAAATTGTTGAATCAATTTTATTTCATATCAAGGTGGTTATTTTATCCCATGGGAAGTTGGTGGTTGGGCCCACATCCACCCAACTTCCCATGTGTGGTTAATTAAAAGGGTGGGGCCCACACGAGCCCCCCCACCTTTTCAAATCCCATAACTCCCTAACTCCTCTTAACCCTTCACTTTCCTAACTCCCCATTAACTCACTTCCATTAATTTTTGACAACTTGTTATAATTAACAAGGTGAGTTACTTAATTTCAAACTCTTGAAATTCAAATGGTTAGGTTGTGTTAATAAAATATGACTTGGTCTTATTTAATTATTGTTAGAGTTTTTTCCACCTTGAGAGGATTGGGAAGTGTGAAGTCTTCTTCTTCTTCAACCTCAACGAAGAACGTGAAGAACATCTCGGACTCCGATGAAGAACATCATTCTTCAAACGAGGAACATCTCTACCGAAGAACGCGACGTCTTCTTCCAACAACGTCTCCTCATCGAACGCACCTCGACGACAACGGAATCAACGTTCGTTTTCCGCGATGCCCGACCTCCGCGACGCTCGTCTTCCCTGACTCATTGACGGGAACTGTTCTTGAATCTGAGGGAGGGGTTTTATTTATTTATCTGTTCGTGAATACCAACTTGACGATCTTTGTGGATTTAAACCGTTTGTTATCTAATAACGCGAGGGGGGTCAGACCGCACAAACACGGCCGACCCTCCTCCTTAATTTTTTTCGTGTTGGTTCATTTGTGGTTGGTACGGGAGAGCGTGGTGCCGTCGCACCACGCCGACTCATGCGGAAGGATATTCGCGGCGCCGTCGCGCCGCGCCGTGGAAAGAAGTTTAAGAACGTGACGCCGTCGCGCCGCGTCGAAGAAAACCGAAGACGCCGTGGCCAGAGCGGGGCCACGGCAGAGGGGCACGGTACCGTCGCACCGCGCCAAACGACAAGGGCCGCGGCTGGTTCCAGGCCGCGGCGGAGTTAGGTGACCGGCGGCCGGACCGGGCCGCCGATGTCGGAGTTGGAAGGGGACCGGCCACCGCCGGTCCCGTTGAGCAGGTACTGGCCGGCCAGGTTGGGCCGGCCGGACAGGGAGGAGCCGGGGGAAATAAATTCCCCCGTCCGGCTTCAAACGACCCCCTTAATTGAGGGTGGGCCGCGGTTACACAGGGGGGCAGGCCCCCCCCCCCCCAGTGCCGAAATGGCTCGGCCAAAGGCCGAGCCAGACAGCGCGCTGGGCGCGCTGTGCCCAGCCGGACCGGCGCCTGGCCGGTTGGCCAGGCCAGGCCGCGCCCAGCCGCACCGGGCCACGCCGGGCCGGGCCAAGCCCATCCGGGCAGGGCCGTGCCAGGCCGGGATGACCCAGACCCAGGGCGGGTCGACCCGGTTCGGGCTGACCGGGGGGTCTCGGGCCGGGTCGGTCCGGGCCCGAAACCCCCGTTTTCGGACCGTTTGGGTTCAATTGCCCATAACTCGGGCTACATACCTTCGATCGACGCACCATCAGTTGTGATGCGATCCTTGAATCGAGATGGTCGTTTCGTTATATCGCACTCAAGGTTTAGGAATACTTTGAGTTCGGCCGGGTTGGTTCGTACATGAAACCAACCGGGCCCTCAGAGCGGAAACACTCATATCTTGAGCTACGGACATCCGATTGACGTGCCGTCGACTTTGTTGGTTTCCTATTAGTGAGAAGGATCTTTTGGCATACTCCAACCGAAGTTCGGATGCAGGTGGAGTACAGTCGGGTTGGTTTTTCCTTAAAAACCAACCGGGCCCCTGGGACGAAAAAGCCAATAACTCTCAGACCGGGCGTCCGATTGACGCGCCGTCTGCGACGTTGAGTTCCTGTTGGCAATACAGATCTTTTGGATACATCAACTCTGGACTATGTGTCAGTTGATGTATCAGCCTCTCGGTTCGTGGAGCGGACCCTCCCGAACGAGCTTGCTGTGTGCGGGAACCCTAGAGCTGGTTGCAACTGCTACTATGACTGCGACGACGACTGTGCAAAGATCCTCAGTGGATTCGACGACGACAACTACAGCACTCAGCAATCCTGTGTGGATCAGTGCTACCTATCCTGTGTGGGTCCGATCCTGTGTGGGTCAGCGCTCAGTGGTTCTGTGTGAGCCAGCGCCTACAGATCCTGTGTGGGTCTGATCCTGTGTGGGTCTTTGCGGGGGTTAGTACCTATCGATCCTTTGTGGGTCCGACGACTTAGATGGATCAGTGATCATCTCTATTGTCTTTCGAAGAAGTATACCTGTGTGAGCTAAAACCTGTTTGATTTCCTGTGTGGATTGTGTTGTGCTATCCTGTGTGGATTACGTTTTGCTTTCCTGTGTGGAATACGTATACTTTCCTGTGTGGACTGGGTTGTACTTGGGCTCGGAGGTTGGAGCGTACTGGAATTGATAACTTAGGTATATGTATGGGCATATACCTAAGCAGTGTCGGTTGTTACTTCGTGATTGTATCTTTCCTTTGTGGTTTATCCTTTGTGGATTTTGGGAGACCTTCGGGGGTCTCGGGGTACCTATTGAGTAGCTTATACTCACCCCTGCACGGGCTACGCCCGCACTACGTTGTGTTGGTTGCAGACGACGGACAACGTTGATCGTGGTGGAGGCTCGCAGAGAAGGACGGTATCTGGAGGTTGACCACTAGGCGGAACATACTCGGAGCGTACGGCGGGACCCGAGGAGCAGTGGAGCTATCTGTACCCACCCTTCAGGTGGGATTTCCAGCGGACAACTCGGCGTAGTGGCTTTTACGTTTCAGTTGCTGTTTTCCCTTTCGAGTTGTACTTTACTTTCAGTTTGGGTTTGTATACTGGCCCACTTACTTTCCGCACTTACAGTTTTACTCAGTTTTTACTTAGTGTTTACTTTTTCCACTTGTTTACTCTATGGTGCTTGTTTACTTTACAAAGGAAATGCCTTCCCTTTTTACCGGGATTTACACCTTGGTGCTAGTCACCAGCCCCTGGCCTATGGAAGACGGGCTTGGGGTAGTCACGGAACGGGCCCCGAGGACTGGTCGTGACATATATAGAGTAAAAATCCTATGTTTGAGAAATAATAAAGAACTCCCGTCTCCTTTCCTATATAAGACCACAAAATCTCCCATTTTTATTCACTAAAAAACTTTTTAGCATGTATTTACTCTAACCCCTATCTATAGTCCTTCAAATTATCCCTGAATCTCTCAAGGATCCCTTCCCAAGAATTTTAAACCACCCTGTCAAGGTAGGGTATCTCCCTCCTCCCCTTTTATTCAAGCACCTATTTAATGTTATGACTCTTAATTTCCTTTTTTTTTCATTATGGGACATATTCATCAATATAGACATTACTATCCATTTTATTTATAAATTATTATTAACCCATTTATCTCTAAATAAACCCTCTATTGAACCTTTATGTACACCCATTAACATGCCAAAATTTAGTAAGGGATCCTCTCATTCTCCTCATTATTCAAGTATCTTCTTTATCTTATATATTTTATCTTAATTTAAAAATGTTGGGTTATTATATGACATATCACCATTACTATCCATTTTATTTCTAAATAATGAAGGGATGCTTTCACTATCATCAATCCCTCCCATGAACATTCATATGACACCGTTATGCGGCCGAAATTTCACCACGATTTTCCATGCCAAATAATTGGGTAGTGAATACCAGAACCTATTTCATATCATTTTTTTTTCAACTTTATGCACTTTTAAAAATTTTGGGTTATTAATAAATGAGATTATAAATGATTTAATGTTTTATGATCTATGTGGAACACATAAGCATGAGAATGAAATGAAAGTAAAGAAGTGCGCCCAGAATTATATAGCTCTCCAATGAATTGGGTAATGTTTTAGTATCACGAGATGCCATGAAATGGATTAGGGGGTGAACCTAATCCATCACAAGAAAATTTATGTCATGATGTATTGGCAGTTATCCTTGACCTATAATTATAATGTAGTGTTTTAATTTGTTTCCACATTTTTCATGTTACATTTATGTTATCATGATATATCATGCCTTATTATTCATGATTATGATTATCACTCCTTTTATTCCCCATTGATATGACTATTTTCTAACATTTATTAATTTATTCATGTTATTTAATATTTATTCTCTTTATGGGATTTCTAGCTCAACCATTTTTTATGTATTTACCATGTTATCCCTTGTAGTTTTATGTTCGAATTAATATCATGATGATGTTATTTAATTTTTCAATAATGGTGATGCATTACCTATTTTAAGTTGTTATGTAATGTACCTAATTCCCAAATACACTAGAATTATCAATCTTCTGGGTTTTATTACCTGTAATATTTCGTAATAAATCATGAATTCATGTCTAGTATATAGAAGGGTTGTAATATTTGGTATCAAAGGAAAAGTTTAGATATTTTTGAGATTAGGATTATAAAACTCTAGAGAAATACATAGGGATAAAACTAAGTACAAGAAAACATCCCTAAATTTTGGTAAATTATAGAGTAAGTGGTTTATCAAGAAAATGAATTCCTATATGGATACTACAATTGGATGTGGTATTGGAAAAGCTGTACTTAGGGGTAAAACCTAAAAAAATGCGTTGAGTTAGACTTGACTGAGAAAAACTGCATGAAAATAGGCCTTGCTGCACACCTAGTTTTACACACCCATGGGACATGATTTGGTAAATTTAAAATCTCATTATGAACCATTATTAAGAAAAAAAATGCGAATAAGTGTATATATTAGGAAATTGACCATGGATAACAATGATTGAAGCCTCAAAATTCATAAGTTAAGAAATAAATTTCATTTAGTAGTTATCCCTTTATTTTTATTGGAATTGAATTTATATTTTTAATATTTTAAAAATTATCATCCCTATTTTTCCCTTTATTCCATCTAATGAAAAAAATAGTAGAAATCATGTAAATAACCAGTGTAAATGGAAATGTGATGAATGTTGAAACGTGATGCCAAAATCGATGGGAGCAGGGATAGAGTGTTTTGTGAAGATACTCCATCAGATGACTCAGGTTATTATAAAAATCTATATTAAGATAAATGGTGAAATACACTAAGAAATAAAAAGATTCAATTGAGACCTCTATGTGAAAAATGGTTCCAACTTTTAATGAATCATCCAATCCCTTAATCATAGAACAATGGATCAAATCCATTGAGAATATCTTCACCATCCTAAAATATTTTGAGAAAGAGAAGGTTATACTGGCTGTTTATCATATGGATGGAGAGTATGATCAGTGGGATAAATTAGTCAAGCATACAAAGCCTAAGGAAGATATTGATGAAATGGGGTGGAAGGAATTATGTATTTTTTTAGTAAATATTTTACTCATACTCTTTGACTTAAAATGGAAAGAGATTTCCTTCCAATAAAGCAAAAAGACAATGAATATATCGGGGAATATGAGGAAAAAATCACAAGACTTTCACGATATACCTTTGACTTTGTTGTTACCACCAAATTCAAGGTTGGATGCTTTTTTGGTGGGACAAAACTATTCTATGAAAAGGCCTTATGATCTAAGACTTTGATAGCTATGAGGAAATTTCCTGATGTGCCCTCAAAGTTAAAATAGAGATCGAAAAATCTCAAGGGTATCATGGGTATAAGAAGCCGAATGTTGATTTTAGTTCTGGTGGTCTGATGGAGAAATCTAATGGTGCTAAGAAATTTCAACATCCCACTTGTCAATGGTGAGGTAAGAAGAACCCCATAAATTTCCCTAGGGAGACCAAGAAATGCTTTAGGTGTGGGAAAGAAGGACACCTAGCTAGCAACTACCGATGTGAGAAAACCACTAATTTGATGGAGGAAAGGAATTATCTGGTAAACCATCAATGTATTTTTCATTTCCTCAGTTGAAAATAAATATGGGACTTTTCAAACCAATGGACTAAGCCAAGAGTTTTTGGAGAGAACTAATAACCTCGATGGCAACAAGGGTTAGATTTTCCCATCACAACCATTGAGGAGGATTCCAAAAATTAAGGGGTAATAGGTATTCTAATTATTCATTCAAGAATAGAAAATTCAACTTTTGATATTGGATATATTAATTTATTCATATCATGAAAGTATATTATAACTATTCATACACCACCAAAAATCAATGAAGTTGAGAAGTTGAAGAAAATTGTAAATGGGAAAATTAATGTATCCAGAGTATTAAACTCATCCCCTCTCAATATCTATGGGATGAATTTCCTAGAAAACCTTATGATAATACCTTTAGTGTATTTTGATGAAATTTTAGGTATGGATTGTCTTTCCCATTATAGAACCAACATAAATTTCCCTGATAAGGAAATAACTCTCCGTGTCGTGAATCAATACATGATTATATATAAGTGAAAGGAGGATGATGAATCTTATTTAACACCAAATTCTCAAGAATGGATATTATTTCTCTATGAGAAAGCGTATCTAGATAAAATGATTAAGTATAAGGAAAATATAACCCTTGAAGACAATCCCATTGTGAGGTAATACACTGATGTTTCACAAAGAGTTGCCTATTCTTCATCCTAGTCGATAGGTTGAATTGTCAATAAATCTTATAATTGGGGAATTACCATTATCTAAGAATATATATAGAATGGTTGTTGTGGAATTATTGGAGATGAATAAAAAACTAAAAAATAATTTGGATAAATGGTTCATATGACCAAGTGCTTCATTTTGGGGTGCACCGGTCCTCTTTATCAAAAAAAAGGATGGGTCAATGTGCTTTTGCATTGATTATCGTATACTTAAAAAGATCATGATAAAGAAGAGGAATAATTTTCCATATAGTGATGACATTTTTAACCAGATACATGAAGAAACATACTTCTCAGGGAGGATCTGTAGTTAGGGCATTACGAAGTTACGGTGAAGAAGGAGGATATCCCCAAGAATGCTTTCTGAAAAAGGTACATGAAACATGAGTTCATAGTAATTCTAGATCACTAATTGTCTATAAATCTTTATAGACCTGATGAATACAGTCTTTATATATTACCTCAAAAAAATTTATGATAGTTTTTTATAGATGATATTCTAATACACTCCAAAAGAAAGGAGGATCATGTGGACCGTCTGAGTACTATCCAAAAAACCTTATAAAAGGAGAAACTTTATGAAAAGTACAAAAAATGTGAGTTCTTGTTGAAGGAAGTCTCATTATTAGGGTATATTATCACAATAAATATGATATATATGGACCCTTTAAAGATAGAATCAATTGAAGGATGGTTGAGGTCAACATCGGTGACAAATATACATAGTTTCCTTGGATTAGCTGGGTACTATCATTGATTTGTGAGAAATTTATCGTGATTTTAAAACCCTCTAACCAAGATAAATTATAAGGGAGTCATTTTTTATTGGAATGATGAATGCGAAGAGATATTAAAAGAGATAAAAAAGAGGCTCATCACTACACCTTTACTTATTTTATCCAAAAGTGGGGAAATTTTAATTGTGTAAAAATATGTTTAGAAGAAGGGATTGGGCTATTTATTAATGTAGAATGAAAAAGTGATAACCCATGATTGAAGGAATTTGAAATTTCACAAATATAATTACCCAAATCATAATCTAGAGTTGGATATAATGATATTCATGTTGAAAATATGGAAACATTATCTCTTTGGGGATAAATGTGAAATATATACAGATTAGAAAAGCCTCAAGAATATATTCACACAAAAATGCACTAATGAACTTGGTAAGAGATGATCGAGGACAATGACCACTCAATACACTACCATCCCTAGAAATAAAATAAAGTGGAAGATGATATAAGTAGAAAGGATCCAACAATTTTATCACTAATGATAATTTAAAGGGATCCAATATTCTGAGATTTGAAAAGGATGGACATCAGAATCATATAGGAAGGAACATCCTCAATCCTTTCAAAAATGATTGCTCAACCAACCCTTATAGATGAGATAAAGGATACTGAACAAGATGATGTGGGAATTCAGAATAAAGTAAAATCTATAAGAAAAGGTAAATCCTCAGTGTTAAATGTTAATGAAGATGGAATTGTGAGATTTTTGTTAAGACTTTGAGTACTATAAAATACCAAGTTAAAGGAAATTTTGGATGATGCAATTAGCTTGAACTTCTCCATCTATCTGGGAAGCACAAAGATATTTCTAGATCTATGAGAGAACTATTTGTGGGACAATATGAAGAATAATATCACATGATATACATCAAGATGCCTTGTATGTCCTCAAGTGACGGTGGAAAGTTAAAAATGCAACGGGATAATACAACCATTACCCACACCTATATTGAAATGGGAGAACATCACCATCAAATTTTTCACTATTCTTCTAATGAAATTAAGTGGAAATAATTCTATATGGGTTTCAGTGGACCATATTATAAATAATTCTCACTTAATTTCAATTTGGAAGGACTTATCACTTGATCAACTTTCAAGGATATACATTTTAGAAGTTATGTGGATGCATGGAATACCACTTTTGATTGTATCTAATTGATATACAAGATTTAAATCCAAGTTCTAGAAGATAATACAACACTCTCTAAATACTTATTTGAACATTAGCACAGATTATCACCACCATATTCATGAACAATATAAGAGGATTATCCATAAACTAGAGTAAATGTTGAGAGAATTCTCAATTCACTTCCATGGAGGATGTGATAAACATCTCCCTCAGGTCAAATTCTCATACAATAACAGTTTCCACTGAATAATCAAAATGGATCCCTGTGAAGATATTTATGGAAAAAGGTGAAGAATTCTTTCATGTTGGGATGAGGTTGGGGAACACAAACTACTAGGTCCCAAACTGGTTTAGTAAATAGTGGAAAACATAAAGACTATTCAGACGCACATCAAGGTTATATAGAGTTTACAAAAGAGCTATGATGACAATTTTTGATGAGACCTAGAGTTTGAGTTTGGACACAAGGTATTCCTACACATATCTCCAAGGAAGAAAGTCATGAGATTTTGGAATAAGGGAAAGCCTAGTCCCTAATACATCATTCCCTTTGAGATCCTTGATTCCATCAAAGTAGTGGTATATCTAATAGAAATCCCACATGACCTATCTCAAGTACATGACGTGTTCCACGTATCAATATTGAGGAATTAGATACTAGACCCCTCACATGTACTTAATCTAGAGGTATTACCATTGGAGAATGATCTCGCATATGATGTGCAAATGAAGAATATATTATACTGTAGAGACTAAGTTCTATGAAATATGACAATTCACCAGGTCAAAGTGTTGTGGAGGAAACCAAAGTTCGAAGAAGAAATGTGGGAACTAGAGGAATTGATTAAACATAATTACCATCAACTATTTTAGTGTGTGAAATTAAAAATTTTAGGGCTAAATTTTTGAAGGGGGGAAGATTTTAATGACCCAAGATTTTATAACTAAATTTCCCCTTGCAATTTAAATAAATTTATTATTATATCATGTATATAAAAAATCCATGATTGCATTGGTTTCCTTATATCCTATCAGATTTAAAATATCATTAAACATATTGAACATTTATAATCTATCCATTAAACAATGATCATATGATTTGTATAAATATAGAGTTTTAAAAAATACAATTGACATAGATAAAGAAAGTGAAAGCCTCAATTAATAGGAATGTGGCCTATGAATCCCATTTATCAAAGCTTCCAAGGGAGATAGCATCACTGGGATTTTCCCTCAACCAAGACCAATATGTGATCGAACAACTTAATCATGAGTGAACCCATTTAATGGGGAAGTTCAAGCTTATCGAGATCACAACCCATACCATGTACGCTGAACCACCCCATGAAAGTATCATCCTCACACACCTTATTCTTAAGGCATTTTTTGGTGTATTAACATGATATGTATCATGACCCTTGTAATATGAATACTTATATTATATATAATAATGGACATATTTTCATCATTTATTGTTACTTTATAAATGACATGGTTTTTTATACAATATAACAGAAATTGTATTTTTGACTAATATTGAAATTTAATTAAGGAATTTATTTTTACAAATTAATGAATTTTTGAAATAAATAATATTTTATTGTAATATAATTATTAAATAATATTTATTAAATATAATTTTTTTATAATTTTTATAATGTTAAATGTAATTTTTATAATGGTTCGAAAAACGTTACTGGTAAAAAACCTAGCATTCTCAATAAAGATCGATTATTATTTTTAAAGTGAGAGTTAAAATATTTATAAAATTATTTTGACAAAATTAATATATTTTTTGTAATCAAATCATTGAAATTATCTAATGGTTAATTTTTCATAATTTTCCGAGATAGTCAAAATTTCGGGTAAAAATTAAATAGAGTATAAATATATAGTGTGTATTCTAACATCATAAAACCCAAAAAGTAATGAAATAAATACTATAAATGGTATCCATAGTCAAATATATTCTTCCACTTTAAAATAATTTTATTTTAATTTGATTTTATTAATTTTATAATTCATTTATGAATCCTAAAAAACCTATAATATATTTTAAGGTTTTAAAATCATTTTTGAAGGACATGACTCACTTCCCAATCAACAGAGGTATTATTTTAATAATGTGGTCCATTTAATTTATAAAATAAATAAAAACACCCCTCTTTATCAGAATAAATGAGAAAAAACCATGGGAATGTTTATGCTTTTGATTACTTTATTATATAGAGTCCAAAACCTAAGTTTGAGAAATAATAAAGAACTCTCCTCTCTTTTCCCATATAAACTGACCCAAGATCTAATTTCTATTCAATAAAAAAAATTAGACCACATAATTAATATAAAACAACCTCTATAGAGTCCTTCCAAGGTTCCCCAAGCACTCAATTAGCTCCTCCCAAGCATTTATAATCACCCTCTCAAGGCAAGGGATCTCCCTCTCCTCTTTTTATTCGAGCATCTCTTTTATATTGTGCCTCTTAATTTCCTTTTTTATAGTATAATATATGTTATTACATATCCAAAATACTATAAATATTATGTATAAATGATTATATACCCCTTTCTCTCCCATTAAACACTCTTATTAACCTTTATGTACACCCGTTACCATGCAAAAATTTAGTAAGGGATCATTTCCTTCTCCTGTTTATTCGAGTATCTTATTTATCATATGTATTATATATTCATTTAATAATGTTGGGATATATTATTAAATGTACTCATTACTATCCATTTTAGTTATAAATTATGAGATACCCATTTTAATCTTATAAATACCTCCCATAAAAATTCACACACCCCCATTATGCTGCTGAAATTTCACCATGATTTTCCAGGCCAAAAAATTATGTAGTGAATAATCATACCTATTTCCTATCAAGGGTGTTCAAATTTATTAACTTATACTTATTTTATCAGGGAATTACATGAATTTATTACAAACTACATGAACATGTTATAAAATGTGATGATAAATGATTTTATCTTTTATGATCTATGTGGAACACTTAAGCATGAGAATGAAAAGAAAGTTACAGGTGTGTCTAAAATTATATAGTACTCTAATGAATTCTGTAATGTTTTAGTCTCATGATATATAATGAAAGGGATTAAGGGGTGAACATAATACATCATTTAAATTTTCCAATCATGATAACTTTGATGTTATCATTGACCTATGTTTATGATTTAATGTCTGAAGTTGTATCCACATTTCCCATGTTTCCTTTATGTTATCATTATATATCATGCCTTATTATTAATGTTTATAATTATAATTACTTTTATTCCCCATTTATATGACTATTTTCTAATATGTACTAATTTTTCTTATTATTTTATGTTTATTCCCTTAATTGGATTTATAGATCACCCATTTCTTCTGTATGTCCCCAGGTTATCGCATGCAGTTTTATGTTTGAAGGAATATTATGATCATGTTAAGGAGGTTTTCAATAATGGTGATGTATTTTATATTTTATGTTGTTATATAATGTACCTAATTCCCAAATAAACTATACCTATCAATATTTTGGGTTGTATTTTGTGTAATATTTTTTAATAAATCATGAATTAATGTATAATAAATAGTAGGGTTATCATAGGACATAAGGTTTGGGTATCACTATGTATCCCATTGAGATGATAATCAAGTCACACAATGTTATTTAATGGGGTGGTGTGGTCAGAGAGCAGTGCCTAGTATTTTATCTTCTCAAGTTTAGACTGAAATGTTTTTCATTCAGTTTTATATCATGAAACAAGGAAATAAACCATTCACTTTTACATCACGTGGAAAGGATATTGCGGAACAGTTTAATTTATTTTGACTTGGACTTTAGGATATGTATTTTAAAGTCTTAAAATTCAGACTATGGTGTATTTAATTTTTATTTTATATATCTAGTACCATATGTCATGCCTTTTAAGTATATGTGATGAAGACCATCAGTCATGACTACATAAAGTATTTCTTGATAAACCTTTAATTGGTAGTGGTCACAATAAGATCTCCATTCATCTTGATTAGGGAATAAGCTCTATTATAGTGATACTTGTGTATTTATTAAGGTTCCTCCCACTTTGGATCATGATTTGGAGGTTTATTCTTGGCTATCATCAGGGTCCTGAGGACTAACACCAGTTCCCCTTAAAGGAATGAACTAATGTGAAATTTTTTGTTAAAGGCCCATGCTATCAAATTTTGGTTGACCTAAAAGCACTATAAATTATTCAATATTTTCTCATTGAGTCTCTAAAATTCATCAATCCATTTTTTGGATTTCTCATCAGTGGATAGATGATCTTAGATGGCAATGAAAAGTGGGGGAAATTGGAACTCAATGGGAATGACTACTTCCATCCCGTATACGAGTGAATATTCAGACACCCATATGGCAGTTTGGGTTATAGTCTGATAAGACAAAAATGAATGAAATATCTCGTCAGGCCAATAATTTTTATTGATATTTATCATCTTTTGGAATATGTTTGATAGGGTCTTGTTAAATACCTCTATCTATCCATTATCCATTTCATGATAGCAAGAGAAATTGTTGTATTTGATATTATACTCCTCATATAACTTTTCCAACTCAGTGGAACATAAATTTGTGCTATTGTCCATCAATATCATATTAGAGAAACCAAATCTAGTAAAAATATTAGTTTTCATGAATCTTACAAAGTGTTTGCTCCCAAATTATTTAAGGGGTATTTCTTTAGCCCATTTGGAGAAAAAGTCAGTAGCATTGAGGATGTATTTGAACTACTTGGATAGAGATGGAGGATATGGACCTTAAAAATCCATTACCCATATGGAAAATAGAAATGAGTATTTAGATATGTCTAGAAACTCTCTAGGTTTATGGATAAACTTTTCATGCACGGGGCAGGAATGACACTTTTTTGGTGAGTGTTGTGAAATCCTATACCATTGAATTCCAGAAGTATCTATGCCTCCGGATTTGGTGGGATTGCCTGAACCATGACTTGTGGTCACCATAATCTCATGTATATTCTAATTTGAAGATAGTAAGAGTATAATTTCCATCAATGCACCGTATAAGGACTCCATTTAAGCCACACTTATAGAGGATTTTCCAGTGATTCAGACTGTCATAAAGATTAACGTTAATTACTCATAGTTAGGTTTTCTCTTTTATATATTTTTATGATAGGAGTACTCCATTTTGAAGGTAGTTCCCAATGGGAATAATAAAAATAGTTTTTGGAACATTTGGTTTAGGGTTGAAATTATCCGTGTTGATTTCTTCTATGTCAATATAAACAAAATTCAACAGACTTCTACGGTGCAAAATATTGATAACTATTTCATCTCAGTCTGGATATTCCAAATCCATTACCACATTTTCCAATGAATCTTACTATTTATTATTCGATCATGGTACATGAGCCAATATTCACTCCAGGGGGAGTTTTACATTATTCCCCATTTGTAGTCAGGAATGGGGATTAACGTTTCCTTTTTTGATAGGACAATCCCCATTGATATTCTTGATTACCAATTATAAATCACCTTCTACCTTCAAGTGGTGTTCTGAAATTTTAAGTTCCATGTCCATCCCTTCAATGAGGGTTAAATATTCTACCTCATTTTTGGTACAATCTCTAGACAATAGGAAAGAGTAAGGAAATAATGCCTTTTATAGGGAGATGAGCATGACTCCCAACCCGACTTTATTTATCTTGGGGTATTCTAATATATTCCTTGTTGGGATTATGGATGAGATGTAAAAATACATCTTCCATGTTTAGGGGATATCTTGAATAGAGAAGATCTATACATTAGAGAATTCAATATTTAATGACATTGTTTTTATAGATGGATGTCTTGAAAGGAATTATACCAATTCATGCCCCTTTATAACTTTCTAAGGAACAAAATGAATGTAAAACTATAGAAAGTTGACCACCCATTGCATTTATCATCTGATAAGTAGAGGACTATTTAGGATGTATCTGAGCAAGTTACTACGAGATACAAAATGGAACACATTGTGTTGAAAGTAATGCCTCAACTTCTGAACCATAAATATTAACATCAAATAACACTTCTCAATATCTGAATAACGAGTCTTAGTATCAAACATGATTTGAATAAGATAGTAGATCATGTTTTCATTCACAATATAATTTATTTATGTGATGAAAGAACCCAATGATTGTTTTAAGGATTATACATAAAATATGAGTGACTTCTCATCAATAACAAGAATCAACATTGGTGGACTCAAAAGATATTTCTTGATACTATTGAATACTTATTTGAAGTTTTCAATCCATTGATATGTGACCCATTTTTTCATTAACCTTGTGAAGTGTAAACACTTGACTATTATTTTTTTCTATATATTTCCAAATATAAGAAAGATATACCTATAATACTCTCAACTATTTGAATTTTCAAGGAGGGGGCATATCAAGGATAGCCTTTGTCTTCTCTAGATCTACTTCAATGCTGCGATGGGATACCATGAATCCAAGAAACTTTCTTTAGGTAAATCTAAAAGAACATTTCAAGGGGTTTATCATTAGGATATGATGTGGTAATTTTTTGAAAATGGTCTGAAAATAATTCAGGTGGTCAGAATGTTGTCAAGACATAACTACCATATCATTAACATAACATTCGACAAACATTCCCAAAATGGGTTTGAAGGTGTGATGCTTGGCACATTGGTATATAGCACCGATATTCTTCAAACCAAAGAAAATTACCCAATAGAAATACACCATTTTGTTGATCTAAAAGTGGTGGAATACCTTTATCCGGGGGCTATATTTATTTTATTTTACCATGAATAGACATCCATGAAGGAAAGGGACCGATACCCAGTCAAAACATCAATTAGTAGCTTTGTGATCAGAATTGAGAAATCAACTTTTGGAAAATTCTAGTTGAGATTTATAAAGTTGATTTAGACCCCTATTTTTCCATTATTATTTTTTATAGGGACTATTTTAATTATCCATTTTGGATATTGAACTTCTTGAATGAAATTTTCCTTTATGAGCTAGTCAACTTCAGCCTCAATTTTGGTGGTGTGAGTAATACATTTTCTTCTGGTTGCCTGTTTGTAACCTCAATGGTTTTATGGAAATCCCAAGTGGTGGTTAAACATCTTGTGATCGATTCCAAACATTTCCTTGTAATACCATGTAAACATACTTGGGTTTGATTCATAAAGAAGTTATATACTTCTTGTTATTCAAGAGACATGGTCACGATAATCAATGCGGGTTGGGGGTCTTCCTTTGAACTCATGTTTATTTGTCCGAGTTCATCAATAGTGGTAGGGATACATTTCTTGAATGATGGAGGGGTATCCCTAAGGTCACAATACTATGAATCTTCCAATTACTCATCTTATGCATCCTTACTCTTCGGGGAAGTGGGCAATGAAGGGAATTATTCAGAGTTAGGAGAGGAGTCAACATTTCGACACCTAGGAGATGAAGTGGCTTCCTCTAACCCAACTGAAGATGTGGGGTTTCTTTGAAGCTCCAGAGGGGAGATAAGGGATCGAGAATAATTATCTCCACCCTCCCATGGTGACAACAATTTATTTTTTCTGATTTATTTCTAAATAGGGTAGAGATATGTTAAAGCTCATGAGATGGAATGAGGAAATTTTCACCTGAACTTTTACCACTATATAGAGGGTCAATGAACTTTTTAGTACTGCTAGGATTAGTCATAATAACTGATATCATGAATTTTTTGAATATATATTCGAAATAGTGTTTACATATTATATCTGATTGATGGGAAAGAAAAATTCTTCACTAATCCATTTTAATGGATTGGTCGAGGTTATTTCAAGAAAATTTAGGCTAGTGACACGATTGAAAATGTTAGCCACATGTTATTTCTCTTCTCTCTAGTAGAATCTTGAATAAATATATACTGATTTTCAATATTAAAATGGGGATTTATCCCCATTAAACACCCTAATTTTTACCTTAATAAAGTACTTGAGTCATTGATGGTATGATGAGGGAGATTCCATGTTTTGATGCAACCAAGGACTTACTAGAATAATGTTAAAGTCTATATCTTATTGAACAACTAGAAATTATGATTCAGATATGAGGTCCCAAAACTGATCTATGAGCTTAATTTTTTTGAGGGTCTCTTTCTCAATTTTTTATAACCATGTAGGGTTAGAGAGGAAGGGTAAAAGTGTGCCTCAATTAAACCCAGTCAATGAAGTGTTTAGATAGTAATGAGGTAAAATCCTGATCCATTATCAAGGAAATTTATTTGGATATAGATATCATTTATTCCATTGGACACATACAAGGGTATGATGTGTCCTTGTATAATGAAATCTTTGTCTTACTATATGAAAGAGATGATCATGTTTTATTCTACAGGATAAATCTCTCCACTATATATTTCAAAAGTGAAAACCTTATCTTCAAACTTCTAAGGGATCAAGAAAGCCGCTCTAAGTTCTTTACAAAGGTATTTTGATAGACTTCGATCATCCATGATTGACAACTTGGTGGGTAATGATGAATAAGTTCATATTCTTTCTATGTTTTAATGGATAATTACACATACTCTAATTGATGTTATAGAATTATAAGGTTAGGGTGACCCATGGAATATGTGGGGGAATATTCCTGCTCCTACTAGGCCTGCTGGAGGGCTCTCCCAAGAGTTACAGTAGCATAGAAAGTCCAAGTACAGACATGGTCAGAGTATTGAGTTATAACATTATTGTGTATTCCCCTATACCTTAGGCTATAGTAACCTCTTCCTATGGTTACCTAATAATGTATAGGTAACTCATGTTTAGGGTCATAATGATCATCAGATAATGGAACCATTATGTAAATGATATTAATGTAACAAAAGATCAATTCTTCATTTGACGAGGATTCTTTCTAGTGAGTCAAATGTTGTGGTAACGTTTGGTGGGGTGGTGCCCATAATATTGGGACTGAATACATGAAGTTTGAGAGAGTCAAATATAACTTTAGATTTAGTAATGGTTTATATTATTTTGTTTGTTTTCTTCTCTTCCATCATAGTCATTTTTTTGAAGACTTTCCTTTTGGAGGGTGGTGATGCTGATAGAGTAGTCAGTGCCATAACAGAAGTGATCAAGGGCACAATTGGTTGTTTCAACTATTATTAAGGGATAACATGAATCAGTTTATTGTTTTACTAGTCATAAAATTTTTAAACCTCTCTGTATTCTTACCAGTAACTTCCTTCCGTTCACCCTCTTCCTCGAGAGTGGTGGTGGAAACACACTTTACATGTGCGGGTGGTTTTCCCAGATCCAGTTTCCCGAAATCAACCATTTTTTGTAGGAAATATTTGAATATGAAATTGTTCTGGATGGTGTACCCCAATATTTAGTGAAATTTGAAATAATTATGATGATATTCAAGGTGACTTGGTATGATATTTTGGGTTCTAGTAGGGTTAATAGGTTGTTTTCCAAGGCTACAAAGAAGTATCAAGGAACCTAATCATCTTAGAAGGAGTAGAATTTGTTCTTACAGTTTCTAAATTGGGAGTGTTTCAACTCTTTCCTTTCATCATAATGTGGATACTACCATTTATTATACTATTCAGAAGAAGTTAATACATGAGGAGGTATGGTTACTGAAGATGGCACAGGTATAGAGGCTAGTTTCAATGTAACCATTGCAGCTTCCACTCAACCCATCCTCTTCCATTGACACCCCAACATTATATGGGAGTGAGAATTGGTTTATTAAATAATATCTTCAAATTTATTTACTAATTCATTAAGATCCAAAAATCCACCAGGATACATTACTGGGAAATCGATGTTTGTAGTTATTCATAAAGATTATCAAGGAAAATAGCCTACAAACATTATTAAGGGAGATGCAAGTTTAAGAAAAAATTATAACTCCTCCAATAAGAAATGAAATTTAACACCCTCCCATTTGATTATTGTATACATTTTAATAGATCTAGAACAATTATATTCTACAACATAGATAGGAATTGATAGAGGAATTCTCATGCAATATATTCCCATCCCTTGATTGATTTAGTTGGTAGAATGGTATACCAGGTGAAGTTAGGTCCTTCTAAAGTCTATACATAACATATGATCTTAGACACTTTTTTCTACTTCAGGGTCCCCATCATGGGGACACTCATAGAAATAAGGTCCATTATATTCTATTCTGGATCCCCTAAATCATTGAATATTGGGAACATTGTATTCTCAATGTTTCTAAAGGGAATAGTTTCATCCACCTATTTAGGGTAATAATTCATCTCAAGTTTTACAGATGCACACCATCCTTCCAAAAATTATAGTTTATATTCTAGTGTTTTGATAGTTTTAATGATCTTTGGAGGAATAACCAACTAAGAAGGACCCTTAGATAGGGGGAAAACTGTTTGGGCTATTTGTGACAGTTATACTTGTACTCGTGGTGGATAACCTACAGGTACTGGTCTGTAAGGATGAATATGGCCTATCTTTAGTTGTGTACCCAATAAAGAAAAATCCTTATATTTTATTACTATGGGATTAAAATATATTGGTTTTTGGTATATCATGTTGAACAGATATTCTGGATCTATTTCAGTTGCTGGGATGAACACTCTAGGTTGAGGTACGCCAGCTGGGAGATCAAGTTGAGACTCTACTTGTAGAGAATATCTAGTAGGGATGTTGCCTCATATTATTTTTTCACTGAGTTTTCTAAAATCTCATATCTCTTCCTCATGTTAATAAATTATTTCCTCAAATATGAGAAGTCCAACCTCTTTAGGCGGTGGGTTAGATATGGACTCCCCTTTACCATTTTCTTCGGTGGATTCTCACTAAGGAGGTAATAGTGGAGTATTTGGGGGAACCCACAAATTCACATATTGATTTTGGTTTCAAGTAGGAATGCCTTATTCAATCATTTTGGTGTGGATTTTATTACATATAGAAACCTCATCCCCCCATTCCACTATATTAGCCTCAGGTTCTGTAGAATCTACACGGGTGGTGATAACAATGCTCAACAATTAATAACACATTGAAAATGGTGCGTTTGTTTTAGAATGATAGGAGGTTAGGTTGTCTCGGGGATATACATTGAAATAACTTTGATTTCAAAGATAATTCCCAACTTTAGGAAAATGTTTTTATTTGTTCCCTTCACAAAGCTTTTTCCTACCCTTCTCTGGTCCTCTTAGAATCTTCTGATAGAGGGTGATCCTAAGGGAAAATATGTAAATTTTTTTAATGCATATTTCAAGTGAAGAAATCATGTCATAGGGTAGGATGATATGGGAAGATCCATTTTGATATTCTCCCTATAAATGGAAAAATATTGACTTATATTGAGGATGATGTTAAGTTAAAAAATCCCCCAGGCCTGGGGGATAGGGATGCCCCTGTTCCATTTTCACAAACTTTTGAGATTGTTCGGGTCACCTAAAAGATTGTGTTAAAAAATCCCATAGACCTACGAGTTGGGGTTTCTCCTAGATATCCAGAGATACTGCTTCCACAATTTCTCTCTCGATTTTATAGAGCTTTGTTTGAACATGGGTTGGGTGCGTTGTATGATTTAAACCCGATCCACTTGCTTATGAATATATTGAAACTTCATAATTATTATATTAACTTAACCAGGAGGCTTGCTCAATATTTTAGGATGCTTAATGAAGGAGTCTTTTGATGGATCACTATCTTCTAGTTTGATATCTTCAAGAGTCGTTCAGGGTCATTTTCCGTTGAGAATACCATCTCATATGAGTAGAGGCCATTTATCAAAGCCATCCCGAGGCTATGACATTACATAATGTCACCATTGGTGGGATTTTATAATCGAGTGAGGTGAAATGTAATTACCCATGTTCACCCATCCTCTGCTATGAACACTAGATGGGGCATCGATGATCATCTTATGAAACTCTTTTAACATGTTGAGACATGCATGCTGAATGGCTACTAACTATTTTCCTAGTTTCAACTGCCATGTGTCTAGGAGGTACGTCAAGTATATTTGATGTTGTATCCATTCTATTTCCTTTACTTTTATTGGATATTCATTGTAAAAAAAGACTTTTGTTTTTATGTGAAGAAGAGTAGTCCAAAAATTTAGGTAGATATCATGTAAAAATTCTTCCAAAAACTCATTTGGAATGCTATATTGGGAGTGGCTAAAGGCTTTAACATGATTGGTATATTTTATTTATCCAACTATATCCTCATTAGAAATATGTCTCCTTTTTATATTTCAAGATGTTCCTCAACCTTATCTGAACAAAGTGGGAGCTTCCGATTTTCTTTATAGTAAATAGTGGGGTCAGTAGGGATTTCCTCTTTCATATTGGAAGGAAAGTGACCTAAGGGTGGTTTATATAATGTCCATTTCCTTGGGATATCTTCTAGTTGATAAATAATTTCACTTTTCAATGATGAGGCATCACACATGACTAACCACATTTTCCCAAGTGCCTTACTATAGGATGGATTTCTCATAGTTGATTCTATTTGGGGAGGACCTACTTGAAAAAATGAAATCCCACTGTATGGAGGACCTTCATATCAAATTCCATCCTGGGGTGAAATACCATCATGGTTTGATGTCAAAATTTAAGGGTAATTCCTATAGTATATACCCTGGGGTGGACCTTCGGGGTGGACGATAGAAAAGGGAGGACCTTCTTGCTGTTTCAACTTCTAGCCATGAGGAGGGTTTCCACAACGATCACTAGAATATGGGCTGTCATAATCGATTGAATTTTTGGAAAAAATTATGAATTCACAGTATGATGTATTGGGAGGACCGACGAAATTGATGGTAGAAATGTTTTAGGGAGGACATTTTTAATTATAGCTACTATTTTCATAATTTGGTAATGAATGAGTATGATCCCGAGATTCCATAGATAAATGTATGAGGGATTCGAGAATACCATCCTTAAGATGGGAAAGATCATAGACTGGCTCTTCATTTTCCAATTGCCATCGGTGAGTCTTATTTTTGGATGATATCTAGTGGGTGTCTACAACCACTTTATATGGATAACGAATTTCATATATGAGTACCTATTTTAGAATATCTCCTATTGTTACTAGAATTTTGTGACAGATTTATCGAAATTTCATAGTGATATATAATTT
Organism: Viscum album; assembly: GCA_963277665.1. Classification (NCBI taxonomy): domain Eukaryota; kingdom Viridiplantae; phylum Streptophyta; class Magnoliopsida; order Santalales; family Viscaceae; genus Viscum; species Viscum album. The sequence continues at coordinate 576,689,411 of OY728160.1, forward strand.
CTATGGAGTGGAAACTGGGATGGACCGATGAACTCCATTTGGAACAGGGGTTTGAGATTGATCTAGTTGTATTTTTTATTATGGGATTTGTCCCATGATACTCTTGGAGAGAAGAATGAATGTGGTTTTTCTTCTGAGTGACCCTTGTATTATACTGATGAATCTACCTAATTTTGGGAATGGAATAATCTATAAAAAATTAAAGCAACAACTTTTCAGTTATTATATCTTGGTTGGTTGGTAGGATGTTAGTGGCAATTTTCATATTCCCTTTCATCATTTTTAGGATATGTGGAGTGACTTAAGCAGAAGAAATGGGGATATATGCCCATTCTGTGGTTGAAGTTGGGTTTTGGTATTGCTACTGCTTTCCATTGTCCATTGGTATATAAAAGTATTATTCATGTGCGGGGGTGACGTTAAGAGTCTTCCCCCTAATTTTTTTGGGATTCGATAGCTGGTTTCTCTGAATGCTGCCAAACTATTATTTTATGTTTGGTGGATGTGGGAAAGTGTGTGTGCCAGCTCATAATTTTCCACTAAATTTTACTTGTGAGCTTATCTGGATGGGAAAAAGTTATGGTACTTGTAGACCCCGGAAAACGCGTCCCCAAAATTTTCCAAATGCTTCCATACATGATCCAAGATCGTAGTACATTTCGCAAGCATCGATTTGCTAGGTCGTAGGGCCCGAACGGATCTACATAATAGGAATTATGGACATTTGAAGTTGTGCTAGAAATCTGGTTCGCGAAGCCCATTCACGAAGCCCCCTCCGTGATCGCGGAGCACCGCCGCGAAGTAATGAGGTGAGAGGATCCGCGAACCCGTTTGACATTCACGATGCACCGCAAAGACCCCTCGCGAAGCACCGATGCGAAGCACCCGAGCATCGCGGTCCCTCGAAGCTCCGAAGGCGGTAACTCTCCGCGAACGAATTTGACGTTCGCGAGCCCGCCGCGAAGCTCCGGAGGCGGCACCTCTCCACGAACTAATTTAACGTTCGTGAGAGCACCACGAAGCACCTGAGCTGGCGCGGGAGTTCTGCTTCGTGGCGCCCCTTGCCTATAAATACCCAGCTCACCCCCTTATCCAAACGGACGACCACGACCACTTCACCCCTTGGGCGGCCGAGCGGAGCTCCGCATTGCGGCTCTGCGAGGCCATGCTCCGCGAGCAGCTTCCTTCGCGTTGCTGCTCCACGAGTGGAGGATCCGCGAGTCCATGCTCCACGAGCCAATGCTCCGCGATGCTGCTCCGCGAGACCATGCTCCGTGAGACCCCTTTGCTCCGTGAGACCAAGCTCTGCGAGACCACTTTGCTCCGCGAGAGACCATTGCTCCGCGAGGCCATGTTCCATGAAGCTACTTCACGAAGACCTATCCTTCGCGAGGATCCTACCTTCGCGCCCACCGGTCTATGAAAAATGGAGATTCGCACCACGAACTTTTCGGGCCGGGACGTCGAGATTTTCTATTGCGCCCTCATGCACACCCACCTTCAACCTATGGAATAGCATGATTTGAGACACTCCTCCACACACTATGAAACACCTTGAGTTGATGTATTCCTCTTGGTTTGTTTCCTATGTCTTGAGTTGAGGTTCTCATCATCAATTCCCCGAGTACCTTGAGTCGAACCATTCCTCAGGCAACTCCTCCAAACCCAATCACTTGGCTCCTATGCCAGGTTGAACCAGAAAGGGCCTCCCTTGTGTAAGTCCAAACACCAACAAATTCTAGGCACCTTCTGCCTAACAGTCCTTTCTACACGACTCTAAACTGTAGTAATCCTTATGTTCCAAACATAGGATACCTCTTTCCCTACACGAGAGATGCCTCATGATCCTAGCATGAGATGCTAACAGTCCTTTAAACACGGCTCTAAACTGTAGTAATCCTTATGTTCCAAACATAGGATGCCACTTTCCCTACACGAGAGATGCCTCATGCTCCTAGCATGAGATGCTAACCGTCCTTTCTACACGACTCTAAACATTAGTAATCCTTATGTTCCAAACATAGGATGCCTCTTGCCCTATACGAGAGATGCCTTATGCTCCTAGCATGAGATGCCAATAGTCCTATCTACATGACTATAAACTGTAGTAATCCCTATGTTCCAAACATAGGATGCCTCTTTTCCTATATGAGAGATTCCTTATGATCCTAGAATCAGATGCATTATGCCATGATCACAGTGGAGTAATATCAAGAGTGTTGGAATCCATTCAAACATTCCATCACTCCGCCTCAGGCTTTGTGTGTCCTTCATTCGGATCGTCACTCACTTCCAAGTCTAATGGGACCCCCTAACAGTACGGATGATAGACCTACGGTCCTCCTGCTGTAACAGTACGGATGATAGACCTTTGGTCCGCCTGCTGTCTTGGGACAACGCCCCGGAAGAATTTGGGCGACACTTTGAGTCAGGTCCTGTGTTTCGAACACAGTCAGCAGTCGACCCTCATTTGTTTGTCCTTATTTCCGGCTAACGTGATATGGATGCTGCGTTTCCGCCATGGTCAACAGTTATCCTCCATCACCACGCCACTCTTACGATGTTCGGAATATTGGTCATGTGATTCACACTTTTCATCTCCCTTTGTTCGGATAGATTCCAATGCCCTTGGCATTATCCCGCTGGTGCACTAGCGCATAGGTGATTACCTCGACCCACTAGTGAGTTGGAATGCCCTCATGGACAGACATGAGGAAGACACTTTCGGCCGCCTCAGAGCGTAAGCCCCATACACTGTGGGCCGCCTCAGAGCGTAAGTCCTATACACCATGGGCCGCCTCAGAGCGTAAGCCCCATACATCCGGGCAGCTTCCTAGCATAAGCCCCATTCACCATTGCCGCTCCATAGCGGCACCCGGGCAGCTTCCTAGCGTAAGCCCCATTCACCATTGCCACTCCTTAGCGGCACCCGGGCAGCTTCTTAGCATATTCCCCATTCACCATTGCCGCTCCATAGCGGCACCCGGGTAGCTTCCTAGCATAATCCCCATTCACCATTGCCGCTCCTTAGCGGCACCCAGGCAGTTTCCTAGCGTAAGCCCCATTCACCATTGCCGCTCTTTAGCGGCACCCGGGAAGCTTCCTCGCGTAAGCCCCATCCACTGTTATTGACATCCTTTTCCAGCGGTAATCCGTTGTGATCCTTATCTAGCGGTAAGCCGTTGTGATCCTTATCCTGTGGTAATCCGTTTTGATCTCATCCAACGGTAAGCCGTTGACATCATTTTCCAGCGGTAAGCCGTTGTGACCGACCCGAACTACGAGGTCTTTGATCCGTTCCAAGGCATGGTACGTAGGAAGCCTCCCTGAGGCGCAAGACCAACAATCATTGGCCCAGACCGTCTCTTTGTCGGTGTGCCAAGCCCCCCATTTTATCCCAAACTACGCGGACTTTGATTCCCTGCCATGGGGATACGTAGGATGCCTCTTCAAGCATCAAGCCCAAATTTACTGTCGCCCTTGCGAAGGTCCCGTTTCATTCCCCCTCCACTTCATTCATTCATCCATCACCCATCCTGATTCTCACCCGAGCTGCCACATCCCGGTGGGATCATGCCATCCACCTCCTCGCTGCTCCTAGTGGCGCATGGGCCGCTTTCCATGTGTAAGTCCCAGCATATCTCCGGGTCGTTGTCCTCTGTGTACACCCCGATTCATCACCCCTTCGAAGTACGTGTGTTTTGATCCCTATCCTCTACACAGGGTACGTAGGAAACATCCAAGAGGTTCAATCCCAACCAATGGTAGACCTTGGTGTCCCCCATTCTGGGGTGTACTCTCCCTGATCCGACCTCAGTGGTGTCTAGATCAACCATTACGGTGTGACATCTCTCCTCTATGGGGCACACCACCACCGATCCGTCTTTATGGGATGTTCTGATCACCCTTATTTCTTCTCCATAAGAAGTTAAACTCACGTCCTACCTCGTGATAAACATGAGATTCCTGGGGAAAACCTCGGATGACACACCTTTGGCATAACCGTCTCCGTAAGACGTTAAACTCACGACCTACCTCGTGATAAACTTGAGATGCCTGAGGAAAACCTAGGATGACACGCCTTTGGTGTAACCGTCTTCGCAAGACGTTAAACATGCTCCATACCCTATGTTAAACATGGGAAGCTGAGGAAAACGTCAGGTACATGCCTATAGAATATGATTCCCCGCACTCAACGCGGGATGCCTCGGGTTATGCACCCTTGAGATGCCCTCTCATGAAGAAGAATACTGGTCCCCCAATGTCCACGCACCCAGAGATGCCCTGACATGCCTGATGTTGCCGTCTACTCCAACCGAAGGTCGCTACCATGTCAAGACCCTATGGAAAGTCTTGACGGAAGTAGTCTAATTAACCGGCGTCCATGAAGATATGGAACTGGGAATGAGATTCCCGAACAACGTATTAAATCTATGAGGGAGACCTGGACTAGGTGGCGAGTTCCGAGGAGGAATCCACGGAAGGAAGAACCGACATCCCATCATCCCGTTTCGATCAAGGAGCAGACTTACCTGAACAAGGAACGAATGCTGCCCGCCTTTGGAAAGCGGGAATGTGGGGCAACAGCAGCGCGTCCTCCACGGACGGATGCGCGCGCCCCGATGAAAGCGTCGGAAACACTACTATTCCACATTTCTTGGTCTCTACCCTCGATGGGTTGTCTCGATTTCCTGAGTTTAAGTGACATGGGTTGGAATCCTGAGGGTAACACCCTCATCACACTAAGGGTTCATTTCCATGTGGTGTTGATAATGGTAGATACTAGGAGGAGCCCTATAGTTATACCCCTTTTCATTAGAATGTGGTAATTGGCGACCAATTGATCTTCCTCTCTAAGATAAGGGAGTAAATTATTATTTTATTCTGAGGAAAGACTCCCATTTTTTTAAATGACCACATGTTCTATCGACTTATGGGCCACCATCCATTATTTAGTAGATGGTTGGTGAATATTTTTGATCTATTGGGCTTATTGTGAATCCACCATAGTTGAAATAATACAATTTATGTGGTACTCCTCAATCATCTCATTTGGTACCCGATGTTGAAGGTGCTAGGTTGGTGACAACATCCTCTGATTGGATAACGATATCACCTATGGAACGACTAAAACATATCTGTTCTTAAACTATTAATATTAAATTTTTATTGAAGGGTGTCATGGGGAAAGACAATAGATATAAAAAAACTAAAACCACATAGAATAAAATTCTTAATAAATTAACTCATACATAATTTATTATTTTATATCATTTGTGGTTCACTTTCATTTTTTTAAGTGCAAAAGGGGCCTATCACGGGGGCAAAACAGTCATTTTCATTAAAGATTTCATGTCAGGTTCTCCGTTTTTTATTTTTTTCCCAAAAATGGTGTGGGTTTGGAATGGAATTTTTTAGTGGTTGTGGAATGACCCTTGACATCAGAAAATTTTTTCCACATCCTTTCTGGGCACCTTCTAATGGGTTTTGTTCATAGAATAAGAAAACCCAATGGGTCCCTTATCTTTGATGTTTGATGGACCTACTTTCCAAAGGCAGATGGTTATTGGGAAATGGTTCAAAAAATTCTTAGAGACTCACATTGGTTGATAGGGTGGGATGTCATGCTCTTGATACCTTTTTTAGTGGAATTATATCTCACTTAAGGACTCTATTATAGATATATATTCATTAACCCATTATTAAATCAAATATATGAAACATGTAACCCTTATATTAATAATAAATCCTTAGCATATATAGATATTATAATAATTTTTATGTATCCATGTTTCTCCATGATTAGATAAATCTATACTCATATTATAGATTCTTATGTCATTTATTACAATGATGCAAGTTAAGCCACACAATGGGTTAATCTAGAATATATATTCATCAAGGGAGACATGAGTTGTTTTGGTGTCACGATCGAGCCTATGATTAGTAATTCCTACATATCCTTGTGAAAGGAATCAGAACCCATGTAGTTTGGTGCCAAATAATAGCACACAGTATACTTTTGAAGGTCACGTGACAAGGAACAAACCATATGGTTTAACATCATGTGGAAAGGATGTACAGATGAAAGATGACTATCCATGGGATATTGTGAGACTTATGTCAAATTGTCCTGACAGATTTGGAAAATAATACCCTCACATGTTGTATATGAACCTACTGAGAATATTTTCTAGAGAAGATTATGGTGACTTTGGTGTGTTGGGTTTGAACCATAGGGAGGCTTCCTACATATCCCATTTAGATAGGAATCAAATCCCACACAGTTCGTAAATTTTGGTATTATGGCTATAGAGGCAGACCAATGTATCTTCACAAAAAATATGGCCCTTGAGAGGATGGTAACATGGTTTTGGGTCTTACACCAAATAAGAGGCCAATTGGGTGAGTGTGGGTAAGCAAGAAAGATGATCTATAAAAAGAATCTATGTTGAGATAGTTATTTTATTGTGCTAATTTCATGGTACTTAGAAACCTCTAAGATCATTTTATTCATTCCCAGTGTGAGAAATAAGAGGAAGTGGAAGATCTAGAAAACCACACAACATTCTTTTTCTAATGGTGGTTGAGGGAGGGGTTATGGAATGCGAGGGAATACCCCATAAAAAGAATAGGGAATTACTCTAGGAGAGATTAAATAGCGCGAAAATTACTCCTCATGGGATAATAGATGAGTGTGGATTCATTTGCATGAGTCATTGAGAGAGACATGGTGATGTTATGCTCATATCCTCTCTTATTTTGAACTTGTGGTCCCATTATTATACCTAAGGTTGAGATCCTCATTTACAAAATAATAAATAATCAATAAAACTCTGAGGATCCCACCAATTAAGTAGGATAAATGTGGGATATAAATTTCCAAGAGAATGTATAATCAAGATGACATGTTGGTGTGCCCTGCACTCTGATCAGACATATCCTGAGGATTTGGGGGAGGCCTTGAATTGGCCCCCCTCATATGGGAGATCCAAGGTAAGAGGTTCCCAACCATATGTGGTATGAAATATGGATCAAAGTATTTATTTTTTATATAAGTATTGGTCAAGTTGAATGGAGGTCATATAGGTGAGTCCAGGGTGAGCTGAAGGTGGCTCGTGCAGGCGAGGACAGGGTGGGTTGAAGGTGGCCCACATAAGTGAGGCCTTAGTGAGCTAAAGATTCCTCACATAGGGTAGACCAGGGTGAGCTAAATATTCCTTTGGAAAATGGACAACCTAGGAAACAACACATGGGAGAGGCCTTTATCTTGTCTCCAAGGGTCTCCTAAGGTGTCTTTGGATAACTGATTCTCATGTTTTTAATAAGAGAAGGGTCCTTCACCTTAGTAGTTTTGATTAGGGGTGTTTCCTCTCAGGTTTCATGGTATTCTAGACCCATACATACCTTAATCCATTGATCATTACCAATTTCACCGTCTTTTTTAGTATTAAGGAACTACCTGATGGTTTGGAGGACATGTGAAAGAGACTTGGGAAGGTGGAGATTCAAACAATCTATTCATCTTTCAGTCATTTCAAATGAGGATCCCCAAGGCTCCAATTTATTGGTAAACTCAGGACTATGGGTGAAGGAGGCAACTCGAATGGGTCTATCGTGCAAGTGTCTCACGTCGAGCCCTCACACATGCATTGGATACTCATGTTGGGCTGTATAGGTGAGTCCTGTGTGAGCATCTTGGCATACAGGTGGGGTGCGTGCAGGTTGACCTAGGTGAGTTCCTTAAATCCCCCATTTTCATTTATTACATGAGATATTTTCTATTAAATCTTTTCATCCCCATGTAAAAAGGGAGTGTTAAAAATATATATATTTATATATTTTTCTGTCTATATATATAAATATAAAATTATTTATATATTTAAATATATTATATATTAATATTCATTTACAAATATTAGAATATATGCATAAACATATATTTTTTTTCAACACACAAACACACAAACATTTATATATATTCATTTTTATTGGTACATACATATTCATACATTTTTATAAGGTAAATAGAATAAATAAACTTTTATTTTAGATAAAATGGATAATTATTTTTTATTCATCACTTGATACATCCCTAGCTGGGACAGGTCTTGTGATTACCCAAGATAAGAAGTCTGGAAGTGGGCATTCCTCTAAAACTATCCCTAATAGTGCGCCATCTGTAGGTGTGGGAGATGTAGATGGTAGTGCCGAGTTGATTGTGAATGCATCTGATGCTTATGCATATTCTGGGGGGAAATATATCATGATTTAGGATGCTGCACCTACACAGGCCGTGCATGACCCTATCCACTCAAGTGATGGTGTGGTCCTGTTTTCTGTGCAGTCTCCCACTGAGGCTGTGTCTTCTCACTTGCCTCCTGAAGATTCCTTTCCCATCATGGATTAAGGTTTACAGAGGGAGGGACTCCCTCTGATCATGAGTCCTGCCCCTAAAGTGGAGGAGGCCGGTCTCCTGGAAGGGCCTCAAGGATCTGCTGCTGCCTCCAGGAAAGGGGAAAAAACAACAGGTGAGGATGAAAAATCTGCAACTGCTGGAACTCTGGACCACCCCTTTATACAGGATAACCCAAAAAAGGTTGCAAGAAGGTCACCTCACTTGGGCAGTGACAATTTTCATCCACTTTCAAGCAACAAGTTTTCTCCTCTAAGTGGTATATTTTGGTCTGAGGATGTTGATGGCCCTCAAGACATGCAGGTTATTCCCCCACTGAGTGGTCCTATTGATTCCCCTCATGCTAATCCCAATGACAGTGAGAAGTCTAACTCCAAGGGTGATGATGAGGTGACTTTAATCTCTAATGTAAAGGAGAAAAGGGAAACTGGAAGAAAAGGAAGAGGCCCAACGTCTGTCACAAATGAAAAGATTCCCCTAACAAGGAGCCAAACCCTTCCTCAATGAATCTTTTTTTCTAGAACTGTCAAGGGCATGGGGAAAACCCAATGACCAGGGCCCTTAGACACTACATTGTGGCCTATAAACCTATGTTGATTGGCATTATTGAGATCAAAATTCTCTTTGACAAGTGGAAATATTTCAAATGGAGTTCTTTTGGCTACAAGTTTATTTTTCCAAATATGTATGATATCAACAAAGATCATCTTTGTGTTTTTATGCATGAGAGTGTACAACTAACCTCTTATGTTAATAATCCACAATGGGTCTCTATCTCATGCACTTATCAATGGTATAGCCGTGAGGCCACTTCTGTTTATGCCTCCCCATCCTATACGAAAATAAGGGATCTTTGGAGTGTGCTTAATGCTTTTTCTGGACAGACCTTCAATAAATGGGTGTTAATGGGAAATTTCAACACTGTTCTGAGAGCTGAAGAAAAAACTGGTTTGAATTTAAATAGGGCGGCCTCCTTGGATTTATCATCTTTCATGGATCAATTTCATCTTACTGAAATTCCAATTGCAGGAGCTGCCTTTACATGGAGCAAACATACTATTTATGAAAGGCAGTCGAGTAAACATGACCTATGCTTTGTTCTGATGGATGATGAGAGTGATGACTCTGGTATTTCTGGACACACTTTACCAAAACATCACTCCGATCACAATCCCATTGTGATTAACATCTACTCTCAGGTTTTCAGATCTGGTCCTCTACCCTTTCTCTTTAATAATAGATGGATTGTAACTCCTGGATATAGGAAAGTCATTATTAAGGCTTGGAAGTCTGATTTTCAAGGCATCCCACTACATGTTCTTGCTTCAAATCTTAAGACTGCTAAAGGACTTCTACATGAATGGAGCAAGGCATCCTTCTATACACTTGATAATGAGATCAAGGCTGCTGAGGATCAATTAGCTAGCTGTCAAATTAGAAATCAGAATGGTGACAGTCCCTCACATGATGAAGTTCAATCACTTGCCAGGCTTGATGACCTTTTTACTATCAAAGAAAGGCTGGACCGTAATCAGTTGAATGTATAGTGGTTGAAAGACGATGATAGAAACTCTAAATTTTTTCACCGGATGCACAAAGAAAAAGGGATCAGAGCAGGACTAAAGGCCATTAAAGTTGATGGTTGTCTCTACACCTCTGGAAGTGAGATTTCAAACACAATTTTGAATTATTTCACTGGCCTCTATTCTGATGATGGCACAGACAACATTCAAGAGATGATTGAAAACATCTTTCCTTGTAATGAGGAGGATCAAAATATTGCTCTTACAAGGGTTCCGTCAAAGGATGAAGTCAAGGAGGCCCTCTTCTCTCTTAATGCGGAAAACACAGCTGGACCGGATGGCTTTACAAAAAAGTTTTTTATATTCTATTGGGATATTGTGCATGATAATTTGGTTAATACAGTAAGGGATTTCTTCAATCAGGCTTACATGACTTATGGTTTAAACTCTAACTTCATCACCTTGATTCCTAAGAAGGATAATGCAATTGATATCAAAGACTTCAGGCTAGTTGCGATTGGGAACACCACCCCAAAAATCATTAGTAAAATCTTGATGAACTGATTAGGGGGCCTTATCAAGGAACACATATCTTCGAATTAGTATGGCTTCATACTTGGTCGAAACATTCAGACCTGCCTCTTCACTGAATATGAAGGCATCAATCTAATGAAAAAGAAGGCAATACAAGGGAATTTTGCTCTCAAAATTGACATCTCCAAAGCCTTTCACACCCTCAAGTGGAACTTTGTCCTTGATGTTCTTGGGATATTTTCTTTCTCAAGCGAATTCATCAATCTTGTTAGAAGTATTCTTACCTCTGCAAGGCTGTCCATTTTAATTAATTGATCTCCCTGGGGTTATTTTCAATGCACTAAAGGTGTTCGACAAGGTGATCCGCTCTCTGGGATTCTGTTTGCCATTTTTGAAGAATACATGAGCAAATGCATTAATGAGTTATCTCAAATTGGTATTTTTAGACAGATAAAAGCTGGCAGGGATAACCTTGTCCCTTCTCATCTTCTATATACTGATGAAATCTTGATTTTTGGGGAAGCCTCAAGGAGGTCAATTTCTACGCTCAAAGCTTTCTTCTCACACTATGAGATTGTTGCTAGAAAACATATAAACTGAAGTAAATCCTTTATTGTTTTTGGTGATGGGGTTACTGTTGGTAAATAGAATAGGGTCACCAGGTCCCTCAGAGTTAGGAAAGGGGCCCTGCCTTTCATTTATCTTGGAGTTCCAATCTTTTGTGATAGGATAAGGAGGATGTATCTTGATGGAATTTACTCAAGTATAATTAAACATATGGAGAAATGGAAGCTTAAAGCACTGTCTCAAGCTGGGAGGGTGTGCCTTGTTAACTTGGTGATTACCTCAAAGTTTGTTTATTCTTTCTCACTCTATAAATGTCCAAAAAAGCTGCTCAAATAACTTCATTGCATGATGAGGAATTTCATCTAGAAAGGCTCTATCACTGAAAGGAAACTGATTACCATTTTTTGGAAGGATTGTATTAAACCCATTGAGTTGGGTGGTCTTGGATTCAAGGATCTTCATATATTCAATGAGGGGCTAATTAATAAATTCATATGGAATATTTTAACCTCCAATGACTCATCAATTTATTTTCTATCATGTAGGTTCAAAATGAGGCTTATTAATGGATACCCTCACTATATTTCATCATCTGTTTGGACCTCCATTCGGAAACCATTTAATGACATTATCCAGAACTCTAATTGGCTTGTGTCCCGGCATTCTAGGATCAACTGTTGTAACAGTCCCTGGCTGGATAGCCCATTGTATACTGGTGATATTCACTCACACCTACTGAATATGTCTATAGCAGATTTTCTGGATCAGTGTGATAATTATGAAATCATGGTCACTCCCCAAGATAAACAAGAAATCCTTACCTACCCTTTCATGGATAGTGATGTCCTGGTATGGAAGCCCAACAAGAACATACACTTTAATCTCAAAGGGGCCTATAACCTGTTTCTTGTTGGCTCCACACAAGATCCTTCTTGGTTACTCAGGTTCAAATCAAATTTTTTCCAGCCCTCCCAGATTCTTCTTCTCTGGAGAATATGATAGAACATGCTACCAACACATGATCAATTATGAAAGGCTGGTCAAAGTATTGTCTCTGCCTGCCATCTGTGCCTGAATGAAATAGAAACTGCACGACACCTCTTCATCTGCTTCCCCTTTTCTCAAAAGCTATGGAAATACATTGGAGACATATTAAACATGGATTTATGATCACATTGCTTTCTGGATGACTTGATGACATACATCTCCAAGTCTGGTAGGAGCACACAGGTCCAGAATATGCTGCTGGTTGCTGTACCAGCGGTGTTTCACGCCATCTGGATAGCCCGGAACAACCTCCTGTTTGACAACAAAGCTCCTTCGTTCCATGAAAGTGCAATTCGGGTTCATCGAGACGTACATACCTCCAATGCAATATAGAACGGGTGCATAGATAATACCTGTTCAGATTTAAATCCACTGCGGATGCTTGGGATTACAGGTAAACTGAAGAAGCCACTGATGATTAAATTTATTTGCTGGATACCACTGATCTTTCCATTTGTTAAAGCTAATGTTGATGGAGCTGCATCTGGAGTGCCAGGCAGATTGGGTTGTGGAGGTTTCTTCCACACATATCGTGGTTATGTCAAGGGCTATTTTTATCATTTTATTGGGATGTTAATTGCATATCAAGAAGAACTGTGGGCCATTATCTATGCTGTGAGGAACACTGTCTTTCATAACTGAAACCTCTTATGGATTGAATCAGACTCCGAACGTTTGGTACATGCTCTCAAGATGAGAACCCTAGATGTTCCATGGAGTATTTTTCCTCACTGGATTGGATGTCTTAATCAGGAAACAAATCTCAACCTAATGATTTCTCATGTCTACTGGGAGGTCAATCAAGTGGTTGATGCCCTGTCCAAGAGGGTATTCACAGAAATGACTACCATGTGGTCCTTTCGAGCCCCTGACTTTTATGCACCCTTGGTAGATGCTGATATGAGGGGAGTGTCTTATTCCCGAATCTATAAAACCCCTTGCTCCGCTTGACTTTGTACTCTTACCTTTTATTTATATTTTCTGGGGACGGTCCAACCGGACCCGATTTTCTTGGTATATGTAAATATATATAAATATGAATATATATTTATATATTTAGTTATAAATAAAAATAAATTATAAATATGTTAAAATTTCAATACCATAATATCCAAATCAATGTAATCTCGGGGAATAAATTCAAACTTCACTAAAAAAATAAAATTTACTCTTAAATAAATATAAAATTCCACTGAATGTTCAAAAAAATAGTTTCCCAACTAAAAAAATAGTTTTACAGGCCTTATAAGACTTTTTTGACTAAAAACACATAGACCAAGATCCCCCAATAAGAATATTATAGATATCTTCAGATGCTTCATTTTGAAATATTGTGGATCCCGAACGGACACATAGATCAAAATTTATAACCGTTTGAAGTTCAAACCCCATTTGATTCAACTTTTCATAATATCTTAATTAATTTATTAGATTTTCTATTATGAAATTATTGTAAAATGTTTATTACTCAATATGAATGCTATAATTATTTATTAATATTAATTTTTAATTATTTTATAATCCATTTTCACTAAGTATATTAGATATTAAGTTTAAATTCATATTTAGTATTATATAAATCCTAATTAATATAATATAATATATATATCTATAGATATATATTTTTATATTAAAACATAATCTTTAATAAAATATTTTTATAAAGTTCAATTTTACCAGTGCTAAGAAGAGAACTAGTAAATAATACCCTTCATTAGTGTTAAAAAAATCACTGATAAAGGGAGACCCATATCAGTGAAAAAAATTGTTGATATATGGTGGCCTTTATTAGTGTAACAAAACATTGATAAAGGTGAACTTTTATGATGGATTTTTTATCAGTGATAAAATTTCCCTTTTTCAATGATTTTAGCTAGCACTGATAGAAGAGTATCATTTGATAAGAAATATTTTGTAGTAGTGGAAGTTTCCATTGAGTCAATGACTCATTTGCTTATTTTTTTTGGAAAATCAAAATAAATTTCATATTAATTTGATTTAAATTAAAACATGTTTTTAGTTATCTGTTTGTGTGAAGAAGTAAATTTATAATTAATAAAATTCAAATGTACTTAATAAGTTTAATGAAAATATGGTGATATAATGTTTTTTAAAATATCATATCCATTAGATTTAAGAAAAATATAGTATTATTGGAATAACTCCATTAGAATATGAATAGTTAAGCTAAGTTCATCGATAGATGATGAAGAATCTTATATACTGCTACAACTGATCTATAAGAAAGAAGAATTTGAACATTAGAGTTAATTAAAATATAATCTATAAATAGATCCACAACTTCTAGTATATGGATAATAAGTTTGTAACATTACATGATGATTCTAAAAGTTTATGGCCATTTTGCAGCATATGATAAATTTTTTCCTTTAGAGCCTTTATGATCACTATAAATTTTAATTCCATGAATTTTAGCTAATAACTATCATTTTTTGAGGTTTTACTTTTAAAATATATTAGTTTTTTATTTCTAATATTTTTGTTTCAAATAATATAGATTGATGGGTTTTTATAAGGAAGATAAAGTTTCTGGTGTGTAAAGTGTCCAGTCGACCTGTGCATCAAGGGATTCCTAGGATAGTAAGACAAATAACATTTTGATGGGTTTAGGTCAAGGGATTCATGTGATTGAAAGATAAAGAATCTGATCATTTGTATTTATTTATTATAGGTATAGTTAGATAAACAACCTACTAAAGGGTTTATGTTAAGGGATTCTAGGGATAAAAAGAAGGACTTTATGATAGGTATAAAATCAAGGATACTAAAATTTAGGTTTATATACATCCTTACCAGTTATGTTTAAAGTGAGTTTGTTTTATTATATCCTTTTTGAGGAGTATTCAAATTTTAATTTGACACTCTAAGTATTATTTTAGTAATTTTTTCTGATATATTTATTAACTTCATCGATAATTTTTTATTTTTATATATTATTGTTTACTACTATTTTTAAATACATACTCTGGTAGTTTTTAACTTTATTAGGATGTTATATTTATAATCAATGTAAAACTTGAGGGTGTTGAAAAATTATTAGTTGTTTCTATTCTATAATTCACTCCCCTGTTGTAGTGTTTTTTCTTGCCAAAACTGAATCAATATTGGGACAACAATTGTTAAAAATGATTGTTTCAACATGGTTTTATAAATTATATCATTTTGACTTATAATAGATATCAATATCAGTTTATGTTTTCTATTAGTTTATATTTTTTTCTTTGTTTTCCTTCTAACACTAACTATGCTGTAGAAGAAGGATTTTTTTAATGGAAGGACTTCTGATTGGAACTCTTGAAAATTTAAATCCAAGTATACCAATTATATTAGACGTATAATGTTATAATATTAGTGTGATTGTATGAAATAATTTTTCATTAATACCATTGTTAGTATTTTTATAATTATGATTGAAAATTTTAATGTTATGGAGAAAGAAGTCATTAATCTTCTTCATGAAGAAATGATGGAATATCAGGAAAATCATAAAGTGTGGGATAAATAATTATGTTTAATGTCCAAAAATATCTATACTCAAATATCATATTGTGAGGTAGAAAATGAAATATGAATCAAGTTATAGGTTACACATTTTGGAACATCCAAAGTGTTAGAAACTCAGAGATCTATGTTAAGAGCATATTATTAGGCTTCTAATTTCGTATAAGGAGAAATAATGACTCAAATTCATCTGATATTTCTGAATACTTTTAATATTTTACAATATTTTGGTAAAAAATAAGTAATGTAAGATTATATTATAGAAAAATTTATTGAAATTATACCAAATGAGTGTAAATCAATTAGGAAAACTATCAATGATACTAAGAATTTGACTTGGTCTTGATGATTTTTTGGTCATTTAATTCAATATTAAAATTGATTAAAGGGAGATGATTGAAAATATAAAATGAATAATAGAGTTACCTTTTCATATAATTATGGTAATTTTACTTTCGATGCTTTTAATTCGTGTGATAATTATTCTAAATATTATGTTTGAAATAAGAAGTGTATGTATTTAGATCAAAGTAGTTCAAGTGGCAATGAGAATTAACTTTATAAACCTGTTATAAGAATTAATATAATTTTTGGAAATAGTAATTTTTGATATATTCATTGTAAAGACACAAGTAATAGATATGAAAAGAAGGATTCTTCAATTGTAGTTTGTTATAAATGTAAGAAGATAGATCATATTAGACCGGATTGTCTAAAATTTAAGAAGAAAGATAAAAAATATAATATGTACTCTAAGAGTAGAGAAAAATACAGCTTCAAATATTTTGATACTTATAGTGCTGTTAATGGTGATACTAATGTTGATGGTTCATCAAAAGATAATTGAAGGAAAAGTTAGAATATCATGGGTTTTTAATCAAATACTCCAAAGGATGAAAAAAGATTCATGGATTGGGTAAATTGGAGATATTTGATGGAATTAACATTAGATTATAAATTTACATATATTTATGATGATTATTATTCAACTTCATCAGATGTTGAAAGAGATAATCAATTGCGAAAATAAAATAAAAAATTATTTGAAAAAGAGGATGATATAATTACTTTTAATGAAATGGTTAGAAAAATAGACATAATAGAAATGGTATGTTGGCTAATTCCTTTAACACCTTATTTTAATTCTCAAAAAATCATGTTCATGTTTTCAAAATCACATTTCCATTAATATAATATAATTTTAACTTTACATAAATATTATAATTTTTCAATTACCCTTACGTAAGAATGATAGTACCCTTACATGAGATTTGAAATACTTGTAATAAATTTACATGATGTTTTATCTGCCCTTAAATATGTATTATAATTTTTTTTGTAATCTTACACAACTCTGGTGTACCCTTATGAAATTTATATTTACCCTTATGTAACTTTTTTTTCTACCCTTACACAAGCATTATAATTTTTTCATTACGTTTATGTAGTTTTATTTTACTATTACATAAGTATATTTTTACCCTTACATAAGGTATGGATGTTTTTTTAATTTACCCAACTATTAGCTTACCATTACACAAGTCCATGTTCCGCTACCACTAATTTAATTATGCTACCACACGTTGACGTCTAAGTGGATGCATGAACAAAAAATTAATTATGTGTTAGATGAGAAAAAGTTATCTATGTCTCAAACTAATTGTATAAAGAAATTAATTGACTATATGAGTAAATGAAGTGACCACATGAAGAAATTAAGTTACCACATGAATAAATGAAGTGGCGTTATGAATAAAAGAAGTGATTTCATAAAGAAATGATGTGACCATAAGATTAAAGAGACAATAAGAAAGCAACCTCAAGAAAATTAACCACATGTTGAAAATCAAGGGACTACCAAGAAAGTGGATGTAAGAGCTAGTGGATGTAAGAGATATTGAATGTAAGATAAAGTGAACAAAAGATCAATGTGACCAAAAGACATAGTAATCATACTTAAGTAAAGTCTATGTGACTGTGTCTAACTTAAGTGGTTAGGAATATTTAAATCTCTAATAGAAATATATTGAATTTTTTACTGAATATTCCAACTATTTAAGGTTTCCAGATCATTCTAATGAGTATAAGGATTAATTTATGAATATCCTCTAATAACTAATTGGATAAGGTTCTCTCATTAATAATAAGTGCCACTAATGGAAGGGGGGGGTGATACAGTGAGATAGAGATATTTAAGATTAATATAACATAGTAATTGACTATATGATTACATGAAACCATGATTATGAACCCTTAGTGAACCACACAATTGGGTTTTTTCAAGGATATATTTAAATACAACTGATCAACAGAAGATGATAAGATTGAGTTGCTTCAGAATTTATCTCTTTAAATCTATTTCTCTATATGTTTTTAGTAAACTTCTATGTTGTGTTTAGATTACTGTATATATTAATTAGGAAATTCTCATTCACTATTTTAGAGAATACTAGATATTCACTCTTTTATTCTTTTTCACCTATTATTCTATGCATAACTATAGAAGAGGCTGTGTGTATCTTTTATTTCCTGTGTGCTGTTAGTTTTTTAATTTCTGACCCAGGTTGTGGATTATGTTTAATATTTAATAAACTTCTTATTTTTATGTAACTGTCAAGTGGAGAGGAATAGGTGTGATCTTGAGACTGAACCTCTTGTTTCTTAATCTTCAGTGTGTTCTTATTTTATTTAAATTTTTTTCAACAAACTTGTCTTTAGTTTTTAAAACTACTTATAGAATTATTAATCTGATAGTTAAATTTAATTATTGATTTATATAGAGTGTTTAAAGTGATTATATTTATTTTAAAAGTTAAAGTTATATTGAGATTGTTATTAATTGGCTGGTGATCGAGAATTTGATAAATCTTTCAAAAATTTAAATTACATATCTCAAATAATTTATTAAACTGGGATGTTTTTTATAAATTTGGGGATTTGATTTTAATTTTTCAAACCAAAATTTGTAATTGGAAACTCAATTCACCCCCATTTTGATTTGTTCCCTAGGACCAACATTTAGTATCAGAGCTACTTTCTATTTCTCTTTTCTTACCTTTGACCATGATCTAGTTTTTAGAATGATATTTTTAATTTATGTCTATACATTAATTTATTATCATGAATTCTATGTTTGAAGTATATGACACCAATAGTACTCTCTACTATAGTGGTAAAAATTATTCTTAGTGAAAAATGAAAATGAAAATCCACCATGAAATAATGGGATTTTTTATTTAGGAATCTACTGAAGATAAATATGGAAAATAAATAACTACTAGAAAAGAATTGGATGCTCTAAATAGAGATTATTATGATTAAATTTAGAATATATGAATTATTTATTTTTTTATTTAAGAGAGGATGAATTTAATAGAATATATATTTATGATACTTCCTATTAAACTTGAGATACCCTTTCCGTGTTTCATGGAGGCACTTCTAATGTTAAGAAAATTATTCTAAACACATATACTATCAATTATGGTAATTTCAAAATAAAACCTAATTAATCTATATATAACATGTATCAAAAATTCAGTGAGATCATAAATACTATGATTACACTTGAAAAAATGATGATGAAAAAATATCAAGTGATGAGAATCTTTAGATGTCTACTAGATTGTTGGAGAGGAATTGAAGTCTCTTTTTAGGAAACATTGTGATTAGAAAACTATCAGTCATGGATATAATTTTTAATCTTATAATTTACGAGGAAGAGATAAAAGTGAACAAAAAATATGATGAACTCAAGAAGAAATATCTTTCCTTTGTGTCATCATTGTGAAAAACTAAGGAAGTTTTCAAACCAGATAGTACAAGTGGAAGTGTAGCTGATAAAGATAGCTATGAGGAAATGGATCAGTTTAATATAAGGTTTAATATGTTTTATAGAAAGAAAAATTCTTTCACAAGTTAAATTGTAATGGAAAGTATAATAAAATATAAATTTGGAGGAATGATTAGAAAAAAGAAGACTCATCTAATGGTGTTACCTTTTATGAATATAAGAGGAAAGGGTAGATAAAATCTAACTATACAAAGATCAAATATAAGAAAAGATATTAAGACAACAAGAAAATTTTAAAGAACACAATGAAGGAAAGTTTTACTGAACATAAGGATAGTTCCAGTGACTCATATTCTAGCTGAAAAGATACAAATAAAAAAGTAAATCTATTATTGATGGATTGTGCTTCTTAGGTACCATATGTCATTATTTTTATGTATTATTTGATTATGATTTAAAATATAACTTTCTTAATATTTATTATTTTTGTGATGATGGTTTTAATGTTAAATTTGAAAAAAACACTTGTATGATTTATGATTATAATCATTCTTGGGTCTTTACTACAATAATAAATTATTATTTTTATAAAGTAAATATATATTCCTTATTTTCTCAAAAACATTTCTTATTTGAGTTATCTTCATAGATAATATTTGTTGTGGAATAAGAGACTAGGACACTTAAATATATATTCACTTAAAAATATGAATAATAATGGTTTAGTCAAGGATCTTCTTAAGCAATAATTATTTAAAAACAAATCATGCAATCCCTATTAGAAGGTAAAGATACACAAAATATATTTTAAACCAAATAAATAGGAATCTACCTCTTAACCACTAGAACTAGTTCAAATGGATAAATTTGTACCATCTATAGTTTCTAGTTTAGAATGAAAACACTATTCCTATGTCATTCTAGATGATTTTTCAAGTTATACATCAAGGTTTTTACATTCTCATAAAAGTGAATGCCCCTATTTTTTTTGAAATATATGAAAATTATATAGTAACACTTAGTGGAATATCCATCAAAATACTGATAAGTAATCATGAATGAGAGTTTGAGAACCAAGTTTTTGAATCTCTATGCACAAAATTTTTATATACACACAATTTCTTAACACTTTGAACACCTCAACAGAATGAGGTAATTGAAATGATAAATAATACCCTTCAATAAATTTTCTAGAATTTTCCTTATAAATATGAATTGTCTATATAATTTCAAGATGAATCTAATATCAAAACTTTTTATATAATTAATAGAGTTCTTATCATACCTATCCTAGAAAAACTCCATATGAATTATATAATGGAATAAAATCCAAAGTAAATTAATTTATAATTTTTTAATTCATTGTCTACATTCTAAATACAAAGTAAAATCTAGAAAAAATATCACTAAGAATCTATGAAGGAATTTTTATTGGTTATTTAACCAAATGTAAATCTTATAATGTCTTTAATAATTAATCTAATTTTTTGAAAGAAAATATTCATGCCACTTTTTATGGGACATATCCAAATAAACTCAAACCTACAATAGAAAACCTAGAGGATGATATGTCTAATTTAAATTTCAATAATACCTTTAAGACTTATGATCTTTATTCTGATTCACCTGATAAATGTCCTAGAATAGTTAATCAAATTCTTCATGGAGTAGGATAATATTTAAAAGAACCATGTTCTTCAGTCCCAAGAACTATTATAATCCTAAAACACCATCCCCTTGGATGTTGTTGTAGGAGGACTGAATAAAGGTACAAAAACCCAATATTCACTAAGAAACTGGGTTGAAAATGGATACTTCTTATCACATCTTGAACCTAAGAACATCAATTGAGGAATAAACGATGAACACTAGGTAATGGATATGAAAGAAACATAATTCTATTTCACTACCTTTTAATGAAGCTAAGTACATAACTATAGACAATTGTTGTGCACAACTTCTAGGAATGATACAAATTTTACTAGAATTGGGTAATGAATTTTGACATGACCTTATAAATTGGGACAATATAAGTGCTATTAGTATTTCTAAAAAACATGTGTCCCTTTTTAGTATAAAACCTATTGATTTAAGTGATAAATTTTTGAGAGACCATTTTCAAAAAGGAGAAATTACTCTTGAGTTCACTGTCACTAAATTCCAGCTTGTAGATATCTTTATAAATCCTATGAATATTGATATACTTTGCTATATCAGACATGAGTTAGTAATGATTAATTATTTATACACCTTTCAATTAATTTTATGACCCTATTATTTTTTATTCCATTTATAGTGCGTAATATCTATGTTTACTAAGTTTTTTATTAATTTAAGTTTTCTCTAAAATATTCTATTCTCTTCTTGTTAAGTAACTGCAAATTTTAGTTCATTTGATTTCTTAAGTGACTATGAGATTTTGTTTATATGATTAGTTCTGTGACCATGATTTTTTTATATGGTCAGTTAAGTAACCACTACAAATTGTTCATGCTGTTAGTTAACATATCACAATCCTTCCAAGTCACCACAAGGAATTTCATACAGTAAGTATACCTACTATGTGTATTTAAGTTTGAAATTTTAATTAAATATTTTTGTGGGATTTCCTTTAGTTTATTATTATTATTATTCCCCCCCTAAATTATTGAATAAAAACAAAATTATAATTTAAATCACCACACATATCTCTATTTAAATTCCTTTATCGTTTTTAAAGAATTGTATGATGTCAGTCTCAAATCTCTCTTTATAAGATTATTTCTCTCTCAAAATCAAACCTAAAACTACAATGTTTTGAATCATAGAGTAACAGTGGTTAGAATGAAATGATACTATCTAGTCACATAACCTATTTGTTTAGCTCCTTCAAATAAATATAAAATGGTCTATGGTTGATTGAGTGCAATAGTCAGAAATCACAATACCAAAATACTAGATCAACATATTCATGCAAAAAAAGAATTGGATTTTTAATAGATAATATCATGAAAATCAATGATCTATAATTTTATTAAAAGGAAGGGATTATGTGATTGGTTTAAAGAAAATGGTATTCTATTTTATCCTCGATTGGTCAAATATTTTTATGCTAATATGTATTTTTTTGTGGCGATTGAAGTGATAACATTAATATTATTGTAAACAGAGAAATTTGTGTATTCTCTATGAAGATCTGAGATAAAATATTGAATGTTCCTCTTAGAGGAGAGCATAATGATTATCAACGTTCATATCTAATGAATCATGCTCATTTTGAATTTTTGAGTGCCTGTGAGGAGTTAAATGAGAACATGACTCCCCTAATACAAACTTTTTTAGAATTACAAGGAGAATAGATATTGTTGGTAAAGATCATCCAACACCTAATTAGTCCTATGAAAGTGGACTTAATCATTTTGAGGCATCAAGATTTTTTCCATTCTATATTTTATGAAAAATGGTGTTACAATAAGTTTATATATATATATATCATGAGAAATTTGGATGAATTGTGCAAGCCATAATCCATGTTTAACTCCCTAACATTCCCTAAATTTATCTAATCTCTCTTGGAGTTTAAAGGGAAGGTGGAAGAATGTAACTTCCCAAATTCGGATGCCACATAACGGTACCCCACACCCGGTTGGCCACCTGGCCTCAAGAGCATTTCTCTAAATGCCAGAGGCTTCCTACTAGCAGCGATGGACTAGGTGTGAAAGTGGGGAAACTTTGACCTCATTAGCAGAGTATAAAATAGTGGAATACGACAATATAACAATAGCGGAAGCGGTAATACCATACAATAGAAGTAAACAACAGAAGACTAATAATATAAATTACCAAATTTCATAGAATACAAATATGATGCTGCATGTTACATGTTCTAGGAAAACATCCAAATTTTGTTACACTATAGTAATAAAGTATATGAGTACCAAAAGTAAAAAAGGAACAAAATAAACTCAGAAATATCACAAGCCTCAGCTTGGTTTGATTCTCTCATACTCTTAAACATAAAGCATGTACTTATAAAAGGGTTCTTACAATTATAGACACCTGTAACAACATAATCTGTTTGTTCCCCAAAACATGACCCAAATAGGGTGTGAGACAAAATCCCAGTAGGAAACCACCCATGGTCTATGCCAATCTATTAGTGAATATATATAATAGGTAGTGTGCAATAATGAAAGCACTGAACTAGGAAATACTCAAAAGTAAACATTCCTATAAGCACCTGCTCTCATTTATATTAATTTCATGTTCATTTACTATTCAATTACATTGAATTATATAAGTCTTGAGATCCGGCCTCATCCCTTTAATCCCTATATAAAAGTAATCACAATAGTTTTCCTAAAAGACCACATAAAAAAGTATAAGTGAAGACAAAACTCGAGATTGTGATCTGTCTTGGAAAACACATCATAAGTCATTCTATTCGATATTCAAATTATAAGTAAATGTCAAATCATGACATATAAAAAGCTCTCAGTAGAGACTTAACTTGGAATCCCTCATTGGATTCAGGTTTTGCTCGACATTTATATAAAGTATCCATGACCTAGAACACTAAATCCCTGGATCACTAAAAACGTAACATGATAATACCATTATTGAGTCCATACATGGTCTTTTAACTGAGTCCATGGTTCAACCATGGTATAAGGTGAAATAGTAATATTATTATGACCTTGACTTTTAACTTGAGGCTGTGGATTTTCCATTTTTATTTACCCATATATCATTTCACATAAGAAGTAACACATTTAAATTAAACTATTTCATGGATTCAACATTTATAAACTCATGTGGGAATATATCATATATCATGGAACACATGTAAATTAAACTATTACATGGTTCAAGAATTAAAAAACTCAAAAGGTATGATTTCATATAACAATCCTATCATCTAATCTATTCCATTACAAGGCCTTATCATAACCAAACACACATGGTAATGTTCACAATTAGAGTAAAACATTCAAATCATGCTTAAACATGTATTCTCATAACATGGGGAAAAGGGGAAAATCACTAATCCCAAAACCATAGTAAAAAAATTTTCAATTTAACACAATTAAAATTCAATTTAATAACCTAAACCATTTTCAACAACCCAAGTAGGGAAAACAAGGAATGTATCATAGGAAACCTAGGCCAGATGACCATAAATGATCATCAAATGGAAACACAATTATGGGGTAGAACTAATTCAATGTAAAAAACCTAATTCATGAATTAGAACACATTTTCAATTACCTAAACATCAATAGGAAATAACAAAGGCCAGTTATTAATTGGGTAAAAACCCTCAAATGGACGCGTGACACTCCAACACATATAATCAACTTGAAAATTCACGAAAGTCATGAGACCACCTAGATCATATTAGTACGAATCTCTTTATCCAACGTCGACCACTAATTCAACCTAGAATGAAGTAGATCTAAAAAACAAGCATAAATACTCAAGGATTGATCACTAGTTTGAGAGAAGAAATCATGAATAAAGTCTCTAGAAAAATCAAGTACTCACAGAGGGTATTTGAACACATCAAATTGTGTTCGAATCACAGTTCAGATAAAGAATCAGGAGAAAAAAATGACCTTCTATCCTTCAGTTCTTGATAGCCAGGTGGGGGGTTCTGTCTATCTTAAGAAAACGAGGCTACTACCCATTTTATCCAAAAAAAGAAAGCACACACCATTTAAATGAAAATACAGGGCGTGTATACTCCAGATCCTCTTTTCAACTGAATTCCTCTTCTACATCATAAATGAGTCCTACCGACATTTTTTCATGACATGTACTGGGATTACATCGTGTGTAAACCATAGTCACATTGTCAAACAGTCTTGAAGCTAGTACTTGGCCTCTTTTATTCCTATTTTTCAAGTACAACTGGGAAGAAAATATTCAGACCATAAAGGAAGAAGCAGGTTCTTACAAATTTCAACCTCAAACCAATTCATCCCCAAATTTCCCTTCCAAGGGTGGTGAAGAAACATCTAAGAACTTCCCTGGCCACAACGTTCATACCTCGACATCCCTCTCCCTGGTCTCGTCCTTTACTTGGTCATGCTTCTATAACACCTGTACGAAAGGAACTGACTGGACATGAAGAACCTTCATGTTATGATCCACAATTCATATAGAATGCATCTCAAAGGATGCATATACCGATAAATCAACCTATCTGGGTTGGAAAGTGAGAGACATGTCTTAAAAGTAACATCGCAAATAAGAAACGTGGAAGACGTCGTGTGTAACCCTATACCTATGGGGTAACTGTAACCGATAGGCAACTGGCCCAACTCTCTCCGAAATCTCGAATGGACCGATGTATCTCGGTTAAAGCTTAACTTGTCTCCCGATCCTCTTGTGTCCAAACCTCTGGGGAACACATATAAAAACTTGACCCCCTACATCAAACTCTATAGGTTGTCTACAGAGATCAAAAAATTATTTTTAATGAGACTGCATAATAGCCATCCACATCCGAATCACCTGAACCTATTCAGTTGTCTACTAGACAAGACGAGGTCCCATCATAGGTTCCTCTCATACCTCTATCCAACACAGGGGTGATCGGCATGTCCTACCATACAAAGAATCATATTGAACAATCTGATTAGTATCCTGAAATCTATTTTTTTCGGTGAACTCAACTAGGGGTATGTGTTTCTCCCCAAATCCCCTGAAATCCAGGATACATACCCAAAGAATGTCCGCCAACACCTGAATCATGTGCTCTGACTAGCCATCTGTCTAGGGGTGGTAAGTTGTCCTCTAAAGCACCTGTGTACCCAACACCCTCTAAAAAAGTTTCCAGAAATGAGAATTAAACTGGGAATCCCTATCTAAAACGATATATTACGGGACCCCGTGTAGACGTATAACCTCACAGATGTACAACCTCCATAGATCATGAACAATAATTTTTTTTAAATTGAAAGGAAAAGTGAAACCTTAATGAGATTCACAAGAAAAATTAGACGACATAATTACCATGAAAAATACAATGCCAGAAAATCCCCTCAAAAGCACACCCCATAATGTTATAGTGATCCTACTAGCATGATTTCCCTTTCACTAGGAGAACCCGAACAGAACTGAGGTCATACAAGTGGCCTCACAGTAAAGAAAATTCAATACGCAATCAACCTCATAAAAACCGGTCACCCAATCTTTCATTAAAAGAAATTGTGGACTTTCACACCACACCCACCTTAAACTAGCAGAGTGTTCACACTAGTTCATTCGGACCATACATGGGGAATAAAAATGTTAAAGAGTAAAACTAACCCATGATTATTTAAGAAGATAATTCTAGAACAAGAGGAAAATAATAATCCAAAACCATCCCACTGGAATCATTTCCCTTTTCAAAGCATCACATCTGAGACCGACTATATGTTAGAGATAACCTCATATTCATTAACCCAGATTCAAAGGAGCTCACCAAGGTGGATCATACTCCTCGTTACAAGTGAGCCTTTGGTACAAGGCAAAAAGTCCACATAAGAACACCGACTAAACCTTGAGCGGCATCCACCTAGTGGTCACATCAAAGAAAATGGAAGGCATCTAGAGTCCTTCCAAGGAATTCGTACACCGGAACCCAAGCATCATTCTGGATTAACAGAGCCTCATTTAAAACCATGCATCCAGTGCACAATAAAGTGCATCCTTTATCAGTGCGTTATTTTTAGCACTAATAAAGCGCATCCTTTATCAACACTGTATTTTTAGCTTTGATACAGGGTATCATTTATGAATGCTTTATTTTTACTAATGATTAATATTTATATAAATAAGATGATATAATTAAATAAAATAAAAATAAAAATGGTGTTTATTAAAAAAATATTACAATTTTTTTTAATTACATAATTATAGATAAAAACTAGTAGATTGATTATACATTATTAATTATTAAACGTGTCATTAATTAGATAATTATGATAATTAATGTTATTAAATTGTGTGTATTAAATATATAGATTAATATTAATGTATATAAATGTGATTTATATATTAAAAATATTTATATGGATCATATTAAATATTCGTTTGTTTATTGAATAATGGTTTATAATTCAAAATTAATATAAATTAAAAATATTGACTATAATTGCATAGTACTCGAAATTTAAATGAATTTCATTTGGATTTTCAATTTTACATAGATCAAATGTATATTATGATTATTTTACATATACATAGTTAATTCATTTTTATATACAATATACAGAAACCAAACTTATCAATTTTCTCAATATTGTTAGGGTACTTATTCTTAATTTACTTAATTTCACTCAATTTAACATAGATTCATGCACTTAAAAGGAGATATTCATTAATAATGTTCAAAATATATTTGTAAAATATAATTATAAATAAATATATTTAGAAATTTCCAGTCGCTATATTTAGACAATTATATATTTATAATTATAAATAATTAAATATTTTTTAAAGTATTTATATAATTATAAATAAATAATTATGTATATTTAAATAATTATTCAATTTATAATAAATTTACTTAAATAATGAATATATTTATTATGTTTATATTTATATATATTTATTAAATATATATGTATAATTATATAAATATAAATAATGATATAAATAATTTTTTTAAAATATTTCTGCAATTAGAAATAAATAATTATAAAGTTATAATAAATATATTTAAAAAGAAAAATATTTACTATATTGATTTATATATATATTCATTAAGTAATTATAAATTTTTACAATATTATTATTTATTTTTATAATTATAAATTCATTAACAGCGCTTCGTGAATAAGCATAGATAAAGATATGGATTTATCAGCATTAAATAAAGCACTGATAACATGATGATTTATCAGTGATATAATTTTATTACTGATAAATATTGGTTTTATCAGTGATTTTTTAGCGGTGATAAAGATAGATCTTTATCCGTGCTAAAAAAGATCTGATAAATATACCTTCTATCTGTGATTATGTTATAAGTGCTAATAGAAGGTCTATTTTTCCTCACTTATTTATAAGTGATGATAAAATTTTCTTGATCTATTTTAAAAACCCTAAACATTTGTGAACTCGTCACGATATCAAGAGATTTCAGTGGAATCCACCCACTTCTGGCACTCCTCCTCGGTAAATCGAATCTTGAATCACAATAGTCGACTATTGCCGACACTCTAGTTTCACAAACATCTCATACGACTTCTCGTTTTTGATAGCAGTGGTGATGCGGGTGGGTCATCACATTAATTTATACCAATTTCCCTAGCCGAGGTAAGTGGTTCCATGCCCTAACTGTTCTAAATAATTTAATTTCTATCTTGGTTAATTTTTCCATGCTCTATAGCTTATATTGGTGGTGAGAACATGTTTTGGAAATTCATTGACATATATTTGTGTTGAAAATTAATTTTATAAAGAGAAATTGTAATGTTTCTATATTGGCATTATTGTGAAAAATCAATAGAAGTGTTCAATTAATTTTTTGAGCAATGAAAAATGTGCTTTTTTGTGCTCAAGGTGCGCGTGTGTTGAAAAAGGATTTTTGATGAGAAATGAATCATTTTGGGCATGTTATTCTTGTTGTGCGCTTTTGAGTATGAGTTGTAAAGTGTTTAAATAATGAAGAATTTGTTTTAGAACTGAAATTTGAGATTTGGAAATGGATTATTAAATAATGTGAGTGAGGAGAAATGTGTTTTCAAAGGGTTTGGCGTGCTTTGTGTTGGGATTGGGGTTTTAATGGAAAATGGATATGTTGTGTGTGGTGTTCCGTGGAAGAGTTTTACTGGTTTTTTGAAATGTGAAAATCATTTTTGAAAGGCACATAAATGTAGATAGGTTTAGAAGTAAATTATTTAAAGAAATTGACAGACTTTTCCATGTTGAACATGTTGTACTATTTTTTTAATGTGAATTGTAAATTTTTTTAAAGGATGGAAGACATGTTTTGAAAATGATTTTAGGTTGTGCAAAAATTTGTAAAAAAGGAAATTTCAATGGATCTGTTTCTAATTGGTGTAAACTCTAGTTTTTTTAATTGGAAGTGTTCTATAAATTAGGTAATAGATTTATTAAATTATATAAAGGTGAAAATTATGTTCGACGCGGTTATGTAGTGTATTTGATTTTAAAAGTAACATTTTTATGTGAACTTGTGTGTGTTTTTGATGTAATGCCTTGCGACGCCTCTAGGGGTTATTTTATGAAAATTTTTAAATGATTTATTAATATACATAATAGGTGTGAGGTATGTTTGTGAAATTATATGGTGTTCATATGTTTTCAAATGTGGTTTTTGTGTGCAAGTAGTGGCATACTATGTGTAATTTTTTGGAATGAATTGTGTTTGTAAATGTGTTGTGTTTGTGACATGTCAATGTGAAACTTGATTAAGAACCAATAAAAGGGAATCCTAGGTAACTGGGTAACTTGATTGTGCAATGTTAGGGAATCTTGATGTTTTCACAATAAAATAATTGTCTATATAATTAATGCAATGTTTCATATTTATGTTTAATTCATTTATTCTTTATACTATTCAAATAATAATTGTTTTCTTATATAGGTGAATTATTTGGTTCCAATTGGGGTGCTCTGCCCAACTTTCATGTTTCTTCTCTTTCAAAATCCTCTCACCCATGCTGCAGTTCATTTGTCACTTTCTTTCAAGTTACCTCCACTTCCTTTGCAGTAAGAGAAATGACTCTACCTCTACTCAATCACATAGGTAATCTTGATGTTTTCATAGTAAAATAATTGTTTATAGGATTAATTTTTTGTTTCATATTTATTTTTAATTGATTTATTTTTATTATTAATCATATGATAATTTTTTTCTTATACAGGTGGATTATTTTGTTCGAGTTTGGGTGCTTTGTCCAACTTTCATGCTTCTTCTCCCTTAAAATCTTTTCACCCATTTAGTGGTGCATTTGTCACTTTTTTTCAAGTTACCTCCACTGCCTTTGAAAGAAGAGAAACAACGTTTCCTATGATCAATCATAGAGGTAATCTTTATATCTACATATTAAAGTCATTTTATATAGAATTAATGTATTATTTTATGTTTATGTTTAATTTGTTTCTTTTTAGTATTACTCACATAATAATTGTTTTCTTATACGGGTGGATTCTTTGGTTTGATTTTGGGTTCTCTATCTAACTTTCATGCTTCTTCTCCATTAAAAAATTTTCACCTATAAAATGATGTATTTACCACTTTTTTTTTATGTTACCTCTACTTCCTTTATAGGAAGAGAAACAATGATACCTCTTCCCAATTACTGAGGTAATCTTGATGTTTTAATAGTAAAATTATTATCCATATAATTAATGTATTGTTTCATATTTATTTTTAATTTATTTTTTCTTAGTAATACTCACATAATAATTGTTTTCTTATACATTTCTATTATTTTGTTCTAGTTAATGTGGGTTTTTAGAGGATTCTCATGCAGTGTTGGCAGTTAGACAAAGAAAGTTAATGGAAATCATGGTAACAATGATAGTTAGGATTGTTTTTGAATGTATGTAATAATTTGTGTTTTTGTAATTGTATAAAATAGTGATTTAAATGTATATAATATAGTGTTTTTTCTTTGTTATTTGTTTTGTAAATTTCATTTCATTTTAATTTTGTAATGTGACTTGTTTTGTTGATATATTTGGTGTCTTTCTGGTGGTTTTGGTGGCGTGGTGTGCTGTAACATCACATTGTAGTAGTGCTTCATTGTGCTATTGAAGCATACTGTGGTACAAATTTTTATCATCACTTTAGAAATTAATGATAAATAGCTTCTCTATTATTAATTTAAAAAGCTACGAAGAAGAATTATTTTAGCGGTGCATTAAGTAGCGCTGATAAATGTCCCAGGCTTTTAACATTGCTCACATCATCAGTGCTTTTCTAGCACAGGTAAAGGCCATTTCGAGTGATGTTAACGGACTATTTTATAGTAGTTCACCCTTTTCATAATGCACATTGTTTCTGAGTCTAGAGGGACTTGAGCCTATTACATTTACCATATAAAGTGATGGGTACAACCAATGGGTACCACTCCACCTCGTTAATATAACATAGCTGTCTAGGCTAACCGTGTAGTCCCATAGCCAGCTAGGCTCACTGTCAATGAACCATGATATCTAATGAGATGGAATGTTGCATCTGTAGGGTGGAGGAGGATTCGATGCAGCACGTGTTTGTGGATTGTAGGCGCGCCAAGAAGCTTTGGTCCTACATTGAATATCAGTTCAAGATTGTGGTTGATACAGGAAGGCCGGTCTTGGACCTGCTGTCCGGAATTGTGCATACTCAATGCAGTGAACAAATACAGAATCTGCTTTTGGTGGTAGTGGTTGCTGTAATTGCAGATTGCTGGGAAGCCCAGAACTACTTGTTGTTTGGAGATGCTCAATCCACGGTACAATAGGGTATGATGGCTATCCATAGGGATTTGTATGCTACCTCCATGGTCCAGTATGGTTCCATGTCTAACACTTTTGTTGATCTCCAAATTCTGAGAAAGCTTAGTGTTTTGGGTAGGCCGCGCAAGCCACGAATGGTGAAGCATATTTGGTGGATTCCACCCATTGTGCCTTGTCTCAATGTGACTGTTGATGGGGCTGCTTCAGGCACACCAGGTATGTCACGGTGTGGGGGAGTGTTTCGGACCTACCGAGGGTTTGTCAAAGGATGCTTCCGCCACGCCATTGGAATTGGAAATGCATTCGAAGCTGAAATCTGGGTCATGATATATGCTTTCAGGAATGTTTTCCGGTTTAATTAGAGGTGCATATGAACTGAATCTAATTCACAGTCTGCGGTTTATTCTTTGAGGACTAAGACATGTAATGTGCCTTGGTGCGTGATGCCTCAATGGGTTGATTGTCTTAACAAGGTAGCACAAATGCGTTTGGAGGTCTCACATGTCTATCGGGAGGCCAGCCAGGTAGTAGATGCTCTGGCAAAGTGGGCACTTATTGATCCTGGTGGAATGTGGTCTTTTACGATGCCCGATTATTGTGCCCCACTTGTGGTGGCTGATATATGTGGGGTGTTTTACACCCGATTATATAATAACCCATTGTATGCCTAACTCTCCTACTTTTTATTTTAACTTTATTAGGGTTGGCTTCCACCGGTTCCTGGTCTTTTTGCTATCTCATGAGATAGAATCATTACTCAATGAATTGAAAAAAAATAAAATTCAAATACCACATCACATAATTAAAATCATATAGATATATTCTATATAAGGGAAATAAACTATACATGAGTCACATACTTGGTAAAAACCCAAGTGAAAAAATTGGGTTTCAAGAACTTCTCTCAAGACATATCTGAAAGCTATAACTTAAGGATTACCAAGATAATAATAAATTTCTGTTTCTTTGTTCATTCATATCTAAAATGAACATAATTATTTTTAAAGTAGTTCCTTGGAATAAAAATCCATGATAATATTATAATAATAATAAAAAATGAACCACTTTGGTGATATTTTTTCAAATAAAATAAGGGTATTTGGGAGAGATGAGATCATAATTTTACTTTAAAATTATAATTGAACTCTATGTATTATAAATAAATTTAAGTGAAACTTTAAAATCTATTCATAAAAAAATTATATGGTGGTTTTGGTTGACGTGAAATTGAAATTTTTTGAATTCCCTTAAAGTAGGTTTCCTTAAAGGTGGTTATTTTGAAGGTAAATTAAAACTATAATATCCAAAAAATGGAATCTATATTGAACTAGGTATATATTTATGGGAAATATATACAAATATAAAATATATATATGATAATAATCTAGCATAAATGGGAGAAAAATAAAAATAAATCGTAACTAGAAAGTTATAATGGGAGTACAAAATATCCCTTACCTTTATATCAAAAAGCAATTTGTACTTGAAATTAACTTCATATATAAATAAATTAAGTTCCTAAAAACCCTTATTATTTACATTAATCACCTAAAATTAGTTTTATAAGGTCTATTTATTTTCATATGTTGTTCATTTATTATATATTTCAACTTATATTGGTTACTAGAGGTGGTTTGGTTTATTTTTGCGTGAATCTCTTGACATGTTGACCACAATTTAGCTATTTTTTAAAATAGATTCAAAACACCCAGAATATGAATAGTTTTTTAAATATTATTTTTATACATAAATATAATTTCTAAATTTATCCATGATTGGAGGTAATTGAAAAAAAATGTGTTGTGTGGAGGAGGTAATTCCACACTACGACATTTTTAATTTGTGAATGGTTTTGGAGAAAGGCATAAATGAATATTACATTAGTATAATTACATAAAATCATATGGTTAATAATGATGTTATTATACCATCATGTATAGAAGATATTTTTGGTGGTTTGAGAAATAAATAATAATAAATAAAGGTTAATAAATATGAGATACGTTCATCAAGACTTTCAACTTTCTCATGAATGTCTTGTTGAAAATGGAGGTGTTAGACGATATTATGGTGACCGATGGCTTGAGTTAGAGAAAGGGGTTTTTAACAAAGTAAATTATTGTATAATTTCAATATTAATTATATTTATAGGTGAATCATGTAAGGGGTGGAAGTGGTCACCTTTATAAGTTAATAAATGACACTTTCCATGGAAAAGAATGTTATGTAAGGGGTAAGAATGGAAAAGAATTAATTTTAGGTATGTTATAGTTGTAAATACATGTGGTAATGAATTTATAATATAAAAATTGTTTTATATATGTTCTAAGTCCATTTTAATTTTAGAAAATTTTAGTCACCATAGATTTTTCTTTTAAACACATATTACACCTAATTAATTATTAATCATCTGAATTATTTAATTAATAAAAATATATGGTGAACCTTATTCCCAAATTTTGATGTGATTAATCCAAATTTGAAATCCCTTTATGAAAATTAAAATTCTATGTTTGAGAAAATTAACTTTTAAATGAAAACATATGGGTTGGAAAACAATTCTTTTTTTAGAATAATACCATTTTAATAAGTGTTATTTATCTCATTTAACATTGGATAGACATTAAATGAGTGTTAATTATTTTTTATAAACTTATAAACATAATATTTTAGATTTAATTTAAAATAAATAATACTTTGAAAAGTATTATTCCTTGAAAAATTATTATTTTAGCAGGGTAACTAATTTTTACCCAAGGTAACTTAATCTTTATTCTTAAAAATAAAGTGTCCATTATTAGATAATTTAGACCAATTTATTTTAAATTTAAAATCCATTAAATTTTATTCAATTGATAAAAAATAATTTTAAAATAGTAATGTATAATGTATTTAGAACATTTTTTGACAAAATATCACTTATGTTCTAAAATATCAAATATCTGTTTATAATTCAAATAAGATATTTTAAAAAATATAATGCTAATTAAATGACATATATTTTTTTAAGGGAAAGGTTTACTAATTTTTAGGTTATGGTTATAGAAAATTGATGTATTAAAATCCAAAAAAATATAAAAAAGTGTATTTCTCATTATTCACCAAAAAATGATTTTTTTATAAAAATTCAACTATTTAACCTCAAGGTAACATGAAAATGATAAATCCAAAAATGTTGTCAAATTTTTCAAACTCATATACTAAATTTTATATATTTAAAAATAAAATAAAATAATAAAATATCTAGAAAATTTTCTTTTTATAATTTTTTTGTATATTTACTTTTATCTTAAAACTAGTACTAATCATAAATATATCAAAGCTGAAAAATATCAATTTTATAAATCAAATTTTACGAATAAAATTTTATTTTATAAGTTTTTTAGTTATAATAATTGACTTCAATTTTCAAGGAGAATTTTATTTTATTTTGTTCTTATATATATTTTATAATTATATTTCCATTGTTTATACCTACAAATTAAATAGATACATTTTGATGGTCTATATTGGCTATGTTTTTGGTGTTTCATGTGGTGAAAACCATAGAACATAATATTTGATTAAGGGAAAAAATTTGGGTCATTACAATCTACCCCCTTAAAAGAATTCCATCCTTGAAATTTAATAATCATTTACTTGCAGTTATAGCTAATGGTGGAAAATATATTGAAATGCCACTAGATAATATATCAAATGAGATATTATCCTCAATATCATAGGGAATACTATAAAATACTTATTCTTCCTAACCATTTTAGGGAAATGTATCTGATAACTTGGTTCTAAGTCTTATACGATTGATTCATTTTTCTTCATAGATAATTCATTGTTTACCATGCACTAATAAACAATTACAGTTGATTTAGAGAATTTTTTCCATATTACTGAAATTAATGTGGGAAAAAAGGAAAGATAACAATTCTATTTCGAAAATCTAGTCAATATTTTTAGAGAATTATATCATTATTTTCAAAAAGATTATTTCCACCAACATAATAATCATACCACAATTTTAATTGCATAAAATAAATATAACTGTGGGTGGTGACTACATATTTTTATTAAACATCAAAGATATAGTAGGTATGATAGAATAAGAGTATATACACTAATTTTGGTTGCAGGGTAAGTGAAAAATAATCACCACCATCATCTCTATTGATAGTCATTGAATAGGTTATTCCTTGATCTATAGGTGTAGAAGGTTTCATATACATTACATCCTCAAAAATCCTTGTAATATGGAATTTAATTGAATAATTCCCAAGTTCTCTGCACATAAGACATTGAATTGTTAGTGGTTACCATGGATGAGTACTATCTTGTTTCCCCATGTCAACTAAACTATTTATTTTACCTCAATAGTTTAATGATTTATAGACTCCTTTACAATAAGGAAAGTATCTTCAAATTCCCTTAAGGAAATTCCCTTGGTGATTCTTCATAAATTTTTGACATATTAATAAATTGAACATTTTTTCCTTCATCATATTCATCACTTGATATTTCAATAAACTTCATATTTCTCTAATTTTGTGGCTTAATGACTTTAACTATATTCACATTGTTAATAATATTTTTTGATAGTTTGTTTGTAATAATCATAATGTTTTAATTCCATCTCCCATTCTGATGGGTTTTTCATTGAGGTAATCTCTCTATTGTCCCTCATACCCATGGTTCTTCTTAGTTCTAGAAATTACTAAACTCAAACGGGTTAAAATGAGTGAGGAAATATTTACAATACATAGATATTAATATAAACATAAAAAAGAATTGAACCTTAAAAAGTATTACTATTTTATATTTTAACATTATCCCATTACTCCTTTAGTTCAACCTATATAAATCTTAGTTTGATCTAGGTTAGTTTATGTTGGGTTATATTATACTTCTTAATGTAATCACCCAATGTAACTAAGAAATCAATCCTTTATATTGGTTTGTAAATAGAATATTATCAGCCAAATCATGTCCCCTAGGAGTGTAAAACTAAGTTCATGGTAAGGTCCTATTCACCGTGCACCATAGTAATCACTGAGATATATCTGACCAACACTTTTCTAGGTTGTTACCCCTAGATGAATCTATGCCAAAACCATTTCCACATTCCGGTATCTAGATATGTATTTAATTTCTTAACAAACCTCATAATATATAATTTACTAAATTTTTTGGAGGTTCCCTTGTACTTAGACTTATACCCAAGGTTTCCAATAATGTTACCTTATCCTAAATAATAAGCACCATAAAATATATAACACATCCAACCGAAAGGTTTATCTATAACATTGAAACTTGGATCTTATTTAACTCATAAAATATGGATTTCATTCCTAAATTTTAACTTATCCTCATCCAATAACACCATAACCTATAAGGTTTTTGGAAAAATCCTTTGATACCAACTATAGGACCCCCATACCCACACTACCATATTCGGTGAATAAAAAACATAACTTACAACACCAGATTTGATACACATGTATGATTATAACATCTTTCATACATTTAAAATAAATGGGGATTTTAGTTTAGAGTTTTAAATAATTTGGACATATCACTAACTAATAAAAACCATATATTCCACATCTAAGTGACACTTTTTTTTGACTATATAAGAATCTAATATATCGATAATGAGTCATAAACATTGCCCAAAAATTCTCCACCCAAGGTACCCCTTAAGGATTAGTTTACTTAATACTTTATTTCAAAACCTTGGCAAAGGAAAGTATAATTAAGAGTGATCTAAAATGATTAGTAGGGTTAAACATAATAAATCATAACATGATATCCATGAGGCATAAATTGATACCTTAAAGAGAATGATCATAAACATGGAATCTTTGCATAAGGAAATTATAACATAAGATAATGGATTAAACATGAAAATTTTATAAGATAATGGAATCATAGGAATGTGAAAAATGTATAAACATGAAATATTAAGCATAATTCAAGTCTCTCCTCCTTATTAACATAACATAGTTGGCTAGGCTAACTACGCACTCTTATTGTTGGCTAGGATCACTCCACATGCACCATTATATCTCATGAGATGGAATCATTACCTAACGAATTGAAGGGATATATAATTCAAATACCACAAAAAAATAATGGAAATCATACATATGTATACAACATGAGGAATACAAACCATATATAAGTAGTATACATGGTAAAAACCCATGAGAAAGAACCAAGTTTCAACATATTGTCTCAAGGCATATCGGGAAGCTATAAAATAAAGATTCCGAAGAGAAAATTAAATTTAAATTTCTTTGATCATTAATATCTAAAAGGAATATATTTTTTATTAATAGAGTATCATGGTATAAAATCCCATTATAATTTTCTAATAAGTAAGAATAAAAAATAAACCAAATTGGTGATTATTTTCAAAATATGAAAAGTATATTTTTAAGATACATGAATACAATTTTCATTTAAAACCAGAACTGATCTAGAAGGGTTATTAATAAATTAAATCATAAAATTTAAGGATATTCATGGTTTAAAAACATTTTAAGGGTGTGGTGGTTGACATGAATATGAATTATAAAAATCCCCTTAAATCGAGTTTCCTAAAAATTCGGTATATTGAAGGTAACTTAAAACACATATATTCCCATAAATTGAAGGGATATTAAAATAGGTATATATTTAAGGAAAATATATAAAAATATAAGTAATTGGGAATAATTTGGCATAAATGGGATAGGAAGAAAAATAAATTGTAACTGTAAAGTTTTGAGGGGAGTATGGTATATCCCTTAGCTTTATATACAAAGCATTCTTCACTTGTACTTAACATTATATATAATTAAATTAATTATATTAATGATATTAATAATAACATTATTCATTTATAATTAGTTTCCTATGGTATATTTATTTCCATAAGTTGTTTATTAATTAAATATTTTCCACTTATTTCGGTTACTCAATGAGGTTTGGTTGATTTTTACCTGAATCTCTCGGCATGTTGAACATGGATAAGTTTATTTTTAAAACATATTCACAACCAAAAAAATATAAATAGTATTGTAAAGATAATATTTATAAATAAAAATAATTTCTAAATTAATTCAAAATTATTGGTAATATAATGAAAAATGTGTCACTATATGGAGGTGGTATAAGAAATAAATAATAAGAAGGTACCATTAAGAAGGATGTGATACCTTCGTCTTGACTTTAAACTTTCTCTTGAAAGACTTATTGAAAATGGAGGAGTTAGGATATATTGTGGTGACTAGAGGCTTTAGTTAATGTAAGGGACTTATATGAGAGGTAATTTGTTTATATTTTCAAGATGAATTTGAATGGTAGTTTAAGTGTGGAAGTGTTGGATGTGATCTCCTTTAATAAGTGAAGAAAAGGCACTTTCCATGGAAATGAATGTTAAGTAAGGGTTAAGAATGGAAAGGCATGAAAGTTAGGCGATTAAGGTGTGATATGGTAAGTAAGACATATGGTTATGACTTTGTAACCAATCAAAGGGTTTCTATAATGTATAAAGGTCATGTTAATTTAAGAAAATTCTATCAAACTTAAATTAGTCTTTTAAACACATATTACTCTTAATTAAATTTTAATAATGTCAATTATTTTGTTAATAACATTATAAGGTGGACCTTATTACAAAAATTCTAAATTATGAATCGTAATTTGTTCTCTCTTTATTATAATTCAATTTATAAATTGGATAAAAATTACTTCTAAATTAAAACATATAATTTGTTGAAAAATAATTTTTTAGAATAACACCATTTTTATAATTTAGTGTTCTTAATCTTATTTAACATTTATTACAAATTAAATGTGTGTTAATTAATTTTTATATACGTTTAAAGTTATTATCAGAGTTTTAATTTTAAATAATAATTTTACCAGGGTAACTAATATTTACCGTTGGAAACTCAATATTTATGCCTAAAAATAAAGTATACCTTTTAGAAGAATTGTACCCACTAATTTTAAATTTAAAATACATTTTATTTGTTTCAAATGATAGAAAGTAATTCGAAAATACTATTGTATAATGTATTTAAAACACTTTTTAAGAAAATATTAGTTATATACTAAAAT
Source organism: Viscum album (assembly GCA_963277665.1). Classification (NCBI taxonomy): domain Eukaryota; kingdom Viridiplantae; phylum Streptophyta; class Magnoliopsida; order Santalales; family Viscaceae; genus Viscum; species Viscum album. Next base: position 576,729,351 of record OY728160.1, read on the forward strand.
ATCAAATATAGGTTTTTAAATCAAACATAATATTTTTTTTTAAAATATGTTATATAAAATAAATATATTTTGTTACGAAAAAGGGTTTTTAAGTTTTAGGTTATGGTTATATTCTTGTGATCTACTAAAATTCATGGTATTTTAAACAATGGTATTTCACTATTCACTTAAAAGTCAATTATTTTAGAAAAATTAAATAAATTAATATTATGTTCATATGACCATGATAAATCCAAAAATGATGTTAATTTATTTAAATTAACATGCTAAATTTTATTGATTTAATACTAAAATAAAAGCATAAAATATCATGGGAAAAAATTTCTTTAAGAAATCATTTTTTCACATATTAAATTTTCTTTTGAAACTAGTTCTAATCATAAATATATAAAACTTGAAAAATATTCATTTATTAAAATTTTTTTTCATCATAAGAGGATATTTTATTAGTTTCGTAATTTTACAAATTGAGTTTAACATTTAAGGATAATTTTATTTTATTTTCATCTAATATATATATATATATATATATATATATATTAATTCCACCTCCATGGTTTATAATTTCTAGTTCTATAGGTATCTCATGATGGCCTATATTGGTTTTTTTTTGGTGTTGTATATATAGAATACCGTATAACACAATATTTATTCGAGGAAAAAACCTAAGGTGATTAGAATGGATTTTTTATTCTTTCCCCTAGGAAGACTCCTAGTACACTGCACTCACTAAAACGCCCAATGTTATGGCATGGTGGTGTCTTTACACATAGCTAGATTTCCAAAACCACAACCCAAAACATCCAGCTTCATGTTAAGCACTACATCCTCCACCATGCTGACCAACATGGTGTGTCAGATCCTATATTTCCCAAACATCAGTTCACAACCACACAACAATCCTACACTCCCCAAAACTAATTTGAGACACTAAAAAGAAAACATAAAAAACAATTATTTCCCAAACTAATAGAGATATATAACAACAATAATAGATATTATTCTTGAATTTATTTTAACTAAAAATCATATTACTATTATTTTTGCGAAACCTATAAATTTTGATAGATTCTAATACATCAAACAAAATTTTTGAATAATAATAAAATGTGATATTTAATGTACATATTTTTTTATATATCTCATAACATATAAAATACCCTCAAGGAAGGGGGGGTATTTTTTTATTTTTACTTACTGAAACTTCTTTTATTAGATTTACTTTTAAGAGAAGTTATATTATAAGTTCAACTTAACTATTTTTACTTAAATTTATAATTTACTATTTAAAGACTATATCCATTAATATATGAAATAAAAGGATAATTTTCTTTATCATGTGGTTAGGAAAATATTGTTCTATAAAATATGAAAAAAATATTTAAAATTTTTCTTTGATCCATCCTTGATTGGGGAAGCTCATATGTCTACTAGAGGATAAATTCTAGGAGGTTTATTTTTTTAGAATTTATATGAGGTTTATTTTAAATAATTTTTTTTCTTATAATTTAATTGTTAGAGTGAGGGAAATATTTATTCACTATAGATTTTTTAATTATTTTCATGTTTTTTTACTTTAATTCATTAAGTACATAAAAAATGGGGAGAATAAAAAAAACTGCGAAATTTGTAAAAATTAATATTTTTAATGGTGGAGATTTTTTTGTTAAATATTGGGATTTAAAAAATTTAATAAAATATAGTAAAAAAATACTTTTTAGGGGGTGTAATTTTTTTCATCTTTTAAAAGGAAGTTTCTGTTTTTTTAAGGTGGGAGATCTTTTTCTCTTAACTTTTCATAGTTAAATCAAATATATTTTTTGTCATTGTTATAAGAAAATGAGGATGAATTTTATTCTACTAAAAATTATGGGATGTTTTATTTGAAAATTTAAGAATATATTTTCAATTTATCCAATTTTTCTTTGTCCCTTCTAAAAAGGTGGATATTTTGGAGTAAATGAATAAATTTTTATTTTGTTTTCAAAATCAATGGATAATTCATATGAATTTTATTTAACTTGATTTTTTTAGTCAACTATGGTGTTCGAAACTAAATTTATGATTAATGAAATTATGAATCCCTTAATAAGTTTAATGAAAAAAATGAGATATTATATTTCAAGATATATTATATTAATAAGATGTATAAGCAATGTAGTGGTGTTGTAATAAATCTATCAAAATATGAAGAGTTAATAAAAGTTTTTTGGTAGATGATGATGGGTCTTCTGATATAGTTACAACTGATCCTAATAAATTTAAGATTCAAACATTAGAGTTAGTTACAGTAAAGTATATAAATAGAATCGAATATTTGAGTATAAATAGAAAAATTTGATAACCATTCTTCATACTACTAAAAGTATCTGGTCATTTTGAATCCTAACATCACTTGTTTCCTTAAGATCACTTTTGATCAGTGTAAATTTTCTTTTTGAGCATTTTTTCTAATAGATACTATTGTGTGAGGTTTTCCTTTTAAAATATCATGGTTTTTTGTCTTGTAATTTATGTATTTTCAATCATTTTGATTGAGGGATTCTAATGAGGAATATAGATATTCTAGTGTGTGAATAATGAAACTGATCAACATTTTAAGGGCCTCTTGGGATTGGATGAGAAAGAACCTCATGAAATATTTATGTCAATGGATTTTGAATATATGAAGATAGAGAATATGATCATCTAGATTGAGGGATTCTAGGGAAATGAAGATAGAGTAACTAACGATGGGTTTAAGTTGGGGATTCAAGTGATCAAAAGACAGAACTTCTAAAATATATAAAATCAAGGATACTAAAATTCATGTTTAAATAGTTCCTTAACCCTTAATGTTAAAGTTAGTTGGTTTTATAATATCCTATTTGAGGGGTGTTTGAATTGTGATTTTAAACTCTAAAATTGTTTTAATAATTTGTTTCCACTATTATTATTAACTTTATAAGAAGTTTTTGAATTTATGATTGAAATATTTTCTAGAGAATTTAGACACGTACTCAGATATTTTTTAAATTGATTAGATGATCATATTTCTGATCAATGTAATACCAGAGGGTTCTATAAAATTATATTTTTATATTAAACTATAATTCACCCCCCACTTTTAGTGTTTCTACCTCACACAACCAAAATATAATTGGTATAACAGTTTTAACATTACTTTGGTTTAAATTAAATAAATGTAATATGAGATTAAAATTATGAAATCTGAAATATGTTTTCTGGGTCAGTTGATGTAAAATATCTAAATATAATTGAACCATATTTTTATTAATATAAAAACTTATACTTTAAATGAGATTCTTTGGCCAATAAACAAAAAATTTCATGAGTGATATATCTTAAAATATGATTCTTCACATTTTTATTGAGAATGAAAGAGCGTGTATCAACAGATCTACTGAGATCAATGATAAAAAAAAGTTATTTTTTGACCAAAAAAATGAATATAAAATTTGAAAGTTTCATTATGATAAAAATATATGTTTACGGTTATATGAACTAAAAATATTTTATCATGGGAAGTGATATTGGTTATATTATTTTCCATGATATAAATCACATGAAGTGATACACATGTGATATATGTTATCACATATTATATATTTACTTTCTTCCACATAAATTAGGCTTCTTTATGTTACACATTATGTGATAATGTATTTATTGAAATATAATCAATGAAGAGTTAAATGATCACTTATGATAAATAATGCAAATATTATAAATTTAAAACACATATACCATGAATTGTACATGCTTTTTTCAAATTCTCAAACTCAAAGAGCCTTAATTTTTAATAATGGATGGATATAAAAGGGTGTTCATGGATTTATTTTTAATAAAATTTTATAAGATGCGACTTATTGAAACATTATTATTCTTGATTTCTCTTTTTATCATGAGGTCATTGGAATAAATTTATAATAAAATTTAATTGCTTCTAAAGATGTTTAGAGATTCCATTTTTAGCTTATCGAATTTAGAGGTAAGAACCAGTTGGTCATTATGAGGGTTCATTATCTACCACATGATTAATGAAGAAAAAGCATGCATTATTCATGTTTTTTATAGTTTTCTTCTTTCTTTACTATTAAATGATACTCTCATATGAGTTTTATTTTTCCACTACATTTAGTGTCACACCCACAATGTCACTTTTAGGTAAATAACATTTTATTTATCTATTTTCATCCTTAATTTCTATTTTGGGTATATTTAGTTTGAAGATAATGAAACATGTGCTACCCAAAATGGTGAATGGTTGGATCATGGTTTTATAAAACCATTTAGCAACTATGTGATAGTTTCATACCATGTATAGTAAGTATTCACTTGTTTGGTACATACTTTGTGTAACTGTGGAACCTAACCCTGAAAATATCTAGGTGATCTAGTGTTTCCCATAAGGTTGGTTCATGGTTTGAAAAAAGCATGGATAAACTATGTGGATTGCTCATAAATAAAAAATATTGGAATAAAAAAAACACCCCTACTCATATTAAAATCCATAACTTCCTATATTTTCCTCATTTTGGCCCCTTATGCCTTCTCTCTCTTACTAATGGGTCTCCCTCTCACCTAGGGACTCATTTTTATGAGATTTCTCATAGTATATTCAATTTATACTCCAAGTAATTATGTTTTCTCCACTCCATTGAGTTCCTCCTTCTATATTTCCAAGATTTATCTGTACTAAAATACAAGATAGACTAGGGTTTTTTCTTATATGAATCTTTTTTATTAGGTTTTGAAGTTTGTGGTCTCTTATTTCTATTGTAGGATGTTATCCCTCTTTATAAGTGATTTTTTTCTATTTCAAAGTGATTAAAATTGTTTATGTTAAGTAATTCTATGTATTCCTTTGTTGGTTTAACTTATGGATGAATGTGATCATTAAAATTAATTTAAAAATAATATATGAATATTTTTAGCATTCCTTATAATTTTCTTATATAGTACTTAATTTTTAATTTTCCTTTTGATATTGGAAAAGTAAAAGGAGATTGTTTTTAATATAATTTTCAACTAATTATCAGTTTATTTGTGGAAGAATTATGTTTAATTAATGATTTCAATTAAATAAATATAATGAGAAGACCTAGGTACTTGGGTAGGAGAACCTAGAATGAATAAGGTCCTTCCCACCAGTTACAATGTCAAATAGACTCATTAAGTAATTCCATAGTAAAATCCCATTTTCCTAGTGAAGTAGATATAGTTCTATTCAACTAATTGTGGGTATAATAATTAGTGATGTATAATTTATTGTTTCCCCTATATTTAGTGAAGAATTGTCTTCCTACCATGTTTCTTGTTGTAAAATGATAAATACATGTTTCATTATACACTTTCTTAGTTAATTAATATCTTTACTCTATATAATTTGAATTATATTAAACTGTTAAAATATTACTTCTTTATCTCTATTATTAAACAATAATGCTTTAATTTATCTAATAGAGACAGAATATGGGACAATTTTTGGGATCCTACTGGGTTAGTAATGTTCACACACTATATACATCTATCAGGTGTATAAAAACCTTTTTTAAACTGATATAGATAAAGGGAGTGCTTATAAGTGATTTATATTATTGATATTTTTTTTGAATTGATGTAAGTGACATAATGGGATGATCCCTCATGTCACATAATGATGGGTAGTAATGTATTTTTTTTATTTTTCTCTAGTATGTCTATTTTTTTTGACAATTTATCAAATTATTATCTTTCTATACCATCTTTTTTGTCTTTTGAGATCCTCAAGTGTATTTATATTTCTTTCAATTGGTTAAAATTTGGATACTTTTTCTCTTGTGTTTTTTCTAGCATTTTTTAACCAAGTTGTGATGTTTCTTATTATTTTGGTTATTTATGTAGATGTGTGACTCACCATCACATGATGAGGTCTCATCAGTGGTCCTAAGATATGAATAATTCACTAATTATTTGGTAAACCCATTCCCAATGAGTATTCTCAATGACCATATACTTTCTATTAGACCATGGGGATTGGTAACACCCTTTTGTCTATGCTATGTTTTGGTTTGAGTTCCTAGGTTAGGGGCAGTTGGGATGGTTTATTAAAATACTGTATCAGAGCCCCTAGTTTTGGTTTAAAATATTTTTGTAATTCAGTAGATATGAGATTAGAATATAAAATCTTAAGGGGTATATTCAAGGAAGTGTTGAGATGAAATTACTTTTACTAAATCTAAATTTACCAGGAATGTTAGGATTTTATGGTTTTTAATTTGTGTTTAGATTATTGTTTCCACTATTTAATTAGTGAGGCACATGAGCCTTAGCCCAGTTGGTGAGGATTCTCTAGGTGCATCCAAGAGACCCGAGATCAAATCCAGGTGGTGGTATATTTCTAGGTTACTGTAGCAGTACTATAACATTCACTGTTCGGTACTGTAGTCGCCAAAACTATTCATCCATCTGGGCCATCGGGCCACTGGTTTGGTCCTCAGGTCCTGCAAGGCTTTTAGGCCACCCAAGGCCTTTTTTCATATTGATTCTTAAGGCCTTCAACCCACATTAAGGCCTTAGGGACACCCCAAGGCCTTCGGTCCACATGAATACAGGCCCCAGACACACTACAACAAAGGAGGAGCCCTAGAAGAGGATTCAGAGCAGGTGCACTCACTAGAGCAGAGCCAAATGGATTGTCAGAATGAAAGGGTATAGATATGCCATCGATACCAGCCTGTGCTTTCATGGGAAGCCTAGACAGATGGTCATTCAAATGGTGGAGAGCTACTATCAAGATGAAGATTATAGGGAGGGGCAGTTCCTTGTAGATAGTCTGGTTGAATTCCCTAAGACCTTCAGGTCAGGTAATCTCCTAAGCCTACGAGCCTTTTAATCTCTGAGCCTAAGGGCCTTGTAAGGCTTCCCCCTTATCCCTTGAAAGGAGGGTTATCAAAAATCAATAAAAATGAAGTCCTTCGGGCCATTCAGGCATAATGATTATTTTAATATAGTTTTATAAAAAAACTTGAAGAGTGGGTGAAAACCTGTCATATCCTGCAAGGCCTTAGGGATTGAATCCACAATAGAAGTGATACAAGGGTGCATCACCTATCAGTGGCCTATGTGATGACTTGGTTAGTATGAAATTATTTTCATTTATTTAAACTATCTAGTATATAAAGTTTATGTTCATTTTGGGAACATATTTTTTATCAAATAGATAACTATGGGATTGGAAAACGATTTAGTGATTAAGTGATTAATTTTATTTTGAAAAATGTTCACTATTTTGGAAACCCTATATGATTATGGTAAATAGAATAATATGAGATTTTATTTTAGGAATAATGGTTGAATTATATTTGGGAATCATATATGATTTTATTGTGGATTTATGGTGATTCAGGCTATTTATGGAAATAACTAGCATATCTTAGAGATTATATAATTTAGTAAATTACATTTTCGGTGTAGGATATTAAGTGTGATTGATGTTATTTAGAGATAAATGTTAATATTTATCTTGGAAGACTATGTGGTCAAGTATAAGGACCCGACCTTAAACATTACTTATTATTGAATTAAATGAATAATTCACATTGAGGATCTTTTCAGGTTTAGAGTTTTAGAGAATTAGGACATAACTATTACATCTCAAAGATTAAAAAGTAGACATATCTACTCAGCTTCTATTTTTTTCACAAAATAAAAACTCTTGAACACAAGAGTCATGTCTAGTTCCTTGTTTTAGATAGCCTGACATTTCCTTGATCCCATCCTTGACCCTATTCATCTTTATGTCCTATGAAAAACATATCAAAAAAACTTGGGATGAGCATAAAAAGCTCAGTAAGGGTTATAACAGTATGTAAAGAAAACACGAGTCCATGTATACATAAGAATAAATGAAATCATACTTTACTCATAAAACATAAGAAATTTAACATACCACATGAAATCATGAATAAATCATAGAAATCATAAGACATAAAGGTAACTTGAGGCATTCATAACATTCTTACATAGGGATTGACCCTCATGGTTATGTTTAGAATACCTATCATAGTATATTCCCTAAATCTCTTTGGAGAAACCTTAATGTTTAACCCCATCGCGTTACCCAATTCATTGGAGAGCTATCACGGGCTCACCAGCCCTTAGTTTATCACGAAACCACCCATCTTCATAAACAATGCCCAAGAACCATAACATAATCATAGAAAATAACTTAATCATAAAGGAAATATAACATTACCACATTTCAATAACAATATAACATTTTAAAATATTGAAATAATGAATCCATTCTAAAAACCATTTTCAAAACCATTTAAAACATTTAATAAAGAGATTTTTTAATCAAAGTGTCCCATACCATTGTGAAGCTTTTAAAATTTTAAACCATTAATATCCATATAATTGAAGCCTTAAAACCATTTTGAAAACATGGATATTAATGAGAAATATTTATGAGAATAAATCATTACAACATTTAAAACGATATTTTGGTTAAAGGGGTTTTAACAAAATGAGAGACACTTGAATACAATAATTGAGCAATAACATTTAATCAGAACTTTATAATATCATGACAATAAAGGGATTCATGATATTATATTCCAAAGTACAGTATATACACCATATAAGAGTGAATTTGTGCATAACAACAATGAAGTCTCAATAGAAATGTAAAATGAGATGAAATCCCCTATAAAGAATGTATCCTTAAATTAAGGACGAATCAATCTAATAATTATGTGTGAAAAATATAAATACAACCAATATAAGTAGATATTAAGTGGAAAATAATCAAAGTTCATTCACACATATTCAAAGGATGACATATTCAATAACTACATGTTGAACCCAAAGAAATCGAAATTGGGTTAAGAAGTTCCCTTGGTAAAATTCGACAGCCTAACGACGTCACGTTAAAATTCATAAAATTAGTTTATGAGAGAGAAAATGGTATCTCATAACTTGGACATAAAATTTACATCAATAAGGATGTATAGTAACATATCCCAACATAAAAATATGTAAATTAAAAGACATAACAAAATAAGTCTTTTAAAAAGAGGAGGGTGAAAGGTTCCCTTAACGATTTGGGTAATTTTCGAAACGTACAACCCATGAAAGAAGGACTATACAACATTGATGTAAATAATCATAAAAAAATTATATTACACAAATAGTATAATAATGGGCAGTACATATACCACTCGAAGGAAATGGTGGAAAATGTAGCATAAATCTCACGGGAATAAAAGTGAGATGAAAAACCCCTGACGAAAACTTGGCAGCCTAACAACACCACTTAAAACTTACAAAAAATGGATTGATGAAATCAAAAAGGGTCTCTCATCATATGAACATAGAAATTAAAGTAGTAGTAATATAAAAGAACATCCCCCAACTAAGAAATATGATCTTAAAAGAAACGACATAAAAGAGAGTACTTAAAAAGAAAGAGAGAGGTAGGGTCCCTTACCTCAAGTCCAACTTGTCTTGTTTGTTTCCTTATATTCCTGAATAATACATCTTCGAAAATTTATAACTTCTTAAGGTACTCTTTTAAAGATTATTATTCAGTTAATATTACATATTATAATGTTATAATAATTGTTTAATAATGCGAGTTCATATTAGACGTTTTTGTCGATGTTTGGTACATGAGTCAAAAATAAACTTGTTTGAAAATGGTTGTCCATGTAGTTATAAGTAAATCATCTCCAGAATAGTATTAATGATTTAAATATCATATATATCCATTAAATATTAATTTTATACTATTCCATAACATTTGGAGATAAAAAGAAAAGAAATGAACTGTTCATGGAGACGGTAGACCGTACATACACATGAATGCTACTTTGATTTCTTTGTCATATTAATGGAATTAAAAATAATTTAGATATATATATATATTATAATAACAATATAATATATATTTTTTATTGGTCACATAATTTAATTAATTTCATTCTTTTTATATTCCATGTATTGGATGAACGAGTCACATCACTTGAGGGGGCGGTAGTCCACACATCCTCGTATGAAATTATCACATTTTCACAACATTCAAAGCATAAAGGTATGTTTTAAATATAAAATATAGAAGAATATGGAAAACATAAATACCATATATATAAAATATAAAATACAGTGACATCATAATGGCTAGCATGAAAGGTGTTAAGAGAAGATTGAACAATCATCGTTTCGTGAGGCAGTAATTCACCATCCACAGAAACTGTATGTTCTTTAACCATTAGACGGAGGTGTGTGTAAGTGTAGCTCGAATACTTCACAAAAAAACATCCTAGTATATTTAAGATACTGGTGTTGTTACAAAATAAAGTAATAAAAAGTGTTTAGGGGTTTGGAGAAGCAAAATAAAACAAAAGAACACAAGTGAAGACATTACTTTTAAATCGGGAACTCCTCTTAGTTTGAACCAAAATGGTTTCTTGAAGAGAATTCTGCCAAAGGTGATGCTTCAATGATGAAGATAGGGATGTGGAGAGATGAAATGGGTAGGGTTTGGCCGAGAAAAATTCTTGAGAGGTGTGGGTAAGGTGGTAGAGGTGGGGGCCTTTTATAAGAGAAGAGGAGGGGCACTCTTGGAAAGTTATAAAATATTACTTTATTATAAAAGGATTTTCAGATTTTAAAGGTCCCAAAAAGATATATTTAAAGTCTGAGATGATAAGGTTTTGAAATACACCCATAAAATAGGTTTTTGACAAGTGTAAGACATATATTGTACACTATCTTCTCATTTTATTTAAATCGTTCATTAATGAGGTAATCACTACATCATCAAGGTGTCATAAATAAATTAATTTATTTAATGTCTAAAAATAATAAATAAAATATCACGATTTAGTAAATCTGTTTATATTTCTAATGAATATTTATAATAAAAAATATGACTTGTATAACCCCATGTAAAAATTGTTTTAGTAAAAGAATACATGTATGTGACAATTTAATTTTAACTTTAAATAAAAAGTTATTAATGTCATTTTCCAACCAAAGTGGCTCCATGGGGTCCCCAAGTTGACCGATGTATTTTATAGGTCATACATGACTCATAAAATAATGGTAGGACATATGTAAAGGTCATTTCATATTATCATAACATTATCTTTACCTTAAATTACACTAATTACCTTTAATCGCGATTAATAAAACTTAAAAGTTACTATTCACCAAAAAAATTATTTTAATCTCATTGAACCACATTTTACTTACTAATGATAACCATGTATGTAGTATTTTTGAAAATCAAATCACAGAAGTGGTAAAGTTTCATTTAAACAAAAAATAAGTTTCTTTAACTACCTCTTAGTGGTTTCACTACTCATCAAAAATTGATGTTTTCAGAAAAATACCAAAAATTATCCCTAAGCTATATTTGATATTCTGAATTCAAAAATGATGTCTATTTTACAAAATTATAAGAATATAAGTCGCATTAATTATGTTGATAATTAATTCCCTCTGTCAAAATAAATAGCGTGTTTTTAAGAAACAATAGCTATTAAAAGATTGACACTAGTTTATGTCCAATTTCAAAGTGAAATTAATTCCAATGACCACCATTGGTTTAAATGGTAAAAATATATTCTAAATACACTTTAATCTCAATTAAAAATATAATCTATTGGTATAAATAAATCTTATTAAAAGGAGGTTTTGAATTAAAATGCAACATTTTCACTAAAAATGATCTTTATCGGAAAAATAACAAACATTTACACAAAGTAAATTTTGATGTCCAGATTATAAAGAAGGATTTTATTTTGTCAAATAAAACACATAATATTGTCAAAATTATATTTAAAAAGGGTTCTCCACCAAAAGGCGGTTAATCGACCTTTTAAAGAATATTAGAAGATTTATGCTTAAAATTGGACTCATTTGCATTTTAAGCCTCTAAAATTTATTGGATAAAAGTAAAAATATTTGACAAACATATATAATAATTTTGTAGTTAGTTCCATTCATTCCTGCAATTACAATGGCTAGGCATTAACTACCATTTAAAATAATATTATTTTATTATTAGAGTGCAATGTAATATTTCAAAGAAACTCGTTGTTGCGTATTGGGTACCCCATCAAGCATAACGTTCCCTTTAAAGTAATATTAATATTTTATTCACAAATATGGATAAATATGAAAATTTCATATTATTTATTTACCTAGGGTGTTACATCCTTCCCCACTTTTGGGAATTTCATCCTCAAAATTTTAAAAATTGGGCTTGGAAACTTCATTGAAAATCCCAAATCGGAACAAGAGTCAGTAAAACTATCACTTTAAAATAAAGAAAGATAAGTAAAAAGGTCACCCGAGTTAACCCATACTAGAATTCCATGTAGTAAAACATGGACATGGAAGAAAAAAAATAGGGTCATGTTCTGATGGAGAGTGATAGAAAACATGTTTAGGATAAAGTTAACCACAAGAAAATCACAAACTTGTGATGGGTTAAACATTATTTGATTCCCCAGAAGGAACAATTAACAGGAAAAATTTTTGTTTTATGTTAATTTTCATTGAGGAATTTATTTATGAGCTTAACTGAAACATAAAGAGACATACTTACTTGTCATGTTGACTTTCAACTTTTACTATATTTCTTAGACGAAATCATATTTTCTCCAAAAGACGAGTATTTAGGATGACTTTTTCACATTAAGAGAGCTATAATCAACTTATAGAGAATCACCTAATCCACAAAAGAGAACTATATACTTCCCATGTCTTTTGGCATTAACCAAAACTAAAACCAAAAAGGTTAGTATGAGATCAGATAATACCCAAAAAGGATAATCCTTTATAAAAAAAATCTATTCTTAATCTCCAAAATTGGTCAAACAATACCCAAAGTTCAACAAAGACCATTCAATAAACATCTATCCATAAAATTCTTTAAAGTAATCAAAACTAATACTGAAACCCAAATATCTGAAGGATTTAATCACACAGTCTTCCAAGATAAACCTTAACATTTATCTCCAAATAACATCAGTTACTCTTATAGTCTCATACTGAAAAGTAATTAACCTAATCACAAATCCTCCCTGATAGGTTAATAATTTCCATAGATAACCCAAAATCAACTTATTCTCGATTCTTAAGATCATATAACTTAAAATAATTAGTCAAACTAACCAGGGACTTCACGTAGTCCAGTGGTACGCCATAAATACCAGTCGCACTTTGGTTGTGGTTTCGATTCTCATAGCTTCGTCAGACACGACAGGTTGTCACACGGTCTATGTGTTGTCCTTTTTCCAAAACTACATAATTCTTATAACATTCCCCAAAATGCGATAAAATATTCAAAAATAACCATAACATAATTTAACCTCAAGTTTATCTCATGTCGTTCATATTCCATCATAACATATAGTAACCCATAATTACCTCAAAAGCAAGGATCATATAAAACCTACTAGTTACCTTTATAATTATTACCTGAACTTCGACGTTGAGTTGGTTCTCTCGTACATGATGCATTATAGAACTCACCAAGGTTCAAGTGGTTGATCGTGACTCTTGATAGTTAGTTTAGAATAACCACGAGATTTCGCATTGAATCCCCAATTTCATCCAGTCTCTTAATCAGAGAACCACCACTGTTTCCTTCAAACCCATTGTCACTTTGGTGCCTGCTAGATCCATCCATTTACTAAAACCAAAAATGTCAGTGTGAGTATATCAACAAAATCATCATGTACTAATGAGGAAGATAAACACTAAGATATAATTACTTATTCACTTTATATAAATACTATGACTCTTTCTGAAATCATGGCCATTATGGTAATGTCACTTATGCTTAAAGAATACCCTAACCTCTAAAGTTATCTAAACCGACCTCTGATACCAACTATAAGGACCCAACCATAAACATTACTTATTATTGAATTAAATGAATAATTCACATTGAGGATATTTTCAAGTTTAGAGTTTTAGAGAATTACGACATAACTATTACATCTCAAAGATTACAAAGTAGACACATCTACTCAGCTTCCATTTTTTTTACAAAATAAAAACTCTTCAACATAAGAGTCATGTCTAGTTCCTTGTTTTAGACAGCCTGGGATTTCCTTGATCCCATCCTTAACCGTATTCATCTTTGTGTCCTATGAAAAACATTTCAAAAAAACATGGGATAAGTATAAAAAGCTCAGTAAGGGTTATAACAATACGGAAATAAAACCTTAGTCCATGTATACATAAGAATCAATGAAATAATACTTTACTCATAAAACATAAGAAATTTAACATACCTCATGAAATCATGAATAAATCATAGAAATCATAAGACATAAAGGTAACTTGAGGCATTCATAACATTATTACGTAGGGAGTAACCCTCATGGTTATGTTTGGAATACCCATCACAGTATATTCCATAAATATCTTCGGAGAAACCATAACATTTAACCCCTTCGCGTTACCCATTGCATTGGAGAGCTATCACGGGCTCACCCACCCTTAGTTTATCACAGAACCACCCATCTTCATAGACGATGCCCAAGAACAATAAAATAATCATAGAAAATAACTTAAGAATAAAGGAAAGATAATATTACCACATTGAAATAGCAATATAACATTTTAAGATATTGAAATAATGAATACATTCTAAAAACCATTTTCAAAACCATTTAAAACATTTAATAAAGATATTTTTTAATCAAAGTGTCCCATACCACTTTGAAGCTTCTAACATTTTAAACCATTAATATCCATATAAGTAAATCCTTAAAACCATTTCGAAAACATGGATATTAATGAGAAATATTTATAATAATAAATCATTAAAACATTTAAAACGATATTTTAGTTAAAGGGTTTTTAACAAAATGAGAGACACTTGAATACAATAATTGAGGAATAAAATTTAATCATAACTTTATAATATCATGAAAATAAAGGTATTCATGATATAATATTACAAAGGATAATATATACATCATATAAGAGTTAATTGGTGCATAACAACAATGAAGTCTCAATAGAAATGTAAAATGAGATGAAATCCCCTATAAAGAAGGAATCCTTAAATTAAGGATAAATCAATCTCATAATTATGTGTGAAAAATATAAATACACCCAATATAAATAGATATTAAGTGTAAAAAAATCAAATTTCATTCACAGATATTCAAAGGATTACATATTCAATAACTACATGTTGAACCCAAAGAAATCGAAATTGGGTTAAGAAGTTCCCTTGGTAAAATTCGACAGCCTAACGACGTCACGTTAAAATTCATAAAATTAGTTGATGAGAGAGAAAATGGTATCTCATAACTTGGAAATAAAACTTACATCAATAAGGATATAGAATAACATATCCCAACATAAAAATATGTAAATTAAAAGGCATAACAAAATAAGTCTTTTAAAAAGAGGAGGGTGAAAGGTTCCCTTACCGATTTGGGTTACTTTCGAAACGTACACCCCATGAAAGAAGGACTATACAACATTTATGTAAATAATCATAAACAAAATTATATTACACAAAGTTTAGAATAAATGTCAGTAAATATACCAATCAAAGGAAATGGTGGAAAATGTAGCATAAATCTCACGGGAATAAAAGTGAGATAAAAAACCCCTTACGAAAACTCGACAGCCTAATGACACCACTTAAAACTTCCAAAAAATGGATTGATAAAATCAAATAGGTTATCTCATCATATGAAAATTGAAAGTACAGTAATATTAATATAAAAGAACATCCCCCAACTAAGAAAGAGGATCTTAAAAGAAACGACATAAAAGAGAGTACTTAAAAAGAAAGAGAGAGGTAGGATCCCTTACCTCAAGTCCGACTTGTCTTGTTTGTTTCTTTATATTCCTGAATAATAAACTTTGGTAAATTTATAATTTCTTAAGTTCCTCCTTTAAAGATTATTATTCAGTTCATATCGCATATTATAATGTTATAATAATTGGTTAATAATGTGAGTTCATATCAGACGTTTTTGTCGATGTTTGGTACATGAGTCAAAAATGAACTTGTTTGAAAATGATTGTCCATGTAGTTATAAGTAAATCATCTCCAGAATACTATTAATGATATAAATATCATATATATCCATTACATATTCATTTTATTCTATTCCATAACATTTGGAGTTAAAAAGAAATGAAATGCACCGTTCATTGAGACGGTAGGCCGTACGTACGCATGAACGGTACTTTCATTTCGTTGTCATATTAATGGAATTAAAAATAATTGAGAGAGATATATATTATAATTAAATTATAATATATATGTTATATAGGTCACATAAGTTCATTAATTGCATTCTTTATACATTTCATGTATTGCATGAACGAGTCACATCACTTGAGGGGGCGGTAGTCCACACTTCCTCATATGAAATTATCGCATTTGCACAAAATGAAAAGCATAAAGGAATGTTTTAAATATACAATAAAGAAGAATATGAAAACTTAAATACCATATATATAAAATATAAAATACAGTGACATCATAATGGCCACTATGAAAGGTGTTAAGAGAAGATTGAACAATCATTGTTTCGTGAGGCAATAATTCTCCATCCACAGAAACAGTATGTTCTTTAACCATTAGACGGAGGTGTGTGTAAGTGTAGCTCTAATATTTCACATAAAAACATTCTAGTATATTTAAGATTCTGGTGTTGTTACAAAATAAAGGAACTAAAATAGTTTTGGGGTTTGGATAAGCATCATAAAACAAAAGAACACAAGTGAAGACATTACCTTTAAATCGGGTAACTCCTCTTGGTTTGAACCAAAATGGTTTCTTGAAGAGCATTCTGCCAATGGTGTGGCTTCAATGATGAAGAGAGTGGTGTGGAAAGATGAAATGGGCAGGTTTTGTCTGAGCTAAATGCTTGAGAGGTGTGGTTAAGGTGGTAGAGGTGGGGGCCTTTTATAAGAGAAGAGGAGGGACACTCTTGGAAAGTTATAAAATATTACTTTATTATAAAATGATTTTCAGATTTTAAAGGTCCCAAAAGGATATATTTCTAGGATAAGGTGATAAGGTTTCTAAATCCACCAATCCAATAGGTTTTGGACATGTGTAAGACTTATAGTTTACCATATCTTCTCATTTTATTTAAATCGTTCATTTATGAGGTAATCACTACATCATAACGGTGTCATAAATAAAAAAATTTATTTAATGTATAAAAATTATAAAAAAATAACATGAAGTATTAAGTCTTTTTATCTTTCTAATTAATATTTATAGTCAAAAATATGACTTGTATAACCCCATGTAAAAATTGTTTTAGTAAAACAATACATGTTTGTGACATTTTAATTTTAACTTTAAATAAAAAGTTATTAATGTCATTTTCCAACCAAAGTGGCTCCATGGGGTCCCCAAGTTGACCCATGGATTTTCATGGTCGGCCATGACTCATAAAATAAGGGTAGGACATGTGTAAATGTCATTTCATATTATTATAACATTATCTTTACCTTAAATTACACTGATTACCTTTAATCGCGATTAATAAAACTTAAAAGTTACTATTCACCAAAAAAATTATTTTAATCTCATTGAACAACATTTTACTTCCTAATGATAACCATGTATGTAGTATTTTTGAAAATAAAATCATAGAAGTGGTAAAGTTTCATTTAAACATAAAATCAGTTTCTTTAACTACCTCTTAGTGGTTTCACTACTCATCAAAAATTGATGTTTTTCAGAAAAATACCAAAAATTCACCCCAATCTATATTTGATATTCCAAATTCAAAAATTATGTCTATTTTAAAAAAATAGAAGCATATAAGTTGAATTAATTAATTTTATAATTAATTCCCTCTGTCAAAACAAATAGCGTGTTTTTATGAAACAATATCTATTAAAAGATTGACACTAGTTTAAGTCCAATTTCAAAGTGAAATTAATTCTAATGACCACCATTAGTTTAAATGGTAAAAATATATTCTAAATACACTTTAATATAAATTAAAAATATAATCTATCCATATAAATAAATCTTATTAAAAGGAGGTTTTGAATTAAAATGCAACATTTTCACTAAAAATGATCTTTGTCGGAAAAATAACAAACATTTACACAAAGTAAATTTTGATGTCCAGATTCTAAAGAAGGATTTTATTTTTTGAAATAAAACACATAATATTATCAAAATTATATTTATAAATGGTTCTCCACCAAAAGGTGGTTAATCGACCTTTTAAAGAATATTAAAAGATTTATGCTTAAAATTGGATTCATTTTCATTTTAAGCCTCTAACATTTATTGGATAAAAGTAAAAATATTTGACAAACATATATGATCAATTTTTAGTTAGTTCCATTCATTCCCACCATTACAACGGCTAGGCGTTTACTACTATTTAAAATAATATTATTTTATTTTTAGAATGCAACATAAGATTTCAAAGAAACTCATTGTTGCGTATTGGTTACGCCATCGTGCATAGCGTTCCCTTTAAAGTAATATTAATATTTTATTCACAAATATGGATAAATATAAAAATTTCATATTCTTTATTTATCTGGGGTGTTACATCAAGTCCTTATGATTTTTGGGTTTCAATTTTATTAGAAAATATTTTTTTACAAATTTTAGTTAAATTTATTTATTGAATGGTCCTTTTTGAACATTGTGTATTACTGTTGAATTTTGTAGATTGAAGTTTTTTTTCAAAAAAATGTTTATTAATTTTAGATAATTATCTTATATTATACTAACCTTTTTGGTTTTGGTTAATTTCTAAAGACAAAAGGAATAAATATTTATTATTTTATGTATTTTTTTTATCTATAAATTTTGATTCTAGTGATTCAGGCATGAGAAAAATCATATTTACAATACATAATTTTGATCAAAATATGATTTTTTGATGGAATTTTATTAAATGATGAAATTCTACTTGTCATGTAAGTATATTTCCTTATGTTCTTAGTTTAGGTAGTAATATAATTCATGGAGTTTTGGAAAGGTATTTTGAAATAAAAAACATTGTTTGTTTACTTTCTTACCAATAAATCAATGGCCTTTTAAACCATTACAAATTTATGATTTTTTATGGTAAAATTTCTCATGATCATGTTCTCTATCACTCCCTATCAGTCCTTGGGAGTTAGTTTTCTCTTCCATATAAATGTTTTCACTTACTATCAAAGTTATCCTATACGTAAACATGTTATGAGTTATTCTATCTAACCTTCATAATTCCATTTCACTCTTTTCAAGTGGAAGTTTTATTAACCCTTTTTACAATGTGGGTTTTAAACAAAGGTGTTTTGAAAAGTCAAACCCTGGTTACCAAGAACAGGTTCAAAATTATGACGAAGAAATTTGAAAATTGGGGGAGAATGTAAAAACTCAAGTAATGATAGAATAAATAATTATGATATTTATTATAATTCCTAAATTATATATTTATATTCATTATAAATATATTACGTAATTCTTAATATCAAAAATGAATTTTTTAATGAAACCCATTTCGAATAATATTTTATATAAATTTTTGATTTTAAAAGTATTTAATATTAATTTTAAAAAAATAATTTTATTTTTAAATTAATTATTTCAAAATTATATTAGAATAATTTTTTGATAGTTTACTTCAAAAATTATTTTTTTTCAAGGAATAATGAAAAAAAACTGATTTTTATTAAAACAGTATTTTATTTTAAAGTATTTACAAGTTTAAATTGTATTTTTTATTAGTTTTAAATTTGTATTTGTTGATTTTTATTTAGAATAATTCAGTTAAATTTTTTTAAATGGATTATATTCTTGAATTTAGTATAAAAACATTTTATATTTAAAAAGATCAATTTTTTGAAAAACTGTTTTTCATTATGTTTTACCAGTTTAATTTTAAATTAAATTATGAAACTTATGTGTTTTTAATTTTGAAAATTTGATTCAATATTTAGAATAATTGGGTAAAAAATCAGTAAACATCTCCCTTTCAGTTTTTTTAAATATGAATAGTAACCTTCACACTTTTTTATTACCATGATAAAGGGTAAATCGAATAATTTATGATAAAAATAAAATGATAAGAACTATTAAATGACCCAAACACTTAAATAAATATTATTTTATGAGTTAATATTGACTATAGTCATAAAAAGGTATAATATATGACATTTTGGGTCCAATTGGATGAGATTATGAACTTTACAGTATTTTATTTAAAGAAATGTCCAACATGTCACACTCTTGTTTTTAATAAGTAAAATATTGTTAATATTGTTTTTCCTAGAGGTTATGTTCAACTATAAATATAATTTTTAAATATAAAAGATTTATATTCATCATGTTCAATTATTTTTAATTTTTAGTGAAGAGATAATTAGCTTAAATTGTTGCACAACGCTGATGCATAAATTAATTAATTAATGGAAAAATAAAATAAATTATATAAAAATATTAAAATAAATGTAATTTGATATAAATAATATGATAAAAAATTATATATTTCCATAAATATTTAGGATTTAATAATATATTTTTTTCTAATTTTATATGTTTTCTTGATATTATTAATGTCAATGTCATGAATAGTTCTAAAAATTGACATTATGGATATTTTACAGTAAATAATATTTTATTAAATGATATCAAATTCCTAAAAATATTAAATTTTTACAAGGGTTTATTATGTCTAAAATATCAACCATTTTCTATTTATTGGTCATTTTTTACTTTTATAGTAACTATATTGACCCTCAAAGAGTAAAAATCTATATTGTCGTGGTAAGAGTTAAAGAGGTTAAATATGGATTAAAACCAAATGATTAGGGTATAAATATAATAAAACTTGTATAATTTTATTTTATTTGTTTGATAAGACCCATAATAATATTAACTCTAAAATAAATCACTTTTGATACATTTTTAATTGAAATTTAATTTATATTAATTTAATATTTTGAGAAATTCCAAGAGTACCCCTCCCCTCTCTTATAAAAGGGAACCTATTCTTATATTTTCTTTACACATAATAACCATTTTTTCAAAAAATATGTACCAAAATACCTTCCTATAATCCCTAGTCTCATTATATAGTTCATGTTTTAGGAATAATACCAATCTTAGAGTTCTTAAGGTGCTAGGTAAAGGAGGTTTTCCAAAGAATATTTATAGTTTTTATCTAAATGTTTTAGTTTTGTTTCTTTGACAACATTCCTAAAACATTATTAAACCATGATAAACAATAACTAAAATATCATACATATATTGAGATGTTATTATTTTAGTGTAATTACCTATATATATCTCCTCTTAAAAAAAATGACAAAATAAATCGTTATTCATGTTTACAGCAGACTACAACCTCACAAACCAATGTAATTCATTTTCCATCACTGTCTCTCGAGACAGATTATAATGATTGATTTAATTTTTATATATTATATTCATTACATATTTATAATTTTAAAAGGATAATATATAATATATTTTCTTACCTTTCCATGCACATAAAAATGAAAATATTGTATGTGCATATGTGTGGACTACCATATCCACAAAGCGATGTGATTTATTTTTCATCATGAAATCACATGGAATATATATATAAGTATATTTAAATAATTAATATGAAATATATGAGATTATTATATTTGTATAAATTTAAAATAATACATACCTTCTTGTCAGAATGATAGTTAAAAAAAGGAAACATTGCTCATGCGTGTGTATGGCATACCTTCTCCATGATTGTAATGTTGTTCATTTTTAATATCCATATTTAAAAGTTGGATTTTATAGTATAAATAATGTATAAAATTGATAATTATTTCATTAATATTATTATATATAATATTTAATGTTGATATCTTTGACTTTAGTGAACATATCAAAGTTATTTTGGACTTATGAACCGAATATCATCAAAACGTCTAACATGAAATTAAATGATTAATTAACTATATATAACATGAAAATAAGTGATATAAAATGAATAATAAAGTTTAAAAAAGTTATTAATCAATTATAAATTATCTTGAATTTATTATTCGGGAAGATAAAGAACATATATTATGAGTCTAACTCAAGGTAAGAGACTTTATTTTAAAAATCATCATTTAAGGTTTCCTTGAAAAATCTATTTTTCTTCCATATTCATATTTTCTAAAAATATTTTTAAAGAAGTTTTTTACTATTATTATATTATTTTTAAAAGTCATTTTTACCTTTTTTTTTTACTTTTTACAAAATGGTTTAAAATTAATTTGTTTTTTCATTTTTTGAATGAGGTACTTTGAGTTTTCTGGAAAAAAAATATAGAAAGAATGTTTTTTAATATATAAGGAACAAATGACTTTTCCAACCATAATGATGAATTAATTATTTGAAATTTTATTTATAAACTTTCATTAGATGCGAAACCTTAAATAATGAGGGATATAGATCTTAACCAATCACGTAGGTTGATTCTAAAATAAATAACTTTTAAATAATGCATCATTAATTCACCCCCTCCCATTCTCAGTGATATATCTAAATCTAGGATCTATAGTAGGACTATTGGACTATTGGATCTTATGAATTGTGTTGTATGTGAACTAATGAACACTTAGGAAAGTAGTGGTTATAAGTACTTTATAACCCTTACTAATGACTATAGTTAGTTTGTTTATGTCTCTATCCTAAGAAACAAGTCCAAAAACTTTGAAAAATCATGTTATTTAGAAGTGATGTACTTAATCATCTACTCAAGAGTATTAAGATTCTATGATAGGATCAAGGTGTTGAAAACATAATCCATTAATTCACTTAGTATTTGAGATATTGATGAATTATTTCAAAACTCACTCCTCCTAGAAAAAATAATGGAATAGTGTGTTTGGTATGAGTAATCATACCTTGTTATACATGGTTTGATCATTGATTAGTTAGTCTGACCATACAATGTTGTTTTGAGGATATTATCTAGAAGCTACATCTTTCAAACTAGAACATTGTTCACCTATGGAAAATGTAAAAATATCATAAGTGATATGGTATGGGATTTTCACTATTTTTTATTTTAAGAGGATTTTGGGTTGGGAAGTATATCCATGATGTTTTTATTTGAATTGACTATGACTTAAATCAGATAAATTCCATTTTTTATCATCATAAAGATATTGTGGGTTTTTTATTTTATAAATCTAATGAACAAAAGGTGTTTTTTTCCTTTGTTTAAGTTTTACATCCGAAGGAACACATTATAAAAGGAATTTATGGGAGGAAAGTTAAACATGGAGAAATTAAATACTAAAAAGAAGGAATTATTCTATATATGGAATATGGGTCAATTCCAAAAAATAATTAAGGAAGAAAAATTGACTAAGGTTAAAAAAGAACCTCAATGATATGATAGGATTCATTATAAGAATAAGAGAGATATATTTCTAATAGAGAATGAAGATAGATTAATGTTCATAGATAATGAAACTACAACCTACCAAGAGGATATTGAGATTTTTTATTCTGATAAATGGATAGAGGTAAAGAAATCTAAAATATAATCCATGTACACTAAGAAACCTTGAAACTTAGTAGATAAACCTAAAGGGGTAAGATACGTAGATTAAAGTGGGGTTTACTAAATAAAACTAACATGGAAGGTAGATTATCTACCTATAATGTTCACTTGGTGGGAAAGGATTATAAACAGATTCTTGGTAATGACTATGAAGTGACAGTTTTTTTCCGCATATATGAAAATTATGGAAAATGGTTATGTGATATGCTTAGGTGAGTGACATGTGATGTACCTAAATACTTATATGAATGAAAAAATATATTTATTTAAATTAGTTTGTCGATTTAAAATAATTATTAATTTTTGAGTTGTATTATACTATATTAATATGTTCTATATATAGTGGTCACTTGATTTCTAAGAAAATGGGATTATATAAGCATGCATACGATACATAGTGATATATCTTATAGTGGAAATGATCATATGGTGATATGATTATTTTTACTTAGATAATTATTCACCCCATTGTAGAATTATTAACACTATTTTTTTTTGTAAAGGACACTTTTTCTTACCATTATGGATTAGGGAATTAATTATTGTTGAAAATTCGATAATTCCCGCACGGTCACATATAAAGTCTTTCAATAAGGATTAATTTTGATAAAATATATTTGTCCAATTTTTTTTAGGGATATTAAAAAAAATTAAAAAAATTTTGGATAGATTTATAATTATTTATGAAGTTTTAAATATGCTTTGTATAGATTTAGTACAAGTGGGTTATTTTTTTTATTTTGTACACTAAAGTGTCGCTCATGGCATGGCTAAATTCACCACACCATGGATAGTGTTTTCATGTGGTATGTGATACCACATTGATGTGATATTATATAATTTTATATGATATCACTCAAAAATGAATCCCAATTTGATTATTATATTCCTTTGGACAATAACACATCATGATATAATGTGTAAAAACATTAATTGTTAAATAGTTTAAAAATAGAATTAATAAAGGAGGTTAATATTGTAAGGAGTTATAACATTAAATATTTATTTCAAAACAATTAATTTTTTTTGATACACATAGAATTATTTATTTAATGATAAAATCTATTTAAATTAATTTGAGGACCTCATTTAAGATACTATAGATCATTCCCTTAGACGAAACTCTCTCTCATTTTCTAAATTCTCTATTTTCCTATGAGGAGGAGGTTCTATAAAACTATTTAGAGAATTTTGGTACTATTTAAGTGTTTGATAATTACAATGGTTAGTGGATAATGTTCTAGGATTGAACCCATTGGTTGTTATTATGATAACTCAATCAAACTCACTGCCAATAAAGATTCAAAGCATCGATAGTGAGGTATGTTTATCTTATAGTTTTCATATTCATCGTATTAGTTCCTATCTTGTTAAATATTGGTATGATTTTCATATTTACTACTATATAAATTTAAATTTTGATATCCCCCAAAAACCATAATTGAATTCCTCTGAGAAATCTAATAAAAATTAGGATAACCGGTTCATGGAATGGAAAATAATATCCAATTTACCCAAAAAAATATCATGTGTATGAAAACAATGAAAATAAATAAATAACATCCGTAATCAAATAAATTAAAAAAAAATAAATTAGTGACATTCTCAAAAATGGAAAGGAATCATCACCTAGAAAGGTTCCTTGAAATTAAAATACTTTTATCTTTTTTATTCTAAAAAACAAAAAATTCAAAATAAAAATAGGCATGCTAATCCAAATGAAACTTAATACCACCACCACCACCACCCCCCACACACTTAAATCCATCTATACTCAAAAAATCATATACACTTTAAAATTGGTAAGTAAACACAAATAAGAAGGATGATTACAACCTAGTTATTCTAGTTGCAGTATGAGTCAAGATCCTTGCTCACTAAGGATTCTTTAAAAACAAAATCAAAAACAAACAATATGATAAATTTATTAAAATAAAACAACTATGAATGGGAAGAAGGAACAAAATCTTGATTCATCCCCAAAGTGGTGTTTCATTTTTACTTAGTACAATATGGCAGTTCTAGTAGTTATCCCCAATCTAAAGTTAGATTGGTATTATTTGATAGTAGCTAAGGTTCCATACCTCTTAATCAGTTTCTTCTTACTTAGGTCCCCTTTAATTGTATAATTAGTTTACACATATATTCTAATTAAGAAAAGTTTGTGTGATATTGTTGGAAGGATGGATTAAGGTGCCTCCTATATCTCTTGTTGAGGAGTTTTTCTATCCACCAAGGTTGTCTTAGCTATCTCAAAAGGTTTCTTGCCTTATGGTTTTGCATGAAATAGTTATTATTCATTTGGTATAATCCATATAAAATCATCCTCATAATAATCAATATAAAATACTATAGTCTAATCCATCTTTTATTCAATTTTGACCACCTATTCAATTGAATCCTCATCAATATCAACCAATATCTACAAAAACGTTTCTAAATACACATTAAAAATGTAAGGTATATCAGTTTTCAAATAGGATTTAATGAAATTTTAATAGAATATATTTAATAAATATTTTTTCCCTCATTTATATTATATTGTATCACTTTCTCATCATGAAATTAATAGGTTTATAAGGATTGATTAATACTTATTAAATGCGGAGGAAACAACTAGTAACCCAAATTCCAATGATCCCTATGTTTTAAACTGAAACCATATATATATATATATGAATGAATTTCTTATGTTACTTACATTGATGATCATCAATAATTTTAATTACTCAATACTTATAGTTGATGAAGATCACTAAGGAGTAATCAAAAGAATACTCTATCTGTGGTATTTCCTTGTGTTGTACTAAATCACTCATCACGTGGGAATGACCCTCATACAATCCATGATATTATAGAATTTCATGGAATCTAGAGAAGAAGAAAGAATAGTTATCAGGGATAATTGGAAGAATTTTTGGGAAGGAACCAACACATCATTCTCATGGAATAAATACCATTATAATCCCTAAAAAAATCTCATTAAATGATGCATGTATCCACTCATATGTTACGTAACGTACAGGTGAATTTCATTTGTTACAAATATTATAACCCTTGTTCACCAATATTCTTCCATGTGATATATTTAATAATACCCTAGAATATTCTTGGATGTTAACACTTAACATTGAATGCCTCAATCAATCATGGGTTGTTTATGAAATCATAAAATATGATTTACTATAAAAACACTACCTTATGACACAAAATAATCATATAATATGATTTGTTAAGTCAGTATCATGAAATCAACATTTCATATTTTATGATATACTCATATCATCACTTACAGTATGGCCAAATTAATCACATGCAGAATAGTTGTAATTCATCATCTCCTTTAATCTACTACTTACACAAAACCTCATAAAATTAGTGTTATTTTACTTTTTATTGTATCATATGTAATATATTATTAAACTATATCCAAAAATCCTTTTTTATATCTTCCAAAACAATTTTATAAATCTATTTTTAATTTCATTATGTACCACATCATATGAAACACCTTGTGAATCACCTTCCAAAACACCTTTTGGATCCACTATAAAACACTTTTAGAGAATATACCTAAGTAAAAATAAACCCCCATTCAAAAAACAAAAAATTATGGGCATATAGGCCTTTTTATCATTGATAATAAATATTAATTCACAATTATATAAAACTAGTTAAAGAGTGGCCCCTAGTAAAGCATCAGTGTTTCTCAAGATATAAATAGATCTGGCATGATATCTATTAAACACATATATCTATATACTTATATCAACCAGTTGCATAAAATTAAAGCATTCATTTTTATATGATCACTTTTTAAAATACATCAACTAAATGTGGGATATAAATTATTTCAATATTTTATAGATACTCATACATTATCGATCCTCCAAGTATAAACTAATTAAGTCAATGGATAAATCTCATGTCATTCACCTTTATGGAAAATTACATCAGATTACCATAACCTAATAGATAATAAAATCATATGTGTTATCTAAGTATGGACATACACTTCCTAAGTCTTTCTAAATAAATGGCTCAGATGTCATACTCTTTATGCGAGATGAAAAAATCCATCTTTCTTGATCTCAAACTGATAACATGATATGCTAGGTACCCAACCACCCCTAATTAACTAAGCCTCAAGGACTATATAATAAATTTATCAATTTATGATGATTTCTCATGCTAGGTATCTCACAAACCTCATGTATTGGGGAAAATCAAATATGAACCATGCACCCCTAGTATACTGAAGAGAAAGGTAATGATACACTATCTCATATACTCCAGGGTCCATCTAGTGCACATAACTTGTTCTGTACCATATGAGTATATTCTTCATCCTGATAAAATAATCATAATTTGGATAACCATAATATTTCATCATAACATACAACACTTCATTATAAACACCAGTTAGGGATAACTCAAAGTCAAACTATGAGAGGATAATTATCATTTCACTTCATGAGTATACGTATCCAACAATAAAGAATAATAAAGTTGAGATTGAATTTTGTTTAACCTGATAAATTTTATATTCTTAAACTCCTTCAATAATATTAAAAAAACAATACATAATTTCATGTTTTATAATATCACATAACGTAGACTGTAGATCAACCTAATGTTTGACACACTTCAAAATTTTGTTCAACTCATTATATCTTAATGTAATTCCGGCCACATTTAGTTATAATCATCTAATAAAACCCTCCCAATAAACTCATTAGTGAGTAACATCTATGAAGAAATATAGTTTTAATAATAATAACACTTTAGAATCATATTCCTAATACCCAATTCCCTGATCAAGTATTTATTGACATACTCTAAAACTTTTAGGTTATAAATTGATGTTCACTTAATATTTTGACTAGAATAATTTTTTATTTATTAACTTATAATTTCTCATAGACTAAACATACTCCCTATAGCCTATTAAAAACTATTCTTTTCAAAATATCATTTTATGATACAAAAACAATTTTGTGTTGTAAAATAACATGTATTTCCTATAGTAGAAATATTTTTAACAAATATTCTACTATATCCATATAAAATATTCTATTCTATATTTTTGTTGAATTACTTTGAAAGGAAGAGTTTATTCTTTAAAATATTCCACTAATTGGGGGATAAAATCCACAATATTTTAACAAACATATGGATAAACACTTTTATTCAAGTTAAAATATTTTTTTCCTTATCTTCATCTCAATACATGTGATATAATCTGAATAATTAAAAACCATTTTTACTAAAACAACCATATTATATTTTTTATTAGACTTTTTAATAAAAAAAACTTCTCTTATCTCATAAGTGGTATGAGATGATTGTACAAATCCATTACTTGGATTTACATAAGCTTGAAACATTTCCATTAAATCCAACTCTTTGATGTTACAACTATTCTCTTCACAAGCTGAAATAAAACTACTATATACAATAAGTTTTCCCTTGATCCTTAACTTCTTTATATTTGAAACAATTATTAAACATACAGTCGGTATCATATACCGTTAAAAAACAATTAATTGATTTCCTATAACACTTATAAGAGACATGGTATTTACATGGAGTTTCCTAAACTACTTAAAGTACCCCAAACTATTTCATTATATATAAACATATCCCTTGATTCTAGATTTTTTCCTTTATGTTTTAATGACCTTGACTGGATATTTTAAAGAAACATTGTTGGACTTTCTAAATTTTATTCTCAAAATTTAATCTTTGACCCAATTGTATAATCAATACATAATAAAAACTTATTAATCACATATCATGTTCATTCATTCTCAAAATTTTATAAAATAGAGTAAAATATTCCAAAAATAAATTTTATAAGTGTAATGGAAGAACTTGGGCCAACACCCAATAATTTATTTATCAGTTTCTTAGAATAAAATCCTTAGAATCAGATGAATGAAACCCTAGAATATTTTAAGATAGACTCTTTTCACATATAATCTACAAATAATTTATTTAGAAAATAATTACCACCACTTGGAATTATTTCATCTTTTTATGGTTATGTTAAACACCTTAGTGTACCATCATAGTAATGAAGCATCCAAAGTTGAATTCCTAGAGTAGTATCAACACAAGCTCTATGAATCTCATAATTTTTTTTTTGGAACTTTAGGTACTTGAATAGAAATACTAAACTGCTTATATCATTCACCATTGATAGAAATAAGAATATGTCCACTCTTGAAATATTTTCCCTTTCTCTTTATCTAGAGATGGAGGAGTAGGATGATCACCTCTCTAATTGTAAATTATTTTTTAGAGAACATAATTTTTCATAGTGATTCTCTACACATCCCAATAAATTTCATAAGTTAGGTTTATATACTTTTGTTTAGACAATTATTAATGTTATACCACTTATGACACACCCAATGTATCTATCCTCACCATGAGAATATATCATTGTAGAATCATGTCCTGTAAGCCCCTACGGATAGACACATGACATCAAGTACACCTCCCCTTATGCCAGAGGCTGCCAACATGCAGCAAGGGCCTTGGGTGTTTCTATGTGGATACTATTCCCTCATGGATCAAAGTGTATGATAAAGGTGGATAGTAAATATAAGCAGCATGAACAAAAATAAAATAAAAAACAATGGAATAATAAATCATCCAAATAAATAAATAGGAAAAATCTGATTCGTAAATGGATACAAAAATGATGATTATTGTAATGTCCCACACCTTCTCATTGTCTTGAGAGGGTAGTAAGATGTTACTAGGCCTTAAGAGACATCCCCAAGATGCCAAAGGCTAGAAATAAATGCTGAAGGGATTCAATCACAATTTGAGGGACAGTTTTCCCTTTGAAGATTAAACATCTAACAACAAACCATAAAAAAATAAAACACTACATGATACATTGATAAATGAAAGAAAAATAAAAATTTTCATTTATATAAAACCAATCAAAGAGTACCACAATGGAATACAAACTAACATTAAGGTAAACAGAAAAAGACAAGACTATCAAAAATCAAAGACAAATGAAAGACACTAAATCTCCACATGCTCCAAGACCCAACTCCACCAAACAGCCCAAGTATTGTGAAGTATTGATAAAGATATGTGATAGTTTATCTTTTTCCTTGTCCCAAAATAAGATATCTGTAAAAGTACTAAAATTTCAAAGTAGGGGTGAGTACTAAAACTTAGAAGGTTTTCCCTGATGACTTCCCTACTCATTCCACTAGGATAAAACATGTTAGCAACATTTATATAAAATAAGTTCAAAAATAGTTTATATCAAAATATAAACAAGTCACACTAAAATAGTTTTTTCAAAATAACATCAAGTTCCAAGGAAAGAACCAAACAATGTTTCAAAACCATTTCATACGTTTCATTTTGGCATTACCATTCCATTCCACACATCCACACAACCAACCATGCATGAAACCTGGAAGAAGGAGAAGCCTTTGACCCTTATCCATCCCAATAATAATTGGGGACACTTATTACCCTTTTCTGAACCAAATGAATTTTGACGGGGGAGAGCCCTAACCCTTATCCATCTCATTCATGATGGGGGGGGACTCTTGACCCTTATCCATTCTGAATGCATATGAACACTCGCAACCATTATGCCCAAACTCCATGCCAAAACAATCATTCCAAACCCATTTTAGTGCCAAAATCATTTTAATAAAACAATATTTTATTGAAAACATTTTCATAAAACCTATTTCCATGAAGGGCTCTTACTTTCCATAAATGTGGTAATCCTAGTTACATGACTCCCTTTTGTTTTGATATTCATAATGTCTGTTATTTATGTGGGAAATTGTGGTACCTCTTCAGGTTTTTATAGAATAATATTTTGGAAATGATTTTCAATGGTTATACTCTAAGTTGATATCGAGAAATATTAGATGAATCCAAATCCATAGGGTCTCAACATCAATTCCATGGAGGTTGAAGAGGATCATCATATGGGAAAAGATAGTTGAGGACTGAAAACTAAGCTAGTGGTAGACTATAGACTCAATTTTATAGAAAAATATTGCATGATATGGAGCCATCTCCCTTGGAACCTGATATGGGACAGTTAATAATAAGATGTACTATGATTATTTTATCATCCATGATTGTTTCTTTTTTCAATACTAGTGATTCTATTTTTCTTATATACTCATGTGGTAAATTTAAGGAATCTTTCTTCTAAGATCATGCCCCATGTGATTGATATTTTGACACCTCTTGGAATAAAGAAGGATCATTGAATTTTCATCCCTTATTGTGTTGTCTTTTTTTACAAGGAGGATTTGTTCTAATATTTCCACATCCTTGATATGAATAT
This sequence comes from Viscum album, assembly GCA_963277665.1. Taxonomy (NCBI): domain Eukaryota; kingdom Viridiplantae; phylum Streptophyta; class Magnoliopsida; order Santalales; family Viscaceae; genus Viscum; species Viscum album. The sequence continues at coordinate 576,761,256 of OY728160.1, forward strand.
ATTTGATAAAATATTTAGGATATACTAGGTGATATATTTGAGAGCACATATCAATTTTTATCAATAGCGTGTATCTTTCACTATCCATGATAGGTGTTTCCATGTATTCTCAAGGTAGTGGGATCCTCATTCGATCTGGGAAGGGCCTCCTATTCTATAATTTGATTGTATTTTACACCTTATGTCTTCAATTTTCCTCGATACTAAAAATAATTTATTGGCAGTGAGTTACCACATATGGTTAAATAGTTTCCTGATATGTTCCCTAATGGATTCTTAGCGTTACCCCCAGAGTTGGAAGTTGAGTTTTCTATTGATCTGATTTTAGAGATACAAATGATATCCTTTTATTAATGTGATATAGATCCAGATAAGATAAAATAGTTAACGATTCAAATTTATGGTTTGTAGGATAATATATTTATTCACCATAGTGAGTCTAACCTAGATTCCCTAGTTCTATTCACAAAAAAGTTGATGAAACACTTATATTATGTCTCGATTATTGAAAGTTGTATAAGTAACCTATTAATAATAAATAAACATTTCCCTATATTGATTAATTATTTAAATAGATAAAGGAGGAACGATGGTTCTCAATGATTGATCTCTTGTTGGGTTACAACTAGCATTTAGTGAGGGAATCTGATATTCCCATGATAACATTTATAAGTAGATAAGCCATTACAAGTGTCTTTTGATTCCTTTTTTCCTAACTAATGATCCTATGATGTTTATGTATTTGATGAAAAAGATATTTCAGTTTAACTTATACTAATTTATCATAGTATTTGTAGATGAAATCTTAGTCTCTTATAAGACTAAGGAGGAGCAATAAAAATATTTGGAAATAATCCTGGAAACTCTCCACAATCATCATCTCTCGGAAAAACTATTCATGTATAGATATTTTCTTTGATAAGTTAAATTCATAGGACATGTGTTGTTCGAATAGGGTATTTTTGTTGATCCTAAGAAGTTACAGGGTTTTATATCTATGGAGGATCCATAATACATCATTGAGATACAAATCTTCTTGGGATTTGTAGGTTATTACTAGCATTTCATCAGATATTCATCAAATCTTGCATATCCTTTTACCTATATCACTCGAATGGGAATGAAGTTCTTATGGAGCAATGAGTTTAAAAATTCCTTTGTGTAATTAAATCATCTTTTAATGTCAGTATCAATTATTATATTAAAGGAATATGGTTTTGGTAATGTGGGTTTATATGATGCAGCAGGCATGTGATTAGGCAGTAACCTGATAAAAATGGTCTTATGGTGGAATATTGCTCATGAAAGCTCCTCCACCATGAGAAGATCCATCCCACCCATGAATTATAGATGGAAAGAATGATTTACATTCTCAAGTGTTGATAACACAATATTAATTTATATAAATTCATAGTTTACACCAACTATAAAATCAAGATCTACTTATTCTCTCAAAGAGATCTAAACCTTATTCAAAAAAAGGACAAAAAAGTACCTGAAAATGTTTAATTTTTATATTTTCAAAACTCCAAGTAAATGGATTTTTTTCTACTTACCTGATTATAAAACTACAATTTCAAGATATAAAGCAGTCTATTGAGAAGTGGAAGCGTATAATGTATGAATTGAATCTAGAGGTGAAGGAGGAGGATAAGATCATTTTTCTTTCTAATGCATTGTTAACTCCTTACCTCCTAGAGTTCAAATTTCAAGAGAAAGTGAAAGATGAAGATTTATAGCTTACTAGGAGAAATATATACATTGTTTCAACCATATATGAGTGTCCTATATCTTCAAAAGGCCTCATATTCTTTTAAAAATAAGTGTATAGTTCCTTAATTTATGAGGAAGGAATTGATAAAATACTCCCATATATCTTAACGAGTCATCCATCATGGTGCCACTAAAATTTACTATGATATCTGGTAATGGTTTTTTGGGATAGACATAAGGAATGATGTAGCTAATTTCATAACTTGATACTTTACCTACTAATAGGTGAATAGTAAGCATCAGAGGCCCTCAGGATTTCTTCAATCACTTCAAATCCCAACATGAAAGTGGGATGAGGTGTCTATGGATTACATTATTTTTATAACTCACATTCTCTAGTAGAATCATTATATTTGTGTCTTCATTGCTCAAGTAATAAAGTATGCTGACTTTATGTCGATCAAAGATACCATAAAGGTGAAAGATGTTTAATATATTATGTAAAATAGATCATGGGCCTAAATTTCATTCCACACTCCATTATATTTGATTGAGATAACTATTTTAATCCATGGATTTTTGAGGTTCTTTTATTAGGTGATGAGGTCTCAGGTGAAATTGATCACCACCTACCATCCCCAAATTGATGGCCCTACTATTAAAGTGAATAAAATTATAAGCACTAAACTCTGGGATTGTGTTTTAGATCTTAGTGGCTCAAAATATTCCCATATATAATTGGTTGAATTCTCATATAATAATATATATCATTCCTTTTATTTTAGTGACCCCTTTTGGATATTTTAATGTTTGAACATGTCATTATCCTTTGTTTTGGGTTGAAATAAGGGATACCTCCATCATGGAATGAGCCTCATCCATGAAAGGATAGAGAATATTTAGATTTCCATTAGTAAATGGATTTGGATCAAAGTTATTATAAATCAAAATATGGTTATCATATTTTTACCTCAGAGTTTTTAGTTGTTGAAAAGGTGGATTCATGGTTATCACCCTAACTAGGCCACCAAAAGTTGAGAATGAAAGGTAAGAAAACCCTAAGATTATTTATTCCTTTAAATATTTTATAAATAGTCGAAAAGGATTCACATAAATTAGAAATACTAACTTAGTTTAAAATTCATAATGTATTCTATGTTTTTAAATTGAAGAAGTATAATTACAACCCTTCTCATGTGCTTAATTGGGAAAAGCTTGAATTATATCCTAATGTCTCTATGAATGAGAACCCAGTTCATATAGATGAATACAGGGTTAAAGCGATACATTAGAAGTTAATACCATTGGTCCAAAACTTGGGAAAACCCAAGGGTTATTTCCATGAAATTTTTGTGTAGGATTCTCTTATAATGAAGTAGCGTCCTCACATGTTTTATGATCATGAATCAGGTTGAATTTATGGGGGAAGAAAGTGATATGGTGGGGAGAATTATTATTCCCAGAATATCAATTTTAGGCATGAAACATTTTATTAATCTATTTTCATCCTTAAAATTCATTTATATGTGATTTTATTTTAAAAATCTCAAAAATTGGGGTTCCCATGATGACACACAGTTGGCGTACAGTTGTAGAAAATTATGTGGCATCAATGCAGTAGCTGTAGACCTTGGATAGTGTGCATTCACACAATCAATGCATGATTGATCTAACAGTGTGGCCTAACCATGTAGACATATAGTTAATATATTTTTTCCCACATGGTTGGTCCATAGTTTGGAAAATTGTGTGACCAAACTATGAAGCCTATCAAGAGCATAAAAATTTAAAATTACCAAAATACCCATGATTGAATTAAAATTCTTAACCTCCTCTATTTTCCTCATTTAAACCTCTAGATCCTTATACGTCCCATGAACAACTCTCCCCCTATTATAGAGCCTTATTTTTCTACAATTTATACTTGTATCTTCAATGGAAACCCCATGTAAATATGTTTTATCCTCTCATTTGAATTACTTATTCCTTATTTCCAAGATTTTACTCATCAAAAAGTCATGATGTCCTAGGTTTTCTATTGATAAAATATTTTGGCTTGGGTTTTGAAGTTTCGGTTCACTTATTCCTATTCAAGGATCTTATCCATCATTTTCAAGTGGATTGGTTCTATTTCAAATTGATTCGAATTATTTCGGTAGGTGGTTCTATTTATTCCTTTTTCTATTGAGTTCAAAAACCCTTGTGATAGTTAAACATAATTTTAAAAAGGATATAGAAATATTTTAAGAATGCATTATAATATTGTTTTCATAAAACTTCTTGTTTAATTATTCTTTTGATGTTGAAAAAGTGAATGGATTATGTTTTTAATAGAAAATGTAACTACTTATGAGTTTATTTATGATATAATTATGTTTAATGAATTATGTGAAATTAAATAAACCACATAGTAAGCATTGGGTACTTGGGTCAGTGAACCTCTATTATAAAAGGTCCTACTGAGTAGTTGTGGTGTTTCCTTTACGAGTGATGTAGTGGAATGTGAAAAGACCACCGAAACATTAAAGTAGATATAGATCCATTCCACTAATTGAGGGTGTTTATAATTAGAGATATAAAATTTATAGGTGCCCCTAGCCTTAGTAAACTTACAGTGTTCCTCCCATGTTATTTTCTCTAAAATAATAAACATGTGATTTACTCTGATCCTGATTTGTTAATTACTATATTTACTGTATTTCATTTTAATTGTCTTAAAATGTTAAAATATTATTTTTTATATTTTTTCAAACTATCCTTATTTATAATGATACAGGTAAAGGCAAGGCACTACATGGTCATAGTGGATGTTCCTAACAACTTTGTTAGGAACACGAGGAGGGAACAATTGGAGGGATCCTACTGAGATAGTTATGATCACACCCAACATGTACCCATCAGGTGTATATAGAACTTTTTTATAATGATATAGGTAAAGGAAAGACATTACATGGTCATAGTGGATGTTCCTAACAACCTTGTTTTGATTGATGGAAGTGACATAATGGGATGAGACCGGGTGTCACATGGTTATGGGTAGTAATTTATTTTATTTATTTTGTTTAGTCTATAACATGTATATTTTAAATTGATGTATCACCCCACTGACTTCTCATATCATCCCTCTTTTATTTTGAGATACTCATTTATATATATATTTCTTCCAGTTGTTTATGATTGTGATGATTCATATCTTATGAGTTTTCTAGTGATGTTTTTCCATGTTGTGATGTTAATTATAATTTTGATTATTTATAAACATGTTTGTCTCACGAAAAAATAATGGGGTCTCACCGAGGGTCCTTAGATCAGAATCATTTGTGAGTTATTTTGGTGAAACCATTACCAAAGGAAATTCTTGATGACTAAGAATTAGTTTTCAGCCCATAGAGACCAGGAATGGCCTTCGGGCCCTACCACAGATCGGTTAGGTTTCCCAGGTTAGAGGTAACTTGGATTGTTCATGAAATTTAGAAATACTAAATGTCATTACTACCCACAAATGGTATCAAACAATTCTCTAATGAATTACACCACAATTTTTGAATATTAAAAATTCTAGAAAAATGAAGAAAAATTGAATAATAGATAGAGAGTTATAGATATTGTTGTACATGATATAATGTGGCCCAATATTATCTATTTATTGTAGTAAGAAAATAATCAACATGGGATATCACTTCTCAGGATACGTATGTGTCGTGTACTAAAAAATAGAGTATGGTAATTTGGAAATGATATAGTGATATATGTTTAACAGTTATATTGATATCATTTCACCCATTATATTTCAAAATTTCAATTTTTTATGTTATCATTTTTAGTGATATAAAGTTATAATTATATATGAAATTTAACATGGTTAGGAATATGGCATGAAGGTATAGTAATAGAAACCATCTTGTGTATCACAAGAAGCGAGATAGGGATATCACTATTTGTGATAACCTAGACAAAATTTTGTGATAATAGAGTGCCATGATTTATAATGGAGGACCACTTAAATCATGGGTAGTGATATAGATATTTTTTTTGGTCGTATAGTTATTAATATAAATATGTTTTTATAATTTAATGATAAATTTATAAATTGTTTATAAATTTTAAAGACTAGGTGAGTATAAAATATTTATACGATTATTTATGAATAGTTAATATGGTTTACAATATGGAAAGTTCAAATTAATTCCTAACTTATTTTAGTGTAAAATTTTAAAATAATTATAAATATTTTATTTATTTATTTATATAATTCCATATATAATATTCAACTATATAAATTTTTATATTGAATATATTTTCAATCATTAATTTGAAATAGTTTAATTGATTCTTATAAAAATTAATCCACATGTTTAGTGAGTTTTATTCCAAGTATTATATAATATTTTTTAGATCAATAAAAACAAATAATTTAATTTTTTTATTTTAAAATTTCAATTCGTCCTAATTATCTGTAACTATTTGGTATTAAGATTGTATTGAAATTAAGACCCCTCTTGAGCAATGATTGATAGATAGTAGAAATTTAGGTCAAATTTCCACCATACTGGTGAATATAATTCCATTTAAAAATTAAATCCTCATTACATATCACACATTATGGGATCTTGATTAAGAATTTTATTTCATATTATTTTAGTCCATTATATCTAAGACTTTCATCTACCATTTTATTGAGATCCATGTGAAATTTCATTAAAATTTTAATTAAAATTTTTATTATGGATTTATGAAAAAATTATTAGTTTCATAAGATTTATATATTAATGTGGGTCAAACATATTAATTTTTTTGAAGGTATGAGATGCATAAATCGAATCAGCAGAAGCATGCATACATATAGCGAATGGTTGAGATAATATAAAATTTTCTATTTTGATTCTTGTAATTCATTGTTAATAACCCCCTTAATAGTATAAAACATGGGCATACATTTAATCTATTGAAATTGGGAAATTTCAAAACATAAATGAAAATACGCCCAGATTAATGGCATGTGTGTTGAAACACAAGAAAATTTGAAAATTTATTAACCTAATAACTTCTGTAGAAGCATTGATTAGGGTCAAACCACATAGATAATGTGAATTGACACTAGAAATGTCCTTTAGAAATAATGTTCATCCAAATGCATCTTAAATAGTGATTAGCAACGAAAATTATAAAAATTAAATAACTATTTAAAAACGATTAATTACATTAACTAAAACCATCTATGTGAACTAAATTAATCTATAGAAGAAACTGGTAGAGATGGTAGATTTAGAGTTCTGATGTCAATTCATGTGAATGCAATTCATGTTATTTAATTTTCGCATATGAATATTCATTTATTTAATTATCATCGATTCCAAAGTTAATCTAACCACTATCATGTCCTATTCTATGATACTAGTCAATATTACAATTTTCACACAAATAATCCCTCATTTCACTATTTGATTTGATGAATAATTTGTGCTTCACTTTATCATTGGATCACTTGGTTAAATGCCTTATCCCATTTCTCACAAAGTAGAGTAACCTATCTGTGATGGGTTTGGTCATATGAGATCACTTATTATGTATCACTCATGTAGGTTAGAAGGAGTATTCACACAAAATATTAATTTTTCAATTAATATATTTATTTAATTGGAATTTCTTCACAGGGAATTTATGATTCTATCACACGTGAGATCGATTTACAAATATAAAATATTTTCTGATGATTTCCTGACAATGATTACTTATTAGGTATCACACGAATGAGCACCAAAATGGATGTGTAGAATCTAAGTGAAAATTAATTCAAACACATATATAAATAAATAATTAACCATCCAATTAATAAATATTTTTAAATGGAAATAGAACATGGAAATAAATTAGAAAATAAATTACCATCAAGTGCATCACTACTCCGACACCAATAATGTTATCCCACCATCCCATAAATACAACATGAAAAATAAAGAATATAATTCACCATGTTCGTGTCGATGTGAATATAGCCACATGATACCACATATGATCGCCCAATAATAACCATCCCTCATCGATTTCCACAATGCCATTGTGAACCACTGAGTATGTTTATGAATATGAAAAAAAGATCAGATCCATGTTTTATCATCATGCCAAGACCACCGCTGTGTGCTCAGAATCGAGGAATCAGTGCTACTGGACTTTCTGTGTAGAGAACGAGGGAGAGAGGATTTTGGCTAGCTGTGATGTGTGTAGTGAAGGGGGATAACTATTGAGGATGTACATTTGAGGAGATGTTTATAGAAGAGAGGCTGATATCATGGGAGTTGCTGCAGTTCTAGGAGAGAGGATGGTGTCTTGGTGATATGTGATGATCAACATAAGAGAAATTATGGGCTCGACTGGTAGTGTAGTTTCATGCATCATTGGAAAGATCACAAGATGCTAGTGTGGGTGTATCTTACAGTCGACAAGGGATGAAGTGAAGGAGGCTGTGAGGATGTATGGATACTGCAAGAAGGTGGCACTGCCCTGTAATAGTGTTGTGCACAAATAGAGATCCAATGGGGTGTGCCTTAGGAGTTTATCTTGGGTGAAGGAGGAGGTTGTGTGCGACCTGATGTATTGGGGAAGGTGGAGGTGACAGAAGAACCCCCTTAGGGGTTCCTTCTAGGATCGTGAAGGAGGTTACACATGCGGGTTTTATCAAAAGATAAAAACAATTTTAAAATATAGAAAATATAAAAATAAAAATAAAAATAATATATTAGAAATATATATATAAAAATATAAACATATATAAATTTAGTTATAAATACTAATATTATACATAAAAAATATCAACTACTTAGAAAAAACTATAATCTATAATAATAATAATAATAATAATATTAAATATGAATTTCATTTAATAAAAATAATAAACTAAATAGATTAATACTAATTTTATTAACAAGAAAAATATTTAAAATGTTATTAAATAATATATATAATACTAATGTAGAAAAATAATAAAAATATTAATAAATATTAAAAAAATAAAAAAATAAAAAAATAATATTAACTAAACAAATAAAAATAATAATAGTCTAAGATATTAAATGTTAATAAAAAATAAAATTAATATAAACTAATAATTTTAAAAAATAATTAATATTAATATATAATTAACTAAAAATTACAAAAAACACTACAAAATTATGGAAATCAACAAAAACATGAAAAAACGGTAAAAATAATTAATTTAAACCATGTTAAAAATTATGAAAAATCAGGGAAATTGAAGTTTATCAAATCCCCCACACATAATATTTTCACTCTTGAGAAAACAATATGAAGGAATACACCAGTGGACCCATTGAAAAATCAAAACATCAAAATTACAAGTTCAATCTTTTTCTGTCTCTTTTACCCACAAAATATCATGCTTTATTTAATATCCTAATTTTCAAAAAATAGTTTCCCTTCCACTAACAATCCTTTCAAAACAAGTATGTTCACTCATGAATCATGTGACCTACCTTGCCATCACTCTCATCACTCAAACAATTTTATCAAATTTATTCTCAATTATCTTACTCAAGCATGCTTACAGTATAATTTTCATGAATTCCACATCTATACTAGTGGAAAACCAAATAAAACACAAATATAAAGGACTTAAAGTTAGGTTCAAATGTCTCCGAGGCTGCAGGATGGTGGGTCATAATTGTTTTGTCAATTTTAAAACAATGATGGTCAAATCTTGAAATAAATGCGTGATAAATATCTATTTAGAATTATCCCTTAGACTCTTGATTCCCCAAAATTAAAAAATTACCTGTCTCTAAGCATTTTCTAATCCAATGTGTCATATTTTTTTGGATTTATTTTCCCTTTTCTCTTTTTTAGGACCCAAATAACTCAAATAAGATGTGTAGAAAAACTGCTAAGTATCAACACTGAAATCACCTGAAACAAATGTCAGATAAAATCCCAAATAAAGGTACAAAAGTAGCACATATTCTACAACATATCAGGTAAATTGGGTTATATAAAAAATTATTTATCTTCTGGAGTAATGTGTCATCACTTTTATAGGTATCCCCAAAATCTAGGGTTACCGAGTAATGAAAAAAAACCACCAATTATTGGAATGAAAAATAAAATACATTACCATATAAAAATACTTGTAGTAAATTTGGATACTATGAAATATAATATATACAAACAGGATGAGCTAATTTCAATTCATGCGCATCAAATGTCTCAGTGTCGCTCAAACAACACTCTTCGTGAATAAAGCTACCCCATACTTAGATTGAAAGTTATCATGAAAACGTTAATAATTGGTTAGGGAATTATGTCGACTATGGGATCATCCTAAAAATTCTACTTCATGGAATCTAAGGGCCAATGATGGAGAAAATGTATGGTTGGATCAGTGGTTCAAAGGGGATAAATAAATCAAACAAATTACTCAGTCATTTTAGTGGAACTTCACTTTAATGGATAAACATGTAAAGTTCTAGAAGAGATAATATGGTTGAAATTCCCTCAAGAAAAAGTTAAACAAGAGATGATGTAATAATGGGTTATAATCCTTATGGGTATGGAAATAAAATGTTTGAGAAAATATTTTATCAGGAGTGAAAATAAGTGTCTAAAAAATATAAATGTTTCTATAAAAATCATTTTTGAAAAATGGAATGATGTTAAGAATTGTCTAAGTCGTGAGATCAAGGATCGAAGAAATACAAATAGGAATCATGTATTGAGACTGCCCCATGATACAAATGGGATGTTCCCAACCATGTTATGAAAAAATACAACAACTTTTATATGGGTTCAATAATGACATGAATATTAGTTATATTTTTCCTTTTTTAATTTTTTTAATTTTTTTTCTGAGTTTTTTAGTTAGTTATTTTACATGGTGTTTTTGGAACCATAAAATATAATATAAAATAAAAAACATCCATGTGTAGGTGTATATAGATGCGGGAAGGCTACCTATATCCGATGAAACTCCAAAAATGATGTACTTATAAAATCTACCAATGTAAATCCCATAACCATATCGTATCAAATATATAACACCAAAATGAAATTAACATTTGGATTTTAAAAATATATATCATGAACTCATGTCCACTGCAGTTCTATAAGAAAATAGATTGTAGTAAATACATTCCATTTTATTATCAAAAAAGAAAAAGAAATTAAACTAAATGAAGTGAAAATAAAAATATTATGGGATGTGACCCATTAAGAATTAAGTTTACTTATTCTTTATCCTGATATTAATGAAACTCCACCAAGATCGAATAAAAAATTATACCATGCATCTTATTATTTATTAGTGGGAATGTGGAATCCATTGATTTAAAATGAAATTATCTTGGATGCTGCAAAATATGTCAATGGAAATTTTACGAAGAAATGGATGGGTGGAATGAAATGAAAATAGTCTTTATCATAATATAATGAATACAACTTGTATGAAGAAAGACTCACCAAATAAGTGAATTTTGTTCAAAGTGAAACATCATAAAGATCATGAAAAATGCATTTTTGAATTTCCAAAAAGAGAATAAATCCCCTTACTAGGATCTTAAAGTATTTGAATTATTTCCCCCACATTATTTAATGAATTATGTGGGTTAATTATGTAACCCAATTCATTTTCACCACCAATCACTAGTGCAAGTAAATTCACTAGTTTCTAACTCAATTCGTGTTCCATAGTTTCAATAATTGTACTAATGTCAAGAGTATTGATAGAATATATAGGTATTTCAAGTGAAGCATTTTTAAACTCGATTCATGGAGAAAGTGGGGTAGGCTAAATTGGAGTAAGTGACTCCATTATGTCAAGAATGTAATCTTTTTCAAAAGTTTGTTTTACACCTCACCAATCATATTTCTCCATTAGCACATGTGGTATTACGAACTCTGGATCCTCTAGGAAATCCCATTATTGAATTTTTTTAATAAACTTTTGGAGTTTTCTCCACCACAATCAATGAATGATATTATGAATATTTAAATTTTTCATATGTATCCATTTTAGATAACGTTTTAGTCTCAAAAATATTCTCAGAAGGAGGTGATTCAATTTCATTTGAAGTGATGTTCTCTTGTGTGTGGGGATCCGTTGTTTGAATTATGAATTTATCAAATTAAAGAAGGGCCCTTGTTAAATTTCCTCTTCATCATAGAACTGTTTAATTTTATAGATATTGAATTAATATTTTTTAACTTTGGGATGGATGGTTTGTGACCTCGCAAAAGAAGGATATAAAATCTCATTATCCGAGGGACCATTATATTCAACAGATTGAAAGACTAATCACTCATATGATTAAAATGTGATTATATTAGAATAATTATATTGTGATTTATAGGATTCATAAATGGTATGATAATAAGGATGATCAATCTCATCACCATAATTAGGTAATGGATGTTGTTGAAATGGATCTCTTCTACACTCTCCTCAAAAAATTGGTTTTGAATTGGATCATCAAGTGGTATTGAGGCATCTAGTTTGGAATGATTAGTTATTGAATTTTATAAACTCTTAAATTGATTTATTATATTTTTTTTTGAGGAAACCAAATTTTTATTACATTCACTTTGAGGCTCAAACCTTCGATTTGTCTCAGTGAGAGCAAAACAAAACATACACCCAATTATTAAATCATTTTTTTCACCTGAATTATCTTGTTCAAATTTTTCTAAAATTCCATGACATTGAAAATTTTTAATATACATATAAATACTTGTATCATAACATGATAAATCATTATCATATGGATCATAAGATGGAATAAAATAAAGATGATTAAAATAAACATGATTACTTGGAGATACCATGTGTGGTGAATCATTTTACATCATACCTTGAGTTGTGGTCATGTAGGGTGGGTGTTGGTTGTAACTCTATGGTGAAACCCACAAAATTTAAAACTTTTGGGTGTCTTTAAAGTCACCACAATGAAAAATTCCAAGAGTATTAAATGGAAGGTGTTTTTTTTCTTTTTTTACCCAAATCATTCTTTTAAGGAAATCATAATGCTGCTATTCTTCCAAGAAATAAAAAAATAAATTTGGAATGCATGTCACAATTTGTGAAAATTTTCAAAGTGATTAACCTAATAACTTCTATAGAAGTGGTGAGGAGGGTCGAACCATAGGGAGAATCCACATATACATTAAGAATATCCTTCAAAAATAATGTTTAGGGAGATGACTTTTAAATAGTGATTAACAAATAAAATTATAAAAACTAAATAAAAATTTAAAAATGATTAATTGAATTAAGTAAAACCATTTAATTAAACTAAACTAATCTATGGAAGAAACTGACAGAGATTTAAGTGGCAGAGTTGTGATGTCCGTTCAAGTGCATGCAATGCCAATTATTTAATTTCCAGATCTGAATATTTATTTATTTAATTATCATCCATTCCAAAATTAATCAAAGTACTATCTGGTCTCATTCTATCATGTTATAAAACATTCTAATTTTCACACAAATCATCCATCATTTTTTTTCACTAATTTGATGAATAAATTGCGCACATCTTTAGCACTAAATCACTTGGGGAAATACCTTAACCCGTTTCTCAGAAAGTCGAATTATCTATATATACTGGATTTTATCATATGATGTCACTTAGTAGATATCAATCATGAAGGATTGAAGGATAATGTATAAAAAATATTAATTTATCAATTATTATATTTATTTATTCATAATTCTCTTACGTACGATTTACGATTCCCTCATGCACATGAATGATTTCCAAAAAACTAAATTCTATGATGATATATCACCCATGATTACATATTAGGTATCACAAAAATGGGAACCAAAGTAGGTGCACAAGATCCAAATGAAAATTAATTCCAAAGTAGATATAATTAAATAATTAAAAATACAATTAGAAAAGTATTTTTAAAAAGAAATCAAACATCGAAAGAAATAAGACATGCAATTACGGTCTTGTGAATCAATAATCCAATGCCAAGAATGTTAGTGAAACATCATGAAAACATGTCACAAAAAATAAATAATAAAATTCATCACGTTCATGTTGATGTGAATGTCACTACCAGAATCCACATATGATTTCCCCAAAATAAACTATCCCCTTTAGATCACATAAATACTAATGAGAACCACCGAGTACATTAATCAATATGAAAAATTAATCAGATCCTTGTTTTCTCATCCTACCTACACAACCAATGTAAATGCAGAATAGATGATATGGGACTGCTATATTTTCTGCATGGATTGGGAGAGAGGAATTCATCCGTCTATGATATGTGTGTGAAGTGGGCTGGCTATAAAGGGTGTGCATCCGAGGATATGCTCATACAAGAGAGGTAGAGATCTGGGGAGTCACTGTAGTTCCATAAGGGAGGAGGGTGGCTTCATACTCTATAAGGACCAGTAGAGAAGAGATAGTGGGTTCATCCGGTGGAGTGGTTACATGTAGTGGAGGATAAACCATTGGCCTCTAGTGTGGGTGTGTCCCGCAGTGCACATGGGATGATGTAGAGGAGGCTCCAACAATGTGTGGCTACTGCAACAGGGTGGTGTTGTCCTGTAGTAGTGTTTTGCACAGATGGATATCTAGGGAGGTGAACCTTTGGTGAAAACCTTGGGAGAAGGAGGAGGCCATGTGAGGCCTGGTGTATTGTAGAAGGAGGAGGCCGAGCATCCCTTCCAGGGTTTCTAGCCAAGATCGAGAAGGAGAAGCCTCCCTATCGATTTTATAAAAAAATGAAAACCAATTTAAAATTCTAAAACAAATCTAGAAATAACAATAATAATAAGATATTAAAAAACAAAAATATATAAAAATATAAATATATATAAATGTAGTTAGAAATACTAATATAATACATAAAAAATAATTACCATTTATAAAAAATATAATCTATCCCAAAAATAATAATACTATTATTAAATGGTAATATAATTTAATAAAAATTGTAAAATAATAAAATTAATAATAATTTTCTTAATACTAAAAATATTTAAAATTATATAAATTAATATATGTAATGCTAATATAATAAATTAATATTAATAGTAATAAATATTAATAAACTAAACAAAAAAAAGAGACTAATATTAATGAAACTACTAAAAAGAATAATACTGGTAGATATTAAATATTAATTAAATATAATATTAATATAAAATAATAAAAATAAAAATAACCAATATTAATATATAATTAACTAAACATTAAAAAAATAACAAAAACACTACAACACTATGAAAATAAACTTAAAACATGAAAAAATGGTTGAACTATTTAATTAAAACCAAAATAAATGTTATAAAAATATCAGTGAAATCTATATGCATCAATTAATATTTTAAGAATTATTTGATGTTTTTATGAGAATATTTTTAATCACACTTTGAAAATTATTTTTTGATAATTAGTAGTTGGTCAACCCAAGTGTCATGACATTCTAATGAGTAAAGTTTCTCAATGCAAGTAAGCCTAAGAGTAGTTTTAATGGGCTTAGATGTAAATGTTTTGGGTCCACTTGGCTAGATACTCTTAGGGTGGGGGGGGGGTGAATCATGGTATGAAAAATTAAAACACTTTCCCCTTTTGATCTAGTTTTTTGTTAGAAAAACTCTCTTCTCTCTATACTTTCCATTATAGAGTATGAATGAACCTTAAAGCATGCACAAGACACAACAATTTTACTTGGTTCACCCTCATTGGACTACGTCCAAGGAGCATACACCAACGATGTGATTATGTACCAAATCTACTATAAGCACAATACTATTTTCAAGTTCGAAGCAGACTCATTGTCCCTCCTGCTTTACAACCATTCACAATTTGAGAACTCACTACTCTCTCAACTGAAGTGAGCTCACTGCTTCTTCAAAAGATCCACTCATAGTTTATAGACCTATAGGTCTCTTCATTATCACTAATGAATACATCCTCAATTATAGATAGATTCTCTACGGAAGTCCAAATTTCATCCACTAATGAATAACCCTTTTCCACTGATCACTGGGAAAAAAACATTGGAAAAAACATTGCAATGCACCCAACTTTGCAATGCTCCCAATTTCGTGAAGCTCAAACAAGGCTTTGCGAAGTCCAACCTCTTTGTGAAGCACACACCTTTGCAGAGCTCACTGTTTCACAGAGCACACTACTTCTCAGAGATCGAGCCTTCGCAAAGATCAAGCCTTTTCAAATATTAGGCCATAATAGAAATCAAGCCTTCACAAAGTGACTTCCTTCATGAAGCTCACTGAGACAATGCGGAACAAACCTCTTTCAAAGAGATAGATTAGCCACTGGGAAGCTCCTGCCTTTCACGAAGCACAATGCCTCCATGAAACTCCATCCTGATTTGAGAGAAAAAAAATGTTTCTTGAAAAAATCTCTACTTCCCATGAGGGTGTCGAGGCCTATTTATAAGAGATTCCACCAACCCTCAAACCTTCTGCGCATAGTCAGCGCCATGTCAGCTCAAATCACAAAGGTCCAAAATTTCCGCCAAAATTGTTTCTATATAATGAAGCCCCACATCAATTTTTGGATCACAAAGCTCTTTGTAATCGTAGATCATTCCTTCAATGCCATTGCACCTTCACCGCAAACCTCCACTTTCAATGCTCTTCGCCACCGCAATTCTCTCTTGCAAAGCTCTTCCCTTCTGCCATTCGCGAAGCTCGTCATAATCACGAAGAACATCGTCAAATTTCTTCATGTATTCGATAAATCCACATAAAGAATCCCATCTTCAAGAAACTCATTGATTTTGTATATTTTTATGAGATCTTAATAGAAATCCACATAAAGAATCCCATCTGCTCTTTTTATACTATCTCCAGATCTTCCATCCCTTTATAATGGTTGTTTGTCAACATGGATTGTTAACAACATCTCTAGAACTCAATAATTCACCATGGAAACCTGCATTTTCAATAAACACAACCAACCAAAAATGCTACAATGTTACCTTGAGGGATTTATTTCCCAACAATATCCCCCTTTGGGTTTTTTGACAACTCTTCTAATAAAAATTTTCTACACTTTGATACCTCACTGTGTCTCCTTACATCATCTACCATACTTCGCCTCTTGCGATTCAGATAGCGACCAAAGATTCACTCACCACATACTCTAATACCACATGAGGAATGCTCGGCATTAGAAAGAAGAGTATTATAAAAATTTCATCAATGAATCAATTCATTTCTAACACAAATCATTGATACCACACTAATACCAATAAACTTATTTCATGAAAAACCCCAAATGACGTGATATCTAATCATTGATCGATCACTTTAAGCATCGCTAGATTTCAAAACTCTCCCCCTATATTATTACACTCCCCCTATCTTGCTGCTCCACTTGTCTGCTTCGCCCCGTGTCTTTGACAAAGAAATTTTCTCCCTTTCTTAGCCGATTTTTCTCCCTATTTAGGAGTCACTATTTCTCCCCCTTTGTCAATGACCCCAAAGGTTACTACATTGTGCTCATAATCATTGGAAAGAACACAGATTAACATATTAGAGGAAAACACACCATACATCGGAGATAGGGGGTGTCCCACATCCACACTTGTTTATGTGAGGGGAGTTGACTGAACTCCCAGAGCCAGTCAATGACACTCAAAAACTTCCTTGGGTAAGGCCTTGGTCAGAATTTCTACAACCTGTAGCTCTCTAGGCACATACTCCAACTTCAAGATTTGCTGCTCAATATTCTCCTTGATAAAATGATACTTTATCTCAATGTGATTTGTCCTTGAGTGATGGATGCGATTTTTTTGAGATTTATAGCACTTAAGTTATCTAACTAGATTCCGATCAAAGACTTCACTTTAACTCCCATATCATCAACCTGCTGCTTCATCCACAATAACAAAGTGCATACTTGAGATGCAACAATATACTCAGCTTCTGCAGTGCCCAATGAAATGAAAATCTTCTTCTTTATTTGACAAGAAATACACAAACCAAAAAGATATAAAGAACCTCCTGATGTTGATTTTCTATCATCCGATGAACCATCCCTATCTGCATCTGTATATCCCAAAAGATCTTTCTTAGATTTGTCATTATACATCAAACCGAAATCCACAGTTCCTTTGATATACGGAAGTATTATTTTCCCTACAATCATATGAATTTCCTTCATATTTCTTTGATGTCACGCTTATTGGCTTGCGGAAGAAACAATATCAGGACTCTTCACTGTTAGGTACAACAAACTCCCAATAATCTTCCTGTATTATGTGATATTAACAGCCTTTCCATTATCATATTTCAATAATTTCATCTGGATAGAAACCGTTGTCTTCATATTCTGTGAATTTTCCATTCCAAATCTTCTAAAAACCTCCTTGTCATATTTGGATTGAGAGATGAAAGTTTCATTCCTTTCTTGTGACACCTGTAAACCAAGGAAAAATATCAGCTCTCTAATCAATGAAATTTCTAACTCACCTTTTATGAATTCAAAAAATAGTTGACATTGAGCTTCATCTAATCAACCAAATATTATGTCATCGACATAAACTAGAACCATCATCCTTTTATTACTATTTTTGTTGAAATATAGATTGTAATCAGCTCCACCACACTGGAAACCAAGATTCTTCAAATACTGATCAATCCTTGAGTACAATGCTCTTGGTGATTTTTTTAGCACATATATTGCCTTCTTCAGTCGAAAAACCTTGTTCTGATTCTCATGATTGAGAAAACCATATGGCTTCTTGATATATACTTATTCCTATAGAACTACATTCAAGAATGCAGATTTGAAATCCATATGGAACAGTTTGAACTCTATTGCACTAAAATGGCTAAGAATAATATGATTGTTTCTAGCCTTACCACTAGTGAAAATTTCTCATCGACATCTATACCCTCTATCTGGGAGTATACTTTGCACACTAGTCATGCTATGTTTCAAATCACTATGCCATCTTCATTCGTCTTGTTGAAAAAGACCCATTTAGTCCCGATGACATTATTATCTGCTTGCCTCGAAAAAATCTCCCACGTCTAATTATTATCAATCTGATATATCGCTTCATTCATAACATGAACCCAATTTTCATGTTCAGTTGCATCAGAAAAACATTTAGGACCTAGCTGAGATAGAAAACATGTCTACTGTAGATATTTCATTCTTCTTGTACGAACTGGAGCTTACTGATCACCAATGATATTCTGCCTATCAATTTCAGCTCGATTCCATGGATTTTGTGCAGATACAGTTTTTAATTCCTCACGCTCATCATCTGTATCTTCTTCGGAATCAGCACCAACCACTTCTGCTCCCCCTGAATGGCTTTCCTCCTCATCATTTTCATGAAGAAATTGTTCACTGTGCTGTTGAATTCTCTCTTTATTCTCTATTACAGTGACATCATTACTCTCATCCACTTTTCCCAACCACTTATTAAAGCATTTGTATGCTTTGATTTTCTAGAGTCACCAAAGAATATTCCCTCATCTACTCATGGATCAAATTTCCTATTTTTTTTATTGTTGAGGATAAAGCCCTCACTTCCAAAGATTCGAAAGTACTTCATTATAGGATTATTTCTGTACCACATCTCATACGGAGTCTTTCCTTCCATTGGACACAACAGAGCCCTGCTATAAATATAGTTCGACATCAATATTGCTTCCAAAATTTCTCTGGTAGGTAGTTTTCTATAAGCATCATTCTGGCCATGTTATTGACGATCCATTTTCTCCTTTCAACCACTCCATTCTGTGGGGAGTTATTTCTGAAAAAATTTGATGCCTTATCCCATGTTTCTCAAGATATTCTTCCACCAAAATGTTTGTGAATTCCGTACCATTTTCTGTACGAATCTTCCGATTTTTCTACCAAATCATCCTTTCAGATTCCCATTGATACCGTTTTAGGAAATTGAACACATAAGACTTATGGGAAATGAAGAATACCAATTCCATTATTCTATAATTATCAATTAAAAGAAGATAATACCTCTTCCTGTCAATGGACCTTGGTGAGATAGGTCAAACAAATCAACATCGACCAATTTAAGAACTCTTGTTGACTTCTTTTTCTTTAGCCTTGTACATTTTTCTGTTGATTTTCCCTTGTTTTCATGCATTTCATGTATGAGTATGATCGTGTGATAGATTAGGTAGGTCTCTTGCTACTTTACACTTTACCAGATCTTATAGGGATGTTTGACATAGATGACCAAGTTGTTTATGCCATATTTTTTTTTCTTCCTCTTTGGGTAGAAAACACATATCTTCTTCTCCATTTACAAGGTAGATATTTCCTTGTTTTGTTTTACCTATAGAATAAATTCACCATATCTTCCTTTGATGATACATGTATTCTTAGTAATCCTTATAGAATGCCCTGAGTCACATAGTTGGCTGATGTTAAACCAATTGTGACGGAGACATTCTACTACTAAGACATAAGCACGTCTCATCTCTTTTCCCCCAAACCAAGACTTTCTTGATAAAACAATCTTTAGGCCTTCATCATTTCCAAAATTTACAACTCCTTTTTTTCATATTTTATGCCTGTGACATGATCCTTATTACCTATAATGTGAGATGTGAAACCACTTTCAGGGATCCATACACTAGAACTACTTGGTGCTTTAAGGGAAACTTATGCCACTACCGTCTTATAATCCTTTTTCTTCTTGATCCATGTATTTGGACTCACATTTGGTGTAGTTTGAAAATATTGATATTCCTCAGAGTTTGAGGGCCCAACTTCATCCTGCAGAGCTGCAAATTGATTTTGAAATTTCAACTCACATGTTGGTTTGTTGATTTTCTTCTCGTGAATAATTTGATTCTGACTTGGCACATTACACTTCATGGTTGATGTACAATATCTGGATGTGTGCCCAAAATCTCTTCACCAAAAACAATGTCCCTCAAAGGATGTTCTGTAATATCTAACTATTTTTGGATTCCATTGTTGCACCTGCTCCCTTCGGTATCTATTGGCTATGGAACACACATATTGTGACTGTACCATATTTGCGCAGCAATAACACCTGATGAAAGGCACATTCCTATATTTCACTTCTATATTTACAGTAGTTCCTTTGGTTCCTTGAATTTTCTAATTCTTCTTAGTACCCACATCAATTTTCTCTCTTAGAATGGGTGATTGTGGTCTGACTTCAACCATGACTGCTTTCTATTTCTAATCGATACCCAAATTTGCCTTAACATCTATGCTCTATTGCCGCTTCTTTCCTACTAAACTACTAGTCTCATCATTCATCATTTTTAGTATTCTGAATGATCAACTTTCCTGATAACGTACTAGGAATCAGAATTTTTTCTTGGTCCTTATCTTTTTGTTGCAGACCAACAACTTTGCCTTCATATTCATTGATAATCTTGATTTTATCTTTCATTGTGCTATTCAAGACATTGATCTCCCTTTTTTCCATTCTTAAATCTTGAATCTATACTCACTAACTGATTCTGAGTCCTCTTACATTGATGAATTGAGTTTTTCAATTTATTCTATCATCTTAGACTTGTCTTCTTCTTACTACTGCATATAGATTTTGCCATCACGAACAACTCTGTTGTATTTCATTGTTTTTTCTCTCCAAACATCTATCTCTTCAAGATAAGCCTCTAACTCAGCATTCTTATCAACTCTTCCTTCAACTTCTTCATCTTCATCAATGTTGGTTTCTTCATTTTTCTGAGTACTACCGAAAACATCCACCCGAGCATTTTCTACACGATCTTTGTAGTTCATTATCTCTTCAATCTCCTCAAACTCAAACTCATCTTAACTATCACATTATTATGAAAAAAGATTCATATTCTTAAAGAAATTTATCTTCAACTGTTTCTTTCCTTTCCCATAGGCTGAAGACTACTTCTTGGGAATTTTGAATTCATAGACATCATCATCTTCTTGGATATTATTGGGACACATTTCTGCAAGATGACCAACCATTCCACATCAACAACAAGCTAGTGGAAGTTTCCCCTTGAACTTTCCTTTTCCTCAATGCCAATTTGAGGAAAGAAATGACATAACCTCACATTTCTCTTCTTTCTCTTGAGAATATTCAATGGTGAGATTCTTCATGGCCTTGAATTCCACCTCCTTAGATTTCCCCTTTTCCACAGCCTCATTATCATCATTCCTCCTTTTTTATGCAACCAATATACTGTGAAAATTTTCCAGTGTCGGCTCCTTTGGATCTTTATCTTCCAGTACTTATGCTTTTGGATTGAACTGAGATGGATGTTTCTTCAAGATGCTCTTTAAAATTTTTATGTCTTCAATGACTTCTCCAATACCTCACATATCCTCCACAACAATATTTACCCTCTCAAAGAATTCATTAATAGAATCAATCAGGTTCATTTTCAAATCTTACTAATTTTTCCACAGAACTTGCAGTTTTGCCTCTATAGCCTTTGTATCTCCTTCATATATATTCAATAGCTTTTCCCACATGGCATGTGATGTTTTTCATTACATAAACTTCATATAGATATTATTTGATAGGGATTACCTTAAGGCATTAACTAATTTGGCATCAACATCCAATTCTCTGCGCTCAGCTTCCGATAATGAACCACTATTAATATTGGTTATTGTACGATGCAATGCTGCTATAAATACATTCATTCCCAAATACCAAAAGCAGTATTGCATCTGATTCTTCTATAGCTAAAAATTGTTCCTGTCGAAGATCAGAATCCCTTTATGATTAGTGACCTCCATTTGAGATAGAAACACTAATATCAACCTTATGCTTTAATACCAATTGTTAGGTCCACTGGGATAGATACCTGAATAGTGGGGGGGGGGGTGAATCATGGTATGAAAATTTAAAAGAATTTCCCCTTCTGATCTTGTTTTTTTAGAAAAAACTCTATTCTCTCTCTCCTTTCCGTTGCAGACTATGAATGAACCTTAAAGCACACACATGACCAACAATTTTACTTGGTTCACCCTCATTGGGCTACATCCAAGGAGCATACAACAGTGATGTTCTGATGTACCAAATCCACTATAAGCACACTAATGTTTACAATATCGAAGGAGACTCACTATCCCTTATGGTTTACAACCATTCAAAATTTGTGAACTCACTCCTCTCTCAACTGGAGTGAGTTCACTTCTTCTTCAGAAGATCCACTCACAGTTTTTAGAACTGCAGGTATTTTCATTATCACTATTGAATACATACTCAATTATAGATAAATGATCTTTTGAAGTCCAAATTTCATCCACTGATGAGTACCCCGTTGCCACTGATCACTGGAAAAAAAACTTTGTAAAAAACTTTGCGATTCACCGTACTTAATGATGCTCTCAATTTCGCGAAGCTCAAACAAGCCTTCACGAAGTCCCTACCTCTTCATGAAGCACACATCTCCATAGAGCTCACTGATTCATAGAGCACACTACTTTACAGAGCTCAAGCCTTCACAAAACCCAAGTTTTCGCAAATATTAGGCCATCACCGAGCTCAATCCATCACAAATAGACTTCCTTCACGAAGCTCATTTAGCCAACATGAAACACACTCTTTATCAGAGCTAGATTAGCCTCCGTGAAGCTCCTATATTTCACTAAGCACACCACCTCTGAAAAAATCATTCATGATTTGAGAGAAACAGATTTTTCTTGGAAAACTCTCTACTTCTCCTGAGGGTGTCAAGGCCTATTTATTGGTGATTCCACCAACCCTCAAAACTTCTGCACATAGTCAGCACCACATCATCTCAAATCGTGATGCTCCAAAATTTCTATAGAAATTCTTTCTATATCCCGAAGCACCATGGAAATTTTCATATCACAGAGATTGTCATAATCACAGAGCGTTCTGTCAATGACTTTGCACCTTCACCGAGAAGCTCCACTCACAATTCTCTTCGCCACCATAATAAACTCATGCAAAGATCTTCCCTTCTACGATTCGTGAAGCTCATCATAATCATGAAGAACACCATAAAATTTATTTATGTATTCACAGAATCCACATCATGAAGCCCTTCTTTGCAAAACTCATGATTTTTCTATATTTTAATGAGATCATTATGGAAATCCACTTTTTGTGATGCTCACCAAACTCCAAATTTTGGACCCCAAAACTTTGGAAAACACTGGAAAACAGTGCCACCTTGTATAAGCTCTTTTTTAACCTCTTCCAGATCTTACATCCTTTTATTATGGTTCTTTGTTAACATGGATTGTCAAAAACATCAATGGAAATCTAAAATTCCCCATGGAAATCTACATTTTCAACAAACACAACCAATCAAAATAGATGCTATGTTACCTTGAGGGAGTTTTTCCCAAAAGCACGAAAACGTTTTTTTTCATAGAGGAGTTGTGTTGCGGTGATACCTAGGTGGTACCACTCAGGTGGCTGATATGCATGTCTGTGTTTATAAACCAAGATCCATCACATTTAAATTTTTGATATGGGATGGGTATAGATTACTAAATCACGTGAAATGTGTTGGGAATCTATTAAAGAGACCTTCTTCATTAAAAAAATATCAATTATCATTATTGAAGTTTTTAACTGAGTCAGGAAAGTCTTATCATTCAACTACCCAAGTTAGTACCTACATAGGAATTGTACCCTAGAATTTCTAGGATATCACAACTCAATTTTGATACCCATTTTTGGGTGTCAATGAATAGTGTCCATATAGAGAATTGTACAATATGATATGGGAACAAAATTATTGGAGATTAACGGGACCATGCATGTCATTGAAGTTGACTTCCTATTATCAATAAGAAAATATGGATGTAGTATGTAAAATTCAAAGAGAATAGCCTATCACAACTGGTGAGAATGAAATATTGAATAAATCAGTATAACCTGCTAAATATTTATAGTCCAAAATGTATCTATATCTTCTCTCGTAGTGAATTCACTATCTATGATATCACGAGTCCAATATTTTATATTTTGATGTGGGAAATAATATCTATTTAATGCATCTCTATCCTCAAACCACCACCTATATTAATTGCATGAAAATTGTTCAACACATCGAACAATGTTTTTGGATCATTGGAGACAACACATAGAAATTAAATGAGATATTCTCAAAACACATTTCAAATATGATGTGGTTGTTTCTGTATCATAGGGCACAATATAAACATGTTTTATGATATGACATATAGAAACTAAGGGTATATGATATCTATTGGTTTGAGTATATAAAATTTAATGATATGGTGTATCATAATGGATTGAAATGAAATTTCATGCCACTGCCTAACCCAATCATATTTTGTGATTGTGTGATATCATATGGAGTGTGTTGATTTGAATCATATAGTGTGATATACTATAAAAAACTATGATTATAATAGTGGGATTAAGTTAAGAGTTGGTGTTTGAGTGAGTCTTCCGTAACAAATATCATTAAAGTTATATTAAAAAAATGTATTGAAAGTGAGTATATCTATTCTTGTGATGAGTGATTGATTAATCGAGAGGAATTTAATAATTTGTTACAAAACATGAGTAAATAAGAGATTAGTCGAGGATAACCCTAAAGGGATTTATAAATCTTATTTCCATGAGATGGTGGGTGTGTATACTTTCCCAAGTCAGATGAAACTCCCTCAAATCCGTAAAACCCTTTCTTCTTTCACATTTAAAGTATGAGGTGCTAGAATTCCATGGTGAGATAGATAATCCTCCTTATATGATGAATGATTTAGCTACATGTAGATACACTACAGAGATATGAGTCTTATTGATACCATTTGGTGAATGTCATCAAATAGGAGGGACGAAAGTGTATATAGAAGTAGCCGAAAACGACCCCAGCGTAAGATACACGATCTATTTATTCTTTTACAATACACATGGTTTTGATGTTCTAGAATGGTGATACTAGAATCAGTTTCATTAATCGCTTCTCTTATATCAAATAATTGTTATTAGATCCCTTGAAAACCAAAAGTGGTATTAGTGTATTACAATAAATTTAGATTCATGAAATCATATAGGCAATGAAGGTTTGGTAAATCATACTCCCTATCATATACGAAACATGAAATAGGATTCCACATATTGTTTTGGATAGTTGAGTTGTGGATTATGATATAGAGATATCTTGAGTAGTGAATCAATACAAAACCCTCGATTTTTAATTAGTCATAGAGTATTATTTCCATATATCATATCTTATTATTAGCACTACATTATGGTTTTAAGCATTATTACATGATTTAAAAAATAGACTGTCACATTCACATTATGATATTTATGACAATCATTAAACATGATAGTGCTATTATAGGTAAAGACAGGGTTATCAGTTTTATAATATGACTAATAGAAATATCCACTAACCTATCACTCATAGCCTATGATTCAATTTGAATTGTTAAATATGATTGATATCACATAAATGGTTTATGTGTCGTATCCTCAAAATAATATTTTATGATTAAGACCAAATCATTAAATATGATTAATGGATAGAAATTAGTTTTTCTTTAAATTTTATTATGAATTGATTTTTATAAATTATAAATTTTTTTATCAATAATGACATATGATATTTTGGATATAATTATTAATTATAGAGTGTTAATTAATAAATTACTTATAAATAGTTTATAATTAAATAATGAAATGTTTATAAAAAATTTATTAATAAATAATACATAATATCAGATATAAATATTAAAATCAAATTTACCAAATTATATATAATTCCACATGACTTATAAAAGTAATTTATTTATAAATCATTATGGTAATTTTTAAAGTGTTTATAAATTATAATTGTTACATTAATTATAAAGCATTTTTATTTTAAGATTAATAATTATTAATAAAACCTAATCTGAATTGATAAAATTAAGTTTATTATTTGCGATATTATTTATACGACAACAAAATATTTTTAATAATTTATTTGATCAAGGTTTTGATAATTTTATGTATGTGATATATAGTTGATATAAAATGTTTTAAATTGTAGATAATGTATTATACATTTATTATAATTAATAAAATATCATATATTTAAATTATTTTCGATATTATAAATAATACGAAAGAATTAATAATATGAAACAAATAAAAATTTCTTATATTCAATATTATGTATGTCCATAATTATTAAAAAAAATTATAGTGTTCATAATTAAGTTTTATTTATGAATTTTTTTGGAGCTACTATGGTGATAGTGTTTGGGTTTAGGGTTTCTTGTAGAGAATGGCGTTCCATCAAGACTTGAAGTTTAATATTCTTTCTGAGGGGTTTTTCCTCTTTCATTTCAACCCAGGGTAACCCCATTGATGTGAAATGATTGGAAATGTATTTTGAGAGATGCTGATACAAGCATGAGTCATTTTTCAACTCTGAAGGACTTCACTCTTAGGTGAATAATCCATAATGGTATGTTTGTTTTTTGTTTAATCTAATTAGGATTGCATCACTATCATGTGTAATCTTTTAAATTTTTGGTTTTTACTTGAACTATTATGCCGTTTGTTGATAATACATTGATGGTAGTTGACTGCTCTGAAAGATTCACTATAGTTTGGGGGTTTTCTTAATTAATATTCATTATGAACGATAAGGTATTTATTTATATCCTCTTCCCAACTGAGTAGATAAAGTGCCGAGCATGGAGGTTGGAATCCATATCATTAAATTTCTCCTTAGTTACCATTCAGGAATATGACTTTTGTTTCAAATCCTTCTCTAACAAGAACACCGAAGTTTCGGTTTTGATTAGAAATTTGGGTCTTAATTGGATTTTATGGCATCATCTTATCTTGTTTGATATTGCATCAGGTGTGGGAATTTCCATAAAAATGGATTGAACTATAGAGATGACTTGTTTTAGATATTATTCAAGGTTATTTGATGGAATTGATTTCAATTCTAATTTTTTTGATCAGGTTGTGCTTTCCACATCCAAATATTGTATTTATTTTTATATTAAATATGATAAATTTCCTCTATTTTGTATGGACTATTAGTGTATTGGAAACCTCAAGGAACGATATTTTTGGATTGAAACTTGTAAATTTTTTCCTACAAAGGGTCATAACAAGTAGGGTTTAAGAATTTAGAAAAAGTAAAATGAAAGGAAAGCCCCTCCACCTCCATTCATGAAAGGGAGGTAGATAGCCTAGATACTAGTTATTCTAATGCTTCTAAATACGAAGGGGTTATGAAAGATAATAGTTTTGTTGGTCATGATGTAATATATGATAAGGTTGTCTAGAAGTGCATCAATTTTCAATATCCGTAGAAAGGGACTCATTGTTAGGCAGAGGTGATGTAGGAAATTGGTGATAAGCCCTCTGAACATGCATGGTTATAGATAGTCCCCTATAAGTCCATAAGACAGGCGTTGCAGAATTTGAAGGAGACCATCCCTCATAAAGGAGGGGTAACTCAATACAAAAAGGTTTTATAATCTCATGGTAAACTGGGAGAGTGGGGCGTAATAATACAATCTGTTGATGTGGTTACACGTGACTCTACTAATGCAGATAACCAGATGATAGAATAACTTAATATGAAGTGGAGTCTAAAACAATTTGGGGGAAATTCTATAGACATAGATAATGAATAATCTACAAATAAATACACATATAGAGATTCTATTGAAAAAGGAAATGTAGAAGATATTGATTTATTTTCATCGACACATTTGAAGAAGACATGGACAAGGAAGGACAATTCACATTTAAAGACCAGAATGAGAACTTCATCTATCTCAAGTTGGATAAAGGCTCATGGTATTTTTTTCAGTCCATTAGAAGATGAATCAGAATGAGATTATGATGATTACAATCCTAATGGATTTTATTATCAATTTTCTTGTGACATTTCTTGATTTTTATTTAGGGAATATTTTTTTTTCAGACTCCATTCCATTCCATCTGTATTGTTCTGTTTTTATCTTTAATAAAGAGGCTTTGCCTCAAATTTTTTAAAAAAAGATACTCCATTTTATATTATTGAAGGATATAAATTTTTTACATTTTGAATTGGTGTATGGTTTTTAGGGTGTTAAATTAATTCAAGAAAATATCATACATGCATCTAAAGAGTAACATTCTCTGAATGATAATGAGTTTAGTTTCCGTCCACCTTGAATTTAGTTTGTAACCGAATCTATAATCTTGAATTTAGTTGTCAAATGAAGTTTATACATATTATTTATTAGATTTATGATTGATTATAATATTTATCAGGTAAAGTATCCCTAGATAGAGAGACTTTGGTTTATAATTAACACCGCCCTAGATGCTTATGCCCTCTTCTAGAAATGCGGGGGTTGGATACCTATGGCTCTACACCTAATCGTGACAGGATTATCAATTTTATTTTATTTTAGAACTTTACCTGAAAGGTTTATGTTTTCTATACATTATTAATGTCTAAATATGTGTAAATATATTTATATTAATTTTTTTTGTGAGTGACACAAACTATGAGTTGGGTAAAGAGTTACACGTCAACATGGTTTGGACATATTCTTTTGGGGATGAAATAGTATTCCAAACTAAATAATTAAAATCATGAATACATAAAGGGAATAAAATTAGATAAGATGTTGAGGTTAAGTCATATTCAGAATAATGACTTTTATATTCCTTTTAAAGGGACACATAATAATACTTCCATCGTTAAACCGGGCAGGTTTTGCCAAATCAACGGACCCATTGATTATCTTGTGTCTGGCATGTTTGAAATGGATAACCCTATGATTTACGTAACCAAATACAATTATGTTATTTGTGTTATAAATATTATATAAAACCTAAAATTTAGGATACCATTGGAATAGAGTTGGTTTTATCCACTTGTTATATTAGATATGAAGTTATCCACTCACCTATTAAAGAGACATATATGATATGATTATGATAGTTCCTTACAAAAATATATAAGTTGTGAGAGGAATTCCAAAGGTTACTCAATGAGTAGTGAAATGTAAATCTTGGATCACTAATAGATTTCATGAATGTATAAGGTGTCATCACTTTAGTGGGATCTCATTGGTTAAAACTCATTATTAAATGGAAATAGAACATGATACTCATCTAGAAAAACCTTATGTTGTAGTTAATATCATTATCATCATCAGAATTAACTTTGAGATCAATAATATAGGGGGAATGACCATAATACAATAAAATCCCAAAACTAGTAACTTAATAAAAGTTCATAAGAAAGGAGAAATTATACGTATTAAATTGATACCTTATCAAGTATCTACGAGTTAAAGTTGTTCAAAAAATGAATGTAGATTATTTTAATAATCATAAAATAATTCACTTAGGATTTAAAATCCATTGGTTTAAAAATAAAGTAACTAATTTTAGGCTCATATACTCAATATTATTTGGTATTTCAATGATACTAAATATGACTAAGTATGCTAATGACTTAGTGAGAGTAAAAATTTCCTTAAGGATTATTCTGGTTAAGGAATTCATTATATTTTCATCTATAAAAATGTTCTAACAATAAGATCAAATTCCAGAAAATTGTACCTATGATTCTAAAAATATGAGAATATATGAACTAGGTATGATATGTACATGTTTTTCTGCTCTATAGATAGTACTAGGGGTAAAAATTCAAACTAGACGAAGAAAAGTTAGTCTGAGAGTCCAATGATGTTTCTTCACATATCATGTCATGGTTATTAAAAAATAATGTTGTTATTAGTATTTAGGTGTAATTGTTATATGGGATGTAATTTTTTGACATCTATGAAATGGTTTGTAAAACTCTATGGAATGTATATATCAGGTGTCAGTGTTATAGAAATAAACTCTTCAATTTTTAAGGGTATATGTTACCAAATTTATACTTTACAAGTGTTGTAAATTTACAGGAGGTTAAAATCATTGGAATAATCAATATATTTTATAGTTTGTATTAAAGTGATAAATCAAGGAGTTTGTACATCAAATAGATGAGTGAAAAATAATAAATTAATCTTGGATGGATCTAAGTAAAGGATGTGTCTAGTTGTCTCATTTAATTTATATTATAAGAGAAGATAATTTCTAGCAAAGAGTTATTATAAAAATTTTTAGATACTGAATTCAATGCATATGGTTTATGATTCGTCAAATTCAATAACATGTTTTAATATGGATACAAGGATAATTTTTTTATCTAGTATAAAAGTCTTTATATAGATGTTTGTTAAAATATTAGGAAATATGTTCCCTCTACCCATCACTGGTATATTTTACGGAATAAAGTATTTCTTTTAGATTAAAATTTTCCAAACACATATAATACCATATATAGTATGGGAATGGTTTTCATTTATTATATATTTATACTAAAAAAATTATGTTTTATTTCCTAAAATAAAAGAGTTTGTGTATATTAGAATTATATTATGAATATAATATAGTGTCTAAGAGGATGGTGTGTGTATGCTTAAATTTAGAGCAGTTAAATGTTTACAAGTACAAGATTATATCAGTATAAAATTAAGTTATCTTCACTTTATATCCTAAATATTTCGGGACAAGTGATGATTAATAGAAATATAAATTATTACATGTAGTTTTTGTGAGAATGTGAATATAAATATTTATTAAATGATTATCCCTATCAAATTACAAGATTTATTTTCACTTGATATTCTAGAATATTTTTAGGGTATGGTGGTAAAGATAAATTTCATTTAGTTACCATAACATAGTAAATTCCACTATATCTTAAAAGAGTTTTGGATGTGGTGGTAAGTATTAGTGTAAATAATCACATTATTTACCTTAAGCTCTCAAGGAAATGTTTTTATGGAATTGGTTCCATGTTTAATGTTTTTAACCTTATAAATAGTTTTAAGTTGATAGTGAAAGTTGACATCAAAATGTTTTATTCTATGGAGTTAAGAAGTTTGAATATGTTTAGGGAATTTAACATTATGAATATGATTCCTAAGTCTCATCATTATTCAAAATTGATTTCTTCATAGATGTTACTCACTTAAGAATTTTCTTGGATGGTTTTATCATATGGGAACAAAGGTATGTGGAAAGAATTAAATATAGATGTAATGTGTTAAAACACCATAGAAAGTGTAACAAACATAAGGCCGATATGGAAGTATATAATATATGATATGATAAGTAAGTGGTTATGTAGAGTTTTGTTATGTATTTATAAAAGAGTTTCAAGAATATAAAATGTACCATATATAAAGAAATATATACTTTATAATTATTTTACATTGACTATATTTATGTATATGTTAATATATATTTTATGAAGCATGATGATAATTGAACTCTTATTATATGGCTTTGAGTTATACCAAACCAATGTTCATAATTGGTTATTATAGGTTATGACCAAATTTTATGGTCACTATGAGTTGTATTATTGTATTGATATAGAAAATGTTCTCAAGTGGCATAGAAAGTGTTATGTTCACTGGATGATCCCCTATTTAAACCACATGGAGTGTGATACACTATGAAAGTTGTATACTAGGCTTGTGTGGATCAAATTTGGATTCCCAATTACCCAAGGTTGGTGAGATACCTATAATGAGAACCTTAAACTTTAATAAATTTCTTACACAAACCTTGAGGTATAGATAATCGGTGATAGTTGGGTATGTTACTGACCATGTCATGAATGAGAGCCCTTCCAATATGGAATTTTCCTCCTATATGAGGAGTATGTATTATAGGCGCATGATTGAGGTATACTGTGCAGTGTGCAGCTATAGTTGGATTGTTCACATGATGTTCATATCTATTTGGATGAGGGGAATGTGATGTGGTAATCTATAAAGGTGAATAACATGCAATGTATTAATCAGCCAGGTTAGTATTTACTTCGAGAATCAAGAATATATGAGTTGGATATATGTAATTGATAGACTTCATGTCCCATGGTCACCCAATTCCTTAGATTAAGGGAACATATGATAATAGACACTGTTATATGAATTTACTGGTGGACATATGTATAAAGATATTTTCGATTGATAAATATCTCACCATATCCCTTTTTAGCTTGAGTATCATCCACGATTTTCTATAGGATTCTATTTGATTACATTTATGGATATAGAAATTTATATTTTTTATCAATGTCGTAGGGAATCATGGGGTTACTCTTTGAGGTTGAATGAATGAGGATTGCATTTGAATCTGATAGTTTCTCTAAAAGTGTTTAGAGTTAATATAAATGAGTTTTTCATAGTTATTCACAAGGTATTTCATATGATGTCATGTATTGTGAAGTTGATGATATCTTTAGAAATGTGTTTTGGTAGATATACAAAAGATTATTTAAAGTACCCAATGGAATAAGACAATGAATTGCTTTTATCTTTTTAAATAGACGTCAATAGTTGGAAAATTAAATGGGTATGTTTAAGGAAATTGAAGAATTGAACTTCCAAAGGTGTTTGAAACATTTTAATTCTTTAAATTAATGCATTGGAATATGGAATATAGAAAGATAATATATCTTATATCATAGGATAGACACTGAAGGTGACTTGATGATTTATATAGAAAATTTAAGAATATGTGTCTAGAAGAAATAAAGTGGATCATGAATATCTAAAAACTACTAAGATGTACTTATGTGTAACTCTATGAATAGCATGTACGCTTAGTGAAATCCCTTCCAACCACATACTCTGTCTAGAGTTCAAGAGAATACTTCTTTTTTTAAAGTAAATAAAACTAATATTAGTTATGGAATTATAATTAGATGAGGAAAAAACATTTACTGGTAAGAATACGCATCCTAATATTATATTATTCAGTTGTGATACATTATGAAAGTTCTTATAAAAAAATAACTAATTATTTAGGTGTTTCCATTTTATGGTTATGGGAGTACCTTATCCGGAGCTCACAAGGTGATATTTTTTAGAAGATATAGGGTAAGTTGGGAAGATAATCTTAAGTAATCCAGAATATGAGTTATCCAAAAACTTAACTCATTGAAGTTACACTACCTTAGGATAAGTTTTCCAATAGATATAACCATTTAAGTAGCGATGAGTATAGATATCTAAAATCTATGGGTCCCAAAATTAGAATATTTGAGGTGAGTTTTCTTAAAAGTGAAAAGCTGTGATATTAAATATTAACTAAGAGGATAATACTCATGAAATTTAATGGGAGTAACTTAATCTTAAAAAATGGGTATTAGAGAAACATAAGAGGTATTAGTTAGAAAAATTTAAGGAGTCAATGGATATAAGAGGTATACTACCATATTGTGAGCTACATTTGTTTTTTTGAGATGTTATCAAACAATACGATAGCTATGAGGAGTATAAATATCGAACTATCTATGTGGACCAAACATCAAGTCAGATGATTCTATACTACTTTTTAAATGGAAATTATATCACTATGAGTTAAGGATCGACTGTGATTCTATTTAGGATTCAAAAAAGGCTTTAAACCTAAAAGGTTATGGATTATCTTAAATTCATCATAGATTATAAAAGATATAATATGATGGTGAAATTTAATTTATAGAGTTGAATAATTCTAAGTTATCCTATCGACACAATTAGAGGACAAGATTTTGTGAATCTTGAAGAAGTTTGATAGTGGATAAAATCTAATAAAGGCTTAACATATGTTTTAATTTTAGTTTTAATTTTAAAATGGTTTAAACAAAATAACGAATTCAAGGTGGTTGACAATTAAACATGTCAAAAGTATCAGAAGAACAAAATTTATCCTGTCCAAGAGTTGAATCGGGGAGGTTAGTGTAATGAAAGATAAGTATGTTATTGGGAATCATGTTCTAAAGGTGAGTTCCAAAGTATGAGTAGAGGATGAATATTTAGAAAGGTGTAACCATATGCTAAACCAATAGAACCTATAGATTATTTTAAATAATGATGATTAAAAGGAAAGTCCAAGGTTGAAATAAGAAATTAGAAAGTTGATACTATAGATCAATAGAAGGAGAAGTATATTATGCTGATCACTTTGTTGGAAGTAAATCCCAAAGTCAAAGAGTAATTGAAGTTGAGATGTACAAATGCTAACTATTTGAAGTTAGGAGTTGCGATTATGGGATGATATATTCATTAGATTATATGAAAATTTTTAAATTTTCTAAATCCATATGATAATAATATGTGGAGACCAGGAGTTATACCAAGATTCTATAATATGATGCTCCAAAAACATTTTAATTAAACTATAGATATTCAACAAATAATAAAATATTATATTAGATTTTATTCAAAGTACTAAAGGTTACAAGAGTTTGAGAGATTTTGGAGACAAAGGAAGAACTTGAAGATGTTGAATGAATTCTACAAAAGTGAGTTGATCAAAAGATGCCGAGTGGATTCCCATTTAACTTTTTTAAAGTCAAAATTATTGTTACAAAATTGAGATAGATATTTAAAGACTCAAAATTCACAATGTAATGTTCATGAATCAAGTATGTATTTATGGAAGAAAGCAGTATTTTTGAAATTGAATTTTTTGAAGTATTTAGTGAATTTAAAATATGATATTATCATAATAATTTATGGTTTTTGACTGAAAAATTTGAGTTTGTGGGAGTCTCAGTCTCATATCCCGCATTCCAGACTTTTATTATAGGGTGCCTGGTTATATAAAGTGGGAAATTAATGTAATATGAATGATTTATTGGAGTAAGATGGTGATTATATTCCATGTGAATAAATTGAGAAGGTTCAACCGACCATTATTCTTAGAAAATCAGTGGCTTAAATGTTTCGATTATACTAAAACTTAATGTTCTGAAGAAGTTACATGAATTTTTTAATCATTTAGAAAATTGGAAGATAGTGAGTAAGTACAATATCATGTTCTTAAATGTATAATATTTTAAAGTTTATGATCTTAAATGCTACATATATAGAAATTATGTTTCTTAAAGTTAAAGTATAAGGTATAAATACATGTTTATTAAAATCGAAGATAGTTTGGACGTCAAAGACTAGTTCATGAGGTGGAATTTTTGATGAATTATAATAGTAAGTACAATGAAATTATATTTTGTACATATATGGCATAGACCATGTGTTTTAGATGAAAATGAACCCACAACACTTATAATTGATGATAAGATTATTAGTGGGAAATCTATTTCCTAGGACAGTAATTAGACATAGAAAGGAGTAGGCTTCTCTCATTAGGGTCAAACCTTGTAAAAATATCATTGTGATTATATTTCATGTTTTATCTGTATTGAATAAGTGAGTGAGTGGTGAGGTCACATATTATGATTTATACATTATATATGAGATATAAGTTCAACAAAATTAAAATGGGGTAAAATATTAAGTTAGTTTTATTTTGAATAATGTTGTCAAAACTGATTCAACCCCCATCTCAGTGTAGTTTCATGACCCCCTTGGAATAATAATTTAGAGATTCACATTTATTTTCAATGATGTAATGCCATGTAGTCACAATTTATTGGGATTGAGTTTTACTTTGAGAGATGCTCCAAAAGTGTTTTATATTCAATCCAGAAAGAGTTTTTGATGGGTATTCAGAGGTATTTCATATGATGTGATTCATGGCGAAGTTAATTATATCTTTCCAAAAATACATTGGAATATATCCATTTTTTAGGATATAGTTTCATAGGTTTTCATATATGATATGACATGTGGTGAAATGGAATAATAAAGGTTTAGGATTTAGTGTAAGTGGGATATTAATGGATATATACCCTAAATCATTTTCACATATGGTGTGTTTTATATTATAGATCACATAGCTATTGTGGCCCATGGAAAAATAGAATTTTTATCTACACCTAATTTATCCTAATGGATTACTAGAGTTGTCTCTCATAGAGTAGGGTGGGATATTTGTCCATATCATAACTTATATTTATTTTTTGGTTCTGTTTTTTTAATTTTAAAAGAAATAGAGAGATGAATTTTTGAGATTCTAATTTTATGAATGTAAAAAAAAATATTAAAAAAATTCATCGTTAATAGGGGGTTTGACCTTGGGTCAATCACATAGGTTCTTAATTATCTATTTTTGTTCTCATCCAATACTTTAGTCAATATCATTATTTTATTTATCTTCTCTATCTAGTTTTTGGTTCTGAATACACATAGAATAAGTCTATTCCAGTGTGTGTAGATCCACCTCCTTCATAGTAAAGAGGAAATAAAGAGAATCAATCAATGCATCCACTATATCCACACCAAGATCCTTCATATGTTTTTGATCCCTCAGTCCACATAGTTCCGCTTATATACTATATAGAACAATAGAGAGAGAGAGAGAGAGGGAGAAATAAGGGATAAAGTGTGATCTCAGATGCTCAATAAGGCTAAATAAGGGATATATCAACATAATATGAGAAAACAGATCCTGGAAGACAACAATAAATTTTTAAAACCATATAATACATATCATAGATCATAAACATGAGTCATGGAAATAATATTGCCATGTCATAATACACGAATCATCATGGAATAAAATAACATGATCCATGAGAATAATAAATTTACATAAGACATAAATTTGTGGCATACACATAAGCATAGAAAATATTATGTCAAGACTACCCACCTTGACATTCATAACATGTTAGTCTTAGGATAATCACCTTTGTACCTGCTTTGGGATTTGGATAACCTTTCATGTACCCTCTTTTGGAATTTGTATAACCTGTAATGTACCTCATTTATATGTTGAGATAACCTCCCATGTACCCTTTTTCATGCTCGGGATAACCTCACATATAACCTTTGATCTCATATAACATTAATCATTACCCAATGCATTGGAGGGAGATATAGGTCCCACCCATCACATAATATATACATTTTCATAAAACAAGATAAAAAAATTCGTCATATCATAACTCATATAATAAAAATGGCTTTTATAAACATTTCATTATCACATAACCCATAGTGAGGAAATGTGTTACATAATAATATCATCAATTAAGCATAACATAACCTCTATAAAAGGAATAAGTTTCATAAAAATATATACATCATAATTATAAAACATCTACAAAATAGTTATGAATGTTACAATTTATCATATATGTATAATAACATAAGAAACATCAAATGTTGTCGTTATTTATAAATATAAATTCTATAGAAATATCATTAAAAATTCTTATGGAAAATATTACTTATATTCTGAAAAAAATTATTTTAAAAAATTATTTATCAAATATTAAGGAAAAAATTTATTTTAAAATAAAATTTTATACATGTAATTGAATATTTACATCACTAAGGGGTCATGATGGTGAAAAATATTATTAATCCCATATATATTTAAATGAATATTACTTTCACACATTCGATAAAAAGATAAAGTAGCCTTGTTTAGAAAATTAAAAAAAATATTCCTTTTGAAACATTGGTAAAAATTAATTTAATAATTAATTTTAGAATAGTTAAAACCTTCTTTAAAACATTTTTAGAAAACACTTACATGAAAAAAAGTATTTTCAACTGAAGAGATAAAAAAATTCATTTTTCTATAAAAAAATTTATTTTTGAATATTTAGTATATAAAGAGAGTAAAATTGAAGAAAAACATTTAGTTTCATTAAATAACGAGAGCATAATAAATTTCATGAGTTTCTTGAGAGTTATATTATATGATATAATCCTCAGAAGCATAATCACAAACAATTTTAATAAGTAATGACTCCCCAAAATAAAACATGTAAAAAGGTAAGTATGTATACCACAAAAAAGAAACAAGTGGTGAATATGAAATATGCCTCCCCATAATAAAAGATGCTCTAAAAATCCCATACCTTAACTCTTGAATTTCTTCTTAAATGTTAAAAACTAAATTATAATATATATAGGCTTATTATAAATATATTAAATAACCATAATTATATATATCAAACCATATATTATTTACTGTAGACCATTTATTACATGTTTATTAACAATTCTTGGCTAAAATCACATTTCATGTAACAATTTCGTTGTTTTTCATGTATGTTTTGATTCAATAGCTTTGATCACTGCACATTGATCATGGGTACATTATATATATAATTTTAAACATGATATAAATATAATATATATTTATTGTATATATATATATATATATATTTAATGTTATCTATAAATAATGGAGATATAAAAAACAATAACACCGTTCATGCAGATGGTTGGTCGTACATATGCATGAACACTATCCCCATTTTCTCAACGAATGGAAAGAAATTTAAGGTAAATAATATATAAAATTTTTAGATTCATTATTATTTAATATATATAACATATATTCCTTAAATATATCCTTATTACCTTCCATGTAAAGCATAAGTGAAAAACACACCACATTGCTTCACGAGATGGTAGTCTGCCGTACACACGAGTGACATTATCATATTCCCAGGAAATAGAAATTAAGAGGGTATTTGTGATATAATAATTATATAAGTATAATTATGTCAAATATATGATATAAATATGTTAAATCCATTATTACATCTAGTTGTGATAGGTAGTGGGAGAAAACTAATTGCATTGGTACGCGGGGCGGTAGTCTTTCGTACACATGATCGATACTTTTATTTCCCATTTGATGGAAGAGGAGATAAATATAGATTATTATTTTATCATAATAAAATATTATTTTATTTTATATAATGATATTATTATATCATAATAGTTTAACTAGATTTAAAGTATGTGGAATAATAATTAAAATAAAAACGCTCGCTTAAGAACTATACCACTTCTTTGTGAAACCTCCATAGGTTATCAAAAGAAGCCTAGTTTGGTGGGTTTCATAATAAAAATAAGTCCTATAGGAAATTGGGAGGGAATCAATGAAGATATTTTTAGGTATTTTCCGAACCAAATAGTTTGGATGTGTGAAAATGAGAGGATTGGGGGTGGCCTTTTATAAGTGGGGGAGTGGACACACTTGAAATTTTTGAAAGGAAAAAGGTGTAACCACGATTAAACATAAAAAAGGATCCAAAATGGTTCATTATCTAGCCTTGGTTGATAGAAGGTCTCAATATGGCCATCCAATGGTAATTAGATATTTTTTAGCTCATTTTCCCTTATCGTTTCAGTTTATCCTCCTGGTAAACCCGTTCTAACCTTAATTGTTATAATTAATTTTTACTATTCATTTCAAACAAAAATTAAGTTGAAACTATTATATAACATCAACTATTATGATTCAATATGTGGAATAAATTTTTCTAAATTCAATTCATAGAATTGGAAAAATGTTATTTTCAAATTATACTTGGAGATGCGACAAAAAAAGAGGTTCTCCAAAGTGAAATTTTTTATATGTATAAGAATATTCAATACAAAAATCAAACAAGAATTCAATTATAATTAATTAAATTATATTAATAATTATTTAATACAACTAATTTTAATTTTAAAACTTTTAATAGAAAATGTGACATTATAAATTCCTTAATTGAAAATGCAATTTTTAATAAAAATAGGCATTTTCACTATTTATTGAAAAATTAATCTTTTCAGAAAATTCAAAAAAAAGAACCCTAAGATAATTTTGAAATGCTTATAAAAAAAATTAATTACATTGTTTCAAAATATTTTCAAAATTTTTAAAAGCTTAATTTTATTATTTGTTTAGAAAAATCATAAAAAATCATTTATTTATATAAAAAATTTATAATTAATTATAAAAATTGGGTTATTCCTATGAATACTTCTATATTGAAAATCTATTTAATAAAACTCATATTTAAAAAATCATATCCTTAGTATATTGTGGTTTGTTAAAACTCAGTTTGTTTGTGACACACGCTATTAAAGAAATCAAATTTATTTTAAAAAATATTTCATAAAAACTTAGGGTGTTCTTTTATACCCCCTTAAAATTAATCTTTCCCTTGAAATTTATCACTCAAATACAAATTAATTAGGATAATTATACCTTCTTATATCCTTATGTTCCCATGTAGATTCTTAAAATTGGTGGTTTTACCATAATACCATGACAAGCTTAGTGGCCTTGTTTCGAAGAACTTTATCAATATGTTCCAAAAATCCACATAGATTATTGTTAATATGATCTATTGGAATTTACATTATGTTAAGCACATTTGAAGGATCTATTATATAATTCCTCATGAGAGATACATGGAACACATCATGGACTTGAGATAGTTTCGTTGGAAGTGCTAAGCGATAAACAACCATCCCTACTCGATTAAGAATCTCAAAACGGAAAATATAACTAGGGTTAAAATTTACTTTATTTAAAAATATCATAACCTTATTAGATGGTTAAATCTATAAGAAAACCTTCTCACCATCTTTAAATTGTATATCAAACTGATTATTTCCGAATTTAATTTTCTATCGACTACAAGATCCTTTAATGTGTTTTTGAAGGAACCTGACTTTTAATGCCATTTCATTAGCTAGAACAGGTACCAATTGCTTTAATTTTCCATCCTAATCCCATAATTTTTGAGTTATACACATATTTTCATAGAGGGATTCATAATTTTCAATATAAATTCTTGAGTGAAAGCTATTTTTTTAAGAAAACTCAAATAGAGGAAGGTGTTGATTCCAATCCCCTTTGAAATAAATAGAACATGATCTAAGATTATCCTATAGGGTTTTAATTATTCTCTTAGAGTTGAAAAATATCTGAGTATGACATATATTGATAACACTTAGATCCATATCCAGGTCCTGCAGAAGACTTTCCAAGAACTTCTAGGTAAAACTCAGATCCTAATTAGGTATAATAGAATGTGGTACTCTAGTAAACCTTACCACTTCCTTAATGTATATCCTGAAAAGCTAATCCAGATAGAAATTTTCTCTAATATAAGTGAAGTTTAATGAATGTATAAGGTGATCAACTATAATCCATTTAACATTATTCGCTTTAGATGTTTTGGGGGTGTCCAGTAACAAAATCCATAATGATGTTTTTCCATTTCCATTATAGTATGGGTAATGGATGAACCATCCCCTCAAAATTTTGTCTCTAATATTTAAATTTATGACATACCAAGCACTGAGATACAAAATTTTCAACATCCATCTTCATCCCATCACATTATAAATACTCTTTCATATCTCTATACATCTTTTTTACTTTTAGGTTGAATATAGAATGATGAACTATAAACTTAATTTGATAGATATTTTTTCAAATCTGGTATGGATGGAACAAATAAGTGGTTCTTTAACCTTATCACTCCATCATGATCAAGTTCAAACACTTGAAAATTTATCACTTCCTTCTATATCTTTACATCTTAATTTTTCACCTCTTTAATCTTCACATGGATAGATGGTTGAACACCCATTTGTGAAAAATAATATCTATAGACTTCCTTAAATATTTATAAATAAATCCTTTTAAAATCCATAAATATTGGATCTTTTGTGATCCTCATCATAGATAAGATTTCATGATCCTTTGAACGCAAATAATTTAACAACTTTTTCACTTTCCTAGGGTGGTAATGTATTGAGCAGTCATTTTATTTAATTTGCTCCATCCATATTCTCTAGTTCATGATCAATTCCTTGTGTGTAAATATATAATT
This sequence comes from Viscum album, assembly GCA_963277665.1. Lineage (NCBI taxonomy): Eukaryota > Viridiplantae > Streptophyta > Magnoliopsida > Santalales > Viscaceae > Viscum > Viscum album. The sequence continues at coordinate 576,803,542 of OY728160.1, forward strand.
TGAACTCTTATTATCAATATATATATCACAACTTTTTCCATAATGATACTTCAACCATATCTTTAATGAAAAATTATTGACCCTAACCCCCAATCATGAGTTGGGTAATAGTTCTCATAATCCTTTAATTATCATGAGGCATAATCAATAACCATGTTATTATTCTTGAGGATGCATCCCAATCCCTTCTTAGACACATCACTATTGATTACAAAACCTTCTCAACTACATGGTAATGTAAGCACAGGTGAACCAAATAACTTCATCGTTAGTTCCTTGAAAGTTTCCTAAAATTTGACTATCCAAAGGAACCTGGATCCATTACAAATTAACTTGGTGAATGGATTTAAAAATCAAGGAAAATTCTCCACAAACCATCGATAATATCTTGACAAACTAAGAAAACTATAGATCTTAGTCACCATGGTTGGTATGGGACAATGTTTAATATCCTTCATATTTGATGGATCCATAGATATACCCACCATTACAATTATATGACCCCGAAATAAGACCTTTTGTAAATAAAATTCAATGTTTGTAAATTTTTCATACATCCAATCCATCCTCAATGTCTTCAGTACAACTATCAAGTGGTCTTCATGATCTTCCTTACTCTCTGAATGTATGGAAGTATCATCTACTATCAAAAATTGATAAAGGTAATTTATATGGACTCTATTAATTAAATCCATAAAGATAGTGGAAGAATTATTAAGACCAAATGGAATAAATATATAATCATAGTGTCTATACCTTGTACAAAATTCATTCTTGAGTATATCCTCCTTATTGAACCTGAATTGATGATATCCGGAATGAAGTTCAATATTGTAAAAGTTTTTATCTCTACACATTTGGTGAAACAAACCATCAATACGGGATATAAAATACTTGTTATTAATTTTTTATATTATTAACCTCCCAATAATCAATATAGAGTCACATAAATCCAAAATTGTTTTTAACAAAAATGAAAAGTTCAGCCCATGGTGACACACTTAACCAAATAAATCCAATTTCAATATTTTCTTGGAGTTTCATCTTCAATTCTTACAACTTTATTGGGGTTATTCTATGGGGAGTATTTAAAATAGTCATATTAGGAGGTATAAATTCAATTGAGAGACCAATTTAATGTTTTAGTGGAATACTGGGGAAATATTCTGAAAATACATAAAAAACTCCCACATAACAGACTTTTCATTGATGTTAGGTTTACCCCCAATCATTTGAGATAAACACCTGTTTTGTGTAGGATTAAAGACCCATATAGTAGGTGAAATTCCCATTGGACGTTAATATTTATCATCATATTGGTATACAATCATAAGTTGGTTTATAATATCAAACATGACTTCCCTTACTAAGAAATTAATGTGTAATTTATATAGAAAAATCCAATTCATGCCTAATATAACATTAAATTCAACTAGATGAATGATGAAAAGGTTTACAAAAGTAAATTCCCACATACTTTAATTAGATAAGAATCATTGAATCTAGATGCGATCATCATTACCTTATGTTATTTCATTGATAATTAAGTGTCTAATAATTTGGATGGAATATTGATACCCTTATCAAATTATGTAGAAATAAAAGAATGTGAATATCTAGAATCAAAATAAGATATTATCAGTTTTAGAGTGGATGATAAGTGTACCTTTCACAACATCATTATCATACCCCCCCAAAAGTGATCACCTAATATTTTCCATTTTCTCTTTTCTTAAGAGGTTTCTATCATTTATCATCAATATTATCCTTCAAATTTTTTAACTGGTTAGCATAATGTAAAAAAAATAAATGAATTTGAAATGATGGGGTGTTGGAGTTTTATTATGTGGATATTTCACCCTATTTACATCATTAGAAGACTTCTTCCCATAACTTTAGTATTCAACCACTCAATGAAATTCCTTTCAACACATAAAACATTTAGTAGTTCCCTTAATACACTTTCCTCAATGTTTCATTCCACACTTAGAGCATAATGAAAAGATAATAATAATTTCTTTATGGTTTTCATAGTTTACCCTAAATTCCATCCTTATTTTTTTATCAAAACCCTAAGATAGATGGGAAAATTTAATCTTCATTTCCCCCTTGATAGAACAACCAAAAATTTCTTTATAGATTGCAATGTTCCTTTTGGATAATTTCCCCAGTTGAATTTGTTTTAAGCCACAAAATAATTGACCAACCTTACTTTCTGGATGGATGGAAATACTAAAAGTATACCTTGAAAGTCTCTTAAAATTTTACTAATAGTTAACAATATATTCTTCATCCTTCTATTTTAGATTATCAATTCCTTCTATATTTTCATAACAATAATACAAGGAAAGTACTTATTGAAAAAATAATCCCTTATATTCATCCAACTCCATAGAGTTGATTTATTCCTATTGACTCATATTCGTGATATGATAGAACCATTGATATTCTTTTACCTTCCAATGATAGATAAAAAATGATTTTTTCTTACTCCAAACAATGGAGAACAAAAAATATATTTTTATTGTTACTGATCCATTTGTTAGCAACTAGTGGATTTATAAATCCACTAAAAAAATGTAGATATTTCCTCGCGAAGGGCCCAATAGAATTTCATTCCCTCATTTTATTGTTTGGAAGTTCAAAATGATTCATAGATTGTGAAAGCTATGTGATCATAATACTGAGAGTTTTCATTCCAACTCATATAACATTTGTTTTCTTCGAAGTAAAATCATTTCATTTTCCATGAATCTCATTATTAATATAGTTCCTTTAGGTTCCAGCCATTGAATAAAACAAAAAATAATAGTATAAGAAAAAATAATCATATTGGGGAACCACATAATAATGAAAAACTACATATAAGATATCTAAATAATGACACCTTCTATGACACCTTAGGCTTAACATAGGTCATTCATGGTCATTATTGAAATCCTTAATGATTTTTCATAAAACCAGGTGTGCGTCCAGGCCAGTTTTTGTGCACCCAGTGATGATTGGTTTTAGTTTAATGCACCATTTTGGGGTTATTAACCCTATGAGAAATTGTTCTAGATTCATATCCACTTGTATTATCCAAATAGGGATGTAATTTCTAAGAAACCACTTACTCCACCCTTGTAGGGTTCTGAAAATTCTACAAGGAGGAAATGAAATTACCCCAAGACTTGGAAGAGGACCGAACCTGTCTGCGTACCAGCTCCCAGCAATAATACACGGCCAGTTTGGCAAATCGCGCTCCTGTAGACACTGTTGTTCGCGAAATGGCAGAGGAGCACCTAGGCGAGCGCGAACCAGGAAGACCTCCGGTGAAGCCAGGCCAATCCACAGCCACGAACCGTGCCAACCAGCCGATGCCGCTAGCGCCATCATTTGCGGAATGGAGGCGGAGCGCCTATGCAGCCGCGGACCGCTGTTGTTCGCGGAATAGAAGCAGAGTGGTGCACAACCGCGTAGAAATTCTGCGGATTTTGGTTCCAAAACTCCCCAGTTCACTGAGTCATCCACGGGTGGGGATTCCTTCATGGGATTCCGCAGAAAGTGCCATGGGCCCATCGATACAACCTCATTCGTGACTCTATAAATAGTCACCGAGGGGCACCAAAAAAGAGAGAAAAGGACGGGTGAAACCCCGTGGGTAGATGCTGGAGTAATTGCTCCCAGCCGTAAAGTTCCACAACCATCCGCGGAACCCATATCGTCCGCGGATGCACTCTTTCGTATAGAGGAGAAACCAAACCGTGAACCACATGTGGAAATTCTCCTTCGCGGACGACCATCTCCTTCACGGACAGTCTCCTCGCGGACATCCTCCTCCGCGGACAACCTCCTCTGTGGCCGTCCTTCAGGGCCTGCTCCCTCGCAGCCAACTCCTCCACGGACACCCTTCGCGGATAACCAAACCACGAACCACATGAGGCCAGTCCCTCACGGCCATCTCCTCGCGACCATCTCCTACGTGGCCCGCCCCATGAAATATGGAGAGTCTCAACGTGAAATTTTCGGTCCGGGTCAACAGTATTTTACATTTCACTTTTGCGCCGCCCCAACATCCGTCCTATACATTCCATGAGTCGGGCTACTCCTCATGACCCTCCTATAACCCCATTTTCTAGCTCCTTTTGCTAAGTTCATCCAGAAAGGGCCGCCCTTGCATAAGTCCCACACCAACCATGGCTAGGTATCTCCTACCTAGTTGTCCTGACCACATGATATTAAACTGTATGGCCCTCATCCTGACCACATGATGTTAAACTGTATGGCCCTCGTCTTATCTATAAGACGTTAAGATATATGGAAACAATCCTCTCTACATGACTATAAACTGTATAATTCCCTATCATTTAATAGTTGGATTCCTCTTGCTCAATGCAAGAGATTCCTTATGCTCCAAGCATAAGATTCCTAATTCCATGATCATAGTGGCATAATTTCAAGAGTGTTGGAATCTGTTCAAACATTACATCACTCCACCTCATGATTTGCGTGTCCTTCATTTGGATCTTCCACATACATGTCTGAAGTGACCCCCTAACTTCCTGGTTTCATGCGTCATCAGTTCACCTACTGTCCTGGGCCAACGCCTCAGAAGACTTTGGACAACACTTTGAGATAGGTCATGTGTTTCGAACTTGGTCAGCAGTCGACCCTCATTTGTTCGTCCCCATTCCAGGCTAATGTGATATGGATGCTGTGTTTCGAACATGTTCTACAGTTATCCTCCATCACCATGCCACCCTCATTGTGTTCCGAATGTCGGGCATGTAATTCACATTTTTCATCTCCCTTTGTTCGGACTGATTCCAACGCCCTTGGCGTTATCCCGCTTGTGCACTTGCACATAGGTGTCGACTCCCATTATATTTATCAACCCACCAATGGATTGGGATGCCCTCATTTCCAGACCTGAGGAAGACACCATGGTCATCCATACCGGATTAAGCCCCGACTTTATGGGCCACCCTCATGCGTTAGCCCCACTCCACTTCTCACAGACGCACCTTTTGCGACGCGATCCTCTGGTCCATACTTCCTCTTCTTTCTCACACCGAGCATGAATCACGTGGGATTAGAGTAAGAATCGACCATGACATCCTCTTATGGGCCTCCCCAGAGTGTATGCCCCAATCCATCACCATGGGACTCCCCAGAGTGTAAGCCACAATACATCGCCATGGGCCTCCCCAGAGTGTAAGCCCCAATCCATTGCCATGGGCCTCCTCAGAGTGTAATCCCTAATTCATCGCCTTGGGCCTCTTCAGAGTGTAAGCCCCAGTCCATCACTCTGGGCTTCCTAAGAGCATATGTCCCAAGACAATGCGAACTACGAGGACCTTGATTCCCTACCACTGGGATACATAGGTAGCCTACATGAGGTTCAAGCCCGATCACCAGCAGACCCCCGGGGACCACCTTCACATTGGTTATCCGACGCTCCCATTCTAACTATGCGGACTTTGATCCCTGACCCCTAGGAAGGGTACATAGGAAGCCTCCATGAGGTTCAAGCCCAACAACTGGTCGATCTGACTATCTTCATATCGGTTCACCGCACCACTCCTAGTGCCGCCTCAATGAGTTTTGACTCCGTGGGGTCATTAATCCAATGAGGGATGGTAAAACTTGGGCATAAATGATTCTGAACCCCTATGTTCAGCTAACCATTTCCAACCTTGACAAATCTGTGGATACTATGATTTGGTATAAACCAAAGATTCGCGAACATATGAATACGTCTTAAATATATAAGAGAGTCCCAGAACAGGCAATAATTCCCCCAAAAGGGTGCAATGAGCCCGACTTCCCATCCTCTTGACCAATGTGAGTTTTTAAGCGTCGCAGGTCAGACCATCCGGCGAATGCCTGCCTTTGGAATGCAGGTCCACTCGTCATCGGATACCGAACCGTTGGGTGTTTCGAGACCGACCCGAAACAACCCTTCACCAAAATTATTTGGTATTTTCAGATACTTAGAATTATCCTTACGGTTCTCACTATAGTTTTCTCATCCTAGTTTCAAGGGTTTTAACTAAAACTTTATATGATACAATATATAGAGAACCATAAATTTCATACATAAATATTACATATTAATAAAAAAATATTCATTATATAACATAATGATTCATTCCAGAATCATTTCACTTTAGTGCTGTTGGAAACATAGAAACATAAAAAACTGGTCCATAAGTGAGTTGCAACATCTCTCACTACGATTTTCATAAATATCACCCATTTTAGAAATATCATACATAATACCTTTATATATAACCTTTATAAAGGAAACATAAGAAAGGGTGAGCTCAAATTATTAGTAAGGGTAAACAAGGGAGATATTAATATAACATGTGTATAATGGTATAAGAACATGATAATTACATTTGAAAACTATACCCTGTATCTCATAGACCAGAAATATTTTCCATTTCATTAATATTGGTAGTTTATAATGAATAAATCAACATTTATTCAAAGAACAAGATCCATGAGCACATATCATTGGCTAAAGACATAGATTTATGACATACACATAACCATAGAAAATATTATGTGGAGGCTAGCCACCAAGACATTCATAGAATGTTAGGCTTGGGATACCCACTTGTGTGCCTTATTTGGGATTGGAATAACATTTTGTGTACCCTATCTTAGACTTGGGATAGCCTCCCATGTGAACTCTTCCTATCTTGGGATAACCTCTCATGTACCCTCATTCGAGATTTGGATAACCCCCCATGTACCCTTTGAGCTCATAAAACATTAATCATTACCCAATGATTTGAAGAGAGATATAGATCCCACCCATCAAATAATATATAAATTTATATTATATAATATGATAAAATATCCATCATATTATAACCTATAGAAAGTAATTGAGTTTCAAAAACATTTCATCATAGAAAAACCCATAGAAAGGAAAAGGGTTTCATAATCACCTCATCAATTCATCATAGAACAAGCCATGCGAAAGTAAAAGGTTTTATAAACATATCTATATGATAATAATGAAACATCTAGATAATGAATAAGTTTGTTATAATTGGATAATATCCATTTAGAAAAATAATCAACAACAATGGTTGAAAAATTATATAAAAAGATCATTGATAAATTCTTGAGGATAATATACTTTCTATTTTGAAACAATTTATTGAAAATATATATTTTTTCAAAAATTAAAGAAAACAATTTATTGAAAAATAACCTTGGAACCTTGTAATCTAGTCTTTAAATCATTTAATGGTAATAATGGTGTAAAATACTATACTTTCCATGAAAAAGGTGCTCTAAAAATCCCATACCTTAACTCTTGAATTTCTTCTTAAATGTTAAAAACTAAATTATAATATATATAGGCTTATTATAAATATATTAAATAACCATAATTATATATATCAAACCATATATTATTTACTGTAGACCATTTATTACATGTTTATTAACAATTCTTGGCTAAAATCACATTTCATGTAACAATTTCTTTGTTTTTCATGTATGTTTTGTTTCAATAGCTTTGATCACTGCACATTGATCATGGGTACATTATATATATAATTTTAAACATGATATAAATATAATATATATTTATTGTATATATATATATATATTTAATGTTATCTATAAATAATGGAGATATAAAAAACAATTACACCGTTCATGCAGATGGTTGGCCGTACATATGCATGAACACTATCTCCATTTTCTCAACGAATGGAAAGAAATTTAAGGTAAATAATATATAAAATTTTTAGATTCATTATTATTTAATATATATAACATATATTCATTAAATATATCCTTATTACCTTCTATTTAAAGCATAAGTGAAAAAAACACCACATTGCTTCACGAGATGGTAGTCTGCCGTACACACGAGTGACATTATCATATTCCCAGGAAATAGAAATTAAGAGGGTATTTGTGATATAATAATTATATAAGTATAATTATGTCAAATATATGATATAAATATGTTAAATCCATTATTACATCTAGTTGTGATAGGTAGTGGGAGAAAACTAATTGCATTGGTTCGCGGGGCGGTAGTCTTTCGTACACATGATCGATAATTTTATTTCCCATTTGATGGAAGAGGAGATAAATATAGATTATTATTTTACCATAATAAAATATTATTTTATTTTATATAATGATATTATTATATCATAATAGTTTAATTAGATTTAAAGTATGTGGAATAATAATTAAAATAAAAACGCTCGCTTAAGAACTATACCACTTCTTTGTGAAACCTCCATAGGTTATCAAAAGAAGCCTAGTTTGGTGGGTTTCATAATAAAAATAAGTCCTATAGGAAATTGTGAGGGAATCAATGAAGATATTTTTAGGTATTTTCCGAACCAAATATTTTGGATGTGTGAAAATGAGAGGATTGGGGGTGGCCTTTTATAAGTGGGGGAGTGGACACACTTGAAATTTTTGAAAGGAAAAAGGTGTAACCATGATTAAACATAAAAAAGGATCCAAAATGGTTCATTATCTAGCCTTGGTTGATAGAAGGTCTCAATATGGCCATACAATGGTAATTAGATATTTTTTAGCTCATTTTCCCTTATCGTTTCAGTTTAACCTCCTCGTAAACCCGTTCTAACCTTAATTGTTATAATTAATTTTTACTATTCATTTCAAACAAAAATTAAGTTGAAACTATTATATAATATCAACTATTATGATTCAATATGTGGAATAAATTTTTCTAAATTCAATTCATAGAATTGGAAAAAAGTTATTTTCAAATTATACTTGGAGATGCGACAAAAAAGAGGTTCTCCAAAGTGAAAATTTTTATATGTATAAGAATATTCAATATAAAAATCAAACAAGAATTCAATTATAATTAATTAAATTATATTAATAATTATTTAATAAAACTAATTTTAATTTTAAAACTTTTAATAGAAAATGTGACATTATAAATTCTTTAATTGAAAATGCAATTTTTAATAAAAATAGGCATTTTCACTATTTATTGAAAAATTAATCTTTTCAGAAAATTCAAAAAAAAGAACCCTAAGATAATTTTGAAATGCTTATAAAAAAAATTAATTACATTGTTTCAAAATATTTTCAAAATTTTTAAAAGCTTAATTTTATTATTTGTTTAGAAAAATCATAAAAAATCATTTATTTATATAAAAAATTTATAATTAATTTTAAAAATTGGGTTATTCCTATGAATACTTCTATATTGAAAATCTATTTAATAAAAATCATATTTAAAAAAAAATATCCTTAGTATATTGTGGTTTGTTAAAACTCAATTTGTTTGTGACACACGCTATTGAAGAAATCAAATTTATTTTAAAAAATATTTCATAAAAACTTAGGGTGTTCCTTTATACACCTTAAAATTAATATTTCCCTTGAAATTTATCAATCAAATACAAATTAATTAGGATAATTATACCTTCTTATATCCTTATGTTCCCATGTAGATTCTTAAAATTGGTGGTTTTACCATAATACCATGACAAGCATAGTGGCCTTGTTTCGAAGAACTTTATCAATATGTTCCAAAAATCCACATAGATTATTGTTAATATGATCTATTGGAATTTACATTATGTTAAGCACATTTGAAGGATCTATTATATACTTCCTCTTGAGAGATACATGGAACACATCATGGACTTGAGATAGTTTCGTTGGAAGTGCTAAGCGATAAACAACCATCCCTACTTGATTAAGAATCTGAAAACGGACAATATAACTAGGGTTAAAATTTACTTTATTTATAAATATCATAACCTTATTAGATGGTTAAATCTATAAGAAAACCTTCTCACCATCTTTAAATTGTATATCAAACTGATTATTTCCGAATTTAATTTTCTATCGACTACAAGATCCTTTAATGTGTTTTTGAAGGAACCTGACTTTTAATGCCATTTCATTAGCTAGAACAAGTACCAATAGCTTTATTTTTCCATCCTAATCCCATAATTTTTGAGTTATACACATATTTTCATAGTGGGATTCATAATTTTCAATATAAATTCTTGAGTGAAAGCTATTTTTTTTATGAAAACTCAAATAGAGGAAGGTGTTGATTCCAATCCCCTTTGAAATAAATAGAATATGATCTAAGATTATCCTATAGGGTTTTAATTATTCTCTTAGAGTGGAAAAATATCTGAGTATGACATATATTGATAACACTTAGATCCATATCCAGGTCCTGCAGAAGACTTTCCAAGAACTTCTAGGTAAAACTCAGATCCTAATTAGGTATAATAGAATGTGGTACACTAGTAAACCTTACCACTTCCTTACTGTATATCCTGAAAAGCTAATCCAGATAGAAATGTTCTCTAATATAAGTGAAGTTTAATGAATTTATAAGGTGATCAACTATAAGCCATTTAACATTATTCTCTTTAGATGTTTTGGGGGTGTCCAGTAACAAAATCCATAATGATGTTTTTCCATTTCCATTATAGTATGGGTAATGGATGAACCATCCCCTCAAAATTTTGTCTCTAATATTTAAATTTATGACATACCAAGCACTGAGATACAAAATTTTCCATATCCATCTTCATCCCATCACATTATAAATACTCTTTCATATCTCTATACATCTTTTTTACTTTTAGGTTGAATATAGAATGATGAACTATGAACTTAATTTGATAGATATTTTTTCAAATCTGGTATGGATGGAACAAATAAGTGGTTCTTTAACCTTATCACTCCATCATGATCAAGTTCAAACACTTGAAAATTTATCACTTCCTTCTATATCTTTACATCTTAATTTTTCACCTCTTTAATCTTCACATGGATAGATGGTTGAACACAAATTTGTGATAAATAATATTTATCGACTTCCTTAAATATTTATAAATCAATCCTTTTAAAATCCATAAATATTGGATCTTTTGTGATCCTCATCATAGATAAGATTTCATGATCCTTTGAACACAAATAATTTAACAACTTTTTCACTTTCCCAGGGTGGTAATGTATTGAGCAGTCATTTTATTTAATTTGCTCCATCCATATTCTCTAGTTCATGATCAATTCCTTGTGTGTAAATATATAATTTGAACTCTTATTATCAATATATATATCAAAACTTTTTCCATAATGATACTTCAACCATATCTTTAATGAAAAATTATTGACCCTAACCCCTAATCATGAGTTGGGTAATTGTTCTCATAATCCTTTAATTATCATGAGGCATAATCAATAACCGTGTTATTATTCTTGAGGATGCATCCCAATCCCTTCTTAGACACATCACTATTGATTACAAAACCTTCTCAACTACATTGTAATGTAAGCACAGGTGAACCAAATAACTTCATCTTTAGTTCCTTGAAAGTTTCCTAAAATTTGACTATCCAAAGGAACCTAGATCCATTACAAATTAACTTGGTGAATGGATTTAAAAATCATAAAAAATTCTCCACAAACCATCGATAATATCTTGACAAACTAAGAAAACTATAGATCTTAGTCACCATGGTTGGTATGGGACAATGTTTAATATCCTTCATATTTTATGGATCCATAGATATACCCACCATTACGATTATATGACCCCGAAATAAAACCTTTTGTAACTAAAATTCAATGTTTGTAAATTTTTCATACAACCAATCCATCCTCAATGTCTTCAGTACAACTATCAAGTGATCTTCATGATCTTCCTTACTCTCTGAATGTATGAAAGTATCATCTACTATCAAAAATTGATAAAGGTAATTTATATGGACTCTATTAATTAAATCCATAAAGATAGTGGAAGAATTATTAAGACCAAATGGAATAAATATATAATCATAGTGTCTATACCTTGTACAAAATTCATTCTTGAGTATATCCTCCTTATTGAACCTGAATTGATGATATCCCGAATGAAGTTCAATATTGTAAAAGTTTTTATCTCTACACATTTGGTGAAACAAACCATCAATACGGGATATAAAATACTTGTTATTAATTTTTTATATTATTAACCTCCCAATAATCAATATAGAGTCACATAATTCCAAAATTGTTTTTAACAAAAATGAAAAGTTCAGCCCATGGTGACACACTTAACCAAATAAATCCCATTTCAATATTTTCTTGGAGTTTCATCTTCAATTCTTACAACTTTATTGGGGTTATTCTATGGGGAGTATTTGAAATAGTCATATTATGAGGTATAAATTCAATTGAGAAACCAATTTAATGTTTTAGTGGAATACTGGGGAAATATTCTGAAAATACATAAAAAACTCCCACATAACAGACTTTTCATTGATGTTAGGTTTACCCCCAATCATTTGAGATAAACACCTGTTTTGTGTAGGATTAAAGACCCATATAGTAGGTGAAATTCCCATTGGACGTTACTATTTATCATCATATTGGTATACAATCATAAGTTGGTTTATAATATCAAACATGACTTCCCTTACTAAGAAATTAATGTGGAATTTATATAGAAAAATCCAATTCATGCCTAATATAACATTAAATTCAACTAGATGAATGATGAAAAGGTTTACAAAAGTAAATTCCCACATTCTTTAATTAGATAACAATCATTGAATCTAGATGCGATCATCATTACCTTATGTTATTTCATTGATAATTAAGTGTCTAATAATTTGGATGGAATATTGATACCCTTATCAAATTATGTAGAAATAAAAGAATCTGAATATCTAGAATCAAAATAAGATATTATCAGTTTTAGAGTGGATGATAAGTGTACCTTTCACAACATCATTATCATACCCCCCCCCCAAAAGTGATCACCTAATATTTTCCATTTTCTCTTTTCTTAAGAGGTTTCTATCATTTATCATCAATATTATCCTTCAAATTTTATAATTGGTTAGCATAATGTAAAAAAAATAAATGAATTTGAAATGATGGGGTGTTGGAGTTTTATTATGTGGATATTTCACCCTATTTACATCATTAGAAGACTTCTTCCCATAACTTTAGTATTCATCCACTCAATGAAATTACTTTCAACACATAAAACATTTAGTAGTTCCCTTAATACACTTTCCTCAATGTTTCGTTCCACAATTAGAGCATAACGAAAAGATAATAATAATTTCTTTATGGTTTTCATTGTTTACCCTAAATTCCATCCTTATTTTTTTTATCAAAATACTAAGATAGATGGGAAAATTTAATCTTCATTTCCCCCTTGATAGAACAAACAAAAATTTCTTTATAGATTTCAATGTTCCTTTTGGATAATTTCCCCAGTTGAATTTGTTTTAAGCCACAAAATAATTGACCAACCTTACTTTCTGGATGGATGGAAATACTAAAAGCATACCTTGCAAGTCTCTTAAAATTTTACTAATAGATAACAATATATTCTCCATCCTTCTATTTTAGATTATCAATTCCTTCTATATTTTCATAAGAATAATACAAGGAAAGTACTTATTGAAAAAATAATCCCTTATATTCATCCAACTCCATAGAGTTGATTTCTTCCTATTGACTCATATTCGTAATATGATAGCACCATTGATATTATTTTACCTTCAAATGACAGATAAAAAATGAATTTTGCTTACTCCAAAAAATGGAGAACAAAAAATATATTTTTATCGTTACTGATCCATTTGTTAGCAACTAGTGGATTTATAAATCCACTAAAAAAATGTAGATATTTCCTCTCGAAGGGCCCAATAGAATGTCATTCCCTCATTTTATTGTTTGGATGTTCAAAATGATTCATAGATTGTGAAAGCTATGTGATCATAATACTGAGAGTTTTCATTCCAACTCATATAACATTTGTTTTCTTCGAAGTAAAATCATTTCATTTTCCATGAATCTCATTATTAATATAGTTCCTCTAGGTTCCAGCCATTGAATAAAACAAAAAACAATAGTATAAGAAAAAATAATCATATTGAGGAACCACATAATAATGAAAAACTACATATAAGATATCTAAAAAATGACACCTTCTATGACACCTTAGGCTTAACATTGGTCATTCATGGTCATTATTGAAATCCTTAATGATTTTTCATAAAACCAGGTGTGCATCCAGGCCAGTTTTTGTGCACCCAGTGATGATTGGTTTTAGTTTAATGCACCATTTTGGGGTTATTAACCCTATGAGAAATTGTTCTAGATTCATATCCACTTGTATTATCCAAATAGGGATGTAATTTCTAAGAAACCACTTACTCCACCCTTGTAGGGTTCTGAAAATTCTACAAGGAGGAAATGATATTACCCCAAGACTTGGAAGAGGACCGAACCTGTCTGCGTACCAGCTCCCAGCAATAATACACGGCCAGTTTGGAAAATCGCCCTCCTGAAGACGCTGTCGTTCGCGAAATGGGAGAGGAGCACCTAGGCGAGCACGAACCAGGAAGACCTCCGGTGAAGCCAGGCCAATCCACAACCACGAACCGTGCCAACCAGCCGATGCTGCTAGCGCCATCATTTGCGGAATGGAGGCGGAGCGCCTATGCAGCCGCGGACCGCTGTTGTTCGCGGAATAGAAGCAGAGTGGTGCACAGCCGCGTAGAAATTCTGCGTATTTTGGTTCCAAAACTCCCCAGTTCACCGAGTCATCCACGGGTGGGGATTCCTTCATGGGATTCCACAGAAAGTGCCATGGGCCCATCGATACAACATCATTCGTGACTCTATAAATAGTCACCGAGGGGCACCAAAAAAGAGAGAAAAGGACGGGTGAAACCACGTGGGTAGATGCTGGAGTAATCGCTCCCAGCCGTAAAGTTCCACAACCATCCGCGGAACCCATATCGTCCGCGGATGCACTCTTTCGCATAGAGGAGAAACCTAACCGTGAACCACATGTGGAAATTCTCCTTCGCGGACGACCATCTCCTTCGCGGACAGTCTCCTCGCGGACATCCTCCTCCGCGGACAACCTCCTCTGTGGCCGTCCTTCAGGGCCTGCTCCCTCGCGGCCAACTCCTCCGCGGACACCCTTCGCGGATAACCAAACCGCGAACCACATGCGGCCAGTCCCTCACGGCCATCTCCTCGCGACCATCTCCTACGTGGCCCGCCCCATGAAAAATGGAGAGTCTCAACGTGAACTTTTCGGTCCGGGTCAACAGTATTTTACATTTCACTTTTGCGCCGCCCCAACATCCGTCCTATACATTCCATGAGTCGGGCTCCTCCTCATGACCCTCCTATAACCCCATTTCCTAGCTCCTTTTGCTAAGTTCATCCAGAAAGGGCCTCCCTTGCATAAGTCCCACACCAATAATGGCTAGGTATCTCTTACCTAGTTGTCCTGACCACATGATATTAAACTGTATGGCCCTCGTCCTGACCACATGATGTTAAACTGTATGGCCCTCATCCTATCCATAAGACGTTAAGATATATGGAAACAATCCTCTCTACATGACTATAAACTGTATAATTCCCTATCATTTAATAGTTGGATTCCTCTTGCTCAATGCAAGAGATTCCTTATGCTCCAAGCATAAGATTCCTAATTCCATGATCACAGTGGCATAATTTCAAGAGTATTGGAATCTGTTCAAACATTACATCACTCCACCTCATGATTTTAGTGTCCTTCATTCGGATCTTCCACTTACATGTCTGAAGTGACCCCCTAACTGCCTGGTTTCATGCCTCATCAGCTCACCTACTGTCCTGGGCCAACGCCTCAGAAGACTTTGGACAACACTTTGAGATAGGTCATGTGTTTCGAACATGGTCAGCAGTCGACCCTCATTTGTTCGTCCCAATTCCAGGCTAATGTGATATGGATGCTGTGTTTCGAACATGGTCTACAGTTATCCTCCATCACCATGCCACCCTCATTGTGTTCCGAATGTCGGGCATGTAATTCACATTTTTCATCTCCCTTTGTTCGGACTGATTCCAACGCCCTTGGCGTTATCCTACTTGTGCACTTGCACATAGGTGTTGACTCCCATTATATTCCTCAACCCACCAATGGATTGGGATGCCCTCATTGCCAGACATGAGGAAGACACCATGGTCATCCGTACCGGATTAAGCCCCGACTTTATGGGCCACCCTCATGCGTTATCCCCACTCCACTTCTCACAGACACACCTTTTGCGACGCGATCCTCTAGTCCATACTGCCTCTTCTTTCTCACACCGAGCATGAATCACATGGGATTAGAGTAAGAATCGACCATGACATTCTCTTATGGGCCTCCCCAGAGTGTATGCCCCAATCCATCACCATGGGCCTCCCCAGAGTGTAATCCACAATACATCGCCATGGGCCTCCCCAGAGTGTAAGCCCCAATCCATTACCATGGGCCTCCTCAGAGTGTAATCCCCAATTCATCGCCTTGGGCCTCCTCAGAGTGTAAGCCTCAGTCCATCACTCTGGGCTGCCTAAGAGCATATGTCCCAAGAAAATGCGAACTACGAGGACCTTGATTCCCTACCACTGGGATACATAGGTAGCCTACATGAGGTTCAAGCCCGATCACCAGCAGACCCCCGGGGACCACCTTCACATTGGTTATCCGACGCTCCCATTCTAACTATGCGGACTTTTATCCCTGACCCCTAGGAAGTGTACATAGGAAGCCTCCATGAGGTTCAAGCCCAACAACTAGTCGATCTGACTATCTTCATATCGGTTCACCGCACCACTCCTAGTGCCGCCTCAATGAGTTTTGACTCCGTGGGGTCATTAATCCAATGAGGGATGGTAAAACTTGGGCATAAACGATTCCGAACCCCAATGTTCAGCTGACCATTTCCAACCTTGACAAATCTGTGGATACTATGATTTGGTATAAACCAAAGATTCGCGAACATATGAATACGTCTTAAATCTATAAGAGAGTCCCAGAACAGGCAATAATTCCCCCAAAAGGGTGCAATGAGCCCGACATCCCATCCTCTTGACCAATGTGAGTTTTTAAGCGTCGCAGGTCAGACCATCCGGCGAATGCCTGCCTTTGGAAAGCAGGTCCACTCGTCATCGGATACCGAACCGTTGGGTGTTTCGAGACCGACCCGAAACAACCCTTCACCAAAATTATTTGGTATTTTCAGATACTTAGAATTATCCTTACGGTTCTCACTATAGTTTTGTCATCCTAGTTTCAAGGGTTTTAACTAAAACTTTATATGATAAAATATATAGAGAACCATAAATTTCATACATAAATATTACATATTAATAAAAAAATATTCATTATATAACATAATGATTCATTCCAGTATCATTTCACTTTAGTGCTGTTGGAAACATAGAAACATAAAAATCTGGTCCATAAGTGAGTTGCAACATCTCTAACTACGATTTTCATAAATATCACCCTTTTTAGAAATATCATACATAATACCTTTATATATAACCTTTATAAAGTAAACATAAGAAAGGGTGAGCTCAAATTATTAGTAAGGGTAAACAAGGGAGATATTAATATAACATGTGTATAATGGTATAAGAACATGATAATTACATTTGAAAACTATACCCTGTATCTCATAGACCAAAAATATTTTCCATTTCATTAATATTTGTAGTTTATAATGAATAAATCAACATTTATTCAAAGAACAAGATCCATGAGCACATATCATTGGCTAAAGACATAGATTTATGACATACACATAACCATAGAAAATATTATGTGGAGGCTAGCCACCAAGACATTCATAGAATGTTAGGCTTGGGCTACCCACTTGTGTGCCTTCTTTGGGATTGGAATAACATTTTGTGTACCCTATATTAGACTTGGGATAGACTCCCATGTGAACTCTTCCTATCTTGGGATAACCTCTCATGTACCCTCATTCGAGATTTGGATAACCCCCCATGTACCCTTTGAGCTCATAAAACATTAATCATTACCCAATGAATTGAAGAGAGATATAGATCCCACCCATCAAATAATATATAAATTTATATTATATAATATGATAAAATATCCATAATATTATAACCTATAGAAAGTAATTGAGTTTCAAAAACATTTCATCATAGAGAAACCCATAGAAAGGAAATGGGTTTCATAATCATCTCATCAATTCATCATAGAACAAGCCATGCGAAAGTAAAAGGTTTTATAAACATATCTATATGATAATAATGAAACATCTAGATAATGAATAAGGTTGTTATAATTGGATAATATCCATTTAGAAATATAATCAACAACAATGGTTGAAAAATTATATAAAAAGATCATTGATAAATTCTTCAGGATAATATACTTTCTATTTTGAAACAATTTATTGAAAATATATATTTTTTCAAAAATTAAAGAAAGAAATTTATTCAAAAATAACCTTGGAACCTTGTAATATAGTCTTTAAATCATTTAATGGTAATAATGGTGTAAAATACTATACTTTCCATGAAAAAGGTGCTCTAAAAATCCCATACCG
Organism: Viscum album; assembly: GCA_963277665.1. NCBI lineage: Eukaryota > Viridiplantae > Streptophyta > Magnoliopsida > Santalales > Viscaceae > Viscum > Viscum album. The sequence continues at coordinate 576,821,934 of OY728160.1, forward strand.
TAACTCTTGAATTTCTTCTTAAATGTTAAAAACTAAATTATAATATATATAGGCTTATTATAAATATATTAAATAACCATAATTATATATATCAAACCATATATTATTTACTGTAGACCATTTATTACATGTTTATTAACAATTCTTGGCTAAAATCACATTTCATGTAAAAATTTCTTTGTTTTTCATGTATGTTTTGATTCAATAGCTTTGATCACTGCACATTGATCATGGGTACATTATATATATAATTTTAAACATGATATAAATATAATATATATTTATTGTATATATATATATATTTAATGTTATCTATAAATAATGGAGATATAAAAAACAATTACACCGTTCATGCAGATGGTTGGCCGTACATATGCATGAACACTATCTCCATTTTCTCAACGAATGGAAAGAAATTTAAGGTAAATAATATATAAAATTTTTAGATTCATTATTATTTAATATATATAACATATATTCATTAAATATATCCTTATTACCTTCCATGTAAAGCATAAGTGAAAAACACACCACATTGCTTCACGAGATGGTAGTCTGCCGTACACACGTGTGACATTATCATATTACCAGGAAATAGAGATTAAGAGGGTATTTGTGATATAATAATTATATAAGTATAATTATGTCAAATATATGATATAAATATGTTAAATCCATTATTACATCTAGTTGTGATAGGTAGTGGGAGAAAACTAATTGCATTGGTTCGCGGGGCGGTAGTCTTTCGTACACATGATCGATAATTTTATTTCCCATTTGATGGAAGAGGAGATAAATATAGATTATTATTTTAGCATAATAAAATATTATTTTATTTTATATAATGATATTATTATATCATAATAGTTTAATTAGATTTAAAGTATGTGGAATAATAATTAAAATAAAAACGCTTGCTTAAGAACTATACCACTTCTTTGTGAAACCTCCATAGGTTATCAAAAGAAGCCTAGTTTGGTGGGTTTCATAATAAAAATAAGTCCTATAGGAAATTGGGAGGGAATCAATGAAGATATTTTTAGGTATTTTCCGAACCAAATAGTTTGGATGTGTGAAAATGAGAGGATTGGGGGTGGCCTTTTATAAGTGGGGGAGTGGACACACTTAAAATTTTTGAAAGGAAAAAGGTGTAACCATGATTAAACATAAAAAAGGATCCAAAATGGTTCATTATCTAGCCTTGGTTGATAGAAGGTCTCAATATGGCCATCCAATGGTAATTAGATATTTTTTAGCTCATTTTCCCTTATCGTTTCAGTTTAACCTCCTGGTAAACCCGTTCTAACCTTAATTGTTATAATTAATATTTACTATTCATTTCAAACAAAAATTAAGTTGAAACTATTATATAATATCAACTATTATGATTCAATATGTGGAATAAATTTTTCTAAATTCAATTCATAGAATTGGAAAAAAGTTATTTTCAAATTATACTTGGAGATGCGACAAAAAAGAGGTTCTCCAAAGTGAAAATTTTTATATGTATAAGAATATTCAACATAAAAATCAAACAAGAATTCAATTATAATTAATTAAATTATATTAATAATTATTTAATACAACTAATTTTAATTTTAAAACTTTTAATAGAAAATGTGACATTATAAATTCTTTAATTGAAAATGCAATTTTTAATAAAAATAGGCATTTTCACTATTTATTGAAAAATTAATCTTTTCAGAAAATTCAAAAAAAAGAACCCTAGGATAATTTTGAAATTCTTATAAAAAAAATTAATTACATTGTTTCAAAATATTTTCAAAATTTTTAAAAGCTTAATTTTATTATTTGTTTAGAAAAATCATAAAAAATCATTTATTTATATAAAAAATTTATAATTAATTTTAAAAATTGGATTATTCCTATGAATAATTCTATATTGAAAATCTATTTAATAAAACTCATATTTAAAAAATAATATCCTTAGTATATTGTGGTTTGTTAAAACTCAGTTTGTTTGTGACAGACGCTATTGAAGAAATCAAATTTATTTTAAAAAATATTTCATAAAAACTTAGGGTGTTCCTTTATACCCCCTTAAAATTAATCTTTCCCTTGAAATTTATCACTCAAATACAAATTAATTAGGATAATTATACCTTCTTATATCCTTATGTTCCCATGTAGATTCTTAAAATTGGTGGTTTTACCATAATACCATGACAAGCATAGTGGCCTTGTTTAAAAGAACTTTATCAATATGTTCCAAAAATCCACATAGATTATTGTTAATATGATCTATTAGAATTTAATTTATGTTAAGCACATTTGAAGGATCTATTATATAGTTCCACATGAGAGATACATGGAACACATCATGGACTTGAGATAGTTTCGTTGGAAGTGCTAAGCGATAAACAACCACCCCTACTCGATTAAGAATCTCAAAACGGACAATATAACTAGGGTTAAAATTTACTTTATTTATAAATATCATAACCTTATTAGATGGTTAAATCTATAAGAAAACCTTCTCACCATCTTTAAATTTTATATCAAACTGATTATTTCCGAATTTAATTTTCTATCGACTACAAGATCCTTTAATGTGTTTTTGAAGGAAACCAACTTTTAATGCCATTTCATTAGCTAGAACAGGTACCAATAGCTTTAGTTTTCCATCCTAATCCCATAATTTTTGAGTTATACACATATTTTCATAGAGGGATTCATAATTTTCAATATAAATTCTTGAGTGAAAGCTATTTTTTTTAAGAAAACTCAAATAGAGGAAGGTGTTGATTCCAATCCCCTTTGAAATAAATAGAACAGGATCTAAGATTATCCTATAGGGTTTTAACTATTCTCTTAGAGTGGAAAAATATCTGAGTATGACATATATTGATAACACTTAGATCCATATCCAGGACCTGTAGAAGACTTTCCAAGAACTTCTAGGTAAAACTCAGATCCTAATTAGGTATAATAGAATGTGGTACACTAGTAAACCTTACCACTTCCTTAGTGTATATCCTGAAAATCTAATCCAGATAGAAATGTTCTCTAATATAAGTAAAGTTTAATGAATTTATAAGGTTATCAACTATAATCCATTTAACATTATTCACTTTAGATGTTTTGGGGGTGTCCAGTAACAAAATCCATAATGATGTTTTTCCATGTCCATTATAGTATGGGCAATGGATGAACCATCCCGTCAAAATATTGTCTCTAATATTTAAATTTATGACATACCAAGCACTGAGATACAAAATTTTCAATATCCATCTTCATCCCATCACATTATAAATACTCTTTCATATCTCTATACATCTTTTTTACATTTAGGTTGAATATAGAATGATGAACTATGAACTTAATTTGATAGATATTTTTTCAAATCTGGTATGGATGGAACAAATAAGTGGTTCTTTAACCTTATCACTCCATCATGATCAAGTTCAAACACTTGAAAATTTATCACTTCCTTCTATATCTTTACATCTTAATTTTTCACCTCTTTAATCTTCACATGGATAGATGGTTGAACACCCATTTGTGAAAAATAATATTTATCAACTTCCTTAAATATTTATAAATCAATCCTTTTAAAATCCATAAATATTGGATCTTTTGTGATCCTCATCATAGATAAGATTTCATGATCCTTTGAACACAAATAATTTAACAACTTTTTCACTTTCCCAGGGTGGTAATGTATTGAGCAGTCATTTTATTTAATTTTCTCCATCCATATTCTCTAGTTCATGATCAATTCCTTGTGTGTAAATATATAATTTGAACTCTTATTATCAATATATATATCACAACTTTTTCCATAATGATACTTCAACCATATCTTTAATGAAAAATTATTGACCCTAACCCCCAATCATGAGTTGGGTAATTGTTCTCATAATCCTTTAATTATCATGAGGCATAATCAATAACCATGTTATTATTCTTGAGGATGCATCCCAATCCCTTCTTAGACACATCACTATTGATTACAAAACCTTCTCAACTACATGGTAATATAAGCACAGGTGAACCAAATAACTTCATCTTTAGTTCCTTGAAAGTTTCCTAAAATTTGACTATCCAAAGGAACCTGGATCCATTACAAATTAACTTGGTGAATGGATTTAAAAATCATAAAAAATTCTCCACAAACCATCGATAATATCTTGACAAACTAAGAAAACTATAGATCTTAGTCACCATGGTTCGTATGGGACAATGTTTAATATCCTTCATATTTTATGGATCCATAGATATACCCACCATTACAATTATATGACCCCGAAATAAAACCTTTTGTAACTAAAATTCAATGTTTGTAAATTTTTCATACAACCAATCCATCCTCAATGTCTTCAGTACAACTATCAAGTGATCTTCATGATCTTCCTTACTCTCTGAATGTATGAAAGTATCATCTACTATCAAAAATTGATAAAGGTAATTTATATGGATGCTATTAATTAAATCCATAAAGATAGTGGAAGAATTATTAAGACCAAATGGAATAAATATATAATCATAGTGTCTATACCTTGTACAAAATTCATTCTTGAGTATATCCTCCTTATTGAACCTGAATTGATGATATCCGGAATGAAGTTCAATATTGTAAAAGTTTTTATCCCTACACATTTGGTGAAACAAACCATCAATACGGGATATAAAATACTTGTTATTAATTTTTTATATTATTAACCTCCCAATAATCAATATAGAGTCACATAAATCCAAAATTGTTTTTAACAAAAATGAAAAGTTCAGCCCATGGTGACACACTTAACCAAATAAATCCCATTTCAATATTTTCTTGGAGTTTCATCTTCAATTCTTACAACTTTATTGGGGTTATTCTATGGGGAGTATTTAAAATAGTCATATTAGGAGGTATAAATTCAATTGAGAAACCAATTTAATGTTTTAGTGGAATACTGGGGAAATATTCTGAAAATACATAAAAAAACTCCCACATAACAGACTTTTCATTGATGTTAGGTTTACCCCCAATCATTTGAGATAAACACCTGTTTTGTGTAGGATTAAAGACCCATATAGTAGGTGAAATTCCCATTGGACGTTAATATTTATCATCATATTGGTATACAATCATAAGTTGGTTTATAATATCAAACATGACTTCCCTTACTAAGAAATTAATGTGGAATTTATATAGAAAAATCCAATTCATGCCTAATATAACATTAAATTCAACTAGATGAATGATGAAAAGGTTTACAAAAGTAAATTCCCACATACTTTAATTAGATAAGAATCATTGAATCTAGATGTGATCATCATTACCTTATGTTATTTCATTGATAATTAAGTGTCTAATAATTTGGATGGAATATTGATACCCTTATCAAATTATGTAGAAATAAAAGAATGTGAATATCTAGAATCAAAATAAGATATTATCAGTTTTAGAGTGGATGATAAGTGTACCTTTCACAACATCATTATCATACCCCCCCAAAGTGATCACCTAATATTTTCAATTTTCTCTTTTCTTAAGAGGTTTCTATCATTTATCATCAATATTATCCTTCAAATTTTATAATTGGTTAGCATAATGTAAAACAAATGAATGAATTTGAAATGATGGGTTGTTGGAGTTTTATTATGTGGATATTTCACCCTATTTACATCATTAGAAGACTTATTCCCATAACTTTAGTATTCAACCACTCAATGAAATTCCTTTCAAAACATAAAACATTTAGTAGTTCCATTAATACACTTTCCTCAATGTTTTGTTCCACACATAGAGCATAATGAAAAGATAATAATAATTTCTTTATGGTTTTCATTGTTTACCCTAAATTCCATCCTTATTTTTTTATCAAAACCCTAAGATAGATGGGAAAATTTAATCTTCATTTCCCCCTTGATAGAACAACCGAAAATTTCTTTATAGATTGCAATGTTCCTTTTGGATAATTTCCCCAGTTGAATTTGTTTTAAGCCACAAAATAATTGACCAACCTTACTTTCTGGATGGATGGAAATACTAAAAGCATACCTTGCAAGTCTCTTAAAATTTTACTAATAGTTAACAATATATTCTCCATCCTTCTATTTTAGATTATCAATTCCTTCTATATTTTCATAAGAATAATACAAGGAAAGTACTTATTGAAAAAATAATCTCTTATATTCATCCAACTCTATAGAGTTGATTTATTCCTATTGACTCATATTCGTGATATGATAGCACCATTGATATTATTTTACCTTACAATGATAGATAAAAAATGATTTTTTCTTACTCCAAACAATGGAGAACAAAAAATATATTTTTATCGTTACTGATCCATTTTTTAGCAACTAGTGTATTTATAAATCCACTAAAAAAATGTAGATATTTCCTCGCGAAGGGCCCAATAGAATGTCATTCCCTCATTTTATTGTTTGGATGTTCAAAATGATTCATAGATTGTGAAAGCTATGTGATCATAATACTGAGAGTTTTCATTCCAACTCATATAACATTTGTTTTCTTCGAAGTAAAATCATTTCATTTTCCATGAATCTCATTATTAATATAGTTCCTTTAGGCTCCAGCCATTGAATAAAACAAAACAGAATAGTATAAGAAAAAATAATCATATTGGGGAACCACATAATAATGAAAAACTACATATAAGATATCTAAATAATGACACCTTCTATGACACCTTAGGCTTAAAATAGGTCATTCCTGGTCATTATTGAAATCCTTAATGATTTTTCATAAAACCAGGTGTGTGTCCAGGCCAGTTTTTGTGCACCCAGTGATGATTGGTTTTAGTTTAATGCACCATTTTGGGGTTATTAACCCTATGAGAAATTGTTCTAGATTCATATCCACTTGTATTATCCAAATAGGGATGCAATTTCTAAGAAACCACTTACTCCACCCTTGTAGGGTTCTGAAAATTCTACAAGGAGGAAATGAAATTACCCCAAGACTTGGAAGAGGACCGAACCTGTCTGCGTACCAGCTCCCAGCAATAATACACGGCCAGTTTGGCAAATCGCCCTCCTGCAGACGCTGTCGTTCGCGAAATGGGAGAGGAGCACCTAGGCGAGCGCGAACCAGGAAGACCTCCGGTGAAGCCAGGCCAATCCACAGCCACGAACCGCGCCAACCAGCCGATGCCGCTAGCGCCATCATTTGCGGAATGGAGGCGGAGCGCCTATGCAGCCGCGGACCGCTGTTGTTCGCGGAATAGAAGCAGAGTGGTGCACATCCGCGTAGAATTTCTGCGGATTTTGGTTCCAAAACTCCCCAGTTCACCGAGTCATCCACGGGTGGGGATTCCTTCATGGGATTCCGCAGAAAGTGCCATGGGCCCATCGATACAACCTCATTCGTGACTCTATAAATAGTCACCGAGGGGCACCAAAAAAGAGAGAAAAGGACGGGTGAAACCCCGTGGGTAGATGCTGGAGTAATCGCTCCCAGCCGTAAAGTTCCACAACCATCCGCGGAACCCATATCGTCCGCGGATGCACTCTTTCGCATAGAGGAGAAACCAAACCGTAAACCACATGTGGAAATTCTCCTTCGCGGACGACCATCTCCTTCGCGGAAAGTCTCCTCGCGGACATCCTCCTCCGCGGACAACCTCCTCTGTGGCCGTCCTTCAGGGCCTGCTCCCTCGCGGCCAACTCCTCCGCGGACACCCTTCGCGGATAACCAAACCGCGAACCACATGCGGCCAGTCCCTCACGGCCATCTCCTCGCGACCATCTCCTACGTGGCCCGCCCCATGAAAAATGGAGAGTCTCAACGTGAACTTTTCGGTCCGGGTCAACAGTATTTTACATTTCACTTTTGCGCCGCCCCAACATCCGTCCTATACATTCCATGAGTCGGGCTACTCCTCATGACCCTCCTATAACCCCATTTCCTAGCTCCTTTTGCTAAGTTCATCCAGAAAGGGCCGCCCTTGCATAAGTCCCACACCAACCATGGCTAGGTATCTCCTACCTAGTTGTCCTGACCACATGATATTAAACTGTATGGCCCTCGTCCTGACCACATGATGTTAAACTGTATGGCCCTCGTCCTATCCATAAGACATTAAGATATATGGAAACAATCCTCTCTACATGACTATAAACTGTATAATTCCCTATCATTTAATAGTTGGATTCCTCTTGCTCAATGCAAGAGATTCCTTATGCTCCAAGCATAAGATTCCTAATTCCATGATCACAGTGGCATAATTTCAAGAGTGTTGGAATCTGTTCAAACATTACATCACTCCACTTCATGATTTGCGTGTCCTTCATTCGGATCTTCCACTTACATGTCTGAAGTGACCCCCTAACTGCCTGGTTTGATGCCTCATCAGCTCAACTACTGTCCTGGGCCAACGCCTCAAAAGACTTTGGACAACACTTTGAGATAGGTCATGTGTTTCGAACATGGTCAGCAGTCGACCCTCATTTGTTCGTCCCCATTCCAGGATAATGTGATATGCATGCTGTGTTTCGAACATGGTCTAAAGTTATCCTCCATCACCATGCCACCCTCATTGTGTTCCGAATGTCAGGCATGTAATTCACATTTTTCATCTCCCTTTGTTCGGACTGATTCCAACGCCCTTGGCGTTATCCCGCTTGTGCACTTGCACATAGGTGTTGACTCCCATTATATTCCTCAACCCACCAATGGATTGGGATGCCCTCATTGCCATACATGAGGAAGACACCATGGTCATCCATACCGGATTAAGCCCCGACTTTATGGGCCACCCTCATGCGTTAGCCCCACTCCACTTCTCACAGACGCACCTTTTGCGACGCGATCCTCTTGTCCATACTGCCTCTTCTTTCTCACACCGAGCATGAATCACGTGGGATTAGAGTAAGAATCGACCATGACATCCTCTTATGGGCCTCCCCAGAGTGTATTCCCCAATACATCACCATGGGCCTCCCCAGAGTGTAAGCCACAATACATCGCCATGGGCCTCCCCAGAGTGTAAGCCCCAATCCATTGCCATGGGCCTCCTCAGAGTGTAATCCCCAATTCATCGCCTTGGGCCTCCTCAGAGTGTAAGCCCCAGTCCATCACTCTGGGCTGCCTAAGAGCATATGTCCCCAGACAATGCGAACTACGAGGACCTTGATTCCCTACCACTGGGATACATAGGTAGCCTACATGAGGTTCAAGCCCGATCACCAGCAGACCCCCGGGGACCACCTTCACATTGGTTATCCGACGCTCCCATTCTAACTATGCGGACTTTGATCCCTGACCCCTAGGAAGGGTACATAGGAAGCCTCCATGAGGTTCAAGCCCAACAACTGGTCGATCTGACTATCTTCATATCGGTTCACCGCACCACTCCTAGTGCCGCCTCAATGAGTTTTGACTCCGTGGGGTCATTAATCCAATGAGGGATGGTAAAACTTGGGCATAAATGATTCCGAACCCCTATGTTCAGCTGACCATTTCCAACCTTGACAAATCCGTGGATACTATGATTTGGTATAAACCAAAGATTTGCGAACATATGAATACGTCTTAAATCTATAAGAGAGTCCCAGAACAGGCAATAATTCCCCCAAAAGGGTGCAATGAGCCCCACTTCCCATCCTCTTGACCAATGTGAGTTTATAAGAGTCGCAGGTCAGACCATCCGGCGAATGCCTGCCTTTGGAAAGCAGGTCCACTCGTCATCGGATACCGAACCGTTGGGTGTTTCGAGACCGACCCGAAATAACCCTTCACCAAAATTATTTGGTATTTTCAGATACTTAGAATTATCCTTACGGTTCTCACTATAGTTTTCTCATCCTAGTTCCAAGGGTTTTAACTAAAACTTTATATGATACAATATATTGAGAACCATAAATTTCATACATAAATATTACATATTAATAAAAAAATATTCATTATATAACATAATGATTCATTCCAGTATCATTTCACTTTAGTGCTGTTGGAAACATAGAAACATAAAAAACTGGTCCATATGTGAGTTGCAACATCTCTCACTACGATTTTCATAAATATCACCCTTTTTAGAAATATCATACATAATACCTTTATATATAACCTTTATAAAGGAAACATAAGAAAGGGTGAGCTCAAATTATTAGTAAGGGTAAACAAGGGAGATATTAATATAACATGTGTATAATGGTATAAGAACATGATAATTACATTTGAAAACTATACCCTGTATCTCATAGACCAGAAATATTTTCCATTTCATTAATATTGGTAGTTTATAATGAATAAATCAACATTTATTCAAAGAACAAGATCCATGAGCACATATCATTGGCTAAAGACATAGATTTATGACATACACATAACCATATAAAATATTATGTGGAGGCTAGCCACCAAGACATTCATAGAATGTTAGGCTTGGGCTACCCACTTGTGTGCCTTCTTTGGGATTGGAATAACATTTTGTGTACCCTATCTTAGACTTGGGATATCCTCCCATGTGAACTCTTCCTATCTTGGGATAACCTCTCATGTACCCTCATTCGAGATTTGGATAACCCCCCATGTACCCTTTGAGCTCATAAAACATTAATCATTACCCAATGAATTGAAGAGAGATATAGATCCCACCCATTAAATAATATATAAATTTATATTATATAATATGATAAAATATCCATCATATTATAACCTATAGAAAGTAATTGAGTTTCAAAAACATTTCATCATAGAGAAACCCATAGAAAGGAAATGGGTTTCATAATCATCTCATCAATTCATCATAGAACAAGCCATGCGAAAGTAAAAGGTTTTATAAACATATCTATATGATAATAATGAAACATCTAGATAATGAATAAGGTTGTTATAATTGGATAATATCCATTTAGAAAAATAATCAATAACAATGGTTGAAAAATTATATAAAAAGATCATTGATAAATTCTTGAGGATAATATACTTTCTATTTTGAAACAATTTATTGAAAATATATATTTTTTCAAAAATTAAAGAAAGAAATTTATTCAAAAATAACCTTGGAACCTTGTAATCTAGTCTTTAAATCATTTAAGGGTAATAATGGTGTAAAATACTATACTTTCCATACACTTTAAAATGAAAATTCCTTTCACATTTTTGATAAAAAGTTAAAATAGCCTTATTTGAAAAACAACAAGAAGATTCCTTTTTTTGTTAAAATTCAAACATGAGTAAAAATTTATTTAAAGAATCATTTTATAAAAGTTAAAACTTTAATTAAAACATTTTAAGAAAAAATGGAAATTAATTAAAAAGTGTTTTGACCGAAGAGAGAAAGAAATTTGTTTTTTCTATATAATATTATTTTGTAGTAATGAGTAAATAGAGAGAGGAAAATGAAAGGAAAACATTAAGTTTAAATAAATAACTATAGGAGAATAAAATCATTAGTTTTTTTATGATATGTAGATCATATAATATCATCATTGTAAGTATAATAATAAACAACTCCAAAAAATGAGATTATAACATAAAACCCATACTACATTGGTAAACTTTGAATCATAATTCCCGTAAATAAAATAACCTTATATGGAAATATAAATTCCCATAAATTTCTTTATAAGAATCATGGGTATTATATACACCACATAATAGAGACAATAGGTTAATATGGAATGCATCTCATAGAAATAAAAATGAGAGGAAAATACCTTACAAATTTGGTATCCTTTTAATTATAAGCCTAATGAAAGAATAAAATTAAATAAAACTTTAAGTGTATTTAAAATAAATTAATTTAGGATATAAATTGTCCAATTGGTAGTATTATACCACAAAAAAGGTACAAGTGGTGAACATGGAATATGTCACTTAGAAATAAAAGAGAGACTAGAAATCACATACCTTATGTATAAAATTCCTTCATACACTTTCAAAAATCTAGTATAATAAATATAGGTTTATTATAAATCTATCCCAAAACCATAATTATTTATGTAATACCATATATGGTTTATTCATGACCTTTAATTACTTCTTTTATAACAATTATTTGTTAAAATAACATTTTGGGTAATAATTACATTGTTTTACTTGTATGTTTTAATTTGGTATATTCAGTCCTTATACATTGATCCTAGTTTAATTATATAAATAATGTTAAAAAAGATATAATACCATATATATTAATTTTATAAAAATATAAATTCATCTAGAGAAGTTAGCATTATAAAAATGGATTACACTGTTCTTAGAGGTGATGGACCGTATGTAAACATTAATATTGTTTCCATTTTCCCAATGGATGAAAAAAGAATTTAAATAATATATCACCTTTAAATAGTAATTATTATGTCTTATATATCACATATATTAATTATATTTTTCCTTATTACCTTCCATGTAAAGCATAAGTGATTATAAAATCACATCGCTTTGCGAGGCGGTAGTTCGTCGTACACACAAGTGATGTTATCGTATTCCGAAGAAATGGAAATTAAGAAGGTACATGTGATATTATAGTTAAAGAAGTGTAATTAAGTCATAAATATCATATAAATACGTCAAAAACATCATTATATTTATCCATGAGAAGTGATGATGGAAACAAATTACATCAGTTCACGAGGAGGCAATCCACTATGCACACGGTCGAAAATTGTTTTTCCCATTTGATGGAAGAGGAGATGTATATAGGTTATGAAATTAACATAAAAACATATCAGTATATGGTAAATAATTATATTAATATATCACACTATTTGAAGAATATTTTAATACTTTTCAAGATGAAATAAAACAAAAATTCTTAGTTAATAACAATTTATCCTATTCATACAACCTCATTAGGTTAGAACCAAGAGACTTATCACTATTGTAAAAAGACTATTTCCCAACAGTTTTTTAAATAGTGGTGGTTTAAACCTCTGCCATATAGTTCTACGGTAGTTTTTTGAAACTGCCGATAAAGTGCATTTCATCATATAGTACACAGTGATTTCCTTGATTTGGCGGCGGTTTATGGTAACCGTCATAGTGGGTGGATATTGGGGCAGTTTCCCCAGGTGAAACTGGTTTTTTTTCGCGGCGGTTATAACCGCAGCTAAAAAAAGCAGTTCGTCTGAGGGAAACCCCCACTAAAACCATTAAAACCGCCGTGATATAATAAAGTAATATGAAAACTATTTAGCAGCGATTAAAACCGCCGCTAAAAAATTATCATTTTCACTGGGGAAAACCGCCGCTAAAACTATTAAAACCACCGTAATATAATAAAAAGAATATGAAAACTGTTTAGTGGTAGTTAAAACCACCGCTAAATTATTGTCTTTAGCGGTATTTTTAACCACCGAAGATAGCAAAATACCGTAATTTTAGTGGCGGTTAAAACCACCACTAAATATTTTATATTTATTTTGCAGCGATTAAAACCGCGGTAAATCCATATTTACAAAAAAATGCCGCTGATACTACAGGTGCATTACCAATGCCATGAAAAAAACTATTCCAATAGATATAACATATAGAACATCATAAGCACAACACATCAGAACCAAACTGCATCACAACCACCCCACATCACCACTACCACACATTATAACCACTACAAATCACAACCACCATGCATAATTTAGTTTCAATAAAGGTTTTTATCATAACTACTTAATTATTATGAAGGTTTTTCACACAAAAAATACAATATTTCATGGAAAAAAAATTAATGGTGTGATATATATTCTTAGTCATTTTCATATGTGGTGAGGTTATACAAACATACATAGAATGTTTTTAAAAAACAAAAACAACACACTATCTCAAAACATGATTAATATCCAAAACTCATGTGGTAGGTTTGGTAAAAGTGTGATCTTGAACTATCATTATCGCTTTATCTTTTTTCCTGTTTTAAAATAGAATTTGGCCTCCCTAAAATCTTATAAAATGGAGGGGTCTAAGCCAAAATGGTTATTATATATTCTTCCATGTATATAATCTTTGTCCTAGTTCCCATTTCCCAACCATTTTACCCTCACCATGCCCAAGGCTGCAATGTGGTGAGCTTTTCTTTCCTATTTTTGACAGGTGGTCTTCTGATATTACATGCCCACCCAAGGGAATTTGAATATTCTCACAGTTCAAAGGATAAAAACTAGGACAACACACATAACAAAATTTCATAACCAAGTCATGGTTATATATCCCATTTTACACAAGAGCATTCCCAACATAAAAATACCTCCTTTATTTCCAGACAAGTCCTTGCACAAGTCGTGGTGGCATTAAAATGGATAAAACACCACCTCAAACCTCCAAATCACCAAAAAAATATTCCAAAACATCCCCAAGACTTGATAATTTAAAAAGGGAAGGTCATAAAGGGTATGTACCATTACACTCATTCTATTTATTCTAGCTTACCTATTATTTCTCAATTCTAAGTCATGTTGATCATATTGTCCCCAAAATTATAAGAAATACGTGTGGATTGATTCCTATTTTCATGGGATACATAATGATTCCTATATATCCTATCTCAAACCCAATAAAAAACCGATATCAAATTCCCCAGTTTATCTTAGTGACCGGGTTTCTTCATTCACAATGGTTTTCTATCCATAGGGTTGGCATCAAGACAAGTTAATTTCATTTTATATATTAGTTTAAAATAAATTAAACCTCATATAATAAGGTATTTTTTATATTATATTAAACTGTAGATTATTTTAGTCATTTTCAGATGATGTTAAACTATGTGATGTGTGGTCCATCTTGTAAGACTTGAAACTTCTTAGAGAAGTTTACCTAGTAAGACCTGTCTTCCTCTACATATTATCCAAATATACATAAGTATCCTTAGCATGTTATTATTTATCCATAAATCTATGTTATAAAAAAATGACTCTTACACTAGGAAAAAGACTAATATGCATAGGGGTATTATATAAAAACTATATGTGGATTGATTCATGATGTATCAATATATGTAATGATGTTGGGGTCTTCTATAATAGACCTTGGTGAAAATTATAATCACACTGGTTATACCATAAAGGAGAGACCCTTCCTCATTCACATCAATTTGTTTATTTCTTTCTCACAAAATGATCCCCATACATCTCATCCTTCTCCTCCTATACGCGAGACAAATTTTCATAGAGGAACTTTTCCAAAAACTATGAATGGATTGATTCCTATTACTATAGGATATCTTCTTGATCATTCATCCTTGGGTAAAAACATCATAAATTTAGGAAAAATGAATCATAAAACATGATTTATTACAATAAATAATCGACATATATGGTTCATACCACACTCGGGAAATCAAAAAATAAAAGGAAACATCAAAAATCAATAAAATGCATAAAAGGAAACTTGAGAATTCAAGAGAATGTTAGGTCATGAAAATGTTTGGTGTAATCTATGTGCCACACATAACACATATAAAAACCAACTAATACCATATTTTTCTGACATATCAAAAAAATAAATAATCATGATCCGATGATGAACAAAGATCATCACCCTCTCCCCTCCATCTCTACTTCCTACTAATACCTGAAAAAACATTATATTGAAAATTAAATACTATTGTATATTGATATTTAAACTTAAAACCAATAAAACTTTGTAAACTAAATTATTTTGAATATTTGGGATTGACATGCTCACTACCAGTCGATACAATACCATCAGGGGAAGATCTAGTCATATTCTGATATAAATCAATCAACGATTTATGCAAAGTGGATATCTGAGCCCCCTCATAATGAACTATGTTTCGTAGAGAAACAATATCTCTATAAGTAACTCATGGTATAGACTGACTACAACTAGGAGTAGATGCAGCTGGAATACCCAGTGGCCTACCAAAGATCTCAGATGGAACAGGCACCAAACCCATCCTGCACACTCTACCAGGATGATCCTTCCCAAGGAATTTAGCAACCAGGTCATCCTTAGAGATTGAGTAGGACTACATAGGATTGGAATCCTACAGTTCACTAATTTATACCTATAAATCAAATATAATTACTATTAGAAGAAATATATATTAATATAATAACAACTGATCATAAGTTATTAAAATGA
Source organism: Viscum album (assembly GCA_963277665.1). Lineage (NCBI taxonomy): Eukaryota > Viridiplantae > Streptophyta > Magnoliopsida > Santalales > Viscaceae > Viscum > Viscum album. The sequence goes on from OY728160.1 coordinate 576,837,949, forward strand.
AAAATTAGTTCAGACCCCAACTTCTTTTGCAGGCTCATTAACAAAACTTCTATCATATTTTTGGTGAACATTCAACCACACTTATGTTCGAAATGATTAATGACTTAAACTCTGTGAATGCATTAAACAAACATAAATAAAAAATTTAATATATTAAACAAATAATATTGTCTTATAAATATTTAAACTAATAAAGGATTACCATAGAAGATCAGCTTCTAGAAAAACCCTTTGACCCCACAGTGCGAGGGATGTCCTGCTTAGCCAGACTTGATGCATTATTTCATGAAAGATCATAAAATAAATGAAATGAAATTTAATTGTAATGTATTCAGTGTCATATTATCTTCATATACATGTAAAAATGTTAAATATGATTATTATACTAATATATATTTAAATATCATCTTCTTCTCAACCTGATGTCTATCAACAAAAATTTTCCATTGCCCTTCAGGTACCCCATCGGGTAGCTTATCATACATATGATGGGTGGTAAATGAAGTATTGTTGACATCGCCCCACAATTTTCATTTAAAGTACTTCCATTTTTTGTCAAGATTTTTCAATGTCCACTTTCTTTCTATCACATCAGCAACCATAAAGTTGAAAAACATATATACACAAAAACTCATTTCAAAATATTAATAACACGACATTGAATTACACCATAATGTATTAAAATGACCTTTATTTCAGAGTAAAAAACTTTAGTTTTCTAACTTGTAGGCATATGTCTCCAACAATCATATGAAATAAGAAGTGAAATGGGCTCCGCGACAAACTGCCCTAAAATATGGCCAAGTAATCTTGCGGCGTCATCCGTAAGGACCCCATATGAATCAAGTGGGGCATCTATCTTCTCTCTGGTCAGACTCAATACATCTGAACTTTTTATGTTTTTCTCTATAGTTTCATTATTTCTATATTTAATGAACAAACATTTAGCATAAAAAAGTGCAATAAATTTATTCATGTCAAAATTTGTACCTATAACAGTAACCATCTAGTATTCCTGTGAAGAAATAGAAGTGGCACGCTGGTCCCTCACTACTGAGACTCCTAATGTTGGAGTCAATGAAAGAGATGCTGAAGGGTGCTCAAAGAGGGTGTGAGAGATGTTGGAGGGGGATATGGTGTATGGGGGTAGGCGGATGGTCACTCAGATGTCGTAGGGGGGGGGGGAGGAAAATGGATCATCAACTGTCTTAGTGGTCGATGAAACAGAATATTGCTTCCTCTTTGGAACTCCTATCAGTTAATCAAATAAAATTATGTTCAGAACATATATTTCGAAACATTTATACAGATTAAAATTAAAAAAACAATATATGCACAATACTAACAAACAAAATATATATAACAATGATAATGAATGATTGCATAAATGAAATAAGTGGTTTCTAAATAAATGCATAACTATACATACATGAATTTTCTCCTTCAATCATGTTAGTTTCCTGATCCATTACATCATCCACTTCATTCATCCTTTATAGACTAATATTTTTAATTTTATCATGGAAAAATAATTCAGATTCTTATTGTTGATGAGATTTTATGTCATATGTCAAATCTTCTACTTCGTCACCCATATCATAGAAATCTCTTTGTTTTATGTGAGAAAATACACTCCACCCTTCATCCATAATATCATTAACATAATATACAATTTTTATTGCGATGATAAGATATATGGATCATGCAGTTCATGATCACCAACATTCATCAAGTGAGAGAAGTTCATAGAATTGAATTGCAAGGAATCTCTTTTAACACCTCTGATAATATAGACCCAATTGAATTTAAAGAAAACAACTGAAAAATGCCTGTGGTAGTTTAATTCAATAATATCCGTTAGCTTTCCATAGTATCCCACTTCAGAAAATGTAAATATACCACTATTATGTGTTTTCAAACCCTCTTCTCGATCGACTGTACGAAATCTAAAGTCATTCACATTGTAAGCGTCGAACTTTCTAACTTGTTTTAGAGAACCTCGGGTAAGAAAATTAAAATATTTTGAAAAATCTGATTGAGTATCATTATTCATGATTGAAAAAATGAAATATAGTTTATTAGAATTACAAAATATATATGTCTACCTAATATTCATTTTTATTGCAATATTTATGAACTTACACATCGTGGAAACCATTATACAAGCTCTTTATTAACAGATTTCCTTTTATCTTTCTCATTTTTTATTCGGCCTCTAATTCATCTCTTTGTTTGTATCCTCAACTCTTCAATAAATAAATCTGCAATTTCCCTATTTAGAAGCACATATCTAGAACAAAAGGTAAGACACCATTATGCCAAATAGCCTTCAGCAATAGAGCCTTCTGGTTGAGCTTTATTTCTCACGTATGATTTAAAATGCCCAATATATCTGTGAAATAAAAAATAAATTATTCATTTCATTAAGTGCCATTTTTTTTAATTAACTTAAAAAATATAAATAAGGTGCCTATAAATTGGATACATCCATCGATAGTGAACGAGGCCTCCTAATTTAGATTCCTCAACTAAATGCGGAATTAAATGCATCATGACAGTAAAAAATGACAAAAGAATGATAATCTCCATTGCAAAAAGTGTCAATAAAAACCTCTCCCAAAGGTTTTCAAGCTCAAATGGATATAGAGATTTCTCACATAGTTGCCTAAAAAATGTGCTGAATTGGAGTACAACAGTAGAATCTTTTTCAAGTAATAATGTATGTAATGCCAATGGTAGTAACTGCTATAACAAAATATGTGAATCGTGACTTTTCAATCCTTGTAATTATGATTATTTAAGTCAACACACCTATATATGTTAATTGAATACCCATAAGATACTTTCACATGCTTTAAAATTCGAAGGAATATGTATTTATCCCTATTTTTAATTGCAAAAATTTCCAGAGCATACTTTTCATTCTAATCTGGCCAGAGATCCCGTTTTATGTTTTTACTCGTATGTCCTTCCTAGAATTTATATGATCCTTAGACTTTACATGATCATTAACCATTGTGAAGATCAAATTTTCATAGACATTATTTTTCAATATACATCACATTAAGATTATGCTGCCACAAATTAAATTCCCAAATATAAATTTTGAAGAATATAATTTTTTCTTCCATTATTGCGTTCCGATTTAACTTAACGATGCACTTCGAACCCATTTCCCACTATTATTCAATGGATAAATCTACGTAAATTTTGTTTCAACCTTTTCAAGTTGTGATAATATTTCAGAACTAGTTTACGACTTTGGAGGAGGTCTACAATAAATGAAAACCATAAATTTTAATTTGTTTAGCTAAAATCTATGAGATTCATCAAGAAATATTCGATGGCACAAGAAGAACCATTTTCTGCTATGAGGTAGCCATTTGTAATCAAAATCAAAGTTATAAACAGAATAATCCAAACCCATGTATGTGTTCAAACAAGATAAATTCCCAAGCCTAGGGAAGTCACTAATGGTCCACATTAAAGCAACATGCATTTTGAACATTATTTTAGAAGAAACATCAAATGTCTCCACATTGTTGCTCGATAATTCCTATAATTCTCCAATTAAAGGATGAAAGTATAAATCAATATCATTTCCAAGAATTTGTTTTCCAGGAATACTCATAAAAATTATAAAATTCATTTGTTTCAAACACATCCATCAAGGTAGATTGTAAGGGATCAAAAAAATGGCCAAATGCTATAACTGGTACTCAAAGCCCCAAACAGGTTTAATCCATCGGCAGCCAATCCCAATTGAAAATTCCTAGGATCAACTAAGAAATATGGATGTAATGAATCAAATGTATTCCACGATTTTGAATCTCATGGATGTCACATTAACCCATCATTTTTATTATCTACAGAATGACACTTCTTGTGTTCGGCGATTTTCGATGACATTAATAGTATTTGTAATTGAGGATTCAAAGGAAAGTAACGAAAAAAATTTGTAGGTGTGTTACTGTTCTTCTCCTTAATGGTAGTTGGTTGATTCAGACTTCAAATATCACCCATTTAATACCATAGAGAAGAAGAAATTTTTTTTCAATCCTATCTACTTGAATCCTCTCGCCAATAAAGCATACTATCATTGGGACACATGTGTATTTTTGTATAATAAAAACCAAGTCTGTTAACAACTTTTTTCATATCATAAAAAGGCTCCAGGATGTTTGATTCACGAAATGCATCACATAACAATTCCAATATCATAGACATTGCCTTATTTGTAATTACTCATTGACATTTGATATGGTACAACTTCATAAAAAAAAAGAATGTTTTGAATATTTCAAACATCCACTATACAACTCTTGATTTCCATCCTCAACTAAATCATGAAATTTATTTTCCTCAGTGAAGTTTTCTCTAATGTTATTCTCCACATAATCAAGATGAGGATCCCCTGATATGTTATAATCTTCATCTGGTTGTCCTAAAGTCTCAAAAACCTCAATTGTTGTGTTTCTCTTTATAGAACCATCATCTGGTTGTTCTGATATGTTTTAATGTCGATGGTGGTGTCTTGCAATCCCATATGCATCATTTATAAGGTTTTTCATTTCATTTTCCATTGTCGATGAATTTGGGATCTCATTCTGTGGATTGACATCAGTGCTCAAATTTTTCTGTAATGTTTGATTCTCTATGCCAAATCCAACACAAATATCGACTAGGGAATTGGTTCAATATTTAATGTTCATAAACTTCATATATCTTCAACCAGCTTCTAAATATACATTTAGGACATGGAAATCTTATTCTCCCTTCAACGGATCGATTGGAAATTGAAAAATATAAAAACTCATCCGAACCCTTAACATACTGATTTGTGTTCCTCGGTAAAGTGATATATCTTTTATCTATGTGTATCACAATGTTCCCACAAAAAATTAAAACACATAACAATTAATAAATAGGGAAATATATTCAAATATACTAGTTGAAAAAATATATAAAAATGTTAAAGATTTGGAAAAAGTCTAGGATTAGATCAAAAAAACCTCAAAGACACTTTTTCCCAATAGCCCATGGTGGTTATGAGGTAGAAATAATTAGATAGGGGAATAGAACATCTAATAAAATTGAAAGATCCAAACAACACATCATTGGAAATGAGTGGAAATATCCATAAAATCTGTGATATACAGTGGATATAAATTTTTATGATGAACCTCATCATGTATAGTGTAATGTTATATAATCCTATTGAATAGAGGTTTGTCTGATAATTGCCTCCACCGAATCTATGCACTGGCACTAGGAAGTGATATCGCTAAATTACTACAAAATATTATATTAATACACTTCACAAAAAACAAAACCAAATCGAAAATAAATATTTATGTGGTTTGGATAATTCCATACAACTACGGGAGAATACTAAAAACATTTTCATTGTAAAAGATACAAGAAAATAAAAAACTCATCACTCACATCCAATCTATTATAATGTCTCAAAAAATTAATCCAAAAACATAAAATATTCTGCATAATCTTACATACAAACAAATTTGGATGAATCAATTTGATAAAATATTCTGGATGGGAAAATAACCACAAATAGGAATATCAGTATTTAAATCCTTTATATCAAAAATTATATTAAAATAACCACAATTAATTATTATAAATGGTTGATATGGAGTAAGAGGTAACGATATTAAACCAAGAGATATAACAGATAATAGTACAAGTAGAAAAAACCACCTCCATGATTCAAGATCTTATGTCAGAAAAAAAGTACATATGGTGTAGTGATGGTGATTGAAATACCTAAATAGTACTAGGATAGAACACTACATGAACTCATTTTCACCTCTCAATCACTAATGGCTGGAGAATAGAATCGGTGTTCTAAGAATACCATTGGGATTTGGTTTAACCAATTTTTTTAATAAACTAAAATACAAGAAAACTAACATGATCCAAATAGAGTGAATTCTATATGATAAATATTTACAAATCATATAAAGGAAAATAGTATAAAATAATCCCTGAAACCTAAGTATAAATGAAAAAAATCAATCTCACGTCTCCATTTACAACACAAAATGGAACATGAGTCATACAAAAATCAACCATTATTAGAAAAAAACAATTCATCTAAATATGTACTTGTATCTATAGGTACCCGAAAAAAATACCATGAAATTTCATGTCCCCCCTAAGTGTATATGCTGGGAGTGAGCATATAATACCCAGTAATAAACCACATAGTCTCTAACTTATATGGAATATACTTACATATGTTCCTTATATCAATATAAAAATTTATATATATTTATATAAAAATGACTTTACAAATTGTTATCAATAAAGACATAGAAGCATCAGATAATGGTAAAATTCATAAAATAGAATCAATTATAAATAATAAATCTCTATAATGGGAGGGTCTATACCTAACATAATTTCTTTGATCCTCCACTTGGATATGATAAATCAGGTCAAGGAATCCATGATTCCATTCCCATTGAACTAAGATCATAACAATACTTCTCATAGTTGATTCATGGGAAAATCCTTGTATTTTTGAAATAGGAAGGTGTATATAAGAATCAAGGAACAATCATCACATGAATTTAGGGATAGGTGAAAGGGGTATGAAAAATTCAAGTCATTGTTATCCCTTCCCATTCATCAATCTCCATATAATACATACCAATACACAAGTTATACAATTGAAAAATACCCCTTCTAACATACTCTTTATTTATCAAAACAATATCAATTGTCCAGGTAGCATTGTTATTTACACAAGTCAACATGCTTTGTATAAAAATGTAAAAACAAGCTCCACATATCAGTGTAATAGTCATGCTTAAGAAATAATTCCATTATAATGAATCTAATGGTCAACAAAACAAAAGGTAAATGTGCTTGAATATGATACATTAACTATAATATCAAAAAAACATAATTCCATGTCACACATGATCACAACATAAAACATAAATATATAATAAATATTATATTATGGAATCCAAACATGTATAAAAATATCAATCCAAACATAAATCAGGATATAAGGATACATTATCTTCTTGCTACTCTAAATGCTGATTGTACTAGTTATAAATTATTGGATGACGAGTAATTCATGGTTCACTAAAATATATCGAAAACATGATCTTGCTTTATGATGGGAAGTAACAAGTGTGCACTAGTGAAATACTACCTAAGATAAAATATGATATTTTTCATAACCAATTGGATAAAATACCTCTAAAATGGGTGAGGCAGTGAGGCGACGAGGCGGCGAGGGTCATGGGGGTCGCGAGGGGGGGGGGGTGGGGGGGTGGTGGTGGGGGGGGAGTGTTGGGGCTGAAAAAATAGTTTTAGCAGCTGTTTATAAAAAACCACCGCTAAATAATTAATAAGAAATTTAGAGGCGGTTTAGTAAACCACAACTAAGAAACCACCGCAAACAACTATTAATGTTGTGGTGTACTTGGAGGGTTTCATTATAAAAATATGGCCTCTAAGATGTGGGTAGGGAATTAAGGAATATATTTTTGTATTTATTGGATAAAAAATTGTTTGGGAACTGTGACTAGAAGAGGAGAGAGGGTACCCTTTTATAAGTGGGGGAGAGGATGCACTTAGATTTTTCTAAAAGAAAATGGTGTAACCATGTTTGAAACGTGAAACAAGGCCCCAAAATGGATGATTGTTGAACCTATATTGATATCAGTTTTAAATATGTCCATAAAGTTGTATTTAGAAAAGTTTTTTGGTTATTTGACCCCTTATCTTTTTAATTTAACCCCTAGTAAACCCATTTTAACCTCAACCATAGTAATTAATTTTTACAGATTTACTATTCATTTTGACAAAAAATTAAGTTGAACTTATTATAGAATATTTATTATGATTATTTAAATATGGAATCTATTTTTCAACGTACATTCATATAATTGAAAAAAATTGAATTAAAATTAAATCCATAGAAGAGATGAAAAAGTGGCTTTCACAAGAATTATTTTTCCTAAGTATAGAAAGATTTAAAATCAAAAGTGAACAAGAATTGGATTCAAATGGCCTCAATTGGTTTAATAATTATATAATTAAACTAATTTTATATTTAAAATAGTTTAAAAAAAATCTATCTTTGTAAATTCCTTAAACTAAAATGAAGATTTTAATAAAAACCATCATTTTCAATATTCACCGAAACATTAGTCTTTTCAAAACATCAAAATATTTCATCCTAATATATTTTTTAAATATTTATTTCAAAATTGTATTCAATTTTTTAATAATAATTTTCTTAAACTATCAAAAATTAATTTTATTATTTTTTCACAAAAATTTATAAAAATCAATTTTTGGGACAAATTATTTTTCGAAGCATATAAAGAATTTACTAAAAAATAACTACTTTATTATAAATATATTTTCTTTATAAAAATCATTATAATTAATTTTAAACATTTTTTTATTCCTATTTATACTGAAAAATTTAATGTCTAGGTTGTAATGGTTGAGTTTAAATAATAATATTATTAGTATATCAGAGTTTATTAAAACACGATGTTGTGTGTAAAGAAACGTATCAAAAAATGTAATTTTTTTTTTCAAAAAATATTTCATAAAAACTCATGGTGTTATAAAAAAAGAATGAATTATAATTAAAACTCAAGAGGATGGCAAAGGTTTCTATGAATCTTAAAACTAGATTGAAGGCCAAGGTCCACATCAAGAGAATGTGGAGGGAAAATATGTATAAGTGGTTCCTCTTCTCACTTTCAATGCAAAGAAGCGAGTCCTTATTTACTCAAATGGTTTCCACATGTCATGGTCAAGGGTTATGAAAAACATCATTGTTATCTTAAAATGAAAAATTATATTATAAAGATCAAGTTTCTGAAAATGTAGGACAACTTTTTCCAGATGAAAAGATTCACTACTTCCTGGGTGCATTGGAAAAATAGTGTTCAAATTGAATGTGATGATAGTGTAAAATGAGCACATCACTACACATAGGATTCAAGGTGAAAAAATGAGATGGATTCAATTATGTTTTGGGAGATTAGAATTTTTTATAATTTTTCGGGCCTACACCAGTACTTGGGTCTCAACGTTACCAGTTTGATTAGGGTAGGCCTGGGATGAATTTGAGTCTGGTTCTTCATACATCAACGCTTTAATTTAGTAGAATATTTTAAGTATTGGAAGAGAGATTATATGATCAATTAGTTGGTGTGTGATGTTCTTAAAAACTATGGCAAGTTCATTGGGGGTGAGTGACGTGTTGTTTAGTCTTTAATCTTAATAGGGAACAAAATTCTAAAAATCTTTCATGAATCGATCAAATTCCAAGCTCATGCTTCATCAAATTCATCCATATTAAACTTTAAATGTTGAAATATTAGTTATAATTAATGGTATATCTTGAGTTATTTATCCTATTGAGATTCAGTGTGGCTTGAATGGCATCATCGATGGAACTGGGGGTTTTATCCATCTGGACATACCTTATCTTGAACTTAATTTTCAATTATAGTTCAAACCTACAGAGGAGGTGTGGAACGATATTCCTCTTTTATACTAGAATGATCTTTCTCCCTGATTAGTGAAGTGTCAATAATTATCATGGATTGGTTGGCTGGATCATTTGGTAAAAGGATTCTATTGACGACACTGATGAGAAATGGTATTGTAGTGCAGCGTGGATTAGTCGACCTTCTTCATGTTGTGTGGAAGGTCAAGATTTGTTTGTTCTCATCCTTAGAATTTCAAAATTTTAAATTGATAATTTATCTTTTTTGGTGAGATTCACAGTGAAACTCTAGTATCATCAACCAGCTAGACGTCTCAGTCAACCAGTGATAGATCTTCATCCCCAATGGACATCAGCAACTTGTTTTGGATTGGGATTTTGGTCATCCACTGGTTTAGAAGAATGATCTAAAATATATTCTTCAGGTTCATTTCGATGCTTTAACATTGTAGTTTTTTATGCCTCAGATTCTCAAAATCACCAAGTTCAGATTCATCATGATTTGGTTTCTTTGAAAAATATCAGCCATAATAGTAATTATCAACCTTCTCTGGTTCTCAATAGGGTGTGGTATTTTTCTATAATGTCTCAGATTTTATGCAAATTTATTTTTATAAATTTATTTTGAAAATTTTGAGACCAGAGGCTGTGACAATGTAAGATTCCTTGGACCGATGTTCATAGAATGATACACTAAAAAATGTTATGTTTCTAATAAATTGTGTGTGGTATTTCTTCTTTAAATGGTAATAACTTCTAAATAGGTTCCCAGATCAGAAACATGAGGGCATTGTTGTGTTCAGAGTAGTGAATTTACCTTAGGTGGGGCCTAACATCGACTAACGTGGTTCGATAGTGAAATTTAGATTTTTGACGTAAACATCATTAAAATATTTTAATAAAAATATTTTTTTGACTCAATGATGATTCGCTTTTAAAAAAATATTTTTTTAGAAATACAGGGTTATCTCTATAACCCCTGAGTTTCCCTAAGAATTAAAAAAGAAGGCAATACCATCAATTTGGTGAATCAAGATTGAAAACCTGATCGAATCATGATAGATTGAACAACGTTGATAAATTAAGGACCGATGCTGATAGGGACTTCCATTCTTCATCAATTATTGATCTGTCCTTGAGGTTGCATGTTGATCTATTGGTGATTTATTTCCCCTTATGAGATTCAACTGACGAATGCAGACCAACCCATGAATAAGTTGATCTGTGTTTTGACCATTCTTACGGGATGAATAATTTTTATGGGGATTAAAGGGATGTTAGATATTTTTGAATATAGTTTGATTGTAATTTGATAAACCTTATAACATTAATGGATCAAGTCCAACATGAACAAGTCCAAGATCCATCCAACTAGGAGTTCATGTGATTTTCCTATTTCTCTCAATCTCCTACATTCCTTGTTTCTAATGAATAATGATCCGACACTAGGGATTCGATCCTGCGATGTTGAAAGGCATCGGTATCACAAGGCGATGAATTATTCTAGGTCTGAGGGTAAAATAACAAATGGGTCGCCAACAAGGCGGCCAATGGTGGTATGTGGTCCAAGTAGGACCGCATTAGATGGAGCTCATGGTGGAGGAACCATGAGCGACAACAATGGTCCATGACATCGATAGTGGGGCGCGGCTCGGAGCCAGGTCGGATGGAGGATCCCATGGTGATAGTGAGGTCATAGGACCAAGTGGAGGAGTCAATATGGACATGTGAAATGAGTTCTGGTTCCATGTTGACCATGAGATCCACATGGTTAGGGAAATCCACATGGACTAGGGGGTGTGAATAGAGCAAACTGGCCCACTGCATGCAGGCCAGACCAGTTGAGACAGGGCTCTCCAATGGCCAAGAATTTTGAGTCATCCGGACCGGGGTCAGTTTGACCAATGGGTCGGGTCAGGTCTGGTGGTTAGGACTAGACCCGAACATGACCCATGGCAGACTTTTTTATAAAAATAATTGTATCTTTCAAACCGTGTGTCCCTTTAAAAATACTTTTTTTGTGTTTGGACCCTTGTGATGAGATAGAATTTTTAAGATACTCTAAGTGAGATTTTTTGTGGATGTTGGCATATGACCTAATGTCTTGAGGTGTAGGTTCTCCCAGAACAAGTGTGCTATGAACAGAATCCTATGATTGACTGTGAATTAGTGACTACATGACTTGGGAGCTGCTTGACCCGTTGAGGCTCCATGCACCGTCGACTCTGTGTGTACCATTGATTCTCCCTACACCATTGATGCTCTGTGTACCATTGAAACTTATAGATTCATGGATACTAAGATATCTTTGGGGTACACCTTGAAATACATCTCTTGATAATTTAGACATATACCTGTGTGGTCTGATTGTATTGACTATACTTTAGGTGTTTCCTTTGTGGTTTAATTTTTTTATTTTATTAGAGGTATTTACTTATTTTTTTTCCGGTGTCCTACAAAGTATTTTTTCACTCTCCCCTGCATGGGCTATTCCCACACAAGTTGTGTCTTGTGCAGAAAATTGACACTTCGAAAAATTCCTAGGTGGAATAAGACCAGGTTGATATTATAGCGATCAGACTAACATGTGGTGCCCCTATGGCTTCATACAACTGTTCTAAACCTTCTATTTATGTTTTTTTTCTATTGATGAAATATAAGAACAAGTTTATTCACTTGGAAGACTCTTTCTTCTGGCGAGCTTGTATTTTGGCCTTCTTTAATTTGTAGTTTTCCAACTATCATACTATGTGGTTGGTATCTTCGTGTTTTCATGCATGTTTTACTTAGTGTTTTTACTTTTCCACATTTTGGGATTAGAGATGTGTGCATGTGTACAAGTACATAGGAAAATGACTTCCATTTATGGGATATTCCAAATTGGTTCTAGTTGCCATCCCTTGACCTATCAGAGGTAGGCATGGGGTAGTCACGACATGGTCCCCTCTAGGACATGTCGTGACAGAGTGGTATCAAAGGGGGAAATTATACCTAAATAACCAAGAGTCTATGATATTTATTTGGGGAAATAGTGTCAAGTGTTTCATGTTTGGATTTTAGTCTAGAGAATTTAGTGTTGGAGCAGAAGCTGACGTATCCATACAACCAGACTTTGTATTCTACTTTTTGACTTGGTTCATAAAAACACTAGTTGTAGAGAAATTAATGGTACATGAATCATATAGGATTTGGGTGTGTTATCATGTACTTATTGAGTCGGATCACCAAGTATACTATATAGACCATGGTTTGTCTCAATCTATTTCAAGATGCCTCAATGCAGACAACCATATAGGATTGTGATGTGTGATCATGAGGATTATGCACCTAGTGATGAAGAGTCAATACATGGATCATTACTGGAGATAGAATCTCTAGGTGGTGTACGAGTGATACCACCACCTATTGAGCAAAAGTTACTACAAGCACTACTAGTACATGATGCACACAGGTTGAGTGTGTTGCATAAGTTATACAGGAAATGAAATCCTCAATTTTGGGGGTGATTTAGACCCACAGGTAGCTGAGGATTGGATGAAGGTAGTTTCATGTGTCTTTCGCCTTTTAAGGATACCTTCCGACCATATGGGTGTTCTATCCGTGAGACTTCTTCAGGGATCAGTGGGGTGATGGTCAAGCTTAGAGATCTAGGCACATGACGAGATGAGTTTATCTTGAGAAAACATTGAGTGCCTCTTCAGAGATGAGTTCTTTCCAACAAAGACATACTTAGTGTACATATAGGAGCTCTTGCATCTATAGTAGGGAAATTAGACAGTAGCAAAGTACTCGGAGAGATTTATAGATCTTTCTCACTACTCCATATATACGGTGTGGGAACCATTATTCAGGGCCCATACATTTGAACATGGACTACACTCAGAGATTGTGGAATCATTTATATCCCTTAGTGTCCTTAATTATGAGGGGTTACTGGAGGGATCTTTTCTTATGAAGAGCTTTCTGGAGGAGCAGACGCCAGTAGCGGGAGTTACCAGCTGGCATAAGACATCTGAGTCTTTGGCGTTCGGTATCCGACATCAGACATAGGAACCCAAGTGGGTTATGAAATTCATAGAATGTCCGCACGACATAGGATTAACGTTAATGGGCTCCCAGTGTACAGTGAGTCACCTGAATGGTAGACTATGTTACTCATGTGATTGTTGGTTGAATATGGATAGATATTGGCCAACATGTTGTGTTGCTAATTTGGAGATGGTCGAGGGAACGAAAAGATAGAGGCATGGGAAGGAGTTGGGTGTTCCATAGGGTGGTAGGAGTGGAAGAGTAGCAGGTCGGGCATTATGAGTTGGGAAGGGGTTTGAGATACTACCCCCACCACCCCAAGTGGTCCACTATGGGCTCATAGATCTAGTGGTTAGGGACAAGGATAGATTAAGGTGTTGGTGTCTTATGAACTCGAGTCTTTTGGGATGATTAGAAGTAAGATATGTGTCTTTTTTACCTTATATACAGTATTTATAGACACAGGTTCAAGTCACTTTTTTCTCACTATGACTCTTGTTCGAGGCTCAAAGATTCCAGTGGAACCGTTGAATCGATCCCTAGGCATAGGTAATCTTATAGGGGAAGATTCAATGATCACACACTAGTTCCGATAGGGTTACCTTATTCTATGGGGTGATAGTTTTAGTTAGGATATCTTGGTGGTGGTGTCTAGGTCTTATGACGTCATTCTTGGTATGGACTAGTTATTCACATTTCATGCCCAAATTGAATGTTTTAGGAATAGAGTATAGTGTTTCCGCAGTGATGGGACCAGGTTTTATTTGTGTCAGTGTAAAGGAAACACATGCAGTGTAGACATACTCACACATAGAAGGGTGCTTCCAATTACTAATCAGTTGGATATTCTCAACCTCACTGTTGTGGATGATAGAAGTCCTCAGTTTCCTGATGAGGTGGAGAAGTATGAGGACTTCTTTCCTATTGATTTTCAAGGATTTCCTGCCTACAAGTATGTTGAATTTTCAATTGATCTGTACCCTGGGAAGACATTGATATCTACACCTACATATTGGATGGAGCCAGTGGTGCTTCATGAGTTGATAGTAGAGCTAGAGGACATGCGGAGTAAGTGCTTTGTGAGACCCAGTGTTTCACCCTGGGCGTCCTCAATTATATTTTCCAAGAAGTCATGCGAGATCTTGAGGATATGTGTGGACTTCTAGTGCCTGAATCATGTGACCATGAAGAAGAAGTATCCACTAGCTAGGATTGACGAACTCTTCGATTAGCTGAATAAAGTGAGGTGGTTCTCGATGAAAGACATCAGATTTGGCTATCACCCGCTTCGAGTATGGGATAAGGACATCCAAAAGAAAGCTTTCAAATATCTATATGGCCACTATGAGTACATGGTGATTCTATTTGGCATGAAGAATTCCCCAAAATGTGTTCATGGGACTCATGAATAGGATGTGTCTTCCTTACATAGACCAGTTCATTGTGGTCTTCATTGATGACATCTAGGTGTACTTGGAATCTGAGAAGGTGCAGTCGATACACTTGAGGATAGTCCTAAATACACTTAGAGAGCCCCAAAATTATGGGAATCTCTTGAAGTTTCAGTTCTATATTCGGGAGGTGTAGTTTATAAGAAATGGCCTTTCAGAGGTTGGAGTTGTAGTAGATCTAGTGAAGATCGAGGCAGTTCCTGTTTGGGAGCCAACCAAGTGTGTTACAGAGGTGAGGAGTTTTTTGGGTTTTTCTGGGTACTCTTAGAGGTTTTTACCCAACTTTTCCAGAGTAGTGTCACTCTTGATATCTTAGACATGGAAGTGGAAACCCTTCATGTGGACAAAGAAGTGATGACATTGCTTTCAGGAGCTGAGGATATGGTTGATGAGCGTCCCATTTTGAGACTACCATAGGAGGATGTCAGGTATATAGTGTTCTGGGACACATTAGGGATTGGGCCTAGTTGGTTTCTAATGAAATGGAAAGAGGTGATTACCTACGGTTCCCGCTATTTGAGGAAGAATGAGAACAACTATGTGACACATGATCTTGATCTAGCATTGGTAGTCTTCGCATTGAATATGTGGAGACAATACATGATGGGCAAGCAATTTACCATTTACTCTGACCACAAGATTCTCAAGTATATGTTATCTCAGAAGGATCTAAACTTGAGATAGAGGTGATGGATATATTTCCTCTAGGACTATGACTTTGAGATTGTTTATAAACCCAGAAATAGGAGCACAATGGATGATGCTGTCAGTAGGAGATCTAGCTTGATATTACTAAGAGAGGCATTAGAGAAGTTGTCTGCTTTATAGATATCATTTGTGGTAGGAGATGGAGCAGCTTACCTCCAGTAGATAGATGTCACCCCTCCACTCTTACAGCGAGTTAGGGAGGCAAAAATCAGAGACACAAAATGTGAGAATTCATGTTCTTAGATTCCACGGGGCATGCCCCTAATGGATATTTGATAGGTGTGGAGAATGTCAATATTTTTAGGGGATGGGCAGTAGTACCTGTGACATTACAGGAGGAAGTCTTGAGGGAGTTCCATACATCCCATTTGGCGGTACATCTAGGAGTGGAAAAGATGTTTTAGGACCTCTGATTTTTGTTCTGGTGGCTGTGGATAAAGGAGGCAGTGGAAGAGTTTGTTTCTAGGTGCCTCACTTTCCAGAAATTGAAGGCTGAGCACAAGATTCTAGCGAGAATGACCCAAAAACATGAATTTTTAGAGTGGAAGTAGGATGCGATATCGATGGACTTCATGATGGGTTTACCATGAACGTCTAGGGACATGATACCTTATAGGTGATCATTGACAGACTCACCATGTTAGTCCACTTCCTACAAATCTGTGAGTAGAGTTCAATAGAGATATTGGGATGTCTCTATGTGTAAGAGATAGTCCGTCTTCACGGAGGACCATCAGTGATCATTTCAGACTATGATGTTCATTTCACATCCTGGTTTCGGAAGGGATTGTATGATGCCTTTAAGACTTATTTGTGATTGAGCATGGAATTTCATCTTCAGAAAGATTTCCAGATAAAGAGGACCATCTAGGTTTTTGAAGATATGATATGAGCTAACATCATAGACTTTAGTCGAAATTGGGAGGATCACCTATCACTGGTAGAGTTTGCGTAAAACAATAGTTATCAATCCACCATTGGTATGGCATCATTCAAGGACTAGTACATGCGACCATGCAGGTCACCACTATGCTGGATGGACCCAGGATAGTCAACACTCATGGTTCGAGAGTTGGTATGAGATAACATTGAGAAGGTGCACACTAATACACATACGGCCTTTATCAGTGATAGAAAATGAAATTGACAACACTTGAAAATCATTATTAATTGAGGTGAAGATAGGGGGTCCCGTTTATCAGCGCTTCGAAAAGAAATAATAAAGGACCCTTTTATGAGTGCTTAAAAAAGAACTGATAAAAGGGGTCATTTATTAGTGCTTTTGTTAGCACTGATAAAGGTCACCTTTTATAAGTGCCTTTTTAATCACTGATAAAAGTAAAAAAAATTTAAAAATTTTAAAAAATATATATAATGCGGGGGGGGGGGAGTTTAACAGCGCTTGACCCCCTTTTATCAGTGCTAGGTAGAGCCCCCTCCCTCTCACTGCACGCTGCCTTTGCCGTCCAACCACCTCCCACATGCGCCCGCGACCCTTGCTTCCACCATAACATGAACCCGAGACCTCCCCCCTTGCGTTCCTGCACCTTTAACACTAATCCATTTAGTTTTTTCTCCATTTAATGATATATATATATATAGTTATATTTATTTTTATATTAATATAGATTCATATTAATATAAATATATTTAGTTATATTAATACATATATATTTTTTTTCATTTTTTAATATATATATATATATTTATATTTATTATGATATTAATATATATATATATATATTTAGTTATAATTATTTATCTGTATATTTATTTATATATTAATATATATTTATAAGATTAGTTTTAAATACATTTATAAAATATTTTTTATGTGTGTTTATAAATTAATAAATATATAAATATGTATATATATACAACTCACACAGACACTCACCGACACAAACACACATGCATATATATTTATGAATAAATACATATATATGTATATCCGAAAATCCATTGAATGTTAAAATGACTGTAACTTCTAATCTAGAAGTCTGTTTTAACTCCAAAACCATTCAAATCGAAGAAAATGTAACAATATTTAATATTATATGTGGTACAGGCCTAGCGGACATCTGGATCAAAATTTATTTCTATTTTAATGTTAAAAAATTAGGGTATCCCAAATAAAAACTCAGTTTTAGAGGCCTTACAGGACTTTTTTGGGCCTATAAAAATGTCATATAAGGTCCCCTTGGTTCACTAGCACGTAGATCTCATCACAAGATTCGATTTGATATGTTTTAGAGCTCAAACGAACACTCAAATCAAAAGTTATGGCCGTTTGAAGTTTGAGTTACATTTTCGACTTATTTTAGATATTTTATTAATTTTGTGTTTGATTTTTTTTGTGTTAAAATTGTTATTAAATGATTATTAGTTGACGATAAATAGAAAATTATTATTTAATTATATTTTTTAAATTATTTTAATCCAATCTCACTGAATTTATTATATATTAAATGTAATTGTCTATTTATACTTATCCTAAACATATTTAAAAAATACATATTATATTTATATCAATATAAATATACTTATATAAAAATATATTATTTTTCATGATCTTTTTTTGAAATTTATCATCGTTGGGAAAAAGTGCTGATAAAGCCCCCAATATCAGCGCTACTAAAAAAAGCGCTGATAAAGGGGACCCTTTAATAGTGATAAAAAAGAGATGATAAAGGGTGGCACTGTAGAAACCTAGTTTTGTGGTAGTGACATGTCTTCTAGGAGTGGATGAGGACTACACAGATTCAGAAGAAGTCTTATGATGGCAAGAGACAGAGGCCTCTAGAGTTTGAGGAGGAATACCATCTGTTCCTACAAGTCTGAAATTGATGGGGATTGCAGATATATGGCCGTGATGGCAAGTTAACTCTAAGATAAATCCACCCTTTTCAAATTATGAGTAGAGATGGTGAGGTGGAGTACCTCCTAGATCTATCCCCAAAATTGCATAGGGTGCATAAGGTCTTCCATGTGTCACAGTTGAGGAGGTACATGAATGATCCTTCACATATCGTAGACTAAGGAGAGCTAAAAATTGATGATGGGGAAACTTTTGTAGATTACCTGGTAGAGTTCGAGGATCAACAATTGCAGATCTTTCACAGGTAGTCCATTACTCTAGTACACATTTGGCGGAAGCACATGAATCTGAATGAGAGAACTTGGGAGTGGGAGTCTAAGATTCATGCACGATACCCTAATCTTTTTTAGTAACATTTGTTTTGTACTTCAGGGACATAAATCCCTAAGGTGAAGAGAATGTAATGACTCTAATTTTCTTCAGTTTTATTTTTAGCAATTATTTTGGAAAATAGTGAGACCATTTGCTGAGACAGAATTAGATTCTCTGGCCCGATGTTCCTAAAATGATACGTGAAAAATATTATGTTTTTAAAAAATCAAATGGAAAATTTATTCTTTAAATGAGAATAAATTATAAATGGGTTTTCAGATCGGAAATCTGAGGGCACCATTGCGTTCATAGTAGTAGATTTACCTTAGGCGGGACTTAACATCAACCGATGCTGGTCAATGGTGAAATTTATATTTTGGACATAAATGTCATTAAAATATTTTAATAAAAATATTTTGTTTAATGCAACGAAGATTATGTTTTTAAACAAGAATTTTTCAGAAATATAGGGTTATAACCATAACATTGGAGTTTCCCTGAGGCATAGAGAAGAAGGTTCTCCTAGTGATTTTTAAAATCATGATTGGAAATCTGATCAGATCACGACAGATAAATGAATGCCCATTGATCAAGGATCGACAATGACACATACTTCCGTTCTTTATCAATGATTGATCCAAACTCGAGGTATGGTGTCAATATCTTTGTGATTTATTTACCCTTATTATATTAAAAGGATGAATGCAGACTAACCTACAAACAGGTTGATCCACAGTTCGACCATTCTTGCGGGATGTATATTTTTTACGAGGATTAAAGGAATGTTAGATCATTATGAATATCAGTTGATTGTTCTTTTTTTAACCGTATAATATGAAAAGATCAAGGATGACATGAATAAGATAGAGATCTATAAATTGGTCATTGATTTTTTTCCTCTTTCCCCCACTCTTTTACACTCCTCATTCGTTGTAAATAAAGATTCGAGGCGGGGGATTCAATATCATGGAGGCGCAAGCTGGCAGCAGGGCAATGCAGAAACATCAACCATGCTAGGTGGGGTGAGACAATAAAGGACCTTCGATATGGTGGATGGTGGTGTTAGTAGTGGTAAATGGTTCATGAGGGACTGATTTAGAAGAATACTATGATGGAAGAGGCTGCAGTTGGTGACCATGAGTCCCGACAGGAGGCTATGGTGGCTGTAGTGGGATGCAGCTTTGAGTCGTGTTAGACGGAGGACACTGCAGTGGAAGTTAGATCATGGGACCAGGTGGAGGAGGTAGATTAGCTTTGTTGACCAAGAGAGGCCTATATTTAGGTTTGACTGCGTGGACCAGGAGGTATAGCCAGGGCAGGCCACCTTCAGCTGAAGAAACCGACCCACTGCATACAGGTTAGACCAGTTGAGTTGGGCCACTCTAGTGGCCCTGTGGGCTAGAACCAACAACCCCGAGGGCCGAACCAGTTTAGGCTGGGTCAAGTTGGCCTGACTGGGTCGTGTCATCTGAAATATGCTGAGTCGGCCAATGGGTTGGGTCAGGTCTGACGTGTTGGATCAGAACCGAACTATACACGGGCCAGAAATTATTTAAAAAAACTATATCTTTTAAACTGTGTGTCAGTTCGACAATCTGTTTGTTTCTTTGGGACCCTTATGATGAGAAGATCAATTTGAGATAATCTAAGTGAGTTTTTTTTAATTTTTCATATGAACTAATGGCTTGAGTAGTTGGTTCTCTTGGAACACCAAATATAAGAAGGAAATCTTGTGGTTGGTTGTGACTTAGTGACTACATGACTTGGGGGCGAGATGAACCATTGATTCTACATGCACCATCAACTCTCCATGTTACATCGACTCTTTATGTTCCATCGATGCTATGTTAACCTTAAAAAATTCTTATGTCATGGAGACTAAGAGATTTATGGACTACAACTGGAAATATTTCTCTTCATGCTTTAGAATTATACCTGTGTGAGCGGACCATATTGACTGTACTTTGTGGGGTAATTTTTTTTATTTTCTTAGTGGTATTTACTTTTTCTTTTTTGGTTTTCTACTGAGTATTTTTTTACTCACCCCTATATAGGAAACTTGAACTCATGTCATGTCTTGTGCAGGTGATCAATGCTTTGACAGAGTCCTAGGTGGACCAGGACCAGCTGGTACTTAGAGTGATCAGAAGGATGCTTGGTGCTCCTACAACTTCAGACAACTTCCCAAAACCTTCCCTTAAAATGGGTTTTTTGTGTGGATGACTTTTAAGAACTTTTTTATTCACTTGGAAGAATCTTTATTTTGGTGGGTTGTATTCTTGGCCTATTTACTTTCCATTTTTCATACTTTCATAATTTGGGGTTGGTATCTTAGTGTATGGATAAATTTTTTACTTAGTGTTTTTAATTTTCATCATTTTTGTATTGGAGATTTCTTCATGTGTAAAGTAGTTAGGAAAATGCCTTATATTTGTCAGATATGGCTACTCGGTGCAAGTTGCCAGGCCCTGGCCTATCAGTGGCGAGTTTGGGGTAGTCTCGACATGAGCCCCTCTGGGAAAGGCCGTGAAATTTTCTCCCTTAATCCACATATTGGTTCATAAATATTTTGGAAGGGGATTTCACAAGTGATAATAGCTTTGGTGGATTATGGAACACTTGAGTTTGAGCTTCAATATGGATGTATCAGCCACAGTTTAGCTTAAATTTTCGGTAGATCCCTAACAATGCCTGTTACGCTCAGTTGAGAAAGGGGGAAGTGGTACAATGGGTGTAGTGGTAGTTGAATTATAGGGTATAACTGTGGATGGTAGGATTTATGGGATAGAATAGCAGAATTGGGTGGTTGAAACAAAATACGAGGGGTATGGAAACAAGATGAGGGTAGAAGTTAGAGCGGTAGTTAGGAATTTTTTTTTACTTCGGAAATAACATGTTAGCGGTAGAATATTTTTTTCAAGAGGTAGCATGTGTGACTATAGTATAGTTCTAATATTATCACTGTAGTAGTATGGTAACCATGGAGTGGTACCAATAACATTAGTACCTGCAATAAAAAATAATGGTATCCAACATTTTCCTCTTACAATAGTAGAATAGTACCTGTAGAAAATTTAGACCAACAAAAGTAATATTTTTTCCTCAATGGTATTGGTTGAAATTTTGTTGTTTGTGACAAGGGCATAAGAAGAAGCTGTGGTAGAATAACTGACCTCTCACATGGTAATAAAATTTCCCTCCAAAAAATTATAGCCTAAATAATTCAAAAAAATATTTTTTCCAGTAAATACATACACTATATTAAATTATATTCTGAAAATAAATTCAAGAGAAAAATTATCATTTATTTTTTAATTAACAAATTTAAAACCATATTTTGAAAAACTCAATATTTTTATCATTTAAAAATCATATTTTCATACAAATTAAAAATTTAAAATTAAAATTCTATTTAAAAAAAATTAGATTTTAAATTTATTTAAAAATGAATATATAAATTTAACATGAAAATAAATCGCTTTATTGTTTTTAATTGTAAATTGATTCAAACAGTTGAAAATAAAAATCAACATTTTACTTCTTAGTTGAAATTAAATATTGAATAAATAATTAAAATACACACTTATTTAATTTTCTATTAAATTATAATTAAAAAAATTAATTAATTACCTAGTATTCGAATTAATATAGGGGTCATATTCAATGAAAAAGATATAATTTTTTTTTAAAATTTTAGGCTCACATAACTCCCCCACACTAGAACTATTTCACTCCTATAAAATTTTATCATTGCATTTCAATTGTTAAAAAATAAAAATAAAATGATCCATCCTCGCTAAATTCAAATATAAACACCAGAATTGAAAGAAAATAACAAGTTCATTCATTTTTTGAATTATCATGTATTTTGTATGCATGAATCCACTATCATGATTCAATTAATTTAAGTGTTCCAAGCATGTGAGTGGATCCAAATATATTTAAGTGGAATCAATGTTTTAAAAGGAATCACATACATCTATCCCTCCATTCCAAGTTTCTAAAACCAGAGTTAAATTTTCCAATTCAATGATACAAATAAAATTATCTTATTATAAAATGGTTTCCCTATTTTTATTTGAATTTAATATTCTCCTCACATGAATGAATTTTTTTGACTATTAGGAACTTATTCATTGTTTTTGAATTTGAATTATCCCTACAATATCTGTGTGAATCATAGTGAAAAAGCACTATAAAAATCGAGCTCCAATTATATGGATTAAAAATTATATTTAAAAACTACAATCAAATTCACATTTTAATATTATATACCCCAAAAATTCTAATTTTATATGATATATATCAATTTTGAACTTACTTTTTCAAAAATCATCCTAGAATGTGTTTTTTAAAATTTTCCTAAAAAATAAGCTTTATGAATGATGAAAATTTTATCATTTAACGATAAATTCCTTTTTATAATATTGTATTAAAATATTTATATTTAAACTTTTACTTAATATCAATTTTATAGGAATATAGATAAGTTCAATTAGAGGTAAAATGGATATTTTTCAAAAAAATATGTTTAAAAAATCCATAATGTATTTCCATGTTAAATAATTAAAATAAATAATATTGATGAGTGATTTAAATATAATTTATAGATTATATATCTAAATGTATTAATTTTAATCCATATAATAACTATTACTAGTCATATAATTAATTTGTGATTATCTTATGCTTGAAAAATATATTTCTTGATAAACTGTTTTTGACACTTTTTGTGGGTTTTTATATTAAATTATATCACTTATATGAATTAAATTTGATAAAAGTTATTCCATAATTAGAAAAAAAATATTTAATACTAGTTAATAATTTCAAATTATTTGTTTATCATAATGAATAGTAAAATCAATAAAAATTAAGTACCACTGTTAAGGTTAAAATGAGTTTAACGGGGGTTAAACTAAAAATATAAGGGTTAAAATGAGTTAAAAACTTATTGGAACCCCATTGGTTGGTTTTATTTTAAAAATAACCTTATTAAATAAGAATATGATTTTTTGGACCCACTTTTCCTAGAAATTGACCTGACATTATTGTAAAACATTGAAAAACAACAAGTGTACCAATCGCCTCAATTATAAAAGGGAACCTCCTCCCCTCAATTATTCACACATATTAATACATTTTACTTGACAAAAAATCAAAATATCTCTCCAATATATTTATCTACATTATGGAGATGATAGTCTAACCAAAATACCAACCCTAGGGTTCTTAATATGACATCCAAGGAGGTTTTCCTAAGTGAAGCTGATTATCTTCACAAAGTTATTTCCTTTTTACTTATTCATTTACCACCTTGAATTATGTATTAATAATTACAATATAATAACTCCAATATATAACAAATAAAATTATGTTATTATGTTGATGAAATAATATTTATAAATCTTCTTCTCTATTAAATTGGAGACAAAACCATCGCTCAGGTGTACCATTGACTACCGCCTCATGAACCGATGAAATTTATTTCCATAAACAACTCAAATGGATAGTCATAATGTAGAAAATAATGAATATATATGATAATTATGACATTATATTTATTCTTGAAAATTATTATATCATCCAATACCTTACCCTTTTACCGAAAAATGAAATGATACTGTCACTCATGCGTACACATGACTTACTATCTCCCCGAAGTAATGTTATTCATTTTCTAGGTTCAAAATTAATGAACGATTATAAACATTAATCTAATTAATAAATATTATATTTATAACATTAATATAATTCTGTATATTATGGTATTATATCCTATGCCCAACAACTGGAACTTCCATCACAAAACCTACATGAGAAAAGAAACTAGTTAACACCTAAAGAAACGATAATAGTGAAATATTATTAACAAATGAAATAAAATATGATATATGAAGATAATATACGATATTAATAATAAAAATATGGTTTTGGTATAAAATAATAACATGTTTAAAATTATTTTACAAGAGTTTAAGGCGTATTATACTAAAGAGAAGCATTAAGTAAGAGAAATTTTTCACAATTTTCACTCCATTGAGACATATTTGGTATTATACACTTATTTTATTTTATATGGTGTATATAATACCCATTTGATATATTTTAAATGAATAAATATTTATTAATTACGATTATTTTTTCAGTTTATGTTTATTATTTCAAGTGTTTATAATTCAAAAGTTACTAAATATGTAATGATTTATTTTTGAATCTCATTTTTTGGGATTGACATAATTTTTATTTAAGTAATTTTATAATAAATACTTCATAAAATCCATATATTTTATTATAATATGGATATTAAGGGTGTTTCTATATTTTCTTCAAACTTTTAATCTCTTATTCACTTGAATAAAGTAAATAAATGTTTAAGAGGGAAAAAAATTTTATTTTTCTTTTAATAGGATATATTTTCGTTCATGTCCATATTTTTCATAAATGTTTTAAAGTAGTTATTTTATTTAATATAATTATAAATTTATTATATTTTAATTAAAAATATACATTTTTCATGGTTTTAAATTAGTATTTATAGTGTTTTCTGAAAGTTTTATTTCTTAATTTCGTTATAAAAAATTCAAAAGGAATGTTTTATTTTAATAGAAAAAAAATTAACGGACATTCCCACCACTATAATTGTTTTAAAATATTTAGAATCATATAAAATATTTATATGGTTTCACACATAAAAATATTTTAATACCAATATTTTAATGTTTTTTTAGATTTTTTTATCCTATGAAATACATGAATTTATCACAAAACCAATATTATCTCTCAATTATTTTGTGGTCATTAACATTATGTTGAAAAATTAATTTTCATGTGATAATTGGACATTAAATTTATCTTAAATATTAAAATTCTTTACAACATGGATATGATCATTTCAGAAACCATATATAATTTATACGTATTGTGTTTAATTTGAAATTTATGTGATTGATTTTGGATATTTTTATATTCTATATTCTTTACCCAATAAGGATATTTATAGATGTGGAATATTATATTTGAATTGATTTGATCATATAATATATAAGGAATTAATTAGAAATGAAGGGAGGGGTGGGGACCAAAACTATAAATCCCATCGATGCATTGATAGGTCTCTTGAGACAAATCAGTTGGTTAAATTAAATAGGATTCTAGTGTATACAAAACCATTGATTAAATTTTCTTAGAAAAAGTATTTAAAGGTATAAATATCAGGATATATGAGATCATTAAGTCCAACATTATTAATTTCCTTCATCGATATTTTATTTACTATTATTCAAGATATTACTACACTGATATTATCCGGGGATTCACTTCATGCTCAGGTTATTGATTAAATTCTTGGTGTTTTAGTTATTTACATTTCCATTTTGATTATTCCTTATCTACTATGATAGATTCCCATGTATGTAACCCTTACTAATAAGTTGAGATCACCCTTATTTTGTTTCATTTCCCTATGTTATAAAAAATAAATCTTTCAATAAGTTTCAAGGATGTATACTGTTTACTTTTGTAATATTTTATATATTATTCCCATTGTAAAATGGGTATCACATAGGTATATTGTTTTTCAATAATACTAACATGATCATTCCTTAGTGTTGTGATCCTTTGTATCTTATTCCAATGTAATAAAATAACTAATAGTTGTGTGTCACTGGAGTCTAGGGTGTTATAGTTTGTATTAGATGAAGTTTAGTGTAAACTTCAGGAACTAGATTTAGGAAATCATATATTAGGGAACATGAACCTATGTTAGACATTGAGGATATATATAATTGTGTAATAATAATATAAATGTTTTTATAAGGTTTATATTAATTTGTTTTTCCCTATCAATGTATCCCCATAAGAATAATATAAGTGGAAATGGATTTGGCATAGATGAACCTAGGAGTAATAAGTCCAAAAAGTGTTGGTCGAGTATATCTTGACCATTATTTTGGTGAACAATTAATGGGCTCTTACTATGAAACTTTCTGGACACTCCTAGGATATATTATTATTGTAATTAATATTTTTTTACAAACCATTATAAAATATTTGAAAATATTTTTATTATTTAAAGATATTCCCAAATAAACCATTATTATAATTTTGAGATTAACAATGCAAACATTTTCTACTTATACTAAGTGTTACATCAGATTTATAATTATATTGTGATTTTAAATTCCTTTTGATATGTGATAATATAGTTTATTTTATTGTACATAAATTTAACCTAGAAGGAATAATGAAATAAATACTCCTGGAAAATGTAGAGATTCCCCTACAAAGAATGTAAAGCCCCGCCCTCGTTACCCAGAGCCGGTGCATTATTACATAACATTGGAATGATTACTAGAGATCAAGTCTCGAAAGACCGACCTGTTTAGTAGACTTGGAAGTACTAGATACACACATAAGTTTTACATTACATTATGTAATGAAAAATCAACATTGTGTCTTATTTGAACACACTCATATCCCTTATCCTATCCCTGAAGGTGAGTCATAATATACTTATTTGCATCTTGGGAAAAATAAAACATCAGAAAGGGGTGAGCTTAGATGATCAGTAAGGACAAAAATATAACGAAAACTAACATAAATAAGAATAAACATTTATGCAGATATAAAAGACTAAAACACAATCCTATTAAACATAAACTTCAGCCTAATATGGAAAAGATAAATCAAATAATTCCATTTAATTATTCACATGTATATTCTACTAGACGAATAATCATATATAATATCAATAACTAATCTTATAATGATGGAATGTGTGATGTCGGGCATTATAACCACATAGTCAAGGCCTCGTGAAAGAAAACAAAAAAAATATTTTCATGGGCTTGTTCCAATACACTATTTTGGCTCATGAGACCTACTGATGCATCAAGAGGCTATAGTGTGACCCCTCCGTCACTTACTACTTCCAATGCATTCCTTATATGAAAAGGGTGAAACATTACATAAATATACATATTAAACTAGAATAAAAAATGTTAATACTTAACCATAAACTATGAATGACATAAAAATAGAACATCTATAGTCAAAAATATCATAAAACTATCAATAAAATATTGAATATTGTATTATAATAAACCAACTTCAATTAAACTAAAAATCCAACAATAGATGTTGACACAGATGAAATAAATCCAAAAACTATTTGATAGGAACATATATTTATAATTTTAAATCATTTAAAAGTCACATAATTATAAAAGAAAACATTTATATAGAAAATATTCTTATAATATTGTAAGGGAAGCTCCTAAGGTGTTATAATTTTAGGAAACAGCCGCACCCACCGTATTAGTTAAAAGATATTTTTCCTTAATTTGTCGAAAAGGTCATAAAGGACCTTGTTTAGAAAACAACAGAATGATTCCTTTCAAAAAATTATAAAAAGATAAATAATTGTATAAATGAATTTATCCCATAGTATAGAAAATGTTAATTTTTTTTAAAATACATTTTTAAGAAACATGGATGTGGATGATAAAGAAGTCTTTGTAGATATTTACGTATAAAAAATCTCGAATAATAGAGAGCCTGTAAAATTAAACCTTACCTAGTACTTTTACTCAGTAGAGGGTACGTTAACCTCCTATATAATGGTTAAATAATTTTTATTAAATTATAAATGAACCACATACATAAATATGATATCATATATGATCCTCTAATATTTCTTTGTTAATAATATTTCAGTAGTATCTTTGTTTCAGGTGTTAACTGATTCATTTTCCATTATATATCTTGTTAGGTAAGCCATGTTTGTTTTGGATATGATTTATTTTATTAATATCCAGAATGATATTAAGTTATTAAACATTATTTCTTAATCCTGAAATTAAAATTATTCTTGAATGGTTACGATGAGGAATAAAATCTAATTGCGTCGTGGAGACGGTAAGGCGTACATACACACGAGCGACAATATCATTCTCTTGATAGGAAAATAATATGTAATTTAATGGTATATTATTTATAAAAAATCATTAACATGTTTATTTATTTCTTATTTACATCAATTATACTCATTATTATACCCATCCAAATAATGAAGTGTTGAATGACAAACTACACCACGGCGTGGAGACGGTAAGCCGTATGTACACACGTATGGTGAATTTTTCATTCATAGGATGGATAGAATAATTAATATGGTTGTACCATATTTATAATAACATATCAATATTTATAAGGTATTGGTTTTATTTTTTTAGTATGGAAACAATAAATAAATAGGAAGTAGAAGAAGGAATGAACTTTGAAAGAGGTGATTAAAAAATTACCTCTTCTTTGGGTGCTTCCTTTTGATTAAAAAATAAGGGATCCTTAGGTTGGATTAATGATCAAGGTAAGACCTCTAGGTTGAATTTAGGGTAGTTTAGATGTGATTTATTTAGGTTTTGGCCGATCCAAATGTGAGAACCTGGTTTTTGGCTATAAAGGACTTTGGAATATTCTTGACATTATTCCAGAGCAGCTCCCTCAGACGGCATGCGATTCCGAGCCCTAGTGTGGCCGGAATTAAATTTTCAGTGCGTTCACACTTGGAATGCCAAATAAATGGGATAACTCCTAAACAGAGTTTCAGATCATAGATCTGAGTGCACAAATGGGTCCGGAATGGGGTGTTTACCCTAGGAACAATATAAAACATGTCAGCGTGGGAAGATTGGACCCCTTGCTCGCTATCAGAGCGTGGAATAGATAAATTAAATAATATTAATTTATTTTTTAATGGTCAAACTCAGTATCTCATAAACGGTGGATCGGATTGGGAAACCGAGGGCACCGTTGAGTCCGAAACGTGCCACTAACCCTAAGAGGGGTGTAACTTTCGCGGGCGAGGGCCGTTTGTGAAAAATTCAGCCAAGGGCATTTTCGTAATTTGGCAGCCTCGGGCGTTGAATTTAATAAATTTTGAAGGGGGCCTCGGATTAAAATTCAGAGACCTCCGTTGTGCTCGGGAGGTGGTGTTTACCCTAGGGGAAGCTTATCCTCGACCCTGCGGAGGGTTCGGGTATGGGGCCTATGGGCGGGGAGTTTAAGTGTTTTCTATTTAAACACTTAACCCCCCTCACCCTCTCCTCTTTTTTCTTCTTCCTTGGTGAAAGGAGCTCCCAATGAAGAAAGAGGAGCTCCTCCCCTCTTCTCCACCTCTCCGGAAAGGCGGAACAGTCTGACGGATCGTCGTGAAGCATCGGGCGAAGCCCAAGAAGGTAGGATCATTGCAGTTACAATTTTTATTCCTGCACCTACTTTGAGTTTGATTATATGCATCATGTTGTTGATTTATCCTCGATAAAATCCCATGTTCATGTAGTATAAATTTTTTTCTTTCTGAAGGTTGTTTCGGATTTGAAATCTGAGTTCGGAGGAGGCCGTAGTGGTTCGACGAAGTTTGCGGGTTTTTGAAGTTTCCGGCCGGTTTTGGGTGTTCCGGTGGTCCGAAGCATGGCATCGCAGGGCTGAGGCGGCGGCGGGCACTCTTTGTGGCAGAAGCTCCTCTTCCAGGCAGCGGGGCGCTCGGCTTCGGCGGCAGGCCGGGTGAGGGTGTCGGCCGGGGATCGCGGACGGCGAGCTGGGCGGCAGTGGGGTCGTCGACATCAGGCGGCGACTCGGGGGAGAAAGGACCCGCATGTTGCGGGTCCTGTTGGTGCGACACAGAGATTGGATTCGGCCGGTCTTCTGGGAATAAAACCGGACTCGAGGAGGGTCCGGTTCGGTTTGAGTGGGCCGTGGCCAGCAGGTCGCAGCGGTTCGGATCCAGCCAGCTGTGGTGAACCGGCCCGGTTGGCCCCCTTATATTCGCGGGGCCATAACTTCCCAACAGCGCGTTCATTTGACGTGCCGTCAATGGTTGTGGAACTGTATCGACGTGGAGGACATTTTGAGATGGTTTTGGGAATTTTTAATTCCCAAAACGAGTGGCATCGTAGGCACGACACATCTTTAAGTGAAACGACGTTTTTCCGAGGGATCTTGTTTTGGACGGCGCAGACGCGTCTGTCGTCCGTTTTGAGCACCATCAGTGGCGTTGCGACCCTAGCGTCGAGACAGAGATTTTCAGTGTGGTTTCAGGCGTTGATACTGGAGTTGAGGGGTGGGCCCCACGACCCACCTTTTGAGCTACGTGCAACATTTTGTAACTTTTTCATCGGACGTCCGTTCGAGGCATACGAGCAGTCGTTTCAGGGTGTTTTTCCGAGGGCATTGCATTGGCGCAGTCTTCCTGCTTTAATTCTGCACGCTGGTGCAGGCCCCATGGGGGGGAATTTTGGGAGTTGGTGGTGATTTCCAGCTTTATCATCGGGTGTCCGTTTTGGACAAGTGAATAGTCAAACTTGTGTACTTTTCGATAGGATCGCAACATCATGATCCGTTCGTTGTGTTTCGGGACCAGGATGTGGGTCCCACGTAGCACCACTCGTGTGCGGTGCACCAGAACACATATTGTTCTCAGGACATCCATTTCACTCAAGTGAGTAGTCCTTTTGACGTGTTTTCCCGAGGGGATCACAATGGTGCGATGCGCTCAACTATTTTCGGGAATGAGGCTCGAGACCACGGGACGCCTCTCGAGCATAAAGCGGTGGTGGAAAATTTTTCATCAGATATCCATTGGAGGAGAGTAATTAGTCGATCTCGCATGTTTTTCTGTGAGGATTACAACAGTGGTATCTGTTATGGCGAGCAGAGCCTCTTACGCGATCTTATTAAATGTGAAAATATGAAAGGTGTACTGATGGTGGTTCTTCCTATGGTGTTTATAGGGAACCCTTGGCGTGTGATCGAGTTTACTCCTTAGAGAGTGATGTTGGGGCTTAAAGAGATGTGGTTGGTCGTGCCTCTGCCATTGAGGTGCCAAGTTGGAGTTTTTACGTTTACGCCTTCGCATTGACGTTGGGTGTCGTGTGCATGTTAGCCTTTTGGCTGGAGACGGGTTATAATCTGGGAGTATACGGGAACGCTGGGAGGTACATGTTGATGTTGGTACCTGATAATGTTTGATCGCTTGGTTGGGGATGACTTGGGGTCACACGTCGTGTGCCCCCCATGTCCGTGTCATGTTCTGCTTTACGTACTTTTGACCTCTCATGACGTAGAGGGTCCCTTTGTTCTCGTTTGTTGACCAGAAGGGTTGAGCTCTCCCCTGGTTCTGTTCTCGATTGGCTGACAGAGATGGTTAGGTTCTTCTATTCCTTCAGCTGTGAGGGGTTTTAGTACTGTGCCCCTTTCACCGGACTGCGGCACCTTTTGCGACTATAGGTATTCTTATAGTGTGGGTGTTTTCCCCACTTTCTGGGATGAATTGACTCGGTTCGCTTCAACAATGACTCAGTGGATTGGAGCGTGATCACCTTCAAAGTCCCGATGAGTTTCTCCCATTCTTTCGTGATCCCTAGTAGAGTTCTTGTGGTTTCGGTGTGACCAACACCTTACACGGACACCGATCCTCTACCCAGGAGTTTGTTTCCAGCAGGGCTGAGGTTGTTACCAGCACGTATGAGGTTGTTCTGAGCAGGGATCGCCAGTTTTACCATCCTACAGGGATGGCCAGTGGGTTACCATCCAGTAGGGATGGCCAAGACCGCAGTGTTCACCGAGCAGTACCATCTTGCCGGGATTCCCAGAGCGGTTCTAGGTTTACCTCCAGTGAGGCTGGGTAGTGGTCCCCGATGCTGGGCTTACCTCCAACGGGGCTGGAAAGTGGTCCCCGATGCCGGGTTTACCTCTAGTAGGGCTGAGATGTGGTCCCTGATGACGGTTCCGAGCCTCCCTCCAGTGGAGTACCCTTTTACGGGACTGGGCATAGGGACTCATCGACGAGTTTAGCCGGGTCTCCCTCTAGTGGATTACCCTGTTACGGGACTGGGAAGTGTGGCACCCATCGACTCTTGCCGGGTCTCCCTATAGTGGGAACCCGTCAACTTCCAGGGACCCTCCAGCGGGGCTGGACAGGGGGTCACCTGTCGACTTTGAGGAGACCTCTCGACTGCGGGGCTGTGGCGAGGTGTGTCTTGACGTTCCCCCATAAATCTCAAGTACGAGGGGCGCTTTCCCCACCGAGACACGTCCAAACGACATGACCTAAAACTGTGCGGGTGAGTCAGTGCCGGACAAAGCGGATAGTTTTGAGGTGCGGTGATTTGACCCCCTTGACTTTCAGTTCGGGGAAGATGTTTGGGATGCTTAGCATCGATGGTGTTACTTCTCGGGCTGTTTACTACTCACTTTCTTGGGTTGAGATACGGGATGGAGATCCCCTTACTATCTTGTTTGGGATTCTTGTTTGAACATATGAATATGTATATACCTTGTTTCAGTACCCACTTCTTGGGTTTGGTTACTCTCCTTCCAGGAGAGGCGAAGAAGCGCGAGGTATGCCACGTGCTTTCTGTGTCTAGATTATGGTTTTTGGATGATTCTACTCTCCTCCAATAGGTAGCGAATACTCGATGGGAAGTTCATCTTCTCACTGTTTCCAGTTCCTTGTGTCTGGATGAGTCTACCTTCTTTCCTCTTATTGGGTTGATTTGGACTCTCTACTGTTACTCTATTGCAATCCTTGTTGTATTCCTTTACTATTCCATATTCGATCTACTTCTCACCCTTCGGTAGCTTCTTTGTTTCTCCCTCGAGCCGTCGGGGTATCCTACTGAGTATTCTTATACTCACCCCTACTTTGGCTTTGCCCGCACTTGGTGTGCCCTTGTAGAAGACGGACATGTTGGTCGTGACTTCAGCGGAGCTTAGTATTTCGGGAGCTTTGAACGCATGTGGTGGTTAGAGTCGGGTTCTAGGTGGGGTACCCTTCCAGTTGTTTACTGTTTGTTCACCTGTTTCTGGGTTGTGGCAGTTTTCTGGTTGGGCACGTGTTTTGCCCCTTTTCTTTTCAGTTAACTTTTAGCACTTTCTTTGTACTGATTAGAGGTCGATGCAATTTTTGTGGTGTATATATAGCAGTTTCACTTTTTCATTGAGCATGTTGCATGTGTGTGTACATGTAATTAGGCAAAGGCCTCCCCTAGTTGTTGTGCCTTCGGCGCTGGTCGCCAGCCCCTGGCCTATAGTGGCGGGCTTGGGGTAGTTGCGGCTCGATCCTGGGTAGGGTCGGGTCATGAAAAAGTTGTATCAGAGCTGGTTCATTCCTTGGGATGTTGTTCGAACATCCCTAAAAAAAAAGGAATTGGTTGGGATTAGGTAAATAGTGTTAACATGTCTCGAGAGTGGCTCTCCGGCCAGGGAGTCCAGTGATGGTGCGACGACCGAAATATCCATTCACCAGGACCTTGATAATCTGTATGTCGAATCGGCATGCTGAGACACTTGTTGCAAGGATAAATTGGTTTGTGCATCACATAGGATTCAGTCTCAACTGTCCTTCTTGATTCATCTCCCCATCTTTGTTGTTGTTGTGATATACATATATGCTAATCTGACCGCGACACTCCTTAATAATATTCAGGATGTCTCTGCAAAGACAGCCATCCAGGATACCAGCTTTGGTTCGTGATGACGACCCTGTGAGATATGAGGCCACAGTCCAGGACCCATCATGCGAGTCCCTTTCTCTGGGTGTTCCGGTAGCAGCACCCCCTCCTGTTGAGCAATAGACAACTTTAGAAGAGCAGGATGAGTTTGAGTGCAAGTTGAGCGCGCTCCGTGAGTTCCAGCATCAGAGACCGCTGAGGATTAGTGGTGAGCCTGACCTTCGGGCAGTAGATGTTTGGTTTGAGATAGTGGATTGCCTCTTCAGGCTTGTGCAGACACTGACAGATCTTATGGTGGCTTTGGCCGCCAACCTTTTCCATAGAGAAGCTTGGCGTTGGTGGATTCTGGTGACTCTGTTTCTTGACGAGTCGTTGCTTTCATGGAGTGACTTTCAGTTGTTGTCTCGTGAGGAGTTTTTCCCCTCCTTCTGACGCTCCATTTGGATTCAGGATATCCTGCAGTTTCAGTAGGGAGGGATAATGGTGGCTGAGTACACGGCTAGTTTCGCAGACCGTGCATGCTTTTACCCGGACTTGGTCCACGATGATAGCATCTGAGCGCGGAAGTTTGAGCAGGGTCTTCGCCGAGAGATTCATGCTGTCATAGTACCCTTGGGAATTTCCATATATGTCGGGGTGCTAGAGTAGGTGCTGGTGACCGAGGGATTCTTGTCGCATTCTATAGTTGGTGGTGGTAGCAGGCTCGACAGAGCTGAGACGTCTGCCGCAGCTAGTAGGCATCAGCAAGGAGGACCTCAACGTAGGTGGCTTTCTGAAAACCAGACTCAGGGGCGTGGTCGTACACCACAGTGGCGCCATAGGGCACTAGTGCCGCCCAGAGAGAGTCAGGGTCATGCTTGCGATGGGCGAGGTCACATGGAACGAGACTGCCTGACCAGACATGCGAAGAGCTTCAGGCAGGCAGCGGGTGGACCACCACAACAGAGGCAGCGTCGTGATCGGAGTAGCGCCCAGAGAGGTGGTGCTAATAGAGGAGCGGGAGGAGATGGAAGTGGAGGAAGACCTTACGAGGTCTTCCCATCACCACTAGGTGGTCCACGTCAGGCACCAGGAGCTGATAGTTGGGACTGCAGAAAGCCGCAAGCTTTGGATGTCTATGATCCTGCAGAGCATGAGGTGATAAGAGGTACTCTCTACAACTCTTCAACATTTTCATTAGAATTGTTAGACTCTGTGTGTGAAATGATTTCCTCCCTGCTTTTTGCTTGAGGTGTTACCAGGGTGACGTGGGGCATCGGTGTAACCCTGTGTTGGTAAAGTAGAAGGTGTGTAACCTTCCTCTTTAGTCGATGGTGTCGACTCCATCTCTTTCCGAGCATATAAGAGAGTCTTGGTTGAGAGACAACAACTGTGAAACCTTGTCCGATCAGATATCCTTGGGTGTTCCACCATATGGATATTATGAAGGAGAGAATCATCGGGCCTTGTTCCAGGTGCGGGCAGTGATTCTATTTGAGGCATGCAACATAAGGATTCAGTTGGGGAGGTGAGCTACCCCCGAGAGACTTCGGGCCGTTTCAGGCCGTGAAAAGGGATGACGAGGTTACCTACCGCCTTTCTCTAACCCCAAAGGTTTGGTTGGGTGCGTGACGTCTCCCACGTGAATCACCCATGAAGAAGTGTGTGTGCTCCTATGCATGACATCGGTGAGGGTAGACCTCACGTGAACAGATCAAATCCTATGGTCTGTGTGTTGTGGCGCAGAACTGTGCAAAAGTTCTTCTGGGTACGGGAGAGCCAGGTGCGGGCTTAGTAACATGAGTTTTTCCATGGTTTTGATTTTTGGGGACGAAAATATTGAAGGATGGAATGATGTAAGAACACGGTTTTTGGATATAAATGAATTTGGAGTATTCTTGACTTTATTCTAGAGCAGCCCCCTCAGACGGTGTGCGATTCCGAGCCCCGGTGTGGCCGAAATTAAATTTTCAATGCGTTCACACTGGGAACACAAAATAAATGGGATAACTCCTAAACAGAGTTTCATATCATTGATCTAAGTGCACAGATGGGTCCGGAATGGGGTGTTTACTCTAGGAACGATATAAACCATGTCGGCACAGGACGATTGGACCCCTCGCTCTCTATCGGAGCATGGAACAGATAAATTAAAAAATATTAGTTTATTAGTTTAATGGTTAAACTCATTTTGTCAAAAACGGTGGCTCGGATTGGGAAAACGAGGGAAATGTTGAGTCTGGAACATGCCATTTACCTTAGCAGGGGTGTAACTTTCGTGGGCACGGGACTTCTGTGAAAAACACCCCCAAGGGCGTTTTCATAATTTGGCGGCCTCGGGCGTTGAGTTTAATAACTTTTGAACAGGGCATCAGATTAATGTTTTGAGACTGCCGTTGTGCTCGGGAGGTGGTTTTTACCCTAGAGGAGGCTTAACCACAAACCTACTGAGGGTTCGGGTACGACGCCTACGAGCGGGGAGTTTAAGTGTTTTCTATTTAAACACTTAACCCCCCCACCCTCTCCTATTTTTTCTTCTTCCCCGGTGCAAGGAGCTCCCAATGAGAAAGGAGGAGCTCCTCCCCTTCTCTACACCTCTCCGGAGAGCCGTGGTAGTCTGGAGGATCGTCGTGAAGCGTCACGGCGAAGCCCAACAAGGTAGGATCATTGCGGTTCAAATTTTTATTCATGCACCTACTTTGAGTTCGATTATATAAATCAAGTATTTTTTTATCCTAGAACAAATCCCATGGTCGTGAAGTATAAATTTTGTTCTTTCTGACGGTTTTTTCGGATTTGAAGTCGGAGTTCGGGGGATGCCGCAGCGGTACGACGAATTTCGCGGGTTTTTGAAGTTTCCGGCCGGTTTTGGGTGTTCCTGCGGTCCGAGGTGCGACGGTGCAGGGATGAGGCAGCGACGGTCCCTCTTGGTGGTGGAGACTCCTCTTCTAGGCGGAGGGGCGCTCGGGTTCGGCGACAGGACGAGCGAGGGTGTCGGCCGGGGCTCGCGGACGGTGAGCGGGGGCCCAGCGGGGTCCTCGGCAGTAGGCGGCGACTCGGGGGAGCAAGGACCGGCATGCTGCGGGTCCTGTTGGTCGGAGTGAAGACCGGAATCGGCCGGTCTTCTGGGGATAAAACCGGACCCGAGGTGGGCCGGTTCGGTTGGTGTGGGCCGCGGCCAGCAGGCCGCGGCGGTTCGGACCGGGCCGACCAGGGTGAATTGGCCCGGTTGGCCCCCTTATATTCGGGGGGCCGTAACATCCAAACGGCGTGTTCATTTGACGCGCCGTCAACGACTGTGGAACCGTATCAACGATGCATACTTTTTGAGATGGTTTCGGATAATTTTAATTCCCGAAACGAGGTGTGTCAGAGGCGCAACACGTCTTTAATTGAATTGATGTTTTTCTGGGGGATCTTGTTTGGGACGACACAAATGCGTCCGACGTCTGTTTTGAGCGCCGCTAGTGGCGTTGCGACCCTGGCGTCGAGACAGAGTTTTCCATTGTGGTTTCGGGCGTTGATACCAGAGTTGTGGTGTAGGCCCCATGACCCATCTTTTGAGCTTCGTGCAATGTTTGGTAACTTTTTCATCAGACATCCATTTGAGGCGTACGAGCAGTCATTTCGGGGTGTTTTTCCGAGGGGATTGCATTGGCGCAGTCTACCCACTTTAATTCCGCACGCTGGTGCAGGCCCCGCGGGGGCCGTATAGAGAGTTGGCAGTGATTTCCAGCTTTTTCACCGGGTGTCCGTATTGGACAAGTGAATAGTCAATCTCGTGTACTTTTTCGAGAGGATCGCAACGACACGATCCGTTCATTGTGTTTCAGGACCGGGATGCGGGTCCCACGTAGCACCACTCGTGTGCGGTGCGCCGAAATGCATCTTTTTCTCCGGATATCTATTTCACTCAAGTGAGAAGTCCTTTTTACGTGTTTTCCCGAGGGGATTGCAATGGTGTGATGCACCCGACTATTTTCGGGAACGAGGCTCGGGACCACGGGACGCCGTTCGGGC
Source organism: Viscum album (assembly GCA_963277665.1). NCBI lineage: Eukaryota > Viridiplantae > Streptophyta > Magnoliopsida > Santalales > Viscaceae > Viscum > Viscum album. The sequence continues at coordinate 576,876,352 of OY728160.1, forward strand.
ATAAAGCGGTGGTGGTGACTTTTTCTTCGGATATCCGTTGGAGGTGAGTAAGTAGTTGATCTCGCGTGTTTTTCCGCGAGGATTACAACTGTGTAATCTGTTCAGGCGAACAGAGCCTCTTATATGATCTTATTAAACGTGGAAATATGAATGGTGTACCGGTGGTGGTTCTTCATGCGGTGTTTGTAGGGAACCCTTGGTGTGTGATCACGTTCACTCCTGGGAGAGTGATGTTGGTGTTTAAAGAGATGTGGTTGGTCGTGCATCAGCCATTGAGGTGGCAAGTTGGAGTTGTTATGTTTACGCCTTCGCGTTGACATTGGGTGCTGTGTGCACGTTAGCCTTTTGGCTGGAGACGTGGTATACTCTGGGAGTATACGGGAACACTGGGAGGTACATTTTGATGTTGGTACCAAATAATGTTTGTGCACTTGGTTGGGATTGACTTGGGGTCACACGTCATGTGGGCCCCTTGTGCGTGTCGTATTCTGGTTTACGTACTTTTGACCTCTCGTGATGTAGAGGGTCCCTTTGTTCTCATTTGTTTAGCAGTAGGGTTGAGTTTTCCCCTGGTTCTGTTCTCGATTAGCCGATAGAGATGGTTTGGTTCCTCTATTTCTTCAACTGTGAGGGGTTTCAGTACAGTGCCCATTTCACTAGACTGCGGCACCATTTGTGACTATGGGTGTTTGTATAGAGTGGGTGTTTTCCCCACTTTCTGGGATGAGTTGACTCGGTCCGCTTCGATAGTGACTCAGCAGATTGGAGTGTGATCGCCTTGAGAGGGCCGTGGATTTTCTCTCATTCCTTCATGATCCTTGGTAGAGTTCTTGTGGTTTCAGTGTGACAAACACTTTACGCGGTCACCAATCCTCTACCCAGTAGGTTGTTTCCATCAAGGCTAAGGTTGTTTCCAGCTGGGCTAAGGTTGTTTCCAGCAGGGATGAGGTTGTTTCTAGCAGGGCTCAGGTTGTTTCCAGCAGGGCTGAGGTTGTTTCCAGTAGGGCTGGGATTATTACCAGCAGGGATGAGGTTGTTTCGAGCAGGGCTCGCCAGTTGTACCATATAGCAGGGATGACCAGTGGGTTACCATCCAGCAGGGATGACTAGTACAACAGTGTTCACCATGCAGTACCATCCAGCTGGGATGGCCAGAGCTGTTCCGGGTTTACCTCCAACGGGGCTGGTCAGTGGTCCCAGATGCCGTGCTTACCACCAGCAGGGCTGGGAAGTGGTCACTGATGCCGGGTTTACCTCCACCAGGGCTGGGAAGTGGTCCCCGATGACTGTTCCAAGCCTCCCTCCGGTGGAGTACCCTTTTACAGGATTGGGCATTGGGACTCATCGACGACTTTAGCCAGGTCACCCTCCAGTGGATTACCGTATTACGAGACTAGGCATTGTGGAACCCGTTGACTCCTGTCGGGTCTCCCTATAGTGGGAACTCATCGACTTCCAAGGACCCTCCAGCAGGGCTGGGCAGGGGGTCGCCTGTCGACTTTGAGGAGACATCTTGACTGCGGGGTAGTGACGAGGTGTGGCTTGACGTTCCCCCAGAACTCTCAAGTACGAGGGGTGATTTCCCCATCGAGACACATCTTAGTGATGTGACCTAAAACCATGTGGGTGATTCAGTGCCGCCCAAAGTGGATAGTTTCGAGGTGCGGTGATTTGACCCCCTTGAATTGCAGTTCGGGGTAGACGTGTGGGATGCTGGGAATCGATGGTGTTTACTTCTCGGACTGTTGGCTACTCACTTTCTTGGGCTGAGCTACAGGATGGAGATCCGCTTACGATCTTGTTTGGGCTTCTTGTTTGATCATATGAATATGTATATACCTTGTTTCAGTACCCACTTCTTGGGTTTGGTTACTCTCCTTCCAAGAGAGATGAAGATGCGCGGGTATGCCACGTGCTTTTCGTGTCTAGCTTATCATGGTTGGATGAGTCTACTCTCCTCCTATAGGTAGCGAAGACTCGATGGGAAGTTCATCTTCTAAGTGTTTCCAGATCCTTGTGTCTGGAGGAGTCTACCTTCTTTCCTCTTATGGGGTTGAGCTGGACCCTCTACTATTACTCTACGGTACTCTTTGTTGTATTCCTTTACTATTCCTTATTCGCTCTACTGCTCACCCTTCAGTACCTCCTTTTTTTCTCCCTCGAGCCTTTAGGGTATCCTACTGAGTATTATTATACTCACCCCTTCTTAGGCTTTTCTAGCACTTGGTGTTCCATTTCAAACGACATACAAGTTGGTCGTGACTTCAGCGGAGCTTAGTAGTTTGGGAGCTTGGATCGCGTGCAGTAGTCGGAGTCGGGTTCCTGGTGGGGGACCCTTCCAGCTGTTTACTTTTTGTTCACCTGTTGCCGGGTTGTGGCACCTTTCTGGATGGGTGCCTATTTTTCCCCTTTTCTTCTAAGTTTACATTCAGCACTTACATTGTACTGATTAGAGGTTGATGCAGTTTTGGTGGTTTATATATAGCAGTTGCACTTTTTCATTGAGCGTGCTACGTGTGTGTGTACAGGTACTTAGGCAAAGGCCTCCCCGAGTTGTTGTGCCTTCGGCACTGGTCGCCTGCCCTTGGCCTATGGAGGCGGGCTTGGGGTAGTTGTGGCTTGAGCTCGGGTAGGGTCGGGTCGTGACACCAAATGTCTTTGGTGGTGTGAATTTAAGAGAAGGGGAAATTTCCTTTTATAAGAGAGGTGAGGGGAACTTTAGGAAAATATGGAAATATTAATTTATTATAAAATGATTTTCGGTTTCTAATATATCTAAATTCATTTATTTAGATGATAATATTGTTGCCGGTCCAAATCCTCTCAAAAAATAGGCTTTAGACATGTTTAGGTTATAAAATTAACCTTATCTTTTAGATTTATCCTTTACTAAAATTGTTTAACTCTAACCCTGACTTCTTGTATTTTATACTAAATGGTGAATATAATTACAATAAATTTACAAAAGAAATTAATTTGGACATTTTATGAAATTTTTATCAATATACATGTTATTTGGCCGTCCTTTATATTTTTATGAATTTTATAACATTTAATAAAACAATATTTATTTTAAAATATCATTTCTGTCAATTTTGTTACTATTTAATATTTTTATTTTTAAAAATATCTAATAAACATGATAACTTTGAACCAATAATTAAAATGTGTCACTATCATTTCTAAGTTATATATAAAGTTAGTGTATGTCATTCATTAAATAAAATTATATTTATTTTAATGTTATTAATATCATTTATTTTAATCTTTCATTAAAAAGGTAATTACTGCATCATCATTATGTCATAAATAAATTTAATTATATAATATATAAAAATTATAAATAAAATACCATTATGTTGGAAATATTTTTATATTTCTAATGATTATTTATATTTTAATTTATCTTATGTATAATCTTATATTAAAAATGGCTTAGTTATTAAATTTTGAATTTAACAGTTTTAACTCTTCTTTAATTAAAATATAATAAATTTCCTAATCTAATACATGTGGATCAAAAAGGATCATATTTTTTCCATAAGGTTGATTTTTTTTGAAATACACTTATCCAATAGAAATAGGACACGTTTTGGGGTAATTTTATATTATTATAATATTATTTTTACCATTAATTATGCTATTTACTCTTAACCGTGATACATAAAATTCAAAAGTTACTATTCGAAAAAAATTATTTTCATCTTATTGAACAACATTTCACATAATGATGATGACTATGTCTATCAGGTTTTTGAAATTCAATTCACAAAAGCGTTGGAATTATCTTTTATGCAAATTTTCTAATATCCCAAGAAGTTGGGTAAAAGACATTAAATGTTCAATAAAATTATATATATAATCTTATTATAAAATGACTCAAATGAATTACATTGGACTAATATATGAATTATGAATCTATTTTTACATTAAAAGAAATGTAAATAAAAAATAATTATTTAAATTAAAAATGAGTTTAAAACAATAACGGAATGTTTTTCACTATTCATAAAAATTGATTGTTTTCAGAAAAATACCAAAAAATCACCCTAAGCTAATATTGATATTCTGAATCCAAAAATGAAGTCTATTTTGAAAGATAAATTTATAAAATTTTAAAATGTGGGTATTACAATTCATAACTACATTTTAAACGACTAGTTTGATTGGTCGTGGGGTTCTAGAACTCGAAGCTACATACAACGCAAGCTATTTTATTATTAAAAGGGGAGCGTACCATAGAATCTTGGGGTGTTACAAACAATGCCAATACAACTGGTGATATAGTTGAGAAGATCATGGCTATATTAGTATATGTTTCTTAAATTATGAATAATCACATTGCACATATGGAGTAACATGATGTTACAATTTATGAGGTGACTATATTGGATTGTTTAATGAGACAAAATCTCTTATATTTTAGTGGAACTTCTAATCTAGTGGTAGATTAGTAATGGATTAAGTCGCTTGAAAAGATATATCTAACCTTGGGATGTGATGAAAGGGAAAAAGTTATACATGTAGTATATTTTATAAAAGGTGATGATGATAAATGGTGGTTTTTGATTCACAATACAAAGGTGAAATAAGAAATAAAACATAAGGAATATATGGATTTTAATGTAACATTGTTTGAAATTTTTTTACCTCATGATCAATGAATTTAAATGAAGAAAAAATTAATGATTTTAAATAAAGAGGAAGAATAAAGTATTTCAGAGTATGAGGATACCTTTAAAAGACTATATAAGTAAGACATAGATAAACTAAGTTATACGAAACACAATATTGACTATTTCCTTGAAGGAATTAAGCCATGTATTTGAAAGGGAACTGATTTCTTTAACTTTTTCATCATATGATGAAATAGTTTTATACTCTATCAAAAAATAAGGGGTTTTATAGATTCTATATATTCAAGGGGAATCAAGAGAAAAATAGGTTGTATGAACACTAATAAAAAGTAAACGTGTCCAAGAAGAATAAGAAACTGAATCAATTTATACAGTGTGAAAATGGTGGATAGAAAAATCCTACAAAATATAAGATTCATCTGGATAATTAATGTAAGGGAAATAAATATAACAATGATATAAAATTCTGAAACTGTAATGAAATGGGGAATTATTCAAACCAATGTCCCAATCATCAAGGTAAATTACTACAGAAGAGGCTAAGTGAAGAATACAAAGCTTATGTGATCACTACAGCTAAGGTTGATGTTACAAAAGATGTGGCGATAAGTAATTTAATAATATCATCAAATTTAGATAATTATATATTTATTCAAAATCTTTTCACTCTTTTATATATTCCATGTTTTCCAAGAAAATTATACATTTCCCTACAACCTTAAAAATAGAGTTAGTCAAAAATCATAGTAGAAATATCAATATAATAAGGATGTATCACTAAGTCTCCATTATGAAACATAAACATGCCTTATTTGGAATCTTTATTATCAAACCTATGTTTAACTTTGATATATTCCTTGGTAAGGTCTAACTTTCAAAATATGATGAAAACATTTACTTCTAAGAGATGGAAATTATTATTTAAGATGAAGATGTGGAATTTCATATCTTTATTGGAGATACTTCATTATATGAGTCATGTTTATATCCATCCCAAGTAGATATTTTGATTGAGATTCATGTAGTAAAATAGAATACATAAGTTACAGATAAGAAAGATAATATTAAAATTGAGGATATACTTATTGTACAAGAATACATTGATGCACTTTCTTAGGAATTTCATGGACATCCCTAAGAGCATGAAGTTTATTTTTCCATTGATTTAATACCTCATGAAATACCTATATCAATGTCTCCCTGTAGAATAGCCACTACGAAATTAGTGGAGTTAAATAGAAAACTAGAGGATTTGTGTGATAAGCGATTTAAACACCCTAGTATTTAACATTAGGGATCCCTTATTCATTTCAGTAATAACAAATATAGATCCATGATGCCATGAATTGATATAGGGAAATCAGTGATATTATGATAAAGAAAAAGTATCCAATTCCTCACTTTGATGAATTATTTTATTAAGTTCATGAATCTCAATATTTTTAAAACATTGACCTTCATTATAGGTATCATGAATTGTGAGTATATAATGGAGATATTCTGAAGACTATATCTCAAACAATGTATGGAAATTTGTAGTTTATTGTATTTTTTTGGGTTTGGCTAATTAAACATCTATTTTTATAGATATAATCAATAGTGCATTGAAGTAGTATCTTGATAATTTTCTGGTTGTATTTATTAATAATATATTGGTGTATTATAAAATCTACGAGAACCATGAAAATCAATTTATGATCATTCTTGAGACTCTTATAGGAAAAAGTTTATTTGATAAATTTAGCAAGTGTGAATTTTGGATTTAGAATGTCTCTTTTCTTGGCCATATTATCTCAAATGATGAAATCTCAGTTAATCCTTAAAATGAAAATGTAGTAAAATAATGTGATACAGTTGTGAGCATGACCTAGGTATGTAGTTTCATTGGTTTGGGAGGTTATTGCCGACAATTTATTCAATTTTTTTTTTCAGATTGGATAATCCGTTAACAAAATTTTATATATATTGGGGTTATGTTCATATGGAAAAAAGAATGTGAAGAATAATTTAATGAATTTAAGAGGAGATTTCTCAATCATATAATTTTCAATCTTACATCAGGAAATGATGGATTTATGATATATATGTATATAGTGATTCATTGATGAAGTAATTTTGTTATCTCATTATTAAAAATGATAAAGTTTTTATATATGCATCAAGGTAGTTAATGACTAATTAATATAACTATAAAACCTATGATCTCGAGTTGAAAACTATAATCTTTACTTAGAATATATGGAGACATTATCTCTATGGTAAAATATGTGAGATATACATAGATTATAAGAGTCTAAAATACATATTTATGCATAAAGAGCTCAATATGAGGCAAAATAAAAGGCTTAAGCTACTCAAGGATTAAGAATAATCAGTACACTATCACACTGGGAAGAAAGATGTGGTAGTAGATGCATTGAGCAAGAAATATCATAGAGTTCCAAACAAAATGGGGATTGAATGGGATCCTATGTTCATGGACCTAGTAAACATGAATATGGGAATTATTAAACAATGGTAGACACCACCCCCTTTTTACATGATTTTTTAACCAAATTTATTTGAAAAGATTAAAACTTTCCATTTTGATGATGAAAATTTCAAAATAAAATCAAATCCATGAAATATATTTTCTTTAAAAAAAATTATACTTAATTTTCAAAATGTTTTCCTTCCTATTCAAATCATAAAATTTAATGGTTTTGTTAGAATGGTAATGTTTGAATAATAATATTATTTGTGTATAAAGGTTCATTAAAACATGATGTTGCATATAACACAAGTTATCAAAAAAATAAAATTTATTTTCTTAAAAAAAATTTATAAAAAATCCGGCTATTACAGAAGAAATCATGAATTAAGATTTATAAAACAAATAAAATTGAATTAGATTCTAAGCTACCCAAAACTAGGTTAAAGGCCAAGGTCTAGATCTTTTAGTACCTAGTGGAGATAAAATATTTATTAGTAGTTCATCTAATAGTTTTTAATGAATATAATTGAGTTATTATTTCCACGAATGGTTACCACATGTTGTGGTAAAGGGTCATGATCAACATCATTATAATATACTAAAGAAAAAAATTCTCCTCTCATGACCGTGCTCCTGTAAAACATGGAGAATTTCTACTAGATGTAAAGATTTACTACATCTTGGGTGCAGTGGAAAATGAGTGTTAAGATTGCATATACTAATTCTGGAAAATGGGAACATCACTACACATTGAATTCAAGGTAAAAAAATCATATATATTTGGGTATGTTTGGTGAACTATATTTTTCTTTCATTTTCTTTGTCATTGAACAAGTACTTGGGTCTGGATGTTACTGGTTTTGTTGGTGTAGGAATGGGTTGAACTTGGGTTTTATTTTTCCTATATCGGTGCTTTCCTTCAATAAAATATTTCCATCATTTGAATAGAGGTTCTATGCTCAGGAAATTGTCATGTGATGATCATAGAAACTATAGAAGGTGTGTTAGGGGTGATTGAGGTCACTTCCAGTCTTCAATTTTTAGATTGAACAAAATTAAAAAAAAAATTCATGAATCGATCAGATTACAAGATCATGCTTCATAAAATTCATCCATATTACTCTTTCAAAGTGGAATTTTTAGTTGTAATAATTGGAATATCTTGGGTTATTCATCCTTTTGATATTCAGTGTGGATCAAATGGTGTTAGCGGTGGACCCTGTGTTTTCATCCATCTGGTGTCCCCTCGACTCGACCATGCTTTTCAATCATAGTTCAAGGCCACTATAGGTGGTGTGTAATAATATTATTATTTCATGCTGATAAATTTTTCTCCCTAGTTAGTGAAGGGTATAAATGTATCACAGATTGGCCAATTTACTCCTTGGGTTCAAGGTTTCTATGGGTGACACCTGCAAGAATTGGTGTAGTAGGGAAGTGTGGCTTTATCGGCCTTCACCATGCTCATTTGGAGGACAAGATTTGATTATTATCTTCCTTGGTATTTAAAATATTTAGATTAAAACTTCTGTTAGCTTAAAGAGCTTCGTAGTGTAGCTCTGGTATCATCACCTAGCTCGACATCTCATTTAACTGATGACGATTCTTCATCCCCAATGAACATCAGTAGCTCGGTTTAGATTGGAATTTTTTATCCTCTTGTTCAGAAGAGTCATCTTCAATTTTTTATTCAAGTTTAATTTGGTGATTTAATAGTTTTGTGCGGTATGTTTTGGCTTCTCTAAACCTCCAATCTTGGATTCATCTTGATTTGGTTTCTCGAAAATATCTCATCCACAATCAGCATTTTCAACCTACTTGGTATCTCAACATGTTTTTGAATTTTTCTCTCTAACATTATTGGTAGGTTTATTAATCTTTTAGAATAGGATTTCAAAAGTGCACCTAGCTTTAGTGGACTATGGTGCAGTTGAATTTTAGCTTCAATATGGTTGTTTTGTCCATAGTTTAGCTTCAATTTTTTGGTAGAGATCTAGATGTGCCCGTTATCGTCAATTGATGAAGGGGGATGCGGTACCATGAGTGTGAAGATTGTAGACTTCTAGGGTAAAACTGTTGATGATAGGAGGAATGGGTAACAATTATTGAATTGGGTGGTGATAGCGGAAGAAGAGGGGTATGAAATAAGTACAGTGGTAGAAGATAGTGTGGTAGAACATCATTTTTGTTACTATAGAGGTTGTAAGCTAGCAGTGGAATATTTTTCTCCAAGTGGTAGCATGTGTTACTATAGTAGGATTATGATTATCGCATAGTAGTAGTATGGTAGCCATGGAGTGGTACTAATAGTAGAAGCAGTACGTATAGAATAAAATAAAGATATCCATTTTTTACTCTAATGGTTATAGAATAGTACTTATAGAAAAAGCAAACCAATAAAAGTAATAATTTATTAATCAATTGTATCAATAACAAGATTTTTGTTTATAGCAAGGAAAGAGGTAACAATAATGGCAGAAAACCTAACCTCTCAAATTCTTAAACAATTTATCTTGAAAACATTATAGGCTGTATAATTAACATAAATAATTTTTTTCTTTTCTAAAATATATCAGGTTAAATTATATGATGTAAAAAAATTCCAAAACCAAACCCTGATTTATTTTTTAATAAACCAATTTAAAACTAGATTTAGAAAAACTCAAAATTTGCATCACTTATAAATCAAATTTTAATCTAAACAGAAAAATAAAATTCAAAATTCACTTTTTTGTAAAATAAATTCAATTTATAAAATTCTAACTAATTTAAAAATGAATAAATAAATTAAGTATGAAAACAATTCCCTTTAATAATTTTTATTATAAATGAATTAAAATTACTTAAAATCAAAATCAATATTTTACTTCTCAATTTAATTTCAAAATTGAACAAATCATTAAAATACACGCTTATGCCACTTTATTTTAATTTCCAATTTCACAAAAAATAAAAAAATTGAATTAATTACTCAATATTTGAATTAATTAAGTGGTGATTTCAATGGAAAAGAGGAAATTGTTTTTTTTCAAAATTTAGGCTCACATAAATTCCCCACCCTTGAACTATTTCACTCCTAGAAAATTTTATCATTTAATTTTAATTATTCAAAAATAAAAACAAAATTACCCATCTTAGCTAAATTAAAATATATTAATACCAAAACTAAAAGCAAATTTCTGGTTCATTCAATGTTTGAATTATAATATATTTTTTTCTAAATGAATCCACTATCATAATTTAATTAATGTTGTTTTTTCTAAGACCATGAGCGGATTAAATTACTTTTATGTGGAATCAATGTTTTAATAATAAAAACTCCAATTTATCGCTATATTCCATGTTTCTAAATCCATATTTGGATTTTAGAATTCATTGATACAACTCAAATAAATTTATTATTAAAAAATTTTCCCTTTTTATTTTTATTAAATATTCCCCTCACTTGAATGAATTTATTTTTCACTTTTTGGAAGTTATATGTTTTTTTTATTATGAATTTTTCCCAGCCACATATGTGTGAAGAACTATGAAAAATAACAATAAATAATGAGCTTTAATTAGATTAATAAAAAATTATATTTTCTAAAAACTATAATATAATTTTTATTTTAATATTTCATGTCAAAAAAATTCTAATTTTATAGGATTAATATTAATTATGTACTTGGTCAAAATAAGCATTGAATGCATTTTTAAAAATTTCTCTCAGAATTAAGATTTATGAATGTTTGAAAATTTAGTATTGATATATTTCTATTTATATATATAATATGTGTTAAAATGTTTATACTTAACCCTTTATTTAATATAATTTTGATAGATATATAGATAAGATCATGTATAGGAAAAAGTAATATATTTCAAAAAACTGTTTTAAGAAAATAAATATTGTATTCCCATTTTAATTAATTAAAATAATCCATATTAATGAAATATTTAAATGAACTGGATGGATTATATATCTAAATTTATTAATTTTAATCCATATAGTGACTATTATTAGTGATATAATTAATGTAAAATCATATTATGCTTGGAAAATGTATTTCTTGATAAACTATTTTTCAACACGTTTTCTGGGTTAATTTTTATATAAAATATGTCAATTCTATGAATTAAATTTGATAAAATTTATTCCATATTTGGAATCAAAATAATTAATATTAGTTTGTAAGGTCAAGTTATTTTTTTATCATAATGAATAGTAAAAAAGTAAAAATTAATTACTAAGGTTAAGGTTAAAATGAGTTTTTCGGGGGTCACCTATAAAATAGGGGTTAAAATGACTTAAACACTAACGGAAAACCCACTGGCGTGTTGAATTTAAAACATACCCTTATAATATTCAAATATTATATTTTTTGGATCCATTTTTCCAATAAAGTGACACAACATTATTGTAAAACATTGAAAAACCACAACTGTGTCACTCACCTCAATTATTAAAGGGAACCCCCCCCCCTCACTTATTCACACATACTAAGATATTTAGACCTAAAAACCATATAATAATTTCTCTCCAATATAATTATCCACAATTTATAGCTTCTAATCTTCCAAAAAAACCAACCCTACGGTTTTTAATAAGATATACAGTGGATGTTTTTGTATGTGAATTTAATTGTGTTCCTAAAGTTTTTCCTTTTTTAATTTTCCATTAGCACATTAAATTATGTATTAATAGTTAAAATATAAAAAAAAATATCAACCATATAATAATATTTTATTATGTTGATGAAATAATATTTATTCATATCCTTCTCCATTAAATGGGAAATAAAACCGTCGCTTGTGTGGACAACGAACTACTTCCTCATGAACCGATGAAATTTTTTTTCATAACTAACTCACATGTATAGTAATAATGATATAAAAAATAATTATATATGATAATTATGGAAAGTTAATTATTTTTTTAAATTACTAACTCAATGATTACCTTAACCTTTCCATGATTAAAGAAATTATAATGTCGCTCGTGTGTATATACGACTTTCTATCTCCACAAAGCGATGCGATTCATTTTCTAGGTTAAAATTTCAATAATGATTATAAACATGTATCTAATAAATAAATATGATATTTATAACTTTAATATAATTTTGGAGATTACGTCATTATATCTTATGCCTAAAAACTAGAACTTCCTTGAAAAAACTTGCATGCGAAAACAAAGCAGTTAACACCCATACCAATGGTAATAATGAAATATTATTAACAAATGGGTGGCAAGATGATATATGATTGTCATATATGATATTATGAATATGAATATGGTTTTTTTATAAATTAATATCTTGTTTCAAAAATATTTTACATTATTTTAAAGAATACTCATGTAAAAGGAAGCGTTATGTAAGAGAATTTTGTCTGAACTTCCACTCCATTGAGATATATTTGGTATTATGAACTTATTTTCTTTTATGTGGTGTATATACTAAACTTTTTATATAATTATCATGAATACATATTTATTTATGAGGATTAATTTTTATGTTTAATTTTATTGTTTCATGGTGTTGGAATTTAAAATTTACCAATGAGGTTAGGATTTATTTTACAATCATATTTTTTGGGATTTCCATAATTTTCATTCAAGGAATATTATAATAAATCTGTAACAAAATCCACATATTTTCTTATACTATGTATATGTATAGAGATTCCATATTTTATTCCAAAATTTAATCTCTTTTCACTTGAATTATGTAAAAAAATTTGAAAAGAAAGACCAATATGTTTTTTATTTTATATATTTTTCTTCCATATTCATATTAGTCAAAATTGTTTTAAAATAGTTGTTTTTATTTACTAAAATTGTTTATTTAGAATTTTATAAGAAATAATTTACATTTTAAATGGTTTTAAAGGAATATTTCTAATTTCATCTGAATGTTATATGTTTTTTACTTTTATTAAAAAAAATTAAAAAAGAATGTTTTACTTTAACATACTCGACATTAACAAAAATTACGCCTGTAATAACTATATTAAAATATTTATATTAGTTTACAGGTTTTCAATAGTTTTACACGTAATTTTTTTAATAAAAATTAAATTAATGTTTTTATTATATTTTCTTTTATGCTATAAAAGACAAGAATTTATCACAAAACCAATTTTATCTCTCATTGATTTTGTTGTCGGTAACTTTATATTGAAATATTAACGTTACTATGATCATTGGACATTAAATTTATCTTAAATATTAATATTTTTGGATTAAAAATATTATCATTTCCTAAACCATATACAAATTATATATATGGTGTTTAATTTTAAATTTATTAGATTTATTGGAGAAATTTTCATATCCATATTATTTTCTTTTTAAAATGGAATCTGTGGGGGTGGCCTTTTTGAACCCTCCACACCTAGAAACCCCCATCCCAATGAAGATGTTATCCAATGAATCCCTAGCCAGGAATGAGATGTTTCCAGGTGTGATGGAAGAGCGTCTTAGGGGGTAACCGCCCGACCAATGATGGTTTGACAAAGAAATCTGTCATCCAGGTGGGTGGTGTGCTTCTGCCCACCTGATGAGACACTGGGTGACCAAAAAGGTAAAAAAAGAACATGAGGGAAACATTTATTCAGTTAATGGTGTATAAGTGCGCCCTTACCACCTGTGCACCACACATCCGTAGGGAGGCCCAAGGGTGCCAGCCTTTGGCTTGGTCTAGTTCCCAATGGGTTAGAGGGTCCACAAGTCATTATTAAAGGAATCATAAGTGTTTCCTTGTAAGGTCTCAACTTTAACCTCAAGGTCAGGTAACCATAGTCATAACCACTCCACCATTCCCCTGTGGGAAATTTTGATATTATATATTCTTTAATAAATAAGGATATTTACTGATAATAAATATTGTTTGATGAAATAAATTGATCATTCAATATATGAGGAAGTAATAATACCTGAGGTGATGGGTAGGGCCTAAAATTATATATCCCCTCAATGCATTGATAGATATAGTGAGACAAATTAGTTGAAAAATTTGAATGAGATTATAGTTTTAACCTACACATTGATTAAATTGTATTGGAATAAGGATTTGATGTAATAGATATCATGATGTATGAGATCATAATGTCCAACATTATGAATTTCCATCATTTGGAAATTATTTACTATTATTAATGATATTTCTTCAGTGATATTATCCATGGATGCATTTAAGGCCCATGTTATTGATTAAATGGAATGTGTTTTAAATTATTTACGACACCATATTGATTATGAATTATTTACCATAATATATTCTAGTGTAAGTAACTATTAATAATAATTTTAAATCAGTGTTATATTTTTTCATTTCCCCATGTTATGAAGAATAAATATTTTAATAAGTTTCAAGGATGTATAATATTTACTTTTTTTTATATTTTATATATTATTCCCAATTTAAAATGGGTATTACATATGTATCTAGTTTTTCAAAACTAATAAAATGATCAATCCTTGGTTATGTGATCCCTTGTATCATTTTCCAATGTAATAAAATAACCACTAGATATGGGTCACTGGAGTCCGGGATGTTACAGTTGGTATCAGAAAAAGTTTAGAAGAAATCTTGGGAATTAGATTTAAGAAAACATATATCATGGAACATAACCCCATGATATACTTTTAGGATATATAAAATTTTGTAATAATATCATAAATGTTTTTCCAATGTCTATATTATGTTTGTTCCATTGAAATACACCCCTATATGCATACTACAAGTGGACGTGGTTTTGACATAGATGAATCCAAAAGTAATAACTCTAAAAAGTGTTGGTTCAGTACATCATGTCCATCATTTTGGTTCATAATGAACGAGACATTACAATACACCTGTTTTTAATCTCCCAAGGTATATTCTTAGGGTAATTCAGAATGTATTTACAGAAAATTATGAAATATATGAAAATATTTGTTTTTTTAAATATATTCCCCATTAAACCAAATTTATAACTCTAGCCATGGGATGTTACATTATATTTATAAATATGTATTTTGATTTAAAATTCATAATGATATGACATAATGCAGTGTATTACACTATTTATAAATAAAAATTGATCGAAAGAAGGAAATGAATACTCATGGACAGTGTAGTAATTTCCCTACTGAGAAATCCAATAAAACTAGTGTTAGAGTTGAACAGATCATGGCTATATTAGTGTATATGGATTAGGTTATGACTAATATCATGTCACATATGTAGTAACATGAGGTTATATTGTGTGATATTCCTATATTGGTTCATTTCATGAGATCAAAATCCCCGATATTTTCATGGAACTTCTAATCATGTGGTAGCTGAATAATGGATTATGTCCCATGAAAAGAAGTATCTAGACATGAGATGTGATGAAAGGTAAAAAATTAAACATGTAATGTATTTTAAGAAAGAATATGGTGAACAATGGTAGTCATTTATTCAAAATAATAGGTAGGAATAAGAAATAAAACACTAGGAATCAAGAGTTTTTAAAGTTACAATCTTCGGTAAATATTTCCCTCATGGGAAATGAAATAAAATGAATAAAAATTCCTCAGCTTATTAAAAATGGAAGAAGAAATTATTTCAGTGTATAAGGATACCTTTATAATACTATATAGGTATAATAAAAATTATATATATAATACATAATCAAATATTGAACATTTATTTGAAGGGACTACGCCAATTAATTGAAATGGAATTGGTTTCTTAAACTTCTTCATAATATGATGAAATAGTTTTATGCACAATCAAAACAAAGAAGGAATTTTCATGATCCTATATATTTATGGGAAATCATGATAAGAATTGGTTGTATGGATACTAAGAAAAATATAATTCTTCAAGGAGGAAGAATTAAACGAAAAAAATTATATAATATCTGAATTGTAAAAAGTAAAATCCAAGAAAAATCATGAAGGGCATGAGAGTTTGTTATCAAATAAGAGATACAGTTCATCTGGATAATTAATTTAAGGGAATGAGAGAGAAATCTAATATAAAATTATTGAACTATAAAAAAAATGGAGCATTATTTAAACCAATGTCCCAAGCATGAAGGGAGATTAATGTAGAAGTGGATAAGGGGAGAATACCAAGCTTATGTGATCACTACAGCTCAGGTTGATGTTTCCATGGATATGGTGGTAGGTAATTTAATCATATATTCAGATTTATCTAATGCGGTATTTGATTCTAGATGTTTCAATCATTTACATATTCTATATTTCCGAATAAAATTATACATCTCCCTACCACCTTAAAAATGGAGTCATTAGTGAAAACTCATAGTGGGAATTTCACTACAAGAAGGATGTGGCAAGAAGGTCCCATTACGACACAGAAACATACCTTATTTTCAATCTTTATTATTATACTTGCGGTTGAGTTTGATATAATCCTTGGTATGGTTTATGTTACAAAATATGATGCAAAATTTTATTTTAAAGAAATAGAAATTATGATTTGTGATGAAGATGTGGAATTTCTAATCTTTGGAGGGGAGAATTCATCCTTCGAGTCAGGTTTAGATAATCCCATGTAGCTCTTTTGAATTAGATTCTTGGGAAATATGAGAAGTCACAAGTTGCACATGGAAAATGTAATCTTCAAATTAAAGATGTACTTACTTTACAATAATTCTTTGATGTATTTTTTAAGGAATTACCTAGGCATCCAACCAAGAATGAAGTTGATTTTTCTGTTTATTTAATCCCTGATTCAAGACCTATATCAATGCATTACAATAGAATAAACACTATAGAATTAGTGGAGTTGAAGAAACAAACCTAGTATTTGTGTGATAATAGATTTATACACCCAATCATTTCACTTTGGAGATCCACTATTCAGTTAAATAAGAATAAATATGGATCTGTGATTCCATGAATTGATTATAGGGATATCAATACTACTATGATATAAAAAAATTATCTGTTGCATCACGTTGAGTAATTATTTGATCAAATTCACAGAGCATAAGATTTTTCATTGAATAGGATTCATTTTGGGTATCCTGATTTGTGATTAAAGAACACATATATTCCAAAGAAAACATTTTAAACAAGGTATGGATATTATGAGATTACAATAGTTCCATTTGTATTAACTAATGTACCCTCTATAATTATGGATCTAATGAATATAGTATCCAATAAATATCTTGATAATTTTGTTTTTGGTATTTATTGTTGGTATATTAGTTTATTATAATATCTATTAAGACCATGAGAATCATTTGAATATTATTCATGAGACACTTATAGAAAAATATTTATATGATAAATTTATAAAGTGTTAATTTTTTATTTAGAAATTCTATTTTCATGGCCATATTATCTATAATGATGTAATCTCCAATGATCCTGCAATGAAAAAGGTTGTCAAATAATGTCATACACTAATTAAAATAACAGAGGTATGTATTTTTATTGGTTTGGAAGGTTATTGTAGAAAATTTATTCAAAAAATTTATAGATTGGATAACATGTTAACTAAATATTATACATAAAGGGGTTATGTTAATATGGACAATAGAATGTGAATAATGTTTTAAATAATTGAATAAGATATTTCTCAATTCTATGATTTTGACTCTATAATCTGGAAATGATGGATTTATGATTTATATATAGTGTTTCATCAATGAAGGGATTTTTTGTGTCCTTATATAGAATGATACAATTATTATAGATGCATCAAGGTAGTAAAGACTCATAAATAGAAAAATCCAACCCATGATGTCGAGTTGGCGCTTGTAATATTTACTTTGAATATATGGAGACATTATCTATATGGTGAAATATGTGAGAAATACATAGATCATAACGGCCTAAAATACATATTTCCCCATAAATAGCTCAATATAAAGCAATGAAAATGGCTCTAACAACTCAAGGATTTTTAATGATCTGTACACTACCACCTAAGGAAGGGAAATACAATAGCTGATGCATTCAAAATGAAATATCATGGAGTTATGGAAAACATTAGGATTTAAAGGGATACTATGTTCATAGATCCAGTAAATATGGATATGTTAATTATTAAAGAAGGGGAGACATCACTTCTTTTTCAAATGATTTTGAAACCAATTTTATTAGAAATGATTACAAGTTCCCAATATGAGGATGATAATTTAAAAATAAAATTAAATATGGTGATGATGATAAATTGGATGAATTCATATATAAAGATGGATTTATAAATTTTATAATGATTCTAGGTGTTCTATATATACCTGAACTCAAAAAATAATTATTGGGTGATTCTCAAAGCTCATATTTCTCTATACACCAAGGTAGCACAATGATGTTTACAGATTTGAATGAATTTTTTTTGTGGGATAATATAAATTGGGAAATTCTTTATTATGTATCATGATGTTTGGTTTTTCAATAAGTGAAGGTTGAGTGAAAGCATACTCTAGGAGTCATGAAACCTCTAATAATTTCTATTAGGAAATGATATGGAATTAATATAGAATTTTTCATTGGATTACTAATGACTCCTTAAAAGAATAATTCAATATGAGTTATTATTGATTTCCTAACAAAATATACACATTTACTTTCTATAAGAGAATATTTAACTTTTAGAAATCTTGGATTAGTCTATATTAATTAATTTTTAAAACTTCATGGTGCGCCTCTTTTAATTGTGTATGATTGTGATCCTCGATTTACATTAAAATTCTGGAAAATTCTTCATAAGGCTTTTGATAATGAGCTTCATTTAAGCACAAAAAACCACCATCAAACTGATCTACCATCCCAAAGGGATATTCAAACATTATAATACCTGTTGAAATCATGATCACTTGACTTTCATGTTATGTGGGATCAGTATTTACCTTTGGTAGAGTTTCCCTATAATAATCATTTCGATTCATGTATTCATATAAAATTGCATAAGGAATTATAAGGAAATATATGTAATACTCAAACTTGTTGGGATGATTTTTTGTAAAGGAAACTTTTTGGACCTAAAATTGTTTAATTTAAAATGACAAGTGTACAGACTATTTTGACTCATACTAAATTAGTCCAAAGTAGGTAAAATATTTATAACGATAACTAATAAAATATATTTGGAATTAAAGTGGAAGATCATGTTTTATTGAAAATATATCCATGTAAGGGTGTCTTAATTTTATTTAAGATATGTAAAAAGAGTCCCAGGTACATCATACCTTCTTAAATTCTTGAAATAATTAAATATTTAGATTATTTATTAGAAATTCCACCAATCCTCTCTAAAGTAAATGATGTGTTCCATATATCATCTTTAAGAAAGTAAATTCTAAACACAACTCATGTTCTCACCTAGTAAGAACTTGATTAGGAACCATATATATCCTAATGTGAAGATATTATCAATATTCTTAACACTAGGGAGAAAGTGTGGAGGAATTAGATTACTTTATTGGAAAAATTACATTGAAGAAAACATAAAACATAAGAAGAAATGCCGAAACTAGAGGATGTTATAAATAATAACTATCCTCATTTGTTTTTTAAATATTATCAATGAAAAATTAGAAGAATAAATTTTTATGAGGGAATAATGAAATACATGATCTTTAATTATAGTAGGTGAACAATTTATTTTAATAAATGTATTATAAAATTTACATTTTAAAATTTCATGGAAAAAATCTATTTTGATAGGACGAATATCAATTTTGAACTTACATGGTCAAAATAATCCTATAATGAGTTTTTGAAAATTAACCTTATAAATAATTTTTATTAAGTATTGAAATTTTAGTTTTTAAATATTACTTCATTTTTTATTTGGAGGTAGAAGAGATATTTTTCCGAAAACTCTTTTAAAAAAGGCAAATTTTTTTTCCATTTTAATTAATAAAAATAATATATAATTATGAATGATTTAAATTAAATGTATCAATTATATATCTAAATATATGAATCTGAATCTATATAATTATTATTAATAGTCCTATATTTAATATAATAACATAGTATTCTTTATAAAGGCATTACTTAGAAAACCATTTTTCAATACATTTAGTGGGTTTACTTTTATATTTAATGTTCAAAATTTTGTGATATTAATTTTATAAAATGGATTAAATATTTTGAATTAGAATAATTTATATTAGGTAATATGTTAAAATTAATTTTTATCATAATGAATAGGACAAACAGTAAAAATTAATTATTATGGTTAAGGTTAAAATGAGTTTATTGGGGGGGGGGGGTGAACCTAAAAAGATAAGGGTAAAAATAACCTAAAAACATTCAATAACTCTATTGGTTTTTTGGATTTTGAACTTTACATTTTAAAATTTTAATATTATCTATTTTTTATCCATTTTTCCTATAAATTAACTTTACATTAGTGTACAACATTGAAAAATTACATGTGTCCCACTCACCTCAATTAAAAAAGGGAATCTAATACACTAACTTATTCACACCAATTAAGACATTTAGATCATAAAAAACCTACCAAAAGATATCCCAAATATCCATATACACATTCTAGATTTACTGGTATTCCCAAAGTTCCAACCCTATGGTCCTTAATAAGATATACAAATCAGGTATTTCTATGTGAATGTAGTTGTCTTCACCAAGCTCTATCATTTTACTTTTTTTTACACATAAATTATGTATTATTAATTAAATTATAATAAAAAACATATCTTTCATATAATGAGAAATTATTACGTTTACCGTATAATATTTATCGATCCTCTTCTCCATCAAATGAGAAACAAAACCATCACTCGTGCATACATTAGACTACTGCCTTGCGAACATATGTAATTTTTCCCATCACCAACTCACATAGATAGTCATAATTATCTAAATAATGAATATATATGATAATTATGAGATGATATTTATCATTTAAAATTAAAATATAATCTAATTCCTTACCCTTTACCCATTAAGGAAATGATAACATTGCTCGTGCCTACGTACAACCTAACGTCTCCACGAAGCGAAGTGATTTATTTTCCATGTTCAACATTAAAGAATGATAATATAAAAGTATATAATAAATAAATACAATATTTATAAACTTAAATTATTTCTAGGGACAATATAACTATATCCTATGTACAATAACTAGAACTTCCATGACAAAATTGTATGCGAAAAAGAAGTAGTTAACACCCAAAAATTATAATAATGAAATATTATTTATGAATGCATGACAAGATGATAAAGGAGGACTATATAAGATATTATAAATATAAATATATTTTTAAATTAAACTAATAACATGTTTTAAACCATTATATAGTAGTTTAAGTCTTGTGTATATAAATGTAAGTGTGTGATAAGGGAATTTCATCTTAATTTCTACGCCATTGATACTTATTTAGTAACATGCACGTATTTATATATGCGTGGTGTATATAATAACCATTTGATATATTTAAAAATATTATGTATTTATTCATGAGTAATAATGTTTTAATACTTATTTATTTTTTCAAGGGGTTATATTTTAAAAGTTACCAAATATGTAAGTATTTATTTTACAATATCACTTATTGAAATTGACCTAATTTTAATTTAAGTAATATTATAATAAATACGTCATAAAATATATATATTTTATTTTACTCTAGATATTTAACTTGTTGAAATATTTTCTTCCAACTCTTCCTCACTTTGTCCCTTGAATCAAGAAAATAAATGTTTAAAAATAAAACTGATTTTATTTTTCTTTTAATCAGATATATTTTTCTTCCATGTCCATATTTTTCCAAATAATTTTAACAAATTTATTTTTATTTACTGAAATTAATTATAAAGGATATTTTAAGTTACCCATATGTTTTTACATGGTTTAAAATTAAAATTTATTATGTTTTATGAAAGTAATACTTTCAAATTTCATTACAAAAATCCAAAATAAATGTTTCATTTTATCATATACGGTGTTAATGGACTTTCCCAAAACTATAATCGTTTTATGATATTTATATTCTTCTAGATGATTTAAATGGGTTTATAAAGTAATCTTATTTATTTAATCTTAAATTAATTTTTTGACTATGTGTTATTTTATCCTTTAAAAGACTTCAATTTATCAAAAAACCAATTTTATCTCTCATTGATGTTGTAGTCATTAACTTTCTCCTGAAAATTTCACTTTCTTATGATCATTGGGAATCAAATTTCTCTTAAATATTTATTTTATTTTTATCATGGATATCGTAATTTCCTAATCTATATTCCACTTCTGTACAATTTTTTTAATTTTTTAGTTATTTGTCTCATTAGTGAAATATTCATATTACATATTATTTAATCAATATAGATATTTATTGATAAGAACTATTATTTTTGAATTAAATTGAACATTAAATATATGAGGAAATCATTTTACATGAATTTATGGGTGTGGATTGGAATTATATCACCCCTCCATGCATCGACATGTCTCATGAGATAAATCAGTTGGCCAAATTAAATGGGTTTCTGATGTATACCTACCCATTAGTTAAAACCTATTTGAACAATTATGTGAGGGTGTATATATCATGATATTTGAGACCATGATGTAAAAAATTATTCATTTCCTTCCTTGAGAGTTTAGTTATTATTATCCATGAGGTTATTGAAGTAATATTATCCACATGTGCATTTTGTTCTTCATTTATTGATTAAATGGAATGAATTTTTAGTTATTTAATTTCCATATTGATTATGTATTATTTTCTCATAATATATTTGGATGTATTCAACCCTTACAGAGCACTTTATCTATTTTTTTTTAATTTTCCCTAAGATATATAGAATAATTATTTGAATAATATTAATGGATAAAATCATTTACTTTTCTTATGTTTTGTATTTTATTCCTAATGTCAAATGGGTATATGTATGTATTTGGTTCTTCAAGACTAGTAAACCAATCGATCCTTAGTGATTCGATATATTGTATCTTATTCTAGTGTACTAAAATAACCACCAAGTTGAGGTTTCTAGAACAAAGGTTTTTACAAGAACTTAATAATTATGTACAGAGGGATTTATCACACACCTAGTACCTATTTAATTAGAGATTCACTATAGGATCCTATTTTCCCATTTCAATACAGGTTTAAAAGAATTATATAAATTTTTTTAGAGAAGGATATATAAGGAATTTTTTTCATAGAGTATAATTTACCGTATATTATGTTAAAAAATTAGCATCCTATTTTTTTAATTATGATTCCAAATAAATATTTTCACTCTCACTCCCTTTCCAAGTTTCAAAACCAAATTTACATGAAGCATAATAGAAGCTCAGTCATAAGTCATTTAAGTTGCACAATTTCAGAACTAATGAACTTCTTCCGCTCTAGAATGATATTAAACTATGTAAGGAAGCATTGAAGTTCAAAGAATGTTTGAAGAATAATGATAAAAACTATAAAAAAGTGTTATGTATAGTACTGACAATATGGATTGTTTTTTTAGTTTTGTTATATTTCAAAAATAAAATAACTAAAACATACTAAAAAATCTTAGTTTTTTTATTTATATATTCTAAAACAATTCATGAAAATAATTTAATACCTTTTAAAATATGATTAATTCCTCTCCCACACTATCATTTATCACTATATATTTAAGTTCTTTTAGTGATACATCCAAATCACAATGAATAAAAAATGTAAAAGTATTACTAAAACCTGATTTATTTGTCTAGTAGGTTTTAGCTATCCCCCCCCCCCGAGTTGTTTTATAAACAACCAGAGATATTATCGTAATTATATCTAATTTTTTAGAAACCTGCAAAAAATATATTAAACATAATATTTTTATTAAAATGTTAAAATATTGAAAAATAAGTAGATGATTAGCAAATCATGGCTCCCTAAGAGGGGATTTATTTAGTTTGTTCATAGCTGGATAGTCTTGTGGTCATCCTTAATCCACCAAAGGATGGGATTTATGTGATTAGAAATAACACATATAGTTCCTTCCACATCTCTTCATCTTCAAATATATTTAGAGGTCCCCTTTGATAGAGTGTTTCATTTTCAACCCTTCATCATTGTGATGTATTATGTTATGTGAGGGTGGTAGGAGAATATTTGGTGTTTACTTAGTTTCTCTTATAGATTTCATTACTTTATCCTCCTCTAGTGGTATCTATAGTTGTGTTTCTAGTGTAGGTTAAAACAAGGGGGAGTTATTAAATAATTCATATTGTGTGAAAGCAGAATAACTTTAGTTATAATCAAAATTATCCACTTCAAAGGTATATTATAGCTTCTCTATTCTTTATGTGATTCCATTAATAATTCTTATTCTATTATGCCTACTTATAGTTATGTTCAGGGTGATGTTGTGGGAGAAGTTGATTCACCATAAGTTCCGAGATATTTTCATCTTGGTCTTACAATACTTGGGTGGACTTATACTCACATTATAAGGATGGTTATACAATAATTTCTTTTACATGATCAATTTTCAGTTCTGTTCTAGGTTTTCCAGCTACTATTGTTCCATTTTCCAAAGGAACTATGAGTATGTTGTGAAATAAATATTTATATATCTATATTTATTTAACTTCGGTAGGGGAAATTGGTGCTAAGTTAGTAGTTTTATAAGTCGGGAAATAAAAATAAAATTTATAAAAATTTTATTGAAATGACACAAAGGTAAGGAAATACCCCTCAATTATTTGATCTTGATGCTCTAGTTGTTCTTGTGGGTGTACTACCTCTTATAATTATACTAGAAATATGTTTAACAAAATTGGACCTTTCATCTTCTCTTCATCATTTGGAACACTTGGATGCCCTAATGATGATGCATTTTTTTACTCAAGGTAGTGTCATATCATCTATTTTTTGTTTAAAGTAATTATCAATATTTAGTTGGATGTATTTTCCAACTCCCACTTCAATATAGTGGGTATACATAATAGTTCATCCATTACATATTCTTAGTAATGTTTATCTCTTCTTCCTTTATCATTATCATCTAGGTCCAAGAGAAATTTTTTTCAAATATTTATTCTATAATATAAGGGTGGTCAAGCGATAGTTTGGTTTTAATAAAATTAGTGAAATTAAATTTTATATTAACTAAGTCTCCCTCAGGGATTTAAAATTTTAATTTCCCTTCAACGTATGAATTCACTGAGATGATGAGTTTAGGGGTGAAAAAGGGAAGCTTGTGATCTTCTTCAAAATCTTTACCTTCTATTTACACATTGGTTTTTATACTAACAAATAACTTTAATTCAGGTCTATCATTCTCAACCTCATGATATTTTTATTCTCAGAGCTGTTGTATTTTCTCAATAAGGTTCTAGTGGATGGGGGTATCATGGTTATAATTTCCTTCTGTTCTCGATTTTTGTCTTTAACTATTATTTATCCATAATTAAGCTGGTGTTGATGTATGTTTGTAACATATATAGTTTCTTTAGTTGTGGGTCTTGAATATTATCTTCCTTGAGATCCAGTAGGACTTATGGGAAGATATATTGGTAGGAAAATAAATAGTAAATTTGTGGGTTCATGACCTCAAGAGTGATTATTCCAATCTCTTTAATCTGATCATATAATTGGTGATCATTTATTGAGTGTTCCCCATTTTCTACTTGTTATAGAGTGAAGAAAAATAAGAAAGAAAGAAATGAAAATAAAAAAATATATACAAGAAAACACTAATGACATTTATGTTAATACACTAAATAATCATCCTAACTCATCAAAAATGACATCGAGTTGCTTTTTATGGTTTTTGCGGGCCGTAGTACAACAAATTTTTTAATTACTTCTAATACAACATAGTAGCTAATCAGAGTTGTCTCTCAAGGAGTAGGGCGTGGGAGTTTTAATTATTCTAATATTTATATATATATTTAGTGTTTTTTCATGTTTTTAAATGGAACAAAATGATGGTTTTGTGTGATTTTTATTTTATTGTTGTAAAAAAATTAAAAAAATTACAAAACATGTTTGGGTAAATATGGGGTTGGAAAACGAGTCGATCACATAGGTTCTTCATTATCTATATCAGTTTTGATCAAATAATTGATTCAATTTCATTATTTAATTACCATTTTCTATCAATTATGTGGTTTTGAATATCAATAAATGAAATTTATACATATGCGTCCAATTCTACCTCCTCTATAGTCAAGACGCAATGAATCGATAATAGAGTATGAATTGGAATTAAAGAATATAGTAAATTACAAAATTTCCCAAGATTCTCAAAAATAGAATTAAGGATATGGTCTAGATCCTTCTACACTAATGGGAGGTAAAATATTGTTAAGTAGTCCCTATTTTTACTTGTAGTGTAGAGTTTTGGAT
Organism: Viscum album; assembly: GCA_963277665.1. Classification (NCBI taxonomy): domain Eukaryota; kingdom Viridiplantae; phylum Streptophyta; class Magnoliopsida; order Santalales; family Viscaceae; genus Viscum; species Viscum album. The sequence continues at coordinate 576,902,767 of OY728160.1, forward strand.
CCCTCTTTCCTCAGATGGTTCCCATTTGTCACAGTCATGGTTCAGGATTGACCTCATTGGAATCTTCTAATAGAAATATTATCTTCTCATGACCATGATCTAGTAAACCTTTAAGTATTTTCCTAGGATTAAATAATTCACTCCTTCCCGAGTGTAGTGGAAAAGGAGTGTTCAACAATCACTTGGTGATGCTTGAAAATGTGAATTTCATTACAGTTGGGATTCAAAGTGAAAAAACTAGACAAATTTGGGTCTTTATAGAGAATTATGATTGACCTATCAATTTATTTGGGTGTGTACTGGTACTTGTGATCCAGAAGTCACCGGTTTCATTAGGGTAGGCTTGGGCTAATATCGAGTTCAGTTATGCGTGCATTGATTCTTTATTTTGGAATAAAATATAGGGGATAAAAAGAGAGTTTTTATGATTAAGTAGTTAGTGTTGGGACTATAAATGATTGTCCCACTTGTGTGGTAATAAAACTGAGATAAACATAATTGAAAAATGTGTAAATAAAAGGCAGCAGGTTTAATGAAAAAAACTCCCCTAAATGAAATTGATAACAAACCATACGCCAAGAAAAGGATCACTATGAGTAAACATGTGTAGACACTCCTTTTATAGGATACTTCCAGACCATACCATCCCTTCTATTGATGTTGTCATAGATTGGTGGGATTTCTTGCCATCTAAAACTACAGCCACACGATCCCTCTCATTGAAAAATCAGGGCGGGGGGGGGGGGGGGGTGCTGTTTGAAATAAAATAATACCGACACACCTTACACATAGAGATTTTACTGTGAACCAATAAAATATGTATAAATCCTTTATATTTACTAGACATGATAATCACATCCTTGTGAGGAAACTCAAGGATCTACACCATCTAAAATTTTCAGAGTCAATCAACTTCATCTTAAAATCAACCATATTTTTTTTAGTGTGATTTTTTTGCATGTAGATACTTCCTTCCTCTCCCACATATAGTAAAAAGTGATAATATACCCCGATATTCATTGTTATAGATTGAAAATAAGGATTATTTTTAATTTCTGAGGTTCTCTAACTATCAAAAAAATAATAGAATTTGCTCATGTCAGTGCCTGAGCACCTCTAATAACCTTCCCATCCAAATTTCCTCTTTTCAAGACTGTGTAGATTCTATGTACTCCTCCTCCATCATAGAGAAATCCAAAACAGAATGTTACATTTAAATTGAGCACACAACTCCTCCTACAAGAGTAAATACATAACAATTAGTGGATTTTTTTCGAGTAAAAATCACCTGAAAAATCCAAATCCACATATGCTCTGAGAGTCAAATATGATTGATTTTTTCAACCAACAAACCAAGTTATTTTTTTCTTGTTCTACAAAATATTTTGGTTGGAGCATATATATATCTTCATCAAGATCACCATAGAGAATGGAAGACTTCAAATCTAGCTACAATGGATGTAAAATATTTTTATAAATCATTTTTAAAACTATCTGAACAATCATTTGTCCAACAATAGAATAAAATATTTCAGTGAAATCAATACATTTTTTCTGGGCATATCCTATAACACCAGACTTTCATGATATCTTTCCACCTGGTCCTTTACATCTCTCTTGATTTTAAAGACCCATTTTTTTCCAATATACTTCATTCCATGAGGTAATGTAACAAAATGAAAAGTCTTGTTCTTGTGCATGATGTTAATTTCCACCTATATCGCCACCATCCACGAGGATACATCATGACTTTAGATTTCCTTTAGAAAATAAGATGATATTCAACCTCTATTAATATGAATTATGTAATATTCTCTCAGTGACATAGTCTGAGTGCTATACTTGTGCTCTTTTCTCCCGAGTTGACCGTCATGGTTTGGACTCAACCGGTACATGATCTTCATGCTCAAGTAATGCTTCAGAGGAAAATGGTTCTTCCATGTATTTTTCCTCCACGTTGAATATTTTAGTTTCTATATTATCTTTTTCTATGTCTCTATAAAATTTCATTTTACACTGTCTTCTACAAAAATGAAATCTCTACTGATGATAGGTATTCTGGAAGTGGGGTACCAAAAAAATACCCCTCCACAACCTCAGAATACCCCAAGAAGACACTTTTAAAGGATTTTGAATCCAACTTTTATCTTTCCTGGTCATTAAACAATGCATATAAAGGACATCCAAAGGTTTGTAACTATGAATAGTAAGTAGGTTTACCATCCCACATCTCCATCAGTGAATTTAGATCAATTTCCATTAAAAGAGATCAGTTGATGATAAAATAGGAGGCATTCACTAATTATACCTAGAATGTTTTGGAAATTCCTACAATCTACAACATCTCCCTTGTTCTATTCAATATGGATCTATTCTTCCGTTATTCAACTGCATTTTACTAAGGAGTATAGGCTACTGTAAACTATATCTTAATTAATTATCTCTGAAAATGTATCAAACTCACGTCTTCTATATTCTCTACCATTTTCAGTCCTCTGAAACTTAATCTTATTTCAAGATTCAGTATCCTTCCCCTATTTGAATGTGTTTAAGACTTAAAAAACATATAATTTCCCCATGATTTGGTAAACCCAACATCTTCTGGAATAATCATTATTGAAGTATCCAATGTATCTCTCTCATCCTAGGTATATAACGAGTTCTTGAAAAATATTATAATGGATCAACTCTAATATCTAGATACTTCTTACTATTGATATCCTGAATAGTAACCCATGTTTCTTACTCAAAACAAAGTGTTCACAAAATTATTAAGGATGACTTTGTATGCCTAGGAAACAAATTATCTTCCATATAAAACTATTAGCCTTATTCTAACGTACGGCCAAAATTATAATTCAATGACTTCATGAATGCTTCCGTTGATGTTTTTTAGGTAAGAACTGTCCCTTTCCCCTTGTACATTTCATCCATAAGCACATACAAGTTCTTTGAGATCATATCTACCTTCATTCCCAAAATATCACCCTTTAAAAATATCATCACTCCATTTTCGGTGAGATTCTTTCATCTAATGTCATCAAATTTTCCAAGAGACAATATGCTCTTCTTCGAGCTTTTCACATGGAATACTCCTTGGATCGTTCAAACAATACCATCATTTATCTTTATTTGATGGTACCGACTACAACATTATTTAAGGTGTAATTATACCCCATGTATAAAAGTCCTTATGGGATAGTTTCATATTGGTTAAACCATACATGTCAATACTTCATATTCCAAGTTTTTCTTGAGTTGATTATCCATGCATCATTGAGATATTTCCATCTTCTAGGAGCCATCGTCGCTTCACCGACCTATATATATCCATTCCCAAAAGATCTAACCAAATTTAATTGAGATATCATTTTACTACTTTTATAATTTCAACAATAAATCTTGACGTTACACTTCTTTGAAAAATGTAAAATGTGGTATTATTCTTCAAACCACCTGATTTGGAACTTCCATGATTTTGGATCCCACTGAATCCACACTCCATAACCATTCTTTTCTATATTGAAATAGCCTATACTCGGTGAAAAGTTGTCTATCTATCTTCCTTGTTCTTACATCTAATTTTTTATTCATGAATTGTGGCTACAAAATCATTGAAGAGAATCATATCCATCATGATATTTTTATTGGGGTTGATGATGATTTTTCATAAGAATTTGAAAACATTGTAGTAGAATATATGCACATTCAATATCCACAATTTTATACCCCCATGTAATGATATGTGAAAATAAGGTATTGAGGGTGTTGATTTGGTCAGTCAACGATGAGGACTCTACCATCCAATGTGTTTATAATTTTCTCTTTTGGAATTGTTTTTGTGCATTGACATGGCCTCCTATAGCTTTGTCATAGTATCCCATATTTATTTCATTGTATTATTTTTTGTAATGATAGATTGGAACCTGTATACCAAATACAAATGGGTGTTTTAAATATAATTATCTTCCATGTTATTCAATTTCTATTCCGTCACACTCATCAATATTTTTCCAATTTCAAGTAGAAAATTATCTTTAATTTTTACTTCTTACATCTTCTTTTTTAGATAATGAAAAATTATTCCGATTGAATTTCTCGATCTAGAATTTCCCTACCACCATAAATACTCATTAGTTTATAAACTATACTATTTCACAATGGATTATTAATAATTTCAGTAATTTTTTTATGATGTGACAGATCAACCAGAGTTTCAATCATAGAGCATGCTAAAATTTTCCAGAATTATTAATACTTGAAAAGTGAAAAAATTAGGGAAATAACCTTTGATTTATACCACTTTGTAGGACATTAAATTATTTATCCACTGGTGTATAAATAAAGGAGAAATAAAATAAATTTTAAAATGCGGAAATCAATGAAAACATATATAACATGGAAGAACCCCCAAAAAGAAAAGGGTAAAAAATAATGGGAAAATAGAAGTATCACTATAGAAAAAAGGGAGTGCACACTCACACACTATTAAAAGTATAAATCATTTTAAATATATCCCTCAAATATGTTGGGAAAAAACCTTTAAAAATACCATATAAGGAATGAACCGATGGAAATGAGAAGCTTGATAAAGCTCAAGTTGATGGGATGCAGAAATGGGAGGAGTTTATTTCCATTTATAGGCTGCTTCTAGCCCTTCATAGACCATAAATCATCCTATTAAATGTTTCCTGGGTTGTACACCCACCAAAACTTGTGCCTTTATTTTCCTCACACTGAAAAATCAAGGGGGGAAGTTCTATTTAGAATAAAATACTTCTAATAGTTATTACGTCGCTTTCTTCAAACCTGCAGCTGGTGCGTTAAGGGTGAGGGAGGTATTTAATGCTATTCAATGAGTATAAGGAATATAATTAAATATATATTCCATGAATCAATCAGTTCCCAATCCCTTCCTTCATAAAATTTGGATATGTTCAACTTCCAAGGTGGTAGGATCGGTCAGATACAATGGGTGATCTTAGGTTCTTCATCCAATTGAGATTCAATGAGACTCATATATCATCAAAGGTGAAGCTAATATTTTTCATCCATTTGAACTTTCCTTGGTTCATATATCTTCATTGAATCCTATTCAAGGACTCTAGTGGTGGCATGGCTTGGTCTTCCTCTTTCCTGTTGGCTAGTTTCATCTCCATACTTAGCGAAGCTTGAACAGGTGGTTTGGAAAGGTCAGTTGTCTGCTTCAATTAATGTTTTCTATTTGTGATGCCAGTGAGAATTGGTAGAATAGGATGGTACTTCTTTGTCAACATATATCAAGCACTATGGGAGTTACTAATTCATTTATTATCTTCCTTGGGCTTCAACGACTTTGGATTGGAACTTTTCTTAATTTGTATAGCTTTATAGTGCGACTCTAGTATCATGGTTTATTTTTGATAAAATGGAAATTTAAAAATAAATTATAAATTTATTTAAATTGATAAACTATTTCACAATATACCATTTGGGCCAGGAGGTATTTTTGATGAAGGGGTGGGGGTGGGGGGTGATGTTTGAAACCGTGCCCTCTTTAAAAATTTTATGGAGAAGGCTCTGTCCCGGACAACGCCTTCTTTATAAAATTTCCAAAGATGGCAGTGTCTCGGACAATGCCATATTTATAATGGATTTAAAGAGGGAACTATTTCAAATAATTCCCTCCCATATATATTTATATTAATTATATTTATTATTTTTCTTATGTTTCCTTTATATATATAATATAGAAAATTTTCAATAAATAATAATAATGAGAATAATAATGATTATATATATAACTAAAATGATATAAATAAAATAATAATAATATTATTAATAAATATTAAATATATACAAAAACTAAAAATATTAGCACTAAATATAGAAAATAATTTTTTATTTATTGAAATAAATAATGTTTTCATTTTAAAAGGAAATATATTATAAGCATATTATCATTAAATAATAATATTATTAAATAATAATTATGATCATATAATAATTTTAAATTAATGATTATTTATAATTAATAACATTATTAATTATATTATTATTTTAATTATTAAATATATAAATAATTTGATTATATATAATAATTAAAATTAAAATTATTTATTTGTTTATTTTAACAATATTAAACAGATTACTATTATAGTTATTATAAATGATTAATAATTATATTATAAATAGATAATAATAACTTTAATATGAACAATTATATTCTCAAAAATAAAAATATAATAAATACATTGAAATTATATTATAAAATAATTTATTAGTTACATTTATAATTATATTATTTACATCATTATTCATTAATATTATTATAATTCTTGTAAATATTTTACAATATAATTATTACATATTAAAAATAAAATTCATAATATTTATAAATAATAACATAATTAATAATTAATAATTATTATTTTTCGGTAAATTTTATTTTCAATTATTTTTTAATTTTAAAATTCGATGTTTTAAATATCATATAGATTTCATAAAGTTTAAATGATATGTTTTAAATCAATAAATTTTATTTTATGTAAATTATTTTTTGAGTTTTTAATTTTTTAATTTTGAACTATTTATTAAAATTTTAATGCATGTTATAAGTTTTATTTATATTGATCTTATAGTAAATATTTAATAGGCATTCAATGTCACATGCTTGAAACGTAAAAATGTTTCATGTAGGTGACTTTGAAAGACTATAGAATATAAACTATAAGACCAATCTAAATGAAAAATAAAACATGGATTAAACATATAAGAAATAGTAAAAAAAAATTCATAACAAACATTATCGTGAAATAATTTTAATGGGAAAAAATATTATTGTTTCAAAACATAACATTTGTACTTATAAATTATTTTTACAGAAAATTATTTTTGTGTAAATTAGATTTTTTTATATTTTGGATATTAATTCTATTTTGAATTAATTATTATTTTCACACTCAATGTTTTAAATTTCATATGGATTTTTATACTATATTTTATACGCATAATTTTTTTGAAATGTAAATGTTATGTTTTAAATAAATAATTTTTGACCGTATAAATTATAATTTTTATTTTATATTTATTTTTTTTCAAGTATTTCTTATATGTTTAATCCAGTTATCATTTTTTTAAATTGGTATTATAGTTTATATTATATAGGATTCTAAAGTCACCTACTAGAATTATAATAATGTTTCAATTAGGTGACTTTGAAAGCCTATACAATATTAATTTCCGGACTAATGTAAATGAAACCATAAACATGGATTAAACATATATGAAATAGTTTAATAAAATTTAATAAATACAACAAATCAAAAATAACTTACATGACACAAACATTATTAATGAAAAAAATACATTTACACTTCAAAAAAATTATACGCAAAATATATGGGGTAAATAAAATCTAAATGAAATTTAAAATTTTGACTATACAAATAAATATTAATTGAAAAAAACATGAAAAAATGAAATTAAAAAGAAAATTGACATAAAAAATGATCACTACAAAAACAACTTAGAAGTACATTTGTTATGTTTTTAAACATAAATATTTTGTACGATTGAAATTATTTTGCATCAATTATTTTTATGAAATTATATTCATATTAAATTATTTTTTATATGTTTACTCAATGATTTAAATATTATTTCTATTGTATTTTTAATTTATAATTTATAATCTTATAACTTCACATACATGAAAAATTATTACCATTCAATTTGGTGACTTTTCAAGCCGATAAAATATAAAATCTATGTAAAATCTAAATGAAACATAAAGCATGGATTAAATATATAAAAAATAAAAGAAATTTAAAATAATTTCATAAATATAACATAGAAAAATTAATTTATATGATGAAAACATTATTGATTAAAAACATAACATTTATAATTTATGTAATTTACCCGCATACTATATAGTATAAATAAAAAATAAATTAATTTAAAAAAAATTGTCTCTATAAATAAAAATTAATTGAAAAAAGGAATGTTAAAAAAAATTAACAAAAAATTTAAATTTACCCAAAAATTGTTTGGTGAAAAAATTATTTTATAAGTATAAATTATATATTTTGAAACAATAATATTTCTTGTGATTGAAATTATTTTTTATCAATTATTTTTAATAAATTATTTTCATTTTCAATTATTTTATATATGTTTAGTCAATGATTCAAATTTTATCTATAATTTATATTTTCCAGGCTTTCAAAGTCGCATACTTGTAACAATATTACTTTTCAAGATGGACATTTTGGAGGCATATAAAATATAAACTATAATTATAATCTAAACAGAACTTAAAACATGGACTAAAAATATAAAAAAAATTAAAAATAAAAATGAATTTATTAAAAAATAATTGATGAAAAATAATTTGAATGACACAAAATATTGTCATTTTAAAACATAAAAAATACCAGAAAATTAAATTAATTTCATGAAAATAATAAATAGAATATATTAAGTATTAAAAATAATACATGTCTTAATAAAAAAAATAAAACAATTAATTATTTAAAGTAAATAATTTTATCTTCTTATTAATAATATAAATATTTATTATTAATAATTATATTATTTTTAAATTAATAAATGAAATTATTATATTACTAATAAAAAAATTTAATAGTAGTACAAATATTTACCACATTATTAAGAACTATATTGTTTTTATTATTCATAAATTATAACATTATTACTATTATCACAATTTTAATAAAATATAATTTTCATGAAATTGTTATTATGAATTTGTTAATAATATCATGACATTATAATAATATATTCATTATATTTAATTTCTTATTATCATGAATTTATTGTCCAAACATTATTTTTTTAGACAAGTTCTGGGATGCATGTATTTTAATTATAATTATCTTTAATTACTTATTATTAAAAATATTATTTTTTTGAAAATTTAACAAATAATAATTAACTTGCATTACAAAAATATTATTTATTAAAATCCAAACATTTACACTAAAAAATATATGGATAATTATTATAAAAATCTCACTATTAAATACAAAATTATTTTAATTATTATGAATTTCATATTTTTTATTTAGTATTGTATGAATAATTTAATTTAAAAATTTATACATATGTTGATAATTATATTATTAAGTTAATACTTTTATATTTATATTATTGACTATGCTACCTATCACTAAATTATTAATAATTATTATTAATGATTAATAATTCCAGAATAAATTATAATAATAAAATCATAATTTATAAATTCATAACTAATAAGCTATTAATAATTAATAAATAATTTTTATGAAGTAATATAAATTACTATAATATTTAATTGTAATAATATGTAATGATAATACTATATTTTATGTCATCATCATCATCATCATCATCAATTATATTATAATCCATAAATATAATAAGCATAGAATAATTTACATGACACAAAATATATTTATTTATAAATAATAATAATAATAATATTATTATTATTATTATTAACTAAAATAGTAATAACATAATTAATATTGGTTAGATTATTAATTATTACTAATTACATTAAATATAAAATTCAATAAAGTATTAATTACATTATTTATATTCATTCTTAGAAAATTACAATAATAATAATAAAAACATTATTAATTACATTTCTAATGGAATTATTTAAGTCATTTTTTTAATATTAATGTTTGTTTTTACAACATTAATGACAATTTTTTTAATCATTACTATGACTTTATGAATCACTATTTATTACATTAACAAATAATTTTTTTTAAAACTATAATATGATTACAAATCTATTATTAATAATGTGTTATTATAATTAATATATTTTTCATCAAATGGTGGAAAAGTGGTGTCTAAATCCCCCATCTAATATTTTGAAAAGATGCTGAGTATTGCACCATTATAAAAGGGGTGGTTGGTTGAGATTTTACATAGTTACTTTTGAATTCTTTATTTAAAGTAACACTAAATGTAAAAACATATTTATACTCTTTGATTTTTTATATTTGTTTTGTTTTGTTTATATATACATAAAAATATAGATTTTTTTAAATAATGCTGATAAATCTTTAAAGGCTCTACTTTTGAAAAAGGTTCTTTTCTGAAAAGTACCTTCTTACGAAATATAATAAAGAACGCTTTGTTTTAGACATCACCCAGCATTCACCAAAAATCCTTCCCAACCCTAACGATATATTGAGAAACAGTCTCCTAATTTTCATAAAATTGGAAATTTATTTTTAAATTTATGTTATAAAAAAAACTTTTCCCTAGTACCATCAAAATACTTTAAATCCCATTCAACCGGTGTGAGTTCTTCACCCACAATGATAACCTATAGCTCATTCTGGATTCTAATTTAGATCATCCTCTGGTTCAGTGGAGTGATCTTCAATTGTTTCTTAGTGATTCATCATGATTATTCAACATTAAAGTGTGGTATGCCTCAACTTCTCAAATTTTCTATGTTTGGATTCATAAGTGTTCATTTTCTTAGCAACATCTCCCAACACATAGCATCATTAACCTTCTTTGGTTCTCAATAGGGTACCAAATTCATCTCCAATACTATTGGGGTAGGTTTAGTAATCTTATGGAAGACGATTTCATAGGTTCACTAAGATTTAGTTTACCATGGGTGTATCATCCTTAGTTTGGATTCAATTTTCAATGGATCTATGAAGTTTCTTGCTATCATCAATAAGAAAATGGGACAGTGGTACCAGGGGCGTGGTAGTATAATTAGGATATATAGTTTGGAATGTGTAGAGTTGAATCTTTTCATATGATATACTCTAAAACACTATAACTATAATGTGTCAGTAGAATATTAAGAGTTGAAATCTGAGTTAGTCTTCCATATCTACTATGGTTAAAGCGTTATTACATATGATATATCACAATGAAGTAGATTCATTCATGATATGGTTAGAAGAATTATAGATAGGAATTTACTCATACATTATAACAGATGATTAAATGAAATATCACATGAGGAGTATCCTTAAGGCATTTATAAATCCTACTTCCCAACTATGTAGATTGTGTATTCTTTCCCAATATGATTGAAAATACCTCAAACTCAAATCCCTCTTATTCTTTCATTTTGAACTATGAGATTCTAAAACACCATGGTGAGAAGGAGAACCCGTATCATAGAATGAGTGATTCAATAACCCATTAATATGTCAAAGAGAGGCGATTTAGATGGAAACCCTACAATGAACTTCATGGAACTTATTATATGAAGATGTAAATAAAAACAATTGGAAATGGATTCAATTTAATTTATATGGTATATTTCTTCATTTATAGTGCACATGGTGTATTTATTCTAGAATGGTTATCTTTGAATAGGCTTCTTTAATCACGTTTTATTTGTTTAAAAGTTTTATATGATCTTTTGAATCCCATAAGAAGTTTCATAAAGATCATTGGAGGCCATAAGATCAATTCATGTTACACAAAGATACCATGAAGGGGTGATCAACCATAAATAACATTATCTTTTATTTTCTTGGACATATAAAAAAACACATGAATAATTTTACTATGTACCTCCCTTGAATTAATATTCACCAATAAGGTATTGTGGGATTAATTAGAGGGATTCAAAATAGAGATAAGTGCATAAAAGAACCAATTCCATGTGGAAAACTCATCTCATCTAACCAAGGGAATGAAGTTATCTAAACCACGATGAACCACCCTAAAAAAAGATGGAATATCTTTCTATGTGTGTTGAAAAAGAAAATAATCCTCTATTAATTGTGGGGGTGTTGGGGGGGGTCCCTTTGGGTTACAACCAGTTTGGAGTAGTATATGTCTCATTTGCTTTCTAATTTGATTCTATTTTATAATAAAATAAACTTTTATTCTCCGTTCCTATGTTCTCTCCCACTATGCCTTCTTAAGCATCAAATTTATAGAGGAATGAGGTAAAGGTTTTATCTTTAGATTGTCATTATATTTCATACATTTTAAATTCATTTCTTATGTTTATTTTATTTTATTTCGAGGTAGAGAGTGTCTGGGGAGTTTGGTTTGGCAGTAGTCGACATTCTTTGTATATCTTAATCCCCATTTATTCATATTCAAGATCATTTATTCCTCCAATCATTCATATTCTTTGATTTATTATGTTATTGGAGAAGTTTAATGATAAAAAATATATTGTGTGTTTGGGTGTTGAGGTTATGGAATGCTCATAGTTGTGAGTTTTCATTAACATGGTACTATGGAGAAGGTGGGATTTTGTGTACCAAGTAGGTCTCCATGGTAAATATGGTTCCATAATCTAATTAGTGAAATAAAATTAATAGATTATAGTTAGTTAATCATTGGATGGATTTATGAAAATACTGGAAGTTTTTAAGGGCCCATGTAATCAAACTTAAGATCAATACATTTTTCCAATATCTTGGCTATTTATTTTACTTGTTTTCATGTCATTTTTATCTTCAACACAAAAAAACCACCCCCCATTTCCATATTATAAAAAAATATAAAATCAAAAAAAGATAATATAAGGATAGTTAGTGTTTCCCAAGTCTCAATGAGAGACAAACTTGTGGTCATCTCTCTAGCTGTACTAAGGAGGGATTTCAAAATACAATTTTGATGGACCCACTACAATAAATTCCCTCAAAATTTTAGTGCAGTTTCTAGGGAGGAAATTTTTTTACTTTTCTATTATAATAAATTTGTAAATATCCGATTCAAGTCTATTTTCTTTCATTTTTTTCTTTGAGTAAATCCCACACAACTTAACATAGATACTAAACACTTGAATTTAGTATAATAAATTGCATGGGATTAACTAAAAAAATATTTTATCAATTGAAACAAAAATACTATGAACAAAACTCATTCCATCCTATATAGTAATAAAATAAAAAATTTAGAATCCTTATCAAAGAGATTCATAAAATAAAGGAGAAAGTGGCCCAAGTTACCTCTATGTAACAAGAGGTCATTAGAAAAAATGAGAATACAATAAAAAACATTGGAAGGAAAAAATGAATTAAAACCAATATTATACTGAAGTGTGAAGGTGGAGAAAAATATGAATAGTAAAATCCACTAAATACTACTATAAAAGGATTCCTAGTGTAATTTCTTATGGATATATTCTGTAATGCAATTTTCTATGTGATGCATTTGGCCATACCATAAATTACAACATGGGTATATCAAAATGTATGAAATGAATACTTCATGGAACTACCATAACCAATCATATTATATGATTGGGTTATATCATAAGGTAGTGTTTGAATAGTAAATAATAATATATGATTTACATAAATACCCTATTTTTGATTGATGCATTCAATAATTAAGTGTAAACATTCAGAAATCGTTCGAAGCTATCATTAAACATATCACAAGGGGGAATATAGGTGGATGATGGTTAAAAATGTTTTAACTGTGGGAATTCAGTCATATGTTATTTAATTTATAAGTCAATAAATTAAAATCTTGAATATAATCCTTAATGTCTTATCAAAGGAGTCTATTAACTAATAATGGAGAGTTGGTGATTTCCTAAGCCTTCTTTTACTTCTCCCCAAGCTCTATTTTACCTCCTTATTTAGATTACATGAGGTACTAAAAAATATTTTCTTGGATGAAGTTCCTATATATAAGACGATTAATTAAATGAAAACCACACATACACCATTGATGGAGTATTATTTAGCTATCTTTATCAACCACAACAATTTAAGAATACAGATTAGAGGTGATCATCGATTCAAGTTTCACAAGAAAATTATTCATTTACATTTATACATGGTTTTGGTTTCAAGCATAGTATTTCTTGGGAATTTGGGTTTCTATTTGTTTCCACAACATTTATTATGTGTGTATCAATCCTTAGAAACCCATCAGTGGTATCAGATCCATACAATGATCATTGATTCATGGAATCATTTGGAAAATTAAGAAATAATGTATACTATAGTGGTTATCACAAGATACAATATGTTTTTTAAAGAATGGATATCATAATTCATATCATCAAAAATTCTATATTTTTCACCATATATGGAAATACGATATGTTATTCCATACTCTAAGATATGATAACAAGTTATGATATGAGATATCATTACAGGCAATGCTGTGTTATTTATTTGTATTCTACAAGTCCCAATATATGATAAATGATATTGTATCTATAATATCCTTGATCTATAGAGGAAATACAAAGTATTGTATCACTATGTTTATATCATGAATTTCTATTTAATACAACTAATAGAAATGAGATAATCTTACACAAGTGCCTATTTTCATCAATGATTTTCTAGCACAGACAAGTTTATATTAAGTAGCTCAATGTTCTTGTCTCTTCCTAGATTATGAGTCATAAAATATGGCTGATATCGCATGAAGTGTTTAATAGTTGCAACCCATCCATCACATGTTAGATATTCCCATATCCTTAAATATGATATTTTTAAACAAAATTAGATTATTATAAATTACAATTATGAATTGAATTTTATGGTTTATAAATTATTTAAAAATAATGTAAAAAGTTATTTTTGGGACTATTATTTAATTTGTAAAATACTTATAAATTTATCAACTATTATGTGTTTATAGTTAATTGTTAAATTTCAATGATATAATTATTAAATAATTATCCATAATATTAAATTTTAATATTAAAATACCTTTTGAAATTATATGTCATAACATGTAATTTAGATATATATTTTTTATATGGAGATCATAAGAATATTATTTAAAATATTTATAAATTTAAAAATAGGGAAAAAATAAAAAGGAGGTTATATTTAATATTATTACTTTTTTATAATAATTAATTTCAAATGTTACAATCAATGTGCCTTATTTGAGACATTTTTTAAAACATATTGAATTTTTTTTTATAAATTATATGATCAAGGTTTAAAAAATAAATATGTGATATTTTGGATGTTTGTATAATATATATAAACAGTTCATATATAGAGTGATAATATTTAAAATATAATATATTTATTGTAAATTTAATATAAATACATAATATTAAAGATTTTATTTTGAAAATTAATATAAAGTGTTTATATTTATTTAACTATGGAATGTTTATAATGCATGACTAATTATAAAGTGTTTATAATTGATTGATTTATTAATTATTCATAATTGTTTATCTAATGTTTAATATATGAATTGTTTAATTGTTTAATTTATTCCCTTTTTTATTAATCAAAGAAATAAATTATTTATATGATGAACTATTGTATGATTTTGTTTGAAGTGTTAAAATAATTTTATAAATTATCATACATGAATTTAAGGAGTAACAAACTAGGTATAATAATTGACTAAATTTTATTTTACCCCAAATTTTTCTTGAACTAGGTTATTGGATTGAATTAAATAGTTATTTATGATTTATAAATATTATGTTCTATAATTATTATAGAACTGAGGTATCATTCAAGTAATGTATCCTTGTGTAGAGGGACTATGGGTAAAACTACTTACTGGCCTTGAAGATTTTTCCTTATTTAGAAAAGTAGGGGTTTGATACTTATCTATACATGATCAATATTGTGGGGTGTTTTGGATCCATATCACTCTAATATACAATGTGAAAGGGTTTTCATATAACTTTGACAATAGATGAATTTGGATATATATGAATATGTTTGACATTTAATTTTGGTTAGTGACATAAGATATGGGTTTTGTAAAGAGTTAAACATCCATATAGTTTGAAAATATTGATTTAATAGAAATAATTGGATTCCAATGTCCTTAGAATAATGCATACATGTTAAGGGAATATATTAGATAATTTTGTGAGATTAAATCCCTTTTAAAAAATGTTATATTCTTTACAAAGTGAACACTTGTCCCGACATCGATTATCCAACTGGGTAGGTCATTCCAAAGTTGGGTGACCTAAGATTATATTATCTATGGAAGGTATGTAATGAGTAACTCTAATAGGTATAGATTACCATTTTTTTTCATTGGGTCACAGTTATAAAAAAAATCCCTAATAGAATTACGCTACTTGATGAATATAGTTGAGTTTATCCATTCGATGGATTGTATAAAGAGTTTTCTTCCAAAGTATCCAAGATTCATATATAATATAATTGGTATGATTCCGAACATAAATTACTAATATGTAAGAGAAACATAAAATCATAATCATTTCTTAGTGAAATATGGATCTGGGCCTGAAATGGATATGATGCTATCCAATATGGGTCATCATTTTAGTGGGATAACCTTTAATAAGTGTAGTTATTTTATGAATTTAAATAGTTATTATAATCTGATATAAACATATAATGTTGATAAAAATTCCATTATCATCTTCAAGATAAAATTTAAGATCAATTATCTAGAATGTAACCTCTTAATGTAAGTAACTTGTTAAACGGGTATAAATATTTAATAATTTTTCTTAACAGAGGAAAAAATCTATATGTTATAGTAATAAAATCCAAAGTAACCCATTGTTGAAGATATTCAACACTGGAGTTTAAATTATTATGATAATAATATAATTATTACCATAAGGGCTTAGAGGTATTAGATAAAAAATGACCAAATAAAATTTATTGTCCACTCATATAATCAATGTGATTGAGTGTGCTATGACTTGGAGAGACTAAAGGTTTCCGATAAGGATTATTATAAATATATAATAAAATCCTATTTTCATCTTTAAAAGCATTCCGATTACATGAATTATTAGAGTTTGTTTACTAGAATCAACTCACTTTATACTTATGATTACTTTTATATTACAATACTTTAATATTAATTAATATCTTACCATATGATGAGTGTTCTTCTATGTAATATTATCTTGATAATACCCATAGAAAACGTATCACATCGAAAGGTCATAATAGTTATCCACTATTAATAGAACCATGAAATAATATGAAAATATTCTTGAATATATTTTTTATGGATAGATTACATCTTTCTAATAAAGAATAGATGATGTAGGCTATCAAGTGATCGAGGGTTATAAGACATTGAGACTTTTTGACATGATGTTCACACTTGGTAATCTCTAGTAGAGGATTTTATGTGAACAGACCCACCAATATGAATTTCACATGTTATATGTGTCATATGATATTTTTATTTGTAGATATGTGTATTGGTTCTTAGACTTGACATTTCTTTTAATATTTATCATGGATCATGAGCTTTGATGTATTGACTAGAAATATGGTGACATATTCTTGCAATGATCTATGATATGTTGGGTGCATCAAAAGAGATATGACATTATTGAATTATTTATTCTAGGATTTATCCCTACCATTTAATGGAAGTAAATATCCTTATAACATTGATTGCAATAGAAATATTTGATAAATCCATGGACATGGCCATATATCTATGTGTTCATTTTTAGAATTATAAGAAAGATATATCAAGAATATAGGTTGATGAAAATAGTATGAAACCTTCTTGATGAGGTATCACAATAAAGGGATTATATTACATAGAAAATTCCTGAATGATGTTGTGGTCATTGTGATATTAACATAGTACTCTATGGATTTCTTGATGTGATTGTAGACACAGATCTTATATTTAAATATAGTTTTCCTAATTCCACTAAGAAATAGTCTGATAGGACTACACACTAAGTGAATCGATAATATAAGTGAAATTTAAATTTAATTTAATAAGTTGAATCAATATTATACACAACACGAGGTTTAATAATTATTTCAGTCTAGTTGATTTCATATACTCAATCAAAAAATATTTGACATAATTTGTTTGTGAGATGAATATTAACTAAATATTTATTCTCAAGGACATAAATAATGACACAAATATAATATTTACCTATCACTTTTTCATTCACAAGGTAAAAAATATTTATTTATTCCATTATGTTAATATCAAATAAATATTTATTTATCATTTCGTGAATATAAAATTTATTTATTTATAAAATGGATAATATGTTGATATTTATTTATATAAATAATTTTTTTTATTCATGGTTTTCAAAAAAGCATGGAGAATTAAAGGGCCATGTTATGTGCATGAAAGAAATGATATATTTATTTTTTATGATTTAAATTAATATTTTTTAAGAAAATATGTTTAAATATCCATGACTTAGTTCATATTATGGAATATATAAATATTCTTATTGTAATTTTAAATGGGGCTTACTTAGGATAATTAAATCAGTTAATCGATTATGTGTAATTACAAATTGTTTAACTGTAATTTTATAAATCCAATTTATGTAATTATTGGGATATATAAGGAATTTTTTTCTTAATGATATTTAACTAGTAATGTGCTGTTTAATTATAGGTGATCTTTCTCCTCCTTCATCAATATATTGAGAGAACAAGAGTGGATATTTGAATTGTTGAATGATTCGTATTGTGATCAATGATGCGAAACTAAAGCAATTTGGTTATGTTGTGGAAGTACCAACATTTTGAAGACTCACATTAAAGATTCATGGAGTATGTTTGGATATCATTAGAGGGATTTTAATTTTAACCCTTCATCCTATGATGATATTACAAAGAGGAAAACCAAATAATCAATAAATAAGGAATTCCAAACAGTGGTAATTCTTGTTTATATAAATTAAATATAGATTATATGTGAAAGGATCCACCAATAGAATATTTTTGGGTTTTATTCATCAAGATATACGGATTTAATTTTAAGAATCCAATAAAACACATTTTTTAGTATGTTTTTGACATCTTACACAATTCCCTAAATCTTTCAAGTTGTATTAGTGTGGATATATATTAATTTATAGTTATTTATTATTTATTGATCAATTTTTGGTATTTTTATCATGATTTAATTAATATTTCTCATTATTTAATCCTAAAATTGTGATAACAGGGCCGTTTAATTTCATATGATGATGAAAAAGCTAAGAACAAATGAATAATGGTGGAAGATTCATATGCAGGTGCTGGATATTCTTCCTGTATGACATAGATACATGATTTTTTAAAAAAAATCATAAACTATGCACACATGGTCAACCATGAAAGGATGATTTATGGAAACCATGAAATGTTATGTTAGAGAATAATACATGGAAGCATTACACACTGCATATTTACAATCAGTTGGGACATGGTGAGATTGGGAAACATGGTGTGCAACTGGAATACTTGCTGAGTAAACCCGGGTGGGGTTTCCCCTTGGTAATCAAGGAAACCATGGGGAAAAAGTCATTTTATATGTAATTAGTTCACACTGAATATTGACTACCAGCAGAGTGAAATTATATTATGAACAGTACATGACATGTATCTGGGTGTACCCATAATGTAACATATATTTCCATTGTCTAAAATACATACAAATTTCCTTTATTTGATAGGATTTTCACAAAGATTATATGTAGAGTAATTTTAAGTTAGTCATGTGTGGCATTTAAAGGCATAATTAATTATTTATACATTGTTCTATTAATACAAGATGTGTATGGTCATCGTATGTTTAACATTCCAGGTAAATAAAAAATAAGACATTTTCATATTTATTAATATTTGTGAATTAAATATTAATTTTACTTTAATGGGGTTGTTATGTTCGATGGTGTACTCGATATGCAACAACGGATTTCTTTGAAATCTTACATTGCACATTAATAATATAATAATATTATTTTAATTGGTAGTCAACGCCTAGATGTTTTATAGGTGGGAGTGTATAGAAATAACTAAAATATTATTATATATGTTTCTTAAATGTTTTCACATTTATCCAATAAATGTTAGAGGCCTAAAATGTGAATGAATCCAATTTTAAGCATAAATACTCTAATATTCACCAAAAGGCCGATTTTTCACCTTTTGATGGAAAAACCTCTTTAAATATAGTTTTGGTCACTCTTATACGATCTATAGGACCAAATAAAATTATTTTTTAGAATCGGGACATCAAAATTTAAATTTGTGTATGCTTTTGTTATTTTTTCGATAAATTTCATTTTTTAAATGAACAGTGAAAATGTTGTATTTTTACCATTTAATCCAATGGTGGTCATTGAAATTAATTTTACTTTTAAATTGGACTTAAACAAGTGTCAATCGTTTGATAGATATTGTTACTTAAAAACCCGCTGTTTGTTTTGACAACAGGAATTAATTATAAAATTAATTAATGCAAATTATATGTTTTTAATTATTTAATAAACAAAATTTTTGAATTCGGAATATCAAATATAGCTTAGGGTAAATTTTTGATATTTTTCTGAAAACATCAATTTTTGATGAATAGTGAAACCATTAAGTGGTAGTTAAAAAAATTATATTTAGTTTAAATGAAATTTTACCACTTCTTTGAATTGAATTTCAAAAGTCCAACACAATTGGTTGTCATTAGTATGTAAAATGTGGTTCAATGGGATGAAAATATTTTTTGGTGAATTGTAACTTTTGACTTTTATTAACCGCGATTAAAGGTAATTAGTGTAATTTAAGGTAAAAATAATGTTATAATAATTTGAAATAACCTCCAAAAATGTCCTACCCTTATTTGATGTGTCTTGGCCGACCCTTACAAACCATGGGTCAATTTTGGGACACCATGGAGCCACTTGAGTAAGACAATGACATTAATACCTTTTTATTTAATGTAAAAATAAAAATGTCACAAACATGTATTGTTTTACTAGAACAATTTTTAAATGGGGTTATATAATATTTGACTATAAATATTAATTAGAAAGATAAAAAGTTTTCCTACATCATGGTAATTTTTTTATAATTTTTAGACTACAAATAAATAAATTTATTTATGACACAATGATGATGTAATGTTTATGTCATTATTGAATAATTTAAATAAATAAGAAGATAAAGTTTTAAAAAAGATCCAACAATTGTATAATTATTATTAGATGATTCTATTTCAAACACATGCCACCTTATCTTTTAATTTAATGATTTTTGGACCCTTATAAACCGTAAATCATTATATAATAAAATAATATTTTCAAGCTTTCCAAAAGAGCCCCTCCTCTCCCTTATAAAAAGACCCCACTTCCTACCCATTTCACACACATATCAAGCGAATTGGATCGTCCATACTCCACAAAAATAAGCTCCCAATATCCCTCTCTTCATTATATATTCCTTATCTTAGGCAGAAATCACTTCAAGAATCCCATTTTGTTCAAACCAAGGGGAGTTACTCGATTTAAAGGTAACATATTCTCTTGTGTTATTTTGTTTTATTTTGCTTCTCCAACCCCCTAAACTATTCTTATTCATTTACCTATGTAACAAAAACAGTATCTTAAATATACTATTATGTTTTTATAAGAAGTATTCAAGCTAAACTTACACACACCTCCATCTAATGGGTGAAGAACATACTATTTCTCTGGACGGCAAACTACTGCCTCATGAAACGATGATTGTTCAATTATCTCCTACCACCACCCATGGTGGACATTAAGATGTCACTGTATTTATATATGATATATATTATTTTTATCTTGTCCTTATGCTTTGTTATTTCTTATTTATGGAATACTTTTATGGTTTCCATAATGGGTAAACGCAATAATTTCATTTTAGGAAGTGCGGACTACCACCCCCTCAAAGTGATTTGAATCGTTAATGACATATGTGGGATGTATAAAGGATGGAGTTAATAATATTATATATTATATTATACTGGAATTATAATTTACCTCTATATCATAATGTTTTCATTCCATTAAATGCGAAATAGAAATGAAAGTATCGTTTATGCATATGTACGGTTTACCATCTCCATGAACGATGCATTTCATTTCTTACCTTCAAATGTTATGTACTGTTATAAATACATATTATACTGGATATATATGATATATATGGTATCTAAATCATGAATATCGTTCTGTAGATAATGGATATTTTACATCATGAACAACATGTAATTATAAGAAGTTTATTTTTGACTCAAGTACCAAATATCGACAAAATGACTTTTATAAACTTAAATGATTACATAATGTTCATAACATGGTAATAAGTGATATAAAAGGGATAATTAACTTGAAAAAGGATCTTAAGCATGTATAAATTAACTTTAGTTTATTATTCAAGAGATTGAAGAACGATCGGGTCAAGTCAGACACGAGGTAAGGGACTTTGTCTCAATCTCCTTTCACGGAGGCATATTTTGTTTTAATACAAGACTTTATTTTATAAGCTATATAAACACCTTTAACTTTTTATTTCATTCAAAGGGAATCTTTTTCTACGACGCATTTTACAAAATGACAAAAAGGAATGTTTCTTTTAACGTATGCAGTGACAATGACCTTTCTACCACCGCGAGTATTATTTGATCATTAGCTTTCTCAACAAACTGCAATGTTTTTAAAAGAAAATAAATACTATATACTATTTTATGTATTTTTGTATTGAAAATGGTTTTAATAATGGATATGTTATGTCAATATATTTATGTGATATATTGTGATTTAAATGTGGAAATATTTTCTTTTCTTTATATTTGTTTTATGTCGTATGATTTTATAATGGTACTTGGACATTTGATGGGTTGTTATGTGATAAAAAAATGACGGGTGGTGCCGTGAATACTAGGATGGGTGGTTACGTTATAACCTCCAATTAATTGGGTATGGATGTTAGCTGTATGGCTATTCCATTTAGTGACATGTGTGGATGTTTACCATATGGTTATTCCATTTAAGTATGTTTATGTTTCAAGTTACCATTATATGTTATGTGTTCTTTATATGGGTTTTATGGTGATATTTTGGTTAGAAAAGCATAAGTGATGACATTTTATTCAGTGAAGAGTATTTACTACTTCATATATGTGAAAATTATTACTTATTATTAGGTATTCATGTTTTACTTGTTGTTTTGAAAAACTAATAGTTTCCTTCTTTGTGTATTCCTTACTGAGCTTATAATGCTCATCCCATGTTTCTGAAATGATTTTCACAGGACATAAAGTGGAATAGGGTCAAGGATGGGATCAAGAAAAGTCATGTTGTCTAAAAAATGGAACTGTACATGACTTTTTTTTAAAGAGTTTTTATTTTTCAGAAAAAAGTAAACTGAGTAGAAGTGTCTACTTTGTAACTTTTGAGATGTAATAGTTATGGACTAATTCTCTAAATCTCTAAACATGAAAATATCCTCAATGGTAATTATTCATTTAATTCAAGATTAAGTAATTTTGTAAGGCTGGGTCCTTATAGTATGCATTTTTTACTTAACACGTATTATCATCGATTTGCGACGTGCATATTCTTGGTATTTTGTATAGTCACAAATACTGTGATGACTATGAGGATTGACTCATGGAGTAACACACCATATATATTATGGAACAGTATTTAAGAATAGATGCCACATCAGTAAATTTAAATAACAAGCACTATAAATTATGTTAGTAACATGTTGTTCTATGTGAAGATACATAAAATGTAATAGTTAAACTCCAGAAATGGGTTTATGTATAAAAATGGTATACACCACACCACCTCAAGTACATTATATTTAATTTATTTATTTTATATTACAATGAATGGGAATATCAAAGATTGTTTGGATTATTAATTAATATTAATTATTAAATTAATTAATAATATAAATAATTTATTTGAGAAGAAATTTTCTTAATACCAAATGAATTGAAATAAATTCTAAAATTAGTCATTTCATACCTTGATGATCATGATATTGACCAAAAAATTTATGTATCATGTTTTATTTTATGTAATATTATTTGATGGGGTTTTTGATTATTTATTGTTAATTTAATTATGATGATCAATGTATCTTCTTTACCACCTTATTACATAATATCATGTGTTTCCATAATTTCCTTTATATAACCCCAAACACTTCGTTCACCTCACTCGAATACGAGTGAGCATATGTAATAGAAGGTGCTTCTAGATGATATGAGACACTTCTATTTAGATCTAAGGTCAAGCCAAACAAGAAGATACATATGTCTAAGGTGTTAAATCACAACTCTAGACAAGCCTGACTTAACGAGTTATTCCACTTGGGACATTGATTAGATTTTTATTTTCATGATAAACCAACCAAAATATATATTCTCATTATCATTGCCTATATTTTTTTTCTAGTATATGGTTAACTATTTATTTATGTTATTAATGTTTATTTAATTTTTAAACATGATCACTTAAAGTAAATGAATTAACAAGTATGCATGATGGAATAAAATAAATGTGTTATTTATAAATTATTTTATTAATAAATGGTTAATTGTTTATGTAAAATCCACACAATCTTAATAATTAATTTAAAAGAAAAAAATAATGAATATTTATGCATAATATAAATAAAATCCCCCATGGAAATACTATGTTAGAAATGAATTCCATTACATGATTTAGAATTTACCTATAGATTAAAGGGTTAGTCTATCCCTTGTTTGAAAACCTTCATTTACCAAGGAGTTATAGTGAATGTTTTTGGTTGACATAACCAAGTAAGAAATGAGAGTAGTTTCACCAAGAAAACATGGTGTAACTTGGATTCAGGTTTTGAGGAAATCCTAGTAAGGATTTTTGGATTTGGGATTCCACTCAACGAATCATAGAAATCTGAGTTAATGTAGTTTAAAAGACTACCCACAAAAATACCATCATGTAATTTAACCGGTCCCCTTTCTAGGTTATGAGTAGAGGAATATGGATACTTTAGACTAGAAAATGTATGTTATAGGATATTATAAATCCAATTGTGAGGGTCATTGGTATCACAAACTAGCTGATATCTCTAATTTTCATAATTGGATTTAATATATTGTTTTTATTTTATAGTAATTTATTTTATATAAGATTTATTCCTAATTTTATTGTTTTTTTATTATTTTAGGACTGACATTGGGAGAAAATTTTATGAAAACATGTCATTTTGTGAAGATTCAAACACTTAACATTGAAGTGTGCAGAAACACAACTAGACAATGTAAAAATCAACAAGATGTCGTGATGAAAAAGGTTCACCTATTAAAAATTTTATTCACATCATGAATTTATTGATACATAAATTTGTATTTTGAAGAAGAAATGAATAATCTGTACAGCAAATTTTTTTTAGCTGGATTGAAGATAAGAATATGGGTATTTCATGATTCATATTGTGAATCTATATTCAAGAATTGAATGCACTGATTTAGTCTTACATTTAAATTCAAGGAGACCCTTCAAAACACGAGTTAAATTCATGACATAGACATACCCTTATGTAACCCTTATAAACAAAGTGTTACCCTTATAGATGTGATTCACATCATAAATTCTCAATTCCTGATGTGAAACATCTAACATATGAAACAATAGAGGATATGACATAATCATTAATACCCATAATTAAATTTTCTTGTAGTGATTTTTTGGTTAAATAAGTTTTCTAAATGGATCCATACTATTCATGTCATGAAAATTACATTCATGACGGGAACTTGGAGTCAACAAAATAATTTATGATCCTATATTTCTGAATATTAGTGGAATTAATTCAAGTTTTACTAGAATACTTTAGGGGTGACATGGAAGGTTATAAATTGAGTATTCAAAATAAGGTAAAATTACTCTAGGAGATAGGAGTTTGACTATCTGATGGCTAATTCCAGGGTTACCACACAGATAAAATTGATCCTAGAAAGAATTTTTTGTTTTTACATTCCATTTTCATTAATTTTTTGTAGCATTGGATGATCTATAATTTATTTCCAATACTTTTAATTTACTATTTTTCTCATCATTTTCTATTATAATCTCTCCACAATGGGTTTTTGTTTATTTTTTATTGGCTATTAGCCGACAATGATGGGCTAAAACATGTAGGGTAGTGAAAAATAGGTCAAACTTGGTAAATACCATTTTTTTCTATTTATTTCCTCACTTATGGGGTGATTTTACTCAATAAGTATGTTATTGAAATTTATTTTTATTATAGTTTTTATTAAATCACTAAACTAGTGTTTTTTGTAAAATATATAATATTGCAATATACAGGTAATTAATTCATGATAACTGAATTGAATTATTCTTCTACAATTACAATTTGATTGTAATGCATCCCCGTTATTTTAATTAACCTGGACATGAGTAATTGATATTCTAGGGTATATTGATTGGGAAGGAAAAGTTTTCAGATTAATAAAACTAAAATATTGTGCAGTTAATGAATATGATTATTTTTTAAGTGTACTTAGAATTTCAAATCAGAAAAACCACTATTGGAAAATTATTTATCTCTATTCTTATTTTCTATTTAAATTCATTTATTTTTACTTTCATCACTATGTTAACAAATCTATTCAATTAGAATAGGTATGACCTAATATTTGGTCAATATTTATTGTTGTGTTTCCCTTATCTACATGTGTTTGACCTTATAGTTATACTATAATACTCATTTTTAGAAAGTGTGATTTGGGAAAATATAAATTTATAAATTTATTCTTCTGAAATAATTCACATTTCCTTCAATGAATAAAATTTTAGAACCATTTTTTGGGAGTAGTGAAATATAGATAACAACTGATGATCGATTTATCAGAAAAAATTGTTATTCTTATCCCATTTCAATTTACTGATTTTAGTTTATGTTTTTTTACATTTATATTTTAGTTTTTCTATTTTACATGCATGGTAGTTTCTGGTGTTGTGTGGGAAAAAATAAACATCATATTAATCTCACGCAACACTATCACCATATTATATTGAATATAAAGGGGAGTCTATTATGTGGGAAGTACAAAATTATAATGACATGACTTCATCAATGCTTCCGTTGATGTAGTTTATATTACAACTATCTCTTAATCCTTGTAAATTTCACCCATATGCACATAAAATTTCTTTGAGATCATATCTACCTTTATCCCCATAGGAACAACCTTTACAATTTTCATCACTCCATTTTCGATGATATTCTTTAATATAATGTCATCAGATTGTCCAAGAAAAAATATTCTCTTCTTTGGGCCATTCACGTGGAAGACTTCTTGGATGGTTCAAAAAATACAATCATTTATCTTCAGTTGATGGTACACACTACAACAATCTTCATGGTGTAATTATTCCCCATGTGTACAAGTATTTCTACGATAGTTTCATACATATATAACCATTATCATCAATACTTCATGTTCCGTGTTTTTATTGAGTTGATTATCCATTAATCATTGATATGTTTCCATCTTATAGCAGTCATCATCGCTTTATTGACTAGTATAACTCCATTTCCAAAAGTTCCAACCAAATTTCCTTGAGAGATCTTCTTACTACTCTTGTTGTTCCAACAATACTTCTTGATGTAATCCTTCTTTAAAAAGTTTAAAATGAGATATTATTCTTCAAACTACTTGATTTGGACCATCCATGAATTTTGATCCCACTATAACCACACTCAATCATCATTCCTCTCTCTATTGAAAGAGCCTATACTCGCTGTGAAGATATCTATCTGTCTTCTTTTTTTCTTGCGTTTAATTTTTTCTTCATGAATTGTGGCTACAAAATAATTGAATAGAATTATTTCCATCATGATATTTTTGGTGAGTTTGATGACGAGTTGGTTATAAGAATGTAAAAAACATTATAGTAGAATATTTTCACATTCAATATCCACAATTTTATAGCCCAATGTCCTTATATGATAAAATAGGGTATTGAGGGTGTTGATTTGGTCACTCAAAGAAGATGACTCTACCATCCAAAGTGTTTATAATTTTCTCTTCCGGGAATTTTTTGTGTGGAGTGACTTGGCCTCATATAGCTTTGTCATAATATCACATGTTTCATACATTGTCTTCTTTTTTGAAATGATTGATCAGTCCCTATTTAACAAATCCAAATGGATGATTTCAATATAATTATCTTCCATGTTATTAAATTTATATTCTGTCACACCCTCCGGTATTTTTCCAATTTGAAGTCAGAATTTATCTTTCATTTGTACTTCTTGCATCTTCATTTTCCATAAAGAAAATTTATTTGTATTGAATTTCTCGATCTGGAATTTCACTGCCACCCGGACACATCATTATTCAAGAACCTCTTCTATTTCACAAAAGAGTATTTATAATTTTAGTATATTTTTATGATCTGATAGATCAACCAGAGTTTCAATCATAGAGAATGCGAAAAGTTTCCATAATTATTAATACTTGAAAAGTGAAAAAAATTGGGAAATAACCTTCCTTTGGTACCAATTGTTGGGAACATAATTTATTGATCCACTAGTGTAGAAATAAATGCAATGTAAATAAATATTTAAAATGTGTAAATAAATGACACCATTTGTAACATGGAATAACCCCTAAAATGAATGGGGTAAAAAAGAATGGGAAAAAAGAAGTGTCACTACAGAAAAAAGTGCGTACACACTCCCTCACTATTAAAAGTATAACTCATTTTAAATATACCTCTTAAATATGTTGGGAAAAAACCTCAAAAAATACCATATAAGTAATGAACTAAGGGAAATTAGAAGCTAGATGAAGCTCAAAATGATGGGATGCAGAAATTTGAGGAGTTTATTTCCATTTATAGGATGCTGCTAGCCCTTCCTATCCCTTAAATCATCCTATAAAATTATTATAGTATTCTCCACCTACCAAATTTAGCCCCATTATTTCCCTCACATTGAAAAATAAAGGGGGTAGGGCCACATAGAATAAAATACTATTGATAGTTAGTGTGTTGCATTCTTCGAAACTGCAGCTGTTGCATTAGGGGTGAGTGAGGTATTTAATGGTATTCAATCTATATTGGGAATAGAATTAAATAGAAATTTCATGAATCCATTGGTTCCCAATGCCTTCCTTCATCAAATTTGGATATGTTCCACTTTCACGGTGGTTGGTTCGGTCAGATACAATGGGTGAGCTTGAGTTCTTCATCCAATTGAGATTCAATGAGACTCGGATAACATTGATTCATCCATCTTCCATGATTCTTATTCAAAGACTCTAGAGGTGGCATGACATGGTCTTCCTCTTTCATTTTGGCCAGATTCATCTCCCTACTTAGAGAAGCTTCAAAAGGTAGTGTGTCTCTGTCAATTTTATTCTTCAATTCATGTTTTCTATTAGAGATTCCAGTTAGCATTGGTAGAATATGATGAAATGGCTTGGTCAAAATTCATCAATCTCTATGTGAGTTCTGAATTCAATTACTATCTTCCTTGGGCTTGAATGGCTTCAGATTGGAACTTAGTCTAATTTGGATAGCTTTAGTTTGCAGCACTAGTATCATGGATTTTTTTGATATAATAGAAATTTAAAAGGAAATTATTAATTAATTTAAATTGAGAAACTATTTCCCAATCTACCATTAGGGAAAAGTGGTATTTTCAGTGAAGGGGGGGTGCTGTTTGAAATAGCGTCCTCTTTAAAAAATTTATGAAAAAGGCATTGTCCAGGACAATGCCTTCTTCATAACATTTCTGAAGATGGAATCCTCTCGGAGAATGAATTCTTCATAATGGATTTAAAGAGGGAATTGTTTCAAATAATTCCCTCCCATATATGTTTATTAATTATTTTGATTTTTTTTGGTTTTTTTACTTATATATATAATATATAACAAATTTTAAATAAATAATAATAATGGGAATAATAATAATTATAAATTTAACTAAGATGATGTAAATACAATAATAGTAATATTTTTATTAAATATTAAATATATCAAAATACTAAAAATATCATCATTAAATATAGAAAATAATTTTTACTTATTAAAATAATTAATGTTTTCATTTTATATTGAAATATATTACAAGAATATTATCGTTAAATAATAATATTATTAAATAATAATTATGATCATATAATAATTTTGAATTAATGATTATTTATAATTAATAATATTATTAATAATAATATTATTTTTTATTAAATATATAAATAATTTTATTATATATAATAATTAAAATTAAAATTATTTATTTTTTTATTTTAACAATATTAAATTGATTACTATTATGGTTATTATAAATGATTAATAATTATATTATAAATTGATAATAATAACATTATTTTGAACAATTATATTCTCACCATTAAATATATAATTAATATTTATTTGAAATTATATTATAAAATAATTTATTAGTAACATTAGTAATTATATCATTTACATCATTATTCCTGAATTTTTTTTATAATTCTTGTAAATATTTTAAACTATATTTATTATTTATTAAAAATAAAATTTATAATATTTAACCATAATGAAGTAATTAATAATTAATTATTATTATTTTTTGATTTCCCTTTTATTTTCAATTATTTTTCATTTGAAAATTTGATGTTTTTTTCATCATATATATTTCGTTAAGTTTAAGTGGTATGTTTTAAATCAAAATATTTTGGGCCATGTAAATAATATTTTGGTTTTTTATTTTATTATTTTTTAACTATTTATTATATTTTTAATCCATGTTATAAGTTTTATTTATATTGGTCTTATATTATATATTTTATACGCTTCCAAAGTCACATGCTTGAAACGTAATAATGTTTCAAGTAGGCGACTTTGAAAGCCTATAGTATATAAACTATAAGGCCAATCGAAATGAAACATAAAACATGGATTAAACATATAAGAAATAGTTGAAAATAAAAATGATTCATAACAAACATTATTTAGAAATAATTTCAATGGAAAAAATATTATTGTTTGAAAACATAAAATTTGTACTTATAAATTATTTTTACAGAAAAGTTTTTTTGTTAATTAATTTTTTTATATTTCAAACATTAATTCAATTTTAAATTATTTTTTACTTTCATACTTAATGTTTTTAATTTCATATAGATATTTATACTATATTTTAGATGCATAATTTATTTAAAATATAAACGTTATGTTTTAAATAAATAATTTTGGGCTGTCTAAATTATTTTTTGTTTGTTATTTTTTTAACTATTTTTTATATGTTTAATCCAGTTTTTATGTTTCTTTTAGATTGGTATTATATTTTGTATCATATAGGATTCCAAATTCACCTACTTGAAATGTAATAATGTTTCAAGTATGTTACTTTGAAAGACTATACAATATTAATTATAAGACAAATGTAAGTGAAACCATAAACAAAGACTAAACATATATGAAATAGTTGAAGAAAATTTAATAAATACAAAAAATAATAAATAACTTACATGACATCAAAAATATTGATGAAAAACATTACATTTAAATTTCAAAAAATTTATATGCACAATATATAGGGTATATAAAATCTAAATGAAATTTAAAATATTGACAGTACGAATAAAAATTAAATGAAAATAATAAAATAATAAAAAAGAAATTATAAAGTAAATTTGCATAAAAAATGATCAATAAAAAAACAATTTATAAGTATAATTGTTATGTTTTCAAACCAAAATATTTTGTATGTTTGAAATTATTTTTCATTAATTATTTTTACGATAATTTTTTCATTTTCAATTATTTTTTATAGTTTTACTCAATGCTTTAAATATTATGTATATTGTATTTGTACTTTATAATTTATTATCTTTTAAATTCACAAATTTGAAACATTATTATGTTTTAAGGTGGTGACATTGCAAGCGTATAAAATATAAACTCTAAGTAAAATCTAAATGAAAATTAAAGCATGTATTAAACATATATAAAATAAATTAAATTTGAAATAATTTCATAAATATAACAAACCAAAATTAATTTATATGACACAAACATTATTGTTTTAAAAAATAACATTTATAATTAAATAAATTTATTCGAATACAATATAGTATAAATAAAATGTAAATTAAATTTAAAAAATTGACTCTATAAATAAAAATTAATTGAAAAAAGGAATGCTAAAAAGAATTAACAAACAAATTGAATTTACACAAAAAATGTTTTGTGCAAATTTTTTTTATAAATATAAATTTTATATTTTGAAACCACGATATTTCATGTGACTGAAAGTATCTTTAATCATTTTTTTTAATAAATTATTTTCATTTTCAATTATTTTTTGTATGTTTATTCAATTATTAAAATTTTATCTATAATTTACATTTTCTAGGCTTTCAAAGTCACAAACTTGAAACATTATTAATTTTAAAGTTGGTCATTATAAAGGGATATAAAATATAAACTATAAGTAAAATCTAAATAGAACATGAAAAATGGATTGAAAATATAAAATAGAACTAAAAATAAAAATTAATTTATTTAAAAACAATTGATGAACAATAATTTGAATGACACAAAATATTATCGTTTCAAAACATTTAAAATATCTGAAAATAAAATTAATTTCATAAAGATAATAAATTGAAAATATTAAGTATTAAAAATAATACATGTCTTAATAATAAAAATTAAATTATTTAATTATTTAAAAATAAATTATTTTATCTTCTTATTAATAATAGAAATTTTTATTACTAATATTTATATTATTTTTAATGTAATAAATGCAAATGTTATATTACTAATAATACATATTAATAATTATACAAATATTTACCTAATTATTAAGAACTATATTGTTTTTATTATTCATAAATTATAATATTATTTCTATTATCATAATTTTAATAGAATATAATTATCATGACATTAATATTCTTAATTTATTTATAATATCATCACATTATTATAATGTATTCATTATATTTAATTTATTATTATCATGAATTTATTGTCCAAATTTTATTATCTATGGTAATGTTATGGGATGCATGTATTTTAATTTTAATTATCTTTAATTACTTAATAATAATAATATTATTATTTTTTGAAATTTTAACAAATAAAAATTACCTTACATTACACAAATATTATTAATTAAAATCATGACATTTACACTAAAGAAATTAGGTGGATAATTATTATGAAAAATCTCTTTATTAATTACACAATTATTATAATTATTATGAATTCCATAATTTTTATTTTTTATTGTATGAATAAGTTAATATAAAAATTTCTACATAATTAGTTAATTATATTATCAAGTGAATACTTTTCTATTTATATTATTGACAATGGTAATTATTACTAAATTATTATTAATTATTATTATTAATTAATATTTTTATAATAAATAAAAAAAATAAAGTCATAATTTATAAATTCATAACTAACAATGTAAGAACAATTAATATATTATTTTTATGATGTAATGTAAATTAATATAATATTTAATTGTAATAATAATTAATGATTATAATATTATTTACATCATTATCATCATCATTATTAATTATATTATAATCCAAAAATATAATAGACCAAGAATATTTTACATGACACATACTATATATTTTCAATAAACAACAATAACAACAACAATAACAATAATATTAACTAAAATAATAATAAAATAATTAATATTGCTTAGATTATTAATGATTAATAATTATTTTAAATATCAAATTAAATATATTAGTAATTACATTATTTATATTAATTCCTAGAAATTAACAACAACAAAAAATAATAATATTAATTACATTATTAATGGCATTATTTAAAGCATATTTTTTTAATATTAATTATAGTTTTAACAACATTAATGATAATATTTTTAATCATTGCTATTAATTTATGAGTCACTATTTATAACATTATCAAATAATATTTTTTTAAAACTGGGTTATGATTAATAATCTGTTATTAATAATGTGTTATTATAATTAATGTATTTTTCATCAAATAGTGGAAAAGTGGGGTCTAAATCCCTCATCAAATATTTTGAAAATACATCGAGTATTTCACCCTTATAAAAGGGGTGGTTGTTTGAGATTTTACATAATATATTTGTAATGCTTCATTTAAAGTAACACTGAATGTAAAAACATATTTATACTCATTTATTTTTTATTTTTGTTTTTTTGTTTATATACACATAAAAAAATGTAATTTTTTTTAAATTATGGTGGGAAATATTTAAAGTTTCTCATTTTGAGAAATGTTCTTTTTTGAAAATAAACTTTATAAGCAATATAATAAAGAAGGTTTTGTTTTAGACAACAACCACCAATCCCTGAAAAACCTTCCTGACCCTAACAGTATATTGAGAAACAGTTTCCCAAATTTCCTTAATTTGGAAATTTATTTTTAAATTTATGTTATATTGAAATTTTTTTGATAGTATCATCAAACTAATTTTCATCCCAATTAACCAGTTTGAGTTCTTCTCCCCTAATGATAACATATAGCTTTTTTTGGATTCTGATTTCGGTCATCCTCTAGTTTAGTAGAGCGATCTTCAATTGTTTCTTAGTGAGTTGTCATGATTATTCAACATTAAAGTGAGGTATGCCTAAACTTCTCCAATTTTCCATGACTGGATTAATATGTGTTCAATTTATAGGAAACATCTTTCCACCCTCAGCATCATCAACCTACTTTGGTTCTCAACATGGTTCTGAATTCATCTCCCTTTCTATTTGCGTTTGTTTAGTAATCTTCTAAAAGACGATTTCATAGGCACACTAAGATTTAGTTTACTATGGTTGTATCATCCTTAGTTTGGATTAAATTTTCAGAGAATCTATGAATGTTCCTGCTATCATAGATAATAAAATGGGTTTGTGGTACTGTGGGCGTGGTAGTATAATTAGGATATATAGTTTGGAATGTACATAGTTGATTATTTTCATATGATATACTCTAAAACACTATAATTGTATTGTTTCAGTTTGATGTTAAGAGTTAAAATATGAGTTAGTCTTCCATATCTACTATCATTAAAGTGTTATTACATAAGATATATCACAATGGAGTAGATTCATTCATAATATGTTTAGAAGAATAACTGAGAGGAATTTACTCATACATTATAATGGATAAGTAAATGTAATATCACATGAGGATCATCCTTAAGGAATTTATAAAGCCTACTTCAAAGCTATGTAGAGTGTGTATGCTTGACCAAGATAATTTAAAATCCCTTGAACTCGAATCCCTCATATTATTCCATTTAAAACATTGAGATGCTAAAACTCTATGGTGATAAGGAGAACCCCTATTATATAATGTTTGATTCAAAAATCCATGAATATGTCATAGAAAGGGAATTTTTATGGAAACTGTTCAATGAACTTCATTGAACTTATTATATAAATATGTATATAAAAACAAAGGTTAATGGATTCAGTTTAATTTATATGGTATATTTCTTCATATATAGTGCATATAGTGTATTTATTCTTGAATGGTTATCATGGAATATGATTATTTAATCACGTTTTTTATGTTTAAAAGTTTTAGAAGATATTTTGATAACCATAAGAAGCTTCATAAAGATCATCAGAGGCCATAGGATCAATCCATGTTACACAAAGATACCATGAAGGGGAGATTAACCATAAATAACATTATGTTTTCTTTTCTTGGACATATAAAAACCACATGAATAAATGTACTATGAACCATTTCTCCATGAAAATTCCCTAAAAAGAAATTGTGGGATTAATTAGAGGGATAAAAAATTGAGAGAAGTGCGTAAAAGAACCAATTCCATGTTGAAATATCATCTCATCCAACCATGGGAATGGAGTCATCCAATCCATGATGAACAGTCATGAAAAAAAAGATGTAACATCTTTCTCAGTGTGTGGAAGAAGAAAATAATCCTCTTTTAAGGGTGGGGGTGGGGTTCCATTTTTGGTTACCACTAGTTTGGGGTTATATATGTCTCATTTGTTTTCTATGTTGATTCTATTTTATAATAAGATAGACCTTCATTCTCTATTCCTATGTTCCCTCCCACTGTGCCTTCTTAAGATTCTTATTTATAGAGGAATGACCTAAGGAATTATCTTTCGGTTCTCCTTATATTCCATACATTTTAAAATAATTTATTATGTTTTTTTATTTCATTGGGAGGGAGTGAGTGTCTAGGGAGTTTGGATTGGCAGTATTCTATATTCTATGAATATCTTTATCCTCATTTATTCATATTCAAGATCACTTCTTCTTCCATTCATTCATATTCTTTGATTTATTATGTGATTGGAGAAGTTGAATGATTAAAAATATATTGTGGATTTTGGTATTGAGGTTATGGAATGCTCATAGTTGTGAGTTTTCCTCAACTGGGTACTATAGAGAAGGTTGGATTTGGTGTGCCAAGTAGGTATCCCTGTTAAAAAAGGTTCCAAAATCTAATTAGAGGAATACAATTAACAGATCTTAGTTAGTTAATAATTGGATGGATTTAAGAAAACATAATAAGATATAAAGGGCCCATGTAATAAAACATAAGATCAATAGATTTTTTTCCAATATCTTTGCTATTTATATTACTTGATTTCATGTCATTTCTGTCTTCAACGCACAAAAACCGCCCCCAATTCCATATTATATAAAAACAAAAATACAAAAAAATGAATAGAAGGATATTGAATGTTTTACAATGTTTCATAAGAGACAAACCTATGGTCATCCCCCTTGCTGTACTGATGATGGATTTTAAAATACAATTTTGAAGGACCCACTATAATAAATTCTCTCAAAAATTTAGTGCAGTTTCTAGGGATGAAAATTTTCACATTACTATAATTATAAATTTGTAAATATCCCATTCTTATTTATTTTCTTTCATTTTTTCTCTCTGAGTAAATCCCACACAACCTAAAATGGATAATGAACACTTTACATTAGTATAATATACTACATGGGATTAGCTAAAAAAATATTGTATCAATTGAAATCAATATAATACGAACAAAACTCCTTCCCTCCTATATAATATAGAATATAAAATTTAGACTCCTCATTCAATAGATTCTTAAAATGAAGGAAAAATTGGCACATGTTACCTACATGCAACAAGAGGTTATTAGAAAATAATGAGAATACAATAAAAAAACATTGGAAGAAAGAATCGAATTAGAACATATATTATGCTGAAGTATGAAGGTGGAGGAAAACATGAATTTTAAAATACACTAAATAATTCTATAAATGGATTCCTAGTGTCCTTTATGATGGAGATATTCTCAAAAGTAATTTTCCATGTGATGAATTTGTCCATATCATAAATTACAACATGGGTATATCAAAATGAATGAAAGGGATATTTCATGGAACTGCTATAACCAATCATATTATATTATTGGGTTATATCATAAGGTAGTGTTTCAATAGTAAATAATATTATATGATTTACATAAATACCCCAGAATTGATTGATTAATTAAATCATTAAGAGTTAATATTTAAAACTTGTTCGAATATATCATTAAACATAACAAAAGGGGGGATATGTGTGGATGAGGGTTACAAATGTTGTAACTAAAGGAATTCAATCATATGTTTTTTAATGTCTAAGTGAATAAATTAAAATCTCTAGGAGAATCATTAATGTATTATAAAAGGAGTATGTTAGATAAAAATAGTGAGTTGGTGCTTGCCTGAGTCTTCTGTTACTTCTCCCCAAGATCTATTTTACCTCCTGATTTCGATTACATGAGATAAA
The DNA here is from genome assembly GCA_963277665.1 of Viscum album. Classification (NCBI taxonomy): domain Eukaryota; kingdom Viridiplantae; phylum Streptophyta; class Magnoliopsida; order Santalales; family Viscaceae; genus Viscum; species Viscum album. The sequence continues at coordinate 576,940,260 of OY728160.1, forward strand.
AACATATATTGGCTTGGAAGAAGTTCCTGGACATTAGACGATTAATTCAATGAAAACCATGGATACACCATGGATGGATTATTATTTAGCTATCTTTATCAACCAAAACAATTGAAGAATACGGATTAGAGGTGATCATTGATGCAAGGTTCTCCAGAAAGTTATTAATTTACATTTATACATGGTTTTGGTTCCATGTATGGTATATCTTGGGAATTTGGGTTTCTTTTTGTTTCCACTGCTTTTATTATGTGTGTATCAATATGAAGAAACCCATCTGTAGTATTAGAGCCATAAAATGATCATTTATTCATGTAATCATGTCAAAAATTAAGAAATAATGTATCCTATAACGGTTATCATAGGAAAAAATATGTTTTTTTATTAAAGAATGGATATCATAATCCATATCATCAATAATTCTATATTTTCACCATCATTGGAAAGAAGATATGCTACTTCATAATCTATGATATGATCACAGGTTATGATATGAGATATCATAATAGACAATGTTCTTTTATTTATTTGCATTCTGTAAGTCACAACATATGATATATGATATTGTATTTTTTAATAGCCTTAATCTATAGAGTAAATATAGAGTATTGTATCGCTAAGGGTATATCATGACTTGATATTTAATAAAACTGATGGAAATGAGATAATATTAAACAAGTGTGTATTGTAGGCAATTATTTCCGAGCACTGACAAGTTTATATTAAGTATTTCACTGTTCTTATCTCTTCCTTGATTAGGAGTCATAAAATATGGCTGATATCACTTAAAGTGTTTAAGCGTTGCAACCCATCAATAACATATTAGATATTCCCATATCATTAAATGTGGTATATTTAAATAAAATTAGATTATTCTAAATTTCAATTATGAATTGAATTTTATGGTTTATAAAGTATTTAATAATTATATAAAAAGTTATTTTTGGGATAATTATTTAATTTTTAAAAGTATTATATATTTATCAACTATTAGGTGTTTATAGTTAATTATTTAATGTCTATAATATAATTATTAAATAATTATCCATAATATTAAATGATAATATTATAATTCCTTTTCAAATTATATGTCATAACCTATAATTTGGATATATATTTTTTATATGGAGATTATAAGTGTATTTTTTTTAAATATTTATAAATTTAAAAATAAGGAAAACATACAAGGGAGGTAATATTTAATATTATTAATTTTTTATAATAATTAATTTGAAATGTAAAAATCTATGTTCAATATTTGAGAAATTATTTAAACCGTATTAAAAAGGGGTTTTATAAATGATATGATCAAGGATTCAAATAATAAATATGTTATATTTTGGATGTTAGTATAATATATATAAATAGTTCGTATATAGAATGATAATATTTAAAATAACATATATTGATGGTAAATTTAATATAAATAGATAATATGAAGGAGTTCAACTTGAAAATTAATATAAGGTGTTTATATTTATTTAAATATGGAATTTTTATAATGAATGACTAATTATAAATTGTTTATAATTGATTTATTTATTATTTATTCATTTATTTTATCTAATGTTTTAATATATGAATTGTTTAATTTTTAAATTTATTCCCTTATTTATTATTCAAATAAATAAATTATTTATATTATGAACTATTGAATGATTTAGTTTGAAGTGTTAAAATACTTTTTTATATTATCATACATGAATTTAAGGAGTAAAAAACTAGTTATAATAATTTATTTAATTTTATTTTACCATAATATTTTCTTGAACTAGCTTATGGGATTGAATTAAATAGTTAATATAATGTATAAGTATTATTTTCAATAATTATGATATAATTGAGGTACCATTCGAGTAATGTATCCTTGTGTAGAGGGACTATGGGTCAAACTACTCATTGGCCTTGAGGGTTTTTCCTTGTTTAGAAAAGTGGGGGTTTGATATTTATCTATACATGATCAATATTGTGGGGGTGTTTTGGGTCCATATGACTCTAATCCAATAAGTGAATGGGTTTTTTATGTAATGTTGACAATAGATGAATTTGGATATATATATGAATATGTTTGACATTTAATTTTGGTTAGTAACATAAGATTTGGGTTGTGTAAACGGTTAAACATCCATATGGTTTGAATATATTGATTTACTAGAATGAATTGGATTCCAAAGTATTTAGAATAATTGATACATGTTAAGGTAATATATTAGATAATTTGGTGGGATTAAATCCCTTTAAAAAACTGTTATATTCTTTTCAAAGTGAATACTTGTCACGACATCGATTATCCAACCCAAGAGGTCATTCCAATGATGGATTCCCTAAGGTTATATTATCTAAGGAAGGTATGAAATGAGTAACTCTAATAGGACTAGATTCCCATTTTTTTGTTTTCCTTGGGTCACACTTATAAAAAAATCCCCAATAGTATTATGCTTCTTGATGAATGGAGATGTGTTTATCTATTCGATGGATTGGGAAAGATTTATCTTCTATAGTATCCAAGATTAAAATATAATATAATTGGAATTATTCCCTAACTAAATAACTAATAGGTAAGAGAGACATAAAATTATACTCATTTCTTAGGGATATATGGATCATGGCCCAAAATTCATATGATGTTTTCAAATATGGGTCATTATTTTAGTTGGATAACCTTTTATAAATGTAGTTATTTTATGAATTTGAATAGTTGTAATAATCTAATAAAATAAAATATTATAGATATAAATTCCCTTATCATCTACAGGATTAAAATTAAGATCAATTCTTGAGAAATGAACCTCTTAATGGAAGTAACTTGTTAAACTGGTATAAAAATTTAAAAAAAATTATTAAGAAAGGAAAAAAAATACTTGTTGTTGTAATACAATTATATGTAACCAATTGTTGATTTTTTTTAAACTTGAATTTAGATTCTTATGAAAATAATATATTGATTACCATAAGGTCTTATTGGAATTAGATAAAAAAACCAAATAAAATTTATTATCCACTCATATACTCAATATGATTGAGTGTGCTATCATATGCAGAGACTAAATAGTTCCTATAAATATTTTTATTGATATATAATTAATCATATTTTCATCATTAAAAACATTCCAATAACAGTAATTATTAGAGATAGTTCCCTAGAATCAACTGAATTTATAGTTATGATTACTTGTATATTAAAATACTTGAATATTAATTAATATCTTATCATATGAAGAGTTTCCTTCTGTGTAATATTAAATTGATAATGGCCATAGAAGACTTATCACATCGAAATGTCATAACAGTTCTTTACTATTCTTAGAACATTGAAATAGTATGAAACTATTCTTTAATATATGTTTTATGGATAAATTAAATCTTTCTAATAAATCATAGACGATGTAGGTTATCAAGTGGTTGAGGATCAAAAGACATTGAGACATTTTCAAATGATGTTCACACTTGGTAATATCTAATAGATGATTTTATGTGAACAGACCCACCAATATGAATTTCACATGTTATATGTGTCATAGGTTATTTTTCTTTGAAGATATGTGTATTGGTTCTTAGACTTGATATTTTTATTAATGTATACCATGGATCAAGTTCTTTGTTCCACTGACTGAAATTATGGTGACATATACTTGCAGTGATGTATGATATGTTGGGTGTGTCAAAAGTGATACGAAATTAATGAATGTGTTATTATAGGATATATCACTTCCATTTAATGGAATTAGATATCTTTATACCTTTGATTAAAATAGAACTATATGATAAATCTGTGGACATGGCCATATATCTATGTGTTTATTTTTATAGGTATAAGAAAGATATATCAAGCATATAGGCTGATGAAAATAGTATGAAACCTTCTTAATGAGGTATCACAATGAGGGGATTATTTTATATAGATAATTCCTCAATGATGTTGTGTTCATTGTGATGTTAACATAGTTCTATATGGCTTCCTTGATGTGATTCTACACACCGATCTTATATTTTAGGCTAGTTTGCCTAATTCTACCAAGAAAGAAGCTAATAGGGCCACACACTAAGTGCATCAATAATCTAAGTGAAATTTAAATTGAATTTAATAAGTTGAATCAATATTATACACAACATGAGGTTTAATAATTATTTCAGTCTAGTTGATTGCATAAACTCAATCAAAAATTATTTGACATAATATATATGTGAGTCGAATATTAAATAAATATTTATTCTCAAGATCATAACTAATGACACAAATATAATATTTACCTATCAATATTTTATTCACAAGGCAAAAAATATTTATTTATTTCAGTATGTAAATTTTAAATAAATATTTATTGATAATTTGGTTAATATATAATTTATTTATTTATCGAATGAATAATACATTAATATTTATTTATTTAAATAAATGGTTATTATTTAAAGTTTTTTAAAAAGTGAGGAGAATTGAACGGCCATGTTATATGTATGATAGAAATGATATATTGCTTTAGTATGACTTAAATTAATATTGTTTTTTTATGAAAATCTATTTAAATATCCACGAGTTAGTTCATATTATAGAATATACTAATATAATTATTGTTATTTGAAATGGGGTTTACTTAGGATATTTAAATCAGTTAATGGATTATGTGTAATTACAAATTAATTAACTGTAAGTATATAAATCCAATTTTTGTAATTTTAGGGATGTATGGAGAAATTTTTTCTCAATGATATTAACCTAGGAATTTGCTGTAGAATTGGAGGTGATCTTCCTCCTCCTCCATCTATAGATTTAGAGAATAAGAGAGGATGTTGGAATTTTTGAATAATTCTTATTATGATCAATGATGAGAAACTCAAGTAGTTTGGTTATATTGTGGAAGTACTAACATTTTGAAGACTCACTTTCAAGATTCATGGAGTATTTTTGGATATCATTAGAGGGATTTTACTTCGAACCCTTCATCCCATGATGATATTACAAAGAGGTCAACCAAATAATCAATGAATAATTAATTCCAAAAATTCTTAATTCTTGTTTATATAAATTAAATATAGATTATATGTGAAAGGATCCATCATTATAATATTTTTTGGTTTTATTCATCAAGTTATATCGATTTAATTTTAAGAAACCAATGAAACACATTATTGGGTATAGGCTTGACAACATATACCATTCCCTGAAGCTTTCAAGTTGAGTTAGATTGTATAGATATTAATTTATAGTTATTTATTATTTATTGATCAAATCTTGGTATTTTTATCATGATTTCATATATATTATTTATTAATTAATCCTAAAAATGTGATAGCATGGTCGTTTAGTTTCATATGATGAAGAACAAGACAAAAAAAAGAACAACGGTCGATGATTTATTTAGAGGTGTTGGAAATTCTTTATGTATGAAAAAGATATATGAATTTTACATAAAGTCTCATACTATACACACATGGTCAACCGTGCAAGGATGATCTATTAAAATCATGAAACATTATGTTAGAGAATAATACATGGAAGAATTACATAGTGCATATTTACCATCAGTTGGAATGTGGTGAAATTGAGGAACACGATGTGCAACTAGAATACACACTGAGTAATCCCACGCGGGGTTTCACCTGGGAATGTAGGAAACCGTGTGGGAAAATAATTTTTAATGTAATTAGTTCAACCTGCATATTGACTACCAGTAGAGTGAAATGATATAATGAATAGTATGTGACATGTATTAGGATGTACCAACCATGTAACACATATTTCTCTAGTGTGAAATACATATTTATTCCCTTTATGTGATAGGATTTTCACAAAGATTATATATAGAGTAATTTTTAGTGGGTCATGTGTGGTATTGAATGGAAAAATTAATTGTTTCCACATGGTTCTATTGATACAAAATTTAATGGTCATCGTATGTGTCGTTTACATAAAATGCATTATCATCGGTTTACGACATGTATATTTATGGAATTCTATATAGTTACAAACACTATGATGACTATGAGGACTGAATCATGGAATAACACAAAGTATATATCATGAAAAATTATGTAAGAATACTTTACATGTAAGTAAATTTATATGACAGGTACTATAAATAAAGTTAGTAACATGTTGTGCCATGTGACGATACATGACATGTAAAAATGAAACTCCACAAATGGTTTTAAGTATAAAAAATGGTATACACCACACCACCTCAAGTAAATTCTATTTAATTTATTTATTTAATATTATAATTAATGGAAATATCAAAAACGGTTTGGATTATTAATAAAGATAAATGAATTAATTAATAATTAAAATAATTTCTTTGAGAAAAATTTATCTTAATACAATATAAATTGAAATAAATTCTAAAATTAGTCATTTTTTGACTTGATGATCATGATCTTTACCAAATCATTTATGTATCAGGTTGTTAATTAATTTATTATTATTTGATGAGATTTTTGATAGATTATTAGTAAGTTAATTATGACGATTGATGTGTCTTCTTTACCACCATATTATATAATATCATGTATTTCCAGAATTTCCTTTATATAACCCCAAACCCTAGGTTCCCCTCACTTGTATATGAGTGATAATATGTAATAGAAGGTAATTCTAGATGATATGAGAGAGTTCTATTTAGATCCTTGGTCAAACGAAATAAGAAGATACATATGTATAAGGTGTGAAACCACAATTCTAGCCAACCATGAGTTAATGAGCTATTCCACTTGGGCTATTGATTAGATTGTCCTTTTCATGATAAACCGACCAAAATATATAATCTCATTATCATTCCATATATTTATTTTATTTTTTCTTGTGTATGGTTAACTATTTATTTATTTGACTAATTATTTTTTGAAATTTTATACATTCTCACATAAATTAAATAAATTAAGAAGTATGTATGATGGAATAAAATAAATGTGTTATTCATAAATATTTTATTAATAAATGGTAAATTAATTTTGTAAAATCTACATAATCTTAATAATCATGTGAGAAATAAAAAATAATGAATATTTATGCATAATATAAATAAAATCACCCAAGGAAATACTACGTTAGAAATGACTTCTGTTTCATTATTTAGAATTTACCCATAGATTAAAGTGTTAGTCTATCACTTTTTTTTAAAACCTTAATTTACCAAATAGTTTAAATGAATATTTTTGGTTGACTTAACCAAGTAATAATTGATAGTATTTTCCCCTAACAAACATGGTGTAACATGGATTAATTTGTTGAGAAAATCCCAGTAAGAATTTTAGGATTTGGGATTCCACTCAACAGATCAAGGAACTATGAGTTAATGTTGTTGTAATGACTACCCACAAAGACAACTTCAAGTAATTTAACGGGTCCCCTTTCTAGGTTCTGAGTAGGGGAATATGGATACTTTAGACTAGAAAATCTGTGTGACAAGATATTCTAAATCTAATTGTGAGGGCCCTTGGTATCATAAACTAGCTGTTATCACTAATTTTCACAATTGGATTTAATATATATATTTTTTAATTTATATTAATTTATTTTATAAAATATTTATTCCTAATTTTATTGTTTTATTTTTATTATTATAGGAATGACATTTATAACAATTTTTAGGAAAATATGGCATTTTGGAAAGAAGCAGACACTTCACATTGTAGTGTAAAGCGACACACCTAGACAGTATAAAAATTTCAAGATGTCGTGATGATAATGGTTCACCTCATGAAAATCCTATTCACATCATGAATGTGTTGAGACATAAATTTCTATTTTGTAGAAGAAATGTTGAATCCGTACACCAAAAAACATTGTAGCTAGATTGAAGATAAGAATATTGGTATATCATGATTCATATTGTGAATCTTCATTCAAGAAGTCAATGCACTCATTCGGGATTATACGTAAATTCAAAGAGACCCTTTAAAACATGGGTCAAATTCATGATATTGACATACCATTATGTAACCCTTATAAACAAGTTTTTACCCTTATAGATTTGATTCACATTACAAATTCTCAATTCTAAATGTGAAACATCTAACATATGAAACAATTGAGGAGGAGAGATAATCATTCATACCCATAATTACCTCTTCATGTATTGAATATTTTGGTAAAATATGTTTTGGAAATGGATCTGTACTATTCATTTCATGAAACATACATTCATATCGTGAACATGGAGTAAAAAAAAATTAAAGACCCTCTATTTTTGAATTTTATAGGAATTAATGGTAGTTTTACTAGAAAAATTTAGGGGTGACATGGAATGTTATAAATTTAGTATTCATGATATGGGAAAATTACTCCAGGAGCTAGAAGATTGATAATCTGATGGCTGCTTCTAGGGTTACCACCCAGATACATTTCATCATAGATAGGATTTTCTGTTTTTCCATTCTATTTTCTTTAATTTTTTTTAGCATTGGATGATCTGTAATTTATTTACAATCTATTTAATTTATTATTTTTCTCCTCTTTATCTTTTTTAATCTCTCCGCAATGCGTTTTTTTATTTTTCATTGGATCTTAGTCGAAAATGATGGGATAAAACATGTAGGGTAGTGAAAAATATGTCAAACATGACAAATACCAATTTTTTCTATTTATTTATTCACTTATTGGGTGATTTTACTCAATTTTTCTGGTATTGAAATTTATGTTTATTATAGTTTTTATTCAATGACTAAACTTGTTTTTTTCTGTAAAAGATAAAATCTAGCATGATAAAGTTAGTTAATTCATGAAAAATGAATTGGATTATTATTCTAAAATTACTATTTGATTGTAATGCATCCTATTTATTTTAATTAATCTAGACATGAGGAATTGAGATTATAGGGTATATTGATTGGGATTTAAAAAATTTCAGATTAATAAAACTAAACTATTGTGCAGTTAATGGATCTGATTTTTTTTCAAGTGCACTAATAATTTCAAATCAGGAAAACCACTATTGGAAACTAATTTCTCTATATTCTTATTTTCTATTTAATTTTATTTGTTTTTTACTTTCATCATTATATTAATAAATTTATTCAATTAGAATAGGTATGACCTAAAAGTTGGTCAATATTTATTATCATGTTTCCCTTATCTTTAGGCTATTTAACCCAAAGCTATACTATGATAAACATTTGTAGAAAGTGTGATTTGGAACTACATAAATTTATAAATTTATTCTTCTGAAATAATTCACATTTTCCTTCAATGCATAAAATTTTAGAACCATTTTTGTGGAGTCGTGAAATATAGCTAACATGTAAAGATCAATTTCTCAGGACAAATTCTTATTCTTATCCCATTTCTATTCAAGGATTTTATTTTATGTATTTGTTTTTTAGTTTTATATTTTAGTTTTTCTATTTTATATTCCTGGTAGTTTCTAGTGTTGTGAGGGATAAAATAAATATCATATTAATCTCACACTGCACTACCACTATATTATATCGAATATAAAGAGGAGTCTATTATGTGGGAAACACAAAATTAAAATTGACGGTCACAAAAAAATAGACTATTGAAATTAGTCATTTTCTTATGGATACAATTAATTCCTTTAACAATAGTGGAATGAAAATTATTCTCATTCCCATAAAGGAGATACCTACTATTAATATTACCAAGGAGGATCCTGGGTTGTGTTGTACCCTTAAAAAGGACCAGACTCCCAACAACCACAAGAGAATAACTTTGAACACAAATTAATGTAATTGAACACAAATTCCATTAATGGCTTGAATAAAAGGATGTAAGATCATGAGGTCCAACTTAAATAACATGGAGAGATTACCACAAACCTTGATAACGTTATTTAAAATTTAAATTCCCTTATAAGTAATTTACCTTTGATTTTAATGAAGTGGTATACTGGTTAGAAAAGAAGAAGATCAGGAGGTGTAAGAAGTCAGTGTTTTTGAAGAAATAAAGGAATAATAGCTGGATGAGGGAAGTAGTGAAGAGTGCTTAGAGATTGTTAAAATATTAGAAAAGAAGAAACTGCGGCTCATGAAGAAAAAGAATTAGAACCTTTAGAATCCATCTTTTGTATAAAAAAATAATGAATAAGAGATATTAGAGTTAATTTAGAGATTATCCAATGATATAAAAAATTATAGAAAAATATATCTATAGAAAAGAGTCTTCATATTTTAACCCTAGTGGAAGCCTCCTACTGTTCTTACACCTTTCCAATATAATTTTTTTCCCTTGACCGAAATCCTCTAATTATTAGCTACCAAGTTTTCCAAGAATTCCACCATTTAAATCAGTGTTAATTCTCAAGAAAATCAGAAATATCATATCTTTAAATATAATATTGTATTTTGGTTCATGATGTGAGTGTAGGTTTCATGAGGTGAATGGCATGACTCTATCTCCAAAACAACTTTTAATAGAAAATTCATAATGTGAAATGTTAATTCATTGCGTGAATCAGTATACCAACACCTCCATTTTTTAATGTATTTGAAATTAAAAATCATGAATACATAATTTACAACCAGCATCACATGCATAAGGGTAACACCCTAGTTATGAGTGTTACAATAGTGTAATTCCATGGCTTGAATTTTACTTAGGACATGATGGATCACCTAGAATTACAACATTACTCTGGCTGGGTCTATTCACTTCATGAATGGATATTCACATCATAAATCATAAATTTACCAGTTTATTAACTTCAATCTATCTTTAATATTACAGTTTCATTTTGATTCCTTATATATTCTTTGATCTAAAAAGTTTTTCCTTGAACATTTCACCATGTGTATAGGCTTTTAAGGATACGAATCATGATCGTCATAGATTCTTACTTATTTTTTTCGATGATGCATCATGCCACTTCATTCCATGAAACCATGTATATGAATCTTCTGAAAATGAAATGTTTTCCTATAAATTTCTCTAAATATAAGAACTAGATAAAAATACACAAAATAATAAAATAATTAATGCATCATATGTATAATAAATTAATAATAAATAAAAACACATATTAAAACCAATAAAAACCTGTATGAAAATTAGAGATCACCAACCCATATCACCCATATATTCAGAAACTCAGGTAGTCCTGAGATGGTCCAAAGCAAATTTAAAATCCATAGGGGTAGGTTACAAGAACATAATAATCAATAACTACATTTGGAAAAAAATTTCCACAAAATAACATAAAACTAGATATCATATATACAGATATTCAGTAGAAGTCAACAATGGAAAAGAGATTACAATTAAGAAAATACATATTCCAAACATGTCATATCAAACCAAATATTATGTAACATTGTGTTATTTTTATCAGTTACTCCTAGACCCTTCTTTTGAACATGATTTATTTGGGGTTTATCTCAGGTTCTTGTAGGTGAAATTTTGATATTTATAAAGGTTTTCTTGGATGTGAACAATGGGCTGCGATTTACCCAAAACATGCCCCACTTTAGTGAAAAATGTACAACCCAAGATTGTGGGGGTTTCTATGGTTGACACACATTTTGACAAATCATGCACTCACCTAGTAGGAAATGTTCTCCCTAGTATATGACACATAAATTTTCTAACTATGTAGACCAACCTAGATAACCATGCATGTAGAATTTTTTTAAAATTTATATAAAAATTCACAAACTAATGTTTAAGAACATGCATGGACCTTGCTCAACGTAAATCAATTTTTTGGTCTTATAGGCTCTCAAGATCCAATTGTGGCTCCTCCAAATCCATTCCATGGTGGATCAAAGCGTGATAGATCTCATTTGATCTCCTCCGGGTAAGTAAATCTCATCTCATGTGTTCTATACTAATATCTCTCTTCCCCTTAGAAAGTGTTAGATCTTTGTGTTTTTGATGGACCTAATCACCATTTCGTTGAATCTATATTCGATTTTTTATTTCTTGACATCCATTTATTTTGTTCTTTATGGGAAAATACCATTACAGGTGTTCTTCATAGTGATTCCATGATTAAAGGTAGGTGGCTTTGTTTGAGATTCTTCATATAATTATTCCTTTATTTTATTAATTTGATTTAAATTGCATTCAATTAATTTCTAAAAAACCCAATTTGTGATGAATTGGAATTTTGATTTGAATTGGCTTGAATTTTTTAGAAAATATCCAATTCTAATGAAATTAGAATTTGTGACAAATTTGGAAATTGATGGAATTGATAAATTTATTTGGGAATTGTTTTGAAAAAAAAATGGACTAAATTTAACTGATAAAAACCCATGATTAGTGTTTTTGGAAAGGAATTAATTAATAAAAAACCCCTATTTGTGTTTGAAATTGAATTATAATATTGAATCAGAAAATTTAGAAATTGATTAATTTTCCAATGATTGATTGAGTGACTGATCACATTTGACCCTAGTTTGTTAGTGGGTTATTTGGGATAAAAATTCTAGTATGATTATTCACTAGCTATTAACTGATGATAAAAATATAACAAATCTAGTTTGTCTAGTCTTATCCCTAATGAGATGTTGTTGAGTCTTATTCAACTTGATCACGAGGGACGTCTGCACTCATATTTCCATGATAACTAAAATGAGATGTGTGAGGATCTAATAACTAAAAACTATCATACTTATGGGTAGATGAACATAGTCTATATTATAATTGTTTTTATATATATTCCATTTATTATAGAATTTTTTTCTTCATATTAGTTGATTTATATAAATCGATTTATATAAAATGGTTACTTGAGCCATGTTGGAAATGTTCTCCCTTATTTTTTAATGAAAGAATGTTTTATTTTATATTTGACAATGAATTTCCATAGAATATTTTTTTAAAATTGAAATCATGATTTTGTTTATTACTGTGATATCTTTTATGGAACACTTGGTGATACCCTACTAGAATTTTTAGCTTACACCATAAGTTTTCCTTCATGCATTTTTAGATTTCCTTCTACTAGGTTTGAGAAAATTGAAAGAGCCTCTTAGAGGAGGTGGATGTTTTTGATTCATTGGGTTGGAGGTGATGCTTCCTTTTGGAGTCTTGAGTATATATTTCTTGATGATGAGTACTTTTATGATGTTCTACTTTGGGGTTTTTTATTCCTGGTTCGTTTCTGGTACTTTCTCCCTATGGTGTTTTAAGCATACAAACTTGTTTACTTTATCTGTTGTATTTATGTGGAAAATTAGTACCCAATTTTATCTTGTATGATTCCTGGTGCTTGTCACCAACCTATGTGGATATGGAATTCTATTCAAGACATGTCATTATCAGGTCAGGTATTAGAGTATTAGGGTATCTAGGAAGGTTTGTTACAAAGTTTTATCAAAGGGGCATGTCTAGTATCATTCATTGATTTCTGTATGCAATGTGGAGTGTCATGTCGAGACTTAGAAGGAATTTGTGAGTGAGTAACTAGATATATCTCATCATAACTAGGCTTAACTCATCATGGGTGTTTTGGAAAGAATGTCTTGGGTAATAATAATATCTAGTTCTAGTATTTTCCTTGGTTTTGATTTTTATAGTTTGAAATACAAATCTTGATATTTTATATGATGGGACTGATATCCAATTTGATCATCCTTGACTTTTCAATATATATATCCTTTCTAGGGACTTCAATGTTTTTCTTGATGTGTTGCATCATGCCTCATTGAATATGTTTGAATAGACCTTAGGAGTAAGCTTTTGGGGAACCACAATGAGAAAATCCTATCATAAACTAGAACCTTTTTAAGGTTATTGTGTGTGTTGTCCGTGGTCTAGGAGAGTCACCTGAACCAGTTTCCATTTAGGATATTATTTGGGGACCTCAAATGGTTGAATCTCAAAATTATGCTTAAGAGTCCATTCAACATAATCTACTATTTTCCAAGGGTCAAATTATCCTAAAAAATCCTAGGATTGGTTGAGGAATATATATATTTTATTTGAGTTATTGGAAACATTTGATTCAATCAAGGTGAAAAGTGCCTCCTTCAAGCTAGATGGACCTCGAAAGAGTTTGTGGGACTCGATGGTGATGGAGAGGAAGCATAAGGGTTTAGAGTGGATGGAAATTAATATTCTTTGCACTGAATAGTTCTATCCAGATTCTGTGGTCCTAGAAAAGGCTATGGTGTTATTCAAATTCAAGAATGTTGACAAGACCATGAGAGAGTATGCAGACTTCTTTACCGATATTGTATAGTTTTCACCAGATATTATATCAAATGAGAATATGAAGACCTGAGGGTTTGATATGGGAATTCAACCTAATATCCATTCTTAAGTGTTCTCGTGAAAAAATGATTCTTATTATCACATACTATGTAGGGAATCGATGGTTGATCTTGACATGGATGGTAAATCTAGGTTGACGGGAGTTCATTTTTCTCCTAGTGGCTATTATGTGATTTCCATTAAATTGGAGAGAAAGTGTGATGAATCTCATTGTGGATCTCAATAGTAGGGATCTTAAAAACTTACTACTATTCAATAAAGAGACACTTTAACTTTCTTTTAGTGTGGAATCCTTTGGAATTTAGAAGGGATTTCCATCAAGTCACCCAAGATCTGTAGTTCACTAGAATTTTTTGTTATCTCTATTCTTCCCCATATAGTGGCATGAGATCATCTTCATCTAAAAGGACTATGTTGTAATAAGATGCTTCAAGATCAAATGGGTTCCATCCACATGAATTTAGAACAAAGCTTCTTCCCATAGAGGAAGATCCTCCATAGGAAGCAAATAAAAATCATACGAATGTGATAGGTACCATCACTATAGCTTCATCTTTAGTGCATTATTTATTTGATATTGGTGTATCTCATTCATTCATTTACACCTATATTTTGAACTTTATAAATCTTCATACAATTCTTTTTATCTTATTTTATGGATATTACTACACCCCTTGGAATGAAGAGAGAGTACGGTCTCCGTTGTCCTTCTCGTGTTTTCTCTTTAACAAAGATTGGGTTTAATTGGGAATTTATGGTTCTCCACATGAAACCTCATGATGTGATTTTTGGGTTGGATTGTCTCATTGATAATAAATCATTAATTGATTATTATCTTTGATGAGTCTATTTTACTATTCCTAATGTGGTGTACCGTATATTTCAAGTAGAATGAGACTTGTGGTCAATTTGACTCAGACCTTTGTATCCAGAGTTGGAGAAATTAATATCAATGTTTCTTTTGATCTGGTGCGGTAATATTTTATTGGTAACCTCCCTCCAGTTTTTGTCGAGTTTCCTGACACTTTTCATTTCAAATTATTTGGTTTAACCCTAGTAAGGGTGGTAAAGTTTTCTATTCATTTAGTACCTGGTACTCATATGGTATCTGTTAATTTTTTACTATATGGAACCTACTGAAATGAAAGAGTTGAATAATCAATTGGATTATATGTTATATAATGACTTTATACGACCGAGTGTGTCAACATGGGTGGTGCCTATTCTCTTTGCTATGAAAGCTATTGGAAAAATTTTCTTATGTGTTGATTGTTGGAAACTCAACCAAGTTAAAGTAAATAAAAATATTCAGCTTCCAAAGATTGACGATCTATTTGACTATTTGAAATGGGTAAAGTGGTTTTTAGAGATTTATCTTCTAATTTTTTAATGCCAGTCAATAAAAAAAGAATATTACATTAAAAAATCACCTTCTAGAGATGGTAGGACCATTATGAGTACCTTCTCAGGCCATTTGGTCTAACAAATTATCCTATAGTCTTTATGGATTGGGTGAATAGTATTTTCCATGAGTATATTGAAACTTTTTTTGTGGTATTTTTAGAATTAATCTTGGTTTACTCTAAGCCCAAGGAGGATCCTGTGAATCATATTAGAGTTGTTCTGGAATTTTTAAAAAATAAATGAATGTATTCCAAATGTACGAAATGTGATTTATGAATTTGGGAAGTGAATTTATTAGGACCCATTGTCTAAAAACATGGTATCTTAACTGATCTTGAAAAGGTGAAAGTTGTTATGACATGGGAGAAATAATGTAATGTTTTCAATGTTCAGAAATTCTTGTGTTTTTGGGGCATTATCACGAGTTCATAAAGGATTTCTCAAAGTTGGATTCTCTGATGACCGCTCTTACTTGGAAGGGAGTGAATTTTTGTTGTGATGATAAATTCTAGTGTTATTTCATCAAGATAAATCATCTTTCAAATTATATGCTATGTTTGAATCTTCTATAGGATGGGAATAACTATGTGGTCTTCTGTGATGCATTAAGTTATGGTTTGGGTTGTGCTTTTAGGCATGGTGATCACGTGGTAGCCCATGGTTCTAAACATCTTAGGCCACAAAAAAAATTATATGGCCCATGACCTTGAACATGTTACAGCGATTCATTCTCCTTATAGATACTGAAATTACCAATTCAGAGTAATTTTTACCATGTATTCTGACCATAAGATCTTTAGTTATATCAAATTTCAAAAATATTTGAATCTCTACTAGAGCTATTGGATTGAGTGACTCTAATATTTAAATCTACATTCCATATACCGATAAAATGGATTTTCATTACAGACACATTGAGAAAGAAAATTATGAACTATTCCTTGAAAAAATTATCAGAATAGTGGATCTTAATGGATATTTTTTCATGGTGGCATATAGGATTATGGGAAACAGTGGCAGAGGTTGTATTAGCTAGTTTTTATTTGATATCTCCTTTTCTTGAGATGATTCCTCAAAGACAATATCTTGATAAATAAATACATAGAATTAGGACATATCTCTATGGCGGGGAGACTATTATTAAGTGGCCATTCTCCATAGAGTATATTTAATGTTTTTAGAACCTATTTTTTGTACTGTTGTATGTGAGAAAATCAATGATGGGTGATTTCTATAATTCCTAGTGGGCTATGGACCTCATAACCAAAAAGTTATTCTATGACATAAGATGATGATTCTTGTGGCTAGGTATGATATAAGACATTACAAACTTTGATTTCAGCTGTTATACTTTCCAATTGGTCAAGGTCGATCATTAGAGGCCTTTCGGTTTTCTTTATCCACTTCTAGTACCAAATTGGAGGTGGGATGATATCTATATGGACTTTGTGGTTGAGTTTTTTTATACCCATAGAAGGAATAATGAGACCTGGTTTGGGATTAATAGGCTGGCCAAACTAGCTCACATTACACCCATCCATGATACAAACAAAGTTAAGGAGATGGAAATTATTTAGGTGAACTAGATGGTAATATTTCATGGTGGTCAATCTACTTTAGTCTGTGATAGGGATGTCCATTTTACTTATTTCTTTTATAGAGTCCTCCAGGAGGAACTGGGATATGAGGTTTGTTTTAATACAACATACCATCCAAAAATCGATGGCCAGATAGAGAGGGATATAAAAATTCGTCAGGATACTATTCCTTCTTACATCCTTGATTCTATTGTTGATTATGATGACCATTTAATACTGATTGAGTTTTCTTATAATAATAGTTACCATTCCACAATCATAAAGGCTCTTTTTAAGTCCTTGTATAGTAAGCCATGTAAATATCCATTATGTTGGTCATAGATGAGTGAATGTTCCATGGTTAGAACATGTTTGATCTAGGATACATCACCGAAGATTTAATTTATTTATCAGAGATGGTTGATAACATAGATATGATATAAATATTATTATGATCATCATCATATACTGTTGTAGTTTTCATTTGGAGACTATCTATTCTTGAATGTTTCACTTTGTGTTTCTCATTTGATGGATTGGGAGTAAAGGAAGCTTGCTCTACATTTTATGATACCTTTTGATGTTTTTGATTACCATTTATAACTTCTACCAATGTTTATGTCGATACATAATGTGTCTAATGTATCTCAGCATTAGATGTATGTTTATCACCCATCTCATGTCTTGAGTTTGGATTATATTGTTTTTGAGCCTAATTTATATGTGACTAAGCATCTAGTAAGGATTGATGATTATATGATAAAGACACCAAATGGGAGGAAGATACCTTTTATTTTTTTCTATGGTTCCATGGTTCTGATTCCCACGAGGCTTGGGTGAAGCAATAATTGAAGAGAGAGCAGTGGCCTCATCTTCTTGATATGGAAACTCCCTGAAAATATTTTTTAGGATAGAATGTTTCTATGGGGGGGGGGGGGTTGTAACATCATGTTACTTAATTTTAAGTACTCATCAACCCTACTTTTTATTATTATTTGGTCAGGGTTTGTCTCATGATTTTTTAGTTGAAATTCATAATTTTTAGAGTATTTCTAGGCTGGGCATGGTTTGGAAAATCCATGCACCCCTCCAACGAAAATCAGGCAACACTGGTTAGTTGGGGTTTTCACAGTTAGCATATGGTTTGAAATTATATGTTCCCACCAAGTATAAATTGTGAATCCTAGTATAGGGGGTATGGTTAGTGTAAAACTTTATTCTAAATGTGCAGTCCTTCCCAGATAATTGTGCACACCGATTTTTTTATTCTGAGAATTTATATTTTTCTAAACCCTTATTTAAGAACATGGTAAACACTAACTCTACATAAATCACTTTACAAGATCTTGGAGGCTCTCCAATTTTGGATTTTCCAAACCCATTCCTTGGTGGATCAAAGCATGAATGATGTCATTCGATCTACTCCATCTATGTGAAGACTCTCTTATGTTTTCTATCATCTTATCTATTTCTCTTCTCCTTAGGAAGTGTTATAACATCATGTTTTTTATGGATATAAACTATATTGAATTTAATCCTGAATCTAGATTTTATTTCTTGATATCCAATTCTGTCACTCATTTATAGGAAAATATTATTACTGGTCATGTGCATTTTGATTCCGTGATTAATGGTTGGTGGTTCCTTTTGAGTTTCACCTTATAATAAAACATCGATTTTCTTGATTGGATTTAAACTGATTTTAATTGAATGATGAATAACCCAATTCAACATGAATTGGAATTATGGTTTTAATTGGCATGGAATTTTGGGGAAAACCTCAATTCTAATGGAATTGTAATTTGGCGCATATTTTGAAATTAATGGAATTGATGAATTGATTTAAGAACTATTTTGAGAAAAAACAGAATAAATTGAATTTATAAAAACCTATGTTTGTTTTTGTTTTTAAGATGAATAAATTGAAGAAATACCCATATTTTGGTTTTGAAATTTAATAGTCATGTTGAAACTGAGAATTCGGTAATTGTTGAATTTCCCATTGATTGATTGATTGATTGAAAAGATGAGATCATAAGTTGTTAGTGGATAATTTTGGACAAGGATTATAGGATTATTATTCTATTGAAATTGATTGATGATAAACACTACAATAAAATGTAGTTTTGAAGATGTAATCTTCAATGGTATGGCGACGAGTCTTATTCAGCCTAAGACCGAGGGACGTGTGCGCACATATCTCCATGATCACTGATATGAGATGTTTGAGGATGCTATAACTAGATACTATAATATTGTAGGGAATATGACAGTGGTAATTATTTTAATTATTTATATATATAATCCATTTATTATAGAACTTTTTATTCATTCCATTTGATTTATATATACTGATTTATATAAAAAAAATTATTGAAGACATTTTTGAAATGTTTTCCATCAATTTGAAATGAAATTATATTTTGTTTTAAATATGAAAATATATTTCCATGCCCCATTTTAATAAAATTGATAACTTTATATCGTCTATTTTTATGGAATCTATTTGGAACACTTGGGGAGACCCTATAAGGTTTTTTAGAAAACACCCTACCTTTTCCTTCGGGTGTTTGTTGTTTTCCTTATACTAGGTCTGAGCAAAGGGAAAAAACCTCTTAGAGGATGTGGATGTTGTTGATCCTTTGGTCTTGGAGTGATGTCTGATTTGGGATTTTTGGGTTTATCTTACAATTTTTTATTTACTCTAATGATGTATTATTTTGGGTTTTAATTATACCTATTTGGTTTTTGGTACTTTCTCCCTATGGAGTTTTGATCATACTGACTTGTTTCTTTAATATTACACTATTTATTGGAACATTCATTCAAAATTCTTTCATGTGTGATTCCATGTTATAGTCAGAACCCTATAGGGATCAGGAATGCCCTTTATGCCATGTTTTTTTTGAAATGGGTATCATAGTACCAACGTATCTGGGTTGTTTCCTTATATTATACATGTACAATAATGACCCAAATCCTCATGAAACATAATCACCACCAGACTCAGACACCATGCTAACGAAAAATCCACCACCACTCTATGGAACATTGAATATACATGCGTCAGATAAAACAAGGTCTACGTACACCCATGGATGTATGTAGGGTGTCAAGAAAACATGTCTGGTAGGTTCCCACCAAGTGTTTCATAAGAAGTATTTAAAATATAAAACAATTATGGTCAAAAGAATATAGAAAAGGAATGAAACACCATTACTAAAATTTATATCAAAACACGAAAATTTTCCCTTTTTAAAAAATTATAAAATGAATCTAAATAATCCAGTTTTCAATGAATTTTAAAAATACCAGTTTATCAGAATTCTACAACATAGTATTCCAAATAATTCAAAATAAAAATTTCATGGAAAATAACATGTTTTTTTTCAGGTTAGTGAGTATAATCTAAATATTTTCATAATCAAAAGCCACCTAGTGTGTATATTACCATATAATAATAGTCTTGGGGGGTGGGTAGGCATAAAACTTCCAAGTGATTCTCCCTACCACAAAAACCTTGAGTCACACAGTGTAAACTTTACCCTTGAACAATTGGCCTAAGGGGTATGAGTCTATTTCTAGGAATGGATCCATTACTCAATAATGAGAACAATTCTATTACTATTTTCACAACTAAAACCATTCAAATGGAATTTCATATACACCTAAACAAGTATCCTTTAAAATGGAATAAAATTTTATTTGAAATCATATTTCATTAACACATCTCTAGGATAAACCCATTTTATAAATACAACCAAAACAACCATATTTATCAAATCATTACCTTTAATCCATTTCAAATAAATTTTTAATATAAATCCAACATATTTATTAAAAACCATTTTAGAAACTAATTTAAAGTCCATTTTCAACATAAATCCATTAACCACCCTATAAAATTATTTTAGAAACCAATTTAGAATATTAATAATTAAATTTATAGAGAAGAAAACATTTCCATGAAACCACCCATGTTAAAATACCGGGAATCTAAATTAACATAAGTGATCTATATTCTAGAGAGAGAAGGATTGAAGAAGAAAAATGAAGATCCTTAGAATCACAATTTTAAATTAGAAGGATGGATATAATGAGTTCCATTATTTTTCATGGTTTATTCATAGCAATAAAAAAGTGGAATTCAAATAACAAGAGAATACAAAACCAAATAATATTTAAACGTACCAAAATAGGATAACATATTTGATCAGTACATTTATCTTAAAGGGATTCATGTTTGGAGATCAAAAGAAAACCTAAGAGGGATCCATGAATATAAAGGTCCAAGACAAGGTGAAGGAAAGATGAATTATAAATAAAAAGTTCCTTAAAAGAAAAATTATGATAATACCCTTTGTTTTATCATCCATATTGGTGTCAATGGATACCTGGTGGATCCCACTGGCCATCTGGTGGCTTCATCGGCTTCGCCCATTGTGAGAAACCAACAAACACATTGTTGTAGAAAGAAATACTAAAACCTATAATTTTAATAGTCTATCCACAGTTGAGCCAGTGGCTATTGCAAGAAATATTATTACCCTAGATATTCCAATAACTAATTAGTGGACTTATTTTAGCCTGGGTTATCCTATATCAATCCATTAATTTCCTAGTGTCCCTTTAAGGTGATCCAGTGGAATTCGTGTAGATTTAGTCACTATAGACTCAAGACAACACTTAAAACAACTCCCAAACATACTACTCCCCAACCCCTCTAGGATTAAAAAATTACAGGAATAACTATTGATAAATATTCCAAGAGTAAAAACAAATAAAGTCAATAATTTTACCTAAAAAATAGTAGGTTGTGACAATTATCTCAATTATATTTAATTCTAACCTTAGACAGCTTAGTCGAAGAAGGATAATTCAAAAAAGTATGAGGCCATTGCTCCTTTATTATAGACTCTTGCTATAACTCTAGCATATATGATCCATGCCTCCATGAAACTCAGATTAATAGTATAAAATTATTATAAAAAACGTTACTTGAGAATCCATAATTTAATACTATTTTTCAGCCACAAATATATCAGGTTATATATTGAGGTATTCCCAATCTAGATTATGAGGTGCTTCTGGTTGGTTCTTCTTGAATTGAGACAGATTTAATACACTATGGGTAAAAGTCATTTTATGTGGTAATTACAAGTTATATTCTACCTTTCCAATCCATTAAATTTTCTCAAATTTTCCCACATATTGTGGATCTTTAATAATTTACATTCTAATCCATTTGTGACCCAGCTGATGTGAGAATTTTATGATCACTAGGTTATTAATCAAAAACTACAATGTAAATTGATGTCAACCTGTATAAGAGTTATACTGACTTTGATCCATCACCAAACACTGATGAATCATATGAATCGTCACTATTTTTTTTAACAAGACTTGTTTTATCAAGGAAGCTTCATTCACATTGAGAAACATAATTTTGAGTTAAAGGGTTGACTATATAATGCCTCAAAAGGTTCCATCATTATATAATATTGGTAGTTATGAATATAAAAAACATAAACATCCCCAATTGTTTATCCCAAGAACCTCTAAATTCCAAGACACAAGAAAAAATCTTATGTTCTAGAGTTTGTGATGTGCCCAGTGGTCTTGTGTAAACAACAAAGAGGGGGGGAGGCTGAATAAGGAGTTTCCTACTTTTTACAAAAACTCAAAACTTAATGAAACCCCTTTGTAAATTAACCCATATTGTTTATTAGTGCTTATACATCTATATTAGTTAAAATAATACATAATCTATTGTATAAATTCAATTTAAGAATATTAATAACACAAAATATTTTTATAAGGTTTAGTGAAAATACTGAATCCTTTGTATGATTTTTTATAAACCCCAATCAAATATTCTCCACTATCATCAAATGTTAATTACAATGGATTGTGTTTCCCACACCTAAGATTAAAATGTTTTTATGGACTTATCTTACCTTATTTACACTGGAATTCTTCTAGAAGCTTCACACTATAGTCACAAAGTCACACTATGTTCTTGTAAACCCTGAGAGGAATAACTTTATAGATTCCCACCGTATATTTGAAAGCGATTCATTTTAAGGACTTCCTGGAAGAGATCTATTTTTCTACACAGGATGTTTCTGCACCTATATGATCTATCATCTTCTACTCACAACGAAATGATCTTCAAATTCTAGAATCTATTCAACATAAAAAGAGAAACTTGGTTCCTAATCTCATCTCAACTCCATAGTTATTCAATAGTCCTTTACACTAGCATCTTCTCAGCTTCTTAATTTATAACCACTTCAATACACAATGGATCTGCATCTTATGAACAATGTCATCTTATTCTTTTTATTTCTTGAATCTTATAATGGATTATTATATTATTATTATTTGAGAGGTCTTTTTTTATCTTGGATTCTCATTATTCTAACTCACACAACCAATAGTGGATACTTCTCTTTATTTTATTTTCTCCTTCTCAAGATTTACACCTTCTCACATGAATGAGAATCTTCATTTAAGAGCGTTAAATTACTTCCACCATAACGAGATCTCTAAAAATTGAAAACTAGGAATTATTTTACATTTCTTATTGAAATCTTGATTATTAAATTCCAAATTTTAGCTTTCTATAATTATTTATTTATGGATGAATAAAATAACCCATGTTAAATTTATTTTCATGATACTTTTACTTTAATGACCGAAATTCCCTTATATAAAGACATTCAGAGCAAAAACATCTCCATATTACTTGAGACATAACTATAAAATAAATCATGTATTCTGATTATAATATTGTTGACTCGACCCACTCATTTTCTCATGATATCCACACTAAATTCTATAAATTAAATCGTCGTTACAACTGTATAAAAAATACCACACAACTCATATATCTAAGGTGTGGAACTCATTTCATGATTTATCAGTTTCTTGGCCCACCTTCTCAATCACTCAATAACACTTAAAAAGACTAGAATAAAAAATATTCAGTCCATGATCAAAAATAACTATGGGTTTTATAGTTCATTATATACATAATAGTTTAAAACTCAATGAATCCATTTTCAACATCATAGAATATATGTAGTGGTTCATGACATTTTTTCTTCCTTAAAATATTCTCATATTTTGGATCAAATAGGTATCATCATATTATAAACACAAAAGAACATCAAAGGAATCATCAAATTTGATTTCATCTGAATTATAAAATTATAGAAAATACTTATTTTCATATCACTTTGACATTCCTGATTAACGTATGAATATTAGTTTCTTTTTCTTTTTAAATCTTGAATCACTTATTATAAAAGGAATTTGAGATGTTTTAATACATAAATAACATCTTAAACATCTCCACCTATTATTTTCTTCTTTAGAATTAAAATGTTTGAAAGATGTATAATTTTTCACATCATAAATGAAAAATTTCTTATGTGTATCCCATTGTGAAATTCAAGTACATGGATATTAAGAATATTGGAATTGACTTAATCCGGATTGAATTCCCTTCCATAGATCATATTTTCATACAAGGATTCTAATATGAAACATTCAACTATAAAGAATTACATCATCTATTTAGATCTTGAAATTAGTTATGTGGTAAATTGTACCTATATGATGTTAAGATATGCCAATTAAATCTATTAGGTGTGGAATTTTTCTATGGAATTAGATTCATCTATATGGATCTTTGTTTGAATATATGGTTTCTAAACTTTTGTTGACAACTAATTTTGTCTAAGATGATCTACATACATGGGATATTCAACATTCTGGACATGGTTACACTAAAATTAAGTTATGATAGAATTCATGTATGTTGAATATGGACATAGTCATTTTTCAAGTATTTATTCATTCTGAACTAGGCCTCCTCCACTTGAACTCCAGCCGATGTTATCCATTTATAAAATCATCAAAACACATTTGTAAATTTATGAACCTTACCCAGAACATAAAAATAATTCCTAATGTCTTTGCAGCATATGAAGACTTATCTTTTTGATTTCATTAATATCGAGTGCTATAATTCAGATTTTATAATACCAGAACCTTCATTACAAACTTCATGAGATGTCCTGGACCCAACTCAATTTGGAGTAATGGAACCCAGTCAACCGCATGGCCTCTAGCGTGCCTCTCTCTACGCTAGAGGCTACTGACTTCTAGTGAGGGCGTTGAGTGTGACAGTGGGTAGACTATTCCCTCTAGTCATATTGAAGCACAATGGATATAATAGATGAATAAAAAGGGCATGAATAATAATGAATATGACATGAAGCAAAAATAAGCAGAATCGTCCAAGGAATAAATAACCATCTTAACAACTTTAAACTCTACCATATAAAATTGATGATGGAATGTCTCTACAATAAAAAAAGTATGAATACATGGAAACAAAGAAGCAATTAAATACATGTTATAAAAAATAATTAAAAATAATAAAAAAATATCCAAGCACCCCGATATCTATCTCAGACATCTGATACTAAGATCCCATCCTAAATTAGGTAAGAAATTCAGGTTTACGAAGTGGGATTATTCCCATTATCCACACCTGAAATCATATAATGTCCACAGTACCAATGGATTCATGGATAGGGTGTGAGATAAATCTCAGAAGTCCACCACCAACAATGACTATACAAATCCAGTTTGTGTATATAAACTAAATAGTGTATAAGAATATATAAAGGAAATAAAATTCATAATGAAATATGCTATACCAAGTTAAACCTCAATTGTAACTGAACCTATAACCATTTAATTAATTATTATTCAATTTTTAATAAAGAGATCATATGTAAAGGTTTCATTAGTACAGTATAGATCAGGATAACAATAAAATATGATCCAAGGTGAAACTAAGGAAATGTTGAACTATGATTTTGGTCAAATCATAGTATTTACTCATGTAGTTTGGCTATAAATGGTTTAGGGGTAATCCAAGGGGAACAATGAAGACATTCCACTATAAATGAGTCTAATCATGCCCATGGATCTCATCCATAGTAATCCCATGATAATCATGGATAAGCCTAATGGGGTGAATCCATGGAACCATGTGTCTAAATACATCAACATGTATCAAAAGATTGTGTCTAAGGCATTCTAATATTCTAAAAATATATCAAGTGAATAGTTAGTACAACACTAAGGCATTCACGTAATAAGACAATGACCATATTACATAGTGGTTCATGAAAATCGAATCAATGAATCATAATAGTGTCCTCTGAGTTATCATGGAATTATCTTAGGAATCCAAGGCCAACTCAAGTCTTTCTATTCCAATAATGGTGAAAAAGATCAAATAAGAATACACCTTATACTCATTACCTTTATATCATATGTAATCATAGACCACGTATTACTCATGCCATTTAGTCATTTAATAGGTTAATTCTATTACATTTTATTAAACATGACAAGGTGGTTTATGAACAAGAAATCATTATCAATTCATTTGCATATAATTTTAACATGATCATTCCAATGCATTTCAATAAGACTAAAAAGATAATTTAGGGACATGAAATTAGTATCTATTTAATTTATAATAATTTAGCTAGTCTAAGTAATATTTTTAAATAAAAATATTCAATAACACACTTTTATTTTTTTTAGTTATTATGGAATTCTTACTTTACAATGATCATGTTAAACAGACCTAAATGGTGTCCCAAATAATCCCAATATAGGTTTCTAAGGAATAAATAAAGAACATACCCTAATTGGGTGGTCCTCATTGAGGTCAAAATCCTCAATGTTGTCTAGGGACATTATTAGGCCCATAGGATAAAATCTAGACAATTTTGATCAATATATATGAATTTAATAAGCAACACCCAGTGAAAATGGTGGGTTAATAAGTGAAGAAATTTGTAGACAATGACACTACAAGGGAAGAGTCTTGAAACATCTAACTTATTCTTGTAGTATATGCCTCATCTAATATCGAACCTTAGTTTATCTTTGATAGGAAGAAAATGTAAGAATGAATGAATGCCCTAAAAATATGGTATATGATCTCACACTAAAATATCATCATCAATAGGATGAAGAATGATGAAAATAGCCTAAGGAGTAGATAAATTAATGATATGAATCCAAAAAGATGATCAGATGATGATATCAAGGTTAGAGGGTGATTAAATCCAAGAAACTATCTTTGGAGGCTAGATATCTCTTCAATGTAAAGGAGGAGGAATAATTCTATCCATTAAAGGAAGAAGGAAAAAATATTTTGGTTTTAAAAATTTATCTGGAGAAATAGAATTTTTACCCCATAAAATATGGGTCACACAGTTTGGCCACATGCTTGGTCAAACTGTGTGCCAAACGTGGTTGTCGTACTATCCATGGAAGGGGCATGCATATTTTCTGACCACCATTTGGAAGACCTTGTAAAAATAGTGTTATATAACTATTTTATAAACTACAGATCTTGTTCTGGCGAATGTGTCCTCTTTAAAATGATTATGGTAAACTATGACCCCTATTCTACTCTCCATAACATCCCAAATGGTTAGGATAAACTGTAAAAAAATTGGAGGCATGAGTTCTACTAACCGTGCGGCCCAAATGTTTTTTCCACTAACCAGGTTTCTAAGTTTGGAACAAGTCCCAAACACCCTTGTTTCTAATATATCCTCACTAATTATTCATTGTGGGCCAAATAAAATGAGTTAAACTAAAAAAATCATCCATGATCGAAAGAAAATTTTGGTTCTTACAGTCTTCCACCCTTAAAGGAACTCATCTCTAAGTAGCCCTTTTAAGGGTGAAATAATGATGTCTAGAAACAACTCTGACAACTATGAACATATGTGATAGTCCCACTCCCATGTCTTTTCCTATATGCATTCAAGAAACTATATAACTTGTATGAAAGGGATATGCTAACATCTAAGAGACATCATGATCTGGTCAATGATGAATATGGGGTACTCCTAAAAATAAGCATCAACATCTATCCCAACATC
This sequence comes from Viscum album, assembly GCA_963277665.1. Lineage (NCBI taxonomy): Eukaryota > Viridiplantae > Streptophyta > Magnoliopsida > Santalales > Viscaceae > Viscum > Viscum album. The sequence continues at coordinate 576,968,399 of OY728160.1, forward strand.
CTTAGTATCCAAAGAATTACATGGGTCAACATGGTAATGAAAAATATTTGAAGCATGGAAGACATTGTTCATGGAACAATATCTATGATTTAGTAGAAACCAAAAGGCCACTGGCTGTACTCTATCCAAGTTCTCAAACATCTCGAAAAAATGAGGTGAACGATTTTCTTTCCTTTGTATCCCTCTTTTCCCAAGTCTTGGTGATACCCCTAAGAAAACATGATCCCCAACCTCAAATTGAAGATGCCTTAAATGGTGATTGGCCAATGATTTCTTTCAAGACTGAGTGTTATACAAACTATTTCTAAACAACTTTATAAGGCCCCAGCCTTAAACATTACTTAATTTTGAGATATTTCAAGAATACACCTTGAGGATCTTTTCAGGTTTAGAGTTTTAGAGAATTAGATCATAAAACATGAATTACATACCACATTTAAACAAAGTGGTCACAAAAAATATATTACTCATTTTTCCCATCAGCGGAAACATATTTAAAATAAAACATGAATTCTTTCTTGACACTTCATTGACACTATCATCACATCATGTACCTTTCCCTTGACCTGTGAAAAACATTTCAAAAACATGGGATGAGCATAAAAAGCTCAGTAAGGGATATACAAGTATGAAATGAAAACATTAGTCCATGTATGAAATCATACTTTACTCATAAAACATAAGAACATTAACATACCTCATCAAATCCTGAATAAATCATAGAAATCATAAGACATAAAGGTAACCTGAGGCATTCATAACATTCTTACGTAGGGAGTAACCCTCTTGGTTACGTTTGGAATACCCCTGAGAGTATATTACCTAAATCTCTTCAGAGAAACCTTAATGTTTAACTCCTTCGCGTTACCCAATGCATTGGAGAGCTATATCAGGCTCAACCGCCCTTAGTTTATCACGGAACCACCAGTCTTCATAACAATTTCCAAGAACCATAACATAATCGTACCACATAATACATGCATAAAGGAAACATAACATTTCCACATTTCAATCACAAGATATCAATACAACACCTTGATACAAAAAACATTATGAAAACCATTTTCAATACCAAAATAAAGGAAAAGTAAAACATGGTATTTATTTTTCATTTTTAAAAAAAGTATGGCTTGTAGAGGAAGCCGAAACTCAAATAATGATCACGCCGGCGGAGAAGTCATTGTCGCCGCATACGTACGACATAAAAACAAGAAAAACATTCCTTGTGTCATTTAGTAAAATTCTTAGTATAAAAAATATTCCTTTTGAATTAGCATAAAAGTCAAAGGGGTTTATACACCGTATAAAAGAAAGTTGTGTATAAAACAAAATATGCCTCATTGAATGGAGATTGAGACGAAGTCCCTTACCTCGTATCCGACTTGACTTGATCGTTCTTTAATCTCCTGAATAATAAACTTGAGTTAATTTCTACTTGCTTAAAAAAACTTTTTCAAATTCATTATTACTTTTATATCATTTATTACCATTTCATGAACACTATTTTATTATTTAAGTTTATAACGGTTGTTTTAACGATCATTGGTACTTGAGTCAAAAGTGAACTACTTATATTTACAAGTTGTTCACGTAGTCAAATATCCATTATCTCAAGAATGATATTCATGATGTTGATGACATATATATCATATATATCCAGTATATATGTGCATTTATAATATTACATAATCATTTATAGGTAAGAAATGGATTTCACCGTTCATGGAGATTGTAAGCCGTACGTACGCATGAACGCTACTTTCATTTCTATGTCATATTAATGGAATTAAAACTAAATGAGAGATATGTATATTTTAATTCCAGAATTATATTCATCATTTAGATGTAACATAAATCATATATATCGATTATATATATGTACTTATAATAGTACATTACATTTGGGGATAAGAAATGAAATGCACCGTTCATGGAGACGGTAAGCCGTACGTATGCATGAAAGCTACTTTCATTTTTATCTCATATTTTAATGGAATTAAAACATAATGAAACATAATAGTATTATAATTTCAGTATGGTATCATATATAATATCATTAAATCTATCCTTTATACATACCACATATGGTATTAACGAATCAATTCACTTTGAGGGGCGGTAGTCCGCACTTCCTAAAATGAAGATATCGTGTATACCCATAATGGAAGCCATAAATGTATTCCATAAATGAAAAATACAGAAGCTTAAGGAAAAAATAAAAATATTATATATCATATATAAATATAGTGACATCTTAATGGTAACCTTTGAAGGTGTTAGAAGAATATTGAACAATCATCGTTTCGTGAGGTAGAAATTCACCATCTACAGAAACAATATGTTCTTTAACCATTAGATGTAGGTGTGTGTAAGTGTAGCTAGAATTATTCTTATAACAACATCCTAGTATATTTAAGATACTGTAGTTGTTACAAAAGAAATTAATAAAAAGAGTTTAGGGGGTTGGAGAACCAAAATAAAACATAAGAACACAAGAGAAGACACTACCTTTAAATCAGGTAACTCTGTTTGATTTGAGCTCAAAGGCTTCATTGGGAAGACTTCTACCCAAAGTGAGGCTTCTAAGAGTTATAGAGGGATGTGGAGAGATAAAATGAGGATGTGTTGGCCAATCCAAAGGATTTAGAGGTGTGGGTAAGGAGGTAGAGGTGGGGGGCTTTTATAAGAGGAGAGGAGGGGCACTCTTGGAAAGTTACAAAATGTTACTTTATTTTCAAATGCGTTTCGGATTTTGAAGGTCCCACATTGATGTATTTCGAGGATAAGGTGATAAGGGTTCGAAATATACAAATAAAATAGGTCTTTGACAAGTGTATGGCTTAGATTTTACATTATCTTTTTATTTTATTTAAATCTTTAAATAATGAGGTAATCACTACATCATCATGATGTCATAAATAATTTAATTTATTTAATGTCCTAAAATTATTAAAAAATACTACTATGTAGGAAATAGTTTTATCTTTCCAATGAATATTTATAGTCCAAAATATCATTTATTTAGACAATATTAAAAATGTTTTACTCAGGTGATACATTCTTTGTTATATTTAACTTTCTTTAACAATAAAAAGATAAAAAGTCACTTTCACACAAAAGTGATTCCATGGGGTCCCCAAGATTGGCACAAGGCATCCCATGGTACACCATGAGACAACTAGTAGCATTAGGACACATGTTGGTGTCATTTTGTATTATTATGATATTATTTTATTATCCTTAACTACCCGAATACTCATTAATCAAGATAATTAAAGATAATTACCGCTGTTACTATTCATAATGTCCAAAAACAAGAGTCTTGATTACATAATTTGGAGCTTATGATTCCAAATATGTAATCCATTTTATGAAATTCCAAAAACAGAAATTGCAATAATTTATTTAAAAATAATTCCCGTTGTCAAAACAAATAGCGGGTTTTTTTGAAACAATATCTATGAAAAGTTTGGTATTATTTTATGCCCAATTCCAAAGTGAAATTAATCCTAATGACCACCATTGGATTAAATGGTAAAAATATATTCATATTACACTTTAAGACCAATTAAAAAGATAATCTATCCATATAATTAAATTAGATGAAAAAGCAGTTTTTATGTAAAATGCAGTAGTTTTCACTATTCATTAAAAAATGAACATTGTCCGAAAAATACCAAGAATTTATCCAATGTAAATTTCAATGTCCCAATCATAAATAATATTTTTATTTTGAAAAATAGAGATTATAAAATTGTCAAAATTTTTATTTAAAAATGGTTTTCCATCAAAAGGCATTAAAACAATCTTTTAAAAATATTAGTGTATTTCATGCTTAAGATTGGATTTATTCTCATTTTAAGCCACTAAAACACTATCTAATTCATAAATATACATAGATAAAAATATCTATTATTCATTAATTACTTGGGATGTTACATCCTTCCCCCCTTTATAAAATTGTGTCCCCGCAATTTATTTACTTATCGAATAAGTGGGGGTATTTATCCCTCATTGTATTTTCAAATTTCCATGTTGCCTATTCAATCATGTGGTTTTTTCACAAAAACTTTACCTGATAAATCACCTTATTCCGTAACACTTTCTCCCTATGGTCAAGAATCTGAACCGGTTGTTCCTCATAAGATAGATTCTCTTCCAACTGAACTACCTCTGGACTCAAAACATGAGATGGATCTGGCATATACTTTCTCAACATCGAAAAATGAAAAACATTGTGTACCTGAGATAAACTCTGAGGTAAAGCCACTCAGTATGCAACTGATCCAACTCTCTCCAGAATTTCATATGGTCCAATGAACCTTGGAATCATCTTTCCTTTCTTACCAAATCGCATCACACTTTTCCATGGTGATACTTTTAGAAAAACATGATCACCTACCTCAAAAGAGGGATCCTTCCTCCTGTTGTGTACATAACTCTTCTACCTGCTTTAAGATGTTCTCATGTGTTTCCGTATCAGCTGAACTTTTTCTGCCAACTCTTCTACCACTTCCGGTCCCATCAACTTCCTTTCACCCACTTCATCCCAGAAATTTGGAGTTCGACACCACTTCCCATATAACGCCTCAAATGGTGCCATCTGTATACTGGAATGAAAACTATTATTATATGAAAACTCAAACAATGAAAGATGTTGGTCCCAAATTCCATGATAATCCATCGAACAAGCACATATCATATCTTCCAAAGTCTGAATTGTTCGTTCTGATTTCCCATCTGATAGAGGATGAAAAGCTGTACTAAAATTTAATTCAGTACCCAATGACTTCTGAAGGCCTTTCCAAAAGTTATAAGTGAACTTGGGATCATGGCCAGATACAATGGAGAGAGGAACTCCATGTATTGTGACTATCTCTTTAAGATACAAATGGGAAAGTTGATCTAGGGAAAAAGTGTCTCGTATAGCAAGGAAATGAGAAGATTTAGTCAAGCGATCAACAATAACCCAGATTGCATTATTACCTCGAGATGTATTCAGTAATCCCACAACAAAGTCCATGGATATATTCTCCCATTTCCACTCTGGCACTGGTAAAGGCTGAAGCATCCCTTTCGGTAACTGCCGATCTGCTTTTACATGTTGACAAGTCAAACACTTCACAGTAAAATCAGCAATATCCCTTTTCATTCCGTCCCACCAGTAATACTCTCGAATATCTATATACATCTTAGTACTACCAGGATGAACTGAAAATGGAGAACTATGAGCTTCACATAACAACTCTCTCTTCAACTGTGAATCACAAGGCACACAAAATCTCTTCCCAAATCTCAAAACACAATCATTATCAATGTTGAATTCAGGAATCTTAACCTTCTGAACCAGCTCTACCTTTTTCTGCCACTCACTATTTTGCTTCTGTGCTTGCTTGATTCTATCTGATAGAGAAGATTTCACTGATACCTGAAAGAAAACAGAAGAACATCCTGCACCAAAAACTTCTATACCAAGGTTCATCAAATCCTTAACCAAAGGATCACGTTCCAAACACAACATTGTTAATGAAGCATTACGTTTTTGACTCAAATCATCAGCCACTTTATTTTCTTTTCCCGGATGGTAATGAATTGTACAATAATAATCCTTGATTAATTCTAGCCATCTCTTCTGTATCATGTTCAATTATTTCTGAGTGAATATATACTTTAAACTTTTGTGATCGGTATATATTTCACACTTTACTCTATACAAATGATGCCTCCAAATTTTTAAAGCGAAAACAACAGCAGCTAATTCCAAATCATGTGTAGGATAATTTACCTCATGAGTTTTCAACTAACGTGAAGCATAATCAATTACCTGATCATTCTGAATTAGCATGCAACCAAGTCCTTTCAATGAAGCATCATTGTAGATAACAAACTCCCCATTCCTGTAAGGTAGTGCCAAAACTGTAGCATTCACCAATCTTCTTTTCAGTTCCTGAAAACAATCATCACATTCTTTTGTCCAGATAATCTTATCACCCTTCCAAGTTATCTTAGTCATTGGACTAGATAACAGTGAAAAATTTCTAAGAAACCTTCGGTAATAGCCTGCCAAACCAAGAAAACTATGAATCTCAGTTACATTTGTGGGTCTTGGCCATTTTTCCACAACCTTTGTTTTCACAGGATCAATAGTTATCCCATCTTTAGAAACAATGTGACCAAGGAAAGAATTTTTTTGCAACCAAAACTCACATTTGATGAATTTCCCATACAATTTATTTTCTTTTAAGGTTTGCAAAATAACCCTTAAATGTCTTTCATGCTCCTCTTTACTTTTAGAAAACACCAAAATATCATCAATAAACACAACCACCATTTATCACCTGAATCACCTGAGCCATCACTGCAACAAACTGTTCAATTCTGACTCTGACCATCTTGGGTTTCTGATTTGGAAGGTCATTTCCCTCTGTATGACTTCCTAGAAAATCTATTATGCTTACTCTATGAAAAATCATTCTTAACACATAAATATCTTAGGAGAAGAAACATGGTAATCTTCAAATGATATATCATTTCAATTTGACCATAAAAAATATTTTTGGATAATCATTTAATAAAATTATAACTCCTAAAGATATCTGAACTGACCTATGATACCAACTATAAGGCCCCAACCTTAAACATTACTTAATCTTGAGATATTTCAAGAATACACCTTGAGGATCTTTTCAGGTTTAGAGTTTTAGAGAATTAGATCATAAAACATGAATTACATAACACATTTAAACAAAGTTGTTGTATAAAATATAGTACTCATTTTTCCCATCAACAGAAACATATTTAAAATAAAACATGTATTCTTTCTTGACACTTAATTGACACTATCATCACATCATGTAGCTTTCCCTTGACCTGTGAAAAACATTTCAAAAACTTGGGATGAGCATAAAAAGCTCAGTAAGGGATATAAAAGTATGAAATGAAAACATTAGTCCATGTATGAAATCATAATTTACTCATAAAACATAATAACTTTAACATACCTCATCAAATCATGAATAAATCATAGAAATCATAATACATAAAGGTAACTAGAGGCATTCATAACATTCTTACGTAGGGAGTAACCCTCTTGGTTACGTTTGGAATACCCATCACAGTATATTCCCTAAATCTCTTTGGAGAAATCTTAACGTTTAACTCCTTCACATTACCCAATGCATTGGAGAGCAATATCGGGCTCACCCTCCCTTAGTTTATCACAGAACCACCCGTCTTCATAACAATGACCAAGAACCATAACATAATCGTACCACATAATACATGCATAAAGGAAACATAACATTTCCACATTTCAGTCACAAGATATCAATACAACACATTGATATAAAAAACATTATGAAAACCATTTTCAATACCAAAATAAAAGAAAAGTAAAACATGGTATTTATTTTTCATTTTAAAAAAAGTATGGCTTGTAGAGGAAGCCGAAACTCAAATAATGGTCACGGCGGCGGAGAAGTCATTGTCTCCACATACGTATGACAAAAAAACATAAAAACATTCCTTTTGTCATTTAGTAAAATGATTCGTATAAAAAAATATTCCTTTTGAATAATTATAAAAGTCAAAGGGGTTTATACGTCGTATAAAAGAATGTTGTGTATAAAAAAATGCCTCAATGAATGGAGATTGAGATGAAGTCCCTTACCTCGTATCCGACTTGACTTGATCGTTCATTAATCTCCTGAATAATAAACTTGAGTTAATTTATACTTTCTTAAAAACATTTTTCAAGATCATTATTCCTTTTATATAATTTATTACAATTTCATGAACACTATGTTATTATTTAAGTTTATAACGGTCATTTTAACAATCATTGGTACTTGAGTCAAAAATGAACTTCTTATATTTACAAGTTGTTCACGTAGTCAAATATCCATTATCTCAAGAATGATATTCATGACTTAGATGCCATATATATCATATATATCCAGTATATACATGAATTTATAATATTACATAATCATTTAGAGGTAATAAATGAAATGCACCTTTCATGGAGACGGTAAGTCGTACGTACGCATGAACGCTACTTTCATTTCTATGTCATATTAATGGAATTAAAACTAAATGAGAGATATGTATATTTTAATTCCATAATTATATTCATCATTTAGATGTAACATAAATCATATATATCCATTATATATATTTACTTATAATAGTACATTAGATTTGGGGATAAGAAATGAAATGCACCGTTCATGGAGAAGGTAAGTCGTACGTACGCATGAACGCTACTTTCATTTCTATCCCATAATTTAATGGAATTAAAACATAATGATACATAATAATATTATAATTCCAGTATGGTATCATATATAATATCATTAAATATGTCCTTTATATGTACGACATATGGTATTAATGAATCAAATCACTTTGAGGGGGCGGTAGTCCGCACTTCCTAAAACGAAGATATCACATATACCCATAATGGAAGCCATAAATGAATGCCATAAATGAAAAATACAGAAGAGTAAGGAAAACATAAACTTATTATATATCATATATAAATATAGTGACATCTTAATGGCCATGTTTGAATGTTTTAGAAGAATATTGAACAATCATCGTTTCGTGAGGCAGAAATTCACCATCCACAGAAACAGTATGTTCTTTAAACATTAGATGTAGGTGTGTGTAAGTGTAGCTCGAATGATTCTTATAAAAACATCCTAGTATATTTAAGATACTGTATTTGTTGCAAAATAAATGAATAAAAAGAGTTTAGGGGGTTGGAGAACCAAAATAAAACATAAGAACACAAGAGAAGACACTACCTTTAAATCAGGTAACTCTGTTTGATTTGAGCTCAAAGGCTTCATTGGGAAGACTTCTACCCAAAGTGAGGCTTCTAAGAGTTATAGAGGGATGTGGAGAGATAAAATGAGGAGGTGTTGGCCAAGCCAAAGGATTTAGAGGTGTGGGTAAGGAGGTAGAGGTGGGGGCCTTTTATAAGAGGAGAGGAGGGGCACTCTTGGAAAGTTACAAAATGTTACTTTATTTTCAAATGCGTTTCGGATTTTGAAGGTCCCACATTGATGTATTTCGAGGATAAGGTGATAAGGGTTCGAAATATACAAATAAAATAGGTCTTTGACAAGTGTATGGCTTAGATTTTACATTATCTTTTTATTTTATTTAAATCTTTAAATAATGAGGTAATCACTACATCATCATGATGTCATAAATAATTTAATTTATTTAATGTCCTAAAATTATTAAAAAAATACTACTATGTAGGAAATAGTTTTATCTTTCCAATGAATATTTATAGTCCAAAATATCATTTATTTAGACAATATTAAAAATGTTTTACTCAGGTGATACATTCTTTGTTATATTTAACTTTCTTTAACAATAAAAAGATAAAAAGTCACTTTCACACAAAAGTGATTCCATGGGGTCCCCAAGTTTGGAACCAGGAATCCCATGGCCGGCCATGAGACAACCAGTAGCATTAGGACATATGTTGGTGTCATTTTTTATTATTATGATATTATTTTATTATCCTTAACTACCCGATTACTCATTAATCAAGATAATTAAAGTTAATTACCGTCATTACTATTCATAATGTCCAAAAAACAAAAGAGTCTTGATTACATAATTTGGAAATTATGATTCAATATATTTAATCCATTTTACCGAATTCAAAACACATAAATTGCAATAATTTATTTAAAAATAATTCCCGTTGTAAAAACAAATAGCGGGGTTTTTTTTGAAACAATATCTATGAAGAGTTTGGCATTAGTTTATGCCCAATTCCAAAGTGAAATTAATACTAATGACCAAAATTTGATTAAATGGTAAAAATATATTCATATTACACTTTAAGACCAATTAAAAAGATAATCTAACCATATAGTTAAATTAGATGAAAAAGCAATTTTGATGTAAAATGTAGTATTTTTCACTATTCATTAAAAAATGAACATTGTCAGAAAAATAACAAAAATTTTTCCAATGTAAATTTCAATGTCCCAATCATAAAGAATATGTTTATTTTGAAAAATATAGATTATAAAATTGTCAAAACATTGATTTAAAAATGGTTTTTCATCAAAAGGCAGTAAAATAATCTTTTAAAAATATTAGTGTATTCCATGCTTAAGATTGGATTTATTATCATTTTAAGCCTCTAAAACACTATCTAATTCATAAATAGACATAGATAAAAATATATATTATTCATTACTTACTTGGGATGTTACAAACATCAACTAATATGAAGTATCCTACCTTAGATGAGGGCGTAGGTGCACTACCTCTCCTTCCTCTAACTAGAATGGGGGTGAACGACATGAACTACCATATAAGGCCTCATATAAAGCCATATGAACCATTTCATGAATTTTATTTTTATAGTAAAAAATCAAAAAGATGGATATTCTTCTACACTGAAATAAAAAAAATCATGGATGCATGCTTAGAGCTTGTCCTATAACACCTATATCATCCATTCCGATTTTCCATCGATTTGATAGTGAGAAAATGTGTTTAGAGGTACTTTTTTACAAATATATTTATGTAAACACTACAAGAATATTTATGTGAAACGAGTATCCCTATCAAAAATGATATTATGAGGGACCCTGTGTAAGAGTATGATATCGGAGACATTGACTCTTCATAGCTCATCAACTATGAAATTCTCCCAGATAAGAAGGAAATGGGATACTTTCTTTAGTCAATCGACGACAACCCAAACAACATCACTACCTCAAGGATACCTTGGTAGGCTAACCACAAAATACATCGTGACAACATAAAATTTTGATTCTTTGAATAGAAATGACTTAACAAGACAACATTCTACTGGTCCTCCATATTAACCTATTGACATGTAGAACACCTAGTGATAAAAACTAAAATATATAACTTCATCCCTGATCACCAATACTGGTGGAACAAATCACAATACATTATAGAGATTCTAGGGTGTACTGCCCACTAAGAAGCATGGGATTACCTCATCAAATCTTCTCTCAAATTCGTAGGCCCCCAGATATTACCATGTATAAGTAGGATGTCTTCTCCATTAACTGAAAAATCTGGTGGTGGGTCCTCACCAGAAATGATTTCCTATATGATTGAACACTCAAGGAATGATTATTTCCTTCTCAGCACCCTATCAATGAGTGAGTAGGTAACTAATAAGGTTTTAATAAAATAATTCTCATGACTCTCATGAATCTCTTGATATATCTCAGTAAATAGGTCCATCAATTTTCATTCATCAATAGATTTTTAACGAATTGTGTCTGATTTTTCAAGCTTAGCATATCTTCTATCGCATTACCTTTTCCAGTTGTATAGGAGAGCTTAAAGTTGTAGTAATTATGATATTCAACAAATATTCACTTTTTGAGATTCAAGTCACATTACATGAAGATATAATTGAGTCTCTTGCGATTAATATACACCATAAAGTGATCTCCCATCAGATAATGTCTCTAGTAGTGTATATCATGAATAATTGCTTCAACATCTAGGTCATGTATTGGGTAATTACACTCGTGATGTCTCAAATGGTGAGACCTGTATGAAAATATTATATACTCATACATCAATACTTCACCTAGTCCAATGACTGATGCATTACAGAACACTATATATCCACTAACAAGATGTATCTTAATCAGAATAGGTTCCAAAGTAAGCCTTCCTTTTAGATCCAGAAAGTCCTTCTCTCACGCTTCAGACCAGAATAACTTCAAACCTATATTAGTCAGACTGGTAATGGGTACAACATGTCATAAAAAGTTCTATATTAAATTTATATAATATTTAGCCATGCCATAGAATCTTCGTATATCAAACATGTTCATGGGATCTCCAAGGAAATAGAAACACTTAGATTCTCTAGGTAAAATGATACTCTTAATTCTGAGATGATATGACCTAATAAGTTATCTCTATTGATCCAAAAGTGTCATTTGGAGAGCTTAGAATATAAGTAATGCTGTCTCTATTTATTCAGAATGATATAATTTTTTTTAATGTCGCTCCAAGTATGAGAATACACTAAGATTTCATAAGAAATTCCATGCCAAGGGAATCTAGGTAGGGGTGGAAAACCCTATTCTTCAAGGTCAGGAAAATTGCGAGCAAATTCATAAGACGAAATGACATAACAAGGTTCTCATATAAACCATACAGATGTTATAAATCAACACATGTTATATCTGAAGGACTGACTCACACATGATGATAGCTCAATCTTAGGTCGATATTCTAGAACAATCTAGCTCCTTAGATATGGTTGAAGATATCATATATTCATGGAAATGGATACCCGTTTTAAACAGTAAGCCAGTTTAACCATCAGTAATCCACACATAAATGAAGGGTACCATACCTTCATGGAAAGAAGCTTGGGTGATCCACATGATGATGTGTCGGGTTAGATAAAAAATCATTGATTCTAAGTCCTCAGACTATCACCTGGGCTCTTATAGCTTAGTAGGTTCCACCCTGTATAGAGGAATAAATACCAGGGCTACTTTTGGAACCAGATAGATCGTAAAATCTACCTATCTCTCAAGTGGTATTCATCTCAGTAGACATACCTAAAATGATATACCACTGGAGTAAAATCTATTATGTGCATCGTCTGATCATCTAAGGATAGGATAAAAATCTGGACAATCATTCCGTCTAGCCCACGATTCTATGGTTCATCTCTAATTGCTTATAAATTCCATTGACACATGTGAAGATAACTTTTTCTCACACAATTATTATCAAAGTCCACATAGGCATGATAGTGAACTAACCAGTCCATCCTAAGAATGAAATCTGAGATTGTAATCTTGAGGAAGAAGAGGTCCCATAATAAATGATATCTTGATACCTCAAGAGAACAATATTTTCACTGGCATACACCCTTTGACCACACACCCAATAGTGTCTCCTAGGTCATCACCCCAAAAAAGTACTTATTTTTTACCACAATACATTCCATGATTGATAAATAGATAAAGGTGTGAGAGGCACCTGTATCTAATAAAGCACATATGATAATAGTGTCTACTATAATAGTACCTCATATAGTAGATTATCATGTATGGTGTCCATTGGTATTCAGCTATAATGCATGAAACTGGTCCTGTGTATGAACTTTAGCTATAGTTAGACTACACTATGCTGGTCCTCTCTTATAGTAATAATAATCTGATGTCTGGATACCTCATCCATGACCCCCTCCTCAATTTGTTTATCTAATACTTCTCCAGCTTCTTACCTAACGTGAAATAACTTATCGTTCTTCCGAATGTGGATTTGGTGCAGGTCCCCTTCCAAAAAAAGCTAGAGAAAAGTCTGGAATAACCATTTAAGATGACCCATCTAGCCACAATCACGATAGTCAAGCCGGTCTCTATTGCACTAAGGCTTTATATTCCACTTCCATCCACACTAAGGGAATATAACATAGCTTACAGTGCAAACACTATGACTGAAAGTGATCTAATGAGAAACATAAATGCTACACATCCTTTTATAGAAAGAACTAATGCCTTATCATAGCAATAAACCTCTATGCATAGTACTATTAGCTTCGCCCAAGTTGCACTCAATGATAAGAGTTTGGTTCCCGAAATCAGAAAATGTAGATAGGTGAAATATGTTCACCTGTTAATTATGACATACTTGATCCCATGTAAAATGAGACTCACTCATGATAACTCATCACTATCCAGAAGAGATGAAAGTATTTAATGTAACACCCGAGACTTTTATAAGAAATATTTTGTTTTTTATTTTATATAAATCATCAAAGGAATATTTTACTACACACAACACTAGCTTGGATTTCTTTAGATGCAATCACGACCTTCCTTGATAGCTTGCGTCGTACGTAATACCGAGTTTCACTAAACAATGATATGCTATTAAAATATTATTAAAACTAGCCGTGATGAATAGTAATAACCACTTTTTGAAATTTTGTAAATTTTATTTTTCAAAATGGAAATCATTTTTGGATTCGGAATATCGAAATTATCCTAGGGTGAAATTTTGGTATTTTTATGGAAACATTCAATTTTTGATGAATAGTGAAAACACTGGGTTACTATTTAAAAACCGACTTTTTATTTAAATAAATATTTATTGTATTTAAATTTATTTTAGGTCAAAATTGATACATAATACCTATATAAGTTCAATGTAATTCATTGGAGTAATTTTATAATAATTTTAGATATATAAAAATTTTATTGAACTTTTCACCGTCTTTTACCCACCTCCTAGGAGAATTTGCAAATTTACATAAAACTTAATTTTACCACTTCTGTGACTGGAATTTCAAAAATACGAGATAAATGGTAAATGTTAGTACGTAAAATGTGGTTCAATGAGATGAAAATAATTTTTCAGTGAATAGTAACTTTTTACTTTTATTTACCACGGTTAAAAGTAAATAGGGTAATTAATAGTAAAAATGATATTATTATTACCCTAACACATGTCCTAATTCTATTTGATAAATGTAATTAGACCAAAAACAACCTTAGGGATAAAATAAGACCATTTAGGCCCACTTGGATTAGATCAGGACATTTATTATTAATTTATTTAAAGAAGGGTTAAAATTGTTAAAATCAAAGTTTAATAAGTAAATAATTTTTAATATAGGGTTATACATGAGATAAATTAAACTATAAATATTAATTAGAAATATAAAACGATTTCTTACATAGTGTTATTTTATTTTTAATTTTTAGACATTAAATAATTTAATTTATTTATGACACAAAGATGATGTAGTAATTATCTTATTAATAAAATATTGACATAATTGATGATATAAATACCCAAATAAATGTAATTTGAGACTTTTTATGAATTCCACTAATTTTATAGGTTAATTCGACATGTTAGTATTTATTTAATTAACGTTTTTCGAATTAATAATTCTGTTATGAGTTTCATAAAAATCAATTACTAAATAGTGTCAAAATTGACATAAAATAGTTTTGAAAACAAACATTATATTATTAATTGTTATTTTATTCCTAAAAATCTAAGGATTGGAAAAATTATTTAGATAAGGTTATATATATTAATAATAAATAACTTTGGGTTCTTTTGGCTTTTTATAGAATGTTTATTAACCTTATAGTGTAAGAACTCAAAAAGACACGGTAAAAGTAAAATTATCTAACCTAAAGTTAATCTAAAGGATAAGGTTAAAATAGTAAACTAAACTTGTCAAAATTCTATTGGATGAGAGGATTTAGAACCATCCCCGCCTTAGCTTTGAAATAATTCAATTTGGAGCTACTTAAAACCAAATATGGCTTTATAATAAAATAATATTTTTAGTTTTTCCAAAGGAGCCCCTCTCCTCCCTTATAAAAGGGCACCTCCTTCCTCTCTTCCTCACACCAAATTGATCCTTCAAGCTTGGAAAAACCCTGACAATTTCTCCTCTCCACTTCCCTAAAAACATTCTAGGGGTCCTGGTCTTCTTTAAAGACCAATTTTTGTGCCCTAAAAGGAGGTCTCAAAGAAGCGCTTCAAAGAAGAGGTAATGTCCGTTACCGATTCTTTCAACATTATTTCTTCTTCCAATTATTCTTCTTTAGTTGTTTCATTATGAATTAATAACATCAGTATCACTCATATACTACTATTTTATTATAAGTATGAAACAACCCTATTTCACCATCTATCTATCCTACGGAAAATGAAATCACCGCGCGTGCTAACGTACGGAATACCATCTCCACGCCGTGGTGTAATCTATTTTCCACCACCACCTTACTTGGATGGGTACAATGGTGTGAAAAATGAATATATATGATTATTGTAAAGTGATATTGATTCAAAAATAGTATACATACACTCCAATACAATTCCACGATCATGGGAACGATATCATCGCTCGTGCGTACGTATAGAATACCGTCTCCATGACGTGATGCGACTCGTTCTGCATGATTTTAATTGCATAATGATTACATAAATGCATTGAGTGAATAAATATGATATATATTACACTAATTAAATTCTGGAAATGAGGTATCTATAACCTAAAAAGAATAATAAGAATTTATTCAACAAAACACGCATAAGAACAAAAAGTAATAAACACCCGAATAACAAGTAGAATTGAAATATTACTAATAATAAGCTACGAATATGACCATATATGATATCATAACAATGAGTATGATTCTGGAATAAGTCAATGAAATTATTTAAATCATTATACAGGAGGTTCAGACACTTACGAATCAAATCGGACCTAAGGTAAAGGAAATATCCCAATCTCATTTTTATCCGAGATTGTTTATCCTTTGGAATTTACTGGGGTGTATTTTATCATCCACATCTATGTTTCCTCAATATGTAATATTATTTCCATCCACCTAAAATTTTTTAAATCCAATTTTACCCTTCGGTGAGTTTTTAGTAAAAGATATGAAAGGAATCTTTTGTCGTTTTTTGTACGAGGTACTTTTTGACTTTTCCAACAAAAGTACGAGAAGAATGTTTTTTTAACTTATACGGCATGAATGGATTTTTTAAAAAATATTTCCAGGAAGCTTCCTTTACAAGTTTTAAAGTTTATTTTTAATCAACTTCTTTAAGTTTAGAATTGTATGACATGTTAAGAAAGGAAAAGTGTTTTTGAAGTAGAAAGGATATTTTCCTCAAGAATGGAGTTCAAGTGTTTTATCAAAATTGTTTTCCATCTAAGATAATAAAGGGTTTTGTTTCTATCCCTATTATTACATTTATTTGATTATGTTGTGATGGAATTATTTTAATGAATTCCTTTATCTTATATGAATTGTTTTATGGTGTCACAATGTTTAAGAATCCCATTTTATTACATGGGTTATGTTGTGATGTATGTTTTATGATTTTGTGGCACACATAAGAATGGTATCATTATGAGATGGGTGGGACCTATATCTCCCTCCAATGCATTGGATAAAGATTTTATATCTCATGAGATTTACATGGCTGGAACGGCATGTTAAACTAGTTCAGTGAAACAGGACTGAAACGAGGAATGAACTCGGTTCAGAAATGGACTTTCTCCACTAAGATAGTCTTGGAAACGAGTCTTGACTACTAAGAAATGATTCTCTATGATTATGTGTGTATGACACAAAGCTTCATGTTTTATGTTATGATTATTGTGATTACATTTCACTGCCATGATTTATCCCATGTTATGAAATTATGATCTCTTTTGCAGGGTAAGATTTCCAAAATGTTTTGTTCTTATGAATATCATGTGATTGATATTTATTTTGTTTACCCTTACTGAGAATTTGAGCTCACCCTTTTGTATGTTTTCTTTCCCCAGGTCAGGAAGAAGGTTATTAAGTAAGATATGCCAAAAGGGACTATAGATATGATGAAATAAATGGGAGACAGTGTAGATACTTTATGAACTAGTTGTTTATGTTTCCCTATTTCTAAAGACACTATACCTATAAGGTTCTTTTCATGGTTTTGTTATATGTTTTAATAAGTGTACTTAAATTTTGATGTACTAACAATGTATGTAAAGTATGGGTCATTATAGTTTGTATCAAAGGAAAGGCATAGTCAACCTTTGGAAACTAGGATGTGAAAGCCTTAGTAAGAACCCTTAGGATAAGTCTAAGCATAGAACACAATATTAGTGTTTTAGAAATGGCCTTGAATAACCTATGATAATACCTTAAGTGTGAAATTTTATTCTTTATTATGTGGTTTTCCTATTATAATTAGTGTTTCTCAAGCTATTCTTCTTGGTTTTAGTCAATGGCTGGAACCCGAAGGAGCCGTGTTAATGTGGAATGCGACGGGCAATGCAGTGATTGTCCCCCTGAGCAACCAAACGTTATGGGAGATGGAATGCAAAATCTTGTGGCCATGATCACACAACTTTCTCAAGCTATGAATCATGCAGTACTTCCAAACGAGAAAAGGAAGGAGCAACATTCTGTTGAATCCTTCATGAGACAACTTCCACCTTCATTCAGCAGGTCTACTGATCCATTAGTTGCTGAACAATGGATCAGTACTACTGAAATGATATTTTCAGTTCTTCAATGTTCTGAACATGATAAATTCATCTTAGCAGTGTATCGTTTGGAAGGTGATACTGATCAATGGTGGAATCTTGTCAAGAATACGAGGCCAAGAGATGAAATTGAGTCCATGGAATGGGACAAGTTCAAGAATTTATTTTTCAATAAGTACTTCCCTCGTATTCTCCGAGAAAAGATGGAGAAGGAGTATCTTGAACTAAATCAAAAGGATTATGAATATGTTGGTACCTATGAAGAAAATTTTACAAGACTTGAAAGGTACACTTCTGGTATTATTATCCAACCTGAGAGTAAGATCGATCGATTCTTTAGTGGCTTAAAACCAAGTCTTTGAAGGGAATTATCCATAAGGGACTTAAATAGCTACGAGGAAATCGTTCGATGTTTTCTCAAAGTTGAGATGGATATTGGAGTAACCCAGCAGTCATATGGGTTTGATAAGAAGAGGAAAATGGAATTCAAAGGAAAATCTAAAGATCACACTGAAAAGAAGATGAGTTTTCCCTTATGATCAATGTGTGGAAAGAAACATAGAGGGAGTTGTCTTAAAGGGACAAGTAAATGTTTCAAATGTGGAAAGGAAGGTCATCGGGCATTTGAATGCCGCAACGATGGGAAGAATATGTCTAGTGATGCGAACAATGAAATTGATACACAGAGTGCACCTCCTACACTTCAATGTTAGAAGTGCAAGGAAATGGGGCATTATTCCAATCAATGCCCTAATCCAAGGATTGTTGATGATGATCGACGTCAACAAACTCTTAAGGATAAAGACAAAATAATGTCACATGAAATTTCTATCAGTGATGTGGAGTACGATAACAAAGTGGTGAAAGGTATAGTTACCATCCACTCTAAAGTAGAAAATGTTTTATTTGATTCTGGATCCACCCAATCCTTTATTTCTGAAGATGTTTCTAAGGGTATCACCGTATTACCTCAACAATTAGATGTTGAGTTAGATGTGACAACCCCTAATGGCACAACAGTCGCATCAAAAGTTTATAATTCTTCTCCGATTGAAGTTTGTGGGAATGTGCTTCCTTCAAATCTTGTGATCCTTACTATAGTGGAATTTGATGTGATTCTTGGCATGAATTGGCTTTCTCTATATGGAGCTCATATCAATTTCCAAAGAAGGGAAGTCACATTTCATATTCCAGATCAATATTTGATCGTCTATCGATGCAAGGATGAATATAACCTTCCAGTGGAAATTTCTTCCATCTTATGGGTATTAATTCCACTAAATGAAGGTTATTTATCTCAAATGGTTGGTGAGAAACTCACAATTAAAAATATGCCCATTGTATGGGAGTTTGATGATGCCTTTCCAGAGGAATTTCCGGGTCTTACACCAAATCATGAAGTTGAGTTTTCAATTGAACTCGTACCAATTTCTTTACCTATTTCAAATACATCTTATAGAATGTCCCCAATTGAGTTGCAGGAATTGAAGAAGCAAGTCCAAGAGAATCTTGATAAGGGGTTCATATGCCCTAGTGCGTCACCTTAGGGAGCACCTGTTCTGTTTGTTATGAAGAAAGATGGATCAATGAGACTCTGCATTGATTATCGAGAACTTAACAAGACCACTATCAAGAACAAATATCCTCTCCCATGCATTGATGGCTTATTTGACCAACTACGCGGATCTCAATACTTTTCCAAGATTGATCTCCATTCAGGGTATCATCAATTAAGGGTCAAAAGGGAGGATATACCAAAGACGACTTTCTGTACAAGGTATGAACACTATGAATTTATAGTGATTCCATTTGGTCTTACTAATGCCCCTTCTATCTTCATGGATCTGATGAATAGAGTCTTTAGAGACTATCTTGATCAGTTTGTGGTAGTCTTTATAGACTATATTCTTGTATATTCAAAGAGCAAGGAAGAACATGAAGATCACTTGAGAATTATATTTAAGACCCTGAGAAAGGATAAGATTTATGCCAAATTTACCAAGTGTGAATTTTGGCTTCAAAAATTTTCATTTTTGGGTCACATAATCTCAAAAGAGGAGATATCTGTGGATCCAGCAAAAACAGAGGTTATCAAAAGATGGTCGAGACCAACAAAAGTAACTGAGATCTGAAGTTTTCTTGGTTTGGATGGATATTATCGGTGTTTTGTGAATGATTTTTCATGATTATCTAATCCACTCACCAGGTTGACTCGGAAAGGAGTTAAGTTTGTTTGGACGAAGGAATGTGAAGATAATTTCAAGGAGTTGAATAGAAGGTTATCCAGTGCACCTGTGCTCACACTCCCTTGTAGTGGATTTAGGTTTGTGATCTACAGTGATGCATCGAAAAGGGATTGGGGTGTGTTCTTATGAAAAATGATATGGTGATAGCATATGCCTCAGGACAGTTGAAAATCCATGAGAAAAATTACCCAACTCATGATTTGGAGTTAGCTGCAGTAATCTTGACATTAATGATTTAGAGGCATTATCTTTATGGAGAAAGGTGTGACATTTATACTGATCATAAAAGTTTGAAGTATATTTTCACACAAAAGGAGCTGAATGTGCGCCAAAGAAGATGGTTGGAGCTGATTAAGGATTACGACTGCTCAATTCATTACCACCCTGGGAAAGCAAACAAGGTGGAAGATGCATTAAGTCGACAAGACCATGCCAGTTTTTCCATGATGTGGATCACAAAAGATCCAATATTTATGGATTTACGAAGCATGTATCTTGGAATTATAATGAAATGGGAAGAATCATATCTTTCTCAAATGAATGTTCAACCATCTATACATGTGAAGATTAAAGATGCACAGGAAGAAGATGTAGAGTTACAAAAGAAGGTGAGAAATGTTCCTGAATTATACCTTGATTGTGATGGGATAATAATGTTCAGGAAACAGGTTTTTGTTCCTCCCATCCCCGAATTAAAGAAGGAGTTGTTGTATGAGGCTCATAGTTATTCATTCTCTATTCATCCTGGAAGAACAAAGATGTATAGGGACCTGAAAGAGTACTTCTGTTGGGATGGCATGAAAAGAGATGTTGTTGAATATGTCTCTTGATGCTTGGTTTGTCAGGAAGTTAATGCTGAAAGACAGAAGTCTAAGGGGATGTTACAACCATTACCCATACCCAAATGGAAATGGAAAAACATCACTATGGACTTTGTCACAGGACTTCCTAAAACATCCAAAGGCAATAATGCTATCTAGGTCATATTTGATCGTCTTACAAAGTCTGCACACATCATTGATATTAGAGAGTATTTCTCTCTGGATCAGCTTTCCAGGATATATGTAAAAGAAGTGGTAAGATTACATGGAGTATGACTTTATATTATATCTGATCGGGATCCGAGGTTTACCTCAAAGTCCTAGCAAAGTATTCAGCATACTCTGGATATAGAGTTCAGTTTCAGCACTGCTTATCATCCTCAGATAGACGGTCAGTTTGATAGGACAATTCAAACTCTAGAAGATATGTTGAGAGCTTGCTCTGTGGATTTCAAAGGTGGTTGGGATCAACACCTACCTTTGGTGGGATTTTCTTATAATAATATATTTCACTCCAGTATTCAGATGGCTCCTTATGAATCTCTCTATGGAAAGAAATGCAAGACTCCAACTTGCTGGGATAAAGTTGGGGAAAGAAAGCTATTAGGACCTGATCTTGTTGATGAGATGGAAGAAAAGGTCAGATCTATTCAACAACACATAAGAGCAGCTCAGAGTCCACAAAAAAGTTATACCGACAACCAAATAAAAGACCTAGAGTTTGAAGTGGGTGATAATGTGTTCTTACGAATATCTCCTTGGAAGATAGTAATGAGATATGGAAAGAATGGAAAGCTGAGCCCTATGTATATCAGTCCTTTCAAAATACAGGATTTTGTTGGGAAGGTAGCTTACCGGTTGGAGCTTCCACCAAATCTTTCTCAAGTTCACGATGTGTTCCATGTATCTCTCCTGAGAAATTACATACCTGATCCTTCACAAGTACTCAGCTCAGAAGTTATACCGCTGAAACAAGATCTTTCTTATGAAGAACAGCCGATAGAGATTCTCGATCGTAGTGAAAAAGTCCTACGGAGCAAGACCACTTGCTTGGTGAAAGTTTTATGGAGGAACCACCAATTAGAGATCCTACATGGGAGCTTGAGGATATAATGAGGGAGAGGTATCCTTATCTGTTTGTTACAAGTGATGAATTTCGAGGGCGAAATTCGTTTTAAGGGGGTAGAATGTAACACCCGAGACTTTTATAAGAAATATTTTGTTTTTATTTTAAATAAATCATCAAAGGAATATTTCACTACACACAAAACTAGCTTGGCTTTCTTTACACGCAATCGCGACCTTCCTTGATAGCTTGCGTCGTAAGCAATACCGAGTTTCACTAAACAACGATATGCTATTAAAATATTATTAAAACTAGAAGTTATGAATAGTAATAACCACTTTTTGAAATTTTGTAAATTTTATTTTTCAAAATGGACTTCATTTTTGGATTCGGAATATCGAAATTAGCCTAGGGTAAAATTTTTGTATTTTTCAGGAAACTTTCAATTTTTGATGAATAGTGAAAACACCGGGTTACTATTTAAAAACCGACTTTTTATTTAAATAATTAATTCTTTTATTTAAATTTATTTTTGGTACAAATTGATACATAAAACCTATATAAGTTCAATGTAATTCATTGGAGTAATTTTATAATAATTTTAGATATATAAATATTTTATTGAACTTTTCACCGTCTTTTACCCACCTCCTAGGAGAATTTGCAAATTTACATAAAACATAATTTTATTGCTTCTGTGAGTGGAATTTCAAAAATACAAGAGACACGGTTGATGTCAGTAAGTAAAATGTGGTTCAATGAGATGAAAATGATTTTTGGTGAATATTAACTTTTTACTTTTATTTACCACAGTTAAAAGTAAATAGGGCAATTAAGAGTAAAAATGATATTATTATTACCCTAACACATGTACTAATTCCATTGGATAAGTTTAATTCGACAAAAAAACCTTTGGAATAAAATATGATCATTTAGGCCCACTTGGATTAGAATAGGACATTTATTATTAATTTATTTAAAGAGGGGTTAAAATAGTTAAAATCAACGTTTAATAAGTAAATAATTTTTAATATTGGGTTTTATATGAGATAAATTCGACTATAAATATTCATTGGAAATCTAAAAGGATTTCCTACATAATGGTAATTTATTTGTAATTTTTAGACATTAAATAATTTAATTTATTTATGACATAATGATGATGTAGTAATTATCTTATTAATGAAATATTGACATAATTAATGTTATAAATACCCAAATAAATGTAATTTGAGACTTTTTATGAATTAAAATAACTTTAGAGGTTAATATGACATGTTAGTATTTATTTAATTAACCTTTTTCGAATTAATCATTCTGTTATGATTTTCACAGAAATCAATTACTAAATAGTGTCAAAATTGACATAAAATAGTTTTTAAAACAAATATTATATTATTAATTGTTATTTTATTCCTAAAAATATATGTTTTTTCCAAATGACATAGATAAGGTTATATATATTAATAATAAACATCTTGGGGTTCGTTTTTCTTGTTATAGTAAGTTTATTAACCTTATAGTGTAAGAACACAAAAAGACACGGTAAAAGTAAAATTATCTAACTTAAAGTTAAATCTAAATGATAAGGTTAAAATAGTGAACTAAACTTATACAAATTATATTGGATTAGATGATTTAGACCCATCCCCACATTATCTTAGAAATAAATCAATTTGGAGCTTCTTATAACCGAATATGGCTTTATAATAAAATAATATTTTTAGTTTTTCCAAAGGAGCCCCTCTCCTCCCTTATAAAAGGGAACCTCCTCCCTCTCTTCCTTACACCACTTTGAGCATTCAAGCTCGGACAACCCCTGACGATTTCTCCTCTCCACTTCCCTAGAAACATCCTAGAGGTCCTGGTCTTCTTCAAAGACCAATTTTAGTGCCCTAAAAGGAGGTCTCAAAGAAGCGCTTCAAAGAAGAGGTAATGTCCGTTACCGATTATTTCAACTTTATTTCTTCTTCCACTTCTTCTTATTTAGTTGTTTAATTATGAATTAATAACATCAGTATCACTCATATACTTATGTTTTATTATAAGTATGAAACAACCCTATTCCACCATATATCCATACCACGGAAAATGAAATCACCGCGCGTGCGTACGTACGGTATACCATCTCCACGCCGTGGTGTAATCTATTTTCCATCACCACCTTACTTGGATGGGTATAATGGTGTAAAGAATGAATATATATTATTATTGTAAATTGATATTGATTATTAAATAGTATACATACACTCCAATACAATTCCACGATCATGGGAATGATATCATCGCTCGTGCGTACGTACGGAATACCGTCTCCACGATGTGATGCGACTCGTTCTACATGATTTTCATTTCATAATGATTACATAAATGAATTGAGTGAATAAATATGAAATATATTACACTAATACCATTCTGGAAATGGGGTATCTATAACCTAATAATAAGAATAAGAATGTATTTGACAAAACACGCATAATAACAAAAAGTAATAAACACCCCAATAACATGTAGCAATTAAATATTACTAATAATAAGCTAAGAATATGACCATATAAGATATCATAACAATGATTATGATTCAATAATAAGTCAATGACATTATTTAAATAATTATACAGGAGGATCAGACACTTACGAAGCAAATCAGAACTAAGGTAAGGGAAATATCAAAATCTCATTTTTATACGAGATTGTTTGTACTTTAGAATTTATTGGGGTGTATTTTATCATCCACATCCATGTTTCCTCAATAAGTAATATTATTTCCATCCACCTACAATTTTTTAAATCCAATTTAACCCTTTGTTGAGATTTTATTAAAAGATATGAATGGAATCTTTTGTCGTTTTTCGTACGAGGTATCTTTTGACTTTTCCGACAAAAGTACGAGAAGAATGTTTTTTTAACTTATACGGTATGAATGGATTTTTAAAACATTATTTCCAAGAATATTCCTTTACAAGTTTTCAAGTTTATTTTTAATCAACTTCTTTTAGTTTAGAATTGTATGACATGTTAAGAAAGGAAAAGTGTTTTTGAAGTAGAAAGGACATTTTCCTCAAGAATGGAGTTCAAGTGTTTTATCAAAATTATTTTCCATCTAAGATAATAAAGGGTTCTATTTCTATCCCTATTATTGCATTGATTTGATTATGTTGTGATGGAATTATTTTTATGAATTAATTTATCTTTTATGAATTGTTTTATGATGTCACGATGTTTAAGAATCCCATTTTTATTACATGGGTTATGCTATGATGTATGGTTTATGATTTTGTGGCACACATAAGAATGGTATCATTATGAGATGGGTGGGACCTATATCTCCCTCCAATGCATTTGGTAAAGATTTTATATCTCATGAGATAGACATGGCTAGAACGGCAGGTTAAACTGGTTCATTGAAACAGGACTGAAATGAGGAATGAACTCAGTTCAGAAATGGACTTTGTCCACTAAGATAGTCTTGGAAATGAGTCTTGACTAATAATAAATGATTCTCTATGATTATGTGTGTATTCCACAAAGATTCATGTTTTATGTTATGATTATTGTGATTACATTTCACTGCCATGATTTATCCCATGTTATGAAATTATGATCTCTTTTGCAGGGTAAGATTTACAAAATGTTATGTTCTTATGAATATGACGTGATTGATATTTCTTTTGTTTACCCTTACTGGGAATTTGAGCTCACCCTTTTGTATGTTTTCTTTCCCCAGGTCAGGAAGAAGGTTATTAAGTAAGATATGCCAAAAGGGAATATAGATATGATGAAATAAATGGGAGACAGTGTAGACGATTTATGAACCAGTTGTTTATGTTTCCCAGTTTCTAAAGATACTATACCTATATGGTCTTTTAATGGTTTTGTTATATGTTGTAATAAGTGTACTTAAATTTTGAAGTACTAACAATGTATGTAAAGTATGGGTCGTTATATTTAAACTTGGTGAAACATGCTGAATAGTCCATGAATGATAAAGAACCCTACCCCAGGTGCATGAACTCCAGGGTTTAGTTAGCTCTCACAAAATGAGGATAAATGTATTCATAAAATGTAGTCTAAATTTATTTCCATTTCATTCCTTGTTTACAACCGGCCATGGTAATCACATCCCACCAGTGCTTGGTGGAATCACACAGCATATAGGTGGAAATATTGGCCATCCTCTCTAGAGTCATCCTCAAATGCTCAAAGAGAGGAATATTGGCCTCAATCCAATACTAAGTGTCCTAAGGACCACAACCCACGAAGAATATTGGAGGATGCAATAGATGGTACTCACGAGTCAAATCAATCTTCATAGGTGTAGGTCATGGTCCAGTATACATATAATGCATCATTCATAAGAAACCATCTCAAATTTCTTCATCAGTGACTAGTTTGGTAATAAAAGGAGGTTCCTTAGGTGGCATTGTAGGAGGTATCATTGGTGAATCGGGGCCCGCCACCTCTAGTGCATGGTCATTTACACCCTCATGTCAAACCACTAGAGAATTTTGAGGTGGAATTTCTCTATAAATTCAAAGCACACACCTTAGAACGAGATTTCAAAGTGGATATAATCTCTATGGGAATAATATTAAAATGAAGAGGGATCCATACCCAAAAAACTATCCCAACTATCCTCTTAGAGGGCCAGAGTATTAATAAGTTTTTATGTTTTTATTTTTGGAGGTTCTATTATATAGAGGTTCAATTTCAATTCAATCAGGGAAACACTCTTAAAATTTCACTTGGCCTCTTCATTTACTAGAAAATATTTCATTTCTAATGTTAGATTTTTCATTGTAACATCATAATTTATTTTATATGTTGTACCAGCCTCTGTTAAATGGATTATCATTTCTATAAAATAAATTCCTATATAATTTATATTCCTAAATTGACACCCATTTAATTCTAATTAGTCCGCACGCAATTCAGTCCCAATATGTAATTGGTAAAATATGATAGATCCATTTCAATAAATTACCGTCTCTAATTTATAAGAACCCTTACAACTTATAATTTAAATTTTGAGTCATCTAATTATATCAAAATATAAACTCAGGTAACCGTGGTAAGATATATTACATGGGTCTAAATTGGATATTTAATATGAAACCATTAAAATATTTTGGGAAACACCATTTCGATTGATGTTGACATTTTAAAAAACCAATTTTCCTTCCTTGTAGAAGATTTTAGCATTGTAAGAATATATAATAACCACAGAACACTCCACAATAATAGGAAACATAGGTAATGAAAGCAATAAAATACACTTATATGGAATGACATCTGCATGGCATGTGAATTATTGGTGCCTATAATGATGCATGTAAAAATGTTCTTTACTATTGTAGCTAAGGTAAAATATCCATAAATCATATCAAAGACCACATATCATGTGCATCACCCAATGGTGAAATTATATCAACTTTAATAAAAATATACATAACAAGAATTTCCCATTCTCTGGAAACATAGTGTTTACCCTAAACATGGGTCAGCTACTCCTAGGAACTTCTTATAACCGGGTTTCAATATGTTCATAATATACAATCTAAATTTTACATACAACAAGGAAAAAGAAAATAAACCTATGATACCACTTTGCGACACCCCGAAACCAGCTCACTCCGGAGTAGCCAAACCCGGTTGGTCACATAGCCTCAAATGCACCTCCCCTCATTCCAGAGGCTCTCGACTAGAAACGGGGACCTAAGGCATGACAGTGGGGAGACTATTCCCTCTGACTAGAGTGGAGCACAATGGAGAAAATAGATGATCAAAAAATGGAATCATATTAATGAATAGGAATAGAAGAATAAATAATCACAATCTTTTTTGTTATAAATAACCATTCCAATGACTGTAAACTATACAATATACAAAATAATGATGACATTTCTCTATAAAAGGAAAATTAAGAATACATGGTATAAGGTTGGCAAGGAAATACATGTTATTCAAATTAATAAAAAAAGGAAAAAATATCCAAACATCTGGAGATTTGGCTTAGTCAAATACAACAAAGATCCCATCATAATGAATAAAAGAAATTTAGGTGTCAAGAATGGGAGGCTTCCCTTTATCCACACTTGTGAACACAGAATATTCTTTTGTACCAAAAAAAAACATATAGGGTGTGATATAAATCTATGTAGTCCACCATTGATGTAATATATACAATTATAATCCATGTATATAAACTAAACAATGTGAAGGTATATATAAAAGAAAATCAATTCTATAATAAATATTCCATTCCTTCTTCATTCTCAGAAGGATCTGATCATGTATAAATTTAATTAACTATAATTCAATTTATAATATAGAGTTTATATGCGAAGGTCTCATCAGTACTTCATAGATCATGATATTAATAACATAGGATCTAGGTAAAACCATGTCATCTTTGAACTTAGGGGTCAACCGACTCGTATTAGCAACACATGTAGTTTAGATATAAAGGGACTGAGTGTAATGTAAGGGGAATTCCCAAGGCATTACACTGTAAATGAGTCTAATAGATTCCATGGATCTCGTCCACAGTAATCCTGAGGTAAGAATTACTTGTCCAAATGGTGTGAATCCATGGATCCATGTGTATGAAGACATGAAGATGAATCAAAAGAGTTTATCCATCGAATTATAATACCTAGAAAATATGTCGAGTTAATCATCATTACAACACTGATGTATTCATATAATATGATAATGACTAGATCATGTGGTGGTTATCTCCTTAAAAAAACATCATAATAAATCAGAATGGAATCCATTGAGTTCACCTGGAATTCCCCCAATAATCCAAGGCTGGTGCAAGTATGTCCATTAATATAAAGATAAAAAAGGTCCAAAGTTATAGGAACCTTATACTCATTCCATTTATATCACATGTCATGTGATAATCAATCCATTTAATCATTCAATGGGTTTATTCTATTAACTTTTATTAAACATGAAAATGTGATTCTTGGGCCTACATCCATTATCAATTTAATTATATATTCTTTTAATAGTGTCATTACAATACCTTTCAATAATCTTTACAATGTGATTTAGGGACATAAATCCAGTGCCTATTAAATTTATAATCATTTAACATGGCCAAGTAATATCTATAAATATATACTTTCCATAAAATTAATTATTTCCAAGATTTATTAATTATGAAGGGTCACATACTTTATCAAATTTTAAGTTATATTCACCTCAAAGGTGTCCCAAATAATCAGAATATAGGCCACTAAGGCATAGATGAAGAACAAACCCAAATTGGGTGGTCTTTTTTGAGGTCTCAACCTCCAATTATGTAAAGGGGCATTATTATTTCCAAAGAATACAATCTAGAAAGTTTAAATCAAGACAATTGAATTTAATAAGAAAGTTCAAATATAAATGGTGTGTTGCAATAGGATAAATTTATAGATGATGATACTTTAATGTATGATTCATAGAAAACATACCTTATTCCGGCAATAGATGCATCATCGAGTATCAGTCCTTATTTTGGCTCAGATATAATGAAAACAAAAGAACAAATGAATGCATTGAAAATATGGCACATGAGATCAAAACAAAATAATGTCGTCGATTCAAATGATAATGACGAAAGGATCCTGAGGAGTGGAGAACATTCCATGCGGAATCCAATGAGATGATCATATCTCAATTCTAGGGTCGGATGGTGAAGAAATCAATGAAATGAACTTAAGAGGCCTGATATTTCTTCTATATGAAGGAGGAAAAATAATTATATCCCCTGGAGGAAGAAGAAAAAATTTTTTATGTTATAAAAATTTTAAGGGAAACTAGCATTATAACACCTTAAAATCTAGGACGCATGGTTTGGATGCATTGTTGAAAAAACAATGCAACAACCATTTTTGGCCTACCATCCATGAAGGTGACTCACATAGTTCATGGGAACTATTTGGAAAACCATGAACAAACCTTGATATATAACTATGTAAAAAATTTATATATTTTTATGGGTGTGCATCCAAATTCAGACAGTTATGGAAAACCATGCACCCTCTTTTTCTCTCTGAAACACCCTAGACGGTTAAGAGAAACCATGAAAATTGGAGTATATGTTGTCTACTATCACTGCAGCCCAACTGTTTCTCCCACCGGTTAGGGTTATAAGATCTAGAGAAACCCCATACACTGTTTTTTCCATCATATCCTCCCATGTAATTCATATTAGGTCAACACCAAGGAGTTAACCTGGAATGAAAATGATCTGTACCTCATAGGAAAATTCGGTTTCTTACACATCATCCATGTTTTTCATCATGGTTTTCATCAGTCATTTATATCATCACAAATGGAAAATTTTTTCCCAATCACCAATCCATTTTATGACAAATTATATGATCTTTTATAGATACCCATAGGAACATATCTTTTGTTATAAAAAACTATTGTCAATAGTGTTGGAATACCTCCTTCAATACATGTCACATTCTTGTATGATGTTCATCTCACCAATCTTTTGATGTTTGAGTTGTTAAGATTTTTTCCATCACGGTATTAAAAGAATCAAAATAATCGTTCTTAATTACCAAGTGTATGGGGAAAAACATTATTCATACATTGGGTGGGTACTAAATCCATAACCTAATTCAACACCTTTTCAGGAAGACGTTGAAAAAAACCAAATATAATTGAAAAAAAAATAAAATCACCAACCCAAAGGCACTTCAATTTGAATTTAGTATTATATATACCTATCCATATGAGGATGATATGTTGTGATAAACTTGACCTAATATCATATCTCCTCCTATAGGTCCTTACAAATTTGAGAAGTAATTTTATGTCTTTTTTTTCATTTGAACTGGGACAATAACTTCTCCTCAGAGAGGTCCACTTTATTAGTGTCACAAATTATTATGAACTGAGCCAACAAGATCAATCAGTCAATCAATACCCAAATGGAGTTATTACCTCGGGTAGCCTGAGTTAAGAAAATAATGAAATCAATTATTTTCTCACCCCATTTCCATGCTTCCACAACATGATGCAAAAGAAAACTGGAAGGCTTTTGGAAGTCAACATGAATCTATTGGAAATTTTATCATCGAGATAGGATATTCAATTATTCTCTATTTCATACGATGTCCCCAAAATTGATACTTCCGGTCATGAAACATATTTTTAGTGACAATGTTGACAACCCAAAAACAATTATAAGAATATTCTAACATGAACTCTATTGTGTTCAAATGGATCACATATCAGTTCCTAATGTAATGAATACTTTCCAAGGAGAGAGACCATTCAGTAATGGTCTCCCCACCATATAAAGAATCCTTGATATTCTAAAACTCATTATACTCCTACTATTATGGGAGTATCACGTCAAGAAAATAGTATATTAACTGAATTATTTTTAAAATATTAATTGGCTCCTCCTCCCTAAATCCTACGTGATTTAATGCAAATAGTCATATCATGTTCCATTCAGTCTTTACTTCATTTATAGAATTAGAGGGAAACATTATTCTAAGCGGTTTGAAAACCTCATTACCAATTCCTATATTATATAAAATAGTAAATTTGAATTACTATAGGTATTGATCCTAATGTCTCTAATAGAGTTTCGATTTTATTTGGGAAAATATATACTGTAACACCCCGAGATTTTATGAAAAATATTCTTTTTAATTTCATTAATGTCTTGTGTTGTACTATACACCAAAAGGAGCCTTCACAACACTCATCCCTGACTTGCCTTTCATTACACGCAATCACGACCCTCCTCAAGAGCGTGTGTAGTACGCAATACCGAGTTTCACTAAATGAGATATTATTATAATATTATTATGAACTAGCCGTTATGAATAGTAATACCCACCTTTTGAAATTTTATAAATTTTATCTTTCAAAATGGAATTCATTTTTGGATTCGGAATATTTAAATTAGCTTAGGGTGATATTTTGGTACTTTTTGGATAACTTTCATTTTCTGATGAATAGTGAAAATTACTAAATTTTAATTAAAAACAACCATTTTAATCGAAATAATTAATAGTGATAAATTATTAATTTGAGTGGTTTTAAAGTATATTTAGAATATATTTTTACAATTTAATATAATGTTGTTCATTGGATGTAATTTCACATTTAAACCAGACATAAACAAGTGTCAATCTTTTGATAGTTATTATCTCTTAAGAACACGCAATTTGTTTTGACGATGGAAATTAATTTTTATATTAATTAATTCAACTGATATGTTTTGAATTTGGTAAAATAGACATCATTTTTTAATTCATAATATCAAATATATCTTAGGCCTAATTTTTGGTATTTTTCTAGAAACTTTCATTTTTTGATGAATAGTGAAACCACTAAGTGGTAGTTAAAAAAATGAATTTTTCATAAAACTTAATATTACCGCTTCTGTGAGTGGAATTTAGAAACTCCGAGAGACACAGTTAATATTAAGGACTAAAATGTGGTTCAATGAGATTAAAATAATTTTGGGTGAATAGTAACTTTTTACTTTTTTTACCACGGTTAAAAGTAAATAGGGTAATTAAGGATAAAAATGATATTATTATTACCCTAACACATGTCCTAATTCTACTGGATAAGTGTAATTCGGCCAAAAACAACCTTAGGAATAAAATATGACCATTTAGGCCCACTTGTATTTGATTAGCACATTTATTATTAATTTATTTAAAGAAGGGTTAAAATAGTTAAAATCAAAGTTTAATAACAAAATCATTTTTAATATAGGGTTATACATAATATAAATTAGACTATAAATATTAATTAGAAAGCTAAAAAGATTTCCTACATAATTGTATTTTATTTTTAATTTTTAGACTTAAAATAATTTAATATATTTATGACACAATGATGATGTAGTAATTATCTTATTAATGAAATATTGAAACAATTGATGTTATAAATACACAAATAAATGTAATTTGAGACTTTTTATAAATTCCAATAATTTTATATGTTAATATGACATGTTAGTATTCATTTAATTATCTTTTTTAGAACTAATCATTCTGTTATGATTTTCCCAAAAATCAATTACCAAATAGTGTCAAAATTGACATAAAATAGTTTTTAAAACAAATATTATATTATTAAATGTTATTATATTAATAAAAATATATGGTTCGTCCACGACACTTATATCATGATAGGTGTATCATTAATGGACCACTTGGGGGTCCCTGGGATGCATATGGTATGTTTATTAACTATATAATATAAAAATCCAAAGTGACATGGTAAATGTCAACCTAATTTACTAAGAGTAAAAACTAAATGTTATGGTTAATATAATGACCTAAACTTGTCTAAATTCTATTGGATGAGAGTATTTAGACCCATCCCCACCTTATCTTTGATATAAATCAATTTGGAGCTATTAAAAACCGAATGTGACTTTATAATAAAATAATATTTTTAGTTATTCCAAAGGTGCCCCTCTCCTCCCTTATAAAAGGGCACATCTTCCCTCTCTTCCTCACACCACATTGAGCCTTCATGCTCGGCCAACCCCTGCCAAATTCTCTTCTCCACTTCCCTAGAAACATCCTAGAGGTCGTGGTCTTCTTCAAAGACCAATTTTTGTGCCCTAAAAGGAGGTCTCAAAGAGGCGCTTCAAAGAAGAGGAGGTTCGGATACGTACGAAGCATATCAGACCTAAGTTAAGGGATAAATATTCCAATCTCATTCTTATCCAAGATTGTTTATTTGTAAATATTTACTGGGGATATTTTTATTATCCATGTACTTTTTTTATGAAAATGTTTTCATGTATGTTTAAAGTCCTTTTTACCCATTTTTGACTTTTACTACATGGTATGTAAGGAATCTTTCTTTTGTTTTACGTTACGAGGTACTTTTTTGACTTTTCTGGTAAAAGTACGAGAAGAACATTTTTTTAACTTATATGGCCTGAACGGATTTTTACGGTTTTATAAGGCCTTATTTTCATGAAGCTTCCTCCAAAATATTTCATGACTATTTTCAACAAAATCATTTTCTTTTAAAATTTCTTGACATTTGGTGAAAAGAGAATGATTTTGAAGAAGAAAAGATATTTTCCTTAAGAATTCATTTCAAGTGTTTTATCAAAACCATTTTTAATATAAGATGACATTATTTCATATGTGTATGTTTCATGTATCATGTCTCTATGATTTAAATGGTTTCACTTTTCTTATTATGAAATGATATCCATTTCTTTTATATGGATTATTTGATGATGGGATGATGTTTATGAAACCCATTTTATTTATTAGGTTATTATGAATGATGTATGTTTATTTTGTAGAACAAGTAAGAATGATTTCATTATGTGATGGGTGGGACCTATATCTCCCTCCAATGCATTGGGTAAAGACTTATATCTCATGAGATAGACATGGCTAGAACGGTATGTTAACCCGGTTCAGTATTACAGGACTGGAAAGAGGAGTGAATTCGATTCAGAAAGGGACTTTTTCCACTAACATGGTCTTGGAAGAAATGCCTTGGCTACTATGAAAATCATTACATGTTCTTAATGGATTCCACAATTACATGTTTTATTCCCAGGCTATGTTATCATGATTTATGTTCCATTATGATTTATGCCTTATGTACTTCCATGTTTTAAGTCATTGGTCAAGATTTTGATGTTTAAACATTATGTTCATGTTTTTAAGTTCAAATTTATATGGTTTGTTTTATTTTATCCATGCTTACCCTTACTGAGCATTTGAGCTCACCCTTTTTATGTTTTATTTTCCACCAGGATAAAAAGATAGGTTTTAGGTAAGGAAACAAAAAGTGGAAGATTTTTATGGGAGATGTTGAAGATCTTTCACAACAATTAGAAGATTACGTTCCAAGTTTCCAAAGACACTAAACTATTATGGTCCTTGTGTGTATGTTTTTGTTATGTATTATGTATTCCGCAAAAGTAATGTAATATCTATGTACGTCAAGCTTTGGGTCTCTACAGTTGGTATCAGAGGAAAGGTATAGTCAACCTTTGGAAACTAGGATGCAAGAACTTTAGTGAGATCCCTAGAGATATTTCTAAGGTATGTCTAGGGATGTCCCTAAGGTTAAGTATAAGTATAGGTTATAGTCCTAGAATTACGGTAACGATCTTAGAATTAAAACTAAGATGTTACATATTGAAGGTACAACCCCTTTATTATGTTGTTTTCCCTAGCATGATTTTTTCCTCTCACACTATTCTTTTTGGGGTAGATGATGGTTGGTACCTGAAGGAACCTTGATGATCAATGCAATGTACAATGCAAGGATTTTCCTCCTGAACAAACAAATGTTATGGGAGATGGAGTGAAAAATCTTATTGCTATACTTACACAAGATATGAATCATTCTGGACTTCCAAATAAGCAGAGAAGGGAAGAATATTCTCTTGAGTCCTTCATGAGGTAACATTCACCTTCTTTCAGTGGGTCTTCTGATCCACATGTTGCTGAATAATGGATCAGTACCAATGAAAAGATATTTTCCGTTCTTCAATGTTCTGAACATGATAAATGTAACACCCGAGACTTTTATGTTATTTAAATCATCAAAGGAATCTTTTTCTACACAACACTTGCTTGGCTTGCTTTACACAAAATCGTGACCTTCCTCGATAGCTTGCATCGTACGCAATACCGAGTTTCACTAAACAACAATATGCTATTAAAATATTATTAAAACTAGCCGTTATGAATAGTAATAACAACTTTATGAAATTTTATAAATTTTATTTTTCAAAATGGACTTCATTTTTGGATTCGGAAAGTCGAAATTAGCCTAGGGTGAAATTTTGTTATTTTTCTGAAAACTTTCAATTTTTGATGAATAGTGAAACCACTAAGTGGTAGTTAAAAAAACTGAATTTTTCATAAAACTTAATTTTACCGCTTCTGTGAGTGGAATTTTGAAAATCTGAGAGACACGGTTGATGTCAGTAAGTAAAATGTGGTTCAATAAGATGAAAATAATTTTTTTGGTGAATAGTAACTTTTTACTTTTTTTTAACACGGTTAAAAGTAAATAGGGTAATTAAGGGTAAAAATGATATTATTATTACCCTAACACATGTCCTAATTCTATTGGACAAGTGTAATTCGACCAAAAACAAACTTAGGAATAAAATATGACCATTTAGGCCCACTTGGATTAGATTAGGACATTTATTATTAATTTATTTAAAGAAGGGTTAAAATAGTTAAAACGAAAGTTTAATAAGTTAATAGTTTTTAATATGGGGTTATACATAAGATAAATTCGACTATAAATATTCATTAGAAAGCTAAAAATATTTCATACATAATGGTATTTTATTTGTAATTTTTAGACATTAAATAACTTAATTTATTTATGACACAATGAAGATGCAGTAATTATCTTATTAATGAAATATTGACATAATTGATGTTATAAACACCAAAATAAATGTAATTTGAGACTTTTTATGAATCCCACTAATTTTCTAGGTGAATATGACATGTTATTATTTATTTAATTAACTTTTTTAGAACTAATAATTCTGTTATGAGTTTCACAAAAATGAATTACTAAATAGTGTCAAAATTGACATAAAATAGTTTTTAAAACAAATATTATATTATTAATTGTTATTTTATTCGTATAAATCTAAGTTTAGGCCAAATGACTTAGATAAGGTTAGATATATTAATAATAAACAACTTGGGGTCCGTTTGGCTGCTTATAGTAAGTTTATTAACCTTATAGTATAAGAACACAAGAAGACACGGTAAAAGTAAAATTATTTAACTTAATGTTAAATATAAATGATAAGGTTATAATAGGAATCTAAACTTGTCTAAATTCTATTGTATGAGAGGATTTCGACCCATCCCCACCTTAGCTTCGAAATATATCAATTTGGAGCTATTTAAAACCGAACTTGACTTTATAATAAAATAATATTTTTAGTTTTCCCAAAGGTGCCCCTCTCCTCCCTTATAAAAGGACACCTCCTCCCCCTCTTCCTCACACCACATTGAGCCTTCAAGATCGGCCAACCCCTGACACTTTCTCCTCTCCACTTCCCTAGTGACATCCTAAAGGTTCTGGTCTTCCTCAAAGACCAATTTTAGTGCCCTAAAAGAAGGTCTCAAAGAAGCACTTCAAAGAAGAGGTAATGTCCATTACCGATTCTTTCATATTTATTTCTTCTTCCACTTCTTCTTATTTAGTTGTTTCATTATGAAGTAATAACATCAGTATAACTAATATAATGATATGTTATTATATGTATGAAACAACCCTATTTCACCATCTATCCATCGTACGGAAAAAGAAATCACCGCGCGTGCGTACGTACGGAATACCGTCTCCACGCCGTGGTGTAATCTATTTTCCACCATCACCTTACTTGGATGGGTATAATGGTGTAAATAATGACTATATATGACTATTATAAAGTGATTTGGATTCTGAAATAGTATACATACACTCCAATACAATTTAACAATCATAAGAACGATATCATCACTCGTGCGTATGTACGGAATACCGTCTCCACGATGTGATGCGACTCGTTCTACATGATCTTCATTTCATAATGATTAGATAAATGAATTGAATGAATGAATATGATATATATTACACTAATACCATTCTGGAAATGAGCTATATATAACCTAAAGAGAAGAATAGGAATTTATTCGACGAAACACGCATAAGAACAAAAAGTTATAAACACCCGAATAACAAGTAGCAATGAAATATTACTACTAAGAAGCTAAGAATATGACCATATATGACATCATAAAAATAAGTATGATTCTGGAATAAGTCAATAACATTATTTAAATCATTATACAGGAGGTTCGGACACTTACAAAGCAAGTCGGACCTAAGGTAAGGGAAAATATCACAATCTCATTTTTATCCGAGATTGTTTTTAATTTGGCATTTACTGGGGTGTATTT
This sequence comes from Viscum album, assembly GCA_963277665.1. NCBI lineage: Eukaryota > Viridiplantae > Streptophyta > Magnoliopsida > Santalales > Viscaceae > Viscum > Viscum album. The sequence continues at coordinate 577,006,549 of OY728160.1, forward strand.
TATCATCCAAATCCATGTTCCCTCAATATGTAATATTGTTTCCATCCACTTACAATAGTTTAAATCCAATTTTACACTTCGGTGAGTTTTTAGTAAAGAATATGAATGGAATCTTTTGTCGTTTTTTTGTACGAGGTACTTTTTTGTCTTTTCCGACAAAAGTACGAAGAATGTTTTTTTAACTTAGACGACATGAATGAATTTTTAAAACATTATTTCCAAGAAGCTTCCATTACAAGTTTTCAAGTTTATTTTTAATAAACTTCTTTTAGTTTAAAATTTTAAGACATGTTAAGAAAGGAAAATGTTTTTGAAGTAGAAAGGATATTTTCCTCAAGAATGGAGTTCAAGTGTTTTATCAAAATTATTTTCCATATAAGATAATAAAGGGTTCTGTTTCTATCCCTATTATTACATGGATTTGATTATGTTGTGATGAAATTATTTTTATGAATTCCTTTATCTTATATGAATTGTTTTATGATGTCACGATATTTAAGATTCCCATTTTTATTACATGTGTTATGCAATGATGTATGATTTAAGATTTTGTGGCACACATAAGAATGGTATCATTATGAGATCGGTGGGACCTATATCTCCCTCCAATGCATTGAGTAAAGATTTTATATCTCATGAGATAGACATGGCTGGAACGGTAGGTTATACCGGTTCAGTGAAACAGGACAGAAACGAGGGTGACTCGGTTCAGAAAGGGACTTTGTCCACTAAGACAGTCTTGGCAATGAGTCTTGACTAACAAGAAATGATGTTCTATGATTATGTGTGTACTCCACAAAGTTTCATGTTTTAAGTTATGATTATTGTGATTATATTTTACTTCCATGATTTATCCCATGTTATGAAATTATGATCTCTTTTGTAGGTAAAGATTTCCAAAAGTTATGTGCTTGTGTATACGATGTGATTGATATTTCTTTTGTTTACCCTTACTGAGCATTTGAGCTCACCCTTTTTTATGTTTTCTTTCCCCAGGTCAGGAAGAAGGTTATTAAGTAGGATATGCCAAAAAGGGACCCTAGATATGATGAAATAAGTGGGAGGCAAAGTTGATGCTTTATGAACCAGTTGTTTATGTTTCCCAGTTTCTAAAGACACTATACCTATACGGTCCTTTAGTGGTTTTGTTATATGTTGTAATAAGTATGCTTCAATTTTGAAGTATTAACAATGTATGTAAAGTATGGGTCGTTATAGTTGGTATCAAAGGAAAGGTATAGCCAACCTTTGGAAACTAGGATCTGAAAGCCTTAGTAAGAACCCTAAGGATAAGTCTAAGCATAGAACACAATATTAGTGTTTTATAAATGGCCATGAATAACCTAGGATAAGACCTTAAGTGTGAAATTTTATTCTTGAGTATGTGGTTTTCATATTATAATTAGTGTCTCTCACACTATTCTTCTTGGTTTTAGTCAATGGCTGGAACCTGAAGGAATCGTGTTAATGCGGAATGTGATGGGCAATGCAATGATTGTCCCCCTGAGCAACCAAACGTTATGGGAGATGGAATGCAAAATCTTGTATCCATGCTCACAGAACTTTCTCAAGCTATGAATCACGTAGGACTTCCAAACGAGCAAAGGAAGGAGCAACATTCTGTTGAATCCTTCATGAGGCAGCGTCCACCTTCTTTCAGTGGGTCTACTGATCCATTAGTTGCTGAAAAATTTATTAGTACTACTGAATAGATATTTTCAGTTCTTTAATGTTCTGAACATGATAAAGTCATCCTAGCAGTGTATCGTTTGGAAGGAGATGCTGATCAATGGTGGAATCTTATTAAGAATATGAGGCAAAGGGATGAAATTGAGTCCATGGAATGGGACGAGTTCAAGAACTTATTTTTCAATAAGAACTTCCCTCGTATTCTCCAAACAAATATGGAGAAAGAGTTTCTTGAACTGAAGCAAAAGGATGATGAATCTGTTGGTACCTATGAAGCAAATTTTACAAGACTTGAAAGGTACGCTTCTGGTATTATTATCCAACCTGAGAGTAAGATCGATCTATTCATTAGTGGCTTAAAACCAAGTCTTCGAAGGGCCTTAGCCATAAGGTACTTTAATAGCTATGAGGAAATCGTTCGATGTGATCTCATAGTTGAGATGGAGATTGGAGTAACCCATCAGTCATATGGGTTTGATAAGAAGAGGAAAATGGAAGTCAAATGAAAATCTAAAGAGCACACTAGAAAGAAGATGAGCTTTCCCTTATGCTAAAAGTGTGGAAAGAAACATGGAGGGAGTTGTCTTAAAGGGACATGTAAATGTTTCAAATGTGGAAAGGAAGGTCATCAGGCATTTGAATGCCGCGATGATGGGAAGAAGATGTCTAATGATGCAAACAAAGGAAGGGATACACAAAATGAACCTACTAAACTTCAATGTTTCATGTGCAAGGAGATGGGGCATTATGCCAATAAATGCCCTAATCCAAGGGTTATTGATGATGGTCGACGTCAACAAACTCTTAAGGCTAAAGACAAAGGAAAGTCACATGCAATTTCTATCAGCGATGTGGAGTACGATAACGATTTGGGGAAAGGTACACTTATCATCCACTCTAAAGTAGCAAATGTTTTATTTGATTCTGGATCCACCCACTCGTTTATTTCTGAAGAATTTTCTAAGGGTATCACCGTATTACCTCAACAATTAGATGTTGAGTTAGCTGTGACAACACCTAATGGCACAACAGTCGCATCAAAAGTTTATAATTATTCTCCGATCGAAGTTTGTGGGAAAGTGCTTCCTGAAAAATCTTGTGATCCTTCCTATAGTGGAATTTGATGTGATTCTTGGCATGGATTGGCTTTCTTTATATGGAGCTCATATCAATTTCCAAAGAAGGGAAGTCACATTTCATATTCCAGATCAATCTATGATCGTCTATCAATGCAAGGATGAACAAAACCTTCCAGTGGAAATTTCTTCCATTTTATGGGTATTGATTCCACTAAATGAAGGTTATTTATCACAAATGGTTGGTGATAAACTCACGATTAAGAATATGCCCATCGTATGGGAGTTTGATGATGTCTTTCCGGAGGAATTACTGGGTCTTCCACCAAATCGTGAAGTTGAGTTTTCAATAGAACTCGTACCGGGTGCTTTGCCTATTTCAAAGACACCTTATAGAATGGCCCCAATTGAGTTGCAGGAATTGAAGAAGCAACTCCAAGAGAATCTTGATAAGGGATTCATACACCCTAGTGCGTCACCTTGGGGAGAACCTGTTCTATTTTTTAAGAAGAAATATGAATCAATGAGACTCTGTATTGATTATCGGGAACTTAACAAGATCACTATCAAGAAAAAATATCCTTTCCCACGCATTGATAACTTATTTGACCAACTACGCGGAGCTCAATACTTTTCCAAGATTGATCTTCGTTCAGGGTATCATCAATTAAGGGTCAAAAGGGAGGATATACCAAAGACGGCTTTCCGTACAAGGTATGGACACTATGAATTTATATTGATGCCATTTGGTCTTACTAATGCCCCTGCTATCTTTATGGATCTAATGAATAGAGTCTTTAGAGACTATCTTGATCAATTTGTGGTAGTCTTTATAGACAATATTCTTGTCTATTCAAAGAGCAAGGAAGAACATCAAGATCACTTGAGAATTATATTGAAGACCCTGAGAAAGGAGAAGCTTTATGAAAAATTTACCAAGTGTGAATTTTGGCTTCAAAAAGTTTCATTTTTGGGTCACATAATCTCAAAAGAGTCGATATCTGTGGATCCAGCAAAAACAGAGGTTATCGAAAGATGGTCGAGACCAACAATAGTAACTGAGATCTGAAGTTTTCTTGGTTTGGCTGGATATTATCGACGTTTTGTGAATGATTTTTCACGATTATCTAATCCACTCACCAAGTTGACTCGGAAAGGAGTTAAGTTTGTCTGGACGGAGGAATGTGAAGAGAATTTCAAGGAGTTGAAAAGAAGGTTATCCAGTGCACCTGTGCTCACATTGCCTTGTAGTGGAGAAAGGTTTGTGATCTACAGTGATGCATCCAAGAAGGGATTGGGGTGTGTTCTTATGCAAAATGATATGGTGATAGCTTATTCCTCACGACAGTTGAAAATCCATGAGCAAAATTACCCAACACATGATTTGGAGTTAGCTGTGGCAATCTTTGCATTAAAGATTTGGAGGCATTACCTTTATGGTTAATGGTGTGATATTTATACTGATCATAAAAGTTTAAAGTATATTTTCACACAAAAGGAGCTAAATATGCGTCAAAGAAGATGGTTGGAGCAGATTAAGGATTATGACTGCTCAATCCATTACCACCCTGGGAAAGCAAACAAGGTGGCAGATGCATTAAGTCGACAAGACCATGCCATTTTATCAATGATGAGGATCACAAAAGATCCAATATTTATGGATTAACAAAGAATGGATCTTGGAATTATAATGGAAGGGGAAAAATCTTATCTTTCTCAAATTAATGTTCAACCATCTATACATGTGAAGATTAAAGAGGCACAGAAAGAATATGTCGAGTTACAAAAGAAGGTGAGAAATGTTCCTGAATTCAACCTTGATTGTGATGGGATAATAATGTTCAGGAATCGGGTTTCTGTTCCTCCCATCCCCGAATTAAAGAAGGAGATTCTGGATGAGGCTCAGAGTTCTTCATTCTCTATTCATCCTGGAAGCACGAAGATGTATAGGGACCTGAAAGAGTACTTCTGGTGGGATGGCATGAAAAGAGATGTTGCTGAATATGTCTCTCGATGCTTGGTTTGTCAACAAGTTAAAGCTGAGAGACATAAGTCTAAGGGGATGTTACAACCATTACCCATACCCGAATGGAAATGGGAAAACATCACTATGGACTTTGTCACAGGACTTCCTAAAACATCCAAAGGCAATAATGCTATCTGGGTTATAGTTGATCATCTTACAAAGTCTGCACACTTCATTGCTATTAGAGAGGATTTCTCTCTCGATCAGCTTGCCAGGATATATGTAAAGGAAGTGGTAAGATTTCATGGAGTACCACTTTCTATTATCTCTGATCAGGATCCGAGATTTACCTCGAAGTTCTGGAGAAGTCTTCAGCATACTCTGGATACAGAGTTGAGTTTCAGCACTTCTTATCATCCTCAGACAGACGGTCAGTCTGAGGGAACAATTGAAACTCTAAAAGATATGTTGAGAGCTTGCTCTATAGATTTCAAATGTGGTTGGGATCAACACCTACCTTTGGTGGAATTTTCTTATAATAATAGATTTCACTCCAGTATTCAGATGGCTCCTTATGAAGCTCTCTATGGAAAGAAATGCAGGACTCCAACTTGCTGGGATGAAGTTGGGGAAACAAAGCTATTAGGTCCTGATCTCGTTGATGAAATGGTAAAAAAGGTCAGATCTATTCAACAACACATAAGAGCAGATCAGAGTCGACAGAAAAGTTATGCCGACAACTGAAGAAAAGACCTAGAGTTTGAAGTGGGCGATAAAGTGTTCTTACGAATATCTCCCTAGAAGAGGGTTATGAGATTTGAAAAGAAGGGGAAGTTGAGCCCTAGATATATCGGTCCTTTTGAAATACTGGATCGTGTTGGGAAGGTAGCTTACCGATTGGAGCTTCCACAGAATCTCTCTCAAGTTCACGATGTGTTCCATGTATCTCTCCTGAGAAAGTACATACCTGATCCTTTACATGTACTCAGCTCAGAAGTTGTACCACTGGAGCAAGATCTTTCTTATGAAGAACAACCGATAGAGATTCTGGATCATAGCGAAAAAGTCCGACGAAACAAGACCAATCGATTGGTGAATGTTTTATGGAGGAACCACCAATTAGAAGAAGCTACATGGGAGCTTGAGGATATGATGAGGGAGAGGTATCCTCATCTGTTTGTTACAAAGTGACGAATTTCGAGGGCGAAATTCATTTTAAGGGGGGTAGAATGTAACACCCGAGACTTTTATGTTATTTGAATAATCAAAGGAATCTTTTTCTACACAACACTTGCTTGGCTTGCTTTACACGAAATCGCGACCTTCCTCGATAGCTTGCGTCGTACGCAATACCGAGTTTCACTAAACAACGATATGCTATTAAAATATTATTAAAACTAGCCGTTATGAATAGTAATAACCACTTTATAAAATTTTATAAATTTTATTTTTCAAAATGGACTTCATTTTTGGATTCGGAATGTTGAAATTAGCCTAGGGTGAATTTTTGGTATTTTTCTGAAAACATTCAATTTTTGATGAATAGTGAAACCACTAAGTGGTAGTTAAAAAAACTGAATTTTTTATAAAACTTAATTTTACCGCTTCTGTGAGTGGAATTTCGAAAATCCAAGAGACACGGTTGATGTTAGTATGTAAAATGTGGTTCAATGAGATGAAAACAAGTTTTTGGTGAATAGTAACTTTTTACTTTTTTTTACCACGGTTAAATGTAAATAGGGTAATTAAGGGTAAAAATGATATTATTATTACCCTAACACATGTCCTAATTCTATTGGACAAGTTTAATTCGACCAAAAACAAACTTAGGAATAAAATATGACCATTTAGGCCGACTTGGATTAGATTAGGACATTTATTATTAATTTATTTAAAGAATGGTTAAAATAGTTAAAACCAAAGTTTAATAAGTAAATAATTTTTAATATGGGGTCATACAAAAGATAAATTCAACTATAAATATTCATTAGAAATCTAAAAAGATTTCCTACATAATGGTATTTTATTTGTAATTTTTAGACATTATATAATTTAATTTATTTATGACACAATTATGATGCAGTAATTATCTTATTAATGAAATATTGACATAATTGATGTTATAAACACCAAAATAAATGTATTTTGAGACTTTTTATGAATCCCACTAATTTTATAGGTTAATATTACATGTTAGTATTGATTTAATTAACTTTTTTCGAACTAATAATTCTGTTATGAGTTTCACAAAAATGAATTACTAAATAGTGTCAAAATTGACATAAAATAGTTTTTAAAACAAATATTATATTATTAATTGTTATTTTATTCCTAAAAATCTAAGGTTCGGCCAAATGACTTATATAAAGTTATATATATTAATAATAAACAACTTGGGGTCAGTTTGGCTGCTTATAGTAAGTTTATTAACCTTATAGTATAAGAACACAAGAAGACACGGTAAAAGTAAAATTATTTAACTTAATGTTAAATCTAAATGATAAGGTTATAATAGGAACCTAAACTTGTCTAAATTCTATTGGATGAGAGTATTTCGATCCATCCCCACCTTAGCTTCTAAATATATCAATTTGGAGCTATTTAAAACCGAACTTGACTTTATAATAAAATAATATATTTAGTTTTCCCAAAGGTGCCCCTCTCCTCCCTTATAAAAGGACACCTCCCACCCCCCTCTTCCTCACACCACATTGAGCCTTCAAGATCGGCCAACCCCTGCCACTTTCTCCTCTCCACTTCCCTAGAGACATCCTAGAGGTTCTGGTCTTCCACAAAGACCAATTTTAGAGCCCTAAAAGAAGTTCTCAAAGAAGCACTTCAAAGAAGAGGTAATGTCCATTACCGATTCTTTCATATTTATTTCTTCTTTCACTTCTTCTTCTTTAGTTGTTTCATTATGAAGTAATAACATCAGTATCAATCATATACTGATATGTTATTATAAGTATGAAACAACCCTATTTCACCATCTATCCATCCTAAGGAAAAAAGAAATCACCGCGCGTGCGTACGTACGGAATACCGTCTCCACGCCGTGGTGTAATCTATTTTCCACCACCCCCTTACTTGGATGGGTATAATGGTGTAAATAATGACTATATATGACTATTATAAATTTATTTTGATTCTGAAATAGTATACATACACTCCAATACAATTCCACAATCATAGGAACGATATCATCACTCGTGCGTACGTACAGAATACCGTCTCCACGATGTGATGCGACTTGTTCTACATGATCTTCATTTCATAATGATTATATAAATGAATTGAATGAATTAATATGATATATATTACACTAATAACAATCTGGAAATGAGATATCTATAACCTAAAGAGAAGAATATGAATTTATTCGACAAAACATGCATATGAACAAAAAGTTATAAACACCCGAATAACAAGTAGCAATGAAATATTACTTCTAAGAAGCTAGGAATATGACCATATATGATATCATAAAAATAAGTATGATTCTGGAATAAGTCAATAACATTATTTAAATCATTATATAGGAGGTTCGGACACTTACAAAGCAAGTCGGACCTAAGGTAAGGGAAAATATCACAATCTCATTTTTATCCGAGATTGTTTTTACTTTGTCTTTTACTGGGTTGTATTTTATCATCCACTTCCATGTTCCCTCAATATGTAATATTGTTTCCATCCACTTAAAATAGTTTAAATCCAATTTTACCCTTCGGTGAGTTTTTAGTAAAGAATATGAAAGGAATATTTTGTCATTTTTTTGTACGAGGTACTTTTTTGACTTTTCCGACAAAAGTACGAAGAATGTTTTTTTAACTTATACGGCATGGATGGATTTTTCAAACATTATTTCCAAGAAGCTTCCTTTACAAGTTTTCAAGTTTATTTTTAATAAACTACTTTTAGTTTAAAATTTTAAGACATGTTAAGAAAGGAAAATGTTTTTGAAGTAGAAAGGATATTTTCCTCAAGAATAGAGTTCAAGTGTTTTATCAAAATTATTTTCCATATAATATAATAAAGGGTTATGTTTCTATCCCTATTATTACATGGAATTGATTATGTTGTGATGAAATTATTTTTATGAATTAATTTATCTTATATGAACTGTTTTATGATGTCACGATGTTTAAGATTCCCATTTTTATTACATGGGTTATGCAATGATGTATGATTTAAGATTTTATGGCACACATAAGAATTGTATCATTATGAGATGGGTGGGACCTATATCTCCCTCCAATGCATTGGGTAAAGATTTTATATCTCATGAGATAGGCATGGCTGGAACGGTAGGTTATACTAGTTCAGTGAAACCGGACTGAAACGAGGGTGACTCGGTTCAGAAAGGGACTTTGTCTACTAAGATAGTCTTGGCAATGAGTCTTGACTAACAAGAAATGATTTTCTATGATTATGTGTGTACGCCACAAAGTTTCATGTTTTAAGTTATGATTATTGTGATTATATTTCACTGCCATGATTTATCCCATGTTATGAAATTATGATCTCTTTTGCAGGTTAAGATTTCCAAAAGTTATGTGCTTGTGTATACGATGTGATTGATATTTCTTTTGTTTACCCTTACTAAGCATTTGAGCTCACCCTTTTGTATGTTTTCTTTCCCCAGGTCAGGAAGAAGGTTATTAAGTAGGATATTCCAAAAGGGACCCTAGATATGATGAAATAAGTGGGAGGCAAAGTTGATGCTTTATGAACCAGTTGTTTATGTTTCCCAGTTTCTAAAGACACTATACCTATACGGTCCTTTCGTGGTTTTGTTATATGTTGTAATAAGTAAGCTTCAATTTTGAAGTATTAATAATGTATGTAAAGTATGGGTCATTATAATAAAGTCATCTTAGCAGTATATCGTTGGAAGGTGAAGCTAATCAATGGTGGAATCTTATCAAGAATACAAGGCCAAGAGATGAAATTGAGTCCATGGAATGGGACGAGTTCAAGAACATGTTTTTTAAAAAGTACTTCCCTCGTATTCTTTGAAAAACGCTGGAGAAAGAGTTTATTGAACTAAACCAAAAGGATGATGAATCTGTTGGTGTATACGAAGAGAATTTTACAAGGCTTGCAAGGTATGCATCTGGCTTTATCAACCAACCTAAAAGTAAAGTTGATCGATTCTTCAGTGTCTTAAAACCAAATCTTCGAAGGGCATTAGCTATAAGAGTCTTCAGTAGCTATGATGAAATTTTGCGTTGTGCTATCAAGGTAGAAATGGAATTTGGTGTTACTTATCCATTTCATAGTTTTGACAAGAAACGAAAGATGGAGTTCAAGGAGAAATCTCAGAATAATGGTGAAAAGAAGATGAATGTTTCCTTATGATCAAAGTGTGTAAAGAAGCATGGTGGAGATTGTCTTAAAGGGACTAGAAAATGTTTTAAGTGTGGAAAAGAAGGTCATCGAGAAACTGAGTGTCGAAGTAATAGAAAAAGGGTTTCTAATGATGTGAATAAAGAAAAGACTGCAGAGAACGCACCACCAACACTTCAATGCTTCATGTGAAAGGAAATGGGGAATTATGGTAATAAATTCCCTAATCCAAGGGTTAGTGATGATCTACATGAGCAACTACTTAAGGAAAAGGACAAAGGGAAGTCACATGCGATCACTGTTGGAGATGTTGAATATGACAACGATGTGGTGTAATTATTAAGTGTTTATGTAACGTGATTCCAAAATAATGTTGTATATAGTATCGTGGAATATTGGAATATTTATGTATTGGTATATTTTGGTTTTCAATAATTTTATGGTATTGGTAACCATTGAAAGTGATTGAGATATTTTTGGAAAAAATATGGTATGCGCATAATGAAGGGATAACGAGAAAATGAAATGTTTGACAGTATTCCTAAGCTCATGACTGATATAAGGAAATAGTTATATCATGGTTTGAGGTTTTTGTATGTGAAAAGAGTTAACTTTTGACAGCACTTATGTTTTCACTAAGATTCAAGGGGTATTCATTTTTCAAGAGAATACATGATTATGGCCTTTGAATGTTTGGAATGTAACTAAAAAGTCATATCTCATGATATATGGGGATCAATTATGGTATTATCATGCTTGTTGTATGAACTCTTTGGTAATTATTTTAACTATAATATGAGATTGGACATGAGTATTTTGGATAATCCTAAAGATTGTAATGGATTATGTTGGACATAAGTTAGTATTTTTTGATATTATTGATGGGATGTTATAGTAATGTAGTTTTAGAAAAAGGTCAACCTGCAGGATGGGTGAGAACCCATCGCGTCGGACCAGGCTGTGGGAATCGAACCCACAACCGAAGTGCGACTGGCCTTTATCGTCTACCACTGGCCTATAGGAAGTCCCTGTTTAGTAGAAACTATTTTTATTAAATTAAGAAGTATGATATATGAAGTATAAGTCCATTTTAGGAACCATATATGATTAATCTCACTATAGATGGACTTATGTATTTTTTTGATAACTTTTCTAACCTTTTGTTTGAGACAGATGGAATGACCCATCATTCTATCACATGATCTGCTAACACATCACTAATGAAAAATTCAACTTCATTTCATTAAGAGATGAAGTGTAAATTTTCCAAAGAATGACCAACGGTGAGACTATAACAAAATCAAAGAAGTATTTCTTCTAATTGAAATTTCATCAACTTTAGGGAAATGATCTTGAAAACCAAAAATGTTGTCCTAGAGCTCTTATATCCAATGAATCAGATGGTACCTTAGATAGTCACAAATTTATGGCTCTGTGATTGTTGGATTTTTCATATCCATGTTCTCCACCACTCTCCATCATAACTTGATGGTTAGATTTTTCTTCCATATCCATATTTTCACCTATGTTCTCCTACATGGAAACCCAGTGATGAGTTAATTTGGGTAACTGTTACATTTCATACATTAGTTTTTAAAGCCAAGTTTTGGTATTCCTTTTTACGATGTGGGTTTCCATTAAAGAAACTTTTGAATAGTAAACCATTTATAACCCCGATGAATTTCGTGGGAGAAATTCATTTTAAGTGGGGTAGAATGTAACACCCTGAGATTTTATGAAAAATAATCTTTTTAATTTCATTAATGTCTTGTGTTTTATGCTACACCAAAAGGAGCTTTCACAAAACTCATCCCTGACATGCCTTGCATTACACGCAATCACGACCTTCCTCGATAGCGCATGTAGTACGCAATACCGAGTTTCACTAAATGAGATATTATTATAATATTATTTTGAACTAGCCGTTATGAATAGTAATACCCACTTTTTGAAATTTTATAAATTTTATCTTTCAAAATGGACTTAATTTTTGGATTTGGAATATCGAAATTATCTTAGGGTGAAATTTTGGTACTTTTTGGATAAATTTCATTTTCTGATGAATAGTGGAAATTACTAAATTTTAATTAAAAACAACCATTTTAATCGAAATAATTAATAGTGATAAATTATTAATTTGAGTGGTTTTAAAGTATATTTATAATATATTTTTACAATTTAATACAATTTTGGTCATTGGATGTAATTTCACATTTAAACCAGACATAAACAAGTGTCAATCTTTTAATAGTTATTATCTCTTAAGAATGAGCTATTTGTTTTGACGATGGGAATTAATTTTTAAATTAATTAATGCAACTGATATGTTTTGAATTTGGTAAAATAGACATCATTTTTGAATTCATAATATCAAATATAGCTTAGGCCTAATTTTTGGTATTTTTCTGGAAACATTCATTTTTTGATGAATAGTGAAACCACTAAGTGGTAGTTAAAAAAGTTAATTTTTCATAAAACTTAATTTTACCGCTTCTGTGAGTGGAATTTCGAAAATCCGAGAGACACGGTTAATATCAAGGAATAAAATGTGGTTCAATGAGATGAAAGTAGTTTTTGGAGAATAGTAACTTTTTACTTTTTTTACCACGGTTAAAAGTAAATAGGGTAATTAAGGGTAAAAATGATATTATTATTTCCCTAACACATGTCCTAATTCTATTGGATTAGTGTAATTTGTCCAAAAACAACCTTAGTAATAACATATGACCATTTAGGACCACTTGTATTAGATTAGGACATTTATTATTAATTTATTTAAAGAAGGGTTAAAATAGTTAAAATCAAAGTTTAATAACTAAATCATTTTTAATATAGAGTTATACATAAGATAAATTCGACTATAAATATGAATTATAAATCTAAAAATATTTCCTACATAATGGTATTTTATTTTAATTTTTAGACTTAAAGTAATTTAATTTATTTATGACACAATGATGATGCAATAATTAGCTTATTAATGAAATATTGACATAATTGATGTTATAAATACCCAAATAAATGTAATTTCAGACTTTTTATGAATTCTAATACTTTTATATGTTAATATGACATGTTATTATTGATTTAATTAGCTTATTTAGAACTAATCATTGTGTTATGATTTTCACAAAAATCAATTACCAAATACTGTCAAAATTGACATAAAATAGTTTTAAAACAAATATTATATTATTAATTGTTATTATATTCCTGAAAATCTAAGGTTCGGCCAAGATACTTATATCATGATAGGTGTATCATTAATGGACCACTTGGGGGTCTATTGGATGTATATGGTATGTTTATTAACTATATAATATAAAAATACAAAGTGACATGGTAAATGCCAACCTAATTAACTAAGAGTTAAAACTAAAAGTTTAGGTTAATATAACGACCTAAACTTGTCTAAATTCTGTTGGATGAGAGGATTTCGACCCATCCCCACCTTATCTTATAAATAAATCAATTTGGATCTATTAAAAACCGAATATGACTTTATAATAAAATAATATTTTTAGTTATTCGAAAGGTGCCCCTCTCCTCCCTTATAAAAGGGAACCTCCTCCCGCTTTTCCTCACACCACTTTGAGCCCTCAAGCTCGGCCAACCCCTACAAAATTCTCTTCTCCACTTCCCTAGAAACATCCTAGAGGTCCTGGTCTTCTTCAAAGACCAATTTTAGTTCCCAAAAAGGAGGTATCAAAGATGCACTTCAAAGAAAAGGAGGTTCGTATACGTATGAAGCATATCGGACCTAAGGTAAGGGATAAATATTCCAATCTCATTCTTATCCGAGATTGCTTGTTCGTAAATATTTACTGGGGTTATTGTTATTATCCATGTACATGTTTTATGAAAATGTATTCATGTATGTTTAAAGTCATTTTTACCCATTTTTGACTTTTACTACATGGCGTGTAATGAATCTTTCTTTTGTTTTACGTTACGAGGTACTTTTTTGACTTTTCCGGAAAAAGTAAGAGAAGAATGTTTTTTTAAATTATACGACCCGAATGGATTTTTATGGTTTTATAAAGCCTTTTTTTCATGAATCTTCCTCCAAAATATTTCATGACTATTTTCAAAAAAATCATTTTCTTTTAAAATTGCTTGACATTTTGGGAAAAGAGAATGTTTTTGAAGAAGAAAGGATATTTTCCTCAAGAATTCATTTCAAGTGTTTTAGTAAAACCATTTTTCATCTAAGATAACATTATTTCATATGTTTATGTTTCAAGTATCATGTCTCTATGATTTACATGGTTTTACTTTTCTTATTATGAAATGATATCCATTTCTTTTAAATAGATTATTTGATGATGGGATGATGTTTATGAAACCCATTTTATTTATTGGGTTATTATGAATGATGTATGTTTATTTTGTGGCACAAGTAAGAACGATTTCGTTATGAGATGGGTGGGACCTATATCTCTGTCCAATGCATTGTGTAAATATTTATATCTCATGAGATATACATGGCTGGAACAGTAAGTTAATCCGGTTCAGTATTACAGGACGGGAACGAGGAGTGAACTCGATTCAGAAAAGGACTTTGTCCACTAAGATGGTCTTGGCAGCAATGCCTTGGCTACTATGGAAATCATTACATGTGCTTAATGGATTCCAAAATTACATGTTTTATTCCCATACTATGTTATCATGATTTATGTTCCATTATGATTTATGCCTTATGTACTTCCATGTTTTAAGTCGTTGCTCAAGATTTTGATGTTTAAACATTATGTTCATGTTTTTAAGTTTAGATGTATATGGTATGTTTTATTTTATCCATGTGTACCCTTAGTGATCATTTGAGCTCACCCTTTTTATGTTTTATATTCCCCCAGGATTAAAAGAAAGGTTTTAGGTAAAGAAATAGAAAGTGGAAGATCTTTATGGGAGATGTTGAAGATCTTTCACCACGATTAGAAGATTACGTTCCATGTTTCCAAAGACACTAAACTATTACGGTCTTT
Organism: Viscum album; assembly: GCA_963277665.1. Lineage (NCBI taxonomy): Eukaryota > Viridiplantae > Streptophyta > Magnoliopsida > Santalales > Viscaceae > Viscum > Viscum album. The sequence goes on from OY728160.1 coordinate 577,021,611, forward strand.
GTGTGTTTGTTTTTTATGTATTATGTATTCCGCAAAAGTAATGTAATATCTATGTATGTCAAGCTTTGGGTCTCTACAGTTGGTATCATAGGAAAGGTTTAGTCAACCTTTGGAAACTAGGATGCGAGAACTTTAGTGAGATCCCTAGAGATATTTCTAAGGTATGTCTAGGGATGTACCTAAGGTTAAGTATAAGTATAGGTTATAGTCCTAGAATTACGGTAACGATCTTAGAATTAAACCTAAGATGTTAGATATTGAAGGTACTCCCCCTTTATTATGTTGTTTTCCCTAGCATGATTTTTTCCTCTCATACTATTTTTTGTGTGTTTTAGACGATAGCTGGTGCCTTAAGGAACTGTGTTGATCAATGCAATGGACAATGAAATGATTTTCCTCCTGAACAAACAAATGTTATGGTAGATGGAGTGAAAAATTTTAATGCATTACATACACAAGCTATAAATCATTCTGGACTTTCAAATGAGCAGAGAAGGGAACAATATTCTATTGAGTCCTTCATGAGGTAACACCCACCTTCTTTCAGTGGGTCTTCTGATCCACTTGTTGCTGAATGATGGATCAGTACCACTGAAAAGATATTTTCAGTTCTTCAATGTTCTAAATATGATAAATTTATCTTAGCAGTATATCGTTTGGACGGTAAAGCTGATCAATGGTGGAATCTTATCAAGAATATGAGGCCAAGAGATGAAATTGAGTCCATGGAATGGGATGAGTTCAAGATCTTATTTTTCAATAAGTACATCCCCCATATTCTTAGAAAAAAGGTAGAGAAAGAGTTTCTTGAACTAAATCAAAAGGATGATGAATCTGTTGGTGTATACGAAGCGAATTTTACAAGGCTTTCAAGGTATGAATCTGGATTTATCATCCCAACTGAAAGTAAAGTTGATCGATTCTTCCGTGGCTTAAAAACAAATCTTCGAAGGGCATTAGCTATAAAAGACTTCAGTAGCTATGAAGAAATTGTGTGTTGTGCTATCAAGGTAGAAATGGAAGTTGGTGTTACTTATCCGTCTCATAGTTTTGACAAGAAACGAAAGATGGAGTTCAAGGAAAAATCTCAGAATAATTGTGAAAAGAAGATGAATGTTTCCTTATGCTCAAAGTGTGGAAAGAAGCATGGTGGAGGTTGTCTTAAAGGGACTAGAAAATGTCTTAAGTGTGGAAAATAAGGTCATCGAGCACCTGAGTGTCTAAGTAATGGAAAAAGGGTTTCTAATGATGTGAATAAAGAAAAGACTGCAGAGAACGCACCACCAACACTTCAATGCTTCAAGTGCAAGGAAATGGGGCATTATGCTAAGAAATGTCCAAATCCAAGGGTTAGTGATGATCGACCTGGGAAACCACATAAGGTTAAGGACAAAGGGAAGTCACATGCGATCACTATTGGCGATGTTGAATATGAAAACGATGTGGTGGAATGATTAAGTGTTTATGTAATGGGATTCCAAAATAATGTTGTATATAGTATCGTGGAATATTGGAATATTTATGTATTGGTCTATTGTGGTTTTCAATAATTTTATGGTACTGGTAACCATAGAAAGTGATTGAGATATTTTTGGAAAAAAGATGATATGTGCATAATGAAGGGATAAAGAGAAAATGAAATGTTTGACAGTATTCATGAGCTGATGACTGATATAAGATAATAGTTATATCATGGTTTGAGGTTTTGGTATGTGAAAAGAGTTATCTTTTGACAACACTCATGTTTTCACTAAGATTGAATGGGTATTCATTTTTCAAGAGAATACATGATTAAGGCCTTTGAATGTTTTTAATGTAACCAACAAGACATATCTCATGATATATGGGGATCAATGATGATATTAACATGCTTGTGGTATGAACTCTTTGGTAATCGTTTTCACTATAATATGAGATTGGGAATGAGTATTTTGGATAAGCCTAAAGATTGGAATGGATTATGTTGGACATAAGTTAGTATTTTTCGATATTATTGAAGGGATGTTACAATAATTTAGTTTTAGAAAAAGGTCAACCTGTAGGATGGGAGACAACTCATCGCGTCGGACAAGGCTGTGGGAATCGAACCCACAACCAAAGTGCGACTGGCCTTTATCGCCTACCACTGGCCTACAGGAAGTCCCTATTTAGTAGAAACTAGTTTTATTATATTAAGCAGTATGATATATGAAGTATAAGTCCATTTTAGGAACCATATATTATTAATTTCACTATAGATGGACTTATGTATTTTTTGGATAACTTTTCTAACCTTTTGTTTGAGACAGATGGAATGACCCCTCATTCTATCACATGATCTGCTAACACATCATGAATGAAAAATTGAACTTCATTTCATTAAGAGATGAAGTTTAAATTTTCCAAAGAATTACCAACGGTGAGACTGTACCAAAATCACAAAAGTATTTCTTCTAATTCCAATTTCATCAACTTTAGGGAAATGATATTGAAAACCAAAAATGTTGTCCTAGTGCTCTTATATCCGATGAATCAGATGGTACCTTAGATCGTCACAAATTTATGTCTTTTTGATTGTTGTATTTTTCATAGCCATGTTCTCTACCACTCTCCATCATAACTTGATGGTTAGATTTTGCTTCCAGATCCATATTTTCACTTATGTTCTTGTACATGGAAACCCAGTGATGAGTTAATTTGGGTAACCGTTACGTTTCATACTTTAGTTTTTAAAGCCAAGTTTTGGTATTACTTTTTAAGATGTGGGTTTCAATTAAAGAAACTTTTTAGTAGTAAACCATTTATAACCCCGACGAATTTCGAGGGAGAAATTCATTTTAAGGGGGGTAGAATGTAGCACCCCGATATTTTATGAAAAATATTCTTTTTAATTTCATTAATGTCTTGTGTTGTACGCTACACCAAAAGGAGAATGCACAACACTCATCCCTGGCTTTCCTTGAATTACAAGCAATCGCGACCTTTCTCGATAGCATGTGTAGTGCGTAATACCACGTTTCACTAAACGAGATATTATTATAATATTATTATGAACTAGCCGTTATGAATAGTAATACCCACTTTTTGAAATTTTATAAATTTTATCTTTTAAAATGGACATCAATTTTGGATTTTGAATATTAAAATTAGCTTAGGGTGAAATTTTGGTACTTTTCGGATAACTTTCATTTTATGATGAATAGTGAAAATTACAAAATTTTAATTAAAAACAACCATTTTAATCGAAATAATTAGTAGTTATAAATTATTGATTTTAGTGGGTTTAAAGTATATTTAGAATATATTTTTACAATTTAATACAATGTGGTCATTGGATGTAATTTCACATTTAAACCAGACATAAACAAGTGTCAATCATTTGATAGTTATTATCTCTTAAGAACGAGCTATTTGTTTTGACGATGGGAATTAATTTTTAAATTAATTAATGAAACTGATATGTTTTGAATTTGGTAAAATAGACATCATTTTTGAATTCAAAATATCAAATATAGCTTAGGCCTAATTTTTTGTATTTTTCTGGAAACATTCATTTTTTTTGATGAATAGTGAAACCACTAAGTGGTAGTTAAAAAAGTGAATTTTTCATAAAACTTAATTTTACCGCTTCTGTGAGTGGAATTTAGAAAATCCGAGATACACGGTTAATATCAAGGACTAAAATGTGGTTCAATGAGATGAAAGTAGATTTTGGAGAATAGTAACTTTTTACTTTTTTTACCACGGTTAAAAGTAAATAGGGTAATTAAGGGTAAAAATGATATTATTATTACCCTAACACATGTCCTAATTCTATTGGATAAGTGTAATTTGTCCAAAAACAACCTTAGTAATAACAAATGACCATTTAGGCCCACTTGTATTAGATTAGGACATTTATTATTAATTTATTTAAAGAACGGTTAAAATAGTTAAAATCAAAGTTTAATAACTAAATCATTTTTAATATAGAGTTATACATAAGATAAATTCGACTATAAATATGAATTATAAATCTAAAAATATTTCCTACATAATGGTATTTTATTTTAATTTTTAGACTTAAAATAATTTAATTTATTTATGACACAATGATGATGCAATAATTAGCTTATTAATGAAATATTGACATAATTGATGTTATAAATACCCAAATAAATGTAATTTGAGACTTTTTATGAATTCTAATACTTTTATATGTTAATATGACATGTTATTATTGATTTAATTATCTTAGTTCGAACTAATCCTTATGTTATGATTTTCAGAAAAATCAATTACCAAATACTGTCAAAATTGACATAAAATAGTTTTAAAACAAATATTATATTATTAATTGTGATTATATTCCTGATAATCTAAGGTTTGGCCAAGATACTTATATCATGATAGGTGTATCATTAATGGACCACTTGGGGGTCTCTTGGATGTATATGGTATGTTTATTAACTATATAATATAAAAATACAAAGTGACATGGTAAATGTCAACCTAATTAACTAAGAGTTAAAACTAAAAGTTTAGGTTAATATAACGACCTAAACTTGTCTAAATTCTGTTGGATGAGAGGATTTCGACCCATCCCCACCTTATCTTCTAAATAAATCAATTTGGATCTATTAAAAACCGAATATGACTTTATTATAAAATAATATTTTTAGTTATTCCAAAGGTGCCCCTCTCCTCCCTTATAAAAGGGAACCTCCTCCCGCTTTTCCTCACACCACTTTGAGCCCTCAAGCTCGGCCAACCCCTACAAAATTTTCTTCTCCACTTCCCTAGAAACATCCTAGAGGTCCTGGTATTCTTCAAAGACCAATTTTAGTGCCAAAAAAGGAGGTATCAAAGATGCACTTCAAAGAAAAGGAGGTTCGTATACGCACGAAGCATATCAGACCTCAGGTAATGGATAAATATTCCAATCTCATTCTTATCCGAGATTGCTTATTCGTAAATATTTATAGGGGTTATTGGTATTATCCATGTACATGTTTTATGAAAATGTATTCATGTATGTTTAAAGTCATTTTTACCCATTTTTGACTTTTACTACATGGTGTGTAATGAATCTTTCTTTTGTTTTACATTACGAGGTACTTTTTTGACTTTTCCGGAAAAAGTACGAGAAGAATGTTTTTTTAAATTATACGACCCGAATGGATTTTTATGGTTTTATAAAGCCTTTTTTTCATGAATCTTCCTCCAAAATATTTCATGACTATTTTCAAAAAAATCATTTTCTTTTAAAATTGCTTGACATTTTGGGAAAAGAGAATGTTTTGGAAGAAGAAAGGATATTTTCCTCAAGAATTCATTTCAAGTGTTTTATTAAAACCATTCTTCATCTAAGATGACATTATTTCATATGTGTATGTTTCAAGTATCATGTCTCTATGATTTACATGGTTTTACTTTTCTTATTATGAAATGATATCTATTTCTTTTAAATAGATTATTTGATGATGGGATGATGTTTATGAAACCCATTTTATTTATTGGGTTATTATGAATGATGTATGTTTATTTTGTGGCACAAGTAAGAATGATTTCATTATGAGATGGGTGGGACCTATATCTACGTCCAATGCATTGGGTAAATATTTATATCTCATGAGATAGACATGACTAGAACAGTAAGTTAATCCGGTTCAATATTATAGGACGGGAACGAGGAGTGAACTCGATTCAGAAAGGGACTTTGTCCACTAAGATGGTCTTGGCAGAAATGCCTTGGCTACTATGGAAATCATTACATGTGCTTAATGGATTCAAAAATTACATGTTTTATTCCCATACTATGTTATCATGATTTATGTTCCATTATGATGTATGCCTTATGTACTTCCATGTTTTAAGTCGTTGCTCAAGATTTTGATGTTTAAACATTATGTTCATGTTTTTAAGTTTAGATGTATATGGTATGTTTTATTTTATCCATGTGTACCCTTAGTGATCATTTGAGCTCACCCTTTTTATGTTTTATTTTCCCCATGATTAAAAGAAAGGTTTTAGGTAAAGAAACAAAAAGTGGAAGATCTTTATGGGAGATGTTGAAGATCTTTCACCATGATTAGAAGATTACGTTCCATGTTTCCAAAGACACTAATCTATTACGGTCCTTGTGTGTTTGTTTTTTTATGTATTATGTATTCCGCAAAAGTAATGTAATATCTCTGTATGTCATGCTTTGGGTCTCCACAGTTGGTATCAGAGGAAAGGTTTAGTCAACCTTTGGAAACTAGGATGCGAGAACTTTAGTGAGATCCCTAGAGATATTTCTAAGGTATGTCTAGGGATGTACCTAAGGTTAAGTATAAGTATAGGTTATAGTCCTAGAATTACGGTAACGATCTTAGAATTAAACCTAAGATGTTAGATATTGAAGGTACTCCCCCTTTATTATGTTGTTTTCCCTATCATGTTTTTTTCCTCTCATACTATTTTGTGTGTGTTTTAGACGATGGCTGGTACCTGAAGGAACTGTGTTGATCAATGCAATGGACAATGCAATGATTTTCCTCCTGAACAAACAAATGTTATGGTAGATGGAGTGCAAAATTTTAATGCATTACATACACAAGCTATAAATCATTCTGGACTTTCAAATGAGCAGAGAAGGGAACAATATTCTATTGAGTCCTTCATGAGGTAACGCCCACCTTCTTTCAGTGGGTCTTCTGATCCACTTGTTGCTGAATAATGGATCAGTACCACTGAAAAGATATTTTCAGTTCTTCAATGTTCTAAATATGATAAATTCATCTTAGCAGTATATCGTTTGGATGGTAAAGCTGATCAATGGTGGAATCTTATCAAGAATATGAGGCCAAGAGATGAAATTGAGTCCATGGAATGGGATGAGTTCAAGATCTTATTTTTCAATAAGTATATCCCCCGTATTCTTAGAAAAAAGGTAGAGAAAGAGTTTCTTGAACTAAATCAAAAGGATGATGAATCTGTTGGTGTATACGAAGCGAATTTTACAAGGCTTGCAAGGTATGCATCTGGATTTATCATCCAAACTGAAAGTAATGTTGATCGATTCTTCCATGGCTTAAAACCAAATCTTCGAAGGGCATTAGCTATAAAAGACTTCAGTAGCTATGAAGAAATTGTGTGTTGTGATATCAAGGTAGAAATTGAAGTTGGTGTTACTTATCCATCTCATAGTTTTGACAAGAAAAAAAAGATGGAGTTCAAGGAAAAATCTCAGAATAATGGTGAAAAGAAGATGAATGTTTCCTTATGCTCAAAGTGTGGAAAGAAGCATGGTGGAAGTTGTCTTAAAGGGACTAGAAAATGTTTTAAGTGTGGAAAATAAGGTCATCGAGCAGCTGAGTGTCTAAGTAATGGAAAAAGGGTTTCTAATGATGTGAATAAAGAAAAGACTGCAGAGAACGCACCACCAACACTTCAATGCTTCAAGTGCAAGGAAATGGGGCATTATGCTAAGAAATGTCCAAATCCAAGGGTTAGTGATGATCAACCTGAGAAACCACATAAGGTCAAGGACAAAGGGAAGTCACATGCGATCACTATTGGCGATGTTGAATATGACAACGATGTGGTGGAATGATTAAGTGTTTATGTAATGGGATTCCAAAATAATGTTGTATATAGTATCGTGGAATATTGGAATATTTATGTATTGGTCTATTGTGGTTTTTAATAATTTTATGGTACTGGTAACCATGGAAAGTGATTGAGATATTTTTGGAAAAAAGATGATATGTGCATAATGAAGGGATAAAGAGAAAATGAAATGTTTGACAGTATTCATGAGCTGATGACTGATATAAGAAAATAGTTATATCATGGTTTGAGGTTTTGGTATGTGAAAAGAGTTATCTTTTGACAACACTCATGTTTTCACTAAGATTGAATGGGTATTCATTTTTCAAGAGAATACATGATTAAGGCCTTTGAATGTTTTTAATGTAACCAACAAGACATATCTCATGATATATGGGGATCAACGTTGGTATTAACATGCTTGTTGTATGAACTCTTTGGTAATCGTTTTCACTATAATATGAGATTGGGAATGAGTATTTTGGATAAGCCTAAAGATTGGAATGGATTATGTTGGACATAAGTTAGTATTTTTCGATATTATTGATGGGATGTTACAATAATTTAGTTTTAGAAAAAGGTCAACTTGCAGGATGGGAGACAACTCATCACGTCGGACAAGGCTGTGGGAATCGAACCCACAACCGAAGTGTGACTGGCCTTTATCGCCTACCACTGGCCTACAGGAAGTCCCTGTTTTGTAGAAACTAGTTTTATTATATTAAGCAGTATGATATATGAAGTATAAGTCCATTTTAGGAACCATATATTATTAATTTCACTATAGATGGACTTATGTATTTTTTTGATAACTTTTCTAACCTTTTGTTGGAGACAGATGGAATGACCCATCATTCTATCACATGATCTGCTAACACATCACGAATGACAAATTGAACTTCATTTCTTTAAGAGATGAAGTTTAAATTTTCCAAAGAATTACCAACGGTGAGACTGTACCAAAATCACAAAAGTATTTCTTCTAATTCCAATTTCATCAACTTTAGGGAAATGATATTGAAAACCAAAAATGTTGTCCTAGTGCTCTTATATCCGATGAATCAGATGGTACCTTAGATCGTCACAAATTTATGTCTTTTTGATTGTTGTATTTTTCATAGCCATGTTCTCTACCACTCTCCATCATAACTTGATGGTTTGATTTTGCTTCCATATCCATATTTTCACTTATGTTCTTGTACATGGAAACCCAGTGATGAGTTAATTTGGGTAACCGTTACGTTTAATACTTTAGTTTTTAAATCCAAGTTTTGGTATTACTTTTTAAGATGTGGGTTTCAATTAAAGAAACTTTTTAGTAGTAAACCATTTATAACCCCGACGAATTTCGAGGGAGAAATTCATTTTAAGGGGGGTAGAATGTAACACCCCGATATTTTATGAAAAATATTCTTTTTAATTTCATTAATGTCTTGTGTTGTACGCTACACCAAAAGGAGCATGCACAACACTTATCCCTGACTTTCCTTGCATTACACGCAATCACGACCTTTCTCGATAGCATGTGTAGTACGTAATACCACGTTTCACTAAACGAGATATTATTATAATATTATTATGAACTAGCCGTTATGAATAGTAATACCCACTTTTTGAAATTTTATAAATTTTATCTTTTAAAATGGACATCAATTTTGGATTCTGAATATCAAAATTATCTTAGGGTGAAATTTTGGTACTTTTCGGATAACTTTCATTTTATGATGAATAGTGAAAATTACTAAATTTTAATTAAAAACAACCATTTTAATCGAAATAATTAATAGTTATAAATTATTGATTTTAGTGGGTTTAAAGTATATTTAGAATATATTTTTACAATTTAATACAATGTGGTCATTGGATGTAATTTCACATTTAAACCAGACATAAACAAGTGTCAATCTTTTGATAGTTATTATCTCTTAAGAACGAGCTATTTGTTTTGATGATGGGAATTAATTTTTAAATTAATTAATGAAACTGATATGTTTTGAATTTGGTAAAATAGAAATCATTTTTGAATTCATAATATCAAATATAGCTTAGGCCTAATTTTTGGTATTTTTCTGGAAACATTCATTTTTTTGATGAATAGTGAAACCACTAAGTGGTAGTTAAAAAAGTTAATTTTTCATAAAACATAATTTTACCGCTTCTGTGAGTGGAATTTAGAAAATCCGAGATACACGGTTAATATCAAGGACTAAAATGTGGTTCAATGAGATGAAATTAGTTTTTGGAGAATAGTAACTTTTTACTTTTTTACCACGGTTAAAAGTAAATAGGGTAATTAAGGGTAAAAATGATATTATTATTACCCTAACACATGTCCTAATTCTATTGGATAAGTGTAATTTGTCCAAAAACAACCTTAGTAATAACATATTACCATTTAGGCCCACTTGTATTATATTAGGACATTTATTATTAATTTATTTAATGAAGGGTTAAAATAGTTAAAATCAAAGTTTAATAACTAAATCATTTTTAATATAGAGTTATACATAAGATAAATTCGACTATAAATATGAATTATAAATCTAAAAATATTTCCTACATAATGGTATTTTATTTTAATTTTTAGACTTAAAATAATTTAATTTATTTATGACACAATGATGATGCAATAATTAACTTATTAATGAAATATTGACATAATTGATGTTATAAATACCCAAATAAATGTAATTTGAGACTTTTTATGAATTCTAATACTTTTATATGTTAATATGACATGTTATTATTGATTTAATTATCTTAGTTCGAACTAATCCTTATGTTATGATTTTCACAAAAATCAATTACCAAATACTGTCAAAATTGACATAAAATAGTTTTAAAACAAATATTATATTATTAATTGTTATTATATTCATGAAAATCTAAGGTTCGGCCAAGATACTTATATCATGATAGGTGTATCATTAATGGACCACTTGGGGGTATCTTGGATGTATATGGTAAGTTTATTAACTATATAATATAAAAATACAAAGTGACATGGTAAATGTCAACCTAATTAACTAAGAGTTAAAACTAAAAGTTTAGGTTAATATAACGACCTAAACTTGTCTAAATTCTGTTGGATGAGAGGATTTCGACCCATCCCCACCTTATCTTTTAAATAAATCAATTTGGATCTATTAAAAACCTAATATGACTTTATTATAAAATAATATTTTTAGTTATTCCAAAGGTGCCCCTCTCCTCCCTTATAAAAGGGAACCTCCTCCCGCTTTTCCTCACACCACTTTGAGCCCTCAAGCTCGTCCAACCCCTACAAAATTCTCTTCTCCACTTCCCTAGAAACATCCTAGAGGTCCTGGTCTTCTTCAAAGACCAATTTTAGTGCCCAAAAATGAGGTATCAAAGATGCACTTCAAAGAAAAGGAGGTTCGTATACGTACGAAGCATATCGGACCTAAGGTAAGGGATAAATATTCCAATATCATTCTTATCCGAGATTGCTTGTTCGTAAATATTTACTGGGGTTATTGTTATTATCCATGTACATGTTTTATGAAAATGTATTCATGTATGTTTAAAGTCATTTTTACCCATTTTTGACTTTTACTACATGGTGTGTAATGAATCTTTCTTTTGTTTTACGTTATGAGGTACTTTTTTGACTTTTCTGGAAAAAGTACGAGAAGAATGTTTTTTTAAATTATACGACCCGAATGGATTTTTATGGTTTTATAAAGCCTTTTTTTCATGAAGCTTCCTCCAAAATATTTCATGACTATTTTCAAAAAAATCATTTTCTTTTAAAATTGCTTGACATTTTGGGAAAAGAGAATGTTTTTGAAGAAGAAAGGATATTTTCCTCAAGAATTCATTTCAAGTGTTTTATTAAAACCATTTTTCATCTAAGATGACATTATTTCATATGTGTATGTTTCAAGTATCATGTCTCTATGATTTACATGGTTTTACTATTCTTATTATGAAATGATATCTATTTCTTTTAAATAGATTATTTGATGATGGGATGATGTTTATGAAACCCATTTTATTTATTGGGTTATTATGAATGATGTATGTTTATTTTGTGGCACAAGTAAGAATGATTTCGTTATGAGATGAGTGGGACCTATATCTCCGTCCAATGCATTGGGTAAATATTTATATCTCATGAGATAGACATGGCTGGAACAGTAAGTTAATCTGGTTCAGTATTACAGGACGGGAATGAGGAGTGAACTCGATTCAGAAAGGGACTTTGTCCACTAAGATGGTCTTGGCAGCAATGCCTTGGCTACTATGGAAATCATTACATGTGCTTAATGGATTCCAAAATTACATGTTTTATTCCCATACTATGTTATCATGATTTATGTTCCATTATGATGTATGCCTTATGTACTTCCATGTTTTAAGTCGTTGCTCAAGATTTTGATGTTTAAACATTATGTTCATGTTTTTAAGTTTAGATATATATGGTATGTTTTATTTTATCCATGTGTACCCTTAGTGATCATTTGAGCTCACCCTTTTTATGTTTTATTTTCCCCCATGATTAAAAGAAAGGTTTTAGGTAAAGAAACAGAAATTGGAAGATCTTTATGGGAGATGTTGAAGATCTTTCACCACGATTAGAAGATTACGTTCCATGTTTCCAAAGACACTAAACTATTACGGTCCTTGTGTGTTTGTTTTTTTATGTATTATGTATTCCGAAAAAGTAATGTAATATCTATTGATGTCAAGCTTTGGGTCTCTACAGTTGGTATCAGGGGAAAGGTTTAGTCAACCTTTGGAAACTAGGATGCGAGAACTTTAGTGAGATCCCTAGTGATATTTCTAAGGTATGTCTAGGGATGTACCTAAGGTTAAGTATAAGTATAGGTTATAGTCCTAGAATTACGGTAAAGATCTTAGAATTAAACCTAAGATGTTAGATATTGAAGGTACTCACCCTTTATTATGTTGTTTTCCCTAGCATGATTTTTTCCTCTCATACTATTTTTTGTGTGTTTTAGACGATGGCTGGTACCTGAAGGAACTGTGTTGATCAATGCAATGGACAATGCAATGATTGTCCTCCTGAACAAACAAATGTTATGGTAGATGGAGTGAAAAATTTTAATGCATTACATACAGAAGCTATAAATCATTCTGGACTTTCAAATGAGCAGAGAAGGGAACAATATTCTATTGAGTCCTTCATGAGGTAACACCCACCTTCTTTTAGTGGGTCTTCTAATCCACTTGTTGCTGAATAATGGATCAGTACCACTGAAAAGATATTTTCAGTTCTTCAATGTTCTAAATATGATAAATTCATCTTAGCAGTATATCGTTTGGATGGTAAAGCTGATCAACGGTGGAATCTTATCAAGAATATGAGGCCAAGAGATGAAATTGAGTCCATTGAATGGGATGAGTTCAAGATCTTATTTTTCAATAAGTACATCCCCCGTATTCTTAGAAAAAAGGTAGAGAAAGAGTTTCTTGAACTAAATCAAAAGGATGATGAATCTGTTGGTGTATACGAAGTGAATTTTACAAGGCTTGCAAGGTATGAATCTGGATTTATCATCCAAACTAAAAGTAAAGTTGATCGATTCATCCATGGCTTAAAACCAAATCTTCGAAGGGCATTAGCTATAAAAGACTTCAGTAGCTATGAAGAAATTGTGTGTTGTGCAATCAAGGTAGAAATGGAAGTTGGTGTTACTTATCCGTCTCATAGTTTTGACAAGAAACAAAAGATGGAGTTCAAGGAAAAATCTGAGAATAATTGTGAAAAGAAGATGAATGTTTCCTTATGCTCAAATTGTGGAAATAAGCATGGTGGAGGTTGTCTTAAAGGGACTAGAAAATGTCTTAAGTGTGGAAAATAAGGTCATCGAGCACCTGAGTGTCTTAGTAATGGAAAAAGGGTTTCTAATGATGTGAATAAAGAAAAGACTGCAGAGAACGCACCACCAACACTTCAATGCTTCAAGTGCAAGGAAATGGGGCATTATGCTAAGAAATGTCCAAATCCAAGGGTTAGTGATGATCGACCTGAGAAACCACATAAGGTTAAGGACAAAGGGAAGTCACATGCGATCACTATTGGCGATGTTGAATATGACAACGATGTGGTGGAATGATTAAGTGTTTATGTAATGGGATTCCAAAATAATGTTGTATATAGTATCTTGGAATATTGGAATATTTATGTATTGGTCTATTGTGGTTTTCAATAATTCTATGGTACTGGTAACCATAAAAAGTGATTGAGATATTTTTGGAAAAAAGATGATATGTGCATATTGAAGGGATAAAGAGAAAATGAAATGTTTGACAGTATTCATGAGCTGATGACTGATATAAGATAATAGTTATATCATGGTTTGAGGTTTTGGTATGTGAAAAGAGTTATCTTTTGACAACACTCATGTTTTCACTAAGATTGAATGGGTATTCATTTTTCCGGAGAATACATGATTAAGGCCTTTGAATGTTTTTAATGTAACCAACAAGACATATCTCATGATATATGGGGATCAATGATGATATTAACATGCTTTTTGTATGAACTCTTTGGTAATCGTTTTCACTATAATATGAGATTGGGAATGAGTATTTTGGATAAGCCTAAAGATTGGAATGGATTATGTTGGACATAAGTTAGTATTTTTCGATATTATTGATGGGATGTTACAATAATTTAGTTTTAGAAAAAGGTCAACCTGCAGGATGGGTGACAACTCATCGCGTCGGACAAGGCTGTGGGAATCGAACCCACAACCAAAGTGCGACTGGCCTTTATCGCCTACCACTGGCCTACAGGAAGTCCCTATTTAGTAGAAACTAGTTTCATTATATTAAGCAGTATGATATATGAAGTATAAGTCCATTTTAGGAACCATATATTATTAATTTCACTATAGATGGACTTATGTATTTTTTTGATAACTTTTCTAACCTTTTGTTTGAGACAGATGGAATGACCCATCATTCTATCACATGATCTGCTAACACATCACGAATGAAAAATTGAATTTCATTTAATTAAGAGATGAAGTTTAAATTTTCCAAAGAATTACCAACGGTGAGACTGTACCAAAATCACAAAAGTATTTCTTCTAATTCCAATTTCATCAACTTTAGGGAAATGATATTGAAAACCAAAAATGTTGTCCTAGTGCTCTTATATCCGATGAATCAGATGGTACCTTAGATCGTCACAAATTTATGTCTTTTTGATTGTTGTATTTTTCATAGCCATGTTCTCTACCACTCTCCATCATAACTTGATGGTTAGATTTTTCTTCCATATCCATATTTTCACTTATGTTCTCGTACATGGAAACCCAGTGATGAGTTAATTTGGGTAACCGTTACGTTTCATACTTTAGTTTTTAAAGCCAAGTTTTGGTATTACTTTTTAAGATGTGGGTTTCAATTAAAGAAACTTTTTAGTAGTAAACCATTTATAACCCCGATGAATTTCGAGGGAGAAATTCATTTTAAGGGGGGTAGAATGTAACACCCCGATATTTTATGAAAAATATTCTTTTTAATTTCATTAATGTCTTGTGTTGTACGCTACACCAAAAGGAGCATGCACAACACTCATCCCTGACTTTCCTTGAATTACAGGCAATCACGGCCTTTCTCGATAGCATGTGTAGTGCGTAATACCACGTTTCACTAAACAAGATATTATTATAATATTATTATGAACTAGCCGTTATGAATAGTAATACCCGCTTTTTGAAATTTTATAAATTTTATCTTTTAAAATGGACATCAATTTTGGATTCTGAATATCAAAATTAGCTTAGGGTGAAATTTTGGTACTTTTCGGATAACTTTCATTTTATGATGAATAGTGAAAATTACTAAATTTTAATTAAAAACAACCATTTTAATCGAAATAATTAGTAGTTATAAATTATTGATTTTAGTGGGTTTAAACTATATTTAGAATATATTTTTACAATTTAATACAATGTGGTCATTGGATGTAATTTCACATTTAAACCAGACATAAACAAGTGTCAATCTTTTGATAGTTATTATCTCTTAAGAACGAGCTATTTGTTTTGACGATGGGAATTAATTTTTAAATTAATTAATGAAACTGATATGTTTTGAATTTGGTAAAATAGACATCATTTTTGAATTCAAAATATCAAATATAGCTTAGGCCTAATTTTTGGTATTTTTCTGGAAACATTCATTTTTTTGATGAATAGTGAAACCACTAAGTGGTAGTTAAAAAAGTGAATTTTTCATAAAACTTACTTTTACCGCTTCTGTGAGTGGAATTTAGAAAATCCGAGATACACGGTTAATATCAAGGACTAAAATGTGGTTCAATGAGATGAAAGTAGATTTTGGAGAATAGTAACTTTTTACTTTTTTTACCACGGTTAAAAGTAAATAGGGTAATTAAGGGTAAAAATGATATTATTATTACCCTAACACATGTCCTAATTCTATTGGATAAGTGTAATTTGTCCAAAAACAACCTCAGTAATAACATATGACCATTTAGGCCCACTTGTATTAGATTAGGACATTTATTATTAATTTATTTAAAGAAGGGTTAAAATAGTTAAAATCAAAGTTTAATAACTAAATCATTTTTAATATAGAGTTATACATAAGATATATTCGACTATAAATATGAATTATAAATCTAAAAATATTTCCTACATAATGGTATTTTATTTTAATTTTTAGACTTAAAATAATTTAATTTATTTATGACACAATGATGATGCAATAATTAGCTTATTAATGAAATATTGACATAATTGATGTTATAAATACCCAAATAAATGTAATTTGAGACTTTTTATGAATTATAATACTTTTATATGTTAATATGACATGTTATTATTGATTTAATTATCTTAGTTCGAACTAATCCTTATGTTATGATTTTCACAAAAATCAATTACCAAATACTGTCAAAATTGACATAAAATAGTTTTAAAACAAATATTATATTATTAATTGTTATTATATTCCTGATAATCTAAGGTTCGGCCAAGATACTTATATCATGATAGGTGTATCATTAATGGACCACTTGGGGGTCTCTTGGATGTATATGGTAAGTTTATTAACTATATAATATAAAAATACAAAGTGACATGGTAATTGTCAACCGAATTAACTAAGAGTTAAAACTAAAAGTTTAGGTTAATATAACGACCTAAACTTGTCTAAATTCTGTTGGATGAGAGGATTTCGACCCATCCCCACCTTATCTTCTAAATAAATCAATTTGGATCTATTAAAAACCGAATATGACTTTATTATAAAATAATATTTTTAGTTATTCCAAAGGTGCCCCTCTCCTCCCTTATAAAAGGGAACCTCCTCCCGCTTTTCCTCACACCACTTTGAGCCCTCAATCTCGGCCAACCCCTACAAAATTCTCTTCTCCACTTCCCTAGAAACATCCTAGAGGTCCTGGTCTTCTTCAAAGACCAATTTTAGTGCCAAAAAAGGAGGTATCAAAGATGCACTTCAAAGAAAAGGAGGTTCGTATACGCACGAAGCATATCAGACCTACCACCAAATTTAAATTTTTATTAAACCATTTTGAGGAAAAATGGGAAACCAAATACACATACAAGACCACTATGTGCTAAAAGAGCCCACAAAATTATTAAACACGAGACTTAGATTACCCGAGCTAGCTGCCCTATAAAGCTCCCATTTCAAAGGACTAACCAGTGTTTCTGGGTCCTCCCTAATAAGCTCTTCAAAGTGGGTAAGCATCCTCTCCATTGTCTGGATGAATTCCTCTGAGTTGATTTTGCCCTGATTGAAGCCCCGGGCCAGAATTCGGTCTTGTTTGTCTATCCACAGCTCTTGCTCCTCATTGGCGTCAACTTTCAACCTTCTTTCATAAATTCTTTTGATCTCCTCTTCTGAAACATTGGGGCAGACAGCTTTGTCGGGCATTTCTTCCATGGAGTGCAGAATCAAATTCAAACACAACATGGGCTCTTCACTTTCCCCTTTCGAGAGTGTTTTGCTTTCGTGTTTCTTGTCCTTCTTGGCCGACCTTGTCTCCATCGGCTTTGGCAAATGTGAGTAATCCTTGCGTCCCTTGGGTTTTTTTCCTTGGACCACTATACATTTCCCAGAATCTCGAGCTCCTTTTTTCCCCTTCTTCCTTCGGGGGCTATGAGTCCCCTTCCCTTGAACGCATTCCATGCTGTCCACTGAGAGTTGACTGTATCGTTCATCTCCTGAAGTTTCTTCCCCTTGAGACAAGGGGGGTTCATGAACCTCCAAGCCCTCAAATCGGTTCCCTATCTTGATCCCCAACCCTGCATTGATGCCCCTATGCCTGCCTGGAGACTCCCCCTTTCCTGCTTTGTTCTACCTTCCATTCTTCTTCCCCCCATTCCCTGTCTTTAACTGAGGAGCGGGGGTATCACCGATAGTATTCGGGTCTAAGGTCCCCAATGCAGTCACTCCATTCGGCCTCTTTTGTCCGCTTTGAGTTCCTGTTTCAACCAGTAAATCGGTCTCCTGCACCATGTCCAAACCAGAATTCAGATCATATCCTCGGCCCATGAACTGTATATGCTTGCTAGTGTCTTGCCCTCCCTGACCACCGGTGCCACCGGTAGCCTGAGCATCCCCTACAGTCCATTCCCTCACTTCATTTGAATCCGTTGTATCCACTGCCTTCGCAGGTATTCCACCTCCCTGCACAGCCTCCTTACCGCCCTCCTGTGATGGAGTAATTCTTAAGTCTGCTTTGAGACGGGCAAAAACATCTGCTACTCTCGGTTCTGCCATCTTCAACTTCACACATTTTCCTGTCACCGAGATTGCTTTTTCGTAAATATTTATAGGGGTTATTGTTATTATCCATGTACATGTTTTATGAAAATGTATTCATGTATGTTTAAAGTCATTTTTACCCATTTTTGACTTTTACTACATGGTGTGTAATGAATCTTTCTTTTGTTTTACGTTACGAGGTACTTTTTTGACTTTTCCGGAAAAAGTACGAGAAGAATATTTTTTTAAATTATACGACCCGAATGGATTTTTATGGTTTTATAAAGCCTTTTTTTTCATGAAGCTTCCTCCAAAATATTTCATAAATATTTAAAAAAAAATCATTTTCTTTTAAAATTGCTTGACATTTTGGGAAAAGAGAATGTTTTTGAAGAAGAAAGGATATTTTCCTCAAGAATTCATTTCAAGTGTTTTATTAAAACCATTATTCATCTAAGATGACATTATTTCATATGTGTATGTTTCAAGTATCATGTCTCTATGATTTACATGGTTTTACTTTTCTTATTATGAAATGATATCTATTTCTTTTGAATAGATTATTTGATAATGGGATGATGTTTATGAAACCCATTTTATTTATTGGGTTATTATGAATGATGTATGTTTATTTTGTTGCACAAGTAAGAATGATTTCATTATGAGATGGGTGGGACATATATCTCCGTCCAATGCATTGGGTAAATATTTATATCTCATGAGATAGACATGGCTAGAACAGTAAGTTAATCCGGTTCAATATTATAGGACGGGAACGAGGAGTGAACTCGATTCAGAAAGGGACTTTGTCCACTAAGATGGTCTTGGCAGCAATGCCTTGGCTACTATGGAAATCATTACATGTGCTTAATGGATTCAAAAATTACATGTTTTATTCCCATACTATGTTATCATGATTTATGTTCCATTATGATGTATGCCTTATGTACTTCCATGTTTTCAGTCGTTGCTCAAGATTTTGATGTTTAAACATTTTGTTCATGTTTTTAAGTTTAGATGTATATGGTATGTTTTATTTTATCCATGTGTACCCTTAGTGATCATTTGAGCTCACCCTTTTTATGTTTTATTTTCCCCCATGATTAAAAGAAAGGTTTTAGGTAAAGAAACAAAAAGTGGAAGATCTTTATGGGAGATGTTGAAGATCTTTCACCATGATTAGAAGATTACGTTCCATGTTTCCAAAGACACTAAACTATTACGGTCCTTGTGTGTTTGTTTTTTTATGTATTATGTATTCCGCAAAATTAATGTAATATCTATGTATGTCATGCTTTGGGTCTCTACAGTTGGTATCAGAGGAATGGTTTAGTCAACCTTTGGAAACTAGGATGCGATAACTTTAGTGAGATCCCTAGAGATATTTCTAAGGTATGTCTAGGGATGTACCTAAGGTTAAGTATAAGTATAGGTTATAGTCCTAGAATTACGGTAACGATCTTATAATTAAACCTAAGATGTTAGATATTGAAGGTACTCCCCCTTTATTATGTTGTTTTCCCTATCATGATTTTTGCCTCTCATACTATTTTGTGTGTGTTTTAGACGATGGCTGGTACCTGAAGGAACTGTGTTGATCAATGCAATGGACAATGCAATGATTGTCCTCCTGAACAAACAAATGTTATGGTAGATGGAGTGCAAAATTTTAATGCATTACATACACAAGCTATAAATCATTCTGGACTTTCAAATGAGCAGAGAAGGGAACAATATTCTATTGAGTCCTTCATGAGGTAACGCCCACCTTCTTTCAGTGGGTCTTCTGATCCACTTGTTGCTGAATAATGGATCAGTACCACTGAAAAGATATTTTCAGTTCTTCAATGTTCTAAATATGATAAATTCATCTTAGCAGTATATCGTTTGGACGGTAAAGCTGATCAATGGTGGAATCTTATCAAGAATATGAGGCCAAGAGATGAAATTGAGTCCATGGAATGGGATGAGTTCACGATCTTATTTTTCAATAAGTATATCCCCCGTATTCTTAGAAAAATGGTAGAGAAAGAGTTTCTTGAACTAAATCAAAAGGATGATGAATCTGTTGGTGTATACGAAGTGAATTTTACAAGGCTTGCAAGGTATGCATCTGGATTTATCATCCAAACTGAAAGTAATGTTGATCGATTTTTCCGTGGCTTAAAACCAAATCTTCGAAG
The DNA here is from genome assembly GCA_963277665.1 of Viscum album. Taxonomy (NCBI): domain Eukaryota; kingdom Viridiplantae; phylum Streptophyta; class Magnoliopsida; order Santalales; family Viscaceae; genus Viscum; species Viscum album. The sequence continues at coordinate 577,042,103 of OY728160.1, forward strand.
GGAATTAGCTATAAATGACTTCAGTAGCTATGAAGAAATTGTGTGTTGTGATATCAAGGTAGAAATGGAAGTTGGTGTTACTTATCCATCTCATAGTTTTGACAAGAAACAAAAGATGGAGTTCAAGGAAAAATCTCAGAATAATGGTGAAAAGAAGATGAATGTTTCCTTATGCTCAAAGTGTGGAAAGAAGCATGGTGGAGGTTGTATTAAAGGGACTAGAAAATGTTTTAAGTGTGGAAAATAAGGTCATCGAGCAGCTGAGTGTCTAAGTAATGGAAAAAGGGTTTCTAATGATGTGAATAAAGAAAAGACTGCAGAGAACGCACCACCAACACTTCAATGCTTCAAGTGCAAGGAAATGGGGAATTATGCTAAGAAATGTCCAAATCCAAGGGTTAGTGATGATCGACCTGAGAAACCACATAAGGTCAAGGACAAAGGGAAGTCACATGCGATCACTATTGGCGATGTTGAATATGACAACGATGTGGTGGAATGATTAAGTGTTTATGTAATGGGATTCCAAAATAATGTTGTATATAGTATCGTGGAATATTGGAATATTTATGTATTGGTATATTGTGGTTTTTAATAATTTTATGGTACTGGTAACCATGGAAAGTGATTGAGATATTTTTGGAAAAAAGATGATATGTGCATAATGAAGGGATAAAGAGAAAATGAAATGTTTGACAGTATTCATGAGCTGATGACTGATATAAGAAAATAGTTATATCATGGTTTGAGGTTTTGGTATGTGAAAAGAGTTATCTTTTGACAACACTCATGTTTTCACTAAAATTGAATGGGTATTCATTTTTCAAGAGAATACATGATTAAGGCCTTTGAATGTTTTTAATGTAACCAACAAGACATATCTCATGATATATGGGGATCAACGTTGGTATTAACATGCTTGTTGTATGAACTCTTTGGTAATCGTTTTCACTATAATATGAGATTGGGAATGAGTATTTTGGATAAGCCTAAAGATTGGAATGGATTATGTTGGACATAAGATAGTATTTTTCGATATTATTGATGGGATGTTACAATAATTTAGTTTTAGAAAAAGGTCAACCTGCAGGATGGGAGACAACTCATCACGTCGGACAAGGCTGTGGGAATCGAACCCACAACCGAAGTGCGACTGGCCTTTATCGCCTACCACTGGCCTACAGGAAGTCCCTGTTTAGTAGAAACTTGTTTTATTATATTAAGCAGTATGATATATGAAGTATAAGTCCATTTTAGGAACCATATATTATTAATTTCACTATAGATGGACTTATGTATTTTTTTGATAACTTTTCTAACCTTTTGTTTGAGACAGATGGAATGACCCATCATTCTATCACATGATCTGCTAACACATCACGAATGACAAATTGAAATTTATTTCATTAAGAGATGAAGTTTAAATTTTCCAAAGAATGACCAACGGTGAGACTGTACCAAAATCACAAAAGTATTTCTTCTAATTCCAATTTCATCAACTTTAGGGAAATGATATTGAAAATCAAAAATGTTGTCCTAGTGCTCTTATATCCGATGAATCAGATGGTACCTTAGATCGTCACAAATTTATGTCTTTTTGATTGTTGTATTTTTCATAGCCATGTTCTCTACCACTCTCCATCATAACTTGATGGTTAGATTTTTCTTCCATATCCATATTTTCACTAATGTTCTCCTACATGGAAACCCAACGATGAGTTAATTTGGGTAACCGTTACGTTTCATACTTTAGTTTTTAAAGCCAAGTTTTGGTATTACTTTTTAAGATGTGGGTTTCAATTAAAGAAACTTTTTAGTAGTAAACCATTTATAACCCCGACGAATTTCGAGGGAGAAATTCATTTTAATGGGGGTAGAATGTAACACCCCGATATTTTATGAAAAATATTCTTTTTAATTTCATTGTTGTCTTGTGTTGTACGCTACACCAAAAGGAGCATGCACAACACTCATCCCTGACTTTCCTTGCATTACACGCAATCACGACCTTTCTCGATAGCATGTGTAGTACGTAATACCACGTTTCACTAAACGAGATATTATTATAATATTATTATGAACTAGCCGTTATGAATAGTAATACCCACTTTTTGAAATTTTATAAATTTTATCTTTTAAAATGGACTTCAATTTTGGATTCGGAATATCAAAATTAGCTTAGGGTGAAATTTTGGTACTTTTCGGATAACTTTCATTTTATGATGGATAGTGAAAATTACTAAATTTTAATTAAAAACAACCATTTTAATCGAAATAATTAATAGTTATAAATTATTGATTTTAGTGGGTTTAAAGTATATTTAGAATATATTTTTACAATTTAATACAATGTGGTCATTGGATGTAATTTCACATTTAAACCAGACATAAACAAGTGTCAATCTTTTGATAGTTATTATCTCTTAAGAACGAGCTATTTGTTTTGACGATGGGAATTAATTTTTAAATTAATTAATGCAACTGATATGTTTTAATTTTTTTAATATAGATATCATTTTTGAATTCATAATATCAAATATAGCTTAGGCCTAATTTTTGGTATTTTTCTGGAAACTTTCATTTTTTTGATGAATAGTGAAACCACTAAGTGGTAGTTAAAAAAATGAATTTTTCATAAAACTTAATTTTACCGCTTCTATGATTGGAATTTCGAAAATCCGAGAGACACGGTTAATATCAAGGACTGAAATGTGGTTCAATGAGATGAAAGTAGTTTTTGGAGAATAGTAACTTTTTACTTTTTTTACCACGGTTAAAAGTAAATAGGGTAATTAAGGGTAAAAATGATATTATTATTACCCTAACACATGTCCTAATTCTATTAGATAAGTGTAATTGGTCAAAAAAAACCTTAGGAATAAAATATTACCATTGAGGCCCACTTGTATTAGATGAGGACATTTATTATTAATTTATTTAAAGAAGGCTTAAAATAGATAAAAGAAAATTTTAATAACTAAATAATTTTTAATATAGGGTTATACATAAGATACATTAGACTATAAAAATGAATTAGAAAGCTAAAAATATTTCCTACATAATGGTATTTTATTTGTAATTTTTAGACTTCAAATAAGTTAATTTATTTATGACACAATGACGATGCAATAATTAGCTTATTAATGAAATATTGACATAATTTATGTTATAAATACCCAAATAAATGTAATTTGAGACTTTTTATGAATTACAATAATTTTATATGTTAATATGACATGTTAGTAATGATTTAAATAAATTTTTTCGAATTAATCATTCTGTTATTATTTTCTCAAAAATCAATTACCAAATAGTGTCAAAATTGACATAAAATAGTTTTTTTAAAAAATATTATATTATTAATTGTTATTATATTGCTAAAAATCTATGGTTCGGAAAACATACTTATATCATGATAGGGGTATCGTTAATGGACCACTTTGGGGTCGCTTGGATGTATATGGTATGTTTATTAACTATATAATATAAAAATACAAAGTGTCATGGTAAATGTCAACTTAATTAACTAAGAGTTAAAACTAAAAGTTTAGGTTAATATAATGACCTAAACTTGTCCAAATTATATTAGATGAGAGGCTTTCGACCCATCCCCACCTTAGCTTTGAAATAAATCAATTTGGAGCTATTAAGAACCAAATATTATTTTATAATAAAATAATATTTTTAGTTATTCCAAAGGTGCCCCGCTCCTCCCTTATAAAAGGGAACCTCCTCCCTCTCTTCCTCGCACCACATTGAGCGTTCAAGCTCGGCCAACCCCTGCCAAATTCTCTTCTCCACTTCCATAGATACATCCTAGAGGTCCTGGTCTTCTTCAATGACCAATTTTAGTTCCCAAAGGTAAGGGATAAATATTCCATTCTCATTCTTATCCGAGATTTTTTATTCGTAAATATTTACTGGGGTTATTGTTATTATCCATGTACAGGATTTGTGAAAATGTTTTCATGTATGTTTAAATTCCTTTTTACCCATTTTTGACCTTTACAACATGGTATTTAAGGAATATTTCTTTTATTTTACGTTACGAGGTACTTTTTTGACTTTTCCAGTAAAAGTACAAGAAGAATTTTTTTAACTTATACGACCCGAATGGATTTTTACGGTTTTATAAAGCCTTATTTTCATGAATCTTCCTCCAAAATATTTCATGAATATTTTCAAAGAAATCATTTTCTTTTAAAATTTCTTGACATTTTGTGAAAAGAGAATGATTTTGAAGAAGAAAAGATATTTTCCTCAAGAATTCATTTCAAGTGTTTTATAAATACCATTTTTCATCTAAGATGACATTATTTCATATGTGTATGTTTCAAGTATCGTGTTTCTATGATTTACATGGTTTCACTTTTATTATTATGAAATGATATCCATTTCTTTTATATGGATTATTTGATGATGGGATGATGTTTATGAAACCCATTTTATTTATTGGGTTATTATGAATGATGCATGTTTATTTTATGGAAAAAGTAAGAATGATTTCATTATGAGATGGGTGTGACCTATATCTCCCTCAAATGCATTGGGTAAAGATTTATATCTCATAAGATAGACATGGCTGGAATGGTAAGTTAATCCGGTTCAGTATTACAGGACTGGAACGAGGAGTGAACTCGATTCAGAAAGGGACTTTGTCCACTAAGATGGTCTGGGAAGTAATGCCTTGGCTACTATGGAAATCATTACATGTTCTTAATTGATTCCACAATTACATTTTTTATTCCCATTCTATGTTATCATGATTTGTGTTCCATTATGATGTATGCCTTATGTACTTCCATGTTTTAAGTCGTTTATCAAGATTTTGATGTTTAAACATTATGTTCATGTTTTTAAGTTCAAATGTATATGGTATGTTTTATTTTATCCATGCTTACCCTTACTGAGCATTTGAGCTCACCCTTTTTATGTTCTATTTTCCGTTAGGATTAAAAGAAAGGTATTAGGTAAGGAAAAAAAAAGTGGAAGATCTTTATGGGAGATGTTGAAGATCTTTCACCACGATTAGAAGATTACGTTCCAAGTTTCCAAAGACACTAAACTATTACGGTCCTTGTGCGTCTGTTTTTGTTATGTATTATGTATTCTGCAAAAGTAATGTAATATCTATGTACGTCAATCTTTGGGTCTCTACAGTCGGTATCAGAGGAAAGGTTTAGTCAACCTTTGGAAACTAGGATGCGAGAACTTTAGTGGGATCCCTAGAGATATTTCTAAAGTATGTCTAGGGATGTCCCTAAGGTTATGTATAAGTATAGGTTATAGTCCTAGAATTACGGTAACGATCTTAGAATTAAACCTAAGATGTTAGATATTGAAAGTACACCCCCTTTATTATGTTGTTTTCCCTAGCATGATTCTTTCCTCTCACACTATTCTTTTTGGGTTTTAGACGATGGCTGGTACCTGAAGGAACCGTGTTGATCAATGCAATGGACAATGCAATGATTGTCCTCCTGAACAAACAAATGTTATGGGAGATGGAGTGAAAAATTATTGCTATACTTACACAAGCTATGAATCATTCTGGACATCGGGAACAATATTCTATTGAGTCCTTAATGAGGCAACGTCCACCTTCTTTCAGTGGGTCTTCTGATCCACTTGTTTCTGAATAATAGATCAGTACCACAGAAAAGATATTTTCAGTTCTTCAATGTTCTGAACATGATAAAGTCATCATAGTAGTATATCATTTGGAAGGTGAAGCAGATCAATGGTGGAATCTTATCAAGAATACGAGGCCAAGAGATGAAATTGAGTCCATGGAATGGGACGAGTTCGAGAACTTATTTTTTAATAAGTACTTCCCTCGTATTCTTCGAAAAAAGATAGGGAAAGAGTTTCTTGAACTAAAACAAAAGGATGATGAATATGTTGGTGTATATGAAGCGAATTTTACAAGGCTTGGAAGGTATGCATCTGGCTTTATCATACAACCTAAAAGTAAAGTTGATCGATTCTTTAGTGGATTAAAACAAAATCTTCTAAGGGCATTACCTATAAGAGACTTCAGTAGCTATGAAGAAATTGTGTGTTGTGCTGTCAAAGTAGAAATGGAAGTCAGTGTTACTTATCTGTATCATAGTTTTGAAAAGAAACAAAAGATGGAGTTCATAGATAAATCTCAGAATAATGGTGAAAAGAAGATGAATGTTTTCTTATGCTCAAAGTGTGTAAAGAAGCATGGTGGAGATTGTCTTAAAGGGACTGGAAATTTTTTTTTACGTGTGGAAAAGAAGGTCATCGAGCAGATGAGTCTCGAAGTAATGGAAAAATGGTTTCTAATGATGTGAATAAAGAAAAGACCGCAGAGAACGCACCACCAACACATCAATGCTTCAAATGCAAGTAAATGGGGCATTATGCTAATAAATTACCTAATCGAAGGGTTAGTGATGATCGACATGAGCAACCACTTATGGCAAAGGACAAAGGGAAGTCACATGCGAACACTGTTGGCGATGTTGAATATGACAACGATGTGGTGGAATGATTAAGTGTTTATGTAATGGGATTCAAAAATAATGTTGTATATAGTATCGTGGAATATTGGAATATTTATGTATTGGTCTATTGTGGTTTTCAATAATTTTATAGTACTGGAAACCATGGAATGTGATTGAGATATTTTTGGAAAAAAGATGATATGCGCATAATGAAGGGATAACGAGAAAATGAAATTTTTGACAGTATTCATGAGCTCATGACTGATATAAGGAAATAGTTATATCATGGTTTGAGGTTTTGGTATGTGAAAAGAGTTAACTTTTGACTGCACTCATGTTTTCACTAAGATTCAATGGGTATTCATTTTTCAAGAGAATACATGATTACGGCCATCGAATGTTTGTAATGTAACTATTAAGACATATCTCATGATATGTGGGGATCAACGATGGTATTAACTTGCTTTTTGTATGAACTCTTTGGTAATCGTTTTCACTATAATATGAGATTGGACATGAATATTTTGGATAAGACTAAAGATTGGAATGGATTATGTTGGACATAAGTTAGTATTTTTCGATTTTATTGATGGGATGTTATAGTAATGTAGTTTTAGAAAAAGGCCAACCTACAGGATGGGCGACAACCCATAGCGTCGGACAAGCCTGTGCGAATCGAACCCACAACCGAAGTGCGACTGGCCTTTATCACCTACCACTGGCCTACAAGAAGTCCCTGTTTAGTAGAAACTAGTTTTATTATATTAAGTATTATGATATATGAAGTATAATTCCATTTTAGGAACCATATATGATTAATCTCACTATATATGGACTTAGGTATTTTTTTGATAACTTTTCTAACCTATTGTTTGAGATAGATGGAATGACCCATCATTCTATCACATGATCTGCTAACACATCACAAATGACAAATTCAACTTCATTTCTTTATGAGATGAAGTGGAAATTCTCCAAAGAACGACCAACGGTGAGACTGTACCAAAATCAAAAAAGTAATTCTTCTAATTCCAATTTCATCAACTTTAGGGAAATGATCTTGAAAACCAAAAATGTAGTCCTAGTGGTATTATATCCGACAAATCAGATTGTACCTTATATCATCACAAATTTATGGCTTTGTGATTGTTGGCTATTTCATAGCCATGTTCTCTACCACTCTCCATCATAACTTGATGGATAGATTTTTCTTCCATATCCATATTTTCTCCTATGTTCTCCTACATGGAAACCCAGTGATGAGTTAATTTGGGTAACCGTTACGTTTCATACTTTAGTTTGTAAAGCCACGTTTTGGTATTCCTTTTTACGATGTGGGTTTCCATTAAGGAAACTTTTTAGTAGTAAACCAATTATAACCCCGACGAATTTTGGGGGTGAAATTCATTTTAAGGGGGGTATAATGTACCACCCCGAGATTTTATGAAAAATAATCTTTTTAATTTCATTAATGTCTTGTGTTGTATGCTACACCAAAAAGAGATTGCACAATACTCATCCCTGACTTGCCTTTCATTACACGCAATCGTGACCTTCTTCGATAGCGTGTGTAGTACGCAATACCGCGTTTCACTAAACGAGATATTATTATAATATTATTATGAACTAGCCGTTATGAATAGTAATTTCCACTTTTTGAAATTTTATAAATTTTATCCTTCAAAATGGACTTCATTTTTGGATTTGGAATATCGAAATTATCTTAGGGTAAAATTTTGGTACTTTTTGGATAACTTTCATTTTCTGATGAATAGTGAAAATTACTAAATTTTAATTAAAAACAACCATTTTAATCGAAATAATTAATAGTGATAAATTATTAAATTGAGTGGTTTTAAAGTATATTTAGAATATATTTTGACAATTTAATACAGTGTTGGTCATTGGATGTAATTTCTCATTTAAACCAGACATAAACAAGTGTCAATCATTTGATAGTTATTATCTCTTAAGAACACGCTATTTGTTTTGACGATGGGAATTAATTATTAAATTAATTAATGCAACTGATATGTTTTGAATTTGGTAAAATAGACATCATTTTTGAATTCAAAATATCAAATATAACTTAGGACTAATTTTTTGTATTTTTCTGGAAACTTTCATTTTTTTGATGAATAGTGAAACCACTAAGTGGTAGTTAAAAAAATGATTTTTTCAGTTATTCCAAAGGTGCCCCTCTCCTACTTTATAAAAGGGAACCTCCTCCCTCTCTTCCTCACACCACTTTGAGCCTTCAAGTTTGGCCAACCCCTTCCAAATTCTCTTCTCCACTTCCCTAGAAACATCCTTGAGGTCATGGTCTTCTTCAAAGACCAATTTTAGTGCCCAAAAAGGAGGTCTCAAAGTTGCGATTCAAAGAAGAGAAGGTTCATATACGTACAAAGCATATCATACCTAAGGTAAGGGATAAATATTATAATCTCATTCTTTTCCGAGATTGTTTATTCTTAAATATTTACTGGGGTTATTGTTATTATCCATGTACATGTTTTATGAAAATGTTTTCTTGTATGTTTAAACTCCTTTTTACCCATTTTGACTTCTCCTACATGGTATGTATGGAATATTTCTTTTCTTTTACATTACGATGTACTTTTTTGACTTTTCCGACAAAAGTACGAGAAGAATTAGTTTTTAACTTATACGACCCGAATGGATTTTTACGGTTTTATAAAGCCTTATTTTCATGAACCTTCCTCCAAAAGATTTCATGACTATTCTCAACAAAATCATTTTCTTTTAAAATTGCTTGACATTTTGTGAAAAGAGAATGATTTTTAAGAAGAAAGGATATATTCCTCAAGAATTCATTTCAAGTGTTTTATCAAAACCATTTTTCATCTAAGATGACATTATTTCATATGTGTAGGTTTCAAGTATCATGTCTCTATGATTAACATGGTTTCACTTTTCTTATTATGAAATGATATCCATTTCTTTTATATGGATTATTTGATGATGGGAGGATGTTTATGAAACCCATTTTATTTATTGGGTTATTATGAATTATGTATGTTTATTTTGTGGACCAAGTAAGAACGACTTCATTATGAGATGAGTGGGTCATATATCTCCCTCCAATGCATTGGGTAAAGATTTATATCTCATTAGATAGACATGGCTAGAATGATATGTTAATCCGGTTCAGTATTACAGGACTAGAAAGAGGAGTGAACTCGATTCAGAAAGGGACTTTTTCCACTAAGATGGTCTTGGTAGCAATGCCTTGGCTACTATGAAAATCATTACATGTGCTTAATGGATGCCACAATTACATGTTTTATTCCCATGATATGTTATCATGATTTATGTTCCATTATGATGTATGCCTTATGTACTTCCATGTTTTAAGTCATTGCTCAATATTTTGATGTTTAAACATTATGTTGATGTTTTTAAGTTCAAATGTATATGGTATGTTTTATTTTATCCATGCTTACCATTACTGAGCATTTGAGCTCACTCTTTTTATGTTTTATTTTCCCCCATGATTAAAATAAAGGTTTTAGGTAAGGAAACATAAAGTGGAAGATCATTATGGGAGATGTTGAAGATCTTTCACCACGATTAGAGGATCACGTTCCAAGTTTCCAAAGACACTAAACTGTTACGGTCCTTGTGTGTCTGTTTTTGTTATGTATTATGTATTCCGCAAAAGTAATGTAATATCTATGTATGTCAAGCTTCGGGTATCTACATATACCTAAAACCTTTATAGTTAGAGTAAATTTTGACCCTTTCCCCAAAAAAACAGTGTCTCTATCTCTTAAGGGAATTCAAAATATCATAAATTTTCATATACAAAGTTAGATAATTCATCTCGTACGGTTCGGGTGGACATGATCCATAGGCCACCTAATGGTATACCTACACACGTACATATACCAAAACTACACTTGAAGCATGAAAATAATCTATATAGACCAATCTTGCCAAAATCAATTCTAGAATACGTTATGTTGTCTAACATCACGTGCATTCATCAAAGAATTTTTAAAACATGGAACTCCATGATCACTTCACCCACTTACAATAGAGAGAAGTTAAACATGATGCATGTTTTGATATACCCTTCAAGAACAACTGATAAATATCATGCCAAACCTAAAATCCTCAAATCTAAAATACATTCCTCAATTCTTCTTATGAAATGAAAACCATCACCTTTTTAGGATTATCTAATATACCATGTTTTGAGATCACATGTCCCAAGAACATAAATTTTCATATCCATAATTATCATTTTGATAATTTTTGATAAAGACAAGGATCCATTTGGATTCCTAAAACATTATCCGGTGACGAACATGATCTTATTCAATATTTGAGTATACTAGAATTTAATCCACTAATACCTTGAGAAGGTTTCCAAATATTGGTGAAATACCAAATTCTTCTATTCTATGAAGACTGCGTGAACATTAGTGTGTCCAAACAACATCACAAGGCACCCTCAAAATCCATACCTTTTCATAAATTTTTTTCCAGAATATCCAGCTCTTAGATTCTAAGTTGTTGATAACCAAACCAATGATCAATTTTTGATAACTGATTTCCCTTTTCATTTATCAATAAATTAATCAATGTGACTCAAAGGGTACTTTTTATTTACTTTTACTTGGTTAATCTTTGATAATCAATACATAATTGGATATTTACATCTTCTTTATACAAAAAGAGTAGAGAGGACTCCTTGGGTGAAGCACTCGGACATATGAATACCTTGACTCTAAAATCATTAACTAAATTTTCAACTCTATTAACTCATATGGATTAATATGGTGATATGAAATCAAAATTTAATGATTTTACTACACTAATTCAATCAATAACATCACTTGCCATATTATAGGAAAACCAGAAATGTCATCAAGAAACACCTATGAGAATTCATTAACTACTAGAGGAATCTCACCACTGAAATATTATTCCTAGTTCAAATGAAAAAATACATAAAATTTCCATTATCTAAAAGAGGTCACCCCTCTCAACTGGGCCTCAGGTCATATTCTACTTCAAGCACACATGATCTTCCATTAGGGGTTGTAAAATATTCCAACATGAGTTCGAATTTTTTGGAGGTATGGGGAAATAACACTTAATCTTCCCTATCTAACCAAACTTTTATCAAGTGACACCACATATTGCTTCATATGGAATAGTTGAAGGTTTATATGAAACCTCGCCACTATTTCCTCTATATAACATAGTCAACTTACTATTCAACTTAAAAGAACCACTAATTTTACCACTATAGGTAGGAGTAACTCTTATATGACTTGACTTTCCAGCCTGTTCAATCTTTCCCATCGAGGCCCTATCTTGCACATCATTATCGGTCAAATTTTTTAACATGAAAAATTAAGATTATGTATCAGATAAAAGACACATTTGAAACCTCTTACACTTTATCTTCTCATTTGACACAACCTATGATGAAAATTGAGTGATCTCAGTGAAGCGATTAACATATTCCATAACTATCTATTTCAATTTATCAAAGGAGAGGAAATCCATATATTTCACTCAGGTCATAGAGTCCACATATAATTTATGAAAAAATATGGATTTGAATGTTTTCCACATTAATAACCCATAATTATTTGGTAAAACTATTGAATCCCACCACATTTTAATCAGAATGTTATGTTTGTAGCGAACACACCTCACATTGACAAAATCTTGGGTGTGTAGGAATTTAATTTGTGTCCAAATATTTAAAAGCTGATATTTTTCCTCCTAAGATTCATTTTTATTTTAGAGTGATGGTGCTTTATGATGATAAAATTCCTTATCTCAATTCTTATCTTCATTCCTTAATGGTTCCACCTCTCTAGACTACGTACGGGTAGATGTTGCACGATGATCCATAGCTCAAACTATATGCACAACAACTTTGATGGGATTCAGATCAAGTGGGAGGTTATCACCAACCTAAAGATTAATTTAAATTCTTTTCTGGGAATGTTAGTATAAGATATTAGAAAAAAAGATATAAGAACATGAGGCCCAAGAATCAATTTTAACATGAACTGGAAAATGTCAACTAAAGTCACAGTGAGACATGAAAAAAGGTCTTAGATTAAATAAATATTTATCCGAAAAGGATCATTTCCTATCCACCAATGGCAACATATGTTTCACTATAATAAGATTTTTCAATGAACTCATTCAAAAACTACACCTTAAGTCCCAATAATTATATCTTCAGTCTGCCCTGACATCCCAATATGCATAGGGATAATGAGAAAAGAAGAAACCTACATGGGATACCAATTTATCATAAACCAACCTAGGTCATCCCGCTATCTAGAACCCAAGCCCGTATTAATGTGGACTGAAGAGTATTACCAATCCCCACATTCCAACAACAAGTTCTAGAATATCAAAAAAATAATTTTAGTAATTTTTTTCCAAAAAAGAACATAAACATGGATTACAAAAATAAAGATAATGTTGACATTCTAATAAAATTCAACAACAGACAAGAGAATATAATAAGGTGAATAAAGGTTCCCAAAACAATAAACAAATCAGTGGCACAAAATTATATGAAAAAACAAACTCCACATGACATGTAATCACCAAAAGACTCCCATACCATGCTTATAATCAAACCCACCTCTATCCTATGATTCCATTCATTTGCTTTTATCATATAAAGTGTGGTTTACATAGACAAATGGGTGTTTGTAGGGTTTGTAAAAAAATACCTATAGAACCCCATAAATTATTTAATAACAATTATTTATAATATCAACCATATGTAAATAAAATGAATAAAACAAAATTTCAATAATTTATACCAAAACATGGAAATTAACCCATTCAACCACTTACAAAACTTATAAAAACAACCTGTTATTTAATTAATTTGAATTCCAAGAAATTTTCACTAGACTGTGGGGTTTGAGAATTCCCTTTTGGCCTATTTTAGGATTTTATTGGGTTCCAAATAGGTGATATATTCGGTTTAGTGAGGTCCCTCTCATGCTTTCTATAATCAAAGGACACTTGGTGTGAACTTTACCCTAGAAAAATAGGTCATGGGGCTTGGAGAAAACAATTAATTGAGTTTCCTTCCACAATAACCTCAGGCCACCTGGTGAAAATATTTCTCTAGAATAATGAGCCAAGGGGTTAATAGTTTATTCAAACGAAAGGATCCTTACCATAATAATGACCACATTTGGGTTACAATTTTAAAAACTAAAACCATTCAAATGGAATTTCAAATATACAAACACAAGAAACCTTTGAAAAAAATATTTAATTTGAAATAAATTTCCATTGACACATCACAAAGGGTTATTCATTTCATAAACATGGTCAAATCCACCAAATTTCATAAATTGTACTTATAATACAATTTGAAATCTATTTCATGATAAAGCTATAATCATGATTTTTATTCTTTTTGGAGACCAATTTTAAATCCATTTCCAATGTTAATCCATAAACCATAATTTATAACTATTTTAGAAACTAATTTAGGAGAGAAATAATGAAAGGTATAAAGAATAATATCTTTTCATGAAACCACCCACCTCAAAATACTTGGAGTTTAAACTATCAGAAGGGATCAACAAGCTAAAAAGAGAGAAGGATTGAAGAAGAAATAGAAATATATCTAAAACCACAATAAATAAATAAATAAATAGATAAAATGAATTACCATGGTTTTCAATGCTGATATATATCTTGAAACAAGATTAATACAAAAAAGAATAGGATCCAAGAACAAATTAGAGCTAAACTAACCAATGGATGACTATGACTTTGATCGACACATTGATCTTCCCAGGATTATAGTTTAAAGAGACAATGATATATAAGTAGGGATCATTAGATGATAAGGCTCCAAAAATTATTGAGGGAGAGGGAATTGGAAATAAAATGGAGTCTGAAGAAAAATTATGATAAGACCCTTAGTTTTCTTAGACAAATTAATGTCACTGGCTGTATAGTGGATCCCATTGGGTGGCTGGTTGCTTCACCATCTATCCAAGAGTGATCGTGTGGTTTTACAGTGGTTGTGGGAATAATGAAAAAGAAACTAGTATTCACAGAGGTTGGTTGATGACTTGTAATAGTTGATCTTATGGTTTTGGAAGAGTGCCCATAGCCCCAGAGCTTCCATGAACTAGATGGTGGATGGTCACTAACTAACCTATAAACATCATATATCCTGTGTTATCCCATGTTCAACAAATGGATGGCTAGTTACCCTAATCTTCAAGTGGGTGGATTTTTTTTTTCAATACGGTATCAGGTCCGCACTTACACCAACTCTCAAGTGTACTCCCCCTAACCCCTCAATTATTAAAAAATGTTGGTAAGAACTAGAGATCAGTAGGGAAAGTGCAAAAAATCAATTATATGGTATTACCAGAATAAAACAAAACTATGTGATAATTTTTATTTTATAAAATAGTAGGAGGGTAATAAAATAAATTTTATTACATCACATTTTGGTAATTAAGAAAAAGTACTAAAATCTAATTTTATTTATTGTTTGAAATGGAATGAGAAACCATAAGATCATTGTGATCATTTATAACCCTATAACATATCCTCACTAGAAAAAATATCACAATGTTTTAGAGTTGTTTATATATTAAAAAATTAAAAAAAATTTTCTTGGTGCTAGAATCCCCTATTCCTAAACGGCTTCCTCACCGAGTGAGTGGTGGTGAAAAGGATACCAATATATGATTCATAGAGGATGATTATTACGACTGTTTCATTATGGTATCATCAATTTATAGATATCTAGTGTGGAAACATAATTATAAGGATTCATAAAAAATGTGAAACCATCTCCTTGAACTTGAAAAAGAGAATGTGGGGCTTTATATATGCAATTTTATCAGTAACTATACTTTTGTAAACTAGAATATAGTTACATAGCTAGTGGTATTGTGTTAAAAATTTTATAGTATAAGGATTAGTTAGAAAATATAGTATTACATGTGGATAATAAATTATCCATTAATCTCATATCATCAACCATACCACAAATATTATTTGTATTTATAAAAAATTATTTAATGAAAAATATGAATGAGTCACTCAAAACAATTTGAAAATTATTTTTTCTAGGTAGAAAGGGATTAGTGGGAATATTTTTCCTTGACCCTTATGATGAAAAACATGAAATAAAATATTGAATATACAATGAAAGGTTAAAATTTGATGGATTATTTACAAAATACTTTAAGGAGAAAAATGATTCAAGCATTGAATAATGAACAAGTGGCTATTTGTTTCTCTTATAACCAGAAAGGTCACTGAAAGAAGAACTAAAATGAATTGAAGATGATGAAGATGGTTGTTGAATCTAATTCATAATACAAGTATGTTTGTTTTTCCAATATTTATGGTTCATTCTCCAAGTATCTAAGAGAGGGTGATTCCTATATCTATATAGAGAAGCACTCATATTGTTCTATCCAAGTGGACTTATTCCCCTGAAACTGTGATATTTTATTGAGTGTTATGAAAACATTTATTAGTGTGTAGTTAGACCCAACATGAACTTATTTATTTGGAAATTAATTTTGGAATGGTTGTTTATAATTAATAGTTCAATTAAAACAATTATCACATATATCTAATATTAGTAATGAATGATAAATACAAAATATTATAATCATACCCATTGTGAAAAAATAGTGAATTTTCAACTAATAAAAAAATTAGCTATCAAAAATATTCCCTGAAGGGTGTTTATTCTCTTGGACCTAATTCCAATAGGTATTATCGAGATAATTGTTATTTTTTCGATTAATAAGCCTATATAAATAAAGGAAAATCATAAAGAACCTAGATTTGGTTCAGCTAAACTGTGAAAATAATTCTATAGAAAATATTGAGGTAAGTTTATGAAATTAATTATATAATATATAAACCTATTTAAAGATATAGGATCCTCCATGAGGGTTTTCTAGAGAATATATTACCACAATATTCATCGATATTTTAAATTGAAATATCCTATGTGTATGGATGAGTTCAAATTTCAAGGGGAAATTTGAACTTTCGTTCATTGGAAGTGCCATTTGAAACAAACCATGTCTAGATTTTATATTTCAGTTGTTATAATGTCTTATAGAATTCATTTATATTATGTGAGGCATGGGATGTGTTTTCGAGGCCCAGATAATTCTTTGGAACTTAGGGTTGTCTTTTGATGGTTTTTTGAGTTTTCTATCCAACGATCATGGTTTGGTGTTCAGAGTTTAAGTGAAAGTAGGTTTCACCATAATCAGTGGGATTCTTTTAAATTTAGTTTAAATATGAAATTATTGAATTTCATGGTTAGTTCATAATTTAGGGTAAACTGTGAAGCTTTCAGAGTAAATTGTATGTGGTGGATTGGACCTAGTATTTGGTACATGGTTGTCACAAAGTTGTAGAACAACCTTCTAAGGTGGAGTGTTTTTCAGAAAATGCTGACCAAAAATCCTGGATACATGGTTGAAAACCTTGTACCTAAACCATAGTTCCATTAAAAAGTGATATTTTCCTTTTTTCCTCACAGTTTTATAACCCAATCCCATTTTTTCTCCTATCCCTTGACCCAGTGGGCCCACTTGACACCCCTCCCTCTCGTCTCTTCCCAGGGTGAGATCTCCCCCACCTCTTGTTTTTTATATATCATTTCTTTATATCAAGATACTAAGTAATAATATGACTTCTCATACCACCAATCTCTGTTTATTTCATTTAAAAGTGATTTAGTTTGACTTTTGTCTAATATTCCCTATTTTAAGTATTTTTTTTGATTCTTTATTTTCATCTAATTGAGGCCAAACCAAAGGCTATTACTGGATGTGTGGACCCATCTTATTCTAAGGTAGGTGGAACCTTTAAATTAACCCATGCTCCATTCTTATTTTTATAATTGGTGTGTTGTGAGTTCATATCATCGTTTTCATAATTGAACTAATTATATTAAAAAATTTAAAAGTAGAGCCTCATCATAATTTAAATTCAACTTAAAAGGCTATGTTCCATGAAATAGGCGACTCCTGGTGAAATGACTCAAACATGAATTTAGTCATGTTTTCACTTTATTCCACTAAATTTTATCCTATATTAAATTATTTAAAAAAGAGATGTGTGATATGAACTGATGATAGTGAAATGTAATTTCACTATCATCGATAATTTAAAATAGGATAGAACATTGAATTAGACTGATTGAAATGGTAAATATTGAATGGATATATGATATTTTCAATTAGTATGGATTTTAGAAAAACAATGGATAAGAGTTAAAATTTGATATTTGGAATTATTATTACAAATGATGAATCAAAATGTGTAATTTTTTTGAATCCTTATATGACAAAAATATCATGTTTTAGAATTAAAATGAAATTGGGGTCAATGTTGTTAAAAATATAAAGAACCCTTAATGTTTTCATGGTTTCAAAATATAATAAAAAGGGCCTTTGGGGGTGTTTTTGTTTTAAAATAAAGTAGTAAACACGTTATGGGGAATTTTATTTTATATAGTTATGAAAATTCCAGGGGTAGAGGGTTTTATTTTTATAATGAAAAAACCTTATGATGTGTTTTGTGATTTGGATAAGAAAAATCTCAAAGGGGAGGTCCATGTTATATTATGGATTATGACATGACTGAGAAAACTACTGTTGTGGAGGTTTGTGATACTATTGGGATTATTCCCTAGGCTGGGTAAACTCTTATATGAGAGGTTCAAATTATTGTTGGGATTATTCCCTAGGATGAGAATACTCTTGTTGGGGAGGTCCTTAACACTATTATATAAACTCAGGTGATCCAAGTCCATTATATTAGGAGGCATTATCATTAAAAAATTCCCAATGACAACATGGAACTTTCCAAAGTAGGTATAATTGATCAGGGTCACAACCCTACTGATTGAAAATGTTAGGATTTACCTCAGTTATCTTCACGATCATGGGGCATTAGTGGGGTCTTAATTGATTTTTTTTATTTTATTAAAATTTTAAACTAGTTTTAAAAATTATTCTCTTCAAAAAAAGGTTTAAAATATTAATATTGAATTACATAAGAAACACATTATTCAGTTATTTCATTATGAGAAGTATGTTCAATTATAGGTTGAAAATCAGTTTTAGAAATAACTATTGAGGTTTTAGGTTGAGGTTGTTTGAAAATAAAGGGACCAGTTTCATATTACTTAATATGTATTGTTTCCAAAAAAATACAATAAATTTTTATTAAAAACCAATAAGCCTTACTAGTAGTGTAATAACCTAAAAAAATTCCTTCATCAGATTTGGGTGAAAACTTATGAAAATTATCTTTAGTATTCAGAATTAATACTTTTCCTAAAAAACATTGAAGTAATAAACATTTGGTTTTCTTCACTTCCAAAACTCATAAAAATATTTATTAAGAAAATTTCTAATTTAAAATCAATTTATTATATAGAATACAGTACTAACCACTTCAGTCTAAAAATATTTAGCAACTATATTCACTCAGCATGGTTCTATTAATTTCTTGAATAATTCTATTGCTTCTTTAAACTACACCATTTTTCTAGGGTGTTCTCAATGCTGAAAAGTTTTGGTCAATAACATTATTACTATAAAAAGTTTCAAAATAAAAATTCAAAAGATATCCACCATGATCACTACGACTAGTTATTGAGGATAGGTTTTTCTCATTTTTATCTTTAAAAAAAGTTTTAAATCCCTAAATACTTCAGATTTCTTTGTAAGAAAATATTCCCAAGTACATCTAGTGTAATAATCCACTAAGACATATATATATATATATTGTATTTTACACCAAAAATTCTAGTTTTTGTAGGACCAAATAAGTCTATTTGTACTAAATGTAAAGTATCATAATTTTATACTTCACTAATAGATTTAAAACATGACTTATGTTTCGTACCATACTGAAAAGGGTTATAGATTTTGAAATATCAAACCTATGTTCTAGTAGATCCTTAACAAGTATTTCCCTACTCATCTTATCTAAGATTATGAGGTTTTATTTTCCCAACCTTCTATAACATAACAATTTTTGATCTTCCATTTCACTAAGGCAATGCATGTATTGGATCATAAGGTATTATAATTTTAATGTATATGAATTCTCATGATAATTAGTAGAAAGAATGAGTTCAACCTGGAAACGATGTACAATAAATTTGTAATTCCTAATATTAACAAGGTAACCACCATCACATAAATGAATTATTCTTAATTCATACAATAAATAAAACATTTTAAATAAGGGATTTTCCAATAAGAATAATGTTACCAATTCTAATAATCTCACTTTGAGAATTATTTCCGAAGGATACATTTTCATATTTCATCTTAATTATCTTCATGAAGAAATATTTATTTCTAGTCATGTTCTTGGAACAACCACTATCCATTTACAAAAATATTTTTTTTCTTGGTACTTTATTTATTTTATTTAAGATAAAAAGATTAGTTATTTTGAACCCAATCCTTCTTAGGTCCGACATTATTAGATAATAAAATTTTGGGCAGCCATATTTGTTTTAATAAATAATCCTTATGAAAACCTAAAAATTGAAATTTATTTAATGAATAATTCTTCATCCGGTGACCATCACTTTGAATCTTAGTTCTGAAAGTTTCACTTTTATGAACAAATTATTTGTTACTAAAAACTTTTTTTTATTAGTAAAACCCATTTCGACATTATCACTATAACAAAAAATTTCTTATCAATTTTAATAAATATTTTCTTACCAGTAGTAGACTTGGATAAAAGTTTATTTATGCTATAAATTTCATATTTCAGTTTAAAAACTAAATAATTATCCTTATTTGTAATAGTTTTGGGAATTGATTGTTCAAAATTAGTTTGTAAACTATTTTTCCAAAAATAAAATTTTCAAAAACCTTAGAAATATATTATTTGTCAAAATTAGTTCTGTTAGGATCTTTAGAAATATTTTATATTTCATTATTTAAAATAGTTATTCTTGAATTCAACTTATCATGTTTCTATTTTACATTATCATGTTTTTTAAAAACCGTACAATTTTCATTTTCTAACAGTTTTTTAAATATTGAAACTTTATCATAACATGGTAAAGTATTATCTTCCATTGAGGAAGGTTATTCATCAGAAGATATAGAGTTTTTTCCTTTATGAAATTTAGGGTAATTATAATTTAAAGATAACTATATAAGAGATTTATCTATATATACCTTATCTATTAAATATTGATTTACCATAGGTAATTTTTTTTCCAGAATACCAATGTTCCTCTATTTGAAACTTTCATTATCATAAAAATTATAATAATAAGCTCCACAATTGGATCTCCAAGGTTTAGATGCTTTTAAAAAATTATTTCCTTTTGACTTATAGTAATTCTTGGGATTTATATCTAAATTTATTTCCTTTCTATCTTTAGTTTTCAACTTTGGTAAATTAGGTTAGATATGTCAAACATTAACACATCCATAACATGTGACCACAAAATCCTTCTTGTAATATTTAGCCTTATGATCTTTCTTATATCAGTATTGTAATTATTTATTTCCAAATACCTTGTTCATTCATCTCACAAGATTATGTAACTCATATTTTAAGTTTTATGTTGGACTGGAATCTGAATGAACAAATACATTCTTCTTTCATGAGGATTTCAAGAAAATTATTTCAGAATGAAATTTAGTAGATTTAGTAGATATTTTATCAAAAGAAAATCAAATTTTTTTCCTTTTATCCCAATCTTCATATCTTTTAAGTTCTCCCTCTTACTGCATGAGAGTACCAATTAGATCATCTTAAGTAATAATAGAAAGATTTTTTTTCTTAAAAATCTGTTCTTTTTTACTCCCACTCATTGTGAATTATATATATAAATATTTCAACAATAATTTAATCATCAATCCTTTTTCCCTAAGAGATAATAATATATTTATAATATTCATAAAACTTTGTTTGATCTTGAAAACCATCTCACTGGGTAGAAAATTAAAGGCTTGGTAATCAGTTATAAGCATAGCTCTTCTTGTTTCCATAACATTGGATATACCAAAACGTGCTACTTCCAATTTACTGTAAAAACTATTGAAATCTTCACTAGATGATATACAACAATAGATATTCCTTGTTATAGAACATAATAAAGTATTTATGATTTTTTATTTTAACTCATACTCTGATTTCTCAAAATTTTTAAAAGCGAAAACTTACTTTTCAAGAATCTAATATTTTCTAGTAAGTAATAAGATGTTATCAACACCAGTGCTGATCATAAAATTATTCATTATATCTCTTTAATACTTATAGTCCTTACCATAAAATATAATTGGTCTACTAGGGTTCATATTATCCAGAGATCCAATATTTAAACATTCCATATTAAATATATAAAAACTATTTTCTTTAAATACATGTTACTGTAACAAAGATTATACACCAAAATTTTATATCAAAACCAAAACAACTTGCAGTAAGTAAATAAAGTATAAAACTCAACAAGTATATTAGAATTTGAAACCTAATTTGATATTAATTGTAGGATCATAAGAGTAGCTTAGATGACTATACCTACAAGAGTGGGTGGGGGTGTATTTTAGTTAAAAAATCCTATAAACAAATCAAAACATAATACCTCTTAAAGTAATATTATCAGACTCAGACATCATTAGACAGTTAAAGTGAATGAATCAGAATCATGGTTGATCTGATTAAATCATATTATGTAATTATCATACTCATAGTCAATATAATTAAAGAATATTATAAAAATACAAGCATGGAGACTAAATTTCTATTATATGAACTACAGAAAAGACTTCTAAAGACATGTAATAAAATAACAGGTAAAAGAAAGAATGCCTTATAGGATATATTAAAATAATACACTCTTTTAACATTAAGAGTAAAGGTGGTTAACAACTTTGACTAAAGGTATCCACAATTTTATACATGCTATAATATCTATCTTTCTATACCAGGAAATCCCTAGATATGATGATCGGAATAAGATATGTCTTCTTATCCTCAAAATCCCTTGATAGGACAATTGGTGAATGTCTTCCTATCCTCAGAATCCCTCGATCCAATGGGTCATATTCATCATCTTCTAATCCACGTAATCCCTCCATTGTCACAATGATAGAATGTGTCATGATTGAAGAAAATTAATTCTAAAGGAAACAAATGTGAAAAGGATTAATCAGAACTAAAACTCTCAAAAGTATTACAAAGACATTGGAACGAGATGTTCACACAGAGAAAACTTTAGGAAGATTGAGTTGTGAATGAGATCAGCTCCTAACTATTCAAATGACTAGCTATTTAAAGGTGAATATCCAATGGTCATATTTCTGAGTTAGTTGCAATGACCTTAGATAATTGGATCTTTGACAGATGACAATGTTCAAGCATAACAGAATGTCTGACAATATTTTGTTTTAACACCATTATAGCGTTAAAAGTATTCTTTATGATTGAAACAATTATTATGTACTTTCAGTTATAAAATTTAGTTAGTCCGATGGAATTCCTTATTATTTTTCAATAAGATACTCATTATGAGGGCCATTAAAATGTTTCTATACAATAATAAGTATGATAATCACGAATTTTGTCATTATGGTAGACTTGAGAATAGTCTAACTACTAGTCTGAATAATGGTAAGTCCGATAAATCAAACGCATACTCAATATGATGGATTATAATGAAGAATTCAATGTTTATATTCGTAATACACTAATGTTTTTCTATGTATGTTATATTGTAATGTTTTCTATGAAAACATACTAAAACACTTAGAACAAAAAAAGTGAGTAAACAAAGTTTTAAGAGAGTGTTTTTTATTTTAAAAAATAAAGGAATGGAAAACGATGAAGTAAAACTTTTGAATCAACACTCCCCTTATAGATGTATGCCTCTATCACTTCCCTATATTGTTTTTCCTCTATTTTTTATACATCTATTTATTTATATATATAATTTTTAAATTTTTTTATCAATATATATATAATTATTTTTAAATTGATTTATAAAATATTTTTTCTCTCTGTATTTATAAATACATACAAATATATATATATATGGGTGTGTGTGTGTGTAAATATAATTATACATATTTATATTTTTCTACAAGTATTATATATTAATATTTATATACATATATTACAATATATAGATAAATATATATCTCTTTGCTAACACACCAGGGTGGATTCAGTAAGATATTTATGCTAATGGGTAGGAGAAAAATATTGGGCCTATGAGATATATATTAAGAGGTTATACAGACTATATATATAATAAATAAATAAGAGTTTGATCACTGGGTAACCCATTGGAGGGGCTGTGACCTGTCTTTCCAACCTGTGTCTGTTTCATTGAAATTGTACCCCCAAATACCGAATATATATATATATATATATATATATATATATGTTTTTTAATACAAATTTTTTTTAAACATGGTTGTGTTCTTGTCAAAGTCGATAATACTAAATTTTATTCAAAAAAAGAAAGGAGTACAAGGGGAAATTAAATGAGACGAAAAGTAGGTATTTTCCGAGTGTGTTTAATATAGTACAGAAGCTAATTTTAAGGAAGTTCATTCCTCTAAAAAACTTCGTGACAAAACCCCATATTGGAAAGACCGTCAACAATCCTGTTTTCTTTATGGCAGGTGTTGGTGACAATGAAATTGAGATTCCTGAGTGAGTTAAGACAATCAATCCATCGGGAGGTGAGAGTCCAAGAAAGATGGGCAACACTATTCCAAATGGCTTACACTATAGTTGTGGAGTTTCTCTCAATACAAATGTTGTTACAGTTGTACCTTTTGGAAAAGGAAATGGAGTGAATAACACCCATCATTTCAACATCCAAATCAGAAGAGAGACCAGAAATTCCATATAAACATCCAAGGATTTGATCAATATGGTCTCTAAAGATGCCACAACAGCCCGAGGGTCTTGGGTTCCCATTTAAAGCTCCATCCACATTGACTTTGATCCATCTGGTAGGAGGATCTAGCTAGAAGACTTCAATTGTAACATCCCAAGTAAGTAATGAATAATAGATATTTTTATCTATGTCTATTAATGAATTAGATAGTGTTTTAGAGGCTTAAAATGAAAATAAATCCAATCTTAAGCATGGAATACACTAATATTCTTAAAAGATTGTTTTACTGCCTTTTGATGGTAAACCCTTTTTAAATCAATATTTTGAAAATTTTATAATCTATATTTGTCAAAATAAACATATTCATTATGATTGGGACATTTAATTTTACAATGGATAATTTTTTGGTATTTTTCTGACGATGTTCATTTTTTTAATGAATAGTGAAAAATACTTTATTTTACATCAAAACTGCTTCTTAATCTAATTTATTTATATGATTAGATTATCTTTTGAATTGGCCTTAATGTGTAATATGAATATATTTTTACCATTTAATCCAATGGTGGTCATTGGAATCAATTTCACTTTGAAATTAGACTTAAACTGGTGTCAATCTTTTGATACTTATTGTTTTATAAAAACACGCTATTTGCTCTGACAGCGGGAATTAATTATTAAATGAATTAATGTGACTTATATGTTTTGAATTTGGTAAAATAGACTTCATTTTTGAATTCGGAATATCAAATATAGCTTAGGGTGAATTTTTGGTAATTTTCTGAAAAACTTCAATTTTTGATGAATAGTGAAACCACTAAGTGGTACTTATAAAAACTGATTTTCCGTTTAAATGAAATTTTCCATCATTGTGTTTTGAATTTCAAAAATCCGACATACATGGTTGTCATTAAGAATTAAAATGTGGTTCAATGAGATTAAAATAATTTTTTCGTGAATAGTAACTTATTAAGTTTTTAATCGCGATTAGTGGTAATTAGTGTAGTTTAAGGTAAAAATAATGTTTTAATAAAATAAGATGAGCTTGACACATGTCCTACCCTCATTGTTTGTGTCATGGCCGACCAAGACAAGCCATGGGTCAACTTGGGGACCCCATGGAGCCACTTTGGTTGGGAAATGACATAAATAACTTTTTATTTAATGTAAAAGTAAAAATGACACAAACATCATATGTTTTACGAAAACAATTTTTACATAGGGTTATAAAGATCATATTTTTGATTATAAATAGTAATTGGAAAGATAAAAGTATTTAATAAATCATAGTATTTTTTTTATAATTTTTAGACTTTAAATAAATTAAATTATTTATGACATCATGATGATGCATCGATGACCTCATTATTTAAAGATTTAAATAAAATGGAAAGATAATGTAATATCTAAAACCTACACATGTCCAAAACCTATTGGATGGGTAGATTTATAACCCTTATCAAATTTTCCTTGAATTATATCAATGTGGGACCATTTAAATCCGAAACTCATTTTCAAATAAAGTAATATTTCGTTACATTCCAAGAGTACCCCTCCTCTCCTCTTATAAAAGGCCCCCACCTCTACCTCATTACCCACACTCCCAAAGCCTTTGGCTCGGCCAAACCATGCCCATTTTTTCTCTCCACTTCCCTCTCTTACTCCTTGAATCCTCACATTGGGTAGAAGTCTTCCCAAGGAAGCCTTTGAGCTCAAACCAAAGGGAGTTACCCGATTTTAAGGTAATGTCTTCTTTTGAGTCCTTTTTTTTATTTTGCTTCTCCAACCCCATAAACTCTTTTTATTCTTTTCTTTTGTAACAACTCCAGTATCCTCAATATACTATGATGTTTTTATAATAAGGATTTGAGCTACACTTACACACAACTACATCTAATGGATAACGAACATACTGTTTCCGTGGATGGTGAATTTATGCCTCCCGAAACGATGATTGTTCAACATTCTTTTAACACCTTCAAAGGTGGCCATTAAGGTGTAACTATATTTATATATGATATGTAATATGTTTATGTTTTCCTTAGGCTTCTGTATTTTCCTTTTTGTCATACCTTTATGGTTTCCATTATGGGTGGACGCGATATCTTCATTTAAGGAAGTGCGGACTACCGCCCCCCCAAAGTGATTTGATTCATTAAATACCATATGTGGGACATATAAAGGATGTAACTAAGATATTATACTGGAATTATAATATACCATTATATCATTATGATTCCATTCTATAAAATACGAAATATAAATGAAAGTAGTGTTCATGCGTACGTACGGCTTACCGTCTCCATGAACGGTGCATTTCATTTATTACCTCTAAATGATTATGTAATATTATAAATGCATGCATGTACTGGATATATATGACATATATGTTATCTACATCATGAATACCATTCTGGATATAATGGATAGATGAACAACATGTAATTATAAAGGGATTATTTTTGACTCAAGTACCAATGATCGTTAAAACGACCGTTATTAACTTAAATAATTACATAGTGTTCATGACATGGAAATAAGTGATATAAAAGGAATAATGAACTTGAAAATGGTTCTTAAACAAGTATAAATTAACTCAAGTTTATTATTCAGGACATTAAAGAACGATCGAGTCAAGTCGGACCCGAGGTATGGGACTTCGTCTCAATCTCCTTTCATTGAGGCATATTTTGTTTTATACACAACCTTCTTTTATATGGTGTATAAACCCCTTTGACTTTTATGTTTATTCAAAATAAATCTTTTTTATACGAAGCGTTTACTAAACGACAAAAGGGAATGTTTTTGTCGTACGTATGTGGCGACAACGACTTCTCCGCCGTCGTGACCGTTATTTGAGTTTCGGCTTCCTCTACAAGCCATACCTTCTTTTTAAAAGAAAAATAAATACCATGTTTTACATTTCTTTTATTTAGGTATCAAAAATGGTTTTCATAATGTTTTTATATCAATGTGTTGTATTGATATCTTGTGACTGAAAGGTGGGAATGTTATGTTTCCTTTATCCATGTTTTATGTGATATGATTATGTTGAGGTTCTTGGTCATTATTATGAAACAGGTGGTTCCGTGATAAACTAAGGGCAGGTGAGCCCGATATAGCTCTCCAATGCATTGGGTAATGCGAAGGAGTGAAATGTTAAGGTTTCTACAAAGATATTTAGGGAATATACTGTGATGGGTATTCCAAATGTAACCAAGAGGGTTACTCCCTATGTAAGAATGTTATGAATGCCTCAAGTTACCTTTATGTCTTATGATTTCTATGATTTATTCATGATTTGATGAGGTATGTTAAAGTGCTTATGTTTTATGGGTAAAGTATGATCTCCTTATTATGTATATATGTACCAATGTTTCCTTTCCATATTTTTATATCCCTTACTGAGCTTTTTATGCCCATCCCAAGTTTTTTTGAAATGTTTTTCACAGGTCAAGGGAAAGGTACATGATATGATGATAGTGTCAAGGAAGTGTCAAGAAATAATCCATGTTTTATTTTAAATATCTTTCCATTGATGGGAATGAAGAATAATATCTTTATGTAACCACTTTGTTTATATGTGGAATGTAATGCAAGTTTTATGATCTAATTCTCTAAAACTCTAAACCCGAAAAGATCCTCAACGTGTAATCTTGTAATAACTCAAGATTACGTAAGTTTTAAGGATGGGGCTTTATAGTTGGTATCAATGGTTGGTTTAGATAACTTTAGGAGTTAGAATTCTATTAAATGATTATCCAAAAATATTTTTTTTGAAATGATATAGCATTTAAAGATTACCATGTTGCTTCATCTAAGACATGTTTGTTCAGAATGGTTTTCCGCAGAGGAAATAGGGAAGCAGTGCTAGGAAGGCATACAAAAGGAAATAACCTTCCGAATCAGCATCCTGAGATGGTCAGAATTGGAACTGAACAGTTTGTTGCAGTAATGGCGCTGTTGACTCAGGCTATAAATGGTGGTGGTATCCATGCATGAGATCAGCCAGACCAACCGCAGAGGAACATGTCAGTGGTGGAACATTTCATGAGGCAACATCCCCCATCATTCAGAGGATCATCTGACCATGTGCTAGCTGAAGGGTGGATTAAAGCACTGGAGAAGATTTTCTATGTCATGGGGTGTTTAGAAAATCAAAAGGTTAGTCTTGCTATTTACTGTTTGGAGTGTGAGGCAGATTAGTGGTGGTCGATGGTTAAAAATATTAGGGACGCTGATGAGATTGATGATCTCGACTGGGATGAATTCAAAGGTATGTTTCTTGAGAAGTATTTTCCTAAGGCTGTTCGACGTAGGATGGAAAATAAATTCTTGGAATTGAGGCCAGAGGAAGATTCAGTGGCTACCTATAAAGAAAGGTTCACTCGATTGGAAAGGTATGCTCCAAATTTTATCAGAGACCTTGATAGAAAAATCAATCATTTTTACATAGGATTAAAGCCAAAATATCGAAGGGAATTAGCTTCTCGTGAGTTTAAAAGTTATGAAAAGATTGTTCGATGTGCTGAGAAGGTGGAAATGGAGTTTTCCGATGATCAAGTGTTCTATAACAACCAACAGAAGAATAGACTGAGGTGGCAGGAGAAAGGTAAGAATTTTTCAAAAAAGTCTGATGGTAAGAAAACTAAGTTTCTAGTTTGTGATAAATGTGGAAAAAGGCATGGTGGGGAATGTCTTCTGAATTCTGGAAAGTGCTACCGATGTGGTAAGATGGGACATAAGGCTCGTGATTGCACTGAAAAGGATCAAGGTGAAGGTAAGACCAAATTCGATTTACAGTTAGTGAAATGTTATAAGTGCAATGAGATGGGTCACTATGAAAATGAGTGTCTGACAAAGAGCTTGAGTGATGGGAAGCAGTTAGACTATAAGCAGAGAGGTGTGGTGAAATCCTTTGCAACTACTTCAGCAGATGTCGGGCCGTTAAATGAAGTTGTATCAGGTACTTTGTTTGTTTTTTCAGATTATGCCAGTGTGTTGTTTGATTCGGGGTCTACACATTCTTTCATCTCTGAAACCTTTTCTAGTAAAATGGGAATACCATATCAAGAAACGACTCCTGAACTTTTGGTAAAAACACCTGGGGGGAATGTTGAGGCAAAAATAATTTATAAGAATCTTCCTATCCTTATCTGTGGAAAGAACCTACTTGCAAACCTTATTATTCTACCTCTAGTAGAGTTTGATGTTATCCTGGGTATGGATTGGCTCTCTATTTACCATGCTAAGATTGACTATAGAGCTAAAGAAGTTTCTTTTCAGAAAGGCTTTCAGTTTGTGTACAAGAATGAACCCTTACTCTTGATAACTTATCAAGAGGCCAAGAAACTTGTAAAAGATGGAAATGAATGTTACCTTGCACACATCGTTGAAAATAAAGGAACTGTTCAAATTAATGATGTGCCAGTGGTAAATGAGTATCCTGATGTTTTTCCTGATGAGTTGCCTGGAATAATACAGATCGAGGAGTTGAGTTTACTATTGACTTAGTTCCTGATGCTAAGCCAATTTCAAAACCCCCTTATCGAATGGCTCAAATTGAACTTTTAGAGTTGAAGGAGCAATTGCATGATTTATTAGAGAAAGGTTTCATTCGACCTAGCACATCACCATGGAGTGCTCCTGTTTTATTTGTTAAAAAGAATGATGGTTCTATGAGACTTTGCAATGGTTATAGGGCCTTGAATAATATCACTGTTAAGAACAAATATCCTTTGCCTCATATCGATGATTTGTTTGATCAGCTCCAGGGAGCTCAGCTTTTTTCAAAGATTGACTTGAGATCGGGGTACCATCAGCTGAAGGTAAAGGAGGCAGATATTCCAAAGACCGCGTTCCGTACGAGATATGGCTATTATGAATTTGTAGTAATTCTTTTTGGGCTAACCAATGAACCTGCTGTATTCATGGACTTAATGAATAGAATTTTCCATGAGTTCTGGGATATGTTTGTGGTGGTTTTCATTGATGATATTTTGGTGTTTTCTTAAAGTAAAGAAGAGCATGAAAGACAATTAAGGGTCATTTTTCAAACCTTAAAAGAAAAGAAATTGTATGGGAAATTCAGAAAGTGTGACTTTTGGTTACAACAAATTTCTTTCCTTGGTCACATTGTTTCAAAAGACGGCATAACCGTTGATCCTGCAAAAACAAAAGTTGTTGAAGAATGTCCAAGACCCACAAATGTAACTAAGATTCGTAGCTTCCTGGGTTTGACAGGATATTACCGAAGGTTTTTTAGAAATTTTTCACGGTTATCTAGTCCAATGTCTAAGCTAACTCAGAAGGGTGTTAAGTTTATCTGGACAAAATAATGTGATGATTGTTTTCAGGAATTGAAAAGAAGATTGGTGAATGCTCCAGTTTTGGCACTACCTTCCAGGAATGGTGAGTTTGTTATCTACAATGATGCTTCATTGAAAGGACTTGGTTTCGTCCTAATGCAGAATGATCAGGTAATTGCTTATGCTTCATGACAGTTGAAAACTCATGAGGTAAATTACCCTACACATGATTTGGAATTAGCTGCTGTTTTTTTTTTGCTTTAAAAATTTGGAGGGGTCATTTTTATGGAGTAAAGTGTGAAATATATACCGATCGCAAAACTTTAATGTATATATTCACTCAGAAAGAATTGAATATGAGACACAAGAGATGGCTAGAATTAATCAAGGATTATGATTGTACAATTCATTACCATCCGGGAAAGCAAATAAAGTGGCTAATGATTTATGTCGAAAAAGTAATGCTTCATTAGAAATGTTGCGTTTGGAACGTGATCCTTTGGTTAAGGATTTGATGAACTTTGGCATAGAAGTTGTTGGTGAAGAATGTTCTTCTATTTTTTTTCAGGTATTAGTGATATCATCTCTATCAGATAGAATCAAGCAAGAACAGAAGCAAGATAGTGAGTTGCAGAAAAAGGTAGAGCTGGTTCAGAAAGGTAAGTTGCCTGAATTCAAAATTGATAATGATTGAGTTTTGAGATATGGGAAGAGATTGTGTCTGCCTTGTGATTCATAGATGAAGAGAGTTGTTATGTGAAGCTCATAGTTCTCCGTTTTCAGTTCATCCTGGCAGTACTAAGATGTACAGAGATCTGCGGGAGTATTACTGGTGGGATGGAATGAAAAGAGATATTGCTGATTTTACTGTGAAGTGTTTGACATGTCAACAGGTTAAAGCAGAGTGGCAGTTACCGAAAGGGATGCTTCAGCCTTTACCAGTGCCAGAGTGGAAATGGGAGAATATATCCATGGACTTTGTTGTGGGATTACCGAAGACATCTTGAGGTAATAATGCAATCTGGGTTATTGTTGATCGCTTGACTAAATCTGCTCATTTCTTTTCTATACGAGATACTTTTTCCCTAGATCAACTTTCCTGTTTGTATATTAAAGATATAGTCTGGTTACATGGAGTTCCTCAATCCATTGTATCTGATCATGATCCTAGATTCACACCTAACTTTTGGAAAGGCCTTTAGAAGTCGTTGGGTACTGAATTAAATTTTAGTACAGCTTTTCATCCTCAATCAGATGGGCAGTCAGAACGAACAATTCAGACCTTGGAGGATATGCTACGTTCTTGCTCTATGGATTATCAGGGAAGTTGGGACCAACATCTTTCTTTGGTTGAATTTTCATATAATAATAGTTTTCATTCCAATATACTGATGGCACCATTTCAGGCATTATATGGGAAGCAGTGTCGAACTCCAGCTTTCTGGGATGAAGTGGGTGAAAGGAAGTTGATGGGACCAGCATTGGTAGAAGAGATGGCAGAAAAATTTCAGCTGATTCAGAAGCACATGAGAACAGCTCAGAGCAGGCAGAAGAGTTATGCGGATAACCGGAGGAAGGATATATCTTTTGAGGTAGGTGATCATGTTTTTCTCAAGGATTCTCCTTGGAAAAGTGTGATGGGATTTGGTAAGAAAGGAAAGCTGAGTACAAGGTTTATTGGACCATATGAAATTCTTGAGAGAGTTGGATCAGTTGCTTACCGAGTGGCTTTACCTCCAAGTTTATCTCAGGTACACAATGTTTTTCACGTTTCGATGTTGAGAAAGTATATTCCAGATCCATCTCATGTTTTGAGTCCATAGGTAGTTCAGCTGGAAGAGAACCTATCTTATGAGGAACAACCGGTCCAGATTCTTGAACACAGGGAGCAAGTGTTACGGAATAAGGTGATTAACCTGGTAAAGGTTTTGTGGAAAAACCACATGATGGAAGAGGCAACATGGGAATCTGAAAATGCAATGAGGGATAAGTACCCCCATTTATTTGATAAGTAAATAAATTACGGGACACAATTTTCTAAAGGGGGGAAGGATGTAACATCCCAAGTAAGTAATGAATAATATATATTTTTATCTATGTCTATTAATGAATTAGATAGTGTTTTAGAGGCTTAAAATGAAAATAAATCCAATCTTAAGCATGGAATACACTAATATTCTTAAAAGAATGTTTTACTGCCTTTTGATGGTAAACCCTTTTTAAATAAATATTTTGACAATTTTATAATCTATATTTGTCAAAATAAACATATTCATTATGATTGGGACATTTAATTTTACATTGGATAATTTTTTGGTATTTTTCGGACAATGTTCATTTTTTTAATGAATAGTGAAAAATACTGCATTTTACATCAAAACTGCTTCTTAATCTAATTTATTTATATGATTAGATTTTTTTTGAATTGGTCTTAATGTGTAATCTGAATATATTTTTACCATTTAATCCAATGGTTGTCATTGGAATCAATTTCACTTTGAAATTAGACTTAAACTGGTGTCAATCTTTTGATACTTATTGTTTTATAAAAACACGCTATTTGCTCTGACAGCGGGAATTAATTATTAAATTAATTAACGTGACTTATATGTTTTGAATTTGGTAAAATAGACTTCATTTTTGAATTCAGAATATCAAATATAGATTAGGGTGAGTTTTTGGTAATTTTCTGAAAAACATCAATTTTTGATGAATAGTGAAACCACAAAGTGGTACTTATAAAAACTGATTTTCCGTTTAAATAAAATTTTGCCAACATTGTGTTTTGAATTTCAAAAATCCGACATACATGGTTGTCATTAAGAAGTAAAATGTGGTTCAATGGGATTAAAATAAATTTTTTTGTGAATAGTAAGTTATTATGTTTTTAATCGCGATTAGTTGTAATTAGTGTAGTTTAAGGTAAAAATAATGCTTTAATAAAATAAGATGAGCTTGACACATGTCCTACCCTCATTGGTTGTGTCATGGCCGACCAAGAAAAGCCATGGGTAAACTTGGGGACCCCATGGAGCCACTTTGGTTGGGAAATGACATAGATAACTTTTTATTTAATGTAAAAGTTAAAATGACACAAACATCATATGTTTTACGAAAACAATTTTTACATGGGGTTATAAAGATCAGATTTTTGATTATAAATAGTAATTGGAAAGCTAAAAATATTTCCTACATCATAGTATTTTTTTTTTATAATTTTTAGACTTTAAATAAATTAAATTATTTATGACATCATGATGATGCAGCGATGACCTCATTATTTAACGATTTAAATAAAATGGAAAGACAATGTAATATCTAAAACCTAAACATGTCCAAAACATATTGTATGGGTAGATTTAGAATCCTTATCACCTTATCCTCGAATTATATCAATGTGGGACCATTTAAATCCGAAAATCATTTTCAAATAAAGTAATATTTCTTTACTTTCCAAGAGTGCCCCTCCTCTCCTCTTATAAAAGGCCCCCACCTCTACCTCATTACCCACACTCCCAAAGCCTTTGGCTCGGCCAACCCCTGACCATTGTGTCTCTCCAATTCCCTCTCTTACCCCTTGAAGCCTCACTTTGGGTAGAAGTCTTCCCACGGAATCCTTTGAGCTCAAACCAAAGGGAGTTACCCGATTTTACGGTAATGACTTCTTTTGAGTCCTTTTGTTTTATTTTTCTTCTCCAACCCCCTAAACTCTTTTTATTCTTTTCTTTTGTAACAAATCAAGTATCCTCAATATACTAGGATGTTGTTATAATATGTATTTGAGATACACTTACACACAACTACATCTAATGGTTAACGAACATACTGTTTCTGTGGATGGTGAATTTATGCCTCCCAAAACGATGATTGTTCAACATTCTTTTAACACCTTCAAAGGTGGCCATTAAGATGTCACTATATTTATATATGATATGTAATATGTTTATGTTTTCCTTAAGCTTATTTATTTTAATTTTTGGTCATACCTTTATGGTTTCCATTATGGGTGAACGCGATATCTTCTTTTAAGGAAGTGCGGACTACTGCCCCCTCAAAGTGATTTGATTCGTTAAATATCATATGTGGGACGTATAAATGATGGAACTATGATATTATATATTATATTATACTGGAATTATAATATACCTTTATATCATTATGATTCCATTCTATAAAATACGAAATAGAAATGAAAGTAGCGTTCATGCGTACGTACGGCTTACCGTCTCCATGAACGGTGCATTTCATTTCTTACCTCTAAATGATTATGTAATATTATAAATGCATGCATGTACTGGATATATATGACATATATGTTATCTACATCATGAATACCATTCTGGATATAACGGATACATGAACAACATGTAATTATAAAGGGCTTATTTTTGACTCAAGTACCAATGATCGTTAAAACGACCGTTATTAACTTAAATAATTACATAGTGTTCATGACATGGAAATAAGTGATATAAAAGGAATAATGAACTTGAAAAAGGTTCTTAAACAAGTATAAATTAAATCATGTTTATTATTCAGGACATTAAAGAACGATCGAGTCAAGTCAGACCCGAGGTATGAGACTTCCTCTCAATCTCCTTTCGTTGAGGCATATTTTGTTTTATACACAACCTTCTTTTATATGGTGTATAAACCCCTTTGACTTTTACGTTTATTCAAAAGGAATCTTTTTTATACGAAGTGTTTACTAAACGACAAAAGGGAATGTTTTTGTTGTACGTATGCGGCGACAACGACTTCTCCGCCGTCGTGACCGTTATTTGAGTTTCGGCTTCATCTACAAGCCATACATTTTTTTTAAAAGAAAAATAAATACCATGTTTTACTTTTCTTTTATTTTGGTATCGAAAATGGTTTTTGTAATGTTTTTATATCAATGTGTTGTATTGATATCTTGTGACGGAAAGGTGGGAATGTTATGTTTCCTTTATGCATGTTTTATGTGATATGATTATGTTGAGGTTCTTGGGCATTATTATGAAATGGGTGGTTCCGTGATAAACTAAGGGCGGGTGAGCCCGATATAGCTCTCCAATGCATTGGGTAACGCGAAGGAGTCAAACGTTAAGGTTTCTCCGAAGAGATTTAGGGAATATACTGTGATGAGTATTCCAAATGTAACCAAGAGGGTTACTCCCTACGTAAGAATGTTATGAATGCCTCAAGTTACCTTTATGTCTTATGATTTCTATGGTTTATTCATGATTTGATGAGGTATTTTAATGTGCTTATGTTTTATGGGTAAAGTATGATCTCATTATTATATATATATGTACCCATGTTTCCTTTCCATATTTTTATATCCCTTACTGAGTTTTTTATGCTCATCCCAAGTTTTTTTGAAATGTTTTTCACAGGTCAAGGGAAAGGTACATGATATGATGATAGTGTCAAGGAAGTGTCAAGAAATAATCCATGTTTTATTTTAAATATGTTTCCATTGATGGGAATGAAGAATACTATCTTTATGTAACCACTTTGTTTATATGTGGAATGTAATGCAAGTTTTATGATCTAATTCTCTAAAACTCTAAACCCAAAAAGATCCTCAAGGTGTAATCTTTTAATAA
Source organism: Viscum album (assembly GCA_963277665.1). Lineage (NCBI taxonomy): Eukaryota > Viridiplantae > Streptophyta > Magnoliopsida > Santalales > Viscaceae > Viscum > Viscum album. The sequence goes on from OY728160.1 coordinate 577,078,404, forward strand.
CTCAAGATTAAGTAAGTTTTAAGGCTGGGGCATTATATCAATAGTGTATTTGGGCTTCATATAGTATCCACAAACTCTGATGCGGTGAAGGATCATGAAATACTTAACAGAGTTGTCACATTGGTCTTTTTGAATTGAGTCAGCCTCTCTAATAGCAATAAGAACCATCATTTTAACTGCATTTAATATGAATGAGTTTTTGTTAAAGATAAGGCCATTTCTACTATAAATTTATTAGGAATATAATTATTCATATATTTTTATTTTTAATAAAATGGATATTATTTTCTATTTAGATATGGTTTATATATTTAGAAAGATGTTTTATATGTAAATATTCTTGCATATTTATTTAAAAAATTAATTTATTATGTGTAAATATATATATGTATATATTTTTAATTGTAAAAAATAGTACAATATGAGAAATGATAAAATTTTAATGTAATAATATCAGTATGAGTGCAAGATTTAGGAAAAAATTGAGTCACAACAAAAAATATTACAAGACACCATTAAACTAGGATGAAACACTACTCAAGATTTGAGTTTATTCAGTACTAGATTTTATCAACATTATTGGAAAGCAATGATAAAGGGAATTTTATATTAGTCCTAAAAGAAAGGGTTGAAAAAATAACACCTTTATTACTGATTTTTTAGCATTGATAAATGATTCCCTTATTAGCTTTTTTTATTGCTGATGAAGGTACCCCTTATTGGTTTATTTTTTAGTGCTCGTAATGGTCGTTTTTATCATCCCAAGTTAAATAACTGCTAAATTGCATGTGTGAGTCCCCCATTTAATTTGCAGATGATCCTCCATTTATTTATATATAATTCTGTGGCACCAGCCCACCGAAAGCCAGTTGTAGGGGCGGGCTCCCGCATACACTCTCCACACACCTAAATGGGCCCATTCCAACATGTACGGGATGATGCGGGCCTTGGGCCACCCTTTTCTCACCGTGATCCACTCTCCACAGCCCCCCTCTGGCATTGGTGCACCTTTTTCTTGTCATGGTCCACCCTACTATGGGCATATTGAGTTATATAATTTTTTTAGAATTAAATTCTTATTTCATATATAATAATATACATTGATATACATGAATATATTAAATATTGGTATATATATATATATTAAATTTGTTTTTAATTTTTATTTGTTTAATATTTTTTAAAATTTATTCATTTTAGATATTTATTAATGTTTATTTTTTTAATTAAATTCTCATTTAGTATATAAATATATAAATATATATATTAAATATTAATAAAAAATATTAATATATATATAAATATGTTGAAAGTTTTAAATATATATTCATATATATAATCTTATTGATATATATGAAATATTGATATTCATTAATATATATATTAATATATTTTCAAATATTAATAAATATTTTATTAATTATTTCATTATATATACAATTTATAAAATTTAATATATATAGTAATAAATAATATATTATTTATTCCAATAAAAAGTGGTAAATTAAGAAAATATTATATATATATATATAAATAAGTAATATAATGTTCATAATTAATAAAAATGAATATATTTATTAAATACTTAATTTAATAAATAAAAATTAATAAAATATTTAATATATATATATATATTAAATTTATTCATTTTTTATAAACATTTCATTAATAATTTTTTCATATTTGTTTTAATATTTAAATTTTTTAATTCAGTTTTAATTTACAAAGTTAATATATATTCATTTTTATTTAAACATGTATTCACGCAGCTTCACGAGCTGGACCAGGACATCCCCGAAATTTTTTATAATTAAATTTATTAAATATAATATATAAATATATATTAATAAATAGTATATTAATTATATATATAATTAAATAATTAATATACTATTTATAATTAATAGAAATGAATAAAATTATTAAAAAAATAAAAAATTATATATATATAAATATAGTAACAAATACTATATTGATGTATTAATTATTATATTAATTATTTAAAAAATTTATTCATTTCTGATAATTATAAATTGTATATTAATTAATTATATATATATATATAATTAAATTTTACTCATTTTTAACATGCATTTATTTAATATAATTTATTTATTAATAATGTTATTTGGGTGTTTTTTATAAATTATAAATTATAAATATTTATTCATTTAATATTTTTGTAATTCATTCATTATTATTTTCTTAAACATAATTATTCATTAATATATTCAATATTTTGTTAATGTATTAATTTTCAATTTCTCAATTTCTATATTTTTTTACATTATCCATTTTCTAATAATTATTTATACGTATTTGCTCATTAACATTTAATGTTTTTAATATTCTTGTATTTAATATAATTAATTTGTATTCATTTAAATTTTAATAGTTAGGGCCAAAGAATCTTGTTATTATGAAATCAAGGAGCTCATTCTATCTGGGTAAAGGAAACTCATTACATAGCCTGTAGTCCCAAGTCCAAGTGACCCATGAACATGGCCTAAAGGCCTTGTGCAGCATTATGCCTCCATCATCCTACCCGGGTCACCAAGCTTGCATCATTGCCTGCCAGCATAATGCCCACGTCATCGCCCACCCATATAAATCCCCCAATGGGATATACAGGATTCAAACCATAGTCTTTTGAGTGTAGGATTATGGGATTTAACATTCAGGCATCACCCTAACTGCCAAATGTGTGATGAGTAGCACTCGACTCCTAGTGGGGAGCCCCAACCATGCCTAGAGCGCAGCACAAATTCCCCAGCAAAGCAAATGGATTTCAATCACCATGTTTATAATATGAATAGTGTCCAAATCTGATAGGACGCAAGCCTATGAATGTTCCCTTTGGTTGTGAAATGGTACCAAGTAGTATAACACTCCACTAATTCCCCAGTGGAAAATTCATTTTCATTTTAACATATATAAATATTCATTTTGAAAATTTTAAAATTATCTATATAATTAATAAAAATTCTTCGTTTTTAAATATATTCATTCATATTATTGTTTATTTAATTAATAGTAATTACCTATTATATTATTTCATTGTTCAATTTAACATATATCGAACTTGAATACACACACACACACACATTAATTTCACACACACACCCAAATGTTTATGTAATTAATGAAATATTATATAGAACCACACACCTAATATTTATGTAATTCATTTAAATTTTAATATTCATTTTAGAATTTAATTTTGAAACATATTATATTTAATATATTATTTTTTTAATTGGTAAAATATATTAATAACTAATTTTTTTACATTTAATGTTTTTAATAGCTATTATTAATTTTTTAAATTTATTCATTCTTCTTATTATTTATTTCATTAATAGACACTACATATTATATAATTCCATTGTTTAATTTGACATATTTTGAACTTATAAATATATATATATACATATTAATTCCACACAGACAAATATTTACATAATTTATGAAATCATATATTAAATCATATACAACTAAAATTTATGTAATTCACTCAAATTTTTATATTCTTTTTATAATTTCATTTACTAACATAATATACAAAATATATTATATTTTAGATCACAAAAATTTATTTTTGTATTTTTAATATTTTTTCAATAATAAATATACATATTTTAAAGTATTTATATAATTATAAATAAACAATTATATCTTTAAATAATTATAAAATTTAAAAATATATTTAAATAAATAATATATTTACAATATTTATATTCATATTTTTATATATTTTTTTAAATGTACATAAAACAATATACATATGTATAAATATATAAATATATATAATTATATAAATATATATATTTATATATATTTATAATTATATACAAATATTTATAAATATATATAAAAATATATTTATAATTATATAAAAATAAAAATAAAAATAAAAATAATTATATATCTATAATTATACTTATAAATACACATTTAAAATTATTTTAATATATTAATAATTATATACATTTAATTTTTTTAAATATATTGTTAAAATTAATTACATATGTCTTTATCAGTGAGTTTTTAATGCTGATAATGATATATGTTTATTAGTGCTAAGAAAATGCTGATAGTGATATATATTTATCAGTGATAAAAATGTGCTCATAAAGAAGTATTTTATCAGTATATATTATTTTAGAAATGATAAAATCTCTTTTTATTAGTGTTTTTTTTTGAAATCGCTATTAAAAATCTTCCCAATATTTTAAATAGATCCCTAACCGAACCTATTTCTCTCGCACTATAAAAGATATCATAGATGCTCATGTCTGCTGCAGCTCCCCATCGACCTTATCTCTGATGAATCACCTCTCTCAAATACAATGTGATCTATTAGTTATTCTTCTCTCTCATTTATCAGTGTCTTCGATCACCTCTCTCGCACGTACCTAGTCCAAACCATGTTATATTTTTGTATACATTATTTATTTCTTTCCACCACCTCGCCTCCCCACCTTCGATGTCTTCTGCTTGAGTCGACCACCCACTATCGTGAAGTATCCCTCTGACAACCACTATTTCCCTTTCTTCCACTCCCTCGACAGACCAACATTGCAAGCCTTCCCCCTCACCCTTTCTGACCTCCCTGTCACCATCGCTGCATGAAATTTTTGTCGAATAGATTGGTTTATAAGCCATGCCAGTGGGTGATTGAAATCATGATTTTACCCTTTCACATTAGATATTGGATTAAAAAATCCACCATTTAATATATAATTTTCTAAACATTATTAATATATGATTTATGGGTTTTTATTAGGGTGATGTCATGTGATGATTAAGATAGAAAAATTTATTAGAAAATTTATTTATATATGTTATATGAAGTGTGTATCTATTACCCTTCTTAATGATTTGAGGAAAATAAGTGATATATACAAATCCTATTGATCTAATTACTATTTTATTTAAAATTATTTTAATTATTTATATATTAGAGACTCTTGATTTAAATTGAAATTTTCTAATTATAAACTATCTATCATCACATAATGAAAGCTATAATTATCATTTTAGTGATGTGTTTATTAGTCTGTTATTCTAAAATATTCATGAGAATTAATGTGATTTTAATTAATTAATTTACTCTGTTTTTAGGGAGTTTTTTATATGTATCATTTGAATATAGATTTTATACTTATAAAATTATGGATTTTGGTTATTTCAATTCAGGATGCCATATAGTTTTTACTCTTCATATTGAAATTATTTTAAAATAAATAATGGATTTTTGTGTTTTTGAAATTAAAAAATAGGTTAGTAATTAAATTTTATTGTTTTATAATGATTTCTATGAAATGTTTTTGTAGTTGTTTTGCTGAATTGGTTTCAAAAATGAATATTAATAGTCAAGGATTTTATATATTAGATTTATAAAGGTATTAACTGATTAAAAGGGTAAATAGTAATTATTTGTGAAAATAAATAATTAATGAAGTTTTTTTGGAGTAAAAAATAAGACTATGTTGTTTTAAAAGTAAACACTTTGTTTTTATTAAGATTATCTATGTTTGAGAGACCTATTAATTTTTATTCTTATAGGGGTTTAGAGTGTGTTTTATTTTAGGTATTTAGAATATGATCATGTTAATATATAAGGTTTGAGTTTTAGAATATATGATATTATACTAAAAGGATTATATAAAGTTTAGATAGAGTTCAATGGGTATGGGGTTTTCCCTTTATGTGGGGAAAAAATAATTTTTTTGATTCAACCTATGTTCACCTTCTAGTCTGGTAAATGGTTATATAATAGAGATATCAATTCCCAGGATGGTTTGAAGTTATTTTAGTCTGTTCTGTTAATTCTTGTATTAGAATAGGACTCCAAGTATTTATGGTGTTTTTATTTTCCTTGGATACCATATATGTTGAGAAAATGATTTTTTAGATTCATTTTCTTATCAAGTTAACTTAAATATGTGTGGTGGACATGTAATTTTTTTTTTATGGTTTGAGATGTGTGGGTATATATAAGTTTCATCTTCTTATTTATAACATTATTTATTTTTTAAGCTATCTACATAATAATATTATTATTTTGATCTATTGTGTATCATTAGAAATGGTTTTAATGTCACCCATAACAATTTAAAAATTAAAACACATTTATCTCGAATACATTCATGATTATAAGATAGTGGAAGAATTTTATAATTTTTATCATAGTCTCACCAAAAAATTCACATAGTATAATTTTTTTTAAGAATTGGTATATTAATTTAGATATGCATCAGAATTTTTTGACTACTAGATGTGGGATATATATTATAGTGATATGTGTAATTGTTAGAGGTGGAATCCAAATGTTTTGGATCTCAATGATTTTAAATAAATTCTAAATATTTTGTTTTTGTAATTTTTATTAATAGAATGTATTTGTGTTTTTTTAGGAAATTTAATAGAGGTTTAGTATATTTTAGAATATTTGTAATATATCTAATATTGATAAGTCTACTATTTTGGAATAGGGTTCAGTCAGTGGCTTATAGTAATGATATATTTTTTTCTATTCCTATAATACAAGGTCTAGAATAATCTATAAAAATGTGAGCAACATGGAATCTATATTCTATTTTATAATTAATATAATTTTCATCAATTTATATTATGAAATTCCATGCTCCTTGAACCTATGTTAATATTGGATGATTATATGACTTTGTATGTTCCAAGGAAAAATATTTTTACACTAATTTAGAATTTAAGGTCATAATTAAATAACAAACAAGAACAAGAACTTCCAAGGGAAATATTTCATGAAATAATAAAAAAATTTTGTTTTGCAATATATTTTTACCACCTTTTTGTCCCATACACCATCAAATTGTGAACCTATACCAACAACCAAAAGTTTACCCCGGGGTTTTATTTTCATGGAACCCTTGGTAAAATTATAACATATCAAGAATCAAAACCTATACCATTCAAATGTTGGGTTCCCCTTATTTGAATTATCTATAACATTATCCTATGATTATGACTATCTTACATGTATTTAATTATATTTTATACAAAATGAATATTTTATGAACCTAATAGGATGGATATTAATATAAAATGGATGCATTATAATCATATGACAAAATTGTATAAAGATAGTGTTAAATACTTCAATAATGTGTAATATATCTAAAATTGATGTGGGATAAAAGTGTCACAATGTTTGATTCTCAATAAAGTGAATAATTCACATTGAGGGATATATTGTATGGGATGATAAATGAATTTTCTACTTAAAGAAATTTGTTAGGATATAACATTAATGTAATATTGGTGTGTCCCATTTGTGAAGAATACACAAACTCAGTTCAGTTGAAACATAATTAGAAGACCATGTTTTTAGGACATTAGAAATTTTTACCTCAATTACATAAATACCAATCATGTATGACAAAATTTTATAGGAATAACAAACAAGGTAAAACAACATATCCAATAATGTGTGATCACATTTTTGATAAAGTAAAATATTTTGACACTATTTTTGGTGAACCATTTTCTAAAAACCTTACAAAATTAGGTTAGAAAAAAGATTAATTTTGTTTAAATTACCATAGTAGAATTGTTTATACATCAATGATTTTCTAGATATCATCCATGTAGGAAAAAAATTATTCGACAGTGTTATTGGCTTGTTAAAAATTGTTCCTAATAGAAATATGAGATCAATAATAGGTTTGACATGATTGACATGGGGATAAGGGAAGAGTTGGCACTGGTTATGGGTAAAAGGTAAAATTTTCTTCCTCCAATAGGTTATTCTCTCTCTAGACAAGAAAAATTGAATTTTTTTTAATTTTATTAGTGGTGTAAAATTTCTAGAGTGATATTCATAAAATCATAAAAATGTAGTTTCAATGACTAATTTGATATTATAAAGACTAAAATCACTTGACAGTTATGTTTTGAAGAAATAATTGATGTGAAACACTTTATAGTGCATTATGCCTAAAAATTTACAAAATACATTAACTAGACTCTGCTTTATTTTGAAATCCAATTATAATATGGTTATAGACTTAGTAAAGTTCCTAATAAAGAATAAAGAAGATGTTGTTATATTTGTGAATTAGCGATGTTCTCCCCACCATTATTATTTGAAAAAATGGTCCAACTGATGGTTTAATTGGTTAAAAAGATTCAATTATGTTGCCTTTTCCATTACAAATAGATGTACCCAATGAACAGTATATGATTATTTTGATAGGGTACATCAAGAATTGAAGTATTCAACAAGGTTTTATTACATAATGATATATAGTAAAATAATATATTGAATTATTTATCGATTACCTATTATATGTTGATACCATCAGTCTCCCAAAGTTTCATCACAAAAGATGCCTTATGGGTGAAATGATTTTCAAAATATATTTTCTTAAAATTATCTTCATAGAGTGGGAGAAATATCACCATTATGTTTTATATAATATTGAATATGTTGATAAATACTTTGAATACCACAATGAAATTCTTAGACATTTTAATCCATCAAGGGATAAAGGATGGACATCAAATACACATAATCAATATTTTTTTGGATGGTTCCAAGATCATATTTATAGGGAGTTTTCTAAAAATCTGAATTCAATTTCCGAATGGCTTCGATTAATTTATTAGGGACAAAATAAAAATGTTATATCTTATACTGGTTTTTTAATTAATGGTTATATGTTCTATAAGAAAGAACATGAAAACTTTAGTATGATGTTAAATACTGGAGTTATTATTTAGGAATAAGTGATGCACATATCTAGTTCTAAGGATCTAAATCCAATTTATGTGTATATGTTAAATTTCGGAATCATTGAATAGATATATGTGTTGTATTATAAAAAATTTAAAGTGCATATTTGCCATTGAAAATGGGTTGACAATAGAAGTGCAACGAAAGTTGATGAAATGGGCTTCATGAAGGTGAATTTCAATGTGGAGGAGTATAAGGATTATCCGTTCATAATGATATCAGAATAAGTGAAAGTATTTTGTGTTCTAGATCTAAAAATAATTGGTCAGTTTTCCTATTGATGACTAAAAAAACTCTAGGGTCAAATGATGATTCAATTAAGGATGAAACATTCATAGGAAGATCATAATAATTTCATGGTGGTCCTAATATAGAAAATTTCTTATATGTTATAGGGGACCACAAAGAAGGTATTTGGATTCATGATATAGGAGCAAATCCCTTAATCTTTTAAATACAATAAAGAGAGTTCAATGAGTATGTTAATGTGTTTTTAATATACTTTTCTTTTCCTCATAATATTATATTTTCTCTACTATATTAACATAATCTAAATTAAATGTTTGAATAATCACTTATAAAATAAATTATACACATGATTATGTTACCATTTTTTTGGAATAATAGATTATTGATGCTGAAATTGTATAATTATTAGGGGATCAACATTATGATGATGAGAAAATCCAAAACGATATAGCATCATTTTGTTGACGAAAATTATCAAGGAAATAAGAAAGTGTATAAAAATTGATGTTGTATAGAATCAACATGGATAACCTATTAACCCCAATAATTAAATTCTCATTAGTAATATTGGTGTCACAATGAGAATGAATGTGATAATTGTTATAGATTCATGGAACCATTTCCATCCTGTAAGAAAGGTAACCCTTTAAGAAGATATTAAGGTAATGCTATGATATAATTTATATATTTTAATGAAAAATTGTATAATGAAACATATATTTACTTTTTATTATACCTTATAATATTTATTTATTGTAGGATATTTCCATAATAAATATATCATAATAGCTGCTAGAAAATACCATATATGATTTTGGACACTTTTTACTAAGCTTCATCTCAGGGATGCTGTGGGGAAAGTAAATCCCCCCAGTAGTTATGTATGCATATGTTTTCAAGTTGGAAACATAGAATTATTTCATCAGTATTCATGATGAGAAATAATTTCATGTGAATTATAGTCAATAATATATTATTTTAAATTATTTATTTTATCTAATTTGATTCAAAATTGTTAATTTTTGAAACAAAAAATGAGTGCTAAAAATAGACAACGTGCATCAATGCCCATGTAACCCTATCTCAAATCAAGGATGGGGTAAACTTCACTAGAGAAGAAAATGGTTTGAATTTTAAATCTAAAATAATTTTTTATGTGATATGAAATAATATATGTTTCTTTTCTTTTTATTTTAATATTGATGAATCAATATCTGAAACCACTTCCATCCCACACCAAGTGCTATGGAAAGAGTCCCAGGTAAATAAATAGGGAAAACTTGTTGATGAAAACACAAAAGAAGTATGAGAAACATGCATAAATATTAAAAAGTTGTGTTTCATTGTTATTTATAAACATTTTATATAAATATATCTATTTAAGTTCACATGTTTCTCATAAAATTAATACATAAGAATCATTAGTGAAAACACCTGAATAAAGACTACTTTTAGTAGTTCTGAAGAAGCCAGAACAATATGGTTGAATTAGTGGTGTAGGTTTTAGAATGTCACCTAGAACATATTTTGAGAAGAAAAAACCTCAAGAAGAAACATATCAGATGATGAAATGATCATAGGAGAAAATAGATGCTTTGTAAGATATTATTGTTTGGTATGGTTGAGAAATAAAAATATACATGAAACGATCTAAGAGAACTGAAATTTCAAATGCGATCGACACATGAACAACCAGATTACCCGACTATATTTGAGGCTAGTCATTCCCCTAAACCACATAACTTACCTAAGGTAATAAACCTTTTCGTTTTTATTTATCTTAAATGTAAATCAAACAACTTCTGATAACTTTATATTAGTAAACCATTATAGGGTAAATTATATGTGATTTACATCTATCAACACCCATACATCACCTTATTTTGAGGGGTATAGTGTATAATATCCCTAGATACTTGATACCCAAAACAAACTCCCTATATATCACATGAAAGTGGGGATTAAAGTATATGAAGAGATGATCATAGAATTTCCTGTTCCACATGATGATCATGAAATAAAAATGGTCAATGATGCTATTATAACATTCATAGAATGACCTTATAATCTTATAAAGATATATGAGCTATGTCCATAATAATTTTTTTTCAAATGAAAAACTTGTAAAACTTGATAAAAAAATGTTTGAAGTGATGTATGGTATTATAGATGGATAAAATGATAAAGAAATACAAGGCCAGATCAAGAAAATCCAGCTAATTGACCAAGAAATCTAGAGGACCTGCTGAGAGTACCTTCTTCCCACAAGTTCCCCAACAATATATATTATCATTAAAAATTCATAAATACACCACATTAAAAGATGAATACGTTTCCTACATTCAATATGAAGAATAAATTTTTCGAACTATCATTATAGACTTGATTGGTATTGATATTATAAATGAGATTCTCAGGTCTGAATGGCTTGGAGTCTCACTTGTGAATACATAAAAGAGGTACACTATTATAATTCAACTGTCTAAAAAATTATCAACTATGGTCATTCAAGTTAATAACTATTCATATTTTATAAAGGCATTTATATTACTACTATATAAAGGGAAATCCCTATGAATCATAATTTGGATTTAGTAAGCCTTGTATAATTTTTAAGGAAAAAATTTCTTTGGGTGGAATAAATTGATAAGAAAAAGATGATCGCACCAAGGAATTTGAGAAGAAAATAACTGATGAAAAACTCTTGTTGATTCCTATAATGTAGAGGTAAACCTCTAAAATTTAATCATATAAAATATATTTTTATTTTTTCTTTACTTATTTGTTTTTGGTTTTTAAGAATCACTGAATGTTGATCATAATCAAATTGGATACATCAAACATTTATTTATTTTTGGATCCAATGGAATTATTTCCATCAAACCAACCACACACGATTTGTATTGTGAAATTTTAATTCACTAAAATCAATATTTTATTGAAAAAAATTGAATTATGTGTTTTAGTATTTGTTTTAACATGATTTTTTTTGTGATAGGGAGATCAATAATTATAGGATAAATAATGGTATGAGGTATGTTACTAAAAATAATAATGCTATATATTTCGTAATATTTAAAGAGATCAAGGTATATATAGAAATATTAAACTATAAAAACATATTTAAAAAAAATCAATTTTTTCATTGTTTTTCTAGTGTCTAAAGTGATAAAGAAATACCAATTATGAATATTATATATGAATATTTATGAAAGATATCATATACCATAAAAATTACCATCCCTATAAAAGTGAATTTTAATGTTAATTAAAATTTCATTAAAATACTTATTAAGTATTTGTTCATATATTTTTTATTAGTACTACCCAGATTTTGTAAAATATATGTACTAAGAAGAAGTAAATTTTTTTAGAGACGAGTGGGTAGAGTACCTAGTTTCAGAATTTTTACCGAAATAAAATATAGGTGATTACCTTTTATTTTTCTGATCTAGTATGAGATATGACCTTAGAGATAAAATTGGGATGTGAAGCATTAGTATCACAGAGATTATATATTATTTTTTGTCTATTTATCAAGGAGAAATATAATAAAGGAAATCAATTTGTTTAGATAGTAATGGGAAGAATAAATGGTGTCATAATGTATACAAACATAATGAAGAGGTGACTTCCTTCTACTTATTTAGTTAATTTTATCATCTCTTTATCTAATTTTTTAGTTAATTTCCGTATCATTTTTATCTGATATTTATTTTTTAAAATTTATAAATTAGTTCAAAATACATGTCACCTGATCAAACCCAAGAATTAAAATTTACATTTTTTTGATACTTTAGGAAAGATATCCATAAGTCATTTTTGACATGTAGGATTTCATTTCACATAAATCAGATACATGATGTGGTCGGTACGGCTAAAAGAATATGTTTTCAATAAAAAAGTGTTATTTTATTTTCAAACCGATATCACATAGCCAAAAACTATAAAAAATTGCTCATATTTTTGTTAGAATTTAGGAAAATGATCTGTATTCCATTTTTTATATATAGGAATTGACTATAGGTAAATTTGAAACCTGATGTGGTTGGTATGACTCTAGGTATGTCTTTTAAATATAATAGTGTCATTTTAGTTTTAAATGTGTGTCACACATCCAAATCCAAGAAAAATATCTCATATGTTTTTTCAAAATTTTGGACAAAAATTGACAATTCATTTGTCACATGTGTGCACCAATCTGACACATGATGTGATTGATATGACTCAATGTATGTGTTTTCAATGTAAAAGTTCCAATTTAACTTGAAATGCATGTTATAACGCCAAAATTGAAAAATAAGAAATATTTTTAAAAAAAATATTGGAAAATTATTAATCATTTATTTTTCAAATTTAGGAAATGACTGTATGTTGACTCGAGCATGGGGCATCATTATTTCCTAATGGATCAAATCAAAATATTTTTTTTATAAAAACTAAAATTATGCTACTCAATTTTTGTAGTATTGGTGAGTTTGAGGTAAAATACATAGAGATGGTGAATTAGTTTTTCTATATTTTCAAAAAGATTCTATTTTATTAGATTGAATAAAGATATTAGAAAAAAAATTTTGGATTAATTTCAAGAAATCAAATGAAAAAAACAAAGTAGATTGATTGGTTTTAAATTAGATTGGATAAGAATGCTATGGTTTTATAGTTTCAGTGTTCAAGTGTAATTAGACTTTAGAAAATATGCTGATTATTTCATGTTTGGTGTTAGATTAAAGACGAGGGAGATTTAATGGTCAGGGTATCCCCTCCTCAATTTGTAAATCCCCTTTTTCCTTCACACTGACAATTTAGGATTTTTGTGAAATTAAGTTTGTCTCGATACCATTTTTAAATTTTTTTTCCCTGAATATGACAATTTACATGCCTTGATTCAGGGTAAACAATTTCGTAATTGAAAAGTTTTATCTTAGATTAAAATAAAAATGGCCATGATAAAAGTAAAGGATAGAGACTAGAAATTGGTTTAATAAACAAGCGATAATCCAAAATACTTGAAAAATGAAAAAGGAATAAATCCAATGACACCTCCCCCCTTAGGATACATATCCCAACCATAAGGTGGGTTTTGCCCCCTCATCCTAGAAATAAGATAATAGGAGGTATGGAAGAAATGAAATGAAAGCATCATGAAAATGGAGATGAAACCGAGGAGGATCCTGTGCAACAGAACTTCTCACTCAAAGCTTTAGTCTCCAAGATCTCTGCCATAGAAGTGGGTTTTTGTTCAATTTATAAGCTCCATATGGGATTAGGTATTAATAAATTACATAAATTATGGGTTAAAATTTGGTCATAGGTGGGTTCGGGTCTTAAAACAATTGAAAAGTTTAAGATACACCAAATCTAGCCATTTTTTCATACCACGACCTTTACACACCGTGTTGTGTTTACATGACATGTAAATCATTAATCAAATGTATTAAGCTGATGAGCTGAATGATTTTTGGGCATAATTTATTAGTGTCATGGGGCGACACATGTCTGTCATGTCGTGAAACATATTCTTTTCAAATATGGCTACTTTCTACCAGTTCACGCCCTGTAGGTCGTTCACAACTTCCACCATTTCATGATGTGTAATTTCATTTTACTACTCCAACAACCTCATTTTTATTTATTTCTCCAGTTTCATGCATCATTATTATTCCATGATCATCCTCAAACATCTAATGTGGCACCGCGATCTTTTCTTTTGTTGTAATGTGTCATTTTTATCCTCTTTTAATTATCTATTGTATCATACTATAAATTATAATACAAGTTAAACCATTCAAAAATGAGAAATTATAATAATTTAAACTAATAAATCAATAAATTTAAACACCATAAAATAAATTCATAACATATAGATATCACAAGTCAATTAGACACCTGATGTGGTCGGTATGACTCGAAGTTCATGTTTTAAATATAAAAGTTCCATTTTATTTTAAAACACGTCTGACATCACCAAAATTTAGAAAATTATTTCAGAATATTTTTAAAATTTAGAAAAATGATCCATAATTATTTTTTATGTATTAATTGAAAACATTCTATTATGACACCCAATGTGGATATTATGACTCTAAGTATGTGTTTCTAATATAAAAGTGTTATTTTAGTTTACAAAACATGACATAGAAAAAATTGATAAAACAAGCTCATAATGATTTCAAATTTTATGGAAATGATCCAGAATTCGTTTTTGACATGTAGTAATAAAACAGATGTAAATTTAACACCTAATGTGGTCGGTATAAATTAATGTGTGTGTTTTCAATACTAAAGTGTCATTTAATTTTCAAACATGCATCAAATAGACAAATCTAATAAAAATGATTTATTTTTTGATTTCAAAATTTAGAAAAATGATTGATAATTCATTTTTTATGTGTAGAAATTGACTACACATCTATCCAACACCCATTGCAGTCTGTATGAATCGAAGTGATGTTTTTCAATATAAAAGTTCCATATTTTTTTAAACCACATGTCACATTTCAAAAATTGTTAAATGATCTCAATTTTTTAATTTTTTTATTAAAATGATCCATAATTCATTTCTCAAATATCGTAATTGAATTCATTCCAATCCTATACATGATATTATCGGTATGACTTTGAGTACATGTTTTCAATATGAAAGTGTCATTTTAGTTTTGAGGACACCACATATCCAAAACCAAGAAAACATGCTTTAATGGTTTTAAAATTTTAGTAAAATAATACACAATTTATTTGTTACATGTAATAATCGACCAGACAACAATTCGACACTCGATGTGGTTGATATGACTCAATGTGCGTGATTTCAATACAAAAGTTTTGATTTAATTTAAAAAATAAATCAAATATCCAAAACCAAAAAAACAAGATTGTATTATTTTCAAACTTTATGAAAATGATTGATAATTCATTTTTATGTAAAAGAATTGACCACACGTGAATCCAACACTCGATGTGGTCGGTATGACTCAAAGAACATGTTTTTAATATAAAAATTCCATTTTAGTTAAAATCACATATCACATCATCAAAACTATCAAAATGATCTCGTATTATTTGTAAACATTATGGAATGATATATAATTATTTTTTCATGTCTAGGAATCGACTGGACAACAATCCGATAGTATGAATCAAAGTATGTTCTTTCAATATAAAAGTGTCATTTTAGTTTTAACTAAATCACATACCCAAAAAGGATAAAACTAACAAAACATGCTATCTAAATTTAGGACAAAGATCCATATTTCATTTTTGACATGTAGGAATCGACCACACATCAATCGGACACCCAATGTGGTTGGTATGACTCGATGTATGTGTTTTCAATACAAAAGTGTCATTTTACTTTATAACACACACCAAATAGAAAAAATAAATAAAATAAGCTCATATTCTTTAAAAAATTTATGAAAATGATCGATAATTCATTTTTGATGCGTAGTAATTGATCTCAAATTAATTCATTATTTCAATAAAAAAGTTCCATTTTAGTTTTAAACGGGTGTCACCTAACTTAAATCAAGAAACTGATCACATATTGTATTCAAAATTTTGGAAAATGATACATAATTTATTTTTTACATTTTGTTACTAATCTCACATCAATCTAACACACAAGGTGGCGTTTATGACTTCCAGTGCATGTTTTCGAAAGAAATGTACCATTTTAGTTTAAACAAGACATCAAATAGCCAAAACAAAAAAAAATCTAAGATTGTTTTTAAATTTTATAAAAAAGATTTATAATTCATTTGTGAATTTTATAAATTGTACACAAATCAATATGACACAAGATGTGACTAATATGGATCCAAATGCATATTTTCATTATAAAGGTTTTATTTTAGTTTAAAATACACCTCAAATATCCAAAACTATGAAAACGAGTTAAGGTTGTCTTCAAACATTAGTATAATAATCTATAATTAATTCTTGAGGAGAATAAATTGACCACAAGTCAATTCGACCCCTGATGTGGATGGTATGACTCAAAGTTTGTTTTTTCAATATAAAAGTTCCATTTTTGATTGAAATGCTTGTCACATTGTCAAAACTGATAGAATGAGATCAAATTATATTCAAAATTTAGGAAAACAATTCATAATTCATTTTTACTTTTAGGAATTTACTGCACATCAATCTGGTACCTGATGTGGTCTATATGACTCAAAGTGCATGTTTTTAATACAGAAGTGACATTTTAGTTTAAAACACACATAAAATATCCAAAATCAAGAAAAATAGGTTATATTATTTTTTTTAATTTAGGAAATGGTCTATAATTCATTTAGTTTATATAATAATCAAAGACACAACAATATGATACATGACGTGTCTAATAGGACTCAATGTTTCTTTTTAATATAAAGGTGTCATTATAGTGAGAAATGCGCATCAAGGAGAAAAAATGGA
This sequence comes from Viscum album, assembly GCA_963277665.1. Lineage (NCBI taxonomy): Eukaryota > Viridiplantae > Streptophyta > Magnoliopsida > Santalales > Viscaceae > Viscum > Viscum album. Next base: position 577,095,850 of record OY728160.1, read on the forward strand.
GATTTAAAATATTAGACTGTTTTTTCGTCATTCTATATATTATTAATTAATTAATTAATTTAAAAATTATTTTTTTATACTTATTTAGTTAATTTTCAAAGATATAATGGTTAGAGATGAATAAAAAATTGTTTGACAATTGATGTCTTTTTTCCCAAAAATAAAGTCTCTTGAGTTAGCTCACATCCATAGTGTGTTTTTTATCACCAAAGATGTGATCCAATTAAGATCACATACTTTTGAGAACAAAAATAAATGTTGTGAGGTGTAAGAATCAACAACAACTCAATCCGATACAAGGTGTGATTGGTATGAATCAAAGTATATTTTTATAGTTTCTAATGGCCATTTTTGTTTCATATTTTATTTATAGTGTTTCTAATAATTGCATTCTTATACAAGTTATAATAAAGTATTCCTTTTTTATCACTACTATAACACCAATTAACGCCCCCTTTGTTAGGGCTAAACAAAATCACTGATAAAGGTCTAGGGGTTTTAAGTTCATTTCGATAGTCCACACATTTTTACGTTAACAAAGCCCATTATAGTGCTATTAGAGGCCTTTTATGTTGTTGTAAAATTTGATCAAATCTTTAAAAATGAGGGTACCCTAGAAAAATATTTTTAGAGGCATTGAGCGAATTTTTTACCTAAAAATGCTGATCGGGGCTCCCCCTGGCCACAACAGTGCACCTTGTTTTTTTGAAAGATTCAATTTAATATGTGGTGACCCTCAAATAGATTCTTGGATCAAAATTTATAACTGTTTGATGTTCAATTCATGTTTTCATCTTATTTAATATCTTTTATTAAATTATTGGATTTTTATCTTCAAAGTTTTATTAAATGGGTATTAATCAATATTAATTAGAAAATATTTAATTAATAATAATTTAAAATTATTTTATAAATCATTTCCAGGAAATATCTTATATATTAAGCGTGATTACATATTTCCTATTATATAAATCATATTTTATAAAATATATTATATCAATATCAATATAAATACACTTATATACAAATATACGTATTTTAATGATATATAAATTTGTTTTCAAATATTTTTTTTTGAGTGCTAAAAAAATCATTTTAGAACTAATAAAATACATACTTTTAAGAGCACTATGAAAAGCATTGACAAAGGTAACCATTATCAGTGCTAAAAAAGAACTAAAAATGGGAGAACATCTATGAGTGATAAAAAATAAATGATAAAGTTGTTATTTTATTACTTTATTTTTAGTGGTGATAAAATAACCTTTTATCAATTCTTTTTGTTAGCATTGATAAAACTACTTCCTTTTTCGGAAATTTTTTAGCACTAATAAATGGTAGCATTGGATAAATCCCAATTTGTGGTAGTAAGAAACAAATAGAGATTTTAATTGAAATTAAATAAAAATCACAAATATAAGAAAGAAAATATTATATTATATACATTTCAAACATATTGGTTTGTTCAATTACATTGGTAAGTATAATTTATCAAAAACAATCAGAAACATAAATATTCTATTATCTTTGGTCCTGACCCCCTCTCAAAAGAGCCTAATCAAACTTCTAGTTATCGAACAAACCACTCCATATCGAGAAAAATAGTGCATATGCTTGGAAAATAGTTCTTTTGTCAGAAATATAATAAATAAAGAAATTAAACTTAAATATGAATCAATAAATTAATAAAATGTCATTTTTAAACTCAAATCACACATTTTGATTTACACTGGTCACACCGTGTATTGGATTGAGTTGTGGCTGGTTCCTATACAAAAAAATTAAAATATTGATCATTTCTATAAAATTTCAAAATAATATGAAAGTGTTTAATATGGTTTGAGTATATGACATCCATTTTGAACTAAAGTGTCAATTTTATACTAAAAACATACACATCAAGTCATATCACCCACATTGTGTATCATATTAAAGTGTGGAAAATTACTACAGATATAATAAATATTTATGAATCATTGTCCTAAAATATAGAAATAATCATAATGCGTTTTTTTTATTTTGAGGTTGTGATGTGTGTTTTGACCTAAAGTGTCAATTTTAACCTCAAAACAGACAATTTTAGTCATACCAGACACACCAAGTACCATATTCAGGTGAGGATGATTCTTACACATCACAAATGAAATAAGGATCATTTTACTAAATTATCATTACAATTAGAATGTGTTTGATCAGTATTGATTATATCAGATTTCTTTTATGCTAAAATGCATATTTAAACATAGAAATGAACTTCGAGTCATATCGATAACATAAAATGTAGATTTAATGTGATATGGATTCATAAACATAAAAAATTACTTATGTATTGATATCATAATATATCAATGAAATGAAAGTTCATCTTCTTAGTCTTTAGTTAGTCAAAAATATTTTGAACTAAAATGTTAATTTTAAACTCAGAGCATACACTTTCAGTCATATCGGGAACACCATGTATAATATTGAGTTACGGCTGATTCCTACACTTCCAAAAGGACTTATAGACCATTTTACTATAGTATCATAATAAAAATTATATGATTTATTCATCGGATCTATGTTATTGTACATCCTATCAATTTCATGGTCATAATAAGGTAGTATGCAGGCGGTAATCATACATCTGCTCATCCCATCCCCAGCTGTCCTCTTTTTCTAGTGATGTACCTTCATCTCAGGACCTCGTAGCGGCTCCACCACCTGATCATTCAACAACCTCAAATCTTAACGATGATGGATATTCTACTGGCCCTCCTTGGGCAGCTCTTCATCTCAGTAGGTGGTTGATTCCTCGGTTTACATGGCTCTGGTTCAATATCGGTTTCTTTCCCCATAATACCACAATTTTACTCCTTCCTTAAAGGGTTTTCTGGTCATCAAATTTGAAAAGAAAAGGAAATTTTTTCTTCAATTATTTACCATTATTTTCACCATTCTAACTTCCCAAACAATCAGTTTTTTATTCAATCCCAGCGTCAAACAAGAACAATGTGATATTTCATGTGTAGGAAAATTTGGATCTGCTCGAATTGAGTGTTGCTGATGTTCTGGTTCCATCTCTTCTGATAGTCCATGAGGTGTGATCATTAACATCCTCTACTTTGTGTGTGTCAACAGGAGAGGTTCTAACCTATTCCTCTATAGTCACCCAATCCTCAAATAGTTTATCCTAGAAAGTTAGTCTCCAGGAATCGCCCCTCAATGGGGTATGTATATAGTCCTGCTCGAAAAAGGAGATGTTGTTATCATCTTTAGTATCTCTAAGGAACTCTTCTTCTCCTGGGCCAAATCCAATCACCCACTATTTAAATGATTCAAATTCTAATCTAGAATTCCCATGGGCTTAAAGCATGAGTTAAAATTGATATTCTTATTTATGCGAAGTGACTTTCTAATGTCTATATTATAGCAGTTATTGAACCTAAGCACAAGTTGGAGAGGAACGAATGTTTTGGGTAGAAGATTGTTCTATCTGTGTTCTTGAATGATTCTCTAATCAATAATAATATATGGATCTTTTGGGATTCTTCAACTCAAGTGTAAAAGTTGTCTTCCTCAAGCCAACATATTTCCACAATGACCAGAAATGGTAATTAGTCTCTCTTATTATCTTTTATGTATGCTAAATACAATTTCATGGATATTGAATATTTATGGGTGGAAATGTGTTTATTTAATCCATTTAATTCTTCTTGGTTGGTGTTGGGGGGGGGGGGTATTCAATGTAATATTAGATCCTTCATATAAGAAAGGTGGCGGTATTTGCTCCGGGAAAAGAAGGAATTAATTGGATTCATTTACTACTAGAAATGACCTGATGGATCTAGGGTATATATGAGAAAATTACACACCGTGTAATAACCATGAAGGAAGAAGGTGAATGTGGTGTAGATTGGATCATAACCTGGAAAATACCCAGAAAGTCTCTTTATTCCAATATACAATGATAAACAATATTTCTAGACCTGTCTCGAACCATTATCAAATTCTTATATCTCTTGAGAACACCATGATAGATCAATTGCAGTTCTGTTTCTCTAGTATATGGAAGTTAGATCCTATATTATTAAATATAGTTTCCATGACTTGGAATAAGCATATGAAGGGATACCCATTGGTGGGTTTTCATAATAATATTAGTTTGTTTTAAATGGATCTTTTGTCATGGTGTTCGAATCGTTTATCTCCTTCCGTGGGACTGGAGGCCTTGAAAATGGATATGGAATATACATTATGAGGCAAGAGTGGAGGCCATGTGAGATAAGTATACCCTTAAAGATCTTATTAAAAATAAGACATGTTTCACTGAATTGATCCTTAAGGAAGAGAGAGTGGACCATGAGTGGTCTAGAGCTTTGGGGATCAAGGAGGGTGATCATAACACAAGGTTATTTCATGAATGTTTTAATGAAAATAAGTAAGCTTCTGAACCCCACATGAGGATGGATGATTGATCCTTTAGTAATGATTTTAATGTAGTTGGTGGGTTGGACAAATCTCCTTTAAAAACTATTGTCAGTGAATCTAAACCTTTCCTGCAGGATGGGTATCTGACAGGGTCCCATTTACTTTTTGGAAATATTCCCATGGCAGTGAGAGACTAGACAAACTATTCTATTGGAAACATTACAAAGGAGAAAGATGTCTTTAAGGTGGTTTTATCCTTCAATTATGAGAGTCCTCTAGGACCCAATGGCTTCCTGAGATCATTTTATATGGAATCTTGGGATATAATAAAATATGATCTAGTGGGAACCATCCATGATTTTTTCCGGGGAGGTGGGTTTCCAAGTGTATCTTGTGTGACTATGATGGTCCTCTTTCCAAAGGTTCGAGACCGAATATCTTTTAGTTATTATAGTCCCATTAGAATGTGTAACTTCTCATACAAGTTACCATCTTTTATTCTCATTAGAAGGTTGTCCCCTCATATTAACCATCTTATTTCATAGGAACAACATGGATTTATCCAAGGCAGGAACATTCATGGTACGATTAGACAGGCTCAAGAGTTGATAGTGGATATTATTTTTAAAACTCCGGGTTCTAATATTTCCTACAAGGTCGACATGGGCATGGATTATGAAATAATGAAATAGAGATTTATTATCAACGTTTTGAAAGATATGGGATTTTTTCATGGTTGATTGACCACCATTTTAGATGTTACAACTCCCCTAGTTTTCTATTAGTCATCTGGGGAAAATATGTGGTTTTTTCAAAGCAGTCCATGGACTGAGAAAAGGGGACACTTTATCTCAAAGTCTCTGCATCCTATACTAGGACTGTCTCGGTTGATCCATCACAAGGGGCATTTATAATGGATCTATTATCCCCTATCATTGAAAACCCAACATTAAGAGAATTTTTAATTTTCTTTTTGTAGATGAAATATTGATTATTACTAATGGGAGTAGAAGTTCTCTACACAATCTTAAAAATGTTTTGGATGAGTATAGAAATGTAATGGGAAACATATTAATAAACAAAAAGAAGTGTTTTTATTTTTATTCATTGTCCATAAAGAAGAAGTAATAATATTGAGAAGGTATTAAGAATTAGGAGAAAGGATTTTACCATTTTATAATTGGGAGGATCTATTTCTCTGGACCATATCCTCATTCAGTTATTTAGGGGTTTCTGGACAAAAGTTATAGTCATATCACAAACTAGAAAAGACAATTTCTATCGTTTGGGGGTAAAATTAATTTGATTAATTGCATCTTTTCATCCATACCAATGTATATAATGTCTTCTCTTCAATATCAAAAAATATATATAAGAATAATGGAGAATATGTCTGTGAAATTTCTGTGGGATGAAAATGATTATGGGAAATTTCATTGGGATTCATGGTAAAATATGGGAAAAAAAGTGGAGTCCAGATGTAGTAACATTAGATGTGTGGAGGAAATGATGCATTTCATCAAGATCATCTTGTTTGGGATACGATGGAGGGCCAATATTTGTAGATTAAATTATTCTCTTTTAAGTATGGATATATGATGGAAATTACAAATGATCATTTGATAGGAGTATGGAAGAGAATCTAGAAACATTCTAAGGAACTCTAGTTACACGCGCTCTAGGCTATAGGCTGAGGTGATACTAGATACATGAACCAAAATTGGGTGGGTTCAAGGTCGAGATTTCCATGTTTTCCTTCTCCCTTGATCAATTTTAATGAATCCTTCTGATACCCTCTTCTCAACTAATCCACCCTCAATTCCCACCAGCATTATGTGTTTCAAAATATTAACCCGACCGAGGAGAAGGATATGTTGGTGTTCATGCGATCTCCTTCCAATTTTATCAGTGCCGAGGAGTATCATAATATACATCATGGCCCAATAGATAACAAATATTGGGATGAGATTATATAGTGTTCATAAATACCTAAAAAATACTTCTTATTGGTTCAAAACATTATATTTGAAGAATTTTCTATAGAAAATGAGATTCGATGGTATGGTACCCCTATGGCTTCCAAATTCTCATGCTTCTCAAAGGAAAATGAAGAAATAAATCATCAACTCTTTTTACACACAGTTGGGTTAGAGAAATATGGTTGAGGCTTGTTGATTATTTTCATCCATAGTCAAAATGATACAACTGATGATTTTCATCACCAATGGTTTCATGGAATGTGTACCAAGAAATTCATGCAGTAGGAAATATCAATAATGTAAGACGCGTGGTGATGGACTATTTGGTGGGTAAGGAACAAGCTTCTAAATTAGGGAATAAATAGATCATTTCTTTCCATAGAGGTATGATAATGGAGTATGTGGAAGATCTAGGTATTTTTATAAAAAATCAAGAGAATTCACCATCTCTAAATGATTTTCTTCGTGGTAGGGCACCTCCACGTTTACACCGGAGGCCATCTCATTAGAGGAGCCAGGTTAAATAAAATCCAACCAAAATGGTATAAATCATAACACTCAGGGATAATGTTATAATGGCCTTGTAAAAGGAGGGGGTGTGGTTCATGATGATTAGGGTTTGATAGTGTTTTCTTTATCTAATGATTACAGTTATGGTGACTCTCTTATGGAGGAAGAAAATTATTTGATCAATGGAATAAAGCTATCTGTGGAATGTAATGTAATTCTGGAAGTAGTGGATACAAATTCATTGATAATATATAAACCTCTTCACAGGTTGAATACAATCTCTTGGAACATCACTTATGAAATCAAAAGCACAATACACTGCTGAGTGGAAAGGTATAGGTGAGTTACACTTGTCGTGAAGGAAATAAGGCAAAATATTTTTTGGATTATATCTTTATGAATTAGGTATCATATAATCATTTAACTCTTTTCACTTTAGTGGGATCCCTTCCTTTAGAGTGTGTGAACATTATGAGAGGGGATGCTCTAGTATTGTACTTCTTTTGTCCACCGTGATGTTTTTGGATCTATTTCTATAGCTTGAAATTAATAAATTAGTACTTTCCGCCTATAATATCAAAACAATATGAATGTCATTCCTTGGTTTTGAGTATGTGACATATCTTTTTTATTAAAATGTCAATTTAAAATCAAAACACATAGTTTCAGTCATACCAGTCACATAATGTGTTGTTTAGAAATTATATTAATTTCTATAAATCAAAAATGACTTATGAATTGTTTTCAAAATATATCAAGACATTTCAAGAATATTTTCAAAACTTTTATTTAGTGACACAAGTTTTGAACTAAAATATCAATTTTAGACTAAAAACCAGAAATTATATCCATACTAGGAACACCATGTATCGTATTGAGGAATGGATGATTCCTAAAATAAAAAATTGACTTATAGGTCATTGTCTAAAATTATTGAAACAATCTGAATGAATTTTATTACTTTTGAGTATGTGATGTGTGTTTTAAACAAAAATTTCAATCATAAATCCAAACACACAATTGGAGTCAAACCAGTCATGCCATGCTTTATATTGAGGTGAAAATTATTCCTACACATCAAAAATGACATAATTTTAATAAATTATAAAGACAATTTGAGTGTGTTTTCTTATTTTTGAGCATGTCACAATTATTGTTTTACTAAAATATCAATTCAAACAGAAAACATCCACTTTCAATCATACCAATCACATATTGTGTAAGTTTGACATGAGAATGATTACAATATGTCAACAATAACTCATAATTTTTTTTCCTAAAGTATCCCATTAACATGAGCACATTATCTTGATTTTTAGTGAGTAACACATGTTTCGAACTAAAATGTCAATTTTAAATTGATAACATACACATTAAGTCATACCGGGAAGGTCATGTATCAGATTGAGGTGAGGATAATTCCTACATATCAAAAATGAATTATGGATCATATACCTAAAGTATGAAAACAATATGAATATTTCTACTCAGTTTTGAGTATATGATTTGTGTTTTGAAATAAAATGACCATTTTATATAAAAACAGACACTTTGGGTCATACCTGTGACACCATGAATCATATTGAGGTGATATTTATTCATACAAATCAAAAATGACTTATGGATCATTTTCCTAAAGTATCATGATAATATGAATGTTTTTTTGTCAATTTTGAGTATGCAGGATGTCTTTTTTACGAAAATGAAAATTTAAAAAGAAAACATGCCCATTGTGTCATATCGGCCACATCATCTAGAATTTTAAGGATATATTTATTCCTACACATAAAAAATTACTTATAAATAATTTTATCAAAGTGTAAAGACAACCAGAGTGTGTTTTCATGGGTTTCATAAAGTGACACATGTTTTGAACTAAAGTGTTGGTTTTAATCTGAAAACATGCACTTTGAGTCATACCAGGCACACCATGTATCAGTTGAGGTGTAGATAATTCCTTAACATAAAAAATAAATTATGGTTTATTATTATAAAGTATCAAAATAATCAGAATTCATTTGATCAATTTTGAGTTTGTGACAGTTTTTTGATCTAAAATGTCAATTTAGAATAATGAAACACATGGAGTCATACTGGTCACACCATGCATCATATTGATGTGTGGTTGATACTTCCTTGTCCCAAATTACGTAAGGATCATTTTACTAAATAATAACAATAATATGAATTTTTTCCTTGTTTTTTTGTATGAAATGTGACTTTTTTACTAAAATGTCAATTTAAACTGAAAAAACACACTTTGAGTCATACCAGTCACATAGTGTGTAAATTTAAAATGAGAGTAATTTTTATATCTCATAAATGAATTAGGACAAAATGTATTAATGTATCCTGATTTTCGAGTGTGTTTCTTGGTTTTCAATGAATAACACGTGTTTTCAACTGAAATGTCAATTTTAAAATGTTAACGTACACATTAAGTCATTCTTAGCACACCATGTGTCATACTTAGGTGAGAATTATTCATAAAAGTCAATATTACTTATGGATCATTTTCACAAAGTATCAAAACAAAATAAATTCATTTTTTCATTTTCGAGTATCTAATGTTTATTTTAAACTAAAATGTTAACTTCAATTAAAAACACACACGTGGATTTATACCGGTTACACCATGTGACATATTGACATGTGGTTGATTCCCACACATCAAAAATGACTTAAGGATCATTTTCCTAATGTATCAAAATAATATGAATGAATTGTCTTAGTTTTGAGAATATCATCATCATCATCATTCATTATTACTTGAAGAAAGGAAGGAACAAAAAGTAGGGAGAATATAGAAGGGAGGGCCTAGGGGTCCTAAAATAATGAAGACCAAGGGAATCCCCTTTAATCAGGATTTCACCCTTAGGTTTCAACTAATATGTGTTGTAGAATATGTAGTGCCTGAACCCTACACTTCAATCTTTTTAAAATGGTCATCCACCTTGTCTCCCTTTCAACATGTGTGTCTCAAGAGGATGTTGTTATATATATGGGTATGAAATGTCCTAGTGGGGTAAGGGATTGACTAGGGGGTATTGATAATTCCTTATAGAATTTTGAAGAGATTCAGAGAGTCTATTTTCTCTTCTTCGATGTCGATTTGACCATGAATAAAAAGAACGAGGACAGAGAGAAACAAGAAAGATTCAGCCCAGAGGGGTGAACCTATACCAAGGAAGATTGTGAAATCCCTCACCATAGTGCCCCACGTGTCTTGAACAACCCCAACTCTTCTCATATCACCCACAATGTAGGAGTTGTCTGTATTGAGCATCAAACCCATGTGAGGAGGTTGCCACTATACCTAATGGCCACTGGGAATACCGAATGTAAGATTCACCTGGGGAGATGGGAAGAGGATCTGAAGAGAGGGTGAATCTCACAAATTTTCCAGACAACTCATCATATCGAGAAAAAGGTTGTAGGAACGAGCGAAGATGGCTTTGATAGATGTGTTAAAACCCTCATATCTGCCTTTGTTAATAGATTTACAAATGAACCACATACCTGAATGAATAACAAAGGATATGGCTATGTGCCCCACACCCATATCACCCGAGCCATGGAACCCTCATGAAAAGAAGGAGTCATCATGTAGGGGATGAACACTAATAAGAGTGATGCTTCCAAGGGATGACCAGGCCTCTCGCGCCCACTCACCTTCAATGAATAGGTGCTTACTACTCTTCTCGTTGGGGCTTTACGACACATTTACCTAGAAGGAAAGAGGAATCTTCATTTATTGATGTTCTCATTGGTGTAAAATGCAGTATTCCTAACCATCCATGTGAAGAAGTTATATTTCGTAAGGATTTTCTTGGTCCAAATAAGTACATTCCACTAATGGTCATACAGTTGAGGGATAAGTTCATGACGATAATCCTTTGAGGAGAAAGAACCCCAGCATGAGGGGGTAAAACACAGTTTTTTTAGATCAACCGAGATATTAATGAGGTGAAAAATTTCATGTCATCCCTTATTGAGAACTACCTTTATGAATGATGGAAATTTGTTGGCCTCTTCATATGTAATGTTGTACGCTAGGAAACCATGGAAGCCAAGGAAATCTCCCAGCTAGTTTTCATGATAGAAATACAATTTTCTTTCCCCAATGACCCACAGTACATTGGAGTGAAGGGCAGAGAGAATTGGGAGGAGCATATACATAAAGGGTGACCTGTATATATAGTCACTCAACATGATTTTTGCTAAGGGGCCGCCCATGGGCTTACCCCATAAGGTGCGACATTTGTGAAGCTGCCAAGACATCTTATCATGAAGGTATAGGAGGGTATCCAAAAGGATCCGAACACTGATCCCCTTCATGAATGGGCCTCTCCAGTTTCTCCTATGACACCCATGTATGATTCCCCTCATCCTAGTCATCCCAAATAAAATGGGAAACCTCCTTGTGAATCTTTGATATTACCCCTTTGGGTGCTTTTACAGAAGGAAGCGCATAAACAGATGTGCCAATGAGAACAATGTTGACCATGGAGATCCGACCTCCAAATGATAGGTACTTATTTTTATAGTTGAGAACTCTCTCTATGATCCAGTACACTATGAAGTCGAAATCATTAATTTAGAGTTTGTAGGGGAGATAGGGGCACCCAGATAACTCATTGGACAACACCCTTGTCGAATACCCAGAAGGTTGAAAATGTAAGTAGCGCGAGAGGAAGAACATACCCTCAAGATGAAGAGGTTTCTTTTTCTTTTATTGATAAATTTTCCACTACAATGGAAGTACTCCTCTGAGACCTAGATCTACCTTGGATGGATTTCTTGGAAGCGTTCAAGAAGATTTTTTTTAAAATGTGGTGACATGAATTGGTCACCCAATTCATGCCCCAAGGAAATTTATTAAAAAAACGTATCATTTAAAACATGAGGTGCAATGAATTTACACCAGCTAGAATTTTGAGAATTACAAAAAAAGATACACCAAGGAAGATCCATTAATGTCATGAGATGCACTGTCCAGAGGGGAATCCGACATTCCATCTAGAAGGAATGAAAATGGAAGCTAAAATCGAGTCTATTTGTAACTGATCATCCAAAGTGCTGCTCGACGTTGCTTCTTTATCCACATGAGCAGCTTCTCTCCCACTACTATATAGTTGTTCTTAAGGAAAAAAATGAAACTTGTACAAGTCCTTGAGACACTGAACCAGTATTAAAAAGAGAAATCCAGGAAAATTTGGATCAAAATGAATTAGTGGGTGTCAACCAGCTGCATAATTTCATCTTCCAATACAAGCTCATGAAGCAGTGCAAAAATTCAGCAAGGAGAGGTATCTATTTACTATAGAACAGAAAATAAAATCCGAGAATCTAACAATAAAACAACAAAACAAACAAGAGAATAAAATAGGTAAACTAAAGCAAGAAACCGTCGAAGAAAGTTGGATGCAGAAAAATGAAAAAAAAGCTGTGCACATGAAGTCGCGACCAGAGTCATATAAAATCATGGTGTTTTCTTAGGCTCCTGCACCAACTGCTTATTAATCATTCTGATTCTAATATCCAAGTATGTATCTGCAGAATTTTCTCCATTTTTTAGTCTTTAGTAGGCTGTTTCTTCTCGTTCTTCCATTTTAGATTCCAGATCTTCATTCACCTCTTCATTTGATCGTGATGTCTCCTCATCAGTTGAGTGAATCATCACAACTTGGGATTTGGAGGGCAAAGTTATTTTCTTTCTTAGAGGTCTCAAAAAAACGTGTAACAATTTTTCTTTTAAGTAGAGAGTAATCTCTGTGCTTTTTAGTCTTCTTAGGATTCAGAGTAATGAATCCATCGGCATCCACAATATATTTTTTCCCTTTCGTGGCTCTTGAGTTTAGATATATTTCATCAATTTGATTGGGATGATCATAATTTCCATGTGAGTGCTCACTAGAATCCAAGAATTCACCTTTCTCATTGGCACGTTCATCTTGTGATTCCAATTGATTACCCTACTCCTCCATCAATGGGGGTGGATCAGTAGTGTCACATGCATCGAGTAAGGAATCACTTCCCTAGGATTCAGAAGGTTGTTCAAAATTAACCACCTTGTGTATAAGAGTTTTCTCATTAGCTGATAACATAGGTCATCCAATAGACATTTGTCTAAATGTAACCTCATCCTTCTTTTCCTTTGCAACCCAAATAGATTTGGTCTCAAGTCGAACAGCCTTGTGTCCGCAATCCTTTGGAAAATGTCCCAGTTTGAGGGATAAATGGCAGAAATTAGGAAGTCTCTCATACACAACCTCCTGAAAGAATACAAACTCTCCATTCTGAATCTATATTTGAGAAGGCAGATTCTGAGAAACATTAACTTCAACGCATGTCCTAGCAACTGAAGGAATATGGAAAGCTATCAGGCCTTAGAGTTCTATCTACATTGAGCTGTATGATTGCATCGTGAACTTCTACTTCCTCTAGTAAGGCCTCCATTTTCTCACTGGTTTGGGAAGAAACATGGGATGAAATAGTACCCATAAAGTACACATCAACCCCCAGGTATCCATCATGCATACAAGGGTTTTGACCCTCCAAAAGATCTTTTATGTGAGAGTTTTATGAAACCATGTATTTTTTCCATTAATTCCTAAAAAAATTGACTTCATCTTTTGAATATGAGGAATGAAAAAAAATCCTTATAGTAATGGGAAAATATAAATAATTGGAGGATTAAAAAATATTTTAAATGAAATTGTAATTATATTCAGAAATGACTTTTAGGGGATGCTATTTTGTTGATGGAATACATTATATTTCAAAAATTTTCAAATTTAATAACAAAAATATTTGTCATTTTTTTATTTTGGGTACTATAAAAACCTTGAGAAAAAAATTATAATTTTACATGATATATGTTTTTTATAGTGAAATATTATTATATATACCCCAGTACTAATCTAGTTATAGAATTCAATAGGCTTCTTGTGCTCATGGAATATCTTCATGCCAGGATATTGATTATATTTAAACACCACCTTATCTTAACTAAATTTTCATTTAAATATAATATAAAATGTATTAATTGAATATCATTTGTAAAATGTTCAATGTAATGTATTACAAATTTATATACATCATCCCATGTGAGTGATCTATTGGGTATCCATGCATTGAATCCACAAAAGAAATTTTTGAAGTATCCAAATCGATTTAGATGAGTAACCAATTCTACATAAAAAATTAAAAAGGAATAAGTAATGAATGGAATGATAATATATTTGATAGGATTTAATTGTATATTTTTACCAATATATCATTGTTACTAAGAATAATCTTTCATCTATATGTTTTTTTATGCATTGCTTCCAGTTTTTCCAGTATTTAATCCTATTTGTTTGGTTCCAAAGAGAATAGTTGTGTAGAAGTTATGTAAGGACAAATGAATCCAAATTTGAGTTCACTGGGGTTTCCTTTAAAATATTAATTATATAAATGCTTAAATAAATATTAATTGTATTTATTCATAATTACAATAGTTATCGAGTTTAGAAACAAATTATGAAAACAAACCTCATGTATACATTTAAATCTTATCCTCATACCCATTCATGATTTAGGATTTCATTTACATTTTCAAGAACAAGATAGTCTTCAATGACCTCTTAGTATATTTTTTCTTAAAAATAAATTATGTCTATATCACCAATTTTTAGTGTTGTATCTTCATGAACTCATAATTTTAGTAAATTAGAAGATAATCTAGTTGGGTAAAGGTACTTCTTTAAGATCTTTTTGATCGATTGGTTGATTCTCTATATCATTTAGATTTTTCCTTTTGTTTCACCCCTTCCCTTTATCAATCTATAATAATATTCATAAATTCAACCCTTTTGAAATAAACCCTAATGTATTTTCATAAAATATAAATTGGAAAGGAATACCTCCTTGTCGACATGTATTTTTATAGGATCAACGACCATGTTATAAAAGTTCCAATAAGAAGATCGATCGTATTAACACCCAAATCATCAATTGGAAAAGATAGGTTGATGTTGTATTCATGAGATAAATGAATGAAAACTCTCAAATGATGTATTAGATATTGTTTGCTATGTAAAAAATATCATTTAATATTTTACACTTGACCCCTGGCAGCAAGGCGATGGGTGGGAGCTTACAGAAATAATTGACAATTATTTTCACACTTTATAATATCAATACAAGAAATGTTTGGGTCTTCCTAATTCACATTTATGAAAAAATTGATTACCATTTTAAGTAATCCCTTTTAGGGTAATGTATTGCCTCAAAACTAGTGGTGAGGGGGTCTCCATGTATTGGTTGTTGTTGTGTTGCTTCTTCTCTTTGACACCTTCCCATAACATTTTTTAACAACTCAGACTTCAAATTATGTTTTTATTCTTGATTAGATATTCATTCTTATATATTATCCATTCTCTTATCTTTACCAAACATTCATTTATCTTCTCAAAATATATCCACGGTGAAACCCCAAAATCCGCACATCTGATACGACTATATTTTTTTGGCCACTTAATGGCCATTGATAGTAGTCATTCCTTGGGTACTCCTGATGATGATTCTTGTGTATAGACTGGATAAACAATAATCGAAAATATGAAATAATTTTCATGTAATACAAACTTGAATACTTTTTTTATTTTATACTCACACATTATTCCCATACTTTTTGTCTGTTATAATCTATTAGTATCCCATCACTATTTACATGATCCTCCTTGTAAATAACATTTCATGATATGGAAGTGGATGTGGATTTTGATTCATCAATCTGTATATAAAAAAATGAACATAATTATATTATTGTTTCATTTCACATAAATATATTACCATAGATTTAAAATACACCATTTTTTTCAATTGAAGCATACCAAATTCTTCCTTTATGGTAGGGCTATGTTAATTTTTTTCATAAATTGCATATTTTTAGCAATCAGTTACTATTTCATAAATTAAAAATTATTAATCAATGTGATTAATATATTTATTTTCAAGTACTGTATCTACAATCATAATGTTCCTGAAATTTTGTATCCTTGTGATGACCAATAAACACATTCCATGTTTTTTGGTTCATAAAGTGTGCCAAAATCTATTATGGGTGCTAGTTTGTTTCCTATTTATAATATCTAAGATGATTCATCATAAGAAATATTCAAAAGCCTCTATGATCCATTCTAGTGAGAATTAAAAAAATTTATTTGGTTGTCATCTTGTACAAATGCACCCTGTAAGCGATAAGATAGATTTAATCAAATTAATATTATTATTTGGGTAATATAAAGAAATTATATAAAAATTATATACATTTATATTCCATAATTAGTTACCTAAGCATGGGTATAATATTTTTCAATGTATCTACATCAACTGGAATGTTCATTCGAGTGGAGCGACCAATGTAACTACTAAACTTTTCCTTGTTGGGGGTTAATAGGCTAGCTACATGCATTCCATCCAACCTTATATTTTATGCCTCCGCTTTTTTCCTTAATATTTTTTATCAACATCATCATGTTATGATGATCCTATTTTTTTTACATAAATTGTTAATCATATACCATTTTCTTGGCTTCAACATCATCAATATGTTGTTCCTCTGGATTGGTAAAACCGACATGTGTAGATTCTTATTGTTCCATTGAATTGGGAGCATCAAAATGTTTAGAAACATGTAATTACTTAGGCTTTAGAGATTTAACATGTGTATATTTTATTATTTATTGGAGTTGTTGAACATTTGATATAAATTTTTTAAAAATGGTAGTAAATATAAAATAATATGAGGTAAAAAGTTTTATATTACAAAAAAAAAATATAACTTGATTATTAAACTCTGTTTTTATGAAGAATGAATGGATTTTACCCATCTATCAATTATCCAAATACAATTATTGTGGTCTACACTAATATAGAAGACATCGTCTACATTGGGAACATAGTGATATTATTGTGACATCCCAATGAAATGGTTATCCTTAGTTTCATTGACATTTGACCCTTTAGTGGTTTTTTTAGTAAAAAATCTGTTAACCACTTTCTATTTGTAGGATCTGGAAAATAAATTTCCCATACTTGTTGTGATTCCATTATAAACATGTTAGATTTGTACCCTCCCTTATAAAATCCACTTTCACCAATCCTAATTCATCTAATTTTACCGCCCTCCTATTATCTTCCCAATTTAATTGAAAAATACACACTTGGAATGTTGTATAATCCAACTCCCATATTTGTTTGATGATTCCAAAGTATGACATATTCACATAAATAGGATTTCTTCCCTTGGTACTAGATTCATTAATTACTTCATCCACAAGTGTAAATATACTATTTTCCTAGTGTTATGTTCATCATGATCTTTTGTATAGAACATATAACCATTAATTACATATTTTTTATAAAATAATAAATGAAGACTTTGTCCTGTAGCTACCCATCAAAGTCATTTTGAAATTGAATCTGGATTTGTAGTTGACACCATAAAAATATGGTCTTTAAACCATCGTATAAATTATTGATTATGTGTATTTGATATCCATTTTCATCCCTTGATGGATTCCAATGAATAAAAATTAATCTATGGGTTTCAACAAATAGAAGAAAAATTAAACTATTATGTGGAATATAAAGGTGAGACTTCTTCTTCTCAATAATAGTATTTGGGATGACATGTATTCTAGAAATTCTTTACCCACAAGTCGCCCGGTGTGATGAAATTTTGGTAGACCAATGATTTCAATCCCGAATAGATAGTTGATAGAGAATTCAATGGCCTCCTTACAAGAATATCACTTTACAATACAACGTTTAGGTTGACTTAAAATTTTGACATACCCATTAAATGTTTGCATATACTATTTAATTGGGTACATCCATCTATAATTTAAAAGGCCACATTTTCGAATCTCTCTAGACAAGTGAACCATCAAGTGAACCATCATATTAAAGACTGATGGAGGGTTGAACATATCCAATACACATAATATGACAACAATTTCTTTTTCTATATTTGGAAATTTCGCTAGGTATTTAAGTTTTCTACTTATAGCTTTGAAAATTAAATAAATATTGGTTAATATATGAAACATATACTAAGGAAAAATAAAACGAAATGCTATGAGAATTAGATCTTCTAGAAAAACATGAAAATCATATGATTTTATTCCCTTTAACTTTAAATCAATCATTGACTTGATATTATCGATATTTTATGAATACCCTATGGATCATTTAAATCATTCAAGAAGTTGAAAAACTATTATCTCTCTTTCCTGGAAAGAGTGTAAGCAGCTAGAGGAAGAGAATTTCATCTTTCATCCATCACTAGCACTAACTATTATCATATCCCCATTTCAATCATGTCCAACCTAACATTGATTCCATTCTTTTTTCGGTTTCATTTAGTAACATTCCAATGAAACTTTCACAAATATTATTTCCACAAGGTTAAAATCAATAAAATTCCCAACATAAAAAATCCTATTGTTTTAATTCAATAAAAAAACTATTAAAATTTTCTAAATAGTTTTCATAAGGTTTTAAAGGATTTTTACCAAATGGAGTGTCCATATATTTTATTTTCATAAACAGTTATCCACCAGTTAGTGGGGATAGTGATTTACCTTTTTTTGAACTCCAATCAAATTATTTCATCCAAGATCAGTATTTATGTTTCTATGGTAGAAATTTGTGATGACCCAGAAACATAGTATACAATGAATTTTTAACCTAAATGATTGTATAACTTGTTTAAAAATGGGACACCCTTAAGTTCCTTTAATGTTATATCTTAAAAAAATCCCATAAATTTCAAATTTATTTATCATCCAATACAATATGGGTTCCAATAAGAAATATTCATTTTTGTATTATTTATATAACTTAATGCTTGAACCCCACAATAATTTAAATTCTTTGATCAATGGACACAAATAAACTTCAACATTATCAACTGATTTTTTTGGTCCTGATATAAGAATATATAACATAATTTATTTTTGTTTCAAGAGAAAACATGGTTGAAAGTTATAATTTTCCAACATAATTAACCATTTACTATGAGTGCTACTTCAAAAACCAAAATAATTCATTCGATATATAAGTTACACAAGATGAAGGTTTCATGACTCATTTCTAAATTTAGGATACTCATTATCAATTTTTTTCCACTGAGGAGACTCTTCCACATGAAAATGGTTCATATATTTATTTCTTATATCTGTATGCCACATCAATTTCCATGCAGTTACCTCAATTCCATATAGGCGCCTAGACTTTGTATTGATTATAAAGCACCAATAAATTTTTATAGGGCCTAATTCCACATTATAGTATCTAGACACGCCACACTTTTGGAATTTGTAAGTGTTTCACAATCCTTGTGAAAAAATATACAATCATCTAGACATGCATGTTTTCTTTCATAAATCATACCCTTTGCACATATGATTTTTTTGCATCATATTTTCCACAAGGAATCCCATCATCCTCTGAGAGAATATCATTTATGGGAGATACATTTTTTGTAAATCTAGAATCACTCCATATGTTACAATCTTTTACATTATACATATTCATTATGGTTTCAAATGATAAATATTTTGTATAAACAACATACAGTGGTGTCATTTCACAACTCCTTAACTTATGAATTTTTGTGGACAATCCTGAAGTTAATCTTGAACCGTAATTTTCATTTCCTCAAAACAATCTTCATAATCGTTCACACCTATAATCATATCCTTGATACAATCTTTATCATTTTTCACATTTTTAATCATATAAGATGATCCATTAAATGTCATTTTATCCCAGTCACTAGATACATTCAATTTTCCTTGTGTTTATTATGATATTTATAACTTCAATATAATCTATGATAGTAATGTGTTCTTTTAAATTCTCTAGATTAATTATTCTTTAATAACATCAATGTAAACATGGATCAAGTATTTATGAAGGGTAATTTTTGTTATCTCTTAAAAACTTTATAAAATATTTCACCCCATCCAAATAATCATCTTATTTATGATTGACATCCATCCATTTTATATTCATACTCATCCTATTTGATTCAGTAATAGTAATATTTATAAAAAAAAAATATTGGCCTTAAAATCATAAAAGGTTATTATTAAAACTAATTTGAGAAATCATAAATCCATTATTTTATTATAGTAAGTATTGAATGATGCATATTGAGATTGTCTTAGAGTGGTGGAAACAATTGAAGGAAAGGATTGTGTGATATCTGTAAAGTTACAAAGAGTATAATTAAATTTTTATATATTAAAAAATACAGATAACATGGATAGTTTCTATAAATTTTGTTAGGTGGAGTAAAATAAGAAAGTGGAGTTGATGTTAATTAATTTCTTCAATTAATACATTCTCGGCCCGGTGGTGTTTCAGTGACATGATGATTAGGATATGTAGTTGATATTTTTTCAGATAATAAAAAAGTTTATAGGCCCTAGTAACATGGTATTGAGAACCCAATGTTTAAATGAAATCTTGAATTTAAATCAAATGAATTAGAAGTCTTAGGATGAGGTTCTCAAGCTGATGAAAAAATGAAGAAAAACCTAATTAGGGATTTATGAACAAATCAAATTTAAACAATTCACAAGGTTGAGATGAAGCCTTAAAGAGAAATAAAAAAAATCTTAATTTGGTGGTAAGGAAAAATCAACTTCAACAGAGGTTCAAGAAAATGATAAAATTGACATTAGATCATTAATTTTTTCCTCTAGTGCTTAACATTCAAAAAATTAATTTTCCATATTTTTTTCTAAATAATTTTACAATTTAATGTTCTATTTATTATTAATGATTAAAAACATCCAAAACATGGAATTATATCATAACATTTTTTTATATTTTCAATTAACTTTCCCATCACATGGTATAATCTATCACTATCAAGGATCCCTGTTCTTTATCCATTACATTCTTTTAGAGAATATTTATCACATTATACTCCATTGTATTTGTCCTTTTTAGATTTTTTTTTCTATTTGTGGGTTTATTAATATTTACTTAATATTATCGATTATAAGAGAGGATATCATATTAATTTAAAATATAAAATTTATTATTTAATTCTAGATTATGAATTGGATCCTCTAAATGAATTATTCTAGGATTGAAAATTTTTATTTTCATTCATTAAATCCTTGGCCATATCAACGAAAAATGTATAGATTTGCATTCATATCTAGTGAGACAATAAATATTGATAAAATCAGTTTCTTTCTGAAAAAATATGATTGAACCAACTTTTCATTTGTTATTTTTCATTGGAATATATATTGATAGAGTAACCAAGGATTCTATAATAAAAACATTTTATTCATGTGGTGTTGCACTAAAACTCTTTTGGATACAAGTCCCTTCCTGAAATTATGTAATATTTTCTTTATATGGAATTTATAATGTATCCTTGAGGATCCTTTAATTGTTTTTACAATAACCTTTTCATTAGATAAGATTATAAATTTTATAAATTTTATATATGTCATAAGAGGAGTGGAGAGTCTTATTTGACAATCATGTTTTCTTCTTATCACATTCACTACATTCCCAAACACGTCTTTCTAGTTTACTTTTGTTTTCACTGTAGATTTAAATACATAAATTATTCTATCATAATCTTATATTTTTATTATTAATTCGATAAACTTATTTTCTTTTTTATATTTTCATGTTATAATTATTTCAACCATTTATTTTAATCCAAAAATAAACTCCTTTTTAATATCTTTTATGATTTGAAAAATTTAACATCACAATTTGACTTCTTCTGATGAATTATTGGAATATAAATATTTTTTTGTAGGGATAATTATAATAAAAACCTAAATTATACATAATAATGTTCCGAAAAATTTTACTATGTATAATCACTTTTTACAACAATCATAAAATAATGAATTTTTAACTTACCATGAGGTTAGCAGATTCTGTTGCAAAATGTCAACCATCGATGTTCTTTATAGTGAAAATATTAAAATGATTAATGTTATTCTACGTGGTAATGAAATAAAATTGACAGAATTGTTTTATTTTAATCCATGGGAGTAGGAATGATAACTGGAATTTGGATTAGATTTCCATATATGAACTAAATTTTTTTTCCTACCTATCATTTGAAATCACCACCATACATGGTAAGTGTACATAGTTTTTTTTAGTACATTGATGGTCCTTTCATCAATGAGGGATTCTATTTCTCACACATAGCCTCATATAACTAGAATCTCCATGAAATCAGAGTGAGGTTTTTTACAAAGAAGATCTCAGGTATGATTAATTCAATGATATGTCATGTGATTAAATACACATAGAAGAACCATAAAGAGCACTGAGAAAATGAAAAATAGTGAGTCAGAGAAGAATTAAGATGGATTTGTTTAACATTGATAAAGGGGAGAATGATTGATGTCAACTACAAAAGAGTAAAAATAATCAAATACATTAGGTTGTGAGATACTTTATTTTTATGAGAAGTTAGAGAGAGAGTTTCATGGAAGAGGTTGACTTCCATGAGAGCTTGAATGATGTGAATGAAATTAGTTTTGTTAGTGTCAACTTTCAAGATCGAAAAGGGGTTTATCAGTGCAAAAAATAAGTGCTGATAAAACCTATCTTTATCAGCACTAAAAAGAGATGATAAGACATATCTTTACGAGTGCAACAATTCCAGCACTAATAAAATAGGTTTTACAAGTGTTTTATATTACAGTTTTGATAAAACCCATATTTATCAGTGCTTTTTTTAAAAGCATTGATAAAGATTGTTTAAAATAAAATACAAAAATATAAAATAAATACATATTAAAAATTAATAAATTATTGAAAACTTAAAAAATAATTAACATTATTAATGAAAGTATAATCTAAAATGCACGAATATTAAAAAAATAGTTAAATTGAATAATTAAAAATGAAGAGAATTCAAAAATATTAAAAAATGGGAAAGTTTTTTTAATTTAAAAAAAATAAAAAATTGGATATATATTAAAATTAAGATTAATACATATTGAAAATATTAAAACATAGTAAATAAATATGTCTAAATCGATATTAGAAAATGATTCAATACCAAGAAATCTAAAAATTAAAAATTTTTAAAAAAGAATAAGTAATATTAAATAAAACAATACTAAAAAAAAAAAAATTTGGATAACAAAAATATTTAAAAGAATGAATTCATAAGATCAATTACATGAATTGTAAACACGTAAAATAAATAAACACAATAATAAACAAAGCATTTATATGGATTGATTATATAGATTTCAAACATTTTAAAAATATTTCAACTTGATAAATAAAATTGAATGAATATTACTTATATAAATAAAAAAATGATAAGAGTAATACAACTTATTAAATAGTTATGTATAGTTAGTAATATTAATTACATTAGTTGTAAACACATATAAAAGTGATGAAAATATTAGAAAATCTATTTAAATAAATATGAACTTTAGACATTTTAAAAATATTATATCTTAATAAATACAATTGAATAAATATAAGTTTTATAAATTAAAAAAATATTATGAATATTAAAATGCAGTAAATAATTATGCAGAAATAAATATTAAAAAAATAATAAATCCAAAAAATATAAAAAATTAAAAATATAAAAAATTAGTAGATAATTTTAAATAAAATAATTTCGAATTTGAAAAAATAAAATTGAATAAATTGAAAAATAATTTTAAAACATGAATTGGTGACATTAACTACATGAATTAAAAACACAAAACAGAATAAAAAAGAATAAAAATATATTATTAATTATATAAATAAAACAATTATTAAAAATGAATTAGATTAAACATAAAAGGATTAAAATTTAAATGAATTTATAGAAATCAATTATATAAATTTCAAACATATTAAAAATATTAAAACATAATAAGTATAAAATTAATAAATATCAGTCATATAAATTAAATATATTATGAAAATATTAAAAAATTTCAAATAAATATATATCAATTTTCAAAAATGAACAAATTTTAAAAATATAAAAAATTAAAATATAAAAAAAATGAAAAACAAATTTATATTAAATGGAATAATATTAAAAATTAATAATTAAAATTAAATAAATTTCAAGAATATTAACTATTTATATTACAATATTATTAAAAAAAATTCATTTAAATCGAATAATTATATAAATTCCAATCATATTTTAAATGTTAAAACATAATAAACAAAAAAAATATTATTTATATAAATTACAAACATATAGAAAATATTACATAACAATTACATATATATATAAATAAATATTACAATAGGATTAAATTCAAAAAAATATAAATATTAATAAATATTAAAAATGAATAAATAATATTAAATTAATGAATATTAAAAATAAAGAAATAAAATTAAATATACAACAATATAAAAAAATAATTCATATAACAATAACTAAGTGAATTGTAAACACATACAGGAATGAAGAAAATATAAAAAATGCATTTAAATAACATAAATATATAAATTTCAAACATTATAAAAATATTAAAATAGAATAAATAATATAATATAAAAAATATAATAAATAATACTTAATAAATAAATATGTTTTAATTTTTAAAAATGATTAAATTCTAAAAATATTATATTAAAAAATAAAAAATTCACATTAAATGTGAAATAGTGTTAAACATGAATAGTATATTCCATATATGGACACAAATATGTAGATACCACATACACATTTTCACATACACACATTCCTGTATATACATATATATATCTTTATGCGTAGAATATATATATACAGACATACACAAAATACACACAAAACAAAATGCATACACATATACACATAAATGAATTTATATAAATATATAAAATAAAATATCAACTACTAAAAATACATCATTTATATTTTAATAATCATTTAAATTATTAATAAATATATATATTAACATATCATATTTATATTAATTATATAAATACATTTTTTAATTAATGTATATAATTAAACAATATTTTTTAAATATAAATATGATAATTATATATATATTGATCATATTTCTTATTTAAAATTATAAAATAATTTTATCAGCGCTAAGAAAAGAGTTGATACAGTGACAACATTATAAGCATAAACAAATGCACTGAAAATTGGTACACTTTTATCAGTACATTTTTTTCACTTATAAAAGTAACCTTTATCATCACTTATACACAATGCTGATAAAGTTTCCCCTTTCATCAGTGCTTTCTATTTAGTGCTAATAAAATTCAGTGTTTTATATCACAAGAGTTTTGGTCGGGGTTATTGATGTACTGTTTTTGTATGATTTTGGGTGAGCGTTTGATTTATATTTGCTATATAAATCAAATATTCTACCATGTATTTCGAAATATTATATATTATCCTCAAAATAAACAATATAATTTTCCCCCTATTCACATTATTGGGGAAAAAATAATGAGACCATATATATATGAGTGTAATTCAAAGTATGTTAAGCACCACACATTCCCAACACAATCCTAAAAGTTATTACATTCATATTCAAACTACCTTTAAGGGTTAATCGTTTTAATTATTGTATAGAAGTTTCCTGTCACTAAATCTATGGGGTAGGATCAGTAGATTGTCTTATTGTAAAAAATATAGATTAAAAAATGTGAAGAGAGGCTATATTCCCCTACTTCAATGGGTAGATAACTTTCAATTGAAACATTTTGGATTGGTCCTCATAAATTCATTTAATTCCTAAATATTTTCTTCTAGTGTTCAAACAACAGATGATGAATAACTAAACATGATAGTTGCTGGTATGGAAGACTACAGGAACTAGTTCCCACATTGAATTATAATTATATAAACACGCACCACCACATAATGATCTACACTACTCTATAGTGCACTATAACACATACAATGACAAAGACTACATATTGTACATGCATGTTTTATTGTATAATAAAAAACTATCCCACATACAATATAATCCAGATAGAGTTTACGCGCATTCACATTATGTGACATATTATGAAATAACTCATGAAACCATATCCAAAAATCATTTTGTATATTTAAAAAACTCCATTTATAAAACCAATCATTCATTTTCAATTCATGTTATATCATATGTACCATCTTTTGAAAATACATCTAGAACTTCTTCTGGATATCCCTCAAAAAATATTTTGGTGTTTCCCTTAAAGTTTCGTAAACAAGATAATCATTCTAACAAAAAAGTGTTACCCGATGATCCATTAGAGCATTAAAGATAGATATTAGTTCCAAAATCCATAAATATAAGAAAAGATACACCTTTAACAAATTGTTAATACTTCTAATGCAATATAGGCATCTGACCTGATATCTATCAAACACATGTATCTTTATAACTATTTCCACTAGATACCTCATATAAAAGTGTGAATACTAATATTATCCATTTTTCTATAACATCGAGTGACCACGATACTTGATGTATGGAAATCCCATATAGCCTACACAAATTATCTTAATTCTCTATGTATAAATCAACCAGGTTAATGAATACATCACATGCCATTCATCTTAGTGAATGATCATATATCATTCCCTCATCCAATTAGATAATAACCTAATATATACTAAATAGGTATAGTTTTACACTTCCTCAGTCTACTATAATCCGGGGCTTGGACATCGTACTCATCATCAAAGAGAAAACTCTCATCTTGGTTAAGATCTAACTCGAAACATGATCGACAGCATACCCAACCACCCCTAATTATATTAGCCTCAATGATTTTTTAGGAAATGTGTGAAAGTATTAATATTACCATGAATGTTATCTTTCCAACATTCGGTATGAGGATTCAATATTAAATACACACCCCTAGTATACCAAAGAAAAAGTGTGTGATACTCTATATGTATGTACATGGGGGCCATACAATATAGAAAATATGTTTTGTGCCTCATGAGAATATTTTATATCCTGGTATAAAATCTTACACACGGTAACATTAATATTTCATTACAACATATAATACTCTATTATGAACATAAGTTATAATATATCTAGCCAAAGCTAAATAATATAAATATGGAGTCTGACTTTTTTGTAATATGATAAATTTTATATTCTTAATCTATTTTAAGAATACTTAATAAAATAATACATAATTGAATGAATAACCACATCACATATCATAAAATTATATATCATCTTTATGTTCAATTCAATTTCTGAGTGTGTGTTAAAATCATTACATCTATATGTAATTTCCTACCCACACACACACTCACTCGCAAACACACAGATATATATACATGTGACCATATGATAAAATTCTAAAACTAAACACATTTTTTGTGTAAAATCTATGAATAAATATAATTTTAATAATTTTAATAGTTTTTAATTGTATTTATAATGTTAAAATATTTGAAAAAAATATTCAAACTCCTACATCTTTATAACATCCAATGTTATTATATTAATAACTTTTATTGTCTACATAGAATTCTTTCTATGTTTACCAACATCATAATTCTTGGAACCTTTGCATTAAATTTTTTATTTGAGAATGTTTTGGTAAAAAATGTAACACTTCACACTATGTTTTTACAAACACATCCTAAAATATTTTAGGATATAAAATGATATTCAACTTGTTATCATAACTAAATGTATCTTAGTACATATATCATCACCATTATACCCAAAAATATTTTAGGATATTATGAGAAATTAACTTTGTATTCTCACTAGAATAATATTTTATTTTATTATCTCTGAACTTCTCTAAGTTCAAAATATACACCGGCTAGCATCTTAAAAACTATATTCTCCTCAGAATATCATGATAAGATACGTAAAATCTATTTATATAGTAATTAACACTTAATTCCTTAGGTGGGAATATTAAAAAACAAAATATTGTATCCATATCATATATGGTATTCTATGAGTTTAGAGAAATGATCTATAAAAAAGACTTTATTCCATAAAATATGCCAATGTTGGGTGGTGGGAACTATTTTCCTCATATTTTAATGATTATATTGGATACAAATACTTATCTTGGATAAAAAATCCTTTTATCCTTATCTTCCTTTAAAACCATGTTACAAAATTTGTTGAATTGTAAACCATATGAATTAATTCCATCATCTCATATTATTCATAAAAACTATTTATTTATAAAAAAATTCTATTTTTATTATATATCAGAATGAGAAGAAAATACACATCTTTTTATTAATATCCATCTAAGCATGAATTATTCCTTAGCATTCAAAACATGATTTAACATACATTTTTATTCACCATTTAAATAAAAACAACATGCTTCATCAATTATTACCTTGATTTTATACATTTTATACACAATTTTTTTATTGTATATATTTGGTATCATATGTTTTTCAAAATTTAATAATGGATTCTATAACATTGATATCTAACATGAAATTTCCATATAGTTTCCAAAACCCCTTCAGGTATCCGAGGTAGTTCTATCTTATAGAAACATAATCTTTTCCCTCTAATATTTCTTTTAGGTTTCAATGTGTAAGGGTGAATATTGGGAAATTACAATATTATCTTTCCATATTAAACCTTTAACACTTAGTACTATTTACACTACATTATATACCCGAAATCACATTTCATGCTCATCAATTATAAATAGTCTATGGAAATTGGGTACACATTTCTTGAACTCATTCACCTTATCATAACATTCCTAAAAATTATTTCAAAATGAATATCATGTCCATAAAAGGACTCAAAGTATACCTTGAATCTCACATAGTCATTAACATATTCAATCATATTGAGTATGTGAGAAGAGAAAAAAAATTTCATTATCCATGTTCTATCCAATTCCTTTGAAACCATAATTGAATCGCTTAATACTTCCAAAAATCTTATAAATTTCCTTTTTGAATAATTTAAATGGTATTCTACATAAGAAGAATTTTTTTCCAACATATAGTTTCTTAAAATTATTTCTTAATTGTTAAATATTCATAAGCTTTGTATTAGTCTTGTAAGTTTTCATACATTAATATTTTTTTTCTCTGAGATATATCTCAATGTTAATTTCAAATATTATGACCCTATTTATCTAAAAAAAAATTTAACTATAACATTATGGAATTTTACACTCATTTAATAAAAACATTAATTAAATATTCACATAAAAAAATGATCACCCCTTTTATATTATATTATAATTATTAGTGTTCTAAGATCTATATTTCATTGTGATTTACGATTCATTATAATTCCTCCCATTAATTAGCTGTTTATGTGGATAATAATTTCGAAATTACCATATATGAGTCTTGGATACCTGAGTGGATAACTATTTATCCTAATCCATCATATAGATTCACTCAACATTATTAATGTGGTAACATAATCCTATTAGGGTCTCCTAGATTTGTGTAATGAAAGGAAAATTTAAAAAACAAGCACCTAATCTTATTATGTTCACCAATTACATTTTTTCTATACTCAATATAAACTAGGGAGACCCAGATTTATTTTGAACACTTAGATTTTCACAAACCAACCTGGGAAAACCCTAGATTGGGTACCCAAGCTACATCATGACATATATGAGGTGCATTCCTGATTGACCAAAGTTGTTAAAAATTTCTATGGATTCCGATGTAGCACATGTGAATGAATCCACCCAAAGAAATAAGAAAATATGGGGATTCCCCTCAAAACATCAACAAGTCTATTATTTATATTATAGTCCATGTATTGAAGAAATATAAATATACAACAAATAAACAAAACTAAAAAGGATATATAGAAATATCTAAGGATGAGGAAGACCGAAATAATAAATAAAACAATAGGAAAAATTATTATAAACCTTATAACCTTATTTTTTACAAGGTTGGATGACTAGGATGATACAAATACAAAAAAATATTCTAAATATACTAAAAAACACAAAACCTAAATATATCCATGACTCTGCAAGTGACCATAAAATATCTAAAGAACAAGTGCTCCATGAGAAACCAGAACTATTCTTGAACCAAAAACTAAAATGTAATATAGGAATGATCATATAGATATACATACATTCCAAAGATACCATACCCCATGGATTACCTATTAATAAAATATTAAATTCCAAATAGTTTGAAAATATAGTTTACAAAGAATATATTTTTTACCTATAATTTAAAGAAAATAATAATCCATTACACTTTTAAATTAAAACACTCCATTTAAAATTTAGAGGTTGATGCATTTTGTAGAGAAGGGTATTTAAATATTTATCATGAAAAGGTTCCACATCCATTTTGAAAACATTTAAATCACCTATTTCATTTAGAAACAAAATAAAAAAAAAGTAAAATGGGACATTTAAAATAAGAACAATAAAATAAATAGTAGTATAGGGGTAACAAGAAAAATATATCCATTCCTAAAAATAATAAATGAATACAACCAAATATAATATAACCAAATACTAGTGATCATGGGAATCATAGGAGAATAGGGAAACATCTAGAAGATACTAAATCAGGATCCATCCAATCGATGTACCTGATGCAGTCAAACTAACCTAACACTCAGTTTTACCTTGAATAACCAAACCAGGGGGAAATTTAATGGAGATATTCCCTAAAACTGAGAATAAGTATAATTATATATATTTCATGAAAATTATTATTTTCTTTCAAGGTATATCGAGATGTATGCATGAAATATGATTTAATGCACGGTATTGAGTTTAGCCAAATGAATAACTGGATATTAACTATATTAATATTTAAATGGTAAAACCCTCTCAGAACATTCATTTATTATTTCCATACATGAAACATAATGATGGAGTAGAGTTTTCCTTCATGAGATTAATTCACTACCACACGATTTCTTGTGTGTGATTATCATCATTCTTGGATAAACCTCAATGAACCCATAGACCTATTCAACATTGTTCCTTTTTATGTAGAGATGTTATCACATCACATGAGTAAAAAAATCCTATGTGTTTCACTTGTGATTCATTCTATCAATGGATACACTAAAGAGGTGAAATTATTTTACTACTTTATCCATCTTTATCAATCACATAGGAATATGAAGATGGTGTAGTGACTCCTTCAATGTAAGATACATATTTTTATAATGTTCTCCATTTAAAATATTTATACACATATCTTATTTATCTTTCATGGAGATCCTCAGAACATGGTTTTATAGTTTTTAATGATTCTAAAAATGTTATTATGCTCATTTAAAATCCTTCAGTGGTATTAGAGTGATCTATGTGTAAATAATTCTTTTAAATAAATGGCACATTGAAAAAAATCTGTTTCAAGTTTTTGGAAATTCAATATTATAGAATGAGTTGTCATTATGTAGTTGGGCCATGTAAAGTTAACCAAGCCCTTAACCTTATGCAGAGTTTTCTGCAGAAGGGTCATCACACATTACCCTAACATAGAACGATCTACACAAGGGTCACCGGGCATTACCCTTATGAATGTAATGACTCTTCTGTCCTACCTTTTCATAAAGGGTTCCTATAAAGGTAATTTTCATAGCTACCTTATATGAATGGTTTTTGTAATGGATGTATGTAAGGGTAATCAGGTTTTCCTAAAGCTACAAAAAGGTAAGACCAAATGTATCCTTACAAAATGTTTTTTATGAAAAGGTAATGGTGGGTTTTAAAAGGATCGTGTAAAAATAACGGGTTTCTTAACCTTATGAAAGTTCTGTCTATATAAACGTAACCAGTATAGAACCTTTCCACAATGATTCCAAAAGGCTACATAATGTTTATACATGGTGTACCCTTAGACAACATCAGTTACGTAAAGGTATAAAACTGACTTACCTTTTCTCAATAGGTATATAAATGATTTACCCTTAGGTAGAGTACCTGTATAAGGTTAGGTGAGCGTAACTTTATGTAGGAATGGGTCCTTGTGTATGTTCAAACAAACTTTTTTTTTAAAAAATAGTTTTAAAATATTAAACTATTTAGGTGACTTATAAAATGTTTAAAAATCATTGTAAAAGTAATTTTGGGATACATTAATTTATAAAAGTTTTATAAATTAATTATTTACTCGTAAATGGTTTATAATTTAATTAAATAAATGTTTTTGAAGCATTTTATTCCCAAAATATTAAATGTTAATATTTGAAATACCTTTTACTAAATCATATGGTGATTCTGATGATATAAAAATAAAATTTTTTATTGATAAATCATATGAAATAATTTATAAATAGTTATAAATAATGAAATAAGGCCAAAAATATATAAAATGTTAAATTAAAATAATGAATTGTTTATAAATAATTATTTTGAATTGTACAAAATAAAAAGGGGGAATAATTTGTACATTATTTAAGCCTTGTCAAAAGTGTTTTGATAATTTATATGATAATCATTTAAATGATTACTAAATATGTTATATTGGATCATGTAAAATGTTTACATAATATATATTAGTTTATAAATTTTTTATAATTAATATAATATAATATATATAAAAATTAAAATTCCATGTAATGATAAATATGAAATAGTTCCAATTTAAATGAAAATAAAATGTTTATATTCATAATTATAGAACGTCCATAATTTTAAATCTAAAGTTATGAAATGTTTATAAATAAACATTATATATAAATTATTCTAAATTATTAATATCATGTTTAAATATAATAATTTATAATTAATTTAAATATTATTCACTAATTTATTCATATTTAGTAAATTATTTTAGAAATATGATGGTTTTTTATGCTTTAGTTTAAGATGTTAAATTGCTTCTAGGATATATCCTTGAAGTACATGCTAGTATTTTCTCTTTAATGAGTTTAATTTTTCATCAACATTGACCTAGATTTGTAATTTTTATTAATAGATTGAATTTAGATATTGAATATTGTTTGTTCACATATGTGTTAGAGTCATGATGAATTGGATTCTTGCTTGAGTGAAGTATCCTAGAGTAGAGGGACTTTGGGCCAGATACCTATTTACCTAGTGGAATATTACATTTCTAGGAATGTTAATTGGGTTGGCTATTTGTCTCTCTGGGATTACTCATGTGGAGATTTTAAATTTTATATAATTATATGTCTTTACATGAAGTGTTCATGTGCGGTATACATGTTATTAATATTAATATATATGAACATGTTTGGATTTTATATTTGGGTGAGTAACACAAACTTATGGGTAGTGTAAATGGTTACACATCAATATGGTTAGAACATATTGATTTAGTTAAGGAAAGTTTCTTCTAAACTAAATTACAAAAATAATTCATTTATAAAAAGGAATAGCCGGAGATAAAATTGTGAGATTAAAGTCTTCTTCAAATAATAAGTGTGTGATTCCTTCCGAAAAGACACTTTTCATACCTTGATCTTCCAACTAGGTAGTTTTTTATAATATTTGGTTGTCCCTAGATTATCTTGTGTAAGGAAAGAATGTAATAAGTGACCCTGGATTTTCTTGTTAGGTATTTTCATTCCATAGATTGGTGATCCTTCATTTTCCTTCATTAGCTTCTTTTTTGGGATTTGGTTTGGGAAAAACATAGGTGGTAAACTTTAAAGATTATGCTAATAGAGTAATCGAGTTGAGTTTATTCATATAAAAGATTGGAAATGGGGTTGTTCACTCAGCTATCCAAGAATCATATATGATATGATTAGGATGACACCCTACCTAAATAATCATGTGGTGTGATAAATACCCTAGTAGACTCAATGCTTAGTAAATTATGGATCTTGGATAACTAATGTATATTATGAAATTTAAAAGGGTTATCATTTTGATGATATAACATTTAATAAATCACCTTTTTATATTTTTTATAATACATAATACTCAACTGATAAAATAATCCCTTGTAGATAATTTAATCATTATGATATAGTTAAATGTTATTTTAATCCTTGAAAGGAATAAGATAGATGAGTAACTTAAGTAAATTCCTTTAACAAGATTTGTGATTTAAGAAAAATTCTTATAGAAAAATATTTGTGTTAGAATAGTTTCTTCCTTAGTGATCATGTATTGAATTTGTTAAACAAGTTAATATAGATTATTATGGAAGCATAGAGTGATTCATTCATGGTTTTAAAGGAATTAGATAAAAAATTGATTATTATGGTTACATAATTTATCCTATATTCATCTATGTAAATGTTAAGACAATATTATTGAATTCAAGAAATTTTTACTTGACATTATCAAAGTGTTGAGAATTGGTTATTGGGCATATGATGTATAGATTTTGGTACTCTATAAATAATACATGTGCGTAAAAGTTCAAACCAAAATCAAAAAATTTAGTTTAAAAGTTCAAAAATGTTTCTTCATGAATCTTCTCTAGGACATAGAAGCATAAGGTTTTCAAGAAAGAAGAATGAAAATTCCATATGACAGGGTTATCCATAATGGCTAAAGAATATTATAAAACTCCATGGAATGTCCATGTAAGGTATGGATGTCATAGAAACTAATTCTTTGGTTTCGAAATGTATATAATACCGAATGTATATTTTATAAGTTTTATTAATATAAAAAAGTTAAATAATCAAATGAAGAGTTTTTCAATATTCTAGTATAAATTCATGAAGATAAGAGTTGGTACATATGAATGTAAATGATTTTATCAACCTAAAATTAATCTATGTAAATATGTGTATCTTCATATAATTTATCTTATGTAATAAGATATTTTTTTCAATTATAAATAGTTTTTAATAAAAAAAATGAGATGATTAATTTTATATACATTGGTTTTAATTGAAAAATTTCTATAACATTTTTTGAGAGGAAGATACAGATACTAATATTTTATCCATGATAAAAATATTTATCCACATATTTTTTTATATATGTTAGAATGTGTTACTTCGGGCCATCACTGGTATGTTTTAATAATGTTTTCATTTAATATGAAAAATGTTCCAAACAAATATATTTCCATATATGATAAGGAAAAAATATTTTATTTTTTAAATATTCCTACAAAAAGGAAATAAATGATAGTTTATAACACAAAAATGTTTTTCGAATCTTAGTAAGATATTATGAAAATAATATAATGTTTAAAAGGCTAGTGAGAGTATGTTTGGTCTTAGAGAAGTACCAAAATTAATAAATAAAGTATAAAATTAAAATAATACTAATTTTTTTCCACTTAGTATCCTAAAAATTTTAGGGTACATGATTGTAATGAAAAATGTAATGTCTTACATTAATTTACCAATTATAAAGTGGATTT
This sequence comes from Viscum album, assembly GCA_963277665.1. Lineage (NCBI taxonomy): Eukaryota > Viridiplantae > Streptophyta > Magnoliopsida > Santalales > Viscaceae > Viscum > Viscum album. The sequence goes on from OY728160.1 coordinate 577,131,049, forward strand.
TAATATGATACCAGTTTAAGGTAAAGTGTTTTGACACAATATTCTAAGAGATTTTAGGATATGTGATGAAAAATAAAAAAGGAAAGAGGTACATTTTTTTAAAATGAAGAATTAAAGACACTATTTTTCTGAGGATATTACCATCCAAAATAAGATGTGAATTTACACTTGATATCCTAAATGATTTTTTTGTATAATGGTAAAAATAAATTTAAATAGTTACATTATTTACCATAAAAGAGTGTTATCACTATATCCTAATGTAGTTTAGGGTATGAAGGTAAATATAAATATAACATTTTATATTTAGTTACCATATTAATGTGAGTTTAACTTTATGCTAAAATAATTTTAGGAAGAACAGAAAACAATTATATAAGTATTTACATTATTTCAAGGAAAATGTTTCATGGTATATGGTTACAAGGATGGTGATTTTGAACTTAAAAATATTTATAAGTTGAAAACATAATTTTACATCAAAAAAATTTATTTTGTGAGTTTATTACTTTTAAATACTTTCAATGAATTGAAAAATTAGAAATATGATTCCCAAATCTCACCATTATTCAAACTGGATTACATCGTATATGTTTGTCACTAAAGATTTTAGTGAGATTGTATTATTAGGTGGTAACATAGAGATGTGATGTGGATTACATATGTTTTAATGAGTTAAAAAAACCTATAATGTATAGAAAACATAAGCCTGACCTGGTAGTTTATCATATACGATAAGACAAATCAATGCTTATATTGGTTTTTTAAGTATTCTTAAAATATTTTAATAAGTTTATAATGTACCATATTAAATGAAACTTCAATTTTATCATTATTTCATGTTTTATAAATATTGTATATATAGATATACATTTCATGAAGTGAGATGATAATTTAACACTCAAAGTACGACTTTTCGTTTATCCCTATTCAATAATTTCATTGGAGTATTATAGGTAATGATGAAATGTTAACGTTAGAATGAGTAGGATTCTTTATAGAGATATATAATATGATGATGTGGAAAAATGGATATTATGGATGTTCACGTCATGAACCACTAAGTATACAACATAGAGTGTCATACAAAATGTGTATTTGGTATACTTGGGTTGTTTGGATTATATTTGAGTCCCCACTACCTGAGGTTGGTGAGATAAAAGGAATGAAAACCATTATACATTGATACCTTACTTAATCAAGTAAATATATAAACCTAGATAATATAGGGGTTATTGGGTATGTTTCTGATATGTCATCTGTTGGAGATTTACCAAAATTGGATTTTTCATCTCGTATGATGAACATTACATCATAGACCTCGATTGAGATAGATTGTCAAAGTGTGCAGCTACACCGAGATATTATATATATATATCAAGATAAGGGACATGTGATGTAATTATCTATAAGGATGAATTACATGTGTTCTATTTATCAATCAGATCAGTTTAGAATCTGAGAGTTGAGAGTATATGAGTTGGATATATGGGTTTGGCATGCTCTGTGTCCCAAGTCACTCGATGTGTTGGAAAAAGGGAAATATGAGAATTCATGATTTCATGTGATGTAGAAAACTAGACACATGTATAGTGACACATGTGGTTGATAATAATCATATGAGATTTATCTATAGATTGAGTAACACTGATGCTTTTATAGAGGTCTCTCTTGGATTGCATATATGGATACAATACTCATAAAAAAACCAATAAGAATTCCAAATATTACTATAGGACAATAAATAGAAAATAAGATAATAAGAACATAATAATTGGTTTTTGCTTGATAAACTAGAATGAAAGCACTCATAAACAAATATATAGAAATAAAACATAATATTAGCAATAAAATATAGATTTTGAAGGTGAAAGTATATATATAACCATAATAGAAAGTATAAGTTGTTGAAGAATGAATAAAATAAGAGGTGTTTTATGGAATCTATACCATTAGAATAGTATCACGATAGTTGGAATAGTAATGTGACCATTAGGAATATTAATGTAGTTGTTATAATAATAGAATCACCTATTAAAGTATTAATAAAATTTAGGAATCTTATAAATGAAAATATTTCATATTTATATCATGGAATATATAAATAAATGTTTTAAAAATAATAAATTAAGTGTTGGTATTTTTATGAAACGTAAATTTTTATTTACAATTTTATAATTAATATAAAAATTTAAATGTAAATTTATTTTCATTAAAGAGATTCATAAATTAATATTTTGTTGTCTTATAATTATAAGATATCTTTATGATCTATTAATTAATTTTTCAAAATATCATAAAATCAGTTATAATATTAAAATGATTATTTTTTAATAAATTATTATTTTTATTAAAAATAAAATTTCTCATATTTATAAAATTATTTTCCTAAAAGGGAGTCAAATTTTTAAATCTATACATTGTAAAATTATCAAGATGAGTTTTTTTGATGTTTCCAAAATTGATGAATTTATGGTGAATAGTTAAATACGATAATTTACGGTATTTAAAAATTACATGAATTATTGAGTCATGGATTGGTTTAAACTACCCAGACCATTTTACTATATTTAGACATAGGAATCGTCACTATTTACATTTTTGAGCCAAAATAACAAACAAATGAATAAAATAATTAAAAAGACCCCTCTCCTACCACTACAAATACCACCCCTCACCACCCCTTCTCCTCACACCTTCTAAGCCACAAAGATTTTCAAAATTCATCCCAATTACATTAAAAATAATCTTCCACACATCCAATATCTTCTGTTGTCAAAAGAGACCAAACCTAAGGACATTCAAGAGGTTCTCAAGGAGATGATATTCAAGTGGTAAAATCATCCTTCTTTTCTTTTAAATTATTTATTTCTTCTATGTCATCCTTTCACCCATTGTCTAGAGTGACATGGTAAGTCCTTTATCATAAATATACAATAATTTTATTTTTTAAAAGATTATACATCATCAAATATCTTCTTCTATCATGTGATTCTAAAAATAAAAACATCGTCTCTGATGTGTCGATTCATCTCCTTCGTGGATAAGGAGTTTCTATTTTCTATTACCGCCTTAAAGGATGGTCATAAAACCTTTATAATGGTTACAAAAAATTTAAAAATTTATATTATATATTTTTTCAGGTTATATGCCTAATATATTTACATAATATTTAATACTAAAAAAAATAGTTCATGATGATCGAAAAAACCACCAAAATAAATTAAACATTTATCATTAACATTTTTCAAAATAATCGCCCTCATATGATAAAAAATTATATATGGGACCATATAATATTAATTAATTATATTAATACTATTTAATTATACTTACCTATTTTTTTCTTCCATTTTATGAGAACTCCCATAATTATACTCAAGGGAAACGACCATAAAACAACAGAATGAACGCCCTCAAAACAAGAAAATTAAGCATTATAACTAATCAAAACAGCCATAAATTACCTTAATTAAATTAAATAAATAAAATATATTTTGAAGATGTTATTAAATAGATTATAAATTAATCTTATTTTATTATCCATAAAATTAAGTACATGTGAATAACACATTCAAATATTAGGTATGGTATCTCTCTGAACCACAAAATTACCATTGGGTTATAGTTTCTCTCTATTTACAAAAAAATTATTAATTAATTATTATTATTTAACCCATATAAGTTATGTATCAATATTAATTCATTATTATTTAATTGGGAAATACATATTTTAAATGGTTCCCTTCTCAATTCATCCCTATAAGCAAGACCGATTAAAGGGAACTTCCCCATTTCATACCCATTTTGAAGTACACTCCATAATCTATTTTAATCCATAATTATTTTTATAAATTACCTAATTTTATCATGAAAAAATACCTTGGTTCACTTTTTGTTTTATTATAAAAATTATTCCTTTTCCCTTTTTAAAGACTCTTAAATATTCAACCTTAAACCGCACAAAAGTGGATTATTACTAAGGCTTATCAAGCACTATTTTTCATGTACTACATTAATTTGTACATCATTATTCATGATATATTCTTATTTTTACTTCATTATTTTCCATAAATTATTTAATCATATCATTCGTGGATACCATTTTTATATGCCCTTTGGTTTTTCCTTATGGTATGTTTACGGTACCCATTATTTTCCAAAGGTAACCATTATGTTTATTCTGAATGCTTGATTCCTTATAGGGAAAGCATAATAATGAAAATGTTAGTATAGGTGTCCCATATATCAATCCAATGAATTGGTTAACTTTTAGTCTCATGATATGTCATGTATGAGAATAGGGGGTAAACCGAATCCCTTATTGGACTTTGTCCACCATGTAATATAGTCTTGAAAGTTAGGAGCGACTCATATTTTTGTAATGTTGTATGTTGATTCCACATTCTATGTTTCCATAATTACATGATCCCATGTTAATTTTTTTTTCTTCCATATTTTTATTAATTTCATGTCATAACTCACCTTCACCAAGATGAGGGAAGGGATTGCAGATTTCCAGTACCTTCCTTCCTCAAGTTGAATAAGAGATAATGGCCCCCGAAACCCACCTTTAATAGAACCTGGAATGGAGACCAGCACCCTGGGTATAAAATCAAACACAAAAAATGGAAGGAATTACCCTTTTTTATTTACTAGTATCGGGAGTTAAGATTGAAAATCCCAAACAACACCAAGACTGGAGGTAAAAGTAAAGCCAAAACAAAGAATTTCCAATTTCATGCTCCAAATGTAAGTTCTACAAAAGTACAATAAAACTCCACAGGAAAATCGCAAAGAAAAGAAAAAAATCACCAGCAGCTATCCCAATGTATGAACTAATACGGTCCCACAAGATCCTAAAAGTCCTTCTGAAAACCTAAAATCATTTATGTACGTAGGGTGAGTATACAAGTATACTTAGTAGGGAAAACGAAAAGATCTCATGCACAAGTGGGGAGGCATTCTAATGCCCCGTGAGAAAAGGAGATGACCAAAGCACCAATAAAGGAAACTATCCACCCAAAACTCACCAAGTCACACTTCCCAAATAATGCATGTCAAGTAAAGTAATAGTTATAACACATCGATGATTGGGTACCCCGATCCACTTTCCCATTGGTTATTGAAGACATCCAACGCATCAGATCTCTCCCTCCAATCTCATTGCAGTCCCACTACCATACCCTGCTCGCACACACCTGAGATATCACAACCACAATTCCCACCTACAAACACCTAGTCCACAACAACCTAACATAACCATGCTCTCACACACCTATGCCTGAAAAACTACTGCCACACGCAATGAAACCTAGGCCTCATTCCGAAGACACTTGGGAAACAACCTACCCATGCACTGCAGGGCCAACCAACACCATGTACCCCGATCGAAGTGTCTAGGGATATAATGGACCTCAGGTCATCACAGCCTGCCTGACGAATCATGGGCTACATAGGAATGGGTGCAAAAAAGTAGCTAATAACCATCCACTCGTTGGAGTGTTGGGATAAACACCCTCCCCCATGAAATGGGGGTGTTCAACACAATGTACTCAACTTGGGTGGGGCGCAAATAAAAAACATAAAATCTAAATTATACAAATATGTAAAAAATCACTCATCCCCACCAAGGGGTTCCAAAACCAACCCATACACAAACACCCTTGTTGCTATTCATTCATAATAAGCACCACAACTACAACCTAGTCACAACTTATTCCCAAACAACAATTACCATTGAACCAATTCTGGTTATAATATTCAAGTGATTCCATTTAAATAATTATTCACTAACTGGAAACTAACTAGCATAGCCACAAACCAATAAAGGAGAGTAAAACCGAACAACAATTTAAGCATTCACACCCGGTTCTCTTGTAACGTCACAATAACAAAAGAGATATGTGAGATACCTCAAATTACTAAAACCAACCCAAGCCCCAACATACGACCCCACACAACCTCAGATTCACAAACTAATGACTGCAAAACAGTAGGGGATCCCATCCCCATCTACATCACTCCATAATCATTAAGCATAACAACCACACATGTTACCAAAACAAAGCAAGGGGTTTCCAGATTCAAGAATACCTTTCATTAAGTTCCTTATTTCTATTTGGTTAACTGGGGTGATCAAACATGGATTTTTGGTCACTATACATCCATTTAATCAACTGACTTTACATGATTAACCATTTTCCAAGTTACAATCATCAGAGAAGAGGGGGTTCATTAGTGCACAACGAAGGACCACTAATGGACACAATTTTTAGTGGAAATAAGCCCATAAAAATCACAACATATTATGGAAGATAAAAGTGTACAACAAAATAATCAAACACACCCCTTAATTCATTGAAAACCATTTATTATCTTTGTTAAGTTTCAGTTTCATCCATTCAAAAAGGAAAAACAATCATACACACCTCGCATGATAACCAGTTAAGAGAGACAAAAGAAAAGTCCTACCTGGATGATCAACGATCAAAGTTTCTCTCCACCCACCAAGAACTAAGGATGCACGACTTATAGGGGAGGAACTCCAAGGACTCCAAGAGTGATAAAAAACTCTCCAGCACAGGCACCCAACATGACTCAGGAAGGGGGACTCCAAACTCACCAAGGAAGAGAAAGAAACCAGCCAAGAATAAAAAATAAATAATTCTAGTGCGATAAAAAGGTGTTATACTGGAGTTACGAGATATGAAAATCTATAAAAGATTTAATGGAAGATCATGGTTTCACCACATGGGTGGGTGGTTACACTATATGAAATTAATTATCATTTATTAATTCTCATCGGAGAGGTATCCATAATGACTGTTAGTTAAAGGATTACCTCCAAATAGAGGGAAATACGCGTAACAGGGGCATACCTAGAATGTACGGGAAAAAAATCTCGGAAACCGAGGAAAAGGCCACACGTTTTGGTATGTCAAGGGTCACCCAGATTTTGTGGGATATTAGATACCATTTATTGGATTTAAATGGATTTTAAAGTGGTATTAAAACATTATTACATAAAAAGATTCATTGTGGGAGTGGAAAAAGTCGGAAAATGAAAAAAGAACGAAGGGTGGGACACCGTTCGGTGAGACACAGTAACAGTGCCACCATTTCAGTGTGTAACCGTGATGGTGTGACTGTTACGATGCCATCGTAATGGTTCCACCGGTTCAGTGGAACACTGTAAGTGGTTCCACCGTAACTGTTCCACCGGTTTTGTGGAACACCGTAAGCTGTGCCTCCATAAAGGTGCCACGGTTCTGTGGAACACTGTAAGAGGTGCCACCGTAACGGTGCCACTGTTTCGGTGTGAGACCATGACCGGTGCCACCGTTTCAGTGTGTGACCATGATCGGTGCCACTGTTTCTATGGAACCGTTAGATGGAACTTAGTTTTTGGAAAACTCCTTAATGAGCCAATGCCCGATCCATTATGTCAGATACCTCTCAAACTATTATCTCCCCCAAAAATCGAAACTAGACCAGAAGGAAAGAGGAAGGTCCGAACAACCACCTCAAAAGATACCTCCCAAGAGTAAACCTCCTTGAAATCTAAGAACAACTCTTCTTAATCTATCATCTGAACGACCACAGATACACTATCTCTCCCCTCCCCCAAGTAACAACTCAAACATTGAAAGGTCATACCAACCAGTCATATGGATTAGGGAGTCCTTTCTTCCATGTGAAGATATTATCCACTTTGGGAGGCACTAACTCGTCTGCATGGGTTTAACCACATCCACATTAATGTGTCTTTATTAAGGATTAGATCCTACCCTACCCACAAGCAGGACTCTTCATAGACATTTAGAGAACAAGGAAAACAACACATTTCATAGTTAAAAAGGTCATGCACTACAACACAATCAAGTACGATACAAGACAAAACAAAACTCAAAACAGCTCTAGGTACTAGGTGTTCATCTCTGTTTCCCATTACCAGGTAGTCTCTTCAAGGACACCATGCCTATATTACACAATAACCAAGGTAATGGTTCGTCCACCAAGATCCTTCTTCTCGTAATCCTCATTGGTTTCTCTACGAATGTCGCATCATCCTCGATATCCAGCTTCCCCTAGTTGAGGACATGCAAATCATCACGTAGACACAAATGGAGCTAATACACATGAAAGATGACATGCACCCTCTGTAGTGGTGGTGGTAGTGCCAGATGATAAGCCACTTCGCCGACTCGCCACAACACATCGAAGGGTCCAACTAACCTGGGAGAAAGCTTACTCCCCCTACCGAACCTCCATTCCCTTGCCGAGGGGAGACCTTCAAGAACACCTAGTCACCGACCATGAACTCAAAGGCTCTCCTCCTGTAATCATAATACGAATTCTGATGGTCCTAAGCCTCCTTCATCCTTTATTGTATAAGATGAACCTTCTCCATCATACTTTGGACCACTTCTGGGAAAAGAACATCTTCTTCCCTGACCTCTGTCCAACACACAGGTGAGTGACATGGTCTCCTGTACGAAGCTTCAAATGGAGCCTTGCCAATGGTAGAGTGATAGCTATTATTGTAGGAAAAATCTACCAGAGGCATATTCCACACCCATGATCACCCAAAGCCCAATACACATTCCCATAGCATATCTTCCAACGTCTGGATGATCCGTTCTATCTGTCCATATTTATGGGGATAGAAACCAGTGCTAAGGAACATCTAGGTTCTAAAAGCATGTTTTAATCCTCCCCAGACTTGTGAGGTAAACCAAGTTTTCCGATCGGAGACTATGGACCTCGAATCCCCATGAAACCTCACCACCTCGTCCACGTACCTCTGTGCCAAGGAATCCACTATACTCGACTCCTTGAATGCTAGGAAGTGAGCTGATTTTTTCAACTAGTCCACCACTACCCAGATAGTATCACAACCTCCTTGAACCCTGGGTAGTATCATGAAAAAATCCATCAAGATGTCATGCCACTTCCACTCAGGGACATATAAAGGATGTAACAGACCTCCTAGGACACAGTGTTCAACCTTCACCTACTAACACATGAGGCAATTTTCCACAAATTGTGCCACCACCTGCTTTACCCTGGGCCACCAAAATCGACCCCTCAAACTGTGGTACATCTTGGAAACTCCTAGGTATACTACCAGTGGTGAGTTGTGGAACTCACCAAGAAATCTCTGTCACTTTTCCACACGGACGAACAACATTCCATGAAACAACATCTGATTATGCCCGTCTTCTGACCATCCTTCTAGAGCATCGCCCTAGCTAACATGGTCACACATCACTTCAACCCCTATGTCCCCCCATTGAGACTCCATCACCTGCTTCCATAGAGAGGACTTCACTATCATCTGAAATAGACATCCTCTGCCATACTCCACCCGTGCATCATGGTGTAGGACAACCAACTCTTCCATCACCTTCGAAGCATATACCGATTCTCGAACCATGTCCTTCTGTGACTTCCTGGACAAGGAATTGGCCACCACATTCCCCTTTCCTAAGGTGAAAGAGATTTCTATATCGTAGTCCTGAAGGGACTCCATCGACCTCTGCTACCACATGTTCAAGTCCCATTGAGAGACGATATACCTCAAGCTCTTGTGATCCGTGAAGACCATGATGCTCTCCTCGATGAGTTAATTCCCCCAAAACATTAGTATGAACATGAAAGCTAAAAGTTCTAGATCCTAGGTGGCAGAGTTACGCTCATGGGAACATAGCTGTCTAGACTAATAAGATATTACCCCTTTTTGTAGCATCAGTACACACCCCCAGGCATTATACTGAAGCATCACAGAACACATCAAAAATCACCCCTTCATCTAGAAACCTCCGCACTGGGTCACTAATGAACTTACCCTTCAGATAACTGAAGGCAGCCTCGTACTTCCCACTCCACACGAAAACCTGGTCTTTTTTGTTCAAGGATATCAAAGGTGCTGCAACACGAGAGATGTTGGGAATGAATCTCTGATAGAAAGATGCATGGCCTAGGAATCAATGAACCACTATCATGTCCTTGGTTGATTACCAATAAACAATCACCTCGACCTTGGATTGGTCGACCACTATTCACTTCTTGGACACCAGGTATCCAAGGAAGTGTACTTCTCGCATCTAGAACTTGAACATAGACAAATTTCTATGGAGTTGGTGGTGTCGGATGACCTCTAAAACTGTCCTCAGATGCTCGGTGCGATTCTATTCTGGTCTTGAGTATATCAGGATGTCGTCAATAAACATGACTATGAACCAGTCCAGATCATCCAATAAGATGGATTTCATGAGTCTCATGAACATGGTTGGTGCATTTGTAACTCTGAAGAGCATGACCACAAACTCAAAGTGCCCATATCTGCACCTGAAAGCAGTTTTTGAGATGTCTCCCTCTTTCACCCTCAACTGGTGATAACCTGACCATAGGTCAATCTTGGAGAACCATCATTCCTTTCTCAACTGTTCAAAGAGATCGTCAAACCTCAGGAGGGGTAACAGTTTTTGACTGTTGCCTGGTTCAGCCTCCGGTAGTCTATACACAGCCTAAGACCACCGTCTGTCATCTTTGAGAACAAGTCTAGAGCACCCCATGGCGACATTATTGGTCGAACAAAACCATTCTTCATAATATTGTCGATCTGAATCTGCAACTCCTACAACTCAGAATGTGTCATCCGATAGGGATCCATCGAAATCGGGCAGGCACCGGGTTGAAATTCTATGACGAACTCAACATCACGTCAAGGGCGTAGAGTCACCACCTCTTTAGTGAAGGCGTCCATAAACCCACTGATGAGCCCCATGACTTCAACCATATCTATATCTGCCGACTGAACTGAAAGCTCAGCTAAAAAGGAAAGGACGGTCTCCACTGACCGGCTAGCCTCCTGACAACCCCGAATGCCAATAAAAGTAACACGATGGTCGTCCATATCTAAAAACACAACCCTCCTTTAGAAGAATTTGATAACATCAGAAATATAGAACAAACAGACGATGCTTAAAATGACATCATATAGCTGCATCTGTTGTAAAAAAAGGTCCCCAAGGGACTGATGTCACCCCAACATCAGTCTACATCCCCAGAAACCATGAAATAAGCTGGTATGACCTCCAACTGGCATACTCAAAACTAGGGGCACGAGAAGTCTCTCTATGTCTAGACCTAGATAATGGGCATGTACAAGTTAAAAAAAGAGTTTGAAGATCATAAATCAAACAAGGTAGAAACAAGAGTTCTGAACAAATAGATCGTACCTCGAACGACTTCTAGCCCAACTGAAACTACTGCCTCTGCGGTGTGCAACTACCCAATCCCAGATATTCTACCTGTCGACTATCGGCTGCCTCCCCGAAAACTTCCTGGTCGAGGTCCCTGATGATTTCCCTAAAGTCGGCCTACTCCTACAACATCTGATCTTGAAGGAGCGGGAGCTTGCTATCCCTGTTGATGCAGCTGAAAGGGCCTGGCTGGGAACTGCAACTACTAAGGTGGGCGCTAAACCTACCCACCCCCACTATACTACACACAGTACGAGAACTGTTTCTGATGGTGCCCACAACTTCCACAGATGAAGCATCTTTGTTCTGGGCCTGTAAGGAAGGGGTGAGGACTGGGATATCGAAACTGGAAATGCTAGGTCCTGCTCCCCACTAGCCTAAACCTAGACGACCCCATCGCTGGAGACCATCTATTAACAGCCATCCCCTTTGATGTGACCAAATGGATCACCTCTCACGTTACACCTCACAGCATGTGCATCTTCTCCACCACTTCAATATTCTTAGGAACCTCTAAGTACATCAGTAGAGTGAAGGGAGTAACATCATAATGAAGAGAAGTTCAGAGTTCCTCCTTGAAACGTCTCGCCCGAGACTCCTCATCTGGAAGGTGGTCCGGAGAAAAGTGAAGAAGATCCTTGAACTTGATCCACAAATCCTTCATTGAGATGCTCCCCTACTAAAGGGAGATTATCTCTTACCTCTTCCTAGCCTTCATCATGTAAGAGATGAATTCTACTCAGAACTCCCTCTCAAAGTCAGTCCGTGAAACCTCAACATCCCGCTTCTCCCAAAGATAAAGAGTCCACCATTGACGCAATGCTCCTTGCATCTGGATTATAGATGGAGGAACCTAGTACTCTGTCGGAGCCTGGATCAAGTTGAAAGAAATCACCAGCTCCTCGATCCAGCTCTCTATCTCCATGTCTGAGATGCTTCCCTCGTACTTCCAAAGGGTCTTCTGCTAAAAGTCTCTAAGAATCCTCTTCCAATGGTCATCCTACTCCTCTCGATCATTCCTCTACTGAGCAGCCAAATTAGACTCCTAGGCCTGGATCACCTGCACTACTCATGGTCATCATCCAGGTTCCATAACTATAAGATAAACAAGGAATGCTGAATCCCTAGTAGTTTAGAGGATTTAATTTAATTTTTTTCATAACATTTTAATTTATATTTAAATACCCAAATTACCCAAGACACACAAAAAAACAAGTCATTTTGATGAATGTACCATTCCAAGGGTCTCTACCCTGCTATCAGTGTAGCCTCACTTGGTCGTTCGATAGGCCTAGAGTCCTTACATAGAATCACAGGGACCATAAAACCTTGTGTCCTAGCCTATCTTCCTGGTCCTATTTCATGAACCAATATTAACTAACACTTTTTCCCTACCTTCCCATGAAATCCTCACTGTGCCTAACTCTGATGTCCATATTACCTCTGAACCTTCCTCTAATACCATTCTATCACAACCCACCTTCACCAAGATGAGGGAAGGGACAACAGATTTTCAGACCCTTACTTCCACATGTTGAAGAAGAGATAATGAACCCCAAAACCCACCTTCAATAGATCTTGGATTGGCAACTAGCACCAAGTGTATAAGATCAAACACAAAAAATGGATGGAATTTTGCTTTTTATTTAGTAGGATCGGGAGTTATGATAGTAAAACCCAAACAACACCATGACTCGAGGTAATAGTAAAGCCAAAACAAATCATTCCCAAATGCATGTTCCAAAAGTAAGTGCTACAGATGTACAAGAAAACGCCAAAAGAAAGAAACAAATAAAAGAAAAATAGAAACAACAACTATCCCAATGTCTGAACTAGTATGGTCCCGCATGTTCCCTGAAGTCCTCATGAAGTCCTGAATGTAGTTATATACCTAGGGTGAGTATACATGTATACTCAGTAGGGAAAACCAAAATGCCTCGTGCACAAGTGGGGATGAATTCTAATGCCCTGTGAGAAAGGGTGATAACTAAAGCACCTATAAAAGAAACTATCCCCCCCAAACCACACCAAGACACTATCCCCAAATAACGCAAGTCATGTAAAGTAATAGTAACAACACATCAATGTTTAGGTACCCCGCACCACTTTCCCACTAGTTATTGAAGACATCCTACGAGTCAGACCTCTCTCGCCATTCTCACTGCAGTCCCACTACCATACCCCGCCCGTAAACATTTGGGATATTACAACCACCCATCCCACCGACAAACACCTGGGCCACAACAATCAAATGTAACCACGCCCACCCACACCAGGTCCTGAAAAACTAGTGCCACACCCGAAGACACATGGGCCTATTCTCTAAGACACTTGGTAAACAGCCTTCACACACACACACCTGGGCCAACCACCACCACGTACCCTGGCCAAAGAGTCTAGGGCTATAATGGTTCTCATGCCATCACAGATTGCCTAAAGAATCATGGGTAACTCAGGAAGGGGATTAGAAAAAGAGCTAACAACCAAGCACTCATAGGTGTGTTTGGAAAAAATCCTCCACCATGAAATGGGGGGTTCAACACAAATTACTCAACATGGGTGGGGGGAAAATAAGAAACATAAGAACTAAATTATACATATATGTAAATTATCACTCATCCCCACCTTGGGGTTACGAAAATCAACCATACACAAACACCCTAATTACTATTCATTAATAAGAAGAACCACAACCACAACTAAGTCACAAATCATTCCTAGAAAACCATTCCCATTGAACCCATTCTGGTTATCAAATTCAAGTGATTCCATTTAAATAATTCATCACTATCAGGAAACTAATAGGAATAGCGAAAAACCAAGAAAGGAGAAAACATCCAAACAATAATGTAAGAATTCACACCCAGATCTCTTGTAAAGTCAAAACAACAAATGGGATATGTGAGATCCCTCAAAGTACTAGAACCTAACCAAGCCCCAACATACTGCCCCACATGACATCAGATCCACAAACCAACGACTGCACAATATCAGGGGATCCCATCCCCATCCACATCACCCCACAAGAATCAAGCAGAACAATGACACATGTTACCAAAACAAAGCACGAGGGTTTCCTGATTCAAGCAAAAAAATGAATTAAGTTCCTTCTTTTAGTTTGGTTAACTGGGGTGATCACACAATGATTTTTGTTGACTGGACATCCATTTAATCGACCGACTTTACATGATTAAAACCATTTATTATCTTCGTTATGGTTCATTTTCATCCAACCCCGAAGGAAACACTATCATACACACCCTTCTTGATACACTGTTAAGAGAGGTGAAGGAAAATACCTACTTGGATGATCAACGATTGACGTTTCTCTCCACACGCCAAGAACTGAGGATGCACAACTTCCAAGGGAGGAACTCTAAGGACTCCAAGAGTGAGTAGAAAATCTCCAGCACATGTTCCCCACTTACCTCAGGAAGGGGGACTCCAAACACACCAAGGAGGAGAAAGACGCTCATCATGAAGAAGAAAGAAATAATTCCAGTTTGATAAAAATGTGAGATCCTTGTAAAAACCAAGGTTTTGGGACTTTGAGACTTTGAAAATTTCGTTATTTCTTTACAGAGAAGGGCATTCAGACGACATGCAATTATGAGGCCCGGTGTGCCCGGAATTAATTATATAAAAATTTTAAGTGTTTTTATTTTACGCATGAGTGTTTAACTAAACAAAATGTGATCTATCTTAGACCATTGATCGAATCAGAAATCTGATACCATGGTCGGGTCCGGAACGCGGTGTTTAGCCTAGGCATGACATAAAATAAGTTGGCGCGGGACATTAGAACCCCTCGCTCGTTAGCGGCGTGTTAAATGGATAATTAAATTAATATATTCATTTAGTAGATCAAAATTGTATAAATCCTAAATGGTTTCTTGGAAGGGAAAACTGAGGGTTCTATTGAGTCTGAAGCAGTCTGTTTACCCTAGGCGTGGTGTAAAAGTTGCGGATGCAGGCCTGCTAAGAGAAACGTCACCCAGGGGCAAAATGGTCATTTCGAAAATGGCCACTTAGTGATTTTTATCGTTGACGTTCTTTTTCAAATAACTTTTATGTGGAGTCTCGGAATGGAAATCCGAGACTTCCGTTGAGTTCAAAATATGGTGTTTTTCCTAGGCGCGATATAAAATGAGGGGGAGCGGTGATTTCGGATTCCACGCCAAGCGGGATTCCGATAAATAGGAAAATAGGAGTTGGGGGTTCTTCCTTCTCTCTTTTATTCTCTCTCTATCTCTCTCATGTTCTTCGGCGTTCTTCATCGTTCTTCACCAGATCGAGGAATGATCTTCTCCGAAACCTCTAGAGATCGAAGGTGGAGCCTCGCGGACACATCGCCTACGATGCGCATCGAAATCGAGGTAGGATTTCAGTTATGTTTTCCGCCACTTCGTTAATTTTTGTCGTTTTGAATTCTATAGTTTTAGAAATTGGGGTGTTGGCCGAATGAACACGTCCAACTCCCAAGCCCTGTTTTGTTCATCATTCTTGGACGTTCTTCGTATAAATTTTCGGACACATGCAAGCCATGTTGGATTAAAGATCGGGGGAAAGAGATGCGAAGCCCTTTCCCTGAGGATCCCGAACTCATGTTAGGTTTTGGATTTTGGCCACCAGAGCGGTGACAACGGTCATCGGAAGCCCGGCTCCGGCAAGGGCTGTGGCCGGAGGTCGGGGTGGCACAGCGGGGGTTCGGACGATGTGGCCGGCACAGATGGGGTTCGGACCAAAGGTGGTGCGAGGCCGGAGGTGATCGGGCGGCTGAGTGTGTGGCTGGCTCGGGTGCGACCAGGCAGAGCCGATGGCCGTGGCATGCGGCGTGAGGGGGCGTCGACCGGGCTAGCTCGGCGGCGTGGCATAGAGCAGTGGGAAGCCGATGGAGGAGAGTCGGCACGAGCTGTAGGGGCGAGGCCGAAGAGGCGAGCACCGGGGCGGTGCTGCGTCGGGAGGAGCGGGCCGTGGCGAGGCACGACAGTGCGCTGCTGGGGGGGGAGCGGCCTGTTGCGGTCGAAGGAGGAGGCCCCCAAGGTGCTGACCTCGGGGGAGGAACCAGCGGACAAGGACCCACCGAATGTGGGTCCTGCTGGTGCTACTCGGAGACCAGCTTCGGCCGGTCTGCTGGGAAGAAAACCGAACCTGAGGTGGGTCCGGTGCGGCTGGAGTGGGTTGTGGCCAGCCGGCCGTGGTGGTTCGGACCGGGCAGGTCGGGGTGAATCGGCCCGGTTGCCCCCCCTTAAATTTGGGGTCCGTAATTTCCAAACGGCATGTCCGTTTGAGGGGCCGTCTGCGTCTGGGGGACCGTATCGGCAAGGCGACCCTTTGAAAGTATGATTCATGGGTTTTTTCTATTATGCGCCCGAAAGAGGGTGACCTGAGGAGTTTTAATTTAATAATAATAAATTATTATTAAAGTTTGCAACAGACGGCCTTCGCGAGCCGGACATCCGTTTGACGCGCCGTCAGAGGCGTTGTGGCCCTGGGGCTGAGACGGCCCTTCCAAAGTGGTTCGAAACCTTTGCGGGTTGGTTGCGTTGCTCTGTAGCACAAAACACAATGTGAATAATTAAATAATTATCAAATTAATTAATTAATTGTTGTGTCGAACCTAACTCCTGCTTGGGATGTCCGATTGACGCGCCGTTAGTGGCAGCGTGACCCCAGTCCTCGTGTGGACTTTTTGAGATGCTTTCTAAAGCACTCGGGTTTGTGACAAGGTGCGGGCCCCACAGGGCCTAGTTCGCACGTTTTATGGTGAAACACCACTTTTTCACCCGACATCTATTTGGGGTGTTTGAGTACTCATTTCTGAGTGTTTTTTCTGAGGGGATTGCAATGGTGCAATCCGCCTGCCTAAATTCGGGCCCGAGGTGTGGTCCCCATAGGGCCCCATTTGCGTATAACGCGGGGAATTGCAGCTTTTGCATTTGGAGTCTGTTTTTGACACCGTCAGTGGTGTTGTGACCCTGGCATCGAGGAGAAATTGATCAGGGTGGTTTCAGGTGTTGAAGACGGAGTTGAGGTGTGGGCCCCACATGCCGTCTTTTAAGCGGTGTGCGGCGTATTGTGACTTTTTCAGTAGATGTCCATTCGGGGTGAATGAATATTCATTTTGATGTGTTTTTCCGAGAGCATCATGATGGCGCAGTTCTACCTACCTTTTTCGGGATCGTGGTGTGGGTCCCATCCGGGCTGGCTACGGTGAATAGTGACATTTTCACCGGGTGCATGTTTTGGGTGATTTAGTAGTAAATCCCGTGTGTTTTTCCGAGGGGATTACATTGGTGTGATTTGTTTGTTTAGTTTCAGGATCTTGGTGTGGGACCCACATGGGCTGGCTATGGAGGATAGTACCATATTCACCGGTTGTCCGTTTCTTGCGAGTAAAGAGTCTATATCGCGTGTTTCTCCGTGAGGATTGCATCGGTGTGATCCGTTTGGGCATGTGGAGCCTCGTTTGAGATCTTATTAAATGTGGAAGCCTGAAAAATTGTTGCATGGAGGTCCCTTTTACGCACTCCGAACCAACGCACGGTAGCGATGTTGGTAAAACCCAGTGATGTCAGTTGCAATGCAGAGTTATCGAACCCATTTTCGAGGTCTACCCTCTAGCAGGGCTGGGCAATGGGTTGCCTGACGATTTATTCTGGGTCTACCCTCTAGGTGGGATGGGCAGTGGGTCACCTGTCGACTTCTTTCAGGTCTACCCTCTAGTAGGGCTGGGCAGTGGGTCGCTTGTCGACTACTTTCAGGTCTACCCACTAGTAGGGTTGGGTAGTGGGTCGCATGTCGAGTACTTTTAGATATACCCTCCAGTAGGGTTGGGCAGTGGGTCACATGTCGACTACTTTCAGGTCTACCCTCCAGCAGGGCTGCGAAGTGGGTCGTATGTCGACGAGTTTCATGTCTACCCTCCAGTAGAGACTGGGCAGTGGGTCGCCTGTTGAATTGTTCCGGGTTTACCCTCTAGCAGGGCTCGGCAGTGGGTTTCCTAATGATGTATTAGGGTTTACCCTCCAACAAGGCTGGGCAGTGGGTCACCTGTTGGGATTTCAGACACATGACTTCTTATGAGGCTAGTCAGTGAATTTTTCTCAGTGACTACCAAAGAGGGAACATTGGATGTACGAGTCAGTGATGTGATAGCTTTGACATGACCTTAGGACATACATGGACGATGAGTGCTTTTCCCACCGAGATGCGTCCTTGCGATGCGACCTAAAAGCCGTGCGGGCATGTCAGTGCCACACAAAGTGGATATTATCGAGGTGCGGTGATCGAGCCCCTTTGACTTGTTCATCCTAGGTTGACGTGCAGGACAATTGGGTTCAGTGTTGGATATCCTTTGAACTATTGGCGACTCTTCTTGGGCATGGCTTGGAGATAGAGATTCCCCTTACATACTCATTTGGGTTTCTCATTGAGCATATATATACACATCCTATTGTTGTTCCCACTCCTTGTGTTCTGTTACTCTATTTATAGGAGGGGCGAAGACGCGCGGGGTATGCCACGTGCTTTCCATGTCTAGATCCTCTAGGTTGGATGAGTCTACTCTTCTACTATAGGCAGCGAAGACTCGATGAGAATTTCATCTTCTCACCGTCTCTAGCTCCTTGCGTCTCGATTAGCCTGTTTCCTTTCTCTTGTTGGGTTGAGCTGCACTCTCTCTCTTTTTCACTCTTACATTGTTCTTTGCTCTGTCTACTGATCACCATTTTAATACCTCCCTTATTGCTCCCTCAAACTTTTGGGGCATCCTACTGAGTATTTTTATACTCACCCCTACTTGGGCTTTGCCTGCACTTGGTGTTCCCTTGAAGATGATGGATAGGTCGGTCCAGACTATAGAAGATCGTAGAGGACACAGGAGCTTGGGCTGTGTTTGGTGGAAGTAGCATGACTTTTTGGGTGTGAGACTCACCAGCAGTTTACCTTTGATTTACCTGTTGCTGGGTTGTGGCACCTTTCTGGTTGGGTGTGTGTTTTGTCCCTTTTTCTATTCAGTTTACTTTTCTACACTTTTCTTGTACTAGTTAGAGGTCGATGCATGTATGTTGGTTCCCCTTTTTCAGTAGTGTTATACATTGATTTCCCTTTCCCTACACTTTTGCATTGAGTTGGTTGCGTGTGTGTGCACAGTTTCTTAGGCAAAGGCCTCCCCTAGTTTGTTGTGCCTTCGGCACTAGTCACCATCCCTTGGCCTATGGAGGTGGGCTTGGGGTAGTTGTGGCTCGAGCGCCGGTATGGGTTGGGTCGTGAAAAAGTGGTATTAGAGGTGGTTCGTTCCTTGGGGCGATGTTCGGACGCCCCTAATATGGAATTGGTTGATTTTTGGGGAAATAGTGACAACATGTCTCGAGAGCGGCTCTTAGGCCAGGGAGTCCAGTGATGGTGCGGCAGTGGACATATCCATTCACGAGGACCCTGATAACCCTCTTGTCGACTCAGAAAACTGAGACACTTGTTGTTGGGAATTTGATTCATGCATCGTATAGGATTGAGTACTTGACTATCCTTCTTGATTCAGCTCCCCATCGTTGTTGATATATATATGCTCATTTGACTGCGGTGCTCCTTGATTGGGTTCAGCATGTCTCTGCGATGATAGCCATCCAGGATACTAGCTCCGGTTCGTGATGACAATTCTGTGAGCAAAGAGTCCTCAGTTCAAGATCCATCATACGATTACCCTTTCTCTAGAAGGACAGGCAGTAGCGCCTCCACCTGTGGAGTAGCAGATAGTACCGACAGTAGGGGCCGATGACGAGCGCAGGCTGGGCGTGCTATGTGAGTTCCAACATAAGAGACCGCTGAGGTTCCACGGTGAGCCATACCCTCAGGCAGTGAAGGGTTGGCTAGAGTCTGTGGTCCGCCTATTCAGCCTTGTTCGGACACTGACATGTTAGATGGTGGCTTTGACAGCCAGTCTTTTTCCACCGAGCAGTTTGGCGCTAGTAGAGCCAGGGTTACTCAGATACACGATGAGTTGGTACTCTCGTGGGATGACTTCTAGAAGATGTTTAGTTAGGAGTAATACCCCTCCTACTTACGTTGTTTCCATTCGAGGAGCTCCTGTAGTTTTAGCAGGGAAGGATAACAGTGCTTGTGTACGCGACTAGTTTTGTAGACCGTGCACATTTTTACCTGGATGTGGTTCGTGACGACAACTTCCAATCATATATGTTTGAACGAGATATCTATAGAAAAGATTCGTGCTAGTGTAGTGACAGTGTGCATCCTCACCCATCTCAGGGTAATGGAGCAAGCACTAGTGACAGATATATTTCTAGCAGCAGGACGTCGATTGGCGGGGCCTCGACGCCGGAGGGTTTTCCCTTGATGAGACACATGCACATGGTCAGGGGCAGCGTAGAGCACCAAGATATCCCATGGAGGACTATTTCTATGTTTGTGATGTTCCAGATCACAAGGCGTGAACTACTCGACCAAATTTGCTAAGTCTTCCAGATAGTTGGTATATACACCGCCACAAAGGAGGCAGTGTCTTAATAAGAGAACTCCGGGGGCGAGGACAGGGTGATCCCTAAGGAGGTGGTGCCAGCAGAAAGCATGAAGAAATGTGGTTGGAGAACGACGTTTCAAGGTCCTTCCACCACCAATAGGCAGCCCATGTTAGGCTCAAGGAGCTGACGGACGGGCCGCGGGCGGTTGTGTGCTGGGGTTGTTTAGAATCTTGCAGCTCAATAGACGATAAGAGGTATGCTATGTGTCTTTTTCTACTTTTCTCAGTAGAACTTATTAGACACTGTGTCAGTTACTCTTGCGTCTAACACCTTTCTCGAGGGGTTACCGAGGGTGACTCGGGGCATTGGTGTAACCCTGTGTTGGTGCTGGTGGGGGTAGTTTTCCCCTAAGAATGCAGAGACACTATCTTTGGGGAGAGATCTTTGTGATTTTATCAGACCACCAGTTTCTCAAGTGCGTCCACACATAGAGAGACTTGAACCGGAGAAGACAGTGCTTGGTGGAGTTTCTGTTAGAGGGTACGGCTTTTTTGTAGTTGATGAAGCCAACTCCTTCACTGGTTAAGCATGTAAGAGTCTCAGTCGTGATGCAACGACTGTGGAAAAGTTTCTTATAGAATATACTTCGGTGTTTTACCAGATGGGTATTTTTAAAGAGGGAATCATGAGACCATGTTCCAGGAACAAACCATGATTTTGGTCGTGACGTGGAAAGTAGTGGTTCGGCTGGGAAAGTCGCCTGAGTTTCATTGGGCCATTCCGGAATTGTGAAAATGGTTGAGAGGTTGCCTACCGTCTCGCCCTACCCTCCCAACAGTAAGAGTGGGTGCACGATGTCTTCCATGTGTCACAGCTGATGAGGTGAATGCGTATTCCTATGCATGCCCTTCAGAGTAGCATACCTTATGAGTAAAAACTATCCCTATGGTTCGCGTGTTGTGTCAGCATGGTGTTGTGCATGTTTTCTTGGGAACGGGAGAGTTAGGTGTGAGCTCTGTTCCCGAGTTGTTTTTCCTAGTTTTTATTTTTGGGGACGAAAAGCGTGAAGTAGGGAATGATGTAATAACCCAGGTTTTGGGACTCTTAGACATTGAAAATTTCATGATGTCTTTCCAGAGAAGGGCGTTCAGACAGCGTGCAATTCCGAGGCCCGGTGTGACAGCAATTAATTATATAAAAATGTTAAGTATTTTTATATTATGCACATGTGTTTAACTAAATAAAATGTGATATCACTTAGACGGCTGATCGGATCAAAAATACGAGACCACAGTCGGGTCCGTAACGCGGTGTTTACCCTAGGTGCGACATAAAATAAGTCGGCGCGGGACGTTCTAACCCCTCGATCGTTAGCAACTTATTAAATGGATAATTAAATTAATATATTCATTTAGTAGCTCAAACTTTTATAACTCCTAAACGGTTTCTCGGATGGGAAAAGTTAGAGCGCTGTTGAGTCTGGAATGGACCGTTTACCCTAGACAGGGTGTAAAAGTTGCGGGTGCGGGTCTGCTGAGAGAAACGTCACCCAGGGGAAAAATGGTCATTTCGAAATGACCACTTGGTGATTTTCGTCACTGGCGTTCTTTTGCAAATAAAATTTATTCGGAGTCTCAGAATGGAAATCCGAGACTTCTGTTGAGTTCAAAATATTATATTTTTCCTAGGAGCCATATAAAATGAGAGGGCGCAGTGATTTCAGATTCCGCACCAAGCGGGTTTCCTATAAATAGGAAAATAGGAGTTGGGGGTTCTCCTTTTGCTCTCCTATTCTCTCTCTCCTAGTCTCTCTCTCTCTATCTCTCATGTTCTTCAGCATTCTTCATCGTTCTTCGCCGGATCGAGGAACGATCTTCGTAGAAACCTTGGTGGATCGAAGGTGGAGCCTCACAGACGCATCCCCTACGACCCGCATCGAAATCGAGGTAGGCATTCGGTTATGTTTTCCGCCCCTTCTTTAATTTTTGTTGTTTTGAATTCTATTGTTTTAGAAATTCGGGCATTGGCCAAACGAACATGTCCAACGCCCGAGCCCCGTTTTGTTCATCGTTCTTAGACGTTCTTCATCCAAATTTTTGGACGCGCGCAAACATTGTCGGGTCAATGATCGGGGGAAATCGATGCGAAGCCCTTGCCTCGGGGATCCTGAAACCGTGTTCGGTTTTGGATTTGGGCCACCGGAGCAGTGACGACGGTCGTCGGAATCCCGACTTTGGCAAGGGAGGTGGCTGGAGGTCGGGGTGGTGCAACGGGGGATCAGACGAGATGGCCGACACGGATGGGGTTTGGACCGAAGGTGGTGCACGGCCGGAGGTGATCAGGCAGCCGAGTGTGAGGCTGGCTCGGGTGTGGCCAGGCAGAGCCGATGTCCGCGGCGTGTGGTGTGCGGCATGAGGTGGCGTCGACCGGGCAAGAACGGCGGTGTGGCGTAGAGCAGCGGGAAGCTGACGGAGGAGCTTCGGCATGGGTAGCAGGGGCGAGGCCGGAGAGGGGAGCACTGGGACGTTGATGCATTGGGCGGTGCGGGCCGTGGAAAGGTGCGGCGGTGTGCTGTTGGGGGGCTCCGTCCCATCACGATCGAAGGAGGAGGCCCCCGAGGTGCGGACATCGGGGGAGGAACCTACGGACAAGGACCCGCCGAATGCAGGTCCGGCTGGCGCTACGCAGAGACCGACTTCGGTTGGTCTACTGGGAAGAAAACCAGACCCGAGGTTGGTCCGGTGCAGCTGGAGTGGGCCGTGGCCAGCCGGCTGCGGCGGTTCGGACCGGGCCGGCTGGGGTGAACCAGCCCGGTTGGCCCCCCTTAAATTCGGGGGGCTGTAATTTCCAAACGGCGCGTCTGTTTGACGCAGCGTCTGCGGCTGGGGGACCGAATCGACAAGGCGGCCCTTTTAAAGTATGATTTGTGGTTTTTTTCGGTTATCCGGCCAAAGGATGGTGGACCGAGGATTTTTAATTTAATAATAGTAAATTATCATTAAAGTTTCCAACGAACGGGCTTCGCGAGCCGGACATCCGTTTGACGCGCCGTCAAAGGCGCTGTGGCCCTGGGGCTGAGACAGTCTTTCCAAAGTGGTTCAAAACCTTTTTGGGTTGGTTACATTTCTTTGCGGCATGAAACAAAATGTGAACAATAAATTAATTATTAAATTAATTAATTAATTTTTACGTCAGACCTAACTCCTGCTTGGGATGTCTGATTGATGCGCTGTCAGTGGTAGCGTGACCACATTCCTCATGCGGACTTTTTGAGATGCTTTATGAAGCGCTCAGGTTGGAGACAATGTGCGGGCCCTAAAGGTCCTAGTTCACACATTTTACGGTGAAACACCACTTTTTCACCCAAAATCTGTTTGGGGTGTTTGAATACTCATTTCTGAGTGTTATTCTGAGGGGATTGCAACAGTGCAATCCGCCCGCCTAAATTTGGGCCCGAGGTGTGGGCCCCACGGGGCCCCATTTCCATATAACACAGGGAATTGCATCTTCTGCATCCGAAGTCCATTTTAGGCACCGCCAGTGGTGTTGTGTCCCTGGCATCAAGATGGAATTGACCAGGGTGGTTTCAGGTGTTGAAGCCAGAGTTGAGGCATGGGCCCCACGAGCCGTCTTTTATGCGGTGTGCGGCGTACTGATACTTTTTCATCATAATTCCGTTCAGGGAGAATTAATATTTTTTTGATGTGTTTTTCTCAAGAGCATCATGATGGCGTAGTTCTTCCGACCTTTTTCGGGATCGTGGTGTTGGTCCCATCCGGGCAGGCTACTATAAATAGTACCCTTTCCACTGGGTGTCTGTTTTGGGCGATTGAGTAGTCATCTTGTGTGTGTTTTTTGAGGGGATTACAGTGGTGTGATCCATTTTTGCAGTTTCAGGATCTTGGTGCGGGCCCCACATGGGCTGGCTATAGTGAATAGTACCATATTCACCGGTTGTTCATTTTTGTCGAGTAAAGAGTCTATCTCGCGTGTTTCTCCGTGAGGATTGCAACGGTGTGATCTGTTTGGGCATGTGGAGCCTCGTTTGAGATCTTATTAAATGTGGAAACATGAATGGGTGTTGGATGGAGGTCCCTTTTACGCACTCTGAACCAACACACGGTAGCAATGTTGGTAACACCCGGTGATGTCAGTTACAGTGCTGAGTTATTGGACCCATTTTACAGGTCTACCCTCCAGTAGGGCTGGGAAGTGGGTTGCCTGACGATTTATTCTAGGTCTACCCTCTAGCAGGGCTTGGTAGTGGGTCGCCTGTCGACTTCATTCACGTCTACCCTCCAGCAGGGCTGGGCAGTGGGTCGCTTATTGACTACTTTCAGGTCTACCCTCTAGAAGGGATAAGTAGTGGGTCTCCTGTCAACTACTTTCAGGTCTACCCTCCACCATGGCTAGGTAGTGGGTCGCCTATCAACTACTTTCCGGTCTACCCTCCAACAGAGACTGGGCAGTGGGTCACCTGTCAAATTGTTCCAGGTTTAACCTTCAGCAGGGCTGGGCAGTGGGTCGCCTGATGATGTATTAGGGTTTACCCTCCAGCAAAGCTGTGCAGTGGGTCACCCGTTGGCATTTTAGACATAGGCCTTCTTATGAGGCCAGTCAATGACTTTTTCTCTAGGACTACTAGAGTGGGACCCTTGGTTGTATGGGTTAGTGATGTGGCAGCTTTGATGTGACCTTAGGGAATACGAGGACGAGGGGATCTTTTCCCACCGAGACGTGTCCTTGAGACGTGACCTAAAAGCAGTGTGGGCGAGTTAGTGGTGCCTAAAGCGGATAGTATCGAGGTGTGGTAATTGAGACCCTTTGACTTGTACCTCCTAGGTTGACGTGCAGGACATTTGGGTTCAGTGTTGGATATCCTTTGAACTATTGGCGACTCTTCTTGGGATGAGCTTGGAGATAGAGATTTCCCTTACATACTCATTTGGGTTTCTCGGTGAGCATATATATACACATCCTATTGTTGTTCCAACTCTATGGGTTAAGTTACTCTACTTCTAGGAGGGTTGAAGATGCACGAGGTATGCCACGTGCTTTCCGTGTCTAGCTTCTCTAGGTTGGACGAGCCTACTCTCCTGTTATAGGCAGTGAAGACTCGACGAGAAGTTCTTCTTCTCATTGTCTCTAGCTCTTTTTGTCTGGACGAGTCCGTTTCCTTTCTCTTATTCGGTTGAGATGCAGTCTCTCTCTTTTACACTCTTACAGTGTTCATTGATCTGTCTACTGCTCACCATTTTAGTACCTCCCTTGTTTCTCCCTCAAACTTTCGGGGAATCCTACCGAGTATTTTATAATCACCACTTCATGGGCTTTGCCTGCACTTGGTGTGCCCTTGCAGACGACATACAGGTCTGTCAAGACTACAGAGGAGCGTAGAGGAATCAAGAGCTTGGGCTGTGTTCAGTGGCTGTAGCAGGACTTTCTGGGTGTGATACTCACTAGCGGTTTACCTTTGTTTTACTTGTTTCCGAGTTGTGGCACCTTTCTGGTTGGGCACGTGTTTTGACCCTTTTTCTATTCAGTTTACTGTTTAGCACTTTTCTTTTAATGGTTAGAGGTTGATGCATGTATGTTGGTTCCCCCTTTGTAGTAGTGTTGTACCTTTCTTTCCCTTTCCCTGCACTTTTTCATTGAGTTGGTTGCGTGTGTCTGCAAAGTTTCATAGAAAAAATCCTTCCCTAGTTTGTTGTACCTTCGGCCCTAGTCGCCAGCCCTTGGCCTAAGGAGGCGGGCTTGGGGTAGTTGCGGCTCGATCCCTGGTATGGGTCGGGTCCTGACAATCCTCGAGTTATGGGATATGAAAATATAGAACAACTTTAAAGGAGGATCGTGGTGTCACCACACGGTTGGGTGGTTACACACGATAGAATTTATTTTCATTTAATAATTATTATTGGAGAAGTGGCCAGTATGACTGTGAGTTAACGGATTTCCATTACATAATGGAAAACATGCGTAATAGGGGTGGAACTAGAAACTACCGGAAAAAAGGTGTGAAACTGAGGAAAAGACCACACATTTTGGTAAGTCGAGGGTTGACCGACTCTTGGGGGATTTTCGATATCATTTATGGGATTTAAATGGATTTGAAATGGGTATCTAAACCTTTTAACATCAAAAGATACATTGTGGAAGAAGAAAAGTCAAAAATTAAAAAAAGAACGAAGGGTGGGACACCGTTCCGTGAGACACCGTAATGGTTCCACAGTCACCGTGCCACTGTAAATGGTGCCACCATTTCGGTGTGTGACCGTGAGGGTGCAACCGTAACGGTACCACTATAAAGGTGCCACCGTAACGGTGCCACCATTTCGGTGTGCGACCGTGACCAGTGTCACCGTTTTGGTGGAACCATTTGATGGAACTGAGTTTTTGTAAAAATCCTTAATGAGCCACTACTTGGGTCATTAGATTTCATCATGTTATTCTTTCTAACTCATGTTATATTATTTATTCTTATGTTTATTCACTAATTGAGATTTTTTATCTCATCTGTTTTATCAATGTATTCCCCAGGTTATCCTATGATGTTATAGGAGCTCAAAAGGATGTAGGGGATCATTATG
Source organism: Viscum album (assembly GCA_963277665.1). Classification (NCBI taxonomy): domain Eukaryota; kingdom Viridiplantae; phylum Streptophyta; class Magnoliopsida; order Santalales; family Viscaceae; genus Viscum; species Viscum album. The sequence goes on from OY728160.1 coordinate 577,158,385, forward strand.
GTGATTAATAATGATATGTTTTATTTTTTTAATTTTATGTGTGTATTCTTCAAAAGAAACTATAATTTACAATATTTGGTTTGTATTTGTTGGATAATTATTTTTAAAACCGTGTAATAAAATGTGTAAAATGCTATAATCTATATATTTATTTCCAATTCTATTAACATATATGATGTTACACATTATCGTTGACTATATGGGGATTGATTTTTAATAAGAGACCTATTCTAAATGTTTGTTAGAGTTATTCCAAAAGTGATTTGGATGGGTATTCGCAAGATATTTCATATGATGTTATACAAAAGTAAAATTAATAATAGCTTCCCAAAAGTGATTTGGAAGATATCCAAAAGTTTTTTTGGATATGGATTCATAAATTATTTTATACGATAAAATAGAAGGAAAATTTACAGAAATTCTACGAGTATTTAGTGTGTTTAGAGACCCTGTTTTTTCCTTCTAAGAATTTTAAATATTTCTAAATGTATTTTTGAATCCTGGTACAGAGACAGAGTTTGATTATGAGGCCTGATGTTCCAAAAATTAATTTTATAAAAATATTAAATATATTTTATATTACATGAATATATATTATTAATGAAAATGGGATAAATATTTATCATATTCTCCAATTTAAAATATGAGACCACAATTGAATTCAAAATGTGAGGTTTACCATAGGTCTATCCTAAAATAGATTTCCGTAGGGAGTTCAGATAAAATTGACCATCAGAGGGTGAATTTAGTTAAATAAATAACTATTTTTATTCATTTAATTAAACTAAATTAAAATCCTTTATAAATTCATGTTAATGATGATTCTATAGGTTGACCACATACATCCTGGTAGAATTGATAGGTTTTACTTCCACCATTCATTAGAAAATCAATATCCAATGAAAATGAAAATACTAATATTGTATGATCGGGGCATAATGAACATAATGAATCCAATTATTTATTATTGAGTGTTTTCTTCATTGATGGACTATCCAAATTCAATTAGGACTCATCATTTTTTTTGGATTTTGAGCTAATTGATTAAACTTTTTGAGAATGATTGATACTATTTCTTGATCCATGTACATTTCAAAACTTTTCATTCTCTTATGTACCGGTTTTAATAGATTATTCAATTTTTTATCTCCCCGAATTTCCAAAATTTAATTGTTGTTCGAAGAATGGTAGGCCAGCAATTGTTGAACCTTTTATCTTGTGCATTTCTCTAAAAACATCTTCATGTTATTCACTGATTTTCCCAATGGGTTTTAGTTTGACTTTTACTGGTGGGACAAAGCCAGAATGCACCCTCGGAATCCTAGAGGATATGCATGTGAGGGATGGTTTGGTGATTCTTGGATTAGTAGGGATGAATCATGGATTAAAAGGTGATAGTTGTTTTGGATCTAGGATATGAGAGAATGAAATTAGGAGATGTGATATGTAAGAAGTTCATGCAGGGAAAGATAAACAAAACAGAAGTCCATTTTCAACTAATAGATGATTGGAAACAATGATTGAGGGATTCTCATTTGATTTCGAGAGGCATGGAAGTGAGATCCAATATATCGGAGGATGGACCTGGAAATCCAAAAGTTGATAAATTATTATATGAAATACCTAAATACCCTCCATATAGTGGCCCTATGGATGTGGTGCTAGGGTTTTGAGAATTTCAAGGATGACACACCAAAGTTGTAGGGCCACACACTATGTATCCCTTACCAGGTGGAAGCACACATCATGTACTGAAGTACAAATCCATGGAAAGGCTTACACAGACATAGAAATGAGCACATATAGGACCTTTGGTGGTTGAGTCATTTTATGTAGTTCACCTACATACTATATAGAGGCACAAGAGCATTAATCGATACACCATAAAGGACACAACTCGATAGTGGTATGAGACCACACACCATGTGGATCTACCTACACGTTGTGCACCACTTCTTTTTTTTGAAGAACCTTTATCTCTCGTATCTACTTCTTTTTGACATAGAATTTCTCTCGTGGAAAGCCTATTCTCAGTGTTTTTCCATGTATAGTGTTATAATACACATCTTAGTGGATTTTTAGATATGATGAAACATGTTCTATGTGGGATTATTGTTTAGTAAATGCTTGACAATGACAATGATCAGGTAGGATCACTAGAGAAACTAGATTGTCACACCACTATGGGATAAGATATGGGTATCCTATTTATATATCTAGGTGGAACCCTACTATTGGGTAGCACATGTGTACTCGACCAACCAATAGAGTGGAACCCTCCAACTGGGATGGGAATAGCTCCTCTACCTATCCTTAGAGTTACACCCTCTTGTGGAGTCAAGGTATGGGTCCCCTACTATGAGAGTGGAACCCTCCCATAGGGAACAACATGGGTCCTATATCTACTATCCAAGTAGGAACATCATGAGAGATTAGGGAAATAATTCATTTATTATTAGAGGGGCACCCTCCAGCAGCGATAGGTACGATTTCCCTACCAACCATTAGAGTGGAACCCTCCAACTAGGTTGGGCATGGGTCCTCTACTAGTTACCTAACTCGCAACATCATGTGGAGTCAGGCATTGGGTGATAGACCATTAAAGTGGAACCATCACTTTGGGAAGACACGTGAGATGCTAGGCATCATGGATGAACATTTGGAACTGAGTTCACTCTTTCTTGGGATGGGATGTGATATGTAGATCCCCTTTCTCTCTGATTTGGTAATCTTTATTTTGAATATATATCTATATATATCTATATCCATGTCATTGGATTTTTTACTGTATCATTTTTGGTTGAACTACCTACTATCTATTTTCTACAATGTTCCTTACTACTCCCCTCCTATAGCTTTTTGGGAATCTTAACAAGTATGCATATACTCACCCCTATAAGGGATTTTCACTTATGTGTCATGTCTTATGTAGATGAAGAACATGTCAGTGATGATTATAGAAAAGAATAGGAATACATGGTGCATTTAACACTGTATCATGGTCCCATATTAGATATTCAGATTTGGGATATCTCACCATTTGCTTTTCATTTTTTAGGTTGGGACATATTTTTGGTTGTGTGTTTATTTTTCCCTTTTTAACTTTTTAGTTTATATTGTCACACTCTTGTACATCCTAGATTTTTTACATGAATGAATTGTTCTCTTGACGTTTCATCATTTTATTATTATTCTTATGCTCTTATACATTGAAATGGTTGAATGTGTTCATATAAGTACCTCCCATACTAGTTATTCCTTACAATTATTGACACCACCCATATCTTATAGATTTTGGCTTTGGGATGATTCTTCTTGAGCCCCATTGGGTTGGGTCACGATAGATTGGTATTAGAGAATTAAATTCCGTAGGATGGTTTTTGGAGTACTCCACTTTTAAGGATTGAGTTGAGATTTAAGATAATTTTATCAATGTGTTTTGAGTGAAGCTATTAGGTCAGGGAACTCGGTGTTGGTGTGGTGGACGACATATCCATTCCCCACAACTTTGACTACCTTCTTGTTGACATGGAATAATGATACATTGGTTGTAGAGATAAAAAATAAATACATCATATATGGGTGATTCCTATGACTTTAATTCTTGAGTAAGATCCTCATTCTCTCTCTCTATATATATATATATATATGATCATCTAACTGAGTTTCACCTTGATTAAATTTTTAGGATTCCTTTGTGATGATCTCCATCGAAGTTACTAATTCTTCATCATTATGATGATAATATGAGTGATAAGGCCTAAATTCAGGGTTCATCAGACAAGATTCTTCTTATAGGTGGATATTTAGCAGCAACCCACATGTTTATAAGTAAATTATACTAGCAGTGCAAGAGAAAGATGCATAGAGGCTTAAGGTAATTCACTAGTTCCAGTGCCAGCGGCTGCTAAGGTTCTAGGGAAAGCCGTATCCCTAGACAATAGAGTATTGGCTATATTTGGTGATCCATGTCTTCAGGCTTATCTAAACACTAGCCGATCAGGTGGTTTCACTAGCATATAGTATTTTCTATGGAAATATGGTTACTAGTGGACTCATGTTTCACAAATGCATAATGAGTATTAATCTAATGGACTGACTTATGGCTTCTATTTTATGAGGAGTAATACCCCTTTTATTTGTTCTTGGTTCAGCTTAGGAACTTATAGAGCTAGAATAGGGAGGGAAGATAGTGGATGAGTATGATACAATTTTATACAACTTAATAGGAACTCCCTTGCTATGATTCGAGAAGGCTACTTCAGGGAACGAATGTATGAACAAAAACTCTATCAGAAAATCCAAGCTATTGTGGCACCCTTTTGACTGAAAACATACTTTTTATTTGATTTTAGAAACATCTCATTTAAGTGGGAGCATTAATTTGTGGGATTCCAAATAAATGATGCCCTAAATCAAAATTTTAAAATCAAAACCTGAATATTCCGCAATGCCCAAAATGATCGTGATCCTGGGTCTGTCAGCTGAAGTCCCATCATGTCAAACCACCCTCAGTAATACCTGTGTCAATGTCACCATCTTTAACACCATCGGGGTCTCCATCCACCACACCAGTCAACAGAGCTTGGCAGAGCCACTTTAAGTCTCCAACCAACACCAACCTGAACCACACTTTCATTCTTGCCGACCAAAAACCACTTTCATAGTCGTTGTCCAAACATAGAATAGTATGCCAGAGACCATCAAAGACGACCAAACCACCTTGAACCAATAACACCATGTCACCAACAAAAAATTGAACAAATTTTATTAACTAGATCCTCCTTTAGAAACAACACCATACGAAACAAAAGTCTGGAACAAACAACAAAACATCTTAATCGTTTCAAACAAGAGCATCATCGATGTCGTTGTTGAAGAATAAAAAAGGAAAAAAGCAAAAAAAAATGAAAATGAACCAAAAACCACAACAAAAACATTCCAACATCATCAAAAAAATTAAAAAAAGGAAACCACCTGAACCAAGAGATGACATCAAAAATCCAGAGAATATGAGGAAGAGAAAAGAATACAAACAAGATTGAAAACCAACGCTGACTAAGAAAAGGCTGAGACCCCCACCAGCCCCCTCCATCACTATCCCAAGAAGTCCTAGAAGCTGCATCAAGCATGACTAAGAAGGGGTCGACCCCGATGGGTTTAAAACCAAAGGAAGTTGAGGGGAAGAACAACAAACACCCCCACTATCACTGACCCAAATAGATTTAAGCGCCCACACATAGAACCAACATGGTTGTCAGCTACCCTGGGAAAGGAAAAAAGTGGAGTGAGAGAGGACTATTCTATCCCACCAATGAGAGGCACCTGATAATCAGGGAAGGGAGAATGCATTAAGGGAAGGGAACATCTATGAGGGAAGTATAGGGGAAGATCACAGGAATTACCAGCATGATGAAGCGTGGAGAAGGCAATAGGATAAAAAATGGGAGGGGATGGGGGGGAAGTACACACACCACCAAAATGAGGTGAAGGGTTTCAGAAGGAAACCATAAACGGAGTGGTGTGGAGGGTGATAAGGTGGGATCTAAGAGATTAAGGGCATTCCACTTAGTGTGGTACCCTTTTTCTTTCCCATACATGGTGGGGTGTTGGAGAATAGGAACTCTAGGAATCTAGAGGTGTCAGTGAACATTATTGGGTTGAGTCATCTACAACAGTTAGCAGACACTAGTCAAGAGGATAATGGAACAAAATGTCTTCTTAGTATCAAGCTCAGAAACATGGTCAGGGGAGTCACATAGGACTTGGTTAACCCCTATAGGGGTGGTGCTTTGCATGTTATGGGAAAATTCACATGGAATATGATTTCTCGACCCGAATTTCTGAGGAGTGAAGGAAGATAGTGTAACACCCCATGCTTCCACAATACATTTCCCTTTGAATAATACAATAGCTTGTGTTGTACGCAACTTCGAGTTCAAACACACCACAACCAATCAAACTAACCTTTATGAATAGTAATAGCCACTTTTTGAAATTTAATAAATTTTATCTTGTATAATGGACTTCATTTTTTGATTCAGAATATTAAAATTAGACTAGGGTGAATTTTTGAAAGTTTTTTGGAAACTTTCAATTTTTGATGAATAGTGAAAAACACTGCCTTATTGGTTAAAACTGACCATTTATATACAAAAATAGTTAGTTTAGTTTAATTTAGTATAGGTCAAAATAGATACATAATACCTATATATGTTAAACATAATTCAGTGGAGTCATTTTATAATAAGTTTAGATATATGAATTTTTATCGAACTTTTTACCATCTTTTACCCACCTCCTAAGAGCATTTGCAAATTTGTATAAAACTCAATTTACCACTTCTGTGAGTTGAATTTCAAAAATCTGAGAGACACAGTTAATATAAGTATTTAAAATGTTGTCAAATAAGATGAAAATAATTTTTGGTGAATCGTAACTTTTACCTTTTCTTTACCATGGTTAAAAGTAAATAGGGTAATTAAGGGAACAAATGATATCATAATTACCCTAACCCATGTCCTAATTCTATTTGATAAGTATAATTCAACAATAAACAACCTTATTAATAGAATAGGATCCCCTTTTTTCCACTTGGATTAGATTATGACATTTATTATTATTTTATTTAAAGAAGAGTTAAAAGAGTTAAATTGTAATGTTTAATAACTAAACCATTTTTAATATAGGGTTACACACAATATAAATTAGAAAATAAATATTAATTAGAAAGGAAAAAAGTTTTTCGAAATTATGGTAGTTTATTTATAATTTTTAGACATGATATAATATAATTTATTTATGACAAAATCATGATGCAGTAATTACCTTATTAATGAAATATTAAAATAATTGAGATTATAAATATAAAAATAAATGTAAATTGAGACTTATGATGAATTACACTAATTTTATAGGTTAATATGAAATTTTATGGTTGGTTAAATAAATTTTATTCTAAGTAATAAAATTTTATTTCTTTCAATAAAATCAAATACTATATAGTGTCAAAATTGACATAATTAAGTTTTTAAAAAAAAATACTATGTTATTAATTAATATAATATTCCTAAAAATATAAGGATAGGCCAAAATAATTATATATGGTTATATATATTAATAATTAACCACATTAGGTTCTCTTGGCTTGTTATAGTATGTTTATTAGGCATAGAATATTAAAATACAAAGAGACATGGAAAATGTCAAACTATTTAACTAACGATTAAATATAAAAGATAAGGTAAATATGGTGACCTAAACCTATCTAAAACCTATTGTTTGAGTGTTATTCGACCTATAAACACCTTATACTCTAGATAATTTATTTTTGAGCAACCAGAAACCGAAATTTTTGTTATTATAAAATAATATTTCAAACCATTCCTAAAGTGACCCTCACCTCTCTTATAAATGAGCACTTCCCCTTCTCTTAATTTCACACCTCAAAGCCTTTTGAATCAGCAAAAACCTACCCTAATATCCTCCCAAATATCATCCCATCATCCTAGAGGCCTTTCTTTGGACCTAAATCCAACGTATAGATTCATTTTGATAAAATCAAAAGGAAGAACTCGAAGAAGAGGTAAATATTTCATCACCTCTTTCAAGTTCTTTTCTTCTTCCACTTACTCTTTCATTGTTTTTTCCATTCTAAAATAATAACTCTAGTATATTTTATATATTTTTATGTTATTATAAATATGGTATAACCATATTCATTATTCTATACATCCTATAAATGAAAAAGTCACTATACGTGTGTACGTACGGCTTACCGTATCCACGTCGTGGTGTAGTTTGTTATCCAAACACTTCATTATTTCGATAGGTATAATAATGAGTATAACTAAAGTAAATAATAAATATAACATGTTAATTATTATTTATATATGATATACTATCCAATTACGTATGATTTCACAATCAATCTAATGATATTGTCGCTCGTGCGTACGTACAGATTACCGTCTCCACGAACGCGATGAGATTCATTCTCCATCGTAATCATTAAAGAATAATTTTAATTTTATGATTAATATTTTTTATGAAAATAATATCATTCTGTATATGAATCAAATACATCCCATCCATAAAAAAATTTCTTACGTAACCAAGCATATAAAGGAAAATAAATCAGTTAACACCCGAAATGTTGATACTACTAAAATATTATTAACAAAGAAATATTATAAGATCATATATGATATCATATTTATGTAAGTAGTTCATGAATAATTTAATAACAATGTTTTTACTTTTATATATGAGGTTAACATACCATTGACTAAGTAAAAGTACAAGGTAAGGGTTAATTTCACAATCTCATTATTATCCAAGGTTGTATTTGCGTAAGTATCTACTGGGACCTCTAAATAACCCACATCTTTGTTTTCTTAAAAATGTATTTCAAAATAGTTTTCAATATTTACTATATAATGGGTTAAATTCATTTATACTCTTATTTGAACTTTTAGGTTTTGAAAGGAATCTCTCCTTCATTTTCCAAACAAGGTACTTTATGACCCTTTCAAAAAAATTAATGTAAGAATGTTTTTAACTTATACGGAGGGTGAAACTATTTTACACTGTTATAACATCATAGAAGTTTCCCTTACAATATTATAATAATATTTTCAAAATAAATGTTTTATTTTATAATTATATAACTTTTAAAAGATTCCAAAATAGAAGGAGATATTTATGAAAAAAATGTTTTCATTTCATCTATGTCAACATCCTTTGATGGATTTTAAGCTTGTTTGAAGTTTATTTATTATAATACCAAAATTTCATATTGTATTGATGGTTTTTTGACGTGTTTGACTTTGGATGTGTTATTTTTTTACCATTCATGGTTTATGGATAATGTATTGACATTTTGTATGCTAGTTTTAATACGAATGTTTAGGTTATGTTTAAAACTTTTCATATGAAGAATGCATTGGACTTAGTTAGTGAAGGGAGGAGCCCTTTATAGCTCCTCGATGCATCGTTAGGTCTCATGAGACAAACTAATGTCTTGGAACAAGGCCTTGAAAAACTATTATTTGTAGTCTTGGCATAAGGCCTTCACTCTGTGGTTATGAAGACTGGCATTATGCATTGAATCATTATGAAAGTGGCTATCGATATTGCATTTGATTATTTGACTAGTATAATATCCATGTGAATAATTAAATGAAATTATTTGATTTTATCTTGGACATATTACACTGATTTTTAGGTTTAAAAGGATTTTGTTTTATTCTTATAAGTTTCCTTAAATATTTTTTCTTATTTATGAAAGATTCCACAATATTGCTATCCTTACTGAGCATCGGAGCTAACCCCTTTCTAGGATTTATTTTTACCAGGATGTGAAGAAGTATTTTATGGTTGAACTGTAGGTATAGGATAAGGATATATGTGTGTTCAAAAGGGGACAAAATGTTGTTGATGTTTTTATTTGATGATGTGATGTTACACTTATGAATGTATCTAGTACTTCCAAAGCTACTAAACTGATTGGTATTTCAGGACATGATTCCTTGTATCATTCCAATATTATGTAATAATGCACCAAATCTGGGTAACTGGGGTCAGGGCATTATAGTTGGTATCAGGGAAAGTTTAGTACAAACCTTGGAATCTAGATTTAGAAAAAATTTGATTAGAGAACATTACCCTAAGATAGACTTTGAGGATTAGTATAGAAGAACGTCCAAATTTTTTTGTATTGTATAGATTTTGTGAGTTTTCCATGAAATACATCCATGTCAAGAAATGAGTAGGTAGAGGCGTCTCAGGTACAGATGTACCTAGGGGTAAAACCCAAAAACACCGTTTTGAGCTAGACTCAAACGGGAATAGGTGAATGACAACAGACCTCCCGGGACTCTTGGTTACGAAACTCCTAGGTAATATGCTTATGATAATTCTCATTTTCATTACAAACCATTATGAAGGGTTTATGAGAATATACTTACTCAAAGAAAACCTTTTTATGATTATGGATTATATCCATAAACTGTTCAATTTAAGATAACTATTTTACAAGTTTGAAATTATGTATTGTGATTCATAAACTAATCTAGGTTGTGTTATTGTTTAGAAATGGATTCTAGTGGAAGGAATGTAAACTGTATCAATGCACGTAATCCATTTAGGGATTTCCATCCTACTCAAGATAATTATAGTGGAGCTAGTGAAGAAACCAGTGCTGATTAGCTTATCACCATACTGGTACAACTCACTATGTTTATGAATAAAAAAATTACCCGTATAGAGCACCCTAATCCACAATGCGGAGGATCAATGTTAGAACGCTTCATGAGGAAAAAACCACCAACATTAAATGGGAGTACACATCCATTAGTAGCTGAGCAATGGATAAATTATTTAGGGAAAATATTTCATGCTTTGGGGAGTAGTGAAAGGGAAAAAGTTGTCATGGCAGTTTATCACCTCACGGGAGATGCAGATCAATGGTGGTAATTGATTCAAAACACATAGGAAGATGATGATGTATCAAATATGGAATGGAGGTAGTTTAAAATATTTTCTTAGAAAAATACTTTCTTCGTGACCATTGAGTGGATATGGAAAGAATATTTTTGAGTCTGAGACAAAAATAGGATGTGAATGTCACAAAATATGAGGCTAACATTACAAGGTTGGAAATGCATGAAGCAGATTATATACATAACCCATGGAGTAACATTGATTGATTTTCTGATGGGTTAAAACCGTTTCTATATTGAGAATTATTCCCACAATCCTTCTCATTGTATGAAGATATTGTCTCATGCACTATCAGGATAGAATTTTTTTTTATGTCTTATGACTTTAAAGAAAAAAAAGAGAAAAAAGAGATCTGTTGAACACTCTATAAATGGGAATAATGAGAAGAAGGGAAAATTTGAATATCCATCCTGTGGTAAATTTGGGAAGAAACACCCTGATACTTGCCTGAAGGTAATGGGAGTCTGTTACAAGTGTGATGAAAAAGGCCACCAAGCTTCTGATTGGAAGGAAAAGAAAGAGGCTGTCAATGTTGAATGTTACAATTGTAGAGAAATGTATCCTTATGAAAATTAATTTCCTATGTTCCAAGGGAACATACCTCAAAAAAGGACAAGGGAGCAAGTCCAATCTTATGTGATCACCACTACTGAGGTTGAAGCTCCTAAAGATGTGGTGGAAGGTAATTTAACGCTTTCCTCAAGTTTAGCCAATGCTTTATTTCATTCTGGATCATCACATTGTTTCATATCTTCCCAGTTTGAAATGCAAATTAGATATTTTCAATTTGACTTAACAAGGGAATTTTCAGTCAAAACACCTAAGTGAAGTATCATCATAATAAAGTTTTGTGAATTAGTTCCCATTAGGGCATATAAATGTTCTTTATCTGCTGATCTCATTGTCAAAACCGTGATTTAATTTTATATAATCCTTATAGTGTATTGGATTTCGTACCATGATGCGAAAATTTATTATAAGAAAAAAGAGGTTACAATTTTCGATGATGATAAGGAGTACCTTATCTTTAGAGCCAAAACATCACCACCTAATTCTTTTCTAGATCCTCCCCCAGTAGCTCTAATAAATTGATTTATTTGGGAGTAAGAGAATTAAATAACTATGGGTGATGAAAAGAATGTTCGAATAGAGGATGTAGTTATTGTGAAAGAATATGTTGATGTGTTTCCATAGGATTTACCCAGACATCCTCTAGAATGAGAAATTGAGTTTTCCATTGATTTAATTCTTATTCAAGGCCCTTATCGAAGACCCATTATAGAATGGCCACTATGGAATTAGTGGAACTAAAGAAACAACTAGAGGAACTGAGTAACAAGGGATTTATTCACCCCAATGATTCTCCATGGGGAACCCCTATGCTTTTTGTTAAAAAGAAAGACAGATCTATGAGGTTGTGAATTTACTACAGGGAGATCAATGCTAGAAAAATAAAGAAAAAGTATCCCCTACCTGGGATTAATGATTTATTCGACCAACTTCATGGAGCTCAATATTTTTCAATGATTGACCTATGATCTGGATTTCATCAATTGTGTTTGAAGAAGGAAGACATTCCAAAAACAGCATTTCGAACCAGGTACAGGCATTACGAGTTAAAGTAATGACTTTTGGGATGACTAATGAACCCTCTGTTTCCATGGATATAAGGAATAGAGTTTTCAAGGAATATTTTGATGACTTTTTAGTGGTATTTATTGATAATATCTTGGTATACTCCAAAAGATATAAAAATCATGAAAATCACTTGTGCTTTATTCTAAAGACTCTTAGATGAAATGAATTATATGGAAGATTAGAAACTGTGAATTTTGGCTTCAAGAGATTTCTTTTCTTAGCCATATAGTCTCAAATTATGAAATCTCTGTTGATCCTTCAAAGACCAAGGCAATCCATGAATGGACAGTACCGATGATTATAACTGAGGTACACATTTTTATTGGTTTAGTAGGTTATTATCGTCATTTCTTCCAGAATTTTCCCTAGTTGGCTAACCCATTAACCAAGCTCACTTGTAAAGGGGTATAATTTGTTTGGAAAAAAGAATGTGAATTTTTTTTGAATAACTTAAGAAGAGATTAGTAAATTCTCCTATCATGACTCTACCATCAGGGAATGATGGGTTTGTCATTAATAATGAGTCTTCAAAGAATTGACTTGGTTGTGTCCTTATGCAGAATGATGGAGTTAGTGCCTATGCATCGTGACAGCTAAAATTCATGAACAAAACTATCCCACTAATGATCTTGAGTTAGAAGCTGTAATATTTTCTTTGAAGATATGGAGACACTATCTCAATTGTGAAAAAATGTGAGATATATACTGATCACAAGAGTTAGAAGTATATTTTCCTACAAAAAGAACTCAACATTATGCAAAGATGGTGGCTTGAACTACTCAAGGATTATGATTGGACTATACACTACCACCTGGGGAAGGAAAATAAGGTGGTAGATGCTTTGAGTAGAAATGATCATGGAGTTTTGAACAAGATGAGAGTTTAAAGGGATCCTATTTTCAAGGATTTAGAAAAAATTGATATGAGAATAATAATGAAAGGTGAAACATCGATAATTTTTCAAATGGTTTCCAAACCATCTTTACTATAAAGGATAAAAATTTCTATGGCTAATGATGAGGAGTTTTAAAATAAAATTAAAGCTGTGAAGGATGAGAGATTGATCGACTTCATATATTAAGATGAAATTTTGAAATTTGGGGAGAGACTTTTTGTTCCTAACATACCTGATCTGAAAATGGAAATTTTAGTTGATGCTCATATCACTAATTTCTTTATACACCCTAGTAGAACTAAGATGTATATATATTTGAAAGAACATTTTTGGTGGGACAACATGAAGAGAGAGATTGATGATTTTGTGTCAAGGTGTATGATTTTTCAACAAGTGAAAGCTGGAAGAAAACATCCTATAAGAGTCATGGAACCTCTTCCCATACCTCAGTGGAAATGGGATGATATTAAGATGTACTTTGTCAAGGGACTACCAAAGTCTCCTAGAAGGAATGATGCAATATGGTTCATTGTTGATCATCTTACCAAGTCAACATATTTTATTTCTATAAGAGAATATTTAACACTTGAACGTTTATCAAGGCTATATATTAATGAATTTGTAAGACTACATGGAGAAACCCTATCGATTGTTTCTGATCATGATCCCCGTTTTACATCAAGATTCAAGAAAAGTCTTTAGAAAGCCCTGGATACTGAACATCATTTGAGCACTGCCTACCACCTTCAAACTAATGGACAATCAGAATAGACTATTAAAACCTTATAAGACATGTTGAGATCTTGATCACTTTACTTTCAAGGTATGCGGGATCAATATTTACCTATGGTATAATTTTTCTATAACAATATCTTCCGCTCATGTATACAGATGGCACCATATGAAGCATTATACAGAAAGAGATGTCGCACACCAACTTGTATGGATGATTTCGTTGAAATAAAACTCATAGGGCCAGAACTTATTGAGGAAATAATGGAAAATGTGAAGCTTAACCAATCCCACATCAAAGAAGCTCAAAATAGGCAAAAAATCTATACCGATAACAGAAGGAAGGATTTGGGATTTCAGGTAGGAGATCATGTTTTCTTGAAGGTATCTCCATGGAAGGGTGTTATACATTTTTGTAAGAAGGTTAAATTGATTCCCAGGTACATCGGCCCTTTTGAAATTCTAGAATGAATTGGAGTTTAAGCTTATCGTTTGGAAATGCCTCCAAGTCCCTCCAAAGTTCATGATGTGTTCCACATATCACTATTGAGAAAATACATTCCTCACCCAACGCATGTACTCACCTATGAGGAAATTTAACTAGATCCTAATCTGTCTTATTTTGAAGAGCCTGTCAAAATACTTGATACCAGATAACAAGTGCCGAGAAACCAGTTGACTCTTCTGGTAAAAGTTTTATGGAGAAACCATAAGATGAAAGTGGAAACGTGGGAACCCGAGAAACTTATAATGAAGAACCACCCGAATATTTTCATGGAGTAATATTCTAGAAATTTTGAGGGTGAAATTATTTTAATTAGGGGAGAATGTAACACCCCAAGCTTCCATGATACGTTTCCTTTTGAATAATACAATAGCTTGTGTTGTACGCAACTTCAAGTTCAAACACACCACAACTAATCAAACTATCCATTATGAATAGTAATATCCACTTTTTGAAATTTTATAAATTTTATCTTGCAAAATGGACTTCATTTTTTGATTCGGAATATCGAAATTATCTTAATGTTAATTTTTAGTAATTTCTTGAAAACATTCAATTTTTGATGAATAGTGAAAAACACTGCTTTATTGGTTAAAACCAACTTTTTATCTAAAAAATTATTTATTTTAATTTATTATATATTAGGTAAAAATAGATACATAATCCATTTATATGTTAAACTTAATTCCTTGGAGTCATTTTATAATAAGATTAAATATATAAAATTTTATCAAACTTTTTACCGTGTTTTACCCATCTCCTAGGAGCATTTGCAAATTTGTATAAACCTTGATTTGACCACTTCTGTAAGTTGAATTACAAAAATCTGAGATACATGATTAATATAAATAATTAAAATATTGTTCAATAAGAAGAAAATAAATTTTTTTGAATAATATCTTTACACTTTTATTTACCACAGTTAAAACAAAATAGGGTAATTAAGGGTAAATATGATATTATAATTACCCTAACACATGTCCTAATTCGATTGGATAAGTATAATTCAACCAAAAAAACCTTATAAATGAAATATTATCCCCTTTCGTCCACTTGGATTAGATTAGGACATTTATTATTATTTTAGTTAATGAAGTGTTAAAAGAGTTAAATTTAATGTTTAACAAATAAACCATTTTTAAAATAGAGATACAAAAAATATAAATTCGACTCTAAATATTAATTATAAAGATAAAAATATTTCCTACATAATTATATTTTATTTATAATTTTTTATACATTATATAATTTAATTAACTTATGACACAATAATGATGTAGTAATTATCTTATTAATTAAATATTAAAATAATTGATATTATAAATATCCAAATAAATATAAATTGAGACTTCTGATGAATTGCACTGATTTTATAGGATTATATTCAATTTTAGGGTTGGATAACTGAATTTTATTTGAAGTGATAAAGTTTTTATGGCTTTCAAAAAAAATGAAATACTAAATAGTGTTAGAATTGATATAATTGAGTTTTTAAAACAAATACTATATTATTAATTGAATAATATTCCTAAAATTATAAGGTTTGGACAAAGGACTTATATAAGGTTATATATATTAATAATAAGCCACTTGGGGAAATCTTGGATTGTTTTATTACATTTATTAACCATATAATATAAAAATATAAAGAGACATGGTAAATGTAAAACCATTTATCTAAGAGTTAAATTTAAAAGATATGGTTAATATGATGACCTAAACCTGTATAAAACCTATTGGTTGAACATTTTTCGACCCATACCCACCTTATCCTCTAAATAATTCATTTTGGAGAAATTAGAAATCGAAAAATATTTTATTATAAAATAATAATTCAAGATTTTCCTAAAGTGACCCTCACCTCTCTTATAAAAGGGCACTTCCCCATCTCGAAATTTCCCACCTCCAAAGTCTTTTGGCTAGGCCAAAACCTGCCCGAATATCCTCCCAACAATCCTACCTTCATCCTAGAGTCATTCCTTTGGTCATAAAGCCAACCTAAGGATCCCCATTGATCAAATCAAAAGGAAGAACCCGAAGAAGAGGTAAATATTGCATCACCTCTTTCAAGTTCTTTTGTTTATCCACTTCCTCTTTATTTGTTGTTACCATTCTAAAATAATAACTACAACATATTATATATAATATTAATTTATTATAAATATGGTACAACCATATTCGTTATTCTATCCATCCTATAAATGACAATGTCACCATACATGTGTATGTACGGCTTACCATCCCCACGTTGTGGTGTAGTTTGTTATTCAAACACTTCCTTATTTGGATGGTTATAATAATGAGTATAACTTATGTAAATAATAAATATAACATTTTAATTATTATTTATATATTATATACTATCAAATTACATAATATTTAACCATCAATGTAATGATAATTTCGCTCGTGTGTACGTATGGATTACCGTCTCCACGAACGCGATGAGATTCATTCCCCATCATAATCATTCAAGAATAATTTTCATTTTATGATTAAAAATAATTTTTATGAACATAATATCATTCTGTATATGAATAAAATACATCCTATCCATAACAAACATGGCTTACGTAACCAAGCATATAAACAAAAACGAATCAGTTAACACCTGAAATGATGATACTACTAAAATATTATTAACGAAGAAATATTATAAGATCATATATGATATCATATTTATATATATAGTTCTTTTATAATTTAATAATAGTGTTTTAACTATTATAGTGGATGTTAACATACCATCGACTAAGGAAAAGTACAATGTAAGGGTTAATTTCACAATCTCTTTATTATCCGAGATTGTTTTTACGTAAGTATCTACTAGGACCTATTTATCATCCACATTCATGTTGTCTTAAAAATATATTTCATAAAAAGTTTTACTATTTACCAGAGAATGGTTTAAATTCATTTATACCCTTATTTGACCTTATTTGTTTTTAAATGAATCTTTCTGTCATTTCACAAACATGGTACTTTATGACCTTTTCGACAAAATTAAGGTAAGAATGTTTTTTAACTTATACGGCTAGTACGACTATTTTCCGCCATTATAACATTTTCGAAGATTCCCTTAAAATATTATAATAATATATTCAAAATAAATGTTTTCTTTTATAATTATATTACTTTTAAATGATTTCAAAATAGAAAGAGATATTTCTCTAAAAAATGTTTTGATTTCATCTATGTCAACATCCTTTGATGGGTTTTAAGATTGTTTGAAGTTGATTTATTATGTTACCAAACTTACATATTTTATTAAAGGTTTTGTGATATGTTTTACTGTTTATTTGTTATTTTTATACCATTAATGGTTTATGGATAAATTATTGACATTTCCTATGGTTGTTTTAATACGAATGTTTATGTTATGTTTAAACATTTTCATATGAGCAATGCATTGGACATAGGAAGTGACAGGTGGAGCCTGCTATTGATCCTTGATGCATCGATAGGTCTCATGAGACAAACTACTATCTTGGAATAAGGCCTTGAAAAAATCTTATTTGTAGTCTTGGGACAAGGCCTTGACTATGTGGTTATGAAGTCTGGCATTATGCATTCAATCATTATGAATGTGGGTATTCTTATTACATGTGATTGTTTGAATAGTAGAATATCCATGTGAATAAGTAATTGGAATTATTTCATTTTATCTCTTCCATATTATGCTGATGTTTATGTTTAAAAGGATTTTGTTTTAGTCTTATACATTTCCTTAAATGTTTATGCTAATTTATGAAAGATTCTACTATATTGTTATCCTTACTGAGCATCTGAGTTCACCCCTTTCTACGTATTATTTTTCCTAGGATGTGAAGATGTATTTTATGGTTGGCCTGCAGGGATAGGCTAATGATATAAGTGTGTTCCAAATGGGAAAAAATGTTGTTGATGTTTTTATTTCATGATCTAATGTAAAACTTGTGAATGTATCTAGTACTTACAAGGCTAAAAAACTGATCGGTCTTTTGGGACATGATTCCTTGTATCATGCCAATCTTATGTAATAATACATCAACTCTGGCTAACTGGGGTCCGGGCATTACATTTGGTATCATAGAAAGTTTAATACAAAACTCGGAAGCTAGATTCAGAAAAACTCTGATTAGAGAACATTACCCTAAGATAGACTTTGATGATTAGTATAGAAAAACCTCCTAGAATTTTGGTACTGTAATGATTTTGTGAGGTTTCTATGAAATACATCCCTTTATAGATACAAGAAGGTAGAGGAGACTCTAGCACATATGTACCTAGGTGTAATACCCAAAAACACCGCTTTGAGGTAGACTCTAATGAAAACTGGTGCATGAAAATGAGTCTTACTGCACTCTTGGTTACGACCCTCACAGAGGATATGATTAGGATAATTCTCATTTTAATTACAAAGAATTATGAAGGGTTTATGAGTATATGCCTCCTCAAATAAAAAATTATTATTATTGTAACATCCCAAGTAAGTAATGAATAATAGATATTTTTATCTATGTCTATTAATGATTAAGATAGTGTTTTAGAGGCTTAAAATGAAAATAAATCCAATCTTAAGCATGGAATACACTAATATTCTTAAAAGATTGTTTTACTGCCTTATGATGGAAAACCCTTTTTAAATCTATATTTGACAATTTTATAAACTATGTTTGTCAAAATAAACTTATTATTTATGATTGGGACATCAAAATTTACTTTGTGTGAATTTTTGGTATTTTTGTGACAATGTTCATTTTTTAATGAATAGTGAAAAATACTGCATTTTACATCAAAACTGC
This sequence comes from Viscum album, assembly GCA_963277665.1. Taxonomy (NCBI): domain Eukaryota; kingdom Viridiplantae; phylum Streptophyta; class Magnoliopsida; order Santalales; family Viscaceae; genus Viscum; species Viscum album. The sequence goes on from OY728160.1 coordinate 577,177,443, forward strand.
TTTTTAATCTAATTTATTTATATGATTAGATTATCTTTTGAATTGGTCTTAATGTGTAATATGAATATATTTTTACCATTTAATCCAATGGTGGTCATTGGAATCAATTTCTTTTTGAAATTAGACTTAAACTGGTGGCAATCTTTTGATACTTATTGTTTTGTAAAAACACACTATTTGCTCTGGCAGCGGGAATTAATTATTAAATTAATTAATGTGACTTATATGATTTTAATTTTTGTAAAATAGACTTCATTTTTGAATTCAGAATATCAAATATAGCTTAGGGTGAATTTTTGGTAATTTTCTGAAAAACTTCAATTTTTGATGAATAGTGAAACCACTAAGTGGTAATCAAGCAAACTGATTTTTCAGTTAAATGAAAGTTTACCATTAATGTGTATTGAATTTTGAAAATCCGACATACATGGTTGTCATTAAGAAGTAAAATGTGGTTCAATGAGATTATAATAATTTTTTGGTGAATAGTAACTTATTAAGTTCTTAATCACGATTAGTGGTAATTAGGGTAGTTTAAGGTATAAATAATACTTTAATAAAATGAAATGACCTAGACACATATCCCAACCTCATTGGTTGTGTCATGGCCGACCAAGACAAGCCATGGGTCAACTTGGGGACCCCATGGAGCCACTTTAGTTGGAAAATGACAATAATATATTTTTATTTAATGGAAAAGTAAAATTGACACAAACATGATATGTTTTACTAAAACAATTTTTAAGTAGGGTTATACAAGTCATATTTTTGATTATAAATATTCATTGGAAAGATAAAAAGATTTCCTACATCATAGTAATTTGTTTATAATTTTTAGACATTAAATAAATTTAATTATTTATGACATAATAATGATGTAGTGATGACATCATTATTTGACGATTTAAATAAAATAGAAAGATAATGTAAAATCTATGAACTACACATGTCCAAAACCAATTGGATGAGTGGATGTCGAACCCTTATCACCTTATCCACGAATTATATCAATGTGGGACCTTTTAAAACCGAAACACATTTTCAAATAAAGTAATATTTCTTTACTTTCCAAAAGTTCCCCTCCTCTCCTCTTATAAAAGGCCCCCACCTCTACCTCATTTCACACACTCTTCAAGCCTTTGGCTCGGCCAAACCCTGCCCATTTACTCTCTCCACATCCCTCTACTCATCCTAGAGGATTCCCTTTGGGAAGAATCCTTTCAAAGGAAGCCTTTAGACTCAAGTCAAAAGGAGATACACTTTTAAAGGTAATTCATTCTCTCATGTTCATTTGTTTTATTTTGCTTCTCCAACCCCCTAAACTCTTTTTATTTACTTATTTTGTAACAACACCAGTATCTTAAATATACAAGGATGTTTTTATAATATTTATTTGAGCTACACTCTCACAAAACTACATCAAATGGTTAAAGAACATACGGTTTCCGTGGATGGCTAAATTCTGCCTCCCGAAATGATGATTGTTCAACACTCATTTAACACCTTCAAAGGTGGACATTATGATGTAATTATTTTTATATATGATATATAATATGTTTATGTTTTCCTTAAGCTTATGTTTTTTTTTATTTTGGTCATACCTTTATGGTTTCCATTATGGCAAAAACACGATATCTTCATTTTAGGAAGTGCGGACTACCGCCCCCTAAAAGTGATTTGATTCGTTAATACCATATGTGGGATGTGTAAAGGATAAAGTTAATGATATTATATATGTTATTATACTGGAATTATAATATACTCTTCTATCATTATGATTCCATTCCAGAAAATATGAAATAGAAATGGAAGTAGCGTTCATGCGTACGTACGGCTTACCATCTCCATGAACGGTGCATTTCATTTCTTACCTCTAAATGATTATGTAATATTATAAATGCATGTATGTACTGGATATATATGACATATATGATATCTAAATCATGAATACCATTCTGGATATAACGAACCTATGACCAAATTAACAACATGTAAGTGTAAGAAGTCTATTTTGACTTAAGAACCAAATACCGACAAAATGAACATTATTAACTTAAATGATTACATGATGTTCATAACATGGTATAAAAGGAATAATGAACTTGAAAAAGATTCTTAAGCAAGTGGAGATTAACTCAAGTTTATTATTCAGGAGATTAAAGAACGGTCGGGTCAAGTCGGAAACGAGGTATGGGACTTCGTCTCAATCTCCTTTCGTTGAGACATATTTTATTTTATACACAACTTTCTTTTATATGGTGTATAAACCCCTTTGACTTTTAAATTTATTCAAAAGGAATATTTTTTATACGAAGCGTTTATTAAATGACAAAAGGGAATTTTTTTGTCGTACGTATGCGGCGACAATGACTTCTCCGCCGTCATAACCGTTATTTGAGTTTCGGCTTCCTCTACAAGCCATACCTTCTTTTTAAAAGAAAAATAAATACCATGTTTTACTTTTCTTTTATTTTGGTACTGAAAATGGTTTCCACAATGTTTTTGTGTCGTATTGATATCTTGTGATTGAAATGTGGAAATTTTATGTTTCCTTTATGCATGTTTTATGTGATACGATTATGTTATGGTTCTTGGGAATTATTATGAAGATGGGTGGTTCCGTGATAAACTAAGGGCGGGTGAGCCCGTTATAGCTCTCCAATGCATTGGGTAACGCGAAGGAGTGAAACGTTAAGGTTTCTCCGAAGAGATTTTAGGGAATATACTGTGATGGGTATTCCAAACGTAACCAAGAGGGTTACTCCCTACGTAAGAATGTTATGAATGCCTCAAGTTACCTTTATGTCTTATGATTTCTATGATTTATTCATGATTTTATGAGTTATGTTAAAGTGCCTATGCTTTATGGGTAAAGTATGATTTCATTCTTATGTATATATGTACCCATGATTCCTTTCCATATTTTTATAACCCATACTGAGTTGTTATGATCATCCCAAGTTTTTGAAATGTTTTTCACAGGTCAAGGGAAAGGTACATGATAAGATGATAGAGTCAAGGATGTGTCAAGAAATAATTCATGTTTTATTTCAAATGTGTTTCCATTGATGGGAATGAAGAATACTATCTTTATGTAACCACATTGTTTATATGTGGAATGTAATGCAAGTTTTATGATCTAATTCTATAAAACTCTAAACCCGAAAAGATCCTCAATGTGTAATCTTGTAATAACTCAAGATTAAGTAAGGTTTAAAGCTGGGGCCTTATAGTTGGTATCAGAGGTCGGTTTAGATAACTTTAGGAGTTAGAATTCTATTAAATGATTATCCAAAAATATTTTTTTTGAAATGATATAGCATTTAAATATTACCATGTTGCTTCATCTAAGACAAGTTTGTTCAGAATGGTTTTCCACAGAGGAAACAGAGAAGCAGTGCTAGGAAGGCATACAGAAGGAAATAACCTTCCGAATCAGCATCCAGAAATGGTCGGAATTGGAACTGAACAGTTTGTTGCAGTAATGGCGCAGTTGACTCAAGTGATAAATGGCGGTGGTATCCATGCACGAGATCAGCCAGAACAACCGCAGAGGAACATGTCAGTGGTGGAACATTTCATGAGGCAACATCCACCATCATTCAGAGGATCATCTGACCCTGTGCTAGTTGAAGTGTGGATTAAAGCACTGGAGAAGATTTTTGATGTCATGGGGTGTTCAGACAGTCAAAAGTTTAGTCTTGCTATTTACCGTTTGGAGGGTGAAGCAGATCAGTGGTGGTCTATGGTTAAAAATATTAGGGACACCGATGAGATTGATGCTCTTGACTGGGATGAATTCAAAGGTATGTTTCTTGAGAAGTATTTTCCTAAGGCTGTTCGACTTAGGATGGAAAAGCAATTCTTGGAATTGAGGGAAGAGGAAGACTCAGTGGCTGCCTATGAATAAAGGTTCACTCGATTGGCAAGGTATGCTCCAAATTTTATCCGGGACCTTGATAGTAAAATAAATCGTTTTTACTCAGGATTAAAGCCAAAATATCAAAGGGCATTAGCTTCTCGTGAGTTTAAAATTTATGAAAAGCTTGTTCGATGTGCTGAGAAGGTGGAAATGGAGTTTGCCGATGACCAAGTGTTCTATAACAACCAGTAGAAGAAGAGACCGAGGTGGCAGGAGAAAGGTAAGAATTCTTCAAAAAAGTCTGATGGTAAGAAAACTAAGTTTCCAGCTTGTGATAAATGTGGAAAAAGGCATGCTGGGGAATGTCTTCTGAATTCTGGAAAGTGCTACCGATGTGGTAAGATGGGACATAAGGCTCGTGATTGCACTGAAAAGGATCAAGGTGAAGGTAAGAACAAATTTGATTTACAGTTAGTGAAATGTTATAAGTGCAATGAGATGGGTCACTATGCAAACGAGTGTCCGACAAGGAGCTTGAGTGTTGGGAAGCAGTTAGACTAAAAGCAGAAAGGGGTGGTGAAATTCTTTGCAACTACTTCAGCAGATGTCGGGCCATCAAATGAAGTTGTATCAGGTACTTTGTTTGTTTTTTCAGATTATGCCAGTGTGTTGTTTGATTCGGGGTCTACACACTCTTTCATCTCTGAAAACTTTTCTAGTAAAATGGGAATACCATCTCAAGAAATGACTCCTGAAATTTTGGTAAAAACACCTGGGGGAAATGTTGAGGCAAAAAGAATTTATAAGAATCTTCCTATCCTTATCTGTGGAAAGAACCTATTTGCAAACCTTATTGTTCTACCTCTAGTAGAGTTTGATGTTATCCTGGGTATGGATTGGCTCTCTATTTACCATGCTAAGATTGACTGTAGATCTAAAGAAGTTTCTTTTCAGAAAGACTTTCAGTTTGTTTACAAGAATGAACCCTTACTTTTGATAACATATCAAGAGGCCGAGAAACTTGTAAAAGATGGAAATGAATGTTACCTTGCACATGTCGTTGAAAATAAAGGAACTGTTCAGATTAATGATGTGCCAGTGGTAAATGAGCATCCTGATGTTTTTTCTGATGAGTTTCCTGGAATAATACCAGATCGGGAAGTTGAGTTTACTGTTGACTTAGTTCCTGATGCTAAGCCAATTTCAAAACCCCCTTATTGAATGGAACAAATTGAACTTTTAGAGTTGAAGGAGCAATTGCAAGATTTATTAGAGAAAGGTTTCATTAGACCTAGCACATCACCTTGGGGTTCTCCTGTTTTATTTGTTAAAAAGAAAGATGGTTCTATGAGACTTTGCATTGATTATAGAGCGTTGAATAATATCACTGTTAAGAACAAATATCCTTTGCCTCATATCGATGATTTGTTTGATCTGCTCCAGGGAGCTCAGTTTTTTTCAAAGATTGACTTGAGATCGGGGTACCATCAGCTGAAGGTTAAGGAGGCAGATATTCCGAAGACCGCATTCCGTACGAGATATGGCCATTATGAATTTGTAGTAATGCCTTTTGGGCTAACCAATGCACCTGCTGTATTCATGGACTTAATGAATAGAATTTTCCATGAGTTCTTGGATAAGTTTGTGGTGGTTTTCATTGATGATATTTTGGTGTTTTCTAAAAGTAAAGAGGAGCATGAAAAACATTTAAGGGTTATCTTGCAAACCTTAAAAGAAAAGAAACTGTATGGGAAATTCAGCAAGTGTGAGTTTTGGTTACAAAAAATTTCTTTCCTTAGTCACATTGTTTCTAAAGATGGAATAACTGTTGATCCTGCAAAAACAAAAGTTGTGGAAGAATGGCCAAGACCCACAAATGTAACCGAGATACGTAGCTTCCTTGGTTTGGTGGGCTATTACCGAAGGTTTGTTAGAAATTTTTCACGGTTATCTAGTCCAATGACTAAGCTAACTCGTAAGGGTGTTAAGTTTATCTGGAGAAAAGAATGTGATGATTGTTTTCAGGAATTGAAAAGAAGATTGGTGAATGCTCCAGTTTTGGCACTACCTTCCAGGAATGGTGTGTTTGTTATATACAGTGATGCTTCATTGAAAGGACTTGGTTGCGTCCTAATGCAGAATGATCAAGTAATTGCTTATGCTTCACGACAGTTGAAAACTAATGAGGTACATTACCCTACACATGATTTGGAACTAGCTGCTGTTGTTTTTGCTTTAAAAATTTGGAGGCATCATTTGTATGGAGTAAAGTTTGAAATATATACCGATCACAAATGTTTAAAGTATATATTCACTCAGAAAGAGTTAAACATGAGACAAAGGAGATGGCTGGAATTAATCAATGATTATGATTGTACAATTCATTACCATCCGGGAAAAGCAAATAAAGTGGTTGATGCTTTGAGTCGAAAAAGTAATGCTTCGATAACAATGTTGCGTTTGGAACGTGATCCTTTGGTTAAGGATTTGATGAACTTTGGCATAGAAGTTGTTGGTGCAGGAAGTCCTTCTGTTTTGTTTCAGGTATCAGTGAGATCTTCTCTATCAGATAGAATCAAGCAAGCACAGAAGCAAGACAGTGAGTTGCAGAAAAAGGTAGAGCTGGTTCAGAAAGGTAAGTTGCCTGAATTCAACATTGATAGTGATTGTGTTTTGAGATTTGGGAAGAGATTGTGTGTGCCTTGTGATTCACAATTGAAGAGAGAGTTGTTATGTGAAGCTCATAGTTCTCCGTTTTCAGTTCATCCAGGCAGTACTAAGATGTATAGAGATCTGCGGGAGTATTACTGGTGGGATGGAATGAAAAGAGATATTTCTAATTTTACTGTGAAGTGTTTGACTTGTCAGCAGGTTAAAGCAGAGCGGCAGTTACCGAAAGGGATGCTTCAGCCTTTACCAGTGCCAGAGTGGAAATGGGAGAATATATCCATGGACTTTGTTGTTGGATTACCGAAGACATCTCGAGGTAATAATGCAATCTGGGTTATTGTTGATCGCTTGACCAAATCTGCTCATTTCATTGCTATACGAGATACTTTATCTCTTGATCAACTTTCTCGTTTGTATCTTAAAGAGATAGTCAGGTTACATGGATTTCCTCTCTCCATTGTATCGGATCATGATCCCAGGTTTACCTCTAACTTTTGGAAAGGCCTTCAGAAGTCGTTGGGTACTGAATTAAATTTTAGTACAGCTTTTCATCCTCAATCAGATGGGCAGTCAGAACGAACAATTCAGACATTGGAGGATATGCTACGATCTTGTTCTATGGATTATCAGGGAAGTTGGGACCAACATCTTTCTTTGGTTGAATTTTCATATAATAACAGTTTCCATTCTAGTATACAGATGGCACCATTTCAGGCATTATATGGGAAGCGGTGTCGAACTCCAGCTTTCTGGGATGAAGTGGGTGAAAGAAAGTTGATGGGACCAGAATTGGTAGAAGAGATGGCAGAAAAAGTTCAGCTGATTCAGAAACACATGAGAACAGCTCAGAGCAGGCAGAAGAGTTATGTGGATAACCGGAGGAAGGATCTATCTTTCGAGGTAGGTGATCATGTTTTTCTCAAGGTTTCTCCTTGGAAAAGTGTGACGAGATTTGGTAAGAAAGGAAAGTTGAGTCCAAGGTTCATTGGACCATACGAAATTCTGGAGAGAGTTGGATCAGTTTCATACCGAGTGGCTTTACCTCCGAGTTTATCTCAGGTACACAATTTTTTTCACATTTCGATGTTGAGAAAGTATATGCCAGATCCATCTCATGTTTTGAGTCCAGAGGTAGTTCAGCTGGAAGATAACCTATCTTATGAGGAACAACCGGTCCAGATTCTTGACCACAGGGAGCAAGTGTTACGGAATAAGGTGATTAAGCAGGTAAAGGTTTTGTGGAAAAACCACATGATTGAAGAGGCAACATGGGAATCTGAAAATGCAATGAGGGATAAGTACCCCCATTTATTCGATATGTAAATAAATTGCGGGGAGGCAATTTTCTAAAGGGGGAAAGGATGTAACATCCCAAGTAAGTAATGAATAATAGATATTTTTATCTATGTCTATTAATGATTATGATAGTGTTTTAGAGGCTTAAAATGAAAATAAATCCAATCTTAAGCATGGAATACACTAATATTCTTAAAAGATTGTTTTACTGCCTTATGATGGAAAACCCTTTTTAAATCTATATTTGACAATTTTATAAACTATGTTTGTCAAAATAAACTTATTATTTATGATTGGGACATCAAAATTTACTTTGTGTGAATTTTTTGTATTTTTCTGACAATGTTCATTTTTTAATGAATAGTGAAAAATACTGCATTTTACATCAAAACTGCTTTTTAATCTAATTTATTTATATGATTAGATTATCTTTTGAATTGGTCTTAATGTGTAATATGAATATATTTTTACCATTTAATCCAATGGTGGTCATTGGAATCAATTTCACTTTGAAATTAGACTTAAACTGGTGGCAATCTTTTGATACTTATTGTTTTGTAAAAACACGCTATTTTCTCTGGCAGCGGGAATTAATTATTAAATTAATTAATGTGACTTATATGATTTGAATTTTGTAAAATAGACTTCATTTTTGAATTCGGAATATCAAATATAGCTTAGGGTTAATTTTTGGTAATTTTCTGAAAAACTTCAATTTTTGATGAATAGTGAAACCACTAAGTGGTAATCAAGCAAACTGATTTTTCAGTTAAATGAAAGTTTACCACTAATGTGTATTGAATTTTGAAAATCCGACATACATGGTTGTCATTAAGAAGTAAAATGTGGTTCAATGAGATTATAATAATTTTTTGGTGAATAGTAACTTATTAAGTTCTTAATCACGATTAGTGGTAATTAGGGTAGTTTAAGGTATAAATAATACTTTAATAAAATGAAATGACCTAGACACATGTCCCAACCTCATTGGTTGTGTCATGGCAGACCAAGAAAAGGCATGGGTCAACTTGGGGACCCCATGGAGCCACTTTTGTTGGAAAATGACAATAATATATTTTTATTTAATGGAAAAGTAAAATTGACACAAACATGATATGTTTTACTAAAATAATTTTTAAGTAGGGTTATACAAGTCATATTTTTGATTATAAATATTCATTGGAAAGATAAAAAGATTTCATACATCATAGTAATTTTGTTTATAATTTTTAGACATTAAATAAATTTAATTATTTATGACATAATAATGATGCAGTGATGACATCATTATTTGACGATTTAAATAAAATAGAAAGATAATGTAAAATCTATGAACTACACATGTCCAAAACCAATTGGATGAGTGGATGTCGAACCCTTATCACCTTATCCACGAATTATATCAATGTGGGACCTTTTAAAACCGAAACACATTTTCAAATAAAGTAATATTTCTTTACTTTTCAAAAGTGCCCCTCCTCTCCTCTTATAAAAGACCCCCACCTCTACCTCATTTCACACACTCTTCAAGCCTTTGGCTCGGCCAAAACCTGCCCATTTACTCTCTCAAATCCCTCTCCTCATCCTAGAGGATTCCCTTTGGGAATAATCCTTTCAAAGGAAGCCTTTAGACTCAAGTCAAAAGGAGATACACTTTTAAAGGTAATTCATTCTCTCATGTTCATTTGTTTTATTTTGCTTCTCCAACCCCCTAAACTCTTTTTAGTTACTTATTTTGTAACAACACCAGTATCTTAAATATAAAAGGATGTTGTTAAAATATTTATTTGAGCTACACTCTCACACAACTACATCAAATGGTTAAAGAACATTCGGTTTCTGTGGATGGCGAAATTCTGCCTCCCGAAACGATGATTGTTCAACACTCATTTAACACCTTCAAAGGTGGCCATTATGATGTCACTATTTTTATATATGATATATAATATGTTTATGTTTTCCTTAAGCTTCTGTTTTTTTATTTTGGGCATACCTTTATGGTTTCCATTATTGGTAAAACACGATATCTTCATTTTAGGAAGTGCGGACTACCGCCCCCTAAAAGTGATTTGATTCGTTAATACCATATGTGGGATGTGTAAAGGATAAAGTTAATGATATTATATATGTTATTATACTGGATTTATAATATACTCTTCTATCATTATGATTCCATTCCAGAAAATATGAAATAGAAATGGAAGTAGCGTTCATGCGTACGTACGGCTTACCGTCTCCATGAACGGTGCATTTCATTTCTTACCTCTAAATGATTATGTAATATTATAAATGCATGTATGTACTGGATATATATGACATATATGATATCTACATCATGAATACCATTCTGGATATAATGAACCTATGACCAAATTAACAACATGTAAGTGTAAGAAGTATATTTTGACTTAAGAACCAAATACAGACAAAATGAACATTATTAACTTAAATGATTACATGATGTTCATAACATGGTATAAAAGGAATTATGAACTTGAAAAAGATTCTTAAGCAAGTGGAGATTAACTCAAGTTTATTATTCAGGAGATTAAAGAACGGTCGGGTCAAGTCGGAAACGAGGTATGGGACTTCGTCTCAATCTCCTTTTGTTGAGGCATATTTTATTTTATACACAACTTTCTTTTATATGGTGTATAAACCCTTTTGACTTTTACGTTTATTCAAAAGGAATCTTTTTTATACGAAGCGTTTATTAAATGAAAAAAGGGAATGTTTTTGTCGTACGTATGTGGCGACAACGACTTCTCCACCGTCGTAACAGTTATTTGAGTTTCGGCTTCCTCTACAAGCCATACCTTCTTTTTAAAAGAAAAATAAATACCATGTTTTACTTTTCTTTTATTTTGGTACTGAAAATGGTTTTCACAATGTTTTTGTGTTGTATTGATATCTTGTGATTGAAATGTGGAAATGTTATGTTTTCTTTATGCATGTTTTATGTGATACGATTATGTTATGGTTCTTGGGAATTATTATGAAGACGGGTGGTTCCGTGATAAACTAAGGGCGGGTGAGCCCGTTATAGCTCTCCAATGCATTGGGTAACGCGAAGGAGTGAAACGTTAAGGTTTCTCCGAAGAGATTTGAGGGAATATACTGTGATGGGTATTCCAAACGTAACCAAGAGGGTTACTCCCTACGTAAGAATGTTATGAATGCCTCAAGTTACCTTTATGTCTTATGATTTCTATGATTTATTCATGATTTTATGAGTTATGTTAAAGTTCCTATGCTTTATGGGTAAAGTATGATTTCATTCTTATGTATATATGTACCCATGATTCCTTTCCATATTTTTATAACCCATACTGAGTTGTTATGCTCATCCCAAGTTTTTGAAATGTTTTTCACAGGTCAAGGGAAAGGTACATGATAAGATGATAGAGTCAAGGATGTGTCAAGAAATAATCCATGTTTTATTTCAAATGTGTTTCCATTGATGGGAATGAAGAATACTATCTTTATGTAACCACTTTGTTTATATGTGGAATGTAATGGAAGTTTTATGATCTAATTCTCTAAAACTCTAAACCCGAAAAGATCCTCAATGTGTAATCTTGTAATAACTCAAGATTAAGTAAGGTTTAAGGCTAGGGCCTTATAATTATTATGGATTATATCCATAAATTGTTCAATTAATGTTAACTGTTTTACAAGTTTGGAATTATGTATTGCAATTCATAAACTAATCTAGTGTATTCCATTGTTAAGAAATGACACCTAGTGGAAGGAATGGAAACCATATCAATGCACATAATACATGTAGGTATTTCCCTCCTACTCAAGATAATTATAGTGGAGCTGGTGAAGCAACTGGTGCTGATCAGTTTATCACCATACTAGGAAAACTCACTCGTGTTATGAATAATAACCTTACCCATATGGAGAACCCTGATCCATAATGTGGAGGATCAATGTTAGACCTCTTCATGAGGAAACAACCAAAAAAATCAAAGGGAGTAAACATCCATTAGTATCTGAGCAATAGATAAATTATTTAGAGAAAATATTTCACACATTGGGGAGTAGGGAAAGGGAAAAATTTGTCTTGTCAGTTTATCACCTCACGGGAGATGCAGATCAATGGTGGTCATTGATTCAAAACACAATGGAAGATGATGATCTATCAAATATGGAATGGAGGGAGTTTAAAGAGATTTTCTTTGAAAAATACTTTCCTCGTGACTGTCGAGTGGATATGGAAAGACAATTTTTGAGTCTGAGACAAAAGGAGGATCAGAATGTCACAAAATATGAAGCTAAAATTACAAGGTTAGCAAGGAATACAATAGATTATATACATAAACCAAGGAGTAAGATTTATCGATGCTTTGATGGGTTGAAACCATTTCTCATTTGAGCATTAGTCTCACGATCCTTCTCATCATATGAAGATATTGTCTAATGTACTATCAAGACAGAAAAGGAATTATCTAAGTTATAGGAATTTAAAGAAAATAAAGAGGATAAGAGATCTACAGAACACTCTTGAAATGGAAATAAAGGGAAGAAGGGAAAAGTTGAATATCCATCCTATGATAAATGTGGGAAGAAACACCCTGATACTTTCCTTAAGGGAATGAGAGTCTTTTACAAGTGTGGTGAAAAAGGCCACCAAGATCGTGATTACAACAGAAAGAAGTAGGTTGTCACTGTTGAATGATACAATTGTAGAGAAAATGGTCATTTTGAAAATGAATATTTTAAGTTCCAAGGGAACTTACCTCAGAAAAGTACAAGGGATCAAGCCCAAGTTTATGCGATCACCACTACTGAGGTTGAAGTTCCGAAATACGTAGTGGCAGGTAATTTAATTGTTTACTCAAGTTTAACCAATGCTTTATTTGATTCTGGATCATCACATTGTTTCATATCATCCAAGTTTGATAAGAAAATTAGATATTTTCAATTTGACTTAGCAAGGAAGTTGTCAGTGAAAACACCCAAGGGAGGTATCATTACAATAATGTTTTGTGAATTAGTTCCCATTAGAGAATATACATTTTATTTATCTGCTGATCTCATCGTCATACCTATGGTTTAATTTTATATAATCCTCATAATGGATTGGTTGTCAGACCATGATGTGAAAATTTATTCTTTGAAGAAGGAAGTTAAAATTTTCTATGATCATAAGGAGTACATTATCTTCAGAGCAGAAACATCACCACCCGATTCTTTTCTAGATCCAACCCTAGTAGCTCTAATAATTCAATTATTATAGAGGAAGATAATGAAATAAACATGGGTGAGGAAAATAATGTTCGAATAGAGGACACACCTATTGTACGAGAATATGTTGATGTGTTTCTAGAGGATTTACCTGGATATCCTCTTGAACAAGAAATTGAGTTTCACATTGATTTAATTCCTGGTTCAAGGCCCATATCATAGACCCATTATAGATTGTCCACTCTTGAATTAGTGCAACTAAAGAAAAAACTAGAGTAATTGAGTAACAAGGGATTTATTCTCCCTAGAGTTTCTCCATGGGGATCCCCTATCCTTTTTGTTAAAAGGAATGATGGATCTATGGGGTTTTTCATTTGTTAAAGGGATATCAATGCTATAATAATAACGAACAAGTATCCCCTACCCCATATTGGTGATTTATTTGACCAACTTCATGGAGCACAATATTTTTCAAAGAATGACCTATGATCTGGATATCATTAGTTGTGTGTGAAGAAGGAAGACATTCCAGAAATAGCATTTCGAACCAGGTTCAAGCATTACAAGTTTACAATAATGCCTTTTGTGATGACTAATGCACCCTCTGTTTTCATGGATCTAATGAATAGAGTTTTCAAGGAATATCAAGATGACTTTGTCGTGGTATTTATTGATAATATCTTGGTATACTACAAGATATATGAATATAATGAAAATTACATGTGCATTATTCTAAAGACTCTTATAAGAAATGAATTACATGGGATGTTTAGCTAGTGTGAATTGTGGCTTGAGAAGATTTCTTTTCTTGGAAATATTGTCTCTAAGGATGGAATATCTGTTGATCCTTTAAAGAAAATGGCAATCCAAGAATGGCCAACACCGACGAGTATAAATGAGCTACACAATTTTCTTGGTTTAGTAGGTTATTATCGACATTTCGTCCAGAATCCTTCCGAGTTGGATAACCCATGAACCAAGATCACTCATAAAGGGGTTAAAATTTTTTTGTACGAAATAGTGTTAAGAATGTTTTGAAAAACATAAGAGAAGATTAGTCAATGCTTCTATCTTGACTCTACCATCAGGGAAGGATGAGTTTTTTATTTGTAGATATTCTTAAAAGAAAGGACATGGTTGTGTCCTTATGCAGAATAATAGAGTTATTTCCTATGCATCACGATAGCTAAAAATTCATGAACAAAACTATCCCACTCATGTTCTTGAGTTAGTTGTAGTAATATTTTCTTTGATGATATGGAGACACTATCTCTATGGTGAAAATGTGAGTTATATTCGGATCACAAGAGTTTGAAGTATATTTTCTCTCACAAAGAACTCAACACGATGCAAAGACGATGGCTTGAACTACTCAAGGATTATGATTGTAAGATACACTACCACTTGGGGATGGAAAATAAGGTGGAGTATGATTTGAGGAGAAAGGATCATGGAGTTTTGAATAGGATGAGAGTTGAAAGGGATCCTATTTTCACGAATCTATTAAAAATGTATATGGGAATAATCATAGAAGGTGAAACATCGATACTTTTTCAAATCATTGCAAAACCATATTTACTAGAAAGGATAAAATGTTCTCATTATGATGATGAATAGTTTCAAAATAAAATTAATGCTGTGAATGATGGGAGATTGATGGAATTATTATATGAATATGGAATTTTGAAATTTGGGAAGAGACATTGTGTTCCTAACATACCTGATATGAAAAGGGAATTGTAAGATGATTCGCATAGCTCCAATTTCCCTATACACCCTGGTAGAACTAAGATGTATTTTGAATTGAATGAATATATTTGGTGGGACAACATGAAGAGAGATTTCTGATTTTGTGTCGAGGTGTACGGTTTGTCAACACATGAAATCTAGAAGATAACATCCTAGAAGATTCATGCAACCTCTTCCCATACCTGAGTGGAAATGGGATGATATTACGATGTAATTTATCATGGGACTACCAAAGACTCCTTGAAGGAATGATGCAGTATGGTTCATTGTTGATCGTATTAAAAATTCGTCACATTTTCTTGCTATATGGGAAGATTTACCACTTGAACATTTCACAAGACTATATGTTAATGAAGTTGCAAGACTTCATGGAGTTCCCCTATTGATTTTTTCAGATTGTGTTCCCCGTTTTGCATCAAGATTCTAGAAAAGTGTTAAAAAATCCCTAGATACTGAACTTTGTTTGAGCACTTCCCACCACCCACAAACTGATGGACAATTAGAATGGACTATTCCAACCATAGAAGACATATTGAGATCTTTCTCACATGACATTAAAGGTATGTGGGATCAATATTTACCTATGGTAGAATTTTCCTATAATAATAGCTTATATTCAAGTATTCAGATGGCACCATATGAAGCGTTATACAGAAAGAGATATCATACACCAACATGTTGGGATGATGTTGGTGAAATAAAACTCATAGTCCCCGAACATATATAGGAAACAATGGAAAAGGTGATGGTTATCCAAACCCAAATCAATGAAGATCAATGTAGGCAAAAGATCTATGCTGATAACCAGAGGAAGGATTTGGAATTTCATTTAGGAGATCATGTTTTCTTGAAGATATCTCTATGGAAGGGTGTTATACAGTTCTGCAAGAAAGGTAAATTGATTCCCAGGTACATCGGACCTTTCGAAATTCTAGAACAATTTGGAGCTGTTTCTTATTGTTTGGAAATGCTTCCAAGTCTCTCCAATGTTCATGATGTGTTACACGTATCACTATTGAAAAAATACATGCCTAAACCAACACATGTACTCACCTATGAGGAAATCGAACAAGAAGCAGGTTAGTCTTATTCTAAATATCCTCTAAAAATTCTTGATACCAAAGAACTAGTGCTGAGAAACCGAACGACTCATCTGGTAAAAGTTCTATGGAGAAACTATAAAATGAAAGAGGCAAAATGGGAACCTGAGGAACTTATGATGAAGAACCACCCAAATATTTTCATGCAGTAATATTCTAGAAATTTTTTGAATGAAATTATTTTAAGTAGGGGAAATGTAACACTCCTAGCTTCCACAGTATGTTTTCCATTGAATAATACAATATCTTGTGTTGTACGCAACATCGAGTTCAAACACACCACAACCAATCAAACTAGCAATTATGAATAGTAATACACACTTTTTGATATTTTATAAATTTTATCTTGAAAAAGTGTCTTCATTTTTGGATTCAGAATATCGAAATTAGCTTAGGGTGAGGTTTTTGTTTTTTTTCTAAAAACTATCAATTTTTGATGAATAGTGAAAAACACTACATTCTTGGTTAAAACCGACTTTTTATTTAAATAATTAGTTATTTTATTTTAACTTATTTTATTTAAAAATATATACACAATACCTATTTAAGTTAAACATAATTCATTGTTGTCATTTTATAATAAGTTTAGATATATAAAATTTTATCGAGCTTTTTTACCGTCTTTTACTTACCTCCTAAAAGCATTTGAAAATTTTTATAAAACATAATTTTATCATTTCTATGAGTTGAATTTCAAAAATACGAGAGACACTATTAATATCAGTAAGTAAAATGTGGTTCAATAAGATGAAAATAATTTTTGGTGAATAGTAACTTTTGACTTTTATTTACCACGATTAAAAGTAAATAGGGTAATTAAGGGTAAAAATGATTTCATAATTAGCCTAAAACATGTCATAATTCTATTGGATATGCATAATTCAAACAAAAAAACCTTAAGAATAATATATGATCCCATTTGGTACAGTTGGATTAGATTAGGATATTTATTATTGTTTTTTTTAAAGAAGAGTTAAAAGAGTTAAATTCAATGTTTAATAACAAAACCATTTTTAACATAGAGGTACACTCAATATAAATTAGAATATAAATATTCATTATAAATCTAAAATTATTTCCAACATAATGGTATTTTATTATTAATTTTTATACATTATATAATTTAATATATTTATGACACAATGATGATGCAGTAATTACCTTATTAAGGAAATATTAAAATAATTGATATTATGAATATCCAAATAAAAGAAAATTTAGACTTTTGATGAATTCGACTAATTTTCTAGGTTAATATGACATGTTAGGGTTTTTTAAATAAATTTTATTCAAAATGGGAAATTTTTTATGGCTTTCAAAAAAAATACTAAATTGTGTAAAAATTTACATAATTGAGTTTTAAAAACAAATACTATATTATTAATTGATATAACATTCATAAAAATCTAAGGTTAATAAAAAGGACTTAGATAAGGTTATATATATTAATATTGAACCACATGGGGTTCTATTGGGTTTTTATAGTATGTTTATTAACCATATAATATAAAAATACAATGAGACATGATAAATGTCAAACTATTTAACTAAGAGTTAAATCTAAAAGATAAGGTTAATATGATGACGCAAACCTATAAACAACCTATTGGTTGAGATATTTGCCACCAATACCCACCTTAGCTTCTAAATAATTCATTTTGGAGCCATCATAAACCAAAGAGGATTTTATTATAAAATAACATTTCATGATTTTCCTCAAGTGATCCTGACATCACTTATAAAAGAGAACTTCCCCTTCTCTTAATTTCACACCTCCAAAGCCTTTTGGATAAAAAAACCTGCCCAAATATCCTCCCAAAATTCATAATTTCAACTTATAGGCCTTCTTTTGGTCATAAAGCCATCCTAAGGATCCCTTTTGGTCGAATCAAAAGGAAGAACCAAAATAAGAGGTAAATATTTCATCACCTCTTTCAAGTTCTTTTCTTTTTCCACTTCCTATTTTTTGTTGTTTCCATTATAAAATAATAACCCCAGTATCTTCTATATACTATGATGTTATTATATATATGGTCCCACCATATTTTTATTCTATCCATCATATAAATGAAAATGTCACCATACATGCTTTTGTACGACTTACCGTCTCCACGTCGTGGTGTAGTTTGTTATTCAAACACTTCAATATTTGGATGGGTAAAATAATGAGTATAAATGATTTAAATAATAAATAAAACATGTTAATGAATCTTAATATACAATATACCATCCAATTACATACGTTTTTACCATAAACGTAATGATATTATCGCTCGTGTGTACGTACGGATTACCCTCTCCATTAACGCGATGAGATTCATTCCCCATCGTAATAATTTAAGAATAATTTTCATTATATGATTAAAAATAATGTTTCTGAAGATAATATAATTATGTATACGAATCCAATACATCCTATCCTTAAAAACATGGCCTATGTAACCATGCATAAAAAGGAAAATGAATTAGTTAACAAACGAAACGATGATACTACTAAAATATTATTAACAATGAAATATTATAAGATTATATGTGATATATTATTTATTTATATAGTCGTTGTATAATTTAATAGAAATGTTTTTACTATTATACAGGATGTTAACATACCATCGACTAAGGAAATGTACAAGGTAAGGGTTAATTTCACAATCACTTTATTATCTGAGGTTGTTTTTACGTAAGTATCTACTGGGACCTCTTTATCATCCACATCCTTTATTTCTTAAAAATGTAATTCGAATTTTTTTTTATTTACTAGAAAATGGGTTAAATTCATTTATACCCATATTTGACCTTATATGTTTTTAAAGGAATCATTCCGTCATCTTCAAAACCATGTACTTTATGACCTTTTTGACAAAATTATGGTAAGAATGTTTTTTTCACTTATACAGAGGGTGAGGCTATTTTCCGCCATTATAACATCGTCGAAGCTCCCCTTTCAAGATTATAATAATATTTTTAAAATTAAGGTTTGTGTTTATAATTATATTAATTTTAAATAATTTTAAATTAGAAAGAGATATTTCTCTAAAAAAGTTTTGATTTCATCTATGTCAACATCCTTCGATAGATTTTAAGCTTGTTTGAAGTTGATTTATTATGATACCAACCATAAATATTATATTTAAGGTTTTGTGACATGTTTGATTATGGATGTGTTATTTTAATACCATTCATGGTTTATGGATAAAGTATTGAAATTTTGTATGCTAGTTTTAATACGAATTTTTATGTTATGTTTAAACCTTTTCATATAAGGAATGCATTGGACTTAGTAAGTGATGGGTGGAGACCGCTATAACTCTTCGATGCATCGGTAGGTCTCATGATACAAACTAGTGTCTTGGAATAAGGCCTTGAAAAAATCTTATTTCTAGTCTTGGAATAAGGACTTGACTATGGGGTTATGAACACTGGCATTATTCATTACATCATTATGAAAGTTGCTATTGATATGGCATGTGATTATTCTACTGTTAGAATATCCATGTGAATAAGTAAATGGAATTATTTGATTTTATTTTTTCTGTATTATTCTGAATATTAAGTTTAAAATTATTTTGTTTTAGTCTTATAAATTTTCTTAAATTTTTATGCTTGTTTATGAATGTTTATGCTATATTGTTATCCTTATAGAGCATCTGAGCTCACCCCATTCTATGTTTTATTTTTCCCAGGATGTGAAGAAGTATTTTATGGTTGATCTACAGGGATAGGCTAAGGATATAAGTGTATTTAAAAGGAGACAAAATGTTTTTTATTTTTGTATTTCATGGTGTAATGTAAAACTTATGAATGTATCTAGTACTTCCAAGGATAATAAACTGATCGGCCTTTTAGGACATGATTCTTTGTACCATGCCAATGTTATGTAATAATGCACCAACTCTGGGTAACTAGGGCCTGGGTGTTACAGATAGTGGGAGAACTGTTATGGAATTGGTTGTTCCTTGATCAGGGATCTACCAGGTGAGGGAAGATTATCCCATATGGAGGAGGAGCTAAAAGTGGAGTAGGTGGAGATCTAGGAGGAGGGGTTTCGGGTGGTGGACAATGCTATGATATACTTACATAACCACCAGTAGGAAATCCATGTTAGTCTTAGGTAGCTAGCATCTAGGGACATAGACAAGTACATGATATGGCAGTATATGACTAAGTAGCACATGATATGATTATTGGTAAGATATATGTTTATTATAATCTTGTTACAGTATCAGTAGACACAAGAGTGAGTCATTCCTTCGTATATTTACTACCTGTTTGAGATATGGAGATCCCATTTGAGGCTTCATCTCAACAGCATTTTCTTGAGGTTCTTACAAGGAAAAACTGTTCTATATCTTATATTTTATAGTAGTGTAAGATATCTCTTGGTGGAGAGAGGTTATCATGGAACCTTTTGGTCATCATGATGGAAACCTATGATGAAATATTTGGTATGGATTATTTATCAATGGTCCAAGACCATATTGAATTTAATCAAAGTTGAGTTAAATTTTTTTGAGAGAGAGAAACATCATGGTAGGATGAGTGGGTTTTGCGACCATGAGGCTGTGTTCCATCTCCCATAAGTCAGAAAGTGTAGCCCTTGGTGCAGCAGGCACTTCAAGAATCTTCATTACATCAGTCATGGAGGATTTTATTGATGTATTCCATAGGATGTTCTAGGACTAACTATATGATTGGAGACATATTTTTTCCTTTACTCCCAGATTGGGACCACTTCGATATCTTCTACGGCATATTAGATATACCTTACCAAGCTCTGAGTGTTGTGATTGTAGTTGGATTACCTTTGAGAGAAGGGTTTTATTTGACCTAGTGTGTCCCCATGGGAATATTCGTTGTTTTTTATGAAATGGCAATATGGGAGTTTTTTATTTTTGTGGATAATCGTCACTTGTACCAAGCCATAATAAAGAACAAGTACCCCTTGAAGAGGATTGGTGACCTACTTGATCTATTTTGAGGTGTGAGATAGTTCTATAAAAATGATATCCAGACCAGATTCCCCCAGTTGATATTTTTAAAGGATAATATTTTGAAGATATAATTCTGATGTTTCTATAGAAGCTATGAGTTATTTTTGATGACTTTTAGTGTGATGAATTCCCCAACCATTTTTATGGATTTGATGAACAAGATTTTACATCCATTCATGGACCGTTATGTTGTGGTCTTCATCGATGACTTAATCATATACTGAGCCTCAGAGGAGGATCATGCTTAGCACTTGAAGACAGTTCTATATTTTATTAATGATAACAAACATTATTCTAAGATATCACAGTTCCATTACTAGATTCATGAGGTGCACTTTCTATGGATTTTTATTTCTGAGCAAGGTTTAGCTGTAGACCCAGTGATGATCGGTTTTGTTCTTTCATGGGAGCCATCGAAGTGCATGTGAGAGGTGTGAAGTTTTCTGGGATTGGTGGAGTACTAATGGAGGTTTTTGGAATAATTATATACTATTTAATCAACTTTGACCACCGTGACATAGAAAGGGCATCCTTTTACATGGATTGAGTAGTTAAAGAGGTCCTTTGAGGTTTTGAGGTTGATGTAGATGAGTTCTCCTATTTTGAGACTACTAGAGGAGGGTGTGGAGTACATATTGTGTTATAATGCCTCAGGAGATGATCTTGGAAGTGTGATGATTCAGATATAGGAATTTATCACCTATGGGTCGAGGTAGTCGAGACTCCATTACTAGATATATGAGAATAACAACCTAGAGCTGGCCATAATTATCTTCACTATGAGGATTTGGAGGAACTATCTTCTGTGGGAGCTCTTTATTATTTACTCAGACCATAAGAGTATTAGGTATTCCTTCATGTATATAAACAAGATCCTGAGAGATAGGTGTTTGTTGCAGTTCTTATAGGACTATGACTTTGACATAGTCTATACTATGGAGAAGGGAAATGTGGTGGAAGATTCCCTTAGTAGGAATTCTTAGGGTTGTTTAGTGTAGGAGGTATCTGAGTAGTTGGTTTCCCTACACATGGCCCTAGTTGTGTCGGAGGGTTATGATTTCATCTAGTCCATGGTGATGACTCCTATACTCTTTCAAAATGTCAGAGAGTCCCAGTTGGGATATATCTACGGTGAGGTTTTTCATGACAATATATCCTTAAGAGATTCTCCCAACGGATTTTATGAATGATGGAATCATGTAATCCTTTTCTAGGGATGAATGGTGGTATCAATAAAAATGTGGGAGGAGGTAATGATATATTTTCACACAACTAATTTGGTTATAAATACTTGTGTAGTGAACATGTAATGATACATTCAACGAATGATTTCATGGGACGACATGAGATGAAGTGTGGGTGATTTTGTCTCTCAGTGCCTCACCTATTAGTAGGTAAAGGCTATGCACCAGGTGAGAGAAGGTTTGTTGCATCCCCTTGATTTCTTGGATTAGAAATGGGTCTAAATATCCATTGATTTTTTGAAATGGATTCCATGAGATGTGAAAGGACAAGATTCCATCTGGGTGACAGTTGACTAAATCATGAAGTTGGCACACATACTTACTATCAGGGAGCATAGTTCAATGGAGAGTTTGGGTAGTTGTACATATAGTATATTTTTTACCTTAATGGGGTTCCCATGAATCTTTTATCCCATTTTGATGCATGGTTCACATCATGGCTATAGAATGGTTTTTAGGAGGAATTTGTGACCCAAATGAGGATGAGTATAACCTTTCACCCCTAGGAAAGTGGTTAGACCAAGAAAACTATCAAACTATTGGAGGATATTTTGATGGATTGAATGTTCGACTTCAGACAGAGTTGGGAGGATCACATTCCATTGGAATATATTTCATACAATAATAGATTTCACTCTACCATTAGCATGAAACGTTTTGAGGACCTCTATGGAAGACCCTTCAGGTCACCCTTGTGTTGGAAAGATATCAGGGTGGCATATCTTTTTGGAAAAGAGATGGTGCAAGAGATGAAGAGGAAGGTCCAGGCCATCTGTGAGTTGATGAGGACCACATAAACATGTAATAAATCTTTCAAGGATCGACATCAAATGCCCATTCAGTTTGATCAGGGAGACAACATTTTCCCAAGAGTATGACCATGATGAGGATTATAGAGTTTTGGATGGGGTGGAAATCTATCCAAGATGTTTATCAGGATGTATGAGATTCTACAGAGGGTAGGTGAGGTACCTTAACACCTCTCCCAAACCCCATATTTAGAGTAGGTGAAAGATGTATTCAACATTTCACTACAAAGGAGATATGTGCATGAACGTACATATGTTATTGGTTGGGGGTTAGCTTAACATCTAGGATTGAGCAATTTTTCCAGAGCACGCTATAGAGATGCGAGCTTCTCATAAATAGATATTACATATTTTTAGATAAATATTCAACAAATTAAAATTATATATGACCAAGGACCAAAATAGTTTAGTGTCTTTTGAAACATGGAACATAATATTATATCTTGTTGAATGATCTTAAATTTTCCCAAAAAATATCTTCCCATTTATTAATCAAACTTTAAAAACCGTCTTTACAACTATGGGATAGGAAACATAAGAAATGGTGATATCATTTTCCCAGTAAGGGTAAAAAATGTAAATACAAACGAATAATATGTGTATAAGTGTATGAGAACATGATATGACATTATAACACCATACCCTACATATCAATGATCACAATCTTGATTTATGGAATAAAGGGTGGCATTTCATAAGGCATTAATTATATATAAATCAAAGAACATTAGTCACGAGGGAATAAAATTCACATAATACATATAGTTATGGAATGCACATTAGCTTATAACATTGTGATCATGTATAAATAGAAACATGTTCACTCATTAATTTAAGGACATGAAATCAAGTCCTCACATAAACTTTTGGACACAAAACCAGGTCCAGGAATTACATTATAAACTTGTAAATAGGTTCGAACATAACATTTTGAAAATGTAATGAGGTTCACATATAACATTATAGTATTAAATTCTCACTATTAATACTATATTATTGGAATGGGTTCACTCCCAAAATCATCTTGGTTATTAAGGATCACTTCTAAGACCATCTTAGTAGTCATGATTCACTCCCAATACCATCTTAGTTTTCAATGTTCACTATCAAGACCATCATAGTAGACAACGTACCTTACTGAACTGGGTTCACTCCCCATTCCATCCATATCAATCTCATGAGATATAAATCTTAACCCAATTAATTAAAGGGATATATAGGTCCCACCCATTAGAAAATTAAATCATACATACGGGTGATATAATATCTTAACATTCATCATGACATAACCCATGAAATGAAATGGGTATCATAAAAATTTCATAATATCTTAACCTATGGAAAATATAAAGGATTCATAGTCATTTCATAATAGTGTAACCCATGAGAATAAGAGGGCTTCAAAAGCATATAAAACATTTAAGTGAAATGTGTTTTATAAACATCATTCCATAAAAACATAGAATATTTAGAAAAAGAATATAAATGATAAACATGGATCATATACCTAAAAAGGCATGAGTAATAGCAAAATATGTAATCTTACATGAAACATTA
This sequence comes from Viscum album, assembly GCA_963277665.1. Classification (NCBI taxonomy): domain Eukaryota; kingdom Viridiplantae; phylum Streptophyta; class Magnoliopsida; order Santalales; family Viscaceae; genus Viscum; species Viscum album. Next base: position 577,201,914 of record OY728160.1, read on the forward strand.
TTTTGAAAAATAATTTAAAACTTTTCTTGAGTAAAATAGCCTTTAGACATTGAAAAATGTTTTTTAAAATATAAAAACATTTTAAAACATTTTTATTTTAAAACAACATATGAAAATATAAAGGATGTTTTGAAATCCTTGAAATACATTTATTTAAAAATAAAATTTAAAAAATTTTAAATTATTCTTCAAAAATCATTTAAATAATTTCCTAAAATTTTTAGAAAACATTATTTTTAAAGAACATTGATTTCTAATAGAAGAGAGAAATAATGTTGGACTCTTTTAAAAATATTTTCCTAATTTTATTAATTGACAATGAGTGGATTCATGACACCATTTCATAAAAATATCATGACTAAAAAGGATAAAAAAATTCATGAGAATTCTTGGTAGATGTATCAGAATATTTCAACATTGGAGACTTGATTATAAATAATCACAATTAATGGGGATACTATAACATAAAACTATTACAACATTGGTAACTTTGAATCATAATCACCTTGAAAGAGTAACATTAAATTATTTTTATAATATCATTAAAATAAGTATATTCATTATATAACATTTAAAAGTGACTTTATATACCCTTCCATAAAGAATTTATGTGTATATCATAATATACATCTCAAAGAAGAAAATTTGACACAAAAGTTCTTTAAGGATTTGGTATATTTTTAACCATAAACCCCTTGAATGAGAGATACTAAAATGTATATGTAAATCCCAAAAATTATTATTATAATAATCATAAAATATATGAGTTTTCATTATACACACAACATATAAGAAATAGGTGGTTAACCTGACCTGTGTCGCATGGAAAATAAAAGTGAACAAAAATCCCTTACTACTTGAGTAACTTTTGAGCCATGAGATCTTTGAAATAATTATATAAATTGCAAATTTTAATATAATTAAATAAATTAATTAAATGATATTACATTTCATAGGTAATTATATACTCTAAATAAAATAAATAAGCGGTGAATATGACATTAGTCTCACAGAAATAAAAGTGAGACTGGAAATCCCCTTACCTAAAGTCTTGAGTTTTGTCATACTCGTTAAAACCTCCTATATAATATGTATAATAATATTATAGTTCTATCACTGAAAAATATTCATATATATAATATCATACATTATTTACTTATGAATTTATATTACCCTTTTTATCAATTTTTTGTTTAAGTTATGATTCTGGTAACAACCACTTTATTTTTCATACATGTTTTGAATTGTTATTCTTAGTAATCTTACTTATATATTAATTTATTAGTTTAAATAATATAAACAATATATAAATATTCATATTTATATATTATATTTTTATTTATAAAAATATATAAAAGATATGAATATGAAATAAAATATACTGTTCATGGAGATGGTAAGCCGTATGTACACATGAACAAGATTTCCATTTTCTTGTCCTATTGAATGAAAGAAAAAATAAATGATATATAAATATATATTATAATCAATTTATAATAATTTTTCTATAAATGTCACATATTTATATTAAACCCATTTTTAATACATTTCATGTAATGCGTGAATGAATCACATCACTTCGCGAGGAGGTAATCTTCCGTACACACGAACAATGTTATTGTATTCCCAAAAAAGGAAAGCATGAAGATATGTGTTATATAATAATTAGAGAATTATAAGGAAAATATAAATATCATATATATATATATATAATATAAACAAAAAATCCATCATTATTACCATACATTAATGGTGTTAATGGAAGAATGAACGACATCTGTTCGTGAGGCAGTTGTCCACCGTACACATGAATGATAACTACGAGTCCCATTTGATGGAAGTTTGTGAAATTTTAGGTAATAACATTAAAATAAAAACATCTAAATGTATTAAGTATACTTAATTTTTATATATAACAAGTATATAAGTATAATTAGAATAGGGGTGGAGAAAGAAACAAAACAAAAAATGCATGTTGATGAATGTTACCTATTATTCAGGTAACTCCTTTTGGAATGCGCAAAGGACTTCTTTGGTTTGATTTATGAACAATGTCAGAGATTATATGATTAAGGGATTTAATTAGGGATTTTATTTGTAAAGTTTTTTTAGTATCCATATTTATTGAGAGGTGTGAAGAGAGGGGTATAAGTGGTGTCCTTTTATAATGGAGGTGAGTGAAAAACTTGTATATTCAAAGAAGGTAAACACTATTGTTAGATATAAATTACATAATATGAATAAATTAATGAAATATTGTACATAAAATATTGTACACGGTAGAAAATTTCCATATTATGGATTTTTGACATGTTTCTATGTCATTTGGACCCTTAAGTTAAATATTAGTCCCTTGATAAACAATATTTTCTCTGAATCGCTGTAATTAATATTAACTGTTTTCACTAATAATTTTGGTCCAAAATTAATTTGAACATATTATAAATTATAAATTAATATTATAAAAAATATGGAATTAATTTTTCCAAATTTAAATAATATAAGTGGGATAAATTAATTAAAAATTAATCCCATTGATGGGACAAAACAAAATGTTTTTTAAAATGAAAATGTTCAAAAGTTTGAAATGTTTTTATATCCAATTTCAATGTGAAATTGGTTCCAATGAACTAAATTAGATTTAATTACATATATTTGAGGTAATTATACATTAAACCTAATTAAAATATAATCTATCAATATAAATATTTTAGATAAAATTTTATCATTCAATTAGAATTCATTATTTTTCCGTATTCATCAAAAAATGACTCTTCTCTATAAAATATCAATAATTCACCATAAGCTAATTTTTATATTAAATTTTTAAAATTGAATTTTATTTTATTCAAAAAAATTCAACATTTAGTTTTAAAATAAGAACACTATTTAAAGGCAGTAAAAATGTATATTAGAAAAATACATCTTTTATGCCAAAAATTGGATTTATTTATATCTCTTGTCTTGAAAACACATAAGTTGAATTGGAAATATTTTTTTGAATATATAACATATATATTTCATTAAAATAATTCATCAAATGATTTTTTCTTAACTTATTGATATAAAACATATTTTAAATAGAAAAATAGTTTTTTAGAAAATGAAATTCTATATTTTCAAATAGTTCTCACTTTCATTTATAATTAATTAGTTACCGAAGAATTAATTTTCTTAACATGAATTGAACATATTTTCAAAATTTAGTTAATACTTATCCCTATATAAATTCTAAAAACTTGGTGATAACTATAATAATATTAATATTATTTTATAGTTTGGAAAAACTAGGTCTTATATGTAATGAAATCCATCTTGGGGACTCAATATTGCATACTGTAAGAGAACTCCGTGTTGCATGTATCAAAATCTGATCTTGGTTTAGTTTACAATTTAATCCATAAAAAATCAATATTATATTTCAAAATAAATTTATAAAATATCAATGTTTTATATTCTAGCACATTAAAATAATGTTTTACCCGAAATTCGTTTGGGTCATCAATGATTTAACAATTGAAAATAACATTCATAGTAATGCACATTGTAAAAATAAATACTAAAACATAATTTAAAAAGGGAAAGTTTGAAACATAATGGTTAGCCAAAGTAACTCATAACTAGGTTTCCACAGAGGAAAACATAGGTGCAAGGTAAATATTTGGATATGGAAGAAAAGTGTAAATGATTATATAGAGTGATAAAGATCAATTATCAAAAGAAAGTGGGTGATCCAAATAATATTATATTCTAATGATCCTTAACCTAATTATGATTTAAGAGTACATTTATATCATAAATTGTTTTATTTAAGACAAATATTTATATTAAGACCCTTTTCCTAATTTGAATAATTTTTACAAGAATATATACCTACTGGATTTCATTCCGATTCCATATGAAAAATAACACCCTTTGATCATGAATTGATCTATTTTCAACACATATCTTACTCAATTGAATGAAGGTGAATTTTTAATTCCTTAAGTACTAAAAGATCATGAGTTCCATAAGTAAAAATATAATTCATTCCATATATCATTACTCATCATCATAACAAAATGGTTAGAACAAGTTATCTAATATGGATAAATCCGCATATTGAGAGATAATAATTTAATCTCTAAAACCTAATATGATATTTAACTTAAAACCTTCCATAAATGGTTATTATTGGAATATTTAATAAATTTAAAAAACCAAAAAATTTAGAAATATGGTCAATAAATTTCTCAAAATCAGCTTTACATTGATCCCCTATATATCCTAATGTAGATCTTGGTTTCCACATTAAAACATGTGAATTCCAGGATCAGGTGTTCTACTTAAACATAGTAATAACCGGAATTACCATAAAACCAAATTTATAACATACACGCTTATTCATTCCTTACACAGAACACATATTATTAGACATATCCTTTAGAAACAAAAACGATGTAAACTTCATCAATGATAACATAAACCACTTTTTGTACAAATAATTTATCTGTTATAAGGTCATAAATACCATCTATTTTAATTTATCCATATCAATCATCTATTTATCCAAGATGAACACAATTTTATCAATATCAAGAACAAATTATGGGTTACCTTCCCTTGATCAAATTATCACCTTTCCATTAAATCACTTTTCTAGTTTATCGACATCATTGAATATATTTTTAAAAATACTTAATATAAAATAGATTATTTTGGATTCATATAAAATAATTCTTGAATTCAAATACATATAGACTTTAATCTTCCCAATTATTTCCCAAATAATTAATTTTGATTCATCATATTATTCCTTAATACCCATTTTTTAAAATATTAAATATGAATCATGTATTAATATTCATCAAACTCAATTTAATCATGCTTATAAACAAAACTATTTGAACAGAATATACCTTCCAAATGTTTCTCATGGTCTCTTCATCATCAGTAGCAAGACCATTACTCGTACAACATTGTATATTTCCATCATGATATTTCCCAATAGGACATTGATTTTTATAATTACCATATTTCACACATTTAATGAATTCAAAAATCAATGTTACCTAAGGGAGTCCATTATTCTAATCCATTTTATTAACTAATCTTCTCATTTTATCTTAGAAATTAATTTCTTTGTATACTTATTTTATACAATCAAAACATATTCTTGTTCCATTAATACATTCACTTGGGTGTTCCTTACAACATTATTAACAGATAGGAAACAAAATCTTATTTCGTCCATGGTATCCACAACATGAACTCTTAGTGAACTCTTTACTTGTCTTCTTCTATGAGTCAATGAGTTGTTTATGATATAAATTATTAATCATGTTTCAAGAAAATTGATTATGAATAATCACAATGTTCTTGGCTCTAGTCATAATTCCATTTTATCTCTTTTCGAAAAAATTCCTATCAAACTTAGAATTAACACGGTCTCTTAGGATTCGATCAATTGACTAAACTAGAAAGAAAAGTGGGAGAAACACTTATCATAGAAAAAACTACATAATCATGATAAATTACTTATAGTATATCTAAATCATGACACCTTATTTTCAATATATGACACATTAGGCTTGTCATAGATCATCTATGAACATCATCTAATTAAATCTTCCATGATGGTTTATAAAGAGTTTCTGAATTTCCAAATAATATCCCTCGGGAGTGTCAAACCATGTGTGGAGAATTTAATATTGTTGTTCACTAGTTTTAGAATAAGTCTATCTCAATATAGTGTTTTCAGGGTTTTTACCCCTATATAAATCTATACTAGAGACACATCCACTTGTTGTATCTAGACAGAGATGTGATTTCTTTGAAACCACTCTCTAAATCCTATACTAGAGTTCCATGAAATTTTCCGAAACATTGAATCATTCTTAGAATTATATTAAGTGATATCCCCAGTCACATCCTTATAAAAACCTTGGGATATCACTAAAGTTTTCTCATCCTAGTTTCCAATGGTTGACTACACCTTTAATTTCCTACCAACAATAGTTACCCCGAATTCTCATACATTGATATTAATACATTTTAGGTGAATATTCAGAATATTACCAAAGAATATTCCTGAGGAAATTTATAGTTTAGAGTCTTTGGAAATATGGAACACGATCTTCTATCTTGGTGAAATATCTTCAGTGTTTCCCACAACGATCATCCCATTTAGTACTCTAACTTTAAACCCTTATTCATTACTTGGGTAAAGGAAACATAAGAATGGGTGAGAAACGATGATCGTTATGGGTAAAAAAGAAAATATATGATTATAATATAACCATAAAGGTATGAGAACATGAATACGACATTATAAAACCATACCTTGAATATCAAAGATCATAATGTTCTTCAAAGAATAAAGAGTAGAAGTTCATAAGACATGAATAATAAATAGATCAAATAAAATGAGTCATAAGTGAATAAAAGTTTCTTAAGACATTTAATTTTGGCATACATAGTAGCTTATAACATTGTGAACATGTATAAATAGGAATAGGTTCACTTATTAATTTAAGGACATGAAATCAGGTCCTCACAAAAACTTATGGACATAAAACTAGGTCCCCACATTACACTAGGAACATTTAAATAGGTTCATGCTTAAGATTGTGAACATGTAATCATGTTTCTGCATAACATTAATTCAGTCAAGGCTCACTTCCAAGGCTATCTAAGTGGAAGGGATTCACTCCAAAAACTATCCTAGTAGTCTAGGTTCACTCCCAAAACCATCTTAATAGTCATGGTTCACTCGGAAGACCATCTTAGTAGTAAAGGATTATTACCAAGACCATAATAGAATATAAATTACCTTATTAAACTAGGTTAACTCCCCATTTCATCCATCTATATCTCATGATATATAAATCTTTTCTTAATGTGTTGGAGGGAGATTTATAAGCCACCCTTCAAAAAATGTAATCATACATAAATGAGCCGCAATATCATAAAATTTATCATATCATAACCCATGTAATGAAATGGGTTTAATAAATATTTTATCACATAATAACCTATGTAAAATAGATCGGTTTCATAATAATTTCATCATAGCATAACCTAGGAAAATAAGTGGGTTTTAAAAGCACATTCTTTATGGAAGAGAACCATGTTCTATAAACATCGTGCCATCAAAATGTAAACCATTAAGAGAATGAATATGAATCGTTCAATTGGGTCATATCCATAGTAAGGAATGAGAATAACCAAATTATGTCATATTATATGGGAAATAGTTTTTAAATATAATTTAATATATTTCATGAGGAAGATATCCTTTCCTCTTTCAAAAATTCTTTTAAAAACATAAAACATTATGAAATCATTTTTCTTTAAAAATAAACATCAAAATTTATAAAGGAATATTTGAAATAATTGAAATAATTTTTTCTAAAAATATACTTTTATAACATACAGGGTATTCTTAAAAAATCATTTAAAACATTTTTATATAACATTATATTTAAAGGACACATATTTTCGACTGAATAGAGAAATATATTGGGATTTGGTTAAATCCTTTCTATTAATTATATTAAGTACCAAAGAGTGAATACATACCAATACAAGAATATAAAATTAATAAAAATAAGTCAATAAATCTCATGATATTTTTTGAGAGATGGATCAAATGATTTAAATGTTAGAGACTTGATTATAAGGAATCCCAATCAATAATGAGACCATAACATAAAAATCATTCCACTTTGGTAACTTTGAATCATAATAACCAAGAAATTGTAACATTACATGAAGTTTAAAATATCATAAAAATAATTATATTCATGATATAATATGTGAAAGGGGTTTTATATAATAATCATGAAATAATATAGGTTCATACCATAATATATGTCTAAAAAAGGAAAATTGATGCAAAAGTCCTTTACCGATTTGGTCACTTTTGAACTATAGACCCCTTGAAAGATAGATATTAAAATGGATATTTAAATCCCAAAAATTATAATAGTATGAATAATAAGTTAAAACATGGTAAATAGACACACCACATACAATAAATAGGTGGTGAACATGGATTGTGTCTCATAGAGAATAAAAGTGAGACGAAAATCCCTCACTACTTGAGTAACTTTTGAAACATGAGAACCCTTAAAGAATAAAATAAATTAAAAAATTTAATATAAAAAATATGTGAAATTAAAAATATAAAATGTAATAGGTATGTATATAAAACACACAAAATAAATTAGTAGTTAATATGGAATAATTCTCTCAAAAATAAAAGTGAGACCAGAAATCCATTTACTTTAAGTCTTGACTTCCGTCGTACTCATTCAAACCTACTTTAATTTTTTTTTAAACTATAAAATAAAAATTTTAATATATATATATATATATAATCATATATTACATAATTATTAATTTATATTACCCATTTATTAAGATTACCTATTTAATTTATGTTTCAGGTAATAACTGCTTTGTTTTGCATACATTTCTGAGTTTTTATTCTCAACCATCTTACTTAGATAATGATTTAATAATTTAAATAATGTAAATCATGATATAAATATCATATATATTCATTATATATGTATTTATTATAATCTATAATATATATAAATAGTAAATTAAATACACCATTCATGGAGATGGTAGGTTGTATGTGCGCATGAACACTATTTCTATTTTCTTTTGTATTGAAAGAAAGAAAAAAGATATGATATATACATATATATTATAATTATAGTATAATTATTATATTATAAATATCACATATTTATTTTAAAACTTTCCATAATACATTCCATGTAAAGTGTGAATGAATCACATCACTTCGCAAGGTGGTATTCCACCATACACATGAACGACATTGTCGTATTCCCACAAAATGGACAACATTAAGGTATGTGTTATATAAAAATTAAAGAATCATCAATTAGTTATTAATATTATATATATCATATATTAACTATAAATTCAACATTATTACCAACATTTAAAGGTAGTAATGGAAGAAATAATGAAATCTATTCGCGAGGTGGTAGTCTTCCATACACATGAATAATGGTTGCATATCCCACTTGTTATAAGTGTTTGGAGTTGTAGGTTATACCATTAAAATATAAAACTTTCAGTATATAAGTGATACCAAGATTATTATTTATGTTTTATATAATAATAATTTAAGTTGGTAAATAAGGAAACAAAATAAAAATGCATGTTGACGAACATTACCTCTTCTTTCGGTAACTCCGTTTTGTTTTCACCAATGGACTTCCTTGGTCTGCTTCATGACCAAAGTGAGAATTATAAGATGAATAGATTAAATTTTATAGTTTATTTGGTAATGTTTTTTTCTATACAATTCTCTTGATAGGTGTGAATATAGGGGTATTTGTGGGGGCCTTTTATAAGGAAAGCGAGTGACAAAATTTTAAATACCAAAAAGGTAAACACTATTGGGATATCACCCTTAAATAATGTGATGAAAATGTTGAAAAATTATCCAAACAAAGTTATATTGTCTAAATATGTCTATTAAATGGTTTTTGACCATGTTTAAAGGCCTATTGGACCCTTATGTTAAGGTTCAGTCTCTTGGTAAACTCATTTTTCTCTTAATCGCTGCAATTAATTTTAACTGTTTTCACCAATCATTTTGGAATAAGATTTAGTTGAATGTATATGAAAGCCTATATTAATATTATTAAAAATATTAAATACATTTTACAAATTACAATAATATATGTGGAAGAAATTAATTATAATTAATCCCACAAATGTGACAAAACAAAGAGTTTTTAAAGTGAAAATGTTCAAAAAGTTGATTTTTTTAAAAAAATTCAATGTGAAATTGATTCCAATGTCCAAAAAATTAATGAATTGATATATTATTAAACTAATAATACTTTAATAAAAAAATAAAATATAATTTAACCATATCAATATATCAGATGAAAAGTCAGTTTTCAATTAAAATTCAGTATTTTTCACTATTCGTCAAAAAATGAATCTTTTCAGGAAAATACAAAAAATTCACCCTAAGATAATTTTGAAATGGTGATTTAAAAAATGATTTTTTCCAATAAAATTAATAAAATTGTGAAAATTTATATTTAAAATAAACATGCCATTAAAATTAGTTAAACTACCTTTTAGAAAAATGCATTTAATGAATAAAATTAGATTTATTCATATCTATTACATAGAACACACATAATATGAATGTAAAATAGTTTATTGAATATAATATATATATATATATATTTAAATTAATTCATCATAATTTTTTTTTAATTTATTGAGATAAAATGTTTTTGTACAATGAAAAATTGTTTTTTAGAAAAGAAATTTCATTATTTTCAAATATTCCTACTTTAATTTCTAATTAATTGATTAAAAAAGTACTAAGTTATTTAAAATTCATGAAATATATTTTAATGTTTTATTTAATAATTTTCATTCCATACACTAAAATGGCTTGGTGATAACTATAATAATATTTTAATAAAACTATTATTAGTATTTTTTTAGTTTAGTAAAACTAGGTCTTGCATTTACACAAGCTATCTAAAGGACTCAATATTTCTTATAATATAAGAAAAACACAGTGTTTCATGTACCACAATCATAGATTGGTGTAGCTTCAAATGCAACCCATAATATAATAATAGTTTATTTTAAAATAAATTCATAAAAAATCAGGGTGTTACACACCTGAGGGTGATCAATGATTGGTAAGAGAGGACCCTATGTGGATAGACTATGCCCTTTGTTCGTGTGGTATGGAAGCAAAAGAGCATGCTGGATTTATCCTTAGAGAAGTAGTGATAGATAAAAGGTCAGTATCCTGATCTCTTTGTTTAGTTTTTCATTTTAGATATCAAAAATCTTAATTGAGGTAATGATTTAGAAAACCTATTTTTCCTTGTAAGACTTTGAAATATTTATAGAATTTTTTGGGAGCCAATAACTAAGACAACGTGTGATTCTGAGCTTCAGTGTGCCAAGAATTTATTTTATAAAAATATAAAAATATTTTATTTTTTGTGTGCATAGTTTCTTAAAGAAAATTAAATAACTATTAAACGATGTCTTGGATTGGAAATATAAAACCAGAGTTGAATATTGAATGTGAGGTTTACCCATTATGCAACCTAAAATAGGCCAGTCCTGGGAATTTAAATAAAAGCGACCATGGGAGGGTGCATTTATTTAAATAAATAAATAATTTTTTTAATTAATTGAACTAAATAATAAACTTATATAAATTCATTATTATTATGATTATCCATGTTTATCTGCATAAACCCTGGGAGAATTGAGATGTTTTGCTTCCATGTTTCATTGGTGAATCAAGATCTGATGACAACAAAACTATGGATCTTAGAAGATTGAGGCACAATGAATATAATGAATCCTCCTTTCTTTTGGTGAGAACATTATGCATCGAAGAATGATCAAAATATTTATCACCCTTATTTTAATGTAATATACCCTTATTTTATTTATTTTATGTATATAAAGTGTTGGGATTATGTTTGGGAGAGTTTGGAGAACATTTAGAGTGTTTTGAGATATTTTCTACAGGTGCCCTATTGGTGCACGATTTGGTAGAACTATGTAACACCTACAGGTTACTATGAAAAATAAAATATGTGTAAAAGGGAAGGTTAAAAATAAGCACCCAATTTTCCCAAACCATGATAAAGTCTAGAAAAAACCATGTTGTATTGAGCATATTTTATATAATGATCTTTGGAATGGCTAGCACATGGTTTGGTAACTATGCGAGACAAATGTGCGAGACAACTGTGCGAGGTATCTCTTAAGGTAGAGGAAGGAGCATGGTTAGTACATGGTTTTCCTAACCATGACTATAATCCATGCTTAGGTCAAAGTTTAGATCCTTAAATTATGTATCTATTGTGTTTTCACCTCTAAATGCATCATTTTTCCCCCAAAGGGTAGCTAAATCAGTATGTTTTCCTCTAAAAGGGTTTAGAACCTATCCTCATTTAATTGGAAGCATCCCGAAGCTATTCATTAGTGACTTGAAGCTCAATTATCATTGGATGTCATCGTTCATGGTGGTTTTTGGTAGTTTTCCTTAGATCTACTTCTCCATATCAATCAATTTTTTAGATATATGCCCATTGTGGGTAGATATAAGGTTTTTTTTAGGCCAAATATGTTTATCTTTTTATTGGTTTATGTTAGTGGAAAGGATATAAAGTGAGTTCGTAGATATCAAACCCAAATTCATTGGTGTTTTTTGTTCGGTTTACCATTTTTTCCAAAAAAAATCTTGAGGTTGGTGGATACACTCTAGACTCATATATTTATTACATAATTGATCAGTTTTAAATTGTTTTAATTTCTTGATTTGAATTTTGAAATTCTGGTTCAAATCATGCTATATGTCCTATTTAGTGATGACTTATCTTTTTTTGGTGAAATTATGGAATCATGGTAATTGATTTTGAAAAGTTATTTGGTTTTATGATTTTAAAATGTTTATTTTAAACATGGATTTTCTAGATTTTTTATATGTCTTTTTAGAAAGGTTTTGAATTAAAAGTATTTTTTATTAAAATGGTTTGGAATACATTGTTTTAGAATACATGGTATTTTTGTGATTTCATGTTCAATGTTCCCATAAATAAAGGATGTTTTCCTGTGGGGTACTAGGGAGGTGACCCTAGATCAGGGGTTTGTGCTAATGGGACACAAGGTGATTAGAAAAGAGACCTATCATGAGAATGGAATTATAAAAAAAGAATTCTTGTGTGGATGTGTTGTGAACCATGGAACGTGTATTCCACAATAGAATGTTAAGAGATTTAAAGAATTGTTTATGTGCTTTCCATGAAATTTTTTTAGTGTGGATATTTTTTATATTTTGTAATAAAATATTTTAGAATTTTTTTATATAAATATTTCTAACATATTCTATCCTAGTGGAGAGAGTAGGGAAGTCATTAGAGAGAAAATGTATTGAGTTTCATTACTCACCCCTACTTTGGATCTTTGGTACTTTTGTAGATATAATCTATTGGGATATTGGATCAGGTAATGTATCACACATCTTTAGTACTACTTCATGATAATTGTTTTTTAGAGGAGTTGGAGCATTGAGAATGCAGAGCATTTTAGTAATGTGTTTGTCTTATTTTTTGAGAGTTTTTCTTCCACTATTTACTTTGATGATAATTTTTCTTCTGTTGTGTTACACTTTGGTTCGTTTGATATAAATAAAATGTTTGAGTTTTCATTCATTTTTATCATGAATAATTTAGTGTTTTATTTGGTTATGGTTTATAGGTAGGTTTATTTTCATTGAATTCTAAAATCATCCCACAAATTTTAAATGATGCCCTCAGTATTTATTACCAACCTTTGGAATCTTGTGGATATATCTTAAGGCCAAGTAAAGTCTCACCACTGTATAAAGGAAATGAGGAGAAGGAGGGATATTACAATTAGTATCAGCATGGTCTTTCATATGTCGAATATGTGGTGTAATTCTTGGTTGGACTTCGACATGGTATTGGTGGTCAGTATTGGATTTGAAATTCATTCTAGTCTATTACAAGAGTTGGGATCGTAAAAAACAATAGGATTGTCTGAACATGAAATGTAGAGAATAAAAATAAATATCTAGCCTTTTATGATTAATTTCAGGTTACCAAGGAGTTGGGTATATAAGTGTTTTCGATACACTTTTAGGAAGTGGAATCTCATTGTCATGGGTTTAGCCAATGAGATGAGAATGAAATACATAAGAAAATGACTTCCCAATAAGAGTGCATATTTTATTTTTTGAAATTATTTATGATTCAGTGAAATGTGGTGGAATTATTAAAAAATCCGGAATTTTTTTTTCAAATGAAACTCATTGAAAATAAAATTATTTTGGTATTTTAAAAATGTTTTGATTTGAAAAACCATGTTGAAAATATAAAAAAATGGTTGAACATAGTAGTGTGTTATTTTTGAAAGCATTGTTGTCATTGTATGATGTGCTAGAATTTGAAATGTTAAGTATTCAGTGGATAGAGAGGGAGTATTTTGGAAATGTATCTCTATATAGAAAATGGATCTCTGTAGGAATCATAGAAAACAACCAAAATAAGCTGTAATGAATTCGGCTTTACCTGAGCCATAGGTGAACCAACAACTAGTTCAGAGTAATATCCAAGGATTTCTGGCAATAGATATAGGGAACTAGAGGGATGAACTGAGGAATGTGCATCATTTTATCCAATTCCTGAAGTAGAATCCACACTTCATTCAAGGTGATTCCAAGCCATAAATGGTAGTGGTGTGGCCGAATTTGATGAATCATATATTTGATATCATCAGCACACCATTGGAGCTGAATGTCAAGTTAGAAATGTATACATAGGAGGACCTTGTACCTCAATTATGGGATTTAGTAGTTCAAGCTAAATTAGACCAAGGCCTAGCATTGGAATAAACTGGATAACTTTTAACCTAAAATTCTATCCTTACATGTTCAAGATTCAAATAATGACAAAATTCTTCATATTAAAGCATAAAACTCTATCAATCACAGAATATGAGGATAAAATCATGAATTCAGTGTGATTTTTACCTAAGGTTTTAGCTAGTGCATTCTTGAAGAAACTCATATTTTAATCAGGGAAGAGACATGATATTTTCAAGATTATAACTATGATATATATTATGGACTATATATAGATATTCAATAGAGTGACAGTGGATGAATGGGAAATCTCAAGAGCTATGGGATGAGGAATCGTATTGATACTCATGGGAAACGATCAACACTCTAATGTCAGGATAAAGAGGAATAGGTACATCTATTTACAAGGTGGGAGTATTAATAGAAATCAAATAGTTGGATTAGTGAACCTTCTTCCATGAGACAAGATAAAAGAAGGATTTTCTAATGTTTTTCTCTTGACCACATAAAGAGAGAATTTGCAACACAACCTATATCATTCCACAACTGAATCCAGATGTGGAATCTTCTATGTTATTGTCACAGTGCTCTGAGTCAAGGTGATTAGGACACATCTCAGGTTTCACATGGGTATTATTATTCAATGGGGAGAGGGTAGCTGAATCAATCTCATTATCAGAACATAGCTAGCTATGATGATTCTAGGAATTCTATGACTCCTCAAGTAGGGTAATCTCAAAAGGGAAACAATGACCAGTGTTTTGTGAGCAAGAAACAATATGGACCTAAGAAGGTTTTGGTGGATTACTATTCTGGACCATCTATGGAGAGAAGTATGATTCATTTAAATTATACCCTCATGAATGTTCTATTTGATACTGGGCCATCACATTCCTTTATTTTTTCTCGTTCTGTTGATTTACTATGTTTAATAGTTGAGATGATTCCTTCTATGATAAAACATAAAACTTCTCTTCTGTAAAGAGAATGTCAAGACTTTATGTGTAGAGGATGTTCTATAAATGTTGAGGGAGTTGAGTTGAAATGGGATTTATCTATGCCGGAGATGATTATCTATGATGTAATCTTGGGTATGGATTGGTGGATAATGTTCAAGGCTCACATTGACTGTTATAGCATAACAGTGAGTTTCACAACTAAGTATGGCATCAAGAATTTCTTTAGTGGTGAAAGGAATTCAAAGGAATGTAAAACATTATTTTTGGCACCAGCCGTTTGAATGATCTCTAACCAGTTGGTGGTGTTGGATTTTGCATCGATGGAAGAGATTGAGAAAAGTAGTTTCCCAGAATTGGTGGATCTTTTTCTATATGTATTTCAGGAAAATTTATCAAAATTACCCCCAGTATGGGAAGCAGTGTTTATGATTGATCCCCCCTGGGACAAGTCCTATCTTAATTCCATTTTATTTAACGGAACAAATTTAATTAAGGGAGTTGAAAGTGGAGTTGGAAGAATGTGAATTTGAGTTCAGGAGAAGAAATACCCCAACACATGATTTGGTGGTAGTTGTAGTCATCCGAGCTTTGCTGACCTGGTGTCATTACCTCTTTGGTAAGATATTTAAAATGTTTATGGATTATAAGAGATTGATACCTATTTTCTCACAAATGGATTTGAATATTATACAAAGAAGAAGGATGGAGCATATCTGAATTTCTTACATTTAATTGATGTATACAATGGGTATTAGAAATTCAGTGGTTGATGCATTGAGCAGAAATCCGTATGTTCAGTTGGAAAAAAGAGGTTTCAGACGAGTGGCAGTTGATTCAGGTCATAGCCAAAATTCATTTGGAATGTGAAGACTAATTTGAGGTTGTTATTTTCTTCTTAGTTTCGGGGGTTCCTTATTTGTTAATGATGGTGAAAGAGGCACAAATATCCAATTCAAAACATGTCAAGATGAGTTCAAAACTCAATTGTGGGAGACCATTAAGGAATGGAATCTAGATGAGAGGTCAGTGTCGTCGTTTATAAATCTTATGGTGTTACCTATAGATTATCTCGAAGAACTTATTCATGCTTACCACCACTAAATGTGGTTTTTTCATCCTTGAATACCGAATATGTAAAAGGCGTTGAAAGTAATGTTTGGGTGGATCAACATAAAATTGAAGACATGTGAGTTTTTTTCAAGATTCATAACTTTTAAACAGGTTAAGGAAGTCAATAAATTACCCACGGGTATGATATAGTCCATAATTATCCATGTTTGGAAATGTGATTGGATAGCTATGGATTTTATAATCAATCTCCCATGAATATTTAAAAAACATGATGCAATATGGGTGATAGTTAATCAGCTCACGAAGTAGGCTCATTACATTCCAATTCATTAATCTCATATGGTGGAGGACTTGTAAAAATTTTATATTTGGGAATTTGTAAAGAGGCATGGGTTACTAGTTAAAATTGTATTAAATAGAGATATGAGCTTCACATCTCAATTATGGAAATCCTTATACAAATCCCTTGGGACTCAACTGAATATGAGTATGGAGTATAATCCTCAGACAGATAGAAAATATAAAATTATGATACAAATGTTGGAAGACAAGTTATAAGCTTGTTTAATAGATTTTGGTGGTTCATGGGAAGATCACGTTCCATTAGTGGAGTTCTCATACAAAAAAAATTATTAAATCTCGATACAAATGGATTTGTTTGAAGCACTCTTTCAACATCCTTATTGTTCTCAACATTTTCTAGTCAAAATAGGTGAGAATTCACTATTTGGGATAAGCCTAATACAAGAAACAAAATATATGATTACTTTTATCATGAAACAGATGAAAACTGCACAGAGTCATTAGAAATCATATGACGATAGTCATCGATGACCATTGTCATTCGCTGTAACTGATCATGTTTTCATGAAGATCTTTCCACGGCTTGTATATAATAGTTATACAAAAAGAGAAGGTTATATTCTTGATACATAAGACCTTTTTATATACTGGAATAGGTTGGTGAGGTGGAATATCATTTGCCATTTCCACTATGGTTCAGTTTGGTGCATAATGTGTTCCAAATATCTTAGTTGAAAAAGTATCAGTATGATTATGACCATGTTATCAAATGGGATCATGTAGACCTAGATTTAGATACATCATTGATTAACATGTTAGTGAGGATTTTGGATAAGTAAGAGAAATTATTTCTTGAAAAAATTATCAGTTTAGTGTGGGTTTTGTGGGAGCATGGTCAGAACCAAGAAGAGATATGAGAACACAAGAAAGAAATGAAAGTGAATTGGCCAGAACTCTTTCGAGGAAATTATTATTTTCCACTTTATTCGGTTGGAAAGACCGTTGTTGGGGATAATTTATCACTACTTGATTGAGTTAATTAACATTTTTTTTATATATTTAAGTATATAATGTATTGGGGATAAGATTGGGAGAGTATGGAGAAAATTTGGAGTGAATTTGGAGATTTTATATAGGTTCATTATTGGTGCACAGTTTGGGAAAACTATGAAACACCTACAATAAACCATGCACAATAAAACAGGGTCTAAATGGATGGGTCAAAGGTGGTGCACGATTTTCACAAATAGTGTGAAAGCCAAGGATAATTTGTGTTATGTTGAACATATGTTGGACTGTGAGCTTTGCCCTGATTAATGCACAATTTGGTAACCAATCAAGCCAACCACGTAGGGTATCCGTTAAGGCATGAGAAAGAGAACTATTATCCCTTGGTTTTCCAAATTGTTAGGACTAAATAGTGTCTGGTTCAATAGTTAGAGGCTTGTGGATCTAATGTGTTTTCACCTATAAATGCTATGTTTTATCCCTAAAAAGGCCCTAACATGGGTTTTTTACCTCTCAAATGTTGGAGAACCTCTCCCCATTGAATTGGATGTGATCCAAATCCATTCCTTATTGCATTGAAGCTTGATTCCCATGGTAAGTCATCATTCTTAGTGTTTTTTAGTATTCTTACATAGATCTATTTTTCCATCTCTCTTGATTTTTTATATCTATTCCCATTGTGGGTAGATCTAAGGTTTTGTATTCCACATATGTTTATATTTGGATTGGTTTATGATAGATGAAGAGATCTAAGGTGGTTTTGTGGATATTTAACACAGTTTCATTAGAGTTTTTCATGCTATTTATTGTTTTCTCCAAAACTCTCGAGGTAGGTGGATTCACTCTTAACTTCTCTATTTAGAGAATAACGACTTAGTTTCTAATTATTTTAATTACTTTATTTTTATTGTGAAATTTTGGTTCAAATCATTTAATAAATTCTATTTACTTATGATTTATGGGTTTTGTTGAAATTATTGAATCATGGCTATTGTTTGTGAAAAATGATTTGGTTTCTTGATATTAAAACGTTTATTTAAAAATATTGATTTGTTGGATTTCTTAAATGGATTTTTGGAATGGATTTAAATAAAAAAGGATGTTTTATTGAAATGGTTTATTTAACATGCTTTTGGAATACATGGTTTTTGTGTGAGTTGATGTTCGACGTGCCCCTGAATAAGGGATACATACTAGTGGGGTACTATGGACATGACCCAAGATCAGGGGTGTGTGTTAGTGGGACACAAAGTTATTGTAAGAGGTACTGCTCAAGAGTATGGAAATGATAAATAATCATTCATGTGTGGGTGTGTTTTGATCCATCGAATTGGTATTCCACAATAGAATGTTAAATGATTTAAAGAATTGTTTATGAACCTTCCTTGGAAAACTGTTTACTATAGATTCTTTTATATTTTGATATAAAATATTTTATAAATTATTTTATACAAATGATTCTAATATGTTATATCTTAGTTGCATGAGTAGGGAAGTTCTTGGAAAAAATCTAATGAATTTCATAACTCAACCTTACTTTGGATGTTTGGGGATTTTGTAGATATCATATATTGATATAAGGGAAAAGGTAATATATCCCACATCTCTAGTACCAATTTATGATTGTTGGTGTGTTTTGCAGAGTTTGATCTTGGAGAATGTGGAACTTTGGAGTCATGTGTTTGTCTTGAGTTTTGATAGTTTTTTATTCCACTTTTTACTTTGATGATAGTTTTTCTTCTGATGTGGTACTCTTTAGTCAGTTTTATATAAATGAAATGTTTATGTTGTCTTTCATTTTTATCATGCATCATGTTGTGTTATATTTGTATATGGGTTCTTTGTTGGATTATCTTCTTTGAAAGGTAAAATCATCCACCAAATTGTAAATGATGCCCTCAATATTTATTGGCAGCCTTTGGCATCTTGGGAATATTGGTTAAGGATATATGATGTCTCACCGCCCTCTCAATGCAATGTGGAAGAGAGAGACGTTACAAAAATATTGGCAGGGCTCATGAATTTGTTGAATCTTCCCAAATTTGTTAAAATGTTTAAGCATGATCGATCATATTCATTTATTTGTGTCAATTGAAAAACATATCAAGGGAATGTGTATCGGTTTTAATTGGTTATTCAATTATGTCTTATCATGGACATCACAAATTGAATTCATTTTCTCAGAAAACATGGCCAATAATTTTTTCCCTTTAATCTTGTGCATTTATCCCAAAATTTATTCACAGACATTTCTCATTGTCCCACTAGGTATCGGTTTGATATTTCAACGTGGGACCGAGTCCAATTGGACAGTTGGAATCATGTTTGATATTCATGCAATGGATAATTTAGTGAATAAATTGTGAGAAGTGATGTATCATGTAATAATGTGTAATAGTTTCACCGATTTGGGATTCGATAAGATGAAAGTGGGTGAAAGGATATGCATACAGTGTGTGTGTGTGAAGACCCGGAAATTTCAAGGAATTTTTTTTCGTATTTTCTTTGGAATTTTGAAAGTACGCAGTTTCTGACGGTGCCTAATTCTGGGGCCCGGTGTTCCCGAAATCAATTTCTGAAGTTAGTCTTAGGTACATTCAGGGAACGAATGAGCGGGTTTTTCTAACTTTTAATCCAGTGCTCGGAATCGAAATCCGAGGGCACCAATGAAATCACAGCGCCAGTAATTTCATAGGAAGAACATTTCTGGAGTTGCGTTTTCTCGGGTGTGGTTATTAAAATAATGGGATAAGTAATGAATAAAAAAAATTGTGAAACAAATTTTATTTTTATATCATTGTGGTTTAACTTCCATGTGAGGGAGTTGGGGTGGGACCCACTAAAATCCTATCTCTCGGTAGGATATTAGTGAGGTGGGGCCCACACGAGCCCCCACCTATTCAAATTATCTAACCCTCAAACCCCCCCCCCCCCCCCCCATTAATTTTGTAACACACTCGCACCCCTATTAAATTTCGAGTCAACACTCACATTAATTGGACGGTTAAAACTCTTCAATTAATTCAATTAATTGATTGAATTATTTTGAATTTTAAATTTGGGTGTTGTGTTGAGTGTTAATTAAATAAGACAAGTCTTATTTAATTAAGGGTTGGTTTGTTGTGAGAGAGGGATTGGAGAGGAATTGGTCAAGCCTTGGAATCCTCTTCTTCCTCCTTAAAGAACGCGAAGAACGCACCGTCGCTGACGAAGAACGCCGGCCTCCGACGAAGGACGACGAAGAATGCTGAATCCCCGGAGATCGATGACGCGATGTCGTGTACCGCGACGCCGGCGATTCTCTTCTCTGTGATACCGACGATGCTTACAGAACCTTGTTCCGCGACGCCGTCTTTCATGACGATTAATTCCCGCGACGAACCTTCGTTCGACGACACCTAGAGTCAGGGGTTTAATCTTCATTCAAGTTTATTTAACGAACTTTGTTGATAATTGTTGGCCGCTTGCTATCATTATAATAGGAGGAGGTCAGACCGCACAAACACAGCTGACCCACCTCCCCCTTTTTTGCTGTCGTTCCCGTTGTGGCTCGAATAAAGGCGGTGTGGTGCAACGGGACCGCACGGAAACAAGAAGAAAGCGGTGAAAAACCGCGGCGCCATCGCGCCGCGCCGTTGAGGCCGAACAAAGCTGCTGCCAGAGTCGGGGCCGTGGAGGTGATTCGAAGACTCCTCTGGTTGATCATTGTGTGCGGATTGACGGGCGATGAAAACGGGGCTGTAATGTCAATTTGAAGCCTCTGCAGGGAAGGTCGGGTCCCGGGACGACCGCTGGCGAAGGCGGCGAGCAAAATGGACCTCCGGAGCACGTCCAGTGGTCCGCGAAAAGCAGCGGCGGTGCGCTGCTGGAACGGAACCGCCGGGGATGAGCCGCGGCGGCGGGAGAAACCGGAACGACTTAGTCGTTCCGGAGGCAGAGCAGCGCAGCTTAGAGTCACACCGGTTTTGTCAACCGCGCGGGGGGGGGGGGGGGGGGGGGGTTGTAACCCCCCGCTCCGCACTGGCCACGCGGACCGGCCGCGCCCTATTGGGCCAGACCCGGACCCGGGTCAGGTCCACCCGGTTGAGGCCGACCATGGGGGGGGGGGTATCGAGCTGGTTCGGACCGAGCCCGAACCCCCTAATTTAGAACAGATCCATTCAAATGTCCATACCATGGGATACGGACCTCCGATCGATGCATCGTCAGTTGTGGTATGATCCTTGGATCAAGACAGTCGTTTCAGTATATTACACTGAAGGTTTCGGAGAACTTTGGGAATGTCCAGGTCGGTTCGAGCACGAAACCAACCGGGCCCTCGGAGCGGAAACACTTATAACTTGAGCTCCGGACGTCCGAGAGACGTGCCGTTGACTTTTTTGGATTCATCTTGATGAGACGGAACTTTTCTCAAACTTCTCCTGAGGTTTGGATGCATTTGGATAGTGGCCGGGTTGGATTGAACCCGAAATCCAACCGGGCCCCTGGAACGGAAAAGATGATAACTTTCAGACCGAATGTCCATTTGAGGAACCGTCAATGGCGTTGGTGATCACATTGAGAAAGAGTCCGTATGAGTATACCCTATGAGAGTTCGGGGTATAGTTGAGATATGGTCGGGTTGGTTCGTACACCAAACCAACCAGGCCCCTAGGACGAAAAGGCTAATAACTCACAGACCGGGCATCCGATTGACGCACCGTCTGTTGCGTTGAGACCCCTATGATGTGGAGTTCCTTTGAGATATATCTTCGTGGGACTTTGTGATACTTGGAGTATCGACCTGTTGCTCGTGGAGCGGACCCTCCCGGAGACGAGCGTATGGAGTACGGAGACCGTGTAGCGGGCTGAGACCTGACGACTGCTTGAACGGCTCGACTTGGAGTGAGTCGACTAGCCCAGTGGATGGTGCACTACTGTGTTTGGGTGCAGACCCATGGTGGATGGAGTGCCTGGTAGCAGGAAGCAGACCTGTGGTACATGACAGGAGAAGTACCTCTACAGGCTATTAGGGGGGATGCACTACAATGTTTGGGTGGCAGACCTCGGCGGGAAGAACTACTATGTTTGGTTGGCTGACACACTGTACTTGACAGGAGGAGTACCTCACCAGTCTTAGGTTAGTGAGCAGTACCTCGGAGTCGTGACAGGATCTTGTACTCGTCAGAGAAAGGGCTCTTCAGTAGTTACAGTTTCAATAATGAAAATCCTAGTTTGACCTGAGTCTATGACCTTTGTGGTTACCTCATGATTGAGATGGGTCATTTGATAACTTAGGTATATGTATAGGAATATACCTAGGAAGTGGTTATCTGTTGATTTCATAACCTTTATGTTTCCTCATGATTGAGATGAGTTACTTAAAAAATTAGGTATATGTATGGGCTTATACCTAATTAAGGGTTATCTGTTGAGATCGTTCATTGTGGTTATCCTTGTTGGATTTAGTGAGACCTTTAGGGTCTTGGGGTCCTTATAGAGTATCGTATACTCACCCCTGCACGGGCTATGCCCGCACCTCGTTGTGTTGGTTGCAGAAGACGGGTAGCGCTGACAGAGGCTGAGTGTTCGAGGTCTGGATGGTACCCGGAGGTGGACCTCACGACGAGTCAGCATCCGGAGGTGGACTTCACGTTGAGACGACACTCAGAGGAGGATGCCGGGCGAGAGCGTTGTGGAGGCTATATGAACATACACTTCAGGTAGGATCCGTGGTGGATGATCCAGGAGTTACGCTATATGTACCTACCATTCAGGTAGGACCAGAGGAGGAAGACGTAGTAGTTACTTCTATTCTTCCAGCTGTTTGTCTTTTCTATTGTACTTTCGTTCAGTTGTAGCTGTACTTTCAGTTGGGTTTATATTCTGGCCCACTTACTTTTCAGTACATTCTTTTGTACTTAGTGTATTACTTCTACTTGTACTCTGTGGTTTTTTGTTTACTTTTATAAGGGGAATGCCTTCCCAGTTATCGGGATTTACGCTTTTGGTGCTAGTCGCCAGCCCCTAGGCTATGGAAGGCGGGCTTGGGGTAGTCACGACACGGGCCCTGAGGACAGGTCATGAAAAATTGGTATCATAGGAGTCAGTTCTACAGCAAAACTCAGGACACTGATCTTTTCTTTCTGTGAAGAAATAGTGTTAAGGGTACCGAGTGTGGTCTTTAGATCAGGGAGTCCAGTGTTCATGCGGCGGCCAACGTATCCATACAGCAGGACCCTGAATACTGATTTTTGACTTTGTGCATGAAAACAATGATTATATGTGTTTTTTTAAAAATTTTCCCCATAAAATAGCTCAAACCAGGTCAGCTCACCCGGTATAAATCGTTTGACCGTGTCACGTATGTTTCATTCATGATGCCTTTCCATGGACGACTAGCTACAGCCCAGAGGGATGTACGTACTGATAGCCTGCCGAGTGACGAGGCTTCGGTACAGGGCCCTCTTTTAGTTGAGGCACCAGCGGAGGCACCAACTGTACTACCACCCGTTGGGCCAGCAATGCCACCAACCGCAGTAGCAGAGAGTGCACATCTCTTGAGTGCACTGCACGAGTTTCAGCGCCATAGGCCACCCAGGTTCAGGGGAGAGACGGACTCGCAGGTGGCTGAGGATTGTCTGGAGGCTGTGGTGAGAGTCTTGAGGCTAGTAGGGACGCCGGCAGACTTCATGGTGATCCTTGCTGCCAGCCTCCTTCAGGGGGTAGTAGGAAGGTTGTGGAGTTGGATGCTTCACATTTGCGATGAGGTGAACTTCACTTGGAAAGACTTTGAGACCTTCTTCAGGGTGGAGTTCATACCAGTGACTCTACACCCCGAGCGTGTTCAGGAGCTGCTGCCTTTGCCGTAGGATTTTCGATCAGTAGCCGAGTCATCTGTGGGCAATAGAGAGATGATGTAGAGGTCCAAGAGGAGTAGAGCCAGCTATACAAGGATCATGAAGTGTTATGAATGCGGCAGGAAGGGTCACCTAGAAAGTGACTGTCCAACCCCCAGCACAGTTGATCCGCAGGAATTGGAGGAGCCACCGAGGCAGAAGTAGCGGCGGGTGCTTGAGCAACAACCGAGCAGTGGACAAAGCAGTAGATCTCTGGGAGCAGGTGGACAGGAGCGGAACTAGTGGATTACTTTTGTTCTTGGTACTTCTAGTTCCATGTTGCAGTTGTATTTGTGTCTTTGTACTATGAGTTGCAATAATAAAAGACACTTATCTTTGTGTCGTTTGCTTTCCTGTCATTTTGTTCAGTTGATACTGAGAGGTCTCGGTTAAAACTATTGACTTGACCCTCACTTTCGAGATTTCTACTGGAGGAGACCTAGTGACCTCACACTGATGTCGACAGTGTGTCTCGACCCTTGGAGGCGAGAGTGACAGTTGGATCTCTTGGTAGTAACGTCGAGGCCTTACGACGTCATCCATGGCATGAATGCATCATTCATGTCGGGATTTACTGTATTAGGTATTGGGCGTGGTTCATCCAGGGGATGAGACCGAGATTATCTTTTCAGAAAAGGATAAATCTTAGTAGCTCTTACAGATCGTAGGCAAAGAAGGTGCATATCATCCAAGAGCGGATGAAGACTGCACAGGGCAGTAAGAAATAGAAAACTGGTGCCAACCCTAGTGACTCGGGCGTGTTAAATGTTTCAAGAAGAGGAAACATTAAGGAGAGATGAGTCTGCAAAGCAGTAGATGTGGACGCAGAGTTAGGAGAGCAGCATGAGGTGGTGTATATTTTAACATGCTACAACCACCCACCTTAGTTGTCCCTTCCAGGCTCAGGGAGTTGGAGAGCAGGGGAAGAGTGCTGCTGCATGTGGTCAAGGAGTGTGACCCAATGGCTCTAAAAATGATTCAAGGGACAGTCTGTGTCGACTACTAGCTGTCGTAGTAACAGACATTGATATGAATCATTCCTTCCTTCCACGAATCTTGTCCCATGCCTAGAGTTTCCTGTAAGCCGTAGACTTGACCCTCACATCTTGAGATACCTTGGGAGGATACTCGATAATCACACTTACACCGATAGTGTGATCTGACCCACGAGGTGAAAGTTTCGGTTGGAATCTCTTGGTGGCAGCATCAAGGCCTTACGAAGTTGGTCTCAGTATAGATTGGATTCATAGTTCATGCTCAGATTGACTGTATTAGGGAAAAAGGTTGTGGTCTAACTACAACGTCGGGATGGGTTTTCCTTGGTCGGTGAAAAAGAAACCCCAGGCAGCACATGATAAACTCATGCATAGGAGGGTTTGGTCGATCACCCTTGGGTCGACCAACCTCACCCTCGTTGCAATAGGAGTTTTGAGTTTTAGTTCTAATCAAGAAATGGAGGCCTCTAGAGTTCGAGGATGATGAACACGTCCTTATACGGGTCTCACCTTGACGAGGTTTACTGAGATGTTGCCAAAGCGGCAAGTTATCTCCGAGGTTCGACGAACCTTCAAGGACCTCAGTAGGGTAGGCAAGGTGGGTTACCGGTTGACCCATCCACCTCAGTTGCAACGGGTGCAAGACATCTTCCATATATCTCAGCTGAGGAGATATGTGCACGACTCGATTCATATCATCGACCATGGGAAGCTGGACTTTGGAGATGGGGCGGCTTTTGCGGGGTTCCAGTAGAGGTTGAGGATTGACAGGAGCGTGTCCTACGAGGATGGTCGATTCCCATTATGCACTTTCGTTGGCAGCATGAGAACCTCCAGGTGAGCTCATGGGAGCGGAAGGCTCAGATGCGTGCTCAGTACCACTTTTATATCCCTAGTTTGTGTTAAAGCATTATGGGGACGTAAATCCCTGAGGTGGGAGAAATGTAAAGACCCAGAAATTTCAAGGAAATTGTTTTTTCTTATTTTTTTTTGAATTTTAGAAGTACGCAGTTTCTGACGGCGCCTGATTCCGAGGTCCGGTGTGCCCAGAATCAATTTCCAAAGTTAGGCTCGGGTACATTCAGTGAACGAACGAGCGGGTTTTTCTAACTTTTAATATGGTGCTCGGAATCAAAATCTGAGCGCACTGATGAAATCATAACACTGGTAATTGCTTAGGAAGACCATTTCCAGAGTTGCGTTTGCTTGGGTGTGGTTATTAAAATAATGGGTTAATTAATGAATAATAAAAAATTGTCCAAAAAATTTTATTTTTATATATTTGGGGTTTAACTTCCATGTGAGGGAGTTGGGGTGGGACTCACTAAAATCCTAACTCTCGGTAGGATATTTGTGAGGTGGGGCCCACATGAGTCGCCACCTATTCAAATTCTCTAACCCTCCAAACACCCCCATTAATTCTGTAAGACACCTGCACCCCCTATTAAATGCCGAGTCAACACTCACACTAATTGGACGGTTAAAACACTTCAATTAATTGAATTAATTGAATGAATTATTTTGAATTTCAAATTGGGGTGTTGGATTGTATGTTAATTAAATAAGACCATTATTATTTAATTAAGGGTTGGTTCATTGTGCGAGAGGGATTGGAGAAGAATTGCTCAAGTCTTGGAATCCTCTTCTCCCTCCATGAAGAATGCGAAGAACGCACTATCGCCGACGAAGAACGCATGCCTCCGACGAAGGACGACAAAGAATGCCAAATCCTCGGAGACCGATGACGCGACACCGTGTACCGCGACACCGAAAATTCTCTTCACTGTGACACCGACGATGCTTACGGAACCTTGTTCCGCGATGCCATCTTCTGCGATGATTAATTCCCGCGACGAACCTTCGTTCAATGACACCTTGAGGTAGGGTTTTAATCTTCGTTCATGTTTATTTAACGAACATCGTTGATAATTGTTGGCCGCTTGCTATCATTATAATGAGAGGAGGTTGGACCGCACAAACACGACCGACCCACCTCCCCCTTTTTTGCTGTTGTTCCCGTTGTGGCTTGAACAAAGGCGGCGCGGTGCAACGACAGCATGCGGAAACAAGAAGAAAGAGGCGAAGAAGTGTGGCGCCATCACGCTGTGACGTTGAGGCCGAAGGAAGCCAAAGCCAGAGTCGGGGCCGCAGAGGAGATTTAAAGACTCCGATGGTTGATCGTTGTGCGTGGATTGATGGGCGATGACAAACGGGACCGCAATGTCAATTTGAAGCCTCTGTAGTGAAGGTCGGGTCCTGGGAGGACCGCCGGTGAAGGCGGCGAGCGAAACGGACCACTGGAGCGCGTCTGGTGCTCCGCGGAAAGTAGCGGCGGCGTGCCGTCGGAACGGAACTGCCATGGCAGCAGGCCAAACCGGAACGGCTTAGCCCTTCCGGAGGCAGAGCGGCGCAGATTAAAGCCGCGCCGGTTTCATCAACAGTGGGGGGGGGGGGGTGGGGTTTTGTAACCCCCCGCTCCACGTCAGCCATGCGTACCGGCCGCGCCCTATTGGGCTAGACCCAAACCCGGGTCGGGTCGACCAGGTTCGGGCAAACCCGGGGGGGGGGGGGAGGGTATCGGGCCGGGTCGGACCGGGCCCGAACCCCCTAATTTCGGATAGATCCGTTCAATCATCCATAACTTGGGATACAGACCTCCAATCGATGCTCCGTAAATTGCAGTGCGATCCTTGGATCGAGACGGTCGTTGAGGTATATTAAACTCAAGGTTTCGAAGAACTTTGGGTATGGCTAGGTTGGTTCGAGCACGAAACCAAACGGGACCTCGGAGCGGAAACACTTATAACATGAGCTCCAGACGTCCGATAGACGTGCCGTCAACTTTGTTGGATTTATCTTGATGAGACAAAACTTTTGGAATACTTCGCCTGAGGATTGGATGCAGTTGGATAGTGACCGGGTTGGATTGAACCTGAAATCCAACCGGGCCCCTAGAACGGAAAAGCTGATAACTTTCAGACCGGACGTCCGTTTGACGAACCGTCAGCGGCGTTGGTGATCACATTGAGAAACGGTCACTATGAGTATACACTATGAGAGTTCAGGGTACAGTTGAGATATGGTCAGGTTGGTTCGTACACAAAACCAACCGGGCTCGTGGGAAGAAAAGGATAATAACTCACAGACCGAGCGTCTAATTGACGCACCGTCTGTTGCGTTGAGACCCCTATGATGAGGTAGTTCTTTGAGATACTTCTTCGTGGGACTTTGTGATACTTGGAGTATCGACCTGTAGCTCGTGGAGGAGACCCTCCCGGAGATGAGCATACAGAGTACGGTGACCATGTAGCTGGCTGAGACCTGATGACTACTTGACCGACTCGACTTGGAGTGAGTAGACTAGCCCAGTGGATGGAGCACTTCTGTGTTTGGGTGTAGACCCACAGCGGATGGAGCGCCTGGTAACAGGAAGCAGACCCACGGTACTTAACAAGAGAAGTACCTTTGCAGGCTATTAGGGGGGATACACTACTATGTTTGGGTGGCAGACCTCTGCGGGAAGCACTACTGTGTTTGGGTGGCTGACCCGCGGTACTCGACAGGATGAGTACCTCAGCAGTCTTAGGTTAGTGAGCAGTAACTTGGAGTCGTGATAGGATCCATGTACTCATTAGAGACGGGGCTCTTCAGTAGTTACAGTTTCGATAATGAAAATCCTGGTTTGAGCTGAGTCTATGACCTTTGTGTTTACCTCAAGATTGAGATGGGTCACTTAATAACTTAGGTATATATATGGGTATATACCTAGGTAGTGGTTATCTGTTGATTTCATAACCTTTGTGTTTCCTCGTGATTGAGATGGGTTACTTGATAACTTAGGTATAAGCATGGGCTTATACCTAAGTAAGGGTTATCTGTTGAGATCGTTCTTTGTGGTTATCCTTGTTTGCTTTAGTGAGACCTTGAGGGTCTTGGTGTCCTTATTGAGAATCATATACTCACCCCTGCACGGGCTATGCACACACCTCATTGTGTTGGTTGTAGACGACGGGCAGCGCTGACAGAGGCCGAGTGTTCGAGGACTGGATGGTACCCGGAGGTGGACCTCACGACGAGTCAGCATCCGGAAGTGGACTTCATGACGAGATGACACTCGGAGGAGGTTCACAGGAGAGAGAGTTGTGGAGGCTATCTGTACCTACCCTTCAGGAAGGATCGGTGGTGGACGATCTAGGACCTGCATTATATGTACCTACCCTTCAGGTAGGATCTGAGGAGGAAGACCCAGGAGCTTCTTCTATTCCTCCTGCTATTTGTCTTTTCTATTGTACTTTCATTCAGTTGTAGTTGTACTTTCAGTTGGGTTTGTATTCTGGCCCACATACTTTTCATAACTTTCTTTTGTACTTAGTGTATTACTTCCGCATGTAATATGTGGTGTTTTGTTTACTTTTAAAGAGGCAATGCCTTCCCAGTTATTGGGATTTACGCCTTTGGTGCTAGTCGTCAGCCCCTGGCCTATGGAAGGCGGGCTTGGGGTAGTCACGACACGGGCCCCGAGGACTGGTCGTGACAGTTTGAGAATTGAGAAACCAAATAGAAATCTGTTTCCATCCAATAGATTGTTGAAAATTACTATTGGGGGATTCTTATTCGAATTATAGAGGCCTGGAGGTGAGATTTGAAGTATCTGAGGATTGGTCTAGAACACCGGAAGCAGATTTGGGATTCTATGAAAAAACCCAATAACAAGCCATGTAGTTTAAAGAATACATGCTGTGCAGTAGTCCTTTGGGTGGAACACTAGGGTTCTGAGAAATTTAACGATGAAAAACCATGTGGATAGGCTACACTCCTTGTATCCCTTTCTGTGTGGACAAGCCATGTAGAGGAGATCATAGGGAGAAACCTGTGTGGAAGAACATGTCTTGTACTCAATTACACGAACATGGAAAGACTTACATAGACATGAAAATGAGAACAATTAGAACTTTGATTTTCTGATTCTTGCTATGTAGTTCACCAACATTCCAAAGAGTGAAACATGTGCAGTAATCCATAAACCTTTAGGGATAGGGACTTACAACTGTGTGCGACCAAACACCCTATGGGTCCCCTTACGTGGAATGTACCCCTTCTTCCATTTTGAGGAACCATCGACCTATCCAATATATTTTGTTTAGAAATGAATCCTCCCTCAAGTGGAATATCCAGAATTTTTTTTCAAATAGAACACAATGGTTACCTCTGTAGTGTCTTTTGAGATATTATGCAAGTTTTTCTGTGCAAGAAGCTTATTCAAGTGATGCTTGACGGTGGCTGTGATCAGACAGGATCACCAGAGACACTAGAGTTGCACCCTCAAGTAAGACATGGCATGGGTACTCTATCTATACATCTGAGTGGAACCCTTATGATGGGTAGGGAATATGACCTCGATCGACTACAAGAGTGATACCCTATAGTTGACTGGGAATTGGTCCTCTACCTATCCTCTGAGTGGAACCCTTCAATTGAGTCCAAGTGTATGTCCTCGACTACATGAGTGGAACTATCCCATGGCATAGGTAATGGGTCCTCTTTTTTCTATATGAGTCGAACCCTCTTGGGGAGTCTTGGAATGGGTCCTTGACTATTGGAGTGGAAACCTCCAACTGTGCCATACATGGGTTCTATACTGACCATTAGAGTGTCTCCCTCATGTTGGGCTGGACATGGCCCATATATATATTACTTGAGTGGAATCCTGATGTCGAGTAAGGGCATTGGTCCTCATACATCAGAGTGGAACCTTCATGCTAGGTCATCCAACTATTAACTGAGTGACACCATCCTATTTTACCTAGACATGGGTCTTCTACCATGAGATTATTTCTCCTTCACTATACAGAGTAGTGGTGAGGTGTGGATTGACTTGGATGTTTATATGGGAGGATGTGCGAGATGTTGGGAACCATGGATGGATGTTTGGAACTAATGGAACTCTTTTCTAGGATGATCTTTTATATAGAGATCCCCTTTATATCTCATTTTGGTATCATTGGTTTGATTATATATATATATATATCCATATCCATATGGTTGGATTTGTTTAATCTCTTGCTTTGGGTTGATCTATCTACTGTGTATTTCCTATCGTGTCTCTTACTTCTCCCTATTCAGCTTTCAGGCCATTCTGGGCGGTATATATATACTCACCCCTACATGGGATTTTTCTATACGTGTCTTATCTTATGAAGATGTGGTACAGGTTGGTGGTGATTACAGTTGATCTTTGGGTAACATGGTGCATTTGACCGAATATGTTGGTCCTTGATTTGAGATTTAGATATTAGATCTCTTAGCATTTACCTTCTAGTTTTTATGTTTTTATATATTTCTGGATGGTTTTATATTTTGATCATTTTTACTTTTCAGTTTAGACTATCGTACTTTTATACACCCTATATGTTTTATATGGATGCTTTGTTCTCTAGATCTTTCTTATTTTTTATTATTCCTATACAGTTATTCATTAATATTGTCATGTATGTACAAAAAGGTACATTATGTAAAGGCCTCCCATAATATTTATTCATTTTGGTTCTTGTCTCCACCCCCTGGCCATTGAATTTGGGCTAAGGGTTGTTTTGGCTCGAGCCCTATTGGTCTAGGTCATGATAGTGCAAATGGGAGATTGTATGTTATATGCTTAAAAACTAGTAATAAGTATATATAAATATATATATTATGATAATTATGATTTTTATGTATGGTATATCAAGATGTAAGGATGAAATAAGATTTCATTCTTGTTACTACCTTTAATCAAATGAAGAAATAAATATTAAGTATATTAACTTTCAAACAGTTCTACCCAATTAAAGAAATAATTTATTATTAGATTACATGTAATGTATTGATGAAGTGGAGTTTTCATTCCGTATTTGAATAGACTAGCTATGTAATTTACTTATGCATTATAAACCCATGTGTAAAGGAAGTAGTAGTCCAAGAGTGTCTTTGATAGGATATATATTAAATAATTCCCATAGGATGGCTGGTGTCTTTTTATCATCATAGTTGGATGAACATCCCTGAACTCATAGATTTGTTCATCCTTCTCCCTTTGAATGTAGAGATACTATAACATTTAGGAGTACAGAAAATCCCACATGTATGACATGTGATTCATTGAATCTGTGGATACACGATGAAAGATGTATACTCTTTCCACATTATTGATCTCAATCAAATAAATATAAAGATGAATATTATGTAGTGTCTTCTTTGGTGTTAGATAAAAATATTTACAATTATACTCATTTCCTTTATTTATATGAAATTTTATATTTATTTGGCACTAAGATCCTTGAAATAAGTTTTTTTTCTCACATCTGATTGATGTAGTAATTTTTTTGACTCAATAAAACCCCTTAAAATTTCCAAAATCCGGGTGAACACCATAGTAGTGGCCACTGGTCAGAGTATGATTCAAAACTATTATATTATGTGTGATGAGACAATAAAAAAAAATATGTTAAATTACATTATAATGGTATTAAATGTTCATTTTTGATCTTATGTGCCTAATTCGGTGGATTTTAATTTTGAACACCCATTCTCATCAATTGGGCATTTCTTGCCTAATGTACACCAATTTAGGCCCAATGATTCATTTGATTTTCAGGAATTTAATTATCAATATTTTAATTTTATTGTTTTGTAAAAATTAATATGAACATTTTCCACCAATAGGTCAATAGAGTATTTATAAAGGATGATTTAAATATTTGGTGATTAAAGGAAACAATTCTGGAGAAGGCATATTAGACACCATCCCACTATTGAGAATGTGGGACCCACAATACAGGCCCAGTTAAGCCCAAATTTTGCGGGATGATAGAATACATGTATAGAAAAAAATAATTTATAAGGATCTAGTGTTAATAAGGATTACATGGTAGTTATTTAGGAAAAGCAATTTGGAGATAAAATTCTGGACCTGATTTTGTGGCCCAGAAAAACAATCCACCAATTTAACCATATCCCGGATACAAAGTAATCATTTGTGATGAAATGTCACAGAGAGCTAAAATAAATCCTAATATTCACTTATGTCTTCTGTTTCTCACTCCAATTTGGCCATCCAAAAGGCCATTTAGGTGCTTCTGTTCGGTGGATGCAAGTTGGCTGCCACCTCGGGCCAGGAGTGGAAAAGTCCAAGTTACACAAGATTTCCACCACCCTAAGCCTACCATAATAAAGTGGGATTACATACTCTATTGGAGGCTCTACCCAAGGCTCCCAAAATTCTTATATAAGGCAGTGTTGTTGGAATATTTGAGTATTATTGGTGCTAGGTTTCATTGTAGTGTTATTCTGCCGATTTGTGTTTGTAATCACATTTCTTTCTCATGTATGTTGTTCAAATCAGTTTAGTTCTTAATAAATGTTATTCCTTTAATCTTATTTTGTTCTTCTACATAACTCATTGATACCATTTCCTGAAATTTTGAATTTATTCACACCATAATTTGTGAAATTTATCACACTATGGTCGAGTGATTGATATTTTGCTGTTTTTTACTTCTTCAATTCCAACCTTATAAGTCTACTTCCCACATCCGTTGAGGACATGTCATCCATGGAGGGATAATTCTATTATGGGTTGATCCAAGGGAGTATCATGTGTATGGATTGATTGTTATTTCTCACTCTCTAAATGTTTATTAATTTCTTTAATTTGAGATTCTTTTATTCAATGATTATCTCTCTTCCTCTTCCATATTGAATTTAATCACCCCAATTTTATGTGATAATAAGACCATTTACCATGGAGTGATAATGAAAATGATCCTATAAGTGTATAAGTTATTAGCATGTGTTTATGAAGGTGTTTAACCGATAGGTGATGACGTTAGTTCGAATTCATTTAATGAATCCTTCTCGAGTTAATGAAATTAAAATCATTAAAAAAGAGAATTAATTCAATCCACCCTGAGCGATAACCAAGGATCAAATCATTATATTAATTTGAATTAACATAAATATATTAGTGGTACTTTAAACCTATCTAAAATCAACCCACTGTTGGAAACATCATATCCAAAAATCCATCTCATAGGTTGGGTATCTTAGGTATCTTCATACGTCTCAGTGGATTCGACAACCCAAGCTAGACTATAAGCACCGTTATACCTTCATCTCTTGGGTAAATTTGAGAGTCAATAAAATTTTGGTTTCATAGCCATGGACCAAGTAAGTACCTTAGATCAAAACCTTTTTTCCTCACCCCCATTCTTCTATTCTCATCCAAGATCTCTTATCTTGTCCCTTTCCTGTTTTTTTACTTTTGGCGCATGTCCATGTACACCTGTGATAATTCAAAAAGACTTGTTAGGGTGGAAATTCCAAGGATAAGGGAGTCAGGTACACCAAGGGAACTCTTTACATTAGATCCTAAGCTTCAAAATACCCTAAATTCAAAAATTGACCCCATTTCAAGGTATGATCTTCAAGTAAACCAACTTATAAACCCGGGTGGGAACCAAAATGGAAATCCAAATGAGGCAGCCCCTAAACATGGGGAATGAAGATGATCAAAACATTAACGAATCCCTCTCAACTTCCAAGACCAATTCCCTCTCATGCATTATAAAAAATTCCCTAGAATATAAAAACTACATCTTTAAACCCCATATCCTAAACCACCTTCCAAAATTCCATGGAATGGAGTCCGAGAAGCCCTACCTTCACGTCAAGGAGTTAAATGAAATTGTTGAAACATTGTGTCCCCACATCAACTAGAATCAGATAAGATGAGGTTATTTCCTTTTTTCTTTAATGGATTGATCTAAAAATGGGATAAACAATTTGATACCATCATCAATCAACTCTTAGGAACAATTACACAGATAATTCTACAAAAAAAACTTTCCCCAACCCAAAACAATTCCACTCATTAAGGGAATCCAATTATTTTTGAAAAAGAGGGAGATTCATTCTATGAAACATGAGGGAGGTTCAAAGACACCCTAAACATGGTTCCACATCATGGTTTTTCTATACCTGATCAAGTGAGAATATTTTATGAAGGGTTGTGCCCGGGGACCAAACAATTCATTGATATGATGTGTAATAGCACCTTTAAAAACAAAGCCCCCAACGATGCTTATGAGTATCTGGAAAGACTTGTTGAACAAAACCAAACATGGGGATCTTCACATTATTCTGAAAAGCCACAAATAACTACTATAATTCATACAATTAGAGAAGAGGAAATCCTTAGGGCTAAACTCGCAGCACTCTCTAGGAAGGTTGAAGAGATAGAACTTATGAAAGTCCATTAAATCCAAATTGTAGACCGTGTTTGCACAATTTGTGACAAACATGGCCATAAAAAGGAAACTGCCCAACAATTCTATCCATCAAGGATGTTATTTTAGGAGGACCCCCACCAGAAGTAAATGATTTGATCTTTTAAAATCCTCAATACCAAAAAACCATTAACCCAAGGTATAATGACCACTCAGGCTTCCGTTGGAAAGATAACCAATCACCTAGCCAACCATAGGGACAAAATCCTTACCCCCATCAGAACTACAAAACCCATAACCAGTTCCAAACCCAACCTATCCAATACCAACAGCCAAAGGTCCATCTTCAACAAACCATCCCACCTCCAAAATATCTCCCTGGTATAAAACAATCTTTTCATGAACCAACCCAAATTGTTCTACAAATCCTACTAGAACAACTGTGTAAACAAATGGAAAGGATGAACTCAGAAGTCTCTTCCCTAAAAAAAGAACATAATCCATCAAAACTAGATAATCACCCATTCATACTCAAGCAATTCCACAACAAACAGTAAGGGGAGAGTCAAAAGTCACTCAAAAAAATCATGAACAACTAAAGGCTGTGACAGTTTTAAGAAGTAGGAAATCAATTGAGAAACCTGAACAAATAAGTCAGAAACCTTATGAAGCTTCAAACTCTAATGAAAATTCAAATGAACCACATGACAAAACTGATAAAACTAATAACAACGTGGAAGAAACAGTCCTTCAACAAACAAACCAACAACCCTCACCACTTCCTCAATGCATGAGGGGGAAAACCAAGCCTACATTGAGTGAGAAATTGAGGGAAATCTTCTCACAAGTCACATTGAACATTCCCCTTCTCGATGCAATCCAAAGCATACCTGCCTACTCAAAGTACCTTAAGGACTTCTCCACTTTTATAAGAAAATTTTCACATAAAAACCAAGTCCTTTTGGATGCTAATGTGAGTACCACCATTCAATGGACCATTCCTCCAAAGTTTAAAGACCCGGGTTTCCCTTACATCAATGTTAAAATAGGAGGGAGAAAAGTTGTCAAGGGCTTGTGTGACCTAGGTCCTAGTTTCAATCTCATTCCATATACTGTGTACATCCAGTTTGGCCTAGAAGAGCACCAACCCATATCTGTCACACTTCAACTTGCTGACTGTAGCATTAGGATTCCAAAGGAAATTTTAAAGTATGTTCTGGTAATGGTTGAAAACTTCATCTACCATGATGACTTTATTTTCCTTGAAAACAATCCTAACTTAAGAAACATGGAACAAACCCCAATCATCCTTGGTCATCCCTTCCTTCCAAAAATCAACTCTGTTATCCGAGTCCAAAATGTGAGCATGACCATCACCTTTGGAAACATGAGTCTAGACTTGATCATCTATAATTCAAGCTCACAAATAGGGGATGAAGAGGACATTCATCAAGTAAACATGATAAGAATATTTGATAATGAATCCACAGAACATCAAGGAATATTTGATGGATGTTTAATTCAGGATCAGATTGATTTCCTTTGTTCACATGAAGGATGTTTATCTCCTTGGCTTGAATCATTTTCAAATTTTTCTTATGATGAAGTCTTAGGTCAAACAATCAGTGAAAGATTTCAAGAAACCACTTTCATGGAGACCAATCAAACTTCCTTACCTTAATCTGATCAAGCCAATCTAGTAGCTGAAACTTCTACACTTGGGGATTCGACTCCATCTAAAACTCTAGGAAACAAAATTGATCTTAATCCAATGTCCCAATATTCTTCTGAAATTCTAAACTATCCTAATCTTTAATTGAAAGAGCTTCCTTCTACACTAAAGTATTCCTTCCTAGTAGAAAATGGAAAATATCTTATTTTCATTTCTTCTTTTCTTAAACCCAATCATGAAAGGATGATTCTATATGTACTTAAGAAGCATAAGAAAGGCATTGGTTGGACCCTGTCTGATATTCCTTGGATTATCCCACTAATCTGGACTCATAGGATTGTTCTAGAATCCGGTTCAAATCCATGTCGTCAACCTCAATGGATACTCAATCCTAACCTCATGGAGGTAGTAAGGAAAGAACTTCTCAAATTGTTAAAAGCTGGTATAATCTATCCCATAACTGAGAGTGAGTGGGTGATCCCAATCCAAGTGGTTCCAAAAAAGGCTGGAATCGCAGTGATAACCAATAAGGATGGAGATATTCTTCTAACTAGGGTGAGTAAATGCTGGAGAGTCTACATCGACTATAGTAAGCGAAACTCATTTACCAAGAAGGACCATTTCCCCTTACCATTCATTGACCAAGTCCTTGAGAGGGTGGAAGGTCATTCCTTCTACTATTTCTTAGTTGGGTACCTAGGGTATAATCAAATTGAGGTCTCCCTAGAGGATCAAGGGAAGACTACATTCACATATCCATTCAGCACCTTTGCTTTCAAACGCATGCCCTTCGGGTTATGCAATGTCCCTGGAACCTTCCAGCGGTGCATGATGGGAATATTCTTAGACATGGTAGGGGATTTTCAAGAGGTCTTCATGGATGACTTCTCTATTTTTGGGGATACATTTGAGGTATGTATGATGAATGTGGAGTGAGTCTTTTCAAGATGTGAAAAAAATAATCTAGTCCTAAAATGGGAAAAATTTCATTTCATAGTTAAAGAGGTACTATTTCTAGTCCATATGGTCTTAGGTAGGGGGATTGAAGTTGATAAAGTAAAGGTTGACATCATTCGTCACCTAACATCACCCAAAATAGTTAAGGAAGTGAGGTCTTTCTTAGTAAATTCTGGTTTCTATAGAAGATTCATCAAGGACTTTAGTTCAATCTCTCGTCCCCTTTGTGCTCTCCTAGTAAAGGATGCTCCATTTGTTTGGAAGAAAAGCTACAAGGATTAATTCTCAAACCTCAAATCCTCTCTCACCCCTCCTCCCATTTTGAAATCTCCAAATTTGAACCTTCCTTTCAAACTTATGTGTGATGCCAGTGACTTTGCTGTAGGAGCTATGTTAGGATAACATTGTGATAAAATTCCTTATGTAATTTCTTATCCAATAAAGTCCTTAAATGATGCCGAAATCAACTACACCACCACTGAAAAGGAGTTACTTTCTATTGTGTTTACCCTAGAGAATTTTAGGTCGTACCTCTTAGGGTCCCCCATCATTGTGTTCCCTGACCATTTTGAACTAAAATACCTCTTCCAAAAACAAGATGCTAAGGCTATACTGATTATGTGGGCCCCTATATTACAAGAATTTGAACTCACAATCAAGGATAAAAAGGGTGTTGAAAATGTTGTAGCTGATCACCTCTCTAGGATGGAAATCAAAGACAACTCATATAACCTTTCTGTGTCTTATTCATTCCATGATGAACACCTATACTCTGTGAGTGAATTCTATTGGTATGCCGAAATAGAAAACTTCTTAGTTGCAGAAGTCATTCATAAATTCTTAGGGACTCAATCTCAAAGGAAATTCCTTTCTCAAGTTAGGAACTATGTGTTTGATGAACCATACCTCTATAAGTTCTGCTCGGACCAAGTCGTTAGGTGCTATGTACCAGAATCTGAATAAGATTCCATCCTTAAATTCTGTCATAGTGTGGCATGTAGAGGTCACTTTTCCTCTAGTAAAACTTCTGCAATGGTTCTTCAGTGTGGTCTCTTCTGGACCACCCTCTCAAGGGAATCCTACACCTTTTTTCAAAGATGTCCTCAGTGTCAACAAGTAAAGTTCATCACAAAAAAGAGTCAAATGCCACTCCTTACCATCTTAGTGGTTGAAATCATTGACCGTTTGGGAATTGATTTCATGGGTCCCTTCCCAAACTCTAGGGGGTATATTTACATTCTCTTAGCTATTGATTATGTCTCAATATGGGTTGAGGCCATTCCCAAAAAATCCAATGATCATAAAACTGTGATTAGATTCCTAAAAGAAAACATCTTCTCTAGATTTGGAATTCCTAGGTCTATCATTAGTGACCGTGGAAGTCATTTTTGAAATCGTCCGTTATCATCACTCGTGGAAAAGTATGGAATTTATCGTTTAGCGTCCACCGCCTACCACCCACAAACAAATGGTCATGCAGAGTTATCAGATCGAGAAATAAAACAAATTATGGAGAAAAATATTAATCCGTCTAGGAAAGATTGGTCAAGAAAACTCTTGGATGCTCTTTGGGCCTATCGAACGACATTTAAAACCATTTTATGAATGTCCCCATACAGGTTGGTTTATGTTAAATCATGCCATTTACCAGTGGAAATTGAACATAAGGCTTTTTGGGAAATTAATAAAATGAATTATGACCTCTCATTGGCCAAAAAAAAGAAAATTAGATCTCAATGATCCTGAGGAACTTAGGATGGAAGCTTATGAAAATTCAAGGATCAATAATGCTAAATTACAAACCTACCAATATAGAAATCTTAAAACCAAACACATTTTACAGGTTAAACATATTCTTTGGTATAGTTCTAAACTTCATTTACACCCGGGAATGTTGAGTTCTAGATGGTCAGGTCTATACATAGTGCATAATGTGTACCCCCATAGGGCTGTAGAAATTCAAGATCCTAGAAATGGTCAAATATTTAAAGTTAACGGTCATAGAGTCAAACATCTCAAAGAACCATTCCGAAAACAAGAAGTTGATGAAGAATTGTGTGAAACTACCTTATATGATGAAAATAATTAATCAATTAGGGGTCCATGTCAAGATAACAAGGTTAAACAATGCGTTGCATGGGAGGAAACCCATGGATTTCATGTCATCAATAATTTTGTTGTTTTAATCAACTTTATATTTAAAATAGGATTAATGAATAATTTTGATATTTAAAAAAAATAGATTGTTGACATGTTATTCTATTATGAGTATGGATGTGTATGAAAGGGGAGTGACATATTCATCCACATCATGTGGTGTGATCCTTGAGTAATACCTTACACTAAATTGTTTTAAAAAGACAATGTATCATCTGTTAATTTTATTTTTATGTGTTTGTAGGTTAAAATAAAAAAATTCTAAAAAAATTATTAAAAGGACACATCGTAGGTCATGGGGAAAACCCCATCACAACAGGAAAAGCTACAAGGACATGAACCCGGGACTGAAGGGATACAGGGGTGCACGATTACCACTGACCTATAGCTTATAGTGCTTCCTAAGCCTATAATTTTTGTATATATACTTATATTTTACTTTTTTACTATATGAATAAACATATATATATTGTTTTTTTGTTTTTTTGTTTTTTCCTTTTTCCACTAGGGATATCTACAAGTTATATGGATATTCAAGAACTAAATTGGAGTAGAAAGAACTTCAACATCAACCACCAGGTGACTTCATTCCATGATCCTCATATTTCAATTTACTTTTTGAACTCTCCTTTTCTTCCTATACCCCCTTATAAATTATCTTTTCTTCAAACATTGGGGATAATGTTATTTTAAGTTGGGGGAGAGAAAAAATAAAAAAATAATTTTTTGTAAAAAAATTTCTTTTTTGAGAAAAAAATGAAATGAAAAATTGTGTGTAAATGGAATGAAAAATTACTTTAAATTAGAAAATGATAATAAACATTGAATACATTTAAACTAAATATCTAATTATTTTTCACTCCGTGATTCTAATTTTAATCCATGTATAATTTTACAAGCATATATTTTTAGATAGTTTGTTTGTCTAATTTGATATTTCATCAATTATATTTTCTTCCAAAAAAAAATCACAACGCATGTCCGTTGGATAGTGGGTTATTAGTTGTAGTTCATGGGGTCCCCCAAATAAATATCATAGGCTTCGTGATAATTTTAGTTTTAATATGAGTATTAAATAAAACATAAAAAAAATATAAATTTGAGCGTAGAGTAATGAAATGACGTAATGTGTGGCTTTCAGCACTTGGGGATCATGACTCCATAGTTTCCTAGCATAGAGTTAGTAATTTTATCTCTACTTATGGTACTTTGACTTTTTTTACTGATTTAAATCGAGATGATGCCCAAGTATGTGGGATTCACTTGGTGCCCTAAGGTCTTTGAGCCTGGGAGTCATCGGCAATGTCTCGCTATAGGGGTTAACTCTTTTGAGTGTAATTTCATCTACCATGGAAAAATTGAAAGAAAAAAAAACAAAACAATTTTTTTAATAATCATATTAATATTGAAATTTTATTCCACCTAGCACTTCCATCATTTCCCCCTTAAATAAAGATGAACCCCCATGTCTCATGCGATGCAGAATACATCAACACTCTTAATTGATATTGGATGAAATTTGATGATGAATTTGAACAAAGGAATGGGCAAGGGAATGGGATCTACTTATGAAAAAATATTTTATTAAAATATTTTTATGGGTATCTTGGTTTTTTGGTATAAGGGTTTTTGGTGATCATTGTGTATTAAAAAGTTTTTGGAAAAGGGAATTCAAATTTTATATTGTTGAGGGACATTTTGCTCGGGACTAGCAAATATCAAGTTGGGGGGGTGTGATTATCCAATAAAAACCCATATGATAAATTACATTTTAATGATATTAAAGGTTCATTTTTTATCTTATGACCCTAAGTTAGTGGATTTTAATTTTGAACATGCATTCTCATCATTTGTGCACTTCATGCCTAATGTACACCAATTTATGCCCAATGATTCATCTTATTTTAAGGAATGTAATTATCCATATTTTAATTTTATATTTTGGTAAATTGATCTACACATCAATATGATTTTTTTTCATTCAGGGATTAATAGAGGATTTATAAAGTATGAAGGAAATATTTTGTGATTAAAGGAAACAATTCTGGAGAAGGCAGATTGGACACCATCCCACTGTTGAGAATTTTGGGACCACAATAAAGGCCTACTGAAGCCCATATTTTATGGGATTCTAGAATAAATGTATAGAAACAAATAATTATGTAGGATCCAGTGATAATTCAGCCTCAATAGTGGTTATTAAGGTGTCCCAAGTTAGAGGTCAAATTCTGGGCCAGATTTTGCGGCCCAGAAAAACAGCCCACCAATTTAACCATATTCCGGCAACCATAAAATATTTTTTGCTGAAATTTTATAGAGATCTAGAAGACATCTAGAGATTTACATTTTTTTTCTTCTATGGAACACTCCACTTTGTCCATCCAGAAGGCCATCTAGGTGCTTCTGTGTGGTAGATGTAAGCTGGCTGCCACCTGGGGTCAAGAGTAGAAAAGTAAAAGTTCCACAAGCTTTCCACCACCATAAGCTTACCATAATCAAGTGGGATGACTTCCAATATTGGAGTATGGACACAAGGCTAAAAAAATTCATAGTTATTGTAGTTTTGTTGGGGGATTTGAGGATCTTTGGTGCTAGGTTTCATTGTAGTGTTATGCTGCCGCTTGGTGTTTGTAATCACATTTCTTTCTGCTGTTAGTTGTTCAATTCACCTTAGTTCTTAATAAAAGTTCTTACTTTACTCTTATTATTTTTTTATACATACCACATTGATACCATTTCTTAAAAGTGTGAATTTATTCTCACTATACTTTGTGATATTTATCAAACAACGGTGATGTGATCGATGTTTTGTTGTTTTTACTTTATCAATTCTACCCTCATAAGTCTACTTCCCACTTCTGTTGAGGACATGTCATAAATGGAGGGATTACTATTTTATGGATTTAATTTAATTTCTCACTCTCTAAATGTTTATTAATTTCTTTTATTTGAGTTTCTATTATTCATTGATTTTCACTATTCCTCTTCCATATTGAATTTAATCACCCCACTTTTATGTGATAGTTAGGTCCACTACCAAGGAGTACTCATGAAAATGATCCTACAAGTGTATAGGTTATTAGAGTGTGTTTAGGAAGGTGTTTAACCAGTAGGTGATGAGGTTATTTTGAATTCATTTAATGAATCCTTCTCGAGTTAAGGAAATTAAAATCATTAAAAAAGGAATTCATCCAATCCACCCCGAGTGATAACCTAGGATCAAATCATTATCATAATTTGAATTAACTTAAATATGTTATTGATACTTTATACCCATCTAAAATAAACCCAACGTTTCTAACTTCATTCCCAGAAATCCATCTCATAGGTTGTGTATCTTAGGTATCTTCTTAGGACTCAGTGGATTCGACAACAGAAGCTAGACTACAAGGACCTTTCTACCTTCATATCTTGGTTAAATTTAAGCATGAATCAATGTGTTATCAGAAAATACACTATCTTCTCTCATTTTATAAGGGTATATAAAATTGAAGTGATCCAATTATTATTACAAAAAACAATATGAAAATATGTATATTTCTAGGTACTTAAGAAAAAGACATAAACAAGACTCACCCATAAGAACCCTTCACAGGATCAAACCTAAAATCATAAGTATTGTATAAAATAAAAAAATTATTATACCAAGAAAAAATAATCCATTTTAAAACCTACAAAATTAATGGGTGTTTTTCATTAGAATTTTCACCAACAAAATCCTCTTTCAAGGTGAAAACTGGGCCTTTTAGATGTTCAATAAAAACCAAGCTATAAAATTCCATTTTAAATAAAGATAACCACCTTTAGAAATTTTAAATAAACTTTCGAAACCAATTTGAATATCAAACCCCCTTTTAAAATATGAGAAAAAATTTACAAAGGATATTCATGAATTTTATCAAACACTTGATGCGCGTTTTCAAGTAAAACAGATTTGAACTTCATCTTTAAATTGAAGAATCATTTGAATTTAAATGAAAAATTAATTAAACTTGATTTTATCTTCAAAAAATAAGTTAAAACTCTTAATAATATCATTTAATAATCAAATAAAGAGTTTAAACATGAAAGAAATTTTGATTTTTTAATTGAAGGTCTAATGTAAGTGGAAACCAACCACAAACTGATGAAACTGAGCTCCTTTCATAAATATTGGTTATAATCCACCATGAAGAGTCAAGAATGAAATGTTGGGA
The DNA here is from genome assembly GCA_963277665.1 of Viscum album. Lineage (NCBI taxonomy): Eukaryota > Viridiplantae > Streptophyta > Magnoliopsida > Santalales > Viscaceae > Viscum > Viscum album. Next base: position 577,246,782 of record OY728160.1, read on the forward strand.
CCCAAAAAACCATAATATAATGAAATATAAAATTTAAAAAAAAGATACAATTTATTTCCTAGGTAATTGTTACCATTTTCATTCAAGAACATGGGAGAAAAAGCTGGAAAGGAAGAGAGATGAGGACTACATAGTGATTACCTTAGGAATCTGTCCTTATGTCAAACCCGGAATTTTAAATTTAAATTTATTTTTTTATTTCATTGCTTTTGTTGACCATGTCAAGGTGTGGGTTGAGCATGGGTCATTTTTTTTATGTTTAATAATTATTGTGGTTTTTAGACCCATGCGCGGTCACCGCACAGTGGGCGGTAGCCACGTTGTTATCCTGGTTGCACACAAAAATGAATAAAAATTAAAATAAGTAATGTTTTATGTAAATAAAGGGAGTTAAATGTTTAAATTTTAATAATATTAATTTCATTATTTAATTAATGATAATATTATTACAAAGGTGTTATTGTTATTATTTTTAATGTTATTTAATTTTTATTATTATTTTTTATTGTTATTCTTTTATCATTATTTTTGGTCTTATTATTATTATTATCATTGTATTTGGTTTTATTATTATTTTTTTTATTGTAATAATATTTTTATTATAAGAAAAAATGAAATGAATGAAAAAATGGATAAAAGCCCAAACCCAATTCAACCCAGCACCCCTTCCTTCCTCCCTAGCTCACTATGCACAACTGTTTCCCTCCCTATCCCTCTCCTTATCCCCGTAGCGTGCGGTGATCCGTGCCTTCATTCTCACAAGATACGCCTCCATCCAGGTTCCGTCACCCTCAAGTTCCCAACCTCGCCTCCCTCCCTCTCGGCTCGCCCCTACACCGCCCCCTAGTTCCCCTTACCTCACGCTCACCTTCACCCCTGCAGCCTCCACCCTCTGCATCAACGACCAGGACGCGTCCCAGACATACAACTTCCAGCCTCCACCCTCCACACCACCGTAAAGGCCGCCTCCGATCTCCCTTGGTTCTAACCTTCTCCCCGACCACCCGACCTAGCTAGCACCAACCAGCCGGCCAGCAACGCGCCCAGACTCCCATCCTCCAGCCTCCCATGCTCCGGAAAGGCCGCATCCTCCTTATGTTAGCCTAGCCACACTAGAATACCCCATACCTCACCCATTTTTTCAACCAATGTTGTAACTGACCCCCGATGACCTCCCTCTTCCACTTGGGTCGGCCGTAGTTTCCATATGCTAAATTCTCCTTTCCCGAAAACTCCTTTTGTATTTTTTCTACCTTGGTTTTAAGTGTATTATTTAAATATGACCACACCCTAATGGCACACATTGTATTTTTCACATTTTTCTCATTGTTTTAGGTGCATTATTGATCTATGATGGATTGTTCTTCCTTCCTTTGGGGTTTTGTCTCGTCCACTCTATATTTAAGGTATGTGAATTTGTGTGTTTTTCTTTCCAAAACATTACCTTAATACCTCATTCCATTCAATTAATTTGAAAATATATTTCTCACCTTAAATATGCATATGAATAGTTTTGGGGAGTGTATTTTTGTTGATTAAATTTGTTAGAACTAGTTTTTAAATCATGCTTGTTGGTGGGTATTTTCTTTTATGTTTTTGATTAAATTACAGTTTAACATTTAAAGTATAGACGCCTGGTGATTGCTATGGTGTCTTACTCTTTGTTGATTTCTGGTAAAGTGGTTGAGTCTGTTGATATAATTCCATAAATTGTGCAGGCAGTTTATTAAATTTTGTGGATGCTTGAAACACTTATTTTGGTAGGTCCTTAGTGTGTGTTTTCTTCTATAAGAATATTTCAACTATGTAATTGGTGGGATTTTTTGTTTTTGTACATAGAAGTGTTTTATTTAATTTTTTGAATGATTTATTAAAAAAATTTAAGTGATTGCAAATAATTATTTGAAATAGTTTTGGTTTGTGTTTTAATGGGTCATTTTATGGATTGGTAAGGTCATATCTTAAAATGTGACTCAAAATGTTTTTGGAAAGTGTTTAATAATTTTAGAGGGGCATTCATATTTTTATTTAATGATGTCAAAAATTGGTTTTTGGTTTTAAAGTAGTTAGTGTTTGGTGGAAATGTATATTTGATATATCCTTGGTTTCTTATTATGCGATTGTATGTTGGAACCTATATGGGTTCACTAGGTGAACACATAGTTATACTCATAAATTATAATGGCATAGTTGAAATGATGTTTCTTTAAATCCTTAGTTTTCCAAATAATTCTTGTTTTCCTAAATGAGGTTTTTTATTTGGTGTGGTTCCCTTAAATGACTTTAAATGTACATATAAAGGATATGGGTCATTTGGCCTTGTAATATTCTTTGGTGTGTGTCTGAAAAGGATAAGGACTCGTTTAGAAAAAATGAAACAGTTGGGTGTGGTTTGTATCTAAGGGCCCATTTGTCACTTTGAACCTAAAAGGTAATGTTGACATAGATTTTATAAAAGGATTTGGTTAGGAAAATTATGTTTGTTTGGTCGGAGTTTTAAATGTTTTTAGTATAATGGTTTCATGATGGATGTGACGTGATGGCCTGTTTGGAACTTTCAACTTTAGTGTAATGTTTTTGTTGATTTATTGAAAGGATTGAATTTTGATCATTTTTTTCCCATTTAACAACATGAATATTTTAAAAAAGGTATAAAATGGTGTTAATGATTTCATGGAATGATGACCTAGTTGGAACCTTTGAAGATATGATGTATATTTTTTTTGGGGGAACCTCTATAGGGGGATATCCATTATGGGTTATCGTATGGAGTGTCTGTTTTTGGGGTAGGCACGTGTGGTGTGATGATTCATTCATGTGAGGAACTTCTACTTACAATGTATTATTATAACTACCATGGGTTCATGGGAGTCTTTTAGATGATCAAGTGATAGTTTCTGATCAACTCTGATTAGACAGGTTGGTACTCGCTGGATTGGTTGTTAGGCTAGGTGGGCTTTGCCACTGGATTGGTCAGCTATTGGGAAGCCAGTTGGTTATAGACTTAGGATCTTCACCATATGTCGATAGGTGGTTTTGAACTGCGTACGTCCAGGGGTCTCCTAGGGATATTTAGGATCACCCTTGGTTACACGATTATTTTGGTTTCTTATTTACTTTCCGTTATTCCAGTTTATTTCCAGCTTGTATTATTTACCTATTCTACATTATCCCATATTTGGTATATTTTTTTGATTGTAGTTTATAAAAAGGCAATTTATTTTTCAAATAGCATGTTTCATGTGTTTTTTTAGTGAGAAAAATATGTTTCTTATTTTAAAATGTGAAAAACCTACTTTTATATTTGTATTTCAAACTTGTGTTAATAAATTGTTTTGGGAAATGATACATTGGATTCTGTGGTTTATCTTGGAAATTATTATGATCATTTTTAATGCTCATACCTATTTTTATAATTTTAGTTATAGGTTTCCTTTTCTCAGATTTTCTTGGAAGAGTTTCTCACTATTGGATCAAGGTTTTCCTTTGGTTAGGTGGTGACCTAGAAGGTCACATGGACGTATGTTGAGTTGTTCAGAGTATTCATTTTCCACTGCAGGAGTTCAGTTTTATTATTTTGTTTATTCATGAATATTTATTTGTCTTTTATGGGCCAAATAGTTCCTAGTGATTAATTTTTGATGGGCATCACTGGTTTCCAGCCTGTGGGGATTGGGAATGCCCAGCGGGTCATGTCGCAGACCGGATCGGGTGACCGGTTTAGGGTGAGCCTATATTGGTTCGTGACACCTTAAATCATAATGAACCACGATGGATTCACCAAAGGAGGAATATAAATCAAAGTGAAGGGAGACCAATGGTTATGAATACTGAGTGGGATAGAAAAGTTGGGTTTGGGGTTAAAAATCAATGGAGGGTAGAATATGGATTTCCCATTTTAAAATCATGGACATAAAACATGATTTTCAAAACCATGAACCAACTATACGAGGTCCACTAGAATCATCTGTACCCTAGAACAATTTTGCCACATAATTTGGAAAACTACACATCAACCATAAAAAATATTCCTATTAAGAACTACATATATTCACACAGTAAGTACTTATAATGTGAGGTAGCCATGAACCTTATGTTTAAACTAAAAAATAATATATTTTTTTAAAAAATCTGTTTCACACTTAAATTGAAAATCATAGAATTATTAATAGATAAATAGATAAATAAATAAAAAATTGGTATGTGAAAATTCTTCCCACCAAAAACATTCTTCCACTATAATGTCACTATGTTCCAAATAAAGGAAAACATTCCAAGGGATCCAACCAAAGTAGAAAGAGTCACCAATGTTTCTCCAAACTCCACTATTATCATTTAAAACTGCCATTAACAATAATTATCTCCCATTCAGAATCACACTCAAACACCATAGTGATGAAAATATAAGACAAATACCCACAACATATCTCCCTACCTTTTAAGAATTCACTAGCATGGGGGATCATGAATATGGGGGAATCACCAAAATAAAACTATGGGACGTGGCCCTATATTTTAATAAAATTATTATCAATCATAACTCATAAAAAACATCCATTATTTCCCCAAAACAACACACATATGTATAAAAAATTAAAAATCATAAAATTCCCAACCGAAAATCTATAAATCAACGACGTGTTGAAATGAGAGTGAAGGGAGCAAGTAATATCCCAAAAAGAAAGTCAATGGGTCACCATAGACATCCTTCAAACACAGAACCAAATAGATTATGAATAACCACATGGATTACCCTTTAAGAAAGTGCATTCTCTAACTTTGGATCTAAGATAAAGGAAAGGTAACCTTGGAATGGATGTCTGGAAGATTGATCACAGTGATCCAAAATTAAATCAAACCAACAGAAGATTGCATGTAAATTATTTAAATGAGATATACCTAAAATCCAAACACATAGACAAAAATTTATATATATCTGTATGCAAGTTAATATTACTATACATTAATTTAAAATTGTAATTTTAATGTAAAAATAGGTTTATTATTTTATACTTCCTATAATTGTAGAATTTAATGGGAAGTTTCATCATACCAAATGGATATAAATTAATAAATAGTTATATGAGATATAATTCTATTTAGTAAATGAATACAATAAATTAATAAATTCATGAAATAGTATATGAAATTTATTTATGTGTTTCAATGCATTAATAAATGTAGTTGAAATTAAGGATCGTGTTTGATTGCCTATAAAATTTTCCACGAAATGGTAGTTTGTTTGTGCTTATTGTTATACTTGAATGAAAATATATAATACACAAAACAATATCCTCATTTTTATCCTTTATGTATGAGGAACTATAATATCATGGAGGTATTATTTATCCCAACATTAAATTGGATGATTCATTCAGCCTGTGGATGCACCATAGAGAGGGGATGTATTTTTGACACCCTTATGTGATATTTATCAAACACATATGAATATGAAGATGCATACATGATTTAAAAACATAGTATGATAAAATATCAAACAGGATATTTGAAACAGGAAAAAAAAATAAGAAATGAATAAATAATACTGTAAAAGGCATACCTTTCTCCAAATAGATTTTTTATATCTTCAAATTCATATGTTTTTTATGAAGATCACGTAAGGGAATCCAAAAGACATCCTCCCTCCATTGTGTATCCATGAGATGAATTAATAATCCAATGTTAAAATACAGGAATAAATTTCACGTTCGGTTCATGAATATATGATTACATCATATGAATTTACTCCATATAACGATTTCTTATATTACACCCTAATAAATGATATCCACCTGGTATGATCGAACTACTGACCAAGTACTATTATCATATGAAATATAAAATGATAAACCTATTTTTGCATGAAAATCACAACTTCCATATTGAAACAATATATATATATATATGTATTTTGATTTAGGGAATATTTCATTCAATCTTCAACTTACACTAAATCTTAAAGACACTGTTCTATTTATTAAATCATATAAAATAATTTTTGAAATCATATCAGAAACACCTTTTGGATATATTCCAAATCACTTTTGGAAATCTATCATTAACTTCACCATGTATTAAATTATATCTAATAACTTGTGAATACGAATAATTTATTTTATTGACTCTAAAAAAGCTTTTAGAGTAACTCCATGTGTAAAACTGAATCCCTTTTTAGTCAACCACAAAGTGTTGCCAACAAGCCTTTATAGAATTTACAATATATCTGAACCTCTAGATCTAAATATGTAAGCAAAGAAAGGCCTATAAAAAATAAATAATGAGTCTAAAGCTATAAAGGGATCTGATATGGTCTCAATTAAACACAAGTATCTTATATACCTATGTCCACTAGTCTGTATGGTGTGAAGACATGCATTCAATTTTTTTTTCATTTTTATAAGACATCAGGTGACCACGGGACAAAAAACTTTTCAATATCATATAGCCAACTTATCTATTCTCAATTATTATATATTATAATTATATTATTGATGAATAAATCTCATACCATTCATCCTTATGGATAATAACATCACATTCCCCTTTTCCAGATAGATATACAATATCTAGGTGTGGCCAGAATGTTATACTCATCGTATAGGAGGAAAGATCTCATCATGGTTAATCTATAGTCAATGACATGATGAAAAATATACCCAAACATCCCCGTATTAGCTAAGTTAATATGTCTAAATGTATAATTAGGGAATTAATATATAAAGTTTTTTATTCTAGGTATCTCATCAAACTCAGGTAATGGGGAATCAAAATGAACTATGAACACCGAGTATACCAAACAAATCTATATGACACTCCATGTGGTATAATTTGTAGGTTATCCAACACACATAATGAATCTTATTAATTATTTTTTGCTTCATTATAATATTCTATATCTCTAGATAATAATCCTACTCACACTAACCTAAATATATCGTCACAATCTATAATTCACCATGACGAACATCGGTTTGTGATAAACTCAATCTTATACTTTTAGACATTAATAAACATTAAATTTCATGAAATGTATATATATGTTTAAATATATGTAGAAAATTTGAAATAAAGATAAAATGAACATTTACTCTAATATGATAAAATTTAATATTTTTAAACTCTTTAATAATATATAACAAATCTAACATATGAACTATTTTATTATTTCACATATGATAAACTGACATATAATCCGTATTTTTACTACACATTATAGGTCTTTTTAACACATTACACCATATATAATCCCTACCACATATCTTTATGACCATTTGATTAACCCCCACCCTAAAATATTTTGGGAGAAGCATCTATGAAGTAAACTAGTTTTAATAATATTGAGGATTATGAATCATATACCAAATTTTATAACTACTTGAACATATTCCAACCAATAAACTGCACACCATAAAATGTTACAATGTTGAATTATATTTTTTAAATATAAATCTTTATATGTTCATCATCATAATCCTTGTAACCCAAATACACTAAACCTTTTCCAAGAAATAATAAAAATACACAAATTATTGTTAATTAATAGATCCTAAAATAATTTTATAATATTATGTAAAATTCACCATAAACATATACTTGTATAATATTTTTTTATGTTTGAACATATATAAGTCTAAAACTACACTCACCACCCTTTTAGAAACAATAACTTTCCATAATATTTTACAAATTTCCAACATAGACTATCTTTTTTAATGGAAATAAAACTTATTTTCATTTAGAAGGAAAATTTTATAAATAAACTATAGTTCCCATATAATATATGGTATTCAATGTGTTTGAAATTTTTTCATTTTAAATGAATAATTTATTAAAGTATTTCACCAATGTGTGAAAAAAACATATTCCACCATATTTACTTTATATCATGAATATATTATATTAATTTGTTCATAAACAATGTATATGCATTTAATAATCTCATACTTGTTCCCAAAAACACATTGTTATTGAATAAATAATATTATCATATAGGAAAAATAACATAAGGATATACATAATTTACAATTAGATTTATCTAATCATGAAAGAATATGTTGGAGAAACCCTTTTCTTCATAAATGTAAACTACATAATCAACCATTTTTTCCTTCCATTTTGAAGTTTGATATGTTTACAAAACATGTAAAATATAAATTGGTATCACATACCCTTCCAAATAAAATAGTTTATATCAATGTCATTCATACCTTACATGAAAATTTTATAGAGTTTCCTAAAGTACAAGTATCTAAAATAACCCCATAATAAGGAATTATTACTCCATAATAACCCTATATTTCTATGAGCTTCATATTTTGTTTTTAAGAACATATTTTATTCTTTAGGTTTAAACTTTTACCCACTATCAATGTATATACATTACTTAAAAACCTTGAAATTTTATTCCCAGAAAACTTATTCTCAAAACATTCAGAACATTAGGAAAATTCTTATTGAATTCTTTAATCCTGACAGACCCTTTCCATAAATAAAACATGATGGATTCTATAACTATAACAAGCCATTATTTTTCTCTTTAAATTATATTATATAATAAAAAATATATATATGTATAAAAAATATACCTCATTTTATTCTATTTAAAAAAACCCCTTCTCAATAGAAAAAATAAGAAAACACATATGTTATGAAATATTTATTCGAGCCTGATGTATCCATGATTATAATAAATAAATTCATTTTCTCTATTACTTGGACATAAACATCATGTTTGTTCATTAATTTATTTATTTTGATTTTTCTTATGTTGTCATATATTTTAGCAATACTTTTAAAATATATAATTGGTATCACATACCATTCAGACAAAAGAAATTAATTTTATAACATTCATATATAAATTAGATTCTCTACCTTTATTTTTATATAATTTTATATAGTATGGATTATTTATACACCCATGGTCCTCTTTTACACAATAAAAACCTTGTATTTCATTTTTATTTCTCAGATTGACAAGTGTTGTGGACATTATAGGACCAATTTTATTCCATTTTTATCCAAAAAACATTACCCATATCCTTATGTTCCATTAGCATAGTACTTGAGATCAAACAACTCATGTCTTTAACAAAAATCCTTATATTTTTTTTATGATATTAGGAAATGTTTTATATCTTTCATTCATATTACAATTTACAAAAAACTATCATATCCTTTTCTACAGTTCATGTATAATGAAATATATTTCACTCTGAAGCTTTATAGGTGAACATAGTCTCTCAAATCAATTTAAATATATAATAATATTAATAATATGGGTGGTGACTAAGGTTATTTTCATCATCTTTCAATGAAAAATATATTTATACACTTCATGATGTTTATTCCTTACTTTATCTTGATATGTAATTTTTAGGTTATCTACCATTTGAAATGAATTGTGGGTATCATGTTAATTTTTAAATTTTAACTCCATAATAACCATTATTAGTGTAGATATTTCCAATGCATCATTTTGATGTTCATCAATTTAATATAAATAATTTTTTTGAAAAACTTCACCTAATGGTTTCTTATGAAGAGGTTGTTCAAAAAATTATAACATTAAGTATTCATTGAGAACTACTCTCAAATTTCTATACAAATTAATGAAGTTTCAACCATTATGTTATTCTTTTTCAAGGACTAATGTTAATATTAATTTTGATGATGATGTAATTTCTCTATAAAATAATCCTTTTTCATATGAGAATCATGTTTTATAATGAATTAAATAGTACATTTATTAAATTTTATCCCACTAATTTGATTTTTCCTTTTAAAATGCAAAATATCTATTAGTGGGGCCAGGCCCATATTCCACTATGTAATGAGTCTGCTATAGAGGCCTATGATTGCTTCTAACCAGTGTAAGAAACATTGTCATGAACATGCCAACAAATGAAATTATAGGGGAAGCTAACTATGGCATGAACTCTCTAAGGATTATCCACTGTTACCCATCCTTTCTTTCTATACACAATTTAATCCTCGGGCACCTAGTTATGGAATAACCTTCCCAATTGGATGATCAATGTCATGAAAAGTGATATTTTGGAATGAAAAAAACCCTTAGTATTTAAAGGGGTTTTAATTTCACTATCTTATCTCATATTATTCCATTTTATTTATGCATGATTCTTGTAATTTTGTTTGGAATCATATTTCTTCTACAAAACTAATATGTTCAAACCATATTAGTGTGTAACTCTTTACACATCACAAATTTTTTTACTCACCCATCATTAGAATTAAATTATACTCATAAATATCTGAATATATAGTAATAAAAAGTTACATTAATGCTCTATGTAATTGGAATATTACTATATATAATTTACAATCACCACATGTGTAATCCTAGAGTGAAATATATCCAACGTCATTCACAGCCTAGACAAGGAATAAGCCTCCAGGTAGGGAGGTAGTTTGATGCTATGTCCCTCTACCTGGTGATACTTTACTCAAGAGAGAAACTAATTCATCATTTCTCAAAAACATAATAAGTATAAAACATTTTCAAATGAAAATTTAAGTTGATAACATCTATTACAAACCGAGGTCAAGGTAGATGAGAAACTAAATTCATTATCATACATAGAAAGTAATGCAGGTCTCATTAGAGAAGTATATTAACATTTTAAACTAATGAAAACATAATTTTCAAAATAAATAACCAATTTACTAAAAATGAATATAAGCAGGAATAAACCATAAATAAATAAACAATTAAAATATTTAAACATGATAGAAAATTTTATGAACAATCTATAAATAAAATCTAACTGTAGGCCCTTTTATAATTTCAGACTTTAATATTATAGTTATTCCATAATCTTTAATATAAAAAGGTTATATTCATTTTAATAAATTTAACTATTATAATTTTATATTAAATCTAATATTATGTCTTTTATATTTATCATTATATAAAATTTTCAATTTAAATATATGACATTATATGAATTATAAAATATTTACAGTCAAATTTATGTGAACATTTTACATAATATAATTATAATTTTCTTTATATCTATTTAAAAATTGATCATGATATTCATAAAAAAACATTTTATGTGGTTTAAATAATATCCATATAACAATAATTTAATTTAAACAATTCAAATTAAATAGTTATAAACTATTCATAATTGAAATATAATAATTTTATTCTTTGGATTTATTTCATATTTTACAACCCATTATAAATCATTTCTTATAATTTATAACAAAAAATTTATTTTTAAATTTATGTATTTACATATAATTTGGTTAAAATATATTTCAAATATCAACATTTAATATTTAGGGGAAAATGTTTCATAAGCATTCATTTAATTACAAAAAATTAATAATTATTTAATATATATACCTTATATAAATTAAAATATCCCAAAATACCTTTAATAATTATTTATATAGATTTTATAAACCATTAATCTCATTTAAGAATTTCAAAATTATTTTTAAAAAACATTAATGATTTAACCTTGTGAAAAAACCATATTATGCATAAGGGTATACAAAAAATGTATCATTGCACAACAACTGCAATTTAAGGGTATGTAACAACCTTAAAAAACATTCAATGGTGTGGGTAGGTGTTTACCAAGACGTAATGAAGGTAATTGGTAGATTACATTCCCACTTGGTGATTATTACCCTCATATATAGAAGGGAATTGGTAGCTGACCCTTACACCAGACATGGGATTACACTTACATGGACCACTCTGCATAAGTTTAAGTCTATACAACCTTTATGAAAATGAAATAAATTAATGTCAAAACTCGAATTTTGTATCTATGTGATAGATAAAAGGTTTTTCAATTAGAGTCTTGGATACTTCGAGCTCAAATGAATATTTTACAATATGTGTATTCTCTCATTTTTCTCTAAAGAAGAGCTTGTAAACAATGGATGTTTGAATCAAATGAGATGTATTTTTGATACATATGGTTATGATATGTTTTATCTTATAACATAATTTAAATATATTATTAATGTATTGTTCTAGTTATGGAATTTATCATGTTTTCATTTACTTAAATGATCATATAAGATTAATGAATTTAGGAAAAGTTTACATGATACTCTGAAAGTGTGGAGAAAATGTTAACTTGACATATGATGGCTAGGTTATAATGTAATATACAGACAGTTCTAGTTGATAAATTTTAAAACCATAAGAAGAAAAGTTGGTAAAAAACATCCATTATAGGTCATAGAAATATAGGGTTTCCAATGAGTAATAATTACAAATGATTGGATTATTATGGATATTTGGTGTTTGGGAAACTCCATATAATTCACATGTCTGGTGTGAATTTCATAGTGAACAATTCTATAACTTTTAGGGGTATATGATACCAAATTGGTATTTTATAATTTTTTTAAATATACAATATTTCAAAATCAATGAAATAATTTTTTGATATTGTAGATTAAATTCTTGAAGAAAAGCGTTTATACATTAAAATTTTACAAGATTAGATGAATCTTAATAGAAATAATGTGTATCTCCATCTTATTTTTCTTAAATGATTATAGTATTTTTTTGATAAAAAATATTTGTTATGAACAAGTATTGGGTAATTAAATGTATTTATAAGGTTCATAATTCATCATGTTTTTATAATTTATTCATGAAATGAAGTAAATATAAGGGAATGTGTTTTTTCCACCCATTGGTGATATATTTCTATAAATAGTTTTTTTTAAATGAAAATGTTACAAACACATTGAATACCATATATGATATAGAATAAATAGTTTATTTGTTAAATGATTTGCCTAAAAATAAATAAGTGTTATTTCTTAACCACAAAGTAGTTTCTTTTAATCCATATAGAAATAATACGAAAAAGATATAGTTTTTAAGAGGCTATTGGGAGTATGTTTGGACCTAAATAAGTTAAAAATTAATAAATAAATATTATAATAGACCAATTTTAACGTGAATTTTACTAAATATTCTATAATATGGTTAGGATATATTAGTATACAATAAATTATGTAGTTACATTATTACATGTAAAACGTTTGACAGATCAGGGTTCCAAGTTTGATGATGAAGAACGTAGAAAGAGTTATATGTAGACAATGGATGTTTATATTATAACATTTTATGTTGTAATGTTAATTGGTTTGAAAATGTTCAAGTATTTGTAATATCAGAAATATGATTCTTAACTCTCCCTATTATTTATACTAGTTACTTCATAGATGTTTATCACTAATGGGTTTAGTGTGAGGGTTTAATCTTATGGTCATATGAGATGTGGTGGGTATTTTATATGATGTAATGTTATAAAAAAACCTAGAATGTTTAGCCAACAGAAGGATGATCTAGTCAGTTATCATATATGAAATAATAAACCAGTTATTGTGTTGTGTTTGTTAAATATTCTTAAAGATAAATAAAATTAAAATGTATCATATTATAGGTAACCTTCAATTTAGAATTTATTCAAATTGGTTGTGTAAATTAATACATTGATATACATTTCATGTAATGTAATGATAATTTACTTATCAAAGTATGAATTTCAGTTTATCCCTAACTAATGTTCATCATGGATAATTATAGGTTATGATGAGTTGTTAAGGTTAGTTTGAGTGTTTTTTTGGAACATAGATGAAGAATATTCACATGAAGGACAAAAAAATAATATGATTCTTTGCGTGTGCGGAATGACCTACTAAGTATACCAAATGACGTTTCATACAATTATATTTGTTATTAAAGTGGTAGATGGATGATATTTGAATCCCCATTACCTAATGATCATTACATATCTTTCAGGAGAACCTTCATACTTTTATATGATACATAAAAAAGTATATATATTCACTCAGCTAATCCGGGGGTGGTTGTGTATGTGGTTCATCATATCATCAGTTGGAGCTTAACTATGAATGTATCTGTCCAATCTTAGGATGAGTTGAAATATGGGCCCTTAATTGAGATAGATTACGAGTGTGCGACCAAACCATGATGTTGTATAAGTATCTATATAAGGGACCTATGATTTAATTATGCATAACAATGGATGATATGTGATGTATCCATCTATCATATCAATGTACTCTATAATAATAAATAAAAATTGAGTTGGATATATGGTTTTGACATGTATTATTTCCCATGGTAACTTATTGTCCTAGAAAAGGGGAGAAATTATAATACACATTTTCATATGATGGAGAATGGTGGACACAAATATATGAGATAGATGTGTTTGATGGAGATCATGGTAGATCCCTTTATAGATTTAGTTATATTGTTTCTTTTAAAGAGGTTAATATTCGATTAGATATATCTAGGGGTTTTTATTGTTTTCAAAATTTTGACGGACCATGGAGTTACACTTTGTTGTTGACTAAATGAGTATTGTGTTTGAGTAATCGAGCCACCATTAATGTTTTTTAGTGTAAATCCAAAAATTATTTGGATAGGTATTTACAAGTTATCTCAAATGATATAATACATGGTGATGTTAATTAATTATTTCCTAAAGTTATTTGGAATCCAAAAGGAGTTTTTCATATGATTTTTGATGTTATTATCTATGATAAAACGATTTAAAAAAGTATTTTAGGATTTAGTTAATGTGGGATATTGAAATAGATATTCCAAAATCTATATATATATATTAATGTTATTATTTTTATGGATTTTTAGAAAATTATTATTTTAAAACAGAAAGGGGTATATTGTTTTATATAGCCTATGATACTAGTATTTTCTTTTTAGTTTGATATTACCTCATGGATATCATTTATTAATAATTTATATGAGATATAATTCTATGTAATATTCATTCATAAAATCATGAACCAACTATGTAATTTGTTCATGTGATTCAATAAATTAATAAATTAAACAACAATTAGGGATCATCCTCAATTTCTTATAAAAAGGATTTCTATATAATGGTAGTTAGTGTGTGATAGTTATTATGCTTGGGAAAAAAATCAATGCCAAAAAGAAATATCTTTATTTTTATCCTTTTCATTTTAGGGACTAACATCATGTGGAGGTAAAATAGATCCTATTCGAATATCATATTATTCACTCAAACCATGGATACATGAAATAGAGGGAAGTCCTTTAGTTTCTCTAATACGATCGTCAGAGAAAACATAAGTATATAAAGAGTTATAAGAATCAATTTGGAGAAAGGTGTTACATTTATAACAATATTTATTCATTTATGTTTTTAAAATAGGTTTCATAAATCTTTTATGGGAGATACACGTACTAGGATTTTAAATTACTTCCATATGTTCTGATAATTGATACTATATTCTACCCTTTTATTTGGATGGTCCCATAAATATCATATCCAGTTGATGAATATCCCCAAAGAATTTCCCACAATGAATGAGCCTAGAATAAGTCTCACTGTGACCCTAAACATGGAAAATAAAAAGGGTCCTACCCACACAAATGCAATATTAGAAATACCTAAAAGCATCACATTCTGGAATACCAAGATTGAAAGTCCCCCAAACATAGGCATTTCAGTCTAAAATAAATAGGGAAATGAAGGACAATGAAATCCAAAATACTCTCTATGAGACATCATCTACCTCCCAAATGAAATGAGGCCTCAATCGAATATTATAATATGCAACACATGATATACCAAAAAGGACCAAAATTTCCATCAAAAAAATAAAAATGAATAGTAAATACAAAAACCATTAGACAAAGATCAACAATGGGAAACATAAACAAGGAGGAAAATTAACAAGTAGGGTTTAATCTACAACTCCACTTAGATTATGGGTAGGACATGCAATTGGAATGGTTACACTCAAGTCATAAGAGATATGAATCTAAAATAATCCCTATGTCACTATCTCTACAACTCCATTGGTCTATTTTATGAAGAAAACATAAAAAAGAGTGAACTGCCCAATAAAGGGTCCAAAATTTGATCCAAAAATGACTAAAAATAAATCACTACTAAAATTAACAACTCAAAATTATAAACACAAGAATTTAAAAGAATCAAAATTTAACTTCAAAACTAACTAAAATTTTAAAATAAATAATACCCCCTTTTAATTCAGTCGAAAACTAAGCACCATTATATTAAATCAGAAGTTATATTTTTAAAATTAATTTAAAACTCCATATGTCTCTTATTAATATATTTTGAAGATTTCCACCCATATAAGAATCCATGATAAATATATATTAAAATGCCTCTTTATTTGTTTAAAAACCTTATATTAAACCTAATAAACACATTCTCAAACCCTCCCATTGGGATCTATTTTAAAATTACATGTCAGCACATTTTTTTCTAAATATTCGAGAGATCCCCCTTTTTTTATTTTCAAAATCCTATGTCATTTATTAAAATAAAATTTATATTTTAGAGTACAAACCCCTTCCACTAAAATTTTCAAGGAATCATAAAAATTTCACATTATTATCATTAATGAAACCCCTTTGTTGGAAATAAAATATACATTCATTATAACAACTTTAATTAAAATATTATTTAAATTTTTTCATAAATCAAATAATTAATCTTTTGAATATAAATTCTTGTGTATTGGATCCCATAAAAATTAATTTAAATAACATCAATTAAGAACGAAATATCATTAATGTGATATAAAATAAAAATCAATAGTATACCAAAGAGAGTCCATGATAAAAAATCCAAGACAATATTTAAAGGAAGACAATAGCTTGGCAAGGTTTGGATGCATGGTTTGGGGGACCGTGAACCAACTGTGAAAACTTCACTAGAAGGGGAGTAGAATTAGTCAAATGGGATCGACAATTTTTTCCATGTTTCATAGAAAAACTGTGTGCCTCAGTTTCTCCCTTTATTTCCACTTCCAAAATAAATATTATATCTATATCACCTGTATAACTCAATATAATAACAAATACCACCAAAATAAAACAAAACCAACTAAAAAAATAACACTAAAATAAAAAATAAAGATTCATAAGCTGAAATCCCATGGATGTTCAGGTTTTAGATTGAATATGATCTAGCTAGGATCTTCTAGAACTTATCTCTCAAGCACTAATAATAATAGCTCCAATTTACCAGAAACACATAAATAACAAAGGGAAAATATAGAACCTCTGAACTTTAAAGAACCTAGGATCAGTTAAAATTTTATTTTCAACCAACATGGGCCACCCTTGGACTAGAAACTTGATCTAGATCGTGATATACAATAGGAATATTATCGATGACCATGGGCTGGAAAAATATTCTTGGGTATCGCATTAAGCACTCGGGAATGATTTCTCATAAATAATTAAGAAAAGTGGTTTTCCCCCTTAGAGGTCCCTCATGATTTTTATATATATCAATGTTTGTGTGATAGGGAAATATAAAAAGGAAATACCTAAGAATTTATAAGACAAACATAATGAAATAACCAAAACTGAGGTAGATGAATATAAAAAAGAAAATCTTGGTCCAAAAGAAACGTAACATCAGGAAAAAGTTATTTTACATGTTTGTCTATTTGGAAAGATAAAAAAAGAAACCAAATAATCAAAAAAACACCCAACCCAAATATCTCAATGACCTTAAAATTAACAATTTAATATCAAAACCATAGATGATCTATGAGGAACCTGAAATAATCTTGTACATAAAACTAAAATGTTATATAGTAGTGATCAAAAAGCTCTGTAGGCATTTCAAGAAACTATACCTCATCCTTTACCATTAACCAAAATTTTTAGTTAATTTTTGTTTTAAAATTCAATTTACAAAGAATGGGTATCCTACTTTTCAATTTAATCCTATAATAATATATTTCCCATTTTCTGTTAAAACAATCTATTTAAAATTTAGAGGTTAAAAAATTTTGAAGAGATATTTCGTTAAAGAAATATTATTTAAATTTTCCCTATAAATGATCAAAATATTTAGATAATCTATTTCCTTTTTAAATAAAAGACAATATAGAAACAAGAAAAAAAATGAAATAGTAATAATGGAAGAAGTAGTAGTACAATGGAAATATAAAAAGGTACATAGTCATCACCATGATAAATAAATATAACCAATACAATATAAAAAGAAAATTCATGATCATGGGAATAAAGGAATCATATGGGAAAGTCTAGAAGATACTAAAACATGATCTATCAAATCCACGGACATAATGAAATTTGACAACCCAAACAGTTGGTCATTCCCTAACTGGACAAACTGAGAATGGTGAACACAATTCTAGGGCCCACTAGTCAAAGCATAATTTTAAACTAGTGTATAATGTTTTCTCAGAAAATCCACAAGTTACTCTCAATTTCCCATGAAATATCAACAATATAGAAACAAGTACAGATATAAGTACTCAAGAATGAATCATAAAAAATCTTATCCCCCAAGAAACATTTATAGAAATGTCCCCACACTCATAAGGATAGAAGTATCTAAAAGGTTATAAATATCAGGTAAAATTTATAAAATTTTAAAATTTCAAAATAATGGTGTATATTCTTTTATTTTTTTTAACCAAGATGTTTCTCTTTTAATTTGT
The DNA here is from genome assembly GCA_963277665.1 of Viscum album. Taxonomy (NCBI): domain Eukaryota; kingdom Viridiplantae; phylum Streptophyta; class Magnoliopsida; order Santalales; family Viscaceae; genus Viscum; species Viscum album. Next base: position 577,265,322 of record OY728160.1, read on the forward strand.
AAACTAAGCATTATAAAAGTTCTTTAGAAAACCATCCACACATTCCTTTTTTAAATTACCAAAATACCTAAAAAAATTTTAGTAAAATAATAGAAACAAATTTTAATATGAAAACAACTTTTTAAATTGTCATAAAATAGTTAGAAAGGCTATTTAGGAATTTTATCAAACACTTAGTGTTTCATGTGAATTAAAAAATATTTGAACATCATTTTTAAATTAAATTTTAAATTGAATTTAAATTAAAATCAAGAAAAACCTTGTTATAATTTTATATATTTATCAAACATTATTTTTATTGTCATTTAATAATCAAATCATGAGTTTAAACATGTGAGAAATGATGATTCTTGAATACAAAGGATCATGTAAGGAGAAACCTACCTCATACATACATAAGCAAGTCTCTTTCATCAAGTTTAGTGATAATATACTATGATTAGGTAAGAATGACCCTTAGAGACCTAAACCAAAACCGTAAAATAGAGAAATCACTGATTAAAAATATATCAAAGGGCTACCCTAGGTTGTTGGTACCATAATTAGGAAAGAACAAGAGAGACGATGGAGGATAGGAAAAGAGGGGAGGACTAGAGATTGATTTCCATTACGATTCACCCTCAAATCGTAAATATATAACGTGTATTGAACAAATGAGGAAGAGTAATTAATGTAAAGATATATATATGGTTGAATGAGATGAGTGGGAGAGAAAAGTTGTTTTAATGGTTAAAAATTAGGGGAGGGTAGAAAAATAATTTCCCATTTTTAAAATCCCTAAAAGACCACATTGTTTTTCCACACTGTTTGGATAGTCATGTACCAACCATGAATGGTTCACTAGAATCAGGTGGAACCTTTCTTGGTTTGGCTATATGGTTTGAAAAATCATGAACTAACCATGATAAAATGTGTATGTTAATAACTACATACATTCTTAAAATTTTTGTATGGTTAGTACTAACTATTTGGGATAACCATTTTCCTTACACTAAAATTATAAAATTATAAATTTTAATTCAAAATCAATTTGAAACTTTAGGATAAAATCATATACTCATAAATCAATAAATAAATAAATTAGAAGTTGGGGTGTGAAATGGATGTATGAAAAAAGGCCTTTGAGGGTGTTTTATTTGGAAGGAATTTGAAAAATAATTTTTTTAATAGGTTAAATCTCACCATATTATCTATTTTTTCCATTATATGTATGCCTAATTATAATGGTTTACTTTGGAATCCTATTACTTCAATTAAATCTATATGCTCAAACCATTTTGATGCATAACACTTTACAAAAATCATATCCTGTGTCATTAATCCACATTAAAATCCCTATATATTCACACATATCCTAATTAATCCTATGTATAAGTTACAAGAAAAATTTTCATTTAAAGACATTGAATCATGTGTAAGAAAAAAATCCTAACGAGAGTATGCCTCGAGAGAAAGATAGCCAACCCCTGCTTTTTTGAACAAGGAATATACCTGAAGGCCGATGAGTAGTGTTTCTTAAAGTCCATTTACCTAGATATACATTACTATAGTGATATTCCAATTTAATAATAATTTAAACACCTACTATAAAAATTATAATGTGATTTTAAATTCATGCTCGTAACATAATAAAATACAAAATAAAGTTAGAAGAAAATTAATTCCATTGTCATACCTAGAATATAACTCTTTAGATGAATTTATAGTAATTTATAAAAGGAGTTTGACTATTTATGATAAATAATATACATATTTGTAACATAATAATTATATCTATGAATAAAGAAAACAATAAACTAAATAAAAACAATTCATAAATTTATATGTGGGACATTTTTTATGAACAATTCATAAATAAATTATAAGAACCTTATTTTTTAGGCATGGATAAATTTTATCAATTCAAGTTTACCTAATATGAATATTTCATAGTATCATTTACAAGGAATTAATTTGAACACCTTAATATTGGAGAATATAAGTTATTTTATGTACACTTTAATTTTCAAACATCAAAAACTTCTCATATTTCATGTAATCATTTTACATAGATTAAATATCAAATATTTGAATTTTATTTAATCCATTGATCATATCATCATTGAAAACGTATTTCAGAATTGTTAGGATAATCTTTTACAAATAAGGACTTAATATAAATATTTTATATTTTAATTCCTTAAAAATTTATAAATTAATACAATCATTTTATATATTCGTTATTTTAAATTTATAAAGTCTTTATTAATGATTTACCATATAAATCCACTTTAAACATTGATAAAATGTTCCCAAAAGTTTTTGGTATGATGTTATTCTTGTTTTTTTCATCCTCTAAAAACTTAATCACGACCCGATCCCCACAAAATATACCCATCCCAGGCTGACAATGGGATAAGATAGATAGTAACTCCCAAGTCCCCCCTCCAGTAGTCCCCAGGTTTTGGACTAGCTCTGAAGGTATAGTAAACACACAGATGTAGGGAATTACCCTATAACAGAACACATGAAAAAGATAGAGATAATATATAAACCAAACAACTTATGCTCAGACTCATATATTAATGAAATAGAAAGCTATATATATTTAATTTCATGAAAAATCTACTAAAACTGGAAGGTAAACTACATATACCAAAAGAAAAGTAAATTTGAAAGTGACCACGAAGTCCAAAAAGATTTTGATAAACCTCAAGCTAGTCATAACTAGCTTGATCTAAAGCCTTCTCTAAAAGACTTAAAAAATATTTTATATGCATAGGGTTAGTATAATAGTATACTCAGTAGGATCCTCCCCAGGTCCTCTCATGGAAAAGGAAATGAAAGCATTCTAAAGCATAGTGAACAACATGTGAAACTATCTCATCACCTAATCAAGTATACTAAATTCCCTGCCTCACCATGCATATTCTAACAAAGTATCACATACAATAGCATATATTATAATAATGAATATCAAGGGTACCCTACTGCTACATCCCCAATAGTTTTCCACTATGTCGCAACATCACATATACCAGACATCTCTCTCCAAAAAGGATTACCAGAAGTAACTTGCATGAAGCACCACAACATGCACCTCATGCATCACACCACCACATCCATGTAACCAATGTAACGTGATAGTTTTTGGAAGCCATCACAACTCAAGTAACGTGTATCATACATCATGTTTTATACCTCAAGCCATCACAACCGATATACCGAGTAAGGGTCCTCAAGCCATCACGACCTATACACATTATACCTATAATAGTCCTTAGGAAACTGTACCCATTGTACATGTGTGAGAAATAAAAATAATCCATTGCAACCCTCTACACATATATTAGGGGAAAAATAACCATTTTGAATACTAGCACAATTACTACAATGTGAAGAGAGTGGTTCCAAGGGGGGTATTTAGTCATCCATCCTTACACCATGATGTTTGGGAAAATACCCCCAATGATAAAAATCCCCATGTTGTTAGTTTCCAAAACCAATAGGGTGGATTATCATATAGAAACAAAAAATGTAAATGATATAATATATCTCTCACCCACACTATGAGAATATCCTTGTCTCAGGTTCAACTACACCTGACGTCTCTCTGTCTCTCAGCTACCACTGCTATGACCAGATATCCTATAAGCACACAACGATTTAAGGAGAAACATTATGTTATGGAATCCCTTTTTATCTGTTTCACTTTTTTTTAATTAATACTTTAACCATTAATTAAACATTAACATTATCCACGTTAATTTTTATTTCCATTTCAAAAAAATATCCATGCCCTCAAGTCATAAGCATACCGAGTCCACAACTTCTCAAAATTACAACCTTAGCATTTCATCACAAACAACTCCAACCCCATGGGTTAAAAATTTATTCAATTATTAATAACATTACTTCCATATTACCAGGTATTATTGGAACACATTCTATGCTACCAAGATTAAGAGCTCATAATAGCGAATAATTGAACAACCCATCGAGTCTTCACCACATATAGCAGGAGTATAGACTCATCCAACCATTAAAATATAAACACGGGAAGCACATGGAATACCCTGCATGTCTTTTCCTCTCTCGGATGGAGAGTATCCAAAACCATCTACCTCAAGGAGTGTGGAATGGAAATTAGATACGAAACAGCATAGCCTTCAGACATGTAACTGATTCAAAAAAGCATCCATATTCTATATCAACATGTAATCCCAACATCAACCCGTTTTCTCATCTTCAGTTTCCTCCCCATCACCCACATGCATATCCTGAGGCATATTTCCACTCTAGGAATCAACTGATGACTCAAAAAAAGTCTCCCCACCTCATATACCACAATAACCCTCTAGTCATAGCCATCCCAGGATCCGAACACATCACAAGGAATAGGAAACAAACATAGAAACCATGCCCTTGGACCTAAAGAAATGTGTCCATCCTTAACACACAAAACACTATCATGGTTCCAAATAATAACGCATGTGTACATTATATGTAAACACACAACTCATTCCCTACGAAGGCATTATCTTTTATCAGACAACTAGTTCTTATTATATCTTCAATTAACGGATTCATTATTCGCAGGTCCCAACTATGCGAAACCTTTGAAGCAAGCTATCCCATGCTATCACAAATAAATTAAAAAATTAATTTAACATTACTTAATTATTTTATCAACATTTATCATTAGTAATCAGGTTTATGAACCAATTAAATTAAACTTTCACACCTGCATCAATTTTATTATCATTAATGTACATCAACAATCGGATTCATTAAACATGAATTTTTATTTTTAGCCAATAAATTATCAATTAATTTCAGATTTATTTTATTTACCAATTTCCACCGATAAAACATGCTAATCCAAAAATTACATATATATCACACTATATAACAATTCCAGAGGAAACCCATTATCATGGTATAATCCACAACATCACTAGGCAATAAAAACAAATTATTTAATTCATTTCAAGAAATTATTAGGTTAGTTTCATTGCTATAAAATGGGATAAATCATGATAACTCGATCATTTCAAAAAAATAAATGGAGAATCGACAAATCCCCTACCTGAAAAGATCATCGATGTTCGTCACATGAGAATGGACCGAGAAACAAATCCCCAATCACTCCTCCTGCAGGAACTGCATCCATCCGAGGATTCCACAGAATAACCACACAAAAAACCAAGAGAAAACCCATTAGAAACATGGGTAAGAAAACACTATAGCACATAGAGAAGATGTGATAGGAAATGAGGTCAAACTGGAAAAATCCGCTAGAAAATAAAGGAATAACACACCTTGGAACACGACAACTAACCACTGATCAATGACAAAATCATAGGGATTCATCCCCCTTGAAGGGATTCTAAAAAGATGAAGGAGTGGGTTACCAGTTGATGAAAAATGAAAGCATCCATAGTTTTTGAAAACTTGAGCTTCGGGAAATGATTTAAAATACACAATATTGGGGAATTACAGGATGTGTAATCCCCTTTCACATCACATAGTTTTTGGTGTTTTTCCCATTGAAAAACACACCACCTATTGAATTTATTTATTTTTCAATCCAAGATCTATTATGTTATGTGAATCCAGCTATCACATCATGTAACTCTTCATGATGTGAAATAATTCCCTTTATTTCAACTCATAGCAGCTGAATGCTGCCAGACATTCTCTAAGCCTCCTCTGAGCACATCAGTCTTCAAAAAAATTCCTAAAGGATCGATCCATGTAGATGTGGGACCTTATATTTGATACCCCTCAAAATATTTTCATTCTCAAGAATCTAAAACAAACCCATAGAAGAAATAGAAAAGGGGTTCTCTGAACAACCACCCCCATAAGATACCTCTCAAGCCTCTCTATAGCACGTGATCTTAACCACGTCACTAAGGGAACAACAAAAAATTACACAACAACCACAACCAGATCCTAAACAATCTCCTAGGATAGATACCTCTTAAAATATATCATGCCACAATAAGAAACAATATAATTCCATCTCACAAGTGAGAAAGGTTCAACAACCACTAAATGAACAGTGTTACAAGAGAATAACAAAACACTTAAAAACATTGGTTACCAAGAACATATATGCGACTCACATTCCCAGGTACTCTCCACTATGACACAATGTCACCACAAGACATGAACCAATGGGATAGTATTCCCACACAACACCTTATCTTGGAAGTCCTGGATCTCTATATATCACTCCTTGAAGTTAGCATCATCTTCGGCAATGATATGACCCTAATCGATGATGTTAGAGTTGTTATAAAGATAATAAATGAGCTAAGATACTTTATTTTTTTACATTTTCCCCATATGTGGGGGAGGTGTTATCTAATATTCCACAACTCCAACATGATCTAACACCTTGAAAGGCTCAACAAACCAGGGAGAAATATTACACCCATGACCAAACATTTGTTTCCCCTGAAAGGGAGTCACCTTTAAAAACACATGACCCCAACATCGAAATCGACAAGTTTGCTCCCAATTCCAATGGGGGACGTCTAATGTCTGAAGAAAATCATATGGAACACGGTGATCGACATTGCTGTTCCGGCAAACCAAACATCAAGACACAAACTCTGCAACTGCATTCTTCAACCCAGACCACCAAAAATGACCTCCCAAATATCAAAACATCATTTTCATGCTAGGGTCTACCATAAATGGCGAAGTATGTAACTCTCTGATAACCATCTCATGCATCTCCAAAGGAATGAAAATACATCCCAAAAACAACACTCAACATTGTTCATTCTCAGACCAACCATCAGGGGCCTCTCAATTAAAAAATCGTTCTCTCCAGACCTCCACCTCAAGATCCCCCTACTTGGACTCCTCCACCTACTACACTAGAAATGACAATACCATCATATAGAAAAGAAAGCCACATCCCCCAATTCGCCCATATCTATATGCAATGTTCAATGTTCTTCCATCACTCTCTAGGAATCACCTGATTCCCACACTACATCTATGTGCGGCTTCTTTCTCAGCACATCGGCCATGAAATTCCCCATTCCATATGTATATTAAATATCAATGTCATAATCCTATAAGGAATCCATCCACTAACCCTGGCGAAGTTCAAGGGACATTGGTAAAAAACATACCTCAAGCTCTTATGATTGGTGAAGACCACAAATTGATCACTAATGGGTTAGTGTCTCCATAACTTTAGTGAAAACACTACAGCTACAAACTCGAGATCGTGGGTGGAATATTTATGCACATTGTTATGTCATTTACAACACCCATAAGAAATGATCGACCTTTAATACACCAAAACATATCCCAACCAATGAATCAAAGCTTCACAAATAACTCAAAACTCTACACATTCTGTTGGGAAACAAAGAACTAGAGAACTAATAAATTTCTCTATTATATAATTAAAAGTTGTTTGACACTGACCAGTCAACAAGAATTCCCAATCCTTTCTAGTCAGTGTTGTAAGAGGGACCAAAACCTAAGATAAATTAGATACGGACCTCCTGTAATATCCTCCAAGACCACAGAAACATCACACCACTGTCACTATCTTGGGGGATTCCCAATAAACAACAGGTTCAATCATTAATGGATTCACAACTACTCCCTACCATGATAAAACATGCCCCATGAAACAAACTTCTCAATCCCAAAACTCACTCTTCCGGAAATTCCCAAACAACTTCACAAGGGGATGAAATCTCAAAATGGTAAGCATATACTCTGCATGATCATCCTCAGAAATGAAGTACACAAGGATGTCATCGATTAAAACCACCATGATCATATCCGAGAACTCAAAAAAGAACACATCATTTATTAACCCCATGAACATATATGAATCATTCATCACCCCGAACGACATCAAAATAAACCCATAATTCCCATAACAATAACAGAAACCATATTCAGGATAGCCTCATAATTTACATGCATCTTATGATATCCTGACCACAAATCTATCTTCAAGAACCAAATTTCACCCTTCAGTTTATATAATAAATCATTAATCTGTAGAAGAGGATAACCATTCTTCACTATCACCTGGTTCAAGATAAGATAATTAGTACACAACCACAAACGGATGTCGTCCTTCCTTATGAAAAACACTTGTGCACCCCATAGTGACACACTCATCTGAACAAAACCACACTAAAAAATTCCATCAATCTGTATATGTAGTTCCCACAACTTAGAAGGTTCTATCTTATACAGAGATATAACGATAAGAGACACGCCTGACTGTAGTTTTATCCTAAATCCAATATCTCGTTGAGGGGGTAATACTACAACCTCAAATGGAAATACATCATTATAATATTCTATGACCATGGAAAATGAAATTTTTTTATCCTCTGATGAAATCAGAACTATATCATTTATCAAGGATGACAATGAAAAAACATGCCTCTAACCCATTCGAGGGGCTCACTCACCAAAAAACACTTCTGGATCTCCCTTAGCATAAAAGAACTAAACCTGACTCCTGATGCAATCCATGACCACCTTCACCAAATATAACCAATCCATGTTAAGGGTGTTGTCTTATGGTTGTATCTATAAACCAATGAAACCTCCCAAATTGTGGTTCTACCACAAAACAACCTCATATTATCTAAATAATAAAGACAAGTATGCTCAATCTCTTACTAGCATAGTCAATGCTAAAGGAACTGAAATTATCTCTTCCTCAAGTACAAAATCCTGAAAAAGGGTTGGTGGTATGAAGGAGTGAATTGATCCTAGATGAAACAACTCATGCGCCCATTTTGAAAACAATAAAGGGGTACCTAAAATGATTTCATGCTCACTTGGTATTGGAAATGATAATGCATGAAGCTGACCGTGACCTACTCCATGACCTCTCTGACCCTTACCATGACCACCACCATGGAAGCAGTATTATATCTGAGGACGGGGAGTTTCCCAGGGTTATCCTATCCCTTACCCATCTACTATCTTATGTTACCAAAGTATAGAAACCTACAACTACTATCTCGGCTTGAACTACCGCAACAGAGGAACCTGAATTGGAAAGACAGGTGCACAATGACTACATAGAAAGTTTAGGAACTTTCACTACTGATGAACTCAACATTTGTAAAAAAACATGCATTTGATCCCTTGGAATAGGCCTATGATCCTTCAAAAATATAGAAACTAGACATTAAGGGATGGGACCTACCCCCGAATGATTAGAATCTCTTCTATCAGGATAGTCGGTAACCCCAAAATATAGTTCTACTTTGTGAGGAATCCTAATGAATCCTCTATGATGAAGATATGGTTATAGATAATGTCATATCAATGACATATACCCTCTCTCCAGAACCTCAATATATGTATTTAGTATAAACAGAGAGACCTAGTGCTATTTATTTGGAAGAAAAGCTTCTTCAAAATGCCTCACCATGGCCTCCTCATCCGATAATAGATCTGAAGCATATCGTAGAATGTTCATAAAATGATTCCCAAACACTCACACACTGTAGATCCCCAACTGAAGGGTAATGATCTCCAAGAGAGTGACCACATTCATGGTCGAAGAATGAAACTCGACTCTAAACAGGTTGTAGAACTCCTCCCATGAGACTGGAGACTCCTCATTATCTCTGAGGAACAAGAACCACCACTATCTCACTCCCCCCACCACATCGTCAAAACCAATGATACCCAGTGCTTTTTCAAAGCAAGGATCGAACTAAATCCTATATCATCCTCCTCCAATCAGTATTATGTGGATGTATATGAAACTAATCCCTTTTACATATTCATACCACGACACTTAAACTCTCTCTTTTTCCATATCAAGGTGTCATCATCACCAACCTCTACTCTACTGCAATCTTTTAGCACAACTTTCTGAACATATTCTATGGTAACATGACGAGGACTTCCACCTAGATGCATTCCTACAAAAGAAAAAATATTTAGACATCATAAAATAATAATATAGAATATTTTAACATTAATTAACAGTTTTCTTTTATTCATTTTATGTTTACCTATCCAAAGTTCTACCAATTAAAATATATGAACATAGAAGAATGATACATGATCCTTTCCTAGGTCTCTACCATGCAACCAGTATCAATTTATTTAGTAGTCTCTATAAGCATAAATGTCTGATCATCAGATCTTAGGGGGGCCTAAATACTCGTGTCCTAGCTAGTCTATTTTGTTTACAATGCTCACTATACATAGATGACACCATTTACCTACCAGCACATGTAACCTCACTAGTACTTAACTAAATACTCCATTCTATACCTCAAAAAGACATCTAATACCACGTTTTCATGACCCCCCACAATATTCACCCCTCGTAGACCAGTAACTGGAGATGTGAGATAGTCATACCTGAGTCGCACATCTAGTATGTCTCGGGTTGGCGACTATCACCGAGTGTATAGTAAACACACCGATGAGAGGCATAACCATCTATGAAAACACATGTGAAAGAGTGAGATTATATATACACAAACCAAATCTTTCTTACACTCTAATATAAATTAAAATACAAGGTTCACATAGCGAAATATCATGAAATAATACTAGAACTGAAATGAAAACTAAAACTACCAAAGGAAAAGTAAAGATGATGGTGACCGCGAAACACAAACAACTCGTACTACACCTAAAGATTGTATTAACCAGCATTATATCCAACCTTATACGAATAAACTAAAATATAGTTTATATAAGTTTGTGAGTATAATAGGATACCTAATAGGCTCCTCCTTAGAGCCTCTTGAGCAAAAGGTAAAGGAAGCATGCTAAAGCACAATGAACAACAAGAGAAACTAACACGCCATCTAAATAAGAATACTATGTTCCCATCCTAACCTTGGATACTCTCATAATGTATCTCATACAGGAGAAAATAATATAATAATGAATATCAAGAGTACCATGCTACCACTTCCTCACTAGTTTGCCGCTCTGCCCCAATGTCGCATGTCTAGAGGATATCTGTCCAAAAAGGCTAGCCCGCAGACACCTGGGAGAAGAACCATAACATGAACCTAATACATCACACCACTACTTCCACATTACCATAGTAACCACGTAGTTTTTCTTATGTAACAAAACCTGAATAACGTGTATCATACATCGAGTTTTATACCTCAGACTGTCACAACACATACACCAAGCAATGATCCTCAAACCATCATGACCTATACATGTTATACACATAGTATTCTTTAGGAAGAAATATCAATAATACATGTGTGTAAAATAATTACAATCCATTAAATCCCTCTACACACATATATGGGGAAAAATAACCACCATCCATACCAATACACGTAACTACCAAGAGAAGTGACTAGGGCCAAATGTGTAGTCGTCCATCCATCATCCCACCAACATGTTGGGGAAATCACCCCCTAGGGATCAAAATCCCTGTGGTTTTTGTTTCCCTATCCAACAAGGTGGAGTAGCATATAAAAAAATATGTACATGATATAATATATCTCAAAACCACAGTATGGGAATATCCTTGTATTAGACTTAACTGCAACTAAAGTCTCTCAAACTCTCGACTACCACTACTAAGACGAGATATCCCATATGCACCCTACCACATAAAGAGCAAAATGAAGTTATCTTATTACTTTTCATCAGTTTCAATTTACGTTAATTAATTATTTAGCCATTAAAGTTATCCACATTACATTAAAATAGCATCACAATAAGATCCATGCCCTATAGTAATAAGAAAACTGAGTCCATGACTTCTCATAATTACAACCTCTGCATTGCATCCCAACAATCTCCAACCCCATGGGTTAATCATTTATTAATTTATAAAGACAATTACATTCCATATTAAAAAGTGTTCGGCAAATATATTTTAAGATACCCAACACAAGGGGATCAACATGGTGAGTAGATGAACTACCCTTCGAGTCTTATTCATCTATAACAGAAGCGTTGACTCATCTATCCACAAGAAGCTAAACATGAAAAGAACATGCCATACCCAAATCATCTTTTCCCCTCTTGGAAGGATAGAAACCAAAACCATCTTCCTCATGTAGTGAGGAAAGGAAAGTTGATAAAAAAACATGTCTCCTGGTCAATGAACTAAATCAAACAAGAATCCATCTTTCATAACAATGTGTATTCCCTTATTTAACACATTTAGTCATCTCTAGTGTCCTCCCTAACACCGACATGAATATCCTAATTATTCTCACCACTCTACAAGTCAACTTCTACCTCAACCACCAAGCATCTCTACCCTTGACACCACAACGACTCTCTAGGTTCAGCTTTCCTAGGCTCACAACACATCTGGGCCTACCCACCCCACAAACCATAGTATCCCTCCAGGATCAACCATCATGGGCTCACAAAACATCTAGGACCCCCCACACACACACCACAACATCCCTACATGACATCCATCCCAGTCTCACAACAGAAGCAAAAAAAAATATTCTTTTTTCCATAAAGCAAGGCATCTACTTTCATACACAACATACTCTCATGGGTCCAAAGAACAATAAACATGTACATTACAAGTAAATAGGAAACTCAGGCCCCAAAAAGGCATTATATTTTATCACATAACCATCTTTTATTCCATATTTAATTAACTAATTATGTATTCACAGGTTCCTACAATGGGAAACCAAAGTAAAAAACTATCCCAAGCTATAAAAATCAATTATACAATTTATTTAACATTACATTAATTATTTCATCAATAATAATCATCATGATTCTGGTTTATTAACCAATTCTATTAAACATATACACCAGTATCAATTTCATTATCATTAAATTACATCAAAAACCAAATTATTTAAACATGTCTCTTTATTTTTTTCCCATTAATTACCAATTAATTATAATTATATGTTATTTAAAAATTTCTATCAAGATAAACATGATAATACAAGAAAGGCATAGATGGAAGACTATCCAGAAAATCATGAGGAAAACTGTTATCATGGTACAAAGAAACAAAATCACTATGTGATCGATACCAATTCTATAATATGGTTCAAATAATTTCTAGGTCAATTTAATTGGGATACAAGGGGAAAAATAATTCTAACTCTATGATTTCGACTAATTAAATTGATAACTAATGAATCCCATAAATAAAAAGTTCATCGATGTTGTTCGTATGAGAATAGACCACACAACGGATCTCCGACCTGTTGTACCCCTCTCTCTTGGATTTTAATGATCACAATCACTCTTATCGTGTTCTAACTTGTTTTCAAGTTTTTTGATGATAGGAAAAAGGCTGCCAAAGAGTATGCCCAAGAAGACTGGAAAAGGACTCTCTGAGTCCACCGGCCAACCGGTGGATTACCACCGGCCAGCCGATGGTCTCTGGAAGAGGCAACGATCTCTGCCAGGTTCCATCGGTCAGTCGGTGCCTGACCACCGGCCAGCCGATGGAACCAGACAGTAGGCATTTCCCACTGCCAGGTGCCATCGGCCCGCCGGAGTACCAGCACCAGCCCGCCGGTGGAACCCAGACAGAAAGCTCTGCCTTCTGTCTGGAGCACCGGCCAGCCGGTGGCCAAGCACCGGCCGGCCGGTGGAACCCAGACAGAAAACTCTGCCTTCTGTCTGGAGCACCGGCCCGCCGGTGGCCAAGCACCAGTCAGCCGGTAAGCCCAGTCAAACTAGTCGTTGGGCTTTGACCGGACTTGTACTTTTGACCCCCAACGGCTCTGAAATCCCTCCAACGGCCATATTGAAGTATATGGGGATATTTCTCCTATAAATAGACGAGGATGGATGCCGGGAACATCCCCGATACATTTGGAATGATATTTTGATCCCTTGAAGCTCTAACGACAAATCTCTAAGGCTACTTGTGATCCATCTCCATCCTTGAAGCTTGGGATGCCTCTACATCAACTACTCTCACACTCTTGGCCCTCAAGGCTTCCTCTAGTTTGTTATAATTTATTTATTTCAATTGTTTAGTTCTTCATTGGGTTTGTATTAAAACAAACCATCCTTTTCTTCCTCACTTTAATTTTGGGTTTCTTGCTACAACCATAATAAAAAAGCAAGCTGTACGAAGGTGATCTAGCCTACCTTAAAACAGCTAGTGGGTTTCTTGCTACAACCATTAAAAAGCAAGCTGAAGTATAAATCTCTCAACGGTTGAGTTGGGAGCGGAGACGTAGGCTTTGGTTTAAGCCGAACTCCGTTATCAAATTGTGTCTTGCCCCTTTTTATTTCCGCTGCATTTATAAATTGTTTTTAAGTTGCTAATTATTTTACAAAGGCAATTCACCCCCCCCCCTCTTTCCATCACTCTCCGACCAACATTCGGTATCAGAGGGTAGTTTGTGTAATACCTTAACCGGTTACAAAACTAAAATCAATAGTGATGGCTTCTTCCTCACAAGCACCCGAAGGGTATTCCATGACTCGGGCTCCATTCTTTGATGGAACCGACTACACTTATTGGAAAACTCGCATGATTACATTTCTTAGAAGTATTGGCTATCCTATATATAGAATTGTTATGCAAGGCTACACTCTCTCAGCAAAGATGAGTCTAAATGGACCCCCAAAGACATTTCTAATTTTGAGCTTGATGGCAAAGCCATGAATTCTCTTCATTGTGGGTTATACCGTAATGAATTTAATCGTATTTCTACTTGCACCACTTCTCATGAAATTTGGAAGCTTTTGGAAGTGACCCATGAGGGCACTAACAAAGTCAAAGACACTAGATTAGATATGTATCGTCATGACTTTGAAAGTTTCACCATGCACCCACACGAATCTATTACGAAAATGTTTACTCGCTTTACTGATGTGTGTAATGGGAGAAAGTATCTTGGAGATGATGTTTCTGCAGAGACGATGGTCAAGAAGATTCTTTGGGTCCTACCAAGCTCATGGGCTCCAAAGGTGACGGCAATCCAAGAAGCGAAAGATGTCAAGAAAATGCCGGTTGAAGAACTCATTGGATCACTTATGACCTATGAGATTACCATGAAGAGGCAAGCCGATAAAGAAGGTAAAATATTCAAGGAGAAAAAGAACATAGCATTCAAAGCAAAGCAAGAAAGCTCCTCCGATGATAGCGATTCCGAGATTGCTCAACTTGCAAGAAAAATGAGCAAGTTCATGAAGAAAAAGAAGAATTTTCAAAGGGCACGAAAGGAAGAGCCAAAAGCAGAAAAAGAAGTTACATGCTTTGAATGTGGAAAGAAAGGCCACATAAAACCGGAGTGCTCACTTTTCAAGAAAAGGTTAAAGGAAAGGAAAAACAAGAAGGCTTTCAAAGCATCAACATGGAGTGCAAGCGATGACTCCATGTCTTCAAGCAACTCAAGCGATGAAGGTGGAAAATGCCTAATGGCATTTGATAAGGATAAACACCAAAGAAGTAGGACTTAGAAAGGCTCGTGGTATCTCGACAGCGGATGCTTGAGGCACATGTGTGGCGATCCCTCCAAGTTCAACTCCCTTGAAGAATTCGATGGAGGATACGTCACCTTTGGTGACAATTCAAAAAGCAAGATCGTCGGAATAGGTACCATTGGCTTTGGTAGCACCTCCTTAATTAATGATGTTTTATTTGTTAAAGATGTAAAGCATAATTTAATTAGCATTAGTCAACTTTGTGATAGTGGTTTTTCGGTGAATCTTCAAAATGATTTATGCAATGTGTTTGATTTTCAAAACAAATTGATATTTTCTGCTTCCCGTTTTCAAAATGTTTACATTATTGATTTAAAGTCTTTAGCTATCCAAAATGTTAAATGTTTAAGTGATCTTGACAATGATTCTTGGATTTGGCATAGAAGGTTGGGGCATTGTAGCTCTCATTCACTTCTAAAGCTTAATAAGAACAAGCTCATCCGTGACCTTCCTAAACTTAAGTTTAAAAAAGATTTGATTTGTGATCCATGCCAACTTGGCAAGCAACACAAATCTTCTTTCAAATCTAAGAAGGAAGTGTCCACTTCAAAATCTCTTGAGCTCCTTCATCTTGATCTTTTTGGTCCTACCCCTGTAGCAAGTCTAGGTGGAAAATCCTATACCTTTGTCCTTGTAGATGACTTTTCTCGTTTCACTTGGGTTTTCTTTTTAGCTCATAAAAATGATGCTTGTAGAACCTTTTTGAAATTCTCTAGGAAATTAGAAAACGAAAAAGGATATAAAATTATATCGCTCTGTAGTGACCATGGAGGTGAATTCGAGAACAAATAATTCGATGAATTGTGTTCCTCTCAAGGATACAATCACACCTTCTCTGCCCCTAGGACTCCACAACAAAATGGAGTGGTTGAAAGGAGAAACCGAACTCTCCAAGAAATTGCTCGAACCCTCCTTAGTGAATTCAACCTTCCTCAATATTTTTGGGCCGAGGTAGTTAACACTGCTTGTTATACTATCAATAGAGTCCTTGTAAGACCCCTTCTTAAGAAAACCCCCTATGAAATTTGGAAAGGCAAATTGGCCAACGTTGGTTATTTTAAAGTGTTTGGTTGTAAATGCTTTATCCTTAACACAAAAGATAACCTAGGGAAATTTGATTCCAAATCAGATGAAGGTATTTTTCATGGGTACTATAACTCAAGGAAAGCCTATCGTGTCTTCAATAAACGTTCAAAAACCATCGAAGAATCATCTCATGTCAAATTTGATGAAACTCTTCCAAAACCTCACCCGGTCATTGAAGATGTTGAAGATATGCTTGATAAGCTTCATTTGAATGATTCCTCTTCTCCTCACAAGGAGGATGACCATCAAGAACCCTCTTCACCTTCTTCATCTTCCACCTTGCCTAAGGTTTGGAAACCTTCTAGAGACCATCCTTTAGAAAATGTTATAGGTGATCTTCAAGCCGGTACTCGAACTAGAAGATCAATCCACAACGAGGTTGAACATCAAGCCTTTATTTCTCAACTAGAGCCTCAAACCATTAATGATTCCATTAATGATGAGAATTGGGTTCTTGCAATGCAAGAGGAACTAAATCAATTCTATAGAAATGATGTTTGGACTCATGTTGAAAGACCCAATGATCATCCAATTATTGGTTCTAAATGGGTTTTTAGGAACAAACTTGATGATCAAGGAAATATAACCCGGAACAAGGCTCGCCTAGTAGCTAAGGGCTATAATCAAGAAGAAGGAATTGATTATGGTGAAACCTTTGCGCCCGTTGCTAGATTGGAATCCATTAGGATCTTGTTGGCATTCACCACTCACTTAAATTTCAAACTTATTCAAATGGATGTTAAAAGTTCTTTTTTAAATGGTTTTATTTCAGAAAAAATCTTTGTTGAACAACCCCCCGGTTTTGAAGATCCAAAATTTCCAAATCATGTTTTTAAGTTAACCAAGGATCTATATGGCTTAAAACAAGCCCCTCGGGCTTGGTATGAGCGGTTAACAAAATTTCTTTTAGAAAATGATTTTAAAGTGGGTCAAGCTGATTGTACCCTATTTTTAAAACACACTTCCAAAGATCTTTTAATTGTCCAAATTTACGATGATGACGTTATCTTTGGTTCAACCAAAGAATCACTTTGTACTGATTTTTCAGATTTAATGAGAAAAGAATTTGAAATGAGATTTATGGGGGAATTAAAATTTTTTATTGGTTTTCAAATCTTTCAAAATTCAAATGGTATTTTTCTAAGCCAAGGAAAATACACAAACAAACTTTTAAGTCGTTTTGGTATGGATCAAGTAAAGGAAATTAGTACCCCCATGAGTACTTCTTGTAAACTTATGTTAGATGAAGCCGAGAAACCGGTGGATAACAAGATTTATAGGAGTATGATCGGGAGTCTACTTTACCTAACTGTGAACCGTCCTGACATCATGTTCATTGTTTGCCTTTGTGCTCGTTTTCAAGCCAATCCCAAAGAATCTCATTTTAAATCGGTCAAAAGAATTTTTAAGTATTTAAAAGGATCCAAAAACATTGGTTTGTTTTATCCCTCTAATACTTCTTTCGAACTTTCTTCATATTCAGATGCTGATTTTGGCAGATGTCAATTAGATCGTAAGAGTACTAGTGGAACCTATCATCTGCTAGGCAAGTCCCTTGTTTCATGGAGTAGAAAAAAGAAAAATTGTGTTTCTCTTTCCACTGCTGAGGCTGAGTACGTAGGAGCTGGTAATTGTTGTGCCCAAATTATTTGGATGCAGCACACTGTCTTGGATTATGGCCTTTCCTACGATCATGTCCCTATACGGTGTGACAACACTAGTGCCATTAGTATTTCTAAGAATCCAATACAACATTCTAGGACAAAGCATATAGATTTAAGGCATCATTTCCTTAGTGACCATTTTCAAAAAGGGGATATCACTTTGGACATCATTTCTACTGATTTCCAATTAGCTGATATTTTTACCAAACCGCTCCCGGTTGAACGTTTTGATTTTATTAAGGGGGAGTTAGGAATGATTCGTCATTGACCACTATTAAATATTTGACTCTTTTGGCTTGCTTATATTTCTTTTTAAGTTTTTTTAAACTCTTTTTTATTTTATTTTAATTTTTTATGAATTTTAATACCACCGGTCAACCGGTGGTACATCACCGGTTAACCGGTGGTGTCGGGTTTTTCTTTTTTGGGCCGGCCAAAGGAAGGGTTAAAATTAAAACCCTTCCCCTTTCATTCTTCTCTCTCTCGTGCGGCCCCTCCAGACCCACGGCTCCTCCTTGCCCTAGCCTCCCTTCTTCCTCCTTGCCCTCTCAAACTCCTTCTTCTCTCAATCTCTCTCAATTTTTTCCTTTTTCCATCATGGTTCCTCGCTCTTCACGCAAAGGAAAGGGTATCGCTCAAGCCGCACCTCCTCCTCCTTCAATCCCTCAACTTCCGGACATTTGGCATGACAAAGTCATTCTGCCTGGTAGAGTGATTGACTATCCTTGGCTTTCTTCTGCTCGTCTCAAGCTTTTCTCCATTATTGAATATCAACACTGGCATTCTTTTTTTTGAACCTCCTAAGAAGGATGTTATTTATCCCCATCTTGTCAAAGAATTTTATGCTCACCTGACGTGGTCGTTTTCTGACGACGTCGATACCATTTCCACCACCGCTCTTGGGAAACCCATCACTTTCACTTCTTTGAAGATTGCCAGGATGCTAGGAGTTCCTCATGTTGGACCTCATGCATTTTCTCAGGGGGAGTTTCCTCGGGACCCTGATTTTGACCTTGTTGTCGCTCTTGAGCATCTCACAGGGCAGCCCAACGATCCAATTGTCAAGCTCTCCCAGCTCACCCCTAACCATCGCATCATTGAGCGCCTCATTCAGACCACCCTTGCACCCTGTATCGGTGATCACGATACGGTGAAATTTATTGATATTTATCTTCTTTCTTATACCACCAGAGGCATTCATTTCAATTTGGTCCGGTTCCTATTTCGGGCCATGTCTTATGTGGCTGAGCACCCGCTCCGGTCCAAAACTCTACCTCACGGGCGCTTGTTGACCAAAATCTTTACCTTTCTTGATGTCCCTCTCCGTGCTACCTCCTTCGAGTAGCCAAATAAGTATAGCATCATCAATTTTATGATGGTGCAACAGATGAACATTCGTTGGCATCCTTGGCGTCAGGAGTGGATTACTGACAAGGAGGGACTTCTCAAGGCTTACTCCCCTCAGACACATTCACACCCTCCTTCCCAAGCCATGCCTCCTGCTATTGCCGCTGCCTATCCTCTTTTAGATAGTGAGGACAGTGGTGCTGATGAAGAGGAAGGGAGTGGTGACAGTGAAGGTAAGGCTGCTGCTGCTGCTGATGAGGAAGATGGAGCGGGTGATGATGCACCGGAGCCTGCTGAGGCTGTGCCCCCTCCCGCTGATACTGGTGGCTTTTCGGTGAAGGCTGATCAATTCCATTGCTTCCAGGATCAAATTGAGACCCGGCTCGACTTGCAGTTTTCTTACTTCAGCTCTCAGTTTGATCAGCTCCACTCTCAGATCGATTCTCTTGATCGTCGCTTTGAGGCGGTCCAGGCTCCTCCAGCTCCTCCGACCTTCAGGAGTCGTCGTCACTCTCATCCCTCTAGGAGTAAATAGAGCCTTTCCTGTTTTTTGACTTGTCTTTGTATTTTTATTTTGAACTTTCTATGTAACGTTTCATCTTTTATAAAATTCAAGTTGTCTTATCTATCAATCCTTTTTGTCATTGCTTACTTCCTTATTATTGTTTTTCTAATTTTCTTTCATACTTTTCCTCCTATTTTGATAATCCCAAAGGGGGAGAAAAACTCTCTATTACATAGTTACTTATATCATGTGCTCTTTTTAAGTGCTCTTTTTAAGTTATTGATTTTGTGCTCTTTTTAAGTTATTGATTTCAGTTGTTTCTTTTAAATGACCTATGGTTACAATTTCAAAATGAACCATTCTCTTTATTTCAATCCTTTCAAGATTAATATCATTTTCAATACATGATACATCTATGAAATTCTTGTATTAAAATAATCTCTAAAATTTTACATGTCCAAATTTCTTGTTTCTTTTTTTACTTGGCATATCATTTTTAAAAAAAGCTTTCTCATTTGTGATTGTGATCATCAAAATAGGGGAGATTGTTGTACCCCTCTCTCTTGGATTTTAATGATCACAATCACTCTCATCGTGTTCTAACTTGTTTTCAAGTTTTTTGATGATAGGAAAAAGGTTGCCAAAGAGTTGGCCCAAGAAGACTGGAAAAGGACTCTCTGAGTCCACCGGCCAACTGGTGGATTACCACCGGCCAGCCGATGGAACCAGACAGTAGGCATTGCCCACTGCCAGGTGCCACCGGCCAACCAGTGTCTGAATCACCGGCCAGCCGGTGGAAGCAGACAGAGAGCTTGCTCTCTGTCTTGACCACCGGCCCGCCGGAGTACCAGCACCGGCCAGTTGGTGGAACCCAGACAGAAAGCTCTGCCTTCTGTCTGGAGCACCGGCCAGCCGGTGGCCAAGCACCGGCCCGCCGGTGGAACCCAGATAGAAAACTCTGCCTTCTGTCTGGAGCACCGTCCATCCGGTGGCCAAGCACTGGTCAGCCGGTAAGCCTAGTCAAACTAGCCGTTGAGCTTTGACCGGACTTGTACTTTTGACCCCCAACGGCTCCGAAAGCCCTCCAACGGCCATATTGAAGTATTTGGGGATATTTCTCCTATAAATAGAAGAGGATGGATGTCGGGAACATCCCCGATACATTTGGAATGATATTTTGATCCCTTGAAGCTCTAACGACAAATCTCTAAGGCTACTTGTGATCCATCTCCATCCTTGAAGCTTGGGCTGCCTCTACATCAACTACTCTCACACTCTTGGCGCTCAAGGCTTCCTCTAGTTTGTTATAATTAATTTATTTCAATTGTTTAGTTCTTCATTGGGTTTGTATTAAAACAAACCATCCTTTTCTTCCTCACTTTCATTTTGGGTTTCTTACTACAACCATAATAAAAAAGCAAGCTGTATGAAGGTGATCTAGCCTACCTTAAAACGGCTAGTGGGTTTCTTGCTACAACCATTAAAAAGCAAGCTGAAGTATAAATCTCTCAACGGTTGAGTTGGGAGTGGAGACGTAGGCTTTGGTTTAAGCCGAACTCTGTTATCAAATTGTGTCTTTCCCCTTTTTATTTCCGCTGCATTTATAAATTGTTTTTAAGTTGCTAATTATTTTACAAAGGCAATTCACCCCCCCTCTTGCCATCACTCTCCGACCAACACGACCACCCCTCCCATACGATATTCATCTATACATGGATTCTGAAACACAACCTCACCAACAAAAACAAAGATAAACCACATTATAACAATGGGTAAGAAAACACCATAGCATGATGAGAAGAAACAAGAGGGAAAAACATCAAACAGAGAGAATCTTCTTGAAGAAGAAGGAATTACACACCATGTTTCATCACATGCCACCGCAGATCAAAGATGGAATACCAAGGATTTACCCCCTAGATGGGAATCCAAAATTATTAAGGAGAGGGAAACCAAACACTAGAAAATGAGATATTCTAATGGGTTTGACAACCTCAGAGGTTTGAAATGTTTTAAAACATACACCATCGAGGAATTGCATTAGTTGTAATTCCCTTTAATATTGTGTAAATATTGAGGATTAGTTTATGATGTAAAATTAATTTCCTATTCAATTTATTTATTTTCAAAACCCCAATCTATTACACAACATGAAACCCGCTTTCACATCGTGTAACTCTTCATGAGGTGAAATACTCCCCTCTCTTCCACCTCTTAACAGTAGAATAATCCTACACTTCCTCAGAGCCTCATCTGAGAACATATGTATTAGAAAACACACGAAGGGTCGATCTGCATGGATCCACGCTATTGTAAACTCCTTGAGATGTGGCCATTTTGGTGTCTATTTCATGTTATCCCTTGACTGTTTTAGGTGAAACTATATCATAGGGCCTAAGGATTTAGAGCTTCAAGTAATTTTATCTTTCATCTGTTTCCATAGATGTTATTTTGACCATGTCGTTTTGTGTCTGGATTAAAAAGTCTAAAATGACTTGGCCTATGCTATGGTTAGTCCCAATTTCAAATTCCACCATGACATAAATATCAATTTAGCATTACATATAGAATTATCATACAGTTCTCTATTTTGATGTAAAAAAATAAATGCAACTAACCACACCCATTTATCATCCACAATATCATAGTAATATAGCATTTATAAGGACTATTATAATTTAACATAAAATATAATTTATGGGGCATAAAATATAGGAATAAAAATATGAGTTTTAGATGTCCATAATATGGTGTTTAAGAAAATAATATTTTATAAATTTGTTGATTCATTCAAAGATCAAACCAATATTTGATATATTTAGTCTAATACCACTTATGGGTATCACATGGATTTCTACCAACATAAAAATAGTGTAAAAAACTCCATAACACTATTAACCCTAGAATCTATTTTTATGTTTGTAATGAATATAAATGAAGAAAAAAAGTGGTGTACCTGACACCAATTTATCTGATGTATTCAATATTTTCAAAAGAATTAGATCAAGATAAATATCAATAAGAATATTTTGAAAGAATACCTCCTTTAGAAAAAATTCACAAATCATTGGTGTCTCCCAACACACGGATAAAATATCTCTAAAAAAATGGTTTTTCTAGAACCACTTTTAAAGGTGGGAGAGAATTGGAAAAATGAGTGAATTAACTCAACAAGTTTCTATTAGGAGTCTTAACACATTTGAATATTACTCCTCTTTGAAGGATTTCATTGGATTATATTTCCATTAAGGAATTGTTAACATTTTTATGATATTTATATGATTGTCTCTTGAATGTTCCAAACATTTCAACTAATTGAATCATTTTTGGTAGTTTGATATAATTTCTTATTACATATAAAATACTTTTTCAAATGTTCAAAATACTATTTTTCATCATCACATTACTAATATCTGAACATGATAGATATTGTAATGGGAGTTCAAAAGAGCCATTTCACTATCACATAGAATGATAATTGTATAAACATGCACCACAACATAGTGACCATAACTATATTATGGTGAACTCTATCATAGACCATTCTATATAATATAATGTGGGATAACGTTATTTTAGTGAATAATACAATATATCTATATAAAAACATTAGAATTATCTATGTTTAATTATTTCTCCCATTTCAATCCCTAAATCCTGAAATTTGTTTCCACATTAAATCAAGAATGAAAACCTAAATAAAAAAAGATGACAATTAATGTAAAGTGTACAGGATAAAAATGGGGGGAAATTTCCATTTTGATGCACCTCACATCTAAAAACACTAAACCTTCCAAATTTTAATAATCTAATATCCAAAATTTATACTATTCCCAAAAACTATTGGAAAAAATAAGATCTGAAAAAATGCTCTAAAAAAGTTCGAGAATGGTAAAATAAAGGAAAGGAAAACTAAAATAAAATGTTAAATAAATACGAGTCACAAAACATAATTTAGTATATAAAACATATACTATATTTTGTTATGTCATATTTTTCATATATCTTCCTAAAAATATACTAAAATATCACCCAATCTAAATATTATAATTATAATAAAACAATATAAATACCCTGTGAGGATACCTTGGACAATATATAAAGAATAAAAAATGTGAAAAAGGGAAAAAATCTAGGAACTACCATCCTGAGCATTCTTTATAATCCTAACATGAACACATAATATAAATAATCATCCATTAAGGGGGTTTATCCTTGAAATCATTACATTGAACCGGGTCAATGTAACACCATCTCATTTTTGTAATTTAATTATATAAAAAAATTCGATTTAGATAAACATTTTAGTTTTCAAAATGTTTAAAATGTTGAATTTTTATTTTGGATTGGATAAAAATCACTAATAAAATGAAATTTATGAATCACATATAAAAAATGAGAGAGTTCTTAATGAAACTATTAGAAAAATAATAATGTAAAAAGTTTAAATGACTATAAAGAGATATCATGGATGATTCCCAAACCATGTCTAGGGGGAAATATTATAAAATGAGAAAAACACATTTTGAGACTATTTGTTAATCATTATTTCAAACTATAACATCACATAAACCATTATAAAATCTATATTTCCGTAGTGTTTTTTCATCATTGTCTCTATCTCTCTCTCAAACATTAACTCAATGTCCTCTCCATTTTCCTTCTCTTTTGGACACCTTAAAGAAAGTTGTTTCTTAATTGATTGTCCCATAAAGTCAATGTATGAGGCTGAATCCTTCATTCACTCCTCTTATTTTCTATTAAACATAATTTTGGTTTGAAATAATTTATGTATTCTATGAATTTTAATCTATAGTTTAATTAGAGAATAAAGAAAACCCATTGTAAATTATTCATAATGTTTTATAACAACCTATAAATGATTCATATTAATATTGAGAAATCTATATCTAGGGTTTCATGACGTTCATGGGATTTTATAGTTTTTTATAAAGGAACTAAAAACCATTTCATAGTTGAGTATACCAAATAATGGAAGTTCCTACAATTTAGAAAAAAAATTAGAATGTTTGATGATAGTAATGCACATTATTCTAGAGATTTGATGATGTATTTACTCACTACTACCTCTATAAAAAAATTATGGTTTATATCTGGTTGAGAAGATAAATTTGGAAAATAATTTTCTAAAATAAGATCATTATGAATAACACGGTGATTTGAAATACTTTTTTTAGTTGTTAAAAAATGGAAATGTCAGTTAGTAATGATGCCTTTGTTTATAGGAGTTTTAGAGGGAATCTTGGATAAAATTATTTTAAAAATTACTAGACTGAAGAAACAATTTATTTGTGCATCCAATCATTCATAATTATGTTTTCTAAATTCCATATTTAAAATAAAAACTTTAATGAATTACCCCATATTGCTCTTGAACCCAAAATGGCTCACCACACACCTCAGGCTCATTCCCATTGATTACCATACATTTCCAACAATTAGTGAGAAATGAAATCATATCGTGGGAATAATTAACCTCAAATGAAACTAATACATAAGTCATAGTAATATATAATTATAAATTCAAACATAGAAAAATATTCCTGATTGATAATTTCACTTTTCATTTATCATCAATGGATAAAAATAAAAGAACCCATTATAATACAATAATATATAAAATAATAATCATAGAAAAATATTAAATTCACTCAATAGAACATTATTGACTATATCTAAGATCATTGTGTAAATTTTTTCACATCAAAACTAAGACAAATAACCCTGTCAATTCATTACATGAAAATAAATAACAGGAATGTTGAACCGCACATGCTCCAGGGTGAATATGCATGGGTGAGTATACACATATAAAGTAGGATTTTCCCTAAATGGTTCTATACAAATTCTATATAATGATAAATGAATCATTCAAGTTTGACCTACATATATGAAAATACCATTTGAAATTTATTAAAATAAATAGTAGGTGATTAAAAATATAAAAATGTTGATGTGAAATAATAATAAGAAACAAATCTCGTAATGGTTAAACAACATATTATGGGAAAAAAGAAGATTTTAAGTTAAGGGAAAACATCATACCCTCGTATCAATTCCAATATCAATATATATTAATATCTCCAAAAATATTAATAACCAACTGTTCCCAAATTTCAATCTAGAGTGTAATCATATAATATAAGGAAAATCCTCTAGCTTTTGTGGAATCCAAAACTAGTAGTGATTCCAGATTACAACTAATCAGTTTGGCATCATAACTAGTCCACCCTAGTCATCGTGGAATCATAATTAGGTGGCTATAGGTTAATTAAAGTGGAATAATAACTAAGTAATGTATCAGTTTATTACATAACAAAATCTCATGAAAATAAAAAAAAGGGATTGTTGAATTACCTATATCACATTTGGTAAAACAATATAAATAAAACCAAACACCACTAACTCTTGAAAAACCCTCATAAAATTTAATAAATAATTATTTTATAAGTCATAAGACATAATTCCATGGAAACAATTTGGTTTATATAATTTAAAATCCATATTGGCATTTCTATGAACTCCCATTGAGAATAATTTTAAATAAATTGTATTTTATACAGGCTAAGCATTCCCTTCACGAAATTAATTAGTATTACAAAAATGTTTGAATTTCAAACAAGTGAGAACAAACAAATGAATTTTCAAAATGTTATCATAATTAAACAATAACGAATTTATATTAATTGAAAATTTATTTAAATAAAGATGAACTTATGTTTTTATCAATAATAGAATAGGTATATAATCCCCACCTCAATATGCTAATGTAAAAAAAATCACTATCAAAAGTATGTAATGTATGTTATCAAACAAATCTAATAAATCAATAAAAATCATACTGATAATTTATTCAAATACAATTTTTTTTTTCAATTAGTATGAATATAAATACTCATTAGACCATGATGTGATACTGAAATAATAGGAAACTTGGTACAAATCAACCATAGGGTCATCTTTTCGATACCACATTCCAAAGTTCCAATTTAGGATGATGAAGGAAATCCCATAGAATGCTTAAATATAAATTTTTTTAAATATATTCTTATTAATGAATGATGTGGTGCCAAAAAAACCAGTTATGGGGTAAAATTGCACCATAAAAACCACCATTATCTTTCTCAAGGGAAAGATACATCAATCTTTTGGGTTTCACTATCCCAAAAAAAACTCTAATTATTAATACATAGCCTAATAGGAAATTGATATTAAGTAATAGAAAATAGGAATATGAAGAGAATATGAATGTAAAGTGAGATAGAGAGAAGGGATATATTCTTTCATCGGTCCATGTATTCTCACAGAGATAAATAAGATTATAGAATACAATGGGGGGGTCATGTGTCGTGTCTCCATGCAATGATAATAAAGGGTGTTTCCACCCATTTATGAAATCCAAATAATAATAATAATAATAATAATAATAATAATCCACATATATAATACAATCCACTTCCTTAAATAAAAATAAATACTCACAAGACTTATAAATAAATAAATAAATATATATATATATATATTCAAAAATAAATATGAAATCCATTTTTATTCAAATATATTTTAATCATATTTTTATATCATAAAATACATAAAATATTAATAAATAACTTTTAAAAAATAAAATCAACCACCATTAAGATGATAATAAGTCTCATATAATAAAATACGTAATAAGAAGTGCTGTGTAAATATATTAGAAATTTGTTTGTTTTAACAATTTTTATCAAAATTACCATTTAAATAGTTTTTTAAATAATGATTAAGAAGTGGGTGTAATAGGATTGTATTTTGGTAGATATTATTATTTTAATGGATTTAGATAATATATTGTTTGTAAATCAACCATGCCTTGGTTGGGAGATTCCTACACTATAGTTAATGCTTTATATGTTTTTAAAATACAGGAATAGGTTAAAATTCAAATAAGGGACATCTAAAACTAATCTTTTTCAAAGTCAGTGTTTGACCAAAGGAACTATAAAATCTTGTTACTAGTTTTTAGGTACATTTTGACCCAACTTTATGATAATGAATTTTTTGGGGGTTTTCGAGGTTTATTTCTGGTGGGAATTTGAAAATTTTGGATGTCATTGGGCTATGCATGGTTGGGAGAAGATTTTATTAAACCGTGCTCCCACCCAGTAAGAATCGTGTAACATTGGACAATGTTATTTTTCATTGCTTTGGTACGGTTTGAAAAATCATGCTCCTATCTAGTTGAAACCGTGCACCCTAGTGGCACTGCACACGACTAGGGTTCATAGTTTGTAAAACAGTGGGGCCCTTCTGAGATAACCATGAAATCTAGAGTTTTTAATTGTGGAATTTTTTTTAGAAATTCTAAACCCCCATTTGGACCCTCCACTCAAACCTATATTGATATATGTAAAATTAATAGGTCTGCAAGGCTCTCATATCCCCTTTAAGACCCTCAAAACCCCATATTTAAAGAATAAAAGTGTTAGTGGAGGATCTAATCGCTCTATGTTAAGTAGATATGTTCATGTTCTTTCTCCCATGCAACTTATTTATTCCCACCCTAGAGTAGGATAGGCCATCATGTATTCGATTGATCGAAACATCATCGATTTTGATCTTGAATCTAGGTTGGATTTCCAGATATATAATTTCTCCATTAATTGTTTCAAAATCATATCTTGGGTATTGAGTTTTGATACCATGAATAAAGGTAGGTGGTTCCTTTTAATATAATCCAATTTATAGATCATAATGTGTTCGATGGATCTAGACTCCATTGATTTTGATCTTGAATCTTTGTAGGATTTCTTGATATCTACTTCTTTCATTAATTGTTGGAAAATCCTACTGTGGGTGTTGAGTTTTGATACCCTGAATAAAGTTAGGTGGTTCCATTAAGGATTCACCAACTAATTAAACCCTGAATTTATTATTGTTTGAAATTTCTTTTAATTAATTTTTGAAAAACCAATTTTATGTGAATTGATATTTGGATTTTATTTGGAATGAAATTTTGGGAAAAATACCACAACTCTAATAAAATTAGAAATTGGAGATTATTTTAAAATTGGTGGAAATTGTGAAATGATTTGAGGATTAAGTTTAGAAATATTAATAAAATTGAATTGATAAAACCATATGATTGGTTTTGTTTTGTAACATTCTTGAATTTATGAGAAACCTATGTTTTGGTTTTGAAATTGAGATAGAATTTTTAAAAGGAAATGTGGGAAATATAATTATCAATGATGATTTATTTGAAATGGAATTATTTTCCATTTTTCAATTGATTAACTGAGAACATGTGAGCCTGTGTAGTTAGTGGATTATTTGGGATAAGAACACTAGAATGGTAATTTGCTAGAAATATATTGATGATGATAAGTCTAAAAAAATCTAGGTATGTAGATCTTATTACCAATGGACTGTTGATGAGTCCTATTTGGACCAATCTTGAGGGACGTGTGTACACATAGAGCATGATCATTGATATAAGAATGTGATGATATTATAATTTGAATCTATCATACCATCAGGAATAAGACTATGGTGACTATTTTGATTGTTTTAATTTTGAATTGCATTGATTCTAAAACTGGTTTACCCATACTTAGTTATTTATATATACAATTTTATATTAAGAGTTTATTTAATTATTGTTTGAAATGTTTTCCATCCTCTTAAAAAATCATGTTTTATTTTAAATTCAAAAATGTACATCCATGTCTATTTTTATTAAAATTGAAATTATGATTTGGTTTATTATTTTTTTTATAATTTTTTAACACATGGTGTGACCCTACTAAGATTTTTATCTCCAGCCCAACACTTTCCTTTTGTAATTTTTAGATTTTCATCCTACAGATCTGATAAAAGAGAATGTTTCTCTAGGAGGAGGTGTATGTTCTTGAGACTTTGGACTAGGAGTGACATGTACATTGGGACATTGAGTATATGTTGTCTATTTTTGAATAATTTGAAGATGTACTATTTATGGTTTTTGATGTGCCTTATTGGTTTCTAATATTATCCCCCTTTAGAGTTATGATCATACTAATATGTATCTTTAACTTATATTGTTTATATGGAAAATTCGTCCCCTCTTTTACATTGTGTTATTCCAAGTGCTAGTTGCAAATCCATGGGTATTAGGAATGACCTTAAGTCCATGTCAATGAAAGATTGAGTATCAGGTTACCATGGTATCAAAGCTCATTTATGAAAAAGTGGTATCAAAGGGAGGCATGGGTTAAGTGTATGTCCTTGATGTCAGTATGTAGTTTGGAGTATATTGTCAGGGCATATGTGGTAATTACGAATGAGTGCAGTACTAGATCTCATCATAACGATCCTTAAACCACTGCGGTTTTTTTGGGAGGGGTGTCTTGAGAAATAATTCTAGTCTGTTCCCTTATTTATATTTTTTAGGTAGATATAAAAATATTATTTTCTTATCTGATTGGATTAATTTCTCTATTCATATTTCTTGAGTGTTGATCTAAGTAACCATATGATTTCTTTAATGTTGTTTGATACTGTTGTATTGCATCACTCGAATAAGAGGATGCGTGAATAGGATCCAGGAAGATGCTACTAGTGAATGAAAATGATCAAATCCACCTATAGACCAGAAAATAGTTTAGATTATTGTGTATGTTGTCCTTGATCTAGGACACACACCTCCAATCATTTCCATTTAGGATCCAACTGTGGAACCTCATAGGGATGTATCAGAGATTCATGATCTAGATATACTTCTCCAAAAGCCACCACCTTTCCAAGGATCAAATTATTCTGATGTGGATGACGATTATTTGAAGAATATTTAGCTTTTTTGTGTTCTTGGGAACACATGATTCAATTCAGTTAAAATGTGTCAACTTCAATACAGAAGGACCCAGTAGGAGATGATGGGACTCAATGGAAATAGAAAAGAAGCATGAAGGATTAGAGTAGAATGATTTGAATTTTACATCCATTGAATTGTTCTATCTTGAGTCTATGGTTCTTGTTAAATATATGGATTTTTTCAAAATCAATCAAATTGGAAGGACCATGATGGAGTATTAAAAACATTTTATTATTATTCTGAAATTTGTACTTGATATTGTATAAATTTATTAGATGAATACTAAATGATTTTTAAGAGGCATTTGATAGGATATTCAGTCAAAGGTTTTCATTCTGAATCACACATCTTATGTTGAAATGTTGGATACAGTGTTGGTGGTTGATCTAGATCAGGTTGTTATGTGAGGGTTGATAGGATTTCCTTTTTCTTCTAGTGGATACGTTCCCATAAAGGTAAAATAAATAAGTATGAGTCTCATGCTGGTTCTTCATTATAGAGTATATATAGTATTTCTATAGTTTCTTGAAGAGGTCCTTTGACTTTCTTCAAATATGGAAAGCCTGGGAATTTGAAAAAGGTTTTCACTGAGGCACATAATATCTGCAGTTCCTGTGATCATTTATTAAACTCACAGAAGTTTTTATATATCTTATCTTTCCCACTTAGTGGCATGGGATCTTCATCACCAAAAATTAATACGGTGAAATCTGTGCTACAAGATATAATCGGTTCCGGCCACATACATAATGAAAAAATCTTCTATATACTGTGGGAGACTCTCAAGAGTATATAGATAAGAGTCTAGGGACTGTGATTGGTACCATAACTATAGTTTCATATTTAGTGACTACATTATTTGATATTTGGGGTTATTCTTCGTTAATTTAGACTCGTATTGTGAACCTGTTAAATATTTTTATAGATATTTAATCTTATGTGATTAATATTACTACAGATCTTAGAACAAAGAGAGAGTATGTTATGCAATGTCCAACTTGTGTGTTCTCTTTATTAAAAATTGATATTTCTTGGGATAATCTAGTTCACGACATGAAACCTCCTGATTTTGTTTTTTGCAATAGGTTGGCTCATTTATAATGAAGATTTAATTGATTGTTATCTTTAATGGGTCCCCATTACTGCACTTGATGAGGTCTGTTATACCTTTCAGGGAGAATGGGACCTGAGGTCAAGTAGATATAGGCCTTATTATCTAGATTTAAGGAAAGTAATATAATTATTTTATTTTGATCTATAGTAGGAATCATTGAGTTATGAACTCCAGCAAGTTATCAATCAATTTCTTATATTTTTTCCACATCACTTATTCAGTTTTTCACTAATAAGGTAGGTAGAGTTCTCTTTTTTATTTATTTCCTGGTACTCAACTAGAATCTATTCCTTCTTACTGTATGATCCTAGATGAAATGAAATAGTTTAATATGCAGTGGGATGATATTTTAGAGAAATAAATCTTATTCAGGAGTGTTTCACCTTGGAAATTTCTTTTTTATTTACTAATAAATATATTAGAATACTTCTCACATTCATTTATTATAAAAATAAACCATGTTATAGTAAAGAACAAGTATCCATATAATTTTATTGATGATCTATTTGACCAGTTGAAGAGAGATAAGTGGTTCTTCAAGATTGATATTTGATCTGGTTATCACAAGTTGAGAATAAAAGGATCGGATATTCATTAAACCACATTTGGAGTAGGTATTTCCAATAGGATTGTCTTTTCATTTCATTTGTTCTAAAAAATTATCCTTTAGTCATAATGGCTTTAATATAACGACCCAAACTTTACATACATTTTTAATACGTCAAAATTGAAGCACACTTATTACAACATATGACAAAACCACAAAGGACCGTATAGGTATAGTGTCTTTAGAAACTGGGAAACATAAACAACTGGTTCATAAATCTTCTACAGTGTCTCCCATTTATTTCATCATATCTAGGGTCCCTTTTAGCATATTCTACTTAATATCCATCTTCCTGACCTGGGGAAAAGAAAACATAAAAGGGTGAGCTCAAATGCTCAGCAAGGGCAAATAAAGGAAATAAAAATCATATCATATCTTTTTGAAAATCAAAACCTGCAAAAGAGATCATAATATCTTAACATGGAATAAATCATAGAAGTGAAAATGAGATCCCCATAATCAATCATAATACTTGAAACTTTGTGGCATGCACACATAATCATGGAAAATCATTTCTTGTTAGTCATGACTCATTGCCAAGACTATCTTAGTGGACAAAGTCCCTTTCTGAACCGAGTTCACTCCTCGTTTCAGTCCTGTATCACTGAACCGAAATAACCTTCCGTTCCAGCCATGTCTATCTCATGAGATATAAAATCTTTACCCAATGCATTGGAGGGAGATATAGGTCCCACCCATCTTATAATGAATCCTTTCTTATGTGTGCCACATAATCATAAATCATACATTATCGCATAACCCATGTAATAAAAATGGGATTCTTAAACAACATGACATCATAAAACAATTCATATAAGATAAAGGAATTCATAAAAATGTTTCCATCACAACATAATCAAATCCATGTAATAATAGGGATAAAAACAGAACCCTTTTATTATCTTAGATGGAAAATAATTTTGATAAAATACTTGAACTTCATTCTTGAGGAAAATATCATTTCTACTTCAAAAACACTTTTCCTTTCTTAACATGTCATAAAACTTTAAAATAAAAGAAGTTGATTAAAAATAAACTTGAAAACATGTAAAGGAATCTTCTTGGAAATAATGTTTTAAAAATCCATTCATGCCGTATAAGTTAAAAAAACATTCTTTCGTACTTTTTTCGGAAAAGTCAAAAAGTACCTCGTACGAAAAACGACAAAAGATTCCTTTCGTATCTTTTACTAAAAACTCACCGAAGGGTAAAATTGGATATAAACTATTGTACAAGGATGGAAATAATATTACATATTGAGGGAACATGGATGTGGATGATAAAATACACCCCAGTAATTACCAAAGTAAAAACAATCTCGGATAAAAGTGAGATTGTGATATTTTCCTTACCTTAGGTCCGATTTGCTTTGTTCGTGTCCGAAGCTCCTGTATAATGGTTTAAATAATGTTATTGACTTATTCCAGAATCATACATATTGATATGATATCATATATGGTCATATTATTAGCTTCTTGTTAGTAATATTTCATTGTTACTTGTTACTCAGGTCTTTATAACTTTTTGTTCTTATGCGTGTTCTGTCGAATAAATTCTTATTCTTATCTTTAGGTTATAGATAATTCATTTCCAGAATGGTATTAGTGTAGTATATACCATATTCATTCATTAAATTCATTTATATAATCATTATGAAATGAAGATCATGTAGAACGAGTCGCATCACATCGTGGAGACGGTATTCCGTACGTACGCATGAGTGATGATATCGTTCCTAAGATCGTGGAATTGTATTGGAGTATATATATATTATTTCAGTATCAATATTACTTCATAATAATCATATATAGTTACTCATTACACCATTATACCCATCCTTGTAAGGTGACGGTGGAAAATAGATTACACCACGGCGTGGAGACGGTATTCCGTACGTACGCACGCGCGGTGATTTCATTTTTCCGTAGGATGGATAGAAGGTGAATTAGGGTTGTTTAATATTTATAATAACATATCATTATGTAAGTAATACTGATGTTATTACTTTATCATGAAACAACTAAAGGAGAAGAAGTTGAAGAAGAAAGAAATTGAAAAGATCGGTAATGGATATTACCTCTTCTTTGAAACGCTTCTTTGAATCCTCCACTTAAGGAACTAAGATTGGTCTTTGGAGAAGAACAGGACCTCTAGGACTATTCTAGGGAAGTGGAGAGGAGAAAATGGCAGGGGTTGGCCGAGCTTGAGTGCTCAATTTGGTGTGAGGAGGAGGGGGAGGAGGTGCCCTTTTATAAGGGAGGAGAGGGGCACCTTAGGAATATCTCAAAATATTATTTTATATTAAAGTCAAAATCGGTTAATAATGGTTCCAAAGGGTCTTATTTCGAAGATAAAGTGGGGAAGGGTCGAAATACTATCAACCAATAGGATTTAGACAAGTTTAGGGTATTATTTTAACCTTATCAATTAGATTTAACTCTAAGTTAATTAATTTAACTTTTACCGTGTCTTTTTGTTTTCTTTCACTATATGGTTAATACACTTACTATAACATGCCAAACGAACCCCAAATTGTTTATTATTAATATATATATCCTTATATAAGTCATTTTGCCGAACCTTAGATTTTTAGGAATAAAATAACAATTAGTAATATAATATTTTATTTAAAAACTATTTTGTGTCAATTTTGACACTATTTGATATATGATTTTTGTGAAAGTCATAACAGAATTATATGTTCGAACCAAGTTGATTAAATCAACATTAATATATCATAATGACCTATAAAATTAGTGGAATTCATAAAAAGTCTCAAATTACATTTATTTTGGTGTTTATAACATCAATTATGTCAATATTTCATTAATAAGATAATTACTGCATCATCTTTGTGTCATAAATAGATTAAATTATTTGATGTCTAAAAATTACAAATAAAATACCCTCATGTAGGAAATATTTTTAGCTTTCTAATGAATATTTATAGTCGAATTTATCTTATGTATAACCCCATATTAAAAATGATTTACTTATTAAACATTGATTTGAACTATTTTAACCCTTCTTTAAATAAATTAACAATAAATGTCCTAATCTAAACCATGTGGGCCTAAATGGTCATATTTTATTCCTAAGTTTGTTTTTGGTCGAATTACACTTGTCCAATAGAATTAGGACATGTGTTAGGGTTATAGTAATATAATATTTACCCTTAGTTACCCTATTTACTATTAACCGCGGTAAAAAAAGTAAAAAGTTACTATTCACCAAAAAATTATTTTCATCTCATTGAACCACATTTTAGTCCTTGATATTAACCGTGTCTCTCGGATTTTCGAAATTCCATTCACAGAAGCGGTAAAATTAAGTTTTATGCAAAATTCAGTTTTTAACCTACCACTTAGTGGTTTCACTATTCATCAAAAATTGAAAGTTTTCAGAAAAATACCAAAATTTCACCCTAGGATAATTTCGATATTCTGAGTCCAAAAATGAAGTCCATTTTGAAAAATAAAATTTATAAAATTTCAAAAAGTGGTTATTACTATTCATAACGGCTAGTTTTAATAGTATATTGTTGTTTAGTGAAACTCGGTATTGCGTACGATGCAAGCTATCGAGGAAGGTCGCGATTGCGTGTAAAGCAAGCCAAGCAAGTGTTGTGTAGAAAAAGATTCCTTTGATGATTTATATAACATAAAAGTCTCGGGTGTTACATTCTACCCCCCTTAAAAAGAATTTCGCCCTCGAAATTCGTCACTTTGTAACAAACAGATGAGGATACTTCTCCCTCATCATATCCTCAAGCTCCCATGTAGCTTCTTCAAGTTGGTGGTTCCTCCATAAAACTTTCACCAAGCGAGTGGTCTTGTTTCTTAGGACTTTTTCGCTACGATCCAGAATATCTATCGGCTGTTCTTCATAAGAAAGATCTTGCTCCAGCGGTACAACTTCTGAGCTGAGTACATGTGAAGGATCAGGTATGTACTTTCTCAGGAGAGATACATGGAACACATCGTGAACTTGAGAGAGATTCGGTGGAAGCACCAATCGGTAAGCTACCTTCCCAACACGATCCAGTATTTCGAAAGGACCGATATATCTAGGGCTCAACTTCCCCTTCTTTCCAAATCTCATAACCCTCTTCGAGGGAGATATTCGTAAGAACACTTTATCACCCACTTCAAACTCTAGGTCTTTTCTTCGGTTGTCGGCATAACTTTTCTGTCGACTCTGAGCTGCTCTTATGTGTTGTTGAATAGATCTGACCTTTTCTGCCATTTCATCAACGAGATCAGGTCCTAATAGCTTTCTTTCCCCAACTTCATCCCAGCTAGTTGGAGTCCTGCATTTCTTTCCATAGAGAGCTTCATAAGGAGCCATCTGAATACTGGAGTGAAAGCTATTATTATAAGAAAATTCCACCAAAGGTAGGTGTTGATCCCAACCTCCTTTGAAATCCATAGAGCAAGCTCTCAACATATCTTCTAGGGTTTGAATTGTTCTCTCAGACTGACCGTCTGTCTGGGGATGATAAGCAGTGCTGAAACTCAACTCTGTATCCAGAGTATGCTGAAGACTTCGCCAGAACTTCGAGGTAAATCTCGGATCCCGATCAGATATAATAGAAAGTGGTACTCCATGCAATCTTACCACTTCCTTTACATATATCCTGGCAAGCTGATCTAGAGAGAAATCCTCTCTAATAGCAATGAAGTGTGCAGACTTTGTAAGACGATCTACTATGACCCAGATAGCATTATTGCCTTTGGATGTTTTAGGAAGTCCTGTGACAAAGTCCATAGTGATGTTTTCCCATTTCCATTCGGGTATGGGTAATGGTTGTAACATCCCCTTAGACTTCTGTCTCTCAGCTTTAACTTGTTGACAAACCAAGCATCGAGACACATATTCAGCAACATCTCTTTTCATGCCATCCCACCAGAAGTACTCTTTCAGGTCCCTATACATCTTCGTGCTTCCAGGATGAATAGAGAATGATGAACTATGAGCCTCATCCAGCAGCTCATTCTTTAATTCGGGGATGGGAGGAACGCAAACCCGATTCCTGAACTTTATTATCCCATCACAATCAAGGTTGAATTCAGGAACATTTCTCACCTTCTTTTGTAACTCGACATCTTCTTTCTGTGCCTCTTTAATCTTCACATGTATAGATGGTTTAACATTCATTTGAGAAAGATAAGATTTTTCCCCTTCCATTATAATTCCAAGATCCATCCTTTGTAAATCCATAAATATTGGATCTTTTGTGATCCTCATCATGGATAAACTAGCATGGTCTTGTCGACTTAATGCATCTGCCACCTTGTTTGCTTTCCCAGGGTGGTAATGGATTGAGCAGTCATAATCCTTAATCAGCTCCAACCATCTTCTTTGACGCATATTCAACTCCTTTTGTGTGAAAATATACTTTAAACTTTTATGATCAGTATAAATATCACACCTTTCACCATAAAGGTAATGCCTCCAAATCTTTAATGCAAAGATTACCGCAGCCAACTCCAAATCATGTGTTGGGTAATTTTGCTCATGGATTTTCAACTGTCGTGAGGCATAAGCTATCACCATATCATTTTGCATAAGAACACACCCCAATCCCTTCTTGGATGTATCACTGTAGATCACAAACCTTTCTCCACTACAAGGAAGTGTGAGCACAGGTGCACTGGATAACCTTCTTTTCAACTCCTTGAAATTCTCTTCACATTCCTCTGTCCAGACAAACTTAACTCCATTCCGAGTCAACTTGGTGATTGGATTAGATAATCGTGAAAAATCTTTTACAAAACGTCGATAATATCCAGCCAAACCAAGAAAACTTCGGATCTCAGTTACTGTTGTTGGTCTCGACCATCTTTCGATAACCTCTGTTTTTGCTGGATCCACAGATATCCCCTCTTTTGAGATTATGTGACCCAAAAATGCAACTTTTTGAAGCCAAAATTCACACTTGGTAAATATGGCATAAAGCTTCTCCTTTCTCAGGGTATTCAATATAATTCTCAAGTGATCTTCATGTTCTTCCTTGCACTTTGAATAGACAAGAATATCGTCTATAAAGACTACCACAAATTGATCAAGATAGTCTCTAAAGACTCTATTCATTAGATCCATGAAGATAGCAGGGGCATTAGTAAGACCAAATGGAATCACTATAAATTCATAGTGTCCATACCTTGTACGGAAAGTCGTCTTTGGTATATCCTCCCTTTTGACCCTTAATTGATGATACCCTGAACGAAGATCAATCTTGGAAAAGTATTGAGCTCCGCGTAGTTGGTCAAACAAGTCATCAATGCGTGGGAGAGGATATTTGTTCTTGATAGTGATCTTGTTAAGTTCTCGATAATCAATGCAGAGTCTCATTGATCCATCTTTCTTCTTAACAAATAGAACAGGTGCTCCCCAAGGTGACGCACTAGGGCGTATGAATCCCTCATCAAGATTCTCTTGGAGTTGCTTCTTCAATTCCTGCAACTCAATTGGGGCCATTCTATAAGGTGTCTTTGAAATAGGCAAAGCACCCGGTACGAGTTCTATTGAAAACTCAACTTCACGATTTGGTGGAAGACCTGGTAATTCCTCTGGAAAGACATCATCAAACTCCCGTACAATGGGCATATTCTTAATCGTAAGTTTCTCTCCAACCATTTGAGATAAATAACCTTCATTTAGTGGAATCATGACCCATAAGATGGAAGGAATTTCCACTGGAAGGTTATGTTCATCCTTGCATTGACAGACGATCGTAGATTGATCTGGAATATGAAATGTGACTTCCCTTCTTTGGCAATTGATATGAGCTCCATGTAGAGAAAGAAAATCCATGCCAAGAATCACATCAAATTCCACTAATGGAAGGATCACAAGATTTGCAGGAAGCACTTTCCCACAAACTTCGATCGGAGAAGAATTATAAACTTTTGATGCGATTGATGTGCCATTAGGTGTTGTCACAGCTAACTCAACATCTAATTGTTGAGGTAATACGGTGATACCCTTAGAAAATTCTTCAGAAATAAAAGAGTGGGTGGATCCAGAATCAAATAAAACATTTTCTACTTTAGAGTGGATGGTAAGTGTACCTTTCACCACTTCGTTATCATACTCCACATCGCTGATAGAAATTGCATGTGACTTTCCTTTGTCTTTAGCCTTAAGATTTTGTTGACGTCGACCATCATCATCAACCCTTGGATTTGGGCATTGATTGGCATAATGCCCCATCTCCTTGCACTTGAAACATTGAAGTGTAGTAGGTTCATTCTGTGTATCCCTTCCTTTGATTGCATCATTAGACATCTTCTTCCCATTATCACGGCATTCAAATTCCCGATGACCTTCCTTTCCACATTTAAAACATTTACTTGTCCCTTTAAGACAACTCCCTCCATGTTTCTTTCCACACTTTGAGCATAAGGGAAAGTTCATCTTCTTTTCAGTGTGCTCTTTAGAGTTTCCTTTGAATTCCATCTTCCTCTTCTTATCAAACCCATGTGACTGATGGGTTACTCCAATCTCCATCTCGACTTTGAGAGCACATCGAACGATTTCCTCGTAGCTATTGAAGTCCCTTATGGCTAACGCCCTTCGAAGACTTGGTTTTAAGCCACTAAAGAATCGATCGATCTTACTCTCAGGTTGGATAATAATACCAGAAGCGTACCTTGCAAGTCTTGTAAAATTTGCTTCATAGGTACTAACAGATTCATCATCCCTTTGCTTCAGTTCAAGGAACTCTTTCTCCATCTTTGTTCGGAGAATATGAGGGAAGTAATTATTGAAAAATAAGTTCTTGAACTCGTCCCATTCCATAGACTCAATTTCATCCCTTTGCCTCGTATTCTTAACAAGATTCCACCATTGATCAGCATCTCCTTCCAAACGATACACTGCTAGGACAACTTTATCATGCTCAGAACATTGAAGAACTGAAAATATCTTTTCAGTAGTACTAATCCATTGTTCAGCAACTAATGGATCAGTAGACCCGCTGAAAGAAGGTGGACGTTGCCTCATGAAGGATTCAACAGAATGTTGCTCCTTCCTTTGCTCGTTTTGAAGTCCTCCATGATTCAGAGCTTGAGAAAGTTGTGTGAGCATGGCTACAAGATTTTGTATTCCAGCTCCCATATCGTTTGTTGCTCAGGGGGACAATCATTGCATTGCCCATCGCATTCCGCATTAACACGGTTCCTTCGGGTTCCAGCCATTGACTAAAACCAAGAAGAATAGTGTGAGCAACACTAATTATAATAGGAAAACCACATAATTCAAGAATAAAATTTTCATGCTTAAGGTCTTATCCTAGGTTATTCAAGGCCATTTCTAAAACACTAAGATTGTGTTCTATGCTTAGACTTATCCTTAGGGTTCTTACTAAGGCTTTCACATCCTAGTTTCCAAAGGTTGACTATACCTTTCCTCTGATACCAACTATAACGACCCAAACTTTACATACATTGTTAATACTTCAAAATTGAAGCACACTTATTACAACATATGACAAAACCAAAAAGGACCGTATAGGTATAGTGTCTTTAGAAACTGGGAAACATAAACAACTGGTTCATAAATCTTATACAGTGTCTCCCATTTATTTCGTCATATCTAGGGTCCCTTTTAGCATATTCTACTTAATATTCATCTTCCTGACCTGGGGAAAAGAAAACATAAAAGGGTGAGCTCAAATGCTCAGCAAGGGCAAATAAAGGAAATAAAAATCATATCATATCTTTTTGAAAATCAAAACCTGCAAAAGAGATCATAATATCTTAACATGGAATAAATCATAGAAGTGAAAATGAGATCCCCATAATCAATCATAATACTTGAAACTTTGTGGAATGCACACATAATCATGGAAAATCATTTCTTGTTAGTCATGACTCATTGCCAAGACTATCTTAGTGGACAAAGTCCCTTTCTGAACCGAGTTCACTCCTCGTTTCAGTCCTGTATCACTGAACCGAAATAACCTTCCGTT
This sequence comes from Viscum album, assembly GCA_963277665.1. NCBI lineage: Eukaryota > Viridiplantae > Streptophyta > Magnoliopsida > Santalales > Viscaceae > Viscum > Viscum album. The sequence goes on from OY728160.1 coordinate 577,306,900, forward strand.
CCAGCCATGTCTATCTCATGAGATATAAAATCTTTACCCAATGCATTGGAGGGAGATATAGGTCCCACCCATCTTATAATGAATCCTTTCTTATGTGTGCCACATAATCATAAATCATACATTATCGCATAACCCATGTAATAAAAATGGGATTCTTAAACAACATGACATCATAAAACAATTCATATAAGATAAAGGAATTCATAAAAATGTTTCCATCACAACATAATCAAATCCATGTAATAAAAGGGATAAAAACAGAACCCTTTTATTATCTTAGATGGAAAATAATTTTGATAAAATACTTGAACTTCATTCTTGAGGAAAATATCCTTTCTACTTCAAAAACACTTTTCCTTTCTTAACATGTCATAAAACTTTAAAATAAAAGAAGTTGATTAAAAATAAACTTGAAAACATGTAAAGGAAGCTTCTTGTAAATAATGATTTAAAAATCCATTCATGCCGTATAAGTTAAAAAAACATTCTTTCGTACTTTTGTCGGAAAAGTCAAAAAGTACCTCGTACGAAAAACGACAAAAGATTCCTTTCGTATCTTTTACTAAAAACTCACCGAAGGGTAAAATTGGATATAAACTATTGTAGAAGGATGGAAATAATATTACATATTGAGGTAACATGGATGTGGATGATAAAATACACCCCAGTAATTACCAAAGTAAAAACAATCTCGGATAAAAGTGAGATTGTGATATTTTCCTTACCTTAGGTCCGATTTGCTTTGTTCGTGTCCGAAGCTCCTGTATAATGGTTTAAATAATGTTATTGACTTATTCCAGAATCATACATATTGATATGATATCATATATGGTCATATTATTAGCTTCTTGTTAGTAATATTTCATTGTTACTTGTTACTCGGGTCTTTATAACTTTTTGTTCTTATGCGTGTTCTGTCGAATAAATTCTTATTCTTATCTTTAGGTTATAGATAATTCATTTCCAGAATGGTATTAGTGTAGTATATACCATATTCATTCATTCAATTCATTTATATAATCATTATGAAATGAAGATCATGTAGAACGAGTCGCATCACATCGTGGAGACGGTATTCCGTACGTACGCACGAGTGATGATATCGTTCCTAAGATCGTGGAATTGTATTGGAGTATATATATATTATTTCAGTATCAATATTACTTCATAATAATCATATATAGTTACTCATTACACCATTATACCCATCCTTGTATGGTGACGGTGGAAAATAGATTACACCACGGCGTGGAGACTGTATTCCGTACGTACGCACGCGCGGTGATTTCATTTTTCCGCAGGATGGATAGAAGGTGAATTAGGGTTGTTTCATATTTATAATAACATATCAGTATGTAAGTAATACTGATGTTATTACTTTATCATGAAACAACTAAAGGAGAAGAAGTTGAAGAAGAAAGAAATTGAAAAGATCGGTAATGGATATTACCTCTTCTTTGAAACGCTTCTTTGAATCCTCCACTTAAGGAACTAAGATTGGTCTTTGGAGAAGAACAGGACCTCTAGGACTATTCTAGGGAAATGTAGAGGAGAAAATGGCAGGGGTTGGCCGAGCTTGAGTGCTCAATTTGGTGTGAGGAGGAGGGGGAGGAGGTGCCCTTTTATAAGGGAGGAGAGGGGCACCTTAGGAATATCTCAAAATATTATTTTATATTAAAGTCAAAATCGGTTTATAATGGTTCCAAAGGGTCTTATTTCGAAGATAAAGTGGGGAAGGGTCGAAATCCTATCAACCAATAGGATTTAGACAAGTTTAGGGTATTATTTTAACCTTATCAATTAGATTTAACTCTAAGTTAATTAATTTAACTTTTACCGTGTCTTTTTGTTTTCTTTCACTATATGGTTAATACACTTACTATAACATGCCAAACGAACCCCAAATTGTTTATTATTAATATATATATCCTTATCTAAGTCATTTGGCCGAACCTTAGATTTTTAGGAATAAAATAACAATTAGTAATATAATATTTGATTTAAAAACTATTTTGTGTAAATTTTGACACTATTTGATATATGATTTTTGTGAAAGTCATAACAGAATTATATGTTCGAACCAAGTTGATTAAATCAACATTAATATATCATAATAACCTATAAAATTAGTGGAATTCATAAAAAGTCTCAAATTACATTTATTTTGGTGTTTATAACATCAATTATGTCAATATTTCATTAATAAGATAATTACTGCATCATCTTTGTGTCATAAATAAATTAAATTATTTGATGTCTAAAAATTACAAATAAAATACCCTCATGTAGGAAATCTTTTTATCTTTCTAATGAATATTTATAGTCGAATTTATCTTATGTATAACCCCATATTAAAAATGATTTACTTATTAAACTTTGATTTTAACTATTTTAACCCTTCTTTAAATAAATTAATAATAAATGTCCTAATCTAAACCAAGTGGGCCTAAATGGTCATATTTTATTCCTAAGTTTGTTTTTGGTCGAATTACATTTGTACAATAGAATTAGGACATGTGTTAGGGTTATAGTAATATCATATTTACCCTTAGTTACCCTATTTACTATTAACCGCGGTAAAAAAAGTAAAAAGTTACTATTCACCAAAAAATTATTTTCATCTCATTGAACCACATTTTAGTCCTTGATATTAACCGTGTCTCTCGGATTTTCGAAATTCCATTCACAGAAGCGGTAAAATTAAGTTTTATGCAAAATTCAGTTTTTAACCTACCACTTAGTGGTTTCACTATTCATCAAAAATTGAAAGTTTTCAGAAAAATACCAAAATTTCACCCTAGGCTAATTTCGATATTTTGAGTCCAAAAATGAAGTCCATTTTGAAAAATAAAATTTATAAAATTTCAAAAAGTGGTTATTACTATTCATAACGGCTAGTTTTAATAGTATATTGTTGTTTAGTGAAACTCGGTATTGCGTACGACGCAAGCTATCGAGGAAGGTCGCGATTGCGTGTAAAGAAAGCCAAGCAAGTGTTGTGTAGAAAAAGATTCCTTTGATGATTTATATAACATAAAAGTCTCGGGTGTTACATTTAATGAAAAGGATATTCCACATGTATCTTGATAATTCCTTGGGGGTATTTTTGGATGAAATCCTGATTTACTCTATGTCTTATGGGGATCATGTGCATGATAACATAGAAGTTTTGGAATTTTTGATAATTTAGCGACCTTATTCCATTTTATCAAAATGTGATTTTTGGATTTGGGAAGTGAGGTTTTTGGGAAACGTGGTGTCAGAACATAATATCTTTGTTGATCATGAGAAGGTGAAATATATTATAAAATGGGATCAACTATAATTTTTGTGAGGTTCAAATTATCTTTGGTTTAGTGGGGTATTACCACTAGTTTTTAAATTATTTCTCAAAGTTAGCATCTCTGATGACCGCTTTTACTCAAGAGGGAGTGAACATTCCATGGGATGAGAAATGTTGGAGTTATTTTATTGAGATAAAACATATTTTGACTTATATGGCATTGTTGAACCTTCTAGAGGATAGTTAGGGAAATATAATCTTCAATAATGCATCAAGATTAGGTTTGGAATGTATTCTTATGTAGGTTTATCATGTGGTATCCTTTGACTCTCGGCATCATAGTCCATATGAGAAGAATTATTTGACCCATGGACTGGAACATATAACCATGATGGATACTCTTAATAGTGGAAATCATTCACATTTTGGAGAAAGGTTTACTATGTATTACGACCATTAGATATTGAGTTATATCTTTTATAAAAAATATTTAAATTTCCCCCAGAGGTATTGGATGGAGTATTTGTAATATTTGGATTAGACATCACCAATACCTTATGGAAAGGTAATTTCACTGATGTTGTGCTATGATTTAAAATTTTGACCCAGGCCTTGAAAGAATCATTAGAAAAGTGTAAATTGATGGATATATCTTTATAGCTGCATATAGGAGTTCTAGAAATAGGGTCTGAGGTGTTCTTTTCTAGTGTTCGGGTTATCTCTACTCTCTTAAAGATGATTCTTCAAGAACAAAAAAAAGATGATGAGTTATTTCGAATTATAGACTCTCTTTATGGTGGATAGACCATTACTGAGTGGTCAATATTCATGGAGGGTATTTTATTTATTCAGAATTGGTTATTTGTGTAGTTATCCATGAGAAGATAAATGATAGGGGATTGCCATAATTCCCAATGGGTTGTGAACCCCTGAACCAAAATTATGTTCTCAAACATCTGGGGATGATTCTAGTGTCCATGTATGAGATGCGACATCTTTGAATAAATCTCACACATTAATACCTACCAACAGGTCATGTCAAAGCACTAGAGACCTTCATGTTTGCTTCCCCCACTTCTAATGCTAAATTGGAAGTGGGATCGTATTTATATGAACTTTTTGGTTGGATTTCTACATGTCTAGAGAAAGAAGAATATATTATGGGTTGTGATTGATAGGCTGACCAAATTGGGTCACTTTAAACCCATTCATGATTCAACCAAATTTGGTTAGGTAGGAAATCTCTTTGTGAGAGAGGGATCATTCATTTACAGAGAATTATATCTAATATAGTCTATGATAAGGATTCCCATTTTACCTAATGCTTATTGAGAGGCCTCCGGGTGGCACTGGGATCTTAGTTTTTTTTATAACGACATACCACCTACAAATAGATGTCCTGATAGATAGGGATATAGATATTCTAGAAGATATTATATGTACCCTTTCCCTCGACTTTGGAAGAGCTTGGAATGAACATTTGGGACAATTTGAGTATTCTTATAACAATTATTACTAGTCCATGATTAGAATGAATCCTTTTGATGACTTGAATTGATAACATTGTAAATATCTATTATTATGGCTGAAGAACGATGGAATTTATTTATTTTTACTGTGCTTGGGTCAAGAGATAACATAAAATATTTAGTTGATTCATTAGAGGATATCGATAGAACATAGCTGGAATAAATCTTATACTGATTGTCGATGAATACCAATGGAGGTTTTACTTGGTAACTAGGTTTTATTTAATGTTTCAACCTGTTTAGTTCATTGAATGATTGGTAGGAAAGGGAAGCTTAATCCTCGTTTATTGGGAACTTTTGAGGTTGTTGATCCGGTGGGGAAATCACTTACCATTTTTCACTTCCATATTTAATGTTGATACAAAATATACTTATTGTAAAACTATAAAAGTATATTCTTAATATATCTCATGTATTGTGATAGAGTGATCTTGATTTGGGGATGAATTTATCTGTGAATAATCACCTTGTAAGGACAGTTGATTCTAAAACTAAGGAACTTTTGGGGAGGAAGAAACCTTTGATCTTTGTGCTATGTAAACATCGTTCTGATTCAGGTGAGACTTGGGTGGGGGAGGTACTGATGAGAGAGAAGTGGAAAAATATTGTTTATATAGAAACATCTTGATGGGATTTTTGGGGGTACAATTTTTTTATGGTGTGGATTTTATAGAATCATGTTACCTGTTTTAAGGTACTCATCGACAATACTTTTTTATCATTAGTTGGTTAGGGTTTATCTTTGGTTATTTTGGGTAGAAATTTAAAATTTTTGGAAGTCATTGGGTTGTACATAGTTAGCATATGGTTTTCCCAAATTGTGCACCCACCCAATGAAAACCATGCAACCATGGACATTGGGGCTTTCATGATTGGTGAAATATTTTTGAAACCTTATTCCCACATAGTAGAAACCTTGAACCCTTTTAGAGGGGAACATGGTTAGGTAATATAGTTTGTCAAACTGTGTGTCCTTTACCATATAACCGTGCAAGTGAGACTTTTTAATTATGTACAATAATTTTAAAATTCTTGAACCCCAAATTGAACCCCCAGTAGATCCAAACTAGATATATCCAAATTCCTTGGTCTTATAGGCTCTTAAAACCCCTTTTATCCCCCTCCAAAAACCATATTTTATGAATTGAATTACTTGTGTAAGATCCAATCCCTCTCCAATAATTTTATCTCCTTCCATTATTTATCCCCCTATTGCTCTTTATTTCCCCTATATAGTTTCATATATCATAATGTGTTTGATGGATCTAAACACCATTGATTTGAATTTCTAATCTAAGTTTGATTTCTTAATCTATGTTGTTGTCATTCTTCAAGGAAAATCTCACTGCATTTATTGATTTATGATACCAATAATAATGGTATGTGGTTCTATTTATCATTGTCCAACTGATTAAACATTGAATTTATTATTGTTTTAAATTTATTTCAATTGAATTTTGAAAAAAATGGATGATAATTGGTATGTGGATTTTATTTGGAATTAAATTTTTAGATAAAACTCTACTTCCAATAGAATTGTAAATATGAGCATATTTTGAAACTGATGGAAATTATGAAACGAATTGAGGATTTATTTTAGAAAAATGGATTAAATTTAATTAATAAAAACCTATTATTGGTTTTTTTTGAAAATGGCACGAATTGATGAAAAAATTGTGCTTTGATTTTGAAAGTGAATTGGAATTTTAAAAGAAAAAGTGGGAAATTGAATTATGAAGGGTAATTTATTTGAAATAAAATTATTTTCCATTTTTTAATTAATTGATTGGGCACATATGATCCTAGGTAGTTATTGGTATATTTGGGAAAAGGTTGTTAGGATGGTAATTCCCTAGAAAAATATTGATGATGAAAATTAGAAAAACATCAAGTTAAATAGATCTTATTCTTAATGGAATGTTAATGAGTCCACTTTAACATGATCTTAATGGTTGTGTGAACACAAATTTCATGATCATTGATATGGGGTTGTGAGGATCCTATAATTTTATACTATTGTACCATAGGGAATACGACAATGGTTCTTATTGTTATTGTATTTGTTATTAATTCCATTGATTGTGAACCAACTTTATTCTTGCCTAGTGATTTATATATACTATTTAAAATAAATTGTTTATTTAATTAATATTTGAATTTTTTTCCATTTTCTGAAAAAAAAATCTTGTTTTGTTTTAAATATTAAATGTAATTTTATTCCTTTTTTTAAAATTGAAAGAATGAATTGTTTCATAATTTTTGAATCTTTTTAATGAACACTTGGTGAGACCCTACTTGGATTATTCACTCACACCCTACATTTTACATTGGGAGTTTGTAGATTTTCTTCTTCTAGTATCATGCAAAGGGAAATCAACTCTAAGTGGTGGTTTATGTTCTTTGATCCTCTTGGCTTAGGGAGATGTTTCTTTTGAGACATCATGTTTATATTTCCTACATTTGATTAGTTTGATGACATACTATTTTGGGTTTTTGATATAACTATTTGGTTTCTGGTACAATCTAACTTTGAAGAATTGAGCATACTGATATTTATCCTTATAATCAACTATTTATATAGAAAATTAATTCCCTATTTTATATTTTATAATGCCATGTGCTAGTCACCTACCCATAGGGATTGGGAATTCCATTTAGCCCAAGCCAGTGTCGGTTGGGTATTACGGTGCTCGGGTATCTAGGATGGTTTTTTTTGGAACCATGGCACAGTGTAGTTGATCACATTGTTTCTTGGATAATTTTTGGTTTAAAAAAACATATCTTATTTAAATAAAGAATGACTAAAAATTTTAGAAGATGATTTCACATATATGTTTTACATTTATTTTTATAGAAATGGTCTAAAATTTATTATGGAGTGAAGAAATTATATATTAGAAATATATATAAAATATATTTTAATATAAATCATGATTGAAGATAAAATTGTGTAAATTATATGAAAAAATTGAGGATAAATTTTTTGGAAATGTTGATATACTTTTACAAAAGAGGATAAGGAGTAGGAGGTTCATCAATATTATGGAATATTAATGTGATACACTAATATCAATGGTGTAATCATATTTTTTTTTGTTTTTTAAATTTATTTATATTTATTTATAATTTATTGTGAATAAAAACATGTTAAGAGAGTAGCAAGATTTCAAAAATGATGGTCAAAAGTCTTATTGGATTGTGAATCTAATTTAGGTTTTAAAAGTAGCATGCATAGTGAATTTTGTGTGCTGATACATTATCTTGTGTATGTTCCTTAGACTTATCCCAATGATGATGAGTATATTAAAAATCACATGGCTCATGCACTTTTATTCTTACATTCATTAAGAACAAGTAAGAGTTCCAATTACTATGGGAACATGATCATTGATTGAGAATATTTTGAATGATATACCTTAATCCCCACCTATCAGTGTATATTCCCTAGTGGGTCCAAAAAGTGTAATAATTAAAGAATAATTTTTTTCTAATTGTATTTTTTAGTCTTCATAAAACATGGTAGTGATAAGAAACTACAAAGTAGTTCCAATATTCGATAGAAATAGTTTTCCATTGTGCAATATTATGTTGTAACACTACATTAAATCACTTTGAATAGATGTATACACTATTATGAAATTGGGAATTACAATAAACATGGATAGTGGATCCCTCATTGTGAATTATCACAAGGAATGATATCTCAATACCAAAAGACTCAATTTTTTAGGGAAGAGATATACAACATGGTTTGTAATAAGATTATTCCATGAATGTATAAAAAGTCAATGTGTGGTATATTTTTGAATATCTAAAAAGGTGATTCAATGGAGAAGGATGTAAAGATTATTTTTTAAAAAAAATTATAAAGATATGATGAAGAAATTGATAAAATATTTTGATGATTTAATTAATAGGTTGAACATAATTTTGGAGGATATACGTGATCTTGGTGAATCTCTCCTAGATGTGAGAATTTTTAAGTGTATCTTATGAAATATACCACCTTAATACAATACATGTTATTAATGATAGATGCATAATATCCTAATAAAGTATCATAGTATTATTTTAAAATAATCCCCATTGCATAAAAAATTATGATTGATGAGGATCATCATAAAAAGGATAGATTAAGGAAAATAACATTCTAGGATATATAGTGGACTACCATGAAGAATGATCTAAAAAATAAGGTGTTCGATAAAATAATTTCATTCATTTACTCAAAATATGAATGGTGGGGAACTAAACTATAAATGAAATTTTATACTCACATGATTTCGATTTGAAAAAGTGGTACACAACATATAAAATTGTTTAATGAACATATAATCTGATCAGGAGGATGATTCCACAAAATATTAAACCTTAAGAAATGTTAAAGGAAATATATACACAAAGTAAAATTTATTCAAGTAGAAAAAGTTTCTCTATTTAGAGGATATCTAGGCTGTCGAAATAAAAAATATATACATGACTAAAAGGAATTCAATGAAGTGGGTTCAAGGAACTTCATTGATGCCTTTAAATTCAAAGAGTATAAAAAATATATGAATTTGTGGATGAGGGAGTTATTTCTTCCAATGTGGATTTGGAGTACTCTTTTAACATCTAGGGAGTAAAAATTGAAATGTAATGGTATATTCCTTCATGTTATTATGAAACAAAAATTGGATTAATATAATGAGTTGTAGGTGGATCTTGACAGAATAAAAACTAAAATATAATAAAACGAAAATAAATAAATCAACCTAAAATTTTTTTTATAGAAAACATTGGTCATTTAAGGTATGAATACCATAATAAAGGATAAGTGAAAATGGAGAGTTTAACTCAAATGTGAATTTGCTGAAATTTGGTGAAATCTGGATAATCAAATAATAAAAATGACTTTTGATGTGGCATTTTTTAGGTAGAGAAATTTATTTAATGAGGATGTTGAAGAGATCTTTAGAAAATCATTAAATATTATTGATGGCTTTGTATAAAAATAGTGATTAAGCATTTAAGGAATGGGAGTGTTAGGGTTTTATTATAATAAAAATACCATCATTGTTAAATCAAGGATGCAATATTCCACTCCAAGATGGAAGATCAATTTGTATGAGACTAGAAATATCATTGTTCCACCAAGGAATTAATATAAAAATACAAATAAAATTTTGTGTTTTGTTATTGAAATTTGATACACTCTCAAAATAGGTATTCCATATAAAATTAATATCTCATGGCATATGAGAAATATATACAAACATGTAGGATTGAATAGTTTTATTATATTTCCATGGATATTTTTTTTGTTTTATATGGTATGAACAGAAAGCCTTTTATTTCATATGAAGGAGTAAAATAAGGGGATTGGGGAATAATTGTAAAATTCCACAACTCAAATATTAGTCAATGTGGATGTAATTTTACAATAGTTTCTCATCTTTGAAATATTAGGTAGTTCATTTATCTTCAAAATATGGACAAATTTGTCATAAACCACCCATTAACATTAACTAATGATTATGGACAAAGAAGAAATGGGATGAGAAATACATGATGAATAAACATATTATAAATAATAAAATTAATTTAACAATGATTTCTAGAAAAAATAAAATAAATAACATTTTTTAAGTTTATAAAAGCCAATTATAATTTATCAAAAATTTAGTTTCAAAAAATATTATATCATCAAAATTGTTAAAAATTAAATGAAACATAAATTATCCTATATCATTGAGTAAAACTAATAAATATTATATATAAAAAAGTGATATAAAGTGTCTTGTATCTTTAAGTAACACGATGAATCATATAATAAAAACCTATGGTCCTATGGAAAGAAACCCAAGATCCTCATCCCGAATCTAGAAACTATGTGTATAACACTAATTGGAGTTTCTTTCTAAACATGTGGGAAATACCATTAACAATAGTGTAATAAAAAAATAGTGATGAAGACTTGTATATAATTACCCATATTAAAATACTAACGCAGTCCACCCTGGGCCTAGTGGAGTTGTATAAATGTAAGGCCTGGCTAAGAAAATTGGAATCATAACGTAGAATTTTACTTTTCACTATACCTATTAACGTTCCCATTGTATTTCCACTATTTTTAATTAATTAAAATACAACAATCAATCCATTATTACATATAAATAACTCATATATCACATACAAACACCCATTATAGAAGAAAATCTCTTCTTATTAATGTTAAATAAATAAAATCACTTATTAAAACTTTTATATAAATATTAAACACCACAAAAAAGGGAAATGATATGAAGGGAGTAAAACAGATAATAAAATCTATTCATTCCCTAGAAAATGGAAATTTTCTTGATCAAAATATTTAAATCATGATATTAATCTTTTATAATCCATAATAATTTTGCTAAAAAGTCATTTATTATTTTATGAAAAGAACTAACATGACAGGTTTCAAACACGTAGCGTGTAATAGCAGTTGAAAGAAGAATTTTAAACAAATTCCTAAGGAAATACTACTTTAGTCACATGAAAATCATTGAAAAATATTATAATATTTCATAAACTCATCATTAATATTTAATAAAATATTAATATAAAGAAAAAACCAGTTTTAAAATGATTTCCATCTTTGGTTATGTAAATATATAGAAAATGTATAAAATTTCCCACCTCCTGGTATACTCAATAACTTTTTGTGGGTATAAATGTAAACACCTAAATAAAATCGCCAAAACAATATCATTGTCAGTTGTGTTATAAGGCCTCTAGTGTGTCACTCCATACATTAGAGGTTATCAACTATTAGTGAGATTATATAAAAAACATGGGGAGATTATAAACTCTACACCGTAACAATAATAATAGAACAATAATAGAATTTTCATATAGAGTAAGAGTAATCATAATGAATCATAAATAATGTCCAACCATAAATAATATACTATAACAACATGTTATAAAAATAATATACCCATGATGATCATACAGTAAAAAACAAGGATGACCCACTAGGTTGATCAATAAGAAATACAACAAATAAAATATAGTGGGGACATAACCAGAATACATAGGTATTTCATATAGCTTATTTCATCAAAATACATCTAATTTATCTATCTGAATACCATGTACAACTTTTCACATGAAAATAATAAATATGTTTTCACACGCACTGAGGTTCCTCTATATGGTGTGTGTAAAATCCAAATATTTGAAATGAATATTTTTATAAAATTTTCATTTTTAAAATGTAAATATAGATTCTAAATGAAATTATTTTATTTGAAAACGTAGCTTTCATACACATATTTATCACCTAATAAGATTCCATATTTTATTCAAAACATATTTTTTAAGTATAATTAGATTTAATTATTTGAAATGATTATTTTATATGAAAATTTTGGCTCCTAGGTTAGGCTGAGACCCACCACGTCTAGCAGGGAAAAAGGGTTTGACCCCATAAACAAAGAACATAGAGGGCGTAATGCCTACCACTAGCCTATGCATTGTTCTAATAACATCTTCCATAATTTAAATATATACATATGTACTTTATGTTATATATTGTATCATATTATCAAATTATATACTCATTATTTATTTAAATATTTTAGGTTTTCTTAATGATCTAAAATATGTTCTATTTAAAGGTTAAATATATTACTTTGACACGATTTTGAATTTGATATATTTAAGGAATTATGGGATTATTGGATATTTTTTATATCTTAATTTATTTAAATTTTATGGATTTTTATTAATATATAATGTTATGTTGTGTCATAATTAATTTTATTATGTTATATAAAATATTATTTTTTAATTAAAAAATGAAATAGAAATTATGTTAACTAAATATTTTTCCATGTATAATGGGATTTTATTTTAATTTTAAATTTATAAATTTTATAATATTAATTTGGACAGAATTTAATTATTTTTTATTCAGCATATTAAAATTATATTATTGTGAAATTATTTGATTTTTCTGACAATATTGTTTTAAGGTGAATAGTAAAAATACCAATTTTTATAAAAACTATCATTTTGTTTCAAATATATGAAATGTACCACTAAATATTGGGTATGTTTTAAAATAAAATTATTCACTTTTTCTAATAATAATGATATTAATTTTATAGGAATCAGAATTAGACTTTATTTTGGTATAAATTCAGTTTTACGTTTAAAAACACATGTTTCTAAAAAACTATTTGACACGGTGTTCTTCATACATATATACAAAATAATTTATTAAATATATAAAAATTGAGTATTTATAATTTAATTTTATATTTTTATTCATAATATTCAAATTTATAATGAGATCAGCTTCATTTTTGGTAATAATGAATAGTAACCATGGTAAATTTTTATCACCTCGAGAAAGGGTAAACATATTATTACTGTTATAAAATTTTTAAAAGGTAAAAAAATATAATATTAACTATTATTTGATGAATGTATTTAAAATATTATCACATTAGATTCAAAATTGGATAGATTTATCACCACTTTACCGTGAGTAAGTCATTTATGATATTTAATAGTTAAGAATGATTACAGGAGTGTCACTCTCCAAACTTATAAAAGGGAGGCTCATCACCTCACTTATTCAAGAACATTTTGCACTATAGATCATCCAAGTCCAACCCAAATACTTTTCAAAATATCATCTACATGTCTTATAAGTTCCAATAACACCAAAATTAGAATGTAGTAGGGTTAAGTTGTAAGCCATTTGTGGTTTTACAAAGAAGCAGTATAACTCCTAATCGAGTTATTTTATGTTTATTTATTATTATACCTCCAAAAATCCAATCCTAAACATTATGATATAAAATTATCACTATATAATATATACTAAAATATTATTATGCTTATGTTGTAAATTTTTTCCATATATTTTTACATTGTATAGGAAATGAACCCATCACTTGTCTGTATATGTTTAATACCACCTCCAGGAAGAAATGTGTTTCATTTTTCATAACCACCTCACATGAAAGGTTATTTTGATGAATTTAATAAATATATTTTATATTTATTAAAAAACTATTTTTATATAAATAAAATATAATTCCAAACTTCTTACCATTCCATATGTTGTGTAACATACAAACCAAGGTCAACTAGAAAAGCCACCTAATCCAACCCATCATGGTTAGATATAAAAAAGGTAAAGGAAACAATTATTTTATGTATAAAAAGTATATGTTCAACCAGAGTACAAAATTTAAGAAAATACATACATCCCAATAAAACCATACAATCCAATGAAAACCAAATAAACCAAAAATTATGAAAGTAAGAGACCAACAAGTTACCATGTGACCAACCATACCCTTTATACCAACCCAGATTCAAAGAATGTGATGATAAGAGAGGACGACATACAGCATGCTACTCATACCTTTAATTGGATCCTAAAACATAAAATCTAATATATCCCAGTGGAAAAAGTATGGTGTGATCAAAAATCCTAGTAGTGTACAATCAAAAAGTCCAAACAATTTCTAATATCAAGAGCATTGTAGTTCAAGATAAAAAATAGTTTAAAGATAATTTTCACAAATACAAGCCCATTTATAAATCATTTTAATTTGGTCGTCCATAAAATCATTTCATTTTCACAAATCATGAAATATGAAAAGTATAAGTGATAAAGATGGGTAGCATATCCATAAACTATAAGGTAAAAAAGTAAACACATATTCATGAAATAAACCATCATATGATCCATGTGATACAACTTCATTATAAAGCATGTGATCAACAACCCGTGACATAATCCATCATGTGATAAAAAACATACATGAAAAAGCACTTTGTATTGGGCCCTTTCCAATGGGACTATCTACTAGACATAAAATAGATTAAGTCGGGCATAAGTCAAAACTAACCAATATCACACCATTCCACAGTACATTGATATCCAAAAATTAACCCCTAGTGTTTCCACACTCAGTAATGTTATCTGTGTCTATATCCCGATAGAACCAGGTTCCCAATGTTCTATTGACCAAATCCATTAAAAAACATGCTCACAATTTTCAGAATTTTTTGAAATCCAAGCCAGTCTACTTCCGTGTTTGAAAATATTTTTCAAATCAAAAACAATATTCACGATTTAATCAAACAGAAGGTGAGTGTAAACATTTTTTAAAGAAAACCCCTTTTAAAAAGATTTATCATTCTAATAAATCACTTGAAACCAAAAATAACATCAATTCAAGGAAAAACCAAAAGAAATTTTATAATAAAAATGGTAAATTAGAATAATTAACCCTTTGTATAGAAACACCTATTTCAGGAATGATGAAACCATATCCACCTTCGACAAAAATGATTGGGAAAATCATGGATTAGCCTTTGAAAGACATGGCATGACAAGAGTTTGAAAATGAATCATAGAAAACACCAATAAATCCCAAATCAGAACTACATATGTATCCAACAAAATAGTCATGACCAAGGGAATGAAGAAGTAGAAGTATTAAATTCCCAGAGAGATGCAACAGATCAACCACAATGATTGACAATGGAACAAATGATCCAAAAGTAGAGAAGATCTCTAAAACTTCCTAGTAGAGATATGGGTCATGATAAGGGACGGTGCATACCAAATTAATGTCTAACCACCCATACATCACCCCAAAATCACTAATCCCAACAAATACATGGAAAGTAATCATTTCACATCATGTATTTTATAATTAGAGATTTATACCAAAAAATGTTTCACCTTAGATAAAAATCCAGAGTTTGACTATTACCAGATATTTACCCTATTCACAACAAGTAAACCTTTCATTCCCTACACAAGACTCACGAAATCATCCCTATGACCAATACACAATGTGTTACCATTACATGACATGTAATCTCCCAATATTTGGAAAATAACCTAGTTTCTAAAGTAAAAATCAATACCAAGGATGATAAACAAAACATGAGAAACAGAGTAATTGAAAAGTATTGGAGGGTGTTAAAATTTCCTAACTATAAATGATTTCAATTCATAGGAAATACTCAAGATAATGGATCCAAAAATAGAGAAGGACACTATTACCTCATGATAAATTCTGGCTCCCTTGTCTCATGGATATCCTATCCACACATCCAAAGTACTCAAACTAGAGGAATCTATTTACCACATAGTACCTTATCCTGGTGATCCATAATATGAACTAGTTTCTCAACAATGTATGTATCAGTCACAAGATAAATATCCTCCCATTCAATCACATGGGTAGGATTCGGTTGATCCCCCCTCATCTTGGAAACATGAAACACATCATGTATGGAAGTCAATTGATATAGTTTGTCCAAAATATAGGATATCATTCCATGTTATCCAATTTTCTCAAAGAGGTCCACACAAATCTTTTCTAACATACCAAAATTACCCAATAGATGAGGTCCTAAAAAGGGGAAACTCTAAGAAATACATTATGACTAATATAAAACCCCAATGGCTGGTGAAAATTGTACACATATGATTTAAATGGTTTTATGACGTTACCAAACTCTTACAAATCAACTGAACTACTTCCAAAATCTCTAAATGTAACTTGGACCAACTAAGGAATTCTCTCCCAATCTAACCTAGTATAAGTGAGATCGTCATGGACACGCATACAGATCCTCGAAGGGGGCCATATTTATTGAGTCCTAATAAATATTGTTATAGGTAAATTTTACTAGAGGAAAATACGTTTCTAATGATCCTTGAAAATCAAGAAGACAATATTAGCAAATATCCTCAAGAACCTGGATAGCTCTCTCTGTCTTTCCATCCAACTACAGTTGATAATAAATGATAAATAACACCAGGGAAACCATTAACTACTATAATCCTTTCTAAAACCCGTATGTGAACCAAAAATCCCTGTCGTATAAAAAACATAGAGGGAAAACGATGAAGTCTCACAATCTCTCACATATACAAGTCTCCAAGATGTTCCACATTTATGATGTCCTCAATAGGTTGAAATGTACCAATTTTCAAATTCGATCAATTAACACCCAAATAAAAACCATCCCACTTGAAGTCCCTAGTAAAACAATAATGAAATCCATGGAAATATCATCCCAAATTTGTACTAGAATTAGTAAGGGTTGAAACAAACATGAAGGTCCCTAGTGTTCCACCTTCATTCTATGATAAGTAAGACACCGCCAATCAAAAATTGAAAGCATCCATCTCATCCCTAGAAACCTATACTAAATTCACATGTCATGATATGTCTTGGTATCCAAAGGGTGAATAGACCCAAAAGACCAGTTCCCTATGTCCATCATTTCCTTACGCATGGAAAATGAAACAAGAAACCTGCTATAGAAGCACAAAGATCCACTAGGATACCAAGACCACACACCCAAGGTATCTCCCCCATAAAGGATGTTACAAAATATTTTTCAATCCATATCTGGTACATTCTCAATATGAACCCACTCTCAAAATATGAGTCATTTGTTATTGAATCTAGAACACCTATCAACCATATTAGTAAACAAACTCATCAGAGACCTCTCCTTAACTAAATCCTTCATGTACTGTGTTGGTAATTTTCTTCTCAAAACATCGGCAACCACATTTCCTTTTCCAAGAGTGTACACAATATCAGAAAAATATGTAGATACTCCACCTAACATCTTGGTTGTATGTTTAGATCCCTCTAATTACAAATATATTTCAATCTCTTATGAATTGAATATATTGTAAACTGCTCCCCAAAGGTATAACGACATCACATTTTGAGTGCAAGTAAAACTACTACCAACTCATGATAATGAGTAGTGTAGTTCTTCTCATGAGGGTATGACTAGAGAGATTCATTGGCCACCACCAGTTTCCCATTCATTGAGACACATCCCATACATGTACCAGAAACATCAAGGAAAACCACAGAACCCAATCCCGATTTCAGAAGAATCAAAACTGGTGCTGAAGTCAACATCAACTTCATCTCCTCAAAATATGTCTTAAATATTTCATTCCATTAAATCATTACACTCTTTCGAGTTGAAAATATCATCAAAAGTTTGATCTTGGAGAAATTATGATAAAACTGTCTATCGTAACCAGACAAACCGAAGAATATTCATATCACAAACACATTTTTGGGTTTCTCATTGGACACTACAACCTGTATCATCTTAGGATCCACTGTGATACCCCTATCAAATATTATATCTACGATAAATTTTACTTTTAGATCAAAAATTCACATTTGGAAAGATTACCATATAGAAAAATATCTTTCAGGGTTCATATAATGTTACCCAAATGGTCCATATGCTCCTCCTATATCTTAGAGTACACCACAATATTAGCCACAATCACAAAACAAATCCTAGAACTGGTGAAATATTTAGTTCAGTAATGTAAGAAATACCACAATAGCAATAGTGAGATTAAATGGTATAAACAAAAACTCAAAATGCACATATGAGACCCTAATTTCCATTTGAAGTAAATCCAATTCTCGAACTCTCAACTGGTGGTACCCTGAATAAAGGTCAATATTTGAAAACTAACATGCTTCTTGATTCTAGTAAAAAAGGTCATAAATATTTGAATGAATTGCCTGAAGGCTGAAATGTTTACTGATTTTTGATAAGCTCCCATTTTACGGCTACAGGGGGGGAACAAGACTTCAAGGACATCAAGACCGTAAAAAAATTCAAAAAAAAGAGGGTTTCAACCCAGAAAAAGGCTATAAAAAAGTTCCTCTACCTAACATCAACATCATTAAGGCAGACTCCTGCAAAGAATGTCTTGTCAGCTAGTTGTCCCGTGCAAGAATGCACGGGCCCGGTACCAATGGCCGCACCATACCCTCTCAATCTTCCTAATAAAAAGAGTAATGCACTGTGAAGATGAACAGCTCTTTACTCATCTGAAGAAAAACCTTGTAGATTGTATGGGTTCCACAACAGTCCAACAATTTCACCTCTAACAATAATCAACCATCAAATGAACAAGGAAAACTCATAGAACACCGATTTCATATCCAATCATACATATCACGGACAATACCGAATCAAAAACCTAAAAAAACAGACAGTATACCAAATCCTAGAACCTCCCCCCTTCGAGCCACTCCAGATCCAACGTCGCACCACACCAGAAGCAAGCCATAGATGTCACCTGGCCGCCTCAGAATGTACCGAGAATAGATCAACCGAGCACATCTTTTTGACTGAGATGCATCGATTCACACCATAATGTGATTGAGAAGCCATTTGGAGCCACACTAGAATCATGTCAGTGTGACAGAACCACTCAGTACGAGCCGAGATCGGGGCCACAACAAGCCACGACGACACCGACGAGATGAACCACACCGCACTAAGATGAGGTCTGGAGACAGAGTCAACACATTGGAGCCCCACCGTGACACACCAATTCCAATCCATGCTATGGCGGAGCCGATCCATGGGAGGCAAACAATGATATCGAGCCAGGCCGAAGGGTGAAGTGAAGCAGAATAGATGGGAAACAATAGCCTCCATGAACGGTAGAGGAGAAGCTGCTCCGAGGCCTCGAAAACCATCAATCATTGTAAAATGATAATTTTTATTAATGATAACTGAATTAATGTTTGGATAGTCAATAAAAAGTATGAGGCCCCTATCCTGTATATTATTAAAGAAGACAAGAAGTGATCATGATGACATGCTAGGTTGAATAAATCTCTTAGCCTTAAGATCCAAAAGATTGACCTTAACTTACACTGACATAGTAGGCACTATATAGAATGATGACATTGAAATAGGCATCATAATACGGAGTAGTTATATAGTAAACCTAACCTCTCTCTAGGGTATTGAACTCTAAAAATCATCTTTAAAGTCCTTAGGGAGTGAACACACCACTATAAGAAGTTGAATTCTGATGAAAGGGTCAAATGCACCAAGAAAAATCTCTAAAAACTGGAATTAGATTACCCAATAATAAGGCATGGAAGGTCCCACCCTTCACATTATAGAGTCTCACTCACATTAAAAAATAAGAGTGTCCCATAATATGATTATAACTAAACTTGATTATGATAAAGATATATATAGGACTTAACAATGATCACATAATCTATGTCGATAATGAAGTAAAAAATTTAAATTCAAGAACTATAAAGTCCCATGGCACCTCAAAATCGGCTATCATCAACCAACACAAGGGGAACATAGAAACCTTTTCATATTTCTTTACCT